>BRKX01000005.1:72041581-75020663 GCA_026008535.1 Perilla frutescens
TAGGCCTTGCTTGAAAGGTGGTAAATAGTAACTCTGTTCAATAAATTAACTTGTCAATTAAAGAATCAAAGCGTAATTGTACCACATTAGTAATCCACAATTCACCAAGATAATAATAGTTCATGTAATGTCCCCTTGGGGATGGCCTAGTGATGGAGTTGTATTTCTTAAGGTCAAAGGTCTCAAGTTCGACCCACCACCAACACCACTAGGTGTGACCGTCACACCTGGCTTGCCAAGTGTGGTTTACCTCCCCTGTGTAGGTTTGCAGGCTATTACACAGGAGCGGGGTTTACCCAGTGCGCACTACGGTAACGGCTGCGGATTACCCTCGACATAAAAAAAAAAAATAGTTCATGTAATGATGTAATTCCCTAAAAAAAAGGTTGATGTAATAGCGCCATGATTGAATCTGTTACAAAATTAGTATTACACTCAAATCTTAATAGACAAATCAGAAACATCACAATTCACAAACTATATTATGTCTCAAACAATCTTGAAACAACAGTTGAAAAAGACAACAAAAAACCGAACAGCTGTAAATTATTGGCAAAGGGTTGCTGAGATTTTTCTTAATGCAGGGAATCTATGTTCTTGCTAAGCTCCTCCAGTTTCTTCAATCTCACTTTCTCACTTTCAGTTACCAACTGCTCAATAATTTATAAGCCAAAAAAAAAAAGCCCAAGTTCAAAATAAATTAGTACAATTCAAAAAAACAGTTTCTTGAAGAATAAAGTGTAGATTTTACCTCAACTAGTTTGGCTATCAGCTGTCCCTTTTCCCTATTCTTCTCATTAAAAGCCACAAGGGCTTCTTTGTATTCTTTTTCCTGTCAAGTTTAAATCATCTCATAATTATTATTTTTTTCTCACATAAGTATACATAGTGATCATAAACAAGAAAAATAATGAGAGTTACAAAAATTTGTGAGGCATTATTTTTTAAACAACATATTGAGCCATTTCCTTCTTGTATAGAACACTTTGAACTACACAAACACAAAAATTCAAAAATGAAACTTGCAAGAATTTTGATGCTTCACCTTCTTCTGGCAGCTGAGTCCCATCGGCTTTAAATCTCGATTAATGATGTCGATTCTCTTCCGAATAATTCCCACTTCTTTCCTCATTGGATCATGTAGAGATTCCAGCTCCTACTAGATTATAATGCAACATAAATGAAGCTGATCATCAAATTAACAAAAAAAAAAAAAACCATTTTCTTCATTCAAAATGTAGCTTAGCTAGCTAGGGAGTTAGTATTGTTTATCATATGTGTTTTCTTGAAAATGATCAATATAGCTAATGAAACTGCAATGTAACATCCATCAATGAATTAGGTAATGAAAAACCATGCTTACTTACTTCACGGATTTCTGCAAGGCGCTTGGTTTCTTCCTCCACACGGCCTAATTGAGCTTGAACTTTGTCCCTCACCTCGATCTTCCTTCTTTCGATCTCTTCTTCTTTAGCGCGGAAGGCTGCTAAGGCAGACCGCGTCATCTCCTCATCTCTCTCTTCGTTCAGCAAAGGGCTGCCAACATGGCTGATCATCCCAGAGTTCTTGATCCTTAGCATTTCTGGTTGTTGATGTAGCTCCAATGTTTGCTGCTGCTTCTGTGTTGTCATTTGCTCAAATTGCAATCTACTAATTAATAAGATTGATTTTTTTTTTTATTAATAAAAAAAATCTGTTTTTGCTTTTGAATGATGCTCCTCTTTCCCCTGTTTGCAGATGCTCAAGAGCAATTCTTGCTTTTTAAAATGGTTGTGATCAAATGGGAAGCCATCTTTCTTGCTTCACAACAAATTTTGAAAGGAGGTGTAATGTCCAAACTGCCCTTCACCTCATTACTCATGGCAAAATGTGGGGTGGTTTTACAGTTTTACTTTAAGTTTGAGATAAAAACATCAATTTGAAATATAATGTTTCTTGGGAATTTTGTGTTACTATATCATTATTTGTGTATCTATAGGCTATAGCTATAGGGGCATCTTCTGGTGAAGATACTATTTTCTTAAGTAGGTATGCTGCAAATTCTACTAACTACTGCACTTTGTATGTTGTGGGATTTTCAAGTTATTTTTACCCTAGTTGAAAACCTCAATCCATCCATTAAAGTTACCAAAAAAAAAGTTATGCTTAATATTTTCTTTTCCTTTTATATTTAATAGCTCATATGTTCAAGCTTCGTCGGACCGATCTTAAAAGTAGATGACATTCTCTAATTCACACTTCTTCTAAATTGAGACGTGGTTACAACTTATACACATTCAGTACTCTATAAGTTATACTCCCTCCGTCCCAACTATATAGTCCATTTTCAACTCGCACGTAGATTAAAACTATTTATGAAAACAAGATGCAAAATTAAACTTCCAAGATTACCTCTATTTGAAATTTTTAATGTTCATAAAAATGAATGGTTAGTTTTTAATTTCCAAAATCTGATAAGGGTGTATTTGTACATTACTATAAAAAAGAATATTAATTATAGTAATGGGACTATATAATTGGAATGAAAAGAGTATATTTTACTGAGTAGGGATCCTCTAGTCCCAACTTGGTGTGCCAACATTAAAATTATATATTGTTAATAATTTTTTTGTAAAAATAAAATTTATTATATTATAACTAATCATAATTAATATTTATTGCTAAAATTTGAAATTTTAAAAAAATTATATACATTAAGTTTGGAATAATCCACCCCAAAAATTAATTATATTAACTAAAAAATGAAAATTAGATATTAAAAAATAATTATAAATCCTAATTGGGTGGAATAAATCCTAAATAAAATTGTAAAATTATGATAAACATAAAGAAATTAAAATTGAAGAAAAAAAATAAAAGAAAAAAATAATAATTTCAAGCTTTGGTACACAGTTATCACACACAAGTTGGGACTAGAAGATCTCAAGTGTGTTTTACTGGTGCATCATTCATTGTAGTGGGGATAAATTTGATTTACTTAGTGGTATCATGGTGCTTGAGATGAAAGTTTGCTTGTCTAAATAGACAGTAAGAGTTTACCTACTAAAACATCAAAATGGAAATAAATTGAAAGACTTAGGTGGCAAGACAAAGTAGGAGAGAAATCCCTCTTTATCAATTAATTATTACACTTCAAGCTGAGGCTTGTTCAATAAACTTCCAACTTTTGCAACTTTTTTTCATTGTTTTTGTTGTCTGAATCTGCATTTTCTGTCCTAATTAACATACAGACTGGTTTTCAGCACTAATCGACAAAAAGAAAAGATCGTATTTGTCTACTCTTTTCGATCAAGTTTTTGTTTTTCGATTTTTAATTGGTTCGTTTTCAAGATAGAATAGTCGAGAGCATATGAGATTTCATGCTGCATTCTTTATATTTCACTTCATATTGCACTTTTAAATTATGAGTTTCTCTTCTACATTTTTTTCTTTATTTTTGTTTTCGTGATATAGTTTAATTTTACATTTTTTTATTATGATTCATCTCGTCCATTTAGGGTTTATAATTATTTTTTAGCATTAAATTTTCAGTTTTCAATTAATATATAATTCATTATTATAGTTGATTATTTAATAATTAAATTTTATAATTTTTAATTAATTAGTATTGACTATGATTATTTATGTTATAATTAATTTTTATTTTATAATAAATATTATTATAATCATAAATTTGATACTGAAACATCAAATTTGAATCGAGTTGAAAGAAGCATAGTTTGAATAAAATGGATGTGTCTTGCTACTTTTAAGATTGTGCATCAAATGTTTTTGATTGTGAAGTTGTATTAATAATTCACGTCTTGCGTAAAGCAGATATTATCTTTATTTCTTATTGCAATATAGTCCTTTTATTGAAATTTTTTTCATCATTATTTAGGCCCACATTTATTCTGTCTGTAATAACAAATTTGAAAGCAGTTGTAGAGGCAGATTTTTAATTTAAATTTCCCACAGAAAGGTTTAAGGAATCAACTCTTTTTTTTTTTCCCCTTAATTAATATTTTTGTTTGTCTGCCCCTCCAACGTTCCTATCTTTGAAGGAACTTAATTAATTTAAAGCATTCAGAATCAGGCCCGAAAGATGATTTATCTATCGATATAGAGCTTAAAAGATAGATTCTATCGATTCAAGACTTGAAAGATATAAAACTATCGTTTAAGGCTTGAAGATTTAACGGTGTTAAAACTCCATCCAACAGAAAGTGTTGTGCCTGTTAAATATCAGCATCATTTTGATACGTCATTTTTATTCTAAATTAAATTAAATAAAAAAAAACATAAATTTACATTAATTAAATTAAATAAAAGGTTTTATTATATTCTATAAATTCAATCAGAGATCCTTAGAAGTTTAAAGTAAATTCAACGTTTAACTAAATTCGGTATGTAAGTGTAATGCTTTTTTTTTCGGTTTCGATCACAATAATAAATTGATATAGTTATTTTTATTTTATTTTCAATTTTGATGGGGAAATGGTTATTTTAAAAAGAGACCAGGAGGGAGAATAAAATTAACATTAATTAATTTATTAAATATTTCAATAACATTTAATAGTTCGCGATGGAATTGAAATCATAATAATTAATTATAAATATAATAAAATTGAATTAATCAAACAAATAAAGATGAATTTTAAACTAAAAAATAATGAGACCCGAACGATAGGAAGTTGTGGTTTTTATTTAACTAAATTTAACAAAACCCCGTGTTCAATTTAATTAAAATAATTAATGTAATTTTGTGTTTTTTTGTTTAACTTAATATATGAAATGATGTGGATATTTAATGGCTATATCACCTTTTGTTGGATGGAGTTTTTAACATCGTTAAATCTATAAACCTTGATAGTTTAGATCTTTCAATCCTTGAATCATAGAATCTATCTTTTGAGCTCTATCTATATTGATAGATAAACCATCTTTCGGGCCTTAAATTGATAATTCTCATTTTTATTTTCATTTCCCAGTTTAACTTAAAATTCGAAATAATTTAAAAGAGATTTATAATCAATCAACTCATGTCATATGAAAGTGAACATAAGATCATTTGTACAAAACAATCATATGATTAATCGGATCATACATTAAATCTAGGGTAAATTATGTGCTATGTCCCAAATTATTCGTGTTTTAATTTAGCAATAATTTGTGACATAAGGTATAATTAGTCATCATTCTTCACATTCTAGTTTGGAATATGTAGTTTTGTCTACCAGTATGTATTAATTTCTTTTACAATGTAAAAAGGATTAATTTCCAGATAACTTTTGCCATTTCCTGCTGTCACATTGAAATTTCATGTGAATGAAGATAAAAATCAAAACTTAGATTAATAATCCCTAAAAATAATTCATTTAATGTGATACAAAACCAAAGGCAAACAGAGAATAATTTAGTAAAACTGAGAAATAAAAGAAAAGAAAAGCAAAAAAAGCCTATACAACACAAGAAAAATGGAGACATCCTAGCTAAAAGAGTATGCACACAGCCTAAGATGAAGTGTAAAGCCTACAGCTTCTGCAAATGCTTCCAACTAGAAATCTCCTCATCACCTCCTTTGGAAGTTGAGGTATTTGATACCGTAGGCGAAGACGAAGAAGAAGAGGAGAACCCAACCAACGTGGGCGAAAACAACAGGAATAAGGAAATCATGATCATAGCCCAAGTTGTCTTTAAGGAAATCATTCACCTTCATTGTTCCAATGTTGCCCGGGAGCTCGAGGTCCCTTGTTTCATCGCCTACCAGAGAGGCGAAGATGCCGTAGATAGTCCATGCAACCGGGGAAGCCCAGTAGTACCACCTCCACCAGATCGGGATAAGCTGCATTGGCCATTCAACATGTTTTAGCAGTTGCATCTTACAAAAAAACCCAATTTTCATAGATATTTCGAATGTTTTGAAGAAATATATTATTATTGTTTTAGAACAGTTATCCCACATCTGTTTTCCTATGTAAGGTGATCATCCATATTCATTAAAAAGATAAGCAGTTTCCAACAATGCATACCGGGCGTGGGACGAGGAAACCGGAGAATAAGTTCCAGAAGCTGAGGAAGAAGGACATGACAATGGCGGCAATTTGGAAGCCGGGGGTCAGGGCAACAACCATCATCCCATACATTGAGAAGTAAGTGAAGCACATGAATATGAAGTAGTAGAAATACAGGACTTTCTCTGCAGTCCATGGGAATCCAATCATGCTGTATAGGATGAGAGAGTAAACCAATGTCTGAACTGCAACGTATAAGGTCTCTATCGCCACCTGCACTTGCACAAACACGAACGAGTTAGAATTTCTTATTTTATTTCTGTGATGATATTGATATTGATATTCGTATGATCTTATTTGAAAAAAATTTAAGTTACCTGTGCAAATGCATAGGGCAGCTCTGAATACATCCCTGCAGCTCTTTCGCGGTAGAAAACTGTTCTCTCAATCGCGACCACAGATTGAACTGCGGAAGCATTGGTGGCTCCGAGGAAAAGCACAGCAGCATAAGTAGCTCCCAGCAGATTCAGCAAGTCCTGCTGTCTAAATCTGTTGAACAAACACAATTTTTATTTTTATTTTCTTTTTGTTAGTTACAATGTTGGTGGAGATGCTTCATAACTAAACACAATTGAGATTGAACTTACATTTGGTCCCCTTTTTGCCAGAAGATAACACCGAACATAACACCAATGACGATTGTTGAGAAAAATCGAATAGCATTGAACTCTGAGTTCCTCCAATAAGACCGGTTTTGCTTCCAGAAGCAAGCATTGCATTGAGTTAAGAAGGATTGTGAATATTGGGTGGGGAAGTATAAGTCCTTCGACCCCGGTGCTGGACTGCTTAGTTCCTTTATTAGTTCCTGGTTCCTCCTGAAATTGAAAAAAAAAAAGGAAAAAATATTAACAAATTTACTACTTAGCTGCTTCAAATCAATGCATATGGTTGTAAATATTACTACTTACTGATAAAGACCAGAATTGGCATAAATATCTGCAAAATCAACTCCAAGCTGAGCTTCAGCAGCAGAAGAGCTGACCTCCAACATCCAAGTAGCTGGATTGTAACCATCTTTAATCTTGGGAACTCCGGGAACAGCCTACATAATCGAATATATATCAATACGTACATCGCCTTAAAATGATCAAATCTTTTGTTAATTTGCTTCCTAATAGTATTATGAGCCTAAGAGAAGCAGAGAATGTTTAGATTATAAAGGAAACCGCACCTCAAAATATTCAACAAGTTTGTGAGACTGGCGACCAAGTGGTCCGGCGTAGATAACTTGCCCTCCTCTCTTCATCAATAGTAGCTGCAACAAGAATCAATGTAACTATAAACCTATCTGCAGTCATACAAAGAATTATAATACGAAGATCTTCGTTTTCAAGTCAGTCATACCTCATCAAAAGCTTCAAAAATGTCGATACTAGGCTGATGGATGGTACAAACAACTGTTCGCCCTGTATCCACCGTGTTCCTCACTGTGCGCATGACAATTGCAGCAGCTCGGGCATCAAGGCCTGATGTCGGCTCATCCATAAATATGATAGAGGGATTTGCAACTAATTCAACGGCAATAGTGAGCCTCTTTCTCCTTTCAGTTGAAAGGCCATCCACTCCTGGAAGTCCGACAAGAGCATTCCTCAATGGATTGAGCTCGACCAAGTCCATCACCTCCTCCACGAACATCTGAAACAACAAAGCAGAAATTCCCTCAGACAAAATTGCTTCCTAGCTGTATGAAATTGTATGGCATGTATGTTTCCAACTTGCCTTTCGTGTTTCTTTCTTCACGTCTGCAGAAAGACGCAGCCAGGCAGAGTAGATGAGTGATTCATACACGGTAACATAAGGAGAATGGATGTCATTCTGTTCGCAGTATCCACTGACACGAGCAAATGTTTCTTGGTTCTTTGTGTAGCCTGAAATATTTATACTTCCTTCAATGTATCCCCCGGTCTTTCTACCGGCCAAGACATCCATCAACGTCGTCTTTCCAGCTCCACTGACACCTACCAATGCTGTTAAAACACCGGGCCTGAAAGCACCACTAGTATCTCGCAGCAACTGAAGTCTGTCTTCATCAACACCTTGAGTTTTCATTTCCTGAATGCAGTAGTTTCCAAAGTCAGCAATTGATACACTTATAATGTTGTGAGGAAGAACACATCAGCTAAGAGACAAACATACAGCTGGCATGTCGACATAATAATTCACATGATTGAATGTAAGAGAGAGGGGCTCAAATGGCAAAACCATCCCTCTTCTTGATTCACTACTTGCTGCTCCAGTGGCGCTTGCACCGGTGTTTCTAATGGCCATCTGAACACCTGAAATCATCAGCACACATTTAGTTTATGATTTATACTCCCAACAACCTTTTTTTTTCTGTATGATAACAAGCTGCATACCTTCAACATTTGTAGTTTGATGTTTTTTCCCACTCCTCTCTTTCTCATCTGAGATGACAGCCTTATTGTCACCCAAAGCTGAGATAGAGTAGCAACGATGTTAATAGGTGTACTCGTTCATGAGCTACTCCAAGATGAAATGTGAAACACAAAATGACTTACGTTTTAAGTACGTCAAGGCAAGGATGAAGAAAATGTTGAATATCAAAGAGAAGGTGAAAAGAGCCACAATGCATATCCAGTACCAAGACTCTGTAGTATATAAACCTCTGTCCCTCAGAAGGGTCTTCCCGACGGTGTTTTCAGTGCCATTTGTAGGCTGAATCAAAATTTATGGTTATACCAATATTAGTTTTGCAGTGCAGCGAAAAATCTTTTTTATTGAATATCATGCAACATTTTTGGATACTTACAGCACTCCATCTCTCAGCAAGGAACTCATTAATGGCAATAGCGTTTTGTCCATACATCATAGGAGAAACATAGTATCCCCATATCATATAATCTTTAATATCATCTGAAAAATTCAAAAGAAGATCATATAAGTACCTTGCACCAACTAAATAGTTCCAGTATTTGAATGAAGATATAGATTCATCATTAAACAATAATTGACCTTTTGCAACGATGAAGCCCCCCAGCACAAAAACCAACAGCAAGGTAAACGATCCAAGAACATTGGCAACAACCATGGTTCTTCCAGCTGCAGCAATGAAACGGAACAAGGAGAGAGCCATTTGATGCACCCCAATGAATGCCAAGAGTTGTTTGAAAAACCTGTGAGGAAATAAGATATTGAGCATTAGCCGACACATGATTAATTGGTACTTCTATAATCTTTGAGTTACGTGATTCGTGTTACCTAGCAGCAGAAGGTGCAAAGCCGATGGTGTAGTATGTAAGAACGACCCACAGTCCAGACTCAAGCACAGAAATAGGAATCCGAAGCACCCCAAATGGCAAAGCAAAGGCCCAAGCAGGATAGAACAAAGAGTCCCTCTGTTTGTAAAACACAGGAAGCCTAAAAACAGTCATTGCCAGCTCTTGCATTCCATTAAACATGATATTGATGAGACTGAAGAACAATGCACCCCAAAATTTAGAAGCATCTTCGATTCTACCAGACTTCATCTGGGTTCTCAAGAAAACTGTCATAGCAATGCCTGCCATTATCACTATTTGTGTAGTCTTGAAGATGTACACAAATGAGCTGCGCTTCATCAAGAGCCATTCCCTAGAGAAGCAGGCCCTGAAAAGCTCCCAGTTGGAGATACCATATTTCTCTTTCACCAATGCTGCAGGATGCATTTTCGACTTATCATATGGCACTCTGAGTTCTGCTGCAAGTTGTTGCCCAATATGAAAAGAATTGTATCCCTCTACAAACTCAGGCACGGATACATGACGGTAGGGCTGATCCTTTCTACACCAATACTGCTCTTGATCCTTTATTGAAGTAACTTCTTGCAGAAAGTCTGCAACTCCCTTCCTTTCTGGACATTTAAATCCCATGAACTCAAAAAATTCGAGAACATTCTCCCGCGGACCTTGATAAACTATCTGGCCATCCGAAAGAAGGATGACATCGTCAAAAAGATCAAATGTCTCAGGAGCAGGCTGCAAGAGAGAGATGACCATGGTTATATCCATGATATGCACCATCTGTCTCATAAATTTCACGATCTGGAACGTGGTGGAACTATCCAGTCCAGTTGATATCTCATCCATGAAGAATGCTTTCGCTGGTCCTACCAACATTTCCCCTGCATTCAGCAATACAAAATTGCATTAGTTATGTTCTAAAACCAAGATAAAATTAGTGGCTTGAGATCAAACACTATAATTTACTAAATGCAGCTGTTACTGCACCACAATGACCTCAAATTGTGTTTACATACCAGTAGTGACACGCTTCTTTTGTCCACCAGAAATGCCCCTTCTCATTTCATCTCCAACCATAATATCCGCGCAAATATCCAATCCAAGTATCTGAAAAATCCATATTTATGTTAAGGCCCGTGTCCTTAAAATATCAAAATTCAAGATACAAGGGAAACGCAAAGGAACCTTGAGGACATAATCCGTGATCAAGCTCGTTTCCTGGCCAACTACAGCAGTGGCTTTCATGAATGCATCAATCTCAGGATCAGGTTTGATACCGGCTTCTTTCTCTCTTCTTGACAACTCGGACAGCAGATCATACCTGGTACCGACTCCCAAGCATCTACCTGAGAAGTCCAATGTCTCACGTACTGTCATTTCACCATAGTGAAGATCATGCTGACTGATATAAGCACAAGTTCTTTGGGGAACAAATTCATGAAACTCGTGGCCGCAGTAGGTGACTTTCCCGGTCACCTGATAAAAAATTCAAGATCAGCTAAACAGAATCTATTTGAATAACCAAAACCAACAGAGCACAAGACATATATAAAAAAAAGAAATGAAATTCTTGAACTAAACAATTAAGAATGTCTGCCTGTCAAATGGAAAATGTGCAACTAAGGCATACCCTCATATCATCATCAGCTTTTCCTGTTAGAGCTTTTAGCAGTGTCGTTTTCCCGGAACTTGGTGGCCCAAGAAGCAGTGCCATCCTGAAAACAAGTATCGCTCTATTTAGGAAAATTACGTGAAAGATATTGCAAAACCAAGGCCAGGTTCAGCTAGTGTTAGAAATTGAATCAAGGTATAAAGAGATAGATATGTAAGCATACCTCGATGGTCTTACAACACCACTAACATCTTGAAGTATCTTAACAACCCTCTTCTTCGATGGAGAGAGCCCTATCATCCCCACTGCAGCCTATTGCATCATAAATCCACATTCAGTACCAACATAACTACAGAAGATAGAAATAAACAATAGTATAGGAACATAATTAAATACTCTGTGCTTTAATTCTTTACTTATGTTCCTACATTTAAATTGCTGAATTATTTTTTCAAAATATTCAAGATTGGATCTCACAGATGCAGACAGAAGAAGCAAAAAGTAGAATGCTCGAACAAATTAGTGTTGAAGAAATTGAACCAACTTAGCAGAAAGCATAGCATACCTCTAGTGTATTAAGTGTTGAGTTGAGCAGAGTTGGAAGCGCTCTTGTTCCAACATGTGCATCTCCTTCAATACTAAGATTCTGGAATCTCACTTCGATCTTCGGAATCTCAATCCCCACCCTGTTAGAATTACAACATTCAACTATTCAGATTCCTAATCTGTGCTCACAATTCAAAAATGAGTTAGAGAGAGAGAGAGAGAGAGAGCGACCTGTCAGTTCTGTTCCTGAGCCTCTGGAGAAAGTTCTCATTATCATCCTCCACAACTCTGAGAATGCTATCCATCAACTGCTTCTTATCCTGCGCACCGAGGTTGGTGACGTCCACCTCAGCACGCACCACCCTGCCATTGCTGAGCACCTGCTGCAGCATCCCCTTCCTCAGCCGATCGTACGTCGGCAGCCGCTCTATCGCCGCCCATCTCAGCTCCTCCTCATCGTCCACCTCCTGCCGCCGCGTGCTGTTCCTCGTGAACACATCCGGCGGCCCCTGCCACACGTCTCTTATGCTCTGCGACCTCCAACTCCGCCTGCTGCTCGACGACACCCCCAAATCATCCCTCCCCAACGCCGCCGCCGCCGCCGCCATTGATCGATTCACTCACTAACCACTACTCTTTGCTCTGTACAACTTCCACAAAAAAAGGAAGAGGGTTTTGTTTTATTACAAAAGAATCAGACGAATTATATGCTCTGTATATGCTTGGTTGCAGTTGCAGTCTCTCTCTCTCTCTCTCTCTCTCTCTCTCTCTCTCTCTCTCTCTCTCTCTCTCTCTCTCTCTTAATTCCGTTGAAGAGAGAGAAATGAAAAAAATGGAGCGCAACAGATATTCATGTTCCTGAGAGGTCCTTCTCATTTTGAACGTATATTTATAGTCCCTCCAAAAAAATTGAAGTCCTCCTTCCTTCTTTATCCATATTAAAAAAATAGTATTAAAAAAAACAAAATTATGTAATTTTTTTCTAACATGCTCTTATTCATTGTCCCACAAAAGAAAAGAATGTTAATTTCAAAGAAATTTAAATAAGAGCATATTACGTAAAATGAAAATTTAATAAATGTACATGTAAGGAAAGTGAACTATACTTTAATTTCATATAACATTAAATTGAGGTATATTAAGAAAAATAAAAATTTAATATATATATATATAAATAGACTATAATTTTGGTGGATAAAAAAAGAACATGAGACTATAATTATACGGAGGGATTATATATTTTTTATTATTTTTTAAATCTTTTTGTGCACGCGCGTGTGGGCACGCGTTAGCCTGGTCAAAATTGGATGACAAAAAATTACAAATAGAGGTGAGCCGGCTGTTGAAAACGAATTATTTATTAATGTTAAACGGGGGCGTGATCGGGTGCATCGGAGCCACTGTAAGCTTGGGACTAGAATTGGGCACGAGCTGACGTGGAGATAAATTAGTGGGAGATGGAGCTTGACTTAGTACTTGCCACTTCACGGAAACCTCTTCTCCCCACGACGTCGTCTTGTGTTTAATTTAAGACGCAAAGATTCCCACCACGTTGCATTTTTTGTTTCATAGCGCATAATAATCTGTCTCTTGATGTGTGTGTTTAATTTTTTTCCAATTTAATGAGTTTTAAATATATAAAACACCAGACTATAGGCATTTATTTTTTAACGTGAATCATTTATTGTGAAAGAGAGTTCGTGAACTAATTTTTGTTTCTCATAATTAATTTTTTTTAACTTTTTTAAATCATAATACACAAGTGGGATGTGTGTGGGGATACATAAAATACTAAAATAGGATTGATGAATAATGATCTTGATAACATTTTATAATTTTCATTGGCTTTTCCACATGCTCTTAACTCATGTGGATACATTTGATTTGATGTATGAATTATGATATTGCAAATGTTATTCTTTAATGAATACGTTGAGTATTATTGTACCAACAATAAATTTTCATTATAAGTGAATTATATGTTTTTGGATAGATAGTAGATACAAAACTACTTGAATTATATCACCAAAAAAACTACTTAAATTAAGTTCATGAGCTTTTTTTTTATGTTATAGGTGCGCACTATGTGAATCACACTCATGTACAATAGCTTGCAAATTATACAATAGAGGTAAGAAAAAACTATACTAAAAAAATCAGGCGTGACAAACTCAACGCCTAGCAGTATTAGTGGATGAGCTTACGTGACTTACAACATTAAATTTAGTGCAATATTATTCACCTGTACTAAATTTAGTAATATTAGGTCTTGTGCATTTTTCTATTTTATAATATTGTTTAAAATACCTATTAAATAATATTCTTAATTATATATTTTTTAAAACAACTCAATAAATAAATAAATTCAACAATATTTTCAATAAATATGTTCATTATTTATTTTTAATAATTACTATTTAGTATGCATATTGATAGTTAGAATTGTAGAAGTAAAGTAAAGGCAAAAACTTTCTTACACTAGTTGTATATCGTGTTATATCAGTCAGTCAACGCACGTTGACCCTGTCAACCAGTAAAAAAATAATAATGGAGACACATGTGATACTTTTAAGGATACAAGTGATATATTTTTTTTAATTTTGAGTGATAATTTTTAGTGTTACGTTTGATACTAATTTTGTCGGGATTTTTTTTACCTGACCAGTACTTTTTAAGAATAGAGATGATATATTTTTGCTTTTAAGTAATACTTTTTAATATTACGATTGATATTAATTTTGACATGACCGATCAACGGGTGTGATAGCTTATTTACTCACACAAGTCCAGCTCTAAAGTTAGTTTTAGATAATACCTTTTTAGTGTAGCAATAAATGCAATCCACTAAAATTTGCAGCATGCTTAGAACAGAAACTGCACTGCTTTAATAGTTTAGTTTAGTTTCAGCTTTTTGTCCTAAAATAGTGGAAATTAAACCATTAGAATTGGCCTAACAAAGGAATTCGATTATTAGATTTTTTTTTATAGTAATCAAATCCAAAATTCAGCTCGTTCGTGTTATTAATAGATCATAGCATTCCACTTTAATTGAGAAATGTTTGTGACAAATTTTAATCGACTAAACTAAAATAAATACTATTATTGGATCGACATTATTGTAACAACTTTGTGAATTATTATTGGCCTTATTATAAAAATCTCTAATTAAATAGAAACAATGGTAATTTTAAAGTAATTTTTTCTGATGCGTCCAAATCCGTCGAGAGGAATAAACGGTCAAATAGTCTGTACATATTGCTATAAACTAAATTATAACATACATAAAATTTATATTATTTCATTTAAAACGTGTTGATGCGCTCTAGAAGAGATAATTATTTTAAAATCTGATATATAGTAATAATATTTAAAGGTATTAAAAAGCGTGACAGGTCACCTGTTTCCTGCAGCAAAGAAGATTACTGTATATTTTTAATAAACATTGTAAGCGTACAAAATAATGTAGGAGTAATATTGCTTAAAGCGTGGTATATATATATGGTCAAATGATTCAATAGCTAACATTTAATTTACAAATTAAATCTATGATTAAGAATCATATTCCCAGATTTTGTGCTTGTCACATGGGCTGAGTTTTCTAGAGTATAGAATATTAATTAGTTTTGAAAGATCGATTTCGTGCTATATGTTTCATATATATTATTCAGGTATAAATTTACTTATGTCCATCATTATTGCGTGTGGTTCAAATTTACTAATGTATTCTTTTGTGTATTTTACTATTCCTTTCGTTTCTGAATAAATATCATTCTAGATTTTTAATTTTGCTATAAATTCGAGAAAAAATTCATATTTTTTATACATTTACCCTCATTTAGTACATTTATACATATATATTTAACTCATTTAATGTATTCACACAAGGGTGTATGAGGTAACTCAATTAATTTATTAATTTGTATGCATTTATCCAAAATGACACTTAATTGGAAACCGAGAGAGTATTAAATTTATAAACAGAAAAATTGAATGGAAAAATTATAAATTTTAATAATGAAATAATTAATTATTAATTTAAAATATAAGTTAAATAATAAAAAAAATATAAAGTTTAATTGGGTGGAATGGACTCTAACTAACGATTGTAAAATTAAACTAAAGTGAAAGAAATTGAATTGAAGAAAAATGCATGAAATAAAAACTCATAATTTGATAGTAAAACATTGAATAAAACACAAAAAGTATAACAAGAAATTTGATGTGCTTAAATATGATGGAATAAATCATAAAAAGTGGCCATATATATTGTTTTTAATTGTGCATGCATGCTTTAATTTCCACTGCATGTTGTGTTGAATGTTGTTCTAATATAATATTGAATTGAACTCAACGTTTAGCTTTGTTTTATTTTATGCACGTATTTTTTAGCAAATTAAAATAATTAATAATTCTTTTTATTGGTTACAATAGGGCCTCCAATTCTCTCATGTGAGTATTAATTGTCTTTAAAGATATACTAAATGTAAGTAATCATTTATAGTTAATTAATATATTGGAGCAAATATTATCTTATTTTAATGTGATCATTATAATTAACTTATTCTCTCAACACAGACGCATTTATATATAAAAAAAAAAATTACTTCCTCCGTCCAATAAATATAGTCTCCTTCTCTTTTCATATATTTTAAGAAAACTTATTTAATGTTATTAAAAAAATTAAATTACATAAAAGGTTTCCTACCATACCTTATTTAAGTATTTAAAATAAGGCTCGTTAATTTCAAAGAACATTAAACATGATGCATTAAGAAAATGAAAATTTAACGCATGTCTATTAAGGAACGTGAATTATAACTATAAGACGGACGAAAAAGGAATAAGAAACTACACTTACAAGACGAAGGGAGTAATTGTTTTTTCTCTTAAATAAGGTTAGTAAGTGATGACTCCTAGCTAATTATTATTGTTGTTATTTAAATGATAATATATGGTAAGATATACTTAATTTAGACCTTCTAGAAAGACAGGTTGGCTAATTCAATGCCTTGTTGTACGTGGTTGTCACCTTTTGAACTTGCAAACGCCACAAAATATATAATATATGATTCCTTCTCTCACAATTTGCCATTCTATATTCCCTCAAAAAAATTACAATAAATAAAAATAAAATAAATCGCAATTCTAGCTATAACTATTATTCATGCAGGTGACATCATTTATGCCGATTTTCCACTTTACAAGTGCTCAATTAATGCTGCACCTATGATTGATGGTCAAAACCACATTCTAAATGTTTTTATTTTTCTTCATCTCAAGCATTAAATATATATTCCTGTCATTCAATTCAGATATATATGCTCAACTTGCATGATTTTGTTTGAATTGATTAGCTTATAACTAAATTTCTGTCATTCTATTATTTTAATTTTATTTCATAAAAAGTGTCATCTTACACAATTAAAGTGAAAATTTTACATTTTTCTCAAATTTGATCTCATTTCATGCATTCAATCGTTCATATTTAACTCATTTAATGTATTCAAATAAGAGTGTATAAGGTAATTTAATTATTTTATTAATATATGTACTTTATCTAGAATGATATTTATTCAGAAACGGATATAGTATTAATTATTTCTATTAATTAACAACTAAATCACATACATAAATTATTTGGCCATCTGATAAAAAAAAAATCACCTCAATCCCCAAAAGGAGAAACGAGTTTGACTTCAATGATACTACTTGAGAGAGAGAGAGAGAGAGAGAGAGAGAGAGCATGGGTAATTAATCTTTGGAAGTTGGACTAATCAGCCCATAAGTCGCCGAAAACAATCATCTATGAACATTCTAATTTCTCGGAAGATTGGACGGCTCTCAAATGAACACTATCCGATTTTTTAAAAGACATCAAAAATATATATTTATGTAAATTTTTAATTATGTGTGATGAGGTATTTATTTTTACTGTTAATGACATGATTTTTTTAAGACCATGTTGTCATAAATACAAGGAGTATTATCATATTTTAGCTTGATCTTTCAAGTAATTCACAAAAATTTCACGACTTTTTATAAATAATAATTAATTTAATACCTTACTTTTTTAATATACAGTAAAACCTCTATATAGTAATATCGTTGGGACCAGAGAAAAATATTACTATAGAGAGGTTATTCTTATATAGAGTTTACATATAAAAATCATTATTTAAAAAAATAATAATATGTATTATACAACACTTGGAAATGTCCCTTCATATTTAAAAACATGAATTTTAAAGGTATATAAGATTCATTTTACGTGCTCTAATCGAAGAATACATCACATAGGAATCACACAAGATGCGCAAGGTGATAATTCAGATAATGATAGTGTAAAAAATAGAAAAAGTATTGTGTCAACAAGCTTCAAACATGTTGGATAAGCTGGAAATGTTTTAGATTCAATAAGAAAGTGATCGTGTTGACTAATTACTTCGAACGTCAAGTTAAAAGGGTGTGATATTAACCCAAAAAAATTAAAGCACTGCCACAGATAACTTTAAATAAGTATTCCATACAATCTTAAGTTTAATGTAACATATATAGTTAAATAGTTCTAGACATTTTATATAGATATTTAAATATATATGAAATTTAATGTCACTTTATTACTATATGGAGGTAAATTTCTTAAGGATGGTCCTAAAAAAATACCGAAATATTACAATGTAGAGGTTATTCTTATTTATAACTGGTCCCAAGTTGGGACCATAACTTTTTATTACTATAAGGAGGTTATTCTTATATAGAGTATTCTTATATAGAGATTTTACTGTATAACAAATATAGCCTGAAATTAATTTTTGAACTTTTAGTTGCTGACATGTATCTTTTCACCATAATTTTTTAATAACGTAGAAAATACCAGTACCACATCAATTGATCAAATAAAATAAAAATAAAATTATATTTCACTCTATGGCGACAATTCCTGTTACATGTCAGCAACTAAAAGCCCAAAAATTAATTTCAGGCTATATTTATTGTATATCAAAAGGTCATGTATTAAATTATTATTTATAAAAGATCCGGATATTTTTATAAATTATTTGAAAGGTCAAACTAAAACCTGATAATACCCTTAAATACAACCAAGACTAGTATTAATAATAATAATTGTGAAATACAAAATATAACGTGTAAATGTAATTGGAAAATCTCAAATTGCCAATTCTTCCACTAATTGAGTGGTGACAGATTATCAACTCCAATATGTAATCCATATAATGTGATTTTTGACTTTACAATGATGTCATCGATATTGTGCGATTTTTATACAAGGATATGAGAAAATGGTGGCAGCTCAACTAGTAATATAAGAATAGGACAAGTCATTATTTTGATTTTTAATTCTTTTTTATTGTTTTCTGGTGATAGATATTTTAACACCAAAATACAATAAAAAAAAACTAAAGTTACAGTAAATAAGCCTGTCCTCAGATCCCCACACCAATCACTAAACTCCAATTCTAATAAGCTCTAAAACACAATAATATAAAGGCAAAAAGCATAGTTGGGTCTCTCTACTTTTAAATTTTTCCGAATTAAATCCCTATACTTTAATCGGGTAAAATTATGTCCCTCTATTTTTATTTTGGTAAAAATGAAGTCCTTCACCACCCCCATCATTTGCGCTTGAGTTACGTTCCCAGAAAGAAAATGAAGTTCCCAGTAGCTAAGCAATGCAAATTTAGGACTCTTCTCATGTTATGTTTCGAATTTGATGGAAATCTTAAACTCGGGATTTCTTCAAGAGCTTTCCAATTCGAAGGAAGAAGAAAGTGTCAAATTGTTGCTGCATGTATGCATGCATTAACTCAGTTTTCATCACCTCATTTGATGTGCTGGAGCTCGTGCAGAAGGAGGAGATATTTTACCTTGGAGCAACCACGAGTCAACATGCTGAAGCATTGGAGTGATGGCACGTTTGTTTTTGTTTTGTTGATCACGTTCGTTTTTTTAGTCAGTTTTTGTGTTTATTTGTTTATAGAGTCGTGTCTTGTGAACTCGTGAGATGCCGATGATGAAAAATGAGCATATTTGTGAAAATTTGAATAAATTCAACTTCTTATGAGTTGTATAAATCAATGTGCACCTCTGATTTAAGTAGATTGAAGCATGAACAATCCTGTGAGATTTTGAGCTTTAAACTGTTGTATCATTGCATATTTCGTTCTTTGATGAGTGTTTGTCATGCATACATCCGTGTCTCTAGAACTTGCCATGGTTTCTTATCGAGTTGTTTGAGTATGTAAAGGATTTAGACATGATTTAAGGCCATCAGTTCTTAGCCACATGATTTTCCTAAACACTAATCCAAAAAATCGACATTTGCTAGCCAATGTTGAGCCAAAATTTCCTTTTGTTCATAAACTTGGATGATAGGAGGTTTGGATGGTGAATAAGGGAATCTATTTTGATGAGTAGTGATGATTTAGGTGGATGAATGGTTATGATTTAATATTTAAATGTTTTTGTCATTCTAATAAGCTTTGAAAGAAAAAAGAAAAAAAAAAGAACGAAAGAAAGAAAGAAAAACGAATGAAAAAGCCAACTTAAATAGATGACGATTGAGAATTTTTATCATGTGTTGGCTTAATTATTTGAATTTTGTAAAGCATAAGAGAATGATGAAGTGTGTACAAAGTACATGGAAATCAATTTTAGAGATGATTAGGTGAATTGAAGAATTTAGAAGATGGATTTTTGTATCAGTACTCGGGTTTGAAAGAGAAATGTTAGGAAAAACTATCAAGAGTGACCTAATCCCTGTTGTGGTTTTGATGAAATGTCAAAACATGTCAAAATGCTTTGAAAAACTGAAAGAAAAATCATGCAGAAAACTGAGATTGATCAAACAGAAGATTGAGCTAAACATAGCTAAAGCAATGATCAATCTAAAGAAGAAAAAGAAGCACATCAAATCCAGCCAAGAGCTAAAGAAAGAACAAAGCAGAAACTTGATTACTAAATTAGTAAGTTAAGGAAATACAAGATGTGCAAGCCCAAGTGCCAGCTGATCATCAGGATCAGAATGAATTCCAGCTAAAGATATGATATGCCAGTTCAGAGTACCAGCTGAAGGGGCACCAGTTTAGTATCCAAGCTGAGGATACAAGATGTGCAAGCCCAAGTGCCAACGGACCATCAGGGTCAAAATGAATTCCACCTGAAGAGACACCAGTCCAGAGTACCAGCTGAAGAGGCAGCAGTTCAGTATCCAAGATGAGGATACGTTAACTCCGAATACCAGCTAAAGATGTGCAAGCTATAGCGCCAGCTGAAGAAAGTCAAACCGAAGCTCAAAAGCATCAAGCCAGAGCTCAGAAATCATTGTGAAAGTGTTTATTACTTTATTTATGACAGAACAGATCAATCTTTGAAAGTCTTTAGTCAATATGTTGGATTTTACACGTCAGTTAGTGTGTTCAAAATATTTGTAAGTCGTCGTGCCGTGTATTGTGGTTATCTTTTTAAAGTTCTCACTTGTGATTTTAAAAATTAGTCTTTCTGCAAGCATGAACGTATATTTATATATTTAGTGGTAGAGTGGCGACTCGTTTCTACGGAATCGGGGAGTTACAAATATATACATCCATGGTTTAAAAAGGCTGTTTTGAGGCACGCCTCGAGACTCGCCTCAGAGTGAGGCGCCTAGAAAAAGCTTCAGAGGCGCCGCCTCGCCATCTGCTGTTGAGGCTTAAGTGTTGAGGCTTAAGCCTCGGCAGGTCTGAGGCGGTCGAGGCGGTTCTGAGGCTTAAGCCTCAATTGCTGGGTTGTTTTTGGACATTTTCTAGGGTTTTTATGTGCGCTTTTGAGTGGGCTTTTGTTGGGCTTTGTTTAATTAATGAAATAGATAGAAATAACATCTAAAATAAAGTAATAAACATAAAAATAAATAGATTCAGATGCCCTAATTTAATAGCCACTCTCCCGCGCAAGAGTGGCTGATTCAAATGCCCTAATTCAACAGCCACTCTATGTTATTTTAGGACTTCATTATTGAATATTTGAATTGTGTGTTGATTGATGTGAATTTGATTAGTTAAATTGATATATATATATATATATATATAATATATATATATATATATATTTTTTTTTTCCTTCTTGTATTGAGGCTTGCGCCTAAGTCCGCCTCGAGGCTTACGCCTCATGAGGCTACGGGTAAATGCCTCGAGGCTTGAAACCGCCTTTTAAAACCTTGTATACATCTAACAAATCCTATTATGCATGTATGCCCATATAAAAATGTGATGAAAAAGAACATCATTAACATATATTTTGTCAGAACAGATACTTGTTAGAAATTGTACATATAATGTCACGGCCGTACCCAGCCATACAGTCTTTCCAAACTAATTCAATTTTCTATCGTAATGTTAAGGAAAAGTTGAAGAGTGCAGCACTCACACCTGAGACATAGAAGACCAATTTCCAATGTCTAATTTTAGCAACCATGTAATGATATTTCATCTAATATTTCATTTAACAGTGATATGTTAATATTAAAAAAAAGAAAAAAGAAAGACGAATGCATCCACAATGATTTGCAACATCATTAAAAAAAAACCCATTGAATTAAACTTGGCTACTTCTAGATTCTTATTTGCTGCAAGGACTATCAATGCATCATAGTGGGTTTCAACGGTCCATGTGATTTAGCTAACCAAAGGTACATCCAGAACAAATTATTCCAAGAATTAGCCATATCATAAGCCCGAGAATACCACAAAACCTAACTAAACACACGCACAGTAAACTGAAGTTGCAAGCTTGCACAACAGCATCACCTGGTATCAGTGCATGAGAAAAAATTTAGAACACGAAGCGCCAAAATGTATTCATGGTGACAGTAGAAATTCATCAGCAGATTGATATAGAAAGGTCTTTGGTCATCCTGTTCAAACATGCATTTGTCAGTCGTCCAGTTCAATACAAATAACATTGTTTGCTTCTTAGGTCGTTTTTAACTTAAACTTTGGCAAGAGAATACAAAGCTACAGCAATTCCTAGATGTAATGTACAGGGTAAAGGATAATCGAGAATTGTTCAATTTCTTAATCAGTGGTTTTCTTGGTTGTTAAATAGCACTGTCACTACCTAGCAGCAAGTATTATGCTATTAGCCAATGTTGTACGGGTTGAATCTTAGTCTATTAGCCATAAGCTAGAAAACTATTCCCACATAACTCAAACAAGATATATAGAATCTAATTATAGAAGAATCATGAAACAGCTTTCTAACCTCTTATCATCTGCGCTTCTTTCCTTCAACACTCTTCCTTGCTGCCTCATTGATCTTCTCGATGTAGCCTTCAATTGGCGGTGTTAGTGTTGCCATAAATCGGTTCACTGGAAAAGGAGTCAAATCAGGGACTAAAGCAGCTGCCTTCAGATGCTCAGGCAAAGCCTCGATTGCTTCTTTCTTACACCTCAGCAAGTTCGACTCTCCTGCCTGTCTTGCTCTATGTTTCCTCATCAGAATCCTGCTATACTCCTTGGCAAGCTTTCGCCCATCTTCAACATTCAGTTCATATTTTGGGATCTTATCGGCATCAACTAAGCCTAAACTAATGTAATCCAGGCCCACAGTTCCTACGACCAAAGGCGAAGCAAATTGATCCTTTTGTTTCTTTAGCTTCTCTTTAGCCAGCTCATTCGCCTTACTTACGAGCCCCATCTTCTCTCTCTCTGCTTCCCTCATCTTTTCTTTGGGCTTCAAGTGCCTCAGTGGTGCAGTGGCGGTCAAACATTGCTCAACCATTTCATCGAAGTTGCTCTTCTTCCTTGGTCCTTCTTTTTTAGAAGAATCGGGTGCTGACCCCTTTTTCGTAGTGACCTTTGATCGCTTCAATGGCTGCCCAGTTTTGATCTTACCCTTCCCCTTAGCTGTGCCACTGACGGAGCATCTCTGCAGGAACTGGTAGCTTAAAGAATCCAAGGATGAGTTTGAGGGTTTCAATTTCTTGAAAACAGTGGAGCTCAGCATCTTGCAACACACCAATTCAGCACTTATCCAATAACAAACCTCCTTTCACTTGTTCAGCTAATACGACGAGACCTATTCCAAGTTGAATGGACAAATATTCATTAATGTCATACATATCAAAAGATATTCAGCACAATTCATCCAAATAAATTTTAGACATGCCTTGACAATGTACATAACCCTACTCTGGACTGGTCCCGTACGGAAACACAAAATCAAATCGATAATCATATTACAGAACTACCATTCAGCCATAACTTGTAACAGCTTGTCAAAAAGTATCCACAGATTACTAAATTAGGTCATCAACAACCAAATAGTCAAATAGATAACACTCAACAGTGCGCCTGAAATCTTAAAATTTACCCCAAAACATCAAATTTGAGAACGCAAAAACCTAAAGAAAAACACACGACACATTTGATTGATAAATTATATGGGTGGGGAGCAAATAAAACAGAGTCAGCAGGGATAACAGTATGCTTTCACAAAGTGGGGAAAATGCAAAATCGATGGCTATACAACTAATATGGCCGACCTTAACTTGTTACAGCAAGTCCAAAACAATCCAGAAATTACAAAATTAGCACCTCACAACCAAACAGATAAAACTCAATAATTCACCTGAAAACTTGCAAAGTAATTACCGTATAGTTTCGCGATTTGAGGGAAATGCTGAATCGATACAGACGGCGGTTTGGACAGTGGTGGTTCGTTGGCGCCGGAGTGGCGGGGTGTCACGAACAAGGAGGAAGGAGAAGGATTTTTGGCTAGGGTTCCAGATGGGAAAGAGATTAAATTTTACTGTATGTTTTTTTTTTTGTAATATATTTTTCACTCTGCATAAACAACTTTTGATGACGGTTTAAATTCAAAAGTTCAACAAATTCACCGAACTAAAAAAAAAATTGTAACTTTTAATATTCTCTGTGTTCAATCAAATTTTAATATTTTGTAATTTCAACTGAACTTTAATTTGAATTTATTTTAGATAACCTTTGGTATTTTGCTGCATTTTTTTCCCTTGGGACTCTTAATATCCCTTTAAAAAAAAAAACTTTTGTGTATAAATTGATGTTGTGGTAGATTTGCACATTGGATTAGCTGGAACCAAGAATCAGAATACAATTATATGCAAATACAAGCACAAGTCGCATTTGAGTTTGTAATCTGGTCATCCTAATTGATGTTAGTATATGCTATATCATATTGTTACCTCTTAATTTCTTTTGGCAGAAGCATAGGATTTGTCCGGAAAATTCTATGCTACCCTCTAGGCATTATCCGAAGTATCACAATAGGTGTTTTATAGTGTCACAATAGGTCTATTGTGACACTTAAAGGTAATACCCGGAGATAGCATAGAATTTTCCGGATTTGTCCATCATAGGACTACAATATGGTCATTGATAAATTAGATCAATCACTGGGCCTTTAAATTGGAAAAGGTAAGGGAGGAAACACGGGAAATTCTATGCTACCCCTGGGCACTACCCAAAGTGCCACAATAGGTGTTGTGTAGTGTCATAATAGGTCTATTGTGACACTTGAAAGTGTCACAATAGACTTATTGTGACACTTAAGATGGTGCCCTGGGGGTAGCATAGAATTAGCCGAGGAAACACTATGGTTTGTGATTGCATTTTTCATGATATAGAGAGGTAAGTAAAATGATAGAGTTATTTTTTTATTTTATATTTTATATGCAATCTATGAAATAGTATTATTAGGGTTGTAATCTATGAGAAAGCGACACGCCGGAGTAATCATGGACAACATCCCGCCTGCTGTAACAGCTCGAGGATGTACCGGAAATATTTGTGGTGGTTTTATTGGATGTTTGTTGGTTGTAATATTTTTATGGGCAAAGGTCCATCTTGACAAGCCAGGTGTGACAGGCTCACACCTAGTGGTGTTGGTGGTGGATCGAACTTGAGACCTTTGGCCTCAAGAAACACCACTCCACCACTAGGCCATCCTCAAGGGGACGGGCAAAGGTCTATTTTGATCCTATAATTATTTGTGTAGGAGCGTTTTGATCCCTATTTATCTTTTTGGTTCAAAATGATCATATAACTATTTTAAAAGTTTAATTTGGTCCCTATTTTGATCCTCCAACTATTTTAACAACACTTTTCTCACATAATTAGATTATTTCACACATTAACACACACTTTTTACACACAAATGGATTGAACACAAAATTTTCACTATTTTCACAAAGAATCCTCATATGGATTGAACATAAAATTTTCTCCATTTTCACAAAGAATCCTCCACTATTTTATGTTTGTATAGAAAAATCTTAATTATTTTATTTAGTATAATGTAAATAATTATTTTTGTATGTTTTTGTATGTTTTTTATTTTTTGTATGTTTTTTTATTTTATCATATTTTTATGTTTTCATTTATTAATAATATTTAGATATTTAGATTATTTCATACACTAACGCACACTTTTTATATGAAATAAATGAAATTATCTGAGTAATATGAATCATTATTATATGATAAAATAAAAAAAAACAACTAAAAAATATACAAAAATAATTATTTACGTTATGCTAAATAAAATAATTAAGAATTTTCTATACAAACATAAAATAGTGGAGGATTCTTTGTAAAAATGGAGAAAATTTCATGTTCAATCCATATAAGAATTCTTTGTGAAAATAGTGGAAATTTTGTGTTCAATCCATATATGTATAAAAATTGTGTGTTAATGTGTGAAATAATCTAATTATGTGAGAAAAGTGTGTATTAAAATAGTTGGAGGATCAAAATAGGGACCAAATTAAACCTTTAAAATAGTTATAGGATCATTTTGAACCAAAAAAATAAATAAAGATCAAAGCGCTCCTACACAAATAATTATAGAATCAAAACCAACCTTTGCCTTTTTTTATTTAAATGTTATTTTTACTTTTATCACACAACCAAACAATTGTATGAATTTATCCGATCATTTTTGTTGTTTTCATGTCCATTGTTATTTTGATTTCCTATTTAGATTTTTATATTGTATCCGGTAGTTTGTGTTGAAGGTGTGGAATGGATGAGAGATGCGACTATATATATATAAATTAGGCTTAATATTGGCAATCAATTTTTATTGGGCATTAGTTTACTTAATTGTTAATAATGAAGGTTTAGCTCATGATTGTGTTACATGTGATTATTATGAGGATATATAATAAAATAAAAGGCCTAGATCGAATTAGGAATATGATATCATTATATGGTCACATATAAATATTTTGAGTAGTTTTGAAATTGATAATAATTTCTCATTAATCAATCACAATATGGTCGTGAAATCCAATATATATTTTAAATATTAATTTAAAAATATAGTAATATAAATCATAGCTATAATATATTTTCAAATAATGAATTTAATTTTCATATTTTACTTATATATATATATGTGTGTGTGTGTGAATTTAACTAAAATATAATTACAATTGATATACCGAGAAAGATAGTGCATAGTATGTAAAATGCTAATTATGATAGAACTTGTAGTTAAGCATGCATTATGTAATTTTAACATGCTAATGGTAATGCTAACAAGATATCTATATATTTTAAAAAATGAAAATTTATATATTATATATATATATAATAATGTATCCTTGTTTTAATTATATTAATTAGTTAATGTTAATTTTTAACTATTTAAATATAATGATCAAATTTGCAATTGCATACCTTAATTCCAATTTGAATTGGTTATTAATTTGGACATAATATTATTTGGAATTGTTCATAGATAATTCATGAATACGTTAATGAAGAGAGATATCAACATGAATTTAACATAGAGAACTTGTTAAATTTTTAGTAATTTTTCAAACTAGAAATGTAATAAGGATAAAATTAGTCAATTAATATAATTTTGTTTGTTTATATTATAAATTTGTCACTATTGAGTTGGATTGAAAAGTGTCAAATAGCATTACTGAAATATTAATAATTATAATTTTTTCTTTATTTCAAAAATTCATTTGTTTTCTTTTCAAATATTTATCAAAATAAATAATTACCCAATCGAAAATTGAATTAATTAACCAAGTAAACATAATATCAAACCAATTAAATGACTCTAAGCATTACCCAATTAACGATAACCTATATGAAAAAACGAGAACAACGGCAGAAACTAATAATAGATGCAAACTTCCATGGCTACCAACGAAAATTAATTCAACAATTGTAGCGCCCCGGTCCCGAAAGACCATGGAAATGGACGCTACGGGGGTTGAAAAGATTCGGGCTGAGTATTAATGCACTCAATGGGAGAATTTTCACAGTTCAAGTTATGCAAATCATTTTCTAAAAGTAATCTATCTGTGTCCATGTAGGTAGTGAAGCTTATGAGGTTTAAAAGTTGGAAGCAACCTAAGTTCACCAAAACATTTTAACGTGAAGCGCTAAGAGTGCAACCAGTCACTGCCCGCAACCTCTACTACATCATCAACGCGTAGAGTTTATGAGTATAACCGTTCATTTTAGTCTTTCGGTAAGGAATAAGACATGACGAATAATGCATGCAATACTGTAGCTACTTATATTGACACAACGCTGATTTATGAGACTCCGACGACATATAATTGGGTATTTTCTACCTGTTTTAAAAGGGGTGTTTTTGATGTCTATTTTGCATAATTATCTGCCTTGCATCTATTTTGGAAGAGTTGGATGTGCTTTGAAGTTTGTAGGTAGATAATTAGACTTGGGCAGTGCGGCTACTAGTTTTGGAAATTGCAGCAGGGTTCATTTGAAAGAAAGTTTTGAAGCAGGCAGTTTGGGCATACAGCTTGAAGGATGGACCGAGAGTTTTTGGTTTTGGGCCTGTGCACGTAATTTAGACCTGTTGGCGTCAACTTTGACCCGGCCCAAGACCTGGACGCGGATTCCAGCTTAATTACAGCTTATGATCACCTCTATTTTGCTATTACCTAGTAGAGATAGGCTAGGATTTTATTTCCATATTGAACTCTCTTTAATTAGGAAATTATCTTGGGAGATATGGATGTATCTATATTACTAGTTTCTGATGTCGGAAAAATTACACAGACGCAAGGGAACGTAGATTAACGGTAGAATTCCGATAATTTTATTCCGCTCATATTTTTATCTTCAACAATATTTTCGATATTTTGATGATTAATATGCAAGCAAGCTAGACGTCGTTCATCCGGAAATCAATCCACGAATCCTTGGCTCGATTCAACTGTGAGATCTAATCGCTTTCTTCCAATTAATTATTTTCGTGTATTTGCTATTCTCCGCTTTGCAAGTTGTGATTTATTCGAATTTACGAGGTAGTTGCAAATACTTAGTGATTTAAATTTATTACTAGCTAATTAAATCCATCATCCGAAATTGTGATAGGAGTTAATTTGGAGCAAAACGATTTTTCATAATCAAGGGAATAGTAGGCTTAATTAAATTGTCCTGTGTCAGAGTCAATTGATTTTGTATCGGGTTCCTTAGGAATTTAATGCAATCAGCCCATTAAATCGGTAGAGTGTCTCTCAAGATTGTCGGTTGATTAGGGAAGCAATTAATGAAGTGTCTTCTTGATTGTCGATAGATATAGGAATTAGGTTATGCCGGAAAGTGTCTTCGATAACCATAACCGATTTGCATGGCATAATTAAATTTGATAGATCTAACGGCTATAAATACTTCATATTTCTCACCTAAAGATGTGTTCTCATTTGAACCAAATCCTATATATATATATATATATATATATATATATATATATATATATAACTTAATAAAAAAAATCACCATTAACTTAATAAAAAAAATCACCTCAAACCCAGAAAGATTTGTTATCATTTGAACCAAATCCTATATATATAACTTAATAAAAAAAAATCACCTCAAACCCAGAAAGAGAAACGAGTTCGACTTCAATTGTACTCTCTGTGTGTGTGGGAGAGAGAAAGGACTATGGGTAATTAATCTTTTGAAGTTGGATTATCAGCCTATATATTAAGTCGCCAAAACCAATCATCCATCAACATTCTTTTTGGATGTCGAGGTTAACCCGCAGCCGCTACTGTGGTGCGCACTAGGTAAACTCCGCCCCTGTGTAATAGCCTGCAAACCTACACAAGGGAGGTAAACCACACTTGGCAAGCCAGGTGTGACAGGCTCACACCTAGTGGTGTTGGTGGTGGGTCGAACTTGAGACCTTTGGCCTCAAGAAACACCACTCCACCACTAGGCCATCCCCAAGGGGACAACACCTTCCTTGTTTTGATAAGCAGACAAGAGGGAAAATAGCATATTTCAATTGTTGATATAATAAATTAAAATCAACTTTAAAGTACAATAGTTTTTCAGATAGGAAATGAATGTTCCATAAGTCATAATTAAGAAGAGAAATGAATTAAAATCAATACTACAACGATCACGGTTGATAGGGTGTGGCAACAACAAAGAGTTCATCTTTTCTGGGAGTTGTAAGGCTGGTTTTTTCAACCATGTTCAAATCTTGGGCACAAACACCATGGGGTAGTTTCCAGTTGAAGTTGTAGAGAAGGTGAGCTAAAGGGAGCGTAATGCTAGCCCAACCAAATGCTATTCCGGGGCATACTCTTTTGCCACTCCCGAATGGCAGGTAATGAAAATCGCTACCTATATAATCTATAGAGGGCTGATTCTGGAACCGCTCAGGTTGAAAGATTTCAGGATCAGCCCAGTAGTTGTGATCCCTATGTATCGCCCAAGCATTCACTAGTACCTTCACTTTCCGAGGTATGGTGTAGCCACTGATCTGACATGGCTCCCTCGATGCTCTCGGGATAAGGGAGACTTGAGGGTGCAACCTAAGAGCTTCCATGATCACTACCTTCAAGTAGTGCATTTTATGAATATCTTCTTCTTCTATGCTTCCTCCCTTCACCATTTCTCTTACTTCAGTTTGGGCCTTTGCCATTACTTGCGGATTTCTCACCAATTCTGTCATTACCCAGTCTAGAGTAGACGCAGATGTTTCAGTTCCACCCCCAAACATGTCCTGCATTAAAACAAATTAGAAACTCATTTTTTATTTTGAACTCGTTGTGTGTGTGTGTATACATATAAGAGGTTCGTTAATAAGTTGAATTAGGAGTACTCACAAATAGAACAGCCTTGATGTTGTTATAGCCAATTGGAAACTCAAGCTCTCCTCCATTTTTAATCCTAAGCAGAACATCAACCAAGTCTTCATTACCAAGCTCTCCATTACCTCTCCAATTATTATCTCCGGTTGTCGTCGTCGTCGTCTCCATTCGGGCTAGATTTTCTTCGTGTTGGTGGATGATGTCATCAAGGATGACATCCATCTTGCGCCGCATCCTCATCAACCTCAACTTAGTCCCCCAACTGAGGGCATTAGCTATCTTCGAAGATGGGAAAATATCTGCGATTGAAAACCCTGTGCTCATTTGCAGGCCTTCTCTCACCAACTTGATCAACGTCTCTTTATCCCTGCACACCATGCCAAACGCAGCTCTACAGGTGACGGAGCTCATCAATGATATGACCTTCTCCGTTAGATTAATAGGGGCAGTAGCAGCAGCGGAGAGGCGAATGGATTCTACGAGATGAGACACCTCATCCTTCCTGATTGAGGCGAAGGAACGCACGTTTTTGTTGCTGAGGAGTTCCATAGTGCATATCTTCCGCATCTGTCTCCAATACTCACCGTAGGGACTAAACCCCACGTTAATGTAATTGTACCAGAATATCTTTAGGGCAATGCTTTCCGGCCGGTTCGTGAAGATCGGATCGTTGTCCTTGAGTATTTCTTTTGCTATTTCCGGCGACGACACGACGATCACGTCGACTTCGCCCAGTTTCAGGTGCATTATTGGACCATGCTGTTTGGATAAATCTCTGAAACAACGAAATGGAGGTTTGGATATGAGGTGCAGGTTTCCGATTATTGGGAGTTTTTTAGGGCCCGGAGGCAGATTAACTTCAGTGGATCTCGATTTCTTCCATTTCTTCTTCATCAAGAAGAAGAAGATGATAAGAGGCAGAATCAAAGCAGCGAGAGTTGTTGAGTTCATTGTCATGAATATCATATCCCTGGAGAAATTAAACACAAGAAAAGATCAGCTGAAATCGTCTATTGCACACTCGATTATTATTTTTTTCTAATTTTTTTCTTCGATTTCAATTTCTTATGCTTTAATTAGTTTAATTTTACCCTTAATATTTATGATTCATCATACTCAATTAGAATGCATTATAATTTTTTTGTAGTTAATTTTCAATTTTTAGTTATTAATTGATTAATGTTTGAAAAATTAAATACTAAAAAATTATATTAAACCCTAAATGGGTAGGCTGAACCCTAAATAACAAATGTAAAATTAAACAAAGCATAATAAATTAAAATCAAAGAAAAAATTGAATTTTTTTTTTAAAAGATCAAGTGTGCAATAGGAAATGTAACATCAAATGTGCAATAGACGATTTCAGATGAGAACATGTGTGTGTGTGTGTGTGTGTGTGTGTGTGTGTGTATACATCAATATGAATATTAAACTGAACTTATTTGAAAATTATGATGTTTGAGTTTGTTTAATTATCTATATGTTTAAACAAGTTTTAATCGAGTTGAACTCGAGTCGAGTTTGAGTAGTTTTGATATCTTTATATATTCGATTTCCCTATAGTAAACTGAACTTGTTTGGAATTATGATATTTGAGTTTGTTTGATTGTCTATACATTTAGACGAGCTTTAATCAAGTAGAGCTAGAGTAGTTTTGATATCTTAATATATTTGATTGACTCTATTTTTAATTACTTGAGTTCGAGTTCGAGTCATATTTTTCAAATCTTATCACATATAAAATTATATTCAATCTTTCTTGATATTCTTATCAAATTAATCGAGCTTTTATAACAAACAGTGTAAGCAAAAGTCAAGCATTGAGTTATTTAATTTAATTTAATTTTCAAATCTAGTTATATAGCACGAACTCAACCCACCAATATAAGGTCTAGATAAATTGGAATGTTATATATATATATATATAATATGTAATTAAGGACTATAGTGATTTGTATTTGAATATCTATTATTTGTGAATTTGTTATTGATCACTATGAAATATTATTATTATTATTATTATTATTATTATTATTATTATTATTATTATTTTATTTATAATATTTAAATTTAAATTAAAAAAATAAGTTAGCGACGAAAACAAAATTCCGTGAATTAATGACGGAGATGTCCGATTTGCAAATGAAGAACGGCTGAGATATGATTAATTCCAATAACTTAAACGAATATATGTAAGCAAAAGTCAAGCATTGAGTTATTTAATTTAATTTAATTTTCAAATCTAGTTATATAGCACGAACTCAACCCACCAATATAAGGTCTAGATAAATTGGAATGTTATATATATATATATATATATAATATGTAATTAAGGACTATAGTGATTTGTATTTGAATATCTATTATTTGTGAATTTGTTATTGATCACTATGAAATATTATTATTATTATTATTATTATTATTATTATTATTATTATTTTATTTATAATATTTAAATTTAAATTAAAAAAATAAGTTAGCGACGAAAACAAAATTCCGTGAATTAATGACGGAGATGTCCGATTTGCAAATGAAGAACGGCTGAGATATGATTAATTCCAATAACTTAAACGAATATATGTAGAGAAAAGAATGAAGTTTCTGTTTACTCAGTGCGCACCACGGTAGCGACTGCGGGTTACCCTCGACATCCAAAAAAAAAAAAAAAGAATGAAGTTTCTGTTTTAGGGAAATTACTTACCTGATGGAAGGGAATTGAATAATGCAGAGATCAGTCACCTTAGTTTAACATTTTGAAGCAGCTGGTTAAGCTAGCTCTTTCTTTTGCAGTTTGCTTGAGGCCCAAAGAAATGTAGAGGATGAATCTGTGTTGTTAGTTGTTACAAAATAGATCGAACAATGATATATGCTCTCTCTCTCTCTCTCACACACACACACACAGCTAGGTCAAGATTGGACCTACCTAATTAAATAGATCGAAGAAAATGATACATGCTTGCAGTCTCTCTCTCTCTCTCTCTCTCTCAATAATGGACGACAAAAAACAGATGTAGGGCAGTGCCCACTGTTCAAAAGAATTAAAATCAATATATTAAGAGGTGTACTTGCATGTATGGATGACATCGGGTGGTGGACCTGTGGGTTTCCGCAAAAATTATCCATGATGGATATGGTAATTTACCTACTTAATATCGCATTTTTTTGAAGGATTTTTGTATTATATTTTAATCAAATTATGATTTAGTTCTAATCAATATTTTTAAAATTATAAATTATTTAATTATAATTTTGAATTATATAATACAAATAATAATGGCGAAATTAATTAAATATTTAATAAATAGTTCGTCATAAAGAAATTTGTATGTTTATATATTTTATTTTTAAAATATGACTTTCGTTAGAAATAAAATGATAGTTGTCACGCCCCAATTTTCATAAAATAATAAAATAACAATATTAAAAAAGGGGCGTCACTTTTATTAAACTATAAAATATTTAACTTTAATACAACGGAAGAAAAGAAGAAAAAATCTAGCAAAAAAATTCAGCATAATACCGAACAAAATAATATAATATCTAAAAAAATTTCAGCAAAATATTCAGCAGAATATCAAGCAAAATGACCAACAAATATACAACAAAATATCTAACAAAACCATTTCAACTTCTTGTTAATATATGATTTTTGTTTAGCAAAATTCTTGACAAAATATACGGAAAAAACATCGAAAAAAAAATACAAGAAAAAATATACTGTTTTTTTTTTACATTTTTAGTCCCAAGTGTAGTATGTGTGTGTGTGTATTTATTTATTCAACGGACATTTTAGCTTCATTTTTTCAGCAAATTATTAAGAAAAAAAGAAGAAAATATCTAGCAAAAAATTCACCATAATATCGAACAAAATAACATAATATCTCAAAAAATTTCAGTAAAATATTCAACAAAATATCAAGCAAAATGACCAACAAATATCCAGCAAAATGTCTAACAAAACCATTTCAACTTCTTGTCAATATATGATTTTTATTTAGCAAAATTCTTGACAAAATATACGGAAAAAACGTCGAAAAAAAATATAAGAAAAAATATATTGTTAGTTTTAGGACTAAAAATGTTGAAAAAAAAAACACTTGGGACCAAAATTGTCGAGATAATAAACTATGGGACCAAAAGTGTTGAACTAATAAACTATGGGACCAAAAACAAAAGATATGGGACCAAAAGTGTTTTGATCTTATTCTAGTGGGACTAAAAGTGAAATTATCCCAATTGCAAATACTAAAAAGAAGAAATTAAATGCTCGATCAATCAGTAAATTTAATTCCCCCCTTTTAAAAAAATTTATTGAAAAAATCTACACATATATTTTAAAATATCATTACTCATTAATATTCCCAGAAGAAATACTAGAAAAAGTTAGATGGTGTGATTAATACTAGAAAATAATGAAAAAGTTAAAAATAAAAATTTAAGTAAATGACATTCATATATGAAAAACACCAATTAATTGGTTAAAAAAATCTGAAGTATATTTATTATATAATGAAAAAGTTAATTTTTGAAAATACTATATTTATAATCTTTATCGTATAAATTTATCAATTATGAAAATAAACTAGAGTTATTTTTTTAATAGGTATCGCTTTCAAGGAAATAAGAATCAAGAAATTTTTTACACTTATAACATGCCTAAAATGACTTTTTGATAATCAAAGAACATCTCTATTCAAAAGATTTTTTTTTTATTGTATTCATGAATTAAAAAAAAAAAAAAAAAGGCTAAAGCTCCCATACAAAATTTGGAATTTTGGCTCCGCCAAGAATTTGTGTTACTTTATAAGATTTATAAAATGAAATGTTGGTTTGTACTTTATACCCAACAAATTACTTCTTTTAAATGAAAATAGTAGTGAAAATTAAAAAAATTAATGAAATGGAAAAGGGGGTTTCGTTGATTGCATCGAATAAAAAACGTCAAAATCAAGAAGAAAAATAAAAGCATACTCCCCCATTTCTGAATAAACGGTGTTTTGAATAAATGCACACATATTAATAAAATAATCAAAATACTTATTACATTGGCCTAACGTGAATACATTAAGTCAAAATGAGATATTTGAATACAGTAAATGAGGATAAATCAGAAAAAAATATTACATTTCCACCTCAAATGTGTTAAATGATATTTTTTATGAACTAAAATTAAATACTAAAATGACAAACTGAAAATGTATAATCTAAGCATCAAACTGATAATTTGCAATCTTATAAATATTAGATTTATTTATTTGCCATACAACAATGTTAGCAGCAACTATAAGCTTGGGGATAGAATTGCTTACTAGTGGGCCCTCCCGAGATGACGTGGAGGCCTCTTAGTGGTAGATAGAGATTCACTTAAACCTTATCACCGACATGAGAATAAATATTATAAAGCAATTGTGATATTTGACATGGGCATAAAAAAAAAAAAAAAAAAAAAAAAAAACAGAATCTTGTGCATTTGTGGCTGTTTACGCGTACCATTTTTTAGAAACTAGCTACGAAATTTGGTAACCAATTTTTTTATTTTTTTAGCATTTCTTTTTGTGACACCATCTTTTCTCTCTTCTCTTTTTCTCTCCCTCGTCTCTCTTTTATTTCTCTCTCGCACGGCATGTATATTTTCTCCGTTTCATTATAATTATTGTTTTATTTTTTTTATCAAAATATTTATTATTTTATATATTTTTACACGTTCTCTCTATAATTTAATCATATCATAAACTTTATTTTAGAAAAATATAATTGAATAATATTTTATGTCATATATGATGGATGGGTAAATTAGTCCATAAAATTAATTATTAATTCTAGATAAAAAACTAAAACAATAATCAAAACAAAAAGTTTTCACACATATATTTTTCATACACTTTTTAATAAATTTCATTCACAAAAATACAACTCAAACTCAACAACAACAACAACAACAACAACAACAACAACAACAACAACAATAATAATAATAATAAGAGGATGTTTAGGTCAATATTTAAAGGAGGGTTATGATTTTGTTTTTAAAAATCAAAATTATACAAAAATAAATATTTTTTTAGTGTTGAAAAAAACATGAATAAAATTGTATTTTGCACAAAAATTACTATTTTTTGGGGAGGAGAGGTGGAATTTGCACCCTTTGGAGAACGTTGGGGTTGTATTTGCTCTAAACAAAACGTTAACGGTGAATTCGCTCATTCATGTAAACGTTAGGGGTGTATTTACACATTTTCTCAAAAAAATACAAATAAATTAAATATATATTTGTAAAAAAAACTAAAAATTGAAAAGATAAGCAAAAAGAAAGGGGAAAATGAAAAATAAAAAATTAAAAAAAATTGAAAAAATGAGAGAGACCTAAAATTCATCTAATGAATTGAGATTCATTAGAAGATGTCACATGTCTCTTATCATAATTATTTTGGTTTCTCGTAAATTGTAACGCAAAAAATATTTAATTATACTAATAAACAAGTGGGGGTACAAAAATTGGGATTGATCAGGATATTTTATTGATACACTGTCCGTGCATTTTTTTTTCTTCATAATTTTTAATTTTTGTTCTCAAAAATATGAATCTTAAAATACGATTGTTGGTGGTTCACGCGATACAATCGTCCAGATCTAATGCACATGCTAGTGCATCGTGCTTGTAATTATTTTTTTTGAAATAAATATTGTTGATATCTCGTATGGGCCCGTGTACCACGCTCGATAATTTTTTTTTTAAAATAAATATATATTCTAAAATTAAAGTGAATAAATATAATTTTTTTTTATCCGGTGACTCACTACTCGTTGACTCGAGTACTTCGTTCCATAAATATAAAATTGCTACGATTAATTAAAAAATTTGTTACAATTAGTTACAAAAATTGCTATGATTAATTTTAAAAAATACTAAAATTACTTAATAAATTGTACGATTATGAAAGAAATTGTTATGATTAATTAAAAAATGTTACGACTAATGAAAATGGCTACGACTAATTAAAAAAGCTATGATTACGAAAGAAATGCCACAATGATTTAAAAGAAAAAAAAAACTATGATTAATTAAAAAAAATTGTCACGATAAATTTAAAACATTTCTACAATTAATTAAAACAAAATTACAATTAATATAAACCATGCTATGATTAATTATGAACAATGTTACGATTAATTAAATAAATCCACGATTAATTAATAAAATCTAAAAAAGAGAGGATAATGTGACCCTTGTAGATTAGTTGAAAGGGCTATGTGGCCCTTAACTCATTTTAAAATTACAATATATATAGGAAAAATTATTAAAATATATTTATCTAAGTTAGCTAGAATTATATGATAAATAATTAATAATATAATATCATGTTCACTGTCGATATGTTATTTGAAATATGTATTGAAATGTTATTAAAAATATTATAACAACAACAACAACAACAAATTCGAATGGGATTGAAAGACCATTTTATTACGATTATGATGCCTGACATATAATGATGTTGATAAATAAAATAAGCGGTTACTAAAAATATTTTTATTAATAAAAGTATTTTTAAATAAAAAATTTGAATCCTAAAATATCACATTTCACTAGGTTTCATATATTGTGTTCTGCTTTTCAAATATCACGTACTTTTTTATTTTAATACAATTAAAATATTAAGAAGACATAAAATTCAATTATAATATAAAGAATATATATTTCACATAAAAAAGACACTATGATTGCCATATTTATTATTTTTTTGTAATTGATTGATCGATTTCCTGAAAGAAAAAAAAAACATTGAGATTCATATATGAATATAAGAGATTTGTTATTTAATGTTACTATGATTGATTTTTTGTGTAGGTGGTAAAATAATTATTATTGACTGCGTGTTATTTATGGATACTATGGTAGATATTATCAAAAATTAATTTAATAATAATTTATTCTAAGTTTATATTAAATATTTCTATATACGAAAATGCGATTTAGACGGGAAAATGCATAATTCTATTTTAGACCACGATCTTGTTATTATATATTATATATAATATAGATAGATTTAATAATAGGTTTTTAATTTTATATCTTATATAATTTAATAGTAGTATCTTAATAATAATAACAATAATAATAATAATAATCATAATAATAATAGGATAAGGGCCAAATAGGCCACTAAACTAATTTGGGGTTCAATCGATCCACTGTAACTTTTTTGGCTTAAAATCGTGTCAATTGAGCCATTGAATGATGGAGTCCTAACGGAGGACGTTAAGTCGGCTCAAAACGATGTCGTTTTATATAAATTTTTACCCTAACCCATAATCTAACCCACTCGCCCAAACCCAAGTCTATCTTCATCAGACCCCTCATCTGAAGATGAGCTCGACGACAGTAGATCCGGCGAGACAATAGGAGGTACATTTTCTTCATCTGAAATCTCTTCCGCTTCTGAAATCAGTTCATCTTCGGAACTGTCTTCTGCCTCTTGTTCAGAATTTGGGATTTGTTTGGATTTTTTGTATTTTGGACATTTGTTTTTGGTTGGAGATTGTGGGTTGGGTCCAGGGGTGGGAGAGTTGTGAGAGTAGTTTCTGAAAGTGTAGAGACGAGAAAGGGGGGTCGATTCGGACGGTGATGATTGTTCTGAGTCCGTCGACTTCCCTGGTGAGGAGATTGGAGCAGGTGGGGTGGCTGGCTGTTTGGTTTTCTGGGCTGTTAATTGTTGCAGCAGAATTGGGTTTTCTGAAATTCCTGGGATTTTCGGGATATCAACAGCAGGGGTTGGTATCTGGTGGGTGAGAAAGAGCAGAAATTTGCTGGGTGTATTTTTTTTAATTTTTTTGAGTGGGTTGGAAAATCTGGATCATAACTAGGATCTGACTCAAAATTGTTTGAGGATTTTTTGGAAGTTGAAATTGATTTTTTGAGTGCTTTTTCTACAGATTTGGAAGACGATAAATGTACAATTTTTGCCAATTTTTTGGAAGCTATTTTGGAAGATGGAATTGTTGCTGAAATCTGGGCAGATTGCCCAGCAACATGTTTTTGGCGTCCCATAATACAAGATGAAGGAGATTTTGACCAAAACATGGTTGGAGGGATGATTTTGGACCAAGAACAGATTTTTGAAAAAAATGAAAAATAAAGAAGAAAAAGATGAAAAAATACGAAAATAAAGGAAAAATAAATTAAGAATGGATCTAAGGGGGAAAAAGACTTGGGTTTGGGCGAGTGGGTCAGGTTATGGGTTATAGTAAAAACTTAAATAAAACAACATCATTTCGAGCTGACTTAACGTCCTCTGTTAGGGCTCCGTCATTCAATGGCTCAATTGACACCATTTTAAAAATGCGGTGACCCAATTGAACAAAAAAAAAGTTATAGTGGGTCAATTGAGCCCCAAAATTAGTTTAGTGGCCTATTTGGCTCTTATCCTTAATAATAATATACTCCTTCCGTTTTATTTTGATTGTTATTTTAGTTTTTTTTTTATCTAGAATTAACAATTAATTTTATGGACTAATATACCCATTCCTTATATATGACATAAAATCTTATTCGCTTATATTTTTCTAAAATAGTGTTTGGGATATGGTTAAAATTGGGAGAAAGTGTGTAAAATTATATAAAACAATAAACATTTTGACACAAAATAAATAAGTTAACAATCAAAACGAAAAAGGGAGAGAGAGTATTAAATACACTAATTAATTGAAGTTAGTATATTACAGGTAGTTACGTTAATTAATATATAACTCATGTTGTCCCGGTGGGGATGGCCTAGTGGTGGAGTGAGATTACTTGGAGACCAAAAGGTCACAGGTTCGAATCTCCTCAATACCACAGGTCGGGTGTGTGAGTAAAAATAATAATAATATATAACTCATGTTTTAATTATTTTTCCATAAAAATTAGTTTTCCAACCATATATATGGTTCTGACTAGTTTATTAGATTTTTTTTACATGTTTTATAAATGAATTGTCAATCTTCAGTCAACCAATCATAACTTTATCAACGATTGATATTCTTTTTATTTTTTTGTTAAAAAATAGAGCGACTAGTTCTCCAGCTATATATAGCTCATGCTTTATTTTTATATTTTTCATAAAATTAGTTTTGCGTTCAAAATCAGGTATTGTGTAAAAAAATTTAACATGTTTCATATTAGCAATATAAATTCAAGATATTAATATTATCAATGTTGTGGTACCATAATAACAAAGAAAAAAAATAGATATATTGAATTTGCTACAAATCAAAATATTGGATCATTATTAGAACATTTTTAAGTCGAGTCTAAATTGCAAATTCATTCAGTAGTGAATTTTTTTACAATTAACTTTTTATAATATATATATATATATATATATATATATATATAGGGATGAGATCTGATGAGAACTAGTTCCTAGGTGGGAACTGGGAACCAATTCCATCCATCCATTCGAAAATATGGATGGTCCAGATTAAACAAATAAAGTGGAGGGGGGCGGTGGCAATTTTGTAATTAAAATGAAAACTTTAAATTCACGCGTTTCATTAAGGGTAAAATTGGAAGAAAAAAAGTGACATCATCATGTTTTGAAAAAATTCTTAAAAACTTTAAATGATCATAATTTATTCGTTTTTAATCGGATTTACGCAAATCTTATATCAAATTAAAGCTCTTTTCATACTCTTTCATTTAAAATCCATATTACATATGTTTATTTGAAAAAAATAGATGAAAAATATAAAAAATCATTTTAGGCATAATTTTCGCATAGAGCAACCCCAGATTTATATTAGCATGTTGTATACAACATTTTAGCATGAACTATATAACATTTTAGCATATTGTGTAATACATTTTAGCGGGTGATATTATGAATATATTTCTAACAGTTTTATATAAATACTCACACCTATATAGATATTACAAAATGAAAAATACGAGTTGATGATAAAAAAGAAAAAAGAATGAGAAAGTGAAGCAACGAAGGACATGACTGACAACTAAGAAAGAAAATGCGTAAATATTTCCCGAAATGAGAAAGTTTATGAGAGCAAAATATGTGCTGCAATTCTAAGTGCAGACAGTAACATACAAATTTAGCCTCCTACTTCGCTCATTTTAGCCTCATTTATTTCTCATTTTAGCATGCGTTGATAAACAAAATATGGAACGGTGATTTCGTTGGAATGAAACACAATACACCCAATTTGGGGACAGTGAACCCTAATGAGAATCTTATAATTACTAATTGGGATCAGATGAGCCATAATTGGAACGTAATAAACCTTAATTGGGAACGGTGAACCCTAGTGGAAAATGTCACATCAAATTTAGCCTCCCACTTCGCTCATTTTAGCCTCATTCATTTCTCATTTTAGCATGTTCTGATAAACAAAATATGGAACGGTGATTTCATTGGAATGAAACGCAATACACCCTATTTGGGGACAGTGAACCCTAATGGGAATCTGATAATTACTAATTGGGATCAGATGAGTCCTAATTGAAATGCAATAAACCCTAATTAGGAACGGTGAACCATAGTGGAAAATGTCACATCAAATTTAGCCTCCTACTTAGCTCATTTTAGCCTCATTCATTTCTCATTTTAGCATGTTCTGATAAACAAATATTGAACGGTGATTTCATTGGAATGAAACGCAATACACCCTATTTGAGGATAGTGAACCCTAATGGAAATCTGATAATTACTAATTGGAACGTAATAAACCCTAATTGGGAATGGTGAACCCTAGTGGAAAATGTCACACCAAATTTAGCCTCCTACTTCGCTCATTTTAGCCTCATTCATTTCTCATTTTAGCATGTTCTGATAAACAAAATATGTAATGAGAATCTGACAACGTATATAACCTCATGCTTCCGTTATTTTAGCATTATATTTTAAACGGTATTATGATTAATAAAACTTAATAGTAATATAATTACCGCAAAGGAAATGTCATAAACACTTTTATTAAAAATCATATATATTCTTAAAAATGAATGTGTTGAAAATAATTCACAAGCATGGTAAAACATGATATTAAACTATGTCCAATCGCTATAATAACATTAAGCTGGACAATTCCTAGCATCATGATCTGACAACTTGTAGCAATTGCTGCACATTCTGAGTGGTTTGTTCTCCTTTCTCTTCCTTACCTCCTTCTTAGATACCAAACGACTGTCGCTACCTTTTATTTTAACTGGAATAGGTGGATGAACAACAACTTCAGAAGGGGCACGTAAACCGTAGAATTGCTCAAACATCATTATCTTGTTATGTGAAGTAGAATCCTCCATATCGCCATGTGACTAATCTTACTACGGTCACTTGAAACAGAAGAAGCTGACACATTAAAATCAAACAATTATAAACTGAACAAGGTAAAATATAATAATACAATCACATCAAGAGATGTTAAGACACATAAATTGATTTTTAGCATTATGTATGTACCATTCTAGCATCATGCAACATACATTTTAGCATCAAAGTATTCTAATGTTTACATGGTGTCTGTAACATTGTGTAGGCGAGTCACAAAAACACACACACACACAAAAGAAAAAAATAAAAAAAAGCAAAGCATGGTTTGTATGACATGTTTCACAGAATGCAGTAGAAATAACATTAAACCAGCATGTTACGATGCTAAAACATATGTGACGACGAGCTAAAATGAATACATTAACATGCTAAAACATATGTGACGACAGGCTAAAACGAATACATTAACATGCTAAAATAAAAAAAAAACAGATCAAATTAATGCATAGTCTGTATATTCTCGTACTAAACCCTAGGATTCCTAACAATTAAAAAACAACTGATACATCACAAAACTGAACGAAACATATCAAATTAGTCAAACATAAAAACGTAAATACAAAATCGTAATGAACTCCAATAGAACGAACTGTAAAATCAATGCAGATACAACGAATTGCGAAATTAATCAACATTAAAATTTCAAAACTAAATCAAACAATGCAAAATTAAAACCATACCTGGAGTCTCCATCGAATCACAGATATAGAAACTTCACGACAAATAGATAATTACAGAAATAAAAGGATGTTGAGAAATCAAAAACGTGATCCAAACGCAGATTAGGAACGATGAAGAAGTAGAAGACGAACTAAATGAGAGAGAGAGAGAGAGGAGAAGAGAAGGGAATGATAATCAAATACGGGAAAAAAAAATCTGAAAATGGAAAGTTTAATTACTGAATTACTATATTACCCTCCCCTCCAACAAGTTGTCGAAAATTACAGGAATGCCAACGCACATCCACTTAAATTTGATTTAATCTAGGCCGTCCAGATTGAGTCAAACAAGGGCTAGGATTGGTTCCTAGTTCCTACCTGGGGGAAGGGTTCTCATTTGATCCTTTCCCTATATATATATATATATATATATATATATATAGGGTTGGGTTCCAAAAGGAACCATACCCCATGTGAGAACGTAGAACCAATCTCAGCCACAGATCTCGCCTATTTGGACGATCAAGATCTGTTCCAAAATTAAAAAAAAAATACGGTGGCATAATTGTAATAACGTCCAACTTCGCTGTCCCTGAATCTTAGTAAGGATAAAATCGAAAATTTTAATATATATGTGATTCACGCGTATATTTTTCAATTTAGGATTTTAGCATTGTCATTCCCTATTTTAGCACTGTCATGACTTATTTTAGCACTGTCATAACTTATTTTAGCACTAACATGACCCTTGTTTAGTATGACAATTGTTTAGAATCCTCTTGAAACGACTGGATTTCTTTCATGATCTCGCCCTGATTTTTGAGGATTAATCTCATCACGCTCAACATCCCCATCTGCATATAGTTTCAAACATTGAAAAATCACCCGTAGAAGGACAAGACTAGCATGCTATCGCGTATATGTTATTGTTACCTCCTGCATGTGGAATTCCCTTAGGATTTCTAAGTGAAGATTTTGCATGTCTCTATGAATAGATTCCTGAAATGAAGCTAGAGTTTTTTTAAGATTATGTTGGAAGAGCTGAAGAGTTGAAGAATTCCCCTGCTGCAAATCAGACTGCAATGAAGTTCTCTGCAACTGATGAGCCACCAATTGTAAGAAATCAAATGAAGGTAGAATTTGTGATGAAATGCAGTTATGATCAACCATGTAAATTTTACTGTACATTTGAAGGGGTGGGACTGGTTGGTGTTGGTGTTGCAGATTGAGTGTTTGACAACAAGTTATTGAGAATGTCTTCCCTAGTTTCTGATCCTATTTTCTTGGATTTAGGTGAGCCCACTGAAATAAATGGTGCAGCGCCTAGTCTCTCTGTATAACTCGAGAATCTTCGGGGAGATCACATAGATGCACAAGTCCTAAAATGTAACGCTCAAGATCCACAAACACATTCATCAAGCAATCAATAGATCGAATCATCAAAATTTTCAGTGGAGACACACATCAATTAAACTAATTCGACAAAAATCAAGAATGTGATATATATATATATCTACAATAAAAAAATATCATCAACATCTTTTTATGCTTCATGATCTTTCATTTTTAGCACTGTAGTTTAGAGTTTAGCATTGTATATGTGATTCACACGTATATTTTTTAATTTAGGGTTTTAGCATTGTCATTCCCTATTTTAGCACTGTCATGACTTATTTTAGCACTAACATGAAACTTATTTAGCATGATAATTGTTTAGCATTACAATAAAAAAATATCATCGGAATCTTTTTATACTTCATGATCTTCCATTTTTAGCACTGTAGTTTAGAATTTAGTATTGTATATGTGATTCACGCGTATATTTTTTAATTCAGGATTTTAGCATTATCATTCCCTATTTTAGCACTGTCATGACTTATTTTAGTACTAACATGACCCTTATTTAGCATGACATCAGTGTACTGTATTTCTTCTACTTGAGTGATTTTTATTTGGTTGTTGTAACAGATGTTTGCAAAGAAACAAATGCAAAAGTCATAGATGAATTTTTGTCTGAATGTATTTGTCACGTTTATAAATTATATAACATAATACTTATCACTTATTAGTTCACAATTCCAAGGCTGTCAGCGAAGTTAAAAGATTCATGGATGGAACTTTAGACTTGAAATACTGTGTGCATTATTTCATTTGCACAAGTCCGCAATGACCCCCAAAAATGTGTAGAAGAACAAAATAAAATCGGTTAACCGAACAAAAAAAAAACCACTTTCACTTAGTAAATATTTAATAATTAATATAGGAAAACAACCACTTTCACTTAGTAAATCATGTAAGTAGTCACTTTCTTAAAAAGTAATGTTCTTTTGATTTGTAGTCGAAAGAATCATTCATCTAGAATAACGAAGAATCATACAACTCGACTGTTCCTATCATTTTCCCTCTATTGTGCAATGCTCTCGCCATCAATGTATCAACTTCCTTCTTGTAGCCATGTCGAGATTTAGCTCCACCAACACCAGTCAAATCCTTAATCAATGCTTGCTCCTTCTCTTGCACAATTTCCTCTTTAATCCATTTGATTTATGTTCAAGTCCAGCAGTGCTAAAACAGTTCATAGTAGTGCTAAACTATTACAACAGTGCTAAAATAGTTCACAGTAGTGCTAAAGTACTGATAGTGAAAAATTCAAGATAATAGAAGCAGTGATGTATATTACAAATATCCATTCTTAGAAGTAACAACATGCCCATAAACTCTCTTAGAGGCTGTAAGGGAAATGAATAAAGCACAATGGGAAAGCAGCCCAAATATCACAAGTTTCCCATGATTGTCCTTTTAAATAAAGGGTGCAAAAATCATTGAATACCTGCAACCATGTAAAAATTCACAAATCTCTGTTATTATTATGTCTTTCTCATCGTAAATAAAAGACTACAAATGCTAACACTATCACCTACCAAAATATTTAAACATTAACTAATAGTGCTAAAAAAGAAAATGGAAGTGCTAAAATATAAACTACCAGTGCTATAAAATATAAACTACCAGTTTTGATGGTGAATTAAAGAGAATCGCGTGAAAAAATCACACGAAAAGTACAACAAAATTTTTGGATGGTTCACATTCAGGTGTGTAAAATTCAGAAAATAAAGGCGCAATCTCCAAAGTGGTAGAAGCACAATCTGCACATTAATCAATACACAACTAATCACGTTAATGCTTAATAATGCTAAAATTGTTCACAGTGGTGCTAAAATAGGTTACGGGCAGTGCTAAAACTAATTACACCAGTGCTAAAAATACATGTTGATCCTCAAAAATAAAAAGTTCAACTTAATCAGCTTAATCAACATAAAACACAACAAAATCGAAGAAAATCGCAGAAAAAGTAGGCTTCATCATCCAAGAACAACGAACAACCAAAACTCTAGGGGAACTCGCGTGAATGACGATTAAGATGAATCAACTGGAATATGGATTACATAAACACAACAAAATCAAAGAGAAATCGAAGAGAATCACGTGAAAAAATCTCAGCATCATCAATCTTATCAAACAAATCTAAAACAAAAACGGATAAAAAAATCGCAGCAAAATACACCAATTTTTTTTTACCCGGCATCTTCATCAAATAACAGCGAACAACAGAAACTCCAAGCAAAAAATCACGTGAACACCGATTGAGATGAATAAAAATCGAAGAGAATCGACTGAAATTTCGATTATATAAGCATAAAGGAAATTGATATGTAGAAGGAAAGAGATTTCGATTACAGACGGGAAAGATATTTATGCCAAAAATAATAGAATTCCTAAATTATGAAAATACCCTTGCTTCATTAAAAAGTCTGTAATATTACAGTAATGCCACCGCGTTTTTTTAAGTTTGGAACAGATCTTGGCCGTCCAAATAGACGAGATTTATGGCTAAAATTGGTTCTCAGTTCTCACAGGGGGTGTAGTTCTCACATGATCCTATCTCTCTCTCTCTCTCTATATAGATATATATATATATATGTATTGGTTCAAATGTGAATCTCTTCTTCATATATAAACTAGGAACTAATCATGGTCATTCATATATTTGATTTACATGGTTAAGATTGATTTGAAATGGATAGGGTTAAAAATGCAATTTATTAAGAGTTATATAAATTAAGGGTATAGAAGTAAAAATAATTTAATTATATGAATATCAAATCCCACATTTTTTGATATATCTATCTCTATGCAATATATATTTGGATTATTTCCTTTATTGTAATACATCAAAAATGGGGTCTAAACGTACATAAAAAAACATAAAACCATTGTGTTATACTTTGAAGAACAAACAAACGCAGACTGCTCTATGTTTGTCTAAACTATCTATCATCCATCCATAAATAAATATAGGTGATAAAATTAATGTGAACACAAAGTACAAGCCCACCTAATTAATTAATTAATTAGATACGATCCATATAATTAATTATAAGCATTTATAATTGCATCAACGAACAAAGAACGCGGGGTGGCTATGGTATTTGTAGCCAGTACCGCAATATTGAGGAAAATGAAATGCCAATTAACGTCCTTTGCAACGGGTTGAAATTTTCTGTTACACTTTCTTGTGTTTCACTCCGTGTTTCATCATTAGAATTATGGTTTTAACAATATTTATTATAAAATAAAAATTAATTATAACATAAATAATCATAGTCAACATTTATCAATAAAAAAAATGAATTAAAAAATTATAAAATGTATTTTTTAAAAAATAAACCATAATAATGAATTATTAATTAGAAATCAAAAGTTAAATATTAAAAAATAATTATAAACCCTAATTGGGTGGGGTGAACCCTAAAAATAATCATAAAATTAAACTAAATCACAAAAAAATAAAATTGAAGAAAAAAAAAATACAAGAAAAACTCGTAATTTGAAAGTGTAACACGGGGTGCAACACAGAGAGTGTAACAGGAAATTTCAATCCCTTTGCAACACATTAGATTTTTGTATTGCACCTTTATTTTACACTCCATGTTGTATTTTTAAACTCTCACTACTACAGTTTTCGTGGAGATCGCCTAGTGGTGGAAGATCACGAGTTCGAATCTTCTCGATCAATTCCACAGGTTGGGTGCGTGAGTAAAAAAAAAAAAAAGAAACTCTCACTACTACAAATATACTGATAGACAACATGTGTTAATCGTTGTCAATTTTCTTAAAACTCGTTGCCTAAAGTGGTGTTGTCTTGTCCCGGTGGGGATGACCTAGTAGTGGAGTGAGGTTGCTTGGAGACCAAAGGTCACGAGTTTGAATCTGCTCAATACCACAGGTCGGGTGTGTGAGTAAAAAAAAAAAGTATTGTTGTCTTTTTTCCATTTAATTGACAACAGTTGACCGTTCTAATATCATACCAGGCAACGGTTCTGCACCGTTGTGAAAAAATTATCCTTTGTATTTTCTTTTTAAATTACAATTGATGCATCTATAAGCCGTTGTCTTGTGATTTCTAATTTCCCACAACAGGCAACGCTATTTAACTAATCTGTTGTAATTTGGGCATATTGTAGAACGGCTTCTTTTATAAACAGTTGTGCTTTATCATTGTATGATGTGGACAATTGTTGTCTTATAACCTTTTTTTTATTTTTTAAGTTAGACAACGATTTTTATATAGAAAACCGATGTATCTCTGCATTAATTATTCAATTCCCTTCCATCAGATACGTAATTTCCCTAAAACATAAAACATTAATTATTCAATTCCCTTCTCATTCTCATACGTTTGAGTTATTGGAATTAATCAGCCATTCTTCATTTGCAAATTAAAACCCATTTTTTACAAATTAAAACGATTATAAATAGCAACGTAGTCCTTACATATTCATGCTGTTACGTCAATATATACATTCCGATTTTTCTAACCCTTATTGTTGAGTTGAGTTCATGATATATAGCTCGATAGTTGACTTTTGTTTATCTTATTTGCTAAAAACTTGATTTGATAAGAATATATATAAAAAAAGATTGAACATATCTTGTATTTGATAACATGAACACAAAGTCCAAGCCCACCTAATTAATTAGATACCATCCAAATAATTAAGTATAATTAAGCATTTATAATTGCATCAACGAACAAAGAACATGGGTCCGTTGTAGCCGGGATAAAATCCTCTAGTCCATTTTTCATGTCCCACTATTGTGTCCCACTATGAAATTTAATATTTTAAAAATGTTTATTACAAAAATGAATTTTATTATAGTATTACAAATCATAATCAACATTTATTGCTAAAAATTAAATTTTTTAAAATTTATATACCCTACTTTTGGAATAATCAACCATATTAATCAATTATATTAATTAAAAAACAAGAAATAAATATTAAAAATAAATATAAACCCTAATTGAGTGGAATGAACCCTAAATAATAATTATAAAATTAAACTAAGCCATAACAAATTGAAATTGAAGAAAAAAATTGACGAAAATCGAATAAAAATCAAAATGAGACACCAAATAGGATAGAGAAAAGTGGGATAGAGGATTTCATTTGGTTTTAGCCACCCCCCTAGGAAATTATACAATGAACAAAATCCAACCATGTATAGGGTGGCGCAATAAGGAAGATGAAATGCCAGTTAACGTCCTTTGCAACACATTAGATTTTCTGTTGTACACCTTATTTTACATTCCGTATTGTACTTTTAAATTATGAGTATTTTTTGTATTTTTTTTCATTTTTTTTTGTGATATAGTTTAATTTTATGACTGATTTTTAGGGTTCACTCCATCAAATTAGGGTTTATAATTATTTTTTAGTATTTAATTTTCAGTTTTCAATTAATAATTCATTATTATGATTGATTATTTCACAATTAAATTTTATGATAATTTAAATTCATTTTTTTGTTGATAAATGTTGACGATTATGAATATTTATGTTATAATTAATTTTTATTTTATAATAAATATTATTAAAATCATAAATTTAATAATGAAACATGAAAAATTGAAGTACAGTACGAAATTTGGAGCAGTTATGCAGTAACTAATCAATTTTTGTATTGAGGAGCACATATGCACAAACCTCATTTATACACCTATATCCGCGCATGGGCATCATGCCTTCGTCCTTTTTTATATATAGATAATTTATTTCTTTATTTTTTATTTTAATTTTTACAATTTTTTTGGTTTTTTTATTAATTTTTCTCAAAAAATAGACACCCTAAAATAAAATTAGTGAGCCCTAAAATTAAAGTGAATTGATTTAATTTGTTTGAAATAAAGATAAATATATACCCTAAAATGGAATTAATGAACCTAAAATTAAAATGGATTAATTGATTTTTTTTTGAAATATGGTGATTCACGTAATGCATTCGCTCGACGCTAACGCGTGGGCTCGTGCATTGAGCTTGATAATTAATTTTTTTTCAACTTAAATGTAATTCATAATTGAAATTAATAAACATCGATCTATAATAATGAAAGAAAACAAGAAAGAATTAATAAAAAAAAAAGAAGAAAACTCCAATTACGTTTATTTCAACTCTAAAAAAGCCAAACATAAACCCTAAAAAACTCAAAATAAATCCCTAAAAAATTCTAAAAATACTAAAAAAATCCCTAAAAATTTAAACCCTAAAACAACCTTACACTCCTAAACTCTAAACAGTAATCGAAATGGAAAAAATCACACTTTGAACTAAATAAACTCATATAAGATAACTAGCAGACCCGTTACTTTTTAAGAATACATGTGATACTTTTCGAATTTTGAGTATTGCTATATAGTGTTAAGGTTGATATTGATTTTAACGATTTTTTTTTTTTGCTGGTCATGACCAGTAAATTGAACCCGCCCATCTGAAATAACACTTTGTGCATGTAAGCGTTTGTGCTTTGTATTTTCATTTCTCTTGTATAAATAGGAGGGAGCTAGTGAAGTAAGAGAAACTGAGTGCATATAATTAATCAAGAAGCCTTTTTTTCATGAGAATGAAGTCGTCCGAGGTTGTTCCATGGAACTTCACAACTCCTGCTGCTTTGATTCTGCCTTTTATCATCTTCTTCTTCTTCATGAAGAAGAATTTGAAAAAATCAACTTCCATTGATGAAGTTAATCTGCCTCCAGGCCCTAAAAAACTCCCAATAATCGGAAACCTGCACCTCATCTCCAAACCTCCTTTCCGATGCTTCAGAGATCTATCAAAACAATACGGCCCAATAATGCACCTGAAACTGGGCGAAGTCGACACGATCGTCGTCTCGTCGCCGGAGATAGCCAAAGAAGTCCTCAAGGACAACGATCCGGCTTTCGCGGCGAGGCATGAAAGCATTGTGTTGGAGATCTTCCTGTACGACTATCTCGACATCGTGTTCGGCCGCTACGGCGACTACTGGCGGCAGATGCGCAAGATATGCACCGTCGAACTCCTCAGCGCCAAAAACGTGCGCTCCTTCGGCTCCATAAGAAAGGACGAGGTCTCTCGCCTCGTCGAAACCCTCCGCCTCTCCGCCGGAAACCCTGTGAATCTGAGTGAGGAAATCTTCTCGATGATGAGCTCCATCACATCTAGGGCTGCTTTCGGTAGGGTCTGCAAGGACAAGGATGCGTTGATCAAGATCGTCAGAGATATTTCAAGATTATTTCCCTTCTTCTAAGATAGCCAGTGTCCTCAGTTGGGGGACTAGGCTCAGGTTGTTCAGGATGAAGCGCCGCCTTGATCTCGTTTTCGACGACATCACCCGCCAGCACGAAAGAAATCTAGCCCGAATTCACGACGGTGGCAGAGGTAACGGAGAGTTTGGTAATGAAGATTTGATTGATGTTCTACTCAGGATCAAGGAAAATGGAGAGATGGAGTATCCAATCGGCTATGAAAACATCAAAGCTCTTCTGCTTGTGAGTACTGTATATTATAAATATAATTACAGTAGCTAGTTTACTGTAATTTTAGTATTTTTCTAATTCGATATAAGAAAAACGTACACTAAATATATTGTAAACAAGTTGATTTTTACGTTAAGTTCCTCATTTGAACCAAATCATATATATACATATATATTATTTTTTGCAATTAATAATAAATAATATATAATGCAGGATATGTTCACGGGTGGAACTGAAACATCATCGTCAACTTTAGAATGGATAATGACAGAACTGTTGAGGAACCCCCAAGTGATGGCCAAAGCGCAGGCTGAAGTAAGACAAGTACTAGCAAATAAAAGTAGTATTGAAGAAGAAGACATTAAGAAGCTGCACTACTTGAAGCTAGTGATCATGGAAACTCACAGGTTGCACCCTCAAGGGTCCCTGCTCCCGAGGGCTTGTCGGGAGCAGCGACAAATCAGAGGATACACCATACCCGAGAAAGCGAGGGTACTGGTGAACATCTGGGAAATACATCGAGATCCAAAGTATTGGGTTGATCCAGAAACGTTTGACCCGGAGCAATTTCGGGATCAACCCTCCTTTGATTTTAGTGGTAACGATTTTCTATACCTACCATTCGGGAGTGGAAAAAGAATATGCCCTGGGATAACATTTGGTTCGACTAGTGTTGTCTTTCCTTTAGTTCATCTTCTTTACAACTTCGATTGGAAACTCCCCTCTGGTGTTTGTGCCGAAGATTTGAACATGATTGAAGACTATGGCATTACGAGTTCTAGAAGACAAAGTCTTATTGCTGTTGCCACTCCCTTCAAACCCTCACTCTGATTTCAATTCCCCATAATTTGACACTTGCATCAAAGTGTAATTTGCTCTTATTCTAATGTTCAACTAATAAACCACTCCGCAATATATGTATTGGGGAAATTGTACGTGTTTTTCTCTTTTCTAAGCCTATTAGTTGTTCATCACTTTATATATATATGCATGCATGTTTTCGCTGATTGTATAAACTTAATTAATTAAATAAATCAATATCTATTTTTATTTTTAGTGGAAATGTAATTTCTTAGCTTTAAAATAGAGTTCACGCACATATATCCTCATCCAAATATTGGTCCTCAAGCAATATATATATATATATATAGGGAAAAGATCAAATGAGAACCCTTCCCCCAGGTGGGAATTAGGAACCAATCCTAGCCCTTATTTGACTCAATATGGACGGTCTAGATTAAATCAGATTTAAGTGGATGGGCGGTGGCATTCCTGTAATTTTCGGCAACTTTGTGGGCGGAGGGGTAATATAGTAATTTAATAATTCTTCCCTTTTGTTCTGAGGCTAAAATGAGAATCACATGAGGTTAAAATGAGAATCGCATGAGGCTAAAATGATCGAAGTAGGAGGCTAAAATTGATGTGACATTTTTCACTAGGGTTCACCGTTCCCAATTAGGGTTTATTACGTTCCGATTAGGGCTCTGATCCCAACTAGTAATTATGAGATTCCCATTAGGGTTCACTGTCCCCAAATAGGGTGTATTGCATTTCATTCCAATGAAATCATCGTTCCATTTTTGTTTATCAACACATGCTAAAATGAGAAATGCATGGGGCTAAAATTAGTGAAGCCTGAGGCTAAAATTGAATCTGGGCAATTTCTGAGTTCAGTTCCGATTTTGCCCTTAATGAGACGCGCGAATTGAAGACTTTCGTTTTAATTACACAATTGCCACCAAAAAATCTGGTTTGATCTGGACCGTCCAAATTGTGGAATGGATGGATGGGATTGGTTCCTAGTTCCCACCTGGGGTAGGGTTCTCACCAGATCCCATCCATATATATATATATATATATATATATATATGATATGGGAACACTTTGTTGGTGTGAGAAATGAGAACACATCTTACACCATTCAATTTAATGATCCAACGGTTGAGATTTAAGGTGGCAATTTCGTAAATAATAGGGCAAAAAATAAAGGAAGGAGGGCTATTTTCATCCAAACCCATTAAAAATGATGATGTCAGCAATTAAAAAAAAATCTTAAAAACTTTAACCGACCATAACTTGCTCGTTTTTAATCCAATGCACACAAAAAATATATCAAACTAAAGCTCTCTTCATGCTCTTTCATTTAAAATGTCGAAAGGCTATGTTTAGATGAAAAAATATGAACGAAAAATAAAAAAGAATTTTTTTTACGCGTGCCCAGGTTGTAAATGCTTTCGTTAGCATATAATAATTCTTTGTCAGCATTATGATAACATATGATAATGTATGCTAACGAAGCATTTGTCATATGCTAACATAATGTATTCGCTGTGCTAACAAAGAATTATCATAATGCTAGCGTAGTATAAATTTATTAGGGTTTATTAAATCTCAATTATGGTTTATTTAATCTCGATTATGGTTTATTCCATCTAATTATCATTATTTTTTTAAAATTTAATTTTTTATTTATAATTCTTAATTGATTATTATGGTTTATCACATCCAATTATGGTTTATAACGTATGTTGACGGAGTATTGTCATATGCTAACATAGTGTATTCGCAATGCTGACGAAGCAAAATCATAATGCTAACGTAGTACAAATATATTATTATTATTATTTGTTCCAACTCATTTAGGATTTACCACATCCAATCAATGTTTATTTCATCTAATTAGGTTTATTTCATCCAATTATGATTTTTTCCATTTAATTAGGGTTTATTAAATCAAATTAGGTTTATAATTAATTTTTAGAATATTTTTTTCGCTAACAATATTCGAAAACTTTAATTAGCATAACTATAATGTTTCGTTAGCATGATGATAATACTTCGTTAGCATAACGATCTGTTATCAAATCCTCCGCGATTTTTATAAGAATTACTAAATTACGTTAATAACCCCGCGCGAATTTTTTCTCAGATATTACAGAATTGCCATCGCCTTTTTCATCAAATCTGGACCTTTGATTTTTGATGGATGTGTGGTGTGAGATGTGTTCTCATTTCTCACACAAGGGGTTATTTTTATATAACCCCACCCCTATATATATATATATATATATATATATATATATATATATATATATATATATATTTCTACCTAGAACATAAACTGTAAAATTAATTTCATATATAAAGTTCTGGCTACCGAATGTTTCCACCTGCATATTTCAAATTTTTATGCAAGTTTGATCGATACATAGAAATAGATAATAAACTAAGGGAATGGGATTTGTTTGCTATTTGTTGAATCTTTTTTTACTGAGGAGTATAGTCAGAATTCCCATTTGAATTGAATCGGATAGGGTGTCTTTTTTAGTATGTTTTTTCAGTTTGAATCCCCGGTTACACATTCTATGTTGCATTCTCGGCTACTATTTATATTTAAAAAATAAATTAAAAAATTATAAATTCTAATTATATAATAAAATAATAACTATTAATTAAAAACGTAAAAAGTTAAATACTAAAAACTAATTATGCACCCTAGGAGGATATTATGAATCTTAATTAATAATTATAAAATCAAATTAAAACACCAAAACGTAAAATTAGAAAAATAAAAGCTCATAATCTGATAATATGGAATGCATACAATATAATATTTGGAATTATGATCAATTAACTGAATTAAGGTTTGAGAAAGAAATTACAGTCATCGTCGAATTATATTCTTCAAACCTAAAATGAATAAAATGATATCCGTGCATCGCACGGAAAAAAATACTAATTTTGTTAAAACGGAAGATGTTAGATAAGCGAATTTTTCTCGCCCGAGCCACCTATCACCCATTTGAATGATAATTTATAACCTCAATATTAAGGTGATTAATTTTATCCTTCTTTAATAAATAAAACTTGAAATTACCGATTAACTTATCATCATTCAAATAAAACTTTATTATTTTATATGGAGGTCAATTTATGTATTCTCTTATATTTTAATTATAATTCTTCCATCCAAACATGATGTTAATCTATCATATATCAGTAAAATAGCAAAGAATCAAATACATGATTATTTTTGTCCTAAAAGCTTGTTACTTTGAGGATATACAATTAGGTGAGATACATATCCTACATATAAGCACTCAAAACCATTAATCACAGGCTTTGGGACCATTTTAATATCATATAAAGAAATATAAGATATATAATTTGATAATTTATTAATGCACTCCTATCAATCAAAATAAACAAGGTCTAATAGTACAATCCTATAGTATTCAATCAAGCATATTTATCTCGATCATCACTCAAATTAATTAAACATGACCTATAACGATTAGGTCAAGCATGCAGCCGAATTAATTGAATCAATTTCACAAATAACATCATGTTTTTTGCCTCATTTATGTCGAGGAGAGCTGCGTACACCACGAACTGTCGTGGGCATTCGGTTCTATCATAGAAATCGTTTGGAGTTGCTTATAAGTTTGTTGCTTCAATCAATTTGAGTTTGAGTTTTTGAAAATTTGACTTTTTAGGTATCAACGTTGAAGAAGAAGAGATGGAGTATAATTTTGATGGCAAATACTTGCATGCATAATGTGCATATAAGTCTTATTTTAAACAGGCGGGTCAAATTTCACTACGAGAAAATGCCAAACTGGCGACAGAATAGTGACGGAAAACGTCCGTCTCCCAATTCTAGAGATGGAGCATAATTTCGATGGCAAATACTTGCATGCATAATGTGCATATAAGCCTTATTTCAGACGGGCGGGTCAAATTTCACTACAAGAAAATGTCAAACTAGCGACGGAATGGTGATGGAAAAGAAGGCGACGGAAAAATTCCAGCCTTGCACCTCAAACTATGTGCGCTAGTAAGTGTTTGTGTTATAATTCAGAAATAATACACACACACACACACACGAAATATATTTTGATTGAATTTTAATTTCTAAATTAAATAATTATAATATTTTTTATTTATTTAAATATCTATTATAATTTTTAATATTATATGTTTATTATAAAATAAAATTATATTACAAAATTCAATTTTAAATTTGTAATTAATTAGTAATTGAAAATAAAAAAAATATTAAAAATAATATAAAATATTAAATAATTAAAGAAAATAAAAAAATCAAAAATGTAAAATAAATAAAAAAGTAATATATTGAAAATATTAATTTCAAATTCATAATTAATTACTAATTGAAAAATAAAAAAAATATAAATTATTATAAAATAATGTTATTTTCTATCTATTTTCTATATTTAAAAATAATAATAATTAAACAGATATAAATATAATTTTCTGTCTATTATTTATTTTTAATTAATCACTATTTAATATTAAATTATTTTAATTAATTTTCTTAAATAAAAATAAAAAATAATATAAAATATTAAAAAATAAAAAACTAAAAATATAAGATAAAATATTAAAAATATTAATTTCAAATTTGTAATCAATAGTAATTTAAAAATAATTAAATAAAAGTTAAAAAATTAAAAAATAATTTAAAAATAATATAAAATATTAAAAAATAAAATAAGTTAAAATATTAAAAAGATTAATTTCAAATTCGTAATTGGTAGTAATTGAATAAAAAAAATAAAAAAGTTAAAAAATTAATAAAATCAAATTTCATATTCCGTAGCTAAATCCGTCGCTAAAATAAAAAAAATTATTTAATGACGGATTTTTCCGTCGCTATTTACGCTGTTAAATTTAAAATATAAAATTCTAAAATTAAATTATGACGTGTAACGACGGATTATTCCGTCGTTAAGTTAGTGACGGATGTTCCGTCGCCATTTCTATCACTAATTTAATCCATCGTCGTTCCGTCGCTAATTCCGCCGCGCTGTGTAGACGGAATGCGTTCCGTCGCCCGAAACATGTTCTTGTAGTGTTTGCAGGTCAACCTTCAACAAAAAAAAATCCCAGCAAAATCAGTATCAACAGTAATTTAACACTAAAACGTATCACTCAAAATTCGAAACATATCATCTTTATCATTAAAAAGTAAGACATCTGCTACTTATCTTATACTAGTTTATTTAGTTCAAATTGTGATTTTTTCCATTCCACTTAATGTTTAGAGTTTAGGAATTCATGGTTTTTTTAGGGTTCATGATTTTTTAGGGTTCGTGGTTTTTTAGGAGCTTATTTGTATTTTTTATGGGTTTATTTTGTGTTTTTTAGGTGTTTATTTTGTATTTGTTAGGAATTTTTTGAGGGGATTTTAAGGGTTTATTTTGTATTTTTTAGGATTTTTTTGGGGGGTATTTAAGGTTTTCTTTTGTGGTTTTTTAAGATTTATTAATTCCATTTTAGGATATAAATTTATATTCATTTTAAATAAATTAAATCAATTCACTTTAATTTTAGGGTATAAAATTTTGGGGAATAAAAGAAAAGAAAAGAAAAACAGAAAATCAAATAAAAAAAATCAAAAAAAGGCAAAAAATCATCCAGAAAAAAAAATACTGACAGACGCGTGGACGCCATGTGCCGCGCCCGGGAGCACGCGTGGCATGGCCGCCAGGCGCTTGCCGCAAATAGTCGCATATTGGCACTGGTACACGAAAGTGCTACTCAATTTTGATTTTGTATTTTTAGGATACAAAAGACGTCGATTTGTGATGAAACCTTACTGCAAAATTAAACAACATTATTTTTGTGCAATGTAAACCACGCTCCATGCTCGTTAATTTTTGAAATAAATATATATCCTAAAATGAAATTAATGAATTTTAAAATTAAAGTGAATAAATTAATTTTTTGAATTAAATATAAATTCTAATTGGGATGAAATAAAAATTTTATTAGACATTTTTGTCCCTTCAACTCCCATTGTTTAAAAGTCCTAATAAATGAAATAAAATATCCCATTGTAAATCCCTACCTTCCATATATATCTTTTTTTTTTAAATAGAAATATTAAAATACAAGCAATTCATAAAATTTTTTGGTCAGAAATTTAATCAAATATTAGATTTGCAAAAAAAAATGTGGTTACAAACATTAAAATAATGAGCAAATACTTTTTTTAAGGCGGATATTTTTGCCCTTTTCATTTTTTTATTAATTCTTTCATTTATTTATATTATGCTATTCTGAAATATTTTCTCCATGTATTTTTGTCTAATTTTAACACTACGATGACAACAAGAAAGTGTAAAAAATCAAAATTCCATATTAAATTAAAACCTGAACATAAATATGGTAGACTATAAATGCGAATAAAAAAATCATTTATTCGCAAAAGTATTCTGTCGTTATTAACACTAGTATGCCCTCGTTCGACGCATGGAAAAACTTTGTGGTACAATCACATATCATATTTATTTTTAAAAATTATACTAAAATAATTTTAATTAAATTTGAAGAGTTTAATCATGATTTTTTATTTCTAAAACATAAATAAATAATTGGATTTTACATTCGAGCCAAATTATATTTCATTAACACCTTTTTCTTACGAAGTAAATTATTTGAACGTACAATTTCTCATTATGTGTATTATAGGTAAAATAATATATATATATATATAATTTTATCCCATTTAAATATTTAATGAAAAGAGAATATAAATACATTTTACTTGTGTATAGATTGATTATATAATAATATTTTTCTTAATTTTCAATTTATAAAATATACTGAACAGATAAAAGTGTCATAGAAACTTAGCACCATTACAAATTACTACCAAAAAACATTGTGCATGGTTATGAATTTAAAATTAAACAAAAAAATTAAAATACAGAAAACAATAGTAAATAACACACGATCATGCGAATAAAGTAAGAAATGGGATCACCTGTTGCAAATCTTGTTGCATTCCCTATTACAACTTTTAAATATATTTTCAAAAAAATTAATTTTTTATATTTTTTAATTTATTATGATTTATTTTAATTTAAATTTTCTATTTAGAGTCCATCCATTCCCAATTAGGCTATATTAAAAAAAATTAAAAATAGTTATGCAACACCAAATGTAACACAAAATGCAACAGAGGGTCTGCTCTGTTAATAAATAGGAGGCTAAAACCATTTGTACACCAACTATGTTTAAATTGTTTTATGTATTGGGCACAAAATTTAAAGATCAATACATACATGAATATATTTGTTTCTTCAATAATTATAACGAAGATGCATACGATCTATGCCTTTGCTTCACATAAAAGAACACCCAAAATGTGGCTTCGAGGTTTTCTTTCTGTTTCTCCACTTCTCATTATTTTTCGTCGATACACTATTTTTGTATCCCCAAAATAGAGAAATATTGTTCTTTAGACTCGTCAATCTTCATAAAATTCAATCCTGCATCATCATCAATTTGTGCGAACATAATCCTTAAAAATATATGCTATGGACATGGGAGTCTGATGATAAATAGTTTCAGATTCCTTGTTTTTCGGAATCTAATATTAAATAGTTTCATTGTTCGATTTTTTCATTTATTATTATTTAATTTTTTATAAATTATTATTAAATTTGGATTCATATTTTTTAACCTAAAAATAAAAAAAAATCATTTTTTGTAAAATTGAAAAAAATATTTATTATCAACTTTTTTTATTAATACTAAGTTTGGATTAAAACATTTCAATAAAAAATGAGTAAAATATAAAAAAAATGGAAAAAATAGAAAATTTTATAAAAAAAAAAATTTAAAAAATGTGATACTTTTTTTATTGACGAAATTCCCACCAAAGTTCGATTATTCTATCCATCATTGTTTATCATTTCTATCAAAATTCTAATAATATCATTTTTTATGTAAGAATGCGGATTAAACGACGACCATACGTTCATACCAATGTCAATATAGATAATTTTACAAAATGTTTGCCTTAATTGATCATAAAGATATTAACCCAAATTTATGAAATAATTTTCTTGATTATTTCTTAGTCATATCGTTTTATTTAAAGTGAAATAATGTGATGCATTCAATACATATAGTAGTGTTACAAATTGAAGAATTATATATTATATAGTTCATAATTTAAAATTATAAACTATTGGTAATATGAAACAAAATATATATATGTATATATATATATATTAGATATTTAATTATCTACTATTATTTAAATTTAATCCAATAATAAAACAAGAATCCTAACAATTTCCTTGCTATGTTCTAAACACAGAATTCTGTTAGTAATTATTTTTCTTATAATCATATTCTCAAAAAACTTTACTTTTCTACCAACAAAATAAGTCCTTAATCTTTTGAAGTTGGACTTTTGAAATAATCTTCTGAACTTGGAAGATTATTTCTCGGAAAATTGAGTCGCTAAAACACATCATCTATGAACATTCTAATTTCTCGGAAGATTTGACGCCGCTCAAAAATATATATTTATATAAATTTTTAATTATATATGATGCTATATTTATTTTTACTGTTAATGACATAATTTTTTTTAAGACCATGTTGTCTTGATGATGATGATGATGATGATGATGATGATAATAATAATAATAATAATAATAATCATCGTGAAATACGAAATATAACAGGTAAATGTAATTGGAAAATCTCAAATTGCCAATTCTTCCACTAAGAGTGGTTACAAATGATCAACTCCAAGATGTTAATCCATATATGTAATGTGATTTTTGACTTTACGATGATGTCATCGATATTGTGCGATTTTTATACAAGGACATGACAAAATGGTGGCAGCTCAACTAGTAATACAAGAAGAGTTGGACTTCCATGCGGCGCCACTATTTGCGGCCTTATTTCAGACCGCGCGTGGCGTCACGCCCGCCCACGCACTGGTCGATTTTTTTTTTTTTTCTGTCCATTTTTTTCTCTTTTTTTTGCAGTTTTTCTGGCAATTTTTTGTACTTATTTTTATCTTTTTTTATCAATTTTATTTGTTCCCCAAAAATATATACCCAAAAAAATATTAGTGAACCCTAAAATTAAAATAAATTGATTTAATTTGTTTGAAATGAGTATTAAATAGAATTAAGAAACCCTAAAAAATACAAAATAAACCCCTAAAAACACCAAAAAAAAATCCTAAAAAACACAAAATAAACCCCTAAAAACACCTCCCAAAAAACCCTAAAAAAAAATTAACCCCTAAAAAAACCCCCCCAAAACCCTAAAAAACAAAATAAACCCTTAAAAATACCCCTCAAAACTCTAAAAAACACAAAATATACCCTAAAAAACCCCCTAAAAAAACTAAACAACCCTCCTAAAAAACCATGAACCCTAAAAAATCCCCCTAAAAAACATGAACCCTTTAAAAAACCATGAACCCTAAAAAAACTCTAAACTACTAAGCTCTAAACATTAATTCGAATGGAAAAAATCACAATTTGAACTACATAAACAAGTATAAAATAACTAGCAGACCCCTTACTTTTTAATGATACAGATGATACTTTTTAAATTTTTGGTGATACTTTTTAGTGAGACTGTTGATACTCATTTAACCGTTTTTTTCTACTTTTTTGCGGGTTGACCCGGTCAACACGGATTGACCCGCGTTGACCGAGCCAAAGTGCGGGTTTAACCCGACCCATCTAAAATAGTGTTATTTACATCCGTTGCAGGGAAGTGTTTGTCATATAAGAATGGGACAAGTCATTTTTTTGAGTGAAAATAATTTGTAGTTGAGTGTATAACAATTTTTATTGGCGTAACTGCTTAATGCCAATGAACGAGGAAAGTGCAGGCTCTTTTTGTTTACATATGTTATAACTTAATTAATAAATTTATATACCCTGATTATATGATTTGATATCTAGCTAATAATATCAGAGTTGCATAAGATAGTTTGATTTAGATAAGAATATTTTATTGTTGATAATCTTGCTTATTTCTATTTTTTTATTGATTTCTCTTGTAGCTAGAAAGAGTGAATTAATTTGTAATTTATCAAATCGTACCACACATCTATAAATAAGAACTCAAAGTTTGAGATAAAAAAAGAATAGAGCAAGAAGTGGTGCATTGCATCTTTGAAGAAACTTGTATTTTTTGTACCACGTTAAATATTTTGTGCATATATACATTAATTAAATTTCTGCTACATATGTTATGTTGAATGTTGTTCCAACATTGAACTAAACAGTTTAGTCCTTTTTTTTTCGAAAAACCAATAGACTCATTAGTACCTTTCTTGTTCCAATTAAAGTTGTAGAGAAAGTGAGCTAAAGGTAGTGTAACGCTAGCCCAACCAAATGCCATTCCGGGGCACGCTCTTTTGCCACTCCCAAATGGCAGGTAGCGAAAATCGCTACCTGTATAATCCATGGAGGGTTGATTCTGAAACCGCTCAGGTTGAAAGATTTCAGGATCAGCCCAGTAATTAGGATCCCTTTGTATCGCCCAAGCATTCACCAGTACCTTCACTTTCTCAGGTATGGTGTATCCACTAATCTGACATGGCTCTCTAGAAGCTCTTGGGATGAGGGAGGCTTGAGGGTGCAACCTAAAAGTTTCCATGATCACTGCCTTCAAATAGTGCATTTTCTGAATATCTTCTTCTTCTATGCTTCCTCCCTTCACCATTTCTCTCACTTCAGTTTGCGCCTTCGCCATTACTCGCGGATTTCTCACTAGTTCTATCATTACCCAGTCTAGAGTAGACGCAGATGTTTCAGTTCCACCCGCAAACATGTCCTGCATTAAAACAAATTAGAAACTCAATTTTGATTTTGAACTCGTTAGATACATATACATAAGATTTAGTTCAACTGAGGACTAGTGTTTGATATGGGATGTGATAACTGAGCTTGTTTATTGTAATTCAGTGATTTTCTTACTATATTTTGGTGCTATTTTTTATTTTTATATATTTTTAATGCTTTTTTATTGTATTTTGATGATAAATGTTTTAGCACCAAAATATAAAAAAAAAACACACTAAAATTACAACACACAAGCTCGTCCCCACATCTCCACACCAATCACTCTCATTCTAACCATCGGACAGGATCTTCTATTCCAATTTGGTATTTCATCTTGTATTCCAACCATTAGATTTAAGTCATATGTATTTTAAAAATTAAATAATTATCCACTAAAAAAAACTAAATACACATAGCATAAATCCAATGGTTGAAATACAAGATGAAACACCATATTGGAATAGATCGAGGATCCCATCCGTCTAACGTCAAACAACAGTCATGTATGTATATATATATATATATATATATATATATATATATATATATATAAGGTTGATTAATAAGTTGAATTAGGAGGAGTGGACTCACAAATAGAACAGCCTTGATGTTGTCATAGCCAATTGGAAACTCCAGGTTTCCTTCATTTTTAATCCTAAGAAGAACATCAACCAAGTCTTCATTACCAAGCTCTCCATTACCTCTCCGATTATTATCTCCGGTTGTCGTTGTCGTCGTCGTCGTCGTCGTCGTCTCCATTCGGGCTAGATTTTCTTCGTGCTGGTGGATGATGTCATCGAGGATGACATCCATCTTGCGCCGCATCCTCATCAACCTCAACTTAGTCCCCGAACTGAGGGCACTAGCTATCTTCGAAGATGGGAAAATATCTGCAATCGAAAACCCTGTGCCCATTTGCAGGCCTTCTCCCACCAACTTGATCAACGACTCTTTATCCCTGCAGACCATGCCAAACGCAGCTCTACAGGTGACGGAGCTCATCGATGACATGACCTTCTCAGTCAGATTAATGGGGGCGGCAGCAGCAGCCGAGAGGCGAATGGATTCGATGAGACGAGACACCTCATCCTTCCTGATGGAGGCGAAGGAGCGCACGTTTTTATTGCTGAGGAGTTCCATAATGCATATCTTCCGCATCTGTCTCCAATACTCACCGTAGGGGCAGAATATGATGCTGATGTAATTGTACCAGAATATCTTTAGGGCAATGCTTTCCGGCCGGTTCGTGAAGATCGGATCATTGTCCTTGAGTATTTCTTTTGCTATTTCCGGCGACGACACGACGATCACGTCGACTTCGCCCAGTTTCAGGTGCATTATTGGACCGTACTGTTTGGCTAAATCTCTGAAACAACGAAATGGAGGTTCAGACATGAGGTGCAGGTTTCCGATTATTGGGAATTTTTTAGGGCCTGGAGGCAGATTAACTTCTGTGGATCTTGATTTCTTCCATTTCTTCTTCATGAAGAAGAAGAAGATAATAAGAGGCAGAATCAAAGCAGCAGGAGTTGTTAAGTTCATTGTCATGAATATCATATCCCTGGAGAAATTAAACACAAGAAAAGATTAGCTAAAATAGTCTATTATACATTTGGTATTACATCCCCTATTGCACACTCGATTATTTTTTTTCCACTTTTTTCTTTGATTTCATCAATTTCTTATGTTTTATTTAGTTTCATTTTACACTTATTATTAGGATTCATCATAATCAATTAGAATGCATTATAATTTTTTTTATTTAATTTTTAGTTATTAATTGATTATTTGAAAAAGTAAATACTAAAAAATTATATTAAACCCTAATTGGGTAGGATAAACTAATAAGTATAAAATTAAATCAAAACATAATAAATAGAAATCAAAGAAAAAATTATAAGGATCGAGTGTGGAATAGGGAATGCAACACTAAATGTACAATTAACGATTTCATATGAGAAAAGATGTGTGTGTGTGTGTGTAAGTGGGAATAGTAAATTGAGCTTGTTTGAAAATTATGATATTTGAGTTTATTTGATTATCTATAAGTTAGACAAGTTTTAATTGAGTAGAACTCAAGTAAAGCTTGAGTAGTTTTGATATATTTATATATTTGATTTCTCTATTTTCAATTACTTGAGTTCGAGTTCGAGTCATATATTTCAAATCTTATCAAATACAAAATTATATTCAATCTTTCTTGATATATATTCTTATCAAATTAATCAAGCTTTTATAACAAACAGTGCCAGAAAAAGTCAAGCATCCAGTTATTTTATTTAATTTTCAGATCTGGTTATATATCATGAACTCAACCCGACAATAAGATCTAGAAAAATAGGAATGTATATATTGACATAACGGCATGAATATGTAATTAAGGACTAGGTTTCTATTTATAATCTTTCATTTAATTTGTAAAAAATGGGTTTTAATTTGCAAATGAAGAATGGCTAAGATATGATTAATTCCAATAACTTAAACGTATATATTTAGAGAAAAGAAATAAGGTTCTGTTTTAGGGAAATTACGTACCTGGTGGAAGCCAGCTAGCTCTTTCTTCTGCAGTTTGCTTGAGGCCCAAAGAAATGTAGAGATGAATTTGTGTTGTTAGTTGTTACAAAATAGATCGAACAATGATATATGCTCTCTCTCTCCCCTCTCTCTCTCTCTCTCTCTCTCTCTCTCTCTCTCTCTCTCTCTCTCTCTCTCTCTCTCTCTTATCTAGGTCAAGATTGGACGACAGATGTGCGACAAACCGGGTGGCCCAAAACCCGACCCAAATTCTCGATCTTGATGTAAAAAATTTAATTCCCCCTTTTAAGAAAATTTTATTGAAAAAATCTATACGTATATTTTAATACTACCTCCGTTTCATAATGTTTGTTGTTTTGTTTTTTTTATCTGGAATTAAGAATTAATTTTGTGGACAAATATACCCATCCCTTATATATGCCATAAAATCTAATTCATCTACATTTTTCTAAAAAATAACAATATTTTCTCTCTCCATATATTTTTCTCTCTTCATATATTATAGGTAAGTTAGAATAAAAAAATCTTGTAGGATTTGAGAGGGTTAAAATTGGGAGAGAGGATGTCAAATTATATAAAACAACAAACATTTTGAAACTAAAAAAAAAAACCTTAAACAACAAACATTATGAAACGGAGGTAGTATATCATTACTCATTAATATTCCCAGAAGAAATACCAGAAAAAGTTAGATGGTGTGGCTAATACTAGAAAATAATGAAAAAGTTAAAAATAAAAATTTAAGTAAATGACATTCATATATGAAAAAGGCTACTTAATTGGTTAAAAAAATCTGAAGTATATTTATTATATAATGAAAAAGTTAATTTTTGAAAATACTATAGTTACAATCTTTTATCATATAAATTTATCAATTATGAAAATAAACTAGAATTTTTCTTTTTTTTTATATGTATCTCTTTTAAGGAAATAATAATCCAGGAATTTTTTATACTTATAACATGCCTAAAATGATCTTAATTTTTGATATACCGAAGAACATCTCTATTCAAAATGATCTAGGACGGGTTGATATTCCCTATATCGAAAAATCGAATAATAGAAAAATCGATAGTTAGGCCTAGATGATAATTGGTACTAATATATAGGAATAAAAATGCTTAAATTCGTACTAACAACTCAAATAATTTCTGAAAAATAATTTTTTATCTTAAGATTGCAGAAACCAATTCACAAAACTTCCACAAATGATTTTTATTTTATTTTATTGTATTCATGAATGAAAAAAATGCTAAAGCTCCCATACAATATCTGGAATTTGGGCTCTTCGAAGAATTTGTGCTACTTTATAAGATTTATAAAATGAAATATTGGTTTGTACTTTATACCCAACAAGTTACTTCTTTTAAATAAAAATAGTGGTGAAGATAAAAAAATAAAATTAATGATATTGAAATGGGAATTTTGTTGATTGCATCGAAATCAAGAAGAAATAAAATAAAAGCATACTATTTTGAATAAATGCACACATATTAATAATTAATAAAATAATCAAAATATCTATCACACCTTTACGTGAATACATTAACTCAAAATGAGATGTTTGAATACAGTAAATGAAGACAAATCATAGAAAAATATAACATTTCCACCTCGAATGTGTAAAACGATATTTTTTCGTATGCCATGACAATTAACAAAAGTCAAGGACAATCATTATTGCATGTGGGAATATTTCTTAAAAAATCAGTTTTCTCTCATGGTCAACTTTATGTTGCTGTTTCCAGAGTAAGAACTCGCAGTGGTTTGAAGATTTTAGTGTGTGATAAAGACAACACCAGCAGTTCATTAACTACAAACGTGGTGTACAAAGAAATCTTTCAGAACCTTTTAAATTTTCAAATATTTATAAGGTTTGTTATTTATTTATAGTTTACTTTGAACCATTTTTTATTTATTTTTATTCAAGTTACCTTTTTTTTAATAATTACTTTTTTTTAAAAGATGTAAATTATACTTCAATTCATGATTTATATTTTACACTATGCATGAGTTTTGTTTTTGTACGATAATTGAAGCAATTTTATTGTGATCATATTTTAATAAAATTTTAAATATGTGTACCCCGCTCTCACCGTGCATCGCACGGGTGCAATACTAATTTATTCAGAAATTGAAAAAGTATAATTTAAGTATCAAACTGATAATTTTCAATCTTATAAAATATTACATTTCTTTATTTGCCATACAATAATATTGTTAGCAGCAACTGTAAGCTTGGGAATAGATAAATTGCTTACTAGTGGGCCCTCCCGAGATGACGTGGAGGCCTCTTAGTGGTAGATAGAGATTCACTTAAACCTTACCACCTCACATAAACTTTTTCTCCCACGTCGTCGTGCTGTTTAATATTAGGGTGGTTGCAGTTTAGAACCCAGAAATCTCAACTTCTTCATTGCCACGTCAGCGTCACGTCAAAAGTTAACCCCAACTAACTTTTAATATAATTTTTCCACAATGCAAAAGTCAAAAAGTAACTTCTAAGAGGGTCCCGCTTATACACATCATATATATACATATATATATTAATTTTATTTACAATATTCACTTATATAATTAATTTAATTTAATGGCGTATTTAATTTAATTTAATTTTTCGATATTAAAAAATTTAATTAAAAAATTAAAAATTATAACATTAAATAATAAATAAAAAATATTATTCAACCTCATATACTCTATTTCCACGCTTTCCTGCCGGCAGAAAAGTGTAGAACGAAATTAAACCTCATATACTCTATTTCCACGTTTTCCTGCCGACAGGCGGCAGGAAAGCGTAGAATGAAATTCATTAAAACTATTTTCATATATTAATAGAATATATGAAAATTATAATAAATTAATTAATATTATTTTTTTTTGATAATTATGAATTAAAAGTATTATTCATAATAAATGATGCACACATTAATATAACATTACAACGAAATTCATTAAAACTATTTTCATATATTAATAGAATATATGAAAATAATTTGGAAATTGACCACTGTATTTGTCAGCCATTTTTATATTAAAATTTTGAAGAGATGAAAAAATATGGTGATAAGGAGGTAAATAGTTTGTGAATTATGAAAAAAGAGTTAATTGAAGTTCAATTTATAGAATTTTTTTTAAAATAGCCGTTGGCATTTATAATTAAAAAAAACAAATAGCCATTGGCAATATATACTATAGTAACGGTAATATATATATGTGTGTTATTATATAAAAATAGACAAAACTATTATGAAAAAGGGAAAAAGAGACAAGTTTTAGTGTATAGGGGAAAAATAGACAATTTGTATAAAATTGACTTTTCAACCTTGATCCATTTTGCTAAAAAGACACTTGTTAAAGTGTCCTAATTGGTGTTTGGATGGTATTTCTTTGTTTTAATCCTATTTTGCCACTTTACGTGAGAATGGTATCAGAGCCTAGGTAATTTTATTTTGGAATAATATTTTATTTATTATTAAAAGTAATATCCTAATGGAGGAGACACCCAGAAAATATGGATCCGAACATTTGTTCGAGATGTTTTTATTTCAGAAGGTACCTTCAAATTTTGAAGAAACTGGATGAAAGTCACAAGGAAAGGCTATCCTACTGGGAAGCCCAATACGAAGAGAGATTCCTATCGGAGTCAAGCCTGGAGGAAATAGAGCAGTGTATTTCCCAAAGACAAGCTCAAATGAACTTGTTAATGGTGAATAATCTGCTACAATGCGATTTAATGAACCATCAACAAAGGGCACACCAAAACCACGGTTGATGGAACAAAGAAACTACGAGATAACTCCCAGATTCAAAGAGATCATGGCAGATACATCTAAAATCTCGGAGGATTTACGAGAAATCCAGAAGACGGTACAAAATTACGGAAATCACACGTATGGAGTACCACAAGAAGTAAGGCGAAATTCAATAAAACAAGATGAAATTCTAACCATCTTGTTAGAAATTCAAAAGAAGATCCAGACACTAGAATTAAATCAGACATGTTATAGTAGAAGGAAACCCATCAACTTTGGCAAAGTGAATTTCACACCAAAGTCCAAAGAAGAACCCAAGAAATCGAAGGACGAAAGGATTTGCCAATTGTTAAGATAAATCAAAGAATGATGTCCCTCAAAAGGATAGGATTGGAAGATCTACAAGAATTGGCAGAGTCATTTGCCAATATGAAGATGGTAGATCTGAAGATGAATACAGGAGAGGGAGCTTTAATCCCTCGTGGATACCATCAGGTACCCCCGGAACAACAAGTGCCGCAAGTGCCACCAGCCCAACAGCAACAGGAAGGAGGCCCAATACAAGACGTTCTCATGAGAGCTCGTGAGGACTTTCATGTTGGAGATCAACACAGGAGAGAGAGGCCCAATATGAACAATCTTACGGGAACTAGGGTGAGGAAACAGATCCCTAAGTTTCGAGATACGCCTCTCGGGAGAACGAGCCTTGATCCCATACATCCGTATGGACTCATGCTCAATATCGATGATATTGACTTCAAGGACATCGATATGATTATTGATGATTGGTCATCATCGATGAGAATAGCAGCAGGAACGTTGGATCTAGAAAAGGAGGGATTCATCAAGCTGTTGGAGATGAGTTTGTTGGGTGTAGCCAAAACGTTATGGTCAATAGTTGCACCAGCAGTCAAAGAAGAAACCTTGGAGCCAGCCTCATACACAGAGATCGTGGATAGAATGGCTTTCTGGTTTAAGCTCACCTTTTTGGGAGCAGACAATTTCGGAAATGCAGATTCCGAAAAAAGGAAGAATTATTCTCAGGCTATTTTAAACTTGAGACTGAACAACATGGAGAAGGAGTCAATTGACCAATTCTTCAAGTTATACCACATCTACCAATGGAATTCAGATGTGGATGAAAATGTCTGTGTGGAGATCTTCTTCACAAAGTTCCCGAGTCCCTGGAAAGAAATGTTTATTAGAGAATACATTCCAGGAGATCCTGACAATATTGGGAGGAGGATGTCTTTTGTCAAACAAAAGCTAGTTGAATGGTGCGGACAAGCCATTCTGCTAAATAATTACAAGAGGTTAAAGAGGATGAATAAATATTCCCCTCTTGACTGCACAGCCAATGATTTGCCAACCATCATTGGAGAAGAATCACAAAGGCTACGGAAGAACAAGAAACATAGAGTTCATCCTTATGCCAAAGAAGGATTCTCAAGAAAAAGGACCTGGAAACCTAGGAGTAGATGGACCAGGCAAAAGGCCAGATTTTACAAATCGGGACAAAGAAGAGGTCCTTCCAGAGATAGGACATCACAGAATTCATCAAGTCGTACTCCCGCAAGAAAGACTTTCAGAAGAGCCTATACAAGGGCAAATAAAAGTTTTAAAGATTGCAACTGCTGGACTTGCGGTGCAAGAGGACATATCTCGATAGATTGTCCGGAAAAGAGAGGAGTCAAAAGCTTCCAAGGTGCACCAGACATCGAAGAAGCGGTTTACTACCAAGACTTGGTACAAGTCTACGAATTTGAGGATATACCCTCAGATGAGAGTATATACGAAGAAGAAGAAGTCTATAGCGACGAAAGTGTTAATGGGAGATCAGACTCTGAATCAGACTGGAGCTGAGGTCTTCCATCAAGAGCAAGTGGACGAAACTGGATATTCCAGTCAAACCACTATCTCACAAAGCATGATTGACAAAATCATGAACAAGAGCCTTAATATCCAAAGATATCAAGGCTTTTCAGCCAGACAGATTGATCAATTGCTCCGCAATTTTAGTCTGAAAAGCAGGAAGCATAATGTAATCTATAAGATTACCAGAAGAGAAATGTCGCTTCCTATAGAGCTTACAGGGAATCAAGTTGAGCTACAACTGATTCCATATAATGAAGTTCAAGAAGAGCTGGGAAGGATGAGGCCAGAGGTAAAGGATACCATATCCTGGATCCACATCGGGGCTGTCCAGATAGTGCTCAAATCCGCACTACCCGCAGGTGTTGATACGCCCGTTGATATTGCAATATGCGATAAGCGTATCAGAAATCACAGAGATTCCTTGTTAGGAACTATATCGGGAAATCTCTATGCCAAGCAGATTATAGGAGTAATCTATCCAAAAATATCATATAATCTGAAAGATAGAGATTTCAGTCGAGCTCTGACGCTATACCAAAACTTCGAAAGAAAGGATATCAGCTACGAGGGAAATCGACCATTTTCTTTAACATATCAGATGTCTTATGCGCTTTCCAATTCACACCACACAGATTTATTTCTGGGAAAGTAGTTCATCGAGATACCGGATGTGTTCTCAAAGGTGGCACAGACAATCCATCCAGACAGATCAGAAATGCCGCTACCAAGAGAGGTAAACATTCGAGTGGGAGATAAACCATAGTTAAAATACAATGAGAGTCTCAAGTTGGAAGGCAAAAGATTGTCATTCCAAGGAGATAGGATTGTGACAGAGCCATGGACTCAGTCCTCAAGGGGAAGCTTCCAAGGAGATCTTAGGCGACCAAGGCAAGTTAAAATAAAAATCAAATGCCCAGAAGGTTGGAGAGAGGTCGACACAAGATTCGACAGTACAAGATGGGAAAATAATTTCCCTTATGACGTCCTATACTGCTTACATCAACCAGAAGTTGGCCACTATAAGGGAACTCTCGATATAGAGGTTATGACAATGGAGGTACGAGGAAGAGCCGGAAGAGATCCAGGAGTCCTAATCTTAGGACTTGACTTCTTAGAGAGGTTCAAGCCGTGGGAGCTGAAGGAAGATGGGATGATGATCACCTTTAATGGAAAACAACTGGTGATTGTATGACTAGCCCATTCTCCATATACATCTCAGTAGGGATGTTATACGATAAATATAAGGCTGAATACTTTGCAGCCTATATCGACTCAGGAGCAGGAATTTGTACTGCAAAAAGAGGAATCTTCCCAGAAGAATTGGAAGAAGATTTAAATCCAATTGCTGGAAGAGATTTCTCGAAAAGAGTTTTGCTCCTATCTAAGGGAGTGAAGCAGTCGAAAATCTTGATTGGAGGAGCAGGAGATACACCATGGTATAAGGTGAAAACTCCACCAATCTATTTTCATGATATAGGGGCGGACATCTTGTTAGGAAACAATTTCCTACAAATGTTCAAGAAGTATACGCAGGACAACACCAACCGGAGACTGATCTTTACGACGATTTGTGATCATAAGATCATTGTTCAGCGGCTAAAAGGGGCATTCAATCGACAAATGCCACTACAATTTCGCAGCAAGCGTGGTGATGAAGGACATCTTCGACACCCAAAAAATGCAGGACAAAAGAAAATTCAGAGAAGTAGTTCTGAGTTTTCGTAGGGAAAAGGATCTTGAAGAACAAGAGATCCAAATCCTCAAGGCTTCTTTAATATCACATCAAGATATTAATGAAGAAGCAAAGATATCCCTCGAAGACGTCAGGCGGAAGATAGCCAGAAACTATAATGAAAATCCGCTAACCTGGTGGGGAAAGAACCAACTCAAAGCAACCTTGAAGGTTAAGGCTGGAAAAGAGTTTGAGTTCATTAGATACAGGCCTATCCTGATGAACATCAAAGATCAAAAGGATATGCAAACAATCATCAAAGAGCACCTTGATCTCAAGCTGATTGAACCAGGGAATTCACCATACAGCAGCCCTGGATTCTTAGTAAGGAATCATGGTGAGATTAAAAGAGGTAAACCAAGGTTAGTCATTAATTACAAAGGGATTAATGACATTCTTGAGTTTGATGGATATTTTATCCCAAGTAGAGAACATCTTATTAACTGTATACGGAATGCTAGGATATTCTCTAAGTTTGATCGCAAGTCAGGTTTCTACCAGATTCGCATGGACGAGGAAAGCAAAAGGTTTACGGACTTTTCAACACCACAAGGGCATTATGTTTGGAATGCAATGCCGATGGGGTTAGCCAATGCACCCCAAATATTTCAAAGAAAGATGGATAATCTTTTTAAAGATTATTTCTCTTTTATGTTTGTCTATATTGATGACATTCTAATTGCATCAAAGAGTATAGATGAACATCTCAAACATCTGGAGATCTTTGCAGATGTTTGTCATAAAGAGGGTCTTGTGCTGTCAGAAAAGAAGGCAGTAATAGCTACCCGGAAGATGGAATTTCTGGGAATCGAGGTGGATGAATCAGGAATCATTCTGCAAAATCATATTGTAGAAAAGGTGCAGAAGTTCCCTGATGTTCTTAAAGAAAAGAAGCAACTGCAGAGTTTTCTGGGAGTTGTCAATTTTGCAGGAATCTTTATAAAAAATCTTGCTAAACACAGGAAGGTGTTCAGTAACCTTCTAAAGAAGGATACCCCATTTGTGTGGACAAACGAACATCAACAATGAATCAGGCAGCTAAAGGAGATATGCGAAAATCTCCCAAAACTGGCTATACCACAAGATGAGGATGAATTGATCCTCTATACAGATGCAAGTGATCATTGGTAGGCAGCCGTGCTTACAAAGATAACACCCAATGGAGAGGAGCCCTGTAGATATTGCAGTGGTCTCTTTTCAGATAGCGAGGCCATTCGATGACATATCAATGAAAAGGAGTTCTTTGCAGTTCGGAAGGCATTTAAAAAATGGCCTCTGTTTCTCTTGCCAAAGAAATTCACTCTAAAAGTTGATAACACACAAGTTAAAGCTTTCTTGAAAAATAAAATTGAATCTAAACCTGAGAAAGCTATACTAATAAGATGGCAAGCTGAATGTCAGTATTATTTATTTGACATTATTGTGATAAAATCTCATGAAAATATTCTTGTAGATTTCCTAACGAGAGATGGAAGCGATTGAGGTCGATGCCATCATGATTACGCAGAGGCACTTCACTGAAAACATGGAGTTGCTTTAGCGTGAATGGAACGAGTTGGTTCTTCATACTGAACAAGCAGGAAGAATGCAACAAGCAGACCAAAACAAGGTCAACGAGAGAATACGAGCATGTGTAAAGACTCAGGGGCAACTCTGGTCAGCTATGTATGAACCCCTCCTCCGGACCATCAACTTACCATTGATGAAAGAAGAGCTAGCAGTACCGACCTGTAAAACGGAAGTAGGGGATTCAAATACCCCTAGCACGAGCTCTAAGCTTGTGATTTCTAAAGAAACATAGGCCCAAGAGAAAATTGAGGGTCAGGGATCACACTCTGAACCATCAAGTCAACCCAGCACCTCTGGGGTTAAAGAGGGAGAGATTAATCTTAGACCCATGACGGGTACCTCTAAGATTAATACTAACAAGTCTGAAGCTTCATCTTGGCAGGTTTATCAAGCTAACTGGGAGAAGCTCTATACTAGACAGGGAATCAATCCGTCTAAAACAAAGGTTGATATCTCTGGAAAGTACCCAAGGGTGTGGATGTTAGCAGGAACCAATCCATACGAAGTCAAGCAATGGTATGACTTTGGGGCATTAGCTTCAATTCAGACCATGTCACCAGGCTTCCCAGAAATCAAGTGTCTACCAAAGTGGATACAGGAAGCCGTGCAAGAGTCCTGGGCTAACAATGATATGCTCAGTCGAGGAGATGTTCTTGAGCTATACTTTATCAGTGCTGCTCCGGAACCAGTAGGGAAAGAGAATCATGAGGCCTTTCACTACATAAGGCTTCAAAGGCCAGATTCCAGAAAATGGGATGATATCAGAACCTCATCTAAAGAAATCCCACTAATCGCCTCCATTACAGAAGATCAAATATCGACTAGGCGAGCATGGGGATTATGGGTCTGTCTCACTGAGATGGACAAAGTCAAGTTCCCATTCAAGTTTTTCCACAATTCTGCGAATGGGTCATTCCTGTTAAATACCATGACAGGGAGAACAACAAGATTTGCTGAGGATCTGTTCGAGAAGAAAAGGTCCTTGATATGGGAGAACAAGCTTGCTATGGGCAAAGAAACCCATCGCAAGTACTGCAACATGGCTCATTTTGGGCAATGGGACAATCGAGTATGCTCGGATTGCCAGAACCAGAAGGAGCCAGAGTTCGGAAAAGGGTTCCGTCCAAGAATGGAACGAAAGCGAGCTGGGGAGGATAAGCATCCAATGCCGAAAACAAGGATGCCAAGGGCCCCACCAAAAAAGTAGCTGCCCGACAAGGAAAAGTGGAGACATGTGATCACAGATCATGTAACTCAAAAGAAGAGGCCACTAGCACCAAACGACAGAAGCTGAGTAGTCTAACACAAGAGGCACATGGTGCCATTATTTGTGGGTACCTCCACCCACAACCACTTTTCACTTGAGGATAAAGGAACCGGGCCTGACCACTAATTCAAAAGGGAGTGTCGGCAAAAGGGGCCACTCACGTGAATTGCAGAGCTAAATAATGGAGTTGTTAAAGTAGAAGGATTCCCCCTTCTATAAAAGAAGAAACTGAAGGAAGAGAGGGGCATCGATCATTTTCTGAGCTTTCTTCCAATAAATTGTAATAGTGATAATATTTTGAGTGTTGTATGAGAGTTGCGAGCCCAGCTACCATGAGTAGCTAAACAAGTTTGTCTCCTCCCAAAAGGAGATTTACTTAATATAATAAATGTCTTATTATTCCTAAATAAAATCAAGACTTTTGCTCATCACTTGTGTTTACCATATATATATATATTTTTCTATAAACCAAAGGAGTACTCTACACCCCGTGTAGGAAACGAACGAGGGTTGTGCTGTGTATTGCTGAAGAAGTTCGTGTCTGGAAACCATAGGTTGCGATCGTGTGGTTTGGCAAGGCCTGTAAAAATCCGGCGGATTATCCGACAACATTCCGATCAAAAAAGTATGAATTTGGTTTATAGTTCAATGTATTTGATTTACGGAAGCATGATGGGCCTGATATGGTCGTAATGGACTATTTCCATTTGATTATGAAAGTGGCATATTAGGATGAATAGTAAAGAAACTCACTTAAGGGCATACTAGTCATTTATCACTCAAATTGCCTACAAAACTACTATGTTTTAAATCTTATCTCTTTTTCCCAATCCTTATTTACGTTTGTCTATATATAAGTTTGCCCCTATATATATACATATAGTAGTGTTGCTAGTGTGAATGTGTGATAAATATATATATGTATGTATGTATTTGGAATTCCATGCCACATTTAATACAAAAAGAAAAAAAAATAATGGCTTTTGGTTGTGGCCGATAACTACTGTTCATTTTGTTGAAAATTTGTTCACTTTTAATATTGGCACTTGGGAACCCATTTCTGGAAACTTTGTTCAATTTTTGTTGAAAATTTGTTCCTCATCAGGAACCCCATTTCTTGAAACTTCTACAGCGTGACAGCCACATTGTGTATTGGAACTTGGTGAAATAGCTGCATTGCAGCCACCCTAAGTGTCCCATACCTTTCGTAGCGCATAATTTGTCCCATACCTTTTAAATATAATACATTTTAAAAAAAATATCATCTAAAACATTATGCTCCAGTCCATGATTTTTAAATGAGAATCATTATTGTAATTATTTTGGTTTCTCGTAAGTCGTAAATCAAAATTAATCTGTACCTGTATAATATACTCCCTCTATCGCGTCTCGATTATATAGTCATATACTCTCTCTATCGCGTCTCGATTATATAGTCTCTATTATTATTTTGGGATGTCTCAGTTATACAGTCTCATTACTATAAATAGCATTAATTTTTATAGTAATGACTCTTACTAATTCTTGAAAATTAAAAAACTAATCACTTAAATTTTGAAAGTCATAAATATTAAACAAGGGTATTGTTGGAAGTTTAGTTTTAATCTCTTATTTTTATAAATATTTTTAATCTACATGTGACTAGAAAAAAGACTATATAATTGGGATGGAGATAATGATAAAATAGAATTGTATACTACTGTTCGTTTCCCTCCTTAAAATATAAAATTATCAATTGTTACTATAAATAAAATATATATATATATATATATATATATATATATTCATTTTTTGATCCCTCGCACACGTGTGTCCCACACGTTTTTAATTGTATAACTTATTCATAATATTTTTTAATTATTTGAATATAAAATAGTTAATAATTTAAGGGCAAATTACAATTTAATTCCCAATGTTTAAAGATTTTGACAAAAATAACATAATGTTTTAATAATAGCAATTTAATTCCCAACGTTTGGATATTCTAACAGAAATAACTCAATATTTAATATTAACAATTTAATTCCCAACGTTTGAAAATTTTAACAGAAATGACCCAATATTTTAGGCTAAAAAAACTATTTCGGTTGATTTCAATCACATTTACTCTCAAGTGAGTTAGAGACCCATATAACGGACTAACATTTTTGCCGAAAAATAACCAAAATGGTTTTTTTCACCTAAATTATCGGGTCATTTTTGTTAAAATGTTCAAACGTTGGAAATTAAATTGTTAATATTAAACGTTGAGTTATTTCTGTTAGACTATCTAAATGTTGGGAATTAAATTGTAATTATTAAAACGTTGGGTTATTTTTGTTAAAACCTTCAAACGTTGGGAATTAAATTGTAATTTGCTCATAATTTAACATCTTATTAAATTTATAACTAATTCATATCCAACAAAAATACTAAAAATGGCGAATTAGAGCCTCCAACATTGTACGGCTAAAAAGAAAAATTTAAGCAAACAACATTCATATGTGAAAAAGACCAATTAATTGGTTCAAAAAAAAATCTGAAGTATATTTAACATATAATGAAAAAGTTAATTTTCTAAAATACTATAGCTATAATCTTTTATCATATAAATTTATTAACTCTGAAAATACAATAATAGAATGCATTTTTTTTTAATATAGATCTCTCTTAAGAACCAAGGAGTTTCTTATACTTATAACATGCCTTACAAAAAAGATCTTTGAAATATTTAAGAACATCCCTATTCAAAATGTTCTAACTAGGGCTGATATTCCATATATCGAAAAACGGCTGATAGAAAATTTTGATTGGAAAATATTCAATTTTTATATTAGTCAAAAGATGGATATTTCGGCATGTATCATAATTGATATTAATAGGATCAAAATGTTCAAATTCATACTAACAACTCTCAAATAATTTCTTAACAATATATATTTTTTTAATCTTATGATTTCATAAACCAATTCACAAAAATCTTATGATTTTTTTAATCGAATTTTGGTTTTTCCAAAATTCAATTAATACTTACCACCTCACACAAACTTCTTCTCCCACGCCACGTCGTCGTTTATGCACTGCCAAGATTCCTACGTTGCCCATTTTGTTTCGTATCGCATAGTCGTCCCAAACTTTTTAAATATAATACATTATATATATACACATATATATACACACACATATATAAAACATTATGGTCCGCACTGAATTTAAATGAGAATCCTCGTTATTAATTTTGAATGTTCACTAATTCCATTTTAGAACATAATTATTTCAAAAAAAGTTAATTATGAAGCATAGTGAATGTGTCCACACATTAGAATCAGACGAATGTATTACACGAGATGTCGCATAAAATATTTAAATTAATCAACAAATTAAATATATATTTGTAAAATAAGAAAAAAACTAAAAATTGAAAAAAAAAACTGAAAAGAAAAGGAAAATGGGATACTATATAATTGTACTGTTATGACAAAACTAGTATTTGACCCGCGCAACAGAACTGCCAGCCCAACAAAATATGCGATGATATTTAGTTCTATTATTGAATACAAAAAAAAAAAAACCGCAAAGAAAAGGAAAATGGGATACTATATAATTGTACTGTTATGACAAAATATATAATCATGTATTTGGATTGTTTGCTATTTTACTCATTTATGATATATTAACAATATCATATTTGGATTGAAGTATTATGATTAAAATATAAGAGAATACATAATTGATCTCCATATAAATTAATAAATTTTTATTTGGATGAGGATAAATGAGTAATTTCAAGTTTTATCAATGAGGGATGGAAATAATCATCTCAATATTGGGATTATAAGCGATTATTCAAATGGGTTCATGATAGGAACTCGAGTTGTAGCGCCCCGTAATTTTATTTATTTATTTAAAAAATATTATTTTAAAGTATGATATAGTTGTTTAATTTCCGTAAGACGCGCCTAGAGTAAATTTAATGTGTGTATAACATGTTCTTGATGTATTACATTTATTTCATAATGGAAAACATGCAGTAATATTTCAATTATTTATAAAGGTCCAGTTTAGATTTTTCTTTCAGAAAAGCAATAACCAACTCGTTTAAATTAATTTGGCTCAAAGTCTATTGTTGCCTAGTCCAACCCAAAAGCCCAACAAATTTAGGGTTCCCATTCGTGTACGTTCTTCAGTTATGGAAGAGGAAGGAGTTGACTTGGAGATTTTATTTCCAACTTGTTACTCAATATTTTCGTCCATAATTTCAAAAATTTGGAAAAGAATCATCTTGAGATTTTCTCTCATGACCATGTTGAAGCCTTGAACCCTAATCCCATTAGTTATAAATAGGGAGCCATATTTTATCATGTTCTCACACCACAAAGAATAAGAAAAAAAGAAGAGAGAAGGAATAGAGAGAAGAACGGTTTCTTTTTCTCAAGCTTCTGATTTCGGAAGGTACAAAATCTCCATGAGTTTTATACTTGCATAGTGTCTCTGCCTTTTCTTCATTTTAAGAGTTTAATCTCTGCAAAAAATTTCTTGCTGCTACTGTTCGTTTTCACGAAAATGGGAAAAGTTGGGAGAATTTAATGACAAAAGCTTTCAAACCAAAATCATTTCTTTATTGGTGGGACCGGGATGAATTAATGGATGTACTTGCTTGCTCAAACCTTTTATATATATATATGTGTGTGTGTGTGTGGATTGGTGATTTTTGCATTTTTCTCTTTCCCAGTACTAGTGGGGCTAAGGAGTAGACCCAATTTCTTTTTTCACTTGTTTTCAATCAATACTTTTGTATCACACACACATACACGTCAACATATGTACTGGTGCATAGAAAATAGCAAATTCACATGTTTTGAGCGTGGAAGCACTAAATATATGATTACCATGTGTATAAAAATACCACTTTTTTTATATCGCTGGTAACCTGCAGCCGTTACTATAGTGCAACAAAAACAGCACTTGACTTTAGATCAAGGAGTTCATGCATTAAAAGCTATCTTTCTTCTTCTTACCTAGTAATCTAATTGTCATCCTTACTTGATATATATATATATATATATATACACACACATATATATATATATATATGGATCACGTAATTAATTTTAGATGAATAACTAAGCATGCGTTATTTTCTTGTCATTTAAATGTATCACACATCATGTATTCATTTTATTAATTAAATAGTCATTCATAGGCAAGACACGCCAGGATATAATCAATTAATCTCAAGTTAAGGTTTAAGGTGAGGATTATATGTTGAAATATTTACTGTTATCTCATCTATATTTTTGTACAAGTTATGTGATATTATAGTACCGAGTCTTCTAAACTATAAAGTACTGAGTATTTGAGACTATAAAGTATAGACTCTTTTGAACTATAAAGTACCGAACCTAAGGGATGAATATCATAAATACAATAGAACCAAAGATTTTATCTATTCACATATGTACTTGTAAAATTTATAGTTGGATAATGTAAATTTTTCCCATTTAGTTTAAAGGAACTCACCATAATCTTTTATTCTTTTCAGGCAAGAGTTCGGGCGGTGTGTGAGTGGACAAGATGTGATGGTGGTGGTCAAGCGATCAAGTATGATTAAATGAGATTTTATTTTAGTTTGACTTTAATTTATGTAATAAATGTCAATGTATGGTATAAAACTTCCGCTGTATTTTAAGTAATTATTTTATTAATGAAAAAGCACGAGTAACATGTATTTTTTCTATTAAAAGTGAATTTAGGGCAAGAGTCTATTATCAATATCAGGCTCCAATCAAATAAGTAAAAGCATGTAACTGAGTTGGATAAATTTATCTATCTATCAATCATAATCAAGCAAACCAGACATGCACTATATGAGTTCTAATATTGTTTGTAAAACAATTCAAAAGATAAGAAGATAAACCTTCACTTTATGGTTTAATTGTTACATCAAGAATTTACGGTTGGGTGGATAGATAGTTTAGAGGGTTGGGTGGATAGATAGTTTAGAGGATATGAGGATGGCCAGATGAATCATATCTCATCTATTTAGGTGGGATACATATCCCATATAAAAGTACTCAAAACTCATTTATCACTGATCTTGTATTATCCATCATTTTAATATCGCGTAAAGATAATCTATTAATTCTACTTATCCATCAAAGTTAAAAAAAAAAAAGCATCAATGTCTTCTTTTAATTTTCATAACGAATATCTATGTCAAACTAGACACGTTTGATTATGATGGAGTATTGTTAGTCTTTAATAATTTGATTTAATTCTAAATGTTTGTATGTTTTAAAAGGTATCATACCTTCAAATAATTATAAAAAATATATATATTCTTGTCTTTAATTTGATTATTAGATATATTATAATTTAATCACAAACTTTTGTTTGCTTTAACAGAATAACCATACCTTTTAATAAATACAAAAGAAAAAAATCTAACATTTTCCGTTTTAACAAAAATGTCTCCGACCGATCGATTTTCCCGAAATTCGATAATGAATTTAATTCATCATAATCAAATTAAGCTTTTTTTTTTTTACATTGTATATTAAATTTTATGTTTTTAATTAATAGCTGATTATTATATTGTATAATTAGAATTTATAAATTTTTAATTTATTTTTAAAATATAAATATTAACCAAGAATGCAACATATAATATTTAATCGGGAATTCAAACTAAAAAAATCACACCAATGTTTACATATATGAACCAACCACGACGACACCACACTACGGATACCCTCTTCGATTCGATCGAAATGACATCTTATTATAGTCCCATTCCCTTTAATTAGCAATACATGATGCAAGTACTAAAATATGTGGGGATTGAAATCAGAGCGAGGGTTTAAATGGAGTGGCAACAACAATAAGATTTTGTCTTCTAGAAGTTGTAATGCCATAGTCTTCAATCATGTTCAAATCTTGGGCACGAACACCGGGGGGGAGTTTCCAGTCGAAGTGGTAAAGAAGATGAGCTAAAGTGATGACAACACTAGCCGAAGCAAATGCTATTCCAGGGCATATTCTTTTCCCACTCCCGAACGGCAGGTAACGAAAATCGTTACCAGTAAAATCAAAGGTGGGTTGATCCCGAAATCGTTCTGGTTCAAACGATTCGGGATCAATCCAATACTTTGGATCTCTGTGTATCTCCCAGACATTCACCAGTACCCTGGCTTTTTCAGGTATGGTGTATCCTCTGATTTGCCGTTGCTCCCGAGAAGCCCTCGGGAGTAGGGACCCTTGAGGATGTAACCTATGAGTTTCCATGATCACTAGCTTTAAGTAGTGCAGCTTCTTAATATCTTCTTCTTGTTCTTCAATACCGCTTCGATTTACCAGTACTTGTCTTACTTCAGCTTGTGCTTTGGCCATCACTTGGGGATTCCTCAACAGCTCTGTCATTACCCATTCTACAGTTGACGATGATGTATCAGTTCCACCAGTGAACAGATCCTGCATTAATTAATATATATTATTTATTATTAATATTAACCAGAATATCTCTCGTGCGATGCACGAACGAGAGATATGTATAATTTTATTTATTAGAAATTATAATTATGAAAAAACAACAAAATTATCATAACAAAATAAAATTAATCTACAATTATAGTGAATTATATAAATTTTTACATTTGTTATTATGGTAATTGAGATTAAGTCCAACTAAGAGAGGGAATTAATGATTATTTAAACCTAATTTTAAATTTCAAATTGGGCTCGAATCACGAAGAAAACGCATAAATTACTTTTTGTCATAAAAATTATTTTTAACAACGATTTTTGTTATTAAATAGATAAAGATCGAAGTTCACTCTTTTATTTATTTATAGTACTCACATAGAGAAGAGCTTTGATGTTGTCATAGCTGATTGGATGCTCCATCTCTCCATTTTCCTTGATCCTGAGCAGAACATCAATCAAATCTTCATTACCAAGCTCTCCGTTACCCCGGCGACGGGAGGCGGCACCCTCCCCGTGAATTCGGGCTAGATTTCTTTCGTGCTGGCGGATAATGTCGTCGAGAATGAGGTCGAGGTGGCGCCTCATCCTCAATATCCTAACCCTAGTCCCCCAACTGAGGACACTAGCTATCGTAGAAGAAGGGAAATGATCTTGAAACACAAAGCCGGCGCCGAGTTTGATGCCCTCTCTGGACATCCTGATCAACGAATGCTTGTCCTTGCAGGCGACCAGGCCGAACGCAGCCCTAGAGGTGATGGAGCTCATCATCGAGAAGATTTCCTCACTCAGATTCACAGGGCGGCTTCCGGCGGAGAGGCGGAGGGATTCGACGAGGCGAGAGACCTCGTCCTTTCTGATGGAGCCGAAGGAGCGCACGTTTCTGGCGCTGAGGAGCTCCGCGGTGCATATCTTGCGCATCTGTCGCCAGTAGTCGCCGTAGCGGCCGAACACGATGTCGAGGTAGTTGTACGAGAAGATCTTCATCACGACGCTGTCGTGCCTCGCCGCGAAAGCCGGATCGCTGTCCTTGAGGATTTCTCTGGCTATCTCCGGCGACGAGACGACGATCGTGTCGACTTCGCCCAGTTTCAGGTGCATTATTGGGCCGTACTGTTTGGCTAGGTCTCTGAAGCATCGGAAAGGAGGTTGGGAGATGAGGTGCAGGTTTCCGATGATTGGGAGTTTTTTAGGGCCCGGAGGCAGCAGCAGCGGAAGATTATTTGATCTTGATTTCTTCCACTTCATCAAGATCGTGAAGAAGAAGATGATAGTGAGAGGCAGAATCAAAGCCGTAGGAATTGTGAAGCTCCATGAAACAACCTCGGACGAATACATCATTATATTCTCTCTAATGAAAAAAAGGCTTCTTGATTAATTCATTTAATGCACTTATCTCCCTCCTATTTATAGAAGGAAAAAAGCAAAATAAAATGCAAAAATTGATCAGTAACGTTGCAAAGGCGGATGAAATTTTTCTGTGCAACACTTTAATTTATGCTACATATTTAAAATATTTTTATTTTATTCTGTTTTAGTTTCTTCTTTGATTAGAGTTGGTTGTGCTTTAATTTAATTTTAAATTAAACTTGTTGATTAGGGTTCACTTTTTCCGATTAGGGTATATAATTATTATTTTTTTCAATATTTAATTTCGTTCTTTAATTTATAATTGATTGATATTTTCTAAAAAATAATAATATACCGTAATTGGTAAAAGTGAACCATAATTATAACAAGTGTAAAATTAAACTAAAGTACAATCAATTGAATTCGAAGAAAAACGCAGAATAAAAAATAATATTTTTAAATGTGTTGCATAGAATGTAGCATATGATTTCATTTGTTGCAAAAGAGGTTCAAATTTCCTATTGCACTTCTTCATGCTTCACTGTCAAATTAATGATTTTAATAATATTATTATAAAATAAAAATTAATTATAACATAAATAATCATAGTTGTCAATACCTATCAATAAAAAATGAATTTAAATTATTATAAAATTTTATTTTGAAATAATCAATCATAATAATGAATCATTAATTAAAAATTAAAAATTAAATACTAAAAAATAATTATAAATCATAATTAAGTGAGCTAAAAACTAATTATAAAATTAAACTAATTAATTAATCACAACAAAAGTGGAACAGAAAATCTAATGTGTTGCACGTTGGCATTTCATTATATATGGTTGAATTTTGTTCCTTCTATAATTTAATTTCCTAGGGTGGTGGCTACAACGGCCCCATGTTCTTTGTTCGTTGATGCAATTATAAACGCTTATACTTAATTATATGGATGGTATCTAATTAATCAGGTGGGCTTCTATTTTGTGTTCACATTAATTTTATCACCTATCTTTATTTGTGGATGGTTTTTTCCTCTTATCACATATCTTTATAGCCTATATATATATATACATACATACATACATGCATACATACTTGAATTTGAATATATTTTAGATATATTAACTTAAGATTTGGTAGAATTTAATATTGAATATGAATGCATGTTATCTTGTTTGCTTGTTTCCATTTTTATATTGATTTCTTTTGTAATAAGGAAGAACATGAATTGGTATCTATCATATCTTACTACACATCTATAAAAAAAGGCTCGAATTCATGCATCATATCCCTGAAGAAATGTGTGTTCCTAGCAGACTTGTTAAGCATTTCTTGTCCAACATCCCATCAGAAATTTTCATAGTAGTTTGTTAGATATATATTGTTTGGTATTTGCCTACATTCATAAAACAGTATAGACATCCATCTTGTAATGGATTTTTTGTATTTGAAGATATTTCCGAGTTTGAATAAGACATCTATAACGAGAGTTTTACTTCAATTAATTTTTTTGTGATTCACTTATATCTAGTGAATTTTCGCCATGAGATTGCGTTACAAATACAAGTTGTATTTGTACGTAGCACATTAGATTTTCGTGCATATTATTTAATTTATATTGCATGTTGTGTCGAATGTTGTTCTAACGTTGAACTCAACAATTTACTCTGTTTAGTTTATGAACGTAATTTTCAGTAAAATTACACACCTACATTCTTTTAATGATTAACGTAGCGACTCCAATTCTTTCAATTAGTATAAGAACATATGCTTGATGTAACTAAATACTTATCTTTTTAGGTGTTTTGTTGTTGAAAGTTACTGCACGAGACTTTGGTTAAACAAACTATATGAGGATTACAATTTCTATGATAACATATTAATTATATTTGCTGATAATTTGAGAACATATTAATTTAGTGTCTTTTTAGTGCTTTCTCACCATTTTTTGTGCTATTTTTAAAATTTTCTTTTTAATATTTTTTATATTATATTTTAGTGTTTACTATTTTAATATCAAATACAATAAGAAAAATACTAAAATTATATACTGTTGTGGGGTTTGTGGTCTCAGCACGATTCGTGTTCTCATTGACCAGATTGCTTTCAGCTGGTCTAGTGCCAGTTTCATTGCTTTCTTCTAGTGAAGCTTCAAACCGCTCTAGAACAATGTGATCAATATAGTCCTGCGAGTTTTCAGTTTCACTAAGTAGTACTTGAACTGATGCATCGATTAACTCTTTGTTCCTGTACTCATCAACAAATTCATCAAATACCACATGACATATTATTTCCATAACAAGAGTTCGTTTGTTGAACACTCGATAAGCTTGTGAATAAGGGGAATTATATCCAAGAAATATTCCCTCATTAGCTTTGGCACTGAAGGTTTTCAATTGAGTCTTGCCATTGTTGTGAATATAACATTTGCAGCCAAATACTTTAAAGTATGAGATAGAAAGCTTACGACCCTTATACAGCTCAAAAGATGTTTTGTCATGTGAACTGACGATAGCACTCCGATTTTGAGTGTGGCAAGCTGTGTTGACTGCTTTGGCCCAATAACTTTCAGCTATGTTGGCATCAACTACCATTGCTCGAGCTGCTTCTTTGAGTGTTCAATTTCGTCGTTCAGCTACACCATTCTGTTGTGGAGTTCTTGGAGCTGAGTGTTCATGAGTGATTCCTAGTTCACTGAGAAAGTTGATCACTTGCTGGTTGACAAATTCAGTTCCGTTGTCGGATCGAATCCTTTGAACTGATTTCCCATTTTCAGTTTGTAGCCTTTTGATCAAGGCTAATAGCTTGGCATAAGTTATCATCTTTACTCCTCAGGAACTCTATCCAAGTGTATCTTGAGAAATCATCAACTACTACAAGCATGAATCTTTTGCCTCTGGGAGTTGGTGGCTTTACTGGCCTAAACAAATTCATATGTAGCAGTTGCAGGCTTGCAGTTGTTCCTGGAGGGTGACTTTTGTTTTTGAAAGATGACTTCACCTGCTTCCCTTTTTGGCATGGTCCGTAGACACTAGTTTTCTTGTATATCTCCTTGGAAAGCCCCTCAGCTAGCTCTTTCTTTGCCAGATTGTTGATAGTTTTGAAGTTGAGGTGGTTCAGTCGTCGATGCCATAGCCAGCTTGCTTCAGTTGATCCTTTTGAGAGAAATCAAGTTTCTGAGTAGTCGGTTGACCAGCCAACAATGTACATGTTTTCTCTTCTTACGCCAGTTAGAAGAATTGCTCCAGTCGACTTGTCTCTTATGTCACATGAGCTTTTGTTGAAGTCGACTGAATATCTATTGTTATATAGTTGACTGATGCTAAGCAACTTGTGCTTCAGTCCATCCACATGAGACACGTTGTCTCCAAAGATGACAAGTGGGCCTTTGATTTCCTTATAACCGTCGAGATCACTATTGTCTCCGGTCATGTGTTTGGAGCACCCACTATCTAGATACCAAATATCTTTGGTATTTTTCTTAGATAGGATGTTCTTTTCCTACAAAATAAAGATTAGTTTTTTAGGTGCCCGTTTAATATCGGGTCCTGGATGGTTAATCAAATATTTAGGAATCCACATTTGCCAAACTTTTGACTTTTCATGATCTCGATCGGGTTTGATTTTAGGGCTCTGAAATGAGAAAGGGGGAAGCAGAAACTGTATGTATAATCAGGATTTACCGACGAAATTAATGACGACCGATTCCGTCGTTACATTTTTGAGATTTTTAATAATTTGAAAATCATAATATTAACGACTGACAGGTCCGTCGTTACATTTTAGGGAGTTTAAATAATTTAAAAATTATAATATTAACGACGGTCGGTTCCGTCGTTAAATTTTCGGGAATTTTAATAATTCGAAAATCATAATATTAACAATGGATAGGTCCGTCGTTACATTTTAGGGAATTTAAATAATTCGAAAATCATAATATTAACGACGGCCAGTTCCGTTGTTAAATTTTCGGGAATTTTAATAATTGGAAAATCCTAATATTAACGACGGAGAGATCCGTCGTTACATTTTCCAGATTTTAAATAATTCAAAAATCATAATATTAACGACGGATGTGTCCGTCGTTAAATTTTCAGGAAATAAATCAATTCAAAAATTTGAATTTTAACGACGGAAATGTGTCGTCGTTAATTTTAACGACTGCTATTTCGTCTGTATTCAGTCATTACGATTAGCGACGGAAAGGACTGTCGTAAGTCCGTCGGTAAATACGATCCGAAATTGTTCTGTCGATAATTCCGTCGCTAAAATGAAGAATTCTTGTAGTGATTGAAGCAAATGCCCTAATTCATAAAACTAAAATTTATTCTAATGTCTATTATCAATTTTTTTTTTACTTTTTGGATATGTTGGGTCGTTGATGTCTGTGTGTGTGTTTTGTATCAAAATTAAATTATAAGATATGTTTGAATTTCTTTCAGAAAGTAAATGAAGCAACAATAAGAGATGATATCCTCAAAATATTTATTTTTTTAATTTTAATCGTACGAAGAAGGTGGGGGTGGATATTAGGAGTTTTATTTTTATGAAGAATTATTAATTCAGGACCTGAAAATGGGTAATTTATCGATTCAGGACCTGAAAGAAGAAAACTCTAAATCCAGAACCCAAAAGATGAAAATTCTCAATTCAGGACCTCAAAAATCATGAATTTTAATTTCTTTTTATTTTTTTAATTAATTTTAACAATTTATGTATGAGATTTAATTTAATAAATCATTAGTAAATGAATTTTCATTGAAAATTAATAAAAAAATTAATCAAAAAGTAAAAAAAAGAAATCAAAATTCATGATTTTTGAGGTCCTGGATTGAGAGTTTTCATCTTTCGAGTCCTGAATTAAGAGTTTACATCTTTCAGGTTCTAAATTGATAGATAACTCATCTTTCAGGTCCTGAATCAACAATATTTCTATTTTTATTTGTTTGGATGAATGGATTAGGTATGTGGTTGTAAGGGTAAAAATGTCTAAAAAATTAAATTTATAATTTATTTAAATTTTAAGATTTTGAAGAGAAAGATGGGAATTGTGAATAGAATTACCCTTGTCTAAACTATCATCCATCCATAAGTAAATATAGGTGATAAAATTAATGTGAACACAAAGTGCAAGCACTCCTAATTAATTAATTAATTAGATACCATTCATATAATTAATTATAAGCATTTATAATTGCATCAACGAACAAAGAACATGGGGTTCATGGTATTTGTGAAATGGGATCACCTGTTGTAAATTCTATTGAATTTCCTGTTGCAACTCTTCAATATTTTTTCAAAAAAAATTAATTTTTTTAATTTATTATGATTTATTTTAATTTAAATTTTCTATTTAGGGTTCATCCATCCCCAATTAGGGTATATTAAAAAAAATAAAAAAAAAATTAGTTATGCAACATTAAATGTAACACAAAATGCAACAGAGGAACCAATATATATGTATGTATTGGTTCAAATGTGAACCCCTCTTCGCATATAAACTAGGAACCAATCATAGCCATTTATATATTTGATTTACATGGATACGATTGATTTGAAATGGATAGGATTAAAAATGCAATTTATTAAGAGTTATACTATTTCCGTTTCGAAATATTTGTTGTTTTGTTTTTTTATTTGGAACACAATTCACAATTATGAAACACAATTAAAGCATCATGTAATGTAAAAAAAATGACATTGTTTCATACTTTAAAAATTCAAAATAAAACCTAATAAATTTTAATGGATCCACCTAAAATACAATGCTTATTGATGCACTTTAAAATGAATGTGATGCTTGTTGCATTTTTGTAGTTTTTAGAAGAACCGTGAAAAAAAAACATCTCTCACAATACCAAAATTAACTGACATTAAATTCCCTTCAATTACGTTCTTTCTATATAATACATACACAAGTTTACGGAATTATCCTTAAGTGCACTCATACATTAAAAATGAGCATGATGATTACTAACTCATAGAATCAATACGATCCGTCGATCTCATAGATTAATTGTTTAGATTAATCCATAATTTATACACTAAGCACCTATATGCATGCTAACCTTCCCCTATAAACATATATATATAATGGATTCTAATATATAAATATCCAATAATCCAATGGGCCGGTAAATGAGATGACTTAATACAATATATATATATATATATGTATATATATATAAACTAAATTAAGAAACAAAATTAAACAAAAATAAGAATAGTGTAAAATTAAGAAACAAAATTAAAATATTGTTTTAGGAAATTTTCTTTAAAATTGCGAATCGAATCAAATAGTGTAAAATTAAGGAAATTTTGAATCAAATCGAATTGTATTGTATGTTTATAATACACTTAAAAAAAATAGAATCGAATATTTACGAATATCTTATCGAATCGAATACGAATAAAAAAAAAATATTCGAAGTCGAATCGAATACCGAATCGAATGTGCAACAATTTTTTCGAATCAAATCGAATACATAGATATTCGCTCCGATTCGATTCGTTTACAACCCTATCCACCTGCATATTTCAATTTTTTATGCAAGTTCGATACATAAAAATAGATAATAAACTAAGGGAATGGGATTTGGTTGCTATTGTTTTGAATCTTTTTTCGCTGAGGAGTAGAATCATAATTCTCATTTGGACCTGATAGTAGAGGGTCCAGGCGGTGGCATCGATGTTGGTTCGTATATGCAAACATCGGTGTATTTTTTCAGTTGGGATCCCCAGTTACACATTATATATTGCATTCTCACGGTTACTATTTATATTTTTAAAAAATAAATTAAAAAATTATAAATTCTAATTATACAATATAATAATTAAATATTAAAAAATAATTATGTACCCAAAGGGAATATAATGAATCTTAATTAATAATGATAAAATTAAACGTAAAAAAAAAGTAAAAAAAAAGCTCATGATAACTAATTCAATAATCAAATTAAACACTAAGAATACTCCATCATAATATAATCAAGCACGTGTATATTTATAAAACTGCATCATTTAAAATATTCTAATTGGGTCCATCTAACATGGATTTCCATTTAATTCCTAAAATTTGATTTTCTTTTTATTTGTCATAGTAACACAAAATTGATATACTGATCTAATTAATTAATGCACATGCATAGCGTTTTATTACTTTTTAAAATTGAAAACAACATATAGAATTCAAAAATAACTTATTATTTGTGCACCGCACTATAGAAATACTAGTATCTTCACAATTTTAAAAATAAATCCTATTATATTTTCTCCACCATTTTCTAGATCGATCATATCGTCGCCCGTTTCCATTCTCAAAATCCTTTGAGTAATGAGCAATGAAATTGATTTAGCATTTTTTTCACATGTTTTCAAGTTTTTTTCTATAATCTATTGATAGAAAAACTAATCAGTATAATGACTTCGTATGATTCAAGAGAAAGCTCAATTGCAGAAATTGATTGAATAAGACAAAACTCATATTCCTCACTTTCAATGAATGTGCTTGATTGCGAATTGAGTATGCCACCATATCTATTCAAATATATACCTACTGACTTAATGTTGAATAAAACATTTGATTTTAATAAAATATTCAATAAAGTTTCTCGTATTAGAAATAATAACATTAACATGCATGACACACACAAGTAGAGATCACTAGATCATAATTTCTGCATTTTATAGAATTTGGTTTAGATTCGGACCAGATTTTTAGGGCTGCCAAATATATATATATATATATATATATAGGAGTTGGTTCAAATAAAAACTTATTTTGGTGTGTAAACTGCGGACTGTGCTTGTTTAGTGTATTTTTAGTGATTTTCTTTATGTATTTTGGTGCTAAAAACATCTAATTTTTTTAATGTTTTTCTTATTGTGTTTTGGTGCTAGATATTTTTAGCACCAAAATACATAAAGAAAAGCACTAAAAATACACTAAACAAGCACAGTCCGCACGTTTACACATCAAGATAAGTTTTTTTCCCTAATTTAATTTGAGCGATGAGATAAATAAACTTGATTGAATACATCATTATATTCTCTCTAATGAAAAAAAGGCTTCTTGATTAATTCATTTAATGCACTTATCTCCCTCCTATTTATAGAAGGAAAAAAGCAAAATAAAATGCAAAAATTGATCAGTAACGTTGCAAAGGCGGATGACATTTTTCTGTGCGACACTTTAATTTATGCTACATATTAAAAATATTTTTATTTTATTCTGTTTGATTACAGTTGTTTGTGCTTTAATTTAATTTTAAACTTGTTGATTAGGGTTCACTTTTTCAATTAGGGTATATAATTATTTTTTTCAATATTTAATTTCGTTCTTTAATTTATAATTGATTATTTTCTTAAAAAAATAATTATATATCGTAATTGGTCGAAGTGAACCCTAACTGTTATAAGTGTAAAATTAAATTAAAACACAATTAAATCAATTAAAATTGAAGAAAAGAACAGAATAAAATATAATATTTTTAAATGTTTGCATAGAACGTTGATTGCGCCGCTATAGTGTTGTCATAAATATGTCTCAGCAGTAATATTAATTCATTCATCCACAGCCACTATTATTGACCCGGTGACTGCAGCCACGTACCATTTTTTACTCACAACCATAATGTTTGAATTACAAAAATCAATTGAATTATTTAATTCATATATTTCATATAATATATGTATGTAATTACAGGTGTGTATATATATATATATATATATATAGGCTCAATCCAAAGTCGACAGAGCTTAAGCTTTTAATTTATACCAGGAACTAGAATGGATTTCAATTTATCATCTAAATCTAGAATGACAAAAATAGTGATATTTATCATATTTCATCAAGATCGTGAAGAAGAAGATGATAGTAAGAGGCAGAATCAAAGCAGTAGGAAATGTGAAGTTCCATGGAAACAACCTCGGACGAGTACTTCTTCATATTCTCATGAAAAAAGGCTTCTTAATTATTAATTAATTCTATGCTGCTACTCTTGATTTCTATATCCACTAGCTCCCCTCCTATTTGTTGGAGGAAAAAAGAAAAAGAAAAAGAAAATACAAAAATGAATTCTTTCTATCCGGTACTCTATGCTACATACTTAAAAATATTTATTTTTTATCCTATTTTTCTTCTCCAATTTCAGTTGTTTGGGCTTTAGTTTAATTTTAAACTTGTTAATTAGGGGTTCACTTTTTCCGATTAGGGTATATAATTATTATTTTTTTCAATATTTAATTTCCTTCTTTAATTTATAATTGATTGATATTTTCTAAAAAATAATCATATACCGTAATTGGTAAAAGTGAACCATAATTATAACAAGTGTAAAATTAAACTAAAGTACAATCAATTGAAATCGAAGAAAAAAAGCAGAATAAAAAATAATATTTTTAAATGTGTTGCATAGAATGTAGCAGATGATTTCATCTGTTGCAAAAGAGGTTCAAATTTCCTATTGCACTTCTTCATGCTCTACTGTCAAATTAATGATTTTGATAATATTATTATAAAATAAAAATTAATTATAACATAAACAATCATAGCCGTCAATACCTATCAATAAAAAATGAATTTAAATTATTATAAAATTTTATTTTGAAATAATCAATCATAATAATGAATTATTAATTAAAAACTGAAAATTAAATACTAAAAAATAATTATAAATCAGAATTAAGTGAGCTAAAAACTAGTCATAAAATTAAACTAATTAATTAATCACAACAAAAGTGCAACAAAAAATCTAATGTGTTGCACGTTGGTATTTCATTATATATGGTTGAATTTTGTTCCTTCTATAATTTAATTTCCTAGGGCGGCGGCTACAACGGTCCCATGTTCTTTGTTCGTTGATGCAATTATAAACGCTTATACTTAATTATATGGATGATATCTAATTAATCAGGTGGGCTTGTATTTTGTGTTCACATTAATTTTATCACCTATCTTCATTTGTGGATGGTTTTTTCCTCTTATCACATATCTTTATAACCTATATATATATATATATATATATATTTATACATACATGAATTGGTATCTATCATACCTTACTACACATCTATAAAAAAGGGCTCGAATTCATGCATTATATCCCTGAAGAAATGTGTGTTGCTAGCAGACTTGTTAAGCATTTCTTGTCCAACATCCCATCTGAAATTTTCATAGTAGTTTGTTAGAGATATTGCGTTTGGTATTTGCCTACATTCATAAAACTATATAGACATCCATCTTGTAATGGATGTTTTTGTATTTGAAGATATTTCCGAGTTCGAATAAGACATCTATAACGAGAGTTTTACTTCAATTGTTTTTTTTGTGATTCACTTATATCTAGTGAAGTTTCACCATGAGGTTACGTTACAAGTACAAGTTGTATTTATAGCACATTAGATTTTAGTGCATATTTAATTTATGTTGCATGTTGTGTCGAATGTTGTTCTAATGTTGAACTCAACAATTTACTCTGTTTAGTTTATGCACGTATTTTTTAGTAAAATTATACACCTACATTCTTTTAATGATTAACGTAGCGACTCCAATTCTTTCAATTAGTATAAGAGCATATGCCTGATGTAACTAAGTACTTATCTTTTTAGGTGTTTTGATGTTGAAAGTTACTGCACGAGACTTTGGTTAAACAAACTATATGAGGATTACAATTTCTATAATAACATATTTATTATATTTGCTGATAATTTGAGAACATATTAATTTTATCTTTTTAGTGCTTTCTCACCATTTTTTGTGCTATTTTTTAAAATTTCTTTTTAATATTTTTTATATTATATTTTAGTGTTAACTATTTTAATATCAAATACAATAAGAAAAATACTAAAATTATATACTGTTGTGGGGTTTGTGGTCTCAGCACGATTCATGTCCCCATTGACTAGATTGCTTTCAGCTGGTCTAGTGCCAGTTTCATTACTTCTAGTGATGCTTCAAACCGCTCTGGAACAATGTGATCAACATAGTCCTGCAAGTTTTTAGTTTCACTAGGTAGTACTTGAACTGATGCATCGATTAACTCTTTGTTCCTGTACCCATCAATAAATTCATCAAATACCACATGACATGTTATTTCCACAATAAGAGTTTGTTTGTTGAACACTCGATAAGCATGTGAATGAGGGGAATTATATCCGAGAAATATTCCCTCATCAGCTTTGGCACTGAAGGTTTTCAATTGAGTCTTGCCATTTTTGTGAATATAACATTCGCAGCCAAATACTTTAAAGTATGAGATAGAAAGCTTACGACCCTTATACAGCTCATAAGGTGTTTTGTCATGTGAACTGACGATAGCACTCCGATTTTGAGTGTGGCAAGTTGTGTTGAGTATTAATTTTTTTTTCGAGTGTATGAATGCCTATTTTGTGGTTGATAATGCTTGATTGATTGGTTTGGTATAATTATGTGACTTTATTTGAGTATCCTTCATATGTTTTTATATTGTTGTTCTCATGTTTTTTTTTTCAAATACTTTATTTAATTATAAATTAGGTGTTTTTTTACGAGAGTATTAATGCTTATTTTTTTATTAGTAATGCTTTATTAATTGATTTTGATATTAATTTTGTGGTAAAGAATTATAAATTGTGAATCTATATTTGTTCAAAATATATGATATGATTAAATCCATGTGTGTTTTTTTTCTATTAAATGCTTTATTAGTTAATCCTTTTCATTTTTATTCTCTTTTTTTTTGGCATTTCACAATGCTTTATTTTAAGTATTGAATGTTTTACAAAGAAATAAAATGTTATGTTATTTGTAAATTGAGTAAGTTGTTTATTGAAAATCAATTCTTCTCGAGTGTATGAGTGCTTATTTTGCGGTTGGTAATGCTTAATTGATTGATTTTGTATAATTACGTGATTTTATTTCATAATGTTTTATGTTTTTTTCATCTATAAAATATTTGAATACATTTATATATATATTTTTAAATCAATTAACTTTTGAGGTTTCCCAATACATTTGTAAACACAATATTGATTGCAAGAAAAATCATGAAAAAAATGAAATAAACAAAATGATTGTTGATTAAAAAATGAAGAGTTGAAGCTGAAAAAGTGTAATTGGAGCAATGAAAATACTAAAATGTTGATTGTCGATTATAAAATGAATCATTTGATAAATAATTGAAAATATAAAACTGAAAACGGTTGTAAAAATGGAAAATAATCATAAATCAAGGGAATGTATATTTATTAGGATATGGATTAATCTTGCATGTCTAAAATGTCCTTTTCACAAATTATAAATAAAATATATGTTAAGAGAAAATTAATCTTAACCATTAATGTATTAAGATCTAACGAATTTAATTAATCCCTAAATTATACACTAGGATCATTTTTACATTTGATCCTTCTTCTATATATATATATATATATATATATTGGATTATATAAATATATTTGATGTGATTGAGTAAATAATTTTTTAATGGAGTATATTATAATTGATTTATGAAAAATTTGTGGAAAGAATTGAATTTTTTTATTTCATGTGTAGTAAAGTTTGTATTTTTTAATTGGCTTACAGATATCCAAATTTATAATTTCTGAGAATTTATGATATATGATCAAATTGTTGTTTATTAGGTTGCTTTTTAAAATGTTGTTTAGTTTTTTTATTTAAAATTTTTCTCCATCTAACTAACGTATATTTACAATATGCCACAATATTTTAATTATTTTATATGTTATGTTAAAATAAATTTTAACTATTAAATTACATGTTAAGATAATGATTAATTAATGTAAATTTAGTTGGATGGCATACACAATGAAAATATCATGTTTCTTTATTCCCAAAGAACTTGATGGTTCAATATCTATTTTTTTTAAAAAAGCATATCTAATTTTTTTTTGTTAAATTTGTAACATATATAGATAGATAATAGGTAGGAGAAAAGAGGAGTAGTAAGTTTAGGTTTTGAACACAAGGTGTACACTTTTTACACATGGATTCCCATCCGAGACGTCTCCTTTTACACATAGGTCTCCACTATTTGGGTGTCACTGTGGACTCCAAACGAAACCTCTTTTTTTACATACGGGTCTCCCTTTCTTGTGTGCCCAAGAAACTAATAAAAACTTATCTTAAAAATTTTCATATCTTATCCGTGCAACGCACGGTGGGTCATAATAATAATAATAATAATAATAATAATAATAATAATAATAGCTACATTAGTAAACTAAATACGTTAATTAATTCAAGTTAGTGTATTAGTTACCTTAATTAATATATAGCTTTAATTATTTTTTCATAAAATTAATTTTCCAACCATATATATGGACCCGACTAGTTTTCCAATACTTTAATTATTTTTCTTCCAGAAAATTAGACTTTTTTTACAGTTTTATAAATGAATTGTCAATCTCCAATCAACCATTCATAACTTTATCAACGGTTGATATTCTTTTTATTTTTTTGTTAAAAAATAGAGCTGACTAGTTTTCCAGCTATATATATATATAGCACATGTTTTTATTTTATTTTTTTTCATAAAATTAGTTTTGAGTTCAAAATCAGGTGTTATGTAAAAAAAATAACATGTTTCATATTAACAGCATAAATTCAAGATATTATCAATGTTGTGGTACCATAATAACATTGAAAAAATAGACTTGTTGGATTTGATACAAATCAAAATATTGGAATATTGGGTCATTATTAGAACATTTTAAAGTCGTGTCTAAATTGTAAATTCATTGAGTAGTGAATTTTTACACAATTAACCTTTTATAATATTCTTTTTCCATCCATATTCTACTAAAATTATTATTTTGAACCCCATATATATATATATATATATAATAAGGAATACGTGAAAACCATATTATTTACTATAATTTTAGTATTTTTTTTATTATATTTTGGTGCTAAAATATATAAAATAGGGATTACGTGAAATAGGGATTACGCGGAGTTGTAACACCCTAATTTTATAAACATAGAATGCTATTTATTTTATAAAATCTAACATGTAAAATAATGACTGAAAGAGAATTTAAAACATTTTCTCAAATATGTAATAAAACTAATACTAGCAAATCATAATAATTCATATAACATAGTGCGGAAGCGATTTTAATTAGATTTAAACTCCTAAATATTTTAAAGTCAGAAACAAATAATTCAACATAAATAACAACTAAAACTTTAGCAGTGAAATAAGTTTAACGACTTATATTTTAATAAAAACTAAACCACATCCATCTCCACATCACCATCACCGAGCTCCTCAACCTGAAATGTTGTAATAAGGGAATGAGTATAACGAATACACTCAGTGGAGAATACGCATTATCCAAAACATATTAAACGAGTAACTCATATTCAGACATTCATGTCATATCACATAATAATAATTGTTTGAACAGTGGGGAGTCAGCCCAAAGGCAACTTATCACGGCCTCAGACCTATTAACGGTCTCTGAACAAGTATATGCATATACACATGCACGGTGGGCGACCCAAGGACAACTTTTACGGCCCCGGACCTATGAACGGTCCGGGGCATACTTTAACTTTCACTTTCACATAAACACTCAGTCGAACAATAAATCACAAGCATAATATATAATGGATAATAAATATCACGTGCGTATAAAATTCCCCACCTTTATTTTGAAGACCTTTGACTCGACTTTTAATTGTAAAATGCTAAAGACTTGCAGGAACTAATTCACCTTCACCTAACAGAGAATATAATTAAATATTTTAGTAAGTTTAAGTATTATAAATTTTAAGGAGTTTAATATTGGTTCTGAATTTATTCTAATTTGTATTTGTGGTAAGCTTTATGTATTTAATATTATTAATTAGACAAAAAAATTAACAAGTGCCACTAACCTTTTCTAACGAATTGATGAGGTTATGGAAGGTTAAAATTTTAATATTTACAACAAAGTTATTAGTGATAAAATTTAAGTCTCATTACCAAATTAAAACTCAAATTAATTAACTTAGTAACTTATCCTAAATCCTAAAACATTTTCATGTCTGCCACCTAACTTAGGCATGCATGCACCTAAAAGAATTTTTAAAGTGAAGGAAACGAAATAGATATAAAAAAAAAATTCCTATTCTACTCTAATAATTAATTATTTTAATTATCGGCGGTCAACTTCGATTCGGCTAATTAATAAGGTTTGAGAAATAGGAAAATAGAACAAGTTAATTATTCGAATCAAGAGTGGAAGAAAAGGAGTTAAATGAAAAATTCAATTAATAAAGAATTTCAACAAAACACGAAAGAACTAAAATCTCAAATCATAAATATTCTGGGTTTCTCGATAACTTGAAGGCTAGATAGACAACATGATGTAATTGAAGATATTAATATAGATCGAAGTTTTTGGTTTCAATTCAATATTTTTAAGCCAAAAATTTAGAGGTATTCCAAGATTAAATTAATCACACTAAAATATAAGAAAAAATTGGATACTTAGGGTATGGGATTGAACAATTACCAGTTTCAAGGGTGGCTGAAATTTGTTTAATTTGATTGACAATTTCGGCTACTGCAATTATTCTGTAGATAGTAAAGAATAGGGAAATAAAAGTTTAGAAATGAAGGAGATTAAGACATTATACAGATATTTTTGTTGAGTGAAATACCTTGACCCCAGTGTATTGGAATTGAAACTTAGTATGAAATTTCTAATCTCCGTTCTTCATTGTATTTCTTAGTGAATCTTCACGTTTCCAAAAGAGGATGGCTGAAAGTTTTTGCATTTGAGATGTATGTGAAAAGGAACTGTTTAATGCTTGAATGGAGAGTGATTTCTTGATGAAGGATTGATCCGAAAATAAAACTGCATTAATGCAGTTGTTAAAAACGTGACTTTGAGGGACAAATGAAACTGGAATTAATTGTTATTATTATTATTATTATTATTATTATTATTATTATTTTCTGAACTTTTGAATTAATTATGGAATTTGGGAACATAAATTTTTGTATTTTTTATACTTTCATTAATACTATTTTTCTTGATATTATTCTTTAATTTTCTCTGCAGGCGGGACGACAAAATATAAATTATTTAATTTTGAGCTCATCGTAACGACAAGACTAAAAATACTATATTTATAAATAATAATTTTGAGAAAATGGGTCGTTACAGGAGTAGTACTAGTACTCATTTAAACCAAATCACACACACACACATATATATATATATATAGAGAGAGAGAGAGTTAGAGTTTTTTTAAGGACAACCACTACAAGAATTCAGGATTTTACCCACACATGCAAATGTGGCTAAAACTATACTTATGTGTGAGTGTAACTCTTTACCCACACATAATATAAATGTCAACAAGTGTGGTTATATTCCTGCAGGTAAAACGTTTTAGCCACATATATATACATGTGTAGATAAATCCATAAGCATTGCCTACACATATATATGTCACTAATTATATAAATTATGTGTGTTTAAATATATTCTAGCATTACAATAATGATGATGTGTCATCTGATGTGGCATGTGATTTATAATATTGACATGTGGCAATTTTTAAATGTGGATATAAACTTTAATTTATGTGTGGGTAATAATTTTTTAGTAATTTAATATAAGAAAAATAATTATATATATAATATTTGTGTAAGCAATAATATTATAAATATATAAACATAGACCAATGTGAATAATAAAATGTTATTTCTTACTTTATTTGAGTAATATATTACATAATTTTGAGTAGTACAGCGAACCAAAAAATAAATATAAACATACAACACATTAAAATATAACAATGCTATAATATTCATCTATGTTTCTTTCTAACATTTTCTAAATATGCTTTCTTTAGAAAATACAACATTGCCATTGTAATCAACATCCACGGTATCTCTTTGATGCTTGCTAAGAGCTTTAATTTCTTGATCCACATTGAACTCTTGTAATTTTCTTTGAAACAAGTCGATTTTTTCTTTCCACCTCAATTTGCTGCATGAGTAAGAATAAGATATTAGTACAATGGATAACATAGCAAACGGAAAATGTATTAAATTGAGCTAGTGCATCTAGTAACCCAATACTTCAAAAATCTAAACCTGACTTCGACTCCAAAAGGAGTAGGAAATTAATAGAGTCCAAAAGCAAACAAATCAATATGATAACCAAATCTTCACAAAAAAACAGAGCTTTATTGAACTCAACTCCTGAGTTGATATCAACTGCAAATGTAAGAAACATAAAAAGGAGAAAATCTCAGTTTTAATGCCAACAAAATAATTAAATGGAAGGTAGAATACTAGCAATCAAAGGAATAATAAGAAAATTTTCAGTTGGAGGCAAGATATTGGCAGCATAAACTATTCAAATAGAACTCTGTTGCACTTCATTAAAACCATAAGCAATTCCTTGCTTTCAACAACATATAAACATAAATATTGGTTGCCATTGGAGTTCATGAAATTTAGACACGCACATTCAAATAAACACAAGCTCATAACTCTGTACAACTTAACAACAATACATCAACTACAACCATGCCAATACATCACCGAAAAAATAAAGAACAAAGTTTTAAAAGAAGAAAAAAATAAAATAAAAAAGGAAAACAAGCAATGAAGACTTACGAGCGTAATCATTTATTTGAGAACAGAGACGACCTGCTCGTCAACTTTGAGCAGAAAGTATTCCTAATTAAGAAACAAAAATACACTATGAACATGCATAGGCACCGAAATAAAAATTTATGCTCCATCTTCGATTGATCAATGTTGCGATATTGTTATCGCTAATAGAGATTTAATTGGAGTAAGCTTTTAGCCGACTGTCCATCCAAATCGATTGTTAAGAGCTCTCCAATACAATGTTTTGCCAATTATCTATTCAATTTCCGCTATGATGATGATGATGATAAAGAATATGGACAGCGCAGGACAAAACTAATTGAGAACTATCGTGGGAAAAATAGAGAAATTGATGAAGGTAAGGTGTTTGTTTTAAGATGAGGGAGAGGAAAACTAGTTAATTTCTTAGATATGGGAAGACTGAGAAGAAAACTGCCGCTAGTCCGAGTTTTGGATGGATTTTTTGTATATGGGAGGAGGGAAGTGAAAAAATTTCAATTTTTTGGTATATGGCAGGGAAAGTGAATTTTTTTCTTTTTCTTATCTTTTTCTGAATGGCGGGGAGAATAAAATCTTGAAATAACAATTGATTTTTTTTTTAGTATTAAGTGTCGTGCTATTTTTTTTTTAGTTTTCTTCACTATGCATATAATTATATTCTTAGTGGCAAAGGCAATTCGTATAGTATATAAATATTTTTAGAAAAATGTATAAACTATAAAATTAATTGTACATATTGTTTTTGCTCGAGTACATTTTTCAAAATTGGAATTTGAGATATTGTTTCTGTTCAACTATTTTGCAAAATATATTGAATGAATTAAGTAAATTTTTTTTAATTAGAATAATATGTTATAATATTTGATTATAGCTTTTTTTTCCTTTTTAACTCTGTCGTTGGGAAGCAAAAACAATTAAAATAAATTTCTATATATAAATTTATATATATATTTTTTATCTCTAAATCTCTTTAATATTTTGTCTTAGGACATATATATGTTAATTTGGCACTGAATGCAAATAAATTATAATCTTTTTAGATTGTAATCTATAAAAAAAAAACCTTAAAATAATACCTACGACACATTAAAATATAACATGATCACAATGTACATTTACTAATTAAGATTAGCAATGGAAAAATTCTAGTTAAACACGGTCTCATTTTACTCTTTATAGTCCATATTATTTTATAAGATATAAATATATTAACATCAATAGACTTTTTTAATTACCCCTTAACCCTCCATCCATTCTTCTTCTATTTCTATACATATATATATATATATATATATATTGGCAGCCCTAAAAATCTGGTCTCTTTTTCTTCGAGCATATTCGAAGATATCTCTAGTATCACTTATGGAGATTCTTGGATGATGCCACCATGTTGCACATGGTGGACAAGCGAGGCTACTCATATTGGATTGAAGAGGGACAATGGAGTTGGAGCTGGATGAACTATCCACTCAATTCACCTCCATCTCTTCCTGAAATCATGGATTCCATGATTCAGAGGTTTCAAACCTCAGTGCCTCATGATGCACCCCATCCAAACCATGAGCCCTCGAATTCATCTACAACGCCTCTTCAAGAGGATCCCCTCTTCACCCTCCCGGACGAGCCACTTCTCGAACTCGCATCAACTTCTACCACCGGCCAAGATCTCTTCTTTCTACCTGATCTTGACCAACTAATGCCGACTGAGGAATCTTGTGCGTGGCTGTCCACTCCCATGCATGCATCCCAAGCTCCCCACATCACCGACAACTTGCTAGCTACTTCTTTCTCTCTTCTGCCACAGTTGTCACTGCCAAACCATGATTTCCATCAGCTTGCCCTTTTGGATGATGCCAAAAAGGGAGAAGGGTATGCTGATGATAGAAAAGAATGTGAAACAACACATGATGGAAATTGGCAAGGTGATCTAACTCTTTGGGATGAGATCCAAAGAGAAGTACAAAGAGAGGTACAGCTTCAGAGGGAAGCTACCTTTCAAAGGGAAGCGATAGCTACCTTTCAGGGGGAAGTCCAAATTGAGCAATGGCAAGCTCAAAGTGGTATTTGGACATGGGAGAATGCCCAGCTGAAACAACAGCAACTTTGGGGTATCCACAGTATACCGGGCATCTCTTCCTGCAAGTGGGAGAAGGGAGAATCGAGCAAAAGAAGAAGGAACTAAATGGTGAATAGTTCCAACTGAAGAAGAAAGTTAAAATATCAGTTCTTGATATTCTCTCTCTCTGTTATTTCCTTAAAATTCTTCATCTTCTTTGCTCAATCAGTTTCTAAACATGCTTCTTGTTAATAATACAAATACATTCTGATCATGCTGATATTCTTCTGAATAGCTTAGTGCTTTCAATGTGCTCTGAAATTAAACAAAATATGCATGATAATCAGAATTGAGCTGCTTTAGAACTGAAACATTTGAAGCTTCTTCAAAGTTGTGCAAACGAGTATTAAAATATCTTAAGGCCACTTTAGCTGCAACTTTTGACAACAAAAACCCTGATGCCTGAAAGATAAAACTCGTTAAGCTCAAATGTTAATTATGCTTAAAGCTCTAATACTCATCTATTTCTTGGGCTCTGATACTTATGTCAAAGCCTTGATACTCATAAATGTCAAAACTTATAAGCTTTTAAAAGCTATAAGCATCTAAGACTGTTCTTAGTAACATGGTCTGATATTAGCTTTAATACCAAATACTGGTACAAGCTCAGATGGTCATTCATGAAAGATAACCTCATACAGTTTTCCATCATCAAACCAACTGGTTTTGACATCATCAAAAAGGGGGAAATTGTTGGGAAAATTGTTGGAAAGATCCAACTGATAGTTTTGATGAAATATCAAAATATATTTGATGATCTTATGAAAAACTGCAGGTTATTCAAAGCTGAAAATCAGGGGTAATGATCATGTAAGACTTCAGACAAAGTCAAGCTGAAAAGAGAGTCAGTTGTACTGAAGCATGATCAACCAACTTAAAGGTTGCCTTGATCAGACCAGTCAGAGTCAACTCTTCAAAGCTTAAAAAGCTAGAGGGGGAAGAGAACTCTGGAGACTAGAAGGCATCCACAGATGAGTAACCATCAGTCTAGCTGAAAGCCAAGAAAGACTGATGAGAGCAGAGCCAGCTTGAAAAGCTGAAGCTGAACTGATCAAGAATCAGTCAGACAATCCTAAAACTGATCAAAGATCAGTTTGATTAGGAGAAATCTCAAAGAAGCTTTGACCCAATACTGAACTGACCGATGCTCAGTTCAATGAAAGAGAAGCTCAAACAATCAGCCGACTGGCAGTCTAAAACTGAAAGCTTTTAAAGCTAAGTTGCCAAGGTAGCTTTACTGGACTGATCCAGAACTGAAGCTTAAGGCAGCTGAGGAACTGCCAACTGGACAATCTCAGAGCTGAAAGCCGAGATAGCTGAAAGCCCATCAGCTGAATGTCTAAAACCGATAGCCAAAATACCTACTCTCTCTGACAAGCAGTCAATGAAGATCTTAACAGGAAATCCTGAAAAGATCCTGATGATCTTTGAGCAGAAGTCATTAAAGTCAAACGGCTAGTTCATTTAAAGCTTTAAATGGCTATAAACATTAAACTGTCACCGGTGGATTCAACAGATTCACTAATCACAACGGTCAAAATGTCACTCATCTATAAAAAGAGAGTGAACACAATTTTGATCAAGACTTTCGCCAATCTAACTTTTACTATCTTGCAGATATTGAACTCTTCTTTATCCCTCCCCACAGCTCAAAGCTTAAACCTTTTAAGTGCGAAAAGTCCCAACTGAGAATGTGTGCTTCAAGTCTCAAGCAAGCAGCTAGCTGACGAAGAATTCCAGTCAGAGCAAAGCTTCTCAGTTCAGTCCTTCAAAGATCAACTACCCAGCTCAGACGCAGACGCGCAAAGGAGCATTTCAGTTGATACCAGTTTCAAGACTGTACTCTTGAAGATCGAGTGAGATCTAAAATCGTGAAAAGACGGGCAATAACACCTAAAGTCTCAGCGAGCAGTTGGGACCGGTAAGTGTGAGCTGTCAACCCAGAAACCGACTAAGGAGGAGCGTGTACTGACGGGTCCATTCTTCTGGGACAACAACAGTTGGAAAGGAGGCGACGCTCAGTTTGAAGGGTGCCATTTTCAGGTCCAACAGAATTTCTTCACTGTGTAATTGTAATAAAGAAACTTTACTCTTGCATAGTGGATTGCCCTTCTGCTGAAGGAAGAGAGGACGTAGAAGCAGGAAGCTTCGAACCTTTATAAATCTTGTATGTGTTGTACTTATTACCTTAAGTTTTGCATGTTCTTCAACTGCACACTTTAGCACACAAGCTGCACTAACAAGCTAAGCTATCTTCTCAAGCTATCAGTTCTAACTGATCAGCTCCTCAACTAAGCTCTAAGTTAACCTCTCTCTCTCATCTGAATAGTGCACAGATAATATATCGAAAGCAAGTCAGGGCCCTAAACATTCCGCAATCAGTTTAAGTTTTTGAAGTCAGTTTATTCACCCCCCTCTAAACTGACATAGACTCGCACCGGGACCAACAATTATTATTTTGAACCCCATTTTATATATATATATATATATATATAATAAAGACTACGTGAAAACCATATTATTTACTATAATTTTAGTATTTTTCTTATTGTATTTTGGTGCTAAAATATATAAAATAGGGATTATGTGAAAATCAGATCATTTGCTATAATTTTAGTGTTTTTCTTATTGTGTTTTGGTGCTAAAATAGTTAGCACTAAAATACAATATGAAAAACATTAAAATGAAATTTAAAAAAAAATAGCACAAAAATGCGATGAGAAAAGTACTTAAAATAGACTAAACAAGCTCATTTTCACGTTTACATGCGGAGTAGTACTAGTACTCATTTAAACATTTAAACCAAATTATATATATATATATATATATATAAGGAGTGGATCAAAAATATACGTTTTCCTGGTGTAGGAACTAGGAACTCATCTTATACTATCCAATTAGATGATCTAATGGTTGAGATTTAATGTCAAATTCAAGGTAAAAAAGAAGGAGATGGGGTTATAGTTGCCCAATCCTTATAAGACCATCTCCAAGGGAAAACACCAAACTCAAACCCAAAATACAGTACCTATCACATCGAACAGTAATTTATCTCCAACCAACAAACTCATTCTCAAACTCAAAAGAATATTCTCAGTATATTCCTTCTTATACAATTTTTTAACTTTTTTCATTAACACCTTTATAGTTATCAAAATTTGCAAAGTAGACATCTTAACTTTTTATATCCACACAATATTTACTAAATATAATTATCAATTAATAACTTAATATTAAAAATAATATTAAATTAAATATTTATTATATTAAAAAAATTAAACAACTTGAAAAAAAAATTACATAACTTGAAAATAGAAGTACATAACTTGAAAATAAAATTACATAGCTTGAAAATGAAATTATACTAAAAATCATTCATACATATGAATTTAGCAAAATAAAAAGATGGTAACTAAGTCTCGGAAATAGTATGCTCCTCCCACATATGATCAATTAATGCATTCCGAAGTGCGAGATGAGCATCTTTATTCCTTATTTGTCGATATTGAGCAACAAATTTTTCGATTTTTTCATTTTCATCCATCATCATTTCGACCTCCGGTAGTGGTGTCTCCACGATAGTTTCAATTGGTACACTCATATCACGTTCATCCTCAACTATCATATTATGCAAAATAATGCATGTAGTCATTACGTCATGTAAGACATTCTTTCTCCAATAATGTGTTGGTCCTGCTACAATAGCAAAACAGGACTAAAGAACTCCAAATGCACATTCAACGTCTTTTCTACAAGCTTCTTGCTTAGTTGCAAAATATTTTTTTTTGGGAGTTCGGGGATCATGAATCGTTTGAACAATGGTAGACCATTTGGGATATATACTATCAGCTATATAATAACCCATATCATATTCTTTTCCTTGAATCGTTTTCATGGTATTTGTGAAATGGGATCACTTGTTACAAATTATGTTGAATTCCCTGTTGCGACTCTTCAATATTCTTTCAAAAAAAATTAATTTTTTTTAATTTATTATGATTTATTTTAATTTAAATTTTCTATTTAAGGTTCATTCATTCCCAATTAGGGTATATTAAAAAATAAAAAAAAATTAGTTATGCATCATCAAATGTAACACAAAATGCAACAGAAGAACCAATATATATGTATGTATTGGTTCAAATAATGTGAACCCCCTCTTCATGTATAAATTAGGAACCAATCATAGGCATTTATATATTTGATTTACATGGTTAAGATTGATTTGTAATGGATGGGATTAAAAATGCAATTTATTAAGAGTTATATATATTAAGGGTATAGAAGTAAAATTAATTTAATTATATGAATATCAAATCCCACATTTTTTGACATATCTATCTCTATGCAATATATATTTGGATTATTTCCTTTATTATAATACATCAAAAATGGGGTCTAAACGTACATAAAGAAACATAAAATCATTGTGTTCTACTTTAAAGAACTAACAAACGCAGACTGCTCTATGTTTGTCTAAACTATTTATATCATCCATCCATAAATAACTATAGGTGATAAAATTAATGTGAACACAAAGTACAAGCCCACCTAATAATTAATTAATTAATTAGATACTATCCATATAATTAATTATAAGCATTTATAATTGCATCAACGAACAAAGAACGCGGGGTGGGTATGGTATTTGTAGCCACCGCATTAGGAAATTATACAATGAACAAAATTTAGCCATATTTAGAGTGGCGCAATGAGGAAAATGAAATGCCAATTAATGTCCTCTGCAACCCATTAGATTTTTTATTGCGCCTTTTATTTTACACTTCGTGTTGTACTTTTAAACTCTCATTACTACAGTCTCGATAGGGATGATCTGGTGGTGGAAGGTCACGAGTTCGAATCTTCGCGATCAATTCCACAGATTGGGTGTGTGAGTAAAAAAAAAAAAAAAAAACTCTCACTACTACAAATATACTGATAGACAACAGGTGTTAATCGTTGTCAATTTTCTTAAAATCCGTTGCCTAAAGTGGTGTTGTCTTTTTTCCATTTAATTGACAACAGTTGACCGTTCTAATATCATACCAGGCAACAGTTCTGCACCGTTGTGAAAAAATTATCCTTTGTATTTTCTTTTTAAATTACAACGGATACATCTATAAGTCGTTGTCTTGTGATTTCTACGCTATTTAACTAATCTGTTGCAATTTGGGCATATTGTACAACGGTTTCTTTTATAAACAGTTGTGCTTTATCATTGTATGATGTGAAGAATAATTGTTGTCTTATAACCTTTTTTCTTAGTTAGACAACGATTTTTGTATACAAAACCGATGTATCTCTGCATTAATTATTCAATTCTCTTCCATCAGATACGTAATTTCCCTAAAACATAAACTTAATTTTTTTTTCTCATTCTCATACGTTTAAGTTATTGGAATTAATCAGCCATTCTTCATTTGCAAATTAAAACCCATTTTTTACAAATTAAAACGATTATAAATAGCAACGTAGTCCTTACATATTCATGTTGTTACGTCAATATATACACTACAATTTTTCTGCCCTTATTGTTGAGTTAAGTTCATGATATATAGCTCGATAGTTGACTTTTGCTTATATTATTTGCTAAAAGCTCGATTTGATAAGAATATAAAAAAAAGATTGAACATAATCTTGTATTTGATAACGTGAACACAAAGTCCAAGCCCACCTAATTAATTAGATACCATCCAAATAATTAAGTATAATTAAGCATTTATAATTGCATCAACGAACAAATTAAAGAACATGGGGCCGTTGTAGCCACCCCCCTAGGAAATTATACAATGAACAAAATCCAACCATGTGTAGGGTGGCGCAATGAGGAAAATGAAATGCCAATTAACGTCCTTTCCAACACATTAGATTTTCTTTTCTCTTCTATAAATAGGAGGGAGAGTGAATATACTATATAGTAGTGAGAGAAGTGGGTGCATATATATAATATAATTAATTAAGAAGCCTTTTAATTTCATGAGAATGAAGTCGTCCGAGGTGGTTTTTCCATGGAACTTCACAACTCCTGCTGCTTTGATTCTGCCTTTTATCATCTTCTTCTTCTTCATGAAGAAGAATTGGAAGAAATCGAGATCCATTGATGAAGTTAATCTGCCTCCAGGCCCTAAAAAACTCCCAATAATCGGAAACTTGCACCTCATCTCTGAACCTCCATTTCGTTGTTTCAGAGATTTAGCCAAACAGTACGGTCCAATAATGCACCTGAAACTGGGCGAAGTCGACGTGATCGTCGTGTCGTCGCCGGAAATAGCAAAAGAAATACTCAAGGACAATGATCCGATCTTCACGAACCGGCCGGAAAGCATTGCCCTAAAGATATTCTGGTACAATTACATCAGCATCATATTCTGCCCCTACGGTGAGTATTGGAGACAGATGCGGAAGATATGCATTATGGAACTCCTCAGCAATAAAAACGTGCGCTCCTTCGCCTCCATCAGGAAGGATGAGGTGTCTCGTCTCATCGAATCCATTCGCCTCTCGGCTGCTGCTGCCGCCCCCATTAATCTGACTGAGAAGGTCATGTCATCGATGAGCTCCGTCACCTGTAGAGCTGCGTTTGGCATGGTCTGCAGGGATAAAGAGTCGTTGATCAAGTTGGTGAGAGAAGGCCTGCAAATGGGCACAGGGTTTTCGATTGCAGATATTTTCCCATCTTCGAAGATAGCTAGTGCCCTCAGTTGGGGGACTAAGTTGAGGTTGATGAGGATGCGGCGCAAGATGGATGTCATCCTCGATGACATCATCCACCAGCACGAAGAAAATCTAGCCCGAATGGAGACGACGAAGACGACAACGACAACCGGAGATAATAATCGGAGAGGTAATGGAGAGCTTGGTAATGAAGACTTGGTTGATGTTCTTCTTAGGATTAAAAATGAAGGAAACCTGGAGTTTCCAATTGGCTATGACAACATCAAGGCTGTTCTATTTGTGAGTCCACTCCTCCTAATTCAACTTATTAATCCATTCATTTATTTATTTTCCATGGTCAAGATTGATTGAAAAAAGGGAGTTAAAAATGCAATTATTATATAATTGTAGTAAGTTGATGGTATATATAATAATAATTCATGATGATATATCAAATCCCATTTTTATGAAATTTCCAATCTTTATGTGTAAAATATTTGGGAAAATGTGCAAATAACCCCTTCGACTATTACTCAGGGAGGGATCTTATTGCCCTTTCAAAGACTATTTGGCTCAAATAGCCCCCTCTATGTTAAAATTAGATAATGTAGACCATTTATTGGATGGAAAAGTTAATGGTGTTAAAAAATACACATTAACACACATTTTTCCACATAAACTTAAATATTTTCACATAGTAACACTTTATCCATACTAACACACAAAAAATATTATATAGTTATACACATTGATGGACATTAATTTGTCATATAGTTTTTCAAATTTAACTTTATTCAATTTTTATAAATAATGTAATTAAACTTTTTTCTTTTTTTCGTAATGTATTGATATAATTTTATTTCTCATGTATATCTTATTGTATTACCGAGAATTCGATGTAAATTAAACTAATATTTCTTTTGTGTGATGCATGAATATAAATTATTTATAAATACAAATACATAATTTCAAAACTTATGATCTTGAGTAAATAATAACAAAAAAATATACCTAAAAATGTTACATGAAAGTGAAGTATAAATAAATGGTTAACATGCTCTAATATCACAACTTTTACATATTTTTTTATTTTTCACACAACGTTTCAATTTTTGTAATATTTACAAAACCTTATATTTTTGTTGCAATTAAGCCATGAGATGAAAATTAATATCAGGTTGCTTAATTTTTTTACATATTCGCACTCTTAATCTGATATGTCATAATTTTATTTTGTTGTAATAATTTTCTTAAATGTTTCATAATTATAATTTCTTGCAAATATAATTATGCATATCACATGTGTGCGTCGAACGGGAGATATTCTAGTTTAATTTATACCACATCATATTAATAGTGAACACAAAGGCATGTTATAATTAATAAAAAAATGAATAATACGAAAATTTCTATAATTTAGAAAGTAATAAATTAAATTTATTTTGTTGTAATAATTTTATTAATTTTTTCATAATTATAATTTCAACCAAATAAAATTATACATATCGCATCTGTGCATCGCATGGGAGAGATACTCTAATTTATTTTATGTTGTATCAGATTAAGAGTGCAAAAGTGTAATAATTTAGGTCACGTCAGATTAATTTTCATCTTATGGCTTAATTCCAACAAAAAGACAAATTTATGGCACTATTACAAAAATTGAAACGTCATGTAAAAAATCAAAAAAGGTGAAAATGTTGTGATATTAGAGCCTATTAACCCTATAAATAAATATTTACTATAATTTTTGGATACACGACAACATTAATCAAATAATGGGTCTCGGCATTAGACTTGTAAGGAGTAAATATGATGTGAGCAAATAATTGATCTATAATAAAATGCATGAAATATTATGAGTTAAACACATTTGAGTTGATAAACAATTAAAATAAAAGATAAAAATATTTTAAAAAAAAAGAACTTATGAAATTATAAAAAAATAAAATATAAATATTTAATGAATAAAAAGTGTATTACTATGTGAAAATATCTAAGTATGTGTGAAATAAATGTGTGTTAGTGTGTGTTTTCTAACGCCATTAACTTTTTCATCCAAGAAAGGGTCTACATAATCCAATTTTTAATGTAGAAGGGGCTATTTAATCCAAATAATCAAGGAAGGAGCAATAAACACTCCACATAATAGTTAAAGGGGCTATCTGCACCTTTTCCCAAAATATTTTGTTTTAATTATATTTTGATTTTAATTATTGCTACAAGGAGGAGTCATTATTATTTATGCTAAGGAAAATTCTAAGTGATTATTAAAAATCAATTCGTTCTTTTTGTTTGTATTAATGATTAACAAATTATTTTTTTCATTTTTTAGGTTGTTTAGTTTTTGTTCGAATCAATAATGTATGTCGAAAGCCATTTTTATATAAAAAAAATGTTATATGTATGTAAAGCTATTTATTTATTTAAAGTTTAATTGCTAATATATATTAGTTTGCGATTTCGAAAATTTATCAATCTGTCAAATTATAATTAAATAGCGAATATTTAAATAAAATGTAGCTATTAAGTCATACAAGACATGCTAATGTGAAAAATTCTACAATTACATTATAAATATGAAACAAATATATATCAATGTGCTACTAACAAAGTGCTAATATATCATTCATCATATGCAAATATGATTTACACAATAGAAACATTATAAATTTCAACTAGTTAGATATTAACACCAAAATCAAATCAACGTGATAAAAAAAAGTTTCGTATTTTGTTCTAGTCTATTTGCTAACATGAATGTAAAAGTTCGCTAATACGATTTCAAAAATGTATCATTCTGCCAATTTATAATTAGCTAATATTGTAAGAAAATGTTACTATTAAGTCATATAATATTTGATAGTATGAAATGCCCCTAATTAAATTATGAATATACATTACTATTATGTACTATACCAATAGTTATTATATATTATATCAGTATGATAACAAACCTTCAATCTTATTTATTATATTTACTAGTTGCCAGTATGTATAGATAAAATTTGTTAATTTTAGTTTGAAAATATATTATTTTATCGATAAAGAATCAACTATGATTTTTTTTTATCAACCTAGTACGACAATAAATGGTTGTTAATATGATAGATTTCATATGTTATCAAGTCATGCAATATTTGCTAATATAAAATTATCACCAATAATTTTCAAAGTTCAACAAATCTACACATAAAATGTCAACAATCACAACAAATTTAATTTAATCTTGTTTTGCTAATACTACAAATAATCATCAATAAAAGGCAAATAAATAGGAAAAAAATTGACGAGGCACGCAAATTAAAAAACTAGATTAATATCTTTTTGTTTGGATGATTAATGATTTCCATACTTTTAATTATTTCACCCCATAATTAAGCTATTTAATTAAGAAATATTTTACCATTATGTCTTTAACATTATTAAATCAAGTCAGATTTGGAAAGTCATTTTTTTTTTTTTTTGCAATTAAGCCCCCCATTTTAAAATAAAATCTGGCCATCCAGATCAAGTAAATGGGTATGTATAATTAGTTCCTAGTTTATATAGGGATGTGATCCTCTATTTCAAATTTAGTGTTTCAACTCGTATTCCATGATCAAATTTATAAGTTTAATAATCGATATTACAAAAATAAAAATTAATTATAACATAATCAATCTAGTCACATTTATCAACAAAAGATTGGAATTTAAAAATTATAAATCATATTTCTAAAATAATCAAAAATAATAATTATTTTTTTGAAAATTAAATAATAAAAAATAATTTTAAACCCTAATTGGGTGGGGTAATCCTAAAATTAATCATAAAATAAAACTAAAACATAATAAATTAAAATTTATGAAAAAAATGGAAGAAAAATTTATAAATTTAAACGTGGAACACGGGTTGGAACACCAAAATTGAAATAGAAAATTCAATCCGATTTATACATGGGGATGAGTTTTCATTTCAACCATATCCTATATGTATGTATGTATGTATGTACACACACACACACACAACAATTTCAAAATCAAAATTGAGTTTCTAATTTGTTTAATGCAGGACATGTTTACGGCTGGAACTGAAACATCCGCGTCTACTCTAGACTGGGTAATGACAGAACTGGTGAGGAATCCTCAAGTAATGGTGAAGGTCCAAACTGAAGTAAGAGAAATGGTGAATGGAGGAAGCATAGAAGAAGAAGATATTCAGAAAATGCACTATTTGAAGGCAGTGATCATGGAAACTCTTAGGTTGCACCCTCAAGTCTCCGTCATCCCGAGAGTTTCGAGAGAGCCATGTCAGATCAGTGGATACACCATACCTGGGAAAGTGAAGGTACTGGTGAATGCATGGGCAATACAAAGGGATCCCGATTACTGGGCTGTTCCTGAAATCTTTCAACCCGAGCGGTTTCAGAATCAGCCCTCTGTAGATTATACAGGTAGCGATTTTCACTACCTGCCATTCGGCAGTGGCAAAAGAGTATGCCCTGGAATGGCATTTGGTTGGGCTAGCGTTACGCTCCCTTTAGCTCACCTTCTCTACAACTTCAACTGGAAACTGCCCCATGGTGTTCGTGTCCAAGATTTGAACATGATCGAAAAAACCAGCCTTACAGCTCCTAGAAAAGATGAACTATTTGTTGTTGCCACTACCTATCAACCGTGATCGTTGTATTATTCTTCATTTTAATGCATCTCATCTTAATTATGACTTTTGGAACCTTCATTTCCCATTGATAAACTATTGTACTTTAAAGTTGATCATTTTATTATATCAATAATAGAAATGTGATTGATAAACTATTGTACTTTAAAGGTGATCATTTATTATATCAATAATAGAAATCTGTTAATTATTTTAATTTGTCTAGTTTTTCAAAAATAAACGGACTAAAATGTTCAGTTCAATATTGGAACAACATTTAACATAACCAGTGTTTTGAAAATCGAATTGGCCGGTTCGTTTATTGCAGGTCAAGTTTGACCCAGTGCGAATCTGTCAAAATCGGTGAACCAGTCCATTTTTTTTTTATTCTGAAAATTAATTTAATTCCTTCAACATGTGACTGAAGAATTCGAACCTAAGACCTCCAAAAATTGTATAATTTTGTTTATTTGAATATAATAACATATATATGCACAAATTTAAAATAACTAATCTTCATTTTAATTAAAATCAATGTTTAGCATATAATTAAAATCAATATTTAACAATATCTAATTTAATATTTTTTAAATTAAAATAAATGAAGAGAAGGTCTAATATCTAAAGTAGTGGATTGTGAAATAATGATTAGCGATATTTTTTATTGTTATCGTGTAGTATTATTTGTAATTAAAATCAATATTTAATTATTTGACATTTAATTATATATTTTCTAAAAATCTAGTATTTGATGTTCAATATTTATTTTTATAAATTTATACTTTTAACTACTTAACTTATGCAATAACTATCAATAAATTAAACATTTTATTTCTTTGCATTGATATAAATTGTGTATTTTTAAACTTATTTAATATATTTGTCATGATCAATCTAATTTATATAATTTTATTATATATATATATAATATACCGAGTTATCTGGTTTTCTCATAACGATTCGACCGGTCGAACTAATAACCCGATGATCTGATAAATTCACCGATTCGATGTCCGGTCCGATTTTAAAAACATTGAATATAACATGAAGTGGAAATTTAATTGAAGTATATAAACACAAAAAATTTAATGCTACAAGAATACAAGTTTCTTTAATGATATAAATTCACCACTTCTCTCTCTCTCTCTCAAACTTTGAGTTATCTTTTATAAATGTGTAGTAGGATGCAAAAATGAAAATATACAAGATTATCAACAAGAAAATATTTCTATCTAATATGCGTCAAAGTACTATCTTACCACTACCAAAAAACGATCTTTAGCAATAATATTATTAGCGACGACAAATGTCGTTACTAATAATAGATTTAAGTAACGACGTGTCGTCTCTAATAATTACATGTCATTTCTAATGACATTTTTTGTGACGACAACGTTATCACTTAAAATAATTTTTTAATTTATTTGATACGAACTTTTAGGGACGCTCTATTTGCGACGACATGTTATCGTCGCAAAAAATATTTTTAAGCAACAACAATGTCATCACAAAAATTTTATTAGAGATGACATGTAATGATTAGAAACGATACGTCGTTACTAAAAATCTAGTATTAGTAACGACATTTGTTGTCGCTAATAATCTTATCTCTAAAGACCCTTTTTTGTAGTATACCGCCAACTCTTATATTATTAGATATCGAATATATATATAATCAAAATAAATTAAAGATATGTATCTAAAATATATTCAAATTAAAGTATATCAAATATCTACAAACTAAGAAATATAAAAAATTATCAATAAATTAAGGTTGGTGATAAAAATGGACCCCGACACTTTTATTTATAAATTATAACATATGTAAACAAAAAGAGCTAGCCTGCACTTTCCTCGATCACTGGCATTAAACATTTTATACACTCAACTACAGATTATTTTCGCTCAAAATAATGACTTGTCCCATTCTTATATTAATTACTAGTTGAGCTGCCACTATTTTTTCATGTCCTTGTTGGGGGTGGGGAAATATACCGAAATATCAAAATACCGCACTTATCGTATCGAAAAAATACTGAAAATATCGAATTTTTGATATATAGAGATTCTTGGTACGGTATGATACCGTACCGTGAATTTTCGGTACGATAACGGTATGAACTTTTAAAAATTACGGTATACCGTGAAATTTCGGTATATATCGGTATTCGGTATATACCGAAACTCCACGGTATACTAGTATGCAGACGGTATATTGATGTCTCGGTACGGTACAGTATATCGATATACCGATACATATCGTTTTTTTCAAAAAAAAAATCACACCTATAATTCAATGTTGTAATTATAATATTGCAACATATATTTAAAATTTAGATTTATAAATATGAGAAAGAAAAAAGAAATACAATGCAATAAAAAATAATATTTAGTAATTTTTTATAAAAGTTTAGCAAAAATACAATATTTGAGAATTAATAAATATATGAGATATAAGAAAAATACTTCGCTATTTATATATTGATTTTTGAATATGACTCATATTGAAAAATAATAAACTAATATGAATGAACTACTTAACTAATGTGGATTACAATTATGAATAAAATAATTAATAAGGAAAATTAAATAAAATAAAATAAGAAATAGTTAATCATATAATTATGTTTGAATTCATTTGATTCTACAATATTGTAACATTTATTTAAAATTTGGATTCATAATTATAACTCAAATATTTAATCAAATATATCAAAGATTCAAAATGAGAAAGAATAATACAATGCAATAATATAACATTTAACAATTTTATCATACAAAAAATAGAAAAATGAATATAATTATCTTATATAATGACTTTTGAACATGACTAATGAAAAATAATAAATTAATATGAGGAATTATATAATTATCTAACAAAATTACAATTATGAGTATAATTAAAAATAAAATGAATAAATAGAAAAATGAATATACGAATATGAACATGACTATGTACGTATATATGAATGATAAATAATTTATATATATGTTTGTGATGATGATGAAAATACAAAAACTCAATTATTTAATCATATATATATATATATATATATTAGAAATTGAAATACAATGCAATAATATAAGATGTTCCATTGAAAAGTGGAATCAAAACTTACTAATCTAAAATTAAGCTAAGCTTAGATAAATGACACTTTCCGTTGAAAAGTTAAATGTTAATCTTGATTATATTTGATTCTTCTATACTATAATATACAAATATTAAGTATATCTAAAAATTATCGAGATCTATGAATATGAATAATGAAATAAAACTTTATTTGTCCATTAATTAGTTATTCACTCTATTGCATAAAAAGTTAAGGAATAAAATAAATATTTATATATAACGGTTTCTCATAAACCGTAATATATTTCGTGTTGCATTCATATATAACGCTTCTTAATAAATCGTTACAAAATAAAAAGGCCATACTTAATGGTAACTAACCGTTATTAAATAAAACACGCACATACGTAACGGTTTCAAAAAAATCATTATCTATAGTCTTCGTACGACATGCACATAGGTAACGGTACTATAAATACCGTTATGTATACTACACACATACATAACGGTTTAATTGTAATTGTTACATATATGAGTGTTTACACGCACATACGTAACGGTTTTTTAAAAACTGTTACATATACACAGTTCGTAACGGTTTTAGATTAAAACCGTTATGTATTTAGTGTTATGTATCTGCGTTTTTTTAGTAGTGATTATAAATTATATAAAATTATATTTATATCTATATCTAAAAAATTAATCATCATGTAATACTAATAATTAAATCTTTAGTAAATAAATTCAATACAAATTAGTGAATATTTAATTTAATAAATCATAATCAAGAATTGCTTATATAAAAAATCTCATTATATAAGTTTCATCTAAAGTGAATAACTCTCATCATCAAGACTATATTTGATTCTTCTATACTATAATATACAAATATTAAGTATATCTGAAAATTACTGAGATCTATGTATATGAATGATGAAATAAAATTTTATTTGTCTATTAATTAGTTTTTCACTATATTGCATAAAAAATTATAAATTATATAAAATTATATTTATATCTATATCTAAAAAATTAATCATCATGTAATACTAATAATTAAATCTTTAGTAAATAAATTCAATACAAATTAGTGAATATTTATTTTAATAAATCATAATCAAGAATTGTTTATATAAAAAATCTCATTATATAAGTTTCATCTAAAGTGAATAACTTTCATCATCAAGACTATATTTGATTCTTCTATACTATAATATACAAATATTAAGTATATCTAAAAATTACCGAGATCTACTCAACATCAAGTTGCTATGTTATTTCATTTAATAATATTATATTTGAATTTTGGTTGTTAAGAAACGGACTATTAAACTTGTTTGGTGTTGGTATTTTGATTGTTGAGATATGAATTTTTATGTTGTTATTTGTAGAATTCGGATCGGTACGACATGTAAAATTCGGTATTTTCGGTATACCTTAAAATTTCGGTATTTTCGACATACTGTGAAAGTTCAGTATACCTTGGAAGTTCGGTATGCTCGGTATACCGTATAATATCGGTACGGTATGGTATACCGAAAATATCGGTACGATATCAATATCTGTTACGGTGTATACCGAAACTTCGGTATACCGAAAATTTCGGTACGAGAACGGTATGAAATTTTTCGATATCGAAATTTCGGTACAATATATGGTACGACATGAAATTTTCGATATATCGTACCGACCCACCCCTAATCCTTGTATAAAAGTCGCACAATATCGATGACATCATCATAAAGTAAAAAAATCACATTATATGGATTACATATCTTGGAGTTGATAATCTGTCACCACTTAATTAGTGAAAGAATTGGCAATTTGAGATTTTCCAATTACATTTTTCATGTTATATTTGGTTTTTCACTATTATTATTATTATTATTATTATTATTATTATTATTATTATTATTATTATTATTATTATTATTATTATTATTATTATTGGTCTTGATTGTAGTTCAGACGATACAATAAAAAAAATCATGCCGTAAACATAGTAAGAAGTAAAAATAAATTTTGCATCACACATAATTAATCTCGTTTTAATATATACAACAAACTTTGTGTTTAAATAGAAAAGTCTATTTTGCCCTTATGTTAATGTTCCAACTAATAAACAACTCGGCAATATATGTATTGGGTAATATATATATATATAGACACACACATATATGCATGCATGTATGTTTTCGTTGATTGTATAAACTTAAATAAATAAATCAATATCTATTTTATTTTTAGTGGAAATGTAATTTCTTAGCTTAAAAATAGAGTTTACGTACATATATCACTACAAGAATTTTGCTTATATAGACAACACTTAAAAGACAACGGCTCGAACACAAGCTATTGTCTCTCAATACTTAGACAACGGTTTGAACATGAGCTGTTGTCTATAACCAATTTTTATATAGACAACGGCTACGAGCCGTTGTCTAGTTCATAATAGACAACGGCTGTGAATAACTGTTGTCTACCACCGTATTTCAAGGTATGTATTTATTTCCTAACAACTTATCGTGTATATATATATATATATATATATATAGAGAGAGAGAGAGAGATGGGATCATGTGAGAACCACACCCCCTGTGAGAACTGAGAACCAATTTTAACTACAGATCTCGCCTATTTGGACGGCCAAGATCTGTTCTAAACTTTAAAAAAATGCGGTGGCATTACTGTAATATTACTGACTTTTTAATGAAGTAAGGGTATTTTCGTAATTTAGAAATTCTATTATTTTTGGCATGAAATCTCTTCTCGTCTCTTGAACCCTCATCTCTCTCTCTCTCTCTCTCTCTCTCTCTCTCTCTCTTCTCCTTCCCACCGCCACACAACCCTATTCGCAGCCATCGTGTGGACGCCATGCCGAAGCACTACCGTCCTGCCATAAGTTTGAATTTATCATCATTCGCTGAAAGATCTCTTTGATTTCTCTTCAATTTTGTTGTGTTTATGTAATTGGTGTGAATTTTCTTGTATTATTTGTTATGTGTTTATCCTCGTTGATATTGTTAGTTCATTTGTGGAAATCAGAGGAAAAATTATTAACTGTTTTAGTTGGAGAGATGTGATGATAATAAGTAATTTTATGATTTTTTTTTTTAGCTGTCCCTCCTTTTGGATCTGGATTGGGATATTCTTTGATACTTGTTTACTAGAGGAGATTGTGTAATGGGTTTTACATATGTTGAGGACCATTTTGTTTGGTGAGTTTTGTGGTTTTTGATTATTAATTAAATCGACATCGACATGACCTACAGAATTTGGAACATATTAATTAAGTTGAATGTCATCTAACTATAATCCACTCAATAAAAATCCTTTGATAGTTGATGATTGAGCTAATTTAATTAAGTCAAGAGACTATTAAAGCTATAGAGAGAGGGAGATAATAATTAAATTTGTGAATTATTTTGCATGATGAATGCAGCATTTGCAATATAAAGTGAGTATTATAAAAAACATTTTGTTAACATGTACTTTAGCATTACTGTGATCTATTTTAGCACTGTTGTAACCTATTTTAGTACTACTGTGAACTGTTTTAGCACTGCCATGTACTTTAGCACTACTGTGATCTATTTTAGTACTGTTGTAATCTATTTTAGCACTACTGTGAACTATTTTAGCACTTAGTTTATACATTGTCTACGGTTAATGTATATACTTTGTCTATATATATAAGCTATAAAATATTGAATGTATATATATATAAATATTAAAATTTTGCATCTTAGTGTGCTATATATATGTGTATATATGCATATTTATGTATAAGTGCATTTCATTATTTTTTTTATTTCATTTAAATAGCATATGCATGCATTTATATTTGCATTAACATATATGTGCATGTAGATACACAATACATATAGAAAATTAAGAAATGCATTAATATTGAAAACAAAGGAGAGAAAATAATGCATACAATTGGAATATTGCAAGCTAATTGAAATCATAAAGATGTTATGCAAGAAGCTAGAGAGAGAGGGGGATAATAATTAAATTCGTGAATTATTTTGCATGATGAATGCAGCATTTGCAATAACAAATGAGTATTATAAAAAACATTTTGTTAACATGTACTTTAGCACTACTGTGATCTATTTTAGCACTGTTGTAACCTATTTTAGCATTACTGTGAACTGTTTTAGCACTGCCATGTACTTTAGCACTACTGTGATCTATTTTAGCACTGTTGTAATCTATTTTAGCACTATTGTGAACTATTTTAGCACTTAGTTTATACATTATCTACGGTTAATGTATATACTTTGTCTATATATATAAGCTATAAAATATTGAATGTATATATATATATAAATATTAAAATTTTGCATCTTAATTAGTGTGCTATATATGTGTGTGTATATATGCATATTTTTGTATAAGTGCATTTCATTATTTTTTTTATTTCATTTAAATAGCATATGCATGCATTCATATTTGCATTAACATATATGTGCATGTAGATACACAATACATATAGAAAATTATAAACACAGAAATGCATTAATATTGAAAACAAAGGAGAGAAAACAATACATACAATTGGAATATTGCAAGCTAATTGAAAATCATAAAGATGTTATGCAAGAAGTTAGAGAGAGAGGGAGATAATATTGCAAGGATTGCAGTAAACAAGTCTATTTGGATAAGAACATGAAACTATTTTTTCGATTAGGTGTATAATTTTGATTTAGATTGTGGGATCTGAACTTGTTCTTCGCAAAAAGAACGCTGGTTTGAGAGTTTCTTGTCATGCTAAACAAGGGTCATGTTAGTGCTAAAATAAGTCATGACAGTGCTAAAATAAGTCATGACAGTGCTAAAATAGGAAATGACAATGCTAAAACCTTAAATTGAAAAATATACGCGTGAATCACATATACATTGAAATTTTCGATTTTACCCTCGCCGAGTTTCAGGGGCAGTGAAGTTCGGAGTTATTACAATTATGCCACCGCATTTTTTTAATTTTTGAACAGATCTTGGCCATCCAAATAGGCGAGATCTATGGTTGAGATTGGTTCTCGGTCTATATATATATATATATATATATATATATATATATAGGTGAGTTATAATGAGGATTGTGCTTCGCGTGAAACCGTGAGAACAGTGCTTATTTACTATGATTTTATAGCTTATCTTTTTGTATTTTAGTGTTATTAACACTAGCACTAAAATATAACAAGATAAGCTATAAATATTTTTTTTAAAAATTAGCACTAAAATATAATAAAGTAAGCTATAAATTTATAGTAAATAAGCATTGTTCTCGCGGTCTCACGCGAAGCACAGTTCTCATTTGAACCAAATCCTATATATATATAATTAGATGCACGTGCATTAATTAGAATTAGAATATTTTGTTGACATAGAGTCCAAGGCAACCTGATTCAAAGCAGTGCGGATTTTACGTCATGCGCTATATGAAAGACATTGTAGAAGCATGCAAATCTTCAGAGTCTATTTCGCTACATTCAGTGGTATTTTTATGTTATTTATTAGATTACAATTTAATTATATTAATAGGTATTCAATTTGCTATTTTTAATTCTAATTTTCATTAATTTATTAGTTTGCCGGAGGCAACTACTCAAAAACGGAACTTGATGAAGTTCGCACTGAGTGGGCAGAGTGTCTTCAAGATTATGCAGTGGATTGATAAAATAATGTAAGTTTAATAGCTTAAATTTAGTTCACCTTAATATTTATTTTGTTATAGGAAATATAGTAGTTGATACTTGTGTTTCTTTTTTTTCCAGTTAGTTTGATGAAGTCGGCATGTTGAAATGATTGATGTTTGTTATCAACATTCAGGATACAACTTGATGATAATTTTATGGATTGTAACTTTTGTATTATCGACATATTGGATTGTGACAATTTTATTTGACACATTTGTGACTTTTGGATTATTGACATTTTGGACTTTTGGATTATTGATATTTTGGATTTATATTGATATTTTTTATTGTTTTATTTGGTATTTATAAAATTCAGGCTATATTTTATAATAATTTCGCAAGTTTTAAAAAAAATTGATATCGCAAAAAAAAGCAAAATTAAATAAAAGACAACGGCTGCATTGCTGAACCGTTGTCTGTAAACTCAGAGACAACGGCTAGTAGTGGAAATTGCAATTTTGGTCCATTAAGATACACCCCTGTGCGAAAATGGTCCATCACGTTTCACTTTTGGTCCTCTATCTTTTTTTCTTGGCAAAAGTGGTCCACCAGTTAACGGAATCCGTTAGTTTAATGGTGCAAATTTGGTCCAACACTTTTTTTGACTATAAAAATGATCCGAATTATAAAAAAAAAATCTTTTCATATTTTTTGTAAAAATATTTTCGAATTTAATTTTCTGTACCTGATTGTTGATAGAGCGCATTCAAGTTTAGTATTTAACATTAAATATATAATTATTTATGTCATTTACGCGCTCCTACGTGCCTTGTCATAATTCAATACCAGAATTTGAATCATATATTTTTATTTATTTTTTTACAAAAATATTGAAAAGTTAGATATTTTTTTAAAATATTTTAAAATCCGGAATATTTTTACAAAACAGAACATAAATAAACATAAATATATTTGCCCATTTAAAAAATACTTACAATTACTACTACTCATTGACTCACCATTCATTTCTTTAATCAACTCCATAAACTCGAACCTAAATAAGTAAATTTTAAAGGCAAAAATTTCCATGCATAAGGTCTTAAATGAGACTATTCAAGACGGGTTGGGTCAACCCGTCCTTTGACCAAGTTTTTTTTAGGGTATATTTGGTGTTTTTTAGAGTTTTTTTTTTTGGGGGGGGGGGGGGGGTTTAGGTGTTTATTTTGTGTTTTTTAGGATTTTTTGGGGGTGTTTTTAGGAGTTTGTTTTGTGTTTTTTAGGGTTTTTTGGGAGGTGTTTTTAGGGGTTTGTTTTGTGTTTTTTAGGATTTTTTTATTTTGTGTTTTTTAGGGTTTATTAATTCTATTTCATACTTATTTCAAACAAATTAAATCAATTTATTTTAATTTTAGGGTTCACTAATTTTATTTTAGGGTATATATTTTTGGGGAACAAAACAAAAGGAACAAAGAAAAAATCGGATTAAAAAATGAAAATAAAAAATTAAAAAAACTGCTAAAAAAAATTAAAAAAAATAGACCGGCGCGTGGGCCCCACGCGCCGTCTTAAATAAGGCCTTATATAGCGCCTTATGCACGGAAGTGTTTCTCAATTTTAAATGATCAGTCATACCGAAACTACTTTATATGTAAAGAAAATGTAAAAAACATAATAGTGACCAGATATGTTACATAAACTATGCATGCTTGCTACCAATATTTGGATACGAACTACCGTAAAAGGATGGAGATGAAATACATTAAAGGCTCGTTTGCTAGAAAGGATAAGATAACATATGATACCTATTACTAGGATGTCTTTGATATATTAGGTATCAATATGATGTTTGCTTGAATGTATTAAAATATTTATAAAATATATACATATATAATATACTGTTTGGTTGGAAGTATTAAATTTCCCATATAATTACAATTCCAAAAATACCCTCTTATATTAGGCAAGAGAGAATTTATTATTGGACATTAATTAATATGGAGTGGGGTAATTTAGTTCAAAAATTATAATAATGATCTTCTGTATTACATATCCCACCTAGGAGGTAGGATACAGAATCCTACTGAATCCTGCAGATCTTTGTTAGAAATACTGGGCCCTTATTTAATAAAGGGCTTTGAGTTTTGAACCAAACAACTTATTAAGGTGTCGTAGATATCTATCACTCTCTTATCACCCCTAGCAAACGAGCCCTAAGAGCATGTGTAAGCAAATAGGATATTTGGGGATGAATAAATTTTATTTTAAGGATCAAAAGGGTAAGTTAATGCCTATTGAGGAGGCTCAAATATTCTTACTTGACTGATAAAAATGACTCGGTGTATTTTTTAGTATATAAAACGTTTTTTCCTAAAGGGGTGCATTTTTTCCCTACCAAAATAGTTTTTTTTTTTTAATTTATAGTCAAGAAAAGTGCTGGACCAAATTTGCACCGTTAAACTAACGGATTCCGTTAACTGGTGGACCACTTTTGCCCAGAAAAAAAGATAGTGGATCAAAAGTGAAACGTGATGGACCATTTTCGCACAGAGGTGTATCTTACCGGACCAAAATTGCAATTTCCTCACGGCTAGTACACAGAAACCGTTGTCTATATCCATAAAGACAACGGTTATATTCTAAATAGCCGTTGTCTACTTACATGACTGTATTCAGAATTAACAACGGCTAGAAATAACCGTTGTCTATATTGAGATAGACAACGGGTATTATGCGTTATCTTTCAGCGCGTCCTAATAAACAACACCTTTATAGACAACGGCTCGATTCTTTAAAGACAGCGTGGATTAGCCGTTGTCTATAGCCGAAATTCTTGTAGTGATATCCTCATCCAAATATTGGTCCTCAAGCAATAGCAATATATATGTATATAATGTAAAACTATTTTCTACCTAGAAGATAAACTGTAAAATTAATTTCATAAAGCTTTAGCTACCGAATGTTTCCACCTGCACATTTCAATTTTTTATGCAAGTTCGATACATAAAAATAGATAATAAGCTAAGGGAATGGGATTTGGTTGCTATTGTTTTGAATCTTTTTTCACTGAGTAGAATCAGAATTCTCATTTGGACCTAATCGGAGAGGGTCCAGGCGGTGGCATCGAAGTTGGTTCACATATGCAAACATCGGTGTATTTTTTCAGTTGGGATCCCCGGTTACACATTATATGTTGCATTCTCGCGGTTATTATTTATATTTTAAAAAATAAATTAAAAAATATAAATTAAAAAAATAATTATATACCCTAAATGAATATAATGAATCTTAATTAATAATGATAAAATTAAACTAAACCACCAGAACCTAAACAAAAAAATTAAAAAATAAAAGCTCATGATAACTAACTCAATAATCAAATTAAACACTAAGAATATACTCCATAATAATATAATCAATCACGTGTAGTTTGACATAAATATTCATTACAAAAATTCAAAGAAGGCATTAATTAAAGTGAAGGTTTAATTATCCTCTTATCTTCTGAACTGTTTTTCAAACTTTAGAACTCTACAGTGCACGTAAGGTTTGCTTGATTACGGTTGATGGATAAAATTATTCGATTCAATTACGTGTTTTGATTTATTTGATTGGAGTCTGGTATTGATGATAGGACCGAGCTCCTATCACCCATTTGAATACTATATAATTTATAACTCTAATATTGAGGTGATTATTTTTATCCCTATTTGATAAAATTTGAAATTACCCATTTATCCTCATACAAATAAAACTTTATTATTTTATATATTATTTTATATTTTAATCATAATCATTCACTCCAAACATGATATTGTCAATCTATCATAAATCAGTAAAATTGCAAACAAGTCAAATATACATGATTATTTTTGTCACAATTAGGTGGATAGATAGTTTATAGTGGATACAAGGAAGGATAAATCATATCACACTTCTTTAGGTGGGATACATATCCCACATATAAACACTCGAAACTCATTAATCACGGGTCTTGGATTATTCACCATTTTAATATCATGCAAAATAAACATATGATATAGTTCGATAACTTATTAATTAATGCACTCTTATCAATCAAAATAAACAATACCTAACAGTACAATCCTATAATATTCAGTCAATTTTATTTATCTCATCCCTCAAATTGGCCTATAATGATTAGATCAAGTATGCAGCCGAATTATTTGAATCAATTCACAAATAGCATCGTGTTTTTTGCCTAATTTAATTATGTTTTTGAAGATTTGACTTTCTGGGTATCGGTGTTGAAAAAGAAGAGATGGAGTATAATTTTGATTTTGTATTTTGAGGATACAGAGAAGACGTCTGATTTGTGATGAAATCTCATAGCAAAACGATGTCGTTTTTGTGCAATGTAAATTTCTTCCATCCATCAGGAATAAATTAAATGGGCGTGTCTATTTTGCCAAAAAAAAATACAAAATTATATTGTAATTGCAAAGTTTTAAAGTCTTTCATTCAAACTGCAAATTGTGTCAAAGTTTGTATATTTATTCACAGACCTTTGTACACATGGAAATTTTTCATGCCGCGACATTTTCTATTTGTTGAAAAAAATGAGTGTCTATTTTACAAAAAAAAAAATTATTGAAATTGCAAAGTTTTAAAGTTTTTCATTCAAACTGCAAATTGTGTCAAAGTTCGTATATTTATTCATGGACCTTGTTCACGTGGAAATTTTTCATGCCGCGACATTTTTCTGTTTGTTGAAAAATTGGGGTGTCTATTTTGCAAAAAAGATGTAAGTTGAAAATTTTCAAATTTGTGTCTAAATTACAAATAGTGTCAAAATCTGTGTATTTAATTATAATTAACTATTTTTTGTATGCTTGAATAAAATTTTAAAATGCTTCAGGTCAGGCTCGCATTGTTAAATATGCAGGTCTAGGTCTACATAAGAAACTTTCATGCCTACATTTACTAAGATTAGCAATGGGAAAATTCTAGTTAAACACGGTCTCATTTTACTCTTTATAGTCCATATTATTTTATAAGATATAAATATATTAACATCAATAGACTTTTTTAATTACCCTTTAACCCTCCACCCATTCTTCTTCTATTTCTATACATACATACATATATATAGGGGTTGGTTATAATAAAAACTTATCTTGGTGTATAAACATGCGGAGTGTGCTTATTTAGTGTATTTTTAGTGCTTTTCTTTATGTATTTTGGTGCTAAAAACATCTAACACCAAAACACAATAAGAAAAGCATTAAAAAAATTAGCACCAAAATACATAAAGAAAAGCACTAAAAATACACTAAACAAGCAAAGTCCGTAGTTTACACAGCAAGAAAAGTTTTTATTTATACCAATTCCTATATATATTTGGCAGCCCTAAAAATCTGGTCCGAATCTAAACCAAATTCTATAAAATGCAGAAATTATGATCTAGTGATCTCTACTTGTGTGTATCATGCATGTTAATGTTACTATTTCTAATACGAGAAACTTTATTGAATATTTTATTAAAATCAAATGTTTTATTCAACATTAAGTCAGTAGGTATATATTTGAATAGATATGGTGGCATATTCGCAATCAAGCAGATTCATTGAAAGTGAGGAATATGAGTTTTGTCTTATTCAATAATTTCTGCAATTGAGCTTTCACTTGAATCATACGAAGTCATTATACTAATTAGTTTTTCTATCAATAGATTATAGAAAAAAACTTGAAAACACGTGAAAAAAATGCTAAATCAATTTCATTGCTCATTACTCAAGGATTTTGAGAATGGAAACGGGCGACGATATGATCGATCTAGAAAATGGTGGAGAAAATATAATAGGATTTATTTTTAAAACTGTGAAGATACTAGTATTTTTCCAATGCGATGCACAAATAATAAGTTATTTCTGAATTCTATATGTTGTTATCAATTTTAAAAAGTAATAAAACGCTATGCATGTGCATTAATTAATTAGATAAGTATATCAATTTTGTGTTATTATGACAAATAAAAAAAAAATCAAATTTTAAGAATTAAATGAAAATCTATGTTAGATAGACCGAATTAGAATATTTTAAATGATGCAGGTTTTATAAATAGCAATGCATAATTACAAAATAAAATGGATTATTGTAATCCGTGGATTGTAATTACAAAATTTTTGAACGACTAATCAATATTTTAATTACAGTATGAGATAGCAGTTGGGAGTCCAACTTTTTCCTTATGAGAAAATAGAGAACTAATCATATGAAACAATTTCTTTCAAATGGATCACAAACATAAAATATATGAATAGATAAATGAACAAAGCATTAACAATCCAATATGAACGAACAACAGCAGTACACAAAGGGAAAAAAGAAAAACACTATATCAAAAAAGAACCATGTAATATGGTTATCGAGTTCAATAGCATATTCTTGATAGTTACTCCCACAAAATTTTTAAATTTTAATGTTCAGCAGCGTGCTTTTTGAGCAAATAATAAAGAAAAAAATAGATGATTCGCTCAATGCATCATTTTATCGAACATATGTGGTCAATTTTTTAATTATGATGATCTTAGAAGTATCACCATGCTAATTTAATTATACGAGTTAAATAGATCTGAATTGTTATTTAAAACATGTAAATTGGGGTTTCTTATTCCCAATTAGAATTTATTATTCCAAATTAGAGTTTCATATTCCTAATTAGAATTTCGGAACATGAATTTGACCCTTACATTTTTTTTTAATAGGATTGGGTCGGCCAAGCCCATACATCATATGCACAGTTACATACAAAACCACCTCTTTGAATATATGTAATACACTACATGCACAGTTGCACACAAGACCATCTCTTTGAATATATGTATAAATTTTGAATTTGAATTTGAATTTTGAAGATCAAGAATTGATCTTGGTGCGGCAATTTTGAGCGGGATCATGTGCATGGATAAATCCATTATAATATATGTATAGATTTCATAGAGAAAAGAAGAAAATAATATAAAAATTCTAAAACATCAATTAAAATGAAATAAACGCGATTAAAACACAATTTTACATTTTTTGCAAAATAAACGCAATTTACAATAATATGAAAATTGGTTTTGCAAAAATGTAACTCATTTTATTTTTTTCTCAAAATGTATTTTTTTTATAAAGAAAAATCTTTGCTTTTGTAGAAACGTAACTTATTTTACAACGAAAAAAATCTTTCCTTTTGCATAAACGTTACTAACATGTAAGAAGTTCTTGAAATATTTTGCAATTTCAATTGAAATTCAAGGCAACAACCTTTGGTGTTGTTCAATTGTTGTATTTGAGTTCGTATTTACGTTGTGGCGAACAGGTCAATCCTATCAGCTAATCATATGCATCTTTCTTATTGCAAAACCCTTACTGTAATTATAGAAAACTATTGTGCTAATGATGGAATGCATTTAAGTAAATATTATATCTAACAATTCTAACTCTATTTTCAGAGCAATTACTCCATGGGAGCACCTATTTGAACAACTTCAATAAAAATGTTGAAAAGAAAAGAAAGATAAGTATACATCCTACTATATCTAAAAGCAAATAAGTATGCCATAAATAGTAATTTCAATTTTCCCGCCTAAACACACTATCTCAAAATAGTAAATTCCCTATATCTAATAATTTAATTATTTAATTATACATCACATCATTAATCTTTAATATAATATAATAGTGTGTGTGTATATATTTAATGATTTGTATCCATATGTCAATATATATCTAATCTCATATACAAATAATAAAATAATACAATACAGTGTAACGAACAAGTATTTTATAATATAATATGACCAATATATTATCATAATTACATTGTTAATTTAATGATTTATATCCATATATAAATATATATATAATCTCATATACAAATAATAAAATAATATAATGCTGTGTAATGAACATGTATTTTATAATATAATATGGCCAATATATTATCATAATTATATTGTTAGTCAATATATCGATACATGTTTATCACACTAGAAAATTTATTTTTACATAATTTTTCACAATTTGTGTATAATAGATATAGTTTAAATATATATATATTTATATATACGAAAATTAATTTAAATTTAAAAAATTTATATTTGAATACAATAATTTAGATTTACATTTCCATAGTACCTAATAAATATTATATTTTTTATACTAATACCATGCAAATAATTATATAAAAATAAAATGCTATAAATATGCCTAATTTATATTTAATATATCATTTTCCTTGAATACAATTGAATTGCACTTATTGTTATTGATTATAATAAATTTTGATTAACAAATTTGTGCATATTTAATTAATTACCATATTTGTGTGCATGTTTAATTCAAAATGAATGCATTGTGATGGATCTTTGATGTCTATAAATAATGAATTGCTATATCACAATTTCTTAACTCCAATTTTATGTTCGTGCATTTTTTTATGATCTGTTTTATTTATTTCTTCCATATTCTTATTTTATAATTTAATTTTTCATTTTATTTAATTAATACTATGTTGTAGATAATAGTACAATTACTTCAAATTCTTGAGAAGATGTCAACATTCATCCTTGGTTGAGAGCTTTGAAGTTCATTTGATCAAGATTTATCATTTATCTACACACCGACTTAAAGAGAGGCAATCTAAATATTTTTGTAGCTAGAATGATTGTATCATAATCATCTATTGTAACTATTTTTAGCAGTGTTTTATATTTGTCATTTCTAATTTGTAGTTTCAATCATTTTCATGCTTTGAAGTTGATCTTTGGGTGGATAACTCTTGGTTAGAAATAATTTGCTTGATTTACCAACCTATATATATTTTCATATTGGTGTACTGGATTATTTTTTTATTAATTTACTCGATTTTCTTTTGAATTTTAAATAGATTGTCCTAATACAATATTTTATTATTTGTAATTTTAAAATAATTATTACATTTTAATTATTGAAATCCCGTGTATTGCTTATCATATATAATAGTTATAAGCTTAATTATTCTCTTTATTGTGATTATTTTAATTATTTCTTTTATTGAATTTTTGTGCTCAAAGCAATGTTAAAGTAACTATCAGTTTAATTTCCTACTCATTGTACAATTTCATGCTATAGAAATTAAAAATATAATATTTGAATAATTCCACATGGATTTTGTTCAATATTTATTCATTATATAATAATTAAAAATAATGATTAAGATAACTATTTTTTCCTTTTTTTTAATATGTTAACTTTGAAATTATTTCATCTTGGATGTCGATATAGAATTTTTCAAAATATATTTAGTTAATTTAAAGAATTATATATATATATATATATATATATTAAGAAACTCAATACTGTCATCTAAATTTAATCTACATCGAAGAACTAACAAATATAAAATATGTTTTAATATATTTTAAATATATTCTAAATATATCATTAAATATAATTTGTTGAATACTTAACCTATCAACTTTAATTTAGATATATTTAATTTTTTAAATAATATGTATCCCACATTGAAATCTGACAAATATTTGTGTAAACAAACAAATTATAAATTGTAAGTCCCCACAATGATTTTTTTTTTCCTTTAAGTTGAGATCAAATGTAATATTTTGATATTTGATTTAATTAATTTAATATTATATATTAAATAATTTTTCAATTTATAAAATTTAAATATTAGAAAATTAAAATATTTAATTAAATATATTATATTTTATAATTAAATAATTTAAATATATATTGATTGAGTTTTTTTAAATTAGTTTATTAGATATATTAAAAATCAAGATCCACATAAAAAAAATGTAAAGTAAATATATTTAAATTTAAGAATTTGATGTTTATTAATTGATTTTATTAATTTAATGCAAATATTTTTAAAATTTTGAAGTTAAAATATTAATGTTATCAAGTTTAAATATATTTTAAATAGTTAAAACTTATATATTTTAATTTTTTAAATTAAATTTATTCTTCATCAAAGAACTTACATATATTGTTGTGCGTGACCAAACTATAAATTGTGAAACCTGAAAATGATTAATCCATCTTTCTCAGATTTTCTGTTGAGATCAATTGTAATATTTGACTTTATATAATTTAATATTAAATATTATGTATATTTTAAGTTTGTATGATTTCAATATTTTAAAATTTAAATTTAGAATTAAATATATTAAAGATTTCAACTAAAATATTTAATGTGTTAATTGAAAATATTTTTTATTTTTTGAGTTAGCTAAAACTATTAAAATAAATCCAGTCATATCCAAAAATTTAAATTTAATATATTTAATTGTTTGAATTAAATGAATTAATTGATTTTATCAACTTAATTCTAAATATTTTTAAAATTTTGAAGCTAAAATATTTAATTTACCATTATGTATATTACATATATTCAATAGATAAAACTTATATATTTTAATTTTTGAAAAATCCGCCTCAAAGAATTCATTAATATTAAATTAATATAAGTTTAATTTAAATATCAAATATATTTTATATTTTTATATTTAAAAAATTTACGTTAATGAAATATATCAAATTTTCACCTATCAATGGATATTTTATAAAATATTGATAAATTATTCATTTACTAATTTAAAATATAAACTAGCTAGATCACATTTCATTGATGTATATTGAAAAATACACGATGAGATGCTATTGACACTAAAGGTGCTTAGTATATATAATTTTACTTTTCAAATTTCATACACAATTACCAAGTGATTATCTATTTTATAATAATATACACTACTTTATATATATTTTGTGCAATATAGTAGGTAATGGAAACAAATGGCGTAAAAATAGTATAAATTTTATGCTTAAAAGTACGTTCTTCACAAGATTGAAAATACACTAGAAGGTGAAGATGAAATTAACACAATAGTTTTAATTAGTTGTAAATGCCAAGAAAAATTAAGAATGAAAAATCGAAGAAAGACAAACCTATAGCATTGAAGATATTTTAAGGGTTTAATTTTTCATATTTGGATATAACTTCATTATTGTATTTATTTTTTAATATTTTTTAAATTTATTAGGTACATTCAAATTTTTGTCCAGTGTATTCCACATCTTTCACTATTAAAATAAATGTATTTTTAAATTAAACTTTGACCCACTGAACAAATAAAACTTTTTTCTCACGTATTTCATTAGTGAAATTAAATATGATTAATTTTATGTTTGTATACAAAATTCATAATAATTTTATTTAGCATAAGTAATTAATTTCTTATTTGTGTTTTTTATTATTTTTATAGTATCATATAATAATGATTCATTTTAGACAAATAATTTATCTTATTGATATTATTTTCTAAAGTGGTTTATGACTCTCAAATCCTAATTTAATTTCACTTATAAACGAGACTCCTCACCTATTTTTAGAATTTTCATTGTTGGGTAGTCAAATTATGCTAAATTATGTTGAAAATGAACAATTTTTTAGTTAGCAAAATTATATTATAATGAGCTTCAAATACGTGAGACACGTGTTTGAAAATTTCTCTTCTACCTTATTCAATCCAAAAAAATATTTATGTTACACATTTCAAATTCTTTAATATTTTTCTTTAATGGTTAGATATCATCCGTATATTTTACATATCATACTTAGTGGCCAATATTTAATTTCACACTACGTATATATAGACCAATATTTTTATAATAATATAATTTAATACATTCATATTCATGTGTAAGGAGATATCAAATAATATGATGTCTAAAATGGAATTTGAAATGTTCTCTACAATAAAAAGAGATGACAATGAAGCATTAATCAAATTGTGGAAGCACTGTGACAATTGTCCTTCGATGATATCCTACATATCCACTTCACACAGTATGGAGGGAGGACGAGGATGCATACATAATAATTTTTGTAAATGTATTTATGGTGGTGTATAATTTTTTTCTTAATTTTTCTCATTGTACCTAAAATTATAAATTGTTTCAATTATGTTTCTAATGGATTGTAGGCAAGCCAATTATGTTATTTTTTTAATTAGAAACAATGGATGAGAAGTCTAAGTTTATTTATGGATATAGATTGTCTGTCAATAAAATAGTGAATAAACTCTAATTTAATACTATATTATTTATACATTTTATAGTTGTTTCTATTAATTATTTAATTATAATTTAATTATTTTATTTGTACAAACTATTTATTATAAATTATTTATAAATCTCTCGCCGTGCATCGCACGGGATGTAATACTAGTTAAGAGAAAGACTTTCATGCATCAGCCTTATTTAAGGCGGGCGCGTGCCTGTCATTTTTTTTTCTGGCAGTTTTTTTTTCATTTTTTCTGGCAGTTTTTTATGTTTTTTTGTCTTTTTTTTTCAATTTTCTTTGTTCCCCAAAAATATATACCCTAAAATTATATTAGTGAACCCTAAAATTAAAATAAATTAATTTAATTTGTTTGAAATGAATATGAAATAGAATTAATAAACCCTAAAAAACACAAAATAAACCCCTAAAAACACCCCAAAAACCCTAAAAAACACAAAATAAACCCCTAGAAACACCCCAAAAAACCCTAAAAAACACAAAATAAACCCCCAAAAAACACAAAATATACCCTAAAAAAACTGGGTCAAAGGACGGGTTTGACCGCGTTGACCGGGTCAAAGCACAGGTTGACCCGACCCGTCTCAATTTATGGGAATGGGAAAAACTAAACCTAGCCCCAATTCCAATGATAAAATATGGCGCAATGCATTTTGCATTTTAAATTTGGGTGAGCGATGTATAGAAATAATTAAATTAAAGATTAATTAAAAAGATTTAGATGTTTTTACTAATATAATCTTACTTAGTTTTGGCTCTAAAATTAGGGTTTATAGGTAGCAACATTCCCTCCCATTTCTTATCTCCCTATCACTAATTCTTCTTGGTAATCTCAAGAGTTTTTAATAAATTATTTTCTTACATGGCAACATGATAAATCACCATTTACATAGCTATCGTTCCTCCTGCCTCCATCACATTTTCTAGTTTCTTTAATAAGATGGCTGCAATTAATCATAGCATATTGTTCAATGAATTATTTGGTGAAGATTCCGACTTAAGTGGGGACGAAGATACAAACAATGGAGATGGAGAAGCTGAAGATACAAACAATGGAGATGGAGATGCTGAAAAAACCATCGAAAATGGTGAAGCCGAAACTACTATTGAAAATGGCGATGTTGATTCTAGTAGCGGCCCTCAAATATGTATGATATATGCCACTCTCGAAAGTCTATTGAAGACTATCAAGCATTTGGTAAACGGAATGGATTTTCTGTTATGAAAATATCATTTCGCAAAATGGGTTCGATAAACGGACTGGATTTAGAGAGAGAAGTGAAGTATGCTCTCATTGTCTGTTGTAAGTCGGGAAAAAGATCGCCAACAAGTACCCTTTCTAAGAAAACTGATTGCAAATCTAGACTAAATGCAAAGAAGGTGATTGATGAAAGACACACACACACAATTACAATGGGGCTCATTATTTAAATTTTTGTCAATTCATTATAACCACATAAATATTTTTCTTTTTTATCTCAACTACAAATTCAAATTGAAAAAATAACCAAATAAATATATCTCCATTTTCCAAACTTATAATTCTAAATCATTCATCATAACAAAATAATTATATATCCTTTTTTTTCAAAAACCAATACACCTCATAAATTGAGCTGGAAAATATTGAAAACTGAAAAATAAATATTGAAAATAAAATCAAACACCCCCTAAAGCCTCATTTGGTTTGGTGAATGAGATAAATAAGACTGATTGGATATAGTATGATTGTGTTGTTCGTATAAAAATAATCATGTGTTTAGATTTCTTGATTGCAATTTTATTGATTTATGATAGATTGACAATATTATGTTTGCATTGAATGATTATAATTAAAATGTAGGAGAATATCTATATTGTCCTTCATAGAAGATAATCATTAATTATTATTAAAGTTGTATTTTTTTTTTAATTAGAAAACTTGAAATGATGAAATTGGAAATAATCGATGCAAAAAAAAAATAGTTTGAACTAAACATTGAGAAATGATGGGGTGATGAATAATCAATCAAAAATGTGATTGGAGTCCGGATCCATCATCAATATTGAGCTCCAATCATTCAAACTAAACATTTGGTAAGATGACATTTTTTTATCAATCAAAACTAAACTACCATAATTCATCAGGCCAAACACACCCTTAGACTATCTCCAAGGGAAAACACCAAACTCAAACCCAAAATGTAGTACCTGTCACATCGAACAGTAATTTATCTCCAACCAACAAACCTATTCTCAAACTCAAAAGAATATTCTCGGTATATTCCTTCTTATACAACTTTTAAACTTTTTTCAATAACAACTTTATAGTTATCAAAATTTGCAAAGTAGACCTCTTAACTTTTTATATCCACACAATATTTACTAAATATAATTATCAATTAATAACTTAATGCTAAAATAATATTAAATTAAATATTTATTATATTAAGAAAATTAAACAACTTGGAAAAAAATTACATAACTTGAAAATAGTACATAACTTGAAAATTAAATTACATAACATGAAAATACAATTACACTAAAAATCATTCATATATATGAATTTAGAAAAAAAAAAGATGGTAACTAAGTCTCGGAATTAGTATACTCCTCCCACATATAATCAATTAATGCATTCCGAAATACAAGATGAGCATCTCTATTCCTTATTGTTGATATTGAACAACAATTTTTCTAAATTTTTCATTTTCATCCATCATTGTTTCGACCTCCGGCGGTGGTGTCTCCACAATAGTTTCAATTGGTGTACTCATATCACGTTCATCCTCAACTATCATATTGTGCAAAATAATGCATGTAGTCATTATGTCATGTAAGACATTATTTCTCCAATAATGTGTTGGTCCTGCTACAATAGCAAAACGGGACTAAAGAACTCCAAATGCACGTTCAACGTCTTTTCTACAGGCTTCTTGCTTAGTTCCAAGAAGTGACATGACAATGTATTGAAGTTTCTCTAGTTTTATCTGTTTGGAGTTCTGAAAGTACAATTTTACATTTCATTAGATATAGTTGACATAAATTTGGATATGGCTTTTTTTGTATTTGAACTTGGTAATTGCTTGCATATATCTTTAATAACTTTTAATTATCATTGTGTGCTCATGTCATTATTCCCGTTCTGAAAACTCATTGTGCAAGCAGCAGAACTAACTTGTAATAATATGCCTAATGATGGATTTATAATGTTGTCATCCCAAGTTACTGCTTTAAAATCTCAATTTTCAGTTGTGACTTTGTGAATTTCATTAATAAAACAGTCGCGAAAGAAACCAGACATACTTGATAACAAAATTATAGTCAGAACTTTGTAATCACAGAGAGAGAGAGAGAGAGAGAGAGAGAGCCATACCAAGGTTGTTGGATTTTTGGACTTAGTTTAGAGAAGAAAAGATCAAGTTTTTATGAAGGAAAAGCTTCTACTTTTGATTTATTCATATCGTAGATATATGTACACCGGCATTAGCAGGTTACAACTTCCCATAAATTAAACAACTTGGAAAAAAATTACATAACTTGAAAATAGTACATAACTTGAAAATTAAATTACATAACATGAAAATGCAATTACACTAAAAATCATTCATATATATGAATTTAGAAAAAAAAAAGATGGTAACTAAGTCTCGGAATTAGTATACTCCTCCCACATATAATCAATTAATGCATTCCGAAATACAAGATGAGCATCTCTATTCCTTATTGTTGATATTGAACAACAATTTTTCTAAATTTTTCATTTTCATCCATCATTGTTTCGACCTCCGGCGGTGGTGTCTCCACAATAGTTTCAATTGGTGTACTCATATCACGTTCATCCTCAACTATCATATTGTGCAAAATAATGCATGTAGTCATTATGTCATGTAAGACATTATTTCTCCAATAATGTGTTGGTCCTGCTACAATAGCAAAACGGGACTAAAGAACTCCAAATGCACGTTCAACGTCTTTTCTACAGGCTTCTTGCTTAGTTCCAAGAAGTGACATGACAATGTATTGAAGTTTCTCTAGTTTTATCTGTTTGGAGTTCTGAAAGTACAATTTTACATTTCATTAGATATAGTTGACATAAATTTGGATATGGCTTTTTTTTGTATTTGAACTTGGTAATTGCTTGCATATATCTTTAATAACTTTTAATTATCATTGTGTGCTCATGTCATTATTCCCGTTCTGAAAACTCATTGTGCAAGCAGCAGAACTAACTTGTAATAATATGCCTAATGATGGATTTATAATGTTGTCATCCCAAGTTACTGCTTTAAAATCTCAATTTTCAGTTGTGACTTTGTGAATTTCATTAATAAAACAGTCGCGAAAGAAACCAGACATACTTGATAACAAAATTATAGTCAGAACTTTGTAATCACAGAGAGAGAGAGAGAGAGAGAGAGAGAGAGAGAGAGCCATACCAAGGTTGTTGGATTTTTGGACTTAGTTTAGAGAAGAAAAGATCAAGTTTTTATGAAGGAAAAGCTTCTACTTTTGATTTATTCATATCGTAGATATATGTACACCGGCATTAGCAGGTTACAACTTCCCATAAATTAAACAACTTGGAAAAAAATTACATAACTTGAAAATAGTACATAACTTGAAAATTAAATTACATAACATGAAAATGCAATTACACTAAAAATCATTCATATATATGAATTTAGAAAAAAAAAAGATGGTAACTAAGTCTCGGAATTAGTATACTCCTCCCACATATAATCAATTAATGCATTCCGAAATACAAGATGAGCATCTCTATTCCTTATTGTTGATATTGAACAACAATTTTTCTAAATTTTTCATTTTCATCCATCATTGTTTCGACCTCCGGCGGTGGTGTCTCCACAATAGTTTCAATTGGTGTACTCATATCACGTTCATCCTCAACTATCATATTGTGCAAAATAATGCATGTAGTCATTATGTCATGTAAGACATTATTTCTCCAATAATGTGTTGGTCCTGCTACAATAGCAAAACGGGACTAAAGAACTCCAAATGCACGTTCAACGTCTTTTCTACAGGCTTCTTGCTTAGTTCCAAGAAGTGACATGACAATGTATTGAAGTTTCTCTAGTTTTATCTGTTTGGAGTTCTGAAAGTACAATTTTACATTTCATTAGATATAGTTGACATAAATTTGGATATGGCTTTTTTTTGTATTTGAACTTGGTAATTGCTTGCATATATCTTTAATAACTTTTAATTATCATTGTGTGCTCATGTCATTATTCCCGTTCTGAAAACTCATTGTGCAAGCAGCAGAACTAACTTGTAATAATATGCCTAATGATGGATTTATAATGTTGTCATCCCAAGTTACTGCTTTAAAATCTCAATTTTCAGTTGTGACTTTGTGAATTTCATTAATAAAACAGTCGCGAAAGAAACCAGACATACTTGATAACAAAATTATAGTCAGAACTTTGTAATCACAGAGAGAGAGAGAGAGAGAGAGAGAGAGAGAGCCATACCAAGGTTGTTGGATTTTTGGACTTAGTTTAGAGAAGAAAAGATCAAGTTTTTATGAAGGAAAAGCTTCTACTTTTGATTTATTCATATCGTAGATATATGTACACCGGCATTAGCAGGTTACAACTTCCCATAAATTAAAGAAGTTTGTCAAATTTTTAAGCTCCACCACACAATTCTACCTTCTACATACTTTTGCTAATTTTTGGAGCCTTTTTCCATAATGCAAAATACAAAATATCGAAATGTCATATTAAAATTCCAATCTAACAGTTAATACATCAGAGCTTGTTGCTATCAACAACGGTATACTATGGGTCGATATGTTGACATAAATCTTAATCTCACATTCAACCATTTCTCTATTATCCTTATAAATTCTTATTGTGACATGTGTGAATTCTAAATCGTTTCATAATATGTACTGATTTTTTGAATCTTCAAAATACTTGGCAATTGTTTTTCAAATTGATGTATTTTGTAACCTTAATGTAGAATGGATACAACTACTAGAACTGCCCCGGCTGCCCTTGGCACAGGCCCCTTCACACAGTTTTTGATGATGTTGATTGTCCGAGTTACTGGGATCAAACTCAGTAGTGGTACTGATGAAGCTAAGTTCATTGTGAACCTTTCGGCTGCGTTCACTCTAAATGTGGTTTGGATTGGTTGTTTTTGGCTTGGTCTAAAAAAATAATCCGGTAAAAGAAGTTATGCAAACTTTTTCTATATGTTATTTTGCTTTGGTGTGAGTTGTTTAACCGTGTATGAAACTTGCACTATTCAACATCCACTCAAATTCTTGGGTATGGAACTTACTCTGCAGCTGGTCCAACTTATCTTTGGATGTGTTGTGTGAACGTTATATTTGGGAGTTGCCCAAACTAGGTTTTCTCAGGTCCGGAGAGGCGTAAACATGATATGGAAACTGTGGGTACCTTCGCCACAGCCTACTGATGTTGAAAGTGGAGCTGGTGGGATAGCACCAAACCCCGAAGGCAACACTTCAAATGCTGGACTAGAACATAATCTCGAAACACAACTGAGCATGCACAAAAGACTAGGAACTACTGCTGAGTGAGGTAATAGTAAGAAGACCCTTTCTCCGTGACATGTTTTAATGAGGTTGGTATTCTAATTTGATTTATAATTTTTGCATGAGACACTAAGGATGTGATACAGGATCATTGAAGTGTTGAAAAGTCGTCATTCATTCATTCACTTACATACTTAGCAAAACATATAATAACAATACTTAATATCTCAGCTGATATATGTAATAAGCTCAGCAAAACATATATTTTGGATGTTGATTGCAGTACTTGACAGCTTGACAGAATGACAAGTCATCTTTTTTCATTTTCACCCCTACTTCATATCTCATCTTTCATGTAGTTATACTTCATTTATTGTTTATTGGAATGTTTTGTCACTAATTGTTTGCTTGCATATATCACAAGTGACCATATTATCTAAAGATGTGATTGGAGTCCGGATCCATCATCAATATTGGGCTCCAATCATTCAAACTAAACATTTGGTAAGATAACATTTTTTTATCAATCAAAGCTAAACTACCATAATTCATCAGGCCAAACACACCCTTAGACCATCTCCAAGGGAAAACACCAAACTTAAACCCAAAATGTAGTACATGTCACATCGAACAGTAATTTATCTCCAACCAACAAACCTATTCTCAAACTCAAAAGAATATTCTCAGTATATTCCTTCTTATACAACTTTTAAACTTTTTCTAATAACACCTTTATAGTTATCAAAATTTGCAAAGTAGACCTCTTAACTTTTTATATCCACACAATATTTACTAAATATAATTATCAATTAATAACTTAATACTAAAATAATACTAAATTAAATATTTATTATATTAAGAAAATTAAACAACTTGGAAAAAAAATTACATAACTTGAAAATAAAAGTACATAATTTGAAAATAAAATTACATAACATGAAAAGGCAATTACACTAAAAATCATTCATACACATGAATTTAGCAAAATAAAAAGATGGTAACTAAGTCTCGAAATTGGTATACTCCTCCCACATATGATCAATTAATACATTCCGAAGTGCGAGATGAGCATCTTTATTCCTTATTTGCCGATATTGAGCAATAAATTTTCCAATTTTTTCATTTTCATCCATCATCGTTTCGACCTCTGGCGGTGGTGTCTCCACAATAGTTTCAATTGGTATACTCATATCACATTCATCCTCAACTATCATATTGTGCAAAATAATGCATGTAGTCATTATGTCATGTAAGATATTATTTCTCCAATAACGTGATGGTTCTGCTACAATAGCAAGACAGGACTGAAGAACTCCAAATGCACGTTCAACGTCTTTTTTAACCTTAATGTAAAATGGATACAACTACTAGAACTGCCCCGGCTGCCCCTGGCACATGCCCCTTCACACAGTTTTTGATGATGTTGATTGTCCAAGTTACTGGGATCAAACTCAGTAGTGGTACCAATGAAGCTAAGTTCATTGTGAACCTTTCGGCTGTATTCACTCTAAATGTAGTTTGGATTGGTTGTTTTTGGCTTGGTCTCAAAAAATACTCCGGTGAAAGAAGTTATGCAAACTTTTTCTATATGTTATTATGCTTTGGTGTGAGTTGTTTAACCGTGTATGAAACTTTCACGGTTCAACATCCATTCAAATTCTTGGGTATGGAACTTACTCTGCAGCTAGTCCAACTTATCTCTGGATGTGTTGTGTGAACGTTATATTTGGGAGTTGCCCAAACTAGGTTTTCTCGGGTCTGAAGAGGTGTAAACATGATATGGAAACTGTGGGTACCTTCGCTACAACCTACTGATGTTGAAAGTGGAGTTGATGGGACAGCACCAAACCCCGAAGGCAATACTTCAAATGCTGCACTAGAACATAGTCTCAAAACATAACTGAGCATGCGCAAAAGACTAGGGACTACTGCTGAGTGAGGTAAGATTAAGAAGACCCTCCCTCCATGACATGTTTTATTGAGGCTGGTATTCTAATTTGATTTATAATTTTTGCATGAGACACTAAGGATGTGACACAGGATCATTGAAGTGCTGAAAAGTCGTCATTCATTCATTCATTCACATACATACTTAGCAAAACATATAATAACAATACTTAATATCTCAGCTGATATATGTAATAAGCTCAGCAAAACATATATTTTGGATGTTGATTGTAGTACTTGACAGCTTGACAGAATGACAAGTCATCTTTTTCCATTTTCACCCCTACTTCATATCTCATCTTTCATGTATTTATACTTCATTTATCGTTTATTGGAATGTTTTGTCACTGGTTGTTTGCTTGCATATATCACAAGTGACCATATTATCTAAAGATGTGATTGGAGTCTGGATCCATCATCAATATTGGGCTCCAATCATTCAAACTAAACATTTGGTAAGATGACATTTTTTTATCAATCAAAGCTAAACTACCATAATTCATCAGACCAAACACATCCTTAGATCATCTCCAAGGGAAAACACCAAACTCAAACCCAAAATACAGTACTTGTCACATCGAACAGTAATTTATCCCCAACCAACAAACCTATTCTCAAACTCAAAAGAATATTCTCATATATTCCTTTTTATACAACTTTTTAACTTTTTTCAATAACACCTTTATAGTTATCAAAATTTGCAAAGTAGACCTCTCAACTTTTTATATCCACACAATATTTACTAAATATAATTATCAATTAATAACTTAATACTAAAATAATATTAAATTAAATATTTATTATATTAAGAAAATTAAACAACTTGAAAAAAAAATTACATAGCTTGAAAATAGAAGTACATAACTTGAAAATAAAATTACATAACTTGAAAATGCAATTACACTAAAAATAATTCATACATATGAATTTAGCAAAATAAAAAGATGGTAACTAAGTTACGGAATTAGTATACTCCTCCCACATATGAACAATTAATGCATTCCGAAGTGCGAGATGCGCATCTTTATTCCTTATTTGTCAATATTGAGCAACAAATTTTTCATTTTCATCCGTCATCGTTTTGACCTCCGGCGATGGTGTCTCCACGATAGTTTCAATTGGTGTACTCATATCACGTTCATCCTCAACTATCATATTTTGCAAAACAATACATGTAGTCATTATGTCATGCTTAACATTCTTTATCCAATAACGTGTTGGTCCTACTACAATAGCAAAACGGGACTGAAGAACTCCAAATGCACGTTCAACGTCTTTTCTACAGGCTTCTTGCTTAGTTGCAAAATATGTTTTCTTAGGAGTTCAAGGATCATGATTCGTTTGCACAATGGTAGACCATTTGAGATATATACTATCAACTATATAATAACCCATATCATATTCTTTTCCTTGAACCACATAATGAGCAGGGGGAGAAATACCTTGAATGAGATTAGAAAAAAGATGAGATGATTCCAAGACGTTAATATCATTATTGGTACCTGGCAACCCGAAATAAACATGCCATATCCAGATATCATAATCTGCTACAGCTTCGAGAATAATCGTAGGACTTCCACTGCGATCTGCATATTGTGCAGCCCATGTGGTAGGACAATTCTTCCTTTTCCAATGCATGCAATCTAAACTTCCCAACATCCCTGGAAAATCACGTTTTTCATTATTGTTTAGCGCCCTCAAGTATTGAGTTGTAAATATCTCTACTATTGCTCGACAAATTTTTTTCATACTCTCAATTGCAGTGGACTCACCTATTTTAACATACTCATATGTGGCATTTGGAGCTAAGCCATATGCCAACATACAAAACACTATTGTCACTCTTTGAATAGGTGATAATCCAAGCTTGTTGGCACGATCTACCCGTTGTTGGAAGTATGGATCATGATCTTTGCCTGCATCAACAATGCGACTGAACAAAGAACGAGACATTCAATATCTTCTACGAAACATGCTCTCATTATATAATGGATTATCTATAAAGTAATCATTGTACAATCTAGCATGAGCAACCTCCCGATCACGATTAATGACTATATGGCCTGGAACTAAACCACCATGAATTGGTTGACTCGTCTGATGATTAAGAAGATACTCAATCATCGCGTTGTTATTAGCGATAATTTGACTAATCACTCTTTGTCTATGTAGGATAGTATTGACAACTATATCGTCATCATTTTCTGATGAAGATGAAAAAGATGATGAAGATGATTGATTCATTTTGGGAAGTAATGAAATTTGAGTGACAAAAGTATGCTACAATTTTGTATGGGATAAATATGTTATGATGATTTGGTAAAACCATACAATGTTATATAGAGTATTGAGGAGTTGAAAAACGTCAAATTTATTACAGAGTATGGTCACACTCATCTGTAAAGGTGTTGGGGGAGTTGAAAGATGCTTTGCAGAGTGTCGCTCATCTGCAAAGGTGTTGTGAGAGTTGAAAAACGTGAGAATCCTTGCAGTGTGTAGTCGCACTCATCTGCAAAGGTGTTGGGGGAGTTGAAAAATGTGAGAATCCTTGCAGAGTGTAGTCATTATCATCTGCAAAAGTGTTGGGAGAGTTGAAAAACATGAGATTTATTGCAGAGTGTAGTCACACTCATCTGCAAAGGTGTTGGGGAGAGTTGAAAAACTTGAGATGCTTTGCAGAGTGTAGTCACACTCATCTGCAAAGGTGTTGGGAGAGTTGAAAAACGTGAGATGTTTTGCAGAGTGTAGTCACACTCATCTGCAAAGGTGTTGAGGGAGTTGAAAAACGTGAGAATCCTTGCAGAGTGTAGTCACTCTCATCTGCAAAGGTGTTGGAAGAGTTGAAAAACATGAGATGCTTTGCAGAGTATAGTCACACTCATCTGTAGGGATGTTGAGGGAGTTAAAAATGTGAAAATCCTTGCAGAGTGTTGTCACCTTCACCTGAAAGAGTTTTGTATAGTGTAGTCATTAACAATTCAATAAAGTCCTTAGAATTCGTATATAAATAGAGATCATGGTAGTTGTACTCACTACACACATCTATTGTCTTCAATTAACTATCATCTAAATAATGTCTATTCGATATACAAACTTCAGTCATGATCAAGATACCCTCTTATGTCGAGTTTACATGGACATTTCGCAAGATATTGTTGGGGTGCACCAACAATCTGAAAGATTTTGGTCTCGTGTAGAAACAACTTACACCAAAGAAACATCTATGAATTGGGGGTTGCGTACGTTCAGATCCTTGCAAGCTCGAATGCAATGGATTGAGAAAGCAACGAGGAAATTACATGCATGCATAAGAGCAGTTCAAGACAGATATCAAAGAGGGGCTTCAAATGAAGATATTGTAAATACTAAAATTGCCAATATTTTTTCAAATGTAGAAATTATCATTTCATTATGAAACTAATTATATATAATTATTGCAGATGCGACAAATTAAAGTGTTATTTAAGGAAAATGTGAAGTTCAAAGCAGGTTGGAAATTAGATCATGTGTGGGATCTAATTAAGGATTTTCAGAAATTTCAAGATGGTGGTAAGAAAATGAGACAACCACATTTAAGAGTCCCATCTTCTGAGTCGGAAGGTCTTACTCCTGATAATCCAAACTTCCAGGTCTGTCCCCATTCTCTCTAAATTTAGATGATGATGATAATGTTTTTGGTGGTTCTCCATCTGAACGACCTATTAGGGTAAAGAAAGTAAAACTAAAAGAAAACAAGACGGAGAAAGTCTTCTTATTTAAATTCTATATAATAAGAAAATAAGCTACTTGGGAAGGAGATGAAGACGTCACACTGATGACAACTTGCTTAGCATTTGGAACTCAAAAATAAGAGTAATGAAATTAAACTGATGAAGGAAGAAAATAAAATTCTTATGCAAAACGCGAGTTCCATAAAAGATCCACGCATTCGTGTACGGCTTGAAGCAGACCACCAACTCCGTATTTTACAAAAAAGAGCTCAACAAGATGATCTGCAAGATTCTTTTGCAACCAATTCGATGGGCCACTTTTTTGATAATATTGGAGGATCGGGTTCTAATTTAGGGGATTACTAAATGAATTTCACCTTTAATTGTTATTTCATAGCGTGTTTGATTTTCTTATGTAGTTTGTTATGTGTGTGGTTTTATTTTTAATGTGCCTTTATTTAATTTTGTAGTTTGTCGATTAGTATAAATTTCGTTGTGTGTAATGTATTCCAATTTTCAATTTATGGAATATGTTATTTATTTTAATGTTGTTATTATTATTTTAAATTTTTATGTTCATTTTATAAATTTTAGAATTTAAATAATGTTGTTTATCTAATATGTACGATTATAATTTTACTACATATCAACAAAGAGATTGAAATTATAAAAGGATTAAAAATATATATTTTAATTATTAAGTAATAAGTATAAAAATAAAATAAAAATCACTAGATATATAAACCACAAAAATAAAATAAAAATATCTAAATATATAAACCACAAATTGATAAGTAATTAAATACATAAATAAAAAAAGACTGAATAGCAATTAAATTTTCAACAAGGGCCAACATATAAATAAAAAAAAGAACTGAATAGCAATTAAATTATTTCAGAATTGATTTGCGTTTCTTGAACAGTGAAACACAAATTTCCAGTTCCAAGAGAGATAAATGGTTGAAAAACACAAATTGCGTTTGGGTTTGCAGCTCTATTGGAGCAATTCTTCTACTGCAAAATGAGTTTTGCAGTTTTCTTGGAGATGGTATTAATGATTCAAAAACACAAATTGCGTTTGAGTTTGCAGCTCTATTGGAACAATTCTTCTATTGCAAAATGAGTTTTGCAGTTTCCTTGGAGATGGTCTTAATGGTTCAAAAACACCATTTCCAAACCCAAATGAATGGGTTTGAAAATGATTTTTTCCAAACCACTTCATATTGGGGTTCGAAAAACCATTTACCACCCTTTGTGTGCTGTTTGAAAAAATCAACTTTCGAACCAAAAAATTATTTTTTTGAACCTCCAGATATGAGTGCGAACTGATTGTATTATTTCAAACCTCTACGATTTGCAGCTCCAAACTCGATAAAATTCATGAGATTTAAAAAATAATAATATAAATAGTAAAAAATCACTTACACTACTCTTGTCTTCTTCCCTTTTAAACTCCATAGTTGATTTAAACATGTTACATGTTGAATCCAAAATTTGAAAACTAGGTTTTACGAAGTTTTATTTTTTTTGAGCTTGGAGGTAAGACCGTAAGAGTTACAGAGTTTCAAAATAGTTTTGAGTTTGTAAAATTATTATTTTATCTAATGGTGTGTTAAGAAATATTAATGGTGTTCGAGATGATTTTTTTTTTTAGTAATCTCAAAAATTCATTTTTTTTAATTATTTTATCTTGTGGTGAGTAAATAAAAACTATGTAGTGTGATTAAATTGCAAAATTAGCACAATGTGTAATTTGTAATGGGTATACAATTTGCTTAGTTTTTTTTTTAATTTATTTTCCTCTCGTTTCTGCTCCCATCCATGAAACCCTGGTCGATCTCTGCGTCGAAGAGTTGTAGAACGGGAAAACGGGGTACGGATTTCGTCGATATTTTCTAAACATTTGCAGAAGAAGGCGGAGGAGAGAGAGAGAGAGAGAGAGAGAGAGAGAGAGAGAGAGAGAGAGAGAGATTGGAAGAGAAAATCATCAGTCTTTGCTTCCGCCATGTCTTTTTTAAAGGCTGCGACTTGAAGGTTTGTATAGCTTTCCATTCATTACTTGAAATCAATCAGTTATACGCCGAAAAACCCTATATTGATTTTGTATGTATCAGTTTAAAAGCTCAATTAATTGATGGCTATGGCATTTGGCGCCAAAGCACGACCTAACTATTGTGTTTTTATTATGTAGTATAGATATAGATTGGAATTCTGGTGCTCAGTGTTGGGCAAGTGGTGGCATATCTGTTGAAGGTGGAATGATTGAGTTGATGGTATGAGTAGACTCTCATTTAGGCCTCGGCCCCTCGACATTAACAAGAAGCTGCCCATTGTAAAGTCTGTTAAGGAGTTTGAGGATGACGATGTCCCTACTTCCACTCGAAACTCCCAGATATTCCGATTTGCAGCAGAAGCTGATAATGAGGTCAGTTTTCTTGTTCAAACTTTAAATATGTTGAATCATTATTATGCCAATTTCTGTTGGTGTTCAAATTATACTTTTACCTGAGTATTCAGTTTTGTGAGAGGCTCAGAGGCCTGTGGAAAGTTATTACTGGAGAGTGATTAAGCAAATAGAATAGTTCTTCCTTTGCATAGGCTTTGAGGATTCTGGTAGGATCCTTGCAAAGGGGATTATATCCCAAATGCCCAGCTTGTAGATTAGAGGTCTTAGAATTTGTTCTGGTGTTGCTCTTTTTATGGCATCTTTGAGGTAGTGTTTTCAGAATCAGTTAAACTAGTTTTTTTGTTATCCTAAAAAAAAAAAAAAAAACTAAAGAAAAACTCTTAGTAATAGGTTCTTATATCGAAGGGAATGATGACCTCCATGGGATGGGAGCAAAAGCTTCCTCCTCCTTGCAGTAGATGGATAACTGGCTGGCATAGTCCTGCTCAAGTGATGCCTAAGAGATCAGCCTAATTAACCTACATTATGCAAACAAAAAAAGAGAGGGGGGGGGGGTCTTCCATACTGAATCCTCAATAGAAGTGCGATTGACTAGACGACTATCAAGATAAGGCGTGCTTCTGCATGACTGAAGCAACAGTAGGCCCTGGCTGGAGAATTTAATTCCTCTGGTATTGAGATAAATTTGCACAAATTAAATGGAGGTTGAAAAAAATCTTCATCATCCGAAAAACTATTGCATTCTTGTCAATTTAGAGGTAAGACCACTCGTTTTATAAGATGTGAAAGAGCAATTGTTTAGGTCATACTCTTGTGAGGAATGAGGATGCTTCAGAGGAATCTGGGGCGATGCTTCTCACTAAACATTAATTTCTTAAAAATAAGAGTTTTTATCTGCTTTTTGAGTTGTTCAAATTGCGATGCACAATATGCTTGACACATGAACTAGGTATGTCCTAAATAATGTTTATAAATAAATTAATTTTGCCACTGACCTAAACCCAATAGGTCCAACAAGTATCTGCCAAGAAAGTTGCTTCAGAAATACCAACACCTGAGTTTGTGGTTGTGGATACATATGAAAGGGACTACTCCTGCACGTTCAGTCAACCAATGTCGTATCTGCGAGCAAGGGGCGGTAAGTCAACTTCCTGGGCTGCTGATGGTTGAAACATATCTCTTTTCTTGATTATGCATTATAGTTATAGCATTTTCAATCACTGGCAGCTCGGGCTGAAATTGGAGAGTTTGTTGAGTATGATCTTGATAATGAGGATGAAGATTGGCTTGAAGAGTTCAACAATGAAAGAAAAATTCTTGTAGCTGAAAAGTAATCATCTTCTATCCTTGTTTAGTGAATGTTACATGTACATGTTCAGTCGTATTTATCTATTTATTTTTGTGTATCGCTCCCTTACTAGTCATTTGATGCATATTTGTACTTTTATTTGGACACGCAGTTGCTGGAAATATTTCTGCTTAGTTATTATCAAAAGACATGCATTGAGTATTATTATTCTTGTAATAGTAATAAAATTTCAATGAGAAAGAGGGTCCTCTGTTATTAGATGCTTCTTGTTTGTAAAAAGTGGCTAAGCTTTTTCTTTCTTTTCTTTTCTTTTCTTTTTTTTTTTTGTGTGTGTAAAAAGTGGCTATGCTTGTGGATGTTTTTATTATTGATTATAATGTTTGTACTCTTAGAACCTTTGTAGCTCCTATTTAGAAGTTCAGCACTTGATCTAAAATCCAATCAGGTCACATAATGTTTTCCTATGTTATGATTAAGTTGCAAATATTTGTTCGTTTTTCTTCTGAACTTCATCTCACAACTTGAGTTAATCCAAAAAATTGCTGCCATCATCTTTAGATGTACAAGAGAAGGGTCAGAAGTGTTGAGGGTGTTAAGAAAAAATCACTTGATGAAGTTTCTATTTGCTCATGGTACTTTATGAACTCATTTTTGCTGAACTAGTTTGATTTTGGTGCAGATTGGAGATAATAATTTTTAAGTTGGAAGTTTTAGATCACAGGGCTCGCGAAAGAGCAGGAGTTATTACTCCAACACTTAGCTCACCTATTCCTGTGCTTTTGACTTTTGATGCTGCTGTTGAGGTGAATGTTGCAAATTCTTTTAGTGTTTACGAAATTTCTTATAATCTTTCTGATATTATGTCTTTTAGTTGTGTGAATTTTTTAAACAATTTTGTTGTTTTGGATGTTGAATTTCATCTTCTGCCATCTGAAAAACGTTGCCCTTGTTTTCTTGACTTCTTTCACATAGAAAACTGCAATTCTGCCATCTGGTGGACTCTGCACTTGCTTTCTTGGCTTCTTTCCAATAGCAATCTGCAATTTAGAGCTTTTGGCCTTTCAACTGATTTTTGATTTGGGATGGAACAGTTTGATTCTTTTTATTTTTCTAGCAAAACTTAATGTGCACACTAAAGTTTAAGGTGGCCCATGTTTGTACCAAAAGAGGATTGCCATCATGAAGGATTATCATTTCGTCAAGTAATAAAATATAGACCTGACTGTTAAAAGTCCTACTAAAAGTTTCTGAGACGGTGTGGAAGGCCCTAGGCCCTATCTTTTGCAAGTATAAAATAAACTGATGGTCAGTAAGGAATAAGGATGCTTACCATAATCCTAAGCCATAAATTACAGAGTAGGACCTTGAGATAAGTAAGTACCAGGTTAACGAAGATTTAGTATGCTCGTGTTATGATTGGATGATGGGGGTTGTGTTTCATCTGCTTTAATGATATACGAAAACAAATTTGAATAATGGAGTGAGAATTTTGGTTATTATTAATATTTGGATGAAGTATGGCTTTCTTGTTTCTTTAGTATTTCCTTGACATGATCTGGTTATGCCATTTATTTAACGTTCCCTAATTTTTTGTCAATTCCCATGCTAGGCATTGCAAGCACTCTCTATTGAGTATGGAATTTTCCGGTCTATTTATAACTACTGGAAAAACAAGGTGAGCATCACCTACCTGATATTCTTTATGGTTTAGGTGTCATTGGTAACAGTATTATCTCTGGGACCAAATATGAACAATTCCTCTACATTCTTTTATAGACAATACTATTACTAGCCCTGTAGGGTATAAAATATGGATGAAGGTGTCTTGGGTTAGATCTCAGGATTCAGGTCCTGTACTTTTAACAAAATTAATGCAGTATGCTAGATGATTTGCTGAGTGATGCTTCTAAGGCATTAAAAATTGTGTGTAGATTACCTACATTTGGAAAATTTAATTGTTCTGAAGTTGAAACCAGTGGAATGTTTATGCTAAAATTTTAAACAAATAGGATATGTGGTTTTCTATTCACTGATGCTGATTGCTGGCCTGTTGTGAGCAATAGCATGACAGGAATTCTAGTTTAGAACTTCTAAATCGAACTATAATGAGGTCTCTAAAGACATACACTACACATATATTCAGTCTGCTTTGATGACTCCAATGCATATATTTTTGGCTTGTTTTTGTGAAGTTTTCCCTAGTTAAATATGGATTCGAAGAATCTACAATACAAAGAAGCATGCAACTTAGTTTTACTTTGGGCACATTAGTTTTGTCTTTGGTTACGTTTACAAGGTTTATTCTAGTTTCAATTCAATGGCTGTAACTTTGGACGTGAAGTACATTTGTCCGGTTTATAAGAGTAGTCTGGAAATATGAGTATCTGAATATGATTTGATAAAAGGGATTAACCTATCCGAGAGAGAGAGAGAGAGAGAGAGAGAGAGAGAGAGAGAGAGAGAGAGAGAGAGAGCCAGTGAACTTATGGTATACAGTGGAAAATACTTTTCTGCAATATTTGCCATATTGCATAATTTAGAATGGGAAGTGTATTTAACCTTCAAGTTTGAGTGTACAAGTGTATTGATTTACCAGTTTGTATCAGCTTGCTGGTTTATGACCCCTTTCTTCCTCTTAAAGTGCAAGGTTTAGCTTGAAATGAGTTGTGAATTCAATTAACTTCTGGCCTTTGTTTCCATCTTTATTTTTCCCAGCGCGAGCGATGGCAAAAACCTATCCTTCGACGTTTACAGGTTGGATTTTTTTTTCTTAGTTTGTTTATTTTTGGTACTGTGAAAACATATCAGTCAGCTATGATGCTCTTTATTATGAAAATAGTAGGCAATGGATTCAAACATTTTCTAATAAATAATCAATGCATTGCGCTTGCATCTGATACATGCATGCATTAAGATATGGTAATCTAACACTGCAGTTGTTGCATATCTCCTTAAACGACTAAAAAGGATCTCTAAGTCAAACTTGTTTCCTTTTGGCCTCTGATCTGCCAACCATAGAAGCTGACAGAATTGCACAGTTTTAGAATCATTAAATTTTCCCCTTAGTTCTCTTGCCATCTGAGCTGCACTTTACAACCCTTTCGTGTCTTTTGGCCTATTCATGCAAAGGATTTTTATTCTATGGATATTTAATTTTAGCTGCTTATGACTGTTCCCAATTGCTTTACAGCCACCTCCACCATCCAATGACACCAATCCATATAATGTGTTTAGGCCAAGGGAGAAAGCTCATAAGCTTCACACACGAAGGGTATGTGGTTATTTTGATACAGTTTTCAAATGTTTAAATTTGCTTTAATGAATTTACCATGATAAATCCTATGAATGGCGTGCCACTCATGTCTGCCCCCCTCTGAACAGATGCAAAGGAGAGAGAACAATGTACAATCATTTGAAAAGCTTCGCCAGGTGATCCCTGCAACCATTCCAACTTTTAAGTCAGATTTCTCCCAATATCGTTTGAGTAGTCTATAAAAAGTTAAAATAAAGTGGATATGAGTAATAGATTATCAAAACTAATGGTTTTTGTAAAGCTTTTGCTGTTGACACCTTTCCAGCCCTCGAATAATTATTTTTTCTACTTTACTATATTCTAAGTTTTGTAGAATAACTTATAACTTCACATCAAGTTAAATAGTTATTCATTGAGGCATTAGTCTGCCATCCATGCTCTGCTTCTTCTGCATGTGGTACATACTATCTTAATTGCATATTTCTGAAGTAGCTTATTTTTGCTTGGATCTGGAAAAATCTGGCCTTATGCACTTGGTGGCCATCAGTTCGTCATTGACATTTGATTGTTTCAAGTGTATTAAGAAGTCGTTGATGTGTATCTCGAATATTTGTTTTTATTATATGGGGTTGGGTAGGGTAGGGGATATTGAACTATGCTTCATATAAGTTAGTTTTGTTTTCTTTTAATGCAAAAGGTGATATTGAAGATAAACATGTATTTTTCTTCAGGAATATGTTTGAAGTATTTCTTCTATCACAAGTGCCAAATGAGAAGCAATATGCTATGTGTACCTTTTGCAATTTATGAATATACTCACAAAATCAATGTCTGTTTTGACACATAATTGGTTGTCCATTACTTCATGACATCATAATATGCTGACCTCTTATGGAAATTAAACATCATGTAGTAGATACTGAAATTGGTGGGTGTCCAATCCTAATGACTTTAAAGCCTACTTTGTATCAGGTTTAGCTAGAGAATGAAATCTGGAGTTGTATTTTCTAGATTGATGATAAACATACTTTATGGATGACAAGTGTAGTACCTTGCACTGTTTTTTTCTTTCAATAAGTCTTTTTGTTTCTTATTCACAAAAGAAAGAAAGAAAAATATACAGAAAGTAAATGGATTTATTGCTAGTGGATAATTAAATTAAGGAGGTTGAATGGAACACTTTTCTGGGCTAAGTAAAGCAGAGTTGGGCTCAAGATCAAATTTATGTGCATTATTATTTAGTAGTTGAGTTTAATGCAGTAGTTTGACACTTTCTTAAGTTCAAGTGAAGAAACCACACTGTTGGCTCTATAGTTCCACATTTATTTTTATGATGTAGTACACTATAACTGGGACTCCCCCATTTGCTTCTATAACGCCAAGCACTCTTGGTTGCCTTTCATTTCCTCGCTGTAGTTTTTTTTTTATTAGCTTATCATCTATTTTTATCCACAGAAAAAATTTTACCAGTGAGGAATGCATACCCAAACAACTTTTTGAATGAATTACATTAGATCAGTTTCCACTTAGCTTTGCTAGTGAGGAAAGGTTTTCAGACCCGATTATGCAATCATGCTTTGATTTGATTTAGGTGATTTTAGCTGCTATCTACATTTTGTATCTTTCAACACTTTGTGAGAATTCATCTATCTTCCATAGATGAATTCTTGAGGCTTCTGTTTTTCTTCTTGAGCCACTGAGGTTTCTTGAGGTTCATTTGATTTGATACAACTATTCCCTTTTCTGTTTGGGGGTCAAAGGCTTCTGTTTTTCTTCTTGAGCCACTGATTTTTGGTGGCCAACTCCAATAAGTGTGTTTCATTTCTCAGTCAAACTCTTGTTGCAAGTGATCTTCTCCAATTTGGAATACTTGAATGGTCAATTTCTCTCTATATATATTTTTTAACTTCACCTTTTATGAATGCATTGAAGGACTTTTTCTGGGATGTTCATTTGTAATGCAGTTATTCACTTAGTTTTGTTTTTGATTCACTTTCCTAGGTCAGGCGCAACCTTGATCAGGCAAAGACCATTCTTGAGGCTTTGATCAAGGTAATGTTGCATTTCAAATGTCTCTTTTTATTGCGAATAAGCTTTCCTGCCTCAAATAATGTTTGAAACTTGTGTAATGATGACTACTGTTCATTTCTTTATCATCCATTCTATGTAGAGAGAGGAGAAGAAACGAGAACTTGTGGATAGTGAGATCACCCTACAAAGAATTCAGATGAAGTATAAGCATGAAGCTGAGCTCCTTGAGGATTCTTTGGCCATACCTGGATTGCCATCCTTTCCCAGCAAAGTGGGCTCAAGTGAAGAGGAGTTCTTTGATTCTGATGATGTGGCAAACATTCGACCACCAAGCCGATCTCCTGTTGTCCAAAACCCACTGTTCAATGAACCAAAGCTGGTGATGATTCCTGCGGGAAACATGAGGAGAGAGGTTGGAAGGCGTGTTACTCATGTTCGGCTTCCTAAGCTGGTAAGAATCGATTCTTTTGTCCCGGTGAGACGAAATCTAAACTATGCTCTCCTTCCATATCTAAATGTGTTTAGGTTTAGGCAAGTTTAATGAGAATGTTGGATCGAAGGGCAAACAGGACATCCCCTAAAATTTATGCTCGATTGGTGTATACAGTAAACTCGGGAGCCTTTTTGTGATAGGAAGGACAGTGTGGCTATTTTTTTTTGGACCCTTTTATCGTCCATCTTGAAAACGCTTATACATATTTATGCAGGACCCGAACGAGCCAGTTATGCTGTTCAATAAGCCGCTTCATCCGGATAAACTAGCAGCGGCTGGCATCATGCCTCCATCAGATGGTGCATCTGCTCGTTCATTTAACTTCCGTGGAAGGATTGGGCGAGGGGGCAGAATAGTGTTCGATAGATGGAATCCTCTTATGCATACTCCAATCAACTGCAATGACAATTTGTATGTACCACCAACTAGGGCTCGACATTCAGCTCATCGTTGATTAACGGCTTACTCTCTCTGAGTTTGTGATGTGCATGAATTCCTCTACATTTGCTGAAGAAATGCAGAGACCAGGATATAGGAGTAGGATCTCTGATGATTTATGCTGCTATTGTTGTATTTGTATATCATGAATTGGAAAGTAGATGTGTTTATGCTTCTGTTGTAAATGGAAAAAATATTCAGCAGATTTTTACTATTCACGACGACGTTTCTAAAGGACTTTTTTACTTTCTGGAGGTTGTAAAGCTCATGTTTTCAATTATGTTCGAAGCTTTTTGTTGACATATGTTGTCATAGCCGATTGGAAACTCCATGTCTCCACTTTCATTTAATGTTCATCACCAAATTAACTCTACTCTCTATTGATCGTGTCAATTCTGGCTAGATTTTTTTTGTGTTCGTGTATGATGGCATCAAGATTATGTCATGCACGAGCACAACAGTTGTCAAGTTCCATGGATAGCAACAAAATTATTTATATTATCAGTTCCCAAAACTAGTCTTTTTTTTTTTAATTATCAAATACAACAATTTTTATTAAGAAACCAACGTAGTTAGGTTTTCTGTAAATATGAGCGAATATGTGAAATATGAGATTTCACATGAATGAATGAATGGCAGCTTTGTGCGTAACGCTTGGTTGAAGTTCCAATATAGCTGCGAGATTATTCTTTGGAGTTTGGACTTTAAACTTTTTTGTTTATGGGAATAATATTTGGACTTTTATATATATATATATATATATATATATATATATATATATCTTAAATGATTAATATGTACTGATTAGGATTTAATAATTTAAAATTTTGAATTTTTTTATTGCCCATTTAAGCAAAATTAAATAAAAATATATCAATACTCCCAATTAAGTTAACTATAACGTTTGCATAGAAAAGCATGTGATTTCACTAGAAGAAATTGAAATCTTGAGATTTTCTACAAAAGCTTGATGATAAATTGGCCAATATAGTTATTAAAGTTCTTTAATATTAATATCCTTATCTATTGTGTGTAATAAATAAAGACCAGTTATTAAAGAACTTTAATATTGTCCAATTTATAATAACTATATTGCCCAATTTATCAGTAAGCGTTTGTAGTCCAACGGTTAGGATAATTGCCTTCCAAGCAATAGACCCGGGTTCGACTCCCGGCAAACGCATGCATGCATGCATATGCAATATTTTAAATTTGTGTAGACTCTTTTTTAGCAAATAAAATTAAAATATACAAACGTAACTTTAAAAAATTAAATGGGACTTTCAGTAAAGAAAATTGGTAACTTTTTTTTTTTTTTTTTTTTTCTGGTTATCTTTGAATTTTGCTATATTTTTCTCGTCAAAATTGTGTTTAGAGCACGACATGGAATATATTTAAAAAAATAACTTTAATATAGATGTGTAAGTGTAGTTATGGACATAGATGAATAGTTTGTCGGGCTATTCAGTTTGGATCAATTCAGCTTATCAATTGTTCAAATTGTAAATTCTTGGCCCTAATCTTATAATTTTTTAATTTAATTTTACACTTATTATTTATGGTTCATCCTATCCAATTAGAGTGTATTATAGTATTTACTTTTCAATTTTTAGTTATTAATTAATTATTTAAAAAATTAAAAACTAAAAACTTATAATAAATCCTAATTAGTATGATGAACCCTAAATAACAAGTGTAAAATTTAACTAAATCTAATATAGAAAACAAAACATAAACAATAAATCTAATTAATAATATAGAAAAAATAAGAATGAAAGGAAAAAAAATCCGATCGAGAAGTGTTATTTGCGCAATTCTCAATCTATATTTTTTAGATTATTATGAATTGTATTTTGATTGCTTGAATATTGTACATGTATTATTCACATATTTATATCTATGTAATGTAAAAGTATTATAAGAGAAAATCAAAGACTAGTGGTTGATTAGTCAGCATATTAAAAGTGGATCATCATCTCTTTTTTTCTTTAACTTTTTCACCATATGTCAATTAACTACGGTAAAGTCTACAGTGCCCAGGGTGCATTGCCCTCTCCCTCACTTGATTGATACGCGGACCATTAGCCAAAATATATTAAAAAAATAAAAATAAGTTCATTAACTATTCGGAAATACTGGAGCACTGTAAAGACACTTTCTACAATCTACTGAGGCACTTGTCTAACATACCAAATCAATAGTGTGTTCTTGGGAATTATAATAGTTTCTATTAAAATATTATTGTATTTTTTAATTTTTATGCAATTACCGTAATTTGTAATATCAATTAATTTATAATATTTTACACAGATATCCCCAAAATTAAAATTCATAACATAACAGAAATTTCAAATTCAAAATTTAATTAACATCGTTCTCGCTTTTCTCGTTCTTCTCTGTCTTCTCTTTTTCTCCGACGAACCCACCGCCGCCGACATCCGACATCACAACTGAAACTAGCCCCGTCAACAACGCCATCCGATGCTCATATTTTCCATTTCAACATTTGAATTTCAAGCAATTGGGCGGTATTCCCATAAATTGACAAACCCTAACTCTATTTCCGTCATTTCAGTTTCAATTGGGGCTCTTGTACAAAGTCAAACCATTAACTACCATATTATTAATTAATAAATTAATTACCTCCGAGGAGAAGTGAAACTCAGTTTCTTGGATACATATATGTAAACTTTGTCCAACTTGAATCTGATCGAGAAATCATACAAATTAAACAGTAATTAATATAATTAAGTAAAATGATCGATCTCATCTCCTCATGCAAATTTTGATATCAATAATTGACACGAAATGAATTGAATCCACATACGCACCATTCTGTAAGCATGTGATTCCTCGTTGTGAAAGAACGGCGACAAGATGGCTGCTTCCATTAATCTATTCCATCTTCTTTCATCACGAGCGAAAGAACTACATATGCATGGAATCATTTCAAAGGCCCGGTAATTCTCTCCTTTCTCTAGTAGATTCACCATTGTTTTTACAAATTGGCCACGACTTTCGACAATAACCCGTTCTAGAAAACTCACAAACTTGTCTTGAAAATTGTAAGATAGGCCACGAAAAATACAAAAAAAATTGTCTAAAATCCAACGAGAGTCCAACAAGAACCCTCTTATCGTGAATTGAAGAAACTCTTCCCATCTATCGTTGAATTCAAGAGACAAGTAAACAAGATTACCCACTAGGGATGGAAATAGGCCAGGTTATCCGACAGGGGCCTTCGGCCCGGCCTACTTTGGGCCTTGCCTCGCTCGGCCTATTTAATAAAAAGGTCAGGTTAAGGCTTTACAAGAAGCCTCTATACATAATAGGTCTAGGATTGGGCTTTGACAAAAGCCCGTTAAGCCTAACAGGCCAGCCTATTTAAATAATAATAAATTATGTTTTATAAATAATTAATATTAAGTTTAATATTATTGTTTTTATTTTAGAATAAAAAATAGAGATACCTAATCCCTAAAGGACTACATGTCCACACCAATTAACCCCAACATCTAAAGAACACAAACAGCGCCGCCGTAAACCATTTAACTTTCGCTCTTCCATTTCTTCAACCTTCGCAACCCAACAGCAAAATCATCACCTAAAGTTCCACTTCTTCTATCATCTAGTGTTTAAACATGGAGTAGCTTTGACTTCAGCTGAGGATTTAGAAAGATTTTTATTTTTCATCTACTCGATGCCACAAATTTTCAACCTCATCCAGTGGTCGTTGTTCGAACGGTCGGTAGGCGCGCATCTGCTATGTTGAGGGAGTAGTAGATCGTCGCTAACAAGTCAACAATCTCAGACATCTAGTTCCAGCTTATTGTGTTCTTATTCTTTACTTTTCTTACTTTCCTTAGCCGAATTGGGATCTCAGTATATACATATTAAATGATATAATTTCCTTTATTTGATTTTGATATGTTTAGTTATTATCTTGAAATTTTTTTATTTGAATCGTGGGTATATGAATACAAATGATTGAGACTGAACTGAAGAATATTTTTTAAGGAAAATTGAATAACCTTAAACATGATTAGCTTTTTTAGGTTTTTCTGGCAATTTATTGATTCAGTTTGGACTTAATTTATATTCATTTGAATCTTTACTTAACTTGTTGGTTTAAATTCGCCAGTTTAGAAGGAAGCAACTAAATAGAACTTATTTTATAATGAGAATATGTTCTTTAGATGATTAACACTCAATTTTTTTAGGAGATTGGATCCCCAAGAAATTTGTTTGAAATTTGCCTTAAAAAAAAAAGAGGCTTTACTAGGCTTATAAAAGGCTTGAGGCCTCGCCTGTATCATTAAAAAGGCCAGGCCGAGGCATAAATTAAGGCCTATAAAAGATAATAGGCCAGGCTTGGGCTTCATTTTAACATGGCAGGCCCAGGCATATAACGCAAAGCCCGGCTTGGCCTAGCCTATTTCTATCCCTATTACCCACCAAGACTTTACCACATATATGCAACACCGACCCCTCTTTGTGAGTAACCATGAGAAGAAATGCACCATGTTGAATGAAAGTTAACACTTCCCCATCCATAAACGGATACACATTCTGCAGTAAATCACTATCATGAATTATATAGAGGATCACCAATGCTGTTTGGTTTCTTATATCTATATTATAGTTATTGCATATTGCCGTAAACAGTAACTTCTTCAAGAATGGAATGGGATAAATTTTCACGATGAACTTGAAGATGGGAGAATCTCTAGTAGCCATATTTTCACATATTAGTCTTACAAAGACCTACCACTGCGCGTCGTTCTTAGCCATCATTCACCCACCTTTAATTCTTTAACTTTCATTCTCCGCTTCTTGAGAGAGAGAGCTTCTTCTCCACTTCTTGAATCTTGAGAGACAAAGGGGGAGTGAGGGAGTGGGAGAGAAATAGAGAGTTTCTTCTTCTCCACTTCTTGAGAGTGAGCAAGGGAGGGAGAGAGAGCGATTGTCTTCTCCGCTTTCTTGAGAAAGAGAGAGAGAGAGAGGGAGGGAGGGAGATAGATCAATTTTCTTCTGCGCTTTCTTGAGAGAGAGAGAGGGGGGGAGAGGGAGCGAGGGAGGAGAGAGAGCGATTTTCTTCTCCACTTTTTTGAGAGAGAGAGAAAGAGGGAGGAGAGAGATCAATTTTCTTCTGCGCTTTCTTGAGAGAGAGAGAGAGGGAGGGAGGAAGAGAGAGAGAGAGAGTGATTTTCTTCTCTGCTTTCTTGCGAGAGAGAGAAAGGGGGAGCGAGGGAGGGAGAGGGATCAATTTTCTAGCGAAGGAAGGAGAGATACTTGAAATTATTTTTAGTGACAATAGGGCCTTTTAGTCTACGGTGCCCAAGGTGCATTGCCCTCTCCCTCATTTGATTGACACGTGGACCATTAACCAAAATATATTAAAAAAAATAAAAATACGTTCATTAACTATTCGGAAATACGGGAGCACTGTAGATACACTTCCTACAATCTACTGAGGCACTTGTCTAACACACCACATCAACCGTGTGTTCTCGGGAATTATAATGGTTTCTATTAAAATATTATTGTATTTTTTAATTTTTATGCAATATCGTAATTTGTAATATCAATTAATTTATAATATTTTACACAAATATCCCCAAAATTAAAATCCATAATAGAACAGAAATCCCAAATTCAAAATTTAATTAACATCGATCTTGCTTTTCTCGTTCTTCTCTGTCTTCTCCGACGAACCCACCGTCGCCGACGTCCGACATCACAACTGAAACTAGCTCTGTCAACAATACCAGTCGGTGCTTATATTTGCCATTTTGACATTCGAATTTCAAGTAATTGGGCAGTATTCCCGAAATTGACAAATCCTAACTCGATTTCCGTCATTTCAGTTTCAATTGGGCCTGCTGTGCGGAGTCAAGCCATTAACTACCGTATTATTATCTCTTTGTCCTTATGGCCTTAGAAACTTCTCCAACAACAAATAAAATGGATAGCTATTAATTTTTTAACATATATATATATATATATATATCTAGTTATTTTTTTAAAAAAAATTGGGTTACAAGTGTATCCCTTTTGTCTACATAGATCCGCTAGTTCCCAGAAATTATAAGGCAGGCCATGAAAAATAGTAAAAAAAAATGTCTAAAATCCAATTAGAGTCCGAAAAGAACCATCTTTTTGTGAATTGAAGAGATTGATCCCATACGTTGTTGAATTCGAGAGATAAGCAAACAAGGTTACCGACCAAGACTTGACCACACTCCTGCAACACCGACATCTGTTCGTAAGTAATCATAAGAAGAAGTGCACCTTTAAGAAATCTAACATTTTCCCATCCATGAAGGATACACATTTTGCAGCAAATCATCATCACATATTATATATAGGATCACCCATGTTGTCTGATTTCTATAGACAGTAACTTCTTCAAAATGAAATCGGATAAATTTCCACGATCAACTTGTAAATAGGAGAATCTCTAGTGGCTATATTTTCACGTACTAATCTCATGAAGACCTCCTACTGTGCGCAGTGGCGTATTTAGAATTTTAAAATTGAGATACCATATATAATTATAAAAATGCATAAATTAATATTATTCAATTTTAAAAATTTTACAATAAAAATATGAAATTGATAAAAAAATACTCATAATCACGAATCAAGTGAAATTTAGCTAAATTAAATTTCATTTTTATTTGAGATTGTAATTAATGAAACAAACTCAAATATATCACATACTACATAAAAAAAACAATAATAATGTGTTTGTCAATTCAATTTGTATTCTCTTGAGTGATGGACACATTAATTAAAATCAAATCAATATCAATATAACTTATTTACATAATAATCCTTAATTTAAATTCTAGTTCAAAATTTCAAATTCAAATTACAATCCCTAACTCAAACCTTAGTTCAAAATTAAATTCATAATTCAAATTTACATTCTTAATTTGAAATCTCTAAGTGCAAACTCAAATTCAAAATCAAATTTGTTTCAGGTTTCTAAAGTTATAACAATGTAAATAAACTCAAATTTTGAATTCATATACAGATCCTTACTTTAATTGAAATTTTAGTTTGGCATAAAACATAAATCAACGAACAACACAAAACATAAACAATAAATCTAATTAATAATATAGAAAAAATGAGAATGAATGTGCAATTCTCAATCTATATGTTTTAGATTGTTATGGTTGTATTTTGATTACTTGAATATTTTACATGTATCGTTCATATAGTTATATGTATCAAATGTAAAAGAGAATAAGAGAAATCACAAATTAACAGTGGAATTGACTATTATTTATTTTTCTTTTTTCACCATATGTCAATTAACTACCGATTTATTATCTCTTCGTCTTTACAGCCTTTGGAACTTCTCCAACAACAAATAAAATGGATAGCTATTTTTTAAATATATATGTATATCTAGTTTTTTTTTTATAAAAAGATTGGGGGTACAAGTGTTACCCCTTTGGTCTACATAGGTCCGTCAGTTCTCGAAAATTATAAGGCAGGCCATGGAAAATACTGAAAAAGATGTCTAAAATCCAATTAGAGTTCGACAAGAACATTTTTTCGTGAATTGAAGAAAGTGATCCCATCTGTTGTTAAATTTGAGAGATAAGTAAACACGGTTATCGATCAATACTTGACCACACTCATGCAACACCGACCCTTGTTCGTGAGTAACTATAAAAAGAAATGCGCCACATTGAATGAAATCTAACATTTTGCAACAAATCACCATCACGGATTATATCTAGGGTCACCCATGTTGTCTGATGTCTAGGAATACACATTTTGCAGCAAATCATATCATGTATTATACAGTATCTAGGATCACCATGTTGTCTGATTTCCTTAAAAATCATATATGATGTAAAAGATCGATAGCACACCACTGGAATACTAAAAGAATAAAAATCATAATTAAGAAGCAAAAGTTGACTAACCATTGAAAACATAAGTTTAGTTTTTTTTAAAGCGAAGATCGGAAAAGAGGTCAGGATCACGATGATCGTATTTTTGTCTAGTTAGCTATCTTTTAATTTTATTTTATAGAACACACATGAGGCTATATAATGTGTAGGGGCCGTGTTAGGTTTTTAAATATTATGTCAAAGGGTAAAAAGTCTTAACATATCAATATTTATATCTATCTAATATAATAAAATTGAGTTCCCTCAAAAAATATTTTCCCTCTCAAAAACATCACATCAGCAATAATTATTATAAATAATCTTTTTTTTTTATTTTTAATTGTCTCTTCATCTTCTCTCTCTTTCTCTCTTTCACACAAACATATCACATATTTTTTAATTATAGAATTCATTTATCTTAAGTCTATAGTATATTTCATTAGGTACATGACATTCGAATTTATTTGTACCAATAAATGAATGTGTGAATTTTCACATATTAATAAATAAGGGATAACGTTTGGTAGATTTTATTATATGAAATAATTATCAACATATATTAAATAATTAAATTAAATAATCAAGCAAATTATTTGGTAAAACATCATAATCGGTAACATGTTATGTATACTTTATACATAGATATAACATTTATACTATTTTTTAATTATAATGAATATGAACTAGTTAATAATTTAACGTTCTAATTAAATGTATAACTAAATCAAACAGAGATTGATATTTATAAATTTACAAATGCTACTACAAACGTTGTATACAAACAAATGTTGCGTAATTTATAATATAACGTTTTATTTGAAATATACTATATAGATATACACATATATAAATATTTTTTGTAATTTGAAATATATTATATTATAATATAACATGTACGTATATACATATATATGTGTGTGTATTCAAGTAAATATTTTTTTTATCAATTATATTGTCAACTTAACTACTTTTAAATTCGCAATAATAATTGTTTGATATAAAAAAATAACCGAACAAATAAAAAATGGTATTAATTTATTAACTAAAATATTATATATAAAAGGCGAACATGTAATACTTATATTAAAAATGTAATAACTAAATTTGAGATCATGAATGATTCTGTGTATCGCACGTACGGAAATCCAGTTTTATAAAATAACGGGGCTTATAGGAAGTAAAATGAGAGCTATGTTTAGAATTTCACATAAAAAAAAATTGAACGGTGTACGACTGATCCAGAAATAATTCGGTTTGGCCCAGTCCATAAAATTTGGCCCATTCAGCTGCTAATAACGAAAAACCCGGATAACTCTCACTGGATCCGGGTCGTACCCGAAATCCGATTAGCGTTAAACAAATTCTCATCTCAACCCTCCCCCTCGTTTCATTCCATCTCGCTTAATCTCTTCTATCTTCTTACACTTTTCGTTGCTTGTGATTCTTCAACATCTGCAATTCAGGTTCGTTTTGCTCTGTTTTAATGGATTTTTTTCATTTTTTTTAATCTCGTGATGCGAATTTATTTCATCTAGGGTTTGTGACTTTCGTCGGATTGATTTATGAATTTCTTGCCTGATGAATCTGGATTTCTGAACGTTACTTTTGTCGGAGTTTTGATCTGTTAATGGATTGGATCCTTCCGTCTAGAATTCTGTCTGTTGATATTTTGTATTATTGTTATCGTCATCACTTCCTACGTTGATCCGTGCGCTGGTTTGTTAGGGATTTTATGCTTAATTTTAATTAGCTTTAGATTTCAATGAAATGTCTTGAATTTTTATTTAATTTTTTTTGTGTTTTGTTATTTCCTTTCCGGTGGTGTTTCTTCTTGTTTGATTTTTTATTTTTCGGTTTTAGGGGTAAATGTTGAGACATTGTTAGTGTTTTTTAGTATTTTCTTGTTGTCACTGATTTTCGAGGTTGCTCTATTTCAATCATAAGTTTTAACCGATGATGCTTGAACATGAATGCTCATGTGGTTGCGGTAGGGTGGCAATGGCACTGGCTATTTAGAATGCATTCTTCAATGCTTTCTTATGTTATCCTTTGAGGTTGCTACTGTATCTAGTTGATTATTTTTGCGTATTTGCTGTGGATCAATATACCAAGAAAAGGTACTTGGAAACTTGTGTGTGAGTTTCACATGTATGTTTCGGTCACATTCAAGTTGGCTTGAATTAATTTGAGCATTACATCTTTGTAAAGCAGTTGCAGCTCTTTAGCATGGAGTGTTTTTCAAACACCTCAACTAATCTTTCTATGAACTGTTTGTTTTGTGATTTTGATATTTCTTGATTGATAAATACGACCCGGGAAGTTTTGGAATACCTTAAAGTTTCTCCATGGAAGCACATATGAGGATTATTTTTTAGTATTGTGGGTGCCTAAATAGTTCCACCTCAATGATAAAGACTGTAGTTTTATTGTAAAGAATGCAATGAAATATGTTTTTGTTACGTTGTTATTCTACTACAAAAGAATTATTTCTCATAAATCTATTAATGTAATCGTGCAGGATGGTTGAGAGTGAGACCCCCTTTAGGCCGAGAGAGAAGCTCATTGAGAAGCAAAAGTTTTTTCAGAGCATTCATAAGCACACGTATTTGAAGGGGCCGATGGATAAGCTCACCTCGGTTGCCATTCCTTTGGCTTTGGCTGGTACCTCGTTGTTTCTTATTGTGAGTCCTCTTCTCGATTTGCATCTCTCTGTATCTTTATATGTATCGGGGCTTGTTCGTGATTTGTGTATGGCGACTATTTTCCAATTTACAGGGAAGAGGGATCTACAACATGTCTCATGGGATCGGAAAGAAGGAATGAAGAAACATCTTCCTTTCGACGAGGATCCTAATGGAAGTTTTTGTTTTTTCAAGCTTATGATCTGGAAACGCTTTCTTGTTCATTTAGTTTCTGCAATTTTCAATGCTAATAATTTCTGGATGCAGACTGTTTGACTACTGGATGTATTTTCTCTGTCACCAAGGGTATAATTCCATTTTCAGGCTGTTTGATTTTACTGGGAATGATCGAAATTTCAAGAATATTGATTTCAGCAATATGATTTTGCTTTGATGTAGAAATAATGATTGGCTTCTTTATGGCATTAGAGTTAACTCGATCATACAACATTTCAGTTTGCTTTCATTTTTCTGTCACTATTACTGTTGCATTTTACCTATTTCAGCCTAAAATAAAGTCATGAATGCTTATAAATTATATTATTATTATTATTATTATTATTATTATTATTATTATTATTATTATTACCCAATTTTCGAGTAAAGCAACACCAAAATTAGACTAAAATTTTAATTTAATGTCATTTATCTCACAAAAAAAAACTTGGTTTGTCATCTACGATAAAATGCATCTTCTCTTACCTAAATTATTACTTCTAAATTTACTTTTATTCTCAATATGCTTAAATCCATGTTCATTACAAATCTAAATGTTAGGGGAAAAACGATTTTGCCACGTTCTTTTGTTGTAATTTGCGACACATAAACTACGATAAAAAAATAAAATTACTTTCCGATTTGAATTTTTGTTTACCACCAAAATTCACACTGTATTGTATTCCAACGTATGTGATGTGCAAGTGTGCAACTACCTTGCTGTAAATAAATAATTTCTACCTACTGTTATCTGATTTTCTTACTTTTGTTTTACGATATTTATTCATTTAATTAAATAATTACAAAATTTAGAGTTAGAATTTGTATTTTTGAGCCTTCAGCCAATATTGTTATTTAATAGTTGAAATAATTAAATGTAATCAGATATTTAACACAATGAAATAACATTTTGAATTTACTCTTTCACTTCACTTATTCAATGCACCCTAATATTACTCTTTCCATTATGCATATTTACATTAATGTCCTCCAGTATGAAAAACATATTCAGAAACATAATTTTGAACACATCCAATTTATTCAAGAATATTAATTCAAATACAGATACTTCAAAAAACATGGAATTAATTCGAAAATTGAAGTTTGAAGAGTATTAAGTAATTTTTTTTTTTTTTATAGTACAAAAAGTAAAATTAGTAATTCAAATATTCCGGAGGTTTAATCTTGCTAATTATAAATACCAAACCGTTGCCTGATTTCGCAGCTAGAAGGGGGAACAGGCGGAACGAGAGAGAGAGAGAGAGAGAGAGAGGGAGGGAGGGAGACGGAGTTGGTGTATCTCCTTATATACGTATGAACTTCTTATACCATACACCCAAACAATTTTAACGGTGTCTTGATTGAATTCCAGAACTGATTAGGGTTTTGGTTTTCGCAAATAATTACTTGGCATTTCTTCTTAATTTTAGCCGGCGGAAGTTTACAAACGTTACGTCTCCGGAAGAAATAGCAGAAGCGCAATATCAATTGTTCATCTTCTACAATGCGCAGCAAAGACAGAATTTCCTATTTTTATGACGGTTCCTTTTCTAACTCTGAGCTCTGCTTTCATTTCGTGTGTGTGTGTGTGTGGAAATAAAGGGAACTGTGCTGACCGGAGGAAAGGAACTGCAGGGGATGTGGGGAATGTTTACTTCGGGCCGAATCACCCAATGAAGCCACACCGGTTGTGCATGACCCACCATTTGGTTCTCTCTTACGAGCTTCACAATAAGATGGAAATTTATGTTCGTATCTCGAATTATTCTTTACTTTCCTGGTTATAATTTGTGGTTTAAGTTTGATTGCTATTGAATTTTTTTTCTTGAATAATTAGAGGCCTCACAAGGCATATCCTGTGGAGCTAGCACAGTTCCATTCACCGGATTATGTGGAGTTTCTGCAGCGGATCACTCCCGACAAGCAAGAGCTCTTCGCTAATGAGATGGTCAAGTGTATGAGTTTTTTTTCTTATAAGTTACTAGCAAATTACAATCTTAAGTTCGGAAGTACTCTCAAGAGGACTCTATTAGTTTTATGGCGTTGAAATTGATATGCAAATAAGCAGTTTTGTGATCGGTTTACAAAGTTATCATACTACTTTCTAAAATCATTGTCAGTGCCAAAAGCATTCTTAGCCATCTGCTTGCTGCTGCTGCTTTATTTGTTGCAATATAGTGATCTGCGAATTGAAAATTTGGTCTCCAGAGTACTTTGATGTAATGTAACTATTGTTTCTTGTAGATAATCTTGGTGAAGATTGTCCAGTCTTCGAGAATCTTTTCGAGTTCTGTCAAATTTATGCTGGTGGTACATTAGGTGAGTTTAGTTTACATATGTGATGGTTCTGTACCACGTCTTGCTTGCACAACCTTCACTGAGCCATGCTGATTTTCTGGCAGATGCTGCACGAAGATTGAATAATCGGCTCTGTGATATTGCTATAAATTGGGCTGGTGGGTTGCATCACGCAAAGAAATGTGAGGCATCTGGATTTTGTTACATTAATGACCTGGTGTTAGGAATTCTGGAGCTTTTGAAGTATCATCCTCGTGTGCTGTATATTGATATTGATGTGCATCATGGTGATGGGGTTGAAGAAGCTTTTTATTTCACTGATAGGTACTGGAAAAGTAATATTATTTTTGTATAACCAAACTGTTGATTATTTTATTATAGTTTGCGTGAAAATGGTGATACCTTTTGTGGCATCAGTTCAGCTAGACGTGTGATCTCATTGCATTTGTATGTCTTAAGAAATGTGGGAGGATATACTAATGTACTATTTGCAGTTTCTGCATTACTCCTCCCCCCTAATTTTGTCACCCAGACCTGGACAACTGGTAAAATTTCTTAGGCTTCAATTTACCAGCTTTTCGTGTGCTTTTTTCATGCATTTTGGATCTCTACTGGAATACATAACCAAGATATCAAACTTAGTAGAAGCAGTTGAATTACATCATGTAGTATAAGATGTTGGAAGCAAGTTAAATGTGGAATAAAAATCAAGATAGCTATATGATGGACACTGCTTATAATTTCTTCTTGTTGCACATATATATACTCGACATATGGAGAAATAAAACATCAATAAATCAGACAACATGAGTGTGATTGATAAGTAGGCTTCTATGCTCGAGTATTTGTGCTGTTATTTAATTTATTTCTTTTTAATTATGCAACGAACTTTGCACTCAAGTATTGATCCAGTAGAAAGACATCATTCTTTGGCTAAAACCCATAGACTGGTATTAGATGAATATAGGATATTAAGGTGGTGTGGCATGGAAGCTCATGTTTGGTCTTTACTTCCAAAGATGTTAGGAAGAAGCTGTTTTTGCAGTATATAGCTTACTCTTTTTGGTACTTGAAATTAAATGGTAATTTGTTACATGGCAGGGTGATGACAGTTAGTTTCCACAAGTATGGTGACTTGTTCTTTCCTGGAACAGGTGATGTCAAGGTGCTTCCTTCACTTCTGCTTCACATATTCTTGTCTGTTTGTCCTAGTGGAAATATGGTGACACTTCTGAAGATATAAATCAGCTTCTTTTGGTGAATTTGGTTGAATTGCATATTGCAATTGTATCATATAATTTGATAGATCTTCCACCTTTTTGCCGTAATTACTAATTACATTCTAAACTCAACATATTTTGTATTAGAATATGCTAGGTTATTGTCTTCTGTCCTCTTTTATTGTGTCTCAGAATATTGTATATAAATACGATTCATTAAGCTTGGGTACTTGTGGCTTTATGGTACTCCAGAACTGAATTATAAAAAATATCTGGCCACTAAAGCTACAAGTTAGGACTGTACTAGAGAGATTAGTTTCTATAATGCTCCTTTCAGAATATTCATGGGCTCTACAGCTGGTATGTGAAAGACCATTTAGGAACTTTTTGATGTTAGAATTTCTCTGCATGCACGTAATTACTCAAACTTCTATTTAAATCATCACTGTGAGAAAGTATACTGCTTCTAAACCACCTGTATCATTGTTGAAGAAGTCTGTTCTTGTGTTTGTTCAATTCTCAAGGATGTTGGAGAAAGGGAAGGCAAATTTTATGCTATAAATGTCCCTCTTAGGGATGGAATAGATGACGGGAGCTTCTTACGTCTCTTCAAAACGGTAGCTTTCTGTCAGCTCTGGTTATTGTGTTCTCCTGTTGAGCAATAGTAAATTTCTTAAGTGTTCATTCTATTAGGTCATTTTGAAAGTTGTCGAGTGCTATGTTCCTGGAGCTATTGTTCTCCAATGTGGAGCAGATTCGCTTGCTGGGGACAGATTGGGATGCTTCAACCTTTCCATTGATGGTAATAAGATTGTAATTTGAACAGTATTTATTCCTATGCTATACCACTCTTACATGCAATCATCAATCATCATGTTGGCAGTTTGTCTTATCATTTACTTGTTGCATTGGATTTTTCCTACAGGGCATGCAGCTTGTGTGAAGTTTGTCAAGCAACTCAATTTGCCTTTGCTGGTAGGCCTTTGAATAGAAAATGTTTAGCAGTTCATTGGTGCAAATATAGTTTCTATGCTTTGATTAGCAGAAAGACTCTTCTGCTTGCAGGTAACTGGAGGTGGGGGATACACTAAAGAGAATGTGGCTAGATGTTGGACTGTGGAGACTGGAGCTCTTCTGGGTGTGGAGCTCCCTAATGGTCTGCTTATGTACTTAAAGTTTCCATTCTTATTACTTTTACATTTTATGTCACCTGTTATACATCCCTTATATGACTTAATTGACTATTTCAATTAGGCAAGTTTGTCTATTTAGTATAAATAGTGAAGTTGCTCATCTATGAGTCAAGTTCTAATGTGTGTTATTTGATGGATTAAACATTAATCATTTGCATATTTTACTCTAAATGTGTCATTGGTAAACCTTTTTGTGACTTTTACATACTTTTCCTACCCTTTACCCTGGATCTCTTGGCTTATTCTGCTAGCTTATAAATTATATAGCCAGTAATACCAGTTTATTGCAAGCCTTTTCACTTTAACTTTCAGTGCCATAAGTTTGAGTTTTGATCTTTTTATAATAAATTTTGGGTCTTTCTCATGTTAGCCTATTTGCCGTATTATCCTTGTTGGTCCTTTCTGTAATATGATATATTTTACAACCTTCAGTAATATGCTATCTAAACTCACCTTGTTCTTTATGTGTGCAATATTGTTGGTACAAATTCATGGAGGCCATCTATGTCAGTCTATATTTATGCGAATCGAAACTATCTCATTCACCATCCTTAATCACTGTGTGTCTTTCTTTGCAGAGATCCCAGAAAATGATTACATCAAATATTTTTCTCCAGATTACTCCTTGAAATGTCCGAGTGGGCACATGGTACGTGAACTGGACATAAAGATCTTAACCCCCCTCTGTTTACCACTCGGGTTTGGAATCTGGATCAATTAATATCAGCTTACTTGTGTGCTCATTTATATGTCCAGTATAAGTTTTGGTTATGTGCCTGCATAACCAAGTTGAACGAACTTTACCTGATTTTTTAATTATGGTTCAGCATATATAACTGGTTTGAATAAGAAACAGCTATTTTGAAGCTCTTGAAGTCTTCAAATTTTGTTTTTATCTGTCAGGAGAATTTGAATAGCAAATCATACCTTAACAACATCAGACAGCAAGTCTGCGAAAATCTCAGCGCCATCCAACATGCTCCTGGTGTACAAATGCAAGAGGTAAACAGACTATTCATCCCTTTCCTAGTCCAACTAAACTTATTTCTTTAGAGCATAAGAAGCTATAATTTTGATTTGTTGAGATGCAAATTATTACTTACGTCATCATTACAAATGACCTAGTATTATTCGTTTTATCATGTTGAAGAGCACATTATGTTTATTTATTTGCTATTTTCTTGCTGAAGTAACCTAAACTCTGGGTTGTGGGGATACATTTTGAGTAACCGATTGCAGTTGTTAGAATAGGGCTCGTGTGTGTTAGCTTTTTAATAGTCACGCTAAGCATATCATGGACCATTTATTATATAGGATCATGGCATAGCTGCATAATTGGGATCCTGAATGTTGTGCTTTATATATATATAGGTGCCTCCGGATTTTTATATTCCTGACTTAGATGAAGATGAGCAGAATCCTGATGAACGTGTAACTCGTAAGTAAATTTAGTTGCAGTGACGAACATGTATGTGCTCGTGTAAGTATTCAACCATTTGTTCACTGAAATCTGTTTCCAGGACACATGCAAGACAAGCAAGTCCAGCGCGATGATGAATATTATGAAGGCGATAACGACAATGATCGGAATATGGATGATGCCTGAAGTTTGAAGCTGGTTTTGAGAATTTTGGTAATGATACAATAGGAGTAGATCTCTGATCAAAATGTGAATATGTAGAAAACTATGCATTAGCTACCATGTGTATGTATTTTTTGCCTGTTATTGTAACAGTAAACACAGCCAAATTCATCTCAGCAAGTGTATTTTATCTCGCTACACCTTCACAACATTAACCCGGAAAACCTTTCATTTTTCTTTATTGATGATTAATGATCAGGCAAATATAATGTTAACACAAATACTTGCGTGAGATGGTCATAATCTTGATCCAAATTCATATTCAGTGATATATTTGTATTTTTATTGATATAAAGCTGTATTTCGATAATAAGATGACCCTCACCCTCATGCAAGATTCCCTCTATTTTTAACATTTTGCATAGGAAATGCATTATTTAGAAAATAGGGTTTTTGGTTTTTTCCCCCTTTTATCAGAAATGTTTTGCTTGGAAGATTTGATACAGCATTTACTAGTTCATAGTGTAATGTTGCAAGTCTCTTGGGATGAGATCTTTTGTTGCAATTTTTGTGTTGCATTTTCTATTGCGCACTTGATTTGTTTTATTTTTTTCTTTTTCGATTTCAATTTATTGTGTTTTAATTTGATTTTGCACTTATTATTTAGGATTCATCCTACTCGATTAAAGTGTATTATAATTTTTAGTATTTAATTTTCATTGTTCAGATATTAATCGATTATTTGAAAAATTAAATGCTAAAGAAATAAAATAAGTCATAGTTAGATAGGATGAATCATAAATAACGAGCATAAAATTAAATCAAAACACAAGAAATTAATTTGAAGAAAAAAATTACAAAAAAGAAAAAGAAAAAACTTAAATGTACAATATGAAATGCAAAAGAGGATTGAAGTAAGGGTGATTCTATACATGGCCCTATTTTTTCTCTTTATAGCCACCTAAATAATTAAAATATTATTATATCTTTCAATAGACTATTTTATCCTTATAACCTTCCATACTAAAAAAACCCTAACAACAAAAATTGAAGCCTCTTTATGTTTAGTCCCCACTATTTTTCCTTATTAGCAAAAAAAATTGAGCATAGCCGATCATTTGGATCCATTCATTTTCTTTTTTTTTTTTCCAATTAAGAAGCCGTCACTCCTACCAGAAATCAATTATAATGGGAAAACCAATAAATTATCATCTTTTTGAAGAATGGTAGATAGATGATTTGTTTCGTGTAATTCTCAAATTAAATCAACTAGTCAATGTTAAAAATTTGTACAACTTTATCTGTATGAAGTTTTGCCATATACATCAATAAAGATTAACCTATAAATCAAATTTAGATTCAAAAAATTAAAGAAGTCGGTCGTTTGATCATTGACGCAAAAAATGGATTCATATAACATTACTTCACATGTCCAAATGTAGCCAAATAAATAAGAAGTTCGTAGAATAATTTGTGTTTTTATTTGTTGACTATAATGGATTAAAAATTAAGAAATTCGGAAGAACAAAAAATTGCTATTAATGAGGGAAAATTAAAAATGTTTTGATTAATATATAATTTTTTCGTTAATAATGAAGAATCGAGAGGATGAGGGAAAAAATATTTCGATTAATATAATTTTTTTTTTTGGTTAATATTGAAGAATCGTGGAGGTTATATGTACTTGCTTTTTAGTTTTTCTTTTTTTTTTAGGGGCTTTAGTTTTAGTGTTTAGGGTATTGTAAATATTGAGGCTACAAGGATTAAAATAGTATATTAGAAAATTGATTATATATAAGGCTATAAAGAGAAAAAAAATGGGTTATGTATAGAATCACCCTTACAAAAAACTATCAAAATCCATAAATTAATACATAATAAAATGAAAAATTAGTGCACTGGATTCCGAATATATGAACATAGTTAAGGGTAAGGCAAAATAATTGGGATAAGATCCTCTATTGCATTTATGTGTTGCATTTTCTATTGAATAATTAATTTTTGTAGGTTTTTTTCATTATTTATTCAATTTTAATATTTTGTACTTTAGTTTAAATTTGCACTTATTATTCATTCTATCCAAGTAGAGTGTATTATAGTATTTAATTTTTATTTTTTAGTTATTAGTTGATTTTTTAAAAAATTAAATGCTAAATATTTATAATAAATATAATTTGGTAGGATGGACCCTAAATAGCAAGTGTAAAATTTAACTAAAGTACAAGAAATTAGCATAAAATATAGAACGAGAAGAAACTTCATCATGCATGGTAATATAGATCCTTCTTATAAGAGTATGTTTTGAACATATGCAATTGGCATCTTGTAGGTATATTCGTATATGTAGTTGATCAACAACAAATTATAAAAGAGAACATAAAAGACCAGCAGCTAGCTAGCTAGTATTATATTCTAAAAAAACCAAAATTTAATTCGGTACCTTCATGCGCGCGCGCACATACACACACATGTGTATGCAATGTAGTAGAATTATACAATATGATCTTAAATTTCCTTTACCCTCGTCTCCAATCACCGGTCAGTACCATTGCGGCACTTAGCCGTAGCAACCCAAGTTCCTCTGTTAAGCCTGCAATAAATTAATTACTTGCTTAATTACCATGTCTTCATCGATGTGCATGATATATAATTAATGATTAATTAATTAGTCCTAAAATAGATGATCAGTTCACTAAGGTCATCCTAGTTTGTTTAACTGAAACTTAAATTATAACAATTTATTAATTAAGCTAGCTCAATCATATCATTATTGACAAATTAAATTAAAACAAGATTAATCACAACAATGAAAAATACATTACTTACGATTTCATGCCAGAAATTATTAGAGCTTTACATAGCCTCATGACCATAGTTTTCCCAGTATGATCCACTCTCTACAGTACGTATAATATTAATTAATATGTATAAATGCACATATAATATACATATATATATATATATTACAAAACTCAACATATTAAATTAATTAATAAATTAATTAGCTCCTCCTCATCATCATATCTATAAAGGATGGTAATAATGCGCTACAAGTTATGGATCATAGCGGAGGATAAGTGAAACTCAGTTTCTTGGAACGGGAAGAAACTTCATCATGCATATAGTAATATAAATCCTTCTTATAAGAGTATGTTTTGAACATATGCAATTGGCATCTTGTAGGTATATCCGTATATGTAGCTGATCAACAACAAATTATAAAAGAGAACATAAAAGACCAGCAGCTAGCTAGCTAGTATTATATTCTAAAGAAACCAAAATTTAATTCGGTAGCTTCACACACACACACACACACACACATATATATATATATATATATGTATGCAATGTAGCAGAATTATACAGTATGATCTTAATTTCTTTTACTCTCGTCTCCAATCACCGGTTAGTACCATTGTGGCACTTAGCCGTAGCCACCCAAGTTCCTCTGTTAAGCTTGCAACAAATTAATTACTTGCTTAATTATCATGCCTTCATCGATGTACATGATATATAATTAATGATTAATTAATTAGTCCTAAAATAGATGATCAGTTCACTAAGGTCATCCTAGTTTGTTTAACTGAAACTTAAATTATAACAATTTATTAATTAAGCTAGCTCAATCATATCATTATTGACAAATTAAATTAAAACACGATTAATCACAACAATGAAAAATACATTACTTACAATTTGATGCCAGAAATTATTAGAGCTTTACATAGCCTCATGGCCATAGTTTTTCCTAGTAGGATCTACTCTCTGCAGTACGTATAGTATTAATTAGTATGTATAAATGCACATATAATATACATATATATATATATATTACAAAACTCAACATACTAAACTAATTAATAAATTAATTACCTCCTCCTCATCATCATATCTATTAAGGATAGTAATAATGCGGTGCAAGTTATGGATCATAGCGGAGGATAAGTGAAACTCAGCTTCTTGGAACGGGAAGAAACTTTATCATGCATATGGTAATATAGATCGTTCTTATAAGAGTATGTTTTGAACATATGCAATTGGCATCTTGTAGGTATATCCGTATATGTAGTTGATCAACAACAAATTATAAAAGAGAACGTAAAAGACCAACAGATAGCTAGCTAGTATTATATTCTAAAGAAACCAAAATTTAATTTGGTAGCTTCATGCATATATATATATATATATATATGCATGCAATGTAGCAAAATTATACAGTATGATCTTAATTTCCTTTACTCTCGTCTCTAATCACCGGTCAGTACCATTGCGGCACTTAGCCGTAGCCACTCAAGTTCCTCTGTTAAGCCTGCAACAAATTAATTACTTGCTTAATTATCATGCCTTCATCGATGTGCATGATATATAATTAATGATTAATTAATTAGTCCTAAAATAGATGATCAGTTCACTAAGGTCATCCTAGTTTGTTTAACTGAAACTTAAATTATAACAATTTATTAATTAAGCTAGCTCAATTATATCATTATTGACAAATTAAATTAAAACATGATTAATCACAACAACGAAAAATACATTACTTACAATTTCATACCATAAATTATTAGAGCTTTACATAGCCTCATGGCCACAGTTTTCTCAGGAGGATCTACTCCCTACAGTACGTGTAGTATTAATTAGTATGTATAAATGCACATATAATATACATATATATATATATATTACAAAACTCAACATATTAAATTAATTAATAAATTAATTACCTCCTCCTCATCATCATATCCATAAAGGATGGTAATAATGCGCTGCAAGTTATGGATCATAATGGAGGATAAGTGAAACTCAGTTTCTTGGATACATATCCATAAACTTTGTCCAACTTGAATCTAATCGAGAAATCATACAAATTAAATAGAAATTAATATAATTAAGTAAAATGATCGATCTCATCTCCTTATGCAAATTTTGATATCAATAATTGACACGAAATGAATTGAATCCACGTACGCACCATTCTGTAAGCATAAGATTCCTCATTGTGAAAGAACGGTTGTTTCCATTAATCTCTATTCCATCTTTTTTCATCACGAACAAAAGAGCGACAGATGCATGGAAGCATTTCAAAGACCCGGTAATTCTATCCTTTCTTTAGTAGATTCACCATTGCTTTTACAAATTGGCCACGACTTTTGACAATAACCGATTCTAGAAAACTCACAAACTTATCTTGAAAATTGTAAGGTAGGCCATGAAAAATACAAAAAAAACTGTCTAAAATCCAATGAGAGCCCGACAAGAACCCTCTTGTCGTGAATTGAAGAAACTCTTCCCATCTATAGTTGAATTCAAGAGACAAGTAAACAAGATTACCCACCAATACTTGACCACATTTATGCAACACCGACCCCTCTTTGTGAGTAACCATGAGAAGAAATGCACCATGTTGAATGAAAGTTAACACTTCCCCATCCATAAACGGATACAAATTCTGTAGCAAATCACTATCATGAATTATATGGAGCATCACCAATGCTGTCTGGTTTCTTGTATCCATATTATAGTCATCGCATATTGCCGTAAACAGTAACTTCTTCAAGAATGGAATGGGATAAATTTTCTCAATGAACTTGTAGATGGGAGAATCTCTAGTGGCCATATTTTCACATACTAGTCTTACAAAGACCTGCCACTGCGCGTCGTTCTCAGCCATTATTCACCCACCTTTAATTCTTTAACTTTCCTTCTCCGCTTCTTGAGAGAAAGAGTTTCTTCTCCATTTCTTGAATCTTGAGAGACAGGGGGAGCGATGGAGTGGGAGAGAAATAGAGAGTTTCTTCTTCTCCTCTTCTTGAGAGTGAGCGAGGAAGGGAAAGAGAGCAATTTTCTTCTCCGCTTTCTTGAGAGAGAGAAAGAAAGAAAGAGGGATCGAGGGAGAGAGAGAGAGATCAATTTTCTTTTACGCTTTCTTGAGAGAGAGAGAGAGAGCGAGAGAGAGAAAGAGAGAGAGAGAGCGCGATTTTCTTCTTCACTTTCTTGAGAGAGAGAGAGAGGAAGCGAGGGAGGGAGAAAGTGATTTTCTTCACCGCTTTCTTGAGAAAGAGAGGGAGAGAGATCAATTTTCTTCTGCGCTTTCTTGAGAGAGAGAGAGATAGGGGGAGCGAGGGAAGGAGAGATATTTGAATTTGTTTTTATTACTGGTGTTAGTATAAGTGAAATAAAAGCATCTCCACATCAGCATCGAAAGCAAAAGCATCAGTAGTTGGAGCAACTACTCCTCATTAATGTTTCTGAAGTTATTAAACGAGATTGTAGCTGTTAGCAATAAACCTCTCGTGAGTTTAATGTCTCACCAGTTTGTAATTTCAGCTCTATAAAGAGAGCTCCCCATTCTGTAATCGTTAATACAAAGAATCAGAGAAAAGTTCTTCCAAAATTCAATCTTTTAGTTCTTTAATGATTTTCATTATTTCAGTTTTTCCAACATGGTATCAGAGCTGGTAGGAATACCAGTCTCTGATACTCTCTTCCCCATATCAGAATTTTTATAGATCTTTATCATGGAAGAAACACCAAAATCTCAAACTTCAGAATTGTCACAACCTCAAGCTTCATTAAGCTCTGCCTCGAGCTTCACTTCCTCTATTCTACCACAAAACCATCATATCTCTATCAAATTTTCTCTTATGGAAACAGCAAGTTTTGGTAATCAAGGGCTACGGCCTAGAATCCTTTCTTAAAGGAGATCAAGTAACTCCTGATGAGTTTATTCATGATAAAGATTCTCCGGTCCCACGCTTGAATCCAGAATTTTCGGCTTGGCATCGACAATACCAGTTTATTCTCTGCTTGGATCCAATCTTCCATTTCCGAATGAGTCATGGTCCTTTTAGCGGGATTAAACTCTACAAAGTAAATATGGAGTGCCTTAGAAACCAACTTCTCAAGCCAATCTCGAGCTAAGCTCATGCAATACAAACTGCAACTTCAGACACTCAAGAAGGATAACCTCTCCATGAGAGAATATTTAAACAAAGTAAAGCTTTGTTGTGATATGTTGGGCTCTGCAGGATACAAAGTCCCAGAAGAAGATCAAATTTTACATGTTCTTTCAGGTCTAGGGAGTGAATATGACTCAGTAATAGTCACTATCACTTCTAAAAGTGAAAATTGGTATATTCAAAATGTTCAAGCTCTCCTAATGAGCTTCAAATCAAGGCTGGAGTCCTTCAGAGGGGCTGTCATTAACACAGATAGATCTCAACCCTCTGTCAATATATTTACCCACTCTTTCAATCGAAGAAATGGTCCTCTTGCTGGTCAAGGAAACAGAGACATGGGTTATCAAGGAAATAACCAGAACAACAGAGGAGGAAAAGGTGGCAGAGGAAGAGGGAGATCTCAAGGCCATAGAACAAGCTGTCAAGTTTGCAAGAAATCTGGACACACTGCATATAGATGTTGGCACAGATTTGATCACAACTATAAGGGACAAAACCAACCTCAACAACAACCTGCACGACAACCATTTCATCAAGGTAACTTCACCAACAATCCTACTCTTAATGTAGCACATCTGCCTACTGAAAATACTCAGTCTGAACATAGTTATGATGGGTCCTGGTATCCTTATTCTGGAGCTACACACCATGTGTCTTATGATCTGTCAAATTTCAATATTCTTTCTGAATATCATGGAAATAGTCGGCTGCATATGGGAAATGGAATGGGCGTTGACATTGCTAACATTGGTAACTCCTCTCTTAAATCTCATTTTCATTCCAAAAATTTCTTTCTTAATAATCTTCTCCACGTGCTTAATATTACTAAAAATCTCTTAAGTGTATCTCAGTGTTCTAGAGACAATCGTGTCTTATTTGAGTTTCACCCTAATTTTTGTCTTGCTAAGGATCAACTCACCAAGGAAGTTCTTCTCAATGGCACTCTTAGAGGAGGTCTCTATCAGTTCATCTTACACAAGTCCAACCAGCCTCAGTCTCAGTTTCCTCTTGCTTCAAGTCATTTTAGTTGCTTTTAGCCTTCTACTAAAAAGTCACAAAAATTGCCTTATTCTAATTCTGAATCTGAACACAACAAACCTCTAGCACTTGTTCACAGTGATCTTTGGGGACTTGCTCCCATCATATCCTTAAACGGATACTCTTACTACATCAGTTTTATTGATCATAGTAGTCGATACACTTGGATATACCTATTAAAAAACAAAGCTGAAGTTAAGAATGTTTTCCAACACTTCAAAAGCCTTGTTGAAAATCTGTTAAATCTAAAAATAAAGTGCATCCAGTCTGATTGGGGAGGAGAGTACAAAGGATTAACCACTTATCTTCAAGAAAATGGGATATCTCATAGAGTATCATATCCTTATACCCCACAACAAAATGGTCTTGCCGAGAGAAAACATAGACATATTGTTGAAATGGGGTTGTCTTTACTTGCTCAATCTGGTCTCTCTATGAATCATTAGGACGATGCCTTCATTACCTCGACTTTTCTCATTAATATGTTGCCCTCTAAAGTCTTAAAATACTGCACTCCTCTTGAAAAACTTTACAAGATAAAACCAGACTACTTTCATCTTAGAGTTTTTGGATGCCTCTACTACCCTCATTTGCGACCTTATAATCGGCATAAACTCGAATTTAGATCCTCTCTTGGAACTTTCTTGGGTTACAGTGTCAAGCACAAGGGCTATAAGATTTTGCTTCCCACAAGAAAGATAATTATTTCAAGAGTTGTTGTGTTTGATAAAGAAAACTTTCCATATCTCCACAAGAATCAGCCTTCATCCATTGTGAACAATTATGCCCCCTTCTTTTCTATTCCCATGGATTCATCTCTTCCAAACATTCATTCCTCTGGTTCAACTGCTCAAACTTCCTCTAATGATCAACCTCTTCATAACTTACACTCTCCTACTCATTCGAGTCCTTCTAGTCATAGTCAACATTCTCATATTTCTAATGACTTCTCCTTTTTTGGTTCTCATACAGGGTCTCCTAATGACGATAATGTCTCATCTGAACCTTCTGCAGAATAACCTGATGTGGCTTCTACTCATCCTATGATCACAAGAGCTAAAGCAGATATATTCAGACCAAGAATTTTCAATGTTGATGGCTTAGAATCTGAACTAAAGTCTATCTCTGAAGCCTTGGAAAATCCCGTATGGAAGCAAGCCATGAAGGAAGAGTATGATGCTTTGATAAAAAAAACAATACATGGTGCTTGACCCCTCTTTCTGCAGGAAAGAATCTAATAGGGAGCAAATGGATTTTTAAAGTGAAGAGGCATGCAGATGGCCGGTATAGTCTCTAGGAACAAGGCACGATTAGTTGCTCAAAGTTTTTCCCAAGAACCTAGCTTTAACATCAATGAAACCTTCAGTCCGGTGGTTAAACCAACCATCATAAGAATTATTTTGAGATTAGCTCTAGCATCGGGATGGATTGTCAATAATCTTGATGTCAATAATGCCTTCCTAAATGGAAATCTGGAAGAAGAAATTTACATGAAGAAACCTCCTGGCTTTGAGGTTCTCTCAAACTATCCACAGGTCTGTAGGTTGAGGAAGGCCCTTTATGGGTTGAAACAGGCATCCAAATCATGGTTCATACTTCATCACAATCAAGTCAATTCTTCTCCACCTTGACTTTAAACAATCCAAGGCTGACAACTCTCTTTTCATCAGGATCCAAGGTCACTCTATTTTATATTTACTCATCAATGTTGATGACATTTTGGTTACGGGTGCTTCTCAAATTGAATTTCAGTCACTGGCTGATTAATCACTTCTCTCTCAAGGATTTTGGAGAAGTGCATCACTTCCTAAGAATTGAAGTTTCTAAAACAAAACAAGGTTTGCATCTCAGTCAAAGGAAGTACATGACCTCTTGGCTAAACTCAACATTGAAGCAGCAAAGTGCAGTACAACACCTATGGTTTCTTCAATTCAGCTGTCCAAATATCAAGAAAACTCCACTGTGGATGGGAAGTTGTACAGAAACACAGTAGGAGCCCTCCAATATATCACAATTACTAGGCCGGAAATCTCATTCACTTTTAGACACTCATTGGAAATTGTGATACTTGGCAGGATTAGTTGATCATGGTCTCAACATCTACAGGTCATCTTTCTTTCATCTCACCAGATTTTCTGATTCAGATTGGGCAGTAGATCTTGATGATAGGCGTTGTCTCAAGTTACTGTGTGTTTATTGGAAATAATCTTGTTTCGTGGTGCTCAAAGAAGCAACAAGTGGTATCTCGATCTAGTACAGAAGCAAAATATAGAATTTTGGCACATCTGGCTTCAGAAGTCACATGGATATCTGCATTCCTTGGCGAATTGTGTATTTCTGTTCCTCAAACCCCAAAGCTTTGGGTTGACAACCTTGGTGCAATAGCTCTAGCATCAAATCCAGTGATGCATGCTAGAACGAAGCACACTGAAATTGATCTGCACTTTATAAGAGACAAGGTAGCTGATGGCCTCCTTCATGTTCAGCATGTTCCCTTACATGACCAAGTTGTTGATGTTCTAACCAAGCCTTTAAGCCAACAATTCTTCACCCGACTCAAGAATCGTCTTGTCGTCACTTCCTTGTCCGCGCTCGAATTGAGGGGAGATGTTAGCATAAATGAAATAAAAGCATCTCCACATCTAGGGCTGTAAATGAACCAAACTGTTCGTGAGCTACTCGGGTATCGGCTCAAAAAAAGTTCGATCAAAACTCGATTGTTTATTAAACGAGCCGAATTCGAGTTTTTTTTCGAGCTCAATAATTTTTTCGAGCCGAACTCGAGCTACTCACGAGCTTCTCACAAGTAGCTCGAGTTCGACTATAAACGAGCTTTTATCGAGTAGTTCGAGAGCTTGTAATCGAGCTTTGACAAATAAGCTAAAAAAAATTAAATTTTCACCCCCAACAAGATTCAAACATTAGCCAAATGTATTTCAATTTGTTATTATAGTCACTCAACCAAATTATTAACAATTATGTTAATTGAATCAAATAATGTTTTTATAACAATTCTCCAAAACTTAAATATATGCAAATATTTATATATTATATTCTGATATTATATTTATATACACATATATAATATCATATTATCAATTTATCAGATAAATATATTCAACTAATAATAATTATAGACTATATATATGAACTCTACAAAAATTAAGAATTAGTATCATCATAAAAAAGAGAATCAATTAATGATATTTACAAACATTAAGTTAAGCTTATTTTATTAAACAAAAAATAGGAATATGTAAATAGATTTATATGATAAAAAATAATGTAATAAAACATTGATTATCCAACTTTAAGATATCCATTTAGAATTTATTTAGTTAAAATATTAATATAAAATAGTATATTTGAATTTTGAAGTAGTCTAACAAAAAAAAACTATCTAATTATGAGGTAATTAAAATTATAGTTTATTGTTAGAGTTAAGAATTGAGATTTGATAATGAAATAAACACAAATGAATTTGATTAAACCTACAATATCAAACAAACATCATTACATTGAATTAAATCACAATTATTCATCAAAATCAATATCAAACAATTAATAGTGTCTAATAATTACTTAGTTCATTTGATTCAACAATATATATATATATATTATATCAATTTACTCAATTATTATATATTATACAAATATTATGTATACTTTAGCGTGCCTCATTGAAATCTTTAATTTATATACCAATAAAATAAAAAGAAAATTGAGATATAACAATAAAAATAAATTATGATTTATAAATCATATTATAAAAAAATTTAAAATTTGTGTTCGAATTAAGATTATTGTAAATATTTACTTATTAATTGGAACACGTGTGAATGTGTAGTAAAAAATAATAAACTAACAAGAATAATGAACTATATCATCAATCAACTAATATAATTACAATTTATATGAAAATAAAAATGAATAATCGATAAAATAGTAAGAAAATGAGATATATTTGAATTATAATTCATAAATTGCATAATACAAAACACTTTGAAATTTGAATTTGAATTAAGATGATTGTAAAATATTTATATGTTGAAGTTTGAAAGAAAAATAATAAGCTATCATGGATAGTGAGATAGATTACTAATTAACTCATTAATACAATTTTTAAATAAAAAGTGAAAATGAATGATCGATAAAATAAAAATAAAATGAGACATGAGTAAATTATGATTTATAAATTATATCAGAAAAAAAAAATTGAAATTTTAATTCAAATTAAGGTAAATATATATTAAAATTTGAATACACCTATATTAATAATGAAAAATAATAAAATGAATAATAAGTCTGGCTACAATTACATAATTAAGTAATTAATTTAAAGAAAATAAAATAAAAATAAACATAATTAAAGAAAATCTGGAAAAGAAAAGAAAAGGACTCGATCACAAATTTTATTATAATCGAGCTTTTTGTCTAGTTTTTTTAATCGAACTTAAACATATCATTATCTAGTCGAACTCGAACCGAGTTCAAGTCGAACTCAATCACGAATTTTCTAATTCGAGCCGAACTTGAACTCAAACTCAAACTCGAAGCTCGAGTCGAACTCGAGCCGAGTATAACTTAAACGAGCCGAACTCGAGCTTAAAGTTATCCGGCTCGACTCGGCTCGTTTACAGCCCTATCCACATCAGCATCAAAAGCAAAAGCATCCGTAGTTGGAGCAACTGCTCCTCATTAATGCTTCTGAAGTTATTAAATGAGATTGTAGTTGTTAGCGATAAACCTCTCGTGAGTTTAATGTCTCATTAGTTTGTAATTTCAGCTCTATAAAGAGAGCTCCATTCTGTAATCATGAATACAAAGAATTCCAGAAAAATTCTTCCAAAATTCAATCTTTTAGTTCTTTAATGGCTTTCATTATTTCAGTTTTTCCAACAACTGGCAATATTCTTCACAATGGTACAGCTAATGGCACGTGCTAGGTTGAGGGGTAAACTGAATTTATAGCTTATACAGTAGAATGGTGTCTGAAAAAAAAACCAATAAATAAAAATGGATGTTCCTCTCTCCTTCGGAATTGTACGTCCCGGTCATGCTAATGGATCCATGAACCCAAATGCTCTCTCTAGGAAGCAACTATTTTCCTTTTCAGTAATCGGGTCATGGGTCGTCTGGCTGGAGCCATATCACCCGAGCTTCGCTTCATTCCAGTCAGTTTTTTCAATTCTTGGTTGGTGAGTATCGGTTTTGAATTAGTTTTATTCTAATTACTAGCAAATTACAATCTTAAGTTCGGAAGTACTCTCAAGAGGACTCTATTAGTTTTATGGCGTTGAAATTGATCTGCAAATAAGCAGTTTTGTAATCTGTTTACAAAGTAATCGTACTACTTTCTAAAAGCATTCTTAGCCATCTGCTGGCTGCTACCGCTTTATTTGTTGCAATATAGTGATCTGCGAATTGAAATTTGGTCTCCAGATTACTCTGATGTAATGTAACTATTGTTTCTTGTAGATAATCTTGGTGAAGATTGTCCAGTCTTCGATAATCTTTTCAAGTTCTGTCAAATTCATGCTGGTGGTACATTAGGTGAGTTTAGTTACACATGTGATGGCTCTTAACCATGTCTTGCTTGCACAACCTTCACCGAGCCATGCTGATTTTCTGGAAGATGCTGCAAGAAGATTGAATAATCGGCTCTGTGATATTGCCATAAATTGGGCTGGTGGGTTGCATCACGCAAAGAAATGTGAGGCATCTGGATTTTGCTACATCAATGACCTGGTTTTAGGAATTCTGGAGCTTTTGAAGTATCATCCTTGTGTGCTGTATATTGATATTGATGTGCATCATGGTGATGGGGTTGAAGAAGCCTTTTATTTCACTGATAGGTTACTGAAAAAGTAACATTATTTTTTATAACCAAGCTGTTGATCATTTTATTCTTAATTTGTGTGAAGATGGTGATGCCTTTTTGTGGCATCTGTTCAGCTAGATTACTTGTTGCATTAGGTTTTTCCTACGGGGCATGCAGCTTGTGTGAAGTTTGTCAAGCAACTCAATATGAATAGAAAGGCAAAAACTTCCATGCATAAGGCCTTAAATGAGACTATTTAAGACGGGTCGGGTTAACCCGCGCCTTGACCCGGTCAACGCGGTCAAACCCGCCCTTTGACCAAGTTTTTTTAGGGTATATTTGGTGTTTTTTAGAGTTTTTTGAGGGGGTTTATTTTGTGTTTTTTGAGGTGTTTTTAGGGATTTATTTTGTGTTTTTTAAGATTTTTTTATTTTGTGTTTTTTAGTGTTTATTAATTCTATTTCATACTCATTTCAAACAAATTAAATCAATTTATTTTAATTTTAGGGTTCACTAATTTTATTTTAGGGTATATATTTTGGGGAACAAAACAAAAGGAACAAAGAAAAAATCAGATAAAAAAATGAAATAAAAAGGCCAGAAAAAAAAAAAAAAAAAAAAGACAGGCACATGGGGCCCACGCGCCGTCTTAAATAATGCCTTAAATAAGGCTTATACACGGAATACCATCTCGAATAGAAAATGTTTAGCAGTTCATTGGTGCAAATGTAGTTTCTATTCTTTGATTAGCAGAAAGAGTCTTCTGCTTGCAGGTAACTGGAGGTGGGGGATACACCAAAGAAAATGTGAATATGGATGATGCATGAAGTTCAAAGCTGGTATTGAGAATTTTGGTCTGATAAAATAGGACTAGATCTCTGATCAAAATGTGAATATATAGAATTTTTACCCAGCTACCATGTGTAAGTATTTTTTAGCCTATTATTGTAACAGTAAACATAGTCACATTCATCTCAGCTAAGTGTATTTTATAAGCGATTGTGTGAGAATGATCAATGATTATTGATTAATGATCACGCAAATATAATGTTTTAACACAAATTCATATATGTCCCGGTGGGAATGGCCTAGTGGTGGAGTGAGATTGCTTGGAGACGAAAGATTACAGGTTCGAATCTCCTCAATACCACAGGTCGGGTGTGTGAGTAAAAAAAAAATAAAAAAAAATAAACACACAAATTCATATATTTGTACTTTTATTGATGTATAGTTGTACTCCGATAGTAAGATGACCCCTGTACAAAAGTCCCTCTATTTTTAGCATTTTTTCATAGAAAATATATATATATATATATATATATAGAAAATATATTATTTAGAAAATAGAGATTTTATTTTATCTCCATTTTTCTATTGCATTTTTTGTGTTGCCCAAACACTCGATTTTTTTTTATTATTTTATTTTAATTTAATTTTGTGCCTTTTTTTTCGATTTCGATTTATTGTGCTTTAATTTAATTTTGCATTTATAATTTTTTAAGACTTAATTTTCATTATTCAGTTATTAATTATTTGTTTAAAAAATTAAATACTTATAAATAAACTAAATTGAATGTGCAATATGATGATTTTTTTTTTAAATACTAAAAAATATTAAATGTGCAGTATGAAATACAAGAGACGATTTCGTGTAATGATAGTTAATCAAAACCTTATCAATAGTAAGCTTCAAAAAAAAAAAAAAAAACTTATCAATAGTATTTATTAAAAAGGAAAAAGCAACACGAATGATTACACGTGGAGCAGTCATATCCATTATCCATTATAGTCAAATTAATGTAGACAAAATCATAAATTATCTATGATTACTATATGCATAAATATCACTATATCATTATGTATATATAATATGCATCGATAATTTGGTTGCAATTTAGCATTTGATAGTGGCCTATGATTAGCGTCGTTTACATCTGGCTACACCAAATCGGGCTGAGCTAAACACACCATACCAAATAAACTGGAGGTCCACGTGTCACCCAAAGACGCGCGTTTCACGAAGATTCTGTACACCCCCTCCCCCTCCTTCCCCTGCTCCGCCGCCTCGACCCTGTATCTGACCGCGCCACCGCCGACGCATCCCTGCTAAAGAAACTGTTTCCCGCCAAATAAAAAAGCCACCTCCGGAAATCAAGTAAGCAGGCAGATCAACTGTTTTTCTGTTTTTTTTTTTTTTCTTCTCTCCTTGTGGTGTAAAATCGAAATTCTTAACTTCTCTTTTAAGAAAACCAGTTCCTTAGATGGTAGGCATTTTGGTTTCCCGAGTTCTTTCCTGTTCGCGAAGTGGAAATTAAAGGATAATTGGAAATGAAGGAAATTGCATGATCTTCTGTATCACACAGTGTTCTTATTTCTCTAATTAGGGTTTGTCATGCAGAAGGGGGGAGGGAAAAAAGGAAAGTCCAGCGCTACAAATTGGCAAACATGATAGGTTTTAACTATTTATGTGATTGTGGTTCATCTACTTCATCCATGGTCTATGCTGATTCATACTTATTTTTAGAAGTTGCAGTGATGCTGCCTATTGATGTTTATATTAATTTTTTTTGTGTTTTTGTATGCTGTCAATGCTTAAGAACTTCATTTTTGTGGATTTGTGTAGGAATATTGAAGCTGAGGCGATTGCGAGGAAATATTTTTGTAGTGTCCATGGCTGCCTCAGAAGCAGCCCTCCGACTTCTGCCGGGGGTGGCGCCCTTCAAATTTCATGTTTATAGAAATTTGAGATCAGCTTCACTGCTTTCCTTCCAAAAAGATGGACATTATTGCTCCATATCACATAGTGATCGTATTTTTGGAGAAGAACGAGGTAGCCGGTTAAATTCTCTGCGTTGCAACTGCATTGGGGCTGAAAGTGCTCGAGAGGCTTCTAGAGAGGGTGCAAGTAAAAGATTGGTGAATGATGTGGCCAAGGATCTTGATAATCGAAGGCTTGAAGCATCGCAGCATTTGACAATGGAAGGTGTTCGGTTTAACAAGGAATTGGAGTCGGATACAGCAGCAATTGGTGTGACGGATGCAAATTCTTCGGAGGATGAAGCGTGGAATTTGTTGCGAGCATCAATGGTGTATTACTGTGGAAATCCTGTTGGAACCATTGCTGCTAATGATCCAAACGACTCGTGCATTCTTAACTATGATCAAGTGTTCATACGCGATTTTGTGCCTTCAGGGATCGCTTTCCTGTTAAAGGGAGAATATGAAATTGTTAGGAACTTCATCCTTCACACCCTTCAGCTGCAGGTAATGCAATGTCCATAATTTCGAGCAGCAAGTTCTGAATGTGACACGTGCACATGTCCATAACTCTACTGATGGTCCTAAATATCATATTTATATCCTAAATGGTTTTTGGTTTTTTCCTTTATAGCTGGTTTATGCTTTTAATGGGGTATGTTTCTTTTGTATGAACAGAGTTGGGAGAAAACTATAGATTGTCATAGTCCTGGACAAGGACTAATGCCGGCAAGTTTTAAAGTACGTGTTGTGCCACTAGACGGTGATGATTCTGCAACTGAAGAGGTCTTAGATCCTGACTTCGGAGAGGCTGCAATTGGTCGGGTGGCACCAGTTGATTCTGGTTAGTCAAGTTTTTCACTCATTCTGGCAGTTCTGACTATCTGGACATGTAAAACATCATGGCTTTGCTTCTCAGGTTTGTGGTGGATCATATTGTTACGCGCATATGGAAAAAGCACAGGGGACCTTTCTGTACAGCAAAGGATTGATGTACAAACTGGCATTAAGATGATTTTAAAGCTTTGTTTGGCAGATGGTTTCGATATGTTTCCAACTCTATTAGTAACCGATGGGTCATGCATGATAGATCGCCGAATGGGTATCCATGGCCACCCGCTCGAAATTCAGGTTTTCTTCGATTCTTTATTGTTTATTGTGTGTTGTCAATATACTGTCTCATTATCTCATTCTAAGTCTCCCTACCTCACCTCACCTATCCTCTCCTTCCACCTTTCCCAATGATTTCTGTTCGGTTTGTGTAGTTGATATTTGTTCACTGGCAAAATATTCATAGGGAAGGATCAAATAAAATCGGCCCCCCATATTGATCATAGGTCAAAGAAGGTACTAAAATTTGGCTGTATATCACAAGGTTTTGCTTCTGAACATCATAAGCAAGAGATTCCTAGCATAGATAAAGCACAATTACTAAGTATAAACCCCCTAACAGTATATTCTGCTTGGATGTGCTCCGCTCCCCTCACTGGAAACAGTGTTTATCCTCGTCAATAGAGCTTTACCGCCGCCACTTGGCTTTTACGTCAAAGAAAATACTAAACGTTAACTATCTAGAGATGCGCAGCAACTATGAAGATGATGAATGATTGCATGTGGATGGATGCCATGAAATTAATATACGTTTGTGTTTTATTACCTGTTCTTGCAGTCACTGTTCTATTCAGCTCTGCTTTGTGCGCGTGAGATGCTTGCTCCAGAGGAAGCTTCAGCAGACCTCATGAGGGCACTGAACAACCGGTTAGTCGCTTTGTCAATTCACATCCGGGAGTACTACTGGATTGATATGAAGAAACTGAATGAAATTTACCGATACAAGACAGAGGAGTACTCATTTGATGCAGTTAACAAGTTCAACATCTACCCGGATCAAATTCCTCCCTGGCTTGTGGATTGGATGCCCCACAGAGGAGGTTATCTCATCGGAAACCTGCAGCCAGCGCACATGGACTTCCGTTTCTTCTCACTGGGAAATCTATGGGCTATAGTATGCGGTCTTGCCACCACACAGCAGTCACTCGCTATATTGGATCTTTTTGAAGCCAAATGGTCTGATCTTGTTGGTAGCATGCCTTTGAAAATTTGTTACCCTGCTTTAGAGGGTGAGGAATGGCGAATAATCACAGGAAGCGATCCAAAGAACACGTAATCTTTCTTCTCGATCAGATACCGTTAGTTCTTGCTTCAGTTGGATCACTCGATAGTTATTTTGACCGGATGTCTTTTGTGCAGGCCTTGGTCTTACCACAACGGGGGTTCGTGGCCTACGTTGCTCTGGCAGGTGAAGTCCGTCCGAACAAAACAATTCGTTATTTGTGCTCCTCCTTGTTGTGTTGTTGTGTTCTGATGGTTTATATCTGTTGTGCTCTTTCATTACAGCTAACAGTGGCATGCATAAAAATGAATAGACCAGAGATTGCGGAGAGAGCGATCAAGGTTGCTGAGAAACGTGTATCGAAGGACAAGTGGGCGGAATACTACGACACGAAAGGAGCAAGATTCATCGGGAAGCAGGCGCGACTCTTCCAGACGTGGTCTATAGCAGGTTATCTGGTGGCAAAGCTCCTCATGGAAAACCCTAGTGCTGCAGATATGTTGATTAATGTTGAAGATGCAGAACTTTTGAATGTCTTCTCCTGTGCACTAACTGCTAATCCAAGGGGAAAACGCAGAAAAGGGCCAAAACAGAGTTTCATCATATGAGGAATGAATTGCAGATTTTTCTTGTCTTTTTTTGGGCGGGCAAGAAATCCAATCTCAACATGTGTTTGTTTTCATGAGATGAGATTAGATTAGATGCCTTTTCCACATTCTTGTGTACACATTTAATATAGTTGCTTCTTATAAGCAATTGCAATATAATTATAATAAATACAAGAGTTGATAGATGAATAAAGTTTGGTTTTGATTGTGCTTGAGTTTGAACTTTGAAGGATGAAATATTTGGTTTACAAACTTAGGCAACAATATTTTCCAGAAGCGACTCGCAAGCATCTTCTAGTATGTCCAGAACCTACCACAAACACAAACAAAATTACTTCAGTTATCAATCACTCTGTACAACTAATTTAGCATCACAATACACAACAGAAACGAAAAATCAAGATTTTGCACGAAAAATGGCGTCAAGAATCCATTAAACCATGCAGCTGATACATAATAGACTGTACAACCGGTGAGCAACACGACGGAGTTAAACTACAAGAACCGTAGGGAGGGCACCCTTCAACATAGTAATCGACTGTAATTACTAAACAGAACTTAGGTCAGCCAATGCGCTTAGCAGTTGTAGTTATATACCAAAATCGCGGACTGTGGTTTTTCTCTACTCTAAGCTTCTCGTTAAGATAGGAGTTACTGTTATCAGTTCATGATGTGATTCCTTCTAATGTCATTTTGGAGGAGATATTCAAACAGAAACTAAAAACATGAAAATTTTATATGCCATGACATAACAATTTATTCACATGTATGTATCCAATCCTAAATGGCCATAATATCTCTCTTCTACCTAAAGCTCACTCTTGGCAAACTCATATATCAGAAGTGCTCAAATATGATCAAGTTTTTATGCCAAATCAAAAGGAGCTGTATAAGTATTACCTTTTCAAAACCTTGTTGTCCACCATAATACGGGTCGGGCACTTCACTCTCACTATGCCTCTTGCAGTAGGAACACATTAACTGAACCTGCAAATATCAATTTGTATCGATCAAAAGCATGATATGCTATCTTCACAACATCGATCAAAAGCATGATATATCTTCACAACTTCTTGACGAACTCTAACATGATCAGATTTATAAGTAAGCATCTCTTGTAAAATACGAGCAACACGGATCATCTACCGGTACGTTCGTTTTCTTGGTATTCTCCTTATGGTTGTTCTAACTTCTAAATCAGTAATTATTTACTCTTCACTTAATTCTTGTTCATAGGAAATCAGATTGAATTCTTTTAACAGCAAAGCAAGTTAAACACGAACAAATCGAACACACGAACCTTCTTAGCTGCATCAGCAGGTAATGACTCTCTCTTCTTCCACCTCTCAAACGCCGCAAGTATATCCTCTTAGTTCAGAAGAATCAACAAAAGCATTAGCAAATACCAAATACATAATAACCAATCTACAAAGCATTGCATTATCAACAGTCAACACCACCATTGTAAATTTATAATGCACCACACACCTACCTACCTTTGTTCCGTCTATCCATGGCAAGAATGAGATCAAAATCCCTGAAATCGGAAGCCCTTATCGGCCTCGATATCGAAGTTATGTCAATTCCACGCTTTTTTGCAGCTGCTATCATTCTTGGGTCTGCTTGATTACCCTTCGTTAATCATAAGAGATTAACACAAGATCATCATTTTCAAGAATCATTTTTTTTAATCTACATAGCTGTACATACAATAAATAAAAACACAAACACGCGCACATACCTCATGATAATTGATGGTTCCAGCAGAATCAATGATGAATTGGGAATCAAGATTCCTTTGCTTGACGAGGTGGGTGAAGACACCTTCAGCAGCCGGGCTTCTGCAAATATTGCCAAGGCAAACAAATACAATTGAGAACGGCTTATTTGCAGCCGTCGAAGCCATTGCTGATACGACCTTTTTCTTTACGAAATGTCGTGTTTATGTGAAGAGATCGTTGGGTTTTGAGGGAGTGTGAGTGGTGGCAAATTGGTAAATCTCAAGATGGTTGAAAACAAGTGACCTTTTTCTACTCTCTCTTTCCTCTAATTATTATGGAATGAATCTGATGCTCAAATAATAGTACTCTCTCTCTCTCTCAGTCTCTCTCTCTCTTATTTCTTTTTTGCCCTTCTTTTGGTTGTGAATGGAGGAATTTAGAGTTGAAACAATTTTGGATCTCAAGTCAGTAAAATAATGTATTTTATATTATATTGATCTATAGATATGATTCAATGAAACACGAGATAATCTATAGCTTTGTATTCCTCAACAACGTTGTCACTGTTTGTGTTGCCAACTTCCAAAATACATTTACACTATACGCTCTCTCTATATATCAGTTACAACTTACAGGAAAGAGGAAATCTTGAGTTAGAAAAACAGAGGCAAAAACAAAAGCAAAAAAAAAACTAACCTATTTGAGTATTTGTTTTGTTTTCACATCTGATTTTGCTAGAACATCTCAAATTCTATTTCATCTCCCCTTTGCTCAAATTCTGTGGGGAGCTTGCTTTTTTTACTATGAGAAACTGTGTCAGGAACAACAACACTTCCCAGATCGAAGAACTTGGGCAGCTCCGGGGGAGTTTCACACCGTATCAGAGCCCAGTTAAGGCCCTCGAAAAACGGGTGTTGCTTGATTTCTGCAGCACCCTTTGCAGAGCCCAGCCTATTCTCAGGCTCCTTCTTCAGTAGCCTTCTGATCAAGTCTCGGGCCTGAGAACTAACCATCGGACATTGTGGAAACTTGAGGCACTGGGACATCACGTTGGAAATGGTATCCTCGTTGTTTGATCCTTTGAAGGGCGTCTTGCCATATAAAAGCTCGTAGAGGAAGATTCCGAAGGTCCACCAATCCACTGCACTTCCATGACCTTCACCTCTGATGATCTCTGGAGCCAGGTATTCATGTGTTCCCACGAAGGAGTTGGACCGAGCACTCACGGGCTCAACTACGAGCTGTGGCAGTGGGATAACCTGAGCAGCTAGTTCAGATTTTAGTTTGCGGGTTTTGGCTGCAGCAGTTAAGAACCTGGGTGTGAAACAGGAAAGTTGCCATGATGGTTGGAGGCAGAAAGGATCTATGCAGCTGGAATCCGAGCAGGGACTGGACATCTTCTTTGGCGTCTCAGCAACAGGAGAAGACGACTTGAGTAGCATAGGATTTACAGCACACCTGAGGGACAAGTCGAAATCTGAGAGCATGATGTGACCGTCTTCACGAACTAAAATGTTTTCGGGCTTCAAGTCTCTGTATACCACTCCAAGCATGTGAAGGTATTCCAGTGCAAGAAGTATTTCAGCAGCATAGAACCTGCACATTTTAATATCCCAGGATTCAGATTGTCAAGTGTTTCGGAACACTTTCTCTAAAAAATATTAACTCTTGAATTGAAAGTAAAATCAGACTTTATTCAAGCAACTCATATACTTCTGCCAGGATATCCAAACAAGTCAAGAAAGATTCGATCTTCCAAAATCATAATCCCATCAGGTATTTTGAAACTTTTTGCACAATCTTCCTATTGAGACGGTATAAGAAGTCACTTGCACACTTGAAATTTTTTGTTCATGTACCAAGTGGGAGCATTTACTTCAGAAAGCAACATGTTTGGGACCTTAGAATTCGAATTAGTTATCCAGATACTGATAATTGCTAACTGAAGTGGAAGTCATTAGATTGGCAGTTGAAATGAAAGATGCGGTTCTGCATCTTCACCTGCCTGGTTTTCACCCTCTGAGCTAACCCTCAAGGAACATCTATCAAGACACAAGATAAGACCAAGTTCATTTCTTAACACACTCGAACCTGCAGCAATCTCTCATATTTCTGGCAGTGTCCATTAATATAATGCTAATTGTTTTCATCTATCTGCTTGATACTAGTACTGTAAATTGATTTACGATGGAATGAAAAAGATGCTTCCATCAGTTTTGTAGCAAAATTGCCTGACAACTATTTCAAATAATAAAGTATCTTCCCCATAACCTTTTAACTGATCAACCTAAGCATGATGGCATAATCCCCAAGAATCTGCATCTAGATATTAACAAGAAACAAGAAAGGCTGATAAATATCTTCTACCAGTGGAAGATGCATGTCTGTTATACCTCTTTCTTTCACTTTTATTATTCATTTTCCATCCTTTTTATTAATCTTTATGTTGGTACGAAGTGCTCACTCAGCCATTGAAGTATGGGTAAGTGCCTGGATCAAATTTTAGAACATATACAGGTGGGAACCTGAAATCACCTGAAGAGTGTTTCTCATGTATTTGATTTTTTTCAGTTTATCATGTTTGAGAGGTCTTCTGAAAAAGCAAAATTTATTAGTCATAAGCAGAGCTGAAAAAATTACCTGGCTGCTTTCTCCGGGAAACTCCTAGTAAGCTGCTTTTGGCGAAGCACATGCAGATCACCCCCAGGACAGTATTCCATAACTAAACACGAGTACTTATTTGTTGTAAAATGGGCAAAAAGTGTAGGAAGAAAGGGATGATCCAGGATTTCCAGTATCTCTTTTTCAGTTTGAGCCCTCTGCATTTTCTTTCTGCTACTTAAAAATTCATTATCCATAACCTTGACAGCAAAGAGGCAGCTTGTGCCGATCAGCTCAGAGAGGTAAATTGTGCCAATATCTCCACCACCTATCTTCCTCAACAACTTGAAATGTGTCATGCCCAATCTGCCATGCTGCTTCTGGACAGAGCTTATGGCTTCCCATCTCAAGTCCTTTGACATATGAGGCCGGTAGCCACTTCGACTAGACCCACTGAGATAGCTCTCTTCACTATAGCTTGTCGTACTGCTATATTCTCCTACGCTACTTTTTGAACTTTGAGAGAACTCCCCCTTTTCCCTTGATCTTGATCTTTCATCAGCTTTCATCACAACGCTCTTTGGTTTGCTAAAGATATGCGGAACATGATAATGCTTACTAGCATTAGAGTCCAGAGAATTAGAACTGACTGCAAGGTCTGCATTACTGCTCAATGATGGAGATGCTTTCTCCAATTCTCCACATCCCTTTTCCAGGACAGAGTCTGGTGTTTGATGGAATATTTTACCAGTCTGGAAATCATCATCATTCTTAGGTCCTTCGCTATGTTGGCTGCGATTCTTGGTAGCAAAGGTTCTTTTTGGCACAGTCTTCTTCTTGGCAATGGTTTGGGTTCTTAAATTTTGTTCACATATACCAGAACCTTTTTTGGGACTTTTGATCAGATCACTTTTCACATTGTTCGATGATAGAGACACAGATCTTAACTTATCCACATGCTTCTTGTGCTGCCCACTTGATGCCTGTGAACTCTCACCCGGTAAGTGAACTATCTCATCCAACTCTGTGAGTTCCTTGTTAGTAATGCTAACAGATGAATATGGCGATTCCAGAGTCTGCACTGAATCAGATTTAGGAAGTTTACATCCACCATTGGTAGGAATAGGAGGGATGTCTTCTGAAAGAACAGAAAACTGCCCCTTTCTCTCAGACACTTCATCCACTGATTCAAGAGCCTTGTGTGATATATTCGACGAGCTTTTTTCAGGTACAAATGATATCTCCATCATATTCCCTTTAACTTCAACAAGAGATTGGCCAGCTTCACCAGCCTCAATCACTACAGTCCTGTACAACTTTTTGATAGCTCCTACTTCTGAGATCCCAGGTGACGCTGATGGTCTTGACATGCGCTTCTTCACTGCAGCCATCTCGGACGCTTGAGAGATGCATAATCCTCTAAGGGCCTGTTTCAAACTCACTGGTTCCGAAATTCCAATACCTGAAGCATGAGAAGGGCCAACTCTCATTGGTCTTTTCATGGCACTTTTGTGTAAAGCATCTCTAACATGTTGTTCAGGTTGGCCAATACCTCGACGAGAGCTCCCAATCTCAATTGCTTCAAAAATCTTGTTAATGTCATCCTCAATACTAGGCTTCTTCAAAGATCTCCCCAAATGCTGCTTTGCAGTGTCTCCACTATTTTTAGATTCAAGATCATAGCTTTCTGTCAGCTCTACTATTTCGTGAGTACCATGAAACGCACTCATGACGGTGGAGGACAAGTGTTCCAATTGGAATTGGATGGAGCAGCAAAAGCTAGTGTTTAACCCATTTCACAAAATGAAATCAAGGAACCTGGAAGCCCATACATCTGGACATCAGAATCGCAGATGACTCTTAAATCATGCCGGAATTTAATCCTCGCTCACGAAATTCCTTGAATTTCACAACAGACAAGGTATCAGCTATATTTCCAAGAAATTACCAACCAATAATCAGATTAACAAAATAACAAGTCATTTTTCCATCACAGTGCTCTTTCTCTTCTATGCTTTTTTCAACACAGTTAGAACATATATTGTTCAAGTCACTTAATAAATGGAAGGACCTTTATGACATCAAAGTAAAACGGCAAGCACAGCTGCACAGAAGCAACCACACAACTTAAACATAATGGCATTTAGCTCCTTTGAAATGGTGTTCTTTGTCATGGCAATTCACTCCTTAGAATCGCCCCACCAATCAATATACATCAGAAGTAGCCAAGTTTTGAATGTTCTTGCTGAAAAAATAGCCCACAAAGTCTTTAAAACTTTAGGCAACAAGAAAATACAAAAGTTCAGTTCGAGCAAAGATCTAACGTTTCTTCTTTCGTATATATGAATTGCCTTCAAATTAAAATCATCTTAAATCTGGGAATTGTTTCATACTAAAACTCCAAGAACTCTTGGAAATACTTCACACTCGTGAAAAAGTTAAACAGAGTGGAGATCACCTGAGCTAGTTCAAGAGATTCATAGAACGACGACATTGAAAAATAAAACATTAAGCTTAAACTAACAAACTACAGAGGGAAAAAAAGTTCACTTTTCAATGAATTTGAAAACCAGGAAAGATTACCTTTTAGACGCAAAAGGAAAAAAGCATAAACCATTAACACAACCCTATTAGTTTCTTGTTCGTGAAATGAAGCCCCACTTGACTAAATTGGATGAGAAAGGATGAAAGAAACTGATCAAAATTTCATTTATTACATGTTGTCTCTCTCATTTCCAGATTAATAACAAGGATACATCAAAATCAATGGACCACTTTCAATCCCAGTAAAAATCAAACCAGAACTGAAAAAAGTTGGAAGCCAATATAGTAAATTACACGTTAGCATATCCAAACAATTGATGAAAATGCGCAGAAACAAAAAGAAAGAAGGTACCTGTTGAAAGGATCAAAGCAGCAAGATCAGGGCAAAAACAAAGGCCCTTTTTCTCTGCCTCTATTTCTCTCTCTCTCCCTCTTTTCTCCTCAAAAAAAAAATTCAAAATGGAAAGAGAAAAGGAGCCAAAAGGAATACCAAACCGAAAAAAAAAAGAAAAAGAGGAAACAAGAAAACCCCACAAATTATATTTGACGAAATATATACAGGATTAACAAATTTCAATCCTTTTTTTTTTGTTATTTCCGCGTCAAGAACAACACGAGAAAGTGAGGGTCGGTGTAATTGCAAAATTGAATTGGGGGGAAGTAAAAGGAGCCAACATGCAAGTGAAAACTGTAAAGCAGAGAGAGAGAGAGAGAGAGAGAGAGAGAGGCAGAAGGGGAGCGGGAGAATTCTTTATGCAAATCACGAGAAGAAGCAGTGTTTTTCCTTTTGGCTATGGATGATGATGATAAACAGTCTAGTCCTAGTTCTAAATTCTTCTACTTTTTTTTGTGGGTACTGACTGAAATGGCGGAAAAAAGGGAGAGTTGAAGAAAAATTGGAATACGAGGTGTGAGTGAGATATATAAATTCAAGAATTCTTCAACTGTGTGTATCTATCTATCTGTATTAAACTACTATAAAGAGTAAAGAGTAAAAGAGGGCATGCCCATATACGTAGTAGTAGTTAGTTGCTGTGTAGGTGTAAGATTATAGGGTGGGGGTGGGGGTGGGGTGGGGGTGGGGTGGGGTGGGGTGTCAAACTGAAATCAACGCCATTGATGTGGATGCCGTTCTTTCTCTGCAACTTCAGCTCTTTAATTTTGTTCAATTTTCAACCACCTTCACTTGCTCTTTTGGATCGTCTAATATTAATGGCCTTCCTCTTTTCCTAATTTTATTATGTCATTAATAATTATTCTTCCTAACTTCTAAATTTCCTGGTAAGGTGATTCGTTATAGGATTACATAAAATATACAAACCCGCTAATCATTAGTGAAATACTTATTAAAAGTATACTTAATTTTTTCACAAATATTAATAGAGTAAAAAACAACGCATAATATTCAATAATATGTTATTAAAATATAATAGTATATTTGAAAGAAGATTAATTTATTATTTAGAACTAAATAAGCCAATTCGTGTATTTTATTTATTAATTATATATTGTTATAATAAAATCAATTCAAAAATGTAAGTTTCATTCCTATCTTATTACTTGGGATACCCGTCAAAGGAATGGAAAAGTCATTTCATTCCATTCTCACTTGATTCCATTCCGACATACCAACCATCCCCTTAATTAATTATATTTTAGTATCTGAATTTAAAATTTGCAACGAATTTAGAATGAGAGTCAAAATTCGATGACTGAAAAGTTACTTGTCTTATCCGCGTAATACTGATTAAACACGTCACTTTTCAGTTGTTGGATTTGCTCTCGTCAACGATTAAAAAATTCATTATATTTTTAAAATTTCGCTAAAAGTGATGAGGTATAATTAACCTATTACTAGTATTATATAGCACTACACCCATTTCTAAATAAGTGTCATTCTAGATGAATACACACGTATTAATAAAGATATTAATTAAATAATCAAATTACTTTATACATCATTATGTGAATACATTAAATGAGTTAAATATAGTTGATTAAATGCATTAAATGATGGCAAATATGAGAAAAATGTGAAATTTTTACCCCGATTATGTAGAATGACAATTATTGTGAAACGGGTGTAGTAATAGTTAAACACACTCTATTCTGATAATAAAAAAATACATAAAAACATTCATTTTCCTTTTTATAATTAAAAAAAAAAGGCTAAACCAACATTTATATCTCAAACTATTTCCATTTTTTTCAAATCTATCTCAAACTAACATTTTTATCAATTAAATACCTAAACTATTAAAAACAAATCAAATATATCCCTAGATACATTTTTAGGTAAAAAATTACCTAACGCTTTGGCTAAATATTTGGATCTTGCTCTTATGTTATAGCCAAATCGATCATATATGTGGCATAATATCTTTATTTAAATTTTTTTAAACTCTTTTTAAAATCTGATTTTGGCCAAAAATGTATTTAGGGATAGAGTTGATTAGTTTTTAATAATTTATGTATTAAATTGATAAAAGTGTTAGTCTTGGATAGATATGAGAAAATTAAAATAGTTTAGAATATAAATAATGATTTAGCCTAACAAAAAATACCCACGTTTGTTGTAAAATGCCCGAAAAGCATTTCAAAATTGACTTGATGACTGACATGTAAAAATCATTTATTTTATAAAAAATTAAGGCAAAATTGTATTCAATATATAAATTCGGATAAAATAAGCAATGTTTTCATTTTTCACACCAATAAATATTTTTCACGTGAACCAATATATATATATATATACATACACTCGTCATGCTGAAAAATTATTGGCGTGCATATATTACACTGAAAAATTAATGTCATGCTGAAAAATTATTGGTGTGTATATATTACACTGAAAAATTAATGTCATGCTAAAAAATTATTATCACACTAAAAAATGGGAGGATTAGGCAACTGACGTGCATACATATCCTTAGTGTGTAAATTAAGGATAAATTTCAACCATCCAATAAGATGATCTAGTTAATTGAAAAGGATATGACAATTTCACAAATTATTTTCGAAAATTCAATGCTAGAATTCAACATGCGCATCCTAAGTTCAACTTACAAATGTTTAAATCAACATTTACGGTATTATTTAATTTTATAAATTAAAAAATTGCGATGACAATGTAATCTGAAAAAGGACAGTCGTCAATTTTATAATATATGCTAGAAAATATAATGTTCAAATTCAACATATATATACTAAAATCAACATTCATATCTTTTATAAAAAAAAATCTTATTTGTCCATCTAATTAATTTAAATTGTTCATATTAATTCCAAAAGGATAAATTATACTTTATACCTATATTTTTGGCAATTTTCCAAAAATGATCCACTTTTTTTTCAAAATTAACAAAACAATACCCATTTTTTCAAAATTTTGCAAATCTAACATTTCTTGAATTTTATGGCCCAAAAATCGTACGTAATTGACTGTATTTTAATATTCATATTTCCCCAACCACATAGAAAAATTCATTCAATCAAGAAATATTAAAATACAATAAATTAATATGATTTTTGTACCGTAAAATTGATTAAATGTTATATTTGTAAAATTTTTAAAAATGTGAATATTATCTTATTAAATTAAAAAATAAGTCAATTTTTAAAAAGCGTAGAAAATATAAGTATCAACACATAATTTACCGATTCTAAAATTATACATTAGTGCAGTGTTTACATTTGTGGTCTTCCCCTGTATGTATATATATAGACACACACATGGGGACAATGAAACAAAAAACAATCATGTAGCTTGAAAGTTAAGACTCATTAAACGGTTCAAGTGTTCTGACATTTAATTAGATTCAATGAGTTATGATATACATATGTCTATATCATACTACCATTTTAATTATTTAATTTTTAAATTAGAAAATGTGTCTACTATTTTATCACTTGGAATCATCTAGTTTCAATCTGTATGTATCAATCGTGCATCAAACTTTAAAATTATCTTTTTTTCTTTAATTTTAATTTATTTAAGTTTAGTATAATTTTACAATTTTATTCAGGGTTTATTCCAGTCAATTATAGTTTTTATAGTTATTTTTTAATATTTAATCTGTATTTTTTAGTTAATATAATTAATTTTTGGGGGTTGATTATTCCAAACTTAAGGTATATAATTTTTTAAAATTTCAATTTTTAGCAATAAATATTAATTATAATTAGTTAAAATATAATAATTTTTATTTTTAATTACAAAAAACATTATTAATAATATAGAATTTTAATATTGGTACACGATTGACATACAAAATTGGGGTCAGAGAATCTAAACTCCTATTTTATAGGTTCTAGCTACATTGACGTTGAATATTACATTACAGTTTTTTGTATTATATTATAGTTATGTACTACAATTTTGTGTTTTAATTCTGTTAATTAATTAATCAATTGAAGAAAGCTGCAACTTTTGTTCCCCCACCCACTATAGTGCCCATTAATCAAATTTAATCCTTCACATTTATTTATTACCCACCCCTTTTGAGAACTCGACTCAAGTCGGAAGAAAAATATTACGACAATTATTAATTTTTGTCCTAAGCATAAAATAAAGGATAAATTACATAGTATGTCCTAATTTTTTTATAAAAATATTACTAATTTCGTTTCACAAAAAATGTCATTCTAATACTTTAGTTTTGTTTCACAAAAAGTATCATTTTGTGCAATCGAAATGGAAAATTTACACTTTTCTCGCATTTGCCCTCATTTATTATATTCAAGCATCACATTTTTTTTATTTATTAATGCATTCAAATAAGAATATATAGGATAATTTGATTATTGTATTAATATGTATATATTTATCTAAAATGACACCTTGTGACGGAAGGAGTATGAATTATGCATAATTATTCTCTACGTCCCAAAGATAATTGACTTGAGTTAAACCCAAAAATATAAGAAGTGTGAATTTAGGGTTGAGAATGGAAAGATATGAGACTTCTTTTTTTGTTTAACGAGGGTAATACGCAGCTGCTACTGAGATACGCACTAGATAAACTTCGCTCATGTGTAATATCTTGCAAACCATGCTAAAAAAAAAAGGATAAATTACACTTAAAAAATCAGGTGTGCCAAACAAATATATAGTGGTATTGGTGGGATTCGAACATGTAATATAATTAGTTAGAGTTGAAAATATTTTTGTAAAAATTTTAACCAAACCTAATATGTCAAATTTGAATGCTAATTATATACACATGGAAATAGAGTACGATAAAATGTTAGTACTCATTAAAGGGTATAATTAAAACGAATTATCCACATGTTAATTTATGTATATTATTTAATTTGAGGAAGTATTATCCACGTAATAATGTGTTCCTTTCTCTTAATGAGGTGACGACTTTTTGGAGCTTATTTGTTTGGATTTGATGCCTATATAAGACTAGGCTTTGAATAAGGTTGCTTAGACAACTTTCCTCCACATTTTAAGGAGTATAGGCCTAGGTTGTACATCGATTTTATACCATTTTTAAATAATAGTACTAATGTTGTTGTTGGGCAGATTAGACTTTGATATTTGTATTTTAGATTTTTTTTAAATAATTTTTTTAAAATTAATAAAATAGTATCTATTTTTACAAAAATAAAAAATACAATATAGCATTTGATCAATTAATTTTATTTTTTTTCACGGCTGGAAAAATAGAAATATTAAAATACAATAAATTAAATAGGGTTTTCGAGTTAGAAAATTGATCAAATTTTATATTTGTATTTTTTTTAAATGAATCATATTTTGTTAATTTTGAAACAATGAATTATTTTTTTTAAAAAAAAAACTTAAAATGTAAATGTCAAAGTGTAATTTCTCTGGTGTGATGTTAAAAATTCGTTTGAGCTCAATTTTATAAACATAAATCAAATAAAACTTGAACATAATTTTATGTTTGGATAAGATTTTAAGTTTGGCTCGAACTCGAACTCGATAAGCAAAAATAATACAAATAAATTAATTTAAAATATCAAACTACTTGAGTTCAACTCGACATGTAATCAAACAAGCTCGGATAATTTTTAAAAATCGATATCGTGATTTTAAACAAGCTTTAAAAAGTATGCAGTTTACCATACAAACTTAAAAATTAATAAAAGGAAAACTTAAATACTGTATTAAAGGGATAATTCCCCCACAATTATGTAAAAAATTATAGCCTTTTCAGTTTTTCAAACCTCATGCTGTGTTTTTCAAATGATGCAACATATTTAGCCACTACCATATTAATGTCTTTGGTAGGAAAAAAATGATGTTAGAATCATGCTCTACATCATGTAATAATATGCTCAACAAACCCACCCTTCATTTATTCAATTGGCTCAATGAGTAAAAGGAAAAGGCAACTTTTTCTTTTTTCCATTTTATTTTCTTTTATGTATTTATATTGTAATGCCAATTCTCTCAAATTAAATTCACCAATTTCTCCCACACCTATTTTCTATATATGTAGGAATTTTTTGTTGCTATAAAATCATATTGCATTCTCTACGACACCGTTGCACTGTATTATTTCATTATTTTCCACATGCACAATTTATTTTTTGATAGACATCTCGAGTTTGATGATATCGTTCTCCTAATTTAAAAAAAAAAAAAAAAAAAAACAACTCCTTGAAGTTAACGATTCCATATTTAGAAATATGTAATTGATGAAAGTATTTGTTTCAAATTCTTTAGAGGAGGGGGAGAATAAAATAAATATATTCAGCCTTTAAGTAAATTGAATAGAATTTGAATGCATAATTATTTACATACCAGAAAAATGTGTCCAGCCTGCAACCATTAAAGTGAATTAATGTGGGTATATACATGTAGACTCCTATAATTCTGCAATATCTCTTGAAAAAATAAATACTTAATTATTGTTCCAAATAATAGCATTTATTTTTCTGTGTTGGCCTATAATTGTATAGTCTTCAAGGCTGTGTAACAAATAGCAATGAGGTAACATGTTCGATATACAGTAAAATTTCTATAAATTAATAACTTTGAGACCATGAAATTTTATTAATTTATAGAGAGATATTAATATATTGATAAATTAATATTTTATTAATTAAAAGAGAGACTTTTTAAATTCAGCAACTTTAATACATATGTGTTGAAAATAAATGAATTCATATATGTTTCATTGATTGAGCGCGACAACAACTCTTCACAATTTTTTGTTGCAGCTAGAGAACTCGACACCAGAACTCTTGGCTGCAATTAAAAAAGTTAGGGATGAAATCCAATTAAATTTAAATTTTAAGAAAAAACAAGTAACAATAGATTCATATTTTAGCAAATTACTATAATATTTATAATTGTAATATTTATGAATTATTAATTTAGAGTTTTAATGGGACCTAATATTTATAAAGGAATTTTTCGAAAAATTATTATCTTATTATTTTATCGAATTTGCTGATTTTTTACAAAGGCTCACATCGGGATCAGGAGATTTTATTATTTTAGAGAGTTTATTAATTTATAGAGTATTAAGTTATAGAGGTTTTACTGTAATTGATTTTAATTCAATTCTTATGATCATATATGAATAAATATTATAGTCACTACTTGAAAGTATATTCTGAAAAAAAAAAAAAAACCGCACCAGGAAAACATGAACATAGTATCTGCATATATGCATAATTAAGATTATTGAATTAAAGTATGGATTAATTAACATGATATAATATATATATATAGTTATTTTCATGGGGTAAAATCAGGTTTGGAGAAATGGTAAAATAATTCCAATGATTATGGGAATGACTTTTTGAATTTTTAACGGCGGGTGTTTTACCAAAAAGTGAAGTAAAAGACACCTTCCCATCATTACTATTGATTGCTTCATTTGAAATAAAAATGACAAAATTCCTTTCCATTTTCTTATCTAAATTGCGGTAGAAAAATGCTAAGGCTATCTTTTTATGGGTGCCTTTTCAAATTTAATTTCTTTAGTTTCATTAATAATATTACAACGGGATAACATAAGTAACTTATAATTAACTAGTTGATTTACTCGTCAGCGATTCGTAACCTAATATGAGATGATATTATTGATTCACACATTGTATTTTATCCCGTGAGAATTTAATAGCCTATCATCGTGTCCACATTAAGGTATGTAGTTATACTAACATTATTAATATTTAAAACTAATATTTATCTAATATTTTTAAAAAATATATTAAATCACTTAATTCAATTAGTTGTTTCAAAATAAGACATAAAAAAAACTATACAATTATATCGAGAAATCTAATCATCCATGATTTTGAAATATGACATATTAACAATTTAAAATTTGACAAACAATTAATCAAAGTCTATAATATCAAAATAACTACAACATAATTAAATTGCAACGCATATGCACAAACCGATAAATTACACTATAAAAAATATGCAATGAAATTGAGGGATTATCATTTTTGACTATTTAATTTGTCATTAATTACTCTTCTCGAAATCCTATTTTTGCCCTCCTCTATTTGTATTTTCCAAAACGATGCCTTTGCCACACCCTCAAAGTTATTTCCAATTTTATTTTTTGGCAAAACACATTTTTAGGTCCCTATACTTTTATATTTTATTTTCCATAGGTCCCTGTACATTTTTTATGTTTTATTAGATCCTTCTATTTTGACAATATATTTTCTTAGATCCTTATACTTTGATATTTTATTTTGATAAATCCTTGTACAATTTTTTTATTTTAATAAGTCTTTCTACTTTGCATATTTGATATGATTCGGTCCTTAATTATTTAATAAAAGTAACAAAATTGTTATTTTTTCATTATTTAAATAATAATAATTAAGTTATTAAATAATTTATTATGTTATTTATTTGTACATTTATGTATTTAAAATAAAAAACGTGGAATTGATGTAAGAATATTATCTCCACTCACCATTTTTAATTTAGTTTTTTATAAACACTTTAAGTTGATTTTTTTTATTTCTATATTCAATTGAAATTGTAATAAATTTTAATAAAAAAAATTAATCTACTAACTAATTATTGGTAATCAAGTTTAATTTCATACAATAGACAAAAAATATTTTAACTTTGAATTAATTTTATGAACAAATGGCCAGTTATATTTCTTTTGATCTCTTTTAGATTTTTATTTTTTAATGATTGATCAAAATTTTATTAGTAACATTTGGATTAGTTGTTAAATAATTGATCATCTCTTTTATATTTTTATTTTTTAATGATTGATCAAAATTTTATTAGTAACATTTGAATTAGGTTAAATAATAAAAAAAATGAACAAAATCTTAAATTCTATTAATAAATTTACTTTTTTTAGTGAAATAAGGACTTTATGAAATTAAATATAAAAGTAGAAGGACTTATTAAAATATAAAAATCGTAGAGGGACCTTTCAAAACAAAACAAAAAAAGTACAAGGACCTGAGAAAGTGTATTTTAAAAGTAGAAGGACCCATTAAAATATAAAAATTGTACAGGGACCTATCGAAACAAAACATAATAGTATAGGGACCTAAGAATGTGTTTTGCCTTATTTTTCTGTTAGCTCCGTTTTCTCATTTGAATTCTATTAGTTCTCAGATTTTTTATGTTTCCAATTATCATACTAAAAGTGGAAGAGCATAATATATTCCTCGATAGTTGTGGATAGGGGTGTGCAAAATCGAACTAAAATAAAAAAAAATCGAACCAAACCGAGTTATTTTGTTCGGTTAGGTTAGTTTGGTCTTTTTTTCTTTAATTTTAGTTTGGTTTTGAATATTAAAACTAAAATATAGTTTAGTTCGGTTTCGATTTAAGTAAAAAATATTTAGGAAGCAAACTCGATTTCTATTATTCCATAGATTTAGAAATTACAGACGTTTTATAAATAAAAAATATATAAATGTTTTGCATAAATATAATTTAGATAAATTTTATAAGTAGCATTGTACTAAAATAGTTGTAAAAAAAAAAATCAAAATGGTTTACCATAGAAAATAATGAAGGGGCTAATTTTTTTTTCAAAAATATACTGATAGTGGTATTAAAAAAAATATTAACATGGTGTATAATTAATTACTTCATTAAATGCTATTTAGCTTAAATATATAAAAAATGAGTTAAAAAAATACCCAATTTACTGTATAAAGTTATTTTTTTATATTTTATGAATGAATTTGACCATCATAGATAAAGTCAACATTCTTATATTTGTAGGTAATAATTTTTCAATTTATAAATATTTATTATGTAATAAACATTACATTTCTATTTTCGACAAGTGTAAATGGGCGGGAAATCTTAAATTACTATTTAAGGTATAATATTTTACTTTTATACATAGTAAGAAAGTTTGTACAGATAAAACAATGAAATAATAGTTTATAAATAATTAATAGAAACAATCAGAAAATGTATAAATAATATGATGTTATATTCAAATTTGATATATTTGACCTCAAACTCAGATCACTTCGCCATTAGGCAACCTCCAAGAGAATTAAAGGCGGCCTCACATTTGAGCACCGGAAAAAGAACAATGATGACCTCAAATTTACATCACCCCATCACGAATGAAACCCTCAAATGTGTTAGGGGAAAAGTTGATGCCAACCGTATGGGCACCGTGCCCGGTTTTCACAATTTATTTTTTAATATGTTTTTACAAACAATATTTTGAAAACATATCTTACTCAAGAAGATGTTGATTATGTCGGTCCCGATTTTTTCACCTCTTGCTATGTAAATGACAACCTTGTACTATATTTTACAAGATATCGTTAAAAAATACAAACCAATATCGTTTACATAGTAGAAGGCGAAAAATCGGGACCAACATAATCAACATCTATAAATATATCGTCATATATGTCCCCAAAATTTATCTTTTGCAAAAACATATTAAAAATAATTTTAAAAATTAAATTGTGTAAACCGAGCACGGTGCCCATTTGGTTGGCATCGACTTTTCCCATACTTAGGCATCTCGTTTCGGCCCAAGGTTGAAGCCCTATACGAACAGTAAAGGGCTTATTCTCTCTCTCATTTATTTCATCATTTGCTTTTACTTCAAACAAGAACGACAGTTTCTCTTTCCCTTGCTGCACAATCGTTTTCTAGCACCACAGATGAAGATTAAGTTCATATATATATATATATATATATATTAGTGCTTCAAAAAAAAGTTTGTGCTAAAGTAGTAACTCATTAATTTGAAGTCCTAAAGTAAAATTTGCTAGCTATTGCTAGAATATGCCTTGGTTATTATTTCATCTACATAGCTCTTTACTATTTACATTATACTTGTATTATTTCAACCCCAAAAACTAATGCAGCTTTTCCGGGCTCCGTAGCATGAACATTTGACCGTGGATCGGATGAAATCTTCTATTCCAATTTTGTATTCCATCTCACGTCTCAACCGTGGTTGGAGTCAGGTTGGTTTCTAAGGTCTTGCAACTTGAGACAGACAGAGAGATACCTCTTTCTCAAGGAAATGAAAAAAAGAAAAAGAAAAAAGACAATGATGGTGAATATGTTCAAATTCATTCCAATCTCCATATAAAAAAGCTAATGTAACAAATGCCCATTTTCAGAAAGTACAACTGAATAAGCTCAGCCATATCATGTAGTTTCTTGCCAAACTCATCAATCCCAAATAGTTCACGAGCCAACTCAACTCACTTGCACTCCATTTCCAAGATACTCAACTTGCCTCGATAGACATCAATCCCAAATAGTTCATGAGCTAACTTAACTCACTTACACTCCATTTCCGAGAGACTCAACTTGCCTCGATAGGCATCAATACCAAATAGTTCAATCACGAGCCAACTCGACTCACTTACACTCCATTTCGGAGAGACTCAACTTGCCTCGATAGACATCAATCAGCTGAGGAATATCGTCTCGACGAACAGAAATATACCTCTTGAGGAACTTCTCTTCGGAGATTTCCATCAAGGCGGCGACGCGGGTGGATTCCTTCAGCATCCCCTTCGCCATCAAAACCTTAGCAACTGACCACCTCGCTCTCATTCTGTGGAGATTCAAAGAAAGAAGCAGAGGGCGGCGAGCAACAGCAGCAGCCTCCAGTCCCACCTCACTAACAAGAAAATCCATATTAGCTCTGATTTTATTCTCAGACAACGTCATGCAATTCGGAGACCTTACAAAAGCCGCATCAACCTCGGATTCCGACCACCCACACCTCCCATAGACGTCCCGCTTATGCTTCAGAGTTCTCTCAGACATACAAGCAAACACCTTGACGGCATCCAAGAATCTGCTTTTCGATACATCAAATCCCATTTCAGCAGCTCGATCCAAACACGCCGTGAATTTCTCTTTGCCGAGAATCAGCAAGCTTGGCTGGTTCACGAGAAACGGAAGGATGCAAGATTCCGGCACTCCGCGTTCCCTCAAGATTAAACGAGATTGGAGATATGGGCATTTGTGAATCCATAATGGGTGAGGAGCTCTAATACCGCATCTGGATTTTCTCGAGATTCGATGCACAATTTCTTCGATGCAGCGACGGCATTCTTTTCCGGCAGGCCGCATGAGTTGATCAGGTAAGAAACAGTAAAAGATCTATCTGGATCTCCGCCGCAAGCATCTTCAGATGATTTTCGCGAGGAGAATGATTTAGGGAAGACGCCATATTTGGTCGCTAAAAGCTCTGCGACAGCAAAAATGCAACCTTTCTTAAGAACCTTAGGTCTTCTCCTATGGATAATTGAAAACATGGATTCAATCATTCTAAGCGGAAATGTATTTCAATATTTATCTAGGCCCAAGTAAGAAAGGCTGATTTTTTCATTTCATGAAATTGTAGGTAGTTCGTCAAATGTCTAATTATATGGTTTATTAGGGCAGTTTTCAAGGCCCTATTAAGTAAATACTGATACTTTTTAACATGTCCTATTACGTAAATTGTCATACTAAGGTAGTTAGGTTCCGGATATGTCCTATTAAATCACTCTTTATTAGAACGGTTGTAAGCATAGTATTAAAGAAACGTTATACTTAGCTTAAAGAAATGTCCTATTACATAGTTTATTAGCACTGTCGTAACCGTCCTATTACATATGATGTGAGACTTAGGTTATGGAAATGTCCTATTACATAGTCTATTGGACATTTTATCAGCATCATATTACCTAACTGTGTATGGTTTATTAGGACGGTTGTAAAAGTCCTTTTACATATGAGGATCGGGTTTTCTGAAATATATTAGTACCTACTTTATTAGGACGGTTGTAAACGTCTTTTTACGGATGATATGATATCAAGTTTCAGAAATGTCCTATTTCACTTTTTATTAGGGCTTTTAAGTGTCCTATTACACTGTTCTTGAAATGTCATAACACGATTTATTTATAGAACATTTGTAAGCGTCCTATTACCTAAATCGCATAACTTAGGATCCTGAACTGTCCTATCACATGTTTATTATGACAGTTGTAAGCATCGTATTAAATAAATTTGTGAAATTGAGGTTTCTAAAATGTCCTATTATACTGTTTATCAGGACGGGTCTAAGTGCCCTTTAGTGTAAATTCTAAGAACTTATTTTCCTAAAATGTCCTATTAGACGTTTATCAAGATGATTGTAAACACCATATAATGTAAATTGTCATATGACAGCTTGATAAGTGCCATATTACATATTGTGTTAGGACGAGTGTCAGTGCCTTATTACGTATCTATGTGATTGTTTGATTTATGAAATCTGACAATTTATTAGGATGGTTCCAAACGCCCTATAATGTAAATTGCCATACAACAATTTGCTAAATGTCATATTTCATAATTTAATAGGACGACTTTAAGCATCCTTTTACGTATTTATGTGTGATCTTTTGATTTCTGAAATATTACATAGCTTATTACGAGTCTACGAGTTTCAAACACGCTATCATGTAAATCATAAAACTTGATTTTCTGAAATGTCCTATCACATACTGTATTAGGACGGGTGTATTACATACTGTATTAGGACGGTGTAGGGGAAATACTATGTTACCCAGGGAAATGCCTTAAGTAGTACAATAAATTTATTGTGACACCTCTATTATGCCACTAAATATTCGTTTTTTTTTTGTTGGTACCAAAAAAGAAAAAAGAACCTTGTCGAATGTTTTTCATCCTTTTTTTTCATTCTTAAGAAACTTGTCTATTTTTTCTGCATAAATTTTCTTGATTTTAAGCCTAAAAATCAATATTATTTTTAGTATCACAGAATTTGAATTTGTGAATGGGTTTTATAAAAAATCTTGCATTTATTTTTCATATTTTAAATTTTATCGACATCTTTTTTAAATGTGCATGTATATTATCTTATTGTTTTGAAATTTAAAAACAGATAGGGATTTTTTTTTAAGGTTGAAATTGGTCGACATATACATTATTAGATATATTTATTAATTATTACTACCTCCGTCCCAATAGCAAGGTCTACCTTGTCTTATTTGCCTGTCCCAATAGCAATGTCCACTTTCAAATATGGAAATAATTAATGTTAACATCAAAGTGGACCCCACTTACTTTATATTACTTTTTATTATAATACTTCTTAAATAAATGAACTCTACCTACTTTACCCACTACTTAACCAACTAATCCATTCTCCTTAATCTCCGTACCCAATAGTATTATTTTGATTAGTTATCTCACATGAGTCACATCTGGTTTTCTACATATATTAGGGTTTATATTCATTGGGGATCTAGAAAATTTTCATTGGAGGGACGAAGAGGCATACTTCCTATTTATTTGTGTCACTAAGAAAGGGCAGTGTAAAGGTGAGAAGATTGCCAATATTTACACATTTAATTACTTTTTTGTTATGAGAGTTTCTAAATGCACCACCGATTTTACTCTTTGCACCACAAAAGAAAAAATGAAAAAATAAAATAATTTTAAAATTACTTAAATACCCGTTAATAAAATTAAGTCTGAACACATCCAAGGTGTTCGAATGTTGAAGTTCGAACATTTTTAAACCATCTCCATATTTTCTAAGTATAGGAATTGTTCGAATTAATATTGTCGAACAACTTAAACTTGTTCGAAATTATTTTTTCGAACAGGTTTTTTTGTTTTAAAGTTGTGTTCGAAAATTGAAATTCGAACATCACTATGTTCGAACTTCAATTTTTGAACCAGCTCCATATTATATTTTTCAAAGCAAGTATCGTTCGAATTAATATTCTCGAACAAATTGGACGTGTTCGACATTGTGTTTCCGAACATATTTTTTTAGACTGAAGGGCATTAATGTAAATGTGCGTGGTGCAAAGAATAAAAATAGTAATGTATGGAGTAAGTGTAATGCAAAGAGTAATTTTAGTGGTGCATTTAGAAACTCCCTTTTGTTATAGTTGTGTTAATGAAATGACATCATTTACATTTGTTTGTTGTTTCTTGAGTGAAACGAGGTCATTTTGGGATCGATTCATACATCATTCTTTCTCCCCCTTCTCCAAATTAAATGAACTAGAATGTCATTTTTAATTAAAAATAAATAACTTAAAATAATAACATGAGTAAAATAAATTTTGAAATGATTTTTTATAAATAATTGAGATTTAATCAGTCACGACTAGCAATAAGATTTGAAATAATTATTAACTCATACGAATCATTTTATGTATAAATTATAATTCAGGGTTCTTAAAGTGAGCAACGAAACAATAAAACAATAACTTCACAATATTTAATTTATAAAATAAATTACGTAAATAATCTAGATCAATATTTTTAAATAAAAAACTAAAACAAATGGATAATGAAATTCACTCTTGGTTCTATCTTAACTTAACATTGATATTAATTTAATAAATATATAATTTGTGTTTGATTTCTACTTACAAAAAAATAAAAAAAAAATTGCTGAACAAATAGCAGAGATTGCTGAGAGGAGTGAGATCGGAGAGAATTGGTTTAAATTCGTTTGATCATGTGTATTTAATTTTATACAATATCTATTTATATTTTCGAGCGACGCCCAATTGTCCAATATTAGTAACATATTTGTTCATTTTTTTTTCGAGAATGAGGTTTTGATTTTGCGGGGTTAACGTGTTTAGCAACTTCATGATGGGAAATCCTACCCCGAGTGTCTTCATAGATTTATTGGAACACTTCAAAATGTCCTAATAGACCTATTGGGACATTTTGAAGTGTCCCAATAGATATATGACAGCACTCGTGACACTACCCTCGTGGGTAGGGTAAACTTCCCCCTTTCTGATTTGCTAAACCTTCTCTTTCAACTTTGTGTTTTAAGATTCATCTTCTTGTTAAATGTTAATGTTAATTTTTGAAACACCGTCAAACTTTGCAAGCAAATTTCAAAGAATGTCAAAAATTTACATGGGGAAGTGGAGGATTATAGAATATAGATCATGAAAAAGAATAAAATTGGGGTTTTATTTTATTTTGGGAGTTTTTAAGTTGGGGGTTAAAGGGATAAAAAAAGTCAAATTAAATGATACTTATTTTTTAATTAATTTAAGTGGGTGTTAATGAAAAATGGGAATTGCAAGTAGAATTATCCTCAAATTAAAATCTAACATAATATTGCAGTTGATATAAATAATATTTTTCATGGAGGTATTATTCGGTAAACAAGAAATGAGCTTGAAAAAACAATCCATTGGGAGTAATATGTTGGGCTAGAGAAGGGGAAAAAATGAACTAGTCATTGGGCTTAATTTAGATGAAGAAAACAAATTTGGGCCATGAAATATTATTTATAGAATTAAATGACTTGAATATCATAAAATTTACATATATTTTTAGCATGAACTTTAAAATGTTACACTAACCAATATTTATAAATATACACATGTACTTACACAATTTTTTTTATAAGTTATTAATTAAGGTTGACTAGCTATATTAAAGTAGGGTTTATAATTATCTTTCAAATTAATATCATATTTTATTCTGAACCATTAACATTTTTTTAAAAAATTCTATCACAACATTCAATAAATTATGAAATAATACCTTCCATTTTCATTTGTTTTAAATTATATCTCACGGCATAATTTTGATGTGGCTCGCCGGATTGAAGAACAAAAACCTTTGCTAATTGATATGTTCTTCAATTTTCTTAGTCACTTGAACATGATTACTTTGTAAATTGGAGTATTTAAGTTGTCGGAAATTAGCCATGTGATAGAATTAAAAACAAATAAAAAATTTGGGTATTAAATTATAATTAATTGAAAGCCGTGATATAATTGAAAATTTGCTAATGTATAGTTCGGGATAGAATATTAGTATTAACTCTTACTTTCAATTTTTTTCATTTTCAAGTTTTAGTTTAAAATTCCCTCTGTCCCATTCACATAGGTTGATTGAATTTTTCACCAGGATTAAAAATTTTATTGAAAAATATAAGTAAACTTCCTAATATGTTCATGTTTAAATCTTTGAAAAAGAATTAATGCTTAATGTAAATATATTAAATAAAAATATATATTAGTAAGTAAACTAAATATATGTAGAAACCGGCCGATCTATATATTGGGATATTCAAAAAAGGAATACATACCTATATGAATATGACATAGAAAATAATATGTCCATTATTGAGACATTTATGATTTTTTATAGAAAAATAATCAACCCTATTGATCGGTAATCAATTAAAAAAATGAAAAAGTAATTATAAATTCTAATTATAATCAGAGAGACCCTAATTAATAATTATTAAATTAAACTAAAAAATAATAAAATTTGAAAATTAATAATGTCATATAAACGAACAGACACGAAAAAATAGAATAGAGAATTTCATATCAATAGATCCACCATGGGAGATAGAGTGGAGTTGCAAACACTCTTACGTAAAAAAAAAAAAAGGACAGAAAAGAAAAACTGTAAGTGACGAAATAAAACACCATCTTTACTTTAAAGAATGAAAATATTTAGGGAGGGTCACATAATGTGAATCGAACTATATATTATATTTTATAATAATCACTTTAAAACGGGATCCGTCATTCAAATAATATAGTTAATTAATTACAAAAAATCGCCGCCTCATGTTGATTCAAATCTATACATATATTATTAAGGCAAAATCGTGTGATAGACAATAATTCCGATATAAATCGTTGTCTATCACATGATTTAACAATTATACTTTAGACAATAGTTTTTGTATAATAGATAACAATTTTGAACTAATAGACAACAGTGGTGGCACTAATTATTGTAAATTTTCTTTATTTTTATTTTGCATTTTTCACGATGTTTAGATTGCAATCGTTGTATTATAACAAATTTTTGCAATCTTATTTATTATTTTTTACTTGAAAATTTGAGATTTGTAATTTTTTTTTTATGCATAGATGGATGGTTTAATTTATAGTATTCTACATTTGTTGTCTAAAAAAATAGTTTTCATTTGTGTTACACTATAATCATAATAATAATAACATATAACTATAGCATAATTTGCAATAATTTTTTATTTTTCTATTTCAATTTCATCATTTAAAATAATTAAATAATTATATTTTTTTATATTTTTCATATATTCAAACACATCAAATGTTCTTTAATCATAGATAATTATACAATACTATTTATAAAATCATGTTGTTTAAAATATTCCAATTCGGTCTTTCTAATATGGATTTTTATTTAGTTCCTAAAGTTTTTTTTTGTTCGTCGTAATGACATAAAATTGTTCTTATTATCTAATTAATCAATGCATCATATCATTTTATTAATTTTTTAAAATTAAACATAACATATAGAATTCAAAAATAATCATACAATTACAGATCTAAAAAAATAATAAATATTTGTGCATCGCACATGAAAAATACTAGTGATTATAAAAAGATCATCGTTTTTTGTGCGAAAAAAATACCGATATTTTCGTACTATAAACAATATTTTTCAATATTAAAAGTTATACTTTTTTTTCAAATCAAATAATAATGAAAAATCTACCACCATATATTGGACCGTGGGTTAAACGATTCGTTTAACGATTTTTGATCCGTCAAACGGTCTTACACACGTTTTTATCATAAATAATATAAGAGATATCGAACCTAGACCTGTATATATATGTCAAAATTCGCAATCAAACACCAACACAATTACGAATGTACTATTAAATATGAGTACGAATTTTGACCCGTCTTATATATTTTGATCCGTAAGATAATCTCACACAAATTTTTACTGTAATTTAAGTACACAATGAAATACAAGCTATAATAAAGAATTTCGTGTGGACACACACACATAACAAAGCAAGCATTAAAGCATACGGACACTAAGATTGCACGAATCAAATAAATTATGTGTGCATCATACATTTCAATTATTTGTAAGAACTACATATCCATAAAAATGATCTATTTATCATATAGAGTGCTAATAATCATAATCTCAACCAATGTAGTTAAGACGTATGATCAACTTTAGTTATTTTTTGTGAATGTCAGCTTTAATTTACATAGCTAATTAATTATTTGTCCTTAGACGAAATAATATTGGACAGAATTTTGAGATCGAATATACCATAATTATAGTACTAAATATATATTTTTTTTATGTCGAGAGTAACTTGCAGCCGCTATCGAAAAATGTATAAGTAAATATTCTTCAAAGTTTAAAATCTTTAATTCAAATTATTATTCTCAATTTTAAATATATAAGTCCAAACCTCAATTCAAAATCAAATGTCTTTCATACTTGTAAAACTCAAACCATATGTACATACACTCAAATTTTTAATCCAAACACAAATACCTAGTTTAATTGAAATTTCAATTAGGCAATAAATAAATATGTAAGCAACATTAAACATAAATAAGAATTAAGAAATTTAGTCCCCTTGGGGATGGCCTAGTGGTGGAGTGGTGTTTCTTGAGGCCAAAGGTCTCAAGTTCGACCCACCACCAACACCACTAGGTGTGAGCCTGTCACACCTGGCTTGCCAAGTGTGGTTTACCTCCCCTGTGTATGTTTGCAGGCTATTACACAGGGGCGGAGTTTACCCAGTGCGCATCACGGTAGCGGCTGCGGGTTACCCTCGACATCCAAAAAAGAATTAAGAAATTTAATTAATAATATACATACAAAAAATCGAGAATGAAAACAAAAAATAACATAAGAAATTTAATTAATAATATACATACAAAAAATCGAGAATGAAAACAAAAAATAACATCAATCACTCCAGAGTGTTATTTGTGCACTTCTTAATTTAAAATCTTGATGTATTTTTGAAATTGTTATGAGTTGTATTTGAAGACTTGAATAAATTGTCCATGTCTTGTTCTTATATTTTTATATATGTATAAGATTTAAACAAAAGTAAGATAGAACGTCATGGATTAACGATTTTATTGTTAATGTTATTAAGGGGATGATTCACCACTTTTTTATTAAAATACTCAACCACTACTTTATTTTTTCATCTTTACGATCGTAGTTAATAGTCTCTAATAACAAAGTAGATAATTATATATATATATATGTATGTATATGTACTAAAAAAATTAAAAAAAATTGGGGGTACACTTGTTATAATGTAGCTCCGCCACTGTCGAGGTGTCATGTATTATAACCTACAAATCATACAGAAAAAATAAACCACATTTGTCTCCTTTGGAATGACATAATGGTGGAGTGGTATTTCTTGAGGTCAAAGATCTCAAGTTTGACCAACCACCAACACCACTAAGTGTGAGCCTATCACATCTGGCTCGCTACGTGTGGTTTTACCTCCCCTGTGTAGGTTTGCAGACTATTACACAGGAGCGGGGTTTACCCAGTGCGCACCACGGTAGCGGCTGCGGGTTACCCTCGATATCCAAAAAAAAAAACCACATTTTGGAAAATCAGGTCACCATATGTGACAGACTCACACCTAGTGATGTTGGTGATAAAATTCGATTTTGAAAACATTTGACCTCAAGATAACATAACTTCACCACTAGATCATTCATAAGGGGGAATTTATAGTACCCATTTTGCGAAGGCATAATTTCGATTAACAACATTATGAAACTAATTAATTAATGTCGGTTGCCTATTAATTAAAAAATATAAGTTCAACCACCATGTTCAAACAATTAGCATATAATACATGATCTAGTTCAAGTGATGCTTTCGAATGTTTATACAATTATTTATACACGGTAATTGATATTTCTTTTCATAATTAACCGAAGTAACCCCATAACCGCCATATAAAATAAAAGTATGCATTGGATATATCTTGTAATAGAAAATTTCATTTAAAAAATTAAATGTGACAAGTTTAAACTTACAAATGTTGGTGTAATTTGAAATCGAAACTCGATTCCAACTATACCATTTCGCCACTAGTTCAAATTGATCTATACTACTCCGATTTATTGCTCCAAAACATATACTCACACAAAAGATTAATTCGTATGTATTAGCTATAATTCATAGTTGGTACAATATTGGAAATATTTTTTTATATACCAAGAAAAATAAATTAAAGTCCATCTCGGGCCCAATGCACCGTCCTACATTCTACACTTCTACTAAATTCTCAATAATCAACACACCACCCCTCATCAACTTCATCCTCCAACACCCTCTCTAGTCTCTTCAAACTCTCTCTCTTTCTCTCTTTAGCTCTCTCTCTCTCTCACACACACACACACACACACACACACACATCGGTGAGAGAAGCACCAGTCTCTCTGTAGTAAACCGGCGGTGATGGAGCCGTGCGCGGACGACATAGCCAACGACCTCAACAGCATGAGCTTCAACTCCACAACCACCACCACCGCCACTGACATCCACCGCTCCACCAGCTCCGGCTCCGACTGGACATCCTCCTCCGCCCACTTCCCTCTCCCCGCCGCCCTCAAACCCCACCCCTCCGGCGATCCCTGCTGGGACTCCGTCCGCCGCTTCGCATCCCTCTCCCTCTCCGACATCCGTTTTCTCCACCGCCTCGGAGCCGGCGACATCGGCTCCGTCTATTTGGCCGAACTCAAGCCGCCGCCGCCCCCTCTCCCCCCCGCCGCCGCCAATCCGGCGGCTCTGTTCGCGGCGAAGGTGATGGACAAGAAGGAGCTGGCCAGCCGTAATAAGGAAGGAAGGGCGAGGACTGAAAGGGACATTCTTGAAATGCTGGACCACCCCTTTTTGCCGACGCTCTACGCCGCCGTAGACTCGCCGAAGTGGTCGTGCCTTCTCACAGAGTTCTGCCCCGGCGGCGATCTCCACGTCCTCCGCCAGCGTCAGCCCTATAAACGCTTCCCCGACTCCGCCGTCAGGTTCGCACTCTTACCCATTCCGCCGCCATCACCGCCGTTGCTCATAATTTTGGTTTGCGTCGCATTTGCATGCACTATTGATTTTTATTTTTATTTTTTTTGAGGTAACACTAATATTATTTACCGTAAAACCATATCATATATCACATATATATATATATATATATATATATATATATATAATTACGCACGTATGGGATTATATATGGATGTGTATTTTATATTTTATATTATAAACGAATATATAATTTGGTACTTTATCATCAGTGAAATTGATTTTACCGGTGTGGTAAAATTAAAATAGGAAAAAAATAAATGATTATATTCGAAGTAATTAAAGAAGGGTTATACGATTGTTTCATTGTTACGAGGAGGTGGGGCCCGCCCTATGTAGCCTACGACTACGTAAACGGTGGGGCCAGGATTCTGGCCTGTGGGTAACTCTCACTGTCTCGTCTGATGAACTTCTAGTGAGAGAAAACAGAAGAAATCCACTGTAGAGAGAGAAACTCTCTCGATCAAAATTCCTCGAATAAGTATGGTGAATTGTGACAGCTGACGGTGACGGCCGTGAATCTGATCACCTACTAATTATGGTCTCACGTGATAGTAATTAACCACGCAATTCAGTCGTTAGGTAATTAATCAGTCTTTGACCGTGTCAAAAAACCATAATCACTCCTAATTAATTCCGGAATAAACCATAAAAATATTAAAGTCATTTTGGAGCTAGGCTAAATTTCAGTCATAGACCAAAAAAAAAAAACCATCTCATTTAATATGAGTTTTTTTCTTCATTAATTAATTCAGATTAAATTTTGTTCTTAAGAAATAGTACTAGTTTGAAGTGGTGTGGGGGTATTAATTTGCTTAAGTACGTATTGGTTATAATTATATAAATAAATGCTTTTGATGATCATTAATTTATTTTGTTGGTTTGGACCAAAAAAAATTCATTTTATCCTAACAAGAGAAATTAACTATATGAAGTGGGAAGACAGCTCAAAGAGACTGGTGTAGTTAAGAAACAATTTACTAGTTATAAATCCACTGGAGTTGGAATATTTACTTATTATGGTTGACATATTAAACTTTTAGCCAACTCTTGTGGTCCGTTAATTTATTTATCATAATAGCTACTTTAATTGAATTCCATTAAATGATAAGTTTCGTATTTTCTTCTAATTTCTAAGTATATATATGGGTCGTTCATTTATATATTCAATACCACATAGTAACTCATGTAGCATAAGCGTTTACATTATAGAATTCGTTCGATATTCATAGCTCTAAAATCAAGATTAGTAATTTGTATTATATGATTCATGTTTCATGATCTACGATTTATTATTCCAATTTAATCCCAATTATATATATATATATATATATATATATGGGAAATTCTATGCCGCACACACACGTAGTGTGCCATGTGTGATAATAGGTCTATTGTGACACATGAAAGTGTCACATTAGCTATTTTATGAATGCGGCATAGAATTTTCCATACACACACATATATATATATATATATATATATATATTGTGACTATAGTGGGAAGCAAGATCCAAATTACTTCAATTCATTGGGTACAATAGTATATTTAATAAAGTTAGGAACAAGATAGCAAAGTCCATTTAATTAATGAAATGATATCGTAATAATTGATAAAGAAGAGAGTAATTTTGGGGAGAAATTTCTATTTTGTCTATATATATATGATGTAGGATCCTTGAAAGAAGGGGAAAAGGCCACAAAATCAAGTGAAACGTGTAACACTAACTTGCGGAGTTTAGGGGATTCCATATTATCCAATATTTTAAAGATTACCCATAGGTTTAGGGAAATTAATTTGTGGCCCCTACTTGATTCGATATTTGACAACTATGCCTTCTACGTGATTGGGGAATATAAATGAGTTATTAAACCTTTTTTTGTGACTCTTCATGCCACGTCAACAAAAATAATCTCAAACGTTGACCCATTTTTCTTCACCAATAAAAGAAAAATAAAACGAATCTAGTACACGTTTGATGTATAGAAATATTAAAATATTTATATATTTCTTAAATAAGATTTATTTTAATATATTATATATAAAAAAAAAGTTTGACTTCTATAATCATTTTGCCTTCAGTGAAAAAGGTTCGATCATATGCAATTTATTTTGCATCTTGATTTCAACGTCTTGATTTCAAAAATCACGGTGTATCATATTTTTTGGATACATAGTAAACTATTGCATCGATATTCTCTCTCCTAATTCATTTTACCATTTCTTGAAAGCAAGCATGAAAAGACAAACAAAAAATCGAATAATATCAGTAGAAGATATAAATGTTGAATTTTAGAGAAACAAATGGGGCAAAGGACTCCCAAAAGCCCCTTTATCTTTTTATGTTGCATGGGAATTACTAAAAGATAGTTTTATCATGCATTGGCCCATTTCTCATATTATCTTAAGACATGATAGATATAAAATATATATATATATATATATATATATATATATATATATATATATATAGTTTCGTATCCATTAATTAATCCTCAATTTTATAATGATCTTGTGTGACATTGTTAGGACAGCCTTGTCTTCTTGACTAGGAAACTGCGACAATAATTACGCCCTAGTGTTTCTAATCAATAATAGTATTAAAAAAAATAGAGATGTTTTTTTTTTTTTTTTTAACTTTGATTATAGTTATATTGTTGATCAAGTTGTAACGTTATTTAATTTATTAAGCAGGTTTTATGCATCTGAAGTTGTGGCAGCTTTAGAGTACATTCACATGATGGGGATTGTATATCGAGACCTTAAGCCGGAGAATGTGTTAGTAAGATCCGACGGTCACATAATGTTGACCGATTTCGATCTCTCTTTAACGTGTGACGACTCCACATCCACCCCGGCTCAACTAATATCGAGCCAGAATCAGCCCAATGCACCACTGAGCCACGACGCGGGCTTGCCGCCCGCTTCGTGCATCCTTCCGAATTGCATAGTCCCGTCCGTCTCGTGCTTTAACTCTAACTATAAGCGCAGGCGGAAGAAGAAGTCGGACCGCCATGTTGGGCCCGCGTTTGTGGCCGAGCCCATCGATATCCGTTCAATGTCCTTTGTCGGGACCCACGAGTACTTGGCCCCGGAGATTGTCTCCGGGGAGGGCCATGGCAACGCGGTAGATTGGTGGACACTAGGAATATTCATATTCGAGTTATTTTACGGGGTGACGCCTTTTCGCGGGATGGATCATGAGATAACTCTAGCGAATATTATGGCTCGGGCCCTCGAGTTCCCTAAGGAGCCGGTCATACCTAGCGCGGCCAAGGACTTGATATCGCAGTTGCTCGTGAAGGACCCGGCTCGACGGATGGGTTCGACCATGGGCGCGTCGGCCATCAAGAAGCACCCCTTCTTCCATGGCGTGAATTGGGCGCTCTTGAGATGTGCATCGCCACCTTTTATTCCTCCCCCATTTACTAGAGATGTTGTATCTAATCAAGACAACACTGTGGAATATTACTAGCTTGGGCAAACATTTTTTGAATATCAATCTACCTATTAATTAATTATCATAAAATTACGGAATGAGTTCTTTATTGTTAATAAATGGCTGCACAATGTAGTTCGATATATAGGATTAAAATAGTTTGACTAATAATTGTATGTTGGGTGACTAGACTTCGAGAAAATATTATAACTATCAAGACAATGACATTTTAATTTAATATTTAACTTGTGAAAAATTCTAACCAACATTTCATTCTCTTGAGCCATTTGTGCATTAATCTGGTTAATGACGGATGCAGAAGCAATTGTTTTACTAATTGATTTTAAAATTTATTTACTTAATTTGTAGAAACGTATATGGAAATTTTCAGCTTTGCCTCCTTTTTTTGAGTTGGGGAGAAGGGGAGAGGACGTGTCTTGAATCCAAGACATCTGTCTTTTATGTAGGGATTTTTACTGTTTGAATGTCTCCGAGCGAACAATGTTTTCTCCTTACATTATTTAATTTTTCTGGTGGACAAATTTCATGAATGTATCTATTGATTGTGAGTGGTTATGTCCATATATACTATTATTCACAACAATATATGTCTCATGAAATAACAATATACTTAACTCAATAAAATTTGGATTAATTTTCTTAAAAACCATGAATTTTGAGCATATTTATAAATACAATACGAATTTTAAAAGTAAACAATTAAACCACTAGTTTTTAATTTGGGTATCATTTAACATCTTCAAATTTTTGGGGGACATTTTTTTTTTATTGATTCAGCTCCCAATTTGCTGGTCTATTCAAGTCTGGCATGGCTTGACCATCAATTCTTGACAAGAGAGAGAGCTCAAATTTGGCCATACCAGCCAGCGTCTTCTTTCAAAAATTGATGGTCATAGTCCCACAACAAGCTCGAAGAGATGAGCAAAGTTTACGGTAAAATCGTGATAAATTTTTATTTTTTAGAAATTTGAGGATGCTGATTAACATACACGGACTAAAAATTGGTGTCTTAATTGCCTACTTTTAAAATTCATGTTAAATTTGCAATTATACCCAAAATTTATCATTTATAATGCAATTAACTCATAAATTTTAATGTATATGGATAATTAGGGTGCAAAATGGATATAAAAGGGTAGCTTTCAAGAATGTTTGTTTGACATACATGTTACGACAACATTGAAAAGGACCCAAAATTTGTTCACAAGAAACTGCAAGAAATTATTTTATTTTTTTAAAAGGTTGTTTGATAGTCCATGCTTTATTGCAATAATAGGGGGACAGAGGAAACTTCGTTTTCATTTAATTTATGGTGATAGCTTAGTTTATTAGCTCTAAGTCAATGCATATATCTATGTCTATCAATTGTCGACAAAATGCATCTAAACAATATTTGATGCAGACAACCATTGCATCGGAAATCCACTACATTTTTTGTGGTTGTTTTTTAAGTTTTATGTTCCACATTTTAATTTATATATAATCTCATCAAATTATTCTTTTATTTAGTCTGGCCCTATATATACATAGCAGCTTTAATTTAATTTGGTTTTTTTCTTCCATGTATAGAAAAAAAAATTCAATTTATTATGTATTGATCTTAACTCATTTGATATCGAATGTAAATAATACTCTAAAATTTAAAATGTGAGTTTTTTAAATGAGTGATCGCTCTAGTTATAGCTACTTTCATTCACGTTCAGTATGTATATGTGTGTGTATCTCAACAATCGTTGACACTTACTGACTAAGCTTGTAGTATCGTACATTAATGATTCATGAATTCGTGTTTTACTGAAAATATCCAAACAGTGAAAATCCTTATATAAATTGTAAATGTCTTGAGCTCGAAATCTATTATTTAAAAAAAAAAAATTGATCCATGAATTCATTGTAATGTTTGGCCCGTGAGAGTTGAGACAACTTGGTACAACAAATATATATAAATCATGCATTGCATGTAGTCCTAGTGTAAAGTAAAAGCTAAAATATATTTTAACTTTTCTTTGGATGAGATTATCAGCCTCATTTAATTTATTCCTGTAAAAACACATTGCAGCGTATTATATAATTGGAATTTAATTGTGTCAACTTCACTGACTAAAAAGGTTATATATATATATATATATATATATATATATATATAAGAATAATAGCCTACATCTTAATACGAGTACTTTTTATGGACATAGAACTTCTATGTGGCTGCCGCATCACCATATTTTATTATTATTATTATTATTATTATTATTATTATTATTATTATTATTATTATTATTATTATTGATTTAGTTTATTTTTTATAATTACTAATTAGAGTTATTTCATCAAATTTGAGTTTATAACTATTTTTGAAAATTTATTTTTTATATTTATAGTTAATAATTAATTTTAGGGTTTGATTATTCTATAGTTGGTTATAGATAATTTTTTAAATTTCAATTATTAACAATAAATATTAATTAGGATTGATTTTTTATAATAAAAATTGGTATGATGACCGAAAAAGGGAGGGTGTCTACAAAGAGTGTTCATATAAAGTGTGCGATCTAACAAAACTATATATATATATATATATATATATATAAAAGGATACCTACTATTAATAAAGACATGCGACATTGATGGTAATGTTATTCTCTTCTTGGACTTTTGGGCATCATATGTCACATTTTTTGGGCCTGAGGGCCCATAATGTTCGGCCCATCGTTGTCACTAATTACATGGTCCTAATCTTTCCTATCTTTTCTTTTTTCTTTCTATTTTTCCTACTATTTCCTTCTTTCTTTTCGGATCAGATCCTCTGTTGCAATTCCTATTCCACTTGGTATTGTATAACTAGATTTTATTTTTATTTTTTTTAAATATTAATATACCCTAATTGAGGATAGATAAACCCTAAATAAAAAATTTTAATTAAATAAAATCATAATAAATTAAAATAATAATAAAAAATTAAAAAAAAAGGTTTGGAACAGAAAATATAATAGAAAATGTAATAAGTGATCTGATGTGCTTTCTTTCTTTGTTTCGATGCTACACTTTTCATATTTCGTTTGTTCGTTTTCTTAATACTCTTTTTAAATAGATAAACTTAAGTGTATTGGTGATATATATAAACTTGATATAGACTGATTTCGACCATTACAAATGAATCATACACACAACTTTACTTTTTAATATATAATTTATTTTAAAGATACCCGTCTCGAGTTTTAGCATATGTGACACAAATGACACATGCTTAAGTTAGTTAAGTACGGTTGTTCGGGATGATCATGGTGTGTTTGTGGTTGCACGAGTTTGTAGATTTTCGAGTCCAAACTCTGTCAACTTTCGAGCAAAATAATTATAAACTAGCATTGTGTCTTTAAACCCAAATTTTGAAATGCTTTTCAATCCCAGTAACCGAGTAAACCAGAGCACAAAAACAACCATCAAACTCCGTCAAGAAAATATTGCATTTATCATACACAAACCCTCTTATGTTGGGATCGGGTGAGGTAAAATGCAGAACTACTCCCTGCCAAAATCAAACGATACAATGACACCAACACTATCTTAGTAATAAGAACCATTCACATATGCACCAGATCCAATTCCGATTTTCATCATCATCATCATCATCATCATCATCATCATCATCATCGTAATAATTACTCAAGAGTCTAATAAACTTATAATCTTAAGTTTCATCAACAAAGCCGATTTTCATCATCATCATCGTAATAATTACTCAAGAGTCTAATAAACTTATAGTCTTGAGTTTCATCAACAAAACTGAGGCCACACGCAGTAGAAATAGTAGACATGGTGCAGTCGCTAGTATGGCGAGAAAAATTAGGACAAGGAAGAGGTTTTGTTATGAACTCTAGCCTATCTGACAATAGAGAAGAAGGTGTCGATGGTGGTGAGATGTTAAGAGGGAAAGAGTGGGAATTAGGCAGCGGAGTGGCATCGGAGAAGAAGAACAAGAATTGATTTTTAGGAACTGAGTTGCTAAACCATATTGTTAATTGAATTAAGAAAGGGGATCTTAATCCTAGCCATGGATTTGCTTAGTCTGACTTGCGGCTGAGATTTAATTAAAGTTAGTAGTTGTTGTTTCTTTTTTAATTCCAAGTGGGCTTTAATTTTTGTTTTTAATTGCTATGTAATGGGCCAAAGTCTAAGCCCACTTGTAATAGGGTTAAAACCCTCCATTTTCCCTAATAAAGGACTATGAGAAAAATTCCTTGAACTTTCCTCCTTTTTCCTCTGATCCCCCTGCCTTCTTCTACATAATCTTCCCCCATTTCTTACCAAGATTTAAACTTTACAATATATATCATCAAATCCAGTCAGATCCATCAATATTACAACTATTGGGAGGAGTAAACAAAAGAAAATTGAAAAAATACATTGGAGATCACCACAGTTGGTACTCAGAGCCAACCATCCTTGGACTCAGATATGACAGATAACACTCGTTTTAAGGACCTGTTGGAAGCACAAAAGAAACTAGATCAGACCCTCTAAGCAGAGACATTAAAAAGGGAAGCAGCTGAAAAAAAAATACAAGAGAAGATGGAAGGCATGAACAATGATATGCAAGGGAAATTTGAGTATCTTACCAAACTTTTGGCTGAAATAAGGTTGGAACTGTTGAAAAGAAGCAAAGTCAAGGAGCCTGCAGCTGAAGAATCAATTCTGGGTGAACCACCTCCTTCAACTACCCAAGGATCGCCTTTTCCAGCCACTCAAGGATCAGCTGGCTACCATGGGCAATCTGTTGCAAGAACTATGGCTGTTATGGATCCACAAAACCCACAAGTAATCAACCCTTTACCTAAGGTAGATTTCCCAAAATTTGATGGGTCACTCCCTAATCATCAAGTGCAATAGGTATTTTAGTATGATTCCTAACCTATCTGATGTTGGGGTTTTTTTGAATTGTACCCCACAAGATCTTTTTGGATGTCATTAATTCTAAGCTCATGTATATCATAATTTTATGTGTGACATTAATTATCCTATGTTGAATAATCATGCAAGTCCAAAATCGAATCTACTGCAGCAGAAGAAAATAAAATCTATTGAAAAAGTACTTACAAACGTTGTCGAGTTGCTCACGGGATTAAAGGTCTAATCCCGTTGTTGATGGAGAATACACGATCTCGGCTAATCATCATGGTGTTCGAAATCTCACAGCTCCAATATTCTACTTCTTGATCTTCTGTTGTATTCCCGGACCTTGTTTAGATGTAGGGTGGGCTGCAGACTACTAAACGGGTGTGGAAACTCTAGGAATCAAGAGAGCACTTAGAGGGGCTGTATTAGGCTTATTTTTTCTTTGAATTTTCGTGGCCTCCCTCCCTTTATATAGGGGAGGGGATGAAAATTAACTCCCCAAACCCGATTGGGCTTGGGCCTCCAACTCTTGTTCCATTCCCAGTCCACTTAGGTCATATTGGGCTACAACATGGATCTAGAAGAATATTAAATTGGCCTTCTAATTTATTTAATTTCCAATATCCAATAAACTTAGGATATAATTAAATAAATTAAGTATTATTTTTATTCCACTAAAGAAATAATACTGACCTACTAATTTAATACATATTTACGAATATGCTTTCTTCTTTAGTTCAGCCATTCCCCATGTTTAAGATATAATGTCCATTAATTAATTATGTAAGCTTCTGATAGCTATAATTAATTAATATCTTGTCCTTGAGTAGTACCGCACGACTTCCGTTTATCATGATAAGAATAAATTATTATTCTGTCTGCAGGGCTTTCCATAATCCTTGTGCTTCCTCAAGGGGACACCATCAACCTGGCGCACCAAGACACGGTGCCCCTACATATTGCACGACCCATCATATGTGTAAATGTTACAACCCAAGATATCGAGATTATTGATTCTATGAAAGAATCTCACCCTTTGATAAATTAAAGCTGCAAACACTACACATATATGTCCGCCAATATATAGGGGTTAAGAACCCGAACTCTATGGATTCTTATTCTCTCATTTAAGGTCAGAACAGATAATAGAATCCTAAGTAGATCCTCCTCAATACACTTGCCCGTGTACTAGAATAATCAGTTAGTCAAGATAAACTAACTATCAGATTATTCTATGGTGTACCGATGGTGGGTTCAGGACCATCTAAGCCGTGAGCCTTTTAATACAATGCAAGGAATCCGATGATATGATCTTTACCGTGTGTTGACCCACACCATATCATCTACAATATAAGTATATGGAACATGCAATTAAACATAAGAATAATTAAAAGCACATGGTGACTGCAATTATTATTCAATCCATATTATCTTAAATATTATTGTTTACTGTATACAAAGATAAGATTTCTAGTATACAAAACCAACATCTGATGGCCAAAAGATTGCCCTAGCTACCATGCAATTTGAGGGAAAGGCAACACAATGGTATCAAAACCTTGCTGCTAAGGGATTAGATATTACATGGCAGCAATTTTTGGAGGTGATCTCTGCTAGATTTGATGACCTTAAGGAGACCAAGATCATTTGTGAATTCAACAAGCTTAAACACATTGGATCCTATGAAGATTATGTAGAGCGTTTTGAGAAACTAAAAGTATGTATGGATTTGCTACATCCGGGGGAGTTCACTGAGAGCTATTATATGGCAAGTTTTCTAAGTAGCCTAGGTGAGGAACTTAAGTCTGCTATTATGATGTTCAAACCCACTGATCTGCAGCACACCATTGAGCTTGGGCAGAGTCAATTATTAACCATAGAGGCTATTTCAAAGAAACTCAAAGGGGCTGGCAGAACCTATCCCAGCAACAATCCATATTTTCCCAAAACTACTGCACCAAACACATTGGCTAAGGGGAATACACCTATTTTCAATCCTACCAAACCCCCAGTTAAGTTGTTGACTACAAGTCAGATGGCAGAAAGAAGGCAGCAGGGACTTTGTTACAATTGCGATGAAAAATTTGTTCCAGGTCATAAATGCAAACAGAGAATTATGTATGTTATGGTGACTGAGGAGGGGGAGTTAATCCATCTTCAAGACCAGGAGATACAAGAAGAGGATGAAAGGAAAACTGAAGAATTGATGGAAGAGACACAACTATCATTAAATACACTAACAGGTAATGAAGGCCTAACTACCATGAGGTTTAAAGGCAGCTATGAGGGACAACCTCTGCAGATCCTAATTGATACATGGAGTACCCTTAGTTTCATTAAGGGTACCACATCCGAGAAGTTGGGAATTCCTCTAAAGACTGTCACCCCTCTACTCTTTAAGGTAGCTAATGGGCATAGGCTCATCAGTGAACAAGCTGCAGAGAATTTTACTTGGGATATGCAAGGCCACAAGTTCAAGAACTCACTCAGACTTCTCCAAAATGAGGGTTATGACCTCATACTAGGGGGTGATTGGCTCAAAGCCTGCACTCCCATAGAATTGGATTATGATAGGATGGTTGTAACTGTTAAGTGTGAATGTAGGAAGGTGAAGATGTATGCACAAACTTCTCAGGCTGAGTGTTAGCTCATCTCCAACCATTCTCTATATAGTTTCCTACACTCTAAGCATATCAGTGAGTTAGAGGAACTGTATGTTATCACAGCCCCCCACAGAAAAACAGAAACTCAACCAAGATTTTCAGGCTCTAATTACTGAGTTTGCAGATGTCTTTGCAGAACCTAAGGGATTGCCTCTCATTAGAGGGGTGGAACACCAGATAATTTTGAAGGAGGAAAGTGTTCCTAAACATCAGTATCCCTACAGAACTTCTCATGACCATAAGAATGAAATAGAGAGGATTGTTAAGGAGCTATTGGACTCGGGAGTTATACAGAATAGTCAGAGCCTTTTTACCTCACCAGTTCTGTTGATGAAGAAGAATGACAGCACCTGGAGACTTTGTGTGGACTATAGATATCTTAATGGGTTGACAGTAAAGCATGATTACCCAATCGCAGTGATAGATGAGTTATTATATGAGCTATATAGAGCACATGTATTTTCAAAAATTGATTTAAGGTCCGGATACTTCCAGATCCTTATGAAACCTGAACACAGGTACCTAACTACATTCAGAACCCAACATGGCCACTACGAGTTCCTAGTGATGCCATTTGGGTTGTGTAATGCTCCAGCAACCTTCCAATCCTTGATGAACCAAGTATTCAAAGGTTGCTTGAGGAAGCATGTGTTGGTATTCTTTGATGACATCCTGATCTACAGTAAGACCAAGGCAAAACACCAAGAACATCTCAAAGAAGTATTCCTAATACTAAGGAAGAATTCTTTATATGCCAAGGAATCTAAATGTCAGTTTGGAAGAAGTAGTATTGAGTATTTAGGGCATATAATTTCAGGATAAGGGATATTTACAGACCCCCAGAAAATTGAGAGTATGAGGGACTGGCCAGCACCTAAGACAGTCAGGCAACTAAGAGGTTTCTTGGGATTGACATGTTACTATAGAAAATTTATTAGGGGGTATGGTGTTATTAGCAAACCTTTGACAGTCCTTCTTAGGAAGAACATGTTCAAGTGGAATGATGAAGCAGAACAAGCCTTTAATAACCTCAAGGTAGCTATGATGTGTGCTTCTGTTCTAGCCCTACCCGACTTCTCTAAGCCTTTCATATCGGAGACGGGTGCTAGTGGGTATGGTATAGGGGCTGTCTTAATGCAGGAAGGGAGACCGATTGCTTACATGAGTAAGACATTGTGCCCTAAAAATCAAGCTTTGTCTATTTATGAAAGAGAGTTCCTCGCAGTCCTTATGGGTATACACATGTGGAGACACTACCTATTGAGGCATAAATTCATAATCAGGACTGACCAACAAGCCCTCAAACACTTGTTGGATCAGAAAACTATGTCTCCTACTCAACAGAAGTGGATAACTAAGCTCTTGGAACTAGATTACGAAATCTATTATAGAAAAAGGAAAGAAAATAGAGCTGCAGATGCACTGTCCAAAGTACAAGGAGAAGATGATAGTTGTCTGGCCTTAAGTACAATAACACCTACTTGGCTTAAGGAGGTAGTGGAGAGCTATACAAATGAGACTTTTTGCCAAAAAGTGATCACCTCCAAGGAGAGTGATCCCACCTTGTTCCCAGATTTCACATTCACTGAAGGGCTACTAAGACAAAAGGAGAGAGTGATGGTAGGTTACCATAAGGGATTAAGACAGAAGATATTGGACACCATGCATGGATCACCCTATGATGGTCATTCAGGGATCTATGGTACTTATTTCAGGCTCAAAAGGTCTTTCTACTGGCCAGGAATGAAGATGAATGTGATCAAGCTAGTGAAGGAATGTGATGTTTGCAAGATGAACAAGCCAGAGCATGGTTTAAAGCCTGGGCTGCTGCAACCCCTGCCCATACCAGAGCAATCATGGACACACATTAGCATGGATTTTGTGGAGGGCCTACCTAAGTCTGGGGAAAAAGATACCATCTTGGTAGTCATAGATCGACTGACCAAGTATGGCCATTTTATAGCCCTATCACATCCTATAACTGCCCAGGCTGTAGCCAAGGTCTTCATGGATAATATCCATAAATTACATGGCACTTTAGTGAGCATTGTAACTGACAGAGACAAATTGTTCACTAGTAATTTTTGGAAGGAACTCTTTAAGGGGTTAGGTGTTACTCTAGCATTCACATCTGCCTACCATCCGGAAACAGATGGATAGACTGAGAGATTAAACAGATGCCTGGAGAACTATCTGCAGTGCATGATATCTAGTTTTCCAAAATAATGGGTTAAGTAACTGGCCCTAGCCGAATATTGGTACAACATAAATTATCACTCGGCTCTAAGGCTAACCCCATTCCAAGCCCTCTATGGGTATGAGCCTCCTAACCTATCTATGGGTCCTTACCTAGACTCCACTAATGAAGAGGTAAAAGATACACTGCAGCAAAGACGGCTGGTGTTGCAGCACATTAGGGAGATTTTGCAGCAAACCTAGAATCGAATGAAAACTTATGCAGATAGAAACAGAGTGGAGAGACAATTCGACATAGGGGGTTGGGTTTACCTGAAGTTGCAACCATACCGCCAGAACTCAGTGCAGCTTCGTAGGAATGTGAAGCTGGCTTCCAGGTATTACGGTCCCTACCAAGTGATTGAAAAAATCAGTAAGGTAGCCTATAAGCTAGACTTGCCTGTTGGGTCACGAATTCATCCGGTTTTTCATGTATCGTTGTTAAAGAAAAAGATTAGTGAGGGGGATGTACCTCTTCAGGAACTGCCATTGACGACTGATGAAGGACTGTTCTGCGTGGTTCCCACTGCTGTTCTAGGGAGGCGGATTGATAACCGAGGTTCGACTACAATTTCTCAAATCTTGGTACAGTCGGGTGAGGAAAGTTTTAATCTTTCCAGCTGGGAAGACTCCTCTTTTATCTACAAGAAATTTTGTGGTTTTGATCCTCAAGGACGAGGACCAATTCAAGAAGGGAGAATTGTTATGAACTCTAGCTTATCTGACAATAGAGAGGAAGATGTCCATGGTGGTGAGATGTTAAGAGGGCAAGAGTGAGAATTAGGCAGCGGAGTGGCATCGGAAAAGAAGAACAAGACTTGATTTTTAGGAACTGAGTTGCTAAACCATATTGTTAATTGAATTAAGAAAGAGGATCTTAATCCTAGCCATGGATTTGCTTAGTCTGACTTGCGGCTGAGATTTAATTAAAGTTAGTAGTTGTTGTTTCTTTTTTAATTCCAAGTGGGCTTTAATTTTTATTTTTAATTGCTATGTAATGGGCCAAAGTCTAAGCCCACTTGTAATAGGGTTAAAACCCTCCATTTTCCCTAATGAAGGACTATGAGAAAAATTCCCTGAACTTTCCTCTTTTTTCCTCTGATCCCCCTGCCTTATTCTACATAATCTTCCCCCATTTCTTACCAAGATTTAAACTTTACAATATATATCATCAAATCCAGTCAGATCCATCAATATTACAACTATTGGGAGGAGTAAACAAAAGAAAATTTAAAAAATACATTGGAGATCACCACAGGTTTCAATCCATATTGATGAAGCAATTTGTAGGAGTTGGTAGATGGATTCCAAAGACGCTTATCGTTGTGATATTTCAAGCAAAGCAATCCTTTGCAAGACGCCATCACTGAGGGATTCAACTTCCCAGTCCCCGCAATAATCGTCATTAGGATTTTTGACCTCAAATCTATAGCCATCGCAAAATTCATGAGGATTTTCGATCTCAATGGGTGGTAGATATGCATCTTCAATACTGCATTCATGTAGTAAGGACGTTGATATTCTCGACAACTGGAATTCTTTGGAACCTTTTTTTACACGAGACAGACGAAGATGATGAGTTTCCATGTTTGCGGAGAAATCGCAAGAGATCCCTAGTCTCAACTTTTGTGTGTCGATCGTGATCCAATATCAAAATCGTACATGGTTAATAATGTTTTTATAAAAATAAAATTTATTATATTATAATTAATCTTAATTAATATTTACTGCTAAAAATTGAAATTTAATTTTAATAAGTTATTATATGTTTACTCTGCATGATATTAAAATAGTGGATAACTCAATGCCCGTGATAAAATGAGTTTGAGTGCCTATTTGTAGGATATGTTTCCCACCTAAAGAGCTGGGATATGAATGATTTATAAATCCTCTCATCCTCTAATTAAATCCTTGAAGTAAACAAATAATAAAAAATAATAAAAAAATCCTAATTAGGTGGAATAAACCGTAAATAATAATATAAGATTATATTAAGCCAAAAGAAATTAAAATTGAAGAAAAAAAATAAAAGAAAAGGTAATAATTTTAATGTTTGGTATATAGTTGACACACAAAAGTTTTTTTTTTTTGTTACAAGTTGACACACAAAAGTTAAGATTAGAGTATTTCGCATGTTGTTTCTGATCCACTGGCACAACTTTAAGCATTTAAGAACGTGATTGGTACAGTGGACTTGAATAAAATAAAATGATTATTTCTATTCCGTCGATTGGTATCGTTCAAAATCGGAAATCACCATTCCCGATAGAATTCTTATTCCCAAAAGAAGTGGAATAACCATTACATCCACCCCGCGGGTTTAGCTATTCCCAATGATCAAAAAAATTAATATATAATATATTTATACATAATCATGTCTTATAATATTATTTTATCATATTTAGAAAAATAAATAAAAAATCAAATTAAATAATTTATTATTATTATTGTTGTTGTTGTTGTTGTTGTTGTTGTTGTTATTATTATTATTATTATTATTATTATTATTATTATTATTATTATTATTATTATTATTTCTTAATTTTTTATATTATTTATTTATTTTCAAAATATAATTTAAAAATATGTGTTAAAATCAAATTTTGATAACTTTTATAATTTTGTTGAAGAAAAATGAAAGTGATACCAAAACAAATATAACATAAAAATTTGTTATAATACAATATAAAATTTTTATGTATTTGATATAATTTATGAAGTAATATATTCAAATGAAAAATTAAAATGTTAAAGTATTTTTCTATGAAGTAAAAAATATTTTTATTAACTTATACAAACTATTCTATATTGATTAATTAAATATTTTAGAATAAAATTTTTCAATAGAATAAATCAATTATAATTTGCTAAAAAAATTAGAAAAAATCATATACTTAAAAAGAAAAATGGCGTTTAGAAATAGAAAAAATAAATTAAGGCATGCGTTGATATTTATTAGCTACTACGTATACTTTATTCAATTATAAGAAGATTTGAAATCACATAAAATATTCATTTATAAGATAAAAAAATTAATATTTCATTTCGTTCTTCATTCCATAGATACACCAGTCATAAGAATGGTCATTCCATTCAGACCCCCATTCCATTCCTAAATTCATTCCATTCATACATAATTCTATTCTATCATACCAATCACCTTCTAAGAGTATCTTATAAACTTTTACCCAATTTTTAAGTATAAATTATCGCTCCTCAATCTTCATGTTGCACCCCTAAACACGATGACACTCTGAATTTTTGTGTTACATTATTAAATTTATAATTTTATAATATTTTTTTTAAAGTATAAAAGCTATCAATTCATCACTCAAAAAATCATACTATGTTTTAATTTATTTTATTTTCTAATTATTTTTTTATAAAATATTTATTATTTGTCTATTAAATTTGATAAATAATTATCTGATAATTTTTAACTTTTAAGTCGTCAATTGAAATATATAATTTTTTTGAGGTCCTTTAATATAGATCAATTTTCTTTTGGTAACTTAGAATTCTAAAAAATAAACAAATAAAAGGGCGGTGAGAATCCTGGCAAATTAGCACTGCTAATGAAATTTGAATTTCCGTCGCTTACTAATAATATTAGTATATAAAAACACCAATTAAATCATCAGTAAATCATCTTGTTTTGGCTAATAAAAAAGATTGGATTTTTGTAGCAAAGGAATTTGAATCAAACTCTGCGAGTTATCTCAGAGAGAAGAGAATGGAAGCAGCTCAGAAAGAGAGCGGTAATTCCGCCGCCGGCGAGGAGGAAGAGCCCATGGTTGGGCCCGGCCCGGCGCCCCGTGCCCGACCCAAACGCCCTCTGCAGTTCGAACATGCCTATCTCGATTCGCTTCCCTCCGCCAACATGTATGTGCGTGTGTTTATGGGCCAAATTCTTCGCGTATGTATGGGTTTAGGGGTTTTAGGGTTTATAGTTATTCAAAAGAAAAATGTGGTGGGATAGAATTTGATTTTCAATTGAACGCAGGTATGAGAAGAGTTACATGCACCGCGATGTGGTTACGCATGTGGCTGTTTCGGCGGCTGATTTTTTCATATCTGGGAGCGCGGATGGTACGATTTTGACTTGATTTTAGCTGTTCTGAAGTTGCTTAGGTTATTTATTTGCAGCGAATGTCGTGTTGCTAATCTGAAGTTCGGATTTTTAGTTTGGAATTCAGTGTCTTACGCATTTGTCTGAATGCCCCTTGATTTCCGCTTGTTTGAATTTTGGGAAATTGGTTGATTCATGAAAAAGAAAGAGTGTGGAGGGGAAACTTTGAAGGTCGGTTGGTGCTTACTGTTTTGTTTGATGTTTTCTTTTATCGGGCACGTGGTCCTGGTGGCCTTCTATCTCAATGCTGAAAGATGCAAATAAGAGGCATTGCACCAGTTAGGTTCACTCATATTATTGCTACTGTAGATGGCTCATTTGGTTCTTGTTCGTTATATTATTCCTTTCGTTGAGCAGTTTGGTTCTTGGGGCAATATGAGTGCCATGTCGGTTTGTCCATGGGCCATTGGGAATAGTAGTAGTATTTATGAAGGTACGAATTTATTGAGTTAAGATTGGTATTAGTGCTGATTAGGTTTTCTTAACTTGAGGATTCTTAGTCTGTTAGCTTCGGTTTCATAAAAGTAATTTTGAGGAATTCTTTCACCTAATCCCCTTGACTCCATCATAAAAGCTTTTTATTCGTTTGCAATGCCTCGTAGAATCACCACTAACAAAAATAGAAAGAATAGTTTCCATTGGGAGCTATGTTGCTCCCTTTACCTTTAACTTGAGTACAATGAAGTTTTCTTCAATCACACCCATATTTCTCATATTTTCTGGTGTTTGTAAAGATATGATAATGCTTCACTTGCCTTCTTTCGGAGAGTTGATTGGTTATGCCATTTACAGTGAGGGTGATGTTATTGGTTGTCACCTCTGTACTGAGCACTATTCTTCTTACAGGCCATATAAAGTTTTGGAAGAAAAGACCCACTGGTATAGAGTTTGCAAAACATTTTAGATCCCATCTTGGTCCAATTGAAGGCCTAGCGGTGAGTCCCACTTTTTGCATGCTTTTAAGAATGGTAATATCAGGCGATTACCTTGATTTTGCATATTTCTAGTCTTGGTATTCTTGTTATGCATCTTATGTTTTTTTTTTCTCCTTTTCCTGAATCTTGTATGAGTAACAATAAAAATTTCTGAGGTATATAAGACTAATTTGCAGCACACCTCACCTGGGATCTCACCACCTATATTTTTGTCTAGCTTCTGTAATCATTTGCTTCAGTTATCTCATATTGTATATGCCCTGTTTGTCTCAATCCAATTTATTCATTCAGTAATCACCATATTTTCATTATTGTCTGGCAGGTTAGTGTAGATGGTTCTCTTTGCTGTACAATTTCAAATGACCGCTCCGTAAAAATATATGATGTATTTAACTATGATATGATGGCCATGATACGTCTTCCTTTTGTGCCTGGTTGTGTGGATTGGGTTTACAAACAAGGGGATGTGAAGGCAAAACTAGCGATTAGTGATCGTGATTCTCCCTCTGTCCATATATATGATGCTCGATCGGGCTCAAATGACTCCATTGCATCTAGAGAGGTAGCTTCCCCCTCCTTTTTATTTTCAATAAAATGTGAATCTGAACTCTACATTTGCTATGATTGCCTTTGAAACTAATTATCACTCGGTAAATCTTTTGAGCAGATACACCTGGGACCAATAAAATTTATGAAGTATAACCATGAATACGATACTGTGATCTCTGCAGACGACAAAGGGCTCATTGATTACTGGAGTCCTGCTACGCTTCAGTTCCCAGAAACTGGGTAAGTTTTCTATGTCTGGAACGTGCTTCATTTCAGTATCTAGAAACTGGAATTCTTCCCCCCTCTTTCGAATTGTCGCTGTCCTTGCGCCACTGAGATTTTGTTACGGGGAAAAGGTGAAGATATGGAGATATGGGAAGCACATTTCGATGAGTTTTAACATAGTTGAATTTTGGCTTAATTATACTCCAACGTTTGCAACTTATCACAATTATTCCCCAATATATACTTCAAGCAATATTACCCCCCAACGTTTCATTTTCTCCACAATTCTCCCCCCTGTCAAATTTTCCTGTGGCTGAAAGCTTACCCAGCTGCCGGAATCCAATATGGAAAATAATAATAATAAAAACTTCACAAGCCAAAACGACGGTGTATTGGAGTCTGTTAGGTCTTTCGATTATATCTGTTATGCTATCATTTATTTGGATAATTGTGGTAGATATGAAATACTTAGATTGCTATTATTAAGATGTGAGTTGTCATATCATCATGGCCTTTTGGGTTGGTACTTGTTTCTTTATGTGATGAGTTCTTTTGACAATATGTATGTAATAGGTTTTTTGTTTATGCATTAATGTGCAGGGTGACTTTTAGACTCAAAAGTGATACAGACCTTTTCACAATTGTAAAATGCAAGACCTCTGTTTCTTCCATTGAGGTAATATTTTTAGTATTTTTGGGTTGTTATCTTTAGTGTTGCCTTTTATATTCTTCCATTGGGGTCGCTTTATATACCAATGAGTTTTTGTTGCTTTTATTTGATTATTTACTATCACTACTGTCCTTTCTAGGTCAGTCCAGATGGGAAGCAATTTTCAATCACATCTCCTGATCGTAGAATACGTGTATTTTGGTTCAGAACCGGAAAATTGCGACGCGTATATGATGAATCTCTTGAGGTAATAGTTATATACTAAATCCTTTCTCGTTAGATTTAGTCCACTTTAAAATGTAGTTATATAGACTACATATCTTTCTACTTTAGGTTGCCCAAGATCTCCAGAGGAGTGATGCCCCTCTATACAGGCTTGAGGCTATTGATTTTGGACGACGAATGGCTGTAGAGAAAGAAATTGAGAAAACAGAAAATGCACCACTACCTAATGCTGTATTTGATGAAAGCTCCAACTTCCTTATATATGCTACCCTTCTTGGAATTAAAGTAAGATATAAGATCTCCTATTAGCATGAAAGTGTTAACACTGCGCTTGTTTGTGGATTATATTCTGATGCTCATATCACTCTATTTATCCATCAACTATTAACTATTGTGTTCTTTTAGTTTCATATGGCAGTAACTTTTCTTGGTCATTTTTAGGTTGTAAATCTACATACCAACAAAGTTTCCCGGATACTAGGGAAGGTAGAGAACAATGATAGATTCCTAAGAATTGCCTTGTATCAAGGTGAACGGAGCAGTAAAAAAGTTCGGAAAATCCCTGCTGCTGCAGCAAATGTCAATGAAAGCAAAGATCCACTTATAGATCCTACTCTCTTGTGCTGTGCTTTCAAGAAGCATAGGATCTACTTATTCAGGTACTAATACTATTACTAGTGCTATAACGATTTTTGTATTCTGTTTTTGGGGTATCAACTACCTATCACTTCTATTTCATTAATGGTTTTGTATAGATATTCTTACACTTTAAATAATTAACAACCAATCCACCTTAGGAGAATGCAAGTCATATGGGTTGGTAGAAGAAAACCCGTGTTTATAATATTAAACTTGAGAATGATTTAATCATTTTCAGTAGGATTTGGTAAGCCTATTTCTAACCTGGAGTAAATGATTGCTGTTGCTTCTTTAGCCGGAGAGAACCTGAGGAACCTGAAGATGCTAGCAAGGGCAGAGATGTGTTTAATGAAAAACCGCCTGCTGATGAACTAATGTCAGTATCAGATATTGGGAAAACTGTCACGACTTCTCTACCAGACAATGTGGTGAGTGCTGTATTCTTTTATACCCTAATTGAGTAGCTCCCTGTAAATGCAAACTAACTTTCAAAGTTTTACGGTTAATAAGGGCCTTTACACTAGGGGAGAGGCTGGGCGTACAGGGGACTTGGGAGGGGGGGGGGGGTAGTTCTTTTTCTACATTATCTTAATATCTTTGTAGAGTGGCAGCTAGCTAATCAGCTACCTCATATTTTCCAGATCTTGCATACTACAATGGGTGATATTCACATGCGGTTATATCCAGAAGAATGTCCAAGAACGGTGGAGAATTTCACAACACACTGTAGGAATGGCTATTATGACAATTTGATCTTCCACCGGGTCATCAGAGGATTTATGATTCAGACAGGAGATCCTCTAGGAGATGGCACTGGTGGACAATCTATTTGGGGAAGGGAATTTGAAGATGAGTTTCATAAGAGGTATGCTTGATTTCTAATTCTGTTAGAATGTTCCTTTGCACCTGGGTAAGCTTTTTAAAAATCTGTTATGCATTTGCCCCTGAGGCTTTGATCTCCTTAAACTGCGGAAATGGTTGATGCATTTTATGTCCTGCTCGTGTACATTGGGTTTAATGGGGACCTCCGTGCTCATTGATACAGACAATAGAGATTCTATCTCAAATTTGACTTGTTACTTAAAGTGCTTGGTGGGAAGTGCCTAAACATTTGGATCCTCAGCAGTATTACAAAATGCTTTTAAAGTTTTTGATCATCTAGTGCTTATTTTTAATATTTTCCCATCCCATCAATCACATGGTGACTTCTCAATGAACTTTTTGGCTCTTGATTCATAGCATAACTTTACCGATGAAAAATACTTATTTATCATATCAAACACTTTGTTGACTCTTGACTTCAATGCATGAGTTCAAATGTTCATAAATATTCTGCTGTTCCTGCAGTTTGAGGCATGACAGACCATTCACGGTTTCAATGGCTAATGCTGGGCCAAACACCAACGGCTCCCAATTTTTTATTACCACTGTTGCTACTCCCTGGTTGGACAACAAGCACACTGTTTTTGGTAGAGTTGTTAAAGGAATGGATGTTGTACAGGTACCCTTTGATTTTTTATTTCTGTCTTCTTGTTTTTCATTTGCTGTGTTATTATTTCATTTTTGTTTTTCAAATTTTTGGGTGAAAGCTCACTAGTCTTTAACTTAACAGACCATGGAGAAAGTGAAGACAGACAAGGGAGACAGGCCGTATCAAGACGTGAAGATCCTGAATGTGACTATCCCCAACTGAAATAATTTCCCTTAAAACTCGAAATCCTTGGAGCTCCTCAGTTCATCTAATTTATGAAGAAGTGAGGCACTTTTCTTACCAAGTGTTTTCATTCTATGTTCATGAGCTTTTTTTTCCGTTGCTCTCTTCAGCTTCATTAATCTTTGTAAGAAACTAGGAGCAAATGCTGTAAGATGATTGTGTTATTGTTCTCAGTTACGAAAATTGCAGCGTAGACATTCTTTTTGGCACGCGAATGGAGGAGAGCTCGATTATCTTGTGAAGTTTGTCGCTGTTTTTACGTGTCGAAAGGCACAAGGTTGAGGACCAGTTTGTTCTAAAGTGTCTGCTAGTCGACGCGAGAGCTTCGTTTCGTGTGTGTTAGTGTAGTGTTGTGGGTGGCTCAGCATTTGACAGTTTTTTCTGCTATGCAGGTTTTTGAAATATTAAGTAGATATACATGTTTTGTGTGATAATTGAGATGATTCATTGATCTCCAGGTTTGTTGACTGGGGATTAATGTAGGGGATACATCCTGCACGATAGGACATGATAAAACACTTGACAAAATACGAAAATACAAAATCTTAATTTTGGTTAATTTTTTATTTCATGTTTATTATAAAATAAAGGGTTAATTACCCCTCTATTTTCACAATCTTTTCTTTTTTGATTTTTCACATAATGTTTCAATTTTTGCAATAATTGTTAAAATCTTAACCTTTTGTTGCAATTAATTCAAAACATGGCCTAGATTTTTAACAAAAATAAAATAAAAAGGTTGTGATAATGGAGATTATTGATCCTAAAATAAATGAATATTGAAAGCACGATAAAATGGGGTATGAATATGATGATAATTGAACTTCGATCAGTCAGACGGTGATTTTAAACATTGGGGCGAACAAATCATAATAGAATATTTGGTTTGGTTGGTTTGACATGAGCCTTGACAACTAGACAAAATATGCATCAAACAATACTAAATATGACGTGGTAAAAAATTTAGATGAGATAATGTGATAATGAATTAGACACGAAAAATCTACCATCGACAAAAAATAATGTCATCTTTGGTAGAAAAGAATTTTGCTATCAACTTTTGGCTACTTCAAAAATCGAACGTTAAGATAATCAATCTTAGTTGGAAGAACATAATATTTATTGCTACACAGCAGCTAATCAAGCAACAAAAGTAGGAACTTGAAATTGAATTCAACACAACAATGTAAGATTCAAAATTGAGAATACTATATCGTTCATTGTCTCTCTGGGACTCACTCAAAGCAACAAATTCAGATCTCCCAACACAAACTAAGCCAAAACGATAAAAAGAGAACTTCTATAACAATAAAGTAAAGGACAGAGAGTTTGCCACAGTGTTGTTTCTTACAAAAGGAGTCACTTGGCAAATGTCTTAGTCGAAGAGACCGAGACCCATATCCTGCAACAAGAATGAATAATAGTTAGTCCACAAAAACTTCTTATAGATGCATATAAGGATGCTATTATGTGCATTAAGAATAGTAGGAGTGTGAAAAATTACGTCATCAGACTCCTCTTTCTCTTCTTCCTTCTCTTCTTTCTTTGCCTCAGCTGCGGCAGGTGCAGCACCACCAGATGATCCGCCACCAGATGCCGCAACAGCAACTCCACCACCTCCTCCTGCAGGAACTGAAGCCAATTTCTCCCTTCCGGCAGCAATCAGTTCAGTAATATCTTTACCCTTGACTTGAGACAAAAGCAACTCGATTCTTTCCTTGTCAGCCTCAGCTCCAACTGAAACATGAATGATATAACTTAATACGACCGGGAACAAGAAATTCAAACAAGGCATAGTCAGACATCCACCTATCAAAACCACATCTACAACCCAAAACCGACAACTTAGAAAAGAAAAGAACTGAAACAACACCTAAAAGCAACAACAGACTTTCTAATCTCCATTGTTCATGAATGCTGTCACATCGCATACAATAATCAAGACATGGTCTGTCAAATGTGACAAGTCCTAATCTAAATCCAAATCCAGCAATAGCAATCAAGGCTCTCATAATCAATGTGGTTCGATCTAAATTATAAAAGACCGTGATTTGCCACATTGGGATAACAATACATGTAAAAAACATACATTAACTGAGCATTGATTGAAGTAACTAATAACCACATACGCAACCAAAGATATCGAGAAACAAACCAAATTATTACAACTCTATAAAAAGAAAGAAAAAGCTACAAACTTGATTCTAAACAAATCACGGACAGACCAACAAGGCATAAACATCTCCAAAATACGAGCAAAAACTAAATACACGCAAAAATAAATGCACGCATAAATATTTATATCTTCTAGGAAAAAAATTCACTTTCAGCAGAATTCAGTAACTAAACCGGAAGGAAAATTAAGTGAGAGAGAGAGAGAGAGATAGAGAGTTAACCTGAGCCGAGGATCTTGCAAATATCATCGGCAGCTGGGGAAGTGTTTCCGCCCAACACGGCCAACAAGTAAGCTGCTACAACCTTCATATCTATCAGAATCGGAAAAACAAACTGAAAATTATTGCACGGATCAATTGAAACTGAAACAAACCCAAAATTAACAAAAGAAAAAGGAATTCGCTAATTTACTTGGATATTTTGAGGCGCAGATCACAGAAAATGCAGCTGCAGCTAGGGTTGTGTTTCTAGAAATGAAGCTGTACATACGATTGTGTAATATATATATGTGGGTGGCTGAATGTTGTTAGGGTTTACTTTGATTGGGTTCGTCCATTGGGCCTTCTTCCACTGTTGGGCTTTTAATTATTTTATTTTATTTGTTTCTTCTTTTTTTTTCTCCTTTTTGTGGATTTCATTTTTGAACTTCATACTGTATAATAAGAGTGGGTAAATTCTATGGTAAAATCCTGCAATACATTTCCCTTCTCTGTAGCGGACAAGTGTTCGGAGTCCACCCAATTTTGGTTATCCGCAGCCTTTTTTTTCAAAAATAAAATTTTCTGTCAAAAGATTCGGCCAATCGAAAAAATCTATAATGATATTTCAACTAATATATTGTGACACTTCGACAACCTATTGTGACAGTCCGAAACTGAAATTATTTTATCGGTCGTACGATAATAGTCTATTTTTTTCATTTTTTTTACATCATCACATATTATAGAGATAGTGATGATGTTACTCTATATATAATGTGCAACTGGTACATAAAGATATGAAATGAAATATTATTTTAATTCACACATTATAATGAAAACCAACTAATTTATTTGATTAGGTTAAACATTTATAGAACTCATATGGCTGTTGTGACTTGTGGTTAAAATTCAACGGCTTCTTTGGCGCCATCTTGGTTTCAAGCTCCTAAGCAGGCAGGTGCTCCCCTAAGCGGTTATTTTTATGTTTTCTTTTTAATTAAAAAAAAGATCGAATCATTGCCTTTATTTATTTGTGTTGAAATTAATTTCTAGAATCCTAGAATTGTTCTGATTAGTTCATATTTCAACAAATTTTGTATTTGAGACATTGCATTCAATTATTCTCTATGGAAAAATCGAAGGGCATATGTACGTCTAGGACAAGCGGTAAATTCTATTCTAGAGGGGATGCAATGCATCCCTTGCTTCTGCTACTGCCAAGTATGGCCCACCATTTTTGGACTATTTGCAGCCTTTGTTTTTTTTTTTTGTCCAGCAACGAGAGTTTCGACCAAAAGTTTCGGTCGGCCGAAAAAATCCATCGTGACACTTTAATTAACATATTGTAACACTTCAACTACTTATTGTGACACTTAATTATCTATTGTGACAATTCGAAACTAAAATTATTTTATCGACCGACCGATAAAAATTGGAAATAGAAAAAATGGACTGCAAATAGTAGAGGGGATGCATCAGGACAAGTGTATGGTTGATCTAGCTCGTGGGCATTGTCTGCGTATACCCCTCGACGTTACCATTATTTGAGTGTTTTTAACTGAATGAACGGCTTTTGAAGTTAGTATTTGAATACACGCCATACAACTGAATCCGAATCTAAAGAAATTGCAGAAGGTAATGCTTTTAAATTACTTTCAGGCATCTGATTAATTTACAAGACTAGCGTGTTTGCGTCTCTTATTACGTACATCACTGTAATACAAATGACATTTTATACACAAACTAACATTAAATTTAAATATTCCAAGATGAATATGTACCATTGAATTGTACTCATCTTATCAATCTGAGGCCCAAGTTGAAGTTCCCAGTTTTGGCCGAATTTCTCTTCAATCCAGCATTTGCTGTTTATACAGCAATGACCAGAGGCAACTCTCAGATCTGTTTAGGTCAGCCATGTGTTCTGACCAAGGCTCAAGAAAACCGACAAGCGGCTGCTGCTGCTGCTGCATATAATTCAACTGAGGAATGTATAAGTCACAGCCATTTGACTTGTAAGATCCAAGACACACTTTCTTGGAGGAGATGAAACTTCTGATCCACTGCTACATTCTGGAAAGTCTGCATCTTGCTGCGGAATTCAGACGAGTCTTCCTTGCAAACAAATGATCCAGCACACGAGCAATGTTCGGCTAAATGTGCAGCTTTGATCTGGTTGCACTTGAGGCACACCAGGTCTTGAAGGTGGTACAGCCTTTCCCTCTGACGAATAATCTGAAGGAGAGCATTCTCCACCACTTCACGGTCGTAAGGTTGCCCACATTGAGGCACAGCACAACGCCATTCCTGAGCAATTAATGCCCTGTCACGGCACAAATCTAGATCCCTGCAGTCGTTGCAGTAACTGCCAACAGAATGCATCGATAAATTAGGAACTGATGGAAGGAATTGAACATGGTGCTTGGACAAGTATTTCTATAATATATTTAGATCAAGCATGAAAGTCTTAGCCACTACTTTTTATTAGTGGAAGATGGAAGTTCCAACATCAACAGAGTCAATTCCTTTTATTAGATTCGTTTCTTTCTAACATTAGAAGCTAAGAAATATTAAGCATTTCAATGGACACAGCACAAACAATACATGATCTTTATGTAGTTCTGTCTTCTATGTCCAATCAAGCACCGTGATAATCATAAAACAAAAAGGGTACCCAGTCTGAACCCAAGAAGAGTTGGTCAACATAAATTAGAAGAGGATCACGACAGAACCATATATCATCAGCCATTTTTACCTGCAAATGACATTTGGTAAAGTTAAGGATGCATGTAGATTCTGAAATTCAGCCTCTGGAGCAAATTCTCTTACACGGACCAATTTCAGAAGATTCCTTCTCATGACCTGTGATGAATAAGACATCTTCATTCAACAACATCAACAGAGGAGCTACATGCGAGTATAATTCCTAGTACTATATATATGTGCTCCTTCAACATGCATGAATTCATTTTGTAATAGCTAAATGTGCACTATATATAAAACTAATGGAAAATATATTATAAAACATCTGGAATCAAAGGAGCTGAGCCCCAATTAAATCATGAACACTCAGAAAGATGAGATGTTGCAAAAGAAAAAAGAAAAACTCTTGATCAAGCAAAGAATTCCATGTATTTAAAGAAAACAAATAGATTCTGAATCAAATGTCCTTAGATCTACATAAACTGACATTTTTTTCTAAAAATCTAAAATATCATTTATACTCAATGCAGATGACCATACGCAGCTGGGGATGGATAACATTGATATACCTTTGCAGGGAAATGATGAATGAGCTCACTCTAGAAGCAAAATGTGTAATAAATTCATAGATTTGTCAACTGAAAAATAGTTAGCTATAGTGTGTACCAGTACTTCATGCTGAACTTTTTGGTCAAGTGCCAAAACTGCACAGACATACTTGATGAAATCCAGAGCAGAATCCCCCTTATGGACTTTGTTTGAAGATTGCAAGCTTCCAGGAGGTTCACTCTCAGACTTGTTCCTTCCTTTCATGTGAAGATGTGGATCACATACAATTTTAAGAAGTTTGTCTGTAAAGTCAGATGCAATCTGTAGAACAAAGAATTAGATCAGAATGTCCTCAACTTTTGTAGAGAATGCTAGGAAAAGAACATTCTTCATATAAACTCAGAATATTACCTTTTTCTTCAGGAATTCTATCATCTGTGATTCAAGAATTTCAGCAGTTGCAGCTGTGATTGATGGAGTACATAGGTCTCCAATGGCAGATGTTCTTTTTGCTGCTTCTTCTTGTGCAAACTTCCAGGGAAAGTACAAAAATTCTGATACAATTAAGATAAAGTGATCCTGCACAAAAGACAAGCAGTTAATTAGGCAGTACATGGAACGTTATGCAGCTGATACTAGTTCTGGAATTTAGTTTCTCTCTGCTATAAAAGCTAGGGAAATTTACATCCTGAGTTTTCTCTGCAAAAACTAGTTTGGGGGGAATTTGACATCATACTTCCATGCAAAAGAACTTTCAGAAAGTAAAGGAGATAACTGAACCCTTCGATCCTGTAAAGATAAAGAAGTCTTAACTTTTACATGGATGATTAACATACCTGAGTTGCTTTTGTCAAGTTTTCTGCTATGGTCCAGCTTGAGACGATATCCACTTGAGAGTCATTGTACACACTCTCTGTACCATCATTAGAATATTCTTCTGTGGATTTATCTTCTGATCTAGCTTGAATTCCTCCATAGTTGTACTTACATTGAGAAAAAAAAATTGAGATGAAAATAATATGTCAGAACCCATTAACACGCTGAGAAAATTTTAGTTCTAGAGAATTTTGGTTCAGCTTCCAACACATTTATACACTCAGAACAAAAACCCAAGTTTGCAATCATTTTGATCAGTAAAAATGGATACAGGCTGCAAGAGGCATATGCTGAGAGGAGCTAGTTGTGACTAGTGAGTTTTGCAGCAATACTAAGTTAATTCACTACATGACACCAGATCGTGTCCTGTTACCACAATGATGTGATGAAGTACTTAAATCTTATACAAATACAACTGATTAAGGAGATACATCAATCTCCAGGTGCAACACTAATTCATAACCCACAAATACTAGCAGAACACACATATTTTAATTAAATAGGTGGCTAAAATATGACTGAAAGTTAGAATAAATAAAACAAATTTCCCTTTATGAACTTTCTTGAGAAGCATTATATCCATATATATATATACACACATATATAAATATATTTGAAATAGATAATGACATTCAAAATCATAAATCACTTCATACACATCTTTCTTTAGGAACATACAAAAAAACTTGGGAGCAATATTCACATACATGATTTCGTGACATCATCATATAAAATGGCAAGGTGCCTTAAACCAACTAAGATGGGTTGTTTACCTGATCCATAAAGAGTAAGGAATGCCAAAACTGGAAAGGCTCAATTTCAATCCACTCAAACAAGTCCCTGCCACAAAGGAAATTTGAGATGACACACACCACAAAAAAGGCCCATTAATACAAAACCCGCTGATGCACCCACCCTCCCTCCTACAAACACATTCACACAAAGATTAAAAAAAAAAAAGTCGCCAAAAATGCATGTTGAGACAAACCTTGTTTGCAGTGTTTTAAGTACGCTATCACAGTAAGCTTTTGCGGCAGGTAGATCCGATTTTCCAGTATCAATTATAATTCTGCTGAAGCTTGCAAATACAATTGTTGTACCTAATTTGCGGAACTCTGCCAACAGCAAAGCAAACACCTTTTGCATAACCTGTCAGAAAAGATATCAACTACTCAGCACATAAAAACTTATTAAACACCTTATAAAATGGAGACATGTTTTCAGGAATTTGTGTATGTCAGAAAGCATATATTCTCTCCTTTCGAGTAGTGGAGTCCAACCACTCAACTTAGATATTACAGGAGTCAGTTTAGCTACCAAATAAGTATTGAAGAGATATAAACTCTATTTAATGCAATATCCACTATAACAAACATATTACTTAAACTAGAAACAGCAGTCAGCTGAATACTTCTGCTGAGAAATACAATGCGAGAAATAGGAGAAACCATTTTAGAATATAATGACAGTGTTGTGACTCATATTGAACCAATCATATTTCTTTATCAATTAAACAATAACACTCATGTTTCCTTGAAAAGAAAGATCACCTTATGAAGCATGCGATGGAGAGCCGGGTCATGAAGTTTAGATATTGGACTGCAATATATTATGAAAAGTGATTAGTACAAAATATATAATATACACAGAAATAAAGTTCACAGAGAGCAACCTGCAAAGCCATCGGTAGAGATGCTGTAATGCAGCATCTGCAAACACATTTCCCGATGAAACTGCATCAGCAAGGCATCTCTGGATTAACTGTTTCAGAACACGAAATGCAGGGGCACAGGAAGTTTCCTCATCATAACCATATTGTTTCTCGGTATTATATGAAGTTGAACTCATTTCCTGGTCAAAACCAAATAATGCTCCTCCTTCCATTTCATTCACTTGGTTACTTTTGAGAAGAGCATTGACAGCTAGGTGATGGATCTAAAAGAGTAAGAGACAAATTACTTTAATCACAGAGAGGACAAAGGGGCAAAACTGAAGAAAGAGAAGACGAACAAGGGAGAAGCAGATTATACCTTAAGTTCAACTGCAACTTTCCTATATGCTCCAGGATAAGTGAGAACAGGTTGATTGACCTGGTTGCAGGAATCGTTATAAACTCCCGGACATCTAACAACATAATAAGTATTCTTGGTATAATCTCACAACCTAAATTTGACTGATAGAAAAAGGCCATTCCCCAGGGAAACATAAATTAGTCTGATGTCTAAAAAACTTACCTCATCTATAAAACATGGTACATCTTCATTAGTGCCTCCCAAATCTGGAAAGCCATTATCAGATATCCACAGAACCTGCTGGGTTAAATTTCATAAAAATTAAAACATGCATAGGATGATAAATATAAGAAGGGAAGTGGTTCATTATATCTTTCGATCTTTAGTAAGACCGAAAGAAAATCAAATTCAAATAGAGACAAAGAAAGCTGCAACCTGCTGCTGATCACGCAAAGCTCTTGAGAAGAATATATCAGCTGTATGTATGAGCCAATCAACTTCAAAATTTCCTAACGGAACCTGTTTATATATAATTGTCTTCATAAAGCAACTGAAAAGGATAATATACTAAAATACAGCACATATCAAGAAATGAATGCAGCAGCTTTTACATGAGCATATCGTGAAAGTGCAACTCTCTCATTCAACCATTGTGATGATGCAGCACATCGTTGTATTCCAACTTTTGCAGCAATTACTTGCCAACCAATAGCCTATAGAAGCAACGAATGCAGCAATATATTAGAACAACTGACACGTAAATAAAACTCACACCCAAAGACAGTTCTCAATATACACCTGGTATTGGCTATCACGAGCATTGGATGGTATGGTTACACAAGGAAAGTCTTCCAATGACCTAATGCCAGACTTCAATATCTGAATATTAGGGCACTCTATAACAGCGATTACAGGTCCATGATGCCGATGCCTGCCAAAGTGTCAAAGCACACATGCCAAAGAATTAGTAACAATAATACTAGGAAATGCAGAACTGTCCAATTCAGATAAATCTATGGTTTGTTACTGAGAAAATATCAAGAAAAGTTACATATTGAATTCTCAAAGTAAATACTTTTTCCCCATCCAAAATATATTGCTCTCTTATCAAATACAGTTCATATTTAGATGCATAAGCCTCTCTTGTTTACTGAAACCTAACGTGGGGTAATATTAGGTCCCTGATCAGAGCTCTCTAGATTTTTTCTCATAGTTTTTGGTAAGAAGATTGGCATGATTGTTAAACCAATTTATGGGTTCTGCACAAGTTCAATTGGTTCTATTCATCATAATGCAATTTCTAGGACCACGATATTATCATTGCAAGGTTATCGATATTTTCACCTATACTTGTTTAATTCTTAACATACAGAGAGTGGCAATCCATGTATGCACTCCATAATTTATGGTAGACTAGATTAGACTTTAATCCAATTTCATGTTCAGTTAACCTCCGATAATCAGACTATCAGAGTACCAACCTAATGCTATTCTTGCAGATATTAGGATATTTAGTAGAAACATAAAGGAGCATAATTTTTTTTTATAAGAAAAATAGAGAATGCAAAGAGATGAGGAGTCCCCCAAAGGAAAAGTTCCCTAATTACAAATAAAACTCCATTTTCTAGTAAATGAGCATAACTTGGGAGGACCAAATTTATATCGTGCTTATCTGGCCCTGGGTTTTGTCCTTACACCAATCAAGCATGTGCACTTACTAACTCACCAAAGACACTCAGATGCCTATTGTATTAGTGTTTCCATCCATTCAGGTTTTCAAATAGGATAAATGAATGTTATTTTCCACTTCTGCAACAGAAAGGTGGGGTCTACTTACTTAGTAGATACTCACATGTTCTATTGTATTAGCATCTCCAATGTTATTTTCCACTTCTGCATCGGAAAGGATAAGTCTCCTTGATAGACACACTAAAGATCTATTGATATGTACTTTAGTCGGTCTAAATTATAGATGATATCAAATACGGATATTCATTTCATTACTTGATAGAAAGAAAATCCCATGGAGTCTGCAATTGAATTCAACACGAAAGTTTTGGATGGGTGGGTGGGTGGATGGGGGGGGGGGGGGAGGGAGGGAGGACAAGGACTTACGTAGAGGCATGGTTCCAGAAGATGTTATTACTGAGAAGAATATATATTCAAATAATATATTATCAAATTCAAACTTAAAACGACCATGCAAGGACTGGATATCCGTTGGATAATTTGGTTCCAGCACCACTTGTCTTCTGTTTTTATGACCAAATACATACAAACATGAGATAGAAGTTTACATAATATTCCAATCCTTCTTCTCCATGTTTCATGCAGAGTACAGTATTTCTTCCTGAAAGTTTAGAGGATACAAATATTTTCTTTAATAGAAACAGATGCATTACAGTCTCTTCAAAACTAGTTGCGAGCATGACTTATTCATGGAATAATATATAAAACTATTGAAGAAGATTAGTGGAGAATGAGACAGACCTGTATTCAGTTATCATCTTCTGCAGGTTTCCTTGAGCATCTTTGACATACCCAACATAGTCCACCTAATAGAAGGTGCAAGAACATGTAAACTAATAAATGTACCAATATGAGAAAAATGTATAGCCTAAGCAATTTTACCTTGAATGTAATGCCTTCATTTGGCATGGGAGGTTGCAAGGTTAATGCTTGGCTAGCTTCACGAAATTGTCTATCTAGCATTTGAGATGATAATTCCTTACTCTGGAAAGGACTGACAACCATAACAGCTATTTGGCTTGATGCAGGAAAATATGCAACATACATAGCTCGGCCATCACAGATGCTGAAGAAAATTAAGTGCCAAAAATATTTAGCATGACTTTCATAGCAACAATATTACCTTAACTACATCAAATTTGTTCCATTAAATAGGCCATATAACTAATTTTATAGGGACATGCAGTACCTATGATACAAGTAGAAGAAAGTATATGAATGTTCCAGATATGGGCACTCAGTTGTTGTCTTCATATGCAATTCACTCAAACTCCAGCCATCTTGGAAGTTTCTTTTTTTGGCTGATTTGTCCACTTTACAGACACAGCCAATCTGAAGGATAGCATTAAACTCCGGTGGAATCTTGGTTTCATATATTCCCTGTAGAAGTTTCACATTCTTATCATCATAATGTGAAAGTAAAATCAAGCCTAGCTGTAAGAGTAGGCAAATATGGCAATTGCAATTTTGTTAGTCATCAAAAACAAACTGCATTCCAAAATAACAACCTGATGGTGAGTGTTTATCCAAACCTTGTGTTTTACTACTGTTAAGACATCGGCATCTTTGTAACTTTGTTATGGTGGTAGATAATATTTGATACAAATTAACTATTCCAGAAAAAAATTATCTCTTAAGAAAGATGAGATATATAAATACAACATCAGGATCAGAAACACAGTTCACTAAATGCATAAGTGCGAACCCCCGACCGCACCACAATTAGAGGTATAAAGAAAGAGACGAAATAATTAAATAAAAAAAAAATAAAACAGCTCCACTGGAGCAGGTGAGTGATATAATGTCATCCTAACTAGGAAGAGCAATTCTCTTCCTTTACTTTCTAGACAGTGCTAAACTACATAGAAGAAAAATAATTGCAGCTATTTAGCCTGAAGTTTCATGTATGGTCGAAGTAGATAATGAAGCCTCAACAACAAACTTGGAAAGTGGATTCCTATACAAGTTTCAGCATCCACAAGAGACTGCAAATGAGAAAAGTGTGCTTTTATTATTATCAGAAAGTTTACCATAATATAAAAAGGGCCTCACTATGGGACAATCATAAGCATCAAATCAAGATGGATGACTACTTTGATGTAATTGACTCCTTTAGTTATGAACTGGCTATATAATTCACTGAGATTTTTATATTCTCATCTATACATATAGTACTAATACTGAAGCGGGGACAATCTGATGTTAGAGAAATGCTACTAAGTCAAAAGACCTCACAAAAAATTTCAAAGTGAAGGCAAATTGTTCACGCTAATATCAACACGGTGCACTAAAGTGTCCATACAAGCAATTAAACGAAGTTAGCAGCATATAAATCTGGGATAGAAAAAAGATACCTCAACTTCAGGATCTGCAAGGTGAGCGGCTAATTTCTTGCTTTCAGTCCTAAATTGGTCTTCATCAATGATGACCTTAAAAAAAGAGTAACGTTAAACTAAAAATCATTACTTACAAGTTGACTTCGTGGTTAGAACTTTCGTGCAAGCTTTAAAGTTGTACCTCAATCAGGTTGTAGCTTTGGTGTCCATGGGGAAGAATCTTGTTTACACGTCTTCCGGGGAATTCTTCTGTTACAGGGGCTTTAGAGTTGAGGTAAAATACTCTGGGAACTAATATGGGGATCTTGCGCATTGCTCCTTCAACAACTACCCAAGCAAAAAATTGGCCATCCTGTTTACTTGGCTCGAGCTGAATGATCTGACACAAAGAAGAATTATATTCAGCCCTTCATGGAGGAATACATAGAGCAACTGAACAATTACAAAAATAAATGTTTCTTGAAAAATGCATCACCTGCCAATGGCAACGGGTGAGTGCTAAGTCATGCCTCTGGAAATAGGAATTCACCCCAACTCTTCCTTGAGCATGTTTGTGATTGATGGTGTTGCTAGGCACCTCCACACCATTGATAGGGTTTAACCTGGAAAAATGGAAAAGTATAAACAATAACAAACAAACAAAAATCCACATTCATTTGCACTTTACAACCTCATTATGGAAACATTGCAGTAGGAATTCATAAAAAGATATTGATTATGAAAAAGAATACCGTTGACGTTTCCTTTTTTCCCGAGTCCCTCTCCACTTTCTCTTCCTCAACTCCAACCATCCTTGATAATCTACACTTCTATCAATAGTCTCTTCAGAAACCATTTGCAATGGATGAGTTGACTGCTTATGTCCAATTTCTATAGCATTTTGCTCCGTACTTTCAACAAGATTACTAGTTTCAACTTGATGCTGTTCATTATTGATACCATAGGAACGAACAGTAGGTTGAGGCCCCACTAGAGAAGTTTTTCCAGAATTTCTAAAGTCTTCCATGTCTGTAATATTCTGTCCATCCGTAGAGTGACCATTACCTTGAGGATTCTCACTGAGTCTCACAGAATCATCTCTTTGTTTCCGGTTAAAAATATCATCCAACTTCCGTTGGCGAAACTTATCATCTTTTTCTTTAACTTTCTTGTGCAACCAATCAGGATGAACAACCCTGGGGACAGGATTTGCAACCTGACATACATCATATATGTGATTCCAGTTCAGAAGCGGGGGGGGGGGGGGGATGTAAAACAGGAAATAGACTACTCAACAGCAATAACTTGCATCACCTTTTGCATGGCAGCTGGAATAGTGATTATTTTTTGAATAGCTGAACTAAGCCTTTGTTTGTAGTATGACCAATCAATGATTGACCGGATGCCAACTTCTGATGAGACTTTGCACCACTTCTTCACATAAAACTTCATGATTTCTGTAACCCATTTTGATAAAAGCTAAGCACTTCTTTTGTGTTGAGATCAAGTTAAATAAAAAAAAAGAGAGAGAAGAAAAGAGAACTATCACAAACTTTACCTGGTTCAGTCTCAAAAATTGCAACAGGAACAGCACGCTCGCTTACTGGGGTTCCCTGTTCCATGTAGAGCGCCAATGATCTTTTAAGTCAATAATGTTGAATTCAATTTCATTCACACCAATTATTGAATGAATGCTATTCTTTACAATTGATAAGTATCAATTCAAAACCACATTAGAACCTTACATTGCATTCTATTCCTCTCAAAGAAGCAAACATATAATGAAAAGAATAACAAAGAGAAAAATGCAGTTTGTGGTTTTGAAGGCCATTTCATAATATTTATTCCCTTCGACAGAAAATTAAAAGCACAACAAACTTTATGAAACTATAATGAATCATGTACCTTTGGTTTTGAAAGAGAACAACGCAGTTTGTGGTTTTGAAGGCAATCTCATAGTATTTATTCCCTTCGACAGAAAATTAAAAGCAGAAAAAACTTTATAAGACTATTATGAATTATGTACCTTTGGTTCACAAGCAACGATATACTGACAGAGCAATCCTTTATCTTTAACCATTGCATCCCCAAGGAAATCAGCTAAGCGCTTTGCTGTGGTAACTGCGCATGACTTTTGTTCACCATAGTCTGCTAAGGACTTGCTCATTGTACTTGATTCTGATATATAACCAAGCAATTCACTATCTGCGATGTCCTCTCCTTGGTTCTGAAATTATAAGAGAATTGCACGATCATATCTCATGGAATTCTTGCAGATAACAGTCTTTAGTTAGACAGGAGAAATAATACACATTTGCTGATGTCACTCAGTCTGTTTCCACAAGAAAATCAAAAGAAAAGCTACATAATCTCTTCATGATCATGATTTCCTTTGTTGTACTTGAAATATATCTATTATAGAATATTATTGTATTATTATGTTTCCTTGTATATGTGTGTCTATATTAGGAATATATTTAACCTAATTCTCTGTGACCCTAATTTCTCTCCCTATAGATGTGGGAGCTCTCTTATTGTGAATATACACTACTGCATACTTTTCTCTCCATATGTTTACTACTCTACTATTCTACAATATCAAACATATTATTTTTCAAAATGGCCTAATTTCGAAGGAAATTTATTCTACCATTCAGAACAAACCAAAACTTCACAACAGCAAGTAAGGCAAACATTCCAGTTTATTCAGTGATGATGAATAGATTGAGAGGAGTACTTTGATCAATAGCCATGTTGGTAACGTATATTGCAGACTTGCAGTTTTTCAAATGTTAAAACAAGTCATTATCAAACTTAGTAACGTACATCAAGAAGGTCGAGCCAACGATCTGCAACAGCAGCAACAGCTGAATAACACTCTTCTATTGTTGACCCATGAAGAAACTTATCAAACAGCTCAGCCTACAAAATTAATACAATTTAGTTAGCCCATGAAGATTAATCCATTTATAAAGAGTGGCAGCTTTAAAAGGCAATAAACAGCCTTGGGGGTTTGGGGGATTAGCATAACTAGGAACTATATCAAATGACTATAAGGTATAGCATAAAGATTATCGTGATTAGGATAATACAAAATCTTGGGTACTAGAACATGAATGAGGAGTAAATTAACACAAATGCATTAAGATGGACAAAGCGGGAAAGGGAGAAATATCAATAACTTTTAGCAAGGGGCACTGATTACGGAAATACCTGGAAAACTTTGATGAGCTTCAGCTCACCTCTACGCTTGATCTCAAAACCCTTCAGTTCAGCTAGGGTACCATCATCATTGAAAACTGCGTATCGTTTCTTAATCAAAATCCCTTCCTCCTTGGAAGCAGGTATAATCATTGCCTTTAAGCATAAATATAAAGATGGTTTTAGTAATATAACAAGACAAGTCAGCAGAAACCGTCACCCAGTAAAAGTATATATTCATGTGTTATCTTGTGTTCACTTGGCATCACCTTATATGGTCCATCCACCTCAAACTCAATTGAGCACTCACTATGCGTTGTATATGTCTTACTGAAAGGATCTTTTAGAGTCTGCAAGAAAAAGTACTCGGTTCTTACGTCAGTTATATGGATTTTACTTCTCCTGCCCAAGGTTAATGACAAACCAGAAGGACTTTACAGAGATTTGTGTAAGTGCAAAGGTGGAACTTACAGAAATACAAAGAAAAGGTTTATATAATAACCTGGTATTGATCATTGGTGTTGTTTCTAGCCACATCCACATTTAGCATGACACATGGATATGATATTGTCAACTTCTTTGAGTCTCTGAACATGTTCCAAATATATAGTCAGCATCTCTTGAAACACCATTCAAACATGGGAAAAATATATTGAAATAAATCCATAAATGAGTAACTACTCAAGCATGATGCTGCAACTCCAGTTTATCCACATTGACTGAAGAATCAAATCACTTTGAGCAGTAAATTTATAAAAGCAGCCAAGCATTAACTAAAAAGGTACTTTGTCTTAAACGTGAAGTTCTCTGGGAATGATCCTGGTAAAGCACACCAGATACCATCAGTATCTAACTCAAGAGGCCTCCCAATTCTTTCAACCAGTAAGCGGGCATTCTGAATTATTTTTGCTCCAGTATATGTAACAACCCCAGCCATTTCCATGGAATACCATCTTGCACCCCTAGGAAATTTGACCAGGACATGTAAGAACCCAAAAGATTTATGTGAAATATGGGACTTCAATAAAATGGAAGTCTGGCAACATACTTGCGCATAACATATCCGTAGAAGGAGTTGAGAATGCACTTATGGGCAAGTTGCAATGAATCATAAAGCACCACCATGTCCTGGAAAAGTAATGTCATTAGAGTTATTCTCATTTCTACATAAACTTGACATTATTGTACACAGGACTAGAGAGATTAATACTTGTGCTTCCTGGATTTTAATAGAATTCCCACTGGCTTTTGCTTCTGACAACTTTCCCTTCCAAACCTTATTAAGCCCTTTGTATTCATACCTTCTATCTCGAAAGCTTAAACAAAACCAAGAGAACAATCTTGAGTACGATTACAACAGCTTGGCATGAAATTTCGAACTTACAATTAATAAGGATGTGAAAGCTCCTAGAAGAGTAAGTATGAAATAGTTGATTGAAACTGTCAGAAGGAATTATGACAGAATATTGTAGACACCTACCTGCGGACAGTGTCAACATAGAATGGGTTTTCACGCATGCAGATCCCTGCTTCTCGAAGTTCAGTAATAGGTCTATTCAGTACTCTTTTATATGCCTAAATATGAAGGAAAGTAAAATATGTTAAAGAACTTGCTGGTTCAAATAAAGGGATGTGGAAAAGGATGTAGACAAACCTTTTGGCAGTATTTTTTCAGACGCTCCTTTAGTCTCAATTGTTGCTCTGCTTTAGGCAGGTCAAGGAAAGAGTTGGATAGTTTCCCATTCATGCCATCAACAAGCTCAGACTCAATTTGCCTCTTTAGATGAAAGTAATCACTGGCAGCATTAATATAATGCAACCAAGTTCATTAAAAACATACTCATGGCAGTTTTCTATTTTATTCACTAAATAATAGAGGATAACTAATCAAACCTTCTCTTTGCCATGTATGTCTCTCCACGCCAAACCCATTCAAGCTTCCTAAGGCAATTTTTTCCAGGACGATTAAAATCACATGCAGTGCATATTTCATCCGTGACTATTGAGGGTGGCTACAATTTGAGAGAGAATAAACATAAGTTAACAGCATGTTAAATCAAATGGCATATTGATTATGAAAATATGGTCATATGATGGCTTAGTGCTTACAAAGTAGATGCCAGCCTAAATGAGTTTAGAAATGCATGTTACAAAGTAGATGCCAGCACCCTGTCTCCATTTCATAGCTAATTGGTTATTAGATCATTTTCCTAGAATTGAATGGAACATTACTAACATAGGTTGTAGATCATGTCCATATGATAGTATTGAATGTAGTTTGATCTGTGCATCTACCTTTCTCCTTTATGTAAAAACCCAATTGCTCTAAAAAGTAAATTTCATAACGAGAGATGTGCTAGATGGAACCATTTTGTTTGATTACCTGAAGCCTGTTTGTCAAAATGATGTTTGGATACATTGCAGCAACGTCAAGATGATATATGAGAGGGAAATCTTCACGTATTGGCTCATCTCGCAGCTTCACCAGCTGCACATTGAAGGGCACATATTAATACATGCATTTTACTACCCTCCTAGGCTCCTACACAATATTTATATTTCAGTTTCACAAACACAACCATTTCAATTTGCAAAAAAAAAAAATTATATTTTCTACTCACGGGATCATGCACAACTCTCCAATATTTTAGGTATGTTTAACAGTACAAGGGACAACATCCTTTTTTTTACAATAACCAATAGAACTAGGGGAGAAGGTGTAATTAAATAGAGGGAAAATCCAAACTACATTGCGGATAATGGACTTTCCCTTCCAAACCTTTTTTCTTTTTAATGATCACCATTTGAACTATTTGAATTGTTTAGTTGTCATCATGAGCCACTGCCAGCAGAATATACTGTTTACTTGAGGGAATAAGAATATTGTACCAGCCGTGAGTTCTAGATGGCAATTAACTAGTTCAGATGGTGATCAGCAAAAAAATGGGAGAAAACATATAGTTCAGATGGTCAAGCCTAAGAACAACAATAGTTCAGATGGAAAAAACTTTCCTCTTAGATAAAATTAAATATAAGGATGAAATAAAGGAAACAAGTCTTAATTACATCTCTGCTTACATAAAGAGTCGATAAGAAGCAGGTTTCACATAGACAAGGCTACATTACCTTTTCCCTAATGGCATCCTTAACTTCGTCATAATTTGAAACTGATTCCAGATCCATCTTTCCCTCCACACTGATAGCATATTGCAGGTCACGATCAAGATTGTCTAGTAATTGCTGTAGGATAATTTCTTCTTTACTTCAGTAAGATTTACAAGGAAAAAATGTCTTGCGGGGTATGACTTATGAGCACAAATAATTCCATGTCAATAACATATCCACTTACCCAGCATGTTTTCTTTCAATATTATGTACTTAAAATATATCTCAACTGTTTAAATAGGCATAGCAGACAACAGCCAAACTACATGATTCAGAAACTCTAATATTCAATCAAGTGTAGAAGAATTTGATCAAACATTCAACATGTATACGATATAGTGTGTGCTGAGGCATTGCCTTATTCAAGAAACAAAATGACATTCAGAATTCCAAAGAATGATTGTACAGATTGCCTTTGATGATATGTACCACAAAATTTGCATTTATTTCACTTAATAATGTTCCAGCATTTTCTGACAGCTTCTGATAAAGAGGTGTTATGACAAAACAAGTTGAAAATCTTAATTCAAGAGGAGCTCAGCTGAGATAGATGATCACCTCATAAGCAGCTGGATCGAGTTTGAAACTTGTTGGAATATCAGATCTAAAAACTCCACTTTCTAGGCATTCCACATGGCCTCCTATGTATGTCTCACTCTCAAGGAGTTGATTATGGTAGAACTTCTCCGGATCAGATTGGTGTTTATTAGGGCAGATAACATTTGCTCGATATGCCTGCAAGCATAAAAAATGGTAAAACACTAAAAGTAGCACCATACAGTTTTAATGAGGTCAAGGGAGCTGAAACAGATCATCTTATGTTTCCTGCTGTATGATTGTATGTGCATTATTTTCTTTTTACTCATTGGGCTGGAAAACATCTTAGAAAATGGAGAAGCTAGAGGGCTCAAAAGACAAATAATGCAAAGCATAAAGCCAGTAAATGAGGAACAAAGGTTTTGCTACTGAATGCACCAGTGACCCATAAGTTTCGACATAAAAGCATAATGTATAGGGTTTTAATTATTCACCTCAACCATAAGAAGCATTTCACAGAGAGTCCCACTTCCTTTCCTTAGAACTTCATCAGGTGGCATGGGAATTATGGTTGCTAAGGAGAAAATAAAGGGGTGTACATATGTCATATATAGGTAGTAAGTTGCAACAGCATCAGAAACAGAATATGATGCCATCATCTGCAAAGTCACAACAATGTAAAACGAAGAGTTGAAATTAGTGGATTATTCCACATGAAACACTATATTGAAATTAGTAAAGGTCAAGTAGAGATCACAGATAAACATCATGTAGAATTAATTGAAGAACAAACAGTTAGCTTGTACTGATACTGATTATGCACATTCCTAATGCAACATTTTGACCTCATCATTTTCTGGCTGGAAACATAATGGATTATTTGTTAAATGCCTCCAACATGATCTGGGCGGTAAAATACAATAAATACCAATCTGTGAAACAATGTCGGCACAACTTCCTCCAAGAACTTGAATAACAGTTAATAACTAAGTCGGATGAGCCATACTGCAAATTCCTAGTTCATGATTTAACTGATAAAGAAGCACGAGGCTGGATCTACCTAGGATAGAACAAGGCTGAAGGCTAATAACTTAAGTAATACAACTCCAAAGAAATCCATGAGATTATACTATTATAGATTAGTACTTAAGCCCATGATATTTTTGTTTGACTGCTCATTCAAGTAACAGCACATTTGCCTTAGCAGTGTGACATTGTAGACCAACACCAAGCTTAAATGGCTTGACTTAGCATTGTCAAGAAAATTAAATCAGCCTTACGATAGAGAGACTGAAATATTTGTTGACTAGAAAAAGCATATTATCTTCTAAAGATAAAGCAACTTTTGGACTTTCCATAACAGTTTCTCTAATGACAGTTCTGGCAGCAGTCCCTTCTTTATAATACGTGGAAGTTCTTAGTTACAATAAATGGAAACTTTCAACTTTGAAAGTGTGCAACCCTGATTGAATCTTAACTTTGATCATCGACAGTGAACCATATGGGTTCTACAAATCGCTGTCAATTTAGTAAATTCACCTTTAACCTTTAACCCAAATAGCACAAGAGTCTTTACTAAAGAAAATCAGCATCAAGAGAGCTTTATCTGTAAAGTGTAAACTTAGTTGTTTGTATGATACTACAGCTTCACATCTGACCATTTTAAGAATAAAAATAAAAATAATTAAGAATGTAAAGCCAGCTTCAATCTGCAACTGATACAACTGCATGCATGTTTATTTTGTCTGCTCGTGTTGTAAAAAATCAGCCACCAAAATAGAACAAGAAGGTTCCACCAAAATTTCCACCTAGCTAACCCAATAATTTTCCTCTAATTAAAGCATAAGTCTTAGCTATCACAGATACTATTTTTCAAAATTTATCTTTCTTTAGCTGAAAACAAGCTCTATAACAATGGTGATCTTCTCCAACCAATATTCACAATAGTGTCAGAATTTATAATCAACTAGAACATACCTGTGGTCTTTCTTTTGCAAAACGAACCATATCCTCGGGATTGACTTCTAATGGATCGTAACCCAATTTGGCTTTTGTCACAGCCTGAAATATTTGTAAAGAGTTAGATTATTATTTGAAAGCATGCTAGGAAATTGACATGTTGAACCAAAATAAGCCTGAAACTGAGCAGACCCAATAAATCCTCAACTAAAAAATTTACAAACTATAATAAGTGGAACTCAAATCTGATAGGATTTTAACAGCAAGAAATCAATCTTACTAGGTATTTAAGAATATCACACGTTATAAATAATAAAACACATAAAACTCCAGTGCATGACATAAACTCTAGATTTATACTCACATAAATTATCTATCATTTTGGAGTTTAATTGCATTCAAATTTATCAGAGTCACATGAGTGCATTGTTTGAACAAGAGAAGCAAAAATCTCATGGTGTAAAACTAGAAATTAGAACTCTAGAACCCTTTGGGAGTGCCGGAGTGCAGAAACATTAGAATAGGATCATTATAAGTATAAACAGAATCAGATACCTCATATTTAATCTACAATATGGTCAGAAAAATCACTCGGTGATACAGATCAAACGTTATGAATAATTTGCTATTGTTATTATAATATGTAAGGAAATGTTACAGAATAAAGCAATAATTCAGTGATATAAAACTGGAAAGTGAAGCATGATTGCAAGGTAGGGAAAATTGTCAAACGTAATGAAAAAAGTGTTACAACTCCATTACATGGGAAGCCATATGCAATTAGGAAATCAAAAGCAAGAAAGGAGTTGCACCTTTAAACCCTGGCTACCCTGAGGGAGATAACTATCACGTTTAACCCAAGCAAAACAATCCAGGTGGCAAGCAAATTTGGCACGACACTCACCTTGGATTTTGTCACACCTAAATCCAAGTTCCTGCAGTTCATAAGTTAGAAGGGAACAGAAAAACAAGAAAATAAACAGCTTGGATGTTTTATAAGGGAAAAATAACTCACAAATAAATTGATGCAATAGAACTGAATGCACACACAATGGTGAGTGATTTCTAATTTATGTATCCCCACAATCATTGATTAAATTTGTCATCCGTAAAGTTTGGATAGACACTGACGAGGAAGTTTTGGTGCAAGTTAACAGGAAAAGATAAATAAGTAAATAAATAAAATTAAGAAGTTTCATGTGGATATCAGTGATGGGCTACATACTTCATTCAGGATGTAACCATGATGGGCTGCTCTGGTTTCCAGGAACGGCCAATCAAAAAAGTCTCCATTGTATGTCGCATATATACCAGGCTTTACATCTTGCATATGGTCAAACCACAGTCTGAGAAGTCCTTTCTGTGATAGTTCCCAGAGTCATAGAGTAATAACAAAATTTAGTTATTTAACTGTATACAAATAAATGACAAGCCATTCTTACCTCATCTTTAACATTTTTCACTTTGAAGCAACCTTCAAACTCTGGTTTGGGAGTGTACTCTAAATCCTCTATATCCTCCCCAACACACTGCAATTTTTTGAAAATGCAACTAATTCTCAAATATAGCAGTCATAAAAATTAATCAGCTAACATTGTATAAAATAACTTTATTCCCACAAATTAAAACATTGCACTTGGACTAGGCTTAAACTATTTAAATCAGATCATTGATTTAGTAGAGCCAGTCTGATGATACTGCTATAGAAAGCACAACAAAGAGATCCCAATATCCAAGCTTTATCTAACTTGTGTAATAGAATAATAAATATGATCAGTCTTTCTACCACAAGCATAAGATAATAATATCAGTTGATTTGATCTAAATTCTTGTAAACTGGTATTTGTCTTTTATAGAAAGTTGGATACTTTTATAATGAAATACCAAAACAGAATGGAGTTTGGTTTTAAAATCATTTCCACAATCTTTGACAATTAAAGATTTTAGGATCCACAATTTTCCTGGATCACAATCCCTTTAAAGAAAAAGGGGAGGGAGGAGGAGGAGGGGGGGGGGGGAGAGAGAGAGAGAGAGAATGCAGTGCCATCCTTAACCTAAGATAATCATGAAAAACACGGATGCCAAAGATCGCATTCACGTATCTAAAGACATTTTAAGAGTGAAATATAGTTTGGTCTGGTCATATACCTCTCTATTAATGATGAGGTACCCTTGGCCATCAATCATGTACGAAATCATCATGATTGAATCATATGAAGCATCTGGAAATTTTAAAGGAAGCTTTGTGGTCTCAATATCAAAAGCACAGACATGAACTTCTGCACGTTGCAACAGATCTGTTCTCCTTTCCACTGTAATCCCAGCACTGGATACACTTACATCATACCACTGTCCAGACCTTATATCTGAATTATGTGAACTTAAGAATGCATTAGGCGGATATATTTGTAACTTGGGAATTCGCAGGGATAACAGAAAAGAAACTCCACAAATATGAATAAACGATTACCGTTGTCAATCGCAAAGCGAACGTGATAAGGTACATCAAATTCGCGAAGATCACTGATACAATCTATGAAATCTTGGGGGCGTTGTTTGCTGCTCCATCAAAACATCTTCTTCAGATTCAGACAGAGCTTATTGTTACGAATTTATGCAAAAGAAGATAGACATTACCTTTTGCCTGTCAATATGGACTCATATGCATCCTCAGCATCCAGCTTTGCTTGGTTTCTTTCAACAACATGAATAAGGTCATTCTTCACTTGCATCAATTGGTGAACAGTATCAAAAGATACCTTTAAATAACATTTGTGCAGACCAGCCAGGTGATTTTTCTGTGGCAAATGGAGTACTTCAGAACATAGTATTTTTAGGGTATATTAAGATACATACTCAACCTTGGGCACATAAAAAAAAAGGCTGCAAAGGAGCTCCAGTTGAGCTCCTAAGAAATGAAATCTCAAAATTTGGAGCATTATGCTTAGTGCGAGCATCATGTTCTAAATGTCATAGGACTATATTACAAGGAACATAATCAGTTTATAATGTTCAAGCACTAAATAGCATCCTGGCACTAGCAAAATGGATGCTAGATCGGCTAACTTTTGCTAAGTATCAGTGCATATGATCCACTCCCTATTATATTTTATTCATAACAATCATGTATCGGTGACATGACATATGAACATATCATGCAGGCACTATGGGGAATATCAATATGACATGGTCAACAAAATCCTAACAGAGTTAGCAGCAATTTCACATTCTAGGATAACAATTTCACTTTGATTGTACCCCTTGCACTAATAATCTCTATTAACTATTTATTATGCAATCAAAGCATCCGGTGCTACTTGAACTATGTGATAACAGCATATCAACAAATTAAAATTCTAGAGGTATTTTTAACCAGTGAACGCCAACTAGTTAATTATCATGGCCACAAATTTATATTTTTTCACCACTCTAGAAGTATTTATCCGCATTCACATAATTTGCTTTCATGTTTTTCTAATGATATTAAAAAAAATTAGTTGACATCCATGTTAACACTAAATTATACAGACATAGTGCAGTTATTTCAGTTGTACCTCGTAAGAAAAGGAAGTGCAGTAAGTGATAGTATTGGGGATGCTTTTCTTTTTATTTTTATATGACACATATTGGGAGAAAATAACTAGCAATGTTTGTATTTCTAACATAATGAGTTAGGGTGAGAAAAATTAACATCTACTAAAATATAATAAAGGATATATTTTCCTTACAAGATCAAGATCTTCTTTCTCTACGATTTCAATGTCTGCAATTTGACCTTCATAACGCCTTCTCAAATACGCCTCAACATCCATTTCCATTTTGTCCTAAGATGAAATTATTGTAAACCCCGTCATTAGATAGCCAAGGATAGGAAACTCAATCTTTAATGCAATATTAGTTGTAGCTTTCGAAGCATGTATAGTTCCTTACCTTGGTGGCAGCATAAAAATAAGGCCGAAACTTATACTTTGCCTTAAACATTGAACCATCCTTCACCCACAACATTCAACAGAAATTGAAATAAGTGAATAACAAGCAACCAACTCTTCTTCCAAATGCAATTAGAATTCCTCTAAATAAATACTGAACCTTTTACCTGGCAAACAAAATACAAATCGACACAACTGTACACCTTACTAGTTTCCCGATCCTCCCAAGACGACTACATTGAGAAACGACGTCAAATTTCAAAAGAGAAAAAGCAGAATTAATCCAATACACGTAAGATGGATGAAAATGAGGAGAAATTGGGGAAATAGAGGATGCTCACAGTGGCGAGAGTGAGTAACCAGCCCAGGCGTTTATCGCCTTCCGTAAATAGATCGAATCCGAGCTTGGATTCAAGCTGCTCCTCTGCATTTAGAATCTGCTTCTGCTTCTTTGAAATACGAGAATCCCTCCAATCTCTCCTCTTATTATCGCTGCCATTCATCTTCTTTGTATAACTCAAAGAGGAAATTCAATTAAGTACAATAAAAGTGTGAAAAATAAAATGTATGAACTACGAACTACGAGATGGGGGCGGATTTGAAGACAGAGAAAGTAAAGCAGGACAAGAGAGAGAGAGAGAGAGAGGCGGGTTGGGGGTAGAATTTTTGTTTCCCGCGCTTCAGGCGTATGATATTGATGTATGATATATCTTGAATGACCGGATTGCCCCCGCAACTTCCGATTTGGTACGGGCCCAGCCTTAGCGATATGGAGGCCCGTTTTACATATAGTTTGGATCCGGCCCAATGAGTTCGGGTCCTACCATTGGACGTGTAAAATTGAGAAGCCCGTAAACGAAAATGAATGGAAACTAGATAAGCTATTAAAATTCTGTATTCCATCTCGTATTCAAACCATTAAAATTTTTTATTATTTTGATTTAAAATTTTCAATAATAATTCACCAATATAAATTAGATACAAATGACATAAATTAAATATGAGAAATGAAATATAAAGCTGGAATTCGAAATTCGTTTTGAAGAAAAATTATATTATTTGAGAAATTTCATGGTTAGGTAGCTGTGGAATGCAACAAATGAATATGCAGCAATTGAAATTGTTTTGTATTTTTTAGGGTTAAGGATTTTTTTAGGGTTTAGAATCTTTCACGGGGTATTTTTTTTTTAAGTTTCATGGTCTTTTATAGGGTATATTACATTCTAATTAGAATTTATAATTATTTTTTAGAATTTAATTTTATTTAGAGCTTGCATATGTATGAAAAATGAATATTTGGTATTTTTCGTCCATATTTCTTTATCTAAGCATGCTCATGTGATATCTTAAATGAAAGATTATGAAAGTTATCCTATACGAAAGTTATCCCCATCATGGATGAAGATTTTCCACACTACATGTTCCAATTTTGAGATTTCACATCTTTACAAGAGTTGGTCCATTTGATGAGGGTTTGCTTTTTGGTATTAACTACACTTAATATTAAAATTTCAGTTTATATTGTTTATATTTTTTTGTTTTACTAATATATATAATTTTTTATTATAACAGACATTATTGGAAAAGTTGAAAAGCACTCTGAATCCCAAGAAATACAGCGTAACGGACGTCCTACCAATTCATGATTTATATTGAAGATGTAAATTATACTTCAATTCATGATTTATATTTTACACCATGCATGAGTTTTGTTTCAGTACGATAATTGAAGCAATATTTTTTTTATTGTGATCATATTTTAATAAAATTTTAAATGTGTACTCCACTCTCCGTGCATCACACCGGTGCAATACTAGTTTGTGGATAAAATGTTTAAAAAATAAAATAAGTTATTCGAGTAATTCGGTCTATTTGGGGATTTTTTTTGTTGTATCAATCGAAATCCCAAAATTAATTTTTAATTGAAAAAAAAAGATGGAGTCGGACCTAATAAACCGAACTATGTTCTATTCGGTTCGATTTTAGATTCTTTTCAGGTCCTGTTTACCCTTACTGATAATTAATATTTTACAATGAAGGAGGAACACTACTTTTATACACAAAGGGTATGGTTGGTATGATGGAATGGAATGAGAATGGAATCACATTCCTACGTCCATTCTCATTCCTATGGCTGATATGATTTTTTCAATCGGTAATGGTCATTCCCGAAGGAATCACATTACCATGAACATATGATTAGCCATTACTCCTCGTTCCCATGGTATTATGTATTCCTGATTATTAAAATAAATTTTATTTTTTATTTTGCAAAACTATACTTTGTTTTTTGTATTGACAAATGAAATCTCATATTCTTATAAAATATTTTATTAAAAAAATAAATTTATGAATTTTTCTTAAAAAATCATTAATAATTTATTAACGATTCATAAAATTTTGTAAAATTTCACAAAAGTACTAATGATATCATAGGATTACATAAAATATACAAAACACACTAATCATTAGCGAAATACTTATTTAAAGTATACTCAATTTTTTTCACAAATGTTAATAAAGTAAAAAAAAAATCACATAATATTCAACAATATGTTATTAAAATATAATAGTATCTTTGAAAGAAGAGTAATTTGAATGTTTAAAACTAAATAAGCCAATTCGTGTATTTTATTTATTAATTAGATATTGTTATAATAAACAATTCAACAATGTAAGTTTCATTCCTATCTTATTACTTGTGATACCAGCCAAAGGAATGGTAATAGTCATTCCATTACATTCCCATCACCATTCCATTACTAAGTTCATTCCATTCCCACTTGATTCCATTCCAACATACCAGCCATTCCCAAAGTGATTATACCAAATGAAATCACATCCAAACAAACTAGATGATAAAATAAGCATAACATTTAATTTACAACAAGCGGGATGAGATAAATACAAAAAAAAAAATATTTTTTGAACAACATCAGATATTAGACACCACTAATATCTCTAACACATTGTATTAGAAATAAGAATAATTTAGATTGAGACAACTTAAAATTAATAATAAATCATTAATGATTATCCAAAATATGAAAACAAATTAATAGTACAAGTTCTCCGAGGAGAGAGAGTGCATTTGGCGCCCACACAAACAATCATTTCAACACATATTTGGCAATTCCTAGAAAATGAGTGTTGAGAAGGTAGTCATCCCACATAATGCATTTGGGGTCAAAATTGAGCAATTCCATATCAATGTTGCTTCCTCTCATTCTCATTCGCAAATTCTCAGTGTTACTATCATCAAAGCTGCCAACAAAATAAAATGCAAGATTAATATATATATATATATATATACACACATCTGACACAAAATAGATATATAATATATACAGAATGAGGTGGATTCATGTGCACCCGTCTGATGGGCCATTATATAGATAATCATGAGTTGGATTTTTGTGCACCCGTCTGATGGATCATTATATAGATAATGAGTTTGGAAGGCTCGTCAGACGGGCCTACTAAAAAAAACAACCCAAATCAAGCACGTGCCCAATCTATTTTTTCTGATTTTTTATTTCTTTCTTTTTTTTTGCAAAAAATATATCCATAAAATGGAATGGAATTAGTGAACCCTAAAATTAAAGTGAATTAATTTAATTATTTTGATCTGGCGACTCGTGTTGTGCACTCGTCTGACGCTAATGTGTGGGCTCATGCACTGCGTTCGCCAATTAATTTTTCCGAATCAAATATAAACTGTAATTGGGATTAGCAAACCCTAACTCAGATGTCTTTAACCACGATTCAGATGTAATAAGCTCATGTAATCTAAGTAGCATGGGCGATACTTTTAAGTCTACGGGTGATACGTTTTAGTATAATGAATTATACTTTTTCGGTCGATTTTTTTCCTAGAGCGGGGCAACCAGAGCCGACCCGACCCGGGCCTGGTTCGCCCGCCTGAATGTCTGATTTTAAAGATTTTGAGCTCCGAAGTCTGATGAGAGTGTCTGCCATACATAACTAGATCGAAGACGATGAAATGAATTAAATTGATACTTACATTGCTTGCGAAAACAAATAAGGCTTGTAAAGCTCTGCTAGGCGCAATGCATGGTTGATTCTTCGTTTCGCGTTGGTGTATAAGCTTTCAAAAAGGTTGCAACATATCATGTTTGTCAATTTAAGTACCTGAAAAACAACCCATATATAAATGCATTTTCATTGAAACCATCAAGAAATAATTAATTAATTACAAGACATAGGAAAATAATTATAGTAGTAGTAATTAATTAATTGGGACTGACCTCGAGGAATGGTGAATAATGGAATGAAATATAATTGTGAAAGCTGGCCATGGTGTTCAAAGTAATTGGTAGACCTACTTTGATAGGATTTCCTTTGTTATCAAGCAATGGGTTTTTAGTTAAATAACGATGCATTAACCACTTTATTTCTTCGTATTTCACAGGATTTCTCCTCGATGAACCTACTTGATATACAATTAAATCTTTTTTATCACTTGATGAATGTGATGATGCCATAGCTGCAAGCATGCAGTTTACCACCATGTCACCAGGCATCTGTAAAATAAAATAAAAAAAATGTTAGTGATCATTGGGATCTGTAAAATAAAATAAAAAAAATGTTAGTGATCATTGGGAAATTTTATATCGATTCAAGACTTGAATGATATATTTATATATTACTTAATTAAAAGATAAAAACAATGTATTTTAAATTAGTTCTTCGTTCCTTTCATAAAATTTATTGATTTGAGGAGGCAAATCACGTATTTTAGACACAAGGCCGTGACGGATGAAATCATCTGCTATACTTTGTGCACAACTTGGTGTTGCACGATTAAATTTATTAATTTTTCTTCGATTTTTTTATTCAATTTCAATTTATTGTGCTTTAGTTTAATTTTACATTTATAATTAATTAGGATTCATTCTACCCAATTAGGATATATAATTATTTTTTTACGAAATAATCAATTATTAATTAGACATTGAAAATCAATTGGGCATGGTAAATCATAATAATAAATGTAAAATTAAACTAAAGCACGATAAAATGAAATTGAACAAAAAAATTAAAGAAAAAATAATAAATTTAATCATGTAATACCAAGTATTATATAAAGCGATGAGATAGGAGAGAAAACGAATGGGCGGGTGTTTTAGTCATTTCAGTAAAGTCTATTTTTATCGACAAAAAAGTAGAGGCGTATTTATTTATAGATTCTACAAATATAATTAATCAAATATACCTACACGCCTTTATTTATATAATATGCACTCATATTCAACGATCATGACTTGATCACATTTGGTCTAGAAAAATGTATAAGATATATTATATCTGATCTTATTGGGATTTTTTTTATACAATTGGATGTAATAATAATCTAGAGTATATAATAATTATGTTTATCAAAATTAACAAACTCTATTATATATACATTATTGTTTGCTCGATTCATGAATAATAGATTTTAAAATTCGAGAAGTTGATATTTCACCATAACACTCCTAAGAGAAGCTTAATTAATAGGGTTAATTGACATCCCATGTAACATACAGTTTGCTCGTCTTTTCGAACCTGCCATGACTCGACCATCAATTTTTGAAAATGACGTTAAAGTGGCCACAATTGTATGTTGGATTAAAGGTTAATTTTTTTATAAAAACACAAATTCGAAGTTGGTATTTTAATTATCTATTTTTAAAATTCATATTAAATTTGCAACTAAACTCAAAGCAACCCAAATTAATATATGTTTCAATGGAAAACAAATCATTTTTTTTATTTCTTGAAATACAATTTAAACAACATATATAGGTGAACTGTCTTACCAAGTCAGTTACTGACTCTGGATCTCCTACGAAGAATTTCAATTTGCCTTTACCATATCCGACAAAGATGCTGTCCAGAGTTCTGTCGTCACACAAATTAAATAAACAAAGGAAACATTAGTTTGAGTAATAATTAGAACTGATTTAAAAAATATCAACTTTTAATATAGTTATAAATTTTTTTAATACGAACTTTAAAAGTAAACAATTAAAATATCAATTTTTAATTTGGGTACGTGTTACTCAATATCCTCAAATTTTTGTAAAACAAATTGTCCTCCGATTCAGCTGTCAACTTGCTCGTCTCATCAAACTCATCATGATTCGATCATCAATTTTCGGGAAAGAAAATGTCAGTGTGGCCGAATTTAACAATCCCCATTTTTTCCCCATTGATGTGAGTGTGAAATTATGCCACTTTAGCTTCCTTTTTTAAAAATTGACGGCTGAATCACGACAGATTTGAAGAGACGAGCAAGTCATCGACTGAATTGGAGGTCAATTTATCTTACAAAAAAAATGGGGATATTGAATAGCACCCAAATTCAAAGTTGGTGTTATAATTTCCTAGTTCTTAAGTCTGTTAAATTCATAACTATGATCAGAGTTCATAATTTTCAAGACAATTAATCCTAATCAGGAGCTAATCAATTTCAAAGCTAGGATCAGATGATCATATAGGAGCGAGCACGCCTTATCCCCACAACTTTAATTAGTGGGTTAGGAAGATAAACGTAATTGTATTATTACTTCATACTTGCAACATATTAATTAATTAATGCAAAAAAAAAAAAAAGAAAACAAAAAGTAAAGAAAAAGGACCTTCCCAATCAATGTCTATATATATCATTTGAAGTAACATCTTCTAGTGGTGCTACTCTATTTATAGAAGCTAAGTTTTTCAAAAAAAATAAAAATAAAGAAACATTAATTTTATACATATAGAGCCGTTTCTTTAGTTGAGGCGACCGAGGCGGTCACCTCAGACCTAAAAAATAATGAAAATATTAGGGGTCCAATTTTTTTTTTTAAAAAGAAACATTAATTTCATACATATAGAGCCGCTTCTATATGGTGTACTGTTCAATTTATTTATTCACATTATAAGATGAAAAATAGGGATCTCATTTTTCACCACTTGACTCGAATCACTAAATTAATTATTAGGATCGGGCCCACATAGAGATATATAAGTATATATATATATATAATTATGACAAAATATATAATTGAAAAGGATATATATACCTTACACCTTCGATCCAACCAGGAAAAGGATCTTTGAAAGTAGATGTAATAATAGTTGGACGAATTATAATCACATTACACTTTTGTTTGAATTTCTCCAACAACATCTCCCCCATTGCCTTTGTAAATACGTATGTGTTAGGCCACCCATGCAATATTGATCTGATCAAACAATTCCAGATTTATTTATTAATTTGCAGTAATTAATTAATGTACGTAATAATTCGATCGAAATTCAAAACATCAAACTTTATTTTGCACATACTCGCAAAGTAAATAATACTTTTTCCCACTTTTCAATATCATATATTTGCAAATACAGAACAATAAAAAATTAATACATGAAATAATATTTAATCTAGGGGTGTTTGAATTAACCTTTCAATGCCCAAATCCTTCATAGCTCTAGTGATTTCTTTTTCCGACAGCTTCTGAGTTTGAAGTAGTCCTAATCTTTCCTCAATTATACTTTTCTCTAAATTGATGTCTAAATAGGGTATTTTGGCTCCGGGAAGTGTTTCACCCATACGAAACGACGTCTCTGGTGCGAGACCCACTCTCGAGCCATGCACATAAGCTACAATAGATGAAAAAAAATTTATAAAGTCTAGTCAATTTTTCATAAATTATGATAGATGAAATATTAATGTATATACATGGTAAAATGTTAATTATTGCTGCTAAAATCCGTTCTCTATTGATTCAATAAGAAAATTAGAGGGGCATTAATTTGTTACGATCTCATCACATACATGATCAACCATTGAATTTCAACCATGTTTATTTAATTTATTTTAGTGAACATTTATTGCTTTTTTTTTCTAATTAGAATACGAGATAGAAATAAAAAGTTGGAATAGACGATCTCATCAGAGCTCCAGAGCTAACCTGTGGAGACGTGAAGAAGCACCTCTAATTTTGAGCATTTTGTGCCAAAGTCTTGAATATGCATGGCTCCCATAGCATTTATTCCAAATGATACATCGTACCTATATATGGAAATTAATACCAAAAAATAAAATAAATTAATAAAAAAATAGACAAACCACAATATGCATGCTTAATATTTGAAGTCAACATACGAACCGTATTTTATTGAATTATATCGACCCATCAATGTCTGATTGACATTGTAGTGAATTCCATTACAGAATGTTTTCTTAAATTCAAATTTTCTTCTTCTCATTATTGCAGTTAGCTCAACTATATATAAAAGTTCCCATATAGACTATAGTATAAATTAGTAATTATAATATTAATATACCTCTCATCAAATTTGGTAGTTGCAGCTGAGTTGACAATAATGTCAATTTCTTGCCACATTTCTTCTCTTAGCTTGGAATCAATCACCCCTAAATTTTCATAAGCAACATCACCAGAAACTGGAATAACTTTTGAGGAAATAATAGAGTTGAAATTTTCTCCATGTGCTTCTCTTAGAACTCGAAATAGCTCAGTGCTGACAACCTACACAAATTATAAAATAAATAAATATATTAGTTAATATATACATAAAAAAGATCGCTCTATTTCTTTTTTTCGAGAAAATTCATATAAAAAAATATCACCAGTATATGAACGCTCTAACATGCATGATCATTATGTGCTAAAACTATGAGGATGGCCATCAACGTCCCATGTGATGCAGTATTCGATGAGAAATACCACTAAATTATATGCTCGGTATGGCCACGGGACCGAAGCATGTAAAGTAGAGGAGGTCATGATGTTGGTTGTGCAATTTAAGTCTCATATCATACTCGGTAAAAAATGATGACATGATCATTTCCCGAGCATATATATAAGTGCACGTGGACCATATCTCTACGAAGCCCTTTTGGGGGAACCCAAAAAGTAAAATCGTGTAGGGAAAATTTTATGTCACGTGCGCATGTGGCGTTCCCCTCTCATACAAAATAATGATTTGTAAATAGTAGGCCAATTTTTTCTTTTTATCATGTGCGAAAGGGACGCACTACACGCGGCACGGAATTTCCCGACCCAAACCGGATTATATCACACATGCATGTGTTGTGATGTGGGAACGAGTGTGCGGTGTGCCTACTTCGTGGCCGGATATCCCAAATTTTATGCATTGACATATATCTACGTGTAGGTGCATTTTAGTGTGGCTAGCTAGGTCCGGTTTTCCTATTTATATTTGGCTGCAAGAATTGACCATATATAGAACCGTACAATTAATTAATTTCATATTAATTATGATATATATATAGTGATTGATGCAAATTATGAATAATGACCATTTATTTCATTTTATTTTTTTGAGGAAATTAAAGGCAAGTTTAATCTATCGCCTCGTATATACCTCTTCTTGTAACCGTTGTTCGGCACTTGTTTTAGCAGTCGCTCTCATCAGAAGATATAATTTCTTCACATTTGGTTGCAACCGAAGTATCTTCTCCAGAAGAACTGAAATCCAATTTTAATGAAAAAAGATTATATTAGAGAGAGAGAGAGAGAGAGAGAGAGAGAGAGAGAGAGAGAGAGAGAGAGAGTACTCTTTGCTAGAAAGCCAGTGGCACCGGTGATTAAAATGGTCTTGCCCTCAAAATATTGGAGAATTTGACTTTCTTCCATTATAATTAAAGGGTATAGGAATTGCTTTGAATGAGAAAAAATGTGGACATATATGAATATGGAGGAGGAATGGCCCTTTATATATAACAAGAGTCGTTTAATATTTTAATGCTACAATCAAGAATTTGGTAAGCTATATATAAATCTTGTTTTTTATTCAATACTTGTAGCTGCAACAGTTGGCGCGCAAATACCTACCCCACCCAATAAATGCATATGCAGCTTAATTTTAATTACTTTTATAGTAAGATTGAATAAATAAGTAACAACACAAATATATAATGTAGTTGAGCTATATAATATATGTGATCTAAATTCACGTAAAAAATTTATCAAAAGGGTTTAGCATGGCACTCGAATTATATCCGATCCTTTCCTCATTTAGAATTAATTATTAGCATAAGGAAAAAAATTAAATGATCATGCTACGAAATTAGATCAATATATAATACAACCGTCCACATTGTATTGATTATATATATTATCATAAAACTTATACTATATGATATTCTAGCTTGATATATTCCCGACCAATAAATGTTTGGCCCGTTTGTTTAACTTCAAATTTTTTCATTTAATATCTACTCTGACGTCTATATAGTCGACTTGTAATAATGTTACCCTGCACGCAAATGACTTTTTGCCTAGCACAAATTCTCACATTATCTGGACTTGCATGTGTTAGGTCATTTCGTTTTGGCAATACTTACGTGTGACGGTCGCACGAAACTGTTATGTGCGACAGTCTGATTCCTCTCACGACCAGCGAAAAAAATCACAGAAAAAATATCGCTTCTAATAAAGAAAAGTATTAGTTTTATCATTGAAAAGTGAGAAGTATTGGTCTACTATTTGAATTATATGAGTTTATTCCATCTCAATTTGAGTTTATTTCATCCGAATTAGAGTTTATTACATTCCTTAGGGTTTATTAATCGTAGTTAGAGTTTATTACGCCACGATTAGGGTTTAATAATTTCAACTAGTGTTTATTATATTTAAATTAGGGTTTGTAATTTTTTATAGAATTTAATTTCATTTATAACTTTTATATGAATGAAAAATGTACGTGTTACGTTTTGTATTTTTCGTCTGTATTTCTTCACTCAAATATGCCTTTGCGAGATCTTAGCAACAACAAATGGGGTCTTCAAAAATAAAATTTTGAACTTCGTTGTACACTTTGAAAATAAACTTGTGAACAACATCCATAATGTTTGAAAATACTTTTTTGAACACGTCTTGTACGTTTTGGAAAAAAAGAAAATATATTGAACCACAGTGACAAATTCGAACTGAACTTTTCGAACTAATGTTTGGAATTTGAATATTTATCTTCGCGAGAAGTGAGCATCTCAAGAGAACTTTCGCATGGCAAAAAACAGAGAGAGGCCAATTTTGAGCGAAGAAGAAATAGAGAGATGGGAGAGTGGTGATGAGCAGTAGAGATCTCGTCGGAGAAGAAGGTAGAAGATAGGTGTGGAAGCCGACCAGGTGATGGAGGACAAATCAAGGGTTTTTTTTTTTTTAATAATGATTAAATTATATTTTTTAGTGTGAATTGGTGAATAAGTAATGTTGTCTAGTGTGGAGAGTTAAATGTGAAATGTAAAATGTGGATAACAAAGAGTAAATTTAGTATTGTAAATAGAAACGCCGTATAAATTTCTATAGTCTTTGATATCCACACCATTTTTTGATCGGACGACACATATATGTATGCTATCTAAATTGCTACTCCCCCATCCCAAAAATGTAGTCATCCTCTCCTATTATTTACACATATTAAGAAAAATCATTTAATGTATTTGAAAAAATAAAATTAAATAAGATTTTCCTACTATACTCTTATTTATTAATTCAAAAGAAAATGGATGTTAATTTCAAAGAGCATTAAATAGGGAAATATTAAGGAAATTAAAAATTTAATATACATAAGTAAAGTGAACTATAATTTTGGAACATATAAAAAAGAAATAAGAGATTACAATTATGGGGGATTGATAGAGTATTAATTATAGGCGTGCGTTCGCCGTATAATTTGCCCAATAGTACACAAATAAACGGGACCTTGTTTATGAAAATATTATTTTATATTCAATTACACACACATCGATCCTATGTGTCTCATTGTACGTGAAAGTATTAAAATTAATTAAAAAAACAATATACATGTGCGTGTGTGTGAAAGAGATACAAAATGCATAAAAAAATCAATGTAAATAAATTCTGGCCATCCTAAATCGAAGAATGCGAAATCTCACATGAAGAAAGAAATTCATAATGGGCATATTATAATTTAAGTTCTCAAAAAAACTCACCAGGCATTCTAAATCCATTAATTATACTTGTAACTGGTGTGGACTGATAGGAACTTAAGCCATAGGCCCTAACTCTACCACAAAAGCTAGCCCAAGGATAGAGGGTTGACCCTTAACTTAAGTATCCATCCACAATTGATGTGGGATCGTATCATTCCACCCACCTTGACAAGCCGGACGTCCTCAGACAGCTCACACTCTAGACCGCTTCGGTACTAGGTAGCCTTTTTCCGAGCTGGATGTCTCACACTCTGGACCGCTTCGGCACCAGATAGCCCTTTTCCAAGCCAGATGGCTCTCACTCTGGGTAGCTTTCACTCCAGACCCGCTTCGGCACCAGGTACCCCTTTCCCAGGTAGCCCCTTTCTGGGACGAACCGGCTCTCAATGAAAACACCAATGATAGGAACTTAAGTCCAAGACCCTAACTCCACCACAAAAGGTAGTTCAAGGGTGGAGGGTTGACCCTCAACTTAAGTACCCATCCATAATTGCTTGTAGATCCGATGTGAAATCGTATCATGGACGTGCTGACAAAATTCTACAAATAATTTCAATCATCATGATCAACGTCGGATCCAGACAAAAATATATGGGAGAATCTCGTTACATTGATTGCGTGTATATAAAAAAAATCATCTTCATTGATGAGGAGACCGAAAATTACCAACGGTAAAAAAATACATAAAAGTAGGTGGGGGGCAAGCCCCCCACCCCTACATCTGTCCCTGATCATGACCACAACTCCACAAGATCAATAATTCATGCTAGCTAACAAAATTTTGCAAATAATTGCTCCTCGTGGAGCAATTCTAAAATTCTGATTTTTTTACAAATAATCACGTTTTCAAGACTCTTAGCACGCAAATTAAAGACTTAATCAATTTTGGTATGATTTTTGAACTTTCCCTCCTCATAGACGATTTTATTCATATATATAATTACAAGAAATAATATTTGTAAAACTATAATAAATAATAATAGGTATAATATATAAATAATAATTAAAGTTTAATATATTTTCAAATAGAAATATCTTTTAACTAGCTAGAGATGGCATTTGACATATAGTAGTATTTCATATACTACTTTATGTTTGTGTGTGAACTATGTGACTATAGCTAAAGTATTGTATTGTCATCTAGAAGAGTAGACGTTAGCGATATTTAATAGGTGTTATAGTAAAAAAACAAAAAATGTTCTTTGAAAACATTGATGATTTTTTACTGGGATAAGATTCTATTTGACCTTTAAGTTAAATTTGTATCCGAACTTTCGAACTCAATTTAGTTAGCCCTTTAAATTTCTGAACTTGACCCAATTAACAACTTGAAGGTAAAAAGTTTTGTTTTGGTTGTTTCTAGATAAAATAAAATAACATGAAAAGAAAAATACATAACTATTATTCCTCCAAAACAATAAGAATATAGAAACATTTCTCATTCGACATGTCCAAATATATATAAGCTAGCATAATTTGAACAAAAATATGAATTAATGAATTAATTGAAATCACATTATATATCATTGAATTGATTCCCTATAAATACAATCCGGAAAATATTACATTTCTTTTATATGTGTATGCATGTGTGGAATTATATTAAATGAATTTCGAGAATGGAAATCTATATATTCTAATAAATATATCATACTAGATAAATTATATATAACCATGGTTGTAAAAAACGCTCCAGGCGCCCCTCTAGGCGCTCGGCAGCCTGGAGCCGCTACGATTTGGTTAAAATCGGTCGTTTTGGGCGGACAGACGCATAAGCGGAGCGCCCGCGATTAGGCGGCGCCTAGGCGGGCTAGGCGGGAGCGATTAGGCGGCGTCTCGGCGGACTAGGCGGCATTTTTGATTTTTTTTTTAATCTGTTGTGTGAGAGTTTTAGAGTTTTAAACGTGTTAATTATTTTTCTTGTTCCCTAAAAAAAAAGAGCCCTAGCCCTAGCCCTAGCCGACTCACAGGCTCACAGCCACACCCATAATATAACACATGTATAACGTTGATTATATTATAATAGATTATTAAAACATCTATAATTGATCAATTTAATATAGACCACGTATATATATATATATATATAATTCATAATTATGGTCAATTCTATATTGTCATTTTCAATTGTACTGGTTTGATGTTTTAATGTTTGATAAATATAACGACAATTTATGTACCACTAAAAGTATTTATAAGAAAATATTTCATTTTTTATTACTATTCTACATATATATATATATATATTCATTTTTTAATATTTTTTATTTATTTAGAAATAAAAAAAATAAAAGTATTTACCTTCGAGGAGGCTAACTGGGTCGAATTAAATAGTTCAAGAGGCTAACTGAGCTAAGTTCAATAGTTCAAGGGGATAATCGGTACCGAATTTAGTTTAAGGTTCGGGATTATCTTCAAGAAATAGTTTAGGGACTAAGTTGAACATTATCCCTTTTTTAATTTTATTTAGGATGAATAAACGAGCCATTAGAAAAATTACATGTTAATTAATTTTGATTTTTAATATTAAATATATTAATTTGTAATATTCATATGAAAAGGATAAGGAAATTATATTTGAGTAATTTATATTATATATATATATATATATATATATATAGAGGAGGGATCAAATGTAAATAGATTACTCATGTGTAAATTAGGAATTAATTATATCCATTAGATCTAAATACATGAGTGGTTAGGATTAATTTTTTTATTAATATAGATCTTTTTCTTAATTATGGAAAAGGTCAATTTTGTCATACAAGATTAATTGATATCCTAATAAATTATCATTAGCTCCATTCACGATTTTTTCCTTTTTTTTATTTTAATTGTCTTTCTACTAGTTTTCTAACAAGCATATATTCTTCATTTTTGAATCAAACTTAGGGAATTTTTCGTGCATTCAACTCAATGTGGAGTAATGTGAATTATCTCACAAAAAAAAAAAAAAACAACATCAGTGTGGATTAAGAAAAAAAATTAGTAATATTTTGTTTGGATAATTTTAATTCAATGTCTTGAGCCAAATATATGTATTAAGTTTTTTTGCAAGTGAGTGTACACATTTCATTTGTTGGTTAATTTAGATGTTTTAAGAACTGATTATGTTAGGTTATTGTATAGATGTTTTTTTTTTTTTAAAAATATTAATGCTTCTTTTTATTGTATTAGAGCTTGTTTTTTCATTGGTAATACACCGTTGAATTTTAGTTTGAATTTTTAGCTCATTTTATTTCAGTGATTTATTTGAGCATATTGATAATGCTTCTATGTGTGTTTGAAAAAGTAATTTGTCCGTTGTTTTATTTCAATTATTTAGTTTCTTAATTTGTAGTTTTCTAGATTACGTGGATTAAAAAAATTAGTAAGATTTTTCTGATAAATTTAATTCAGTTTTAAATTTGAATATAATATTAATGTTTATTTTTGTGTGAAAATGCGTCATTTTATTTTTTTTAATATGAATGCTTCTCTTTATTGTTTTAGTGTTTTTATTTTCATTGGTAGTGCACCATTGAATTTTAGTTTGAATTTTTAGCTCGTTTGAATTTCAGTGATTTACATGGATTAATATTAACATTTTTATTTGTGTGAAAATGCTTCATTTTTTTTAATAGTCATGCTTCTTTTTATTGTTTTAGTGTTTTTATTTTCATTAGTAATGCACCTTTGTATTTTAGTTTGAATTTTTAGCTCATTTGATTCCAGTGATTTACATGGATTAAAAAAATTAGTAAGATTTTTCAATAAATTTAATTCAGTTTTAAATTTGAATATAATATTAACGTTTTTATATTGTGTGAAAATGCTTCATTTTTTATTTTTTAATATTAATGCTTCTTTTTATTGTTTTAGTGTTTTTATTTTTGTTGGTAATGCACCGTTGAATTTTAGTTTGAATTTTTAGCTTGTTTGATTTCAGTGATTTACATGGATTAAAAAAATTAGTATGATTTTTTATGATAAATTTAATTTAGTTTTAAATTCGAACATAATATTATTTTTTATATTTGTGGAAATGCTTCATTTTGGTTATTTTGATGCTTTATAAACTGTTTATGTTATGTTATTTTAAACTCATTTGTTGAATATTAATGTTTGTTTTTAGTGAATGAGTGCTTATTTTGTGATTGATAATGCTTTTTAACTGATTTGGTACATTTATCAATTGTCGAATATGAATTGTATCACTATAAACTCTAATAAATAATAAAAATATTAAATTAGAATTACACTAAACTAGCATTATCAAACACAAATAAAGCATTATATAATGTAAAATTAGCATCGTATCATACTTTAGAAATTAAAAATAAATTCTAATAAAATTTAATGGATCCGCAGAAAAAATAATGTTTATAAATGCACCTTAAAATAAACTTGATGCTTGATTTGTTTTTCACGACATTCAATGAATCATGAATCAATATTTTTTTTTTCTTGGTTCATGATTTTGTGGAGGAGAGTCGAGGATTTATTTCCCCTAATTAATAGGCGTTGAAATAGGAACTTAAAAATCAAATATAATAAAATCCATGTTTACCCTTGTGCATCATGAAGCAAATAAAAAGTATAGATTTTCAACAGTTCTCCAAATTAATCTAGACCGTTCAAATCATTAAATTAATGGATGTGATTAATTCCTAATTTACACACTAGGGATCCATATGCATGATAACCATCCCATATATATATATATATATAGAGAGAGAGAGAGAGAGAGAGAGAGAGAGAGAGAAAGAGAGAGAGTATTTGAGTCATTTCCTTATGTAAGGGATCCATATACATGATAACCATCCCATATATATATATATATATATATATATATATATATATATAGAGAGAGAGAGAGAGAGAGAGAGAGAGAGAGAGAGTATTTGAGTCATTTCCTTAAAAAAAAACCTTAATTCACAGAAGCACTACTTTTTCAAAAAGACGAACAAATTCCACTCTGGCTCTTGGTTCGATCCCATATTATAATTTTTGTTTTACTCCTCGTGTATCTATTAAATTATAAATTTTTCTTACATTTTTTTCTTCAATTTTAAATTTAATTTCTTAAACTTTATTTAGTTTAATTTTACAATGATCAATTAATGTTGATTGTGCTCAAATTTGGTATAGATACATAGACTTATTTTTAATATTTAATTTCATATAAATAATGATTACTTAATTAATAATGAATTATTATATTATAATTAGTTGTATTTTTATAATAATTATTGTTAAATCCACAAAATTAATAATACAAGACGGACTGAAATATAAAAAATATAATAGGAGATAAGAATCGTCCTGACTCCTCCCGTCACACTATAAGGAGCTCTCTCATGCACGGAAATAAATAAAATAACAACCTAATATCATGCATGCATACGCCGCGCGCGCTGCGTGTTGTGCACACTCCCGACATATTTTTTTCATTTTTTTTTATTTTTTTCTTAATTTTAGCTTCTTTCCCAACTCTAAAATAGAATTAATGAGTCATAAAATTAAAGTGAATTAATTATTTTTGTTATCTAGAGACTCGCGCAGTGCATTCGTCCGACATTAACACGTGAGCTCGTGCATTAAGCTCGATAATTAATTTTTTTCTAAATAAATATATACTATAAAATGAAATTAATAACCTTTAAAATTAAAGTGAATTAATTTATTTGTTTTTTTGCGATGACTGGCATAGTGCACAAGCCAATGCCGTGTTCGATAATTAATTTTTTCCAAACAAATATAAACCATAATATTGTAATATAATTAACTCATATAATTAAATTAAGTAGCAGGATGTTACTTTTAAGACTACAACTAATATTTTTTAGTGAAATAGTGATACTTTTTCAAGCGTAATTTCTTTTTTTCTGGAACGAGCCAAGTCAATTCCGACCCGCGCAACCCACCGTTTTGGGTTGATTTTGGGTTTCAAAGTCTGACGGGAGTATTTTCCCCATCATTACTTTGTTATACTATATATACACATTAATTCTTTTACATATCAATTTATTTTTCTCTTAAGTGGTCATTTTCGATCGATAACCTGCATTAATATTGTACGATTTAAAGTCGAGTACAATAATACTATGGTATTTTTTCCACAAATGATATGATAAAATTATGAAAATAAAAAACCAAATGTTCAAGTCTTCAACTGATTTTCTGCCAGTTCCCATCGAATTTAATATTTCCAGCTAAAGAGTCGGTGCATGTGACTATTTTAGGCAGGGCATTCAATGTTACAAGCAAATATGAAATGATTTATTAAATTAGTCTATTTTATCACACAAATTCAAGAAATTTGTTGCCCAATTTCTTTCCATCAGTGGTACTTTGAAATTAGAGGTTCTTTCCTTTTGATGGACGGCAGAAAAATATTTGAGTTTAAACATATTAATTACCTTAAACGTGCAACCTCTGCCCAGAACAATTAATGATGTGAAAGCTGCAAATTAAAAGAATTTGATTGTTTTATTTTAAAAAATATAAACAAATCTTATATCAGACGGACGGGTAATGCCCAGAGCTGACCCGATCACTAGACTCCACTCTAGAAAACTATATCACTTTAACATTGAAAAGTATCACATTTATTTTATTGGAAAATACCGCTAAAAAACGATGACATTTTTGTAATTATATTACAACATTTTTCATTTTTTTAAATTGAAAAAATGTCACTTATAATACTGAAAAATATTACGCGTATATTGCATGTGCCCCTTAGTAAATTAAATAAATTTACTTACATCTTGAAGTACAATGGATCTTCTCGGAATATATTTACTTATAATATTGATTAATACGTATGGATCGGACACTATTTGTTTATTATATATGAATTCATTCCTACATATGTTACTTATTAATGACAAAAAAAAATAATAATGTAAGGTCTTATTAACAATGAAAACACAAAATTAAATGCGATTGTACATTACAACAATTTATAACGGGTCTCTTTTATTTTTCTTTTTAAGGTAATTGTCAAAGAAATCATGAATTTTAAACGAATTTGTAATTTAAACATGACTTTTAAAATATTACAATAATAATTTAACTTTTGATTTTTAGCAAATTCGAAATTCCCAAATTTTTTCCGACGATAGGAATTATGACGTGATAATATTTTTTCCGCGTATACAAATTGATTCAGCTCGGGGTGTCGAATATGAGTCTTTATTGTGCAACGTCAGTTTTTCAGTCGCATATTTTTTTAGGGCGTATATTTTGTTAGAAAAAAAGAGTTATTATTGCAACAAGTTGAACCTCAAACATCATCGTCCCTTCTTCATTTGAATTGGGTTAGAAGACAACGGTGATTCTCAAACTTGAAACATTTAACTTTTTTTTATAATTAATAAATTATAAAAAATTCAAAGTATTAATTGGGCAAAAATTAGATGGGGCCAAAGTTTAGTAATGTTGATTACCGTGTGCTGTAAAGTAACGACATGGGTTTATCAAATTACTTTGTCATTTGAATTGAGATATCTTATGTTCTATTATTTGGTTTTGCATATCTAAATTAATTCCCACAATCACGTCTATCCAAATTACCTTTTCATTTGAATAATATTGTTTCGAAAAGTATTCGGCTTACGAAATTGAAATAGGTGATGCTTCTTAATCAAGACAGATTTCTGTCGGTGAAAATTCTTCTATTTATGGAAAATTTATAAAAGAGAAAAACAAATTCAAGTCAAATTAAATTACCCTAATAAATGTATGTTCCCAATCACCACCTTCTCCATTTAATTTTAATTCTCGGTTTTCTTGAACAAATAATAAAAAATAAAATTTATTCTTAGTGTTCGGTGATGAATTTTAATTTTTTTTTTCAGGTCGTTAACACTATCATGATAAATATCTAAGATAAGGGACTATGGGATGCATTACATCCCCTTACTATTTACAAAAATATTTTCAATCTCTATTCCTAGGCTGATAAAATAATTTTGATTTCAAACTGTCACAATAGGTAATTAAATGTCACAATAAGTAGTCAAAGTGTCACAATAGATTTTTTTAGTCGGCTGAAATTTTTGGTCGAAATTTTTATTTTTTTGTACAAAATAAAAATTACAAATAACCAAAATTTAATGAGTTCGAGCAGCGACGGAAGAAATGTTAATAAACACTGAAAGTACATTTAGTAGATCGATACGTTGATCATCCACACTAAGAATATATATATTCAATTAAATAAAATATATCCTATGAAAATTCAAACAAATATAGTATTCGATTTTGTAAGAAGTGTAAGAACGTGACGTGGTAGAAAATGTTGCAAGAATTCAATAAAAAAAAGTGTAAGAATGTGACGTGGTAGAAAATGTTGCAAGAATTCAATAAAAATAAGTGTAAGAATGTGACGTGGCAGAAAATGTTGATTCTTGCACTTCAATTTATTAGTCAGATCCCCAAAGTACTTTCAATTGCTCCTAATTTATCCTTTTCAATTATTCCTACATCAGAAATGCAAATCTGTCCTTGGACCTCACTTGTTTTACGTTTTGATTTTTAACATACATCAAAGAATTTTTTTTAAATAAATAAGATTTGCATATTATTATTATTATTATTATTATTATTATTATTATTATTAGACAAAAACTTGTATGAGACGGTCTCATACATGAGACGGATCAATACATGCGAGTTAATGATACTTCACCCATAAATAATGATACATGTGAGTTAATGATATTTCACCCATAAATAATGATCCCCGCATGTGAGTATTGACCCGTCTCATGTATGAGACAGTCTCACCCAAATCTGCCCCTTATTATTATTATTATTATTATTATTATTATTATTATTATTATTATTATTATTATTATTATCATGCATTTTTGATAAACTCCGCTCATATATAGTAGTTGGCAAACCCTCGAAGGTACACAATAGATAAATATCGCTCTTGTGCAATCTCGATCTATTTCTTTTCATATATAAATTCCATCCACTCTCCAAAATATATTGCTATTATATATATTTTAATCATACATGTACATGATATGTTCTATAAAGCTAGTGATGTTTTGTATTCTTTATATATATATATATATATATATATATATATAAATACACAATCATATTTTAATTGATTTTGTTTTTCATTTTTAAGAGTTTTTTGTATATTCCTTTGTACAAATTTGAGTTTAATTTTAAAAATATATAATAAAATAGTAAAACTTAATTTATTTTATAAATTGCAAACACATATTAACAAATTTACCCCCGATAATAGTCTAGAACGTGTATTGAAGGATTCGTAGCTAGGTCCTCCTTGACCTAGCTAAATGAGATATCTTGAAATAAAAAATCTTACGCTAAAAGAAATTCACTATTTAGCAACGGAATTTAACGACGAACTAATTTCGTCGGCCATAATGACGGACTAGCGACGTAATGTCCGTCGCTAGAGTTTCGATAGCGAGAATGTTTCGCGCCTATATTTAACGACGGACTAACAACGGTCGTACCATCGTTAACGTTAACGACCGTCAATATTCGTCGTTAGATTAATTTGCCGACGAAGCATTTACCGACAGACGATTTTCGTCGTTAGCTGAGACTAACGCCGGAAAAGGAGGATTTACCGACGGATAATTCCATCGCTAAATAGTGATTTTTTATAGTGTTACACTAGGTTCGATCATCTCTCCAAATTTTCAAGATGTCATTTGGGTTAAACAAGACTGAGAAATCTATCAATACGTTTGTTCAAAACCATTATCAGGATATATAAGTTTATCAGCTTGTCAACAGTTTCACTTAATTTAAGTAGACATCATGTTCCTACAAAAGGTTTATGTGGATTTTTTTTTCTGCACACTAAAATAAATATGATCTTTAGAGACGACAAATGTCATCACTAATAATAGACTTAATAATGACATGTCATTTCTAATTAATTACCATATGTCGTCTCTATCGAAATTTTTGTAACGACATTATTGTCATTTAAATAAATTTTTTGCGGTAACATCATGTTGTCTCAAATAGAGTGTTCCTAAAAGTTCATCACGAATAAATTAAAAATCATTTTAAGTGACAACAATATCGTCATAAAAAGTGCATTAGAGATGACATGTAATAATTAGAGACGACATGTTGTCACTTAAGTTAATTATAAGGGACAACATTAGTCATCTCTAATAATGTTGTCTCTAAAGATTTTTTTTTTAGTGGCAAGAAGAAACATGGCCTCGATGGTTATTTAGCTAATGTGGGGATTGAACATTACTATAAGAACTTTCTAAATAAACCCCGTGAAGTTCAACACCTATGGTATTTGATGTCATATGAATCATCATTTTAAATCTAAAATACACTATGTGCTCACAGAGGTGGCACAATAGGCATACAAAGACTAACCATTACTCTCACTCTCACCCTCTCTCTATATATAAAATAAGCATAAAGTTTTTTTTTTTAACAATTTCAAGCTATCAATGTAAAAAATGGACAATAAAAGCAATAAAAGTGAAGGCTAATTATTTATTTGAATACATATTTTACTACTCCAGGAATGTGAATGCTCATGAAGTAATCTTCCCAGTTGATGATTTTCGGATCAAAATAAAATATATCAGTCTCCACGGAGCTTTTGTCCGCCGCTACTGCCCTTCTTAGTTTTTCTGTGTTCATATCATCGAAACTGCACACGAAAAGAAAATGTCATAATTGCTAAATTTGCATCTTATATTTCACTATATATTTATGCAGTTGTGTCAGATTGTTAGACTGTCAGACGGGCCAGGTTAAGAATATCCATCAGATTCTATCCATATATATCTGATGGTACATTTTGTATTGGTGTTTGGATCTGGATATGAGTACGGTCTGATGGATCTTGACCCGTATGATACAAAACTCCCTCGATTGTTTGAAGATGAGATGAGAAGATGTAGATGCTTACCATCCTTTGAAGAACAAATAAGGTCCAAAAAGATCGACTAAACGCATCACGAACTTGATCTTTCTGCAAATATCAAGATAAATGCCTTGGAAGTATTGACAACAAGCCCTGTTCAACATTTCTAGTCCCTAAAGAAAAAAAATTAAATCAAAGAGATTATTAGTTTGCGAATTTTATTTATTGTCATATATGTTAGGGGTAGATAAATGAGACACAAAGTGAGACACGATCGAGGTAGACGTACAACCTTCAATGGGAGCAAGTAGTGAATGGACAAGTATGTATGAAAACTTTCCATTGAGCTCAAAACTTTGACATTTCCAACTACGACAGGCCTTCCTTCCTTGTTGATCCATGGATGCTTCATGAAGTAACGTTGGCCGTAATCTTGAAGAGGCGCGATCTTCAGAGGGTTCGACACAGAAGATCCGACGTGGTAGATCGTCTCATTTGCCTCATTCGCATGAGCAGCCATGGCTACGATCATCGCATTCACCACCATGTCTGCAGGTATCTGCGCTTGAAATCAAGAACTTATAGCAAACATTGGACAAACTCGGACAATATTTAGTAATCTACCGCCTAGGCGCTAGACGGTCCCTAGCCATGCCAAAAAAGGGTGCAATTGACACCATTATTTGGTCGGACTGTCTCTAGGCGCTGATTAAATCATATTGATTTTTTTTTTAAATAATAATACTCAAAATCCATATGTTTAGCCGAGTAATTAGATTAGATACTATACCAAATTTCAAGTCTTTTTAATATAGATAACATGTATGTGACAATATATTATATATGCTATGTATATTTTATATTAGTATACATTAATTAGACATATATGCAATATACAATACTTCGTTTGGAATGTTATGAATATTTATGAACTTATAAATTAATATTTTAAATTTTTTTGGCTAAAAATAAATAAATAAACTATATATAAAAAATTACTAGACTACGTCCGGACTGCCCGACTAGCGCCTAGTGCTGCATTGAAATGAGAACTTACCGCATCAATGATGGTGTTAGGATCGCCAAGGAAACATGTAATTCTTCCTTTGCCGTATCCAACGGCTAAGCTATCGATTGTTCTGATATTGTGTGGAACAAATAAAATTAATCAAATTAAATATATGAAAGCCTAGGTAAATTAATTATTACAATAATCGATCGAAGCCATGTAATAAATTAATACATATAGTAAATAAATTACCTAACTCCTTCAGCCCAACCAGGAAAAGGTTGTTTGTAAGTACTGGTGACTATGGTAGGTCGAATGATAACGAGAGGTATGTCTTTATTTAAATGGCTCAACATCATCTCCCCCATAGCTTTCGTGAAAACATATGTATTTGGCCATCCAAACTTTCTTGCTCTGTTGTAATAAATAAAATATAATAATGTCGCATTCAATAATTAATTTTACTAAATTATAATCTTATTACATTTCATAAATACACTTGATATATATATATATATATATATGCCGTATGATGTAATTAAAACAGTCCCATATATGTATAGATGATATTCATGAGTAATGATGTAGTGTGAAACTATCAATTCCCTACAATATTTAATTTCATAGTACTTTTACTTATGATATATGTGTTTGATGGGTGTTAGGTGAGATTGATTAATGGTTAGACAAATCTACCATATGTATATAATACTCAAAATTTAAAACCAAGAGAGGTTGAGGTCGTTTAACTACTTAGTTAATTGTTATAAGTTTTTAATTAATATTCTATATATTATCTTTAATTAAATCTATCCAGAACTTATATAAAACATATACTCCCTCCGTCTCTGAATAAATGTTATTCTACAAATTCGAGATAGAAAATTTACATTTTTCTCACATTTGTCCTCATTTAATGCATTCAAATTTTTATATTTAACTTATATTCAAGCTTATATATTTAACTTATTTAATATATTCACACAAGGGTGTATGAGGCAATTAATTAATTTATGTGCATTCATCCAAAATGACATTTAAATGAAATGAAGTACTATATATACTGATGTAAAAAAATCCTCAGAACTTATGGAGATATCATTGAGAAATTAAATATAAGAGAGAAATATATATATATATATATATATATATATATAATATTACCTTTGAATTCCCAAATCTTTCATTTTTGATTGAATGAAGTCGTCGGAGTAATTCTCAGCCTTGAGGGATTTTAAAGTTTCGTCGATCAATTTCTTCTCGGCGTCGATGTCTAGTCCAATTGTTCCGTTTAGGGTTTCTCCCATTTTATAAGGTGTTTCTAATATCAACCCTTCCTTTTCCCCACATACATATGCTGAAATTAATAAATAAAAAAAAAATTCAAAATCAACACTATATATATATATATATGTTTCAACAAGATTATATTTATAATATTAATTCAAGAAACAGAAAATTCACAAGATTAATGTAAGGATTTACAGATCTTTTGGAAAAATGGGATTTTGTTAAGTTAATATTTTGAAACATTAAATTCCACAAGCATATATGTAACTTAATTACATTCATCGATCCTCTTTGTATATACAGGGTGAGAGACTAGGGTACAAATCTCAATCTCCTTACTCGAATAAAATAAAAATTAACAACTCAATGGCTTTCTAACCATTGTAGTGTGTGTGTGTGTGTGTGTGTGTGTGTGTGTGTTTCTTTTTTTAGTGAAATTTTCTGTTACACGATATAATGAGAAATCACGTAGCAGCATATATACTTAATTACCAGTTGATACGTGAAGCAGCACTTTTAACTTGTCACATTTCTTGGAGAAATTCAAAACATGCTTAGCTCCCAGTGTATTTATTCCAAGTAAAATATCATATCTGCAACCAAACATATTTAAAAAAAAAAAAAAGGATTACATCTCTCTCTCTCTCTCTCTCTCAAGGTATTTAAATATTTTACCCTCGACATAAAAAAAAAGAGTGTAAAAAAATAAAGAAGAAATAAATTGGTAGGTAGGTAAAATTAAAACCTTTCATCAAAGTCGGTATTTGCAGCTAAATTGACGACGATATCAACTTCCTTAAACATTTCCTCCAACAGCAATGAGTCTCTCACACCCAAATTATCGCAGGTGATATCTCCAGCTACAACTCTTATTTTTTGTGAAATCAACGAATTCAACTTTTCACCATGCTTCTCTTTCAGAACCTTGAATAAATCCTTTGATATAATCTAAAATATAATTCACAGATAATTAACAATTAATATATATAAACTGGATTATATATTTTGTGGCAAGTAAAATTAATAATAATTAGTTAATTAATTACGTACGTACGTGCATGTCTAATAATAATAATAATAATTGAACTTAAATTAATTTACCATTAATATATAGATATAATTAATTACCTCATTGTTGAACCGTAGCATGGCTGATTTTGTGTCTGGAGCCCTCAGTAGAAGATAAAGCTTCTTCACATCAGGTTGCACTCTCAATATTTTCTCAATAAAAACTGCATGAAATCAAATTCATAAACTCGTCCCATTTCATGACAAGACTCTCTAAAAATATAATTATATATATGTATATATAGATATATAATATGTGTCGAATTAATATTGTAAACATTATTATTTACGACTTTTCCATACGAAAAGTATATATTGGCACTTTGCAACTAATTATTAATTAATTAAGTTGGCACATTATTAATAAATCATGAAGTGATCAGAGAAAAAATTCATCATACTCTTAGCAAGAAAGCCAGCGGCACCAGTTATTAGAATAGACTTGTTCTCCATGAACTCAAGAATACTGCCCACTTCCATTGCCATTGCAGAGAGAGAGAGAGAGCTAGAGAGAGAAGATCGGTAATATATTAATGGGTTTATCTGGAGTTTACATATGCATATGTAGATATATATATTTGATGCGAATTATTTGGTGCTAAGTAAAATTTGGAAGGTATATATATATATATATATATATATATATATATATATATATATGATGTAGTTGTGTGACACAAGTTGAAATTGTGTGCACGCAAGTGTGAGTAGATTTGAGCTGGTAAGCGTTTTGCACATTAATTACTTAACTCTCTCTATCATCACATATCTGCATTAACTATTCTCATCAACTTCGTATTTGTTTTTACCTCTTAAACTGAGGTCGTGTATACATATATATGTGTGTTACACGATTAATATGCCAACATTGTTGTCTTCTCAAATTCATCCAATTTTCTGGTTAAATGATCCCTACCAACTCCTCTGCATATTAATATTAAACATATCATCAATATATGTTTATAATATAATCATGTATTATACCGACACCACTAGTTCGCCAGGTGTTCGCCTATCACACCTGATTTTCCAACAACTGTGATTTACCTTCTTTATTTTATTACAGAGAAACGGAGTTTACCTAGAGCACATATATTGTTTTTTAGAAAATTATAAATATATAATATTTTTTTTAGGAAGAAATCATAAATAGAATTAAAATTATTACATTAGTCATAATAAAAAAATTGAACTTCTCGCGGATTAATACGATAAACTACTTTATTTGATCACCGATCGAAAACTACCAAATGGCCGGGTGAGTGAAGATCGTTCAGCAACGTTAATTTTGACATTAATTTTATATAATTCTTCTCTACTAAATAACTTAGGAACTTAATTTTTATATTTATGTTTTCCTTTTTTCATTTTCAAGACTTTAATAACTTAAGTTCAATGAGTTATTTGACTTATCTCTTATCTTGGAGGGTGTTTCCTAGACTTTGAGCTATTATGATATGTATTAATGAAACACAATTGCAATAATAAAACTTATATTATTGAACTTTTGAGCATATACTTATCTATATGAGAAGATTAATTATACCATAATTAACTCTAATCAATATTTATCAATAAAAAACTGAATTAAAAAAATAATTATGAAATAATCAACCATAATAATGAATTATTAATTAAAAAATTGACAATTAAAAACTAACAAACACTCCCCCGTTCACAAAGAGTGTGATCATTTTGAATAAATACACAAATGTTAATAAAAATAATTAATCAAATTACCTAGCTAATATACCGCTGTGTAAATACAGGAATGAGTTAAAAGGTGAATGTTTGAACTTTGAATACATTAAATTAATGAGGAAAAATATGAGAAAAATATAAATTTCCCACCTCGATTTTGTAGATGACACTATTTTTGAAACAAAACTAAAGTAATGACTCTATTTGTGAAATGGAAGGAGTAATCATATATCCTAGTTCGGTAGAATGAATTATAATTAATAATTGTAAAAATAAACTAAAGTACAAGAAATTAAAATTGAAAAAGAAAAGCGGAAGAAAAACTCTAAATTTAGTTGTGAAACATAGAGTGAAACTAAAAAAAGTGTAACATGAAATATCATACGCAAATAAAGTCGCCACATCTAATTTATCATCTATAATGACAGGACCAAATTTAAACTTATGGCATTAATAATTTCTATAAATATTGATTTGTCAATTAAGAGTAAGATTCTAGCAAGTGTGACTTCATTATTTAATTTTATTTTAAAAAAATATTGAAACTTGATTAGGGTTAACCAACTCAAATAAGTATATGTATATGGTCTGGTCCATATTATATATGTGTGATCATCCCCCAACCCTTATCCAAATACCTAATTAATGCGAGTAAATTCCTACCCAAATTCTTATATTACTCAAATTTGGGTAAGTAAATAGTGTTTACCCCAAATTTGAGTAAGAATGTGTCCCATACATATTATATTATTTAAAATTATATTAAATAATATTTATAATTAATTTTTTACCTTAATTATTTTAGGTTACATATACTTAAATGATATATTTAATTGTTTACCTTAATTATATATTTATGTAATTTTTAGTTTGATTATTGATAAATAAAATCGGTCCATGGTTTATTTTTAATTAAAAACATTTTACAAAAATTTTAAATTTTTATGATAAATATTTATTTTTACAGTTTCTAAACAAATCAAATATTAAAATTAAGTAATTATAGATTACTTAATTGTAATTGTTTATTGTTATATTATTAAAATTATTTGTATTTCAATAATTTGCATATAGAAAATCATTAAACCAAATAATACAAAATAATAGCTAAGGTTATTTTAATTAGACTTTCAATATAAAAAAAAAAATCTTATAAACCTATGTCTTTATCTAGGTGGTAAAAAAACTCATGTTATTTATACATACGGACTATTTTAAAAACTATAACTTTAAATTAACGAATAATTTAGTTATAAGTATAGGCGGTACGTGCATGTTTCCCGAGTATAGGCAAGTAACAAGTGTTTTAGCATTAAATAGGTGAGTTTTGTAATTGAAATTTCATGGTGATAGTTGCTTGAATGTATTGATCGTTTATTAAATGAATTTAGGTACATAGTCGTTATTAATTGTTGACTGATATTTTCGATGGGTGTATCCAACCCAACTATAATATATTGATATTTATTAATATTGTGATAAGCTAGGTTAATTTTGCTCTTTTAACTATTTGTTTAGAAATATTTTAATCACCGCACCGTTTATCTTTTCTGTTCCAAATTGATCATATAATTATTTTAAAACCTCTACTTGATTTCTCCGTGGTTCTCTTTTAACAATCGGACGTTAATAACACCCGTTAAAACACACACTTTTTTATATATTTGAACAATTTCACACACTAACACACATTTTACGAACATGGATTAAACACAAATGCTTAAATTTTAAAAAATTACTTTCTTCCTTCAATGAAAAAGCAAGATAGATCAAGAAAATTTCTTCAGATTGAATTTTTCATTTTCAAACATACATAAATACTTGAGAAAACAAACTATATATACATTTTTTGTTAATAAATGTTGACTATGTTATGAAAAAGTATTTTTAAAATAATAATTATTATAATTATAACTTTGATAGCATAACATCGAGTGAAGCACAAAAAAGTGTAATGAATGATCTCATCTGTGTAAATATGTAGTGACATATAGATACGAGATTAACACTTTATGCTATGGAGGAGTTTTATGTGAGACTGTATTATGAGTCAAAATCCGTAATACAGATCAAGATCTAACCAAAAACAATCAACCATCAATAAAATTGCAAACACGCCACTAGCTAAAGTTGAGTTTGGATCCAAATTTTAACCTGTAAAACATCGGATGAGATCCTCTATTCTATATTTAGTGTTTCAACCCGTATTCCACAATCAAATTTATGAAGTTTTCTTCCATTTTTTCTTCAATTTTAATTTATTATGTTTTAGTTTAATTTTATGATTGTTTTAATTTTAGGGTTCACTGTTCCCCCACCCAATTAGGGTTTATAATTATTTTTTAATATTTAATTTTCAAAGAAATGATTATTATGGTTGATTATTTTAAAAATATGATTTATAATTTTTTAATTTCAATCTTTTGTTGATAAATGTGACTAGATCGATTATGTTATAATTATTTTTTATTTTTATAATATATATTAAATTTGTGAATTTGATTGTGAAATACGGATTAAAACACCAAATTTAAAATAGAGAATCTGATCCTGTAAAACAATCTCCACTAAGTTTTTGTCTTATTCGATATATAGCATGAAATCAAGTAGTGGACTCCAAGTTATGTAACTAGCTAGTTATTTATTAAAGATCCAATTGAATTTAATTCCTTCGGATCCCTCCTTAGCCTTTTGTTCCGTGAACGCCTTTAATGTCTTAATTCGACGTGGTAAACTACACACAAACTCTTGTTCACACTTGCCATTGCCTTTTAGCCCTTGGAGCTTCTCCAACCTCCACCTTCCGATCAACGACTCCAAAACGTCGGTATAGTCATCTGACATGTAAACCCCGATCCGGTGAGCCACGTGTGCGAAATGCTGGAACAGATGTGGGTCCCGGCCATCGTACATTAGGTGAGCTGGCATTAGTATTTAAATTTACCTCTCAACATCTTTCCTATGGCTACCATGATTTCATTCGGGTCGATATCGAGTAATTTTTCGATAATTCTGACGTGCATATACTCATGGTGCTTTTCTTCCGCGGTGATGGTCCCACACATCTTTGCTAGAATGGGATCGCCACCCTCTTTTGCTAACCGAGCCATGTTGCTATGCGATACAAATGTGGCTCGCTCTTGGAGTGACGCGTACACAAACCCTAGATAAGGGTCGTTTTCCCATTTTGATCAGTGGCCCTACAATATAACACACTCCTACAACAAATTTTTTCTCGCCCATTGCAAGGTTATTACAGTCAATCAATAATACAATAATTTAATAAATTCAATTTAATAAATAAATTAAGAAGAAGAAAAAGAAGATTTGGAAAGTAATTGGGATTTTGGTTATGATCATTCAACTTTATTCTCAATGGATTGATCATCAACTTCATGGTTACAAATGAGAAAGAACAAGAGCTGCTGAAATTGAATCAACGAATTTCACTTCGTATGTTACAGTTGAAATGTAATTATTCTGTATGTATTTTTTTTAGTTAATTTTATGAGCCACAAATTGAATATTTATAGTGAAGGCTTAATTTCTAGTAGCATTCCAAGATATGATCAATATCCTTATAATGTTTTTCTCCCTAGCTTATAATGATAGAATTGAGATTATGGCTCTATCTTTGATTTGTCCAAATTCTTTAGATTTTTTTCATCTACTAACTATTCATCCTTTTCATCTTTTATTTTTGAATTATTAAAATTTGTGCATTTTTTAACGTTTCATGGTGGATGTATAATTTATAGTTTTACACAATATTTAATATATTTATATAATCGAATATTCCTTTTTGGTGAATGAAAATGAAATTAAAAAAAATGATCTTATATATTTATATATAACAAAAAATTAAGTTATTAAACATATTTTTTCCGCCTAAATTATTTTACTAATTAACAATTTTAATTATTATATTATTTTGTAATGCATAATTGTAAAATGGTGAGTAGTTATAACTAGCCAATGCAACGTTTATTACTAATTAATGGCATTATGTTCAATACCAATAATTATGCTAAATATATAAATACCATTATATTACTCTTTTTTATTCCATTCATTTTTATTATTATATTAATTTATTAGTTAATATACAAAATTTAATCCAATACTACATATAATTACAATTTTATATAATATGCCTATATAAAAATAATATGGTGACTTATATAGAAATTTAATATATAAAATTAATTGTGTCTAATTATAATAATCACTCAGTCACATTCATAATTATGGATAGTTTTGATCTAAATTATATATTTTCTAGATCGTGAATAAATAAAAAAAATCTCATGTATAGATTTATAGCTTATTTTGATGAACAAAATTAATTAATACATTTTTGAAATTAAATAACTATTGTAGGACCACTCAAAATGGGAAAACGACCCTTATTTGGGGTTTGTGTACACGTCATTCCAAGAGTGAGCCACATTTGTATCGCACAGCAACACGGCTCGATTAGCAAAAGAGGGTGGTGACCCCATTCTAGCAAAGATATGCAGGACCATCGCCGTAGATGAGAAGCGCCATGGAAATGCGTACATCAAAATTATCAAAAAATTACTCGAGATCGACCCAAATGAAATTATGGTAGCCATAGGAAAGATATTAAGAGGTAAAATACTAATGCCAGCTCGCCTAATGTACGATGGTCGGGACCCACATCTGTTCCAGCATTTCGCACACATGGCTCACCGGATCGGGGTTTACATGCCGGATGACTATACCAACGTTTTGGAGTCGTTGATCGGAAGGTGGAGGTTGGAGAAGCTCCAAGGGCTAAAAGACAATGACAAGTGTGAACACGAGTTTGTGTGTAGTTTACCGCGTCGAATTAAGACATTTTTTATTTTTTTTAGTACGTCGAATTAAGACATTAAAGGTGTTCACGGATCAAAAGGCTAAGGAGGGATTTAGAGGAGAATCAAATTCAATTCGATTTTTAATAACAAGAAACTAGCTATTTACATAACTTGGAGTCCACTGTGCATTCATTTCATGCTATATATCGAATAAGATAAAAACTTGCTTGGGACTATCTTAAGGGTTACAATCTAGATCCAAACTCAATTTTAGTGGCACGTTTGTAATTTTATTGATGCCAGTTTCTTCAATGCCCGCACAATGGAATCCAGTATGGCTTCCGTGACAGAACAACAGAGACAACCACTAACGTTCTTTCCCGTTCAACGAGCCAAACCCGACTTCCTTTGATCTGTCGGGGCTTGAGGTTCCGGAGGAAGGGCAGAGGATGATCAACGAGCTCATGTCAATATACGAAAGCAATGTTGAAGAAGGAAACAAGAACAATTTAATTTGGTGTGAATACGTACTTCCGATCGACTCACGTTATTAATGAAATAACATAGTATAACTTTATTTTTATGATGTTATATGTAACACACACACCCCTTTAATTTTTGCATATTAATATTTCATTAAGTATATATTTATTTATTACTAATAATTTCATTTGAAGACCCCCAAAATTTAGCACTCAACGTTAATTTGATTAATTGAATCTTATTTTATTACAAACAATATGTAAATTATTATTATTATTATCAAATATTGACACTAAAAACTTAACCTACCGGTGGTGTGATCCATGCATGTGTCTCTGCAAATTGTCTCCCAAAATCAAAACATTCGTACAATTAAGCAACTACAATTGCAATTGTGTATCTAATTTTCATCTCTTCAAATCTCAATTCGTATTGCTGCGGAATATATATATCCCAAATGCTTTCTATATATATCATATCAGTTATCACTAGACATGGCAAAAGGTATTCACTGTTGGCAATAATCACGTTCTGTTCTTTGCTTGATAATTTATACTATTTTTTCTACATATAATTTTTGCTATAGCAAAGATATGTAACATACAAATTTTTCACCAGAACAAAGTTTCGTACATTATTTGCTAATAGTTTCATTTAAGACCCCCAAAATTTAGCACTCAACGTTAATTTGATTAATTGAATCTTATTTTATTACAAACAATATGTAAATTATTATTATTATTATTATTATCAAATATTGACACTAAAAACTTAACCTACCGGTGGTGTGGTCCATGCATGTGTCTCTGTGAATTGTCTCCCAAAATCAAAACATTCGTACAATTAAGCAATTACAATTGTAATTGTGTGTCCAATTTTCTCTCCAAATCTCAATTCGTATTACTGTGGAATATTTATATCTCAAATGCTTTCTATATATATCATATCAGTTATCACTAGGCATGGCACAAGGTATTCACTATTGGTAATAATCACGTTCTGTTTATTGCTTGATAATTTATACTATTTTTTCTACATATAATTTTTGCTATAGCAAAGATATGTAACATACAAATCTTTCACCAGAACAAAGTTTCGTACATTATTTGCTAATATTTTCATTTGAAGACCCCCAAAATTTAGCACTCAATGTTAATTTGATTAATTGAATCTTATTTTATTACAAACAAAATATAAATTATTATTATTATCAAATATTGACACTAAAAACTTAACCTACCGGTGATGTGGTCCATGTATGTATCTCTGCAATTGTCTCTCAAAATCAAAACATTCGTACAATTAAACAACTACAATGGTAATTGTGTGTCTAATTTTCATCTCTCCAAATCTCAATTCGTATTGCTGTGGAATATTTATATTCCAAATGCTTTCTATATATATCATATCAGTTGTCACTAGGCATGGCAAAAGGTATTCACTGTTGGCAATAATAACTTTCTGTTCATTGCTTGATAATTTATACAATTTTTTCTACATATAATTTTTGCTATAGCAAAGATATGTAACATACAAATCTTTCACCAGAACAAAGTTTCGCACATTATTTGCTAATATTTTCATTTGAAGACCCTCAAAATTTAGTACTCAACGTTAATTTGATTAATTAAATCTTATTTTATTACAAACAATATATAAATTATTATTATTATTATTATCAAATATTGACACTAAAAACTTAACCTACCGGTGGTGTGGTCCATGCATGTGTCTCTGTCAATTGTCTTCCAAAATCAAAACATTCGTACAATTAAACAATTACAATTGTAATTATGTGTCCAATTTTCATCTCTCCAAATCTCAATTCGTATTGCTGTGGAATATTTATATCCCAAATGCTTTCTATATATAGCATAACAGTTATCACTAGGCATAGCAAAAGGTATTCACTGTTGGCAATAATCACGTTATGTTCATTGCTTGATAATTTATACTATTTTTTCTATAGCAAAGATATGTAACATACAAATCTTTCATCATAACAAAGTTTCGTACATTATTTGCTAATATTTTCATTTGAAGACCCCCAAAATTTAGCACTCAATGTTAATTTGATTAATTGAATCTTATTTTATTACAAACAAAATATAAATTATTATTATTATTATCAAATATTGACACTAGAAACTTACCTACCGGTGGTGTGGTCCATGCATGTATCTCTGCGAATTGTCTCCCAAAATCAAAATATTCGTACAATTAAGCAACTACAATGGTAATTGTGTGTCTAATTTTCATATCTCCAAATCTCAATTCGTATTGCTGTGGAATATTTATATCCCAAATGCTTTCTATATATATCATATCAGTTGTCACTAGGCATGGCAAAAGGTATTCACTGTTGGCAATAATAACTTTCTGTTCATTGCTTGATAATTTATACTATTTTTTCTACACATAATTTTTGCTATAGTAAAGATATATAACATACAAATCTTTCATCAGAACAAAATATCGCACATTATTTGCTAATATTTTCATTTGAAGACCCTCAAAATTTAGCACTCAACGTTAATTTGATTAATTAAATCTTATTTTATTACAAACAACATATAAATTATTATTATTATTATTATAAAATATTGACACTAAAAACTTAACCTACAGGTGGTGTGGTCCATGCATGTGTCTCTGTGAATTGTCTCCCAAAATCAAAAACATTCGTACAATTAAGCAACTACAATTGTAATTGTGTGTCCAATTTTCATCTCTCCAAATCTCAATTCGTATTGCTGTGGAATATTTATATCCCAAATGCTTTCTATATATAGCATATAAGTTATCACTAGGCATGACAAAAGGTATTCACTGTTGGCAATAATCACGTTCTGTTCATTGCTTGATAATTTATGCTATTTTTTCTATATATAATTTTTGCTATAGCAAAGATATGTAACATACAAATCTTTCATCAGAACAAAGTTTCGTACATTATTTGCTAATATTTTCATTTGAAGACCCCCAAAATTTAGCACTCAACGTTAATTTGATTAATTGAATCTTATTTTATTACAAACAACATATAAATTATTATTATTATCAAATATTGACACTAAAAACTTAACCTACCGGTGGTGTGGTCCATGTATGTGTCTCTGCGAATTGTCTCGCAAAATCAAAACATTCGTACAATTAAACAACTACAATTGTAATTGTGTGTCCAATTTTCATCTCTCCAAACCTCAATTCATATTGTTGTTGAATATTTATATCCCAAATGCTTTCTATATATAGCTTATCAGTTATCACTAGGCATGCCAAAAGGTATTCACTATTGGCAATAATCACGTTCTGTTCATTGCTTGATAATTTATACTATTTTTTCTACATATAATTTTTGCTATAGCAAATATATGTAACATACAAATCTTTCACCAGAACAAAGTTTCGTACATTATTTGCTAATATTTTCATTTGAAGACCCTAAAATTTGGCACTCATTGTTAATTTGATTGAATCTTATTACATATTTTACTACAAACAACATATAAATTATTGATGACATAACATATAAATTTACTGAAAATATATCCACCAACCTGCTTCTACTATGGCTAGGAGAAAGATAGAACCGTGAATTATAATCCCAACAAGAGTGGGGATAGAGCCAAAGAGTGATGCTGATGCTGAACGTAAAATCAAATACCGTATACTTACCTCAGATACTAACAGAACAAACAAAAGGAATACACAAAGATATAGTATATAATCCTCCTCCTTGCAAAGTGCCGATCGAAATATTTCAATCATTATGGAGACCGAGGATCCCACCGCCCAACCTGGGGGTATTCTAAAAAAATAGGAATGCAAATCATGAATGTCCTGCTGGTTATGACAGGCCCATGCAATATTTACCACAGTGTGGAACTTATTGAGAAGGATACATACTAAATTCACAACCAAGATATCGCCCTTTCCGTAATCAATTAACGGATCAATTTTCCATTTAGTTTGAAGCATAGTTGTCAGAATTTTTGCGGACAAACCAACCATTGCAAGGGAAAGCCAAAACAACAAGAATAGATTTATGAATATGATCAAATAATGCCTTAATTCTTGTAAACCACCCGACCTTACCTGGACGAGAGTACGAAGGGGCAAAAGGAGAAAACTACATAGAAACACCAACCTGCCATCATTATTGTGGAGAATGACTCAAGGACTGTAGTTACTTCTTCAACTTCAGAGCTGAGGCCTTGAAGAAGCGCCTCAACTAGGAGGACAATGATAACTTTAGAAACTTTTTCAATGGAAGGAAGCATTGTTCTCAGACGAGAGGATGGAGTGTGTCGTGTGAGATATTAAGCTCTCATGAACAAATTTTATAGCTGTCAAGATTCCTTTTTTTTGGGCTTGAAATTAAGGCCCATTAGCGATACCATTTATGATATAAATTATAATACAAAAATTATGTAAAAAATCAAGATTAATTCATTGCATTCTTGAAAAAGGTACACGAAGCATGTTTATTTACATTTTTAGATTTGACATTTGATGTAATTCCTTATTAGTTATTCGATCATCAGTTGTTTATTTATTTTTTTCTGTTTCGATTATATTATAAATGAGTTTGAGTATTCGTGTTGTTTGTCCTGGAGTCTTAGATCTTTTTGTCACATAACTCAATCAATTCATTAATTTCTGAATCCAAAGAATCGACATACAAGATTGTATTCATGTGATTTTGGTGGTGTACGTAGTTGAAATTATGCAACAATTAGAGAGTACGTTGTGAAGAAGAGGTTGCAATAGATTGAGGAATAAGTCGCTTTAGGAAAAACATTTTACAAGGTGATCATGAGGGCAATTCAAGGTTTTGTCCATATTCGTTTATTTCACAAATATTTTAGTTTGAGAAATTTGGATTCATAATTCTATTTATTTTGGGTTAACATCATCCATGTTTTTTAGTTAGGGTTTTTTTCTGTTTGATACAACAAATGTGTATTCACATGGTATCAGAAAAATTAATAATTAATTATTTTGGAATTAATCATTATTTTAATCTTTAAAACATGACTACACTTTCTTTATAGCATTGCTATTCATATTTCTGGAAGTGTCATGTGGAAATAGGATTTTCCATCTTCACGCCAACTAACATTGTTACTTTGATTATATAGTGGACTCCAAGTTATGTAACTAGCTAGTTATTTCTTATTAAAGATCCAATTGAATTTAATTCCTTCGAATCCCTCCTTAGTTTTTTTATCCGTGAAGGCCTTTAATGTCTTAATTCGACGTGGTAAACTACACACAAACTCTTGTTCACACTTGCCATTGTCTCTTAGCCCTTGAAGCTTCTCCAACCTCCACCTTCTGATCAACGACTCCAAAATGCCGGTATAGTCATCCGGCGTGTAAACCCCGATCCGATGGGCCACATGTGCGAAATGCTGGAACAGATGTGGGTCCCGACCATCGTACATTAGGTGAGCTGGCATTAATATTTTACCTCTCAACATCTTTCCTATGGCTACCATGGTTTCATTCAGGTCGATCTCGAGTAGTTTTTCAATAATTCTGACGTACGCATTCTCATGGCGCTTCTCATCTGCGGCGATGGTCCCGCATATCTTTGCTAGAATGGGGTCGCCACCCTCTTTTGCTAACCGAGCCGTGTTGCTATGCGATACAAATGTGGCTCGCTCTTGGAATGACGTGTACACAAACCCTAGATAAGGGTCGTTTTCCCAGTTTGAGTGGTCCTACAATAGTTATTTAATTCATAAAATGCACTAATTAATTAATTGTTAATAAAAATAAGCCATATGTGTGTGTGCGTGTGTGAGAGAGAGAGAGAGAGAGAGAGAGAGAGAGAGAGAGAGAGAGAGTTTTATCAATTCATGATATGGAAAATAGATTGTTTATCAATTCCGCTGGACTAGAAATATCAAAATTAACAAATTAAGAAAAACATAAAAATATATGATTTTTAGGAGTCATAAATTTGATATTTTCCATTTTATGTTGTGCAGTGATAGTACTCCCCATTTCATTTTAATTGATGTTTTAAAGGTTTAACTTTCTTGAAAATATTTGATTTTTACCATACTTTCACATACACACTCTGAATTTTACTCATATATATCTAAACTTCTAAATAAGAAATATGTGTATATTATATGTTAGGGGTACTCTCCTGTGCACTAGTTGTATGGGCTCGTGCCCATCAGAGAGGCCCAGGCCCAATAAGACCTAAAGATCCAAAAAAATGTCCTATTTCAGGCGCGTGAACCTCACGCGCGCGGTGCGGGGGTACATGCGCCTGTATTAATTTTTTTTTCGATTTTTTTTAATTTTTTTTCGATTTTTTTTTCAATTTTTCTGTTTTTTTTTTTAATTTTTCCCCTTAAAATTATATACCCTAAAATACATTTAGCTAACCCTAAAAATTGAAATGAATTAATTTAATTTTTAAAAATAAATATAAATATATATCCTAAAATTGATTTAATGGACCTTAAATTAAAGTGAATGATTTTTTTTTCAATTCGGTGACTCGTGCAATGCACTCGCCCGACGTTAACGCGTGGGCTCGTGAATTGCTCTCGATAATTAATTTAATTTTTCAAAATAAATATAAATAGTAATTGAAAATAAAAACATAATTTTGAAATAAATATATACCATAAATGGAATTAGTGAACCCTAAAATAAAAGTGAACGAATTTAATATTTTTTGAAATAAATATAACCTATAATTGAGATTAATAAACCTAAAAAAAATCACAAACCCTAAAAAACACAATAAAAATCCCTAAAAAAATACTAAAAAACCCCCCCTAATTAAAAACCCTAAAAAACTATGAACCCTAAAAACCATGAATCGTGAAAAAATCTAAACCCCCCTTAAACTTTAAACATTAATCGGAGTGAAAAAATCACAATTTGAACTACATAAACTCATATAAGATAAGTAGCAGACCAATTACTTTTTAATGATACAAGTGATACTTTTTGAACTTGAAATGATACTTTTTAGTTTAAAGATTGATATTGAGATTTACCATTTGTCCATTTTATTTTCAGGTCAACGCGGATTGACCCGCGTTGACCTCGATCCGTCTGATGAATGTACGAGCCTTATTGGGTTTGGGGTGATGTATATGAGTTTTGGTGTATATGTTAATATGATTTGATACACTTGAGATTTCCTATTTACACTCTTTGTATTACATTTTTAAATTATGAGTTTTTTATATTTTTTTCTCCAATAATTCAAAATTATGATTCAAAATTAAATTTTACAACTTTTTTAATTCATTTTTTGTTGGTAAATGTTGACTGTGATTATTTATGTTAGAATTAATTTTTATTTTATATTAAATATTATTAAAATCATAAATTTGATAGTGAAATATGAAGTGAAACACAAAGAAGTGTAACAGAAAATTTGAACCCGATTTAATATAGGTGGAGAGCAATTGTATATTTCTTACAATAATTTACATCTTAATTTTGTGAATTTTTTTTTGTGAATTTTTTTTTAAAACATCAATTAAAATGAAATGAAGAGAGTATCTGTATAACGTACGTATCTTTGAGATCCTAAATAAAAAATAATAATAATAACTAGCTAGATAGAGCTCTAAAATTGATAAATTATGCTCATTCATTAAAGCGATTATAAAAGTTCTTCGTTATTTAATTGTCACATTATTATTTATATATGCACATTTTTAATGTTCTATAGAAATTCCATTCTACCAAAAACACAATATTAGCTAATAATATTGATCATAAAAATACTGAAATTCTTGAAGTCAAGATTTAGTTAAGATGATACAATTAGCTAGGATCTTACCATTCCTGCTCCAATCAAGTACTGCACTGTTCTATCAATCATCAACATGTCAACCCGACCCGAAAGATAAAGATATGACCTAAGCAAATCACCATGCCGATTCTCCTCAGCAGTCCAGGCCCGAATCCAAGTTGCCCACGGGCTCGGGCTTGCTCCGGTCTCATCAAGAACTCCGACTAAGCTATTTAGTGCACTCTGGTATGTAGGCAGTGCTTCCTCGGTGACCATATCCCCCACCAAAACTACAAAATAGTCATCTGGAAGCCCGTTGGTACGTTCCCGTAAGGCCCGAACTTCATCCACGAAATCGTTATCGGGCCTCGTTGCATCCGGGAGAAACTCACTGGGCTGCCAGCATCTCTCTACGGGCTTTAGGAGTGAGACTACATGTTCGGAGGCCCATGATTCGAGTGACTTGAATACTTCAACCTTATCAGGCCGCAATGGTTGGTAAGTTTGATGGCGGCACGACGGCGCCACCTTGTTTTTGATCGGTTGAGGCCGCCGGAGATTGGTGGCTCCGCCGCTTAGCATACATGCAAGTGGGCTGGTGGTGAACGTTAAGGTTTGCATGGTTGCCCCTAATTATATTTTGATGTGTGTGTTCCAGCATGAGTTAAATACTTTATTTATAATGACTTAGGCGTTATAGGGAAAAATTCATAAATTTTAGTTTTTTTTTTACTCACGCACCCAACCTGTGGTATTGAGGAGATTCGAACCCGTAACTTTTGGTCTTTAATCAACCTCACTCCACCACTAGGCCATCTCCACCGGGACATTCATAAATTTTAGGTTCGTATTTATATAAGATATGAGAAGCACTTGTATGTACTAGGTGCACCATCAGTCGCATTGATCGGGTCAACGGTTGACCGGTCAACAAAAAAAAATTCTTCAAAATCAGTATCAACTGTAACACTAAAAAGAATAACTCAAAAATTCAAAAGTATCACCTATATTCTTAAAAAGTATCGGCCAAAATAAATAAGTAAAAAAACCCGTCAAAATCAGTATCAACTGTAACACTAAAAAGTATCACTCAAAATTCAAAAAGTATCATCTGTATCATTAAAAAGTTTCATCTAGTTTACCATATTTTACTTTTTTGCGGGTTGACCGGATCAACACACGTTGACCCGCATTTGACCGTCGACCATCTGATATAAGCTTATATACATCTAGTGCATACAAGTTTTTGCCAATATTTAATTGGTCTTGTTAAATTCAAAGGTCAAATATTTATAATTTTCACATGAGATTTCTTATGTTGCACTTTATATGTTACACTTCATGTCGCGTTTTCAAATTACGAGTTTTTATTGTATTTTTTTTCTTCAATTTTTTTTTGTGATTTAGTTTAATTTTATGATGATTTATTAGGGTTCATCCCTCGCAATTAGGTTTTATAATTCTTTTTTAGTATTTAATTTTCAATTAATAATTCATTTTTATGGTTAAATATTTCAAAATTAAATTTTATATATTTTTTAATATATTCATTTTTATTGATAAATAATATTAACTATGATTGTTTATAGTATAATTCATTTTTATTTTATAAAAATATTATTAAAATCATGAATTTGAAAGTGAAACACGAAGAAGTACAACATGAGATTTGAACCGATCGATTTTGTGTAGAAAATAATATTTTCAATAGATCAACTATATCGATCTAAAGGTTTATCAAACCATCAATGTGTAGGTCTTAGATATGGCACATATGGTGAATCTACCGAAATTAATGCAAGAAGATGACTATATATATAGACCATAAAAGTAGATAATATAGTGGTCTAAAAAAAAGTAGATAATATAGTGAATTTGTGATATAAACGAGTTTTCCTGTTACACTATTACTAGTATTATATCTCATGTTTACACTATTTAAATTTGTGGCACGTCATTACCAAAAAATAGACTGAACCACCCAATTATTATAATAAATAAAAAAAGCAATTCTTTCATTCTATGTTTGGAAAAAAAAATACTCAATTCGACCAAAGATCACAGGTTCAAATCTCCTTAATACCACTAGTCGGGTGTGTGAGTACAAAAAAAAGTCAATTCTTGTCTTCTTAAATAAATCCTAAAAGTTAAAAGTCAAAAGTCAAACCTTAAATAAATCAACCAAAAATTAAAAACCAGACCTAAACATATGAAATAAAACAAGAAAAATCTTTAGAACTACAATTTAAAAAAATACAATCAGGCATTAAAAAATATAAAACAAAAAATAAACTTAGACTATTGAAAACAAAACCAAACAAAATGAATTTTGCTTTCCTAAGAAGAGATGGAATAGTTAAATACAGAAGATAATTAATGATTAATTTTTTTTTTATTATATAGAATGAAGTTATAAATGGTGTAATTGGATATATAATTAATTTGCATCTATTTAGTCAGTAAATTTTTAAATAGTGTAACACGATATGTAATGTAACAATAGTAATTTAATATGAAATTTGGTCTGACTCAAACTCTCTTGGTTTATCCAATAATAACCATTATTCAAGTTAATAAATTTTATAATTGAAAGCATTTTCATACTAATTGTGTAAGTAAATGAGGGAGTTTTATATGGGTCGAAAATCTATAAGATAAGTGAAGATCTGAATTCAAATACAATTAGTCACTAATAAAATTATAAATATGCTACTGAATATAGGTTTGGATTCAAATTGATATTAATTAACTTATCTTACGAAGTTTAACCCGCAAGACGGTGTCACACGAGTGAATAGGTAAAGTTATTACGGTTCCAGTTTTTTGGTATATCATAATTAAACACATCGATCTAACACCTATGCAACACGTACATTTAATATAAAATTGAAGGGAATTAATAATTGTTATAATGGCGTTTGTAGCAAAAATCCGATAGCAAAATTATTTAATTTCAAGCCAAAAAAAAAAAAAAATCACTCTTTTTTTAACAAATAGGAAATTTTCGAGTGTGCACTACATTTTGCTATTTTAATACTTTTCCTTCAACAATTTCTCACGTACTACATCATTAATTATTCATATATGTGTTGTTTTAATTACTGGATTCATTTTGTTTGTATACATCGAGTGTATTTATGAAATCTAATTGTATTTTAATTAGTAAAATTATTGAATGTTATGTTAATATTATAAGTTACAACTTTTTTTTTTTGAACAAAAGAAAACCATATTGAAAAATACTTATGTTTTCACTAAGGCTATATGGGGGAGATGTCGGGCCATATTCTTCGATGATACGTAATTAATTACATAACCATGCTAATATACAATTAATAGTTTAATTTGATTTGTTCTGTGCAGTTTTAGAACAATTGACCACCATACATGTTAATTAATTAGGATTGATTATATTATTAATAATTTTTAATTTTAATAAATATATATTATTATAATAGTGAATTTGATAGTAAAACGATAAGAGTTTTTTATATAGAAAGTGCATTGTAGGATCTTATGTATGTTTGAATTTGATCAGTTATATACCAATGGTTTGTTTGTTTTATATATAAGCAAATTAAAACTATGTTGCAACGACAGATATGTTGATTATTTGATGAGTGATACATTAATATATTATCTCAATTATGAATGTTCTGAGGATGTTGTTGTAAATTATTTTCGGCGTGCTATTCTAACTTTCGGTTTAAGGGCGAATCGTGTCAAACCCTGAGTAAATGATGGAGATATATTAAGATTAGATCTTGATATCTTATTTATATTATATTTTAGATTTAATTATATTTTATTCTATTTAGATTACGTTATCAATTTGGAAAAAATTATCTAATTTAGGTTTTATATTTCTTATCTTTCAAGTTTCTCATATAGTATAAATAGATAGGTCTAAATTGTTATTAAGAAAGTTGAAGTTTAATAAAAATTGTAATATTTACGTGCAATTCAGTATTCTTGTGAGAATCAACATTATTATTCTTGTGTTCTTGCAGATATTCTCAGAATCAATGAGTTATACACGCTTCTACTTGTATAAAAAAGATTGCATTAAAATATAACTATCACTATCATTTTATTAGATATTCCTTTATTTTATTTTTTCAATTTTAATTTCGTATCATTGTTTAATTTAATTTTATAATTGTAATTTATGATTTATTCCGCTCAATTAGACTTTATTATTGTTTTTTTAAAAAAATTTGGAGGGCTTTAATATTCACGAATGAAATCATCAGCTACACTTTTTGTAATATTTAGTACTATATAATTAAATTTATTAATTTTTCTTTAATTTTTTTTTTAATTCAATTTCAATTTATTGTGCGTTAATTTAATTTTACACTTATTAATTAGGGTTCATCCTATCCAATTAGGCTATATAATTATTATTATTATTACGAAATAATCAATTATAAATTAGAAAATGAAATTTAATATTGAAAAAAATAATTATATACGCAGGATGAATCCTAATTAATAATTGTACATTTAACTAAAGCATAATAAACTGAAATTGAATTAAAAAAATCAAAGAAAAATTAATAAATTTAATTATGTAGCACCAAGTGTTACACAAAGTGTGACAGATAATTTCATCTGCAATATTTATATTTATAATTATTTGAACATTTTCTCTTTCCCCACTCATCCCATTCATTATCTCACCCGTTAGATCATTATTAATTTAAATGGTTGAGATGAGCTCATAATTTGTATTAATATTTTATTTTTGTTTAAACTATAGTATAGGGCTTAATTATATATAGTATGCATGAAAAGTCAGGCGTTAGCCTGAAATCTTATTATAGGTAGCTTTTAGCTGGACATAGATTAATTGCTTTGATGAACTATACTATTTAGGGTAATTTACACATTGAAAATACTGTAGCTTATTTTTTCAAAATTAATAAAATAGTATCCATTTAATTTTTTAAAAAAATTTACGAATCTAACATTTGATCAAATTTTCAGCCCAAAACCCTATGTACGTAATTGATTGTATTTTCACATTTCTTTCCTCAACTACCTAAAAAATCATCCAATCAAAAATCTTAAAATACAATCAATATTACATGCGATTTTCGGGATGTAAAATTGATTAAATGTTAAATTTGCAATATTATTTTTTAAAAAGTGGGTACTGTTTCATTAATTTTAAAAAACGGGTTATATTTTAAAAAAGCCCAAAATCTAGGCATCAAAAGTGTAATTTACACGACTATTTAACATATGCGTAGTGATTTTCAGCCAGATTCTGGCTAGCCAGAATCTTTTATTATTTTTAATAATTAATTAATAAAACATTAATTATTCAATAAATTTACATTGATGCCCTCCATAATAATTAGGGCAACTTTATATGCGCTTCAATTTAGAAGAAATCGAAGATGGAAAAAAAATAAAGAAGTGAAGAAAAGAAAGAAGATGAAGCTGCGCCCCTTTCTTCCGATCCGCTTCTAGAGTGATTTTAATAATTAATTACAAATCACTAATTTCATAACAGAAGGATAATATAGTAAAAACATAACATTTAATAATTAACATAATTAATTTATTAATAATACAGTTTTATTAATCATCAAAAAATTAGATTTTGGTTAGCCAGAATTTGGCTGGCTAGCATTATTCTTAACATATAGCTATGTTGCTATACATAGATATTTCTTTTGGTAAGCAGAGTATATTTATGTTCTAATTTAGTCTATTTTATTTTTCACCATTAATACAACATTTTGAAGTAATGCTTAATAGCTGAAAATTGGGCTTTAAAGTTAGCCATATTAATTAACCAGGGGTACGTATAAACACTAAAAACACATGAAAAACAACTTTTCATTTAATTTAATTAACTATTTAAGCTTCACTATCATTATAAATAGCAACCCATTGTGATTAATCGCAACAAGTATTTAATTATAATGGAAGCTGCAGATAGAATTATTCAAAGTTTTGAAGGCAAAACAATTCTCATAACTGGTTGCACAGGCTTCCTTGCAAAGAGTATAATTAATGTGTTTTAAAAAATTAATATAATGCATGTTCTTAATATTATAGTTTAATTTTATTTTTCTCTTTTATTATTTCACTGTAGTTCTAGTGGAGAAAATACTTCGAGTTCTACCAAATGTCAAAAAATTGTTTCTTCTTATACGATCTTCAAATGGTCGGTCTGCTGAGGATCGACTGCATCAAGAGGTAAATATTGAGATATATATATATATATATATATATATATGTGTGTGTGTGTGTGTGTGTGTGTGTGTGTGTGTGTGTGTGTTGCATTTTTAATAATCACGTTTGAGAATTAAACATGCGTCTTTCCTATACATCATTATTTTACATCTTAATGGACCTTGAAATTAATTTCGTGCATTTTATGATTTTTTGTTCAATATTAGTTCATGTTTTTTTATTTTAATTTGAAGGAATTGACACAATTAATGTTTATAGTCCTGAATTTAATTTCATCTCATTTGTATTGAGTCTACAGATTCTTAATTGTTTGGTCCAATTAGGTGTTTGACTTGATTTACATTCTCAAACTTATTATTTGACTTAAACTTTGTGTTATGTAAAAAAGAATTATTGCATCCTCTCTCAATTAATGACGACACACGACCGGACCCAATTATATATACCACACATATTCTAATAACTCAAACGTGACATAACACGAAGTTTGTGACTAGATATTGGACATTAAAAATTATAGTTGAACTTGTTTGATTATCTATCGTAATGTGGCAAAATGGACCACTCAACACGGAGTACTGTTGAAAATGTGAGCAGGGTTAGCCAAAGGTATTTTTTTCTTTTATGGGCTAGGCGGGCCGACCCATTCAGATCATTCTCTATTATGGGCTGGCCCGTCGGCCCGGATTCATTTTGGACCACTAAAATCATGGTTCAAATTGGGCCGGGCTGGCTAGACAAATTTTGCTATCTCTAATCTATCGAGTCGAACTCAAACGGGCTTTTATCAAGTTGAATTTGAGTAGTTACTAGCTTGCTAGCTTAGCGAACTTGAGTTCGACCCGAAGTTTAAATAGTATATTGAATACGGGATTATATTCAAGCTTGTTTAATTAACAAGCTTATCAGATCGAGCTCAAATGAATTTTTAACTTGTGCAGATTATCGATACGGAGTTGTTCAAAGTTCTAAGGAAGAAATATGGAAAAAATATTAATTGTATTTTATCAGAAAAAATGATTCCAATATCAGGTGATGTTTCTGATGTTAACCTAGGCATCACAGATAAAGAGTTGATAAATGAGATGTGTGGAGAAATCGATTTCATCATCAACTCTGCCGCAACCACCAGATTTGATGAAAGGTACGTAACTAATATTTAAATCAAACCAACAAATTAATTAATATTAATGTTGCATTTCTTTCTTCTTTATTTTCATTTTCTTGATTAGTACTACTTTAATTTCTACGACGGAATAACAGGTATGATGTTGCTATGGATATCAATGCATTTGGACCTTTGAATGTTTTGAATTTTGCCAAAAGATGTTCAAAACTAAAGTTGCTCCTCCATGTATCCACAGGTTAGAAAATCGTGTTACCGAATTAAACATATTTAATATATACTTAACGTGTATTGATGGTATATAATACATATATATATGTATGTATGTATGGTTTGTAGCTTTTGTACAAGGCACAAGGTTGGGGGTTTTGGAAGAAGAAGCAATTGAAATGGGCACAACTATTGAAGGAGCTAAAGCATCTTGTTTAGACATAGAGGGAGAGATGAAGTTGATTGAGGAAGCTAAAAAACAGCTGCATGCTCAGAATGTAAACCAAAATGAGTTCACTTCAACTTTAAGAGATTTGGGCATTCAAAGGTATATATAATTATTTTAATTAATATATACTTGAAATTCAACATTTATGCAAAAATGATATTTGGTTCGAGTTCGTACGTACTTTTCTTATCAAGTGGTCTACGCCGTAGTTTTACTTTGTACATACATCAGATCGTGGTAAATTCTCACGATATACTAGTTGAAGTGTCACGATAGATTTTTCGGTCGGACGAAACTTTTATTTTTGGACAAAAAAATAGGGTTGTAAATAATTAAAATTTGGTGGGTCCGGGACACTTGTCATTACACCCCCTCCACGTTAGAATTTACCACCAGATCGTCGATTGCACTAGTGGTATGATATTTCCGTGTTACACTACTAATTAATTTTATGATTTTATACTTCTTCTATCACATTCATATATAAATGATTTTCCTTTTTTGGATGCCTCGATATATAGGCTATATATATATATATCCCTATTTAATATGTTTACATTTTTTAAGTATTATTTATTATCAAATAAATAAATACTGACATGTTAGGAAGTTTACTCGTTTAATTCCCTTTTCCAATAATTTTCTTAATCCTAGTGAAAAATCCAATGAATCGGCCTACATGAATGAGATGTGCGGAGTAATAGTTTTTGTAAAAATAAAAATTAATATTTTTTTAATAAATTGTTTTACTTAATTTCTTCATTTTACAAGATATACTTACATTCATATATATTTAACTATTCATACAACAGGGCAAATTTTCACGGTTGGCCAGATACGTATTCGTACACTAAAGCAATTGGAGAGATGAATTTAGGTTACTTCAATAATAGCAAAAATATTCATATTATCATCCTTCGTCCTTCAATAATCTCATCTACTCACAAAGACCCTTTCCCCGGTTGGATGGAAGGTGTTAAGTAAGTATATATTCTAAATATTTATTTGATTATATATCTAAGTGTCTTCTTAATTTTTTTTCTTTAATTTCTTTTAGAATTGATAGTGTTAGGAATTGAATTGATGTATTTGATTTATTTGTGTTATGACATAATTAGGGCTGTAAACGAACCGAATCGAGGCAAACATCCTGATGCTCGAGCTCGACTCGTTAAGGAATATCCAAGCTCAAGCTCGATTGGAGCTTTTTTCCTCTTGTTCAAGCTCGGCTCGATAAATATTTGTCATGTTCGAATTCGGTTCGAGCTCGGTTCGTGAAATGCTCGAAAATTTACTAAATGAGCCTGAGCTCGAATGCTCGAAAAAAAGCTCGTTTAATTTATATATTCGAGCTCGGGTTTGAAAAAAAATAGCTTATTTTATTTATCTGTTTGAATTATTTATAATATTCATGAACATGTTCGATTAAAATTCAAGCTCGAACATATTCACGAGCTAGCCAAGCCGAATACTAATATGTTCGAGCTCGATTTGAGGATCGAGCTCGGCTCGTTTAGAAAACGAACGAACTTCGAATAAGTTTTTTTTTGAGCTGAACTCCGAATAGCTCACGAGCGGCTCTGTTCATTTACAGCCCTAGATATAATTGAATGTAACATGTTACAAACTAATTACATACATATATAACTCAAGAGTTAATTTATTTTGCAGGACCCTTGATGCCATCTTTGTTCCTTATGCCAAACGCAAACTGAATATTGTCCTTTGTGACCCCAACGTAATACTAGATGTGGTGAGTAATTTTTTTAATAATAGTTTGAGTAAATTACACTTTGATATCGGGTACTTTTTCAAAAATGTCTTACTTTTTTAAAATTAAAAAAAATTACACACTTTTTCAAAAGCTTTACGAATCTAACATTTAATCAATTTAATAGCCCAAAAATTGTATGTAATTGATTGAATGATTTTTTTATTTAGTTTAAATTTCAAAATATATATAATTTAATTTGCAGATACCAGGAGACATGGTGGTAAACTCTATGCTGGCAGCAATGGCAGCAGATGCACAAAATGAGTGTAACAAGTTGTCAATTTATCACGTTGGTTCATCACTGAGAAATCCCATAAATTTGAAAGAACTCAATCTATTTGCATATGAATATTGCAAGGAAAATCCACTGCCTCATAATAGATGGAAGCCTACTACTATACAACAGCTCACAACATTCACATCCATGGCCACTTTCCACAGATATATAAGGATCCATTATTTGCCATTTCTTATAGTTAAGTTCTTCGCTATTATTATTGTTGTTGTTGTTGTTGTTGTTGTTGTTGTTGTTGTTAATTCAGTGTCTGAAATGGGTGATCTTTCAATTCAGGACCTGAAAGATGAAAACTCTCAATTCAGGATCTCGAAAATCACGATTTTTAAATTAATTTTAATATATAATTTCTTTACTATATTTAATAGATAATTAATGAAGGAATTTTTATTGAAAGTTAATTAAAAAATAAAAAGAAATCAAAAGTCGTGATTTTTGAGGTCCTGGATTGAGAATTTTCATTTTTCGGGTCTTGGATTGAGAGTTTTCATCTTTCAAGTTCTGAATTGATAGATTACCTATTTTTTCAGGTCCTGAATCGACAATTCTCCTTCTTGTTGTTGTTATTATTATGATTATTATTATTATTGACCCCTCCGTTTCTAAATAAGTGTCATTCTGACACTTTAATTTGTTTTAAAAAAATATCATTCTATACAATCGAGGTGGAAAATTCATATTTTTCTCACATTTGTCTCCATTTAATGCATTTAAACATTTATATTTGACTCATTTAACGTATTCACATAATGGTATATAAGGTAATTTTGATTAATTTGTTAATATAATAAGTACATTTATCTAGTATGACACTAGCTTATTCGGAAACGAATGGAATATTATTTTTTCCAAAATGCAAATGAATTACTCGAATTTTTCGAATTCTTATAGTGTGAATTTCAGATATTGAAGGTGTTGAATGTGATATTCTGCAACTATTTTCAAAGTTCATGTACCGCTCTCACGCGAAGAATCAATCAGGCTATTCGACTAGCAGAACTCTACAAAACATATGTACTCTGCCAACGAATGTGTGTAATTAATTAATTCTCAATATTATTTCATTTTCGATTATTAATTTGTTTAAATTAATTAAATACAATAGAGAGATTAATTACTTAATTAACATCAAATTTGAAAAATCATATTTATACAGATTTGATGATGCCAACACTCAAAATCTACGAAATGCAGCAGCAGCAAGCAATGGAGATGTAGAGATGTTTAATTTTGATCCAAAATCCATAAACTGGGAAGAATACTTTATGAACATTCATTTCCCAGGAATTGTCAAGTATGTGCTCAAGCTATGATCCAATCCATGTCCTCAATCATAGTAATTATGTTATAATTACTTTTTATTTTTATAATAATATATTATTATTAGAATTATAAACTTAATTGATAGTGAAGCAATGTAAAGTATTGTAACATGAAAATCGAAATATATATCCTTTTACATTGTATCAGAACTTATAATGAAAATAATATTTTCATCAACAATTGAGCTACAATCATATTTAATTTCGTTCAGCTCTAGCTAGTAGCCATTAATAAGATGCGTTATCAAAATGAGCACTTAATGGAGATATCATGACGATATTAATATCAATATTAGATTATATTTAGATTTTATATTTATATTTAATATTTAGTGTAGGTTATATTTGAATAAGATATATATGGTTAGATTCCAAATATGGTTGATCCGTTTAAACCCATAACCCACCATGGTTAGTGTAACACCCCGAAAATGTTAATTATCTTATTATGTACTCCCTCCGTCCCATAATTATAGTCCACTTTCCATTTTCACACAGATTAAGAAATCACATTTAATATGCATTGGAAATATACAATTTACAATAATTATCCTATATTGCCCTTATTTTTTACTATATTAATTGCATTCATACTATATTAAATAGGGTTTATATTTGTAAAAGAATATTTAAATACAATCCCAATTTAGAATAGGACTATAATTTTGGGACATCCCAAAAAGGAATAATGAACTATAATTATGGGACGGAGGGAGTAAATCAATGTGAGTTATGCGATGGTGTTTGTTGAGGGTGGTGCGTAAGTGATAGTAGGGAGTGGGGCTGCAAGCAACATAAAGTCCTCGGAGGAGTTATCAAGTTGCAGCTCATCAGAGATGAAAATTAAAAGATAGTCAGTGTAGAAAGTCTTTGGTTTGAAATTCCAAGGAAGTGTAGGGGTTATATATAAACTAAGTAAAGTTATGCACTTATAAACTATATTTTTTTTTTAGAGGAATAAACTATATTTTTTTTAAGTTATTTGATTTGGTTCCAAATGTTTCAGCATAAATCAATTCCCAAATTAAAAGTTCTAATTTATCTATTAGGTATCTGGAGTAGAGTTTGAGTTTCTTGGAAGTTCTATCAAGTCCTAAAAGTTTTCATTAATTGCCTCTTAGTTTCGATAAATTTTAGAAAAAAATATTTTATGATTCACTGTATTAAATCAAGTATGGGCATATATTATTTTAGACCTATTAATCTATAGTATATTAATTTTAATTATTATAGTTAAGTTAATTTCCAAATAATGATCATTAGTTAGCATGTCAATAGCATCATTTGCGCTCATTGGACTTCGTTACCAATCAAAAGAATTCACATATTAAAAAGACTCTTGGTTATGAATATAGAAGTTATAACTCTTTCTATTGATTGAGATAAGGTCATAAGATTAGGGTTATTCTATAGGTCAAAAAGAGGTCAACAGATTCAAGATTTCCAGCATGTAATGAGCAGGAGCTTCACTAAGATCTAAGGTGGGTTATAACTAAACTCATCTTGAATTATTTACGTAATTAATGTTGTTATTTATCTGAATTAATTATTTAAACTCAAGTTTATAAATGTTTTATATGTCTCAACTGTATGTTCTATGAAATATTACTAATTATGTGAATTAAAAATCCAAGTTTAAAGTATATAAATAATTATGTTATTCATTTTGTGAATCTATGTGCTATGCAAAAAGTGAATTGTATTACCACTTGCCTACAGACTACAGTTCTATTGTGGTTTTACTCCACCCTATTGTTATGTGATCACCCTACAGTTTATGATTAGTATTCAACGCCGAAAGGGTCAAGATACGAACCGTACCTACAGTTGTGGTTAATTCCACCCTACAGTTGTGGTTGATACCAACCTACAGTTATGTGGTCACATTCTACGCAGACCCATGTGACATATGTCCCAAGTGCATGCAATTCACTTTGCTACATGTTAAATGATAATTTTAGGTGAAGTATGTGCATTTCACTTGCTTTACAAATGTTATATCCACTGAGTGTTTTCTGGCACTCAAACCTAAATATTTTCAAATGATTTCAGGTGATGGAATTTTAGGCTGGCTGAAGGATGATGACAGTTGGAGTTGAACTATTTGTTATTCAAATTGGTTATTTGGTCAAACTTAAGTGAAGTTAATGTGTTGAATTTTTAAATTCTTTAAATTGTTGCCTCTATATGTTATTTTTCTAAATGATCGCGCTCATGTGCGCTTAAAATTCCACTTGAGAAGTGCTTTTAGTTTAATTGTTAAAGTATGCTGAATTTCTTTGGAATTTGAATTAAGACATTTGAAGATCAAATTATTTTTAAAATGTATCCGTTTGAGACTTTTAAAGCATTTCTTTTAACAATCTGATGTCTTTGATATTCGTTTTGAAAATTGAATATGCTGATTTGATTTAACAGGTTAAAACACAATTGTGAGCATTTGAGTCAGGTTGATGTGTTGGTGGAGTTTTTTTTTTTAGTTAAAATGCAGCTTATTTTATTTATTTATTTTGAAAAAAGGTATTGTGAATTGTTTATCTATTTATTTTAAATTACTCTATTGAGAAATTTTAGTTAAAATTTTACTGTGAGGAAAAGCAATTCTTTCATTCTATCTTCTCTTCGTAACAAATAAATCCTAAAAAAAAAAAAAAACAAGCCTAGAAATTAAAATAAACTAAAAAAAAAAATCAACCAAAAATTAAAAATCAAACATTAACATACAAAATAAAACAAGAAAAGCCCTTAAGCCTTCAATTTTTAAGAATACAATCAAGAATTAAAGACAAAAATCTAAAACAAAAAATAAACCTAGAATATTAAAAAAACTAAACCAAACAAAATGAATTTTGCGCGTAGGTGGGATGAAACGGCCCATTGTGTTTTTAATTCCTTGGAAAATATTAGTAATATTAAATAATGTAAATATATTCTATATTAGTGTGTTTGTGTGTGTGTATTACAAATACATGCAATATTTAACATTTTGCTTGGAATTTTATAATTTATGAAAATATGACAAATGAATATTTTTCAAAATGCTTCGATTAAAAATTAATAAATAATTTATAAATAAAAATTGAGTTATGGCCCCGTCTAGGCAGCCTGTTGGGCGCTAGCCACCTCCTCTGTCCACCTGACCAGTATCTAGAAGTTCTGCAGCCTTGAATTTTAATAAAGCTCGTTCGGATGAAATCCTTTGTTATATTTTGTGCGATTATTAATTTTTTTTCAATTTTATTAATTTAATTTTAATTTATTATGCTTTATTTTAATTTTCACTTATTATTTAGAGTTCATCCTATCCAATTAGGATATATAATTAATTTATAATATTAAATTTCATTTTCTAATTAATAATGGATTATTTTGTAAGAAAATAATTATACACCCTAATTGGGTAGGATGAATCCTAATTAATAAGTGTAAAATTAAACTACATCATATTAAATTGAAATTGAATTAAAAATTGAAAAAAATTAATAAAATAATTTAGGAGAAATATCAATCCAAGGCTCGAAAGATGATTTAACTATTGATATAGAGCCTAAAAGATAGATTCTATCAATTCAAGGCTTGAAAGATCTAAAACTATCGATTTAAGGCTTGGAGATTTAACGGTGTTAAAACTCCATCCAATAGGAGGTATGATGTGGCCATTAAATATCCACATCATTTTTATCATAAATTAAATTAAATAAAAAAATAAATTTGCATTAATTAAATTAATGGAGGCCGGGTTTTATTATATTTTGTAAATTCAATATCTACTTAATTTAATCAGAGATTCTTAGAAGTTTAAATTAAATTCAACACTTAACTAAATTTAGTATGTAATTGTATTTTTTTTTTTTGGATCACAATAATAAATTGATATAGTTATTTTTATTTTTATTTTCAATTTTAACGGGGAAATGATTATTTTAAAAAGAGATTTTGAAAGAGAATAAAATTCACATTAATTAATTTATTAAATATTTCAATAACATTTAATAGTTTGCGATGAAATTAAAATCATAATAATTAATTATAAATATAATAAAATTTAATTAACTAAACAAACAAAGATGAATTTCAAACTAAAAAATAATGAGACGTGGATGACAGAAAGTGGTGGTTTTTATTTGACAAAATTTAATTAAACCCCATGTTTAATTTAGTTAAAATAATTAATGTAAATTTGTTGTTTAATTTAATATATTAAATGATTTTGGATATTTAACGACCACATCACCTTTTGTTGGATGAAATTTTAACATCATTAAATCTGCAAGCTTTAAATTGATAGTTTTAGATCTTTCAAGCCTTGAATCGATATAATTTATCTTTCGAACTCTATATTAATAGATAAATCATCTTTCAGGCTTTAAATTGATAATTCTCCATTAATTTAATTGTGTAGCACCAATTGTTGCACGAAATGTAGCAGAGGATTTCATCCGGAAAGATATTTATCAGGCAATCACTACTTAAAGATATCTAGCGACCCGGGACGCCTAGTGCCTAGGTGGGGCCTAGCTAGGCGTAGTCAATGCATTTTTTTAATTTATTTATTTATTTTTAACCTAGTAATTTTGAAATTTACATGTATAAATTTATAAATCATAATATCCCAAACAAAGTATTACATATTGCGTAACTAACCTTACTCATACTTATATCTAATTTAACACACAAAATAATTAAAAAAGAAATAACAAATAGACAATTAAGGCACGCCGAACCGATGGAAAAGAGTTGAAAAGTAGAAACGTTTTACGTTCGTCACTGGAAAAAGATAGTTAATTAACATTTTTACGTTAACTTTTAAAATAATTTTGTTTGTGTATATAATTTTGTTATTTATTAATCAAACTCATTAAAATTTAAATTATTTGCATTCATTTAGTCTTTTTTTTATTATTTTAATATCATAAATTATAAAATGCTCCCATGCAAGGGCACGTATGTTAAGTCAATCATATATTGCACGTATGTTAAGTCAATCAATTTTCAAAGTTTTTTTCCAGTTTTAATTTCTTGTATTTTAATTTAATTAATTCTACGCGTGTTATTTAGGGGTTCATATTCTCACTCTAACTGGGTTTATTATAATTTTCTAGTATTAAGTTATTAATTAATTATTTAAAAATTAAATACTAAATAATTATAATAAACTTTAATTGGGTAGGATGGATCCTAAACTAAAACACGATAAATTGAAAACAGAAAAAAAATAAAGAAAAAACTAAAAATAATTAATTGTGTAACAGAAAATGCAACGTATGAATGCAATAAATAATTTCATATAACGCGCATATATAGCTCACAAAATACATTTTCTGAGTTTTTGTTTCATTTTTTTGAATGTCCTAGCTAGGTACAAAATGATGCCGTTAATGTGAAAATTAAGGTGACAGATATACATCACACCTCAATATTTTTAATTTATATTCTCCCCGCCTCGATTATATAGTCAATTATTATTTTGGGGGTGTCTCAATTATATAGTCTCAACTATAATCGACATTAATTTTCATATTAATGTACGAATACACCCTTATTAATTCTTGAAAATTAAAAACTAACCACTTAAATTTTGAAAGTCATAAATATTAAATAAGGGTATCATTGGATATTTAACTTTAATATCTTATTTTCATAAATATTTTTAATTTCTTGCAACTAAAAAAAGAGACTACATAATTGAGACAGAAGGAATAATATACTTACATGTACGTATGATTCCGACGAGCTATTTCAGCAATTTGGTGCCAGAATTTCGATCGTAAATTAAATTTGTAAAAAATAATGTTGTAATTAATTGAAGATAGATGGTATCAATTTTGTAAAAGCTAAGCCATCATCGAGAGTGTGCGGTGGCAACTGGCGACAACAACACACATAAAATCACAAATTAAAACAACAAAATTTAAGATTACGAAGTCAAATATTTCAAAATTTTAATTTTCATACATTTATATATATTATTATCTAATATAGTGTGGTGGAAACTCATCCAACGTACTACACATAAAATCACAAAAGAGAAAATTTCGATTTTGGTTCCACAGGACATGGGTTAGTCCGATTTTGGTTCCAACTCTATCACTTTTGGTCCCAAATCGAATTAATTATCACTTTTGGTTCCACCGTAACGTTTACTGTTAAAAAAATTATCGATTTTGGTCCCAATTTTTTTATCGATTTTGGTCCCAATTTTTTATCGATTTTGGTCCCAATTTTTTATCGATTTTGGACTCAAACATAAAAATGGCAGAAAATTTCTATTTCATTTCAATTGGAGGCAAAATTGAACTAATTTGCTAGAAAATTAACCTGATTTGGTTCCAATTTTCCCAGAAACATGCATCTGAATATATATACGCACCAATTCATCAAATTAAAAGTACTAAATTAAAAGAAAGCATAAAATCCCAAACATTAGACAATTAAGTGTGATGAATTATATACCAAAAAGCCATGTTTAACCCAAACTACAAGTAAGAGCATGCTTATACATAAAAACAGCTACTGGGCAAAAAATGAAATGAGTTTTAACCCAGACTACAACCAAGAGCATGCTTATAGGCAAAAAACAGCAGCTGGGCAAAAAATTGAAAGCACAACAGTAAAAAAAGCTTCAATTACAAGCTGCATACAGTCAAAAGCAATACCAAGGGCAATCAACCCTTTGCACCCTCCTTGTTCTTCTTCAAGACAGACTTCAAGCCAGACAAAGTCACATACTTCTTACCCCCTGCAGTGAACACATCCATGCTTTCCTTACCCTTTGAAGCACCACCAGCACCACCAACAAACTCATTTGGATGGAAACTCATAGGTGGGGGCTCTCTGATTTGAATGTCCTTCTGTTTGGGCTGCTGTGTGGCTTGGACTTCATTAGATATGCTATATTGCTCCCTACTCACAGCAGCCTCTCTTTCTTGAACATTGGTGGCAAAATGCACTCTTCTTTTTGCCTAAAAATTATGAAGTCAATCAGATTAGTAGAATGAACAATAATAGAAAAATTGAAGATATTGGAAGTAACTTACAAGCTCTTTTCTCCCCTGGACTGTTGATGTCTTGGTTTGGGTGCTGGTTTTTGGGAAACTGTCTATAAAGTCAAACATGGCTGCATCTTCATCACCTTCATTCATAGGGTAGTCAGGTTGAGCTTCAATTGCCTAAGAGAGTATAATGCATACAATTAGATCACCACCAAAATTTAATGATAAGAATAAACTTAAGTTGCAGTCATGTAATGTACCTTTCTCAGTTCACACCCAAGTCTGTTGTGACCCTCTTCACCACAAAAACCACAGACTACATGGAAGTTTTGCTTCCCAAGCCTCTGCAAACTTGTGCCCCCTCTCTTCTGCCTCTTGACTGGGCTTTCACAGGCCCCAATCCTTCTTTCCTTCTAAGGTCGTCCCTTCTTCTTCTTCTTATGAAAGGCATGTGGCAAGGGTGGTATGTGGCCAGTCTTCTCCAATAAATCTTCTCCACTCATAGGACTTATGGCATGTCTGTAAACTGACTCATAAGTCTCTATAGAGTAGCACTTGTGCACAAAGTCTTCTGGATCAAGCCCCTCTGCACAAATTGCACTAGTGGCATGTTTGCAAGGTATGCCTAATAGGTCCCACCTTCTACAATCACAGGTATGGGTCTGCAAATTCACTGCATACCTTGATCCATCAAAACTGGAAACCTCATATTTCTCCGCACTTGACTTGACTGGAATACAATCTCCAGACTTCTGCATGTTCTTCCCAACAATCAGTCTGATTCTCTCACACAGCTTTCTCCCTTCCCACTTCCTCTCAGCCTTATCTCTCCTTTTTTGCAGCCTTGCCATCATGTATTCCCTTATCCATTCCAGCATGGTCAAAATGGGTTTGTCTCTAGCATTCACCAAACACCCATTAAACTGTTCACACATGTTGTTGACTAAGGTGTCACACTTACCAAATGTAGAGAAGTGTGACTTGGACCATTCAGAGGGGGGCTTTGCTTGCAGCCATTCCTTATACTTCTTATCTAGTTGCTCAATCTCAACCATCACTGAGTTAAATGCTCCAACAGTTGTTGAGTTAGCAGCCCTCCACAACAGCTTCTTGAAGTTAGCCCCTCTGAACCCAGCTCTCTTCATGTTTCCATGAAGATGGCTCACACAAAATCTATTCTCTACCCCAGAAAGGACAGTCTCAAATGCCCCTATTAATCCCTTTTGCTTATCAGACATGAATTTATATACATCCTGCCTTTCACTCATGAGGTCATCCTTGACAAGTTGCAGAAACCACTCCCATGCTTCTCTGTTTTCAGAAGACACCACAGCATATGACAAAGGATATGGATCATTATTTGGATCCATACCCACAGCAGTCAACAACACTCCAGTATTCTGGCCACTGAGATGGCACCCATCCACACCTATCCAAGGCCTACAACCTGCCTTGAAACCTCTTTTCACAGCACCCAAACACATATAAAACCTCCTGAAAGTGTTGCCATCATCAGCTGCATCCAAGTCTAGAATCACAGTAGATCCTGGATTCTTCTCCTTCAATGTATTTGCATAGTCCCATAGTTTGCTGTATTGCTCAGCATTAGACCCCTCAATCAGCTTGAGCAACTTTTGTCCTGCCCTGATTGCTTGCTGAGTGGATACATACACTCCAAGCTCTGAAATAGCCTCCTTCCTGAAGCTCTTTATACTTCTCTTTGGATCAACTCTAAAACTTCTCTCAAATATTTTTGCTTGCCAACTTGACTTGGCATTAGTGCCATGAAACTGTCTGGCACATGAATGTCCCAAGTCAAGCTCTCTAATCTGCCATGCTTCTTCATTCTTCACCTTCAGTGCATTAATATGCCAGCCACAACCCTCACCTTCCTTCTTACACCTAGCATAGATCCTCCTAGCATCATTTTTTACAAACTTGGTAGCCCTTCCCATCATTACTGAGTTGGTGTTCGCAACTTCTTTAAACTGCAGCTTGGTGTTGAATACTTGACCAAGCTCAAAGTGAGGGTTCTGTGAGCTTGATCCTCTATCACCACCCACAGTCACAGCTCCTTCACCTTCATCTGCTGATTCAAGACTCTCTAGCTCAGAATCCATATCATCACCCTCACTCTCATCAGAGAGTGATGATGAGCCTTCAATATCCTTCTCATTAGCTTTTGTACCCATCCACTCAACATCTGTGTCCACATTCTCAGTGAATATAATTTCATCCATAAGCTCATCACAATTGTCTTCATCACAACTAAAATCTATATCCTCACTGTCACTCCTAAACTCCTCTTCCAATATAGCTTTCCCTTTCCCTTTCTCTTCCAACACAGATTGTTCCACAACCAACACCTCCTCAATGACATTATCAAATAACTCTTCATCAAGTACTTCAACCTCAACATTCAAACCTAATTCTGCCCCTGCAGCCCTCACCTTCTCACCTAGATCACCACCAACCCTGCCTTCATCTACATCTATGACATTATCAAATAACTCTCCATCAAATAACTCCCCATGCACCAATTCATCCCTCACATTCTCACCTAGATCAGCCTCTGCAACCTTCACATTCTCACCTAGATCAGCCTCTGCAACCCTCATATTCTCATCAGCCTCAGCAACCTTAGCCTCAGCCTCAGCAACTAAGTATGTCTACATATATCTAGTTTTTAACCTCTTCACAGTCTGAATTTGTTGCTCAACAGGCTCTGTAGGTTCATCATCTATGTACTCAACCTCTCCATCAACAATTTCCCCACCATCATCAACATTCTCTTTCTTCCCATCTAAATACAGAGTAAATTCCCTACTCACTTTAGCCCTTCTAATTAAGCACCACAAGTCTGCCTCACACTCCATCAACTTCAAACCACCCTTCTCATCATCCCCGTAAAAAAATTTACTCCCCATGTACCCTAGTTGTTCACAAAGGCCTTCTAGATATTTCCTACACCACTTACGTGTGTCTATAAAATCAAACGCAGAAGTATTACCCTCTAAATAGAGCATCTTACCCGAATCATTCAAGGTCATTCCTCCATGCACGAGCTTCAACGTGTACCAGTAATCACACCCACCTAACAAGAAAAAAATGAGGAACCATCAAAATCAAAAGCCATCACAATTCTTAAATTGAAAACTGAAAATTGCGAATGAAATAGAGAATGGAACCGAGGGAGAAGACTTACTGTAGTTAGGGTGTGGCATTGGTAGGAATAACTTCCTTCGAATCATCGTGCTTTTGAAGAATCGACGGGCTTGATCGAAATTGGGGGAGAAATTAGGGTTCACTGTTTTGGGTCTTTTTGGAATCGGGGAGATATTAGGGTTCTATGCTTTGATTTGGGGTTTTTTGTTCAATTTAGGGATAAATCGCACATGAATGTCACGTGATTGTACTTTGCCGTCAACCCGTTTTATTTCCGTCTAAATTGTGGGACCAAATTTGATACTTCACTGTCCTATGGGACCAGATTTAATAATAAATTCTGATTTGGGACCAAAAGTGATAGGGTTGGGACCAAAATCGGACTAACCCATGTCTTATGGGACCAAAATCGAAATTTTCTCAATCACAAAATAACAAAAGGGAGTTTCTAAATGCACCACCGATTTTACTCTTTGCACCACAAAAGAAAAAATAAAAAAATAAAATAATTTTGAAATTACTTAAATACCCTTTAATAAAATTAAGTATGAACACATCCAAAATATTCGAATGTCGAAGTTCGAACACAAGGAGGATGTTCGAACTTCAATTTTCGAACCATCTCCATATTTTTCTAAGTATAGGAGTCCCTTCGAATTAATATTGTCGAACAAGTTGAACTTGTTCCAAATTATTTTTCCGAACAGGTTTTTTTTTGTTTTAAAGTTGTGTTCGAAAATCAAAGTTCGAACATAGTGAGGATGTTCGAACTTCAATTTTCAAACCAACTCCATATTTTTCAAAACAAGTGTCGTTTGAATTAATATTCTTGAACAAATTGGATGTGTTCGAAATTGTGTTTTCGAACATATTTTTTTAGACTAAAGGACATTAATGTAAATGTGCGTGGTGCAAAGAGTACAAATAATAGTGCATGATTACGTGCAGTGCAAAGAGTAATTTTAGTGGTGCATTTAGAAACTCTCGTAACAAAATTTGGAGGGCAATTAATATTCATTATTATAATTTTACCATTTCCTCTTTCACCACTCATCGCATTCATTATCTATTTATCTCATCCACTAGATCATTATAAATTTAAATAGTTGAGATGAGTTCCTAATTCTTATTCGTATTAATGTGTTATTTTTGTTTAGACTTATAGTATAGGGATTGTAAATTATATATAGTATGAAAAGTCAGGCATTAGCCCCAAAGCTTATTATAGGTAGCTTTTAGCTAGAAATAGATTGCTTTGATAAACTATACAATTAAGAGTAATTTACGCATTGATACAGTACCTACATTTTGAGTTCTTTTTAAAAATATAATTCATTTTTCTCAAATTAACAAAATAGTACTTACTCTTTAAATTTTTCACAAATTTAATATTTGATTAATTTTTTGGTTCGAAAACCCCGTGTACTACATAATTAATTGATTGTGTTTTCACTATCCAATCAAAACTCTTAAAATACAATCAATTATGCATATCATGTTCGAGACGTAAAATTGATCAAATGTTAGATTTACAATTGTTTAAAAAAGTGGACACTATTTCGTTAGTTTTGAAAAAAAAAATGATCATCTTTTGAAAAGAGCACAAAATGTATGCATCAAAAGTGTAATTTACCCGACAATGTAACATTTAGCTATATGTTGCTATATATACGTACATAGTTTGCTTTTGGTAAGCAACATATATTTATGGCCTAATTTAGTCTATTTTCACCCCGAGTACGTATTAATTAAACATATTAATTTAGCCTAAAGTTAGACATATTAATTAACCAGGGGTACGTATAAACACTAAAAACACATGAAAAACAACTTTTCATTTAATTTAATTAACTATTTAAGCTTCACAAATATTAGTTATAAATAGCAACTCATTGTGATTAATCGCAACAAATTACAATGGAAGCTGATAGAATTATTCAAACTTTTGACGGCAAAACAATTCTCATAACTGGTTGCACAGGCTTCCTTGCAAAGAGTATAATTAATGTCATTTTTATTTTAGTGTTTTAAAAAATTGATATAATATGCATGTTCTTAATATTATAGTTTAATTTTATTTTCCTCTTTTATTATTTCACTGTAGTTCTAGTGGAGAAAATACTTCGAGTTCTACCAAATGTCAAAAAATTGTTTCTTCTTATACGATCTTCAAATGGTTCGTCTGCTGAGGATCGACTGCATCAAGAGGTAAATATTGATATATATATATATGTATATATATATATTGCATTTTTAGTAATCACGTTTGAGAATTAAACATCCAGCTTCCCAATACATCATTATTTCACATCTTAATGGACTTGAACTCAATTTCGTGCATTTTATGATTTTTTGTTCAAATTAAACATTAGTTCATGTTTTTAATTTTAATTTTAAGTAATAGACATAATTAATGTGTATAATCTTGAATTTAATTTCATCTCATTTGTATTGGGTCTACAGATTCTTAAGTGTTTGGTTCAATTAGGTTTTTGACTTAATTTACATTCTCAAACTTATTAATTAGTATTTGACTTAAACTTTGTGTTATGTACCTAAGAATTATTACATCCTCTCTCAATTAATGACGACACAAAATTGGACCCAATTATATATACCACATATATTTTAATAACTCAATTGTGACTATATAACTACTTGAACCTGAAAAGCCAAGAACCCAATTATGCTCGAATACGTTGTAAATGAATTGAGTTAAACACACATTTGTTCAAACTTGTTTGAAATGATATTGAACTTTAAAAATTATAGTTGAACTTGTTTGATTATCTATCGTAACGGTGGAAAAACTGGCCGTGTCGGCCGCTCGGCACGGCCCATCGAGACAATTGTGAAAAGTGGGACGGGTTGGGCCGAAGCTATTTTTCTTGCTTTTTTGGGCTAGATGGCCCGGCCCATTTATGCCATTCACTGTTTTGGGCCAGTCAATCGGCCCAGATTCATTTCGGGCCACTAAAATCTTGGCCCAGCTTGGGCCGGGCAGGGCTAGGCCAAGTTTGCCATCTCTATTTTATCGAGTAGAGCTCAAAATGAACTTTTATCAAGTCGATTTTGAGTAGTTTGATATAATTTCTGTGCATGCAAATTTGCTTCATTTTACTAGCGAGCTTATCGAGCTCGAGTTCGACCTGATGTTTAAATATTATTGAATACGGAATTATATTAAAGCCTGTTTAATTAACAAGCTTATCAGATCGAGCTCAAACGAACTTTTAACGAACAATCACGAGTCGAGTATTGAGTTATTTGATTTGATTTTCAGTCATATGCACGAAAGACGTGTAAGTTCAATGGCCTATTTAGCATTGATTAATCGTACTTAAATTTTAACGCAAACTCTATTCCGTAAATAAAATGACATATATAATTTTTTCATTAATTTAAACTACGTTTAATTTGTGCAGATTATCGATACAGAGTTGTTTAAAGTTCTAAGGAAGAAATGGGGAAAAAATATTAATTGTATTTTATCAGAAAAATTGATTCCAATATCAGGTGATATTTCTGATGTTAACTTAGGCATCACAGACAAAGAGTTGATAAATGAGATTTGTGGAGAAATCGATTTCATCATCAACTCTGCTGCAACCACCAGATTTGATGAAAGGTACGCACTAATATAATTAAAACAAACAAATTAATTAACATTAATGTTGCATTTAATTATTAATTTCTTTAAAAAATACATTTTTTTTCTACATTTTCATTTTTCTACGACGGAATAACAGGTATGATGTTTCTATGGATATCAATGCATTTGGACCTTTGAATGTTTTGAATTTTGCCAAAAGATGTTCAAAACTAAAGTTGCTTCTCCATGCATCTACAGGTTAGAAAATCGTGTTACCGAATTAAATGTATATACCGTATATACGTACACTTAACGTGTATTGATGGAATATAATACGAGCAAACTAAGAACTATATATATATGTGTGTGTGTGTGGTTTGTAGCTTATGTACATGGCTCAAGGTTGGGGGTTTTGGAAGAAGAGGCAATTGAAATGGGCAAAACTCTTGAAGGAGCAAAAGCCTCTTGTTTAGACATAGAGGGAGAGATGAAGTTGATTGAGGAAGCTAAAAAACAGCTGCATGATGTAAACCAAAATGAGTTCACTTCAACTTTAAGAGAATTGGGCATTCAAAGGTATATATATAAAATTAATCCTCTTAATTAAACATATAATTATATATATTTTACTTAAAACTCGAAATTCAACATTTATGCAAAAATATTGATGTTTGGTTCGAGTCCGTACATACTTTACAATATCAAATTAAATCGTTTATTGCACTAATGGTATGGCATTTCCGTGTTACCCTATTAAATATATAATTTTATGATAGTTTTTGTAAAAATAAAATTAATACTTCTTATAAATATTTTTAATTAATTTCTTCAAGGAATTATAATTTTATGGTAGTTTTTGTAAAAATAAATTAAATTAATACTTTTTATACATTTTTTTACTCAATTTCTCCATTTTACAAATATACTTACATTCATATTTAATTATTGGATTAATTACCATAAAATTCATCACTTTTGAATGAATTTGCAATTTAAACATGACTTTTAAAACGTTGCAGAATGTAATAACCCAGCATTTTGATTTGTAACAAATTAAACACCCTTATAAAATTCCGACGATTGAAAAACTAGCGCTGCACAATAAAAATTCTCATTTTCGACACCTCTAAACTGAATTAATTTGTTCACACGTGGAAAAATTATTCTCACGTCATAATTCCGATTGCCTTAAAGAAGTTAAAAGTGTACGTCGAATTTGCCACGTGACATTATATTATTGCAACGTTCTAAACGGCATGTCTAAATTGTAAATACATTAACACACGGTGAATTTTTTTATTTATTTTTTGACAATTAACCCTTATTTATGTATACGATAGGGCCAATTTTCACGGATGGCCAAATACGTATTCGTATACTAAAGCAATTGGAGAGATGAATTTAGGTTACTTCAATAATAGCAATATTCATGTTATCATCATTCGTCCTTCAGTAATCTCATCTACTCACAAAGACCCTTTCCCCGGTTGGATCGAAGGTCTAAAGTAAGTATTTTAAATATTTATTTAATTATATATCTAAGTTTCTTATAATATATATATATATATATTTTACTTCACTCCAAATAATTGAATTAGTGCATTTGAAAATTAATTATCTGTATTGTGAAATAATTTAACATGTTATATATATAACTCAAGAGTTAACTTGTGATACAGGACCATTGATACCATCATTGTTCCTTATGCCAAACGCAAACTGAATTTTTTCGTTTGTGACCCCAACGTAACACTAGATGTGGTGAGTTATAATTTAATTTCTTTAACAAATAACAATATTTTAGACACAAGTACTACATACGTACATAAAACTAACATGTATATATTGTCAATATTGTTAGAAAAATAAAACGTTGTAGTAGTGATTCAAAGAATTGGGGTCACTATGATAACCAATAAAAAGAATTTGGGTGAGTAATTTTTTTTTGCTGAAAACAATGCAGAAAATAAAAAGAGGGTAAATCCTAACATCAGATTCATTACACATGCAGCAGAAAATAAATTAAATATACGCAGAAGTTTTAGTGGGCTGCAAATACAACGTGTATTTAATTTAGGACAGGTCTTGCGTGCACTAGGTGCACATCATATGGTTGAAGGGCGTTGGTCAAAAAAATGGTCAAAATCAGTATTAACTATTAACCGTAATACTAAAAAGTATCATTTAAAAATTATGGGCCCAGCCCGTCCGAAAATCAGGCCTGGCTGGACCGCCCGTGGGGTCTAAGGCTAAAATTCAGTTTTTTCATTGGGCTGGCCGGCCCATTTGGGCCATTTTTTTCAGGCCGGTAAAAATGCAGCCCAGCCCGGCCCAAATTAGGCTAGGTCGGGTTGGCGGGCCGAGCCGATTTTGACACTATACTCAAAAGTATCATCTGTATCATTAAAAAGTATCAGCCAGAAAAAAGGAATCAAAAATCAATATCAACCGTAACACTAAAAAATATAATTAAAAAAGTATCACCTATATTCCTAAAAAGTATCACTCGTTTCGACAATTTTTTGATCATCGCGCGTTGACCGTTTGATGTGCACCTAGTGCACACGAGAATTGACGTTTAATGGGTTATGATATAAACACCAATTCTCATGTGCATGAGGTGCGCATCAGACGGTAACGCGTTGAACCGGTCAATCCGCGAAAACGAAAAATGTCAAATCAGGTGATATTTTTTAATGATACATGTCATACTTTTTAAATTTTGAGTGATATCTTTTTGTGTTACGCTTGATACTGATTTTGACGGGTTTTTTACATTTTTTTTCTGTCCGATATTTGTTAACGATACATGTGATATCTTTGGACCTTTGAGTGATACTTTCTAGTGGGATTGATACTGATTTTGACAGTTTTTATTTTTTGCCGGTTGACCAAATCAACGCGCATTTTCCGACGTTGACTTGTCAAAACGCGTTGACCCGATCAACAAATCTAATGGTGCACCTAGTGCACGTAAGACCACCCATGACATAAATTATATGGATTAGGGTTTTTATTTATTTAGTTTAAATTTCAAATGTAATTTGCAGATACCAGGAGACATGGCGGTAAACTCTATGCTGGCAGCAATAGCAGCAGATGCACAAAATGAGTGTAACAAGTTGTCAATTTATAACGTTGGTACATCACTAAGAAATCCCATAAAATTGAAACAAATCAATCTATTTATGTATGAGTATTTCAAGGAAAACCCACTGCCTCATAATAGATGGAAGCTTACTACCATACAAGAGCTCACAACATTCACATCCATTGCCAGTTTCCACAGATATATAAGGATCCATTATTTGCCATTTCTTACAGTTAAGTTCTTAACTATTGTTAATTAATTCTCTATTATTATTATTATTATTATTATTTTTCCCATATATAAATTAATTAATTACTCGAATTTTTTGAATTCGTATATTATGAAATTTCAGATATTGAAGGTGTTGAATGTGATATTCTGCAACTATTTTCAAAGTTCATATACCGCTCAAATGCGAAGAATCAATAAGCTTATTCGACTTGCAGAACTCTACAAAACATATGTACTCTGCCAACGAATGTGTGTAATTAATTAATTCTCAATATTATTTCATTTTCGATTATTAATTTGTTTAAATTAATTAAATACAATAGAGAGATTGATTACTTAATTAACATCAAATTTGAAAAATCATATTTATACAGATTTGATGATGCCAACACTCAAAATCTACGAAATGCAGCGGCAGCAAGCAATGGAGATGCAGAGATGTTTAATTTTGATCCAAAATCCATAAACTGGGAAGAATACTTTATGAACATTCATTTCCCAGGAATTGTCAAGTATGTGCTCAAGCTATGATCCAATTAATCCATGTCCTCAATCATAGATTTGAGTATTTTATCGATACATAAATGTCGAATATAGTCCATTATGTTATAATTAATTTTTATTTTTATAATAATTATTATTAAAATTATAAACTTGATAGTGTAACAATGAAACGTGTAATATCGAAATCGAAATATATATCCTTTTATATTGTATTAGAATTTTTATAATAAAAAGAATATTTTCATCAACTATTGAGCTACAATCATATTAATTTAACTTCGTTCAGCTCTTATAATGCGATGCATTATCAAAATGGGCACTTGATGGAGATATCATGATGATATTAATATCAAGATTAGATTATATTTAGATTTTATATTTATGTTTAATATTTATATTAAAAATGTAATTTATATTTCAATAAGATATATATGGTTAAATTGAACAAATAAGTCGACAAGTTTGTTTGGCCATAGCCCACCATGCATGCATGGTTAGCCTCTCTTGCCATGCATCTCTATTTCGCTTTTCATTATTAATTTATTTTCAGTTAATATTATTAAATTGGGAAAATAATATTTTTGGTACTCTCTGATTGCATTTGAAATCGTCTATTGCACATTTCGTGTTGCATTCCGTATTGCACACTCGATTTTCTTTTTTTTTTTTTCAATTTTTTTCTCAAATTTCAATTTTTTATGTTTTAGTTTAATTTTACACTTATTATTTAGGGTTCATATATCCTACCCGATTAGGGTTTTATAAATATTTTTAGTCTTTAATTTTTCAAATAATCAATTAATAATTCAAAATTTTAAATTAAATAATAAAAAATTACAATGCATCTTAGCTAGTTGGGTTTGATGAATTCTAAATAATAAGTGTAAAATTAAACTAAAGCATAAGAAATTGAAATCAAGGAAAAAAAATTGAAAAAAAATTAAGAAAATCGAGTGTGCAATATGGAATGCAACACAAAATGTGTAATAGAAGATTTTAACTACTCTGATTGACCTCTTATTATTTTATGGTATTTTACGTATTGCAGCTGCCAAAATCGTATTCTAATTAATGATACATATTGTATCACTTTTAATCTCAATAATTTGGAATAACGTTTTTTTCTAACTTGATCGAACTTAACTCAAAATGTAATTTATGAATTATTTTTTCAATTTATTTAATATTATATTACGGGATCAAACTTAATTTTGTCTAGTCTGATTAAAGAAGTGATCTGTATGTATATGTTTTGATCATCGTTATAATTATGAAAATACCGCATCCGAAAAATAATTAACTCACCATGAAATACATGCGTCGTGATGATTTTGGCTATTGATATTTGTTTTTAATAATAATAATAATAATAATAATAATAATAATAATAATAAAGTCTAAAAGTAGCTTAAATTTGCAAACTTTTCACATTCACGAGGCTACACTAAATAACATCAAACTTCAATTTTAGTCAAAGTCGAGTTCACACTTTGCAACTGGAATTAGTGAATTACAGAAAAGGAATTCAGGTCTTTGTTGCAAAGACTTGAAAAATAGGTAATTAAAAAGTCATTTAATTTTTTTTTTAATTAAGTAGATACATATTTAGACCGATTTCAGATTCTCCGTGACATTCTCTGTTACATCATGTCATTAAACCTTTTTTTTCAATTTTTTTTATTTAAATTTATATTGATTTAATTTAATTTTAAATTTTCATTTAACGTTCATTTAATTTTTTCCAATTAAGATATATTACAAAAAATTATGACACGAAAGATGTAACACGGATTGACGAATCTGTATGATATAAAAGCAGCTTAGATCGCCTGTGATTTAGGGAGTCATCCAATTTGGACCATAACTTTTTCACAACTACTCCAACTTAGCTTAATTTGCTCTCAATGGAAAAAGAAAAGAAAAAAAACAACCATGATATATGTTGGTCATAATTTCAACTAGATCATGATTAACTTTTTTAGGTGCTTAACTTGTTGACTAATTTAATTTTAATTATGGCTGTCATAATATTATAACTTTCACATTGCTGACTCACATATACACTGCACCATTACGAGTTACATATCAACTCACAAATATATGCACATAATAATAATAATAATAATTACTTCTTCGACTACTTTACATCACAATGGATTTTCGGATTTATATTGTACATGTCTTTTTAATCTCGTATTTTATTTCACAACCACATACGTGCACAACAAAATAGATCACAAAATTAAAACATAACTATGAAATGTGGAGTCAACTGCGTTAGTCTTCTAGAATTGTGAAGTTAATTAAAATCTTAAGTTTTGTTTGTTTTTATTTTCAACATCAATTTTCAGTTTTCAGTATTTTCAATTCAATTTATGAGGTGTGTTGTTTTTTTAAAAAATGTAATGGTTTTGTTATGGCGAATGATTTATTGTTTAGAGTTATAGGTTTGGAAAATGAAAATATGTTTGTTTAATTATATTTTCATTTTGAAATTTATGGTTGAGATGAAAAGATAAATTAATATTTGTGTGGTTATGATGAATTGATAAATATTTAAATAATGGGTCCCACTATATATATATGTGTGTGTGTGTTATATAAGATTGGAAAAAGGTGAAAATTGAAATTGAAAACGAGTAAAACAAACGTATTTCCGATGTTTTGAATAGTAATAAATGGAAAATTTCCTATAGGAAATGAAAACAAACAAGACCTTACTTCTTCTTCTTTTCCATTTGTTTCCCTTGGAATTTTTTTTTACCATTTGTTTCCCTTGGATTTTTTTTTTACATTAACGGTATAGTATTTCAATACACATTGAGTAATAACTCATGATCAAAATATATATTATAGGATAATTAATTGTTAATTTCGGATTCAAAATATAGGTTATTTATTAATTTATGACTTGAAAAATAAAAATTATCAATTCAAGATTCATTTTTATTTTTTTTATTTTTTTAATAAATTATCTATTAAATTTAATAGATAATTAATAAAATAATTTTCAATATAAAATGAATACAAATATATGATCTTTGGATTCCTAAATTTATATATTTCATCTCTCAAGTTATTGGTTGATAATTTTCATCTTTTAGGTTATTAATCAGTAAAATTCTTAATATATAACATAAAATGTAACATAAAGTCTTCTACCATCACATTAATTCGGCATGAGATTTCCTATTTCACTCGGTGTTACACTTTCAAATTACGAGTTTTTTGTATTTTTTCCTCTAATTTCAATTTTATGTGATTTAGCTTAATTTTGTAATTTATTATTAAGGTTTATCCCACCCAACTAGTATTTATAAATATTTAATTTTCAGTTTTAAATCAATAGTTCATTATTATAGTTGATTATTTCATTCTTATAATTTATAATTTTTTAATTCATTTTTTATTAATAAATATTGATTATGAATATTATATTATAATTATTTTTTATTTTATAATAAATATTATTAAAATTATAAATTCAACAGTAAAAACCGCCGTAAAACACAAATAATAACTTTACATATAACTATATATATAACCCACACGCAATATTAGCTTCAATAGAATATCCAAATCGTACAAACTAGCTAGCACAACTAAAGATCGTACCACACCAAATTAATTTCCCCAACAATTGCAAAAAAACGAACGAAAAACAAAGTCATTAATTCATCAAACTTCTCGAGATTACAACATCAACAGAATTTGAAGCTGGCAAATTTTCTCCCAAAATACCAAGAAAAAAAATTCATCAGCTTCACAACTTGTACATGTATACATAATCTCTTTATTCGAAATTAAACACAACACAAATGCAAACTCCTTCACCCTACCACCTACAAACACAGCTAGTCGGTGCTCGGCAGCAAACCGCTCCCCTCGAGAGAATTTTTTGCTGCCGAGCACTCGCTGGCGGGGCGGGGCGAGCCCGTGCACGTTAGAATTAAACACCATAAACTTACACTAGAGGGAAGAAAAATAAGCCCAAAGCACAAAATCTTGTGACAGACCGTCTCACGGGTCCCACTCCCAAATCCAAGCCCATATCCAATAATGGTTTATTTTTAATTTTGGATTTAGGCATGGGACCCGTCAGATAGTCTGACATAAGACTGCTCGTCAATTAGGTTGTGTCATCCTCCGAGCAGGCAGTGACACAGTCTTTGTCATCGTCAAAGCCGTCGAGAGAAGGGTGAGGGGAATGGCCGCTGCCGAAGGACCTAATGTGGTCCTTGAGGGACCTCTTGTGCTTGAAATCGGAGCCGCAGGTGCAGAACCAGAGCTTGCCGCAGTTCTTCTCGTGAGTGCGCCAGTCGCCCTTGACGGCGAAGGATTTGCCGCAGGATTTCCGGCAGAGGAAGGGCTTGGCGCCGTGCTTGCGCTTGAAGTGGGTCTGGAGGGTTCGGAAATCTTTGAGGGGCTTCGCGCGGGGGTGGTTGATGTTGTTCTTGCACCCCTGCGCGCAGCAGTAGCACGGCAGCCGCAGCATCGCTGCCGGCTGCGTGCCTCGGAGAGACTCCGGGCCCTTCCGGAACTCCGAACCGTGCCCCCACATGTGCATCTGCATGTGTTTTAGTCGAGATGAGATGGTGAAATGAAATACGAGATGTAAAGATTCAAGAATGTATGTATGTGTGTGTGTGTGTGTATATATATATATATGTTGTTTCATGTACATTCAAGATGGTGTAGTGATGAAAATAAGATTTATTATGTGAGATGAATCCTATCTATGCAAGAATGTGTATGAGTGTGTATGTGTTGTTTTACGTACACTCAAGATGGTGTAGTGATGAAAATAAGATTTATAATGTGAGATGAATCCCATCCATGCACGTTGTAGGTTACTAAAATTGAATTACATGTATACGAGAGAGAGAGAGAGAGAGAGAGAGAGAGAGAGAGAGAGAGAGAGAGAGAGAGAGAGAGAGAGAGGTTCTGTTATGGTATATGAAAATGGCAAAGTGATATGTACAGTAATTAATGTGTGAAGGCACAAAAGTGGCTGTGCAGTTAAGTACACTTTATAACTTAAGTGCCTCGATCGAAGTTATGATTTTCTGTAGTTAGGATTAGACGCAAAAGCCAAATAATATATGAACGTCGACATATGGAAATTAATAAAAAAAATAATAGAAATTAATCATGTCGACATGAGATGCACAATTACAAAGAAGATTAGCTAGCTGATTATACCAATATTTCTACAATCAATTGAGAAATTAGATGCAGCCTAGTTAAAAAGGGGTGTCTTCTACAAGAAATTATTTGAGTAATATATTGGTTTGGTTTTCAAAAAAAAAAATAATCGAAAAGTAGCCAATAGATTTTGTGACCTGATCTTCATCGTGTATACAAGTTATATGCGATTTCAGAAGTGAACAGGAGAAAGATATAATCCCATTAATTGATTATAAAATTAATTAATTAATCATATATATACATATATATATGAAAAAATTACATGAAAGAAATTCATGTGCTCCTCTTACATTTTACACCAATTCTGGTTTGAACACACATATTCAAGAATCGTGAATCTCAACTCATCACACTATTCTCGAATAATCAAGATACACCTTGGAATAATCATGATCCTTAAAAATTTCCATTTTTTTTTTTTTGGAAAACCAAACACACTCTCATGGTCCTTCATAAATTCCATATATATTTAATCAACTATAAACGAGAAAAAAAAAAAAAAAAAAAAAACATCAATTTTGGACAAACCTGCATGTTGTTATATCTATTGAAGGTTTTGCTGCAGATGTTGCAAGAAAACTGCATGGGCCCAACAAGAATCTGAGCTGGAGTTGGGATCCAAAATCTCCTCTCACCATTGAAGCTGCATCCATTAGAAGAAGAGCTCTTCTTGATCTTCATCTTCTTCTTCTTCGAATACTCCTCTTCGTCGTCGTCGTCGTCTCCCTTGAAACCGCAACGCTTCCTCTGGTCACTATCGCCACCCATCTCTCCTATATCAGGTAACCCTATGTGCAAAGCCACAGTGACATTATCATCATTCTCCATCCCCACAAATCTCCCTAATTTCTTCTCTTCGTCGTCGTCGTCCTCTTCCTCTTCCTTGATCACTTCCTTTGATCTCTCAGTGAACCGGCTAAGAAGAGGCAAGCATTGGATCGATTCGTAGATGTAGTTTTCTCCCTCTTCTTCGTGATCGCGGCGCGTCTGCTGCTGCTGTTGCTGGTAGAAGAGAGGGAATTTCAAGAAATTCATGGGGTTTTTGGAGTGATGATGATGATGATGGTGAGTTGAAGAAGATGTTGATGGAGAGGAAGATGGCTTGAGCCATTCAATGAAATTAATTGGAGTATCAAAGCACAAATTTATATTCTTCAACATTTTAATTGTGCCCATGATAGTACAAGAGAATTCTTTTTAATTATGTCCAAAGATGGGATTATTATACCAAGACTTTGTGTGGGAAAGCTTGAACCAAATATTGATTTTTCCCAATATTTGGTTTGGTTTGTCTTTTTTAAACCCCCTTTTTTTCCACCCTTCCTTTTCGTGTGTGTGTGTTACATTCCTTGACTCGTTATCTCCACGCACGAGGTAGTATATTATTTTATTTTATTTTTCAATCTCGTATTTTTATTTTTCTGATTAGTACATGCGACGTGCATAATACTATACACACACACACACACACATATATATATATATATATTAATATGAATGTACTTATAATGTAAAATATTTGAAACTATAACATACTAGAAATAAAGATGTACGGATCCATCAATAATCATTTATGAATAACAAAAGTATCATTTTTAGTTACTTTTATGATAAAGAATTTTTTTTTGCTAATTCAATTGAATAAGTCATTGAAAGAGTATGCAACATTTGGCATATATGTTTTATAAAAAAAAAGAAAAAAGAAAAAGAATTTGTAATAAATGGACCGCGGTTCATACTCACATTTCATAATCCTACTCATAAGGTTTTGGAATTGTGTAGTACGATTTTTGTTCAAGAAAAAATTAATGCGAATATATATTTAAGTAATAATTAAATTAAAGAAAAAGTAATAATGAAAATGCATGAAGGTACTTTAGAAATTTGATTAAATCGCAAAAGGGACAAAGGGTCCTATCTTTTATAAAAATAGCTAGGTAAAATAATATATATTTTTGTTGTCAAATATATATAGTTATGTACAAATAAATTAGAATCGGGACTGCAGTCACTTTCTGAGTATATTTAGGCAGAGAATTAATAGAGCGATAGTGGTGGTGGTGGGGTTTAAGGAAAATGACATGCAACAATCGGGTCTAACTGGATCAAAAGAATCCTATTTAAATTTATATATATGTGTATATATATATATAAACTTTATTTAATTATTTATTTTTTCCTATTCTTCTCCATTTTCTTTGCTCCCCTTTTCACGTCAATTAATATTTCGACTTATGAAACCTTAAATCGGTGGAAGAAGCATACAGGAAGTAGCGTTCCAAATCTATGTATGAGGGCGGGGTTCACTAACTGCGTACACAACATAATATAATGAGCTAGTCGTGCAACAATGAAAAATTTATACTACTGCACACATATATAGTCATGTAATTTCAATCATGTAGTAACGTAAACTTATACTGTTGCACGACTATGCTCATGTCATACACCTTCAATTTGTGCTAGAATGTAAATTTGTAAATTGTAATATTGGCATGAATACACTCATTCCCCCCCCCCCCCCGTGTAGCAGTACTTATACTGTTGCACGACTATGCTCATGTCATACACCTTCAATTTGTGCTAGAATGTAAATTTGTAAATTGTAATATTGGCATGAATACACTCATTCCCCCCCCCCCCCCCCGTGTAGCAATGTCGATTTGTACTGCTACACGACTACATGCATCTCATTTATGCAAAATACTTAATCGATTGAATATTTTTTAAGTGGAGATTGAAGAGATGGATATGTGGGTATATGCATACACATCACACTTGTGCGCATGGGTGCTATATCAATTTTAATTGGCCGAAATTCAAAATGATGTAAGTTTATGTTGTACGCATAACATTTTGAAGTTAGTGTTAAAAATTAGAATTCGTGTATAGTTCACGATATTAAAACCAATTAACCTTGATAATAAAAGAGATTTCAACAAAATAAAATATATTGGATTTGTTGGTTGGAGTAGCTATTGTGGAATTATGCCCACTATTGCAACACAAAAATGAATTTGACATTTTGGGTCCCAAATAGTGAGTCAATTATATTAGAGGTTAAATTAGCAAAATGATCGACATATAGAGCGAAAATGGTTAGAGATAATGGAGCCTGAATTGTTGAATTTTCTTATATGCATAATAAAAATACAACTCCATGTTCACAACTTTTTCTCAACTCTTTTCCTTTTCTTACAAATTTTTTTGTTAATACAAAAAGTGGCTAAAATTGTATAAAGATAATAACTGCAATTTGGCATATATATGAATTAGCCCAAGAAGCACTAGCTAATTAGTTTGGTCGACATCTTCTTTTTCTTTTCTTTTTACAATATTCTCTTAAAACCAATTTCGATCGTCTTCTTTTCATTAGGGCAAAAGCTAGAAATATGTCATGTTACATCATGAACCGAACCCGAACCCGAAACGAGAAACGGGGGAGGCCCACCACTTAGGTTTTCCCTAAAGAATTTTACAAATCTTAGTATTGCATTTAAGGTATATTTTCACTTGTTAATTAATTCTTAATGATAAATTTCAACTCTAAACAGCCAGCTGATCCCTCATTAATGCAAATCATAGTGTAGATAAGAAATGATATATAGCTAGATTACGTATTAGGGTACTAATTAGACTTTAATCTTCCACTAATTAATCAGCTTAATTATGTGAGGCCATAATTAATATGATTGCCAAAGGGCTAATTAATTGGTGCAATTATAGTGAGGTTAATTAAACTAACCGACAAGATATCATGTAACCGGATTTTCAGGATATTAAGAACAGCAAACTCCTCTTTTTCTCTTTCCCTAAACTTTTCAACTTTTTCTTGTTGGGTATTATTTGAACTATGCATGATTCTCTCACTTGCCTTCTCTCTCCTCCTCCATCCACACCAATACTGCCTTTTGCCCTTCATACCTCTTCTTTTTCAACATTTCATACTTCAATTTGTTTGTCATATATATATATATACAGTCTGTGTATACTGTACGAGTTAGTCGCGTGTCATACCGTACGACGGGTCAAATTTCATCAGATCACTCATTTGCAATAATCTACGAACCAAACAAAAAAACCACGCAGAAGAGGTTAAATATAATAAAAAATTTGAAATCTTCGATCTCATGTTATCTCAGTCCACAATAATAAAGTGCCGCCAGCAAGGGTTAAACATTAGACCTTATATAATAGGATTCAATTTTTAGTAATATGTAGCATTGACACATCATTTTATAAAATGATTGTTTATGTGATATATATGTGTGTTTGTACCTTCACTTTTATATATGGACCTAGGCAAAAACAAAGCATATGGAACCCCAATGATAGTTCAAAAACTAGCTTTTTAGAACTAATTATGACTCTAAACTAAAAAGCCACTAAAAAATATTAGTGACAAGTTATCAATTAAAGTTGTCTCTAGTTATTTGTAATATTTAATCACCGTAATTTTGTATACGTGAAAGCATATAGATAGTAATAGAATTATCTAATCATCATCATCATTAATAATAATAATAATAATAATAATAATAATAATAATAATAACAACAACAACAAGAACAACAACAATAATGTACGTTGACTCAAAAAACTAATAATAATAATAGGAGGAACAGTGATAAAATTTAAAGAGTGATAATAATAATTAATTATACAAAAAAGCAGTGAGAGATCATTATTGATAATTAGTGGTTAAAAATAGTGTAAAATTATTTAATTAATAATAATGATTCGCTACTTGTGAGAACATATTTGCAACAATAACGTACTGTCATTCTAATTTAATTAATTATTTGTGTTAGCATGCATTCAATTTGGCACATATGTGTGTGTATAACATCATTGACTATTTCTCTGCTTATATATTGTTGCTTCATACTCAACTAAGGATCAGAACCCGTGCGCCATTTATGTTCATTTGGTGTGTCATAATTAATTTTTTTTTATTTTTTTTATTTTTTAGTAGATCCTATTTGAGGAATGATGAATTCTAAATAAAAAAATTTAAATTAAATTAAATCATAATAAATTAAAAATTAAAAAAGTTGATTTAAAAAAAAAAAAGACTTGGGGACAGGGAATGTAATAGGTGGTGGTGTAACTCAACTATCACTAATTTTCTTTGTACAATTAAAATTAATATAAATAATCTAAATTGCCCATAACTGCATCCAATCCTCCCATTATATGTGGTTCTCGCCTTTGGCTTTCACAATTTTATGGCTCTTTCTTAGCTTATTCACAATCAAAGTAATTAAGCCAACCATAACTGACAAATATACAATGCACAAAAAATGACAATATATATTTATTTATTGGGCAGCCCTTGTGTGCACTAAGTGCTCATCAGACGGTCAACAACGTTGACTAAAAAATCGTTAAAATCATTATCAACCGTAACACTAAAAATTATATATCACTCAAAAGTACAAAAGTATACCTGCATACTTAAAAAGTATTGGCTAGAAAAAAACCCGGTTAAAATCAGTAGCAATCATAACACTAAAAGGTATCACTCAAAAGTCAAAATGTATTACTTCTATCCCTAAAAAGTATCACATGTTTTCACGATTTTGTTAGTCAACGCGCTTTGAGCTGCTCAACATATTGACCGTCTAATTAATGTGCACCTAGTACACAAGAGAATTCACGTTATTTATTTTTAATAGTTTCGGGGCAAGAGGGCCGGGATAGTGGGTCTCAAATCAGAGACGTCTCCATATAGGGGTCTCTGTTGTTTGGATATCCCCATTTATCAAAATAAGAAAAGGTAATTTTACCTGGAATGACTGATGAAACTAGGGCTATAAATAAATCAAAATGTTCTATAGCAACTCGGATATCGACTCGAAAAAAATTCGATTGAAACTCGATCGTTTATTAAACAAGCCGAATTTGAGCTTTTTTTCGAGCTCGATAATTTTCTCGAGCCGAACTCGAGCTTCTCGCGAGTAGCTTGAGTTCGACTATAAATGAGTTTTTATCGAGTAGTTCGCGATCTTTTAATCGAGCTTAATCGAGCTTTGACAAATAAGCTAAAAAAAATTAAATTTTCACCTCTAACAAGATTCAAACATTAGCCAAATGTATTTCAATTTATTATTAACTTATTATAGTCACTCGACCAAATTTTTAACAATTATGTTAATTGAATCAAATAATGTTTTTATAACAATTCTCCAAAACTTAAATATATGCAAATATTTATATATTATATTATGATATTATATTTATATAAACATATATAATATCATATTATCAATTTATCAGATAAATATATTCAACTAATAATAATAGACTATATCAATTATACAAAAATTAAGAATTAATATTATCATAAAAAATGGAATCATTTAATGATATTTGCAAACATTAAGTTAAACTTATTTTATTAAACAAAAAAATAGGAATATCTAAATAGATTTGTATGATAAAAAATAATGTAATAAAAAAATTAATCATCCAACTTTAAGATATACATTTAGAATTTATTTAGTTATAATATTAATATAAAATAGTATCTTTGAATTTTGAAGTAGTCTAACAAAAAATATCTAATTATGAGGTAAATAAAATTATAGTTTATAGTTATAATTAAGAATTGAGATTTGATAATGAAACAAACACAAATGAATTTGATTAAACCTATGATATCGAACAAACATCATTACATTGAATTAAATCACAATTATGCATCAAAATCAATATCAAACAATTAATAGTGTCTGATAATTACTTAGTTCGTTTGATTCGACAATATATATATATATATATTATCAATTTACTCAATTATTATATAATATACAAATATTATGTATACTTTAGCGTTCCGCATTAAAATATTTAATTTATATACCAATAAAATAAAAAAAATTGAGATATAACAATAAAAATAAATTATGATTTATAAATCATATTATAAAAAACTTTGAAATTTGTATTCGAAATAAGATTATTGTAAATATTTACTTATTAATTGGAACATGTGTGAATGTGTAGTAAAAAATAATAAACTAACAAGAATAATGAACTATATCATCAATCACATAATATGATTACAATTTATATGAAAATAAAAAATGAATAATCGATAAAATAGTAAGAAAATGAGATATGTTTGAATTATGATTTATAAATTTCATAATAAAAAACACTTTTAAATTTGAATTAGAATTAAGATGATTGTAAAATATTTATATGTTGAAGTTTGAAAGAAAAATAATAAGCTATCGTGGTTAGTGAGATAAATTACTAATTAACTAATGAATACAATTTTTAAATAAAAAGTTAAAAGTGAAAATGAATGATCAATAAAATAAAAAGAAAATGAGATATGAGTAAATTCTGATTTATAAATTATATTATAAAAAATATTTTGAAATTTTAATTCAAATTAAGGTAAATATATATTAAAATTTGAATATCTTATACTAATAATGAAAAATAATAAAATGAGTAATAAGCATGACTACAATTACATAATTAAGTAATTAATATAAAGAAAATAAAATAAAAATAAACATAATTAAAGAAAATCTGGAAAAAAAAAAAGAAAAGAACTCGATCATGAATTTTATTATTATCGAGTTTTAATCAAACTTTTTATCGAGTTTTTTTAATCGAACTTGAACATATCCTTATCGAGTCGAACTCGATCACAAATTTTCTTAGTCGAGCTGAACTCAAACTCAAACTCGAAGCTCGAACTCGAGTCGAGTATATTTTAAACGAGCAGAACTCGAGTTTGAAGGTATTCGGCTCGAAATATCCATAAGAAGTTGTGGTGAGACAGAATGAAGGCAAAAGGCACTTTATTGCATGTGATTTGAGCAAGTTGGCGAATGCGGTTTCAATTAATTACCTTAATTACTAATCCCATTTCTAAATCATCATTTAATTCAGAGATACCAAAAAAAAAAAGATTCACCTTGGAGGCTGACGTTTTGTCATCTTCTTTTAATTTCACCAATCACAATCCCTCTAATTACTACCAAATTAAAACTTTGCTTTTCTTATTTTCAGCTCCTAATTAAGTACACCACTAAGTAAGCTTAATAATTCCAGCTTTCTTTCCACAATCTGTGGTTACTACTTAGTATTTTTTTTTATTTTTTTTTATGTCGAGAGTAACCCGTAGCCGCTACCATAGTACACACTGGATAAATCCCGTCTCTGTATAATAGCATACAAACCTACACATGGGAAGTAAACCACACTTGACAAACCAGGTGTAACAGGCTCACACGTGTTGGTGGTGGGTCGAACTTGAGACTTTTGACCTCAAGAAACACCACTACACCATTAGACCATCCCCAAGAGGACTGTTACCATTTAGTAGAGTAGATGCTACCCAGTCGGGCACTATTAGCATTTTTTTTAAATATGTGTAATCCGTTCGAAATCGTGTATTCGAACTCGAACATTCTGGATATGTTCGAAGTCTTGTGTTTGAATAGGATGGACATATTCGAAGTCATGTGCTCAAACGGTATTTAAAAAAAATTCACAGAGTCCGTTTGAAAATCCATTTTCGAACGAGACTTATTTTAAAAACAATGCATGTTCAAAAATGGAATTTCAAACAAACATAGTAAGTTCGAAATTTCATGTTCAAACCACACTTGATTTTTTTTTAAGTACAGAACATTTAAGTAATTTTAAATTTTTTTTTTGTGGTGCAAAAAATAAATTTAATAGTGTAAATAAAATCTCCCATTTTTATATCACCATCAATTATGCATAAATATCACTCGATTATATTTGATTGTGTATTTTAGAAAATTCAGGTAGTGTCCAGGTGGGTAGCATGGACTCAACCCTAGCTACCTTTCTACATATTATCTCAATTGGAAATCTCTTTTTTATAATAATAATAATAATAATAATAATAATAATAATAATAATTAGGGTTTTTCATGCATATATGAAATGAAATAAAACTATATAAAATATATTTATATAACTTAATTGGGATGTAATAAACCTTAAAAAATTGAAACCCCTAAAAACCCTTTAAAATCTTAAACTCTAAACCGTAATTGAGATAGAATAAATTATAATTTGGATAATATAAACACACATAAGATAAGTATCAGATGGATAATTTCCATTGTTAGAAGTTATATATTTTTCTTCATTAGAAGTAATATTTTTACATAATGGTTTTTTTTTTTTTAAATTGGGTATAGTTGCAGATTTGGACCAAGTTTCAGATTGATCCGATCTGTCTGATATGTACACTCCGTTTGCTAGGGGTGATAAGGGGTTGATAGATATCTACGATACTCTAATATGTTGTTTGGTTCAAAGCTCAAAGCCCTTTATTAAGTAAGGGTCCAGTATTTCTAACAAAGATCTGCAAGTCAGTAGAATTCTGTATCCCACCTCCTAGGTGAGATGTGTAATACAGAAGATCATTATTATAATTATTGGACTAAATTGTCCCACTCCATATTAATTAATGTCTAATAATAAATTCTCTTGCCTAATATAAGAGGGTATTTTTGGAGTTGTAATTATATAAGAATTTTAATACTTCCAACCAAACAGTAGATTATATATGTATATATTTTATAAATATTTTAATACATTCAAGCAAACATGATATTGATACCTAATATATCAAAGACATTCTAGTCATAGATATCATACGTTATCTTATCCTGTCTAGCAAACGAGCATACAAGTTTTTGGCAAGAATCAGTATCCAATTATAAGGGTTAATTCATCACAAATTGCGAATGAAATTTCACATGTTCTGTTAGGATTCTATCTTGTTTACCATATCAAACTATATGTGTCCGATATGATTATTTTCTTCTATAAGTTGGTATCGTGATAATATTCCTTGAAATAAATGTCAACTAGCTTATTGAGAAATAATACCACTTTTCTATTATTTAAACGTTATACTGCACAAAAAGATTACCACCCGTGACAGAAAAGCTTTAAAGTTTCAAAATGTGTTTACAAGTTAGGTAATGTTTCACATAGAACTTTCCAATTATTTTCATTTCCAAGTATGATTTTGAACTCTTTATAGGGCTCCATTGATTGATAGATTAGAATATTAATTATTTCCTATTTTATTTTCATTATGTATTATTAAGGATATGATGACAATGAATAATGCACTCTATGACTATCCGCAAACTTATCAAACATATATACAAAAGTAAATCCTTTATACAAAAATTATGTTGTACATAAAACATGTACATATACACTTTAAAAAAGTATTTATTTAGTATCTATACAAATAATGTACATGTATATTATTTGGAAATGATCCATAATAAAAGGAAAGGAAATATGATTTATTTAGTACGTACATAAAAAGTATTTATTTAGTATCTATACAAATAATGTACATGTATGTTATTTGGAAATGATCCATAATAAAAAAAAAGGAAATATGATTTATTATAAGTGGAAATTTAGTATTCTTATTTAAATTACATTTTTCGTATTCAATTTATTTTTTATATTGGAAACAAGTATTAATATATTTAAAGTACATACATAAAATATAGTTATACTAAACGGTTAATTATTTTATTTGAACTTATAGTTAAATACATTTTAAATTTATTAAATATTATAACTATATATAAAAATTTTCTTGTACATCGCACGTGAGAAATACTAGTTAGTTAAAATACGAGTAATGGATACAAGTAGAGCTACTTAGGTACCCCAAATGGTATGAGAACGGGCATAAACGTTACTACATACGTGTTACGCGGATAATTTTTCATTTGTTAGAAAAGTGTGCAATTTTTTTTTGTTAAAAAAGAATTTTGATATCTACTTTTAGCTATTTAAACTCATTATCGCTTGATTAAATCTCACTCTTGTTCAATAACCTACAAACATACATGAGAGGCAAACCACGTTTGAATAGGGCTGTAAATGAACAGAGCCGCTTACGAGCTATTCGGGGTTAGGCTCGAAAAAAGCTCGTTCGTTTTCTAAACGAGCTGAACTTGAGCCTTAAATCGAGCTCGATAAAATTATCGAATCGAGCTCGAATGGAGTAGTATTCGGCTCGGCTAGCTCGCAAACATGTTCGAGCTCGAACTTAATCAAACATGTTCACGAAGATGTTCATAAATAATATTAAATATTTCAAATGGGTCAATTAAATAAGCTATTTTTTTCAAACTCGAGCTAGAATATGTAAATTAAATGAACTTTTTTTTCGATTATTCGAACTGAAGCTCGTTTAGTAAATTTTCGAGCATTTCATGAGTTGGACTTGAGCATCAGGGTGTTCGACTAGCTCAATTCGGTTCGTTTACAATCTTACATTTGAAAATGAAGTCTATAAAGTGTTCGTTGGTGGGATTGAGAGAGAGAGAGAATTGGGATTAATAGCAAACTTTCGTTATTATTAATTAACAAAGATAATAACGAAAATAGCAAACTTTCGTTACCAACACTATGAAACGTCCACGCCAGCCTTGGCATAAAGTAACAACCTCCACCAAAGAATTACAAGAATTGATCATATCACCATGTAGAATGAAATCACGTAAGCCACACCCTAGACAATTATATATAGTCATATCACTTAAACATTGAGGAGTAAATTTACAATATAATAAGCCGAGCAAAATTTCGTTAAACTTTAGCAAACTTTCGTTAAGATTTAGCAAAATTTCATTTTTAGCAAACTTTCGTTATTATTAAATAGCAAATTTAAAAATTTTCGTTATACATAAAAAAGAATAACGTTAGTTTTTAGAAAAATTAACCATAATGAAAGTAATAATTATGTTAAAACAAATTTTCGTTACAGTTAAATTTTTTTTTCGTTACGGTTATCGTTATTAATTCTCAGTTTTGTTAGGTGAAATTTGGTAGAGATCGATCATTTTGTTATCTTTATATGTTAAGTGTGGGTGCATTTATTGTTTACTTATTAAAAAATGTAAAAGGTACACTTACCCAATTATTGGGGTGTGGGGACAAGTGTGTCATAAGGGTATTTAAGATATTTACACTTCAAATTGCCATAAAACTACTATAGCCTTATATTCTGTTTTTTTTTCCCGATTACAATTTTATTTTGTCTATTTTTATAGATTTACACTTTATATATCGTAGCCGCTACCATAACTTCTTTTTGTGAAACTGTTATATTTTCCAAGTCAACACTACCAAGTTTATTTTGCAAATTACATATATATAGATTGATCGGCTGAGCTTCTTTGTTGAACGCTTCAACTTGCCAAAATATATATGCAAGTGAAATTCCAATATTTCGGCCACTTTTTGCAGTCTAAAAAATGAGAGAGAGAGAGAGAGAGAGAGAGAGAGATGTGGCTCATCATTGTTGAGGAATCAATGGTATGGGGTTCACATTGGAGTGACTCATTCTTCCAGATTAACGAAATACACAAATTTTGATCTTGATTTACTATTATTACTTGAATTACCGGAGCAACTCATGAAAGCATCTCGGTTATTTCGTCAGCAAGTTCAGTAATTAATATATTCGTAAATTATTCAAAAAATAATAATAAGACTGTTAATTTAATATTTAGCTCATATTTTATATTTTGATTAGTTATATATAATAAATTAAATGATGAATATCAGTGAGTATAAAATATTTATTATTTAAAGGAAATATGAAATATTTTGAGGAAATCCTGGATTTTTCTTTCAAAAATTTATTTAACTTATAAGCTTTTATTTATATTCTTTCAAATATTTCTCTCCACATTTTTGCAACAAATTAAAGAACAAATAAACAGAAATAAAAAAAAAATCAACGAATACCAATATAAAATAATTAAGTACCTCCTAAAATATTATAAAGCATATTTCAATTAAGTACTGAATGCATATTATGTCAAATTTTGAACCAATACAAACTTTGAAGTACAAAATACGAAATTGAACCAAAATTCTCTGGGTAGGTATATGTGTATCTATCATGGAGATTTAACAAAAGGTAATGATGAGGTATGAGAGTAATAAATTAATTCAATTTATTGATTCTCACATAATCCCAATAAACACAGGCATATTAATAAAATAATAAAATTATCAAATACATCCTTATATGAATAAATAATTAAATTCATAAAAATGAGACGTTTAAATACATTAAATAGGGACAAATATGAGAAAAATATGAGTTGCTCCGTTTAAAAAATGAAGAGAGTATTATTTAAGGTATATTAATTATTTCGATGGAAATCATCCAAGAAGGCCCTATGGTAGTGGTGAAGCTTGGGATTTGATTTTCATTTATATTCCCGTAATTTATAAATGAAAAAAAAAAAAAAAAAAAAAAAAAAAAAAAAAAACTCTATTCAAACACAAAGACCCCAGATAGTAGAGGGTTTTACCTTATAAATAAGTATAATCAAACTTCAACGCTATTACTCTCTCTCTCTCTCTCTCTCTCTCTCTCTCTCTCTCTCTCTCTTAAAATCACTCTGAAAAAGAAAATACTTTGAGACGCCAAGACTCTTTCTAATTAATTAAGTCCTAATTAATGCCTAATGGTAACGTGGCAAGACTAATATAAAAAATGATACACAAATTAAAATAAGGTTTCACCAGTAATTTATAATTACTACTTTTAGCTGCTATTGCGTACGTGCGCGACTTTAATTAAATGTAACATCGATTTTTCAAAATTCTAAATACGTCAATATAGGTAGCCTAAATCTGAATCAAATAAAAAAAAAATTCAAAGAAAGTCCAAGTGAGAAATTGTAATCATGAGCTCTTTTTTAGACCGCAAAGTGAGAAGTCCTCTTCTTTGCGAGAGGAAGTCGTAATGCTTAGATTTATATTACTTTTATTTTTCCTAAATAAAAGTATGGTTAAGTCATTGTTACGTAGGTTGTGACATACATATTACGCAGTTACAAGAAAAACTAATAATAAGCTAAAATTGAATGAAATTTGACTATCATTTTGATAGGGTTACTAATCTACTAATGATGTCTATTCGATCTCAATCCAAAATGGGTATAGCAACTTTTTTTTTTGTGAAAAGATAGGTTAAGTAATATATATATATATATATATATACCTCCATTGCTATATAATTTGGGTTACATTTATTTAATTTAATTTGATCGACCAAGCTCATTATACTCATCATATATTCATATACATAGTTCTTCTATATCTTCTAGCTTTATCATTAGTAACTATACCTCGGGAAAAAAAAAACAGTAGTTAATTATATGTTTTACTATACAAATTATTTTTCAACAAAAATCTCTTTATTAATTATATATTAAATTCAATAAAAAAATTATTGAAAATAATTTAAAAAAAATCAAAATATATGATTTTTGATATTCTACATTGATAATTGTAATATCTTCAATTGATAGTTTTCATCTTCCAAATTCTGGATTCATAGATGACTTATTTTCTAATCCTAAATTGACAATTTTTCTATAATATATTCAATCATGTATGCATATACAGTGAGACTCAACATTTAAATATTAATTACAAAATGTTTATCTTCTAACGAATATATATCCACCACAAATAAAATTTAAAGTGGAAAAATAATAAAACTCATTTTTATTTTTCAAAGGCAAAATAGTGTTTTTGGTCCCGTACTTACTTTTAAATTTTTTCGAATTGGGTCTCTCTATTTTATTTGGTTAAAATTAAGTCATTGTACTATCAATCTGGTTAAAATGAGGTCCCTATACTATCCATTTAGATAAAATCAAGACCATGTATGACTTAATTTTATCCAAATTGATAGTAGAAGGACTTGATTTTAACCAATTGATAGTACAAGGACTCAATTAGAAAATAAAAATAAAAATACATTTTTTAAATAAACAAATAAAAATTGAAAAAATAATTAAATAAAAATAAAAATAAATACGAATTGAATTTTTTTAAGTAAAAAATTTAATTAAATTTTTTGAAACCAATGTAATTTTATTTTATTTTTTATTTTCTTGAAAAATAGTTTAATTTTTTTATTCAATTTTTTTAATTTTAAAAATAAATAAATAAATTTCATATAAATAAATAATTTTTTTTTATAAAATGTTGTAATTCTATTTTATTTTCAAAATGTAAATTAAAAAAAATCAAACAATAGTTAAATAAAAAATCAAAATTAATTAAATTTATTTTTTACTTTTTTTTATTTTTAAGTAATTTTTTTGCTTAAAAAATTCAATATCTATTTATTTTTATTTAATTATTTTTTCAATTTGTATTTTTTATTTTCGAGTTGGGTCCATGAAATTTGTTTAAAATCAAGTCGATGTACTATCAATTTGGATAAAATTAAGTCCATCGGGGCTTTGATTTATCCAAATTGATACTACATGGACATCATTATAACCAATTTAATAGTACAGAGACCTTATTTTAACCAAATAAAATAAAAGGACCCAATTTGGAAAAAAAAAATAAAAAATTCGGGGACCCAAAACAGTGTTTTTGCCTTTTTCAAACCTAAAAATTTATATTATCAAATCATCATCCATCACAACAAAATCACTATCCGTTTAAAAACAACATATCACGTAAATTAAATTGAAAATACTAAATATTAAAAATAAAACCAAGCATCATCCATACCTCGTATCGACATCTCCATAAGTAAAATAATGTAGGTTATATATTTAATATTTCTTAACGCGGCTGTTGAAATCGTGGAATTACATATCTAATTAGTGAAAGAAAACCAATTAATTATTAATTTGTACAAGACTACATAGTGTCAAAATGAAGACTTCAAAATAGGAGGCCCTCTGCTCTCATTTGCAGTTACTATTTTATTTTTTAATTTCTCTATTCTCGAGACACGTTACATGTATAATTAAATACATAATATATATCTATTCAAAATATAAAAATATAAATAAAACAAAAACCGTGTGTTTTCCAATAGTCATATAGTATTTATTAGATATGTGCAACGGCTGGTTTATTAATTTCCTTCTTCATTATCATCATGATTATGCGACTCTAAGCATATTTATATTCTACTAATCATGATTACATATTTGATTAACTTGTAACTGCCAATTTGAATATTGGGCGGACTTCCAGACTAGGCGGCGGACCACCGGCCACGCCGCCATGAGACGGCCGCGCTAGTGCAGGACCAAGTCGTTTGAAACGATAATATTCTTCAACTTCAATTTCTTACTTAAGTTTGGGGTCTTGATATGTAACTTTTGAAACAACAAAAAAAAAAGCTTAAGTCTACAATTTCTATTATTAGAGACTCCTCAATTTTCCAATATTTTTCTTTCCATTTAGAAGTTTCCGTCAATTGTTTGAAATTCGTTTCAGAAACTTATGAAATATATAGATTGCGGATCGGTGGACGAAATTTAGCCCCGCATCTGTTGCAAATAACATTATATCAGATGAGTCGGCCTACTTCAATTCGGACTCAGTCCTAATCAAAAAAAAAAAAAAAATCTGTAACTCAAGTCCAAGACAAAAAAGCAAACCCGAAGCATGGTACTTTTTATCTTACAGTTATATTGGAAAAGCACTAATTAGATTTTTGTTACTTTGAGATTTTATCATGTAATTTCATTTATTAAACTTTCATTTATGACAAATCATTTTTTTTTTCATTAAAACAATGATTGCTAATATCTTCAGTACACTTGTTTCAATCTGCATGATGGTACTGTTTTTTATCTCATCGAATACTATTATACTTCATACATTGCCAAACTTTTTCCGCTTCTTTGATTTACTCACTTCCGCAGAACTAAAATAGAAAATAAAAAAATTGAAATGAACATATAACAGGAAAATAAAATCAAAACATAACACGTAACAAATTCAAACACATCAACAAACTTCATCGTATATACCTGATTTTTACTTTGCCTTTCACAGTTTTCTTGAACATATGCGTTGCTTCATTTGCAGCATTATCATCAACAACCTGTGTGTTGGAATCAGTTTCCTTCTTCTTCAGCTTTCTCTTCATTGTGAAAATCTGAAATACAACCAAATGATAACATTAGAAACCTGAAACATAAACAACACACATCAGATATGAAGCTACAAAAAAATGAGTCAACAGATTGTATGTGCATAAGACAGTTACATAATCATGTGATACTTATATTTAAATAGCATGATACTTAATGGTGTGAATACTGATACTAATCTCTAACAAAGCAAAACATTCAGAGAAAACACAACAGCAACTAATAGAGATGAAAATAATGTTTATTCAATTAATCCAGACATCACTTTTCAAGTTACAAAACTCATTCCACTGATTGTATGTGTACAAAACAGATACATGCTCCTGTGATACTTATATGCGACTAGCATGATACTTAAATGGGTAAAAACTGATACTAATCTCTAACAAAGCAAAACATTCAGAGAAAACAAAACAGCAACTAACAGAGATGAAAAATAAGGTTTATTCAATTAATCCAGACATCACTTTTCAAAGTTACAAAACTCATTCCAATGATTGTATATTTACAAAACAGATGCATACTCATGTGATACTTATATATGAATAGCATGATACTTAATGGTGTGAAAACTGATACTAATCTCTAACAAAGCAAAACATTCAGAGAAAACACAACAACAACTAACAGAGATGAAAATAAGTTATATTCAAATAATCCAGACATCATTTTTCAAGTTACAAAACTCAGTCCACTGATTGTATCTGTATAAGACAGATACATACTCAATTACTACATATATGTGAATAGAATGATGCTTAACATTGTAAAAACGGATACAAAATATGTGTTATGGTTTGATTATAATAAACTCACTCGGAATTGTGCAATAACACATACAAAGAAAACCGCAACAACAAATAACAAACATGTATATCAATTATCTACCAATCACTCCACAAATCGAGTTTGAAGGAACAATAAATTGTAACCATATATCAGATCTCACCCCATTCACAAACATATGATATCTCAATAAGAAATCTGAGAACATTCACAAACATAATGTATATATATCAAACAAACAACAGGAAAAAATATACAAGAGGGGAAAAAATACTGCATCGAAAATGAAACAAACAAAAGCAACACATTTTTAAAATGAATATCAGTTGCTTAAAAAAATCACAAAAAATTGTAAACTAAAAATGAGATTAAATAACCTAAAAAGGTGAAGAAACTAACCTGGAATGAATTCGTATTGAAGAAAAACACCAGAGAACTCGATCGAAGTCACAACGTCACGTCTTCGCTTCAAACCAGGGTTCACAGTTGTCGGAAAAATCGATTGGACGAATGAAGGTACCTCTTCCGCTTGCAACTAGAGGATATGAGTGCCGGAAAACTCCATTATAATGAAGAGACCAGATCTTATGTTCAGGCTAGGGTTTTCGATCGTGAATGGGAAGGGAGGAAAATTGAGAACGGCGATTCTCTGCGCTTCAGAGTGAAATTAGAGTTAGGAGTCAATGAGAATGAAGAAAAGAGCGGGTTTTTTTTATATACATCGGGTCGGATAAAATCCGGATCCAACCCATCTTATGTAGTGTTATTTGCAGCAGGTGCAGAGAAGTTTTTGCGATTTAGCTTAGACTCATGAATATAATGTTTATTATTTTTGCATCATACATACATGGTTGTCTCAAATATTCAGTGGCATTTGTGCTTATTTTAAAAATTGGGCTCGGGCCCTAATATTAGAAAAAATATTTAATTTTAATTTTAGTAATATATTTCAAAATATTAGCATATTTGAGGGATAAACTTAATGTTTCCCTGACTACGTAAAAAAATAATCCAATCAAAAATATTAAAATATATTAAATTACGTATAATTTTTGGGCCGTAAAATTGCTTAGAAATTAGATTTGCAATTTTTTAAAAACAGTGGACACTATTTCGTTAATTTTGAAAAAGAACACATAATGTAGGTATCAAAGTGTAATTTACCCTTTTGACAAAAAAAAAATAAAAAATAAAAAATAAAAATTCAAACTACTTTATTGATATTGTTGACATGCTAATACAACCTCAACTTAATATGAAATAAAGATATCTGGATGAGATATTTAATATTTTTATTTATTAAAAACAGATACATGATTTTTTTTTAACCGTCTAAATTTTTGGGCCCTGTTCTATAGCACACTTGGCACACCAAATTAGCCGGCCCTGCATATATAACACCGATCACTCATATCTCTATTATATTTCATAAATTTTAAATTTAATTATTACATATTATCAGTTATAAACGTTTTTCGTATACATTACAGGAAAATTATACTGATTTATGAAGTGTGGATAATGAGTATGGATATTAGTAATTAGGAATATACCCAAATGGTATGAGTTCACCATGCGTGACATATTTGAGATACCTCAACAACAAATCATTGTTGAACAAGCGAAGTCTCTTTCAATTCATTATCAAAATTAACTAGTATGTACTAGCTAGATATCACTAGAGGCATATCATAACTAAAGTTTACACAATACTTCTAAGTATCAATGAATTACATGTCCACATGTACACCTATAAGATAAGAGTCATCTACATCCATTCGTAGTCCCTAGATTTCGAAGGTCCCATGCAACCATTAAAAAATGAACGGCGCTAAGAATTTTTGCCAATATATATGGAACCAAAATTGGTCCAAAGATTTTGAGGCCCCGTGCAAGTGTGCAACCATTAAAAATAGTGTTCCGAGCTAATTTAATAAAATAAAAAATAAAATATGCTTATAATTAAATGCGCCTAAAAGTCTTTATTCTTCAAAACGACAAACTTTTTTTTATACGCTTAAATCCACAAAATATTTGCATTCTTGAAATCTTTCAAAATTATGTAACTCTTCAGTTCATATTGACCTTTGAACAAGCCTGATACGGAAGAAATAAATTTACCTTAAATGATATCATGTAAGAGGTGCAAATTTAAAACAAAGAGGTGATCTTCTGTAAATCGGATATACTTAAGGTCTTATATATGTCAGAAGGGAAAAAATTATTACTTATAAATTATAAAACAAGCCTGATGCAGAAGAAATAAATTTCCCTTAAATATCATGTAAGAGGCTCAAATTTAAAACAAAGAGGTGGTGATGTCATGTAATAACTAGAGGCGACACGTCATTACTTAAGTCTATTATAAGTAATGAAATTTGTTATTTCTAATGATATTATCACTAAAAAGATCATTTTTTTCTATGAGATACGATTTTGAGTTTTTGACATACATCTGATCCATTTCCCACATGCAATTGATCAAATCAAGTGTAGGTAAGGTAAATCAGGTGTGGGTGAGTGCGGTTAAAATTATCCCATATTAATTGAAGAAATTGACATTTGTCACTTTATAAATGTGAAGGTATCACCGGTTTGATATCCATTTAGGCTATCCACAGTGGTGACCTTTGCCCAAAGGTCACCATAAGAAAATAAATTTTATAAAAAAATAAATAAATCAAAAGTCACCAATTTGGATGACTTAGGTTGGCTGGCAGACCTTGAGTCATGCATTGCATGACTTGACATGTGGCACCCTCTAATTGGGTGTCACATGTATATATAGTGTAATGTAAATTATAAAAAATTAAAAAAAATAAAATTATATTAAAAATCATAAAAAAAATTTATTTATAAATAGAGCCTAATATTGATATGTATTTACACATATGGGAAAAATTCGGCACTAATTGAATATGTAATTTACGTTTTATGCACTCGTAATTTATAATTTCATGTGTCTCATTGTAGTTTATTTAATTATGTTTTCACTCTTGTAATTTTTATTTTGTTGTGAAGTAAATTATGAATTTATAATTGTATGGGTAATTTTTTGATAATTATGAATTAATTTTTTTAAAAAAAATTAATTAATATTTTTTTAAATGCAAGAGAAAAATATTATTTTAATAACATGTTCTTATTAAAAAATAGAATTAAACCTCATAGGCTGAAAACTATATTTCCACGCTTTCCTGCCGGCAGGAAAGCGTAGAACGAAATTAATTAATACTATTTTCATATATTAATAGAATTATAATAAATTAATTAATATTTTTTTAAATGCAAGAGAAAAATATTATTTTAATAACATGTTCCTATTAAAAAAATAAAATGATAAATATTTTATGTAGGTTGGAAGAAAAAGAAAAAATTAATATTTTATTTGAAGGTTGGGTTGGATGAAGGTCACTGATGGGAGTATAAATTATATAAAGTTGGAGGTTGTGGATGTGGAGGAGAAAGAAATTAATATTTTATTTGAAGGTTGGGTTGGATGAGGTCACTGATGTGGGTAGCCTTATAATAAGTGTTGGATTCATATTCATTTGTTCTAATTTAGTATATTTTTATTTTATTATTCACATATTCTAATAAATATTTTTTTTATTGATTAGGTTGCATATAATGTATCTTTTATTTTAGAAAAAATTGTTAATTTTATTTTGGTGATGTGAAAAATAGATATGCGACCTTGCTAAATGGTGATGCCCTCTCAATAAACCCACTGCACGTTATTTTACAAAATTGAGCAGTTCATTATTTTATGGTTTTTTCTGGCCCGACCCATTCGGGCAATTCTCTATTTCTCTATTTCGGGCTGGGATCGAGGTCGGAATCATTTTGGGACTAACTTTTTAGGCACAATCCGGCCCGAGATGCGGGGTTGGACCGGGCCGAAATTGTCGCCACTAACGATCTCTCTCTCTCTCTCTCTCTCTCTCTCTTCCTTTTGTTTTTTATTCACTTGTTAAATATTTCATTAAAATATTTGGGCTCCCAAAATAGATTGAGCCATATAAACTTTGCTTGAGTCTGAAAATTGGGTAAATGATCAAGACAATAGGCCTAAAAACTAAAATACTTGGACACATAGGAAAGAGTAGTTGGGCCTTCAAATTAGTTCAATTTGGGCTAATTTTCATAATACAGTATTACATTTTGGAGAGATATTATTTAAATAAATAATACATTATTTTTAAAAAATAATACATATTAATTAAGAATATTTACTATAGCCACTAAAAGTAATTCAAAACAACTGTACATGTGCAAATTTTAGGCAAGTGTAGCGATTATTGGTTTGTAAAAAGATTTGGGCTAAAACAATTTAGTAGTTCTACAAAAGAATAATACATTTGGAAAGTAATTGCCAACCCTAATTAAAAGATCAAATTCGAGATTTAAAATTGGGAAAGAGAGTGTGAAAATATATAAAATAATAAATATTTTAACACAAAATAAAAAAGTCAAAATAACATCAAAAGTTCAAAACAAAAGAAAGGATGTATTTACTTATATTTTCCTAAAAAGTTGGCAAAATTTCCACTCTTTGTATATTTGTAGGGTTAAAATTAGAAGAGATGGTTGAATATAGATTAAACAACAAATATTTTAATACAAAATAAAACTTCTAAAATAACAAACATATAGAAACGGACGAGTATGCACGTTAGAATATGAGAGTATATAAGTGTATCAACAATAATTCGTCTGATTTGTTAAAAAAAAATGATCCAACAATGAACATATTGCTTATAGAATTTCTAATTAAGATTTGCAAATATTTAAGAACTTTAAATGCTATTTTTTATTTATGAATGAGTTTACTTTATTTTGTTCATACGATTGTATCTATTATTTCCATATTTAAAGTAAAATATTATTGCAATTTTAACGTAATTAAGTTAATCATAATATCAAATAAATAAAATAAATTAAGCATTAACATCTTGGAATAATTAACCTACTTTGCCAGTTAGATGTATTTTCATTTTTCAACAAGTCAGAAGAAAATTGTCCCTTTTTAATTAAGTAGTAGGCTTCTCATGTATAAATGGAGAAGTCTCGAGCCTAATCATCACCACACTCTTTTTTCTCGAGCCCAACCATGGTTAATTTTTAAAATTCCGGTTCGAGATCTACCGGTCTTCCTCATTCCCAACTCAAAATTAAAATTCACATGTACTATATAGATAGAGACAAACTACATAAATATCGGATGAGATTCTCTAGTCTCATCAGTATGTCCGTAAATCCGGCACACTAACTAATTTATGCTAAAATAAAGGTCTAAATAATTTTTTGAGAAAGGAAAAAGAAAGCATGAGTAATCAATAATAAGGTTGTCTATATATATATGCCCTCAGTGACACTCATATGATGGTAGGGAGAGAGCACGCCAGATCCCCTGCCACATTTTCTATGGCATTTTTTATGCCAAATTTTCATTTTTTATTTTATTTTTAAAATTTTTAATTTATTATGATTTAATTTAATTAAAAAATTTCATTTTTATGGTTCGTTCTTCCCAAATATGATATATTAAAAAAATTAAAAAAAATAGTTATGACACACGAAATATAATACAATTGGACATTGAGAATTTGATCAGAGGAGAGAGGTGTCGAGTTTAATTAAAGAAATAATGATTAATATTATATTATATCATAAACTATTAATAATTTTTCAAAACGACAAAATGCCCACACAAATCGTGGGCGGCTGGGCGCCATGTGAAGCATTATTTTCATGTCAATAATATGATTGATAGTGCAACGCCACACTAGTTCATTACGCCATTTTCCTCTCTCTCTCTCTCTCTCTCTCTCTCTCTCTCTCATGGTTTTTTTTTAAAATTCATAATTAGTTTTATATTTTAATTAATCGTACATAAAATAATATTAAAGTTGATTAAATTATATGTGATGAATTTAACTATATGAACATGTTAAAATACAAAATTACTAAACTAGATAAAATTACACCAATAATATTAAAAATTACATAAAATATCTAAAGAAGCAGATTATGATCTATTTCAATATTTTTCTTGCAAATGAAGATGATCTATTTAAGGATTTTCTTTCAAGATTTAAAAAAATCAAAGATGCGTGCACACATTTCACAGCTAGAAATGGGGATAAAATCTTCTAGTCCACTTTTCATGTCTCACTAGTATGTCCCACTATGAAATTTAATATTTTAAAAATGTTTATTATAAAAATAAATTTTATTATAGTATTTCAAATCATAATCAATATTTATTGCTAAAAATTAATTTTTTTTAAAATTATATACCCTACTTTTGGAATAATCAACCATATTAATCAATTATATTAACTAAAAAACAAGAAATAAATATTAAAAAATAAATATAAATTCTAATTGGGTGGAATGAACCCTAAATAATAATTATAAAATTAAACTAAGCCATAACAAATTGAAATTGAAAAAAAAAATAGATGAAAATTGAATAAAAATCAAAATGGGACACCAAATGGGATAGAGAAAAGTGGGATAGAAGATTTCATTTGTTAGAAATGTATTAATTGATTATTTATGGGACAAGTATTTTAATTCAAATAATTATAATATATTATTATGTAACTTTATGTATATTTTGCAATATTATTATGAATTGTAGGTTTTATTTTGCATTAATTCAAATAAATTTAATATATACATTATGAAATGTTAATTTAACTTTTCATCGATAAATATCATATTTAATGAAATTGTTTATATCATATGATGTTTAGCAATTATAAAAAAGAAAATGAGCTTAAATATTTTTTTCAAAAAAAATAATGAAATATTTTATTTTTTAGTGTGGACTTTAGCGTAGACTATTAGATACATAGTGACCGAGGTGAACAGTGTTATCTTCTTATCTTGTGCGTCTCTTCCCAATTGGTTCAACTTCATATAAATATCGACATCACCATGCATCAAGGGAGGGCACTAACAAAAAAATCAAGCGATAATTAAATTACTCTCTCTCTCTCTCTCTCTCTCTCTCTCTCTCTCTCTCTCTCTCCTCTCTCTAGTTGTACGTATTTGGTTTTGGGGAAAATCTGCTAGCTACTGATTTCTTGAGAATTGATACGTAAATTAATATGTGATTTTGGATATGATATGAATGAAATTTGCAGATTATGATTGGCCATATAGCATGTGGATTGATGGTGGGATTTGTGTGGTACGGTTATGCAACTTTAAGGCCTCCCCCTCCCAAAATATGCGGCTCACCGGGCGGCCCTCCGGTGAGTTCACGGCGGCTGAAGCTCGACGACGGCCGCCACTTGGCCTACAAGGAGAGGGGGGTTCCAAATGAAGAAGCCAAACACAAGATTATTATTGCTCATGCATTTGCTGACTCTAAAGATTTCCATCTCCCTATTTCTGAGGTAATGAACTAATTTAGATTTTTGACTAGCTAAGTCTATTTTTGTCGTGATTGATTGATATGAATTTCGGACACTCGTAAATTTTTAAATATAATTTAGGGAAAAGGTTCTCGGTCTCGGTCTTGATCTTGGGTTCAAATTTCATATTATATTTTTCTCTGTATTTCACTATTAAATTTATGATTTTAATAATATTTAATACAAAATAAAAATTAATTCTAATATAAATAAGCATACTCAACATTTATAAAAAAAATGAATTGAAAAAGTTGTAAAATTTAATTTTGAATTAATCAACCATATTAACGAAATATTAATTGAAAATTAAAAATTAAATACTAAAAAAATAATTATAAAGCCTAATTGGGTGGTCAACCTTAAAAAACAACCTTAAAATTAAACTAAATCACAAAAAAAAATGAAGAAAAAAATATAAAAAAACTCATAATTTGAAAGTGTAACACAAAGAATGTAATAAGAAATCTCAAGTGCTTGGTCCTTCTAGGGCTTAGTAACGGGTTGAAATTTCATGTTACACATTCTTGTGTGTTACACTCCGTGTTTTATTATCAAATTTGTGGTTTTTATAATATTTATTATAAAATAAAAAATAATTGTAACATAAAACAATCATAGTCGACATTTATCAACAAAAAAATGAATTAAAAAATTATAAAACATAATTTTTAAAAAATAAACCATAATAATGAATTACTAATTAGAAATCATAAATTAAATATTAAAAAAATAATTATAAACCCTAATTTGGTGGGGTGAACCCTAAAAACAATCATAAAATTAAACTAAATCATAAAAAAATAAAATTGAAGAAAAAAATACAAGAAAAATTCATAATTTGAAAGTGTAACACAGAGTGTAACAAAAAATTTCAATACCTTAATAACTTCCTAATATTTTTTAGATACAAATATACATTTTAATTAATATTGTAATTAGTGATTTTCACGCTCTCTCCCTCTAATTGTCAATCCATAATAGCACATGAGATCCTTTGGTCAAAAGTTGTGTGTAACCAACTGTGTATCAAATATCAAAATTAATATTTTTTTTCAAATTTAATTTCTTTTAGTTTAGTATAATTTTACATTATTATTTAGGGTCTATTCCACTCAATTAGAGTTTATAATTATTTTTTAGCATTTAATTTTCATTTTTTGTTAATTTAATTGATTTTTAATTAGAGTTTATTATTCCAAACTTAGTGTATATAATTTTTTAAAATTTTAATTTTTACAAATAATTACTCCCTCCTTCCCAATAGCAAGGTCCACTTACTATTGGGCACCGAGATTAAGAAAAGGTAGATTAGATTAAGAAAAAGTAGATTAGTTGTTAAAGTAGGTGGGGTCCATTTTTTTAAAGAGTATTATAAAAAAAAGTAATAAAAAATAGGTGGGGTCCACTTTGATGTTGACATTAATTATTTCCATATATGAAAGTGGACTTTCCTATTGGGACAAACAAATAAGGCATTGTGGACCTTGCTATTGGGATGGATGGAGTATTAATTATGATTAGTTACAGTATAATATAATAAATTTTATTTTTATGAAAAAAATCATTTTTAGATTTATGCAATTTTGATGTTGGCACACAATTGATATACACAACTTTGGAGTGGAGGATCTCGTCCCCCAAAATATATTTATACCTAATTTTCTTCTATTTATCTTAATCTTTAATTTTGAGCATCTTTCTCCAATTTACTCTCCTTTTTTCTGTTTTTTAATATAGAAATTCTCCAATTTCTCTGTTAATGTTTTAAATGACCAAATCATTTTTTATACTAGTATTTATTAGAAATATTTTACATTTTGTGAATCTTAAATTAATTATTATCATTGTTTCTGTAAGTTTTATTTTCCTACCAATATTGGCATGTACTTTTTATAAATTGAAGAAGTGGGGATGAAAGCGAGCAATATTCGTGCACGCGTTTTGGATTTTTTTCCTTCAAATATTTTCCATTAATTTAGTTTTTTCCCTTAAAATCTTTTCCATTAATTTATAGTCTTCATTGGAACCTAACGTACACTACCTAAACACACACACAAAAAGGCCACACCCCTGTATAATTACAATCAAAATGTTAGTTAAAAAATTCCAAAAAGATAAACATTATTGCAGTAAAAAAAAAAAAAAAACTGAATTATCGATGTTATGTAAATACGTAAGGATTATTTTTTATTTTTTTTGTTGTTGTCGAGAGTCACCCGCAACCGCTATCGAAGTGCGCACTGAGTAAATTGGGTAAATCTCACCCTGTGTAACAGCCTACAAACCACTTAGGAGAAGTAAACCACATTTGGCAGTTGCTCATGTGTGATAGACTCACATCTAGTGGTGTTGGTAGTGTGAATCGAACTTGAGACATTTGGCCTCAAGATAACACCACTGCACCACTAGACCATCCCCAATGAGACAATACGTAAGCATTATTATTCATAGTGCATGTTGCATAACATGCATGATGCAGTCATGTAGTTTAGAGTGGTAATACTTTGAAGGAGCATGTATATATCAATAGGGAGTTTCTGTTTGCACCCCCATATTTACTTTTTGCACCATAGCTTCTCCATGCACCCTCTTTTTTACTCTTTGCACCCCTAAAATTGACTATAATGCCCTTACTTAAAAAAAACATAAAATCTGAAAATTAAAAGCATAAAAAAAATCGCGTTCCGTTCGAAGTTGTGTATTCGAACATTCTGAATATGTTCGAAGTCTTCTGTTCGAGCATAATGGATATGTTCGAACGGTACTTAAAAAAAAATCATGGAGTACGTTCGGAAATTAATTTCCGAACGTGACTTATTTTAAAAATTATGTATGTTCGAAAATAAAATTTCGAACAAACACGATGAGTTCGAAATTTCATTTTCAAACCACACTTAATTTTTTCTTTTTGAACAAAGAGCATTTAAGTAACTTCAAAACTATTTTATTTTTTCTTTTTTTCTTTTGGGGTGCAAAGAGTAAATATGGGGGTGCAAACAGAAACTCCCAAATCAATAACTACAATATTAAGAGCATGACTAATATGCTGAAATGGAATCACGATTTCCATATTCATTTCGAATTTGGCTGATATATGTTTTTCTAGTTGGAAATCATCAATTCTAAATGAATCTTCATTCCCATATGTATAATTGTTAAATGGGTCAGGTCAGCCCGATCCCAAGGGCCAAATTTAATTTTGCAGTTCGGCCCGAAACACTTTAATAAGCCTAAAAAGTAATTGCCCAGTTAGGCCCGATATTTCAGGCCGAAAGCTAATTTCAGGCCCAAGGGCCAATATTTTTTTAGGACCCACCTATTTCAGGCTTGAAATCATGACCCAATCCTGCCCAAAATTAGGTTGGGTCGGGTAGGCCCATCAGAGAAGACCGATTTTGACACCTCTACCCTTAAGTATAGGATCAGTCATTCATTTCCTCTCTCATGATATTATACTCAATTATCAAAATAAATTTTATTTTTTATTTTACAAACTTATGCTTCTGTGACAAATGAAATCTCATATCCTTATAAAATATTTTATTAAACTATAAATTATAATAAATTTAATACTTCTTGTCGAAAACATAAAATAAATTGAATTATAAAAACCATAGAAAATTATATAAAAACTCAAAAGTGGTCAATCATTTGTAAAAATTCATATGAAAAATTAAAAATATATGAAAAAACTTCAAAACTATTTGATGATAAACGATATTTCAATTTAAGAAATTTATGAATTTTTTAAAAAGCTCATTAATAATTTATTCATGATTCATAAAAATTTGTAATATTTTTTTTTAAAAAAAACTACTAATAATATTATAGGAAAAACATTACATAAAATATTCAAACTCACTAGTTATTAGTAAAATAATTAGTAGGACAATATTCGTTTTTTTCACAAATGTTAATAAGGTAAAAATTACATAATATTTACCAATATGTTTTAAAATATAACGGTATCTCTTGATGGAAGAGTAATTTTTCATTTAGAAATAAATTTAAACAAATTCACGTGTTTTATTTTACTAATTACTGACTATCATAATAAAATCAATTCATGTATGTCAATTTCATCCATATCTTATTACATGTGAATATCAACCAAATGAATGACAATATTATATTCTTCTTATTCCATTACTTTCCATCATCATTCAATTACAAGTTACTTAATTTCCCACCTTAATCCTTAGAGGAAATATTAAGGGTATATTTGACCATTTTTCTAATAATATATGACACCTCCAATCCATGCGAAAACCAATTTTATAGTATTTTTTTTCTCAAGTTGATGTTCGAACTCTCAATGAAATCACCTACTACACTTTATGCAACACTCCATGCTACATACTTAAATAATTATTACATTTCATTCCATGTCTTCAATTTAATTTCTTGTGCTTTAATTTGATTTTACACCTATTAATTATTGTTCATTCTACCCAATTAGGATATATATTTATTTTTTAGGAAATAATCAATTATTAACTAAAAATTAAAAAAAAAATTATACACCCTAATTAATAATTATAAAATTAAATTTAAGCACGAGAAATTGAAATTCAAAATTGAAGAAAAAAAGAAATAAAAATTAATAATTTTAAATGTGAAATATTGAGTGTTGCATAAAATATAGTCGATACCAATTTGTTGCAAATAATTTTTTCTCACTCCTCCAAACGCACGCGTACATGCAAAGTCACAAATTAAATCACTTAAATTTATTTGAAAATCGCAAATTGACTCATTCTCTCATAAATTTACAATAGTGACTAGTATTATTTAGAATTAATAAATTCTTATATTATTTCCATGTTTTACTTTTATGTATTTAGTTTGTTTGTTTTTTATAAAATATTTATTATGAGAACAATTAAAATTATAGTATCAAAAATTAAAAAACAACATTGACATAAAAGATAATTTTATAATATTAGCACATATAAAAACCATAACAACGACATTAAAATAAAATAAAAAACACTTTTTGAATAATTTAAATGTCTAGTGTAGTAATTTTTAACACGTATTAATTAATTGATCGAGTCATTAGATGATTTGTGAATATAAAAAATTTAAGAGGTCCAACTTGTAAATTTAATATATATATATATATATATATATATAAGTATTATTGAAAAAACTATAAGGACTATAATGAGAATGTTTTCAATCTTCCGAGTTTGAGGATAAGTTTTTTGACTGAAGGTAAATTATATTACTGCATTTTTAAGTTCGGGAATGAGTTTTTTAATTGGAGATGAATAATTAAATTATAAGTCGTAGGTTAATATACATTATACAATTATGCAATTAGTTTGAAGATGATCGTTCTATCATTTTTCTTGAATTTCCTTGATTATTAGGAAGTGTTAAAGGAGCTGCAGATATACATCCTAGCATTTGATCGTGCTGGTTATGGAGAAAGTGATCCAAATCCAATACGATCTGTTAAAAGTGAAGCATTTGATGTCCAACAATTAGCTGATAAATTGCTTCTCGGACCTAAATTCTCTCTCATCAGCATCTCTCTCGGAGCACACGTGGCTTATGCCTGCCTAAAATACATCCCACATAGGTATCTATTTCAATAGTTTTTTTGAACCGCACGTCTTCCTTTTAAACAGAGTGTAATTTTTAGGGATGACCTAACGGTGAAGTGAGGTTGTTTGAAGGCTAAAGATTACAGGCTCGAATATCCTCAATACCACTAGATTGGGTGTGCGAGTAGAAAAGAAAAGAAAAAACTATAAAAAAAAAACACAGAGTAATTTTCATCGTCATTTTTCAAATTAAAGGTTAGCTGGCGTTGCACTAGTGGTTCCCTTGGTGAACTACTGGTGGCGTTGTTTCCTGCCACGCTGTCGTGTAGCGTGTGGCGGAGGTTACCTGCTCGAGACCGGTGGACATTTAGGGTTGCGCATTATGCACCGTGGTTACTCTATTGGTGGATGACTCGAAGATGGATCCCATCTATGAGTTCCCTCGGAGGAAGGGCTGAAGAAGTTTTTAGCCCTTCCGATTTAGAGATTATGGAAAAACTGGCGAAAGCACCCGTACAAGATGAGGTAATGATGGAAATATCAACATATTAGATATTGATATCATATTTATATTATATTTTAAATTTGATTAAATTTTATTATCTATTTAGATTGCATTATTAATTATGATTTTTTTGTGAATTAAGTTTTATATTTCTTGTCTTCCAACTAGGTATGACAATGGGTAGGGTACTATGGTACTCGATTACATACTCACGTTTAAAAAAAAATACCTGTCTCTGCCCTCGTACCTGCGTGGGTAACAATTATTATGCCCGTTTTCATACCCTCTGAGTACTTAACTTCCCATATCTGCATCCGTTATCAGCAATTTAACTAACTACAAAAAATTATAAAGTTAAAAAATTAATTAAAACTAAAATCATAATAATAATTTGATTAATACACAATTTCAAATTCTCATAAAATGATATTAAATAAATAACTATACGAATATAACAATATATTATAAATAACAAAAGAAAGAAAGACACTTACATGAACCGGTAACAAAAAAATTAGTTAATTAAAAAAATCAACTTGCAGGAAAAAAATACTAAATAAATCATCTTCAATTAGTTTTCTTGTAACTATAATTATGTATAGTAATGAATGCAAAATGTCTGCAAATTATACCATATACAAATATACTATTGCTTTATTTTCAATTATCAATAAGTATTCAACTTTTCATGTGTGTGTGTGTAATATCTTATACAAAGTACAAACTAGGAAATAAATTAAAATATAATATATACTAAATAAAATCAAACTTAATTTAGTATTTTCATATGTATAATAGTAATAGTAATAATTTCTATAAATATAATTATATATAAAATTGTATATATGGATACATACACACATATGAGTATGGGGCGGGTTGAGTACTAAGGTACCCGTACTTGCACCCATCCCCGCAAAAAAAAATGAAGGTAATTATCCATCCCCATGTCCGTCCTTGTCCCCATTGACTGGGTAATTACCCTCTTCATCATGGATAATTTTTGTGGGTACTCATAAGATCGTTACCCATTGCATCCCTCCTTTCAAGTTTCTTGTATATTATAAATGAATAGATTTATATTACTATTATTATCAGGGGGGTTGAAGTTTATTAAGAAAAATTGTGATATTTACATGCAATTCGATATTCTTGCCATCTGTAATGCTAAGTCATTGTTGCATTGATATTGCAGGGGAAAGCAGTGCAACAAGGCGTGCACGAGTCATTGCATCGTGACCTAATTGTAGGTTTTGGTGACTGGGGATTTGATCCGACTGATATCTGTGACCCATTCCCTAATAACGAAGGATGTGTCCATTTGTGGCAAGGGTACGGAGACAAGATATTCCCTTTCGAACTTAGTCGACATATACACGAGCGGCTTCCATGGATTCGGTACCATGAGGTTGTCGATGCAGGGCATTTGTTGATCTATAATGCAGCTCATTGTGATGCCATTTTTAAGGCACTCGTGCAATCTTAAGTTTTAGGTGGCTCATACTTACTCTTGTAAACGTATTTTATCAAGTATAATCTTTTTTAGTGGAATGCATATCCTCCGTATAAATATTTAAATTTAAATTTATCACGGGTGTTTACATTTTCCAACATGTATTGTCCCTCATGAACTTAGAGCATCCTCAATGATTGGTACATAACTCAAATTATGTACTAATATTTGGTACATCACCATTGGGGACATATAAAAAATAAACTAAATGAATTTTTGGTACAACTGCCGTCAGCACGTACCTAGAAAAAGGGTTACGTGAAGTAAGATTGCTTGGAGACCAAAGGTCACGAGTTCGAATATCCTCAATACCACATGTCAGGTGTGTGAGTAAAAAAAAAAAACAGTGGCCGGGTTACGATTGTGCTTTCGTCCACTTTTTTATTTCTTTTATGTTTTTTTTACTTGTGATTTATTTCCTTTTATTTTGTTTTTTCTTTTCTCATTTCTTTTTATTTTTTCTATTAATAATATATTGTTTATTATTTTATACCCAATGATTTAAATTGTATCATAAATTTTAATTTCATTTCAGAATTATTTTAATTTAATAAAATTACCAAAAATTACAATAATGCTAGAAAATGGGAAAAGCAATACAATATTTTAGAAATTTGAGAAAATCCTCCTTGGCAACATTTTCATAATATGATAAATTAATTTTTTAAAATTATGATAATTTACCAGTATAAGAAAATGAATATCCTTGTTGCTAATCTACCACTCAAATCAATTCTAATTGGGGATAAGAAACCTAAATTTACATGTATAAAATTATAATTCAAATGTTATTAACTCATATAATTAAAGTAGTAGACTTTTTAATGGAAATGAGTGATAATATTTTTTTTTTTCCGAATCTGAGTAGGCTGATCTGATCCAACCCGCATGTGGCCCACCTGTCTCATGGATGTATAAATCTATTTTCGCCGTGAATGATGTATGAGTGAATTTGGCAAATAAATTTATTCAAGAAGCGGTCTCAACTTCTTCGTGTGCAATGAAAATGATATCAGCTTGATTATTATTTTTTTCATTTTTGAGAGAAATCTGGACTAAGCTTTTGAAAATCTGTTTTTATTTAATCCAAATGCAACTTCAATGAATTTGTTACCAAACACTTTAAATCCATTTTATCATGTCATTAAATTAATTTGTTTTTATTTTATGTAGGAGTAAAATAGAGTGTAATCTAATGACTGATCAGTAATAAATAATAATCATCGCAGAGCAGCAGTAGATTATACCCCACCATCATCACCAGTGTTCTGTCCTTTTCGAAGATCCCTGCAACTCTCTCTCTCTCTCTCTCTCTCTCTCTCTCTCTCTCTTCCTGTTTTGCTGAAACCCAAGCTCCAAATTCGTATAAAGGCTGGAGAATGGCAGGAACCGCCACCAGGAAAATATCCGCAGCGTCAGCGAGGGCTCACACTAGGAAGTCCAAAAATATTGGAAGAAACAACTTCAATTTCACTTCAAGTTTGTTTTCTTCTTCTTTTGCTTTCATTTGACTGGATTCTCTTCACATCATACATGCATAGTTGCTTTATTATCCTGTTACTTTTGCATTCGATTAAATTTTCTTCAAGAAAACAGAGATCAAAACATGGCAAAAATATTTCGGTATTGATTGTCTGAGTTTTCGATCGATGTAAGGCGTTGTGCAGTTGTATGATTCATAAATTTCCTAAAATAGGATTTGGCATCAGATAAATCTGAGAGACTGTAGATTAATCATTCATGATAAATCGCTGAATCTGGTTGAGATTGGTTTGATTAGTGTGGATGACTTTGATCACCTTGATCAAGAAATAAATGAAAGATATCCTAGCTCATAAATCTCTTAAATAAGGTTCTTCTTTGATAGCCATATAACAGTATAACGCTATTAGTTAGTTGACCAATTAATGAAGTATTTGATTGCTCAATGCCTAATTATGGTTCTTCTTTATAGGAGTTATTAGTAATTGTTGTATCAATTTGAAGTGTAATCGAGCAAATTGTGCTTGAATAACACGGTTCGTGCTGTGTAATTCCTACATGTTGACAGATATGATTGCCCAGATAGCAGTTGGTGTGATGGTGGGTTGTCTGGGATATGCTTATTTTGCAATAAGGCCTCAGCCTCCTAAGATATGTGGCACGCCCGGTGGTCCTCCGGTGGCTTCTACGAGGGTGAAACTCGACAATGGGAGGCATTTGGCATACAAGGAGAGGGGCGTGGCGAAGGAAGAAGCCAAGCACAAGATAATAATCTCCCATGGCTTTGATGATTCTAAAGACTTCAAAATTAAGCTTTCTGATGTAAGCAAATTCTGTTGATTCTTGTGTTTCTCCGCTTTTATTGAGCCTGATGTGGTGATGTTTTAGTTTCTCCTGTATCTGTTGTCAAATTATGAAACATGAGCTTATGATACAATATGTTAGGATGAAGGGTGATAGAATGTTGCAACATTTTGTCATAGATAATTTGTCCATATAGGGAAATCTTTTGGTGTTAATCTAATCCTTATTAGAGGCAAGTGAGAATCTGCTTGAACTATTGTTTCTTTTACTTTTGTTGCTAGTGTTAGTGCTGACATATCCCCTGTTATCCAATTTTCACCAAGTTCCTATGTTACAAGAAATATCCCTTCTCTTTTCTAGATTAATTAATTGATTTTGAGATGCTCTAACATGAGAAATTGATATGATGCAAGATTTACTGAGGATCAATGGAAGGTATACATGGAAGTGATCCTATTCTAGTTTTATCAGAAGTGAAAGATAGAATACTTGAGGCTGTAGATAGACAACCACTTTGATCTGTGCCTAAATAAGAACCCGGCACAAGAAATTTTGCATTGTTTGTATTTATGTATTATGTCTGGATTATTTCTGCACAGCAATCTATAGATCAGTAACTATACTTCAATTTCCCAATTTCCAGGAACTGTTAACGGAGTTAGGTATATACATCCTATCATTCGACCGTGCTGGCTATGGTGAAAGTGATCCGAATCCTGCAAGGTCAGTGAAAAGTGAAGCATTTGATATCCAAGAGTTGGCTGACAAGTTGGGTCTTGGCCCCAAGTTTTATGTCGTTGGCATATCAACGGGAGCTTACCCGGCTTACAGCTGCCTAAAATACATCCCACACAGGTAGACTAATATGATCAGCTGCATTCTCTCTTGCTTATTACACTATTCAAATGTTGATTGATCCACTGACAACGGATAACATGAATTATGTTGTATATTAGCATCAGAAATGCAGCCTATTCATCATCTTTTTCATTATTGAAGGTTATCAGGAGTTGCACTTGTAGTTCCCTTAGTTAACTACTGGTGGAAGTGCTTACCTGCTGATCTATCAAAAGAAGCCTTGGGCAGGTTGCCTGTCCCAGACCAGTGGACGTTTCGAGTTGCTCATTACGCCCCTTGGCTTCTCAACTGGTGGATGACCCAAAAATGGTTCACAAATTTGAGCATCATGCGTGGGAAGCTTGATGCTTTTAGCCCATCAGACCTAGAAATCGTCAAACAGCTCTCAGAAACTCCGAATGAGGGTCAGGTAAATTTCCCCTCCAGAAGTAGGCAAATCATGATTTTGAAGAATGATATCCTTAATTTACACATATAAAGATACTGAAACTTAATATCCAACTACATAGCCTGAATCTTTCTGAGTTTTCAGACATCTAATGTGTGCTAATCAATAACCAGAGTTCCTATCATCTGCTATTTTCAGGAGAAGGTGCGGCAGCAAGGTGTTCATGAATGTTTGCATCGGGACATGATGGTGGGCTTCGGAAAATGGGGATTTGATCCAATGGATATCAGTGATCCTTTCCCGAATAATGATGGCTCCGTTCATATTTGGCAAGGATACGAAGATAAGTATATTCCTTACAAGGTCAATCGATATTTATCCCAACAACTTCCATGGATTCAATATCATGAGGTTCCTGATGTTGGCCATCTTTTGATATACAATGCAACACTTTGTGAAGCAGTCTTTAGGGCACTTTTGCCTTCACAATAGGTAAGCATGCGAAATGACTCGGACTCTGAAAATGGTGCTTAATTTCCTTCAATTTTGTTGTTTTTAGTTGTTTTTGTGATTTTGAGTGACTGGTTACATATAGATGTTAAAACTTAAAACCTATATGTACAGATACATTTTTATATACCAATATGATATATTACAGCTGAAAAGACATTGATATTGCTGTGCTACTGGTATTTGCTGCTATCATAATCTTGAATCAGTTTTCTTGGCTTATTATGGTTTAACAGAGAAAATGCTTCCAAAATCTACAATAGCAATAACTTCTATATATATATATATATTTTTTTTTTTTGAGGGAACATCTATTTCATTTGATTGTGAATGAGGTGAACTGAAGTGCTTAACTGATAGAAAAAAGCTACTTTTAATATTTCTGTTTAAATCTACAAGGCAAGATAGCACTTCATTTTTCACCCTACTAGATGTCATTATTATTATAATCATTATTATAAAGATGAAGAATAACATTTCTCTGTGTGCATCTTTCTAAATCATATAAAATGGGCAAGACCATTTTTGAGTTCGTTTCTTTTAATTGTTATTTTTTTTTTCTTGTCAAAATTAATGCTAGATTTATAATAAACTCATTTAAACATATTTTTATTGATATTTTTCTTTTTATCTCTGGGTCCAACCTTTACTGTTTCTATATATTTATTTTTAAGATTTAGAGTTGATTCCAGCTCTAGTTAAAAAAACAAAAACAAAGGAAAATCATTCTAACTGGAGTTTTTTCACTTACGCACTGATACGTTAATTAACTAAGGTTTAAAATTTAGCAAGAAATATATTTGCTTATAATTTTGATTACAAATTTTATTTTGGCATAATTTATTACATAACTGCGTCAAGAAAGATAAATTTATAAGTGTCATCAATGTAATTATTAAGGATATAATGTTATGACATAATTAAGCTATTATTTTTATTGCTAAAACATAATTGAGTTAACGTAACAATTTTGTCAAAATTGTTGGTAATTTATAATTTTTGTAAATGGTTAATTGCTAAAAAATTCACGATCTTTGATTGAATTTGCAATTTAAACGTCTCTTTTAAAATGTTGTAATAATAACCCAACCTTTTGATTTGTAGCAAAATAGACATATCAAAAAAATTCCAATAACTAGAAAATTGACGTTGCATGATAAGAACTCTCTTATTTAACACTCCAAACTTGAAATTATATGAATATGTCGAAAAATATTGTTACATCCCAAATCTGATCACCGGAAAAAACATTGAGAGTGTTGAATTTGCTACAAATCAAAAGGTTAGGTTATTATTGCAACGTTTTAAAAATGGTATTTAAATTGTAAATTCGTTCAAAAGTTTGTGAATTTTTTGACAATTAACCATTTTTGTAAATGTTATACTTAAAAAATAGCGTTACTATAAAATTGTTGTACAGTGACGCCAGAATATTATATAATGACGGATTCAAATTTTTTTGTTTAGGGGCACAACTAGCGGTACTATAAAAACCAGAATTTTTGTAAAAGTTATTAGATTTAATTATAATTTAATTTTCAATGTTTAAACATTTTAATAAAAATAATTAAGTATTTTAAAAATTACATTTTAATTCACAGTGTTTAGATTTTTTTTTAAATAATCTAACATTTTAATAATATTATTTAATTCTCAATATTTGTCCACTTTAACAAAAATGATCAAACGTTTTTAATACAAAATGCCATTTTAATTGTTTTCAACAAAAATATGATTCCCTTGTATAGATTGTAACATTTTAAAAGTCAGTGTTAATATTATAAACTGATTGAAAGGTGGTGAAATTTTTTATAATTAAGCCTGTGTGTATATAAAAATATATATATACTTACTGGTTTGACCTGAAGGTCCCTATTGATCTTAGAAAAAATGGTACGATTTTGCAAGAAAAATTGACCTGGAGCCCCTCAACAACTTTTGTACGTTGTGCTCCATGGTTACACTCGTTACACGTACCTATATATACACTTTACAATCTTTCTCTCTCTCTCTCTCTCTCTCTCTCTCTCTCTCTCTATATATATATATATATATATATATATCCATTCCCCCATTCACGCACTGTGGCTGCCCCATAAATTTCGATTTTACGTACCAATTTTCCACCAAATATTTAACAACTTTCAAATCATTAAATAGTGATCCAGCATAATATATGCAGATTAACTGAACATAAAAATAAACAAGATCCGCCTACTTTACCGTGTTCAAATTTCATGTTACCCTTCTATTTATTTCACTATAAAATTTATAATTTTAATAATATTTATTATAAAATAAAAATCAATTCTAACATAAATAATCATAGTCAATATTTATAAAAAAAATGAATTAAAAATTTATAAATTTTAATTTTGAATTCATCAACCATAATAAATGAATTATTAACTGAAAATTAAAAATTAAAATACTTAAAAATAATTGTAAATCCTAATTGGGTGGGATGAATCCTAAAAAATAATCTTAAATCTTAACATTAAACTAAATCACAAAAAATATAATTGAAGACAAATATATATAAAAAACACATAATTCGAAAAAGGGATGAGATCCTCTATTCCAGATTTGGTGTTCCAATCCGTATTCCACGATCGATTTAACAAGTTTAATAATAGATATTATAAAAATAAAAATTAATTATAACATAATCGATCTAGTCACATCTATCAACAAAAAATTGAAATTTTAAAAATTATAAATCATATTTTTAAAATAATCAACCATAATAATCATTTCTTTGAAAATTAAATACTAAAAAATGATTATAAACCCTAATTGGGTGGGATGAACCCTAAAAACAATCATAAAATTAAACTAAAACATAATAAATTAAAATTGATGAAAAAAATGGAAGAAAACCTCATAAATTTAATCGTGGAATACGGATTGGAACACCAAGTCTGGAATAGAGGATCCCATCCATTCAAAAAATAGAACACGGAGTGTGCTAATTGAATGGAACATTCTTGATTGCCCCTACTCTTATTTTGATTGGTTAATTGCCAAATAAAATATAACTTTTGTTTTATTTTACAAATTACACACGATTTTTAAAATTCTTCATTAAAACTAACACCTTTTGATTTGCAGCTAGTAAATTCAGCTCTAATTAATAATATAAAATTAAACTAAAACATAAAAAATTAAAATTAAATAAAAAAATAGAATTAAAAACTATACATTTGGTAGGGGAAACAGATGATGAAATTTGGTTTATCAACACGTAAGATTTAATATATTCCTTATCTACATATTAAAAATGGTACCCCAATAAATTTGGATTAGAACGTTGTGTCATCCAATTAAAAGGTATCATTTGGAAACAAATTTTGTGACACGTAACTCAAAGTTGAGAAAAAGTTGTTTGACACATAAACAGTGTAAATTATGGAGACAAGACAGTAGTTATATGCTTTCTACATCTTTTATTGACAAATTCAACTGCCTCAAGACAACGATTTTTGCGGGCTTTTTCCACCTAAATAAACTAGTTAGGTATATGTAATACACCAAATCACCTATCACATTTTTTTAGAATTATCATTCCAAGACCTAAAAGATGATAATCTATCGATTCAGGACCGAAAGATGAAAATTCTTAATTCAGGACCCAAAAGATAAAAATTTTCAATCCAGAACCTCAGAAATCACGAATTTTAATTTTTTTTATTTTTTAATTAATTTTATATTAATTTTCAATGAAAATTTATTCTTTAATTATCTATTAAATCTAATAAAGACAATTTTAAAAATAATTAAAAAAAAAAATCAAAATTCATGATTTTTGAGGTCCTGGATTGAGAGTTTTCATCTTTCGAGTCTTGGATTGAAAGTTTTCATTTTTAAGGTCCTGAATTGATAAATTATCCATCTTTCAGGTCCTGAATCGACAATTCTCCTACATTTTATGTTACATTTTCTATTTCAAGTCTTTGATTTTTTTAAATATATATATTTTTAATTTATTATGATTTTATTTAATTTAAATTTTTTATTTAGGGTTCATTCATCCTCAATTAGAATATATTAATTACTTTAAAAAATATATATATATATACAGTTTTGGAACATCAAGTGGAACAGAAATGACAACATATGATGTGACGCATACACAGAAAGAGAGAGATGGGTGAAAAATTAATTAAACTACCTATTTGTTATGGCAAATTAAAATACCTATATGATTCATTTTATCATGTGCAATCAATAACTTAAATACCCATTTTAAGGTGTTATCATTAATGTTCTATGTTATTTTAATTTTTTTTTAGCATTTTCAGAAATATGTCGGAAAATTTTCAACGTATGTAGGAATCGAGAGTGATATCTTTAGTGCAGCACAATTTTCAGCATGATGACCATTACACATCCAACGTACATGATAAGCGTTTTTGATTGATCGCAAACCTAAAATGCAAATATAAATTTTGTAATGTTAAAATACAAAAGTTCAGTATAGTTTTGCATGAAAATTGGGTTAACTAAATATTAACATGCGTAAGAAATTACATCAAGACGGCCATCAAATCACTTCCATTTTTTTTGACAAATACACTAAAATAAAGTGTTTCTTGAATGTGCATGATAGAAAAGTAGTAGTATAATCAACTACTATCATATTCAAATAATATAAAATATATTTATCAATAACAAAAATTATAAAAAAATAAAAAACAAAGCATACTCTCTTTCTTACCAAGTATATAATGTACTCTCTCCAAATTATGCCTTTTTGATGGATTATAAATAACAGATATGGAGGTTTTAGACTATTTATTAAACTCGATCAGGAGATTTTCTGATTTTTCGATAAATTAATTGATTGGACACCGGACTATTACATTGACAAATTAATCAACAAGCTAGAGAAGCGATCGCGTTATAATTAAATACATTAATACACTAGGGCCTTGTTTATTTTAATTGATAAGAGTGGATTGATAAGTTATCCAACTATATCCTATATATGATTACTTTGCATGATATTAAAATAGTGGATATATAACCCAAGACCCGTCATTAATGAGTTTTAACTGCTTATATATGGGATATGATTTATTTCTTGTATCCACTAAACTATATATATCCATCCAATTATATATATATATATATATCATCAAAGTAAACAATGCCAGTGAAAAAAAAAGTTCAAACATAAAATCTCAAGTTCATCTATTTCAATCACACATACATATGCAACATGTAATAATAGAGGCAAAAAAAAACTCACACCCCTACAGCAACGGAACAACAACAATTTTTATGAGTTATTACAAAATAGCCATACATAATAGCATCAAGCCATCAATAGTACTAGCACAACCACAACAACGGCAGATAGTTTATTCTCGTACCAAAGAGTGTCAGAACCAATAGGGATGGCTTAATTTATTTATTTTGACGATGATAATTTACACGGAGGTAGAGATCGATGATCCGACCGATCAGCGCCGCCTTCTAGCCGCCGTTTCGCGTTGGCAGTTGAAGAAGACGGCGGCGACGGGGAGGCCTAACTCGTGCTCGTCGGCGAATTTAGTGGTGTTGAATCCATCTCTGCAAAGAGGCACGCTCACACTCTGCAGCCTCTTCTTCTGCTTGTACAGAACAAATACAAAGCGGTGTATGCCTATATTTGGCATTGGCATTTCGTAGCTCACAACTTCTCTTCCTGTAATTTCCCATAATTAATTAATTAATATATTTTTCCTCAACAATATAATCGATTTTTTTCTTTTTTTTTTACTCACACACACGACTATTTAATTATACTCATTTTAATTTAGGGTAGAAAATAAAATTGTTAATTGCTTCGTACCAAATGAGGAATCTGTGGTGCCTGGGATATTTGTCACGATCCTGAAAGTGCATGAAATTAAATCATCAGTCTATGTGAAGAAAATAAAATAAAAATAAGTCAGGGAATAATTTTCAATGATTTAAATCTGTTACGAGCGAATCGAAGCTATGTATAATTATAACCACAAAACACAATTAAAATTAAACGCACTTGAAATTCTTCGAATCCCACTTTAAATTTATTAGTTTTTCTTTTTTTTTGTTCAATTTTAATTTTATGGGGTTTAGTTTAATTTTATCATTACTAATTAGGATTTATTAATTTCACTCAGTTAGGGATTATAATTTTTTTTTACTATTTAGTTATCTAGTTGATAATTGATTATTATGGTTGATTATTTCATAATTAGGATATATAATTTTTAAAATTTTGTTTTTTTCTATAAATTTTAATTGTGATTGATTATTATATAATATAAATATATATATATATATATATATATATATATATATTTTATAACAAATGTTATTAAAATAGTGAATTTGATAGTGGGACACAAGAAAATATATTGAACTTATAAAGGATTCTAATATATGTCCAATATAGGTACATAACTAAAATGTCGTCAACATAAATTTAATTTGATAAGATCATCATATCACACTGAAATAGTCCATTGCACATTAACGGTTAAACAGTGTCATATAATATATTATTACACACACATATATATGTATCTTATCAAATATAATCATTACTATCATGTACAAAACTTTACTTTAGTTACCAATTAAAGTAAAAAAAAATACTTCACATAAAGCTCTCAAAAGTTAAAAATATCATTACATCTAGTGTGCATTAATTATTTTTTAGAACTCGAAAAAACAAAAACAAAATTAGGTTAGAAAACTGTAGTGGGCATGCTAATCATAGAATATCCCTTTTTCAGACAGTACATATGCATATAACGTTTAGTTAGCTCTTGATGTTTACTGGTGCATGTATGCAACACACATATGGTCTGCTGCTGGAATTTCGCTCTACCACACAAAAAGTGAAGACACAAATACATACATACATATACATACATATATATATATATATATGTCGGGATACAGTTGTGATAAAAAATGCATGCATGGTTTACATTTTAATTAATAATTAATAAGTAGTGATATTAAGAAATCCCAGTTTGGATATGATCTTCTTTTGTACGATTCGATTACGATTTATGAACTGATGAAATAAAATACGAGATTATGTATCTTTGCAAGCAGTAGCGTACCAGTGTAAGTGCTCCCTGAGGTATGGATCACTAGGACCAGGAACATCAGGGTCTGTCATAATCTGAAACATACACACAAAGTTATATATATATATATATATCCCAATTATTTAAAATCATATATATACGAATTTTTTTTAATTACACATGATCCCATGGTTAGACTTCGGTCTGAAACAACTGCATGCCAACCGAACATGAGAGAGAGAGAGAGAGAGGGAGAGAGAGAGAGAGAGAGAGAGAGAGAGAGAGAGAGAGAGAGAGAGAATTACCAAGGTGAAAAAAGTTCTCATATCTCCACCATGAACTTCAACCTTAGGTTTGAAGGTTAGAGAGGAAGGAAGGAGTTCGTGGCCATTATAGACATGCTTGTTTGATTGATAGATAACAGACATTTTTACACTAGGGGAGAAGTTAACAACAACTTCTCCAATCACTCTACCAATTACAAGAGGCTCTGATGAAGACATATATATATATATATATATATATATATATTTATATTTCAATAATAACTGACTAAATCTCTTTATATTTGTAGTGAATTTTTGCTGATGATCATGATCGATGTGGATTATGGGGTGACAAACCTTTGTATTTATAGTGGAAAACCCCAACTTGGAGATGTCTATTATCATGAAGAGGTAGCTAAAACAATTAATGTAATTTATTTTCAAATTTGTAAAGGCTAGCAAGCTTTTTCAACCCTCCATTTTCGCCTAATTCTATAGAAATGCTCCCCTATTGTTAGCTAGCTAGTCGTGGACTTGTGGGTATAAGTTTTTATCAATTTGTCTTTTGATATGAGTTTCATTTTCATTGAATTTTTATTTATTTTAATTGTGTCTCACTTAATCATAAAAACTTGCGTGAGAGATCATTTCACGGGTCAAAATTCGTGAGACAGATCAAGATTTGAATCTAGCTAAACTCATATTCAATAGCACGTTTGTAATTTTATTAATGTTTAATTGTGTTTGAATCTGAATCTTGACCGATTTTATGAATTTTGACGCGTAAGAGTGTCTCACATATAGTTTAATTTGGATTATTTGTATTAATTCTAATATCACAAACACTTGTATGAGATGTCATCTTATGGGGCGGGTCAAAATCCGTTAGACATTTCAAGATTCGAATCTAAACTCATATTCAATAACACATATATTTGTAATTTTATTAATGTTTTTAACTGCATTTAAATCCGGATTTAACCCGGTTTATGAATTTTGACGCGCAAGAGTGTCTCATGCACATAAGACCCTGTCTTCTTATATATATTAATGTGCTTATTGGTCTCACATGACCATGTGACAATGCCTCTATTTCTATTTCTATAATACTCTATCGGCCTCTCCGTTAGCATCTAGTGTAATATAAAATACGGGATAATATAAAGATATAATATGTCATGGAGAATTTTAAAAGAATGTTTGTGACTATATATATGGGAAAGCAAATTATAGGCTTTTTTCCTTACATGCATCATACATCGGATTTAGTCATTATCTGGCATGTAACCAGAAAACAAGGAAATGTCTTTTGAAAAACAATATAATTTAATTCACATAAAATTTTAAAGAAATAAAAGATGATTTGACATTGACATATATTTATATAGCTAGCTACTGCAGTCTTTCGTTATTTGTCGATCCCTCACATTATCAATATTAATTACATATGTACGTTTAATTCCATGCACAATGATATAAAGCTTATTTTATTGCAAAAAGCTAATGTAAATGGAATTTAATATACTGTTTGAACATATGCCCAGCCACTCAAAAGAGTTGTACCTTTTGCATTTAAGGTAAAAAAAATTAACTTTTTTTTATACATTAAGAAATGGCATGTTGTAAGTGGGGCTTTAGAATTTTATTTTTCTTAAAGTATAATAGTTCCAAAATAACTTTACTACTTGTGAAGATGACAAAAGAATGATTATCAAGGCATTTTATTCACAAGGGAAATCCACATTTTAGCTATATATTTTTATCGTAATATATTATTATATGCTAATTAATTCATCTATGTGCATTAGTTGACAATGTTATTTATGTATTTAATTACATGAATGCATCGTGATTGAATTATAGTGTGAAAAAATACATTCACTATTTTTAAAGTTGGACTGATTAATTTCAACCAAATCTCATTACTTTAAGTAGAATAGAGATCCTCTAATCCCAACTTTGTGTGTCAGCCGTGTGCCAACATTAAAATTATATATTAACTAATAATATTTTTTGTAAAAATAAAATTTATTATATTATAATTAATTATAATCAATATTTATTGCTAAAAATTAAAATTTTAAAAAATTATATACCTTAAGTTTGAAATAATCAATCCCAAAAATCAATTATATTAACTAAAAAATGAAAATTAAATATTAAAAAATAATTATAAATCCTAACTGGGTGGAATAAACTTTAAATAAAATTGTAAAATTATAGTAAACTTAAAGAAATTAAAATTGAAGAAAAATAATGAAAGAAAAATAATAATTATAAGAGTTGATACACGATTAACACACACAAATTGAGATTAATTAGAGAATCTCAAGTGAATCAAAGAGGACCATAACTTAGATTTAAATTACTTCGTCAGTCTCACATATTTGGTCAAAACAACATATTTGTAAATGAATATGAAAATAGTATATATCACACCCACAGAGTAATAGCCAATAGAACTGTAACACCACTAGGTGTGAATCTATCATACCTGACTTGTCACGTATGATTAATCTCCCATGTGTGGTTTGTAGGCTATTACACAAATACGGGATTTATCCAGTGCGCACCTCGATAGCGACTGCGGGTTATCCTTGACAAAAAAAAAAGGACTGTATAGTTGAACGACAGTACTCCAAAATGGAATATATTGGACCAAACATTTTAGATTGATGGAGTATATTTTTAAGATATAATAATTAGAGAAATTTAGTATTTCTTAGTCGGTTGAAGCATCAGATGTATTGATTGGCCACTAACTCATAATAAGAACCAATGGATCTGCAATTCAATCAAATTATATATATATATATATATATATATATATATATATATAAAGGAACAATCTAAAGTTAAATTACAAATAAAATAAAATAAATTGAAAACACACACACACACACTGTTAACCTACCCTAGCTAGCAATGGAAAACGTCGTATAAATTTAAAATTTAATATCATCTAATTGAACAAATTCATCTACTAGCAGTAATTACAACTACAGAAACGATACCATTAATTCTTATTTATAGATGCTAGTCGGCTTTGTTAATCATAGAGGAACTAGTAAGGATTCGAATTATTCTTCAATTTATCTTATATACTTTTAAATGAACAACTACAGAATCATTACAAGCAAACATTTACATGAAAAGTTAATATTATGGTAGTGTGGGAGGTCATATCAAGCATGGAATAATTAGCTTAATTACCCTCTCTCTCTCTCTCTCTCTCTCTCTCTCTCTCTCAAATCTTGAAATCATCCAATTCCAAATTATTATCTTAGGCAGAGATTACCAAATAATTTTAAGTTACGCGCTTGGCTATTATTCTTAATTGTGCGTTTTACTTTTTCGTTGTCTGAATAACTTGGATATTGAAGGATTTTTTTAAATTTTTTAAACTTTTTTAATTTTTTTATAGTTGTGTTTATGTTATTTTATTTGAGTTCGGGATATGAAATTGGGAATTGAACCATGGTCTCAACCTTGTAAGGAGATAAATATCACTAAGCTTTGATGTTTGTCAATCTCAGTATATTTTTTTTTTCTTCTATTTGTATTTTATTCTATTTCTTTTCTTTTCTATTTTTATTTCATTCACTTATTTTATTCTATTTCTTTTATTTTCTATTTTTATTTCATATATAAACATAGGTATGTAGAGCTGTCCGGCCCACCCAACTACACAAAAGAAGTGGGTTGTTTCAGGATTTTGGTGGCCCATTACAGGCTGATCTATTTCTAACCCCCTTTTTTATTTTATTTAGAAAAAATATATAATTTTATTAGAACTAGTATTCCACCCGTACTTTACACGGAATAGTGAAGCAAATTAAAAATAAAATTACAAATTATTTCAATATTAAAATATTCAAACCATCACAACCTTTATTAAAAAAAATTCCGAAAAAAAAACACCCTTGAATATCCACATTAGAAGCGATCTTGTGCCCTCGATAAAATTTGGAAAAAAGAGAAACATAGTAATTTATCATACTTGCAATATATCATAATCATACTAAAGAAACTGTATAAGCAGTTAAGCAGCAACATTAAGACAGGTTTAATTTAATTTAATATCCACAATATGCCCGAATTGAAGAATAAATTCAAAATAATATAATATAATATATATAGAAAACAATTTAAATATATTTAAACTGGCAGGCCACATATAAGTACGCAAGAAATTGAGACCTGCAAAATAATACTGTTCTACATTTTCCAACCCAAGGCCCAAATCAATACTATGTATAGCCCTGAAAGTGAACTGAGTGCTTCATGTTGGGAATAGTATTCCTTCAACAATCAATCGAGAATAAGAAATAGCTTTCGATCTATGAACGCATACCACAACTCCTTCAATTCAAGGTCATACATGGCCATATCCATATATATATTTTCGTCCAAATTAAAATTCTCATTTCAAAAAGTGATGCATATATAAATTTTAAGAATCGTGATGTATGCATGTTGAAGTTTTCAAATTCAAACATTTTTGTAAAATAAATCTGACCATTAAATATATAGAAATAAATTTAAAATACCTGCAAGGGGAGTTTCCAGTAATATTGATTTTATGGTCTTCAACGTGGCATGAAATATGGTGTTTTGCTCTATATTCCAAGTCTCGACTCATAACAGCAGATGCTGCTCTTCTTTGCTTCTTCAATTCCATGTTGAAACACATAATTTTAATTAGACAACCCTTCTAAATTTTTTTCATAAGCGATCTATATATTATCATTCAATGAACTTCAGAATTCCAAAACTCACCTATCTAGTAAATCAAATTCTTAAACCAAAAGTAATAGAAAAACTCTTGATATGAAATCAAATGTCATATTATAGCTCATTTACATTGATAGAAACATATCTAGGGGACAAAACGTACAATATATAATATTAGGCAAACACTTGCATGCATCATGATGCAAATAACACTATATGAGATGGGTCAGTCAAATCCGCTTTTGACCCAGTCAACGCGGGTCAACCCGCGCTATGACCCGGTCAACGCGGGTCAACCCGCTTTGATCGGGTCAACCCATAAAAAAACTGTCCAAAGTGAGTACCAACCTTCTTAAAGAAACCAAACTCTCGGTTCTAAAAGAGTTGTGTACAAAGTTGTGTATAAAGTTGAGACAACTTTGCATACGCAGCGAAAATTTAAAACAGAAACAATGGATTAGAATTTTCACAAGATTATATTTCTATAATCTTGCGAAGTGCCTCAGGGTGAAATCTTCACTATATAAAATATGTGAATTACAAAAACACTACCAAATAAACTCTCACTAAATATTAAGACACTTTATCTCTTCCTTCACAGGAGGTTGGGACTAAAGTTGTCTTAACTATATCTAGTAGAAACGGATAAATACGAGAACTCAAAATTTTACAATATCTAAAAAGCTATATTAAAAACTCGTATGTAACACTAACTATCTGAACCTTATATATACACAGCTCATTGCTTGATCCCTACTCAAAGCAACCGATCCACTAAGCCTTGATCTCCACAAACTGCACTCCTATATTTCCGGCGCAACTTCCGGAACAACCGTGGCTTCCGGCGTAACTTCCGGAACAACCGTGGCTTCAGCAGATCGTTGGACTTGGTCAAATCCCATATGCTCATATTTTCTCTCAACAGATTTTATCCTGCAAGAAAGACAAAAACTCCAAATATACAATATAAACAAATATTCCTAAATCTATGATACACTTCAAAACGGTATCAACAATCTCCCCCTTTTTTGGCTTTCTTCCCAAAACCAAACAAAAACCAAGAGTTAAAATTACTCCCCCTGAAGCAACATAATCAAATCACAACAATCATGAAAAGTTTAAAGAAAAGTTAGCTAAACAGTTACTCCCCCTGTCACCATGACTGTAATAAAAACATATATTCACAGCAAATGCATACATATCTGCATGCAATCAAAAATATATAAAAGTTAGGGTAGAAAATAAAAGTTGTTCAGAAAGTTGTACTGCAACAAATAAAATAGTTGTTTGTTTGTTTCATCCAATCAACATCAACAAAATACTGCAACACACTGCAGTCTTCTACTTCTTCATGCTTCTCCCCCTCACTCCTCATCTTCATCTTCTTCATCACTTGGTCCGTGGTGACGGCTAGGGCCTTCTCCCCCTTTTTAGGAAAAAAGGAGTCATTCAAATATCCTTCGTTGCCCTTCAAGGAGAGCAATCTGCGAGGAGAAGAATGCTATTTGCTCCTGCAAAACAAAGACAGGTAGAGAACACATTAACTCGACCGAGGGATCCTCTTCAGTTGAGACATCAATCCACGGGAGATCTTTGTGCCTCTTCTCACTCAAGAAGGCAGGTTGTACAGTTTGGAGAGGGAGCTTGGATGTGAGAACATCTTTCTTTTTCGGCTTCAACCCTTGCTCAATAAGCATGCTATAGATGAGAGAAGGTACGATCAACTTTTTGGTAGACTTTGCCACAGCAACTTCAGCAACATCATTAAAAATGTGAGTGCCTAAGTTGAATTTTTCTTCCTTGAAGACTTTGTAGAGTAGACACACATGCTCAAATGGCACAACTGTTTTATTGGATGTAGGAATCCAATTTGACACAGAAATCTTGTGCAAAGTTGCAAAAAGAGAAGTAAGAACCGAAGCTATACGGTTAGGCCTTCTGTTCACTATCCACACATCTGCACGGCCACCCGTAAGCAAATTCTCCATCTCAACTTCTAGCTCCTCATCAGTCTCAACATCAGATTCAACAACATTTGGAGCGGCTAAAAATTTGTTAATGCGAGAAGGAGTGAAAGAGTAAATTTTCCCACGGACATAAACTTTCCCAAACATCTTAGAGGAGGGGTTAGCAAAATCAACAGGCAGATTTGAATAAAACTGCTTCACAATCTCAGCAACATAGGGTTTCACATAAGTAACACTTCTAAAAACTTTCCTTTTATGCAGAAAATCAACCAAATTATATTGTGCAAAATCCTTCAAATCAACTGCCCTATCATGAATGAACTCCCTTTTCCTAAAGCTATCCCAATTCTTCTTAGCAGCCTCATTGTAAAAACATTCATTCAAAGCCTTAATTACCTCAAGCTCGGAGTCGGAGTCGGTATCGGCCTCAGTAGGAGAAGCTCCCCGTTTGACCTTTTTGACTGACTTGCCCTTCGACTTCAACCCCGACGAGGAAGGCAATTTCCTCTTCCCTTTCCGAGAGGCAGCAACCTCCTCTTCAAGCTCTTCGTCCTCCTCGGCTTCTGAGAGTTGATGAGAGGCCGATTTTTCAGCAGATTCATCGGAGGAAGCACCAAATTGATCCTCACCCTCGGCATCACTGTCGATGTGGATGGGTTCTTTGGAAGCTTGAGAGGGACGACTTGTTCGAGATATACGCTTTGAACGACGAGATGGATGAACCCTAGGAGTTTTAGAGGGTTTCTTCGATGGAGGAGAAGGGGTCGGCGAAGGCATTACCTCCGGCTGTGGTTCCACCTCGGCAAGGGAGAACGGAACGGCAATAGGGCTACCACCTTGTTGAGCAGCTTCCTCAGACGGATGGGCTGAGTCCTCTTGGTCTTCGGCCAAAATTGGAGTGTCGAGCTCCGGAAAAACGAACGACGGCATCACTATGCCGCTCGGAGCGATGATAATTGCCTGTTCGGCCGTCGGCGTCAGGACGAAGGACGGCATTGAGGTCGGTGCCAGGAGAGGAAACGGCTGAGACTGAATCTCCGAGCTTTCCACCTCTGGAGAGATCTCCATTGGTGCATTCCCTCGAGAAGACGAAAGTAAAATGCTAGGTCGGAGAAGAGGGGTGGTGTCCAGTGAAAGTAGACGAAAAGGATTAGGTGCGAAGGAGCGGGGAGGAGACGGCTGCGGTGGAAACGTCGAGAGGTGGCGGAGGTAAGCAGAAGCTTCAGGATCTGTCATAAATTCCTCCAATTGCTTCATTTTCTCCGGCGTCATTTTGGAGAGGATTTGAGAGAGAGAGAGAGAGAGAGAGAGAGAGAGATAGCTTCTTGGAAGATGAATGGTTGAAGGAGTGAAAGATGAGGAGAGAAATAAGGGTTATGTGAATAGTGGAGCAACAGACTTAGAATAAAGACGGGAATTTTAAATGAGTAGTCTAACAAACAGATTCGTCCCGCCACAAAAATAGGGATCAATAAATTAACGATATAGTCAAAGATGAAATTAAAGATAGAGTAAGATACACTTCCGGATTCACTCAACTGACTTTCATTTTTTTTTTATTATTAACAATTGTTGTCATAGATGATGGAATATTCAGAACACTTTTGACACATCATAGAAGATTCTTCAAGAAGAGAGCAGATGGTGAATAGATGTATAACCAAGAGAATCTCATAAAAACCACTTATCAGAGGTCTTTGACCCAGTTATATGGTTTTTTAAGAACAATCATGATTTCACCTTTTACAGGCTTTTACATCCTCGAATCTGATCAACTTCACAGTCAATTATGATATATCAAAAGTTGTGACAACAGTTGGTTTAACTTTTGAACTCATATAGAACATAAGCCAAGAGATTTTCTCAAAGATGAGAATCTCTCATAGCTAAGAGCTTTTGTGAAAATGTCAGCCAGTTGAGAATCTGTACTAATGTACTCCAACTTTAATAACTTCTTTTCGACTAAATCTCTAATAAAGTGATACCTTAAGTGGATGTGTTTGGATTTTGAGTGGTGAACAGGGTTCTTTGCAAGGTTGATTGCGCTTGTATTGTCGCAAAGCATCACTAGGGAATTGCTCTCCAACCCATAGTCATCTAACATTGACTTTAACCAAATCAGTTGTGTTGCACAACTTCCAGCTGCTACATACTCCGACTCAGCTGTGGACAACGAAATGCAATTTTGCTGTGCCAGGAGATGAGATTGTTGCCTAGGTAACAGCATCCTCCACTTGTGCTTCTTCGATCATCAGTTTCTCCAACCCAGTTAGCATCACTGTATCCCACAAGATCTGAAGTTGTGTCCTTTGTGAACCAAAGTCCCAGTTCACAAGTGCCAGCAACATATCGAATGATCCTCTTAACAGCTTTCAGGTGCTCTTCCTTTGGACAAGATTGGAATCGAGCACATGCACAAACACTGTACATTATATCTGGCCTGCTTGCAGTCAGATACAGAAGACTTCCGATCATCGATCTGTACAATGTTGGGTCAACTTCAGGTCCAACTGCATCATTCGACAGTTTCTCCATTGTGCTCATGGGGGTTCTCATGTGTTTTGCACTTTCTAGACCAAACTTCTTCACAAGGTTCTTTGCATATTTCGTCTGTGAGACGAAAACTCCATTTTCTTTTTGCTTGACTTGAAGGCCGAAGAAGTTGCTAAGTTCCCCAACCATGCTTATCTCGAAGGAGGTTGACATGGCTTTCACAAATTTCTTCAAGGCTTTCTCACTCGTTGACCCAAACACTATGTCATCGACATAAATTTGAGCTATGGTTAGAAAGTTGTTTTCCTTTTTGAGAAAAAGTGTCCTATCCGCATGTCCCCTGTAAAAACCAAAATTAAGCAAAAATTCAGTCAAACGACTATACCAAGCTCTAGGAGCTTGCTTTAGTCCATATAAAGCTTTGTGTAGTTTGTACACATAATCAGACTTTGAAGGATCTTCGAATCATTTGGGTTGTTCCACATATGCCTCCTCTTCCAAGATCCCATTGAGAAAAGCTGCCTTAACATCCATCTGGTGAAGAGTGATGTTAAGATAACATGCAATAGCGAACAAAAGCCTGATTGACTCTATTCGTGCAACTGGAGCAAATGTTTCATCATAGTCTATGCTTTCTACTTGAGTGTATCCTTGGGCAACTAGGCGAGCCTTATTTCTAATGATGTTTTCAAACTCATCAGTTTTATTTTTGAATATCCACGTAGTCCTGATGACATTAACTCCATACGGTCTGGGCACTAGTGTCCAGACTTTGTTTCTCACAAATGCAAGTAATTCGGTCTGCATTGCACTAATCCAAAACTCGTCTTTTAAGGCTTTAGTTACATTCCTAGGTTCAATCAAAGACAGAAACACAATTATCCCAACTTCATTGATGACACATGACAAACACACCATCCTTACCATTTCCTTGTGGTTGACAACTGAGTTACCTCTAGTTCAGACCCCTTCGTAAACATCTCCAATGACTTGGTCTATTGGATGATCTTTGCGAATTCTTTTCGGTGGGTCTCTTCTAGCACTGCCTTGTACAGGGATATCTGAATCTTCTTGCTCATAATCAGATTCAGGTTCATTTTTTGGTGTATCCTCAGTTGCCGTTGAAGTGGGCTCAACTTCTGGGTGCATTCTTTCTTCTACTTCTGTGTCACTTGTTCTACATCTACTCTGTATCTCAATCAAACCATCAGTATCATCAACAGGAGTATAAAGACTGGCCAAATCATCAAACCTTACATTCACACTCTCCATTACAGTTTTGGTCTTAAGGTTATACACACGGTAAGCATGACTGTTGAGGGAATAACCAATGAACACACCTTTGTCACTTTTAGGGTCAAACTTGTACAAATAGTCCCTATCATTTAAAATGTAACAAACACAACCAAAAACATGCAGATATTTAAGATTGGGTTTTTTACCATTAAGAATCTCATATGACGTCATGGTGGTTCCGGTTCTTAAGTTCACTCGGTTGCTTACATGACATGCAGTGTTTAAAGCTTCAGCCTAAAACCGATTAGCCAACTTCTTTGAATGCAGCATCACCGTGGCCATCTCTTGTAGGGTTCTATTCTTTCGCTCGGCCACACCGTTTTTCTGGGGTGTCTTTGGAGATGAGTACTCGTGATGAATTCCTTCCTTCGTGCAAAAGTTGAGAAGTTGAATATTCTCAAACTCCCTCCCATGATCTGATCTTAGTCTCTTGACACGAGCATGGTAAAAAATTTTGATCGTGGCATACAACTCCAAGAAGGAATTATATGTTTCTCCCTTGTTACTTAAAAATTTTACCCAAGTATATCTAGATAGATCATCTACAATCACAAAGGAATACCATTTACCTCCAAGACTTTCAACTTCAGCTGGTCCCATAAGATCCATATGAAGTAGTTCGAAGCAGCTTTGAGTTGTGAAAGGTCTCTCAGAAGTTGTCACAACTGGGTGCGACGCTTTAACTTGTTTTCCTTTTTGACAATCTCCACAAAGGCTAGGACTTGAAATGTTCAACTTGGGAACTCCTAAAACAGCATTTAGTCTTTGAAGATTCTTCATATTGCGGAAGTTGGTGTGTCCCAATTTTTGGTGCCAAAGTTGCACTCCATTTACCTGCGCACTTAGACAACTGTTTTTGCTAGTCTCATAAATATTATTGGAAGACCTTACCCCTGAGATCACATGATTTCCGTTGTTGTCCATCACAGTGCACCTTTCTTTATCAAAGATGACACTGAAGTTGTAATCACATGGTTGACTAATGCTAATGAGATTTGCAGTCAGCCCTTCAACATGTGATACATTGGCCAGCTTTGGGAGTCCAGGACTGTCCAAGGTTCCTCGTCCAACAATCTTGCCATTTGACCCTCCTCCAAAAGTTACTTCACTGCCATTGATTCTTTGATAGTTTGATAGATAACATCTGGAGCCTGTCATGTGACGTGAACATCCACTATCAAAGTACCATGTGGTCAAGTCATTATCTGTCGATGCAGTGAAGACCACTTGGCAGGTAACTGTTGGCGTAACTTTGGGTCTCCATACCAGTTTCTTGGACTTGTCACCTTTGTTTGAGAGAATAGGATTTGATGCTTGGCTCTTCAGATGCATCTCCTTATGGTGTTCCTGCAAAAACTTATGACAGAAGGGCTTAATGTGTCCAGGAAGAAAACAGAAGTGACAAATGTACCTCCTACGTTTTTTCTTTGCTGTCGAAGTTGTGGGAACTTCCTTGGCTTTCACAAATGGTTTGCCATGAGTAGACAAAATCTGAGTGAAGGCTGGTCTTGCACTCGAATCATACCCAACGCCATGTGAAGTTATCTGAGTTTGAGACAGAACTTCATCTAGTTTTGAGGTTCTCGTGTTGAGTCTTTTAAAGGTTTCATCAGCACGATTAAGTTTAATTCTCATGTTGTCCAACTCAGCATCCTTCTTTGTCAGCATGACTTCCAGCTTTTGTAGTGGGGCCTTTTGCACATAAACTTCCTCAGTTAGTGAATCCACCACTTTGCACTGTTTGGACCATTTGACGTACAGTTCCTTATAAAGTTCCTGCATCTTTATCAGTAACTCCAGAGTTTCCTCTTCCGTAACTTCTTCCTCATTTTCTACAGTGGACACAACAGTGTTGAAACAGAAAAGAGTGTTATAGTAGGACTCATCATACCTATCTGAAGTTATCTCAACTTCGGTGTAGTTTGACTTGTCCTCTTCAACACATACTGCAGTTAAGGCTGCCTGCTCAGTTGATGGATCATTAGGAATCTCCTCTACATAAATTCCTGAGGTGTCAAGCTCACTATCGCTAAGGGATAGAAAGTTGACATGCTTTCCCAGTTTACAAAATGTGTTGGGACACTCGTTGGCAAAGTGTCCGAAGCCCTTGCATTCATAGCATTGAACTGTAGAGAAGTCCATCACTTCCTCAGGTCGAAAGTGATCAGATGCAGCACGCCTAATGATTTTTGGTTCCTTTCCTGGTGAGATAAGTCTGTCATAAAGAACCAAAGATCCGGAGGCATCATTTCGAGGCTTTCGTTGTTCTCTACCTCTCACTTATTGTTTTTCTTTGTTGGCTCGAATGAAAGAATTAACTCTTCGGGTGAAAAGAGCATAATCTAGGTCCTTCTCAGTGATTTCTTCAAGATCTTCATATTCTTCTTCAACGTAGGCCGAAGTTGTCTTTGAAGTTGTCCCACAGTCAAGGCGATTCCCTTCTTCTTCTGTCCACCCTTTTCATTTAGTTCCATCTCGAATGTCTTCAGATCATTCATCAGTTTGGTGAAATCCAGAGCTTCAGTAGTTGTAGCAGTATCAATTGCAACCACTTTCATGTCAAAACGAGAAGTTAAAGTCCTCAAAGTTTTTGAAACTAACCTCTTATTAGTAATTGGATCACCCAAATCATTGCACTCATTGGCAATCTCCAGTAGTTTGTTGCAGTAGTCTCCTACGGACTCATCATCCTCCATCTTCATGTTTTGAAACTTTGTGGTGAGAATCCGATGCCTTGATTCTTTAATTCCAACATCACCTTCGCAATGCTGCTGGAGTATATCCCAAGCTTCCTTAGCCATCTCACAATTTCTTATAAGTTTGAACATCTGAACATCTAGGGAGGATTGAATCGCGTTGAGCGCCTTGTCATTAAAGGTGGCTTCTTCATTTTGTTCTCTAGTCCATTCTGACTGTGGTGTACGACATGTATCTCCTTCAGCATCCACGGTCTTGGGGTGTGTCCATCCTTTTTGTACTGCATTCCATGCTCTTGCATCAATCAACTTGATGCATGATCTCATCTGAACTTTCCAAAAGGAATAGTTCATGCCATCTAGAACGGGAGGTTTGTTGAACAGCGGGTTCGTGCAATCCATTGTGCTTACGAAAACAGGATCACCACTTAGTGTATCAAGTGTCTGCTTTGATACCAATTGAAGAAACTGAACTCTCGGTTCTAAAAGAGTTGTGTACAAAGTTGTGTATAAAGTTGAGACAACTTTGCATACGCAGCGGAAATTTAAAACAGAAATAATGGATTAGAATTTTCACAAGATTATATTTCTATAATCTTGCGAAGTGCCTCAGGGCAAAATCTTCACTATATAAAATATGTGAATTACAAAAACACTACCAGATAAACTCTCACTAAATATTAAGACAATTTATCTCTTCCTTCACAGGAGGTTGGGACTAAAGTTGTCTTAACTATATCTAGTAGAAACGGATAAATACGAGAACTCAAAACTTTACAATATCTGAAAAGCTATATTAAAAACTCATATGTAACACTAACTATCTGAACCCTATATATACACAGCTCATTGCTTGATCCCTACTCAAAGCAACCGATCCACTAAGCCTTGATCTCCACGAACTGCACTCTTATATTTCCGGCGCAACTTCCGGAACAACCGTGGCTTCCGGCGCAACTTTCGGAACAACCGTGGCTTCAGCAGATCGTTGGACTTGGTCAAATCCCATATGCTCCTATTTTCTCTCAACAGATTTTATCCTGCAAGAAAGACAAAAACTCCAAATATACAATATAAACAAATATTCCTAAATCTATGATACACTTCAAAACGGTATTAACAATTCTTATTAAAAAGTATCACAAAACATTCGAAAAGTACCATCTGTATCATTAAAAAAGTAAGGGGTCTGCTAGTTATTTTATATAAGTTTATTTAGTTCAAATTCTGATTTTTTTTTTCAGTTTTTATATTGTATGTGTTGAGATTAATCTAAAACAATCATCATTCCAATAATTTGCAAAGGAAAGCAAAACACGAGTTCGGTAAAATAAAAAGTATCATGTGGTAAGCAGAAAAGTATCAAGTACGATAAAGAAAAGTATCAACATGAGATTAATATTATCATCATTTCAACTACAATAAAAAGTACCATGTGCCACGTGGCCGCCTGAAATAGGCGGAAATAACCGCTGTTGCACGCAAGTCCACCTCATAATATTATATATGAACAACAATTTCCTTTTTTATTTACATACGAATTATAAAAACTTCACCTTCATAACTAATAATTAAAATCTAAGTTGAATTTAATGAACGTACCACATACAAAGCAAAAAATAATATACTGAATAACAAACCCGTGTATCAGATTAATGAGAAATGAATTTAGAGTAGCCATGTTTTGGTCGGAAAGAAGATGGGATGATAAGATTCAAAATCTCCAAACAAAAGTAGAATTCTCACAAGCAAAAAAATGGTTTTTGGATGAAAATAAATGATTCTCAAAAGAAGAATTGATTTGCCTCGCCACCGGCAGCTCATCACTTCTTTTCTTGTGTTAATTTGGATACATTTCCAATTTCTATTATTCTCACTATATCTCTTTCATGAAGAAGATGATCGGAGATTATACGTGAAAGAAAAAATTGAAATTTGAACCAATCTACAACGCCTAACTTGAAAACTAAAAAATTTTAGAATCTGTGATGGATCAAATATTAATGTCTCATATAAAATAATTGCATGTTGTTTTACATACTGCGTTAGTTTCAGTTTTTAGATTTCGAAATGGTGAACCGTTTTTGTGCGGCGTGGTTTAGGTTCAGTTATTGTAAGTAAATAGTAATGCAGCAGAAACTGCTAATTAATATTGAAATTACAGAAATGGACAAAATTTGGCGCAAAATTTGAATTCAGCAGAAACTGTGTTTATATATATATAGATAGATATAGATTTAGTCTATACTCTATACAAATGATAAAAATATGTTTGGAGATATTTTTTAATGGATAGAGTTATGATATAGAATGTAACGACCCAAAATCATTTTAAATTGGTCGTTACCATTATTTTTAAATATTGATTCAAGCGAGTTATTGATATTTTTACGTTCCTATAAGTCGCGCCTTAATTATTTAAATATTTACGTGGAATATGTAAATTAAATTATTTACATATTTATTTAAGGTTATAAAAATTAATTGTTAAAGTAAAGTTTTTATCTATTTATTTATTTTGGTCCCTATTATTTAGTAAGGCCGGAAGGTGTTAAATATTTTAGAAAAAAAAAATTAACCATTTTGAAAAAAACAACATATTTAAAAATCAAAATTTCATCTCTTTTCATATGGATAAATCAAGGGAAATTTAATGCTAATAATTCTTCCAATTTTTTTGACTAATTAAATTGCATGAAATCAATTTTTATCAAATCAATTAATCAATTACAATAATTTATGCCATTAAATTTGGGATTTGACTCAAATCAATCCCCACAAATGTGTTGCTTCCATTTTCATATACCAAAATTCTAATATAAATAAGAGCATTTTCATTCTCCAAACCACACCAAAAGCAATCAAAGCAAATCCTTTATTTTTCTCTGGTTTTCGAAAGTCATGAACTCATTTGATGATTTTTCTTTCACTAGCTTTTTAATGACCACACACACACACACACACACACATATATATATTTTAGGCGCGCGTGGATTAAATTAATCCGTTACGTTTCAAGTTCAAGTAAAGGTGGGGAATCCAACGTGGATTGTTATGCAATAATTCATTTATCCTTATTATGCATTTTATGTAGTTTATATGTGGAAATTATATGTTCGGCCTACGGGCTGCAGGAAAAGTTACTCAACCTACGGGTTGCATGTTCGGCCTAAGGGCCGCAGGAAAATGACACTCTATGCTATGTATTTATTGTTCATATTGTGTATAATTTGGATAAATACAGTAACCCCACTGAGTTAATAGCACTCACCCCAAAGCTATTTATTTTTCAGGCTAAGGAAGCTCGGGCGATGACGTGGAGACGGAGTGATGGTCAAAACTAATTAAATATTAATTTTATTTTAAATAGTGCTTCCGATGTACTAAACCTCTTTTATTGAATAAATGAGATATTTATATTTATGAAATTTTGGGACGTCACATAGAATATAAGATTTTTATCGATTCAGAACACGAAATATGGTTAATCTATCAATTTATCATTTGAAATATGAAAATTATTGATCCATGATCTGAAAGATAAAAAATATCTATCCCGGACCTCAAATTCATCCATTTTTATTCTTTTTATTTTTAATTAATTTTATATGAAATTTTAATGAATTTTTTTTATTAGTTGTCTATTAAATTTAATAAATAATTTGTTAACAATAAAAAGGAATCAATTAACATGATTTTGAGGTCCTATATTGATAGTTTTATCTTTTAGGTCCTTAATTGATCATCTACATGAAGACCACAAAATATTATATCAAAAATAAAACATTTAATACTTTCAAAATATTATCTCAGAAAATAAACATTCAATACCTTTTTTATTGTATAGTTTATTATATTCATCAATTTATTTATAATTGGAAAATATCATACATCCAATATATCTAATTTAGTTTTAGGTTAAGGTCCAATTAAGCACGGAATATATTTCCCAATGAGCAACCGACAGGGAACAAAAAAATTGTCTCAATTAGCACTTTAAACTTCACATTTCGACTCAATTTGCACATTTATTAATGGTATGAGCGACGGGGGTTCACGAATGTTTTCTAACACACAAAAATATATTTTTTTTCACACATGTTTAATCTATACTAATTTTATGAAGATTAAGAGTAATTATATAGATTTTGAGTAATTACACTTGTTACAAAAAGAATGTGTATTAGTGTATGGAATATGTAAAAAATATATTTTTATTTGTGTTAGCAAAATATCCGTCAATTTCCTTTACTCACACACTTAATAACACACTTAATAGAAGGGGCAAACTAGGTCAAGTTATGAAGTTTAAGAAGCTAATCGAGATAAAACTTTATTTGAATGTTAAGATACTAGTTTAGACTATCTTCAACCCAACTGTAAATTTCATTTTGCAGTTAATAAGCTGCTCCAACCCACCTCCAAACCCAACACCATTTTGTTGTAAAACCTCAAATGTGAACAGTGTATAGTGTATACCCATATATACAGATGTACTGTTCATCACTGCATGTTACATTTTCAAGAATCTGAAATTGCAAAATAATCCTTCTTAATTTCTTCTTCTCATCTTTCATTCTTCAATTTTGTAATTGGGTATTTTCTGCATCGCATGCATTCCAATTTTTCATAATTCCCCACTGAAATTGCACCTATACATACAAATTGTTGTATGCACATGATATGGAACATCCAACACCTCATTTGTTGGCCTCACAAACACAACATTTCTCCGTCAAGCGATACAACCACCGTAGCCACCGCGGCGAGGGCGGCAGACCGGTGGAGATGGCCAAATAGCACTCACACTCGGAGAATAGCGAGAGCAGTAGCGTCGGAGAGAGGCACGGCGAAGGCGAGATGCGCCGCGCGGCGCTGGATTGCAACCTCGCCTCGCTCTGCGATCACATTCAATCGGAAGGGTTTAACAATGGCGTGTTCTCCGACGTTGTTTTGAACGCCATGGGATCCACTTATCACCTCCATCGCCTCATTCTCTTCCGGAATTCTTACTTTCGGTATGCCGTGTTTTCTCTTTTTTCATATTAAAATATTGTAATCTATTGAAGCGTGTATTTTATGAATTGCTATAAAATGTAAGCTAACTATTTGTTTGAGGCTTGAATAGAAGTTGCAGCCATTTTTTTTTCTTTACTACTCATGTTGTGTTGTGTTTTTTTTTTTTTGTGAATTATGCCTCTGTATTACTGGAAGATGTAACCTACTTTACATTGTGTTTCTTCGGTTATGAAGACCACTGATAACAATAGAAATAACTTGCTCTATAAAGATGGATAATCGATATGACAAAAGCTGTTGTACTAAAATAAATATTACGTCTTAGTTTTTTATATTGCAAAATAGCAAAAAAAAAAAAAAAAGAGGTTCAATTTATAAATTTTGATAAATATATGGGTATTATGGAAATAAACATGATAAATAGTAAAATGTTGAATATACCAAGAATATTATTTTTGAGTTTGGATTTAGGTTTGTGGATTGGAAATAAATTAGTGTTTGATGTCACACTTGCTCCATTTTAGATTTGGATTTGGGTATTTGCATTGGAGATGGTCTTAGGAGGCAAATTGAAGCTTATCCATTTAGTTTTTTTTATTAAATCATAATCATTTAGTTTTTCTAATAAATCATATAATTGAAGCAAGATTTAAAAGCATACACACGCTAATATATAGATACACTTTCATAAATTGGACAAATAATAAATTAGGCCCAATGGGCCGACGGAAAGAAGCCCCTTAGGGTTTAGAGAGGTGAGTTATCTTTATCTCCACAGCGCTTTCGTTCACAAACCCTAAGGGCTACGACTGAAGAGTTTTCTCATCAGGTTTCTCTCTCTACACTCTGCCTTCTCTCTCCTAATACGCTGCTCGCAGAGTTGTGTGCCTATGCTTTCATCTTGATTAAGCATTTCAATTGGTTTTGAATTTATACTGGCAAGTTTTTTATTCTCTCTTCCCTGCGGTTTTTGTTGTGGATGTGCAGGAATTTGCTGCGATACACGAATATCTTGAACGATGAGGTGAGATTAAGCTTTAATACTTTATTAATTAACATTATTGTCGATTTTTTTTCTTTTGCTCAGATGTGATTTAGATTTTTCCTTATTTTTTTTGTCGATGTTTTTGTTTTGCTCAGCTGCTTCCAATTTTTCAGTGACCTTCACAATTATTCAGTTATGTGGATGGAATTAATGTATAGAGTAAAATGGTCTGAGAGAAATTTTTGGTGTATGATTGTTGGATATGAACCTGTGATCTGAATTGTGCGTACTATGTGAATGTTATGCGTTGTAAATCATTGAGCTTTTCAGATGAAATGCACACTATTTTCCTGTCGGATCAGCGGAGTTTGTTTCGATTGACACGCGCACGACAGTTTTTTCTCATTGCAAACAATTTATAATGCATTTTCTGTTTGAAATTATTTGAGAAGACTTGTGTGTAGAAATTATTGTTATGTGACTTGCTGATTTGGCTTTGCCTGCCACGATTTTGCAGTAAGCTTCAGAGTGATGCCCTGAGAGAAGCCATCACTCAGATTGTATCGGACTGCAAGGAGAAAAAGAGAAACTTCACTGAGACTGTTGAGCTACAGATTGGTCTGAAAAACTATGACCCACAGAAGGATAAGCGTTTCAGCGGTTCTGTTAAGTTGCCCCATATTCCCCGCCCAAAAATGAAAATTTGCATGCTTGGTGATGCTCAGCATGTTGAAGAGGTACAAGATCCCTTGTTACTCGTAACTCGTGCTATTCAGTAGGAAAGATGAGATGGTTTTGCGTATAATGACAAATAGTATGAGATCCATTCTTCGCTTCTCATTAGTGTAATCCATGCTTTTTTCCTTCTCTTTTGTTTAACTGATAAGTTGATTTTGCTGTTATTCACACAATACATAAGTAGCCAGGTTTTGTGTAATTGGGGAAAACATCATAAAATAAATTGTGATGTTTGGTTAATTTTTCCTTTGAAGTATTCATCTGGTTTTTTTTCATTCATGCATGTGGAACCGCTTGATTTGATATTTAGTTTGAGGTTGCTATCTGCTTGTGATTATTAGTCAAACTTTTTTGCTTAATTCAGATGTCATGTCGTTTTTAGATTCACTCAATTCAATGAATGCATTATTGTAGACATTCTATATGATATACTTCTTGATGTCTACTTTATGTGAAAAAAACTCTCATTTCTGCTAAGGAATTTTAATTTATCCTGATTTGAAGCTTATATGTCGTTGTTTCGATCTTTTTTTTCCCACTTACATGATGTGCAAATATATCCACAGGCTGAAAAAATTGGTTTGGAATCCATGGATGTTGAGGCCTTGAAAAAGTTGAACAAAAACAAGAAATTGGTGAAGAAGCTCGCCAAGAGGTATCATGCTTTCTTAGCCTCAGAAGCTGTTATCAAGCAGATTCCGCGTCTTTTGGGACCTGGCCTAAACAAAGCTGGTAACTTCTGCTCCTTTGCTGGGTTTTTTCCCCAAGTATGTATGAGTACTTAGGAATGTGTTGTCAACTGCAAATCACAGTAACCTGTCTTCCATACAGTCTTCATTTGAGGATATTGTTTATATAGTTAATCTTTCTCTACTTCAATGCAGGAAAGTTCCCTACTCTTGTGAACCACCAGGAATCTCTCGAGTCCAAGGTGAATGAAACTAAGGCTACCGTCAAGTTCCAATTGAAGAAGGTGCTCTGCATGGGAGTAGCGGTTGGGAACTTGGACATGGAAGAAAAGCAACTCTTTCAGAACATTCAAATGAGTGTTAATTTCCTCGTCTCTCTTCTGAAAAAGAACTGGCAAAACGTGAGTCCATCTTACCGTTCTTGTATAAATTATAACAATATATATTGTCTTTTCATGAGATGTTTCAAGATTTAAAGCCTTGCTAATTAGTTTCCGGCCTTTTTTATTTCAACAGGTTAGGTGCCTGTACTTGAAGAGTACCATGGGCAAGACGCAACGCATCTTTTGAGCGAGTTCTTCACTATTTGGAGGTTTAGGAAAGAGTCTTCAGTTTCTGTCCTTTTTTTTTTGTAAGTTGAATACTTTGACATGGGAATTTTTGTCTCGCATCCTTGTTAAATGGAGGTTGTTTAATTTTGTCTATGTTTGAGATGCTTTGGGTTATACTCTAATATCTCGTTTAAATATATCTTGAATGGTGTCTAAATTGCACTACTGTTTTGGTTTTATTTGTGGCAATTGCATTTCTTGGTAGTTTGTGTGGTTTTATTCTGGAAAATTTCAATCTCTATGTTGTTTAACATATTTGACACAATGCTAATTGATGGTTTATGATGCCCAAATGTACGGTTTTACTTTTGCTAAATTGTTTTTAACTTGAAGCTAATTTTATTTGTACGGTATTACTTTTTCTAAATACTATTGTTTGGTTAATGTATACAATTAAGGAAAAAAATATGATATAGCAATTATTTTAAAACTGGCAGAAGTGTCAAAATCAACCAAGATTTTTTACCTTATTTTATATTAATTATAGCATGTCTCACAAATTTAATCTACTTATTCTGAATTTTGATAGTTTGGATGGCGATTCATGTAAAATATGGTTATTGGTAAATATTCAATAACTGTTTATGCTGTTTACTCTCTCTTATTTATAAATAAGATTAATTTTTATTTTTTTGATGGCGATTCATGTAAAATATGGTGATTGGTAAATATTCAATAATTGTATATGTTGTTTACTTTCTCTTATTTATAAATAAGTTCAATTTTTTATTTTATTTTATCGACATAAAGTGCGGATGGGCCAACCCCAAAACTGCATAAAAAAGGGGACAACACGGTGCGTACACGCTGTAAGTGTGGCACCTGACTACCTGAGGTGCACCGTGCACGCCCCTGATTTTTTTTCATTATTTTTAAAAATACTTCTCAAAAAGTATATATATTCTAAAATAAAAATAACAAATTCTAAAATTGAATCGCTGACGGTTCTCGTTGTACACTCACCTATCACTAACGTGCACACTAATTAAATTTTTTTAAATAAACATTGATCTAAAATAAAATTAAAGTGAATTAATTTAAGTAGAATCGGAGGAGGAGAGATCCTCTAGTCCCAATTTTGTGTGTCAACATTAAAATTATATATTAACTAATAATTTTTTTGTAATAATAAAAATTATTATATTATAACTAATTATAATTAATATTTATTGCTACAAATTGAAATTTTAAAAAATTATGTACCTTAAGTTTGAAATAATCAACCCCAAAAATCAATTATATTAACTAAAAATGAAAATTAAATGTTAAAAAATAATTATAAACTCTAACTGGATGGAATAAATTTTAAATAAAATCAAAATTGAAGAAAACAATGAAAGAAAAAGTAATAATGGTGAGGATTGGTACACAGTTGACACATACAAGATCTCAAAGTGGAATCGGAGAGTACCATAACTTAAATTTAAATTACTCTGTCAGTCTCACATATTTGGTCAAAACAAAATATTTGTAAATGATTATGAAAATAGTATTATATTGGAATATAATTAGAGAAATTTAGTATTTCTTAGTCGGTTGAAGCATCAGATGTATTGATTGGCCACTAACTCATAATAAGAACCAATGGATCTGCAATTCAATCAAATTATATATATATATATATATATATATATATATATATATATATAAAGGAACAATCTAAAGTTAAATTACAAATAAAATAAAATAAATTGAAAACACATACACACACTGTTAACCTACCCTAGCTAGCAATGGAAAAGGTCGTATAAATTTATAATTTAATATCACCTAATTGCTAATTGAACAAATTCATCTACCACCAGTAATTACAACTATCGAAACGTTACCATTAATTATTATTTATAATAAGTCTGCAAATCACACAGAGGAAGTTAACCATATTTGGCAAGCCAGATGTGATAGGAATAATTTTTTTCCGCTGTGTAATAGCCTGCAAACCACACAGGAGAAGTAAACCACACATGGCAAGCCAGGTGTGACAGACTCACACCTAGTGGTGTTAGTGAGATTCGAACTTGAGACATTTGGCCTCAAAATATCACCACTTCACCACTGGGCCATCCCCAAGACACACTACTCAACTTTGTTAATCATAGAGGAACTAGTAGTAGTAGTAGTAGTAAGGATTCGAATTATTCTTCAATTTATCTTACATACTTTTCAATGAGTAACTACAAAATCATTACATGCAAACATCTACATGAAAAGTTAACCCTGGCTTGCCAAGTGTGGTTTACCTCCTCTGTGTGGTTTGCAGGCTATTACACAGGGGCGGAGTTTACCCAGTGCGCACCTCGATAGCGGCTGCGGGTTATCTTCGACAATAAAAAAAAAAAAAGTTAATATTATGGTAGTGTGGGCGGTCATATCATGCAGGGAATAATTAGCCTAATTACCCCCATCCAATTCCAAATTATTACCTTAGGCAGAGATTACCAAATAATTTGAAGTTACGCGCTTGGCTGTCTGAAATAACTTAAATATTGAATGATTTTTTTATTATTATTATTTTTTTTTTTGTATCTTATTTTATTTGAGTTGGGGATAGGAAATTGGGAATTCAACCATGGTCTCAACCTTATAATGCCATCTCCAACAATTTTTACCCGAACACAGTTAACTCTATACTACTGTATAGTTAAAATTGCAGATTTTCAATTTTCATTTCCAACAACATCACTCTACATTTCACTCTACAATGAAATATTCCTCTTTTATATTGTTTACTATTAATTTAATTTAAAAACAATCAACTTATTCAAAATAAAAATCAACATTTCATAATAAATAATTTAATAAAAGCATAAATTGCTTGTCATACACAATTACATCTCTGAATTTGAAAACTCCTCCCACAAATGATCAATCAAATATCCTAGCGAAAAGGCAGGAACAATAAAAAAGTGAACAATCCAACCAGTCTACCCTGGCGAAAAGGCAGGAACAATCCAACCAATCTATCCTACCAAATAATACTTTCGACTTTGGAAGTTATTTTCCAGATATTCCCGGTGCAGAATGTGGATCCGGAAGTGGTTTAGGAGATTATTAGCTAAAATAATTGTATTGTATTTTTAATATTGTACTCTTATTGTATTATGTTTGTATTTTTATTAATTATGTATTTGTATTGTTTATTGTAATATATTTGTGGCTTTGTATTGTTTATTATAATATATTTGTGGTTTTGTATTGTTATTGAAATGTTTATGTAATTTTATTTTTATTAATTATGTATTTTGTGTTTAATTATTTGTTTAAATTAATGTAATATTATTACTTAATCAATGTATAAAATGATTTTAAAATAATTGAAAGAAATCTAATAGAAAATAAAAAAAAAAACAAAGAAAATTGCCACAATATCTAATGAAGAAAAAAAAAAAGAAAAAAAAGAGGAGTTGCCGAGAGAAAACAGTACCTCAGTTATTTGACAAAAGTACTGTTCACACCCCTCAATTTACCGAACCGAACAGGTGACTATTGGATGAAAGATATTCCCAATTTTCACGCCACATTTCCTCTTTACCGAGCTACAACCAATCTCTTGGAGAAGTCCTAAGGCTACCCACAACAACAATCTGCACAATTGGTCATAGAATAAGATAAAAAAAAAAAAAAACTCAAAAGTTGTTCACCTCCTGCCGATCGATTGCAAATTCGGTTGGATGACCAACCAAGCGATCAACCAATCGTTTTAAAATTTTATTGCCACATGTCAAAATATGATTAGTCAATTATATTTTTATTGGATAAAATTTTATATTATTATTATTTTAGATAATAATGTATTAAAACAATATAAAAATTATATCATAATTCATATTTGTTTTGTCTATAAAATGAGCTCATTTTTTACATATTTTGAATCATATTAAAAAATCATCTATTCTCACTCATTTTCTCTCACTTGAACTTATGGATCCAAATAATCCAAATTTTTTCAAATTCCCAAATTCCAAACTCCTAAAATTATCAATATTATCAAAACTCACATTTTTCTCCGAATCTCAACCAAAATCCAATTTCTGAAAAAGTCCAACCATCACAAAATATCTCCCGTAATTTATTTCAAGATGTGCAACAGCCATCCACAAATTGAAAGACACCAAAAAAATATTTGGTCTGTGAAAGAAGATGTTGCTCTAATGCAAGCATGGTGTTTCGTTAGTGAAGATGAGGTTTGTGGAAAAAATCAAAAGAGTGCCTCTATATGGGGAAATGTGCACAAAATTTTCCATCAATATCGAGCAGAAAATTCAAAACAACAACTCGGTGATAAAAATAAAAATTCAATAAAAGGTCGTTGGCAACGACTAAATGCGAGCACGATGAAGTGGGTCGGCGCTTGTAAATAAGCACATCATTGAAAACGAAATAGAATGAGCCAAACAGATATTGACAAAGAAGCTCATGCCATTTATGAAGAAGACGGTTGCAAATTTTAAGATTTGATTGTATTTAATGAAGTCGTGATTAAACATGAAAAGTGGGCATTAAATATACATCATGATGCAATACGTTTACGTCCTGAAGATGATCAAGGTAATGAAGAGTGCGGGGGCAGCTCAAAAAGATCAAGAACTAACGAGGATAGAGAATATTATAGTATCTCACAAATTCCATAAGCTATAGAAACTCCAAGTAGTGACCGCTCAGAAATTCCCCGTCTTATAGGTAGAAATAAGGCGAATAAAAAAGAAAAAGGTAAGGCATCACAATCTATATCTACTAATGAAGTTGCTGAAGAGATTCGTGCATTTAGACTAACTAGAGAGAGTGAAGTTGAAGTAATGAACAAATTGGGAACTGCGAGACTCGATTTGGAGAATCGAAGACTAGAAAGAAAGTCATTAAAATCAAAAGAAATGATGTTGAATATATTGTTGGCCAAAGAACATTTAACTCCAGCAGACGAAGAATTGAAACACCGACTTTTGGCAATTATTTTTGGAGATTGGATTGTAGTTTATTTTCATGTTATTTAATTATTATAATTTATATGTTTAAATTTCAATCAATGAATAAGATGACAAATTTATGTGCCATCAATTAATAATCGTAAATTATGAATCTGCACAAGTTGGCATTCTGAATTTTTGAATTAAGATGACAAATTATATAACACAAGTTGGTATTCTGAATTTATATCGTTTCAGGATTTATAGAGTAGATAAGTATTTTTGGTACTATTCTATTCAAATTTCTACACAAGTTGGTTGGTACTATTCTCTTGAGCAGACTATATAGTAGATAAGTATTGGATTTTATGTCATGATTTTGGTACTATTCTCTTGAATAGACTATAGAGTAGATAAGTATTGGATTTTGTGTCATGATATTGGTACTATTCTCTTGAATAGACTATAGAGTAGATAAGTATTGGATTTTGTGCCATGATATATGTATTTATGTATGTTTGTCCCCAAAAGATCGAGACATGAAATCCATGCTTGGATCTTTGTTGGTACTATTCACTACTTTTTCTCCACTCATCACATGCATTCACTATTTTTCTCCACTCATCACATGCATTCACCACTTTGGATTCCACTCATGCATTATTTCACTACTTTTAATTCCACTTACATGTGCAAAGTCTCTTCTTTTCTATATATTCACTACTTTGAATTTTTTTCACAATATTCACTATACTTCACATATTTTGTTATTCACTTCAAAAAATGTCTCACAATGAAAATTCATCACCAAATTCAAATTTGAGTGATAGAGCTTTCAACTTTACCGATCTCGATGCTTGGGAAGAACGAGTTTCTCAACAAAATCGTCACAATGATCGTATCATCGATGAGGTAGTTCTAACAGACCATACTATGTATATTGAAGATCACACTCCTAGATCAAGGAGAAGATACTGTAACAGAGCACGTGAGATTGGCGAAGAGCGCTTGATGAACAATTGCTTTGTGGAAAGGCCGATATATTCTCCTCGGCTCTTCCGACGTAGATTTCGCATGCAGAAAATGGTATTTCTACGTACAGTGGATGCTGTTACTGCCAATGACGAATACTTTCAACAAATACCTGATGCCACATGTAGACAAGGCATTTCACCATTGTAAAAATGTACTGCAACCATAAGAGTATTGGCATATGGAACATCATCTGATGTCGTTGATAAATATTTGTGAATAGGTGAATCTGTGATAAGAGATTCTTTTCAAAAATTCGTAGATGGCATCATATCTTGCTTTGGATACATCTATCTCAGAAGGCCGAATGCACCGTATTTAGCTGGACTATTACACGTTGGGGAACAACGTGGGTTTCCAGGGCATGATTGATAGTATAGACTGCATGTATCAGAAATGGAAAAATTGTCCGATTGCATGGGCTGGACAATGCAGGGAGGAGCAGAATACCAACAATAATTTTGGAAGCTGTTGCATCATATGACCTGTGGATATGGCATGCTTTCTTTGGAACACCAAGTACCTGCAATGATATCAATGTACTCCATCGATCTCCAGTTTTTAGTGATGTTTTGGAAGGTCGTGCTCCAGAGGCTAATTTTGTTGTGAATGGTTGGAATTATGATAGAGCATATTATCTCACTGATGGTATTTATCCTTCATGGGCTGCATTTGTCAAGTCAATTCCTTCTCCATCAATTTAAAAGCACAAGCTGTTCGCACAACAACAAGAGACCGCCAGAAAAGATGTTGAACGAGCATTTGGAGTTTTGTTTTGCATTTCTTCGACATCCTTGTTTTGTTTGGGACAAAAAAATTGATGGAAAGAATTATGATGACTTGTATCATCATGCACAATATGATAGTAGAAGATGAATGAGACATATATCAAAACTATTATGATCCAACAGAATTTTTCATGGATGGTGTGCAACAAGATGACTCTCAACCTTTTCAATACTCAACAGAACACATTGCGAGTTTGTCCTCTTATATGACTAATAGGGCACAACTTCGCAATAGAAATGCTCATGTGGCGCTTAAAAATGATTTAATTGAGCATATATGGTGAAAATTCGGCACTTGTAATTAAATATGTAATTTACACATTCTTGGATTGTAATGCCTTTTGTTTGTCTTTTTAATATTTGTATTTCATCTATTGTAATCTTCGCATTATAATTGAGTTTACTGTTTAATTTAAGTGTATGAGGAATATATTATTATTATTGTAATTAATTATTTAAAATATAAAATAATTTAATAACTTTAAAATATGATAAAAAAATAATTATTATTAATAGATATTACTAAAGAATCAAATAAAATATTTATTTTTGGATTTGAGAGGATTGTTGATAAAGTTAAAAGATTGTGGTTTTAGATTGTTGAGTTGATTGTGTAGGTCGAGGAGAGAGAAATGATTATTTTATTGATAGATTCGATTGGTGGAGATTGTGAACGGGGGAAGGAGAGAAATATTACTAAGCTTTGATGTTTGTCAATCTGAGTATATTTTTTTATTTCTTCTATTTGTATTTTTTTTAATTCAGTTATTAATATTTCATATATATACATACGCATGTAGAGCTGTCCGGCCCACCCAACTACACAAAAGAAGTGGGTTGTTTCATGATTTCGGTGGCCCGTTACAGGCTGTTCTATTTCGGACCCCCCTTTATTATCTTTATATAGAAAAAAAAAATACAAATTTATTAGAATTTAGTCTATACTCTACACAAATGATAAATTATATTATAACCAATTAAAAATTAAATAAATTACTATTTTTTATGTTTGGGGTTATTTTTTAATGGATAGATTTATGATACAAGATGTAAGATTTTTATCGATTCACAACCCGAAAGATAACATCTATCAATTTAGAATTTGAAAGATGAAAATTATCGATCTAGGATCTGAAAGATAAAAAAATATTAATTCAGGACCTCAAATTCATCTATTTTTTATTCTTTTTATTTTTTAATTATTTGTTTATAAAATTACAATTAAAATTCTTTTACTAGTTATGTATTAAATTTAATAAAGAATTTGTTAACAACAGTTTAAAAATAAAAAGGAATTAGAATACATGATTTTTGAGGTCTTATGTTGATAGTTTTATCTGTTAGGTCCTTAATTGATCCTTTGTGTGAAGACCACAAAATATTATCTCGAAAAATAAACATTTAATACTTTCAAAATATTATCTGGGAAAATAAACATGTAATACTTGTTTTATTAAATAGTTTATTATATTCATCGATTTATTTCTAATTTGAGAATATCATACATCAAATAGATCTAATTTAGTTTTAGGTTAAGGTCCAATTTGACTACTAATTTATTTCTCAATGAGCACCCGACAGGGAACTAAAATTTGTCTCAATTAACACCTTAAACTTCACAATTCGACTCAATTTGCACATTTGGTAATGGCATGCATAACAGGGTTCACGAATGTTTTCTAACACAAGTTTAATCTATACTCATCTTATGAAGATTAAGAGTAATTATATAAATTTTGAGTAATTACACTCATTACAAAAAGAATGTGTGTTAGTGTATGGATTATGTAAAAAATATGTTTTTATTTGTGTTAGCAAAATATCCGTCAATCCCCTTTACACACACTCAATAGAAGAGGCAAACTAGGTCAAGTTATGCAGTTTAAGAAGCTAATCGAGATAAAATTTTATTTGAATGTTAAGATACTAGTTTAGGAGGCAAATTGAAGCTTATCCATTTAGTTTTTTTTATTAAATTATAATAATTTAGTTTTTCTATTAAATCATATAATTGAAGCAAGATTTAAAAACATACACAAGCTAATATATAGACACAGACTTTCATAAATTGGACAAATAATAAATTAGGCCCAATGGGCCGACGGAAAGAAGCCCCTTAGGGTTTAGAGAGGTGGGTTATCTTTATCTCCACAGCGCTTTCGTTCACAAACCCTAAGGGCTAAGACTGAAGAGTTTTCTCATCAGGTTTCTCTCTCTACACTCTGCCGTCTCTCTCCTAGTACGCTGTTCGCAGAGTTGTGTGCGTATGCTTTCATCTTGATTAAGCATTTCAATTTGTTTTGAATTTATACTGACAAGTTTTTTCTTCTCTCTTCCCTGCGGTTTTTGTTCTGGATGTGCAGGAATTAGCTGCGATACACGAATATCTTGAACGATGAGGTGAGATTAAGCTTTAATACTTTATTAATTAACATTATTGTCGATTTTTTTTCTTTTGCTCAGATGTGATTTAGATTTTTCCTTATTTTTTTTTGTCAATGTTTTTGTTTTGCTCAGTTGCTTCCAATTTTTCAGTGACCTTCACAATTATTCAGTTATGTGAATGGAATTAATGTATAGAGTAAAATGGAAATTTTAGGTGTATGATTGTTGGATTGTGCGTAGTATGTGATTGTTATGCGTTGTAAATCATTGAGCTTTTCAGATGAAATGCACACTATTTTCCTGTCGGATCAGCGGAGTTTGTTTCGATTGACACACGCACGACAGTTTTTTCTTATTGCAAACAATTTATAATGCATTTTCTGTTTGAAATTATTTGAGAAGACTTGTGTGTAGAAATTATTGTTATGTGACTTGCTGATTTGGCTTTGCCTGCCACGATTTTACAGTAAGCTTCAGAGTGATGCCCTTAGAGAAGCCATCACTCAGATTGTATCGGACTGCAAGGAGAAAAAGAGAAACTTCACTGAGACTGTTGAGCTACAGATTGGTCTGAAAAACTATGACCCACAGAAGGATAAGCGTTTCAGCGGTTCTGTTAAGTTGCCCCATATTCCCCGCCCAAAAATGAAAATTTGCATGCTTGGTGATGCTCAGCATGTGGAAGAGGTATAAGTTACTTCTTCGCTTCTCATTCGTGTAATCCATGCTTTTTTCCTTCTCTTTTGTTTAACTGATAAGTTGATTTTACTGATAATTAACGCAATACATAAGTAGCCAGGTTTTGTATAATTGGGGAAAACATCATAAAATAAATTGTGTTGTTTGGTTAATTTTTCCTTCGAAGTATTCATCTGCCTTTTTTTCATTAATGCACGTCGAACCGCGTGATTTGCTATTTAGGTTGAGGTTGCTATCTGCTTGAGATTATTAGTCAAACTTTTTTGCTTAATTCAGATGTCATGTCTTTTTTAGATACACTCAATTCAATGAATGCATTGTTGTAGCCATTCTATATGATATACTTCTGGATGTCTACTTTATGTGAAAAAAACTGTCATTTCTGCTAAGGAATTTTAATTTATCCTGGTTTGAAGCTTATATATTGTTGTTTCGATCTTTTTTTTCCCCACTTACATGATATGCAAATATATCCACAGGCTGAAAAAATTGGTTTGGAATCCATGGATGTTGAGGCCTTGAAAAAGTTGAACAAAAACAAGAAATTGGTGAAGAAGCTCGCCAAGAGGTATCATGCTTTCTTAGCCTCAGAAGCTGTTATCAAGCAGATTCCGCGTCTTTTGGGACCTGGTCTAAACAAAGCAGGTAACTACTGTTCGTGTGCTGGTTTTTTTCGCAATTATGTATGAGTACTTAGGAATGCGTTGTCAACTGCAAGTCGCAGCAACATGTCTTCCATATTGTCTTCATTTGAGGATATAGTTTATATAGTTAATCTTTCTCTACTTCAATGCAGGAAAGTTCCCTACCCTTGTGAACCACCAGGAATCTCTCGAGTCCAAGGTGAATGAAACTAAGGCTACAGTGAAGTTCCAATTGAAGAAGGTGCTCTGCATGGGAGTAGCTGTTGGGAACTTGGACATGGAAGAAAAGCAACTCTTTCAGAACATTCAAATGAGTGTTAATTTCCTCGTCTCTCTTCTGAAAAAGAACTGGCAAAACGTGAGTCCATCTTACCGGTCTTGTATAAATTGCAACAATATATATTGTTTCTTTTCATGAGATATTTCAAGATTTAAAGCCTTGCTAATTTGTTTCCGGCCTGTTTTATTTCAACAGGTTAGGTGCCTGTACTTGAAGAGTACCATGGGCAAGACGCAACGCATCTTTTGAGCTGAGTTCTTCACTATTTGGAGGTTTAGGAAAGAGTCTTCAGTTTCTCTGTCCTTTTTTTCCGTTAGTTGAATACTTTGACATTGGAATTTTTGTCTCGGATCCTTGTTAAATGGAGGTTTAATTTTGTCTGTTTGAGATGCTTTGTTTTATACTCGAATAGCTATGTTTTACCTTTTTTCCTATTAGACCTTAAATTATTAATTGTGAAAGGTTTGGCTATACATCATGTGTGGAAGCTATTCATTCTTTTGTTTGTTAGTGTTGTGATATATGAACTATAGCATGACTCACGAGTTTATCATAAATATATGGCAAAACACATTTTCAGGTCCTTGTACTTTTATGTTTTGTTTCGAAAGTTTCTTAGTTTTTTGTTTTAACAGGTCCTTCTACTTACAAAATCCATTTTCTTAGTCCTTGGTCCTTGTTCATTTTGATTTTATTTTGAGAGGTCCCTCTACAGTTTTTATAATTTAATAGTTTCTTATACTTCTATGTTTCTTATTATCAAGTCCTTTAAGACACTAAAAAAAAGGGAAAAAATCAATATTTGAGAGAACTAATGATTTTTTTTCTTATTGATTAACCTAATCCAATTATAACAAATCACTAATAAAACTCTGATCAATAATTAAAAAATTGAAAATCTAATTAAAAGATGAAAACTAAACATAATTTGATGTCGTCCAGTTCTTGAATTTAATTCAAGGGTTTTAGTATTTTTTTTCTATTATATGAAATTTAGCTTGATTAGTGATACATTAGTTAGCGAATTATAAAATTAAAATTAAAGTGCTTATGAAATCTGGATCGACATGAGTGGGCAAAGATACACCAATTTTTTCATAGTTTAAATATATTATTACACAAATAAATAATATAAAAAATATTGAATAACTTAAGTGTTAATTATTTAAATATTAATGAAACACTTTTCCATTATTTAAATATTAATGAAAAAGTGTAGACTACACCAATTAAGGACTTACTAAAATGAAAAATTGTACAAGGATCTATAGAAACAAAATATCAAAGTACAAGAACCTAAAAAAGTGTATTGACAAAGTAGAAGAACCTAGTAAAACATAAGAATTATATAAGGACCTACTGAAATAAAACACATAAGTATAAAGACCTAATAATGTGTTTGGCCTAAATATAATCCACTTATTTTACATTAATTATAGCATGTTTCACAAATCTAATCTACTTATTCTAAATTTTGATAGTTTGGATGGCGATTCATGTATAATATGGTGATTAGTAAATATTCAATAACTGTATATGTTGCTTTCTTTCTCGTATTTATAATTTGTTTTTATCGACATAGAGTGCGGGATGGGCCCAACCCCCAAAAACATTAAAAAAATGGAACAACACGGTGCGTACACCCTATGGGTGTAGCACCTTAGGTGCACGCACTTGATTTTTTTTTTTTTTGAACATACTTCTCAAAAGTATATACATTCTAAAATAAAAATAATAAATTTTAAAATTGAATCACTGACGGCTCTCGTTGTACACTCACCTATCACTAACGTGCACGCTAATTAATTTTTTTTTTAAATAAACATTTAATCTAAAATAGAATTAGTGAATCATAAATTTAAAATAATTTTTCCTTTTTTTTTTAACGGAGCAGGTCGATCCCGCCTTTCATATGTTATTCTCGTATTAAAATGGAGTCACATCATAATATAAAAAAGGGTTAATTGCATTGAAATACACAAACTTTGGGGTGTTTTTGGTTTTTCACACGTTTTAAAAAAAGTAGTTTTAATAACATGAACTTAACATTTGTTTGGTTTTTCACATAATTTTCAAATTCGAACACTCTAATCCGAGCAAAATCAATCAAAAATTCGTGTATTTTAAGATAATTTGGTGTCCACGTAGATGTATACGTGGAAATCTTCGACAATCAAGTCATTTTCATTGATTGAAATTTGAAAATCATGTGAAAAATCAAACAAGTGTTAAGTTCATGTTATTAAAATTATGTTTTTTAAAACGTGTGAAAAACCAAAAACATGTCAAAGTTGATGTATTTTAAGGCAATTAACCCTATAAAAAACACAAAAACTTGTCTCATATGATACTAGCTATATATGAATCCCCGTTATATCAAAAATACTATCACTCACATGCAGTCAATGATACTAGCCAATTGGCTACCTATGTACATATTTCCTTTCAAAAAAAAAAAAAATTAAAATAAAAAATAACCTAGCTGTCATAATACCTTATAAAATATAAAGTAGATCATAATTGACTGCAAATTGCATCTGAAAGAGACGCATACGCCTCTAATCCTACCCATTCCCAAATCCCAAAAGCCGCCTCCTTCCTCTCTTCAAATTCGATTTCACTCTATAAAAAAAATGTCATCATTCCACACAAAACTATAATATAAATAACTTAATATAATTTTTGAATTTCCTACAAGTTTCCAATTAAGAATTAACATATAATTTGAAATAATTATTACATGCAATATAAGTATTTATGAGTGCACAGTACCAACACCACTAGGTATGAGCTTCACACACCTGACCTGTCAGGTGTGGTTTACCTCTCATGTGTACACCTGGCCTGTCAGGTGTAATTTCTCTTATGTGTGGTTTGCAGACTATTACACATGGACGGGGTTTATCCAGTGCGCACTTCAGTAGCGGCTGCGGGTTACCCTGGAAAAAAAAAAAACATATTTAATATGTATTGAAAAGACACAATTTATATAGAATTATCATATATTGTCCTTATTTTTTACCCTATGATTTTTGTTCATACTAATTTCAAAGAATATTAAATATGGCTATAATGTAGTTGTAAAGTAATGTTTTAATACAATCCCATTTAAGAAAAATGACTCAAACAAATTGTATAAAAAGAAAAAAGACACAAAGCCTAAAAATCCCGTAGATCACATCTTGATAACTCGAGGAACTGAAACCTCATCAAACAAAATATATGACTGTAGTTTTTCCAAAAAAAAATAAAATAATGAATTACAATTATCAGTTATGACTGTAATTTAAATTTTATTTGTTTCTTCCCTAAAAAAAATAAAAAATAAAACAAAATGATTTGTTCCTATAAATATTTGGCATTCGTCACAATTGAAGTCGCTAATTCCTTAAACCCTTATTTGCGCCCCTTGTTTTCTCCATCGTCGAGAAAAATAAGAACCGCCGCTCCATCACAATTCACAGCGAATCCACTTCGTATCGAGATCAGATCTTCAAATTCTGTAAGCCTTCATTTTAATATCTTAAATTCTAATAAAAAAATCGTTTTCATGTACCTCTCATCAGTTTTGTTGTCTGCGAGATTTTTTTATAGAATCGGTTGGTGATTTGTTATTTTGTGTGTGTGTGAGCTGAATTTCCTTCATTCATCTGCTTCCATTATTTGCTGTTTCTGGATTTAATATTTCGTTTTTTTTAATATTGAGAATAGAAGAAATTGATGTATAGTTGATAAACAAGACCGTCTTCGTTTCAAGTCGGATTTGCTGTAGTAAAATGTGTTGATGTTACATATATTGCTTGTGTTATTTAAGTTTTGAGCTTCAAAATTAAGATTTAAGAATAGCTGCATTTTGTGGATTTTTGGTATCTGTTTTTGGTTATTTCAACAAAAAACAAATCAACTCGAATTAATTGTAACCATGGAGCTTCGAGTGAGGGGCAAAGAGCAATTGGCTTGCTCTTCTCATAATGCTCCAAACACATATTGCTTTGTTGCTATACGAATCGATCATCGATATCCTTTGATGTTTCTACATATCTGCAACAATGCGTATATATAATAAATTTATCATATTAGCACCTCCTATATGAATGAAAAGATTTCTTAATTCTGCTTGCTATTACAATCATGAGAATGTGTGTTTGATTCGCCTTTTGTCAGCAGAAAATGGCGACTGCACGCCTTCCTACCAACTGCACGATCACAAGTACACCACAGAACCAAACTAACGCATTTATCCGAGGTCCCGTCTCGTTGGGGTCTGTGAAGAGCATCACCAAAATTTTCGGGTTGAAAGCAAAGCTTGATTTCAGAGCATCTGCTATGGCCACTTACAAGGTGAAATTGGTTGGACCAGACGGGGCGGAGAGTGAGTTTGAGGCCCCTGATGATTGTTACATCCTCGACTCTGCTGAGACTGCAGGAGTCGAGCTGCCCTACTCGTGCAGGGCTGGAGCCTGCTCCACCTGTGCAGGGAAGATGGTGTCGGGGGCTGTTGATCAGTCAGATGGTTCGTTTCTTGATGAGAACCAGATGAAGGATGGTTACCTGCTCACTTGCATTTCCTACCCGACTTCAGACTGTGTGATCCACACTCACAAGGAAACCGATCTGTATTGAGATTTTCTCGCGTGTTTTCCTAGTGTTTGGCTTGTTAGATCTGAAGCAATGCAGATTTACTTGTTCAATCAGTTGCAATAAACACCATCTGTTATTGTTGAATGAGCAATTTTAGATGAGTCTTCTTGTTTTTTTTCCCTCTGATTGTTCCATATTCATGTTTTTCATACTTGTCTATTTGAATGAATTCATAATTATAAGATATTGAATGCGTAGAAGGGAAGAATGCCCATTTATTTTAAATTTATAATCATGGGATATGGAATGAAGAACAGTTGGGTTTTTGTCTTTCAAATCTCATTTCATATGGTTTATATATATGAATGATATTCCAAAAAATATTGTAATATTTTACATCGATTCCAAAAAATATTGTAAACAACCCGTGACTATATATATATATATATTCACAAATAAACTGTCAAAGACTCATTGTATATTTTTCTTGACAATAATTGGGTGGAGAAAATACCAGCTCATATTAAAAATAACTTTACTGCACTGACGGAAGTTATAATTTTTTTCATTTTCATTGATTAAATAATATTTAAATTTAATTATTTAAAAAATCTGTTTTAAATTATAAAGTTGTAATTTTTTTAGCAGCACTTACATGCACCAGCCCATTAGTACGACTATATCCGACAAGGCAACTATAGCTATCAAACCGGTCTGGCCCATCTGCGATTTTATAGGCCCAAAATGGTTTCGTCTCGGATCGGCCCAGTAAAAAATTAGAATTTTAGCTTTAGGTCTACAATGGGCCGGACTGGGTCTCAATTTTTAGGCCCGAAATGATTTTGGGCTGGCCCGACACAAAAAACAGTTGGCCCTGTGGCCCGAGCCGGCCCAACCCGACCTATTTGACAACTCTACCGGTAGGTATATGGGCATCACACGCCTCTCAGTTTTTTTTCTGAGCTATTTTCTAATTATTTTTTTTATATTTTCTATTTGATTTTTGTTTTGTTCCCAAAAATTTTATACTCTAAAATAAAATTAGTAAATTCTAAAATTAAAGTGAATTAATTTAATTTGTTTGAAATAAATATAAATTTATCTCCTAAAATGGAATTAATAAACTCTAAAATAAAAATAAATTAACTTAATTTTTTTAATATGATGACTTGCGCAATGCACTTGTCCGACGTTAACACATGGGCTCGTGCACTGCGCTCGACAATTAATTTTTTCAACTTAAATATAATGCATAATTGAAATTAATAAAATTTCAGAATTTTTTTTTCTAAAAACCACAAAATATACCCCCTAAAAAATCTAAAAAAACCTTAAAAAACAATGAACCCTAAAAAAATAAAACATCTTAAAAAAAATTTAAACTCCTAAACTCTAGACATTAATTGAAATGGAAAAAATCACAATTTGAACTAAATAAACTAGTATAAGATAATTAACAGACATCTTACTTTTTAATGATACATGTGATGCTTTTTTATTTTTGAATGATACTTTTTAGTTTTTTGATAGGTACAAAATTGTATTGTAAAGCAATAAAAATTGTATAAATGTATTGTAAAGTATAAATCTTGAACAAGCCCAAGGGGGTAACAACTACAGCGAAACTATTTCGGGTGGCAGGGGTGGGGTAGAAGTCATTTAGGTAATAACAACTTACAACTAATACAATAATGTGGTATAAAGTAAGCAAAGTACATCACAACATCATGATGAAAAAGAGCTCTCACTATCTAGGATAGGTAGAGCAAAAATAAAAACTCTTACTATCTAGGATAGGTAGAGCATACAATACATCACAACAGGGGCATTCCCTGTCTACATTGACAAACTAATCTAATGAGGTTTAGTTTGCGCACTTAGTGTAACTCGTAGCAAGATTACACGAACCAACTAACATATTCACAGCTGGAACGAGGAGATGAGCAAGTGCTCCATCTTGGACCTCATTAAAACCTTATTCCAAGAAAAATCCAATAGGAAAAACCTTGGAACAAGGAAAGAGTACCCTAAAAGTAAACATCCCTGATAACTGAATAAATAATAAGGGATTGGAATAGACATCCATCGATAACAAGGTTAAATGAAAGCGCATAGATAAATGGGGAAGAGTCATCATTCAAAGAAGATACATCCCCTCACCATTTCAAGAGACTGAGTGATTAACCCTGCAACAACACGTGTCTCACGGATTTTGCTTTTGGGGCTTGTTAATATGTAGTTATGCCAATCCCATACTCCTGCTTTCTTGCAAAGGAACCTGCAAGACAACCAAATAATACCAATCTCATCTCTTTTGGAGAGGAAGTTAACTGCATTCAAACCTACTCCATACTCCATGCAAGAGCAGGTCAACAAAAGTAGGCAAGGAGGGGTAACTGCAGTACATACTAATAGTACATATTGCACCTTGACTTTAGTATACAAATGAGCAACTAGGGTTGTTTTCACAGATTAAGCTACACATACAGCAAGCTAAAGACATACATGTAAACATGCTTTGGCCAAAGGCCAAGTAACATGCTTATAATTCATTAACATCATTTAGATGCATGCAACACCAACACTCATGCTCCTCATAACACAACTGGAAAGCTCATTTATTCTCTCTCTCTCTCTCTCTCTATATATATATATATATTTTTTTTTTTTTTTTTCTTTTCCAAGTAATAAGTATGGCACAAACCTACCTATTACCAATGTGTTTTAATACAATTTCCACCCAAAAAAAGGCATAAAGATATTTGTACGTATGTAGCTTGATGTGTTTAATAACTTCTCGAGGGTCAAACACTTTATTTTCAAACACTAACGCACAACGAGCCTTCCAGATGAAATAGACGGTTGCAGCCAGTGTAATTTTTTTAGCTTTTTGTTTGACTGCCGTTCCGCCTTTCTCCCTCTTGCAGCATTTGAACGTGCTCAAGATTGTTGTGTTTCTTCTTCTAATTTTAATCCAATCCTTGACTACTTGCCACAGGGGCAACGGATGTATTCTCCATTAATTCGAACAAAAATAAAAGTTTGCAACCGCTAACAAAAAAACCAGGAACAATGAAACATAATTTGAAGGTTGGAGTTTATACACACATTTTCATGTTAAATGACGTTGAGAAAAAAAAAACATATAAATTTTATATAATCTTAATAAATTGTTATGTTAATCGTATTGTTAGTTATATATACTTTTTAAATTTTGTGGAAAGATGAATAATTAATTTATTTAAAATTTATTTATGTCAAATAATTTAGATATTACAATTACGAAAATGTTTGTGTATCTTTTGTGATAATATATTATTATTTTTAGTATTAATAGTAGTATTAGTATTATTAAGTTTACCATAAAAAATAATACTCCATCCGTTTTGTTTTGATTGTTGTTTTAACTTTTTAACTAGAATTAATAATTAATTTTATAGACTAATATATATACTCATTCATCATATATGATATAAAATCTTATTAATTTATATTTTCCTAAAACAAAGTTTGGGATATGCTTAAAATTGGGAAAGAGTGAGTCGAAATATATAAAACAACAAATATATTGACACAAAATAAAAAAGTTAAAACAACAATCATAATGAAATGGATGGAGTATATGTCTATAGATGTAAAATTTTCTTTAAAATTTAATTAATTTTTTTGTTCATCTTTATCAAAGACACGTTATTTTTATTACAACTTTCTTTTTCTTATGCCCGAATTTGCTAGATTTATATTTTTATGAAAATAAAACTTATTATGAATACAAAATTTCCACGGTTTTGAGACAGAAGCAAGACACTAACTTTATCCCACGACACGTGCGATAGTACTAGTTCAAATACGAATAAAAATTTGCAAAAGCTAACAAAAACAAAAGAAACAATGAAACATAATTTGAAGAAGTATTAATTCAATTAATTTAAATTGAGAAAAGAAAGAAAAAAATTCTTAAAGAGGTGGGATCGAAATCGAATCGTAAATTTTATTCGTATTTGTTCGGCTTTTTTCCGATAAAAGTCATGGAATAAATGTGGAATGGGCCCATGATGGGCCGGGCCCATAGAATTTAATTGAGGGTGTAAATAATAATAACCCACGACAAAAATGGAGGGGCAGATATGTCATTTCGATAGGTGAAGATAACGTTACATGGAAGTGGGTGATTATTTCACCGACCTTCACGACTCCCAATTAAGATCGGCTGACTCGTCGCCGCCTTTCATTACACGTGTACACCTACTCACATTCCTCACTTTTTTATTTTTTCTTTAGTAAATTACACTTTACACCTGCATCTCTTGTCATTTTGATTTTTTAAAAATAACCAATTTTTTCAAAATTATTAAAATAATATTTATTTTTAAAAAAAATTGTAAATCTAACATTAGAATTTACGCCAAAAAAGTGCACGTTATTGATTGTATTGAAGACTTTTGATTGGATGATTTATTTTTACACAGTTGGAAAAATAGAAATATTAAAATGCAATCAATTACATAGGGTTTTAAAGCCGAGATATTTATCAAATGTTAGATTTAAATTTTTATTTTTTTTTGAAATAGTGACTACTATATATTTTGCTAATTTTACAAAGTGGGCTATTTTTAAAACGGAACCCAAAACATAGGTATTTAAGTGTAATTTACCATTTTTCTTTTTAATTTCGGAAGTTTAATCAAAATATCTCAACTTTTTTACTGTTTATAATTTGATATTTTGATTTTTAAAAATTTTAGCAAATATATTCATCTCAGAATCCAAATTTTGAATGTAGGATCGAAGTTTAATTTGCTAGTTCATGGGAAAGCCTTGATGTTCATTTTGCAGCACACACACACACACACACATACACACACACACACACACACACACACACACACACATATATATATATATATATATATATATATTAATGTGTAATCAAAATCAGAAGTCCTTTATTGCAATTGTTAATTCTTATAATTAATCTCTAACTCGTGCATTATCTATATTTTAACTGCAAATTCCAATCCAAAAATAAATTACTAGTTTAAAATATTATGTAAATAAGTGTAAAAAATACGCACTGCGATCTCACGCAAATTTTCTATTCGAAAATAGTAGTAAATAAAATTATCATTAAATAACCGGGAGAGTCTTTATTCCATATCGTTTTTGAAGATCCACCAAATGGTATTTATACTTAAATCCAATGGGTATCATTTAATTGATGAATTCTTATAAATCAGAAGGTCTCATACAAATTTTTGTGTGTATCAACATAAGTATAAGGTTTCAATTCTCCCTCTTCCTTTTCTCAGTAAATATCAGTAATTACATGTAAAAGACGAATATACCACTAATTAAAATATAAAGAGATAAAAATTATAGGGTTGAGGCAATTGAGCCACTCATTCGATCAATCCATCTTTGAAACCTTGTGAAGTGGTTAAAATGGATTGTTAATTAAAGGGGAAAGAAAAATTGTAAATCAAATAATGACTTGATTGTAATGTGCCATGCATTATGTCCAAGTTTCTTAAGTGAAAAGCATCCATCAATTATTTCTTACATTAATGATCAAGTTTTTTAAAAATTTGTCAAATTAAGAGTTGAGAGCTACATCTTTAATTCAACAAGGACTAAATGCGAACCATTAATCCTGTCCTACTCATTACTAGCACTACCCACCTCCATAATTAAATACTCAAAAGATTAATAGTCTTTTATTACGAAATATAAATTTTAGTGTGTGATTTTTGGATTCAATATATAGAGTATAAATTAATTTACATGAATCTTATAAGAATATGAGGGTGTTCGGGCGACTTAATTTATAAGCTCTATATATTTTACCCTTTATAAAACACCTTACATAAGAATATAAGATGCTTCATAAGCTCGATAATATAAGCACTTTCAAAATATTAGCCATTAGGGCATACCATTTATTTTCTTACAAAAACAGCTTTAATTAAGTTTTTTTTTTTATGAGAGAGCCATCCCCCAACAAAATAATAATAAATAAACAAATGATATTTTTTGGAAAAAAATTAATAGATATCATAACCAAAACAACAAACATTGACAACATTAAAAATCAATAATATCGTATTAGTATTATTTTCAATTTCATTAATAAAAAAAGTTTAAAATGGTTGGCAACCAATTTGAAAAAAGTACTCATGATCAATTCCAAATGATAGGGATCACTCTATAGATAAGGAAGACGTTTAAGGTTCGAAATCCACCACTCTCCTAATAAAATATAAAAAAAAAACTCTAAAATTTGTTATGTTATTCAAAAAAATATACATATGAGATAACCAAAATGCCTGTAAAATATAACCTTTTATCCTAAATTACCTTCTCGATTATTTTGTATTGGGCAGAGATGAATTAGATGAGTACAATTGTAACCTCAAATTTGACTCTGTGTTGATTCTTTCAAGCATATGCTATGAAAAGTGAATCTTTTCTTTCACTCAAATGTCTCTTACCCAAAACCCAAAACCCAAAACAAAATACAAAAAAAAAAGTATAAGAAGAAGAAGAAGAGAGGAAGAGAGAGAGTAATTTAATAAAGTGGGTGGGATTTTCTGTGGTGATTGTAGGGGAAGAAGATGAGGATATTTCTGGAATTCCAACACTATGTCGGCTATTTAACTTTATATGTGGTGATTGTAGCAGTGATGGTGAAGCCTAGTTTCTCTCTAGTTTCATTTTAGATTTTTTTTTCTTTTTTTTTTTTGGTAAAGATAGTTTCGAGTTTCGAGACCCCTCAAAACGCTACAACTCATTAAAAGGCAAAGGAATCTCAGATAAATCCATACACAAAAACATAGAAAAATAACACTCTTTACGTCGAAACATACATCTGGAAAATATCTTAGCATGCACCAGTAAAACACTACGGCAGCTTCCTTCCACCACTCTTAATATTAATCGAATGTGTGTGTGTGTGTAGAGAGAGAGAGAGAGAGAGAGAGATTTGCAGCTAGAAGCCAACTCATTTTCTAAAAATATACATTTTTAAAATAGAAGACGTGTGCGCGTACGCATATCTATAAATAGATACAAATGAAGCAATAAATTAGCGCCGCGGCTGAGATTTATCAGAGTTGGCGAGAGTTGCAATGGCCGCCGCCTCTCTCCGCCTCCTCCCCCTCCTCCTCCTCTTCATATTTTCAGGTTTTTTTACTCTCTTCTTTTTAATTCTTATCTTTTCCCAAACAAAAAACTTCAATTCTTCACTTTCATTTCCTCGATTTTGTTTGATTTTTAAATTTTTATACAGATTCATTCATCAACACCATCTCGAGCTTAGGAGGAGCCGGAATCAACTACGGCCAGATCGCCAACAACCTCCCCTCGCCGCCGCGCGTCGCGTACCTCTTGAACTCCCTCAACATAACCAGAGTGAAGCTCTACGACGCCGATCCGAACGTGCTCACCGCCTTCGCCAACTCCGGCGTCGAGTTCGTCATCGGCCTCGGCAACGAGTATCTCCAGAAAATGAGCGATCCAATCGAGGCTCAATCGTGGATTCAGCAGCGCGTCCAGCCCTACATTTCCCAAACCAAAATCAGATGCATCACCGTCGGAAACGAAATCCTGACCGGCAACGACCGGCAGCTCATGTCGTACCTCCTCCCCGCAATGCAGACGATGAACGCCGCGCTCGCCACCCTCGGCCTAGACAAGCAAATCTACGTCACCACCGCGCATTCATTCAATATCCTCAGCAATTCCTTCCCGCCGTCGGCGGGAACATTCCGGCAGGATCTGGCGGAATACCTGCACGGAATTCTCAACTTCCACCAACAGACGAACTCGCCTTTCCTCATCAATGCTTACCCCTTCTTCGCCTACAAAGACAGCCCCGATCAGGTGGACCTCAGCTACGCGCTGTTCCAGCCTAATTCCGGCACGATAGATCCAAACACGAATCTCCGCTACGACAACATGCTGTACGCACAGATTGATGCGGTTTATTCTGCAATCAAGGCATTAGTAGGCCATTCCGATATCCAGGTGAAGGTTTCCGAGACTGGTTGGCCGTCGAAAGGCGATCTCAACGAGGTTGGGGCGACGCCGGAGAATGCTAGGTTGTACAATGGGAATTTGCTGAGGAGGATTGAGATGAATGAAGGAACTCCTGCTAAGCCATCGGTGCCTATTGATATCTTCTTCTTCGCGCTTTTTAATGAGGATTTGAAGCCCGGCCCGGCTTCTGAGAGGAATTATGGATTGTATTATCCTGATGGGAGCCCGGTTTATAACATTGGATTGCAAGGCTTTCTCCCACGCATGGATTACTCTGCTTCTACCAAGAATTATGTGAGGAGTTTTTCAATTAATTTCTCAGTTTTTTCGTGTGTTCTCTTATGTTTTGAGGTTTTGATCATGACTACTATATGTACATATGCATTTTTTCTGTTTGCTTTCAGGTTGTGATGATCTTCTTCACTTATCTCTCCCATTTGTTGCTGTTGATTTGTTCGTTGTAGCAGAAAAATGCTGATCTTTGATGGAAAGGATAGTTGAAGATGAATTCTAAATTAAATTTGATCACTTCTTTCTTCAAGGTAAGATTATACTCTTGTTTTTGAATAAATGTAGTTCTAAGTTCTAACATTTCAATTTTATTTTAGAAAGTCTACAAATTCGAAATAGAAAATTCACATTTTGGTCACATTTGCTCACATTCAATGCATTTATTAATTTGCGTACATCCATCTCAAATAATATTTAAATTAAATCGAAGGGGGTGTTAATTGATCCGTCCTAGTTGAGAAAAATAGGAACAAAAATTGTAACATATTTGAACAAGTGAGGTTTTAATTTTGCCACTTGCAATAATCCATGTGAATATCATTGTCCATTTGATCATGAATCGCCAAATTTGAAAACGTAACCCTTTTTAAGTGTTCTTTTTTTGTCCCCTTTGTCCCTCCATACAAAAAACGGTTTTCACACATTTTCAGCCGTGTGTCCTTTTCTCTTTGATGGGGATATTTTGTGTCGTCATCATCTCTCCAATGTTTTATTGGCGGTTTCTTCGTATTCATGTAAGACTTGCGTCTATTTCAAAGTTTTCAAACACGGAATATGGAGTTCAGACATGCCGTCTGAGCTCTCGTATGCTTAGAGAGGCTTTGTTTGAGTCGTTTTCAGTGATGTTTATTACATAAGGGATTGCGTAGGATAAGATAGAGACATGGAGATCATAGAAATCGATTTTTTTTATGCATTAATTCACATTTTGAGTTGTATTTGACTTTGATTGACATCACAAAACGGCGTTATTATGCTCTGTTTGCATTAATTCTCTTGTTTGATCTTTACCAAAGAATTGTTGACTAAAGCTTGGTAGAAGCGTGAAAGGTGTGCTCTGTTTGGTAGGCCGTCCATTTTAATCGCTGGAATAGGATTAAGTTAGGCCCGTTTTAATCGTTGGAATAGGATTAAGTTAGGCCCGTCACACGGGGTTAACATTACAATTTATAATTAACACATTAAATTCAAAAGGCTAGTTGTATCGTTATTATTTTTATAATTACGAGTGTTGTTAACAATATGTCAATATCTTTTTTTTTTTTTTTTTTTTTTTTTCAGGTGGCGCGACAATGAAAAGCAGGAGTTGGATATAGATAGGTTTAGATAGAATAGGCGATTCGATTCATCCACACAGAGGGAATAAAAGGGCCTTCATATATAACCCTACTATTTGTATCACACTTAGGAAAATAGATTTGTAATATAATTTAATTTATATTTGATTTCGTGACACTGCGAATTTTTAAATTACTTATATCAGATTCATTCCTTCTGCCCGTTCATTTTCTTTTCTCGTTTATTTAATGAGTACAATCGTATCAGCTGTGTGTGGGCTTTCTTGGATTTATGTGAATTTGAGTTGTTTAACTACCGTGTGTGATTATATAATCAATAAATGAAACATGCATGATTAATTTAGGTTCTGGTATATTTAAACACCAACACGCAATTCACACAAATGAAAACCTTGCATCTATTTACAAAAAAGACCAAGATCATCTAAACATTTCTTTTTGTATCCCTAAAATTGAAACCGCTAAGAAGGGTATTTCTGTCACTTAACAACCTTTGTCATTAACATTTTCATCTGACTAGATGTATGTGAATATTTAGGCAATGTTTGGTATACTGATACGGATATACCCACATTAATAAAATCTGGATTGCTTTAAAAGATAATTGTGTATTAGCTATTTTAATTGTGTGTTTGGTTATTAAGATAAATATACTAAGATTATTTCACACATCTGTTTGGTACATTGTTTTATTTGGTAGACTAAATTCTGGAATGAGTAAATTAGTTTAGACAATGTTTGGTAGACTAGATAAATGCATATATACTAAGATTGCTACGCCAGAAACTGTATCCGAGGGGGCGTCGGATACATTATCCAGCCGAATCAGTAAATTACACCCCGGGCCTCGCATTAAGACCGGGTCTCGCATAAACGAATAATGGCTACCAAACACACAGTTATTGCTGAATACCTATACTAATATGTCTTTATCCAGACTACCAAACATTGCCTTACTAGTATTACATGTGTAATAAGCAGAAGAAATCGCACCATAATTTTGATGGCTAGAGAGAGAAGAAAAGGAGGAGAGAGAAATCGGCTTAGTATGAAACAGGAAAAGCTGTGTTGGTTGGTTCGGCTGCAGCAGACATTTTATGAGGCCACATCTCATCCGCCTCCTTTTTATGTGGGGGCTTACCTTCTTGGATTCAAGATAATGTAAAAAAATAATAATTATTATGATAACTTAGAAAAAGAAAAATAATTAAGATGAAGTCGACTTCTGCATGAGACAATCTAAGCCTAATATTAAGCTGACTTTTTACTGTTTATATGTAGTGGAACAGGAACACCAGTATCGATCTGGGGCAATAAAAAATGGGTGTACAAAGGAGAAATTATGTGATTGTCACAGTTAATAATTCATTGTGTGACTATTCTAGAAAAATAATGCTTTCTTTTTCTAAACCGGTGTTCCAGTCTAATAATCAGTAGGCCATGATTACCAGAGGCAAAGAAGATGATTAATACCACTATGTGTGAACCTGTCACGTCTGGTCTGCTAAGTGTGATTTACCTTTTCTGTGTAGGTTTGTAAATTATTATATAGGGACGGAATTTACCCATTGTGCACCATGGTAGCGACTGCGGGTTATGTCGACATAAAAAAAAGAGAGGATTGATACTATATATCCTTCATAAAATTAACTATAAATTAATATGTATGCAGGTACGAATCCCCTTCCGCGCAGCTTCATAACTTTTTTTTTTACTTTTTTTTTTATTTTAAAATAATTTTTTGTTTTATTTTTTTATTATTGTTCTAAATTTATGATTTTTTTTTTTGTTATTTTTGGTTTTAAATTTATAATTTTTATTTGAATATTATTAAATGGAAAGATAAAATGTTGTTGATTGAGTAAAAAGAAAAAGTTAAGGACAATATTGTATGTATTGTAAAATTCAGATTGTATATAATTATTTACAAAGAAATGGAAAGGCCTAAGATACACATTCTATCATACATTGCACCAATATATTTTCCTAATTTAGTTTTTCCTTAATTAGAATATTTTACGAACTTAAAAAAAAAATCTACTATATGTTTGTATATATTTCTAATTTTATAGAACATGTAAAGTTTTATTTTTAAAGTACTACAATTTTTAATTTAGATTGACATTAAATACACACATCAATATGTATGTTAAGTGTTTTTTTTTAATCTTTCTTTTTAGTTTCAATTATTTATTTAACATTATTACAATATACAATTTCATTCAAAATTTTAAGCAAACAACTATGTAATGTTAAAAACCAAAAAAATTGGAAAAAAAAAAAGAGAAAACAATAAAGGCAAACAAAGAAAACTGTAACCAATTCTTCCAACAATTTTCAAATATAATATTCATAGAAAATAATTTTTCTAAGCAAATTTTGCGCTATGTTTTTTTTTTTCCAGATAATTTCACTCATACAATTTTATCTTAATATATGTATAGATGGATGGATGGATAACCGAACAAAATAAAATCAAAATGCAAATAAAAAAACAAATTGAGATGAATTATTTGCATCTCATTCTTTTCAATAAATCTAAAAATAGTGAAAATTTAATTTAGATGATAGATTGAAGAGTTTTTTTGGTTGTATAATCAATTATTAAGTGTTCAATTACCCATATCAAAATATTAAATACATTGCGGAATATATTATACACTCGATTGAAATTTGAATTGCATATATCATCATGTATCATTCCAATTAAACAATGCAGTAAGCTAGTAACAGAAGAAGTTCTTGTAATTCATTTAGGCCAAAAAAAAAAAACACGGATGAAATTAATAATGTGAATTAGCAACTCATCCGACAACTTATATAATTAATTCAGACAATAAATTATCGTAATTAAGTTAGGCCGGAAATAAAAACATATGAAATTAATCATGTACAATTTGTTATTTTTGGAATCTATTAAATTTGCTTTGTAATCGTAGAAGAAGAAAAGGCCAAAAAGCATTATGTCTATTTATGGAATCCATTATATTTGCCTTAGATTTATTGGTCGATTCTCCTGTACATCACACAAGGTCCAATAAGGTCTATATATTCATCAGACGGATTAAGGTCAACCCATATTGACCAGTGTTATCCGCAAAAAAAAAAGGTCAAAAATCAATACAATCTTAATACTAAAAGTATCATTCAAAATTCAATAAGTATCTCTTGTATCATTAAAAAGTAACGAGTTTACTTATCTTATACGAGTTTATTTATTTCATATTGTGATTTTTTCAATTCCAATTAATGTTTAAAGTTTAGGGGTTTATGTTGTGTTTTTTAGGGTTCGTGTTTTTTTAGATTTCTTAGTCTAAATTAGGGGTTATATTTATTTAAAAAAAAAAATTCATTCACTTTTATTTCAAGTTTCCTGATTCCATTTTAGAGTATATATTTATTTCAAAACTACATTTTTTTTATTTTCAATTATCATTTATATTTGTTTCGAAAAAATTAAATTAATTATCGAGCGCAATGCACAAGTCCACGCGTTAGCATCAGACGAGTGCATTGCGCGAGTCGTGGAATTTAGGGTATACAATTTGGGGATTCATTAAATGAATTTTAGGGTATTTATTTATATTTATTTTAAAATAAATAAATTAATTCATTTCAAATTTAAAATTTACTAATTGTATTTTAAGGTGTACAATTTTAGGAGAAAAAATCAAAAAAATCTCAAAACAATGAATAAAAAAAATAAAAAATAATAAAATTAAATTAATTGGGCGCGTGTGTGGTGGTAAAGCGGGCCACGAAAAAGCCCACAGATGTTCGAACACGGCACCTTTGGAAATTAAGAAAAATGTTCTACCAACCATGCTATTTGATATCAGTACTTATAATTTCATAACTAATTTATTTATACTATTTTTTCAGTTTATTTTACAATTGTAATTTTACCCTTCACGATTTTGCCTACATAGATAGATAACTGAATAAAATAAAATAAAATAAAAAAATCAAATTGTGATGAACTAGTATTTTAACTTAGAATTTCTTCTTAATGAAAAAAAAAATCGATTTGGTTCAATTTTCAAAACAATTTTTTCAAGAAAATAAACAAACTGAAGAGAACCGAAATGGTGGATCCAATTAATTAATTCATTTTTCAGTCCCCACTCGATTATGCACATCCATAATTCAAAATTCAAAAAACAAACTAATCAAGTTCTAACAAATTGCATAAGACTGAATTTAGTTAAGAAGTTATAATACCATGCACGTGCAAATTTTCACAAAATTTTGATTGATTGGTAGATTTATAAAATAGTTCATTCTTTAGTGGTTATTTATATACATGTTATAAATTATCACACCACAACAAAAGAAAATGATTTTTTTATAGTGAGGGTATGCACTAAATGTGGAATTTTGATAGTTTTATATGAGAGTAAAATAATCTCTAGTTAAAAGGGGAATGTTAATGATAAAATCTTGATCACCCTCATTATTGATTGTTAATCCTCTCATTATTTGTAAAACACCCTCACTACTGATCATAAGAAAAAAAAATGGCGAGAGGTAAATGATGGTATAATGAAGGGATGCTTCATTATTAACGAGGGAAAGTGATTGTATAATGATGAAATACGTGAATAGTAAATATATATTTAACGTATATAATCTCATCATTAGCCAATTACTCTTGTAGCCCCATATTGTTACTGTACACAATTTACTTTAGTTGCTAAAGAACTTACGGGAAAAGACACATGCATACACAATCAAAGTTGAACAATCATATAAAGCAGATTTTAGCCGCTACAGTAAAGATTGACATGTTAATAATACAAAGAGAATATTAATACTCACAACTCTCAGGAAGAGATAACTTAACGTAACTGCTGCAAAAAGTAACATTCCTACTCAAGAAGAGGTAACTTAGATTAGCTTAGCAGCTGCAGAAAGAAATAACTTAACATAGCTGCTACAAAAATAATATTACAACTCACTACTCTCAAGAAGAGAGAACTTAACTTACCTGCTGTAGAAAGAGTATTACCACTCACTACTCAACAAGAGAGAATTTGACTTCAGGGATGGACACAAAAATTTTAGTTGGGGGCGAGAAATATTATTCAAAACCTCCGAGTCAATATTATTTTCAGTAATATTTGAAGTCCTAATAATATGAGATTCAACGTTCTCTTGAGAAGTTCTCTTTTTCGCGAAGAAAGAATAAATATTTCCGTCTTTCATGTTGATTATTGGACCTATCTAAAAAATTATAAAAAATCATCAATCGTGCTTCTAAAATTTTACAAAAAATAAATGATAGAGCAAGTATAAAATTATAAGAAAATTGAATATAATCATATTAGGGGAGTAAAGCTTTATTAAAAAATCAACTTACATTGATAATTTAAACATAGAAATTAACAATAAACACTATTATATTATGGGTGAATTGTGAAATAATAAAAAATACATAAAACCCTAACATTGAAATCTTTGAAGCATTTATTCTCAAATGATCAAATTCATAAATATAAATTCTTACTTCAACTATATAATAAATTAAACTTTAAGAAAATATAAAATATATAACATTAATGTGAATAAAGAGAGAAAAAAAGAAGAAAAACCTTACCTCAACTCCACAACAGCAGCCGACAGCGATTTCGAGCCGACGAAAAAGAATGAAAGTTGAGATTTTAATCAATATTAACTATTATATATATGTATGTATATATACTAGTTTGTTCACAATATTTGAGGGGGCGGTTGCCACCACCAGCCCCCTAAGTCCGTCTCTGCTTAACTTAGTTGCTGCAAAAAGAGTATTGTCACTCAACCAGAAATAACTTAAAAGAAGATATTGATAACAGAACAAAAATTTCAACATATCAGCACAATGAAAAAAGCTATTTGAATCTTCTTCATTTCTAACATGCAAAAGGTCAAAAAAAACAAGACAAACATACCTCCAATATTAAGAAAGAGAGAAAAAAAATATTGATCCACATAAACCATCAAATAATCTAATTTGTATTCCTCACTCATTTAAGAGTAGCGAGAGATCCCGATTCAATCACCATTCCCCAACCCCAACTTACCAACTCAAAAAAATAAACATTAATTTCTTGTATGCATTAACTAAACTTCAAGTTTCTTGAGAGCAGCTGATAATGTGAGAAACCATAGGAGCATAAATGGAGACTAAATAATAACAATAGCAAGCATATATTCCAAAAATACATGACATTAGCATTTTTTCAATCCATGCATTATGTTTTTGCCAGCCAAAATAAGAGAAGTTTCCCAACAAAAGTCAAGGCTATACAAAAGCATACATAATCATTGCATCATGTTCTTCCATTAAGGAGGGACATGGTATATCTTTAAATGGTAGTTACTATTGGAAGATTACATCTAATAGTTTTATTGCATTCAATTTTTCTATGAAAAAATTATCTAGTTTTCATTTTCACATCTATATCGTACATGACAATAATAGTGATTTGTTAGATTTTGATGAATCACTTGCTTTTCTGATATATTCATGGTATAGAACTATTTTTTTCAATTTTGGATCATGAATATAGAGGATGGTATAATAATATGGATTGGAAATTACAAGTTGGATGTGTTTGGTTAGGGGTGCTAGGAACCTCTTGGGGTTTTGTAAGAATGATTGTTCCTTGTTGCTTAAGGAATGTGTGAGGCATTACTGGAGCATGATTATATTGCTCGACGGAAAAAGTATATCGATGATATCATCAATTATCCGTTCTACATAAGTTTTTTCTTTTCTTTTTTGTGTTGAGACCACTGTCCAACTCAACGGGGAAGAGGTTGGAAAGAAAAAGAGTCCATCAGTTGTGTATGTCTCCAATGACTTGGTTTGTTTACCGTACTCGGATGGTATGCATGTTTTTGGAAATCTATTCACGAATCAACAAAAAATTCTCCCACTTCCGAACTTTACATTACATGCATGTGATGAATAACATGATAGCACTAGTTCTTGTACCAGATTTGATTTTTCTTGTATCCGTGGATTTGGTTTTGATGCTAAATCGGGTGATTATAAGTTCGTAAAATTTTACCAACATTTGGTATTCAAATGAAGACGATTGTGTCCATAGTGGGTTAGAGTAGATACATGTGCATTCTCTTCTAATGAATTCTTGAAAGATAATTCCGAGTTTTGATATATACCCTACTAAGGAGGGGGCATGTTATATCTTTGAATGATAGTTACTATTAGAAGACTACATATAACAGTGTTGTTGCATTCAATTTTACTATGGAAAAAATGGAAAAATTATCTAGTTTCATTTTTCATATCTATGTTGTACATGACAATGATAGTGATTTGTTAGATTTTGATGGATCACTTATTTTTTTTTTATGATATATTTGTAGTATGAAACTATTTTTTATACCCCCATTAAGGAGGTACATGTTATATCTTTGAATGGTAGTTGCTATCGGAAGACTACATCTAAAAGTGTTGTATTTACATCGTACATGACAATGATGGTGATTTGTTTGATTTTGATGGATCACTTGCTTTTGTGATATATTCGTGGTATGAAACTATTTTTTTTCATACCCCAATAAGGAGGGGCATGCCATATCTTTGAATGGTTGTTGCTATTGGAAGATTACATCTAACAGTGTTGTTGTATTCAATTTTATTATGAAAAAATTATCTAATTTTCATTTTTATATCTATATCATACATGACAATGATAGTGGTTTGCTAGATTTTGATGGATCACTTACTTTTGTGATATATTCGTGGTATGGAACTATTTTTTTAAAAAAATTTGATCACGAATGTAGAGGATGGTGTAATAGTATAGATTGAAAATTACAATTTGGATGTGTTTTGATTTAGGGTGCTAGGAACCCTTGGGCTTTTTTAAGAATAGATGTTCGTTGTTGCTTAAGAAATGGGTGGGGCATTACTATAGTATAATTATAATGGTCGACGGTAGAATCGTATGGATGATATCATTGATTATCCACTGCACATGAGTTTATTTTTTATGGTGAGACCAATGTCCAACTCAACGGGAAAAAAACTGGAGAGAATAAGAGTCCGTCAGTTGCGGCTACCTACAACGGCTTGGTTTGTTTGCACTACTCGGATTGCATGTATATTTTTTGAAATCCATTCACAAATCAACATAAAATTCTCCCTCTTCCGAACGTTGAATTATTTGCATGTGTTGAATACCATGATAGCACTAGTTCTTATACTAGTTCTGATTTTTCTCGTATCTGTGGATTTGGTTTTGATGTTGAATAGGGTGATTACAAGTTTGTAAAATTTATCCACATTTGGTATTCGGATGATGATGACGTTAAGAGATGTAGTATATCTCTCGGTATCTTAAGCGGGGGATTAGATGGTAGGGGCTTAGTAGGTGGCGAGGACTAGTAGGCGGAGATTAGCCGCAACTTTCGTAAACAATTCAGTCAAGACAATGTGGAGGTATTTGAAATCTAATTTGGCAATGACTTCTGAAAAGTCCTTAGAAAATTTCAAACTATGAATTTTTAATTAAGAGTCTAGAATAGCAAAAAAAATTATAGACTAAGGCCAGAAAATGATATTTTCTTGACGTGCAAGTAAATGATAAGCTTAATCATCTCTCTTAAGAAAGGTTGATATGCATCAGGAACATAGGTGCGGGTGGGTTCTATCACGAAAGTTGCATGAGACAAAAGATTTGCTGATAATTGGCTCATGAGAAGTAATAAAGGAAGTGAGAGTCTTTTCGAATTGACAATAAACAACACTATATTCATAATTGTATCATAGAATGGGTAGGAGAGCATTATGAAATAATCTCAAACATATTTGAGAAGAAAAGGAATCAACATCAGTATCGACATAAATTGGTATGTCAAACTGCCCTTCCTCCAACACCGCGAAATTTGTGCCATTATCATCATTATAATAAAAGGCAGTACCCAACAAGCGTCCTTCATGTTTCACCATCTGAATGTTATAAAGAAGCTTACTCCATTTAGTAGTACCGTGCTAAATAATTTATTATCAGCTGACTAAATAAATAGAAAAACTTAAAATATAGGGAAATCAAATGTTCATTTCAACTTGCAGCTGAACATAACAGATCTTCAATCAATCATCAACTTAGCATATGAATACATCAATAATCAATTAAACAGCTGAAAATATAATTTCAAATTGCGGTTGAACATAGCAGATCCTAAATTAATCATCAACTTAGCATATGAATACATCAATAATCAATTAAACATCTGAACATATCATTTCAAAGTGCGGTTGAACATAGCAAATCACCGTGCATTCTCTTCTGATGAATTCTTGGAAGGAAATTCCGAGTTCTGAGGTATACCTTTTTGGCGAGGGACGTGCTATATCTTTAAATGGTAGTTGCTATTGGAAGACCACATCTAACAATGTTATTGCATTCAATTTACTATGGAAAATTATCTACTTTTCATTTTAATATCTATAACGTACATGACAATGATAGTAATTTGTTAGATTTTGATGGATCATTTACTTTTGTGATATATTCATGGTATGTAATTTTTTTTAATTTTAGATCATGGATGTAGACGATGGTGTAATAGTGTGGATTGAAAATTACAAATTGGATGTGTTTGGGTTGTGGTGTGCTAGGAACCCCTTGGTGGTTTTATAAAAGAGTATGATTATATTGATCGACGGTAGAAGCATTCTTGTAGGGAATGATCATTTCGCTCCGTCTTGCTTTTTTACCCAACCAACGTAAGAACTTTGTGCTCTTAGCAAACACTAATCTATCATCTATGGTCCTTTGAATACAAGTGGACATGCCTCGGAAAACAAGTACCTCCACTTCATTCCTCATACACTTAATGGAATCGCTCTTGACACAAAGTAGATTAGGGGAATACGGACTATCCATGTTGCGAAAAACATGTCTTTTCATTTTTTCAAGAAAATTAGTGATCTTGTACAGTTTGTTAGTTTTGAACTTCAATTTGTGTGATCATTGATCCCAAAGTAGATTAGGGGAATACGGACTATCCATGTTGCGAAAAACATGTCTTTTCATTTTTTCAAAAAAATCATTGATCTTGTACAGTTTGTTAGTTTTGAACTTCAATTTGTGTGACAATTTATAATAATAACGAAGGACAAGCGAGAAATATTCATTGGGAGTCATACCCGAATGACGATCGTGTTTGACAAACTCGTGCGTCCAAAACTCAATCAGGGTATGCGGTCTCACCAACGTTGGCCATATGAGCATTAATAGAGACAAAATAATAAATAATAGCAAGCATATATAGAAGATTCCAAAAATAATGACATTAGCATTTTTATTTTTTACAATCCATGCATCATGTTTTTGCCAGCCAAAATAAGAGAAGTTTTCCAACACAAGTCAAGGTTATACAAAAGTAAGGAGGGACATGGTATATCTTTAAATGGTAGTTGCTATTGGAATATTACATTTAATAGTTTTGTTGCATTCAATTTTACTAAGAAAAAATTATTTAGTTCATTTTCATATCTATATCATACATGACAATGATAGTGATTTGTTAGATTTTGATGAATTACTTGCTTTTCTGATATATTCATGGTATGAACCATTTTTTTTTAATTTTGGATCATGAATGTAGAGGATGGTGTAATAATATGAATTGCAAATTACAAGTTGGATGTGTAATTTTGTTAAACAATTATTATAGCATTAACTTGGTCAAGTCAATGAAATATACAAATCTTGAATTTATGGCAGAATTGGCGCACCCAATTAGTGGACAATTAAGTAGGCGTAAATTTGTGTTGAAAACTGTAAATTAATTAAGATGATTAAATTAAAAGGCTTGGTGAATGCATTGAAATTGGAGACAAATCTCTAACAACAAGACACCACCGAAAAATGAATGTAAAAACAAAACATGAGAGACACTGATGGATTTCAGAATGAGAAAGGCGAAATTCGAGTATGGGAGAAGACGGTAGATTTTGTCCAAGAGAAGAAGCCGATGCATCATTCAAATTGTCTTTAATTCTAAAATGATGGTTGTTCTATAAATTTCATACCTTTACCCTAAATTTTTGTTTTTTGTTTTTTTTTTTTTTGTCAGATGTGTTGCAATAGTTATAACACATTCATTACCTTATAAAAATATAGTGTATTTTGTTTGATTTTATATAATTAATTTATTTTTTGGCTTTCATTTTTCGAGTATGTATATATTATGTAATATGTTTGATATTATTTTTTTAGCACTACAAATTCATGATGGTGTAAATCTTTGTAGCACCAACATATAAACATTTGTATCTATCAAGCTATTTGGTTTGAACTTAGCCAATTATGTTTAATATATGTATCTTTTTAATTATAAACAAACTCTATCTATCTACTATTATTCATATTCGGAACATCCTATCTAATTAAAATATTTAAATATTATGTGTTGTTCGTGTCTCTTAATGATTATTTATTTTCTATAATCCCATAGAATGTGATAGTTTTCAGCAATGTTACTTATCTAACCAATATGTTGTTTCTTAGATATAATACTTTTTTTAGTGGAATCTTAGATACAATATTTTTTTTTAACACTCACACACCCGACCAGTGGTATTGAGAAGATTCGAACCCGTGACTTTTGGTCTCCAAGCAATCTCACTCAATCACTAGGCCATCCCCACTGGGACAACCTACAAAATATAATATGATTATGTAGTCAAGAGGGCTTGAGCACTTGAACAAACACATAAGTGAAATATTAAGCACTTGTGTATTTAGTTTATTAACTTATATTATTTAATATTTAAGAATTAAATGTATGAGCATACTTTTTGAAAGTTTTTTTTTTTTTTTATCTTATGTATTTATTTTTATTTCACATATGATTTAGAAAATATATTTTTGTGCAATATTTCACTGCACAACGCGTAAGAGTAATACTGTATAGATAGATATGTCTCTTTCGTTAGAGACAAAAATTGATGAGAATCGTATCAATAAAAAAAGGCATAAACATCATTTCTCGATCGAATTCATTTTCTCTAATCTCCTCATCATTGTTACAACTTACATACATTCATTGTTGATCCATTTCCATTTTTTAAGATTTGTTTTTATTGATTTTTTGGCATTTACAAAAAAAAAATGTGGTGATTTTAATTGATAACTAACCCCCAAAATAAGACGTTGCATATTTATCTTATTATTGTGAAAATTAATTAAAGAAAAATATTTGTATATACTATCTATTTGTATATGGACAACATAAAGTACTATATACCTTGCTAAAATATTTTTTAAAGTTATGTAGTATCAGTATAATATATAAACGCTGTTCGATTCTATTTATGAGACTGTTGATACTTATCGTGTATTCAAATTATTGTTCTACGAAAGTTTTATCAAATTTCTTTCTAATTGAATAAAGTGTAATAACTAATATTATCAACATGTCGTAATTTTTTTCTTACATCTTTAAAGTGCTATTTTCTTTTTTAGTGTGTGATTTTTTTTTCTAATTTATCTTAGGCAATTATAATTTAAATTTCATTGAAATACTTTATTTTATTGTATTTAATTAATAAATATATAATAAATTCATACAGCTTACTCAAAATATTTATACTTTATGGAAAAATGGTTTATCAATTTTATTTTTCATGTGAATATATTAAATTGTACCAAATACGTACTTAATATTTTTTATTACAATACATTTGTATGTTATATTTAGTTTGACACAACTTTCATATTTCTTAATTTTTCGTTTTAATATACATTTTGAAATTATTTATTTGAAAACACATAAATACAAAAAAATAGTAAGTTACTTATTCTATCTAACTAGAATGACCATCGTGTGATGAACGAATAATATATTTACAGTTATTATTGTTTTATTATTAATTGTAAATATGAAATTAATATTATAAAAAATATTTAAACTAAAATCTATGTAATAATTTTCAAAAAACTGCGAATCTCAAAGATATATGAGCTTTGGTAGTCTCGACCCTTCATGAATACCCAAATAGTGGAAATCATGTTTAAAGTAAGACATCTCGAATCAAAATCTACCGATTCCCCATTACCCCAATTCGAAAATAAAAAGGAAATGATTAATTTTATTGTATGTTTAGTTTTTCATTATAATTTTATAAAAAATATAAGATATATGTTGTCATGTTGATTTTAATTTTTTTTAGTTTTTTAATTTTATGTAAATTTAAAATATCTTAAATTTATATTTTTCTGCAACATAGTGAATGGGTATACTGTGGTAATTATTTTTAGATTAATAAGAAAATATTTTCATTTCATCAATTTCAAGGTTCATTTTATTGTATATAGAATTTGTTATTTTTGCATTGATACATAATTTAATTTACAATTTATGACATTATTATTTGTTAAAGGAAAATATTATAAGATTTGAAATAATTATTATATGTAATACATTATGCAATCTATATATACATTCAAACAAATAATCGTATAATAATGAAATTAGTATAATCATTGTGGAATTATATAATCGAGTATCATTATCTGTATTGTTTATGTGTTAGTACAATCATTTATTTATGTTCATATATTATATGTGTATATGGAAAGTATCAAAAGTAAATGAAATTAAATGTGATGATGCATAACTCTATATATTACTATGATGCCCATATAATGTTAAATAAATGTCTACAATGCCCTTTTATAAATGGGCGGGAAAACAGAAGTGTGTTATAATATATATATATATATATATATATATATATATATAGATTGTCAAATTATTTTGATAAATATGATAAACAATATAAATTTTTAGTTCAATGGCAATAGCAAAAAATTATAAAGGATTCCAATTATGACATAAATTTTTTTACGTCGTTTTTTTTTCTTAATTTTTTTCATTGTGCCTAAAGTTATAAATGATTCGAATTATGTTTGTAATGGATTTGGGGTAAACTAGTTATGTTATTTATTTTAAGGTTAATTGGCATAAAATTTACCACCTTTGAACGAATTTGTAATTTAAACAAAACTTTTAAAACGTTGCAATAATAACCTAACCTTATGATTTGTAGCAAAATAGACACCCTTATAAGATTTCAATGATTGAAACACTAGCACCGCACAATTAAAATCATAATTTTCAACACCCCTAAACTGAATTAATTTGTTCACATGAAAAAGTTATTCCCACATCATAATTTCAACCGTCATAAAAAAGTTAGAAATGTCGAATTTGCTACAAATAAAAAGTGTTAGGTTATTGTTGCAATATTTTAAAAATCATAATTAAATTGCAAATTCGCTGAAAAGTGGTGAATTTTTTGACAATTAACCATTTATTTTATTGGCTACTATGAATGAAAAGTGTAAATTTATTATGGACACGAGTTGTCTGTCGATAAAATAGTGAACATACTTGAATATAACTATATATTCTTTATAAATTTCATGACTGTTTATATTAATTGGTTAATTATAATTTAATTATTTTATTTGTACAACTTATTTATATATCTCTCACCGTGCATCGCACATGATGTAATAATAGTTATATTAAATAAAGGGTACTCTCCTGTGAGTTCATTACTGTCTAACGATCTAGGATCTTTTTACATTGGATGAATCTAATTTGACCAATGAAAATGAAAGTAGCCTCTCTACTTTTTTTCTTTTTCAGTCTCTTCCTTTTTCATTTTCTTTTTTAATTTATTCTTTTTTGTTTTTTTATAAATGTATATTTAATAATTTTATTTGGCATTTCGTGCATGGTGCTCGATTTTTTTCAATAAATTTCACATTCGTAACTATAAATATAATCTAATAATATGTATTGGCTAATGTGAATTAATAAAATAACAATACTCCCTCCATTTCTGAATAAATGCCATTCTAGTTTTTTAATTTTGTTTCAAAAAAGTGTCATTCTATAATTCGAGACAAAAAATTCATATTTTTCACACGTTTGTCCTCATTTAATACCTTTATATATCTATATTTAACTCATTTAATGTATTCACACAAGAGTGTATTAGGTAATTCAATTAATTTATTAATCCATATGCATTCATCCAAAATGACACTTAATTGAGAACGGAGGGAGTAGAATTTAACAGGAACATTGTTCCAATAAAAATAGGACTAAAATTTACCTATTTCTTGCCTATATAAATAAATAAAACTCAAAACACTTGCTTAACAACGGTAAAACTAAAAAGCCCACGTGTCAATCCCTGATTGGCAGCTGTTACGCAATCGGCCAGTGTCCGGTCGATTAACCATTTCCGTTTGCGCTTCGACAGAAAAATGAAACCTCACTAAATAAAACAAAAAAAAAACCTTGAATAAAACCTCCCTCAAAACCCAACATTTTCAATTAATTATAATTCAGAGCCCCAACCCGAATCCGGAAGCAGGCGATTCGGATCCATCATGTCGGTCCGGCCGACGATGACCCGGTTCCCGGGCAACCCGGCGGAGCAGGAGGCTTGCGGCGTGCCGTGGGGCATGACGCTGGCGCCGTTCGCCGCCAAGGACGAGAACGGCGTCCCGCCGGTGTACGGATCCGGCGGCGAGCTGCTGCCGCGATGTGAGAATTGCTGGGCCTACTACAACACCTACTGCGAGCAGGACCAGTGGTCGTGGGACTGCTCCCTCTGCGGCACCACCAACGGCCTCTCCACGCAGTCCATCGCCCGATACTCGCTCCCCCAATCCTGCCCCGAGAATATCTCCTCCTTTTTCGACCTCGAATTGCCGCGTAAGCTCTTTGGATTCTGACTTCTCAGGCAGTGGAACTGTTGAGAATTTTCATTGCCTTTTTTGTTTGATGATTGATTACCTAGCTCACCGTGTTGTCGAATTCCATATGCGGAATGATATGCCGATTGTGTGTAGTGATCCAAATGCCATGTTAGTTTCTCATTTGGAGAACAATTAATCGTTTAGGACTTTAACCTTTCAGGTTTATAATATTAGATTGTTGTAGTGCTTGTTAATGTTTGGTGTTCCGTCATTACTATAATTGAATTTATGTTCTCTCACATTGAATTTACCTTTGAACTTTTTTTTTTCAAATTGTTGAATGATCCATTTAACGACCATAATGCTGAGTATTTCAGTTTGAACTTATGATACCATATTAGGTGCTTAATTAGTTTGGGTGAAAATTGAATGGATATCCTCATTTACCATTGTTATGGTCATATTGCTATACTCACCAGTAGGGTCATTTGATTATATGTTGTTATAGCTTGAAGTTGAAATGCCCATCTTAGTTTGTGATCTAGGAGTACATATAATCTGGCGATATAGGATAACCTTTTGCACATTATTTATATGTGTATATTACTAGTTTGTCTTCTTTGCATTTATAAGACGTCTCACTCTATTAATATATAATTGGAATAGTGTTATCACTTCAAAGTTGTTGGACTAAGTGCACAGAGATCATTTCACATAGCTTATGGTTGCATAAGCTGTGGTTCAGAAGCTTGCACCTTCCTTTCATTATAATTATAAAGTATGATTAGGTGGAAACTATGGTGAGGTTGTTTTTTAATTTCATCATTCTATTTATTGTGGCAGTGGAAGGATCCGAGGAAATGCAGGCAAGGCCAGTGTATGTTGCTGCTGTTGACCTCTCTTGTAAGACTTTGTGTAGCCCTATTGCAACGGTTTACTGTTTCGTCGTGATTGATATTAAATCAATAAGATAAAATGATTTTTCTCACTTCAGTTTGGGGATTAAATGATTAAATGGGTGTTTGTTGAGTGTTTGAATTATACAGGGATCATGATAGTGAGCATGTTAAGGCCAGTGAATGTTAGAACATCATAGATTGGGGTTCAGGAGTTCAGGAAATAATCGCATAAGTGGACATGGTTATGAGAGCACTCAGTGAAGAAGAACATTGTAAATTGAACAGTAAATCCATGATTTTCCATTACTGTGTGAATTGGAGAGTAGCACCATTCTCCACACATTCTGAGTTCTGAGCACTTTGTTGGAGTATACATATATGTTAATGCATTTTTAGAATGACTAACATTTGGTTTCCTTAAATTGACTACTTCTGCAGCATCAGAGGAGTTTTTGGAACTTACTAAAAGTGCACTTTTAGCAGCACTGGAAGGTTTGTTTTGTTGCCATTTCCTGTCCAAGTTATTGTTACTAAATTCAAATTCTGGTCTATGCCTCAATTTTTTTTACTATTATTTTAATACCGGTCTTAATCTTGTAATTTTGCAGCACTTGGGCCGGGATCACTTTTTGGTCTTGCTACATTCAGCCACAAAATAGGCTTGTATGATGTTCAGGGGCCCATCCCAGTGGTCAAGAATGTCTTTATTTCCCCAGATTCTCTTGACAACCTAGCAGTGGAGCTTGAGGATGTTATGCCATTGTTTTCGTTTCTGGCTCCAGTATGTTAATTGATGGTGTTTGTGTTGTCATGGTTTTTTTTTTTTTTTTTTCCCATTCTGTTGAAACATTTAGTAGTTCTCAAAATCTTTATATCAAAACCTTGTAGTATACTCGAAGCTTTGGAGCTCGGCTAGCCAACACTCATATGTTTAGCCATCAATATTGTAGGTGGATACGTGCAAAGACCATATTGCATCTGCTCTTGAAACTCTAAAACCAACAACATCATGGGAACGGACAACAGCTGCTGGTCAAGGAGTAGATGGTGTTTTACTTGGTGGGCGAGGATTTGGGGTGGCAATGGAAGCTCTGCTCAAGTATCTTGGATCAGAGTATGGGAATACGTATGCACTGGGTACAGAAAATTTATTTACGATTCTTGTAAATCTTATTATGCAATTTCCCTTTTCCTGCTTTTCTAAGGAGGTCACTTTAGCGAAAGCCCCTCAATTATATGTTTGTATTGATTCTGTATGCTATGACCTAGTTAAGGATTTCTAATTCTTCTTCCTTACTTCTCCCCTGATGGAGTGCAGCAAGAGTTTTTGCCTTTCTATCTGGTCCTCCGGATTTTGGTCTTGGCCAGCTAGACACCAGACGATATGGTGAACAATATGCTAGTAAAGGAGAGGATGCCGATCGGGCATTACTTCCTGAACAGACTCCATTTTATAAAGATCTGGTATTTTGCTCAGGCTTAGGGAAGTATTTGTTTAAGATGCTTGCAAAAGAATAGGTGATGAACTTGTGATTTGTTCCTCACAGGCTGCTGTTGCTGTTCAAGCTGGTATATGTGTGGATATATTTGCTGTTACAAATGAGTACACTGATCTAGCATCTTTGAAGTTTCTTAGCATTGAGAGTGGAGGCTCGTTGTTTCTATATTCAAATACGGATGATTCAACTCTTCCTCAAGATATGTGAGTTAAAGTTATACCTGAAAATGTTTCTCAAACTAAATGATATAATTTGAGTTTTATCTTGTAGTAGATAGTGATAAAGTAAATCAATTTATTGATGAAACCAGATGTGTTAGAGCTACTAGTTTTTGTGTTTTTCCTTTGCAGTTAGATGATACAAATGATGTGATTGCAGGTACCGTATGTTAAGTCGGCCATATGCTTTCAATTGTGTTCTACGTGTCAGGACATCATCTGAATTTAAGATTGGCCATTCAGTAAGAGTCAGATTTTTTAGTTTTGAAATGTATTTGCTATCATCAAATATTTACAATAATGCTTCCCATTTCTGGTGCTACAGTATGGACACTTCTTCTCAGACCCGGAGTATGAAAATGTTCAGCATATCATTTGCTGCGACTCTTTTGCCACATATGCCTATGACTTTGATTTTGCAAATGATGTTGGATTTTCCAGGTAATGAAATACTTCCCTTTGTTGTTTGATATTTGATTCTAGAAACATGTAATGAGCCATAGTTTTCCATAATTAGAAGTTTTCTGAAGTGATAAACACAGGACTTGATTACTTGCAATGAATCAAGTACTTGATGTTTTCTTTGCTTATATACATACAAAATGATAATTATTGTCAACATGTTGCCGACTTACTGTGTAGTAAGGGGTGCTGGTGAAATTTGATAAGCATATGATATTTATGTGATATTGGTCTCTCTCTCTCTCTCTCTCTCTCTCTCTCTCTCTCTCTCTCTTCGTGTATATTCATACCTCTTTTTTCTCATTTCTTTTCCCACACTGATTCAGCTCTTGATATCCTACTCAATTCTTTTTCATTCATGGAAGATGTAATAATGACCACTGCAACTAAGTGACCTTGATGACATAACATTTGACTGTTGTAGTTGAAATATACCCTATTATTCTCTCGGATTCCAGCCCACAGGAAGCTGGTGCTTAAGAAAGCCTCTTTTCCCTTTCTGCAAGAGTTTGAATTGTTGTCAGAAGTTCAGTTTGCTGTTCACATATGTTGAAGTCAAGTTTGCATTTTGCAAGATCTCCACCTTCTCATATCTTGTAGTTTTCTATTGGTGTTTGATCCTTCTTATGATTTGGGGGCTTAAAACAGATGATAAGTCCATTTGTTAATAAATAGACCTCGGGCTGAAATAAATTTACTTGATGGATGAAAATCTTCCAGTGGTTTCTTAATTTCGTTTTGCATACCATTATATAATTTTTAAATGTTATTTTTATTTTATTCTGTATAAAATTGGACAATTGACAATTTTTGTGCAGACGCAGCAAAGAACTTCCGACATTGCAGATTGCATTTCAGTACACGGTGGTTGTGCCTCCCAGTGAACTGTCAGTATCAAATTCAAGAACCTCAAAGAGGTATGCCTCTTTTTGAATGTCAATATTAGTGATCTTGAATGTCAAGCCTTGGAAAATGAGGTTCACAAATAACATCTCTATGTGCATATGATAATTCAGGAGAGAACAACAAATTCACTGACTTCATAATGCAAAACAAAGATTGAGAACTGTTTCAGAAGTCGTGATTCTTGTGATTTCTTGTCAGGAGTTCACTGAACAGACTAAATACATCCTTCAATCTCAGTTTAAGTGACTTGTGGTTTCTGTTTTGGGGGGTTTGGGGGTGGGGTTACGGTATCTGTCTTATGCAGTTCCACAAAAATAGTTGAGTTGATTACGGTGATTCTGCTCTTAAAGTAATTGCTACACTGAAACACTCTACTCTGAGAACTCCAATTAGTTTTTGTAATGCTTCAACCAGCTGATCTTTAATTGCTTTTGTGAAAAAAGAGAATGAATGTATATCAAATAGTATATTAAAAAATTCTAAGTTTTGTAGGGTTATCCATTTCTATAGTTAGAACTAAATCAATTTATTACTTAATTTGTAATTCTTAATGCAATGCCTATGTTTTTTTTTTTTTTTATTTAAATCTTATTGATCTATGAACATTCGTTTTTCGAGGAGGGGAATTGGAAATCTCAGAAAATTTTAATTGTAGCCATCTTAAAGTTAATTGGCAACTGTCACTATTTAATCTTGTTGTCTTTCTGTCATCAATAATTTAGATGCTATTCTCATCTTCTTTTATGTTTATAACGCTGGATCCTACAAAAATAAGTTTTCGTACCCCTATAAATTTGACATGTTAAGGACTGAGCCATTACTTTTGTTCCACTTTCCTTGGTTTTGCTGTTGTTAAAGAGTCTTCATCAATGCTTTGAGCTCTACACCATGTGTTCCGATGATTTATTTTTGTATGTATGATTTACAATTATGCAGAGGTACATATTCCCTGCAAAGAAGACTGAGGATTAGAACTCTACAATTTGGAGCTGCTCACAATATCAATGAGATTTATGACACTGTTGATCCTGAAGTGATTCTCTCCATACTTGTTCATGAGGTAAAACTTTATATGCTGGAAGGTTGAGATAGGTTATCTCTATTATCCCAGCATTCTTTAAGCTTGGGGAGTGACAGGAGAGATGAAAATTTGTGGTCATCTGTACTGCAGGCTAAAGCAAGTGTCATAAGAGTCGAAAGGATTCTAAAGTCCTAATTCATATTTTGTCCTTCTATGCATGCATTTGTTGAGGATTGTGTATCAGTATGTGTTCATGTATGGCTACTAGATTGCGCTAGGTCGTATACCTGACCAACTTAATCATTCAAATAGAAAAACCAAACATAATGTAACCTAGAAGTACTTACAGAAGATTCCTTCCTTCAAATTTATTTGGACAAGTGTGTTACTGGAATTTAATTATTATAGGCAACACAATTATCATTTTCCCTTGCGATTAAATATAGTAAACACAGCTCTTCCACTCTTTTATCATAATGCTGGTTTCATTCGTGCATAAATATTACCTTGTCGAGTTCTGCTGGCTGAGTTATAATGAAATATTTGAATTTGATCTGCCCGACTTGAATGCTTTATCTACTGAGGGGTATACTGATAGCTGATGAATTTCTACTGGTTGAAGTTTTTTTCACTTTTATTTTTTAAAAAATCTTCTTAGGTGATTTTGTCCTCATTGGAGCAAGGAGTTCGAGAGGGCAGGATTTTACTGCATGAGTGGCTTGTAAATCTTGTGGCTCAGTACAATGATGCTTTCAAGCTTAATGAATATGGAAGAGGAAGTTTAATCACTTCCCACGTTGATGTTGGCTTCAGCCAATGCCCTCAGCTGCAATCTTTGCCCCGCTTAGTTTTTGCTTTGCTGCGGAATCCTCTTCTTCGGTTTCACGAAGAAGGTGTTCATCCGGACTATCGGATATATCTTCAGTGTTTGTTCAGGTATACAGTATAAAATCATTCGCACCAACCCTTTGTGAATTATTTAATGGCGCCATCAAGCTTGTTAGAACTCACAATCATATTTCTGATGCAGTGCCCTGGAACCTTCTTCACTTAGCCGTGCTGTATATCCATTGTTATCGTCATATGAAACTCCAGATAAACAAGCATTTCCTCGCCATTCCTTGAGTCGTGCTGCACTACTAACAAGTGGCAGCCCGATATTCTTCCTTGACGCTTTTACAACACTCATCGTGTTTTACTCCTCTACAGCCGATCCTGCCCTTCCTTTTCCTCCACCCCAGGACTGTAAGTGAAATGTCTATTCATTTGTCTATTTGCTTCTTCTATCCACAGAACAGCTTTCCTCTTAGAATACCGGGAGAGCACCGACAAATGGTTTAACTCGTGCTGTCTCTAACCAGGCCTTTTGAGAACTACCATCAACAAACTGAAGCAAGAGCGGATTATTACTCCTAAACTGATCTTTATCAGGGGAGGGCAGGACGATGCAACTGCATTCGAGAACTACTTGATCGAGGAACAGGATGTTGCGGGGAGTGGCTTCTCGAGTGTCATGGGTTTCGTCTCCTTCCTCGATGAGATCAATCAAGATGTACTAGAATACATCAATAAATCGAATGGTAAATAGTGATAGAGAAAATTTGCATATACATCAGGAGTTGGTCACTTGACTGGAATACGAGTTCGCTAATTGTGGATACAGAGGTTGCTTGTAGCTTAATTCCCCGAGAGAGAGAGAGAGAGAGAGAGAGAGAGAGAGACGCGAGTCGTTGTCGTCGTGTGCTTGGAATTATGTTGTCGATCATGTATTTCATCATGCCTTCTGATTTGAGAAAAAGCTTGTGTTTCTTTTTTTGGAGGGAATGCTGCAATGTTTTGATGCAGAACGATTTCTTTCAAAATTTGTATTCTGTTTTTGTTTTTGGGGTTCACTGCCCTTGATGTAATCTTAGACACTGAAAATTAGACGGGGGAAAGAGTTTGATTAGTTTAGGGTTCAGATTTCAATTTTATCATTTTCTTCTGTATCCCTATTCTATAATTACTTTAATTTATTATTTTTTCATCTTTCAAGTATACCATTTTTTATGGATAAAAACTTATACAAGATCATCTTACGGTTAGAATACACTATGATTCAAATTCAAATATATATAGAATGGTATTTGTAATTTTATAGAGAATTGTTAATTCAGAACCTGAAAGATGGCTAATCGATAAATTTAGGATCCGAAAGATGAAAATTATGAATTCAAAACTTAAAAGATGATAATTGTCAATCTTGGATCTCTAAAATCGTGCATTTTGTTTTCTTTTTCTATTTTAATAATATTTAATAATTTCTTCACTAGATTTAATAGATAATTAATATAGGAATTTCATTGAAAATTAATATAAAAAATATAAAAAAATCAAAATTCATGATTTTTGAGGTCCTAACAATTATCATCTTTTAACTCATAAATGAATAGTTTTTATCTTTCGGGTGAATTGACAAATTATTTCTCTTACAGATTCTGAATTGATAATTCTCTTAATTTTATTATATTTGGCTCCAGGTATAATATTGTAAGACGATCTCACACCAAAACTCTTTTTTATGCTAGGGGATTGAGTTGCACATCGAAATAAAAGGTGGAAGTAAGACTTAAAAAATGGAGCCAATATTTTGCAATGCACTCACTATACACTACTCGACTCCCTTTTAACCGTTGAATTTTGTTGTTTTAAATCACTTTGTAATCCAAATAAATAAAATCATAAGCAAATACACTACTTTCAACTTAATTTTATTTACTATTATGTATATTTAATATGTAATTTTTTTATTATTTACTTAAATTAATAAATAGCGCTACGGAAAAAAGATCAGATGGGCTTAGGTTTTGGGCCCATGTTCAAGGAATTAAGCAAGTAAATCTTTTCTTTTTTCAGCGGTTTCTAATTTTATTTTATTTAATTTAAAAGGGCACTCTCCTCTTTCAAACCCACACACCTGAGGAAAAATCATCACTCTATATCTCTCAGCTCTTCGTCTCTCTCTCTACCGTCTCTCTGGTTATTAGGTATGTATATACATCCAAGTTACAATCATTATGCATCTCTCTCTATCTATGTGTTATTTGGTTTTGTGCTATTTGGATTTATGTCACTGCGTAGCTCATTCCAATTCTAATTACTACATTTCTGCTGTGAAATATCTCGATTTTAGGCGGTGTTTGCTTTGTGCTTCACGACTCTGATTTTCATGATATTCGTCGTGTGTTCATCGCCATTTATTTTTTCTGCCTCGTATTTTCCGTACTCTTGAATTAATTTGTTGTTTTCCCCTGATTTTTAGGTATCATTGAAATCTGCCAGTTTTATTTAGGCTAATGTGTATGAGATGTCATCTGTATTGATTTCTATCATTTAAATGCTTATTTCTGTACTCAAGTAGTATCATATTGCCTCATTTTAGCTGTTTTGGTTCTTTGAACTGAATGTTGTGAAAAGATGAGGCTTCAAATGAAAAATACTGCGAAATGCTATGTGAACTGCACCAGTTTGGGTTTAATGTGCAGGGTGCCAAAAACTGATAAAATATATATGATAATGCTGTAATTGTTTCGTTAAAAAGCACATATCATGTTTGATTATTTAGTTTGGACTTTGGAGAATGTGAGCCTACTCCACTGTTGAGATAGGCCATGTATTTGACAGAAGAAAATGGATTTAACTGAAACCTTTGATGTCATTGTTATAGTTAGACTTATTCTCATGAGCATGTGATTTTAGTCAAGTGGAATAATTATTTATTTTAGAAATTCATGCTCCTTGCTGTTTGACATGATAGAAGAGACTCTACTTAAAATGTTAATGAACATTGAACAGATCTTTCATGTTCAATGGATTTGACTGAAATTCATTATGTTGGCAGGAAAATATTTTGGTTCCATGGCGACTAGGATTGCTGCTAGATATATCTCTCGCAGGCTATCAAGTGGAAGTGGTAAAATCCTCAGTGAGGAGGAGAAGGCTGCTGAAAATGTCTATATTAAGGTGAATTTAGTTCTGGTAAACCGTCTTTTGTGACATTTTTTTCATGGCAAGTTGTTGCATTTTGCTCAACTTTCTTAGCTTTTTACTGATAAGAGTCAAGGTATCAAGGCAAAGGAAACTCTGCATTATTTATCCAACTAAGGAATATTAATCAAGTTCACAGCCTGTATGCTCATGAGCAGAGGGGAAATTTGTTGATTGGGTTCATATGTGCCAAATGGCTGATTTATTGGTTTTCTTGTGCTTAGCTGATCACGTGCTTATGATTATCATTCGTTAACATTTTGAATGCTCTTCTTACTACAAAACTTCTCGAAAACTTTGCAGAAAATGGAACAAGAGAAGCTGGAGAAGCTTGCTCGAAAGGTATGCACATATAAAGACCGTGCAAACTTAATTGTCTTTCTGGTCCGTGACATTATCTTAACTCGCCATGCTTTGCTATTGCTCCCAGGGCCCCAAACCCGATGAAACTCCCGCAGCAAGCTCTGGAGGCTCAGGACCTGTAGCTGATGCAAAACCAAGTGACAGCACCTCTTCACCACCTAACGTATCAACTGACAAGCACAGAAACTATGGTGTTGCCGCTGGTATTGCCACCATAGCCGCTGCTGCTGGTTGGTATTTGTTGGGTTCGAAGAAGAAACCCGAAGAGGAAGTGCAGGACTGAAGAGGATATTTGAGAACAATATGTCGACGAAATAACAGCAAACAAACTCCTTTAGAATCCATTGCGGTTTGTTTCATACGTTGAGATGCCTCAGTTCATCTATATACCTCTGAAATATGAGATTTGGTGATTTGTGTTGCTACAGTTCTACTTCTAGCTAAATGAGATGACCTTATTTTGCTCTTAGTAGATCAACAGTAATGCTGAATGAATGCCCCTTTGGTATTGGACATTAATCTCAGGTACACGTCTCATGATTTATATCTGCATGCATACATTATAAAATTTTTCACCAAAATTTACCAAAACATTTGATGGGTCACTCTTTATTATGTCGAACAGTTTTGAACAACTTATTTATTATTGCAGACCGTTTCACTAAATGAGCAGGAAATGTCCATTCTTTTATAGCTGTCTGCGTGCGTCACCAGTGAGTTTACATAAGTGATGTGGCAAGCCCTCATTGGTTAGCTCTTGATTGCGTACATTATCTGGTCTTGTGGCTACGCGCGGTTATAACAACATAGACAAAAAAAATAAGGTCCCCCATTTCCAAAAATATCTTTAACCGTGGCTTTCGTCGCTTACAACATTTTTACTTTATGCACTTTCACAATTTTTAAATATTCAACATATTTTACCATTGGAAGAGGAGAGTTCTCAATCCAAGACCTCAAAATTCGTGATTTTTGAGGTCCTCGATTGATAATTTCCATCTTTCGAGTTTCGAGTCTTGGATTGAGAATTTTCATCCTCAGGTACTGGAAATCCTGAATTGACAAATTACCCATTTTTCAAATCCTGAATCAACACTTCTCTTTTATAAAATTTGCCATTTTTTTGTTGTTGTTGTTTGAGAGGGTGAGAGTCAAGTTAACAACACTTCCTAATTTAAACTTTTAGCAAAATTTTGAATTTTTTTCGAACTTTACATTATTACGTTATAGTATTTGAACTTTGAACAATATAACAAGTTTATGATGGGACTTAAAATTCAACGACTGAAAAATTATGTATTGATACGAGGTTAAAATGAAGTTTTTCATCTCATTTTTCTAATCCGTGTTGAAATTTCACTCTGAAAGATTAACGGGCACATAATTTTTCGGTTCCGTCCTAGATTTGAACGTTGGAAATTTAATTATCATTGACCCTTATAAATAGGTATATAGTATAGGTTATCTTGCCCATTTAAAAGTAAATGTAATCGAAATCGATCAAAATAGTATTTTCGCCTTAATATTGGGTCATATATATTGAAATATTCAAACGTTGAGAATCAAATTGTTATTATTAAACGTAGTGATTATTTATGCTAAAACATCAAAATATTAAGAATTAAATTATAACTATTAAAATATTAAATTATTTTTATTAAAATCTTCAACCGTTTAGAATTAAATTGTAATTGATCATATTAAAAATTTCATTAAAAATTGATGTTGGGAAGTGTAATTAAGTGTGGCCACCTGTTCATTATTAATCAATAATAATATCAACAGCCTACACAATAACTTCCAATCTGTCTCTTCCCATTTCTTCTTCTACGCTTCAACGCCCACAACCACAATAATTTCTGGAATTCCAACGCAAATTTTAACTGAATGCGTAACATAAACATGGTGGGAAATTCACCGATCACCCCTTTTATGATTCTCACGTCTCCAACTTTACCATTCCTTCAATCTAACTCCATCAAATAATCCATCCCTCTTCATCTTTTCCCTTCCATTTTTCTTGCATGGCTGCATCTTTCTTCCCCGCGACTCCGAATCTGATTTCACCCTTCCTTTCTTTGTGCTCTACACAAAGAACCCACTTCTTTTCTTGATCGAAATCCGAATCTTGAAAGAGTAAAAAAAATATTGCTGTAAAAAAAAATCCCACATTTATTGAATTTTCTCATTTCTTGTTAGCTATGACAGAGGTGCTGCACTCGCCGTCTTCTTCTTCTTCCCCTTCGATTTCCACGCCCACGCACAATCACGCGCTGTTCCAGCCGTTTGGGGGTGATGAGGGGGTTGCTAGGATGGCAGGGGGTGATGCAGAGGAGGAGGAAGTGAGGGGGAAGAGGGATAATGAGAGGAGGGATCAGTTATCGCTTCTGGCATTGTTGATTGCTCTCTTTAGGAAGAGTTTTTGGGTGAATTCCAAGGCGAATAGGGGCGGTGGTGATGGTAGTGGTGACGGAAATGGCGTGATGGAGATCGGCTGGCCGACCGATGTACAGCATGTTAATCATGTCACCTTTGATAGGTTTGATGGTTTCTTGGGCTTGCCTGTTGAGTTCGAGCCTGAGGTTCCCATGAGGGCTCCAAGTGCTAGGTATATGTTTATGTTGCCCCTTTGATTATTGACTTCTGCTGTGATTGCATGCTTGTTGGTTATGACATTATGGCTTAGCATATTGTATTGCAATGGTTTTGGAATCTGTCATTGTGTAATAGTAGTGGAAAATGGAAGCTCAATCTCGTCAAATATCTGGGACTTGGATTGTTCTACCATTTCTTGTCAAATTTGAGTGATATCTCTAACCATTTGCTGTAATTTCTTTTGGTATTTTGTTTGTGGGGGGTGGGTTTGGCAGTCTTAAATGATGCGTTTGAGTTTGTCCACCTATCTGAATAATGGCATTTATTACTTATTACTACTAATCCAGTTAATAAGCTGGAAATTGTTTGTTATTCTAATAATTCTAGCAACCTATTTATGTTATTGAAGCTATCCTAGTAACTGCCCACAACTCCTTAGGAAGGTGTTCATAAGTAGAGAAGTGGTTGGGTAATTATGATTCCTCCTTGTGCAGTTCAATAAATGAGACTTCCTCTGGATTAGGTATACAGTTCAGTGCCAAAGTTTTATCTGTTTTTGGGTGTTTTATCGCCGAGTCACTGTGCTTTCATGTACCATATACTCATGGCATCATTGATATTATCATCCTTGGTACTTGGTTCTAGTTTTCTGTTACGCTAAGTGATTTTTCTTGGGTATGTCGGCTAGGCGAATATGATCATCTGTGGTGTTCTTTTCTAGTTGGTCACATTGCATGATTTTATATCATAGTTAAATGAAGTTCCAGATCATAGCATTCATTAACATAGTTTATCATTACTTTTTTATCAGCTGAAGTATTTTGGTTAGGATTCTAGATCCCAGCAATCATGACATAATTTCTGTAATTCAGTATACTTTGTTATGTCAACTTTTATTAAGATTATTATTTATTGCAATCCTTTCTCACTGGGCTGCTGCTCTGGGTATCCACGAGCAGTACGACTGTTTTTGGGGTCTCTACAGAATCAATGCAGCTGTCTTTTGATCCCCGAGGCAATAGTATTCCTACTATCCTCCTGATTATGCAAATGCATTTGTACTCTCAAGGTGGCCTTCAGGTGCATTATTGTTTACCTTGATATGCCCAAAAATATTATAACTATTGGCTTCAGGCTAAAAATTTTGGTGATTGCTTTATTTTTATTGTTGAATTGCCGGACTCTCACAGAGGTCACAATTTCGTTTGCAGGCTGAAGGCATTTTCAGAATAAATGCGGCAAACAGCCAGGAGGAGTTTGTTAGGGACCAGCTGAACAGAGGTGTGGTTCCAGAAGGGACTGATGTACACTGTTTAGCTGGCCTCATCAAGGTAACTTATCGGCTATAGCAAGGTTCTTTTGCATAGATTCTGTTTCTGTGTATGTTAGATGACATCAGAAATTAACCTTTTAGAATGCCGAATCGCTCTTCTTCTGTTCATAATTTAAGCAGATGCTTGTGCTGGCATAGCTGTGTAAAACATGATAAGTTTTTTCTTATGCATAATACATCAAAATATAATCAAACTTCAACTATCTAGGATGCATTAAGATTTCTTGAGCAAGTCAGCAACCACTTGAAACATAAGGCTATGACAGATTTGTGTGCGGCTGCTTGTTAAATTGTTTCATGATATTCTAAGATTAATTATTGGTCTATAACCTTCCACCTCTTCATTTAAGAAATACTGAAGGCAATAGGACTTTCATACTATATGAGGCCATATATCAGCTGTCAAAAATGCAATTGCTGTTATAGGATTCGATCTTATTTTCTATGAAGCTGTTTGTAGTGTCAAATCCTAGTTAATAATGATAGGTCATTTTGATTTTGATTAGTATTGTAAGATTTTATTCTAAAAGCAATACATTCTATTGATCAGATAACACATCTACAATGATCCATCACTTTATGTCTTGCCTTGAAATTATTAAGACAATTTACTGGGAGGCATTGGTTTCCATGGACTTTTGACAAGTTAGCTATAAGATCATCGTGCCATTCATTCTTTTTCCTTCTTCCAGCTGCCTGTCTGACTAATTTTAAGTCCTATCACAAATCACCTTTGATTGCCTTAAAAAACAGAATACATAATACGCAATGTCAATGGCTTCATTGGCATTTTGGATAAGTAAGCATTATAGTACCATGTATATATGCGTGATCAAGTAAACTGTTGGTCATAGAGTGTGACTAATATTGCTTGCTGTTACAGATTGGCAACTTTGCATTAACAAACTTCTCGTGTGATTTTCTTAGGCTTGGTTCAGAGAACTCCCCAGAGGGCTACTGGATTCTCTTTCACACGAGCAGGTGATGCAATGCCAGTCAGAAGAGGACTGTGATGCGCTTGTAAGGCTTCTACCACCGACAGAAGCTGCTCTGTTGGATTGGGCAATCAACCTAATGGCAGATGTAGCCCAGCAGGAGAATTTTAATAAGATGAATGCTCGCAACATTGCTATGGTTTTTGCTCCCAACATGACACAGGTAACACTGCATTTGGTTTTTGTCTATGTGAACACATTTTTCTACCTTTCTGATGCCTACCCGTTTATACCGGCCTTTTGAGTTTTAGTCAACTATTCTGAGTTGGGCGAGAAAACAGTTTAAAATTGAGTTGCATGTAGGTTTAGCCCTCTAGTAGTTGTCTACACATAAGAGGAAAATCTTTTGTACACCCAGTGACTAAAAGCAGTTCGACTGATCTTGGTAAATCATTTTCTTTAATTGGTTGTTGATTGGATCTACTCGAGGTTTTGAATCCCATTGTGGCACGATAAAAGAACCTGCTTATTCTCTCTGTCCAATAATTTCTGCATAAATTTGTCTGTTTCACTATCTAATATGCTTGGGGGGTTTGCTCTACAGATGGCTGATCCGCTGACGGCATTGATGTATGCCGTGCAAGTTATGAACTTCCTGAAGACTCTTATAGAGAAGACTCTACGAGAAAGGGAAGATTCTGTGATGGAACCAACTTCTGTTCCCGACCTGGAGTCTTCTGATGACAACGGGAACCAGAGCTGTTCAAGGCTGCAACAGGACAGTCGTGCTGAAACAAACAAAGAGACAACACATGAGTTTTTGGCAGAGGATCCCAGTTCGGACACAGACACGGATGAGGATTATCATAGTTATTCAACGTGCTGTGAAGAATCCGACGGGAGTGTCTCTTGTGGAACGCCTCAAGTCCGCGTAGTTGCCAGTGTCAGGGAAAAGAACACTGACACGAGGAGCCTAACAAAATCTCAGTCGAAAAGTGATCGCCAGCAAGCTGCAGCTTCAGCTACGAAGGTTGAAAGCAAGAGCAACTTGAGGCGGATCAACTCAATGACTGAATGGTTTGAAGCTTGGCGCTAGATGATCAAAGTCATGTAGTTTGTGTATGCTTTTTCCTAGTTACTATTTAGTGGTTGTTGCTTAATCTGTTGTCGTTTCTAGAAACACGTACAAATTCTTTACTTAATACTAGTATGTGATATGTTTTCGTTTGAGTTCGATTTGATAAATTATGAAAGTCTAATGAATGGTGGGACGGTCTCATACAAGGTTTTTTTTTTTTGGAAAATAATTAGGAGCACCACAATTAGTGGTTACTTAACTATCCAATCCTTGTGGATTGACGCTTCGGTTGCATTTGGATGGATGTATAGATATGAACTTTAGAGTTCATTACAATTTAATTTTTAATGTTTAAATGTTTTAACATAAATAGTTCAACATTTTAATAATTATAATTTAATTCTTAGAGTTATAATAATCACAAAACAATTCCCAACATTTTTCATTTTCTTAATAAAATTCCTAACATTTTCCATTTTTGTTAGAGAGAAACAATGTTATGATTTGTTTCGCTATTATTAAAACACTGGTTATTTATGTTAAAATGTTTAAAATTAATGTTGAGAATTAAATTGAACTTGTTAAAAAGTTGGGTCATTTTTATTAAAATATTCAAACATTTGGATTAGATTGTAATTATTCCTAAAATTTAATATTCTCAATTTAAATGTTTATTTATTCTCAATTTAAATGTTTTTTTTCAGTGGGTAGGTTTGATAAGTCTAGTGTTGAGAAGTCCACATCTTTGATAGGTCACGGATTCGAACCTCCTCAATACCATAGGTCGGGTGTGTGAGTAAAAAAAAAAAAAAAAAGTCCACATCTTTGATTGCTCCATAACATCTTGGAATTGATTAGGGGAATCCATAACCATCTTGCAACTTAATTATTTGAACCATAAATCATAGAGTATAGTATTCTCAATCCTTTTGTATCTATAAATTCATAGACGGTAGCAAATTATATATAATTACATGTGAAAATAATTACACTTTGGAAGAGAAGATAAAACATCATTTTAAAATAAATTAATGATTTCATTTGCTCCGAAACATTAGATAGTGCGCAAAATGTATAGTAGATTGAAGGAAGTTGAGTTTCAAGATTTTATTTTCTTGGGAACATAGGAATTGGTTATTAATAAGGTTGGTGTCGTAATTAATATTGATAAAAAAAAATTGTGTGAAAGTGAGAGTCATAATTTATAAGACGCGCAATGATGCATTTATAATTTAATTTAGTGTTTTATTATGTTTTGATGCAAGTCTTGATCCGTCTTATAGAATTTTAACACGTATTTTTTACATTTATCCTAAATTACCTGCAACGCATTTTCTTTACACCATCATACATTAATATCATGTGGTATGTAATTTCTAGGATAAAATAAAAATATGAAATGTAACTAGAGTCAAAGATCTAGTACCTTCTAAAATCCTAGAAGATAATGATAAAGATAAAGATAATAGGGGTTGGAATTTGCACAACCAATTAAATATAAATTAAATCTAAATAACAACCAATTCTCATATATCAATCTACAAAATTGAGAGGCAACCCGGAAAGAAAGCATCCCTCATAAATAGTTGCAATCAACATTTGACTTCATCAACATAATTTTAAGCTCTTCCCGTCTCTCTCTCTCTCTCTCTCTAGATCTCCTTGAATCACAAACCACATAATGATCACCAGAAATTAGTACTCTCCTCATCATATGTCCTTTTTTCCCATTTCTCATTATCTTTAATGGGGTGTGGGGAAAGCAGAGGAGTTATTATCCAATTAAATTCATGAACATTAGTCAAAATTAGAAAGAAAGAAAGAAAAAAGTAGAATTGAAGCAAACATCAATCAACAACGATGGCAACATGGGGTGAGCTAGAACGCATATTCGACTTGCCATTGGGTGAAAAAAATCCAAAATTTCATGAGCCCATTTCATCACCATGGAAACACATTGAACCCATGAAATCTGTGGATGATGATTTCACAAAAATATTTGCTCAACTATACCTCAAGGAGAATCTTGATCAAGATCAGTCATCATCACCCTCTCCCTCTCTCTTCACTCTCTCTCCATCATCTTCTCTCTCCTCAGACTTCTCCCCCAAGAATATTGTAGCAGCTAGTTCAGATGAGGAGAAAAAGCTGCACAGACGCAGCGACAGCGCTTCCTCCTTCAGCTCCGAACGTTCATCGATATGCAACGACGACGACGACGATATTATTAATGTCGAAGATTCCATCAAGAACGAGAGCAATGATTCATCATGTCAGCATCAAGAGGAGAATCGCAATCACCATGATCATGCAAGAACAGAATATCATTGTCTGAAGAAATCATCATCATGCAAGAGGAGGAGTAATAATTATAATAATAATTATGGGGGATTTCCTCCACCGATTTCTTGCATTGGAAGGAGTGGGAAACCGTGGGTTTCATTCCAAACGATCAGGAAAAATGGGAGATTCATTCTAACAGAAGTGAGGATCCCAACGCAGGAATTCATGCATGCATGCCGCGAAAATGGACGTCTCAAGTTGCATTTTATTCATTCTGAGTCCGAGGAGGAGGAGGAGGAGGAGGAGGAGGAAGAGGAAGAAATAGGCGAAAACGACGACGACGGCGGAGATTCGGAGGCCATGGAAGCTTGATGGAGATGGTGAAGGGGAAAATGTGAAAATGTAAAAAAAAACACAGCAGCTGCAAATAAACGCATAGGTAGGAAATTTTACCAGCTTAATTATTATTATTATATATGAGTCTTAATTGTATAGCAGGAATTTTCAGCTATGTTGCTTTATTTCATTATCATAAAATATGCAAATAAGAAAACAAACCAAGGGTTTTGCTTTTTTAATTTCCTGCTTTGCTTCTGTGGATTGTATTTATAATTTCCTTTGATCAAATTCTGTAGAATTGAACTGTATATTGTATTTTTCTTTCTAATTCTTGTTCACTTCTTTTTTTCCTTTTTTTTGCATATTTTTATAGTTCGAATTCGAAACATTACACTGATCAGCTTCTTTCTGCAGCTTCAGCCCTTCTAAGTTGTTGGATTGCTTTACTATTTGGGATTTCAGATTGGATTTTTTTTTTTTTTTTTTTTTTTTTTTTTTTTTGTGGACTAAATATTGGATGAAATAAAATTAGTAAGTAAATAATTTGTACACTTTTAGTGGATATATGGATAATTAAATTATATCCACATCAAGATCTAGCAATCCAATCTTATCCACCAAAGTAAACGAGACCTTATGAGACCCTATTCAAGCTCCCATGTCCCATCTCATCAAAGATTCAAATTAGAATGACAAAGGAAGTCTGCAGATTATGATCATACATTTAACAACAGAAAAAGGGAAAAAGTCACATTGTTAGACAACGTTTCACCATCGTCCCAAACATATGTCAAGTTGAAGAAGTTTGTATTGAATCAAAGGGAAATGTTGCTGCCATCTAATGTCAAAAGAACCTTGTATAAATCGGGGCGTCGATCGCGAAATACCCCCCAACCATGTCTCTTGGATTTGATTTTGTCCAGATCAAATTCTGCTACAAGAACTGCTTCCTCTTTATCATCAGCAGTAGCAATCAGTTCTCCAGTTGGACCTATTATTCAACAGAATACGTGTGTTCAAAATCCTCTCGGTAAATTGCAGAAAGGACTTAAACAGCAGTGCCAAGACTTACCCGCTATAAACGAGTTCCCATAGAATGTGATCTCACTCTTCCCATGTTCAGTCTCTATTATCTCCTTACCAACGCGGTTTGATGCTACCAAAGGTACCTATAGGAGGTCGAGTCAGCAAAAGCTATCAACATGACATTGTGATTGGATCAATATATATTTGTATGAAATGGAGAATAGAATGTTAAACAAGAGAACAACCTCCGATGAACAAGTTCCATCCAAAAGAGGCCAACCTATGTCTAAAGCCCAATGAAAACAGAGACAATTTGTTGTCCAAAATAACCAACCAATCAGAGAATGGAGAATCGAACAAGGGGGCTCATGGGATCCAGTTTAATTATTATATTACCGAAGCAAAGTAGTGGAGTCACAAAATATGCTATAGAACGACAATGCATGGTTAATAGAGCAATCATGCTTGCAAGATGATGCTTAGCATACAGCGTATCCCATGCCAACATAGAAAGATAATATATAAGATGTTCAAAAACCATCCATCTATAAATGGTGCTGCTCTAATAAACTCACCACATTAGCTCCAGCATGGCCTTGCATCACCCGTTTCCAGTGATCTCGAGAATCTAGGCCTTGATCTTGAGGTTCAGAGCCAATGGCAGTGGGATAAAACAATATTTCTGCACCTTGAAGTACCATGGCTCGAGCTGCCTCTGGAAACCACTGATCCCAGCAAATACCTGACAAGTAACAAGGAGTAATCTTCAGCTCCCAACGAGGGGTTATATGCCATTTCGGTCATCTGTAAGTAGTATTTTACCAGTATGCATTAGTTAAACTAAAGAAACTTAAAATTTAAAAGAGTCTCTATGTTATTCTTGTGGTAATTTCAGATATTGAATGAACTCTTGTCTTGAAACCAGAAAATCAATATGCAGGATGGTAAGCTAGATGTAAGGACATCTTACCAACTCCGATTTTGGCAAATTTAGTTTGGAAGGCCTGCCAACATTTACATCACCAAGGTTTAAAACAATCAGCAATAACAATGCAAGTATAAGTTCGATAAAGAAGAGAACAAGACTTACTAACCTTAAAACCAGTGTCACCTGGATTGAAATAAAATTTCTCCTGGTAACCTGCGGAAAAAGGGGGAAAAAAAATCATCCATAATTAAACCCTGGTGCTGGAAATACAATCCCGGATGCGTCTAATCAATCTTGACAAACCTGGCCCATCTGGGATGTGGGATTTCCTGTATAGTCCAAGATCTGTCCCATCAGCATCAATCACAACTATTGAATTAAAATGTGCCGTGTTTGCCTCCTCGAAAAAGCTAACTGGTATGACCACTCCCAATTCTTTAGCCAGTTTCTGCATCCTGAGTTGCAGAAGACTTAGCATCACAGACTATTCTAATGTAAAGTTAATATCCAAAATTTTCAAGTTCCATTTAGTAAAGGATCATTCTTGATTCTTGAGCAGAGAATTTGTACCTCAGTATAGTGGGGTGCTCCTTACGAGGTTTAGCTCTCTGAAAGAAATCTTCCCTTTGCGCTTGACAAAAGTAATAACCCTCAAATAATTCCTGAACAGATGGTTATACGTCATAAGCACAAACACATTTAAAGAGTTACAAAAGCTGAATCAATGATTAACATAAGAATATTCTGTAATATTTCATTCCCATAAGATAAGATAGCATAAATTACAGGAAACATGAAGTATGGAAATAAATTTTAAGCCACTAGATCCTCGAAAAAAGAAACAAACTGATAACAAAAACCAACTAGAAAGGCATATAGAGATCATAATATCTCCAAGAAATTAAATCTTCTCTTTAAAGAGTACGAACCTGAACAAGAATAATATTAGCCCCCTTCTTGTGAGCTGCTCTAACCAACCTGCAGCCAAAAGTACTCTGTTTCATGCTATATTAAAATGCTAAAATATCCTGACAAACATGCAATGCTTGACTCAGCTTGAGATATAAAAAACCACCCCCAGGAATATTACAAGGTTCTACTCCATCAGGGATCATGATGCAGGCATATCTTAAGGCATTGGACAGTAATAATCAAAACCTAAACGAAACCTTTTTAACTTTCATGTAAACTTCTTCGTCTAGGTAAACGCATAAGGGCATAATCAAGTGTGACAACTAAAAGACAAGCACTGGAAACACGATGGTATGATGTTATCAGGAAGGAGTTTAGCCTTCGAGATCAATGTTAAAGAAAGCTTTTGATGGCGCGGGCAGGGTAGGAACAAGAAGGCGCCTACAAATGGATCCATGATGACTCCGAGCAAGTCTTTTTTTTTAAGTAAAACAGCAAATCATATCAAGTCATCGGGAGTAAGCATCATCATATCATCATAAGATACTACACAACAATCAACCCTCAACCATCAACTGCTCCCTGAGTAGAAATACACTCCCAAGCTTTTTTCGATATTCAAACTCGAGAAATCACAATTTTAGTGTGTCAAATTAGCTACTTGATCTAGGTCTCACCAGCTAGGATAAATAATCTAGGGATGTGCATAGGTTTACCTCTCTTATAACGAGCATATAAACACCATCAGTCGTGCGAATAGAGGAATGGACAACTCAGAATTCGTTATTACAATTAAGAATCTATCACCTAAACGAAGAACTCCCCTCTTTAACCCAAATCCACCCTCTTCCAGGCTAACAAATGAGAAACCGATGACAAAAAACAATGAAGAAATAAACAACTAACTATTTGCATTTGTTTTTCTTTCTTGGCCACCATTGAAATGCATCACTTGTAATAATCATTCACTCCCAACAACTAAAATAACTCGGAAAGCATCTCCATAACATCCAAGCAATACAGCACTCCAAAAATTTCACTAATTCACTTTACGCGGATTGAATTTCCTCTCAACGAAAATAAATCAATAATCGTTGAGAACCAGCAAAAAAAAAAGAATCTTGGAACACAGAATTACAGATACGAAAAGCAATTACAAAATGCATAAAATTGATTCCGACAAAATGGGTTTCACCTTTCGGAGGTGTCGACGTTGGTCGAAACATCATCGGTGCAGGCGAATTGCAGAGCGGCGACGGTCACTATTCTGGTTTCTGCCATTTTGTTTCTTGCTCAGGTTTCTGCAGTGAGACGATGAAGTGAACTAACCCACACAACCAAGATTCCTGCTTTGATTAATTCAAGAACTAAGGCGGCTTTCACCACATGCGCCTATATATATATTTCTATCAAAAACTGATTCGATTTTCTAACAAACAAAAGAGTTTCCAAAGTGAAATAAAAAAGAAAAGCTCACTTTACTATGTTTAGAAAAAGGAAATTTCAAGTTCTTTCATTACTTTTACTCTCTACACCACTGTATTTTCTTTCCCTTTTTTTTCACCCCTCAATTAAAAAAACAATTATAATTAATTTAATTTAATAAAATTATATATAAAAAAAAAAGCAAAAAAAAAGCGAGAAGAATAAAACAAAGGGTAAAACCCGTCGAGTTTGAGAGAGAAGAGACTTCACAAATTTTTTTTTCTATTTCGCTACGAGCGAGATGAAAATTAAAGTTAGAATATTTTTTGAAGACCAGTGTTCTTAATCCAATTATAATTGAAGTTCTTTTGGATTTTTTTGAACATCATTGAGCCCATTTGTAAGTATATATATGTAAATTTGAAATTTAGGTTGTTAATTCACTCCATTTAGGTTGTTTGATTTAGTTCCAATCCTAGGCTAGAATAGTTCATCAATACTATGAAATTGTACAAACAAGAATTTCAAATGTGTTTCCCATTTGAATTCTAGAAATACACGCGTCGAACTGAATTTTTCAATCCAAAATAGTGATGTTCATATAATTATTTTTGAATCCAACAACGATTTTCGAATCAAAACAAAAGGTATTACATTTGCAATTGACCAACATCCACATATCTATTACTTGTCTTTTATCAGACTTTAAACGATTGGTGCAATTCTCGATTCCACGTGGCATGATCTTACTTAGGCAACATTGGTATATTATATAATAAAAAATTCCCCGTAGGCAGAGCATGAATTGAAACGAGTGTAATTAACTAAATTCTGAAAATTAAATAATTATCGATTTCGATTTCATCATCCTTCAACAATGAGAATCCAATTTCCAATTCAATTAACATAAAATATAAATATGATTAGGGCGATTCAACAAACAATTGCAACTTAGATTGATTTTCTTGATCAATCACATCAAGGTACACCGGATCGACGATCACGTGACTGTCCACGTGCACCTTGAAGCCGTGGTTCCACCACAGCACCTTGGCGGCGCCGCTGATGTCGACGGTGGACTGCAGCACCATCTCCCGCCGCGCCACGTCGGAGAGGAACTTCTTCGCGTGGTGGGCCAGCTGGATCCCGCTCAGCCGCGCCGGGAGCCGGAGCAGCTGGCAGGAGCGGGGCGGCTGCGACCCGGCCTGGACCGGGGCGGACCCGAGCAGCGAGCCGGAGTAGTAGATGGACATCACCGTCTCGGAGTAGTGGATGGGCGCCACGTTGGGGTTGGTGACGTGGACGGTGAGGATCGTCTCGGCGTCGAGGGAGGGGAAGTTGAGCTTGAACGACGTCAGGTCGATCGAGATCAGGTGGAAGGTCGGGTCCCGCGGCTTCGACGACAGGACGAAGGCGGCGCCGCTCGCCACCGCCGCGCCGACCAGCGCGGAGGCCCAGCTGAACTTCTTCTCTTTCCCCATGGGCGTGGGATGGAATCGGCGGTGGTGGATTTATTAGTGGTGGTTGTGTGGATAAGGGGAGCGGAGAGTGGGGAGTGTTGGAAGGAAATGACGAATGTGCCCCTCGTGGTTGTCGAGTTTGGTGTGGGGTTTCTACTTTTGTAGAGGGCAGAAGGTGGTAGAAGTTATAATCGCGTGAATGGTCGGAATATTGAATGTAGGGGTCTATGGGTAATTGAAAACGTTTTAAATTGAAAATTGATGTTGACTATCACTTCTTTTACTTTTTTTTTTTCTGTTTTTTTTTCAACAATGAATATTGCATATTATTGTTGGAAATCTAACATATTGAAGCATTAAAAAAAAGTAGATCTCTCTCTCTCTCTCTCTCTCTCTCTCTCTCTCTCTCTCTCTCAATCACGTATCAAAATTTGAAAAGTTTATGTTGATTGTCAAAGTCACATGCAAAGTTTGAATTTGCATGTATGATTGAAATACTGCAATACAATACGATACGAAACATAGGAATTGGAATTACAATAACTGGAACTACAGAAAATAAAATACTGCAATACAATATTAAAATGATAACAAATTATAACATACGATCAATCACGTGAATTTGTTGCAATAATATTTATACTTCTTTTATTGTTTTTTTTTTCCAACAAAAGAAAACAAATTAAAAGAACCACCCACATTACTTAGAGGTGTTTATTGCATATTATTGTTGGAAATCTAACATTTTGAAACATTAAAACAAAATGTAGATCTCTCTCTCTCTCTCTCTCCCTCTCTCTCAATGAGCACATATTCAATATCTTCGTTGGTCTCATACTAGTACTAGAGTAATATAAAAGCAACACCACATTTCTCACCAAAAAAAAAAAAACTCTTCCGTCCCATTTTGATAAGCTTGTTTGTCTTTTTGGAATGTCCTGATTAATAGACATGTTTCTATATATATTTAGCTAATTTACTCATATGTACTAATGTTTACACTAATAATCAATTCACTGTCAAATAAATAAATAGGGACATATGAGTATTAATTAGAAAGTTTCTTAATCGATTGTCTTTCTCAATCTTTTTCTTAATATGCATGAAAAATCTCAATCAATCTATCAAAATGGGATGAGGGAGAATAATACCACAAAATTTTGGTTTTTTTTTTTTTATAAATTTTAAGGTCTACGAGTCTACCAAAATAATTAATTAATGCTCAAATCCAACGACGCCTATTGTCATGTTAAAATAAGCACAACTCAGATCGCATGTACAAGATTTAAATATTAAAATGAATGAACAAATCAAATCACATTCATTTATAAGTCTACCGAACATGCAACTGCACAATGAGAAATTCCGCTGCAAGCCAAAAAAGATGAACTTGTTATAAGGGCCATTTGACTCATTTTTCATTACGTGGGAGCAAGGATATTAAAATAAACTTTTAATTAACATAAATTACATGATTTGTATTATTATATTTGAATTTAATACTAATTTATATCATAAACACTTAACATGTATATCAATTTGTTACAAAAACAAAAAACTTAGATATGCTAATTAAGTATATTCTAACCTAAATACATATGTATTATTGATTACTCAATTAATACGCATCTACAACATTAGACAATTTTTAATAATTTTCGGTCAAAGTACTTTACCCGCTGACATGATCGGGATGAGATTCTCTATTGCAAATTTGGTGTTCTAACTCATATTCCACGATCGAATTCATAAATTTAATCATAGATATTATAAAAATAAAATTTAATTATAACATAATCGATCTAATCACTTCTATCAAAAAAATTGAAATTTTAAAAATTATATATCATATTTTTAAAATAAACAACCATAAAAATTATTTATTTGAAAATTAAATATTAAAAAATAATTATAAACCCTAATTGGGTAAGGTGAACCCTAAAAATAATCATAAAATTAAACTAAAACATAATAAATTAAATTTGACGAAAAAATGGAAGAAAATTTCATAAATTTGATCATGGAATATTGAATGGAACACCAAATCTGGAATAGATCGAGGATCTGATCCGAACATGATCCATTAATCATTTCAAAACTTTCAAATTATGTAACATATTTCATGTGCTTAGTTGACAAATCTTCATTAACTAAATGCACACTCTCTTAATGTATACTCACGCTAATTAAGGTAATATTTCTGCATCCATAATGAATGTACGTTTATAAATTTGACCATATTTCGTCCCGGTTACGGGTTCGAATCTCCTCAATACCACAGGTCGGGTATGTGACTAAAAATAATAATAATAATAATAATAATAATAATAATAATAATAATAATAATAATAATAATAATAATAATAATAATAATAATAAATTGACCCTATTTCAAAATTCAAATATAATTGAATTACACTATAATTATGACAGGAGCTAAGAATGATTAATTTCATTGCTCGAAAAACAATGACTAATTTCCAATTTAGATTTATTTTCCTGATCAATAACATGAAGAGAAACAGGATCGACGATGACGTGGCTATCCAATCGAACTTTGCACTTACGGCTCCACCACATCAGCTTCGCGGCGGCGCTGATATCCACCGTCGAGTCCAGCACCATCTCCCGCCGCCCCACATCCGCCGCGAACTTCTTGGCGTGGTGGGCCATGATCCGGGCCCCACTGAGCCTAGCCGGCAGCCGAAGCAGCTGGCAGGAGCGGGGCGGCTGGGAACCGGCGCGGACGGGGGCGGAGCCGATGAGCGAGCCGGAGTAGAAAATGGACATGGCCGTGTCGGGATATTGGACAGTGACGATGTTGGGGTTGGTGACGTGGACGGTGAGGATCATCTCGGCGTCGAGGGAGGGGAAGTTGAGGTTGAAGGAGGTGAGGTCGATGGAGATGAGGTGGAAGGTGGGGTCCCGAGGCCTTGAGGAGATGACGAATGCGGTGGCGGCGGCGGCCGCCGCCCCCACCACGGCGGAGCCCCAGCTGAACTTCCGCTGCTCGGCCATGAAGGAGGCTTTGTTTGAGTATTGGTGGGTTTAAGAACAAAGTGTGTGGTGGTTTTGGTATTTTTTTGGGGAGTACGTAATTGAATCTATATATACACATGCATATATAATAATTGAATCTATACACATGCATATATAATAATTTATTGAATCTATAGCGGTTTTTGCTGACTAGCACACTTAATTTTGACGATGAAGTTAGGTCAATTTTAAGTTCAAATTTGTTACTTGGTGCAAAAATATTTATTGGGAATAATGCTTTCCGATTGGGTCGGTGAACTTATATTATATAGTATTATATTATGTATGTATAGACAAACTATGAAAAAAAAAATACCCCCTTCCCACCGGAATTTTTTTTTACCGGACTATTTTTTTCTATATATACACTAGGTCTTCGACAACGGACAATGTTTGGGGATATACAAAATTATTTAGTGCACATTTATATTGTTGCATCCTCCATTATATACATATTTGATTTATTTTTCAATATATAAATATATATATATATATTATACTTTGGTTTAATTTTACCTTTGTTATTTATGGTTCATTCTACCCAATTAGGTTTAATATAATTTTTTAGTATTAAAATTTTTAAATAATCAATTAATAACTAAAAATTGAAAATTAAACACAAAAAATTTATAATGCATTCTAATTGGGTATGATGAATCCTAAATAATAGGTGTCAAATGAAACCAAAGCATAAGAAATTGAAATCGAAGAAAAAATAATTTGAAAAAATAAAATAAAATGATTGAATGAATAATAAGAAATGCAACACCAAATGTGTAATAGATGATTTCATTTGATTTGGGGGAGGGGGATTGAGGTGTAAGCTAAGGGTGGAGGCGTCACAAGTAACCAACTCCAACTATTTTGTTCTGAATCAGTCACTAGCTAGTTAGTAGTCACATACATCTACAAATATCGTACTCTTTAATGTATTTTCTTGATTGAATCGAGTCGTTTGCACCACAAAAACGAGCTCTTCGCACCATAAAGTAAAAATAATAAAAATGAATTATTTTTTAGATTACTTAATTAAATACCTTTACTAAATGCATAATAATAATCACTAAATAAATAAAACATTAAAAAATGAACCCTCCTGCAGTTCTGCGGCTCGGCAAGCAGTGACATATATATAAAAAAGGTAATTCTATTCACAACCCCCAATTTTCTCTTCACAACTCCCTAAATTAATTAAAATACAAATATATATGTATTAGACTTTTTTGTCCCTATAACCCCAACTAATTTAAAAATATAACAAAAAATAGAATACAACCCCCAACTAATTTAAATTATAACAAAACAAAATACAACCCCCAATATATAACCCCCAAAATATCAATAGATATTTACAACAATATCAGGAAGCCCCGCCAAAGAGGTTTTCTATGAGAAAATAATAAGAAGATTTACCGATTGCACATTCACATTACTTTTCGAACCGACACAACAAATCAAATTTCAGACTAATTGGATTGAGACAAACTAAATTTACATTTACCAACCAAGTCAGAAGCAGACATTGTGGTTTTCAGCTGAACAACTTTTAGTTGCACTCTGCATGACTCAATCATGACGCCACTTTCGAATATACTAACTACAACCTTTTAAGGTAATAATCTAGGTTCAACTGTAGAAAAAACTGTTCTTAAGGAAATGAGCTTCACAAGATAAAATCAAGGGAAGGCAAAGCTTTATCACCTTTAAGACGAAATGATAAAGAAATTGAGCTGTAAGATTTGAGCCACCTATTAGGAAGACTATATATGAGCAACATAGTGTCTGAATATGATACATTCACATTGTTTTCCGGTATCAGTGATAGTGACTGGGAAAAGACAATAAAAAACATGTGAAACTCTTGATTGGTGCTATTAATGGAGATTTTCCAGTCACTAGTCTCATATCTTCATGAAGAGGAATTGCTCATTCACTTATCTTAAAAACCAATATGAGATCCTGCCTAAAAGAGATGCTAAGAAGGAAAGCCTAAAAAAGAAATCTATCAGAAATTATAAGACAACATTTGTGCTCAATAGTATAGAAGGGAAAAACGTTGGCAAGTTAGCCTTCACTGATGCACTATTGTGTGAGATGCATCTCACATACCACTATAATCTAATTAATGCATTTTCAGGAGACAAAAGTGACAAATAGAGCCATCGGTGGAAAAGAGAGAGTGCAATAAAAATTTAAATGAAGACCTCTGAAATTGGTGTATATACTGCACATCGGCGAACATTTTGAAGTGTACTCAAGCAACATATAATAAGATTTCAGAATTGTTCAAATAAATAAAACAATTTCAGTATTGTTCAAATAAATATTTAAAGTCATAAAAATATAATAAAATTCTTAAAATGACAATCACTTTGTTCAACACGACATTGTCGTATACTCAAGAATATTTAAATATAGTGTATGAATAAAAAAAGAATATCAATTTGCATATTATAGATCGTCTAAGTTGATGATTTCTCCATTTTCAGAATTCTTCTGTCGTGGAATTAGTGCGTTAAAAGCTCTAATGCGACATAAATATGGAGTTTCCCACCATGCAGCAGATTCAAGCCGATTGTATTCCCAATTAGGTGCAATTGGAGGTATTGGTGCAGCATGGTCCAAAAAAATCTAAAAATAAATATTTTTAGAAAAAGTCAATAGTGTACACAATATAAACACTGAAAAATTAAGTTTAGAGTATTTTAAATACCTGTGCGAAATGATTATCATTGACAAATCCAACTGCTATCACTTTATGCTGTGATGGTGATGGTGGATTAGATCGAAGAGGAAGATATGTGATACATTGTTGTTTAGATATATGAATCAATACCACATTGTATCTTGAGGCCACTAAATGACCCAGGTCAGGTAGAACCATCCAATTCTTATATGGAGCTGGAGTTGTTGAGCAAGACAATGACTCCAACAATTCAGCCACAAGTTTAGCAGACCCATAAAAACTGACATAAAAAGATCGATGCTTACATAATTCATCAACCAAACTTTCTCTAACTTTCAACCACGAATCCTCCCCAAGACCAAGTAAACTAGCAATTGCACGAAAACCACAATGTCCGTCCGCCTTAACATCTGATATACTAAGGATATATGGTTTTATATAAAATGGCAAAGAGTTTAAAAAATGCATGGCACAATTTGATCTTCTTACTTGGATTTTCTCTCGTCTTTTAACTGTAACTGATTTTCCATGGAGTTCTGCTTCACGTTTTGAAATCGCCGCATCAACAATTTCAAAATAAGAAGGGTCTCGACGAGTTGACTGCATTTCCTTAAATGAATGACGGCCTTTTGTTCTTGGCTTTTCCAATGGTGGAGCAAGGAATGTTTTTGCCGGGTTACCTAATTCCCGTAATTTTCTTTTCATTGCTAGCTTTCCAATTTGATCAGATGCATAAAAACGCGACCATATTGTACTTATCTAATCATCAATAGTAACTTCTAATAAATTAGAGCTGGCCTGAGATGCATTCAAGCTTAACTTCAACCAATGAGAATGAACTCTTGATATAGAAATGTGACGAAAATCTCTTAAATGCTCGGCAATTTCATGTGCACATGGTAGCCCGTGTGTGCTTCTAATAACACATCCACATAAGGTAGTGTCAACTCCAACATTATTTGCTCTCTTTGACTCACTAAGAATCATATTTAGTGCCTTTCTGGAGACCAATCCTCTTAATTCTCTGAACAATTGGGGTTTGAAACCATGTTCAACCACATTCAAACTTTGTTCAAATGAACCTTTGATTTCAGTATGCTGCAATTCAATTAGAGAGTTAACTATTTTCCAAGAACTATCAAAATCTCCTTGCGATGAGCCAAGTCATTTCTTCAACTTTGCATGTGCACTCTCAGCTCTACATAAAAATTAAAGATAAATATAATAATTTTACAACTTTGTATGACATACTAAAAAAATTAAATTAAAGTATATATCATACCTGTTCGTCGTCAAATTTCCAAAGTGCATTATTTTATCTGTCCAAGCTGCCACAAATCTCTCTTTATATGGTGTCAACCATGTATCATTGACATATTTTAGAACTCCAGGGTAACTCTTGTCACTATTTTCCATAAACTTCAAATTTTGAGCATAGTCATTCTCAGTTGAAGAGAACATTAGCACACTCCAAAGCGACATGAAAGCATCACATTTCTCTTTACACGCAAACAACTTCTTTGAATTGGCAAGCACATTTTTTGTAATATGAAATCTACACAAAAGATTTGTTGTGCTAGGAAAAACTCTTTTGATAGAATTTATCAATGCCAAGTCTCTATCAGTTATAATAACCTGAGGTAATATATTTGATATCATCAAGTTTTTCAACTTCTCCATTGCCCATGTATAATTATCTTCACGTTCAGCCTCCATATAAACAAATGCTATAGAAAAAGTGAGCTCCGTACAAGTAACACCAACTATCTCAAGCAATGGGAGGCCATATCTATTAGTCTTGTAAGTACAATCCATAATCAACACAGAAGGAAACATGTGCAAAATATCAATAGATAAAGGATGTGCCCAAAATAAGTCTCTAACACACTCAGTCAAATCATTGCTCCTATGCCATTCCACGTAGTTATACTCATTCAACCTTTTCATCAATTGTTGCATTTGTGACCTTCCAGCTTTTTCAACAATTCGATGCTTATGACGAGCATTGTATATTGTCTTTATAGTAGTTGTGTTTCTTTTGTTCTTTTCTTTTATGGTCATAAGAATGTTTCTTGGCTTAATCATATTGTTCGTCATGTCAAAGAGCATAGTCTCTTCTTCCTTGTTTAATCTTCCAATAAATGAATGTCCCTCAAATTGCTTTGTAGGTGGATGATTATGAAATCCACATGTAACTTTCACAAGCCACTCATCATCCTTTTCTAATTTCACCCCTTGTAACATAAATCGACAACCGTTCTTTTTTGTCCCTGTTGCCCTACGAGATATTGAGCTCATGTTATTCTTGTCTTTATGAGATCTATAACTTCCACCACGCTCACAACCAAGCCGCAATCTAGCTTTTCTTCCACCATTTCGAGGTTGAGATGCTACGATTACAATAACATAACCTAATTTTTTCCCAGTCTCCCGCGCCCATGCAACTAAATCATCTTTACTACTAAAAACCTACAATATAAATTTTATTAACTATATATATATATATATATATATATATATATACTATGCATTAACTTGTAAATATAATTAATACATCTTAAATGAACTTATGACTTATATTATTGGTATAAAATGCATTGAATGAATCCAATGAATTAATTTGGTCTTCTATCTTCACCTGTTAAATAAATGATTAGAGAAAATCAAAATGATGATTAATGACACTTATTTAATGAATATTGCAGTAAACATTATTCATCATTATTCTAGTTGGATTAAATTCTATACTCTTAAGCAACCGTTAGCATCAAGATCAATTCATCATATTTTCAAACTCTTTTCATGAAAAACAAGACAATTAACAGATATATAAAATATATCACCTTTAAAGAAACAACATATAATTCTTGTAGCATGAAAAATTATATCATAAAGTGATCTATACTGATAAGTGATGACCAAGACAAGGAAAACATAGTTATCAGTGTAATTGGATTCTAGGCTATGTCATCAACCACAACAACAAAGCCATTCTGAATTAGTTATCTAAAAAATTCGAACTACTTAATTGGCCTATTCTGGTGACTATATCTTTAGCATCTAATATAGCGCAATCTACTTTTGATGAGACAACAATGATGCTTCTGAAAAATATTACATACAAAACAGAATATTTGAGAAGGTTCATAAAACACATTTTGATATAATAATCATAATTTTATGCAGAAAAATAAATTTTCAGCTCTTTTTTTTTTTTATATTGAAAACTAGATTATCGTAACTTTCAAATGGTATAGAACTTAGACCATAATTTACTTACAATGAAAACAGTTTAATTTTAAACATTGAATGAAAAAATTGATTATTACCTGCTGCTTATTGGCTTCTCCTTCACAATCTTTATGCTCTTTACTATCGTCTCCATCAAATTCTTCATCCATTTTGTACTCTATCATATTCATGACTCAATAGTATATGATGAACGAGACTCTATAATTTTTTTCCCTACAGGAATGCGCCTATCATTCTTTTCTTTTCTTTCTTCTCTATTTTTTACGTTCTTTGTTTTCTGGTTTTTTTTTCCTTAACTAGTTTGCTATTGCTTTTTTTTTCTCGTGGATAGATTGTTTAGATTTTTTTTTTTATTTCCTTTTGTGTTTTGTTATTCTCGTAGGATTGTTTATAGAGTTTATAAATTTTTGGTTTCCTTTTATATTATTTAAGGTGGGGGTTGTGTTTTAGTTTATTAGGGTTTTAAATTAGTGGGGATTGTGATGACAAAAAAGTCTAAAAAAAATTATTTACATTTTAATTAATTTAGGGGGTTGTAAAGTGAAAATTGGGGGTTGTGAATAGAATCACCCATATAAAAATAAATAAATACCTAGAGAAAGCCCTACAAAAAGTAGAATATAATAATGAATTAATAACTGTGCTGGTTTGGAGCATTGGTTGACGGCCCAACAAGAACAAAATTAAAACATTTATACCAATGCTAAAACACGAGAAATTAAAGTTAGAAAGCTAGCTTTAATATTCAAATAATTTTTTTAAGGGTTTTTTTTTTTTTTTTTTTTGTTTAGGCTAAATTTAAATGAAAATTTGTATAGCTATCCCCTTTCATTAGACGCCTAGCTAGTAGAGACAATAAGAAGCTACATTTCTTTTGAACAAATCAAGGGAATAAAAGGTTAGAAAACACAAAAATATGGCTGCATTTAGGCGAATAAATCGGATGTCATCCTTTTCTTCAATTTTATATTCTATCTTCTATTTCAATTATTGAATTTTCGAAAAATTTAATAACAGTCCACCAACAAAAATAAAATACACACAACAAAAATCCAATACAAATTAGAATATGATATAAAATACAAATTTGAAATAGAGAATTTCGTGTGTGCGAATACACCCGGAATCATTGCACGCCAACAAGATTTTGTTTGTTCCATCGAAACAAAATCGAACAAATCAATCAAGAAATAAACAAAAACCCCACAAAAACAATCGCTACAAACAAACTGAAATTAGCTAGCCAATCTCAAATAACAAGAAACCATCTTGATTTAGTCTCAAACTCACGTTGTCTCCATGCATTCATCAATCACTATATATATTAACCCTAATAAAATTTCTTCAACCACCAACAACAAAAATAAAAAAATTAATTATAAATCTCAACACAATCATCAAAAATGGCTTTCCACAAAAAAACTTTCTTGATCTTCCTCATAATCACCACAGCCAAACTATCACTTGCCGGAGATCCCGACATCCTAACAGACTTCATCGTACCACCAAACTCACCACCGCCCAACGCCACCTTCTTCACATTCACCGGTTTCCGGTCCCTCGCGGCGGCGCCGCCCCCTCCCAAATTCCAAGTGGTGAAGGCCACGATGGAGCAGTTCCCGGCCCTAAACGGGCAGAGTGTTTCGTATGCTGCCCTCGTCTACCCGCCGTGCTCGGCCAACCCGGTCCACACGCACCCGCGGTCGGCCGAGCTCTTGTTCTTGACGCAGGGCAGCCTTGAGGTAGGGTTTGTCGACACGACCAACAAACTCTACACTCAGACGCTGCAAGAAGGCGATCTGTTTGTGTTTCCCAAGGGTTTGGTTCACTTCCAGTACAATGCTCATGCCAAGAAACCGGCTTTCGCCATCTCGGCTTTTGGCAGCGCCGCCGCCGGCACTGTTTCACTGCCTAACACTTTGTTTAACTCCACTATTGATGATGATGTTTTGGCTGTGTCTTTCAAGACTGATGTTGCCACCATTCAGAAACTCAAGGCTGGTTTGAAGGGATAGAACTATATATATGTATGTGTGTTTGTGTGTGTGTTTTCTTTTGTTTAATTTGTGGAGTACTGTGAGCTTTTGCAATGAATAATTGGCACTTTTTATTGAAGCAAAAAATAAAAGATCACTGTTTATTAGTGTCATTGGTACTTAATTTGAAACCTTTATTACTTCTTTTTAAACCCCTTTAATTTGCTACTTTACTCACAATTTACATCGATCGCAAGTTAGCCTTACACTATTATTTTTTGGGATAAGATGTCCCGAGTTTGAGACCCACAAATAATTAATATTATTTTGGGTTGAAGTCCTATTATTTATAAAGTTGGTAGAATTGTGAAAGTATTAATTATGAATTTATGATCCTCTATATTTCATCTTTTGTCCTACAATTTAAATTATTAGTTATTCTTTCATTTTTATTCATTAAGTTCAATTTATTATAATTTAATTTAAATTTACAATTGTTACCTATGATTGATTATTAGAGTTTATTGACTTAAATTCTTTTATGTTTATTTTTGTAATTAGAGTTTATAATTATTTTTAGTATTTAATATTTAGTTTTTAATTAATAATTGATAATTGATTATTTAGTGTTGATTATTTGGATTTATAATTTTTTTTAATGGACAGTCTCCTGTGAAACCGTCTAACTGATTTCTTACGTTAGACAAATATCTATTTGACTCATGAGGTGGTCCCTTTTCTTTTTTTATTTTTCTTTTTTAGTGGTCCCTTCCCCTTCTCCATCACCTTTTCTTTCTTTCTTTTTACCTTTTTTTTTCTTATAAATATATATTTAATTTTTTTTTTGAATTAATTTAAAAGTCCACATTATAATTTATGTAGAAAATAATTTCACTTGAGATCCTCTAGTCTCAAATTGTGTGTATCAATCGTGTACCAAAGCTCAAAACTATTAACTTTTCTTTCATTTTTTTTTCTTGAATTTTAATTAATTTAGGTTTAACATAATTTTACAATTTTATTTAGAATTTATTCCACCCAATTAGGGTTTATAATTATGTTTTAAATATTTAATTTTCACTTTGTAGTTAATATAATTAATTTTTTGGGTTGATTATTCCAAACTTAATGTATATAATTTTTTAAAATTTTAATTTTTAGCAATAAATATTAATTATGATTAGTTATAATATAATAATTTTTTTTACAAAAAATATTATTAACAATATATAATTTTAATGTTGGCACACAATTGACACACAAAGTTGGAACTATAGGATCTCTACTCCAATAAATTGGAGACTAACATGAGGGCAATCTTTTGTTTTACAAACAATGAGAGGAGTAACAACCAATAAAGATTAAGGAGGGTAATTTAGAATCCCTCATTAATATTTCCCCTATTTAACTAGAGATTGTTTTACTCATTAAAACTATCAAATTTCGGGATAAAATCCTCTAGTCTAGTTTTTATGTCCCATTATTGTGTCCCACTATAAAATTTAATATTTTAAAAATATTTATTGCAAAAAAATTTTTTATTATAGTATTACAAATCATAATCAACATTTATTGCTAAAAATTAAATTTTTTAAAAATTATATACCCTACTTTTGGAATAATCAATCATATTAACTAAAAAATAAGAAATAAATATTAAAAAAATAAATATAAACCCTAATTGGGTGGAATGGACCCTAAATAATGATTATAAAATTAAAATAAGCCATAACAAATTGAAATTGAATAAAAAAATGATGAAAATCGAATAAAAATCAAAATGGGAAACCAAATGGGATAGAGAAAAGCGGAATTTAGAATTTCATTTGATTAAAATTCCACATTTAGTGATGAATTTTTCATACCTCACTAAATTTATCTCACTAAAAAAATGGCTGGATTTTCTTGTGATGTGATAATTTATATCATGCATATAAATAATAACAGAATAATGAACTATTTTATATATCTACCAATTACATGGGCAATCAAATATGCATGTGCATGATATCTCAATTTTGAGCTTGATCGTTATTATCATTTTTATTATATCTTAAATTCAATCTTATGCAATTAATTGGATCGACCATTTCGGTATAATTTCGGTTCTCTTCAGTTTGTTTTATTTTCTCAAAAAATTATTTTGAAAATTGAACCAAATCGATTTTTTCATTAAGAATAAATTTAATTTGACAAAAATTTGTATGCGACCATTTAACGGGTTTCTTGCGTTAGACGGGTCAAAATCCGTCCAAATCCGTCCCCAAACCAGTCCCCACGCACAGGCGCGTGAACTGCACGCGCCCCCATGCGCGGCGCGTGTAGCTCAGTAATAAACTTAGACGGGCTTTGAATTTGATGTAATGTTAAAGTCCACCGAAAAAAATAAAAATCGTACAGGCGCGTGAACTGCACGCGCCCCCATGCGCGGCGCGTGTAGCTCACGCGCCTGTACGATTTTTATTTTTTTCGGTGGACTTTAACATTACATCAAATTCAAAGCCCGTCTAAGTTTATTACTGTTGCAGTCCAATATATATTCGTAGACTTTGGTTTATGATCAGTCCCCGTTTCTGAGTAAGTATCATTCAGGATGAATGCACACATATTAATAAATATATTAATTAGATAATGAAATTACCTCATACACCCCTACGTAGAATGACACTTTTTGTTAAATAAAAAAAAGGAGTTAACAACGCTCCTAATTTGAAATTTTGAATCGAAATCCTAGGAGTTGCATTTCAATAAAAAATCGAAACAGTGAAAAACATGTTTATAAAGTATAAACCCCCAATTTAAATTTTAAACAAGAAAAAAAATTAAATACTATTTGGGTTTATATATAGTAAAACAAATAAATAATGTAACAAATGGAATATACCTATGTCGCTATCGCTTCTAAAACGGAAAATGTCAAACAAATAACAGCTTACCGTCCTTGTCGCCCTCCCCATCTCAATCATCCTATGCTTCTCACTACCTTTCGATCATTGTAAAACCATCTTTTATATGTTATTATGTGTAAATTACGCTAGATACTTGCATTTTTGCGCATTCTTTTGAAATTAATAAAATAGTAATAATTTTTTAAATTTTTTTGCAAATATAACATTTAATTAATATTATGGTCCGAAAATTATATGTAATTGATTGTATTTTAATATTAGATTTGTAATTTTTTTTTTGAAAAAAATCGGTACTATTTCCTAATTTTGAAAAAGTTGACAATTTTTTAAAAAATACACAAAATATAGGTATCAAAGTGTAATTTATTCTCTAGGAAATCAAATTTAGATGATTTAATTACAATTGAATTCCCCATGTTATTTTTGAGTGTTTTAACAAAAATAATTCAATATTTTATTATTTATAATTTGATTTTCAACATTTTCATATTTTAACAGAATTGACCCAATATTTTCAGTAAAAATACTATTTTCAGTCAAATTTTCATGACACATTTACTCTCAAATGAGCTAGAAAATTTATACAATAAAATGATATTTTGCCGAAAGACGACTATAATGACTTTTTTTCGCCGAAAACATTAGGTCATTTTTACTAATATGTTTGAGCGTTAGGAATTAAATGGTAATAATTTAACGTTGGTTGTTTCTGTTAAAATGTCAAAATGTAAAAAATTAAATTGTAATTATTAAAATGTTAGACATTGAAAATTAAATCGTAATTATCTCAATTTAGATATATATATATATATATATATATATATATACATACTTCACTCGATAAATTTAAATCAATAAAAAAATATTACAATATTCGCATGATTATATGAACGATTAAAAAGACGTAATATACTCGAATTGAAGATCGATATTGGATAATTGATTTGGTGAGACGATGATGTACGGCAAGTAATATGTGGCCGCCACAGATGATTGCTCCCAAACGGGAGAGTATTCTATTTTAGTATATATATATACCAAAAAAAATAAATTACATTTCACACATCACAACTGACGTCTCTTTCTCTCACACACACTCCGCACACACACAGACACACTCTCTCCAATGGAAGAACTTGGCGGCGCCGCCGCCGACCGCTCTCGGCACCACCGCCACCCACCGCCTTCCGATCGACTCCTCGGAGTATTGAGCCACCAGCCGACCACCGCCCCGTCGCTCGCGCTCGAGCTCTCCGAGCACGACATCTTCAACACTCCGTCGGGCAGCTCTTCCACCTCCCCGACACACTCGGGCAGCTACCCTAACCCGACCCGGGGCGTCCAAAACCATACCCGCAATCACTACGGCATCCTCGCTGCCCTAAACGATAGCGTGAAGACCCGATCCGGATCCGAAAGTCGGCCCGTTTTCAACCACAAGGCGTCCGCCACCGTCTCCCTCTCCTCCTCCTCGTCGACGTCACCCGCCACGTCGGCCTCGTCGCGGATGATGGTCCCGAGGAAGCCTCCGCCGCCTCCACCTCCGGTGGAGATAATGCGGCTCCGGCATCAGTCGGCGCCGGTGAACGTTCCGGTGATGCCGGCGGCGATGATGAGGAGGGCGAGGGATTTGGAGGAGGTTTTGTCGGAAGATGAGGAGGAGGAGGAGAACGGAGTGATGCTGCCGCCGCACGAGGTGGTGGCGGCGCGGGAGTCGCCGATGCTGGCGAACTCGGTGCTGGAGGGGGTGGGGCGGACGCTGAAAGGTAGGGATCTAAGGCAGGTGCGCAATGCCATTTGGCGGAAGACTGGATTTCTTGATTGATTGATTGATTTAGCCCCAAATTTTGTGTATGTGTAGGGAGAATTTTGTTTCTGATTTGGTTTAGAATTAATAATTATAATGTGGTGTTTATCCGCATATGCAGGCATGTCTTGTACATATATATGGGAAGTTACAGACTTATAGCTAAAGTTTTGTTTTTTTTTTCTTCTTTTTGCTTATTGATTGAGTTTAGTTTTCTACTTAGTGACTTGATTTGTTTGTGCATTTCTTGATGATGAATTGATTAGTCTAAAAAAGAAGATTAATTTCTGCAACATAATCATTCATACCCTGTTATGCATAGAAATCACAAGCTTTTCCCATGAGAAAAGGAAAAAGGGAAAGGAAAGTAGTTTTAAAAATTTGATGATTGGCAGCTAAAGGTGTAGTGGGACTCTGTTAAAGGTATAGGTTTATTTCCTTGCATTTAATTTCATGATACTTCTTGAAAATGTTAGGAGCTTCTGTTTCCTTTTTCCACCATTGACATGCCTTTTAAACACAGATATATATCATTTCAAGATTCTTGCCAAATTATCAAATTGTATATACATCACTATGCATTTCACGATTCTTAAGAATTTGTGAGCAGTTATTCTCTTTTCAAGGGGATGAGGTTAACACTAACAGAATCAATCCCTCATAAATGGATTGATTGACCATTTGGATGTAAACCGTGCAGAATCTAATGAACTTGTAATTTGATGTTGTTCACTTTCTGGATTGTTTGCTACAGGATTTGAAAGTTATCAGTTAAATATATGGAATGTCCCTTTTGAGAGAGTAATTAATTGGGGGAGTAAGTGATTCCATTTGCCATATAGATAATTTTGCATATATGGGGAGAATAGAGAAGCAGAGTTAAGTGTGCTTTCTGGCAATTTTTCTTCATGAATAAAATTATTAATGTGCTCATCCTGTTGAGGAAGGAGTGAAATGCTATGTGGTTTCTCAACTATTTCTTGTATTATATACATCAATCATAACAATTCACCTAAACTATAACAAGAAGTAACTTATACATACAAATTTAAGTCTTTTGTGTTGAGATCATGATTTAAACTTGTGAATGAAGCTATGAGTAAGGAATTGGATTATTTTCAGAAGAATTGATCAATATTTTTAATTGGGATATACTATATGTAATTTACTCAAAAATCTAAAAGAAAATACAGTGACAAGTAACCAACTGCGTGTGGGTGAGAGAGTAAGAGACGCCGGACATGCCCGTCGGACTGAATGGTTTGGCACGTCCTTATGTACCGAAAACCAGCCCTTTTTTATATTGTAATATACAATCTATCTACGCTAATGTTCTTGATGTTTAGCATTAGGCTTTGCAAGAAATGAATTTACACGATAAGTTTCTCTAACCCTAGTTTAGTCTATATTATTAAGAATCAGGAATGCAAAAAAAAAAAATTGTAGTTTTGGTTTTGAAATGTAATGAATATATTATCTATTTACAAAAAATAAATAAATAAAACTACGACAGATGAAAATACAACAAAGTTGCCGTCGCGACCTTGACAATGTTGTGTTTGAGAACGAGGAAGCTTCAATTATGTTTCAAGACAAAACTTGAAAAATAGAAATAAAGTGGCTCATGCAATAACCTAATCTCAAATTTAGAATTAATAAAATTTTATGTTTCCCTAAATAGGTGGTTTCTTGAGGCATTATGGATGTAAATTCCACAATCAACTTAATTAGATGTTCAACTTATTATTAATATTTATATATTTTATTTACATATAGGGCTACACAGATTGAAACATGGTTGTGAATAAAATTTCCTTATTACTGATTAAAAACACAATTTTGTGATTAAAGTCAATTAATTATTAAACACGTCTAATTACTTCCATTTAAGCAAAGACTACAATAATACACAAACAAATCAAATTGCATGAAATGAGCCACAAGAATAATTATCAATTTATCACTTTATATTATAGGAATTAGATTACTTTCCCAAGTCAGATTCCGTAATGTTAAAATAGGGAATCAGATTACTTTCCCAAGTCAAATTCCGTGTCAATCAAACGAGGCCTATATGGTTTGTGTGGTTAATCGATTATACACAACTAAATACAGTAATGTTAAAATAGAGAATCAGATTACTTTTTCAAATCAGATTCTGTGCCAACTAAATGGGGTCTAAATGGTTTGTGCGGTTATACAAATATTTATCATCATTTGATTTATAACAAATTAGCACTCATCATTTTACTTTTTATTTATTTATCAAATTTAACTTCAATGAAATTTTCGATCAATCTTAGCTGGAGTAGTCAGAAATACATAAATATTCACCTGACCTCAAATATAAAAATAGCCACCAAAATATTATTGTACACGTCATCAAATCATAGGATGTAAACTCAGCAATTAATTAACTAGAAAATCTCACAACAAGATTTGATAAAAATATGAAACAATGGGTACTAGTTTCTAATTAATCAAACAACAAAACATATTTTATTCTAGTTAAATTAAGATTTTAAGAAAAAAAATAATGATAATAATAATAAGAGATGATTGGTGGAGTTGAAGTGAAGAAGAAGAAAACTCAACTTGAACCGGGTTTGCCAGGATTGCCAGCACATCATCGCAAACCGTTCTTCAATTTCTCCACTTCTTCATTCATATCCAATCTAAAATCTCACCTAGGGTTTTTGATTTACTCGACACTCGATTACTTTTGTGCATAAATGAAACCAATTAGGCTTCCGGAGCCGCCAGGAAGCCCGAAATCGATGGGCGGAGTGCCGGATATATTCGAGAGCGGCGTTTACGGCGTCGTCCGCCGTGCCGTTATCATCGGAAACGGTTTTCCGGCGTCGGAGAACCAGAGCGTGGGACTGGTTCGCGCACTCGGCTTATCTGATAAGCAAACGCTCTATGTAAGTCTTCAACCTCTTACTACTGGTTTTTTTTTTTTCAATTTTTTTACTGTGAAATGTTTGTTTGTTAGTCGGCACTGAGAAGTTGGGAGCTCTGGGTATGTAGTCGTAACTCGTGTTTTTAGGTTCTGATTTTGCCCTAAAGTTTGCATGCTCTGATAGATTTATTTGTGGATTTTTGTTTTGGGTTGATTTTCTGCGTGATGCAATTTAGCGATTAAAGAAGAGTATTTTTGAATTCTGCTATCTAATTTTTGAATTACAAGGAGGAATTGATTCAATTCTCTTTGAAGGACATTGAATAAATCAATTTATTGGAAGATGGTTAACTTTAAGGATAGTTGAATGAAAGTACCGTTTCTTGTTAAAATTTAATTTATGAGGTAACATAAAACAAAGTGCTCAAGAAAAAGCATCATGTCACGATGAAAAAGAGGTTCCCTGTTTAAGCATCCTGAGACTGTTATCTTAGAACCTTTTTTAGCTTACTGAACATGCCTTTTGTAACATCTCTTTCTAAATGGTTTAGAAGGCTAGCCTATCCAGCCTTATTCTAGGTAAAATGTTCTGGAAAAGACTTGCTAAAATGTACAGTACCATTATTTCCTTGTGATGTTACCCTTTCTTTCATTGCTGCTGGCTTCAAGCATGTGTTACTGGTGTGGTATGAAATTTATGATCTCTGAGCTAACATCAATAAAAATTTCTACATAAGTGAACCAGACTACCTTATTTTAGGAGCATCAATTCTTAATTTTATGTTAGAATCTGGAACTTCATATATGAGAACTTAATCACTGATTGTGTTTGTGTTATGTCTGTTTGATGGGTACGGTATTCAGCGGGTCACGAGACCGACAGGAGGAATCAATGAGTGGCTTCACTGGCTTCCAGTTTCTATCCATAAGAAATTGTACTATATCATTAGCCAAATTTGGATTTCCAGAAGAGGGAGAAAACGAGTGTATTTGCCTGCTGATAATGATGCTGGTGTGGGCTTGTTATCAGTGTTGGAAGCTGATGTAAAGAATATTGTCAAAATGGCCAAAGAAACTTTCGAGAAGTAAGCTCCGCTCTCTCTCTTTCTCGCATGCACAAAATGTTGCAGAATAACACTTCTACTTTGACTCTTATGTCTTGATTGATAGCCCATACTCGGTCAATTTTTATCCCCGGAGGTATTTTTCCTCGTGAACTAGAATAGTCCTTCTGTCTATATTGCTTGTTTGAGCGTGTGTGTCTGTTCATATATTAGTAAGGAAAGTAGCAATAGATGCAGTTGCCTTTGTGGTGGAGGTTATGATGGATGATGAAGAAAGCTTGTACAGGAGAAATAAAATGAGCAAGATGTCATAAGTTGGAATTGGAGTAACTTGGTATTTTCTCCAAGACAAGATGAAAATGACATTTTGTTTTATGTGCTAAAGCAAAAAATTATATTTTCTATTACCTTCACTTTGGATATTTGTTAATGGAATGTATGCTGAAGTTGTAAAGTGTACGGTCATGCTTTCAATTACTTCACTCAGATATTGATCAGTGGAATATACATTTGCTCATAAAATAATGCTGTCGAATGCAGAGAGCCGATTTCTATTTCTTTTGGTCTATAACATTCCATCAGACCATTGGGGGATTATAAAAATTGATTGAGACTAATAGTTTAGCATTAAAGATTGATACTCTAAAGTATTCTTATAAAACAATCAATATTTTAATGTATAGTAACTGTTGCCTGGTTGGATGAATATGTTTTCATTTATTATAACCTGATATACTCATGAGAATATTTTGTCATATATTAATGTCTTGATTGTGTTTTTTACACGAGAAGTACTGAAGTAACACTTTGTACTCTTCCAGGGATGGCCCACTACTTGTGGTTGCATCTGGCAGAGATACAATTTCAATTGCAAGCTCTATAAAAAGATTGGCATCCGAAAACGTGTTTGTTGTCCAGGTATGTTGCCCTTATAGCTTAACACATTGGATCTCACTTTGAATACTTTTGAAATGTCAACCATCATCCATATCTCAATCCTAAAACAGTATTTGTGAAATTGTTCTGCTAGAAAGATTTTGGTGATGTACTATTTACCTCATTAAACTCAAGCATGTTTGTTTCATTTCTGTCCGAGTCTTATAGTAGTGTAATATTAGTCACACTGTACTTTCTAAATCTACCTGCTTGTGTCAAAACACATTGGTAAGCTCTGTAGTATATCGGCCTCTAATTGATGTCATATGCTGGAGACAAATTTATTTTGAGGAAACTATATCTTACTTTTCTTCAATAATGTGCCAATTTGAGTTCTGCAACTTATGTGTATGGTCCTAAAAAAATAAAATTTAAGGCATTCTGGATAGCATATTTTCACCCTTTCACAAATGATGGTTTGTTATAGCATCTAATATTTTCATGGATGTTTCTAAGTGTGTAGTTAATGACTTTTGTGAGTGGGAACAGATAGTAACAAATAGATCTGCGGTATTTTTCTTGTGGGAGTCTATTTTATGGGTGTTTAACATGTGAGCAGTGAGCTAACTACTTAATTTGTTTCCAGTTAATTTGTCCTTGGCCTCTTGGTGCATATGCGTCGACTGGCAGCTATATGCATAAATTTTCTATTTTCTTGAAGTATCCTTAAGTATCATCTACAGACGCACATATGATATATATATGTGATAGCTGGCATGTGTGTGTATTTGTAGAGAGACAGAGAGAGAGAGAGAGAGAGAGAGAGAGAGAGAGAGAGAGAGAGCCAATTTTGCATATTTCATTCAGACTGTGTTTCATGCTGCTTTTTTCATTTTGGGAAGAAATATTTGTATGTCTGTGTTGTGAAACAGCATTACAGCGCCTTCTATTATCCATTGTATCATGGAAATAGGATCTCTGACTCTGTCCTGCCTTCCCTCTTCAGATTCAGCATCCAAGGTCCCATTTAGACAGATTTGATATGGTGATAACCCCACAGCATGATTATTACCCATTGACCCCTCAGGGACAGGAGCAAGTTCCTCGCTTTCTTCGAAAATGGATAACACCACATGAGCCAGCTGATGAGCATGTTGTATGTGTCTGTGCAATTCCAGACTACTTTTTTCACTGATTATTGTTGGAACTGACTTCTGGCGGGCATGTTCTCATTTCCCAGGTCCTCACAGTAGGAGCACTTCATCAAATAGATTCTGCTATACTTCGTAGTTCGGCTAATACCTGGCATGATGAGTTTGCACCTCTGCCAAAGCCATTGCTTGTAATCAACATCGGAGGGCCCACAAGTAATCACTCCATCCTGAATCCTGATGATGTGGTCTTGTCATATAGACAAAAGTTACAATTGAAATTGGTTAGAAATATGCTAAATCAACAAAAATGTGTATATCTATATATTCTTTTTTTTTGGGGGGGGGGGGGTGTAAATTTCACTATTCATTGTGTGATGTGTATTAATAGGACTTGGCATGGCGTCTTTTCTTGGCCAAGAGTGAAAAGATTGCGGTCTATAAGTGTAAAGTTTTGCAATATTTTCATTTCGCCTCTTTCTTGAGATTTTAAAAATGGATATCAAGTGTCTTTTATTTATCACTCCATGGAAATTTGAATACTAGAATGAAATGAACGCCCATTTCTCCTATTTTCTTTTCAGACAATTGTTGGGGAGATGTACATCTCTGGTTGGATAGATTCACTATCTATATTTTTTTGTTTAATTAACATATTTTATTTGACATGCTTTCACTAGTATCAAATGATATCACACTGGAAGACCTTTTTACTATTGGAAGACTTGATTCCTTCTTTCTCAAAGCCATTTCACTTAATTATTATTATTAATTTATTATTAGTATTGCTATTTTGTATTTTTCTGTAAGGTTTCATTTAGCCAGTCAGCAATTATTTTTAGATGGCTGTTCATATTTTTGGGTTCTATCTATTGATAGGGTACTGCAGATATAGCACAGACCTTGCCAAACAGCTGATAGCATCCCTTCACAATGTTCTCCCGAGTTGTGGAAGCGTTCGGATATCTTTCTCAAGGCGGACACCTGACAAGGTAATAAAAACTCCAGTTTCAAGTTCTTACCTTTGTTAGTCCATCTGCCATCCTTCTTTCCCCTGACACTTACTGCTTGACGGGCTTTCTGTTAACAGGTTTCTAAATTTATAATTAAAGAACTTGGAACTCATCCCAAAATCTACATATGGGACGGTGAAGGTACTTCTTATTCACTGGGCATCATGGGTGATTCTTAACTTGAGGAGTAACTAACGATTTAACTAATGAGTAAATTGTCATCACCAGAACCTAATCCACATTTGGGACATCTGGCTTGGGCGGATTCTTTTATCGTCACGGCTGATTCAGTTAGTATGTTGAGTGAGGCTTGCAGCACCGGGTAATGAACTGTAGCAGTTATTGATGTTGAAAGCACAAATGCCCAATATTATACTCATTATATTGGTGACTGCAGGAAGCCCGTTTATGTTGTTGGTGCCGAACGCTGCACTTGGAAATTTGTGGAATTCCACAAGAAGCTAAGGGAAAGAGGCCTGGTCAGACCATTTACAGGTCTTGAGGATGTAAGTGACTGATAGTCTTCTGGTTGCTCACCTCACCATTTCTTATATCCACATTCTCTGTATTTGGTTATTTGGCAACTTTACCTAATTATCATTGTTTTTTATTTGTAATTTGTTGTCTTATTTTTGCCTGCACAAGTGTGGAAGAAATTTAGTTTTGCATTTCTTGTAGATGTTGGATATTTGCATTTCACCCATGGTAGTCAAATATTATGGTGATGATTGTTAAGGCCATGATTCTGGTTGCTAAATTATCTTATTTCTTCGGGTTTTTCTGTATTTCAGATGTCTGAAACCTGGGGTTACCCTCCTTTGAACGATACTGCTGAGGCAGCAAGTCGGGTGCATAAAGCACTTGCTACGCGTGGATGGAGAATACGGCCATAAAGCCTCTTATGTATACTGTTGTTGCAACATTAATCGTCCCATCGAAAATTTTCTCCGATAGCACGTCTTTTTTCTCTTTCCCCCCCATCTTTATAGCTTCTCTGTTAAATAGAGAAAGATCCACAGATATATATGTTTATACATACTGAGCTTGAGCAGCAGTTGCAATTCTTTGCCCTTTCATCGGGGTTTTAATATCTGTAAAATAATAATCAGCACCTTCATTTTATGCAGGCTGTAAATTTTGATGCCTTGAGTAGGCTGTAAAAGTGAACAAACCACATAATGAAGTTGTCTCTGTGAAGGCCTCCTATAGAAATATTTTATGCATTTATATTTAAGAATTCAAAATTTCCCCAGTTCGCTTTCTTTTTTCAGGAACTCATGTTATATTATTCTATTTCAATATTAATGTTAATATATATCACGTTTATTTTTTGATGATATATGTTCGATATTCGTGGCATGGGTGATATAGAAGAGGAGATGCAGATCTGGTCTCATTTACACATGGAAATTGGGCATGTATGTTTCGGTTGTGAATTTTTTGGGATATATCTAAGATATTTTATGTATATAGTTTAGCAATGTATCAAAATAAATAATTTTGTGGTCAAATTCTTCTCACAACACAATGAAAACCGATAAAAGGGTCTGCATTCTTTAGTGTAAATCTAGTATAAGTGGTATTGTGATTCTTATGAAAGATCAATACAAACTAAATTGAAATATATTTTTTATAAATATAATTTATTAAAACGTATATTTCATTAAATTTAAGAAAAAAAAACTATTTATAGTCGAATATAATGAGGATGAATACTAATTAGACATGAAGTTTGAAATGATTGTATTAAGGTGGAGCAAGTTGACAACAACTCCATTCTCAAACGTACGAAAAACCTACTCTCCCATGATCAATATATATGCATCAATAACTGCTCCATTCGATCCTCTACTCATCTATAAATTCAGTCACCTTTGTTGCTTTCTCATCACAACTCAACATCCATCCCATCTCTCTCTAACCACAATTTATATTCTCTCTCATCGATCATGGATTCCAGCAAGAGCACCGCGGGCGAAACAGCTATCAACATCCCTGCAGAGTCCAACTCCACCAAGCACAAAACCGCCGCCTACACTGCCACTACAAAGGCGGTTCCCCACCCACAAGCCGGATGGAAGAGAGGCGTATCCATCTTCGATTTTATTCTCAGAATCTGCGCGCTCGTGGCGGCCTTGGCCGCCACCGCCACCATGGGCACCACCGATCAAACCCTTCCTTTCTTCACTCAGTTCTTCCAGTTTCAAGCCAGCTACGACGACCTCCCCACTTTCACGTACGTATATATATATATATATATACATAATATAAATATAAATATAAATATAATTTTCTCATCGATCGGGATCTATGGAAAAACATTCCAGATTCTTCGTGGTGGCGAATGCTATAGCAAGTGGCTACTTGGTTCTGTCCATGCCTTTCTCCATTGTCGCCATTGTTCGCCCACATGCAGCTGGAGTCAGGCTTCTCCTCCTTATTCTTGACACTGTAAGATCGTTAATTAGATCATATATATATATGTGTGTGTGTGTGTGTGTGTGTGTGTGTGTGATATGACTGATCGTAGGTGTTAATGGGTGCGTGCGTGCATGCATGCAGGTGGTGATGGCTTTCACGACGGCGGCGGCGGCGGCGGCTGCAGCGATTGTGTACTTGGCCCACAACGGGAACGCGAACACCAACTGGTTCGCCATCTGCCAGCAGTTCAACGACTTCTGCCAGCGCGTGAGCGGCGCCGTCGTGGCCTCTTTCATCGCAGCAGTCATCTTCATTTTCTTGGTTGTGCTCTCTGCTGTGGCTCTTCGCCGACACTAGACTCAGATATATATTGCTGTTGTTGATGCTTTAATTTGCTTTGCAAATTGTATCTGCAGTAATACTCTTACTGCATTTTTTCAAAATATTGTACGCTTTCAGATTGTGATTGCAGTGTTCCGTTTGTCTTCATGTCGTCGTGGAAGATTCAGTACATATATATTATAAAAACTTTATTTCATGTTTTGTTTTCTTATTGGCAAATATTTCCTACACTAATTGTATATAAATATATAATGTTATATGAGACGTTTTGACCGGATCAACGCGCGTGTTGACCCCGGTCAATCAGTAAAAAAACAATAATGGTAATATGAGTGATACTTTTTAAGGATGCTAATGATACTTTTTGAATTTTGAGCGATACTTTTTAGTGTTACGGGTGATATATACTGATTTTGACTTTTTTTTATGGTCGATTCTTTTTAAGGATACATTTTAAACATTAGCAAATCATTGTTCACATATATATTAGCAATATGATGTATGTATACTGTTACAACATATTACACAATGTTATTTTAACTGTGATTCAATGTTATATGAACATTGTTTAATACGTATCAATTTATCAATATGATTATGTCATGTTATTAATATGAGTTTCTCATGTTAGCAACATAATTCATTTATATTAGCAACATATATATGTTATGTTAGCTTATCAATATATATGTCTAGAAAGACAACAGTTTTGAACGGTTGTCTATTTAACTCCAAAAATTGAACCCAAAATTCGAAAATATAACAGAATTTCTAAATTACGAAAATAACCCGCCTTCATTAAGATTCTCTAATATTACAAGTTTGCCACCTTACTTTGACTAAAACATTGACTTTATTATGACTCTTAGATCTAATAAAATCTAAGGTTTGGATTGGTTCCTAGGTTCTCATGGGGGGATTTGGTTCTTATTTGAGTCATTCCCTATATGTACAGAAATTAGAAGAATTAAATAGTGTATATATCAGAATTAGTTATATATAATATATTATTAGGAGTAGTCGTGAGGAAGTGAATCTGTTTAAGAAGTGGAGTTAGAGTTTGCATGAGCTTCTCAGTTGGATGGTTGTGAGTTCCATCGTATCAGCGGCGGCCCTGAGGGTGTGCTTGAGGTGCGCCGCACAGGGCCTCAAGGAATATAGGAGCACCAAAAGTTTTAATACATGTATATATATAGCATTATTAATATAGTTTTGATTTGTAATAAAAAAAAAGTCAGGGTCTCACGAGATATAGAATCACCAAAATTTATATATATATGTATATATATAATATTATTAATATAGTTTTAATTTTTAATAAAAAATTATGTATATTAAGTCTAGCATAAATTTAAACCTTTAACCCATTAATTTTGTAAAAGAAAAAAAGTCACTCCCTTTAATGATAAGCCCATTATTAATTTTGATGAAAATGAAATTATGAAGGATAAGCAAACATCTTAAGGTTCTTTTAAAAATAATTATTTTCTCTAAATCGTAGATCAATCAATAGGATAACTAAAACAAGATTTGATCAATTCACTTCATATGAAAAGAATTTTGGAGTTTTATTTTCTTCTGATAAATTGAATTCGATGGATGATGTTATTTTAAAAACAAGTTGTGAAAACCTTGAGAATATTCTAAGGCACGGAGAGCATAGTGATCTTGATGGTCAAGAGTTGTTTCAAAAGCCAAACGCATTGCGATATCTTTTTCCAAAAATAAATAAATACAACTCTAGATATATTAACTTATTTGAAGAGCTTAATAGTTCTCCTAATGCATGTATTATTTATAGAATTTTATAACCATACATGTTATAGTTGCAGTTACTGAAAGAAATTTTTCAAAGTTAATTAAAATATTGAAATATTATTTACGGTCCATCATGTTGCAAGAAAGATTGAATGGACTTTCTTTAATATCCATTAAGCACGAATTGCTAGAAAATATTGATTATGAAAAATTTATAACTGAGTTTCTTCACAAAATGCTAGAAGTATCTTTAAATGATATTATTTAAATAATTTTATTTACTTTGTTTTAAGGTTGTTCGAAGATGATATCGACTCGGGGATGATTTGAAATTTTCAAAAATTGAGCATATTGAACATATTTCAAGCATTTTTTTATCTATAATGTGTATTAGAATTTTATAGCCAAAATTATTGTGTTATTTATTATGTAGTAATTTTATATTTCAATAAATAGGGTCACTATTTTAAAATTTGAACAGGGCACTTCATACATAGACACGAATAAAATCACATTGATTTAATTTTCAGTTTTAACTAAATTACATACATACATAACAAGGCTAGGCTTACCCTGCATAATTCTATGAGCCACAGCATCGTTAGTTCAAAAGTATTTGAAATAATTGGCACGCATATTTAACCACTTAAATTCATTTAACCTTTTAATTTTGCATAAATATTCCGATCTATATACTATGTTATATATTATTCCCGGCGCAGAGTAATAGTACGATTTATTTCTCGCAAAATAAAATAACATAAATGGTAGGATTTTAAATTAGTCATGTTGCCAGAGGTTTGTTAATTTTACTTAGATCATCAAACAACTTCATCCTTCTATTTTAAGTGAAATGAAAATCTTGAATCCTACACATATCTATAAATGTATACAAACTTAAGAGACAAAGTTAATTAAGTACAAACATATGGTACATGTTTTCAAATTTCCAACAAGATGGTCAAATAATATATACTCCCTCCGTCTCAATTATATAGTCTCTTTTCTAGTCGCACGTAAATTAAAAATATTTATGAAAATAAGATATTAAAGCTAAATTTCCAATAACACCCTTATTGAGTATTTATGACTTTCAAATTTTAAGTGATTAGTTTTTAATTTTCAAGATTTAAAAAGGGTGCATTTATACATTATTATGAAAATTAATACTATTTATAATAGTGAGACTATATATAATTGAGACATGTAGTATGTTTTTTTTATTAATGATAGAACTCCAAGAAATTATCTAATAATTGCACCACGCGTCCTCTCAATTCTCATTATTTTTCATTCTCATACTTAATAAATTAATGAAATAAAATACAAAATTAAAAGACAAAACTAACTAATTTTGATGAAAGCCTGCTATTATTCTTGACAGATTTTTGACCATATTTTCTCCTACGAATTCCTCTTTTATCTTTGCTATTATCAAGATAACTTGTATTTATGACCCACTGCATTAGACCCAAATTCAAATGGGCCGTAATGAAATTCACTAATGGTTTCACATTCGAGAGCAATTTCTGGATTCCAAGCAACATGGCATAAGCCTAAAATAATTATTACAAGACCTTGAGCCATAAGTCCCATCAAAACGTCTCAACAGTTCATCAAAAAGCTACAAATGCCTTTGAGGTATTCAGCAAAAAATCAATTTATGATCATCTTGTTGAGGTATTCAGCGTGCTCGGGAAAATACTTCAATAGCTCTTCCTTTGTCACCCATACATGGTCTTCACACTTCCTGATATCCAACTTGTACGTGCCAATGACTTGACTTTTAAAAAAGAATCGCTGACAAAGGATGAAATAGTTTACATATTTATCCATAACACAATTTCACAGAATTCTAAAGGCAAAAGTTGTTGTAAAAGTACCTTTAAATCCCAAGGTTGTATACTGGTATGGCCCATTGGAGCATTTCCAACAAAATAAGTATGGGAAAGATCTCCAATCACAGTTTCTAAGGCAGATTCTGCACACTGCAGATATTTGATATCAACCAATTTCTTTCAGAAGGGGGGGGGGGGGGGGGGATGAAGCAGAAAGATAAGTTGGAAACGGAATTACCTTGCGTAGTGTCAGTTCAGACTCGTAAACCTTCTCAGGAAAGTGCCAGACAGGCGTTCCATTAGAACCATATGCAGTACCATATATAAGAAGATAAAGCCTCCGGTCGAGTGCTCTCTGCAAAGACCTGTATAATAATAATTTGATACTTGTTATTGCAACATCATATACACATATGTCAGCTACACAACTCAGTTGAAAAAACGTGCAACGACATTCTGTGCAGACCATATGTCAATGTGTCTCTGTTACGATTTTGATAGAAAGACCCATAGATGATCTTTATTTGCAGAACCAGTAGAGGGGACAATGAATATGAGATTCAACTAGAAGAGGAAAAGCTTGGTATGGTATTTTCCTCGTTAAGAATGAGAAGTTTTATGATCTCAAAACCAGAAAGGTCATTCTCAATTTCATTAAGTAGCCAGATTAACTAGCAATCACCTCCAATATGAATATTAAAAGCAAATGGATACTACACCAGTACCTTTTATCATTAGCTTTATCTGCTTCAGTGATCCTTGGAGCTGGTGTGTATTCAATATTATAATCTCCTTTTCCCCTGAATGTCACAGTCAATCGTTTAAAAGAAATAAATTGAATCATGTAAACAATCAACAAAGAGATAATTCCTGGTTAAACAAAACAAAACAGCAAACATGATATTCATTCTTTTATTGAATATATCTAACAATATGATGCAACTCATCATTGACATCTAATGAATTTGTCTACAACTAACACGTTCCAAAATAAAAGAGCAAAAACTTTAGAACTATATCTTATCAACATATGTGTCAAGCAATTTTGTAAGATAAGACTAGACCAGGCAATCATCACCCAAACTCTACCCAAGACATTCAAGAAATACAAAGATGTCAAATTATAAGTTAGGTAGTTTTGGATTGAAGTAACTCAAAAAGGTACCACCAAAACTATTTCAGAAGTCAGCAAACACAGAGAAAGTTGATCATGCACTTGAAGTTGGAAGCAAGTATGGGCAATAATGAAAGGGAAATACATCCTAATGTAACAAACATGAGTCCCAATATCTGTGAAAACATTTATGATAAGGAAACCAGATATATAACAATCGAGAGTATGCTATGCACTTGTATGAGGGATCAAGGGATAATAACATGATTGTAAGCATGCTTCCAAGTTCCAACCAATCTTAATTTTTATCCAACTGTAACCTTGAATAATAGTGAAGAGAATGTATAAATGTATTGAGATGCCAATGTTAGAAATTTATCAGATAGAATAGAAGTTATGAACTTCACATACAAAACCAAAAGGGCCAATACTCTATAAGCTACATAATCTCCCACTTGCATCTGTTGATAAAGATTGATTACAAACTACATACCTATTGAAGAACCAGATTAAAAGTAGGAAATGAAAAAAAAAAGAAAAAAGATAACCATAACTCCCAAAAAAGAGGGTAAAAAGAAATGAGAAAATGTACCTTGCATCAGATTTTTTCAAGAACGCTTCAGGATATTCTCGTCTAAACTGCTGTTGCCATCGGAACCTAAATTGACATCCCAGCTTCCATCCATCATACACTCATTACATTAACATTTGCACGAAGAACGGAAGCAGGTACACCAAAAATTTTGCAATGCATTCAAACACTCATTAATTCAGGAAACAAATGAAACTGATTAACAAGTCTAATTTTTCAATCCCAATGTCTCCAACACGAATAAATAAGTATCACCTTCATCATTTTCTGAGCGTAAAGGAATTCATTAGCCAAGAATATTGATTCATCCCAAATTTACAACCTCAATAGTTTCAGCAATAAGCAATCACAATAAAAATGACAATAGACTAGAGGAATAGCTTTCCCATAACTACTTCTTTTCCTAAGAAATTAATTCCCAGATAACTATATTATGCAATGCGTAATTAAAATCAGAGAAATGCTTACGAAAATTCCTGAAATGCATATTCAACCGGATGGATTTTGGGTATCACAATCGGAAGCCTCTCGAACAGTACGGCAGCAACGATCTTTTCTCCGCTGCGGCTCTTCGGCGCTGATGTACAAAAGCATCGCGCAACCATAAGAAACGGTCGCGCTAATGACCTAGAATAAGCAGCCTGCATTTACTCCGATCTGAAATCGAGAATTCGACCAAATTGGTACTTTGCCGTGAAAAGGTTGATTTCCAACAATGGGCTTCAACACAACAGTAGTTTGGGCCTTTGGGGTGTGTGATTCACAAGCTGTGTTACTTAAAAAAAATGTTGAATTGCAACAAGCTGTGTTACTTAAAAAAAAATGCCCACGATAACAATGTTGAATATATTACTTATGAATAGGTGATCATCAAGTTGTGAAGTCAATTTGACAAAGCCGCACTTGATTGTCATTATATATGTGTTTATGCTTTTTGTTTCTTCATGGACAACAACCATATTATAACATCTTTAGAAATCATCCTTTTATTATTTCTATTTTTCTTCTCTGTTTATGTGCTGAGGTCAGTGAGGCTTTGTGCTATAACAATTCAACTGACACACATACAAGAGAAACAAAATCAAATCTTCAAAAGAAATTAACAATTCATCAAAAGGCATCACATATGTAAAAATGTGTCAATTAAGCATACATCACAAAACCCTAGCTACTGAATTAACGATTGCAATGCTAACACATTCAGCACGCACATATATGTTAACAATTTATGGATCTGTAAAACAAAACACCCTTCTAAAAATCAATATAAGCAAAAAAATTATTCACTATTAATAAGGCCCAAGTTAAATTAAATTAAATTAAAAACAGAAAGAGCAAATAAATAATAAAAGAAAAGTACCCAAGAACAAGAAGAAGGCTTCTTTTACCTTCTGACTCTTACAAGTAAATGCTATATCTAGCAAAGCTTCCAAAAGGCTCTCCTTTCTTCAATCCTATCGCTCCTCGATGAAGTTGAATTTTTTTCTAGAAATCGTTGCAGGCAATTCAAAAATGGCTGAGTTCTCTTTCTTCTTCTGAATCGTTCAATTTGCAGAAAAATACTGCCCTTGTTGTCTCCTTGGAGCGAGATGAATTGGAGCATAGCAGACCGAGAATGGGTGAGCCGCGACGTGAGCGGCGAAATGAATTGCTGCTGTTTTGTTTAATTAGGAATTTAGATTTTAGGGCAATTTTTTTTTTTATTATCCAGTATCCACCAATAGTCAATACCAATAATCCAATAACAATTATTAAGTCATAAAAATATAAAAAAGTTAATAATAATTGCGGGTTTTGCGGGCTATCCTTCCTGTCGCGGGCTTATCCGTCTGGGTCCACCAGAAAAACGGACCTCAAAATGAAAGTCCTACCCGCCTACAAAATTGGCGGGAACGAACCGGCCCGACAGGCCCAACCCATTTTGACAACTCTCTGTGTGAACAGTATCCGATTAAATAACCAAGGTCCAAGGTATCGTTCTTCCCGTAAAGTTTTTTTTTTTAAATGCCAAATAAACTTGGTTGATTTTTTATATTTTCTATTAGATTTCTTTCAATTGTTTTAAAATTATTTTATACATTAATTAAATAAATAATATTGCACTAAATTAAACATATAATTAAATAAAAAATACATAATTAATAAAAATAGAATTACATAAACATTTCAATAACAATACAAAACCACAAATATATTATAATAAACAATACGAAGCCACAAATATATTACAATAAATAATACAAATACATAATTAATAAAAATAAAAACATGATACAATAAAAATGAAATCTATATATCTATATATCTATATTATAACACACTCTAAAATAAATATTTTTTCCGCTCATTTACAAGGGTATTATAGTCAAATTGGATTATAATAATTAATGAGATTGTTTAATGATAGATATCATGCTAATTTAATTGAAATGAAGGTAATTTAATTATTATATACTTAACTCAATTACATATTTCTATTAATAACACATTAACTAACATTTATATTGCACTAACGTTATATATATGAAATAATATTATGATTATGTCAAGATTAATCTTAATTTAATGCTATTCAAAAATAGATTAATACTGGAATTATTTATATATTGATACTATAATTATACAAAATTTATATCCCAAAATCTCTTACATATTGCATATATTTTCCACGACTAAGAATATATAAGAAACATTAACTGAACCATATTTTTTTATTTTTTTCCATTCTATCTGCATTACACAATAAATTATACACAATAAATTATGTTATCATAAATCAAGTAAAATGATATTATATTATCAAAGCATTAACCATGTATGTTTTGAAAATTCGAATAATTTAGTATGTTTATTGGTTGTGCTATGTATTATAAAGTTAATTTTAAATGAAAAATTCTCTTTATCATTCCATTTTAAATAATTTTAAAGATTACGTATAACATGTTGATTACCATATAGACGCATGGTGACTTGATTACCATAATTAATAGATTGCAATCAGTCTATCATATTATGTTAATTGTCATATATAATTTTATCACTTTGTATTATAAGTTATGTAGATAGTATCATTTGGTCGAAGAAGTCTGTATGAAACCAAACTTCTTCACCAAAAAAATTATGGAAGCCATTGAAAGTTTGAAAACCAAAAATATGGAACTGAGTTAAAACCAAATTTCTTCCCCAACAATCGCGTGTATTTATATGTCACCACTAATGTCTGTCTTTTTCTTTTTAGGGATTTTGGCAAAAGACAAAAAAATTACGACGCGGTTGTAGATGAATTATCTCTCTTAAATATTAACTATGGATGGTTGCACATATTTACATAATTGATACACTTATTAAAATATAAAATCACACAAATATATATAACTAAACTATATATGTGTGCGCGCGTGTGTGAATACATTTTCTATTATTGCATAAGAAAGTAAAAATATATTGTTATTGCAATAAGAAACCATCTTCTGACAAATATCAATATATCACAATTTAATTAGATATATATATATATATATATATATTACTTTTTAATGTAATGCTATATTATTATGCACGAAGGTTTCACTACAGTAGGAGAATTAAACCATCTATTATTAGAAAACTATGTGTGCGTAATATATGTATACAATAAGAAGCTCATGGTTATAAATAGTATCTTAACTTTTTACGCTAAAGTGAGTCTTTTTGAAGTTGAAAATATAATAATATATATTCCTAGATGATTTTTGGTGCAAAATTATGGATATTAATTAATGCATAGCAAATTTATAAGTAATGTTTGTTATCGTAATAAATATAAAAAATATAATACCCGTCACTTAGCCCTACATCGCACGGGAGAATTGCTAGTATAAAAATACAACACAATTACTTTAGTTAATAATCCCCTAAACCACTTCCGGATCCAGATCCTACACTGGGAATATCTGGAAAATAACTTTCAAAGTCGAAAGTATTATTTGGTAGTGTAGGCTAGTTCGATTGTTCTTGTCTTTTCGTCATAATATTTGCTTGTTCTTGTTCAAAGTAAATGCGTTTAAGATGTTTAGAAATCGTATTTGTATCAAGTATTAAAATTTGATTTTCTATTTCCCATTTTTTTACTTCAGTAGCTTGTCGTTGAGCTTCAATCCTTCTCAATTGTATCTCTATGTTGCGGCCTTTTTTTGCAGATGAAGTCTCAAATAATTGTTGAAGTTTTTGACTATTTTCTCTAATTTCTTCTACCTCAATAGACAAGTCTTCACTCTTTTTTTTTCATTTTAGATTTTTAACAACCACTAGACGTTTTGATGAAGGTCCACTACCACTGCCGTCACTACTTAAATTGAGATTAAATGTAGATAATCCATCAGGTGATATTGGAGAATCAGACACCGGCGTACCTCTCATGATTTATGGCAATCATATATCACCGGATCTTTCATCATGTCCCACACATGATCGAACTTGAAACCTTTTTTATATTTTGGGTCTAGTTTCAGCATTTCTTTTGCACGAATCATCTGCATAATGAATCAAATATTTTAGAAATTAATAAGATAAATAATACAAATATAATAATGACAACTTACAATATCATATTCCGATGCACCACTCGGATTTAAAAGTTCGACTTGTTGTGTGCATCTTGCAATTTGTATACAGTAGCGAGGATGGTATGCATATGCGTATCAAGGGATCTCAAAGGTCTATCCGACATGGATGAAGATGGTTTTGACCTGTTATAGACCTCCGTAACACGACTCTAGAGTTTCTGATTTTTACCATTTATTGGATCTTGAGATATATCCATATACACGTGACAAAGATGGATATCTTCATCAACACTGTGATTTTGATTTCTATTGGCAGCTATAGAATTGAGGTGTGGAAGATAGTGTACATAAAGAGGTTTTGACAGACAGCCAATACCGTGATTTGGAATTCTGAAATCACAATTAAATTTATTATTACTATTGAAACTAGTTAATTTTGCCATTAAGAAACACAATGTGAGAGTGACACAATCGAATTCTTCTAGACCCAAAGAGAGTAGGAACAACAAGATCAATCCCTATAATGCTAATCATAGGATAAACATCATCACATAATTTAAATAAAATCTGATTTATGAAGGGACGAGCCAAAGAATCTCAGATCATTTAGTGTTGAAACTCCCCAAAATGTTGCAACTCTCGGGAAAGAAATACTAAAATTGAGCGAGGGACGCGTACATCAAAATAGAGACTTTTTCCCTTTGATCATACCTTGCATATTATCCAAAACTTGGTCACCTCCGTCTCTCAGACTAGAATGCATATACTCATTGGTGATCCACAATCGGATCTCTACTATTTGAGTTGTTTCCATCACAAGCTTGAAGTTTACGTATATGTTTTCATAATAAACAACAGAAGCAACGGGAACCTGTATTAATTCAAGCAAAGTGATCTCAATATATTCAGTACCATCGATCTCTTTATTGGTCAAAATAGACGAGATCACTAAATAGTCGTAACTATCAGATGAAAAGTTAAATGTAGGGAGATTCAACTGAAGTAAATACATATATGATCGGATCGATTTTGGGTATCACAACCGGAAGCTTCTCGAATAGTAAGGCAGCAACGATCTTTTCTCCACCATCGCTCTTCGACACCGATGTACAAAAGCCTCAGGAACAAATAGAAAGACAAGCAAGCAAGCAAAAGAGCTAAAATTGCGTTTTGGTGGTCAGATTTTAATCATCTCATTTTCTTTTTTGTTTAATTATGCAAAATTAATATTTAACTACCAACTTTCATTTTCTTCTCTGGATATAAGGATTTATTTTTTTTATTAATGATTTTCATAATCCCATGTGTTTTTGAATTTTTCCACGTTTATTTTATTTTAATTTTTGCTTCAATTTTAAAAAGAAAAAAAAAATCAATTGTGCTCATAAGTGTTTTTTTAAAGGTTGGCATAATAAACAAATTGTCACATATATAACATCCATATATGAAATAGTGAATTATAAAGAGGTTCTCCTAGTTAGTCAATACCGTGATTTGGAATTTTGAAATCACAATTGAATTTATTAGTACTACCGAAACTAGTTAATTTTGTTATCAAGACACACAGTGTGAGAGTGACATAATCGAATTCTCCCAGACTCAGAGAGAGTAGGTACAACAACATCAATCCCTATAATGCTGATCATAGGACAAACATCATCACATAATTTAAAAAAAAAAATTGATTTATGAAGGGACTAGCCAAAGAACCTCATATCATTTAGTACTGAAGCTCCCCAAAATGTTGTAGCTCTTGGGAAAGAAATACTAAAATTAAGTGAGGGACGCGTGCATCAAAATAGAGGTCTTTTCCCTTTGAGCATACCTTGCAAATGATCCAAAACTTGGCCGCCTCCGTCTCTCAGACTAGAATGCATATACTCATTGGTGATCCACAATCGGATCTCTACTATTTGAGTTATTTCCATCACAATCTTGAAGTTTACGTATATATCTTCATAATAAACAATAGAAGCAACGGGAACCTGTATTAATTGGAGCAAAGTGATCTCAATATATTCAGTACCATCGATCTCTTTAGTGGTCAGAATAGACGAGATCACTAAATAGACGTAACTAACAGATGAAAAGTTAAATGCAGGGATATTCAATTGAAGTAAATGCATATACGACCAGATCGATTTTGGGTATCATAACCGGAAGTCTCACAAACAGTACGGTAGTAACGATCTTTTCTCCACCATAGCTCTTCGACACCGATGTACAAAAGCCTCGCACAATCGTCAGGAATGGTTGCGCTAATGGCCTAGAATAAGCAGCCATTCAGTGCAATCCCCTCAATCTGAAATCGAGAATTTGACCAAATGATAATTTTTAAACTGAAAATGGCGAGATTCTAAAAGAGCTAAAGAGCAAGCAAAAGAGTTAAAATCGCGTTTTGGTGGTCAGATTTTAATCATCTTTTTTTTTTAATTATGCTAAATTAATATTTATCTACCAACTTTCATTTTCTTTTCTGGATATAAGGATTTTTTTTGTTAATAGTTCCCATAATCCCATGTGTTTTTGAATTTTTCTACATTTATTTTATTTTATTTTTTTCTTCAATTTCAAAAGAAAAAAGTAATGGCAAATAATGGTTGACACATATGGTCTAGCAGAGAACAGATGGTTCACTTGTATGTACAGTCTGAGAAGAAGATAGACTTCGATTTTCACCAATATAATATTTACTGTTGGTTTGGTGACGACCTCTAGGAATGAGGCAGCGAACAAAGTTATGAAGGATTTGTGTTCCGCCAGTGGTTCATTGTGTGAGTTTATGTGTCATTATAAAAATATGCAAGCTGATTAGCGATTAAAAGAGTGGCAAAACGACACACTGCGTTGGGGAATGTTTGGACAATATGTGGAGAAGAATAAATTGCTAAAGCATGCTGCAAAGGTATATACAAGGAATGTCTACAAAATATTCGAAAGGAAGGCGGCAAATATTCGAGTTTGAAGTGTCATCAAATAGTGCATCCACTAAAAAGAGTAAGGTTCACTACAACCGCATCACAGGTGATCTATCATGCACTTGTAGAATGTTAGAAAAGGAGAGAATGTTCTGCAGGCATGTGCTGAAAGTTTTTTACACAATTACCTTAAGAAGCTTACCTGAGAGACACATACTAAAGAGATGGACTAAAGCGGCTAAACACAGGGATCCCAACACTTGGACAACCCATTTATCAGACAGAGACAATGAGTCTGACATGATATTTGTTAGTACTATTATGAGGTGTACATATGACTTGGCAATGGACTACAAGGAAATGCCTGAATGTAGGTCTATATTTCTTGAACGTATGAAATCACTGATTGAGGAGTTGTCCAAATTTAGAGGATCACCTAAATGTGCTTCGGCCAAGAACACAACTAACTTAAAAAATCCACAGCAGTAGCCACTCCAGAATCCATCTAAAGCTAACCATTAATGGTTGCCACATAAAAGAGTGATAAATAATGTCAAGAAGAAGAACAAGAAGTGTAGCCAGTAGAAGGCATTAGGTTTTGATTGTATTGATTTCGCATTTCAAAATATATCTAGCTGCATAGGTCAAATTATTAAAGTAATGATGATTCAGATGAAATTGATGCCGAAAAGGAGAAAGATGATTCACAGATGGAAGATACACAAACTCCAAATGTACTTATAGCAAACGTGTGGATAGTGAGTCATACTGTCGCATGCAAGGCACAAGCCCATCAATAGCCCCACACAGGAATAATACAGGGGGATAGTGTACACCCGTCAATGGTATGCTCTTGCACCCTCTCAGACCTCAATATAAATTGTTCATTTGATAATAATTATAATATTTTGAATACATGAGATCGAGACTCAGTCATCACAGGTTTAAAAAAGGCAATTTGATCATAAAGCGGATGACCAATCATGTCATATGGCTAAAATAAACTGTCATTTTTTTTCTTTTAGTGGTTTGTCTAAGATTCTAAAATAATAACAGCCTTATTAAGAGAGAGACATTCACGGGAATACTATACAATATATTGGTACCATTTGAACAATTAATGGCAAAACATTTTACATATTTATTCATATTTAAGTGTATAGTGTGTGTGTGCTTGTTACTCATATTCATTCACAATAAAAACTGAAGATAGGAGAACCAACGCCTCTCAGTCAGGATGTATATTTTTATAATAGTGTGTGGTCTCGTTATGTCGAGGATCAGGTGCTGCATAATATGGATGTTTATCAAAGGATTGGTACTTGGAAATCAGGAGATACTGAGCTAAACTTAGGATGTCTTCAACTGGTCAGGCTGCAGATGCAGGAAGAGAAGATCGACATAGGTATAGCTGAATACTATCAGAAACATAGACAGTGGGAAGATCAATTTAATAATTTCAAATGGTTGCTTGACCACGACTCAGTAAGATATGACCCATATGCGAATCGTATCATAACGAGTGCTGCTGAATGGAGTGCCCTTGCTTAGGTAAAATCACCAAAACTAAATGAATATTATCTAAGATCTAAGATATGTTAATATCTCTAACTTACAGAATATGCAACAACGACCTTATATATTGCTTTACAAAGACGAAGGAGAAATCAATTGGAACATCCTACAAAATATGTACGGTGAAGTTGTTGAAGTTTCCGGTAGAGAGGGATATCCGTGAGAACAAGGCTCAAGCTTTGTAAATGAGTCATTCGACCAACCTCAATGTCAAAAATCTCCAGCATTAAGTTCTTCATCACATTACAATTCAGGATGATTCGACCGTTATGTTAAACATTCTCATGTAGTGAATGGTGTGATCCTCATTCTATGCTATGGTGTAACCTAAATAATATTGTCTTATGTTAGGATCATTGTGTTATGAAGATAATCTATTTAGATGTGCTTCAATTAACCACTATTAGCCCATATATAAGTTGTGCGCCATTACGCCATAATTCTAAGACATCATATGAAATATGAATCTTAAGACAATAGGTGATTGTTACCAACGTTGAACAACTAAACTGACTTTTTCCATAATCAAATTACCTAAATGATAAAGGCCAACCAGTTGGCTAATTCATATTATATTCAATTATTATCATACTACGAATATGAATTTCAGGTGCCTATTCAATACTAAATGATTCATCATCAATTCCATGAAGTTTTCCACAATACGAATGACAAAATAATCCGCACATACCCGCATCAAGGTCTCGAACATCAAAATGTGATATCATGCACTTTATATACTTGATTGACATGATACCGCAATCATTAAGAGTGACTTGTTGGGGTGGACGCTCATATGATACAATTTCAAATTCCTGACTTTAACTATCTGTCAATCCCTTCATTTCCCAAACCTTGCACTTGTCACACAACCTACAAATATTCTTAGAAACATTCTCGAATTGTGGTGATACAACTTTTCCTTTTTTAGACCTCATAACATTAATTCTCGAATTGTGGTGATTGACATTTTGATTCTCGAATAGCGAGTCATAAACTGTAATGTATTGCTCATCTAGTGAGACCTCATAACATACCCAATGATTGCTATTAATGTGCTCAACTCCGTATACCTTCAATGTCACTCCCCAGTGGAGTGGATGATACGAAGGTTTTTGTCCCAAGACGTATGGGCTTACCCTATGATATACAGTCTGAAAATTAGATTGTTTAAGAGCACTCTGCAATTTCACCAATAAACTTAAAATAAACCCATCAAGTAGGAATGTTACAATATATTTCACATTCTCAACATTTGGATACATACCCAGCAAAACATCTCCATAGCATTCCAACTATCACAGTAGCGACCTAGTTCTTTTGCCGCATTGAAAAGAAGTAGGTTGATCAATGCATCAATATGCTGGCATGAAATTAAATCAAATATGTCAGTAAAAAATCATTAACGGAAATAGTTGTATGATTTCATTAGTGTGAAAACATAACAAGTATAATATAAGAACATTAATACATCAGTTGCTAACCATCCTCGACGCTTCCATAGAGTCTTGAACTAAGTTGGACACACTTCTAGAACTATTAGAAAATGAAGTAATAAAATTGCTGGACTGCACTTGATTAAGAAAATGGTGTTATTTTCAGACGGGGACTATTAAGAAAAATACACATAATAAATAACTTACGGAACACTTTATTTGGCTCTATCTCGTCATTCTATGTAAGCATCAACATGAGAAGGCAAGTACCCAGGCTCGATTGTAAGGTTTTAGAAAAGGAGAGTTGTGACTTTTATTCAGAACACTAGAACACTGGCTGGATCACTTGTCGGCCTCATTCTTTTTTATGAGCTTCTGGTGGAAGGATGTCGTATAATGGCATCTATTGGTGTTTTACATGATTTTTTCTTTCTAGTTGATGGCTGGAGTTTATCTATCTTAGAGCTCGAAAGTGGACCACTAGAACGAAGACCGTCCCTTCTCGAGGAAAGAGGTTTACCGATCTCTTTAGGTTGGATTAATATGGGTGTATCGGGAATAATAACACTCACAACCTGCGCCTCATTGTTTACAATGAGTGATGCATCTACAATTCCTACTTTATTTAGTGAATCAGTAACCGCAGTGTGAACACCTTTCTCAACACCGCACCCCGAACCCATAATATCATTTAGTAAGCGCTCTAGGTCGGCCACAACCCACACATCTTGAAAGGAGTTGCACCTCCGTGGTTGTAGCCTATATATCATATATCAGAATAATAATCTCAAAATATTAGCAGAAATATTTCAAAAGGAGTGTTCAGAGTACAAGTGACGGGACTATCATTATACATACGTACTTCTACAAGAGACTGTGAAATATGACTCTGTTGTTGAATGTGTGTAGGTTGATCTTTCATTTTATTGGGGTCTTCACCTTTACAGTCAAGAGAAGGCACTCATTTTTGTGAACTTTGGGATGATATATGTTCATCATTCTGAAAAACCGGATCACTGGTGATATCATCGATGCTAAGGAGGTGGAGGAATTCAGTCTCAAATTCGGTATTAGCATTCATCGGCGTCTGTAGCATTTTAACATATCATAGTTATGATCGGCACAACAACAAATTCAAGGAATAAGATATATAATATGATCATACAAATCCTTCATTACCAGAGAGCCTAGGGTTGCATTCAGAAAATATTTATTCATCAAATCAAATTTAATTGCCTTCCTTGACGACCATCGCAACATTCTAGGAAGCCTGTCTTCTAATCCAGATATTCTTTAAGCATAATTTCTTGCCAGAATAGGAACCGCCTCATAAGCCCAAACTTGTAGGGAAAGCACAAAACCATTAGCATCCAATGCTAGCGGTTTGTTGTTCCTTATAAGATTGTCCAATTGTTCTTTTGGCACTATGAGTGCGCTTCACTAGCAAATGGTATGCAACCTTACCCCAAGGAAATGCATTGAAACTATGGAAATCATCAGCGAGGTGGAGATAAATCATGTCAATGTTGTGCGAGCTTGCACCACAAACCAACAAAATACCATACAAAATCACAAGGAAGGAAAGCTGCAACGAGAGATGTGAAGTCCCACTAGTTGATCTGCATTCTTTATTGAATGCATCTACAACATCATCAACAGTAAGAGACAGTTTCCCTCTGAATATCACTTTATGGATTTCGAACTCCACAGGTGGTTCAACCCAATCTTTAAATTTCAAATTAATAATTAACATAAATTCAATTAGTGTAAAATCTAAAACGTCGCCCTCTGATGTCAAAAGAAAAATAAAGCTTGCCTAGAGAACTTCTATTCATCTTCCTCAATAAGACGTTAAATAACCGTCCTTGGAATTTAATTTCTGGAATTGAAAATAAATGACGAACTCAAAAAATCCATGTTCTCCTGGCCCAACTTCTGCATAATGCGATCCAACAAAAAAAGATTGCTCATTTGGGAAATTAGTGCACCTAAAAACGATTATTTACAAATCAATTAAGCATTACAAATATAATGTAACAAATAGAAACCCCAAATATTATAAACATTTTAAGTTTAAACGAAGAGAAATCGGTTCAGAAAAATTGACCGCCCAATATGCAGACAATGTCGGAATAATAAAACAAGATATGTGCTACTTAGACGGGAGCTTTTCAAGTTCTCCGAGTCATTCTAAGGGTCGCTTTAACAGTGTAGCAGAGTCAGGATTATGATGGAAACGAATGGCGACAGTGTGGCCAAGGTGCACCCCACCGGCGGTGGCTGAAGCTTTACTGTAAATAATTAATCAATAATTTACAATAAGAGCACAAATTTACAATGCAATATCATATTTAAAAAATATATTTTTAAAAGTACTTGGTATTAATTGACACAAAAGAAATATCTTAAATTCACATATTTGTTACATTTACAATTATATTATATATATATATATATACACGTGTGTGTGTGAGAGAGGGGGGTAATGCATGTGTTTTAAAAAATAATATATAACGATTTAACAAATACATCTAGAATAATTAACTATATACAACCTTTAATTTAAATAGTCAAATTAAATATAAATGAGGGTTTCAATAAACTGATAATCCACATTATTTTGTCAATAAATATAATTCGTCGATTTCTAAAATAAAAATTACAGGTATTTCTGCAAAAAAAATACAGTTCTAAATCCCCCTCAATCAAGAGACAATTAAAGATACAATTTAAATATATTTGGAGCTCCTCGTGCACTTTGCATTAATTATAGAATGACATAAAATGCATGGAGAAAAGTGCGAACAGAAGCATATGGTGTGGGTCCAGGCTCAGAAATCAACTTCCGAATACATGATGTTGGATTACTTAAGTCCGAGTATCATCCAAAAGGATCGACGAAGGACCACGTGTCGAAGCATGAGAGGTTGGAGCAGTGCTCCAAGAGCAGGATCGAATTAGCCTAATTTTCCCTCCAAAATTTGACATGACAAAGCGACTAAAATATTACTGTAAAATAAAACAAACATTTTCCATTTTCCCCTGTCCTTTTCGTTTAGCTAAACGGAATGAAGTTTATAAATAGTTCACTCATTTTGAATTTCCCGTGCAGAGAAAAGGAGTGTGGAGAGAGCATTTTAGAGGGAGAAAGCAATGTTGAAGACGAAGGGGGGGAAATTGAAACCGATTCTAGACGAGAAGAGCACCAAGCTGCTCAATCTCACCGTGCTGCAGCGGCTCGATCCTTGCGTTCAGGAGATTCTCGCCATCGCTGCTCACGTCGTCATCTACGAATTGAACACCGACATTATCCAGTGGGTATGCTTTCGCCTAGCTATTTCCACCCTATGTATACTCACGTCTACCACTCTGTGTGTTTAATTTCTCCGCGAATGCGTGTTTCTCTGTGAGAGCTGAGCGCGGAGAGTGTGTGTGTGTGTGAATGTGTTTCTCCGCGACATGCGAATAGAAATTTATAGATTGATTGGTTCGATTTTTGGCTTTTTCATAGATCAGATAAGTTTGTTCCTTGTGAAATAGCAATAGTAATGAATTTTGGTTGACAGAATCGGAAGAACGTGGAAGGCTCTCTTTTCGTTGTGAGAAGGTGAGTTGTCGCTTCGGCTTTGCGGAAATTCTGCTGTTCGATTGTATTGGGGAGTTCAGACGGTTTTTGCTTTGGATTTGGATGGGGCAAATCATTATTTGGTCACAAATCATAGCGTCTGCTCTTGCTGTTTCAGGAATACTCAACCTCGGTTCCAGTTTATCGTAATGAATCGTCTGAACACAGGTTAGGCACTCCATTTTTGTACATAGCTGCTGTTGAATAGTTTGAGGATCAGATTTTCTAGGAAATATGATTGCTTTCAGTTAGCTTCAATGATTGACTAGATGATGTTTCTCTATGCTATGGAGTGAAATGTGATGTTAGATCTACAGTTTATAGTCATTATCTTTGCACTAAATGTGCATATAAGAGTATATGTACCAATTCCTTTTTAAAGAAAAAAATTGTCGCTCTTGTTGTTGGCGAGTGAAATTTTGGCTAGCTACTTGCAATTGAGACCACCTAAAAAGGTGAATAATTAAGTCTTAAATCCATGGTTTCCAGATGTGCATGATTTTCTGAAAGGCGATGTTGCTGTTGTTCGGCTGATTTATCTAAGGGTTGAGATGTCCTTTTGACCTCATTGAGATCAATCTTTTATTCCAAATCAGATATAGTTCAGATAAGCAGATAATATACACATATCTGATTTGCACTGCCCTTTGAAAAAAAAAAACCTGATTTCACTGCTATCTATATATATACTCAATGGCCTGATTGTTGCTATAAGCAGAAAATCTGGTGGAGAGTCTCTTGCGAGATTTTGAGCATGAAGTGCAAGGTCCATATCTGTTATACAGAAATCATTCTGAAGAGATAAATGGAATATGGTTCTATAATGCGAACGAGTGTGGGGAGGTTGCAAATCTGTTTGGCAGGTTGGTTATTTGATCAATGTTTTGATACTCTTTTTTCTGTCACGTGTTCACTTGTTTAATTTCCCTTATGTGCTTTGTAGTATAAGCCCCTATTTTAGCAGTTATTTTATTACTTCAGTAAGGTGGTTACATTTTGCTGTAGGATACTTAATGGCTACTCCAAGGTTCTTACAAATTCAAAAGCATCTCCCATAAAAAGGTAATTGTTGTCAGTTACATCGGATTTTAATCTATCTAGTATGGAAATAATTCATCTGTAGTTTGTTGTACTCAATTTGCATTGCTATTTAGCCAAAATCATAATTCTGATTAGTGCACTTATCTATATGGACCTGGTGCGTCATTACTTATTTAGTCTAGCTTTCACCTCTAGGTACAAATATATATTCCACAGAGTTGTTTGAACTGTAGCAAGTTATAAACACAAACATGTCATTCATGCAGCTTATTGGGAGGGAGGTGGTGTTTCTTGTTTCGTGTTTCATGTTAGGATATTTGTTCTGATAAATTGAGAAGCTCGACCAAGCATAACTTCTGATCTTTGTGGTTCTAGAAAAAGTATGACGTTCGACACTTTGGCTCTATATCCCCTATTACAACTCAATCATTGGCTTTCAGTAATCATAGACCACAATCCTGCGACTGTTTTTAGATTACGTATGTCTACTGCTGAGGACCGGTTTGTTCTTTATAATATTAGTCTAGATGCATGGATTGGTCTTCTATCAGTTCTCTGCATGCTCTGCTTTCTTTCCCTCCAGCTTTTCTGTGAAAACAGAGGAGTTTGATTCTGTTTTTTTTTAATTTTTTTTAAGGGATGATAGGATTTGCTCCTTTTTTGTCAACTTTTTTCAGTGAGGTTGAAAAGGATGCTCCCCAAGAGCCATCATCTACTGCCACCCCCAATGTTGAAGATGTGGTTGATGATCGATCTTTTGTGAACATTTCCAGTGTATGCTTTTTCCACCCTGTACTCTTATTATCTGAACTTTAGCCGACTTCTTATAAGATAGCAGATGTGAAATCATAGCATTTCTAGTTGACATGTCAAGTAAGAAGTTAGGCTCTTAATCTTATAGAGCTCAGGCATCTTCAGATGTTAACCCTTAGATTGTCTGTATGATGCCATAGCTATAGGCCTTTCTTTTAAATATTACAGATAAAGTTGCAAGATACTGGTTTTGTGCTTCCTAGATGAATTAAATAGCTGAAATGTGTGCATAGGCTGACAAATGTTACTTTAATTATCTAGTTAGAGTAGCAAACTGAAAATGTTTGTTAGTGACCATAATGAAGTTAGTGTTTTGTAATTTTAGAATAGAATGGTTTTAGCCTATTTGAATTGAAGTCAACTGAAAGAAATCAACTTCAATTTTAGAATGGCTTAGCTTCTGATAGTTGCATTTATGCTCAATTATGCATTAAACATGTGTATTTCTGCTTTCCCAGATATTATATGGTATTTGTTTTAGTTGGGTAACTTTGAACTCTAAATGAATATCTTATGCATGCTAACTTAGTGAATTGAATATATGTGCATACTTCCATGACCGTTGGAACTTCACCTGATGTATCAATTTCTGGGCAGCCCTACCAGTCCTCTACAGCTCTTGTTTCCGCTCCTCCTCAGATCATTACACTGGAAACTTTACGATCAACTCCAGCACCAGCACCAGCACCAGCACCATCTCCTTCTGCCCCTAAATTGTCAATTCCTGAAAACCCTGAGGGTGCTAAGAAGTCTACAACTGATCTGGTGAAGCCATCATCATTTTTAAGCTCGCAGCCTCCTTCTCCACAAATTACGACACCCTTAACTCCATCTGTTCCTACTGCCTCTCCTCTGATTTCTCCTGGAAATCTGAAACGACCCTACGGAGAACTTTTCCTTTTACCGTTTCCACCACCACCATCCCCAACGCAATCGCTCACTCCAACTTCTGTTCCTTCACCTACGTATGGACCGATTATAAGCAGAGAGAAAATCAGGAAAGCACTCCAACTGCTTATTCAGGTACGTCTTCTGATTCTTTTCTCACTTTGTTCTACTGTAAAGTTTCCGGCTTTCATTTCTGAGGCTCCACAGCAGTCAAACTCCTGCATCATTTCGTTCACCATCTACTATATTCATTCTTGTGTGGTTTAAGTCTTTTTTAGTTATTTTTGTTGCAACAAAATCTGTGCTAACAGCCATTTAGAAGCTTGCTCTATGAATTTCGATATGCCCACTTTGTCTCCCATATTATTTATTTAGACAGTGATGAAACTATGTGAAATTTAGTTTCTGAGGATTTGTGTGTGTTTTATTTAATATGGGGAAATAACATCATAATCCTTATGGTAGTATTATCATCCTATGTAAACGTTCGTTGCCCTCCAATATAGGCTTCAGATACACGACAGCGTGATCTTATGCATTATATTTTTTTCTGCAATAGGACAATCAATTCATCGACATTGTACACCGAGCAGTAGTGAATGCCCCTGAAGGCTGATGGTAATTTGGTCTCCTTAAATGTCCAGATTGATTTTGCAGTGGATAGTCGAGGAACACTAATGTACATTGCGACTACTAAACATTCAAACCTTGCTACATAGATCTTTCAAATTCTGCGTTTTATTGCCTTGAAACAAACTGGATAGTGAACACCAAAAATGTATGAATGAAATTAGTTACTTGGGAAATGAATCAGTCCATTTTCAACTATCTAGAACTAGGATCTTCTTTCTTGTAGGGCTTGTAGCATGTAGGAAAATAAGACTACATCCTAGTCTATACAAAATTTTCACTAGCAGCTGTCTGAAAACGCGAAATTAGCCTATCTATGCCGGTTTTGAGCTAGAAAAAAGACTTATCTGTGGAGAAAAACCTGCAAGGTGTTCTTGTGTGGGAGAAAATCCAGCTCCATGATCAAGCTGATTTTATTCTGCGGGAACTGGGACGACGAAATAGACTGATCAGATCGTCAAAACCCTGTTGAAAGATAGATAGTGAACTTATTTCATCCGTGAACATAGACAAATTTAAATAATATTTGCAACCTACCCCAACAAGTAGAAAGAGAACTAAAAAAAATGGGAGAACGAGAAATTCGCTTTCGTACCTTAGTTGATATAACCAAAAAACTGAAAAGCACAATCAAGTACGACCCTAGAACCAGCAGCAAGAGCAAATCAACGGTCGCGCTTGCCACCTGCAGTAAGAGATCATAATGTCAAGAACTTCGATATGCAGATATGCAAAGATCTAATAATTTTCAACTGGCTTCGAAATGGATACCTGATAGATATGTAGCCTGCCGCTCATTGAATCATAGAAAGTGAACATCTCATCGAGTGGTTCGTGCTGAACATTCACCTCAATTGTGTGGTCTTCTAATTCCTGCCAACATACGAGCCATGATGATTGATGAGAAGAAGAGTTGCAAAGAAATGGGGCACAGATTTGCAGTCCATTGCAATAAATCAGAAGAAATGGTACAACAGGTATTGAAATTTAAGAACCTTCACTAGCAAATATCAATCCGGCAAATCATACCCTTTTGAGTGCCACAATAAGACGGTCTTTCTTCGAAAGAAATGGAGCCACTCGAGGTTTTGTTGACAAAAACTTCATCCATGAGCGTATGTAAGAAGGATTTACAGATAAACTACTATTATCTGCAAATACATGAATATTCTTTCCCTGCTGACCATAAATGTGTCTCTGTATATAACAAAGAAAATATATCAGTATAATTATATCAATACCAGAAAAAAGGAAACTTTGTGAGAGAAATCAGAAAATGAGATCTTACTGCAAGACTTTCAGCAACTAATTTGACAGTTTGACGTATTGAAGGTTCACTAACAAAATTTCTGTCAAGAAGGCCTAGGTTTTTAAGCAAATGATAATTCACTCAGGAATAAAATGAAATTTTAAAACAAAACAAAAAAAATTCTCTCCTATACTAAACTATAACCTGTTATCTGATAGGCCACCAGTATGCTCCAGAAAATCAGGCGCGGAAGAAAGTTCAGATAGTGTTGCTGCTGTGACTCTCAGCCTTGAAAATTGCTCATGCTCCCAAGCCATCTATAATACTTAAAACAATGTAAGCGATGTAAACTACCGAAGTGGATCAAGAAAGAAAATTAAGTTAATTTAGTTAAGAATCACAAAAACTCCCAGAAAGATGAACATGAATATATTGAATTGGGCAAAGATATCTACACAGGTAATATTACCAAAAATTTAGAAAATGCACATCTCTCAAGTCCCAAGTATCAGATTGCAGCTTGTGCTGCTTATAATCTTTGAGAAATTATTACTAACATTGTTACTCGCAGACCCAAACATCCAGAGAGAACAGATCAAAGACAGTTAAGAGACACCTGATTCCTTAAAACCACCCAACACTTGATGATCTTTTATGCAACAAAAGATTACTTGTTGAGAATTTGATCATATTTTTTGCAAATTTTGAAAGTAAAAACTGCTACTTACTCTAGGATTAGAGATGTTAATTTTCTTGTGCTTCAGGCCAACTTTTAGCCCCAAATCTTCTGACACACTTGAGAAACTCTGCAGAAAAACAGCAAAAGCCAGAAAGTCAACTGATTGCAGCTATCTGATGATAACTAAGAGGGGAGGGCAATCAACCTCAAAGATATGTTTTATGTAGGCATTTGCTGGAGGTTTGGAGACATGAAGCCATAACTCATTGTCAGATGAGCCAATGCTGTTCAAGCAGATAGCATAATCAATGGTCTCACGTAGACGCTGATCCAAACTATGAATCCACTGCAAAAGGGATGTGAAAAATCGGTATCAAGATGTAATGATCTTCGCGCATGCATGGTGAATACAGGAAGTAATTTCTTGAGAATAAGCACCTTATGAGTTCCGTTGTAGTTATAAGGCCCCCCAGATGTCAATGCAAAGAGTAAATTGTACCTTCCTCTTGTCTTAGGATTTGAATATAAACTTGAAAACAGTCTAGCTATTTCAAGAAGTGCCACAACACTACTTCCACTGCTGTCACTTCCCACAGATAATGCCTGTTAAAATTAAGACGGTGTAAGACCCCGGAGGCCTGCACCATAAAGGAAACAGTAAAAGTCGATTAAAAGGTTATTAACTGGTGCGGCCCCAAATGTGTCGTATGAGGCCACAATAGCTATAGTCGGAAGTTGGCTTGAATCTCCATCAGCTTTTAACCCTGGAAGCCATCCCTGAAATAGCATAGATTTGAAAAACACATAAGTTAAAGAAAATAAGAACTTGATACATTGAGATTATCGATGGCTAAAATGTTTAATCAAACCAACTGAGCCTAATTTATCAACTTGAAGAACTTTAACCCATATAAAGCAGTATACCGAGAGCTAATTGATGAAGACTGTATAAGTTTAATATTGACAAAACTTGCACCTGAATGTTCACAATGGTGGGTGAAGCAATTTTCCTGGGCTCTGGTGCAGCAACTACAAGCTTATATCTGAAACATTTTGGATGAGGCATTAACTGTAATAAGTAATAACACCACTGAAAAATTGGCATCTCATATCAATATCAGCTTCAAATAGCTCAAGATAAAGAATCAAGAGATACCAAACATTTCAGAACAATTTGCTGCAACATATAAAGCCATCTATACAAAAGAAGATTTGATTGTCCACAAAATGGACAAAATATACAAGGAAAATGTAGACTTCTAACTAGTACGCAGTACAAAAGCATATTTCTTTAAATTTAAATGCTCAGCAGAAGCATATCCAGAGTTATTTTATGGAACAACAGATTAATTTTCGACAATTTGCCCCAGTTTTCTGTAGAAACCAGTAAGATCTGTTTATTTATCCTGTTACTATTGGCCAAAAGAATGAAGTCAGGTGCACTCATGGAAGAAAATCATTGGCAATTGCAAGATTGGATTTCTGCAATCATAGTCCCAATTTCATCAGTCAACATGGAGATCGCCACAAAAAGCATGTGAACTTTATATAACTATTTTGGGACCATAATAAGTGTGGCTGCATAAGCATATAAAATATTGTAAACTTCACACAATTCTACTGTCAGATTTTGGATTTACATACACAGATGAAGAAGGATTGCTATGAACTTTGTGGGGATTACTTTTTTTAATAACCATTATATGGCAGTGAGGAAGAGACTGCCCGGTGCAAACACTCTCTAAAATCACTGTTTTCAGTAAATTGACTAACCCGCCGGTTGTGGCAGTTGCTGGCTGACCAGTAACATCATTCTTCTTGATATCATCTAGCATAGAATTTACATCTTCATCCTCAAAGCCAAAGTAAACGGGATACTGAGACATAAAAACACGTTATCAGATAAAAAAAAAGACTAGATATACAATTGATGATCAAGCCATTAGTGTTTGAAGAACAAAATAAGATGACTAATACTTTTTCAGTTTATTCGAACACAAATGGGACTAATGTTAGCCAAAAGCTCACATATAAAGCTTATGAATTCTTGTATCTTCAGAGGTACATGCTTTAATCAAAGAACTACATTTCGAACTTCTTTCTGATAGGAACTTGGGAACAAAGATGAGTTTTAATCAAACAAAAACAAAAGAATAACTAATAACAAGTTGATCAAATAATTTTGCGAAAATCAATTGTATCAAGATATCCTTTCACTCACAGGGATATTAGCATGTATAAGCAACCGTTCCACTTCACTTAAGATTTCCTTCACGAGGTCTTTTGCAGAATCGTGATGACCTTCAGTATTTGCGTGTTGTGGGCTAAAATCTGGGGGAAGTAGAAGTAATAAACCACCTAACGGCCTCCTTTGTCCAATATATTCTGCCATAAAATCCCAACAGAAGAATTGGTCCTATAGTTGTGATAAGAGATGAAAATCATATAGATGTATCCAAATCAGACTCCAGCTGTCAGAATTGAACAAAACCATCAGTGCAGCAACTATCGATCACTTAGTTCTGATGTAATAAAAAAACATATAAGATGCATCTTGGAGGAAATTAAAAGGTTTGAAGGAGGTTTATAGGAGAACTCTTAAGTTGAGTGAGAATGCACCTATCATGTGACAAACAAATAAGTACTAAAATGAAGAGTGAAATGCTGATCTAAACCCAGGAAACCTACTCAAATGATGATCACCAAAAAGGCAAAGATTAAATGCAATAAAAAAATATGTTAGTTTATCTGCACATATTAGGAGAAAGCATCTCATCTGCAGGTCCATTAATCACAGCAATGCATCAAGACACAACAATGACAAAAATTAAAATAAATTGGTCAATTGATCAGTGAGAATAGTCTGGATAAAGGAAAGAAAAGAAAACAAAGATGGAAATACATGAGCAGAGAGACGTACTTCCTACTCACACTTGACCGTTAGTAGTGCGTTGAGTTTTCAATAGTACAGCTCCTCTGGAATTCAAGATCACCATGTTTCCAGATTTTCACTACTCTATAAATCAGGATCAATGTGTTTCCATTCCTTACAAAGTTCAATATTTGATAACATTGAGGAACATGGAAGGTAGAACTTTATTCCAATAAAACAATTTCAATAAATGCAACTTCTGAATAACAGGTTGCATCATAGGGCATGATTATAGATGGTGGTAACTGGTAATAAAAGCTTCTGTAGAACTCTACTAGTCTGCATTGTGGTATCTCAAATACAGAAATTTCGCAAACAAAGTCTTCGAAAAAAAGACAAATTTCCTCTGTTTTATTAGTTTCATGCTCAGCTCCTTCAGTTACAAGGTTCAACATTCATAAATCATAATACTTCACATTGGTGATCCTTGAAAACTAATGAAATAAGCATTTTTCAGACTGATATACTACCACTTCAAGAATAAACGACAATAACAGAAAACTCAATATAGAAATAATAATTGAAAAGTTATACGCATCCATAACAAACAACGCCTGATTCTACTGTAGCTAATAATAATAAAATAAATATGGAATTTTTTTTAATATATACGTTCACAGAGTTAACTGCAGACGCAGCTCATAAAATAAGGAAATCAAGCGACCTCTAAAAAAGGTGAGATTCAATTCTCGGACGGGGAGGATGAGAACGGTGCGGGACAGATCAGCGGCGGCGGCAGCGGAGGAGCAGGAGGCGGCGTGGTGGTTGAGAGCGGCGAGGCGGGATCCCAACGGCACGCCGGCGATATCATACTGGACGAGGCGGTAGACATCGACCACCGTGACGGCGTCGCACGCCATAAGCGTGATGAGCAGCGCAATGAGGGATGAACAGAGCGGTGTTTTGGCCATCGGAGTTAAGAGTTGAAGCTTTGATCTGAGAGAAAATGTGTCAGTGTGGACTGATGATTCTGGCTGCTCTTGGACTTAACGATTCATTTGTTTTTGTTGATTATGTATCTGCGTATATACAAATTTCTCATGAATTAATCAACAAAATAATAACTATATTGTATAATTCACATATGCTAGGATGATATCATGTTACGGTATTTGGTGTGTTATTCGCAGTTACCAGATAGAATGTAACTAACTATACGGGAAAAGGCAAACCACAATCACAAATCATACCGGGGAAAGATGAATAATAATGCCAAAATTTTGCTACAATAGTTGTACATAGTGTTATTTCAGATCGTCAATGTGAGCCAACGCACACAGAAAAAAAATTAATGACGCGTGTGATACTTTTTAAGGATACATATAATACTTTTTGGTGATATTTTTTTCGTGTTACAGTTGATATTGATTGTGACGTTTTTTTTTTTCTGGCCAATACTCTTTAAGAATACGAGTGATACTTTTACGTTTTTGAGTGATATTTTTTAGTATTACGCATCTGATGGTGCACATAAGTCAAACTGAAATAATAAGTATCTACTCATATAACATACATGCACTATATATGGTTAATTACAATTTAAATTTTAATATTTTTTAGCGTTTTAATATAAATGATCAAATATTTTAATAATTAAAATTGAATTGTCAATACTTGAACGTCTTAACATGAATGGCCCGATAGGTGAAAATGGTGTTTTCATCGATTTCGGACCGTTTTACTCTAGTCAATTAAAGCATGTGTACGGAGTGATATTTTTAATTCAACATTTAAAGTATTTGTTGAAATTTGAGTAACTGTAAAATGATTTTGGAATATTAGCTATAATTTGCTTGTCTCTTTGAGCTCGTCATAACTCGATCATTAATTTTTGAAAATGACGTCAAAGTGATTCCAATTGTATGTTGGATTGAAGGTCAATTTATTTTATAAAAATTTAAGAATGTTGAATAACACGCAAATTCAAAATTGATGTTTTAATTACTACTTTTAAAGTTCAAATTAAATTTACAATTAATCCTTTTTTTTTTTTATCATGACAATCCCAAGGGGCACATAAGATGCTTGTGTGGTATTTTTGCTGCAATAAAAAGAAATATGTGGATTTTTTCATATTCCACTACAATTAAGTTATGATTAGAAAAAAAATTAACATGGTTGAGACACGGTTAGGGATGTCAAACTAGCCCGAAACCGATGGGCTGGCCCGAACCGCCAGAAAAAAGGCGGGTTAGGGTCATATTTTTTAGGTCCGAAATAAATTTTAACCGAATGGACTCACCCGAACGGACCGACGGGCTAAACGGGCCAGCCCGCTAGGTCCGCGGGTTGGCCCGTAGGGCTGAATTTTTTTTTAATATGCTCTTATTATTATTATTATTATTATTATTATTATTATTATTATTATTATTATTATTATTAAGAAACAAATGGATACTAGAAAATAGTTAGATTATGCTTTCAACTGGTAACTCATCATTCTTTATTCTTCTTTTCTTCTGTTGAACTTGGATTTTAATTTTTTATAATAAACAAATGAATTATTATAAAATAGTTAGATTATGCACTCAGTCGACTATCTATTATCTAAATTTCTCAAAAAAAAAAAAATCTCACTGTTGAAGAAATGGTCACGGCTGCGGAAGAGATAATTCCAATCAAATAAATTAGAATATATGTTTAATTTGGAAACTCTTCTATAGAATATAGTGTAAAAAAATATAATACAATTTGCAATCAATTCGATATTGAAGAATGCGCAGTTCCACTATTTGACGAAATTCCTCAATGAATAAATTGTAATGCATCGTAATATAGAACTGTAGATTATGTGAGGATTTTAACCTATGCATCTATACAGATTGTGCTACTTAAGTTCTCGTGTATCAACTTTGCTTGTAATTATATGATGCTTGTATAAACATATGGTGTCTATGTTATAGTTTTGGATCTAATATAGGACATGAAAACTTACTATTTGAAAGAGTATTCTCCTTGCACTTAACTTTTGTCGTAAACATGTTGGCCCGACGAGCTAGCCCGAAAACCGAAGTTTTAGGGTTAGGGCCAAGATTTTTTAGCCCGAAAAAATTTCAGCCCGAATGGCCCGACCCGAATAGCCCGATAACCCGAAAAGGTTGGCCCGAAACCGACGGGCTGACCCGTTTGACATCCCTAGACACGGTAGGATCTAAAGTGTGCATTTTGTTTCAAATGCTCGTTCCCATAAAAAAAATGTAGGTAATTATTTATGTTCGTGTCCACACTAATTAAACGAGTAATTCTCCTACCCACATCGTGAATATTTTTTACGAGTATCCATAGGGTTCATTATTTATTGAATCCCTATTTTACACAATAATCATTCCCTATGTTTATGAATATATATTGGTAAAATTTGCTGGTTAGGGAAGAAATATGGGGGAGGGGGTGTTATAAACAATAATAAATTGATATAATTTTTACGCAAAAACGAAAAAAAAATAAGCATTTCCAATTTTAACGGCTTATTTTTATTTTTTTCTCAAATTTTTGATCAAGAACTCAATTTTCAATCTGGGCGTTATTTGTCTTGATGTCGTATTGTTATTATTTTTAAATATAATTATATCAAAATATTCAATTGTAAAGGGCAAAATCGGGAGATTATCTTTGTCCGGGTAGACGGCAAAATTGTTCGGCGCGCAGTATTACAATAACGTTCAAATTTGTAACCTAATTTAGTAATTTACAACTGTCACTAATTTTGGGTTTTTTGCAGAGCAGAGATGAACCCTAATTGAAATTCCATTGAACAATGACAGCGCTGAGCTCCAAGAAAATTCTGCAAGAAAAAAATACAAGCGACCCCAACTCCATTACCTCTCTTACTCTCACTCACAAAGCCCTTTCTGATGTATTACATTTATTGATTTTCTTTTATTGAAATCAGTTCATTTTTCTGGTATATTTATTTATTTATTTGGTTGTGGGGTTTGATAGGTTTCATGTTTGGGCGAATTCAAGAATTTGGAAAGATTGGATCTTGGGTTCAATAATTTGACTTCTCTTGAGGTAGTGAAACACGCTAAAATTTATTGCACCCAGAAATTAGAATGCGAATTGAATATTTTTCTGATTTTTTATGGGATTTCAGGGTTTGAAGTCATGTAGGAATTTAAAGTGGTTATCAGTCATCCAGAATAAGCTTCAGAGCTTGAAGGGCATTGATGGCCTCAGTAGACTTACTGTAGGTGACAAATGATGCTGTGAAATTGTTCTATATTTGTTTTATTTGTCTAGCTATTGGAACTTAATATGTATTATCCTGAGATGCCCTGCTTTATGTTCGTTTTTTTTCGGTATTGGTTATATCATAAATGAAATGAATATGCACTTGGCTTGTCAATTTTCTTGATAGATGTGAGCTTCTTGCTTCTTTAATGTTACCTGCATGTTCAGAGCACAAGTGCTTACAATCATTAATTTGAAGAGCTGAAGGAATTTGGAGATTGGTTAATTAACTGATTTGGCTTTTACTTTCTGTAGTTTGGTTAAAATTTCATTTTTCAGCTTGTCAAATCAGAACTCAGAATATGACTGTTAATTATCCGTATGCTTTGTCCAAAAGCCACTTCACAGTCTTTCTTGTGATTTAGCTCGATAGCTTTGTTCTGGTTTATTGTTAAAATATGATTTGAAGTATTTTGAAGCCCTCTCTCTCTCTCTCTCTCTCTCTCTTTTGTGGTACAGGTATTAAATGCTGGAAAAAACAAGATTAAATCAATGGACGAGGTGAAATCTCTTTCAAGCTTGCGTGCACTGATTTTGAATGGTATGTTTTTGGTAATAATGCTATAGGAATATATCTACACACTACCCAGGCTGATAGTTTTTTGCTCATTTTCTGGCAGACAATGAAATCATTTCAGTTTGCAAGCTTGATCAGATGAAAGAGTTGAACACTCTAGGTATACACCTTAATCTTTGTAATCAAAGATGAAAATTTGAGCCTCTATCTGATGTTTTTAGTCTTTTCTTTTTTGAGTAAAAAATGTGAAGTTGTTTTAGCCAATAGTTTGACATGTCAGGGTATTTTGATCATTTTGCATACCATACAACCTAAGTTGGCTCTTGATGTTTTGTGTTTAAATACATTTTTCTTACTAATTTGCCTATGCAGTTTTGTCCAGGAATCCAATCAGTTCACTTGGTGAATCTTTGGTTAAAGTGAAATCAATCACCAAAGTAATGCTCTTGATTAATCAGGTGTCGTTTGAATTAGCTAGTATATTGAGAATATGAGGGACCTTACTGCCATTTTCTGTTACAGCTTTCTCTTTCTAATTGCCAACTGCAAAAGGTTGATTCATCCCTGAGATCCTGCCTAGAGTTGAAAGAGCTTCGTTTAGCTCACAATGAAATCATGGTACGATTTAGAGCCGCCTATTCATATTATTGACTATTCATATTGTTTTTGTAATCCTCATGGCATTCTTATGGTTATGTATAAAGTGTTATTGCTGTTCTTTAACCAACCACACTTCTAATTACTAGTCCTTTTTTCAGACTATTCCTAGTGAGTTCGAGAATTTCGTCAAACTTCAGAATCTAGACTTGGGAAACAACTTGATTGCGAACTGGTCAAATCTAAAGGTCACATAATGTCCATAACCATATTCTGCTCTTCTTTAGATAATATGCCTTTCAATGGTCTCAGTTTCATAATTTCTACGACAGGTGCTTTCCTCATTAGTTGATTTGACAAATTTGAATCTACAAGGAAACCCTATTGCTGAAAAGGAAAATTTACTGAAGAAAGTAAGTTCTTTTTCCTGTAATGAGCTTTTTGTGTTTGTTTGTTTGTTTGTTTGTTTATGTTACAATGATAAAATCAAACATTTTCCTTAATGGCAATGCAACCAATATTTTACCAGGTCAAAAAACTGTTGCCGAATTTGCACGTCTTTAATGCAAGACCAATTGATAAAATAGCTGCAAAAGAAGTGCATGAAAAAGCTGCTGACTTCTCGGTTGAGGCAGGTAATAAGTTGAATCGTCGAAACAAGAACTCAAGTACAGCATATCCAAGTGATAATGTTGAGATTACCAATATCTCGGACAAGAGAATGAAGAAAAAGTTGAAGTTGCAACAGGATACTCCAAGCGAGTTTGATGTTAAGTCGGATGCTGTTGGAAAAGGTAAAGACCTCGACAAGAAATCAAGTAAAATGACCAAAGAAGGTAGAGAAAATATCATTGACAGTGCAGAAGCTCCTTTTATGGATCCTTATGTGACTGGTGCTTCCGAAGATCCTTCAGACGCTGCTGACAAGAAGTTGGATCGTAAAATGGATCAAGCTATCGATGCAGTGAGTGTGCTGGTAACTTATCCAACGAAAAAGAAGAATAAGAGGAAACATGCTGTCGATCCTGCTATGCTCGAGGTATCTCAAGTTGATGAAATTGGATTGGGTGGGACTTCAGCTTGGGATGCATAACTCTTCATGGGATGGCAAGAGATTGATTTTGTGCAAGTTTGGAGAAATTGAAGCTTTGTGGTTGGTTCATCACGTATTTTTTTTTTCCGTAATGATGATGAGGGAACCTACAGTCGTTTCATTTTTTTTTTGTTTCTTCCTTGTCATGGTCTGAATAGAAATTTAACGGTTATATCATGTAATGTTTGAACTATGAAATCTTGCTATTTTTTTTTTCTTCAGTCTTAGTCTGAATGGAAATTAAACGATTATTCCATGTGATGTTTAAACTATGAAATGGTGCTAAAAACTGTAGCATTGGATCTTCGTTGGAAAAGAAGAGCATTTGTGACTTTTATTTGCAAAAAAAAAAAAAAGACAAAATATTTGAAATCGCAGTATGATACATGCCCCTAAGCATCTTTGAGTTTGACTGAATATTTGATTAGTTATATTTAAGATGATATACTTAGATATTGAATTCTTCGTTTTTTGTTTTTCAAAATTGACTTGAATATAAGCCGTCATATGAATAATATTATATTCGTTTGTAAATGAATTCCAATGAAGATACATACCGACGGATAATAATATTATATTCGTTTGTAAATGAATTCCAATGAAGATACATACCGACGGATGCTTCTTTACAAGCAGCAACAATTGAATGATCTTTTTTCTATATAATGGTGGACATAAGTCATCTGTTGACCATCCATTTGTCGACGTTGAAATTCGAGTGACATAATTGAAATTCGAGTGCCATAAAATCTTTTATTACTAGAATGGTTTGAAGACTTGAAGGCATAATTGAAATTCGAGTGCCATAAAATCTTTTAGTACCATGTGTGATGAAATTATGGCTTGAAGGCATAGTGGTGACATTAACTTCAACATCAACTCTATTATTTGAACATTGACGTTTTTCACAAGTTGCTTGTTGCTTGTGATTTAAAAGTTATTTACAATAGTAACACTCACAACAACATTATCTATAAATTTGCACGCGTTTTCTATTCTTCACAGTATTTGAGGAAATAAGAGAAAGAAGAGGAAGACTTTCTCTGACGTGGCCAGGAAGAAGAGAAAGATATTCTCTGATGTGGCTGACGAGTCAAAAAATGCAGAAGTGACAAGGAAGAAGAGAAAGAAGAGAAAGAAGAGTAAGATATCCTCTGGTGTGGCGACAAGTTGGAAAATACAGAAGAGACGAGGAAGAAGAAAAAAAGAGAAAGAAGAGTAAGATATCCTTTGATGTGGCTGATGAGCCCAAGTCGGAAATGCAGAAGAGACGAGGAAGAAGAAAAAGAAGAGAAATAAAAGTAAGATATCCTCTGATGTGGCTGACGAGCCCAACTCAGAGAATGCAGAACAAAAGGTAAAGCTGAGTGCAGAGAAGGGATTTTAAGATGAATTATAAAGCTGCATTTAAATTGATGGCGAAGTGGTCATGGACCGTTAGAGTCCAGTGAAAGCTGATTATCTCTCACAACCAAGACAGCTGAAAATACAGTCTCTTCAAAGATCACAAACAACCTCTGAAACAGTCTCTTCAAAGATCACAAACAACCTCTGAAGCTGGTAAAAAAAAAAAGTGAAGCCGCCCGAGATTACAAAAAAAAAGATATTACAGAGATCCGAGTTACGGTCAAGGGTATGGAACCGAATGATGAACTACTCATGAATCACTATTGGCATGCGTTGGTGAGACCACGTACCCCAATTGAGTTTTGGATGCACGAGTTCGTCAAACACGACAATCCCTCGGGTATGACTCCCAATGAATATTTCTTGCTCGCCCTTCGTTATTATTATAAATTGTCACACAAATTAAAGTTCAAAACTAACAAATTGTACAAGATAAAATATTTTGTAAGCATGCTAATAATTGGAGATGGTTAAAATAATTAACTAAGTTAAAAATAATTATGACTTAAATATACATAGCATAGTCTTTAATGAACCAACTATTGTAATCCACATAAAATTAAACTTCTAGAGCACATCCCGTAAGAAAAGATAATAAAAAAAATACTTGTCTACTATGAAATTATTAACCTCAACTTATTTTTCTCTCATTCTTCTTTCTTCTTTCTTTCTTTCTTTTTTCTTGTTGTGTTCCTATTATCTTCCCCATTTAGCTGGACAATAGTCTGGATATAGAAAAATAGATTCATGTGCAGTGGATAATTGTAAATTTCATGAATACACTTCAATCTCGTGCAGTATAATCATATTGTCATTTCTTGAAGAAAAGAAAACAATCATCTTTGCAAAACCCAATGGTTCCTAGTACCAACCCATGCACGTCCAACTTCTCTTTTCAAATCCACATTACCACTCCATGTGTGATGATATTGTATGATGAAATTGTGGGTTGTGACAAATATTTTGGATTGTTGCATAGCACAATTTTTTTTCTTACCATGTGTGATGAAATTATGGCTTGAAAGCATGGTGGTGACATTAACTTCAACATCAACTCCATTATTTGGACGTTGATGTTTTTCACAAGTTGCTTGTTGCTTGTGATTTAAAAGTTATTTCCATGCAAATCATTCTTTAAATCTTACTACATGTAGGTACAATAGTAATACTGACCACAATATTATCTATAAATTTGCACACCTTTTCTATTCTTCACAGTATTTGAGGAAATAAGAGAAAGAAGAAGAAGAGGAAGATTTGCTCTGATGTGGCTGACGAATCAAAAAATGCAGAAGAGACCAGAAAGAAGAGAAAGATATCCTCTTATGTGGTTGACGAGTCAAAAAAGGCAAAAGTGACGAGAAAGAAGAGTAAGATATCCTCTGATGTGGCTGACAAGTCAGAAAATACAGAAGAGACGAGGAAGAAGAAAAAAAAGAATGAAGAGTAAGATATCCTCTGATGTGGCTGACGAGCCCGAGTCAGAAAATACAGAAGAGACGAGGAGAAGAAAAAGAAGAGAAAGAAGAGTAAGATATTCTCTGATGTGGCTGACGAGCCCGAGTCGAAAAATGCAGAACGAAAGGTGAAGTTGAGTGCAGAGGAGTTGCAAAACATGTTATTTTCGTATATATTTGTTCAAGGTTTTGTATTTCATACACATTGTACGAATTTATTTAAAGTTTTAGTAATAAAACTTTTTGCCCATAAAAAATATATCGATTAGTGGAATATTGCTACATTGAAACCTCTCCCCTATTCAATTCAATGTGAATACAAAATGGCATATCCACGGATGTGGGTGATGTCACCCCATCACCCAGGCTAGATGATTAAATTCACAATTTGATCAAATTCAAATTGAGTTAATTCTCATTCTATTAATAAGAACGAAAAAAAATTAAATTGAACACGATAGATTTAGATGGACACAGATCAATAAATTTGTACATGTTATATATCTTTTCATAAACTTATTATCCCGACGTAGTAGCCCCACCCAAATTTTTAGGGTTAGATGAAGATTTTGGGGGAATTTTTGCTACCCCTGCGGGTAGTACTCAAGTGTCACAATAGATATATTGTGACACTTGGGTACTATCCGTGGAGGTAGCATAGACAAAATAGAAGATTTTGTAGTCCGATAACTGAATAGAACTAACTTGAAATCGAGCCCAATTATCTATTGATAGCCCTAGCTAGTTATGATGACTGTTTGCTCATATAATCTCACATTTGGTTAAAATATCTAATTAACAAGATAGAATAAAAACATAGATCAAATATATATATATATATATATATATATATATAGCTAAATACGGTTGGTTAGAAACCAAAAGAGTCAAATCCTTTTCAACTGTTCTTGTTCCTTTAAACAACCATTTATAGTTTATACAAAACAACCCTTAGTACATTAATTACTTGGTATAATTAAAATTTATATATATATATACATATATATATATATCCTCAAACTCAATCAAATCTCAACCAGTCTTATTAAGTCAAATGATCAAATGTCCGAATATTTTTCCTCTCCTACGAATCCTCACAACACTTTTGTTCTCTCTCTCTCTTTATACCATCAAAATCTTCCCCCCTTCTATTGGTTTCATGACACTCTTTCCTTCCAAATAGAGCTCCCCTCTCTCTCTCTATTTTTCTCTCTCTTCCTCTATACACCAAAAAAACACACACAAAAAAAGAAAACCCCAGAAGAAAAATAAACAAAAGAAAAAAACTAGTCGTAGTAATTCAATATTGGGACAGGATGGCCTACCGGAGCTCCACCTCCTCTCTTCTCTCTCTCCTCGGCCTCCTGTCTATCATCCTCACCAGCGCCGCCGCCATCCGCCTCCAGATCACCCAAAGGCCGACCAGTGTGGCCCCCTCTTTCCGGGAGGCCCCCGCCTTCCGCAACGGTGCCAAATGCAGCTCCCATGCAAACGACACCATACACATCGTGATGCCCCTCGACACGAACTACATTCGAGGAACGATGGCCGCTGTGCTGTCGATCCTACAGCATTCGATGTGCCCGGAAAATGTCTCCTTTCACTTCCTCTCCGTCCACCACCTCGATTCTGAGATATTTCCCCTGATCAAATCCACGTTTCCTTTCCTGAGATTCAAGATGTATGGGTTCAACCCCAATAGGGTTCGTGGGAAGATATCGAAGTCGATTCGACAAGCTCTCGATCAGCCCCTCAACTACGCGAGAATCTACATGGCCGACATCCTCCCCGCCGACGTGAAGCGCGTGATATATTTGGATTCTGACATCATCGTCATGGACGACGTGGCGAAGCTGTGGATGGTCGTTTTGAAGGGGAGGGTGCTGGCGGCGCCGGAGTACTGCCATGCAAACTTCACGAGCTACTTCACGGAGGCGTTCTGGTCGGACGGGGAGCTGGCGGCGACGTTCGAGGGGCGGCGGCCGTGCTACTTCAACACCGGCGTGATGGTGGTGGACGTGGAGCGGTGGAGGAGAGGAGGGTACACGCGGAGAGTAGAGGAATGGATGGCGGTGCAGAAGCAGAAGAGGATATATCAGCTAGGGTCGTTGCCACCAATATTGCTTGTTTTTGCAGGGAATATAAAAGGAGTTGATCATAGATGGAACCAACATGGGTTAGGGGGTGACAACTTGGAAGGCAGGTGTAGGGGGCTGCACCCTGGCCCAATCAGCCTGCTGCATTGGAGTGGGAAGGGGAAGCCATGGTTGAGGTTGGACTCTAGGAGACCGTGCACCGTCGACTACTTGTGGGCCCCGTACGACCTCCATCGCTCGTCGCGAGTTGCCTTGGAGGAATGATGTATTCTCATGAAACCTAACTAATCTCCGTCTCTATTTTCAACCGTGTTTCATCTTCTATATATGTACGTATGTATGAACGATTCTGATCTGATATACATATTGTTCGTGTTCGATGGCGTTTCATCTTCTATAAAAGACGGGGGTGGATGAGATGGGTGAATTCTTGAGGGTGAGGGCATAGCTAGTAGTGTTGATGAGTGTTTTCGATTCGAACCTCGACCTACAGACATGATGATGATGTGAACACGTAACTAAAATTGTGTCTTTTGGCAATACAATGTGTCCGTCGATCTCATGCACGTACATGTATACGAGGAACTCGATCTTTAGTGTTTTCTTAAATCTTTTAGTATAACCTCAATGTGGAAGGTTGCTGGAAAAGAAAAAGCCATGGGAATTCATAACTGAAAAGGAAAAAAAAAAGCACGGTGATATTTAAAACCTGAAAAAACTAAAAATATTAGGATCTTGCCTTCGTCCAGTTCTTGTATCAGAAATAATTAAGAATAATAGAGAGAATAGAAATAGTTACATGTTCCAATCGTTGATATCCGACCACCGAGATTCCGACAAGCTTTTCTGACTTCACTGCAAATCCACCAAATTTCCAACTAAGAAGGCAACCACGAGAATACGGATGTGGAGAAAGAGAGGCAGCGGAAGAAAAAAAAGGTTTATAGAAATTGTAGAGTCCGAAGGATTTTAAGATAGAATTATAAAGCATCATTTAAATTGATGGCGAAGTGGTCATGGACCGTTAGAGCCCGAAATGCGGAAGTTGATTATCTCTCACAGCCAAGAGAGCTAAAAATACACAGTCTCTTCAAAGATCACAAACAACCTCTGAAGCTGGTCAAAAAATAAAATGTGAAGCCGCCCGACATAAAAAAAAAGATATTATAGAGATCCGATTTACGGTCAAGGCATAGAACCGAATGACGAACTACTCATGAATCACTATTGACCTGCGTTGGTGAGACCACGTACCCCAATTGAGTTTTGGACGCACGAGTTCGTCAAACACGGACATCCCTCGGGTATGACTCCCAATGAATATTTCTCGCTCGCACTTCGTTATTATTATAAATTGTCATATACTCCGATGCTGGAATAAGCAAATAATCAATTATTAACTATAATATTAAAAATTAAATAGTAAAGAATAATTATAAATCATAATTGAGTGGAATTAATCATAATTAATAATTATAAAATTAAATTAAATCCAAAAAATGAAATTGAAGAAAAATTAATAAATTCAAAATGAAATACAAATGTGATATAAAAAAGGGACTAGAGAATCTCACCTATTATTCTACAATATTTTAAAGAATGGTATCGATCTATATTCATCCTAGCATTTTGTATTGTCATCTTGTGCCAATCCTACGGCGGCTCATATTCAAGTCAAATTTAAAAGGTAGAAATGGAAGAAATTAATCAACATCTAAATAATCTAAGTATATCATCTTAAATATAAGAAATCAAATATTAAATGGATTATTTACATTAAAAATCAAATATATTATTTATTAAAAATCACAATCTTTTGATCATTTTATAATTATAATATGATTTTTTAATTGTTACAAATAAAACACAATTTTCAATAATTTTTGCAATTACAAAATCCTCAATTATTGTGGCCAATACCTAGTACCTACATACAAATCCAGATGGGGTATATTCAGTTTTTTTTTTAAACACGGTTGCATATGTAAAATATACACATGTAAATTTAATATTACACATTAGATTAAATCGTAGTCGAAAAAAAATGGACATATTGCAATAGCAAAAATCATTAAAGGTTGTGTTTTTGCAACAAATAAAATGTCATGTTATAATTTCAAAATGATGCAAAGGTTGCTATTTTTAATACAAATTAAATAACCCATATTATCGATAGATGCATGGAGTATATTACATTAATTTCAATTTTTTTAGGATAATTAAAAAATGAATTATGATTTTATTTATTGACCACTTTATAAATACTGAAACATTTCCAAAAAAAAATCATTAAAATAAAAATCATATAAATTTTTTCTAATTTGCTGTATATTTATGTTAGAGCATAAAGATAACAATATATAACCTCATAATCATTTTGCTAAGTAATGGAGCGCCGTAACTCTTTTTCGTGTTAGGACAGCAGTGCCTAAAATAAACATATATATATATATATATATATATATATATATATATTTCAAAAAAAGGATGTTGTGAAGGAGATAGCAAAATCGATTAAAATAATATAATCTAGATTTATGAAGTTATTTGACTTTGACTTTTAGACATCAATAATCATAGGTCATAATTTCAAACTGCTAGACATTTTAAAAAAATCAAGAATGGGCAGTTGCTGAGTTGCGACCAAAAAATTAAATCAAGAATCAACAATTCAAGATTTTTGTGTGTCTATAAATTAATCCCAAAAGATTTGTTACAAACCATAATTTCATCATACAATATTTTCTGAGACAATAGTAATCACCAACATCATGGCTATGAAAACTATGTTTAATTATATTTTTGGTTGTCACAATAATAGCAACCTCACTCACAAATGCCCAAAATCTAGTTGGAATTGTTCATGTCAATGGCACTTTGTATTGCACTTCAAATGGCAGTCCCGGTGGCAATGGCAACACACCTCCAATTTTCCCAAGTAACTCTCATTGTATTCAGTCGACAAATACAAATATACGTGTCGACTGAGCACGTTCATTAAAGCTCATTCTAGCCCGATTCAATTAATTTTCTACAAATACGTATAATTCTTTTATAAAAACTCAATATACTTTTACATGTTTAATTATCGATTGAGCATATATGTTCATAAAGCTCGTTTATGCTCGATTCAATTGCAGGTGCAACAGTGCAGGTCTCGTGCTCGGCGGATGTGATAGCTAATGCACCGGTCAACGCGACGAGCAACGCCAACGGGGTGTATCTCGTGGTGCTGATACCCCGTCCGAATGCAACGGTTGATTCGATGGTCTCCAATTGCCGCCTGCTCGTTCTAACGCCCCTCTCGACCTGCAACGCGACACTCCCGTTGGCCGGGCTCGTATCGAACTTGCAGTTCGTTAAGCGTGTTCTTAATGGATTTTGGTATCTCACCTATTTGGTTGCGTCAGGTTTCACACCCTAAGCTTAGCTCCACTATTCTACTTAATTCAATACGATAGTTTTGCTTCATGTAGTAACAAAGAATCTAATGTAATACTATAGTACGTAAATAAAATTCATAATTTTACAATATTCTACAATAAGTGTTTAGCACCATTTCAATGTTATGGCATTACATGATATAAGGGTAAAATTTCTAAAGTTGCATAGCAATATTCAATATTTGCATAATTAACATTTTTAGTACTAAAATTTTCGACTCAAATTGGTGGAGGGTTCACTCCATCTGCCCGATCCATACGTCATTTGGATTGGTTGCGTCGTTGTCTCAATATAAGAATTTGAACTTGTTCAATTTATAATTTGGTAGAATCATCTTACGTTGGCAACACCCTTAGCCCAATTTAATGAGATGTTTCATTGTGTATTTTTTTCGTATCATCTAGGCTTAGGTGTTTATTTTTATTTTTATCGATTTTTGGGAACCCTAATTTCAGAAAACCAATACGTTATATATTTTTTCCTAAATTATTACTTTGTATTTTCTTGAATTGACTTGTAAAATTCAGCTGAGGCATGTTTATAAATCGTTTTATATTTATTTTTTGTTTGCTTTTATTTAATTGAGAAATCTTAAAGACGTATCTTGCATGCATATCTTTCTTGAAGATAGATTATGTGATATTTTTCATATTTTCTTCTTGAAGATGGAATTATATCTACATTTTGAGATTTAATTGGTTTATAAGCTAATGCATTTAATTTCTCAAATAATATTATCAAATGACATATCATTTAAATATTTTTAGCAAAAAGTGAAATATTAATAGGATTGGTTGAGGATGTGGGGAGGGAACAACTTTTATTTGAAGTTGGGTAATATAAAATGTTGTGGTGAACATAGATAAAATTAATTCTTTCTTTAACTATGGTAAAATTAATGCCCGTCGTGATTTTACACAAAAACAATAATAAAAAAAACCCGACTTCATTCCACATTATCCCTTCCAAGTTTAGGGGCGGCCTATATTCAGATCAAATTTATAAAGTCAAAAGGGAAGGATTCAAGTATATCATTTTAAATAAAAGAAATCAAATATTAAATCATAAGTGCATGATGTATATCGCAATTTTCAAATAATTTTTTGGGGATAAAAAATGACCATTCCAATTGATATATATGACAAATTACACCATGATACTTATATTTAGGGATCTTTTTCAAATCTAACGTTTTTTTTTTTAAAAAATGTAAATCTAATATTTAAGCAATTTTATGGTCAGAAAATCATACGTAATTGATTGTATTTTAATATTTATATTTCCTCAGCAATGTAGAAAAAAATCATGCAATCAAGAAATATTAAATTACAATCAATTACATATGATTTTCGGGCCATAAATTTGATTAAATGTTAGATATGTAATTTTTTGAAAAAACGACTACTATTTTGTTAATTTTGAATAAGTGGGTCCTTTTTGAAAAAGTGCCAAGGATGTAGATATCAAAGTATATTACTTAGAATTTTCTTCTTAAACACCTAATATCGTAACGTCATTGAGGTGTTTCCTCAACCATTCTAGTAATAAAGGACTGTATGTCACTCAAATTTCAATGTCGACAAATTGATGGTCAACAGAATATTTATGTCCACCATTTGTGGAGAAAAGATCATTCGGTTGTAGCTGCCTGTAAAGGATTTGTTTGTTTATAGCACTCGTCGATATGTACCTTCATTGGAATCCATTTACAAATGAATATAACATTATTCCTATAACGACTTATATTCAAGTCAAATTTGAAAAGCCAAAAGCAAAGAATTCAGTAACTAAGATTGGCAAAAGTTGGATGTGTGTTTGGGTGGTGGTGCTACCCTTGAGATTTTGTATGAATGGGTGTTCCTCCTTGCTTCAAGGAATGGGTGGGCATTACTAGACTATGATTATATCCGTGATTGGAGAATAAGAGAAATAACCGCAAGAATTAACATTGAAATAGAAAAGTGTCTCTACAACTACAATATGCACAGTTGGCTATCTTTGATTTATTAATTATTTTCCAAAAGGAATCTCAATTTTACTTTATTAATTGGAATAAACTATCTATAAACATCGGAGTGCGAATTCAAGTGGAAGAGAATGAGTGTAGCCACACCCACATCAGCTTTCCAATGGCCCGAAAGTTTTGGACGTGTTTATTAATTTGCTTCAAATTAAAACTTCGAATCGTTAATTGTAATGGTTTAAAAATTAGTGTATCACTCGTACGATGCACATTAATGAGAAATTCTATGTCGTACCACCCATGTATCATAATAGACTTAATGTGACATTTTCACATATATATATAACGTGTATAATCTCATCATTAACCAATTACTCTTGTAGCCCTATACTGTTATTGTACACAATGCACAATCAAAGTTGAACAATCAGATAAGGCAGATTTGAGCTGCTACAGTAATGATTGACATGTTAATAATGCAGAAAGAATATTAACATTGACAACTCTCAAGAAGAGAGAACTTAACTTAACTGCTGCAGAAATAAATAACTTAACACAGCTGCAACAAAAAATAAGATTCCTATTCAAGAAGAGGTAACTTACCTTAGCTTAGCTGCTGCAGAAAGAAATAACTTAACATAGCTGCTGCAAAATTAATATTCCAATTGACTACTCTCAAGAAGAGAGAACTTAACTTAGCTGCTGCAGAAAGAGTATTACCACTCACTACTCAACAAGAGAGAATTTAACTTAGTTGTTGCAGAAAGAGTATTGCCACTCAACCAGAAATAACTTAAAAGAAGATACTGATAACAGAACAAAATTTTCAACATATCAGAACAGTGAGAAAGCTATTTGAATCTTCTTCATTTCTAACATACAAAAGGTCCAGAAAAAAAAAAAAGACAAGCATACCTCCAATATTGAGAAAGAGAGAAAAAAATATTGATCCACGTAAACCATCAAATAATCTAATTGGTATTCCTCACTCATTTAAGAGTAGTGAGAGATTCAGATTCAATCACCATTCTCCAAACCCAACTTACTAACTCAAAAAAATAAACATTAATTTCTTGTATGCATTAATTAAACTTCAAGTTTCTTTAAGAGCAACTGATAGTGTGAGAAACCATAATAATAATAATAGCAAGGTATATATATATATATAGAAGATTCCAAAAACACATGACATTAGCATTTTTACGATCCATATACAGTAAAACCTCAATAAATTAATACTCATTAAATTAATAAACTCTTTAAGATAATATTTTTCTCTAGTCCTGACTTGGGCCAGTTTAAAAAAATATCATAAATATCGATAAGATAATAAGATAATATAATTTTAGAAAGCTCTGTAGAAAATATATGGTCCCTTCAACATCATAAATTAATAATTCTTTAAAACTACATATATAGTTAATTTATTTTAGCGAAATATAACTGTAGTGTTTTTTACTTTTCTTAAAAGTACTACCGTCTACCGTATTAACTGTTCCAAAGGTACTACCGTATTAACTTTCAAATGTAAATCTTTTTTATTGCATGAGGAATTATATATTTGTACTCATATAATGTTTTACATATTTCATCTGTCAATGTTGATTTTGACACACCTTTTAGAAGATAAGTCATTGTTAGATACAATTTTAATAAATTTGTTATATTATTTATGTAGTGTAATCTATTGTTATCACACAATGAATGCTTTTAGTAAAAATACAATGAATAATATTAAATTATTAAGAACAAATGAGCATTACTTATTAATTTTCATTAATAACATGTGAAATGAATTTTCATAAATTAGTAAGATACAATGATTTTTGATATAATCAAAATTCAATTTCATTGAATCATGAAAGTACTATTTTAATTAATAAATATTACTATAAAATAATAAATTTGCAAAAAATCTCCTAGTCTCAACCATATTAATTTATAGAGGTTTTACTGTGTGCATCATGTTCATGCCAACCAAAAATAAGAGAAGTTTCCCAACACAAGTCAAGGTTATGAAAAAGCATACATAATCACTGCATCATGTTCATGCCAGCCAAAATAAGAGAAGTTTCCCAATGGGTCAGCACCAAAATTAATACATAGTTACTTACAATGCATAGCACAAAATCACTTGAGAGCTTTCTTCTCCGTCATCTTCCCGTTTCCCTTTCCGAACCTTCTCCATATCCCACGTTCTTGTACGAAATGATCATTTCGCTCCATCTTGCATTCCGAACCTTCTCCATATCCCACGTTCTTGTACGAAATGATCATTTCGCTCCATCTTGCATTTTTACTCAACCAACGTAGCAACTTCGTGCTCTTAGCAAACACTAATCTATAATCTGTGGTCCTTTGAATACAAGTGGACAGGCATCGGAAAATGAGTACCTCCACTTCATTCCACATACACTTAATGGAATTGCTCTTAACAGAAAGTAGATTAGGGGAATACGGACTATGCATGTTGCGAAAAGCATGTCTTTTCATTTTTTCAAGAAAATGCTTTATCTTGTACAGTTTGTTAGTTTTGAATTTCAATTTATGTGACAATTTATAATAATAACAAAGGGCGAACGAGAAATATTCATTAGGAGTCATACCCGAGGGATGGCCATGTTTGGCGAACTCGTGCGTCCAAAACTCAATTGGGGTACGTGGTCTCACCAACGCAGGCCAATAGTGATTCATGAGTAGTTCGTCATTCGGTTCTATGCCCTTGACCGTAATTCGGATCTCTGTAATATCTTTTTTTTTTATTTCAAGCGGCTTCATATTTTGTTTTTTGACCAGCTTCAGAGGTTGTTTGTGATCTTTGAAGAGACTGTGTATTTTCAGCTCTCTTGGCTGTGAGAGATAATCAGCTTCCGCATTTTGGGCTCTAACGGTCCATGACCACTTCGCCATCAATTTAAATGCTGCTTTATAATTCATCTTAAAATCCTTCGGATCCTTATTGATTATATATGAAAATAACATGTTTTGCAACTCCTCTGCACTCAGCTTCACCTTTCGTTCTGCATTTTCCGACCCGGGCTCGTCAGTCATATCAGAGAATATCTTACTCTTCTTTTTCTTCTTCCTCGTCTCTTCTGCATTTTCCGACTCGGGCTCGTCAACCACATCAAAGGATATCTTACTCTTCTTTCTCTTTTTTTCTTCTTCCTCGTCTTTTCTGTATTTTCCGACTTGTGAGCCACATCAGAGGATATCTTACTCTTCTTTCTCTTCCTTTTCTTCTTTCTCGTCACTTCTGCATTTTTTTGACTCGTCAGCTGAATAAGAGGATATCGTCCTCTTCTTTCTGGTCTCTTTTGCATTTTCTGATACATTAGCCACGTCAGAGAAAATCTTCCTCTTCTTGCTCTTATTTCCTCAAATACTGTGAAGAATAGAAAACGCTTGCAAACTTATAGATAATGTTGTGGTGAATGTTACTATTGTACCGATATATAGTAGGATTTAAAGAATGATTTGCACAAAAATAACTTTTAAATCACAAGCAACAAGCAACAAGCAACAAGCAACTTATGAAAAACGTTAACGTCCAAATAATGAAGTTGATGTTGAATTAATGTCACCACTATGCCTTCAAGCCATAATTTCATCACGCATGGTAAGAAAAAAAAATTGTGTCTATGCAACAATCCAAAATATTTGTCACAAACCACAATTTCATCATACAATATCATCAAACATGGAGTGGTAATGTGGATTAGAAAAGAGAAGTTGGACGTGCGTGGGTTGGTACTAGAAACCATTGGATTTTGCAAAGATGATTATTTTCTTTTCTTCAAGAAATGAAAATATGATTATACTGCACGAGATTTGAAGAGTATTCATGAAATTTACAATTATCCACTGCACATGAATCTATTTTTCTATATCCAAACTATTGTCCAGCTGAATGGGGAAGATAATAAGGAACACAACAAGAAAGAAAGAAAGAAAGAAAGAAAGAAAGAAGAAAGAGAGAAAAATAAGTTAAGGTTAATGATTTCATAGTAGACAAGTATTTTTTTTTTATTATCTTTTCTTACTGGATGTGCTCTAGAAGTTTAATTTTATGTGGATTACAATAGTTGGTTGATTAACGCCTATGCTATGTATATTTAAGTCATAATTGTTTTTAACTTAGTTAATTACTAGTATTTCTCCTGTGCGATGCACAAATAATTATTTTTTTCAATTTGTAATTATGATTATTTCGAATTCTATATGTTGTGTTCAATTTAAAAAAATTATTAAAACGATTTGCATGTGCATTAGTTAATTAGATAAGAATATAAATTTTGTGCAGTTATGACAAACAAAAAGAAAATTAAATTTTAGGAACTAAATAAAAATCCATATTAGAATTTAGAAAGATCAATTTGGAATATTCCTAATGATGCGATTTTATAAATAACAATGCATAATTGTCCACAATTAAATAAAATTTGATTTCTTTGAATATATGACAGGTATAAAAATTTTAATTATTTATTTTATATGATAAAATTAAAATAGAAAAATAATAAATTGTTGCGGAATTAAGTTATACTTATAAATTACTATTATTATAATATCGCATAAATGGAGACTATTTTTAGGCGACAACTGTAGTGTACTATAAATTCTCCATTCATACATACAAATTAAAATATAAAATGTTACAAATCTCACATTTTTTAAAAGACAATGGTTGTAATCTAAATCGTCATGAAAAATGTAAAAGATATATAATATTTTCAACTATTAGTGTCACTACCGTTGTCTATTAAATCAAAATTTTAAGGGTTAAGGGCCAAATAGGCCCTTGTACTATTTGGAGGGGAACAAATAGCCCCCCGAACTATTTTTTATCTCGATTGAGCCCCTGAACTTTTATTAAGAGCTCAATCAAGCCCCTCCGTCACACCCCTCACTAACGTCTGTTAGGGTTGATTCAAAACGACGTCGTTTTAATCAAAACGACGTGATTTTGATCCTGAAATTAAAAAAAAAATTATTATTTTTTTTAAATTTCTCTCTCTCTCTCTCTCTCTCTCACACACACACACACAACACATATAATAATTGAAATACAAAATAGAGAAGCACAAGGGCAATGAAGAATCACCTCGAGTACCATCTCGAAGGGCCTCGGCGACGCGAAGAGGAGTCTTAAGAAGGCCTTCGCGATTGATATCCTCACCCAAACCCTGCAAGAGGACTCTCACAGCATCCTCAATGGCCACAGTTTCAGGATTTCTCTCTCTACCCAGCTCAACGACATTCACTCCATTCTCTACTTTCACATGATAATGACATTCATCCAAAACGCCCATTGACAGTTAACAATAAATTCAACGGTAAATATCCACAAAACCAACTCAAATCGAAACCCACTTGATATTTCACCCAAACAAGAAAAAGAAAAAAAGCCCACTTGATATTTCACCCAAAGATGCAGCTTTTGAGCACCAAGATTCAAACTTTAACGCACAACGAGTGTGAGTTTGATGACTCGCCGACTTCCCTCGTCGACGGCGGCGACGGCGACAAGTCTCCGACTTTCACTGCGATTTTTGGTGGGAGATTGATGACAGAGGAGATTATGACTTCTTGCAGCTGTAATTCTTGAGCGAATTCATTTTTGATGAGAGAGAGAGAGAGAGAGATTATGAATTCGCCCGATTGCTTCGATTTTTTGGCGGCGAATTGGCGTTGCTGAAGAAAGAGAGAAAGAGAGAGAGAAATTTTTAAAAAAATAATTTTTTTTTAATTTCAGGATCAAAACGACGTCATTTTGAATCAACCCTAACGGACGTTGGTGAGGGGTGTGACGGAGGGGCTTGATTGAGCTCTTAATAAAAGTTCAGGGGCTCAATCGAGACAAAAAATAGTTCGGGGGGCTATTTGTTCCCCCCAAATAGTACAAGGGCCTATTTGGCCCTTATCCCAAATTTTAATGTCTATGATGCAGAAAATATTGTCTAAAATATAATTATTAAATTATGAGATATACATGTGATTTATACCAGAACTGTTGTCTATTACATGATTTTACCTTAATATATGTAAACATACACGGAAAATATTTGATATGAGAAGCAACAATTCAATTCTTGTTCATTCAAGTGTAATTAAATTTATATAATTATTATTCAATTTTTTATTGTTCAAGTCTTTTTTAAGTCTTTATAATCTTTCATATTAAATATTTGGTAGTGGAGGTGGATGTTAAGTGTTAGTATTGAAGTGGAAAATTTGTATAGAGTTCTAATTTGTTACTTTTTTTTTTGTAAATTTAAAAAGTATGTATACATTAAAATTTGATATCAGCAGTAACAATTCAATTCTTGTTCATGGAAGTATAATTAAATTTATTTAATTATTATTCATTATTTTTTACCTCTTCATAATCTTCCATATTAAATATTTGTTATTGGAGGTGAGCATTAAGTGACAGTATTTAAGAAGAGAATGTGTAGAGTTCTATTTTTTTGTCTTTTTTACTCTCCCTTCTAAATTTAGAGAATATGTAAAGTTGTTATAACTTTCAATTATTTTCCATGAACTTTTCTTATTATAATCATTGCAATAATTCTATTTTTTTAAATATACTTGAGATGCCACCAAAAAAAAAAAGATTAATTGAATTTTAGTTTTTGAAAAAATAAAATAAAAAAAGGAACGAAAAAAGGGAAAAAAAAAGAAGAAGAAAGAACAATTGAATTTTAGTTTTTGAAAAAATAAATTAGAAAAAGGAAAAACCAAAAAAGGAAAAAAAAAAAAAAGAACTAAAAAGAGGTGAGAAAAGTGAAGCCCACAAGTTTCGAACCCGAGCAAATAAAAATTTAGGCCAACCATTCACCACTACACCAAACCCAACATTCTTTCATTATTCAACAGAAATAGTTTTAAAATAAAACTTTTCGCTGACTTTATTTTGGACGATTTTGCCCCTGCGATTTTGCCTTAATATATGTATAGATTTTAACCATCTCCAATTATTAGCATGCTTACAAAATGTTTTATCTTGTACAGTTTGTTAGTTTTAAACTTTAATTTGTGTTTAATTATATATATAAATATTAATTATGATTAATTATATTATAATATTTTTTTATAATAAATATTATTAAAATAATAAATTTAACAACGAGACAAAAATATGATAAAAAAAATTGAACTAGAAAATCTTACGACCAAAAAAAAGAGCATGCCCATATTGATTTCATTATCCCTTCCAAGTGAACATAGGATCATCTACTACTAGTTTTATCTAGTTTAAATAATATTTCACTTTTTGTTGAAACTATTATATATTTCATCTTACGCCTAGATTATTAGCGAGTATTAATTATAAAGTTATTGACATATAACATTACTAAAATCATGCCTACACCCTATAAACAAAATACATTTGTCTTAGAACAACTCCAATGCATATATAATACATATTTGGCGCAAATTTGCACTAATAAGTGCAATCTTAGCTTAACACCAATTATACATGAGAAATCAAAACCAAAATACGGAAAGAAGAATCGAAAGATTAATCAAAACATAACATCTATTATAGTTTTGCATTCCTAATTAAGAATCAGAAGAAAATTAACTACACATAATTGAATATATAAAATAAAAGATCTTGGTGTGAGAAATAAGAAAAATGTTTATCGTATTGAATCTCAAAGTAAATAATTTATTTAATAATTTTGTTGAAAATCGTGCATTAATGTGGCCAAATCATCTGAAATACTTCTTATTTGTAATAAGAAGTATAAATTCTCCCTAATATAAATTCTCTCTCTCTCTCTCCTCTCTCTCTCTCTCTCTCTCTCTCTCATATTTCGCTCTCAGGCTCCAAATTCTCAAGTCTTTTTTTTTTTAATAAATCTTACAAATTCTCTTTTTCCCTCTTCCAAATTCGTCGCTCAATATCTTGAGAAAGAAATGATTCCAAAAATGTGAAGGAGCAAAAAAATAAATAGTTGGGTTTGAATAAACTTTTGAATAAAAAGTGCTAGTACTTATGATATTTGTTATTGATCAAGGGATTTCCAGTCAATAGACTACGCTACATATAACTATTCTTACATGAAGATAAATAAATAAATAAACGTTCCATAAGCACATAGATAAAAGTGTAAATATATAAAACTAGCCGGTGAAATTTTTTAAAAAGTTATTTTAACCACTAACTTTTAAATATACGTTTTTTTAGCCAGAATGACTATATTGCCCCTGCTCAATATTGCGCGCAGTGCCAGCGCACAGGGGTATTTTCGTCCAAAATGACTAAAATAAATATATTTAAAATTTACTGGCTAAAATAAGTATGTTTTAAAGTTTAAGCGGCTAAAATAGTTATTGCCTCTAGAAAAAAGGTACATGTTCAATGGTATAAGTCCCAAATAAACACAAGTTGTACACACGTAAACAAGGTCATACGAAAGCTTTCTCCAAAATTCATATTGGCATTGTTCTCAACTTCTATAATGCATAAACAACTAAATATATAATTACAAAATCCCTGACATTAATATTTTTATAATTAAAAGTTCCTGCCAAAATAAGACAACATATCGTCCTGACATCACTAAAATACTTAGTTAATTACAATAATCAGCACATAAACTAGTTAGTTAAATATAAGATCATTTTTATAACGATGAATTTATCCGTCGTTACATTTTTTAGCTATTAAAGTTGGCGGAAGTATCTCCCGCTAAAACTTAATGATGGATTAGAGATGGACATGTCCGTCGTTAATATTTCTGATTTATTAATTATTTAAAAATATAAAACTAACGACGGATTAGTCCGCCGTTAATATTTCCGATTTATTAATTATTTTAAAAAATAAAACTAACAACGGATTACTCTGTCGTTAATATTTCTTATTTATTAATTATTTAAAAAAATAAAACTAACGACGGACATTTCAGTCATTAATATTTCCGATTTATTAATTATTTAAAAAAATAAACCTTACAACCGATTAGTCCGTAGTTAATATTTCCGATTTATTAATAGCCATGGAAGCTGAGGCGACGAAGCTCGATTTAGGGTTGAGTGAGGTTGAGGCAGCAGCGCCGTCAGCTGCTGCGGCGGACGTCGGAAGTCGGAAGGTATTTCTGAGGAGGAGAAAGGAGAGAGAATTAAGAATTTAAGATTAATAGTGAATAATAGTGGATAATATAATGAGTTTGGGTTGGGTTGGGGTGTGGAGTGGTTTATTTTAATTAAATGGTTATAGTGGGCTTAGATTTAAATTACTGTTGGGAATGGGAATTTAAATAATAGTCCATCAATTTTTCTCAAAATAAATAAATAATAGTCCATCAATTATATTGTTTATTTTACTAAAACACCAATTCTCCATGCATAATGAGTTGTGATATTGTCATTAGGAAAATTTAAATTAATTTGCCGATTACCTAGAATCAATCCCTTTTTTATTCTTATTAAATTTGTTCGGTATTTTTTTAATCATTAGGAACCTACGATTAGTTATTCAAAATCATACTTTGGACTTTAATTATTTGTTGTGAGCAGCTAATTAACAATTCTACTTAAATAATAGTAATAAAAATTTATCTCCTTTTCGTGTAAGCTTCAAATGAATTGTATGTCGAGACACACCAAAAAGGTCAAAAGTATTTAGATTATGGTGTTTTCTTAATTTTAATAGTTGATGTAATATAAATTGTGAGTTTTAGAAAATGAATGCATGCCTAAGAACATAACAGGTATATTATTAACTCAATAAATAAAAATACTTCTCCAATAATGGAATTGATATTAATCTCAATTCAGTCATATCGTATACACTAGTTTTATCATCGAGTTTCGTTAAATATTTTACTAAGAACTAATAAATTATATAAGGCTAAAATTGCCTTAAAATACATAAACTTTGGGGTATTTTTAATTTTTCACATGTTTTAAAAAATGTAGTTTTAATAACATGAACCTCATTCTTTGATTTTTCACATGATTTTTGAATTCCGACCAATCGAATCTGACGTGGTAGCGGGAGATGCCACGTGCACATCTACATGGATATCAAATTGCCTTAAAATACACAAACTTTGGACTGATTTTGTTTTTTCACACACGAATTAAAAAATATCAATTTTAGGTTTTTTTTTTTGCTTTTTTGTGTAATACGGAAAATTTATCAATTATTACTATAGAGTTGTTGTAGTAGACATTGTGAAATATTTTTGAATTTTCTTAGTTCATGCAATATATAAAATTTAAGTTCGAAAAAATTAAATAAAATAACTATCAGACCTTTTTTGTTCTCTATTTAAAGAAAAATTATAAAAATATGACTTAAGCTAGTGTAATAGTATAAATAATTGAATTCCGAATACAACAATCATCAAGTCATAAATAGTGGTCTATGACGTATCGTATATGTTGATGAATAATATTATATTACACAATCAATAAATTAAGTTAACAAATAAATTGATCACGTAGAAACTACATATTAATTTTTCATATATGTTTAATAACATCTTTTGATATAACTTTTTATATTAGATAATCTCAGATAATTTTATAATTGAACATTTCCATTTATATTAATTCTTGAACAAATTCTTAATTTTCGTCTATTTTATTATTCTTTAAACCTATTAATAATATAAATATGTAACAACTCTAATTTTTTCAAACGTCATAATGATAAATGTAGACATCATACACCCTAAAGTCATAGTATGATTTTTATGCATATTAAATGAATTACATAAGATCAAAAAAATCACAACTGTCAAATGATATTGATTAAAATTTATATCTTGTTCGATAATTAATTTTGGAAAATATAAAGTGAAATATTCATATCATGTTTGTCACATTACAAGAAAAAAGTAAAAAAAATAATCTAAAATTGGTCTTTTTTTAATTCGTGTGAAAAAACAAAATCAACCCAAAGTTCATGTATTTTAAGGCAAGTTGGTTCCACGTAGATATACACGTGGCCGTCTCTGACTACCATGTCAGATTCAACTTGCCGGAATTTGAAAGTCATGTGAAAAATCAAACAAGGGCTAAGTTCATGTTATTAAAACTATATTTTTTAAAACGTGTGAAAAATCAAAAACACCCCAAAGTTTGTGTATTTTAAGACAATTTACCCATTATATAAATGACACAAACATTATTGTCCAAGGGTTCATATAAATTTTATGCACGGTAAAATGAAAATAATGATGCTTTTACGCACATACCTTATTTCACTGATTAATCTTTGTGTTAACCATATTGACGTAGGCAGAAGATATAATACCTGACTTCACTGATTAATCTTTGTGTAGGCCGAAGATATAACTCGAACAAGAACACGTAAATAGATCCAAGAACTCAAAGAACTCAAATTTGTATTGAATAAAAAGAGTAGTCTCCAAAACTTATCAAAATTCAACCATCTCAAAATATTAAATATTTATACTATTAAAACCCTACTAAAAATAAGGACTCCTTCCTTAATTAAACAATCTATATAAAAAGTAATTAAAATTAATAAATATATAACCTAATAAATAAATTAATAAATATATAATATATTCACGATCTCCGTCACGTATATTAATCATTCAATCTTTATAAAGTGATTTGATTTAATGATTAAAAAAAGAAAAAGAAAATATCAAGTGAAGACTGAAGGCTGCCCAAATAAAAGCATTTGTATATGTGGCCCCACTCAACTCACCCTCTTTAAAAGCATGAAGCAAAATAAAATCATGTTTGAAATTGAAATAAAATTAGTAAAGTGGAGAGAAATGACTAATTCAATGAATTTGGAAGAATTTTGAATTTTGATAGTCCCACTAGTCCACTATATGGCAACTCCAAAACAATACGGTCACCCAATTTTGACTTCACTTTTTTTTTCTTTATTACTTTCTTCCACTTGGGGACTTTCACTATTGTCCACAACCAACTCCAAACATGATAATTAGTAAAATACAAAAAAATAATATAATCCGAACGACATTTTGAAAGAAAAAATTGAACAATTATCAATTTAGACGTGCTTATTATAAGCTCTAAGTCAATGATTCGTGAAGTAATTTTTTAATCGATACAATATTTATTTAATCAATTGCGATTGTTCATTTTTCAAACAAATAAACTAGATAAAAGGTTCAAAAACACCCTTAACATTTACTTTAAGGGATGAATCCCCCTTCACGTTCTTTTTAGAAAATGGCTCCCTATACTTTACGGTGCAAATTCCCCCATCTCCTTCTCAAAATAATTTTTTTTGGTACCAACATCATATATATATTTATACGCCAAAATCCCTGTGCATCATGATGTATGGGTCGGCCCATCAGATGACCCGCTCCGACCCAATCCGATCCGCCCTCGATCCGCCAAAAAAAAAGCTAGCAATAGTACCATTTTGTGTTTATTTTGTTTTTGTTAGGGTTTTTTTTTTGGTTTATTTTGTGTTTTTTGGGGTGTTTTTAGGGGTTTATTTTGTGTTTTTTTGGGTGTTTTTAGGGATTTATTTTGTATTTTTTAGGGGTTTTTTTGGGGTTTTTTTAGGGTTTATTTTGTGTTTTTAAGGGGGTTTTTTGGGGTGTTTTTAGGGGTTCATTTTGTGTTTTTAGGGGGTTTTTTTGGGTGTTTTTAGGAGTTCATTTTGTGTTTTTTAGGGGATTTTTTAGGGTTTATGTTTTTTTTCCAATCATTATTTATATTTGTTTCGAAAAATTAAATTCATTATCGACGCGTTAGCGTCGGGCGAGTACATTGCGCGAGTCGCCGAATTAAAAAAATAAAATCATTCACTTTAATTTGGGGAAAAACACAAAAAAAAAAAGAAAAAGAAAAAGAAAATCAGAAAAAAGAAAGAAAAACAGAAAAAAGAAAAAGAAAAGCAGAAAAAAAGGAAAAAACGGAAAACAGAAAAAGGAAAAAAAAAAAAAAAACAGGCGGGCGCATGACGCACACGCGCCCGCGCGTGGCGCCACGTGCCCGTCTGATGGCGTCACATGGGGGGCTCCTGTACAGGAGACCTCCCCATATTTATATATTCTCTTATTTTTTTTAAATATTTTTTATCCCTAAAAATCATTTATTTTTATATAAATTCCATTCTATCATAACATCTAAATGAATAAAATTAATATTATTTTATCATAATTGAATTTGTACTTTTGTGAATGAATTTTATTAAAAATCTTACATATGTATTTTCATAGATTTTCTCAATAAATTTCATTTACGAAAATACAAACTCAATAATGATAAAATAATATTAATTTTATGCATGTATATGTGATTTTAGCTCTATAAGTAAATGGAAATTATATATTTAAAAAAAAACAAAGGGAACTTATAAAAAATATATACACAAATTTTTAAGGATAAAAAAATGTAAATAAAATGGTATTTTTTCCATCAAAATATATTTTTTTAAGTAAAATTAAAGAAAATAAAATGGACGCATAATCTGACTAATTGCTAGAGATTTTAAAACAATATAGAATTGAAATTGTCAGCACATACGGTAAGCAAAAAAAATGTGCTCAAACAACAATCCAAAATATTTTTATCATATACAAATCTAAATGAATTTTATTAAATCTTACATATGTATTTTCATACATTTCTAAATAAATTTCATTCACGAAAATACAAACTCAATAATGATAAAATAATATTAATTTTATGCATGTATATGCGATGTTAGCTCTATAAGTAAATGGAAACTATATATTTAAAAAAAATAATAAAGAGAACTTATAAAAAATTATATATACACAAATTTTAAGGATGAAAAAAATGGTATTTTTCCATAAAAATAATTTATTTATTTTTTTGCAGCGGGGGACCGAATGAGAGATTTGCACCTAATAATATATGTTATGGCCACGTTTGCTCTAAAAACGTGAAGGGGGATTAATTTGCCTCTTATGGCTCGTTTGCTAGATTTGATGAGATAAACCATGATGTCTATGACTAGGATGACTTTACAAGATAACACATCAATATTATGTTTGCTAGAAAATATTTTAAAATGTATAGATTGGTAATCCATTGTTTGGTTTCATTGACTAATTTACATATAAATTACAAATCTCGAAATTAAGTCCAAAAATAAATTAATATCGGTATATCAGATTTTGTGATTCCACATCCCACCTTGGAGGTGTGATACCTAATCAAACCTTATCAAACAAAGGCCTAATAAGGATGACGGGTCATTCATTTATCATGGACTTTACGATTCTAACTAAACAACATATTAGGGTATCATACAAATCTATCATCCCCTTATCATACATAGCAAACGAGAGTAAACATTAAGGAAAAATGAGTTCTTGTTGGTTCAATTTGGAGCTAGTAACTAACAAGTGATTGATTGATATATCGTCTTGGTGATATAGTTCAAGTGTTACTTTCATTTTATTAATGAGTGACTATATATTCTACTAAACGTGTTTAGTGAAATTTTCAATCATTTCTTGAGAAAATAGACGCTTTAGAAATCAATAGACACCTGCACTAGCTAGCTAGGCAAATCTACTACTTCAAGGAAAATGTATCATTGCACGTGCATTGAAACTATTTACTTTGAAATTTCAACCGTTGGGTACTCACCTCGCCGGAACTACTCAATTCTTCACCGCGACGCGGTCTTCAACGGATGTTATTCAAGCAACAACACGGGGAAGAAGGTGAGGGCTCAGGTTTTTTTTGGGCTCGGAGTTTCACCTTTAACAGCAACAGCAACAGCAGCACAAGACCACAGAGGTCGATCTACAGCCCAGCACCACGAAGAACCTCGAACCCCAGGTAACACTATAGGCGCACGAAGCTTTAACACCGACATCCCACGAAGAGCAACAACTCACAAAGAGCAGAGAATAGAGAGAGCGATTTCAGAGAGAGAGAGAGAGATGAATCGTTGAGTAATAGAACAGTGGATCGACTTATAGGCTGCCAATAGTGGGCTGGGCTCATGGAAGATAAAGAATCCAATGGACCAAAGCCATTATTAAGCCCATATGGCAAATGGGCCACAAAATAACAACATCAACTTATTCATATCTATTCGCTTAAATACTCTTTGAAATAATACTAGATGGAAACATATTGCACTTCGAGATAACATACTTTAAATATATAAGAATGATCACTATATATATATATTGTGTATAAATAACTTATGTTGTATGCAATACAAAATTTAATTACAAATAAATTGTAGATGTGTACAAAACTTGGGAGTGTGTCTTCTTGTTCTCTCATGAAAGACGGCAATGATTAGCAAGAATGTTACGTACAAAAGTGCCCTTGGTTTATTAATTTTTTTTATTCAAAGAAGAATCAATTTTACTTTATTAATTGGAATAAACTATCAACATTGTTAATTAAGCGGCAATAATATATTACTTCATTCTTAATTACGAGGTGAACAATATCACATTGTTTTTGCCATTAATTACCGGCTTGCGAATGTTTGCTCTCGATCTCGATGAGCAGTTATGTACCTATAATTGCATCCAATATATGTATTCAAAAAATTTAATTTCCGGTGTATTTGGGAACACCAAAACGGCGAAACTTCTATGTAAAAGTAGATATTGACCGTCTCCTTTTTTCAATTAAAAAATAATAATAATTTAATTTCGAGACCGACACTTCTATTCAAATATTGCTACCGCACCCTTGTATTTGAGAGGTTTTGAAATTGGATATACACAACTAAAAATAGAGATGCACGAGTATACTTTCATAATGCACGAGTATCCTATCAATAATCAATTAATGCACAAGTATACTTTCATAATAGAGAAAAAAAACTTAAAAACTCAATGTTTGTAAAATACATACATACATACATATGTGTGTGTGTTGCAGAAAATGGAGAAAATGTGTGTGCATGTGGTCAAAAATTAAGGGAGAGGAAGAATAAAGGTGAAGTTGATCTATAGATTTAGAATAAATCCCCTATATTTTTTAAATATCCATCTCCAAAATCTTTTTGAATACTTAGAAAGATGCTAAAGACTTCTAGAAGAGTCTTATTTAATCTATAGCCAACTTTCATAGATATATATGATATATCCACCAGCTTTTATTGGATCAAAAGGGCCTTAATTGTTAATTGCTTCAAATTTCTTCTACTTGAGATATATCATGAAAGATGGGGTGTGCTCGATCTTAATCAAGCACATATCACATTCATATATTGAGCTATGGATTGGAGTTCATTTTCATATACAAATCTCTACAATATTATAATGGGAAAAAATAGTCAATTAGGGCCTTGAATTATTTGATAAGGTTCAAGTAGGATCTTATTTTAACTTTTGGTCCAGTAGAACCCTGAACTTTAAAAAATAATTCAATTAGGACCTTCTGTCAACCCTCCAAATCATTATATATAATTCATTGCCTCACCATCACAGTTTAATTACTCTGCCACCGATTGTCGAAAGATTAAACTAAATCCACTTTCGAAAATCCCATTTATTGGGCTTCAAAATCCCTCAACCAATTTTAAAAACCAACATCGAATTGATAACAAAATCTCTATGTAAAGTCATTTGAAATTCATGTGCATCATCTAACAGTCGTAACTTCTCTTGAGAGCACTTTTCAAAAGTACCCATATTGCTCGCTATCGTACTTGGAGAGTCGAAACTAAGTGAAAATTTTTGCACAAGTTGAATTTCAATGAACTTTGAGTCAAAATCTCAATATCAATTCGACGTCAAATCTCCAAATTAGTGGAGGGATTTTGAAGCCCAATAAGTTAGTTTTCCAAAAGTGGGTTCAATTTGGCTTTCCGATGGTCGGTGCTGAAAAGTAATTAAATTGTGAAGTTGTATTGGTAGACTAGAATGATTTAGAAGGCTAACAAATGGTGATCATAATTATACTATATTTGAAAATTCGATGATCTAGCTTGACCAAAAGTTAAAACAAAATCCTATTTTAATCTTATCATATAGTTCAAGTCTCTTTTGACCTTGTTTCCATTATAAATAAAACACAAATTATGATGCCGACTTCACAATGGGAAGACATTACATGATATTAATTATATAAATGCCTATGATGCCTTAACTTTTGTTCTCCTATGTTCAATAAACGTGAAATGGATTGTAACTTACATTCGTTTCAATCAAAAATAAAATTTCACACTAATAATACATATACTTTGATATACAGCAATAAAAATTTAAATACTATAAAATTGAATCGAAACACGTAAGAAGCTACGATGAATTATTATCAAAATCGAAATGGATTATTTATTATTTATTAGTGAGGAAAAAAAGTGGTAAGTCAAGAAAATGAATAATATTCAAACGTGGAAATTCGTTATCACGTTGTTTCATCTAAACGCGCCACGGTTGACTCTATCCATGACCAAACACGCCCTTATAAATACCCCACAAATTTCCCTTTTATTTGTCATTACTCATTCAAACAATATCTTTCACAAACACAAACATTTCCAATTTCAATTCCATACACCAACAATGTGTTCCACCACCACCGATCACGGCGGCGCCACCTCCATCGCCGCCATCCACCCCGACATCATCCAATCCCACATCTTGAACAGGCTCGACGGCCCCACCCTCGCCGCCACCACCTGCGCCTCCGCCCAATTCCTCTCTCTCTGCACCCAAGATATTTTGTGGCGAGAAATTTGCAACTCCACCTGGCCCTCCACCACCGATCCCATCGTCCGCGCCGCAATCTCCGCCTTCCCCTCCGCGCACCGCTCATTCTACTCCGACTCCTTCCCCTCCGCCCGCTGCCACGCCCTCGGCCGCCCGCGGCCGAAGGCGGCTCCGGAAACGCACGGGTTAATCTCCGCCGTCGATATTTTCTACGACAACAAATTGATTTACTCGAGAGTCAAGACAACGGAGACCGTCTCCGGCTGGTTCCTCAGCTCCCCTTTCAGGGTCGACGTAATGGAACCGAAGGAAATCGCGGCGGCGCCGCTGAAGTTCGACGGCGAGGACGGCACGTGTATGGAGCTCGCCAAGGAGCGGCTGAGGGTGAGCTGGATCCTCATCGACCCGCACAAGAAGCGGGCCGTGAACATCGCGAGCCTCACGGCGGTGGAGGCGCGGCGGCACTGGCTGACGGAGGACATCCAGCTCCGCTACGCCACGGTGGTGGACGGCGGGGACGGGGAGCTCGTGCAGTGCGCGGTGGTGGTGACCTGCGGCGGGAAGGAAGGCGGCGAGCTGCAGATGAGAGAGATAAGCATGCAGGTGGAGGATATGGAGGGGAAGATCCTCACCGGAATGGACAGTTTGGGAATTCTGGACGCCGCCATGGAAGGGAGGAGAGAGAAAAGCGACGTGAAGATGCAGAGAGAGGTGTACGAGATGTTCTTGAGGATGAAGATACAGTCTAGAGAGAGAAAGCAGAAGAGAGAGAGAAGCTTGGACATGGTGTGCATAGCCGTCGGCGTGGCTATTTTTTTGGCAATTTGGACATTTCTTTTCTCGAGATGAAAATTTGGATGTTGGGAGGTTAGGTAAAAACAAAAACGGAAATACAGTTACTACAGTTAAAATAGATAAAATGGAGCTGTGAAAACCTTAAAATTAATTAATTGATACTTAGAAAAAAAAAAAGTCATGATACTAAATTAGATCCTATTATTTTATTCATTTTTTGGTTTGTAAAGATAAGCTTGAATTCTATGATCGTTGGTGCAGTCAGAAATCATTAACTCATTGTTTGATAATTAATTGATATTGTATTCCCCAGTCAAATATCATATTAATGTTAATATTTGAAAATGACTTATCACTTATGCCATTATAAATTATATTAATATATAATATATGAGAGGGATTTAAATCTAACCCTCAATTCATATATTAATTTTTGCCTAGTATTTGTAATTTGTGTCAATCGCGGGCTCACAAATATATATATATATATATATATATATATATATATAGTTAAAACAAATGCAATTAAATTTTAATAGGCGTGTTTAATTATAGCATATTGGCCCACGGCCTGCATGTGGTCACGAGTCAAGTTCTCTCAACTTTATTTGTATAAATAAAGATTTAGATTATTTCTAAAAATAAAATTAAAGATTGAGATTACGGCCTAATATATATATCTTCCCAAATGAAACATGCACCTAATTATTTCTTTAATGAGGCTTTCAATAGAAAATTAGGTTTTCAATTAATATATACACTCTATTAACCATAGATAGGGTTTTAATTACTAGTTTTGATTATCTATTAATATAAAATTCTGACTCGTATATGGTTTGGCTAGATTCAATTAATGACGCGATGACTAACTATTTATTTTACAATTGACCAGATGCATTTCTTGGACTTTAATTAGATTAATTAATTAAGAGGTGAACCACATCTACATGGATTATTTAATGGTTTGGATTTCTAGAGAAAAAAAAATCGTATATGATTTATTAACATACCTCGGTTTTTAACATGTTTGTTGTTTATTTAATTAGTTTATTCTTGCCTCGGAAAAAATAAGGAAATTGTTTATTCTTAGAGGTGAAAAAGAAATAAAAGATTAAATTAATGCCACCAAACTTTTAAAAAATGGAATGGTTGATCAAGTTGCTTAGAGAGCTGACTTGAGATAATGGCGGGTAAATGATGTCAAAGTTTCACCCTATTGTTTCCTAATTTATTTTTAACTTAAAAATTGGATAAATCTTTGAACTAGAATAATATTCCTATTTTAATTAATTAGTACTAATAATCATTCGTGAAGTACAAAATACGCAAACCTCCCACCAACTTGGTGATCATAATCACTTCAAAATAAAATAACAAGTAAATTAATTATTACCAAATTTCTTCTGCACAATCAAATTAAAAGAGAACGTACCTCACCCCGTATTTTTTTTCTTCAATTTTAATTTTTTTTTGTGATTTAATTTAATTTTACAATAACTAATTATGATTTATTTCACTCAAATAATTATTTGTTACTCCCTCCGTCTCCGATTAAATATCATTTTGGATGAATGTAAACAGATTAATAAATTAATTGAGTTACCTAATACACCCTTGTATGAATACATTAAATGAGTTAAATATAGATATTTTAATGCAATAAATGAGGGCAAATGTGTGAAAAAAGTGAATTTTTTGTCTCGAATTTATAGAATGACATTTTTTTAAACAAAATTTTAATGTTAGAATGACACTTATTCAGAAACGGAGGGAGTGCTATTTAATTCCATTTGTGTGGTTATTAATTGGTCACTATGGTTGATTATTCCATAGTATGGTATGTAATTCATTAAGATTTCAATTTTTATCAAAGTGTTAATTATTTAATTACACATATTATAGTTTTATTTTTATAATAAATATTATTAAAATCATGAATTGAGGGTGGAACACAAGAATGCCGTAACAGAAAATTTATATTAGAGGATCGTTTCTCGCTTTGTACGTAGTGGGGGTAAATTGTAAAATTTCCTAAATGGGCAAACTTCAAGCAATTCCAACTTAAAAAATAAAATAAAATAAAAAGTGAAAGTTCAACATTAAGAGATATCATAAAAAATGTCACAGGAGATTCAGTGTGCACATACACATATATATAGATGTGTGTGTGTGAGGCAATATATATATGATGAGACTGTTAATTAACATAAATTAATTTGAGATTAGAATATGTGTTTTTCCTTAAATTTATTTTTCGATCTTTTCACACATATTATATGTAGCATCATATACTTGCACTCTACTACATCAGAGTAATAAAGTTGAAAAAATGGATATCACTATTACTAATCAAAGGTCATGTGTCCAAATTAACCTCACTAATAGCTTATAAGTTGAATTTGTTATGCACCATATTTTTTTAGTACGATTCATCTTTTTTTATACACTTATACATGATTTATGTAAAACGGAATTACTAAAAACACACACCATCAAATGAGCAGCTCGAGCATATTTATGCCTAATCGTGTTACATCCTATCGGTCACAATTATTATTTTTTAAAAAAGTTTTCAATATATTTTATTTGCGGAAGGATGAATTCTAAATAAATTAAATTAAATCATAATAAATTAAAAAAAAATATTTAACACAGAAAATACCATAAAAATGTTGCAGATCAGATATACCTAAATTTTGTTGGATAGATCGTGTTTGAATCGGGAATAATATAATCCACGTGTCATATTTTGAGCGAATCTAAAATGTAAACTATTTTAAGTAATTCATATATGGTAGCATTAATCATTATAGTAACATATGTCAAAATTTAGAAGACAAATATCATGATTCTTGTGGTCGTGCATATCCCGTGTGGGCATGCATTAAAGTCGATCTAGTCACAAAATATAAAATTAAAATAAGTGAGATTGTTTTATAAATTAAATGGACTGCAAAAAATTATCAAAAATATAGAGTGTAATTTTCTATGTATTTTTTATTCGATTTTGGGAGTACGGATTTGTTTTTGAAGGAAACTTAAGATGTATTAAAATAGTAAAAAAATAAAAAAAATAAAGGGGATAATTTCATTTTTAGTCCCACTAGAATAGAGTTAAAACACTTTTGGTCACATATCTTTCATTTTTTATCCCATAATTTATTAGCTCGATATTTTTGGTCCCAAATATTTTTTTTTTCGACATTTTTAGTCCCAAGTGCGGTATACATATATATATATATATATATATATATATATATTCAAAGGACATTTTTGACTTCATTTTTTCAGCAAATCATTAAGAAAAAAAGAGGAAAATAACTAGCAAAAAATTCAGCATAATACCCAACAAAATAACATAATATCTCAAAAAAATTAAGCAAAATATCAAGCAAAATGCCCAATAAATATCCAGCAAAATGCCTAACAAAACCATTTCAACTTCTTGCCAATATACGGTTTTTGTTCAGTAAAGTTCTCGACAAAATATACGGAAAAAAAAACGTCGAAAAAAATATAAGAAAAAATATACTGTTAGTTTTATGACTAAAAATATTGAAAAAATAAACACTCGGGAATCAAAAGTGTCGAGTTAATAAATTACGGGACTAAAACTGTACGATATGAGACCAAAAGTGTCGAACTAATAAACTATGAGATTAAAAATGAAAGATATGAGAATAAAAATATTTTGATATATTCTAGTGGGATTAAACGTAAAATTATAAAAAAAAGAAAAAGATGAGATTTATTTAATTAGAAATTAAAGATAGGTAACAATTATGAAATGAGTTAAGGTGTAAGTGTCAGAGTTGTTTCACTTTCACGGGTACACGCGTCGTTACATCTGACCACGTGTTTTATTTTGAAGATATCAGAATTTGGCATGGGATTAATCATGTTTTTTGCGATGAATTTATTTTAATTTGGTGTTTCCATTTATACATATATTTGCCGTGGTGGAATTAGATTGGAATGCAATTCAATGCAAGATTTATTGGGGTGGCTACCAAATAGCTAGAGCTGTAAGTGAGTCGAGCCTACTCGTGAGCTATTTGAGATCAATTCGGTGAAAGTTTGAAATTAACTCGAGGGTTGTCGAGTGGAGCTCGAGTTCGAGCTACTCGAGTAGTTACCAAGCTCGAGCTCGAGCTCCATAATAATGAGCTCGACAGGCTCGCGAGCCTTATCGAGCTTAATCGAGCTTTAGTGCTATTACAAATTTATCCTTAATAATTTAATTATTTACATATATATCATTAATAATTAAAATATATTTATTTAAAATTAAATAAATATAATTTTTTATTTAATATTTATACATAATCGAGTCGAGCTCGAAAATTTAAAACTCGACCGAGCTCAAGTCGAGTCGAGCTTCGAATTTTTCTTATCGAACTTAAGGCTATTACTCGACTCGATTACACCCCTAGTTATAGTTAGTTGAGTGCATTTAATCATGGATACTAGTTATATATGGATGGATTTGTTCTTATTATTCAAAATGTATGTCACGTGGACGTCTAATTAACCCGATTGGCTTCTTGACGCCGGATCAGATTTTCGTGCCGTGCTTTTTCATGTTACGTTCCATGTGTTATAACTCATAATTAATTTTTTTAGTATATCTTAATTGGGGAATGATGAATTTTAAATAAAAAAATTTAAATTAAATTAAATCATAATAAATTAAAAAAAATTCGGCATATAAGATGTTATAAAGAATGACATAGGGAATCTGGTGTGTGTTTATGAAATCATGAAGGATGTTTGATTTTACGTTAGTTGTTTCCATAGTTCTAAGAAATATACATATATAATTTGAAAGATAATTGAAGAGGTGGCTACAAGATTGAAATATTTTAATTATTTGGTTAAATTGATCAAATACACAAGTATTAAAAATTTGAGATCACGAGATATATATATGACCAAATTCAAACCTACACATATATTGGTCAAGTTTGAATAGAAATTAATTAAACTCGGTCGTGAGTTGACCAAATTCATCTCAACTCTCAACCATCCAATATGATAAAATAATACTCTCTCCGTTTCGTTTTATTATTATTTTAGATTTTTTATTTTATTTTAAAATATTTGTTGTTTTATATATTTTCACACACCCTCTTTTTCTAATTTAACCCTATCACAAACCCTATTTTAAGAAAAATATAATTGAATAAGATTTTGTGGCATATATAAGGGATATGTATATTTATTCATAAAATTAATTTTTAGTTCTAAATAAAAAAATTAAATAATAAATAAAATGAAACGGAGGGAGTAGGTGATATTGAATTGAAAAGACGGCGATAAGTATAGTTAGATTATATAAAAAGAATGCAAATGCTAGAACACAACATATGCATGCCCAAAATACAATATTTATTATGCTAAAAAGACAATGATGTAACATTATTTAATAAGAATCTTAAAAAAAAGGTCACGATATCATCGTAATATAATCAGATTGTTTTAGAATATGTACCGCTAAAATACAACATATATAATTGTATTTATCGTAAATAAAAAATAAAGATCTTCATCTAATCAATTTAAAAGGTTGAAATGAATTCCACATTAATTTACTCACACCATTCTTATAAATTATAATAATGTTGATCATATTAAGACTTCTTTAGATTTTGGGCTATAAGGCCCATAACAGGCTTTCACGACCAAATCCCAATTCTTATTTTTAATTAAAAAAATTAGAATATTTTTGTAAATAATATTTTGGGAACATTAATGGAAATATTTGTAGATGCTAATTATGTTGGTCTCAATTTTTTTCACATTTTTCTATGTAAACGATATTAGTATATTTTTAACTTTATCGTGTAAAAAAACACAACATTATCATTGACATAGCAGAAAGAGAAAAAAAATGAATCAATATAATTAGTATCTACTTAAATAGTAAGATATGTCTCAAAAAAATTATTAAAATAATTTTAAAAATATTTTTTAAATTAAAATATGAAAATTGGGGTTTGGTGCCTGTATACCGAGAAGTATTGGAATCTCTTGTAATGGAAACTTTAAAACGAGATAGCGAATATAAGAGATACATATATTTTCTAAAAAAAATAAGATATTGATATATATACTTATAAGGCAAACACTTGCATGCATCATGATGCAAATAACACTATATGAGACGGGTCAGTTAAACCCGCTTTTGACCCAGTCAACGCGGGTCAATCCGCACTTTGACCTGGTCAACGCGGGTCAACCCATAAAAAAAAACCTGCCCAAAGTGAGTACCAACCTTCATATTAAAAAGTATCACAAAACATTCGAAAAGTATCATCTGTATCATTAAAAAGTAAGGGGTCTGCTAGTTATTTTATATAAGTTTATTTAGTTCAAATTCTGATTTTTTTTTTCAGTTTTTATATTGTATGTGTTGAGATTAATCTAAAATAATCATCATTCCAAGAATTTGCAAAGGAAAGCAAAACACGAGTTCGGTAAAATAAAAAGTACCATGTGATAAGCAGAAAAGTATCAAGTACGATAAAGAAAGGTATCAACTTGAGATTAATACTATCATCATTCCAACTACAATAAAAAGTACCATGTGCCACGTGGCACGCCGGCGTGGGGCCACGTGGCCGCCTGAAATAGGCGGAAATTGAAAGAGTAGCACCCGTCGCACCAATTAGATTGGTCATTTACACTCTTTGTAATATTTATTGTAAATAAATTCTTAATGGATTATATTATATCAAGGCATTTTATTTATCTTATGTGTTGATTATATAAGCATGTGATAAAATCCCTATATCTTAATAAGTCATGAAACATGATCATGCATGTGATGATGATTATGGAATATGTTTCTTGTACTTAGATCTTAAATTAGTTCCAAGTTGTATGACTAGTCAAGATGGGATATTGAACAGTTTAACTTGCACGTATGATACACACTTATAAGATGAGAATGTTAAAGTTCCATTAGCATTAGCGTGATGACGTAAATGTATATACGTGGGTGCTTGTTGGAGAACAAGTTCACTGAACAAACCCATTAGAAATTCTTAAATGGAATTTATCGAATATATGAATTTCTAAATTACAATAGTACACGGTTAATCCTTTGACTTGAGACACCATAATAATCTTATATTAATTATATCTCATTTTGATATAGTCTCTGATTGCATGACAATCGTAAAGAGATTATGTTGGATGTTATATTAATTAATATAGAAATTAATGGAGTGTTCAATAAAGGATCTATTACTCGATTGTCGAGAGAATCTTCCAATTAATTTTCATGATTCATGATTCAAAAGACCTTGGCCAAGGCGTGATGAATATTGATTCATTAATGAGTTGATTGAATGGAAATGAAAATTTAATATTGGATTGATTGAGTTGTTCGTATTATTCCATAACTCAAGATCCAATCGGAAGATTAGATAATAGAAGGATCGTACGTGTATAACGATTTGTAATTAAATAGGTTTACTCGCTATTTCACCTAGTGCTAGGTGATCATGCTACTTGCTAGATGTTCCCATGATTTGTAGGTTATCGAAATTAAAGAGTTAATTTCGAGTATATTAATTTATTGGATAAATTAATATTTTATTCGTTAAGTTGTAAATGTTACGAGCCTACTACTAGTGCTAGTTGTGAACCTAAGAGGGTTACACAAATAAGTTGGAATTGTATAAGTTGAATTGATTCAATGGTTGAATCCAATTAATTAATTGCGTTAATTAATTGAGACTATTTTTAATTTAATTAGCTAAATCAAATAATCAATTAAAATGTTTAATTGGAGTTAATTGGATTAAAGTCTAATTCAAAATATGAATTAAATTAATTTGATTAATTTAATATAGATATAATTTTGATTAAATTATATTGTGCAAAATTAATTAATTATATTTATGGATTATGAATCCTAAATATTAAAGGGGATTAAAGATGGTCTTTAATAGAAGGAGAGAGAGAAAAGAAATTAACCTACCTATTTAGCAATAGAGAAGGAGCCGCCGATTTATTGAGAATTCTTGGAGATTTCTTGAATCTTTTCTCTTCTCTTCTTCAACGTTTTTTCTCCTTTTGCACAAAAACTACAATTTGTATATCGATTACTAGCAAAATCAATATATGATATACATTCCAACCGTGTGAACCTAATAGAGGAGAGCCACTTGGATCTCTACGAGTAGACGAGCAATCGATTGCTACACTCCCGACATCAACCGGATTGCGAAAATGTGTGTATCACTATATATCTATATGTGTATATATATATGTATAAAATGATACGATCATTTTATTCTACATCATATTAATGTGAATCCATTGATACGTGTATGATGAAATAAAATTGTTATTTCATAATTCTATAAAATTTTATTTTTTCCCCTGCGTTTACGTATACGATTCTAACAGAAATAACCGCTGTTGCACGCAAGTTCACCTCTATTTATAATCTAATTTGAACAAAATAATAATTTCAAGACAGTATAAAACTCCATATATATTTGAATCAATATTTTTCTATAATAATTTCTGCGAATCTACTACATATATAACAAGAACTACGCATGATGATATTTATTACTCACTCAATCCTAATGAGATAGACTTATTGAGATTTTTACAAGAATTAAGAAAAAAAATTAGGAAAGATAATTAATCAAAAAAATTCATAATATGCCCATATTTATTTCTTTAATAGTAAACTAAGACTTAATGTAAACATTTTAAATAGGAGTATATATATTAGTAAATTAACTAAATATATATAGAAACCAGCCTATAGATTGAACATTCAAAAAAAAAAAAAAGGAAACATATTTTATCCGAACAAAAAGTGTATGTGTTATCTTAACTTTAGATTTTGAATACCTGTGCACCATTACAATGGTGATCCGCTTTTATTAAAAAAATTGCAAATGAAAACAAATATATATTATTTAACCCCCTAGCCTCTTAACTTAAAATATTTATAAATGAATAAAATAAAACATCATTCATATAGCCCATTTATAATCGATCATCTTTTTTTTTTTTTGAAAAAAAAAGCAGTGAAAATAAGAGGGCTGAATCATCTCAATTTTTCGTTAAAGATCGGGAAAAAAAAACTATGATCTAGGCGAATTATTAAATATTTTTAGGAAATCGATTGTAGAGAATTTAGATTATTATATCATCGTACAAATGGACTATAGCATTATATCATTGTACGAATAAACTAAAACTACGTTCGTTCTCTCTTGAAATCGTGTGACAGTAAACATCAAGTTTCTCTATTTGTCTCACAAAAATACTAATAAGGTGATGATTGATATGGTGTAATAAAATGACCATCCCTATGTTCATTGTCATTTCTACAATTGATATGATTTCAAATTCAGAATCATCATTCCCGAAAAAATCACTATTCTAAAAAATAAGGGATATGCAATCCACCCACCCTAATGGGTGTAAACTATTCACATTGAACTAAAAAATTAATATGTGATATATTTATGTATAATCATATCTTATGACATTATTTGATCATATTTAGCAAAATGTTTTGATAGTTATATTAATTAATTTACTTTTTCATTAATTTATTTCATAAAAATTAAAATATATATTAAAAATGATTTTTTTAAGTTTATTAGCATAAAATATTAGAACAACCTAACCAAACATCAAGAAAAATCGATGTTAAAAGCAAGCAACTCTCAACATAATATTTGTTGGAGTACTAATCAATACTCCTTCCATTTATAGATGAATATCATTCTAATATTTAAATTTCATTTCACAAGGGTTGTCATTTTATACAATCCAGATGGAAAATTCATATTTACTCTCATTTATTGTATTCAAATATCCATATTTGATTTATTTAATTTATTCACATAAATAAGTTTAAGATAATTTAATTAGTATATATGTACGTATTTACTCAAAATAACACTTATTCAGAAAAACGAAACGGTATTAGCTCCCACCCTTGACAATGATCTTCAATAAGTTTGGTAGAACTTATTCTTGTACATGTACGTACCTTTATTTAAGCTCGATCTCATGTTGACAACGTAATATGAATATAACTTTATATAGATATAAAAAATACCATTTAATATTGAAAGTTATGATTGTATTTTTTTTTCTTTTTACAAAAGTAAAATAAAATCATACATGAAAATAATTTGAGCTGGAATTGGGAATTGGTGCTGGCGGATAGGTCCCAACCAATCATCAGTACAAAATTTTAAGGGTCTGTTTGGGTTCCCCAATCCATAAATGAGAATCTCTTCAAATCTTTTTGTAATTATTTGGTCGACCTCATCAAAATTTTGGTATAAAAAATGTGACGTGGCATGTCGGATTCATTCGTGAATTATAGTCCACAATATCAAAATAATGCGGAATTTCGTAATCTCACTTTATATACTAAACAACTTCATTTTAACAATCTTAAGAATATAATAAAAAATTACGTGAGCAAGTTCTATTAAATTTTTGAAATGTCAAAATATAAAAATCAAACACAAAACAAAACTACATCCAAAAAGAAAAAAGAAATGATGGAAGTAACATGCAAAACGGGAGATTTGTGAGGGTAGAAATTTTGATTTGGGGAAATTTCAAGAAGGTAATTAAAAATTTAATTTTATATTTTATTTATTTTTATGAGACAAAACTACGTTGTTTTGATATGAGATTTTCCACCTTATTTTATTGCTATTGAAAACTTCATCGAGGGCACCGACTAGATATGTCATTTTTCTTATCTCTAATTTTTGCTCTCCTCCTAAATTACTAAAGTGTAATTATCCTATTCTACCAAAAAAGGGTTGTAATTAATCCTAAATTTAATTATGTTCCAAAAAAAAAAAAATTACTCGAGATACTAAACTTACGTTATGTTCCCTTTTTATTTTTCTATGAAATAGGAAAAGCTTGCATATTCAATCTTGATTAATTGACGCTGACTTATTTGAAACTATTTTTTCTCGTATTCTCTCTCTCTCTCTCTCTCTCTCTCTCTCTCCAAACCTTGATTAATTTCATGAGGGCTCAATTTGCATCATCAAATCACATCATTCCCTACCGCAAAAGACGCAACTGATTACAGTAAGTTCACATTCTTTTTGACTGATTTGGATCATTCCACTCAAATTTGATTTTCGATAAAGAAAAGTGGGAGAAAAAGAAGAGCTGGTGCAGGAAGATTTTAGCTTTATAGATCGTTTGAAAATTTTGAATTATTTAGACTGAAATCGTTTCTTAATATTTGGTGGGAAGAAATTACGAATAAACTTTGAACTCTAATGTTTTCCACAAAATCACCTCTTACCAAATAGTGACATTTTTATTTCCATATTTAGAAAATTAAGGAATATTAAATGCTGTCTGTTCATATCAACTATATTAACTGCACAGTTCTTGAAACACGGTACATACAGACATAAATAGCAACATTGTAGTCCTAAAACGCAGGTTGTAATAAATAAATGCAAATCTTGAAAATCGAAGCAAAAATGGAAGGAGGGAAGGGGAAGGTGAGAAAGAGAAGATGCTCATCATCAACATCATCATCGTCATCTCCATCATCGTCATCAATGGCGCAGAATTACAGGTTAAAGCGCACGTTTTTAATGGGGAAAAGGAGGGGATCAACCACTCCCGTTCCAACGTGGAAAATGATCACTCCACAATCTCATCAATCCCCCCAAATTTATGGCAAAGATTTCTCGCTGTCGGCAAGGAAACTGGCTGCCCTTATCTGGGAAATTGATGGGATGTCTTCACCCAGAGTTAAAATGTCTGCAAAAAAGAGGATTTTGGAGTCGTCTAAATTCAGATCAATGGAGCTTGGTTTGTCTGATCCAATTCTAACCACTGTTTCTGAGGTGGGTTTTTTTTAAAAAAAAAAAAAAAGAATTGAATGTGTATGCAGATTGCTTTAAAGGGTTTTTTTTTTCTTTTTCTTTTTTGTTTGAAAGTTGCAGAGGATTTTGGATCCAACTAAATTGTGCAGCTGTAGAAGAAGAGCATTAATGGATGGTTGCAGGAAACTTCAGCGGGCTAATACTGATCTGAGAAGTTCTACTTCTATTCCTAGTTGCTTGGGACAGGTAAATTTGTTCAATTTTAGTTTTAATTTGTTGTTGATTTTGGTTGATTTGATATGCTTCAGTTTCATTTCTTGATCAAATCAATTATATGGTGTTTTTAACTGCATTGCCAATTTTTTGCAGACTCAAAAGCCATTTTGGTTTTGGTGGTTTTGAATATGTTGATGCTTTTTGAGTAGGTAGGTAGGTCTTGATGAGAAATGATAAAAAGTAGCATGTTTGTTTCAACAAAAAAGGAAAAAAAGAGGATGATTAGTTTCACTTTCACTTTCATATATTCTATGATTTATTGCAATGTCGCCCTTCATTTGTTGTGTTTTCTTTGAATGAGATGTCTGTTTAAAGTTTATGTGGTGAGAGTGTGATTTTGCTAACAAACATATAATAACTAGGTTGATGAGAAACAAAGCCATGGCTATGGACAAATAAATGGAGTGAAGAGTAGTACTAGTCTTAAGGATGTATACAATGGCCTGGCAGCTTCTAAGCAGCTGGTTAATGTATTGAGTCGTGTTTCTGGTCTCGAGCAGCTCGAGTGCATAAGCTCAACACTCGTCTCAGCTCTGAGAGCGGAACTTGATCAGTCTTGTGATCGTGTTAGTAAGCTAATCCGAGGAGAGAAGAGAGAGAAGGGTGAGATTGATATTCTGTTGAAGAGGATTAAACATAACAGCACTCGCAATGCTGTAGTTGGAGAGCTCGAGGCAGAGAAGAGACTGAGGCGAAGAAGTGAGAAACTGAGCAAGAAAGCCGCTGCAGAGTTGGCGGAGACGAAGGCATCTCTAGCAAGGGCAATCAAAGAGGTGGAGAGTGAGAAGAGGGCAAGAAGAAAGGTGGAGCAAGTCTGTGAGGAGTTGGCACGAGGCGTGTGGGAACTGAAGAGGCAGTTTGCTAAGGTTCGGGAAGAAGTGGAGAGAGAGCAGGAAATGTTCCGTTTAGCTGATCTACTACGCGAAGAGAGAGTGCAGATGAAGCTCTCTGATGCTAAGTGTCTGTATGAAGAGAAAAATGCACTTGTTGAGAAGCTGAGGAATGAGGTTGAGGCCTATTTGAAAGGCGAGAGAGGAGGTGGCGGATCATCTGGAGACGAGAAAAGGAAGGAGCTCGAGAAACTTTTGAGGGAAACATTTACGGGCTCACAACAGAATCGAGATAAAGAAAGCAAAAGCAATGCTGCAGTGAAGGGAGATGCAGAAGATGAATCAGATGATAGTGATCTCCACTCCATTGAATTTAGCATGGAGGAGGATATCAGCAGGAGCTTTGTGTGGGGTGATGCTGTCGAAAACGGATCAAAATGGAACTCCGTTGAGACGAGTAAAGGGAGAATGCCGAAAAAACAAGCAAGAAAACTGCAGATGACATTAGTATCTGAATGCAGCACAAATTAAGCAAGAAAATCAAGAATTCTTGACCAAACAAGTATTTTTCCCTTAAATATTTTCATTTCATTTTATTGGGAATGTTTGAATGATCCTGGGGCTGGCTACAGGTTTGCTTTTCTTGCTTTGCATAAATTAAGTGTACAAATTCTGAATGTTATATGATATTTATTTATTTTTCTAACACAATCAGCAGATATATATACAATGAACACACAGCAATCAATGTTTGAAGAAAACTTTGAAATCTTTATTGAAGTAGAAACAAATTCTTATTACAAGATGAGAGATTGATTGAAGAATGTAAAAATAAATATATATAATTCAACACAAGTAATTGTGGGAAATGGAGTGGTGCATGCTCATTTGTTGCAGGCATCTGGTTTCTCAGATTCAGAAGTGAAGGAAACTGGTTTCATTGCACGGTCATTCACAATCAAGTTCAGAATGTCCGGTCGAGAGTAATGTCCGACGGAGTCGAACGAGAACTTTGCACGTGCCACCTCCTTCAGATCTGCACCACCACCATCACAAGTCACAACACAACACTACTAGCTACTTAACAAACAAATAATCCAACCACTCTTTTAGTTTCATAAAGATTGATGTTTTAGGTTAATTTTATTGTAAATTATTTGATTTGATGTTTTACATTTTTTAACACTAATCTTCCCATTTTACTCCTATAAAATCTCCCACATAAATATGTCGAGTAAATTAAGTAGATATATAAAGACATAAAAATCACCGTCAGAGAGAAATTAAGATATATTAGGGAAAAAACTGAGCAGTACGTATTAAACAAAACGCACCTAAATCAGCCGTGATAAGCCCCTCCCCCTCAAAATTGGGCCCTGCTAGAACCTCTCCCGACGGAGCAATAATAACGCTACCACCAGCACTGACGACAGAATCTTCATTGAGTTCGTCATCCCACTGGGGTAGGTAGTACTCCATAGGTGGAGGAAAATCTTTCCTCAAAGAAAACTGGCATGCTGAAAGAACAAAACAACCACCCTCTATAGCAATGTGCCTCACTGTTGGTTGCCACACTTCTCTGTCATCTGCATTGGGTGCACAGTATATTTCTATCCCTGCAAACACACACGAGCTATATCAGACTGTCTGATCGGTCAAAATTCTTTGACTGGGATGGAAAAATACTTATTGGTAAATTAAATTTCCCAAATAATCTAAATATGGTCAACATATTTATTACGGTCAACGGTCAACGGTCAACGATGTTAATATTTTAGCATGATCTAAGATGATAAATTCATATTATGTGAGTTATAAATTCCTACAAAACTGACCTTTAGCGTACATAGCTGTCCTGAGAAGAGGCATCTTGTTCTCCCAACAAATGACGGCGCCGAGCTTCCCGATCGGAGTGTCGAAAACCGGAGTCGTGGATCCATCTCCGAATCCCCAAACTATGCGCTCCGCCGTCGTGGGCATAAATTTCCGACGCTTTCCGAGGTAACAACCTTGTGGGTCGAAAAACAGAACCGTGCAGTATAATGTGTATCCATCTCTCTCGATCACTCCCATCACAAGATACACCTTATAATTCCCAGCCATTGCAGCCAATCGATCGAAATCAGGACCTGCCAAAATGCCAACAAATACATTTTAAGAAAAAACTCGATTACCGATCACTTCGAGGACACCCAAACAGTGAACCTCTCTCGAGTTTGAAGTAAATATATATAATACCGGGGACATCAATAGCAGCATCGTAGTATTTCCGAAACTGTTCGCTCGCGGTGGGTGTGAAGTGGCCGATGGTTGAACCGAAGTTCGATCCGCGGGGGTAGCCGCCGATGAATGCTTCGGGAAACACCACCAGCTGAGAGCCGTTTGAGGCGGCTTCCGCCACCAGCTTCTCTGCTTTATCTGCATTCATAATTTCATGCATTTATAAATAATTCATGCATATTTAAATATGGGAGAGATACATTAGTGTTGGAGATACGAACCGAGAGTGGCGGGGGTGTCGTAGAAGACGGTGGTGGCTTGGACTACGGTGGCCCGGATAGTGGAATCGGCGGCGGCAGCGGCGGCGGTGTTTTTCACGGTTGGAGGTGAGACTGAAGCCATATTTTTGAACTTGTTTTTGGTGATGTGAATTGATATATTTTGAGAGACATGAATGATGGGGTGTGTGTGTAGATATAGGAAAATAAATTAATTTGGATATGATAGTTGCTAGTAATATTGTAGACATCAACAACTTGCTATTAATGTAATAAAATGATGAAATAAAATCGTGGGCTGCTTAATTTGTTTAGTAAAAAGATATATAAATGGAATGATAATTAATTTTATATATACTAGTTGTTGAAAAAGTAGGGAATATTTTAGCAAGTTTCCACTAGCATCCAAGGATATTGCAGTATTCTAAGACCTCGAAAGGTTGGAAATTGGAATAGAGTTTAGTACATTCAAAGAGATGCTTATGTAATGATTCAAATAAATGTGCATGCATCTCCCTTGATAATTAGTTGGATAACTTTTTCCATGATAAAAAAAGTTATGGGTTATCTCAACGGTGTAATCGAAATGAGTGAAATCTAGTATTGTCTCGTATGATTACACAATAACTTTATCTAAATTAAGGGTGTAATCGAAACGAGTGAAGTTGAGTATTTGGCTACCTTCTTAATTTCTCCTCAAACTTATGTCTTCCTTTTCTCTCTCTTTAATTATTTTATAGATTAAAAAAATAGGATAAAATTTGTATCTCTCAAACTTTGTTAGTTCATATATGCACGTGTGTGTTTTCTATGCTCGAATCTTTTTGGTAAAATGTTTTCGTGATTGCTTTATTTAATTTATTAGCCTAATTTTTTATTTTTTATTTGTTACTTAGTATCATGCCTCTCTTAATTAAGTACATGTACGTAGAATTATTTTGATCATATTTGCCAGAATATTTTAACTATAATAGTTATGTATTGAGTACAGTTCTAAGTTTAACTTTTTTTCCTTCTAAATGTTGCTGTTTTTAAAACAAAAAAAAGGCCTTTATAAATCATTAAAAATTCAAAAAAATTGTTGCTTTTAAGTTCATACAAAAAAAAACTATTGTAAAAGGCGGCCTAGGCGCTAAGCGGCCTTTTACTTTGACGATTTTCGTTAGGCGGATCCTAGGTGGCGTTAGGTGGATATGTTTTTTTTTTTTTTTTTTTTTTCAGTTTTAATTATTTTCTCATTTTTTTCAATCGTGGTGTTGATGATTTAAATATTTGAACTTTGAATGTCATTATTTTTTGAATTTTGAATGATTTGAACTTTGAATAATGTTTTTTATTTTTACCTTAGGATGATTATAATTTTGAATGTTCCTTTATATTAATTTTTGGATGATTTTATTTTGAATAATTTATTTGAAATGTTATATTTTATAAACTTATAAATGAAAATTGCAAAATTTATATGTTAAAAATAATTAAAAATTAAAAACCGTCTAGATTCCGTCTAGGTCCCGACTAAGCGCTAGACCCCCTTGACTACCCGCCTAGTGCCATCTGCAACCTTGCAAAAAAATAAAGAATCTTACTAACTAAATTTTAGTATTATAGGCCCTGAACATATAAATTAATTTTAAAAACTTAAATGTTTCATTTGCAGTGAGAGAACAATATTTATTTATTCTAAGTAGGAATTGTGAAAGTAAAATCTGCGTCAATGCCACATTAAACGCAGGTTATTGCATGATACAAATGGTAATAATCAGTTGTTTAATTTGAAGAAGCTTCAGCTTTTCCAGATTCTGAAGTGAAAGAAACTGCTTTCATGGCATCATCCTTAACAATGAGGCTCAGGACTTCAGGTCTAGAGTAATGTCCCACCACATCAAATGCGAATTTTTCTCGAACCACGTCTCTCAGATCTGTACATCGTATTCAAGAACATGGAATATTATATCTCATATTTCATTTTAATGATGATTAGATATTGAGAATATAAATATACGATGTACCTAGATCAGCAGTGATAAGTGCCTCCCCTTCAAAATTGGGCCCTGCAAGGATTGTTCCTGATGGGGAAACAATGACACTGCCGCCGGCAAATACAATAGAATCTTGATCAAGATCCTCCTCCCTGCCCGAGAAAACGTACTCGGGTGGGGGCGGATAGTCTTTCCTCCGGTTGAATTGACAGGCCGAGAGAACAAAGCAACCGCCTTCCATGGCAATGTGCCTTACTGTCGGTTGCCAAATTTCTCGGTCATCAGCAGTGGGTGCGCAATATATTTGAACTCCTGCAAGCTTATGACTGTGTGAGATAATTAACTAATACATAATGTCGGATTAATTCAATTTTTTTCTATAAAATAAAAAAAGTTGTCAATCACTAGAGCTATCAAGTATGGCCGGGTCAACAAATTTTAGAGTTGGGTTAGGGTATGAAATTAGAGACCCGACACATACTAACCTGGCCCACCCATATCCAAATTCACGTGTTAATTTGACCTGGTTGGCAGGGTCGGGCCGACTAATTTCAATTTTCAACTAGGGCTATGCATAAACCCACCTAGCTTGACAAAAATAGGCCCACCCTGCCTGATGTCAAGTGTTTGGCCTGGTGGGGCCGAGCGATCTAATTTCAATTGGCCAGCTAGCCTGATATTATGGTTAGGTGGCTGGTCCAATCAAAATTGACTCGACTCGATAAATTTGATAGTTCCAACTGTCACTTCTCATATATAAGTGCCTGATAAGCAATTCAACTTAATGTATTGGCAGAATTCGTACATGACCTTTCGGTGATCATGGGATCACCCGGTGCACCACTAATATATGAAAACTGACCTTTAGCATACATGGAAGTCCTCAAAAGTGGCATTTTGTTTTCCCAACAAATTACAGCCCCGATTTTGCCAATCGGGGTGTGGAACACTGGAGTCGTGGATCCATCTCCGAATCCCCAAATAATGCGCTCCATTCCCGTCGGCACGAGCTTCCTGTGCTTTCCAAGGTAACATCCTTGAGGGTCGAAAAACAAAACCGTGCAGTATAAGGTGTATCCATCTCTCTCGATCACTCCCATCACTAAGTATACTTTGTACTTCCCTGCCATGCCACCTAGTCGTGTGACTTCCGGACCTAGATAAAACATTATATTAGATGATATTATAAATAAACGTACATACATACGTACGTATACGTATGTGTATGTAACATGTACAATTTGTAAAAGAGGATTTCAATAATTATTTACCGGGGACATCAATAGCAGCGGCGTGGTATTTCCGGAATTCTTCGCCGCCGTTGGCCGAGAGGATACCAACGGCAACATCGAAACTTGAACCGCGGGGATATCCGCCGATGAATGCTTCGGGAAACACCACCAGCTGAGAGCCGTTTGCGGCGGCTTCCGCCACCAGCTTCTCCGCTTTATCTGCATACATTATATGGAACCAATAAATAATTATTTAATTAGGAATAAAACAAGAGCTCGGAAACCATCAAATTAAACATAATTTTCTCCCCTAATATAGACAAGAAGACGGTGGCGGCTTGGACTACGGTGGCGCGGATAGTGGCCGCCGTTGAACTTGTATCGGAGCTCATACTCATCGATTTCGTTTTCGTAATCTTACACAAACATACATGCATACATACATATATATATGTGTGTGTGTGTACATGTAGTGATTGAAGGAAATTTTGCTTCATATTCCTAAACAGCATGCAATTTCAATTTGTACTCCAAAAAGTTCTTCCTATGTTTGAAAACTGTATTTTAAATCTTATTTCAGCAGACTTTGAATATTTGTCATGCATGAAATATATTTAAAAATTCCCACATATATATATATATATATGTTAATTTGTGGTCGTTGGATTTAATGTATGTACGTACAATTTTAATAAATTTAGCAGAGCTTTTCATCTTACGCATGCAGGGACGTCTCCTGCCTCACTCCAGATCCCCTATGACATTTCGTACGGTATCTCCGGTATCAAACTTTATTTTTATTTTTTAATTTATTATGATTTAATTTAATTAAAAAGTTTTATTAAGGGTTCATTATTCTCCAATTATGGTATATAAAAAAAAACTAGTTATGACACACAGAATGTAGCACATTTAGACACGAAAGATCTGATCCGCTCGAGGCCTCACTCGCAACTCGAACTTAACTTTTTTTAGATTGTTGGTTAAACATTAAATTTATATGGAAACCTAAACATAATACAATAAAACCTCTTTAAATTAACACTCAATAAATTAATAAACTTTCTAAAATAATATTTTTTACAAATTCCTACAAGGGCTAGTTGAAAAAATAACTGATTTTGATAAGATAATATATTTTCGGGAAACCCCTATATATATATATATATATATATGTGGTCCTTAAATATCATGAATTAATATTTTTTAAAATTACAAACATATAATTAAGATAATATAGTGAAATATGATTCTAGTGTTATTTATTTTTTCATAAATTAAATTTAAAAATTTTTGAGTACATGTTCAGTAATCTCTTTCGCACTTATATAATGCTTTACATATTTGATCTGATATCGTTGATTTTTGAAACATCTTTTAGATAAAAAGTTATTGTTGAATACTTTTATCTTTTTTTTTTTTTTTAATTTAGAACCTCACATGAATTAGAAAAATCTCAAACTAATTTGCAAGCTAGTTCATCTAGGTATGTCTTCTATCATTAACTTTTTTCGGTAATAATATTTTATTGATTGATTTATTTGGCTACCTTCTTAATTTTCTCATCACCATGCCTCTCAAATACTTGCAAGTCCTTTCCTTTATTTATTTTAGAAATTAAAAAAATAGGATAAAATTGGTATCTCTCAAATTTTGTATATTCAGCTATGTACATGTGTTGTCTATCCTCGAATCATTTAGGTAAAAAAATTTTGTGATTGCTTTAATCATTTTTTTTACCATAAATGAAATTAGTGAACCATAAAATTAAAATGGATATATTAATTTAATTTTTTTATCCGAAGACTCGCGTAGTTCATTTGACCGATGTTAACACACACAATCGGACACTGCGGTCCGCAATTAATTTTTTAAATTAAATATAAATCATAAATGGTATTAATAAATCGTAATTGAGACAAAATAAAAGAATTTTGGCAAAATAACAAAAATATTGCAAAAAAAAAAAAATGACAGTCGCATATCCGCCACGCGCCACACGGGGAGTGTGGTTGGCGCACATGCGTCTGTCATATGGGGCCTTTTATGGGGTTTTTGGAGTGGGTTTGGTAAATTTGACACTTTAAACAAATTGTAACCCATTAGACGATCTTATATATATTTTTGCCAAAAAAAGTCATGTTTTATTCAAGACATTTCCAAAATTCAGGTAGCAAATAATTTTATGTAAACATGCTTAAGTGTTTTTTTTAGAACAGAATGACATTACATTTATCATTTGTTGCAGGCATGTGGTTTCTCTGATTCAGAAGTGAAGGAAACTGGCTTCATTGCACGGTCATTCACAATCAAGTTCAGAATGTCCGGTCGAGAGTAATGTCCAACCGCGTCGAATGAGAACTTCGCACGCGCCACCTCCTTCAAATCTGCACACCACCACTAGCTAGTTAACTAACAAATCCAACTATAATATTACATCATCTCAAAGGTTATCACAAAAACAAGAAGCGCCTAAATCAACAGTGAGGAGCCCCTCCCCCTCAAAATTAGGCCCTGCTAGAACCTTTCCTGACGGAGCAATAATAACGCTACCACCAGCACTGACGACAGACTCTTGATCGAGTTCGTCGTCCCACTGAGGTAGGTAGTACTTAGGAGGTGGTGGAAAATCTTTCTTGAGAGAAAACTGACATGCTGACAGAACAAAGCAACCACCTTCTATAGCAATGTGCCTCACTGTTGGTTGCCACACTTCTCTGTCATCTGCATTGGGTGCACAATATATTTCTATACCTGCAAATTGTTTAACTGGTCACATGAATACTTTACGGTTACTTATCTAGATATTTAGTCATAAAGTAAACCGTCTATGCTTGTAAGTTGGAATTCCTCTGTGCATGAAGTCTCATAACATCCAATCATTGCGTAAACAATGCTATTAAAATATTTAACATGCTTTTCATGGACGAATTTAAAAATATAGTTGTGAGTTATAGAAAAACCCACCTTGATGATCTCAATAAGTAGTGCAAAATGCTACTATACTTTCAGCTCGTCTCGGCCTACAAAATTAGAATTCTAACTTAGAATCCTAATATAGGCCAATAAAATAATAACTTAAATCATAAATAGCTTAAATAAGAATTTCCTATAACTTGGGATCATTTGGAATTGAAACGGAGTCAAACGGGCAAATAATGCGCATTTGACAGAACGAATCAATTTAGATTGAGAATTTATCGAAATTTCTAGACTCAAATGAAGAGACATGGAGGCTGAATCGAATTCAATGACTAAGAAGTTTGGTTTAACATTTAAGAGTGAATTATAATATTTAGAATTCATTTTGGGGCAAAATACAACATTTAGAAATTATCGGAGTTAATTGAATTTTATAAGAATCTTAATTTAATTCCCTAATGACCCAAATCTAATTTATAATTTTTCAAATTAAATTTAGGAGTTGGGCTCAACTTAGAAACTTGTGGGCCAAACTTGAAAATTTATAAATCAAATACTTGAGCCCAAAATCTTTTTAAACATTTCATTATGCATTTCTCCTTCATCACCACCTTCCCCTCAACTCTTACCCTCTTTTTGCCGGGCGGCCTCTTGTCGCCGATAGCCACCCTCTCACACATATACACTCACAAGTCACAACTGATCACACAACCAGTAACATCAACTCATCTACGTACAGCAGCATCCCAAGGGGAAAACAAAGAAGTAAATTGGTTTTGAACATGATTTCCTGATAGTTTTTTACGCTGAACTTTGGAAACATAAACGAGGGCTCAAAAGAAATCTGATTGAAGATCTAAGATCATATATAGAAAGCCTTATAAGAGAGGTTTGAAACGGTATAAAATATATGAAAATCCAATTATTGGATCATCGGTAAAAGGCTGAACAAATTGATGCGTTGCACAGTGGCGAACAGCAACAGCAGCAGCTATTCGTGGCTTTATTCCAACTTTCAGAGCTGTGATTTGAGGAAATCTCTACATGAATATATTCCTGACCTCATGGTAAACATTTGGTAAAAATTTCAAGAATTTAGGACATCATTTGAAGCATAAAAATGATGTCGAAAGATGATGAACTATAATATTAAAGTATGACTCCTGATTAAATTACGATGCAAAAACGGAAGAACAAGAGGGTTGGGGTTAGAGATCAAAAATCATATACAGGAAATCTGTAATAAGAGGTTTATAATGACATAAAGATCGTAAAATTTGAACAGTCGAATTTACCGAAAAATAACTCAAAAGAAGGCTTCGATGACTAAGATGAAGGAAACGATGGTAGAGCTTACCCCTGCTAGGTTTCTTATTTCTCTCATTTTCCTATTTTTTTATTTTCTGATTGTGTATTCTCCTAGCTGAATCCCCAACTATAAATATACACTTATGCACACATTTTCACGTATATTGCTATGTACACTAAGCAATTTGACAACTCCCCACATGGTGACATTTAATTGGTGCTCATTTAATAGATATCCCAAATGAATAAACAAAATTCCTTCTTCCATTTTATTCACTTAAATGATTAGGCCCAATAGAAGATATATGTATAATAATTAAGGAAAGATTGGAACCGGGTGCAAATAAATGAGCCAAAACTTGAATTTTAACTGAATAGATTTATTGGGCTTGCTTAGAATATTGTTTTGGCGCAAATTATGACATTGAATAAATTTTATTGGATGGTCAAATGAAGTCCGAGTTGAATGATCTTGGTACCAAAACGATCCTATTAATATCTATTTTTATACTAATAAATTCTAATTTGAACTTAGATGTTCAACTAAGGTCGAGACTTTTCTTGCTCATTAGGTGTCTCTAAGCTCACCATTAACTAGCCCAAAATAATTTGGGTTCTAATTTCATGAAATTTCTTACTATACAATAAATTTAAATACCTTTTTTTTCCGGGGTCTTACAGTATAATATTTATTATAAAATAAAAATAAATTCTAACATAAATAACCATAGTCAACATTTATAAAAAAATGAATTAAAAAAAAGTTATAAAATTTAATTTTGAATTAATCAACTATAATAATGAATTATTAATTGAAAATTGGAAATTAAATATTAAAAAAATATTATAAAGTATAAACCCTAATTAGGTGGGGCAGACCCTAAAAACAATCGTAAAATTAAACTAAATCACAAAAAAAATAAAGAAAAAATATGTATAAAAAATACATAGTTTGAAAGTGTAACACAAATAGGGCGTAATAGAAGGGATAAAATCCTCTAGTCCACATGTCATATCATTCCATGTCCCACTATCAAATTTAATATTTTAAAAATATTTATTACAAAAATAAATTTTATTATAGTATAAAAAATCATAATTAACATTTATTGCTAAAAATTAAAATATTTAAAAATTATATACCCTAATTTTGGAATAATCAACCCTATTAATCAATTTTATTAACTAAAAAATAAGAAATAAGTATTAAAAAAATATAAACCTTAATTAGGTGGAGTTAAACCCAAATAATAATTATAAAATAAAAGTAAACCATAAGAAATTGAATTTAAAGAAAAAATGAATGAAAATTTAATAAAAATAAAAATGAAACACCGAATAAAATAAAATAGAGAAAGTGAGATAAAGAATTTTATTTGGTAATAGGAAATCTCAAGTTCCAAAATTATGGCTGTGCTATTGACACCGGTGCTCGTACTGTATTGAAGCCGCCAAGAAGAATATTCAGCATTGACCTGAGTGAACTCCTCCGTTCCACTGCACACAGCAATAAGAGAAATTGCAGCAGATTGCTAACTAGCTAGATTAATAGATTGTTACAGCAAATATGGCTTATGCTGCTCTTGTTTCGCTCTCACAAACAACAAATCTGATCCTCAGTAATGACAAATATTCCCTTTCCGACGACGAAAAACAAAACATAACATCCATCCATGACGAATACGTTAATTTCTTGCTGTCGTTTCTCGAAGATCCTAGAAAGAAATTATCCAGCCGTAGGGCAGCACGAATCAGGGACGTAGCAAATGAAGCGGAAGATATCATCGAGATTTTTATGTGGAAGCAAATTCAGATGAAGGGGCGGATTAATATTGTTGAGCTATCCAGAGCTGAATTTGAACGCCAGCTGGGAGAAGTGACGGAGAAGATCGGTTTGATCGCCGGAGAAATGATGGATGAGCCAGCCGCCGGCGATTCACCGTCAGCTATTTCATCGTCGGGAACTGCACCTGCCGGAAAGAATTCTGACGTAATTGGCTTAGAACGTGATCTGAAGGCCATAAAGGAACGGCTATGTGGAGATCCATCTGGCCAACTTCAAATCATTCCGATTGTCGGAATGGGCGGGATAGGGAAGACTTCATCATAGATTATTTTCCTGTTCGTGCTTGGGTCACTGTATCGCAAGATTATAGAACCCAGAATATTCTTTCGACCCTCATGGATTTCTTGAAAGAATTCGACGTCGAGAGACGACATGGAAAGAATACCGGCACCACCGGAGACATTGTGTATAGAATCTTGAAGGGTAGAAGATATCTAATTGTATTGGATGATATGTGGAGTACTGAAGCATGGGATGATATGAGGCAAATATTTCCGGACGACTGTAATGGAAGTCGAATCATGTTAACCACGAGGCTATCAGATGTGGCCACGTATGCGGACGGCTATAGCCCTCATCACAAGATGAGCTTCATGAATGATGATCAAAGCAGGAATTTGCTGAGGCAAAAAGTGTTTGGGAATAGCCATCATTACCCTCCTGAATTGGAAGAAATTGGGAATGAAATTCTCCGAAGCTGTGGAGGATTGCCTCTAGCAGTTGTTCTCGTTGGAGGAATCTTGTCCAATCTTGATCAGAATCGAGCTTCGTGGGAGGAGATCTCCACAAATGTGAGTACGGCAGTTGGCGGGCAGCTAGAAAATATATTATCTTTGAGTTATACAAACTTGCCTCGTTGTGTGAGGCCCTTTTTTCTACTCATGGGAGGCTTTCCCGAAGATTATGAGATACATGTCTCGAGATTGATCAAATTATGGGTAGGTGAGGGTTTCATGAAACCTAAAAATGCTAGTAAAAGCTTGGAAGAGGAAGGGGAAGAGTATTTGGATGATCTCATCAAGAGAAGTCTTGTTTTTGTAACTAGTAAGAAGAGTAATGGGAAGATCAAGAGTTGCAGGCTCCATGATATGGTACGAGACTCGTGCATAAAGAAAGCCGAGGAGGAGAAGTTTCTTCTGCAGGTTAAGAATGCAGGTACTAGTACTAGTACTAGTACTAATGGTGAGGATGTTTTTCGAGAAAACATAAATATTAAAGAGCGCCGCATTAGCATCACTTATTCAAATCATCACCTAAACAACATTTGGTGCCCAACAATCCATACCATTTTATCATTTCTCCGAGAACAGCATTCATTTTCACTAGAATCTGTAGACAACTTTCGATTGCTGAGGGTAATGGATGTGGTAAATGATGAATACAGACCTCTCCCTAAAGTATTTGCAGAGTTGTTTCTTTTAAGGTATCTCGCTTTAGGAAATTGTGTTGAGATTCCTCCAACCATATCAAACCTTGAGAATCTTCAAACCTTAATCATTCGTCCGAGGTTTCCATCGTGGGATTACCTACCAGTTGCTCCTTCATCCTTGCCGTTGGAAATTTGGAAGATGACGCAACTCAGGCATCTCGACTTCTTCTATCTGTACGAGTTGCCTGATATCCCTACAGATGGACCAACTCTGCTTCCTCTGGAAAACCTGCAGACGTTGTCCACCGTGGCAAATCTTGTATGCAGCGAAAGCATCCTGAAAATGATTCCGAATCTCAAAAAATTGGGACTTGTTTGTCTGCAGAAGAAAGATTATCAGCTCCACAATGTTGCTCTACTGCATAAACTTGAAAAGTTGAAACTAACATTGTTTCAGAATTCTTTTTGGAGAGGGCAGAGTCCTGCTTTCCCCAACACACTGAGAAAGTTGACCTTAGTGGGAGGCCAACTTCTTTGGAGGGAAATTGGAATTGTTGGTTCCTTGCCTAATCTTCAAGTGCTTAAACTGCGGGTGCTCGCCTGCATCGGGGACACCTGGGAAACTTCTGACGAAGAATTTCCCGAGCTCGAGTATCTTATGATTGAAGGATCCTATCTGCAGCATTGGATCACTGAATGTAGCCCATTCCCAAAGCTCAAGTCCTTGGTGCTTCATCATTGTCCAAATCTAAGCGAGATTCCCCAGAGTATCGGAGAAATTTCAACACTTGAGGTGATCGAGGTGGATAACGTGAACCAGTCTTTGATGGAGTCGGCCAAACAGATACAAGAAGATCAACGTGACAATTATGGATATGATGATTCCCTTCAAGTTCGGTGCGTCCATTCTTGGAAGGTTAGCTACAGATTTGATTACTTACTAATTTTAATTAGCTAATTATTTAAAGCTTGATCGAGTATATATAATATTAATTTGTCATCCAATTAATTAAAATCAAACTAACTAAAATTAATGAAGAATTGATTAATTGGTTTATGTGTACATGTGTTTGGTTCAGCATGATAGGTTGGGAGCATTAGTAGACTTGCGCCTCTGAGACCTGATCAGGTAACAAACTTCATCACAACATGAAACTTCATGTTGTGTTTATATGTATCTCTTGTACCATAGAAGAGAAGAATATTATTTTAATAAATTTGGTGTCACGTTTCTTGAGACTTTATTTGGTCAGGTCTGTATAAGATTTTATAAAATAATCCGTCTCGATTATTATCATATATATATATATATATATATATATATATTTTGATATGTTATTTAATTCCTTGACAAGAAACCAATATGAGTTTTTCTATGAATGTGCGACACTCGACTACTCGAGTATATATTTTGATACTTGAAGTTGGTAGGAATATTTAGCAGTTGCTAGCTACATGAAATCCTATAAATTGTTCTTAAATGCGCTCAAGATCTGGCGCACATGTAATAATAAATATCGGCAGAATATCGACAGACATTAACAGATATTGGCATAACATCGATTGATAATTTCCGAGCATCGGCAAAATAACAACTGACAATTTGATCTCAGGTACTTTCGTGTGGCCACAAAGCGTGCTCACAAAAGGCATGCGCGTGATTTTCTTCTTAAATGCGCTCTGAATTGTTCTTACTTTCGCGCACAAGGCGTGCGCGTATGCGCAGATGGCTACGCGCACAACAACAGACATCGACAAATATCGGAAGAACATCGATAAGACATTAGCAGAATATCGGTTGACAATTTTCAAGCATCGACAGAACATCAATTGACAATTTGGTCTCGGGTGTGCGTATGCGAGCACAAAGCGTGCACACACAAGACATGCGCACGCGCGCAGCAACCAACATAGACAGATATATATTGCTAGAATATCAGCTGATAATTTTCGAGCATCGGTAGAATATCAGCGAATAATTTGATCTCGGGTGCGCGCATGCGAGCACAAAGCTTGTGCACACAAGGCATGCACACGCGCAGATGGCTACGCGCGCAACAACAAACATAGATAGACATCGACAAAACATCAGCATACATCGGCAGAACATCGGCTGACAATTTGACACGCACAAGATGGCTCTGCACGCAACAATAAAATATTGGGTAACAATTTGAGATCGGATGAGGCATCGCAATAACAAATATCGGCATACATTGAAGCATGCACATTAGTAATTGCGCACAAGGCTCGGCGCGCAGGTTCTAGTGTGCAGTTAAGAACTTCAATTTTCCAGATTTTTTAAAAGTTTCAGAAATACTTAATTTTTTTTTTAAATTTCATAAATGAACTATATTATGGATGGTTTTTAAATACTTCTAATGTCAAAGCATGTCTATTATGTCTAAAAAATTCTTATACTCAATTTTTCCCCCAAATCAAACTTCAAAACCAAACAACATCAAACAATCTAATAATATTATTAATAATTAGATCTTAGATCTAAAAGCACATAGGGAGAACTTCTATCAAAATTTTCGACAGATATTAGGTAACAATTTCCAGAATGATTGACGGATTAGGAAAAAGAGCTTATATGGTTTAAAGTGAATAGATGCTTACAAAATTATTGATTCCACTCCCTTGATGCTTGCTTTATACATATAAGCTCTTTTTCAGTTTGCAGACCTCACCATTGTTGCCCTTTTGGTAACCCTGTGGCATGGTCATATAAATTTCATCAGTTCAGAGAATGATAACTGCATGTTTACAAGGGGGATTGATTCTACCTTTATAGCTCTACTAGTATATGTTGATGATATATTGTTGTTGGGACCATCCATGGATATCATCACAGATATCAAACCGTCTTTGCATCAAGCATTCACTATAAAGGATCTAGGTGAAACCACATACTTTTTGGGTATGGAAATAGCTAGATCACATTCATGGATCTATCTATGTCAGAGAAAATACATACTAGACTTGCTTACTACAGCTGAATTGCTAGGAAGTAAGCCATCTCAAACACCACACACACATACACACTACTTGTTGAAAAAAAGTAGGGAATTTGTTAACAAGTTTCCACCAATATCCATGCGGATGTGATCCTCTATTCCACATTTATTATTTCAATTCGTATTATACAATCGAATTTATAAATCTAATAATTTTATAAGTCTAATAATATATTTTACAAAAATAAAAATTAATTATGACGTAAATAATCTAGTTAGAATTATCAATAGAAGATTGGAATTTAAAAATTTGTAAATCATATTTACAAAATAATGGACCATAATAATGTGATATTGAAAAATAAATATAAATCCTTATTGGACATAATCAACACTAATTATTTAGTGTAAAATTAACTAAAAACACAATAAATTAAAATTGACGAAACAATGGGAAAAAAATTCAAAAATTTGATCCTGAAAAACAGGTTGAAACACCAAATGTGAAATCGAGGATCTCATACGATGATATTGTAGTATTCTAAGCACATGAAATTTCTCGTTGCATTCTCTGTGTTACACTTCGTGTTGCATTTTCAAATTATAAGTTTTTCTTGTATTTTTTTCTTCAATTTTTTTTTTGTGATTTAGTTTAATTTTATGATGGTTTCTTAGAATTTACCCCACCCAATCAGAGTTTATAATTATTTTTGAATATTTAATTTTCACTTTTTAATTAATAATTTATTATTATTATTGATTTTTTTAAAATTCTATTTTATATTTTTTGAATTTATTTTTTTATTGATAAATGTTCACTATAATTATTTATATTATAATTAATTTTTATTTTATAATAAATATTATTAAAATTATAAATTTTATAGTAAACACGAAAAACTATAAGAAGAAATTTCACCCGCACTAATCTAAGACCTTGAAAGGTAGGTTGGAAATTGGAATATGAGTTTGGTGGGTAGGTTCAAGCCTCAAGGCTAGTCATGTTATTAATGATGCAAATGTGCATGTTATTTCTATATTTTAAAATATTACTTAAATGAAAGTAAATATTTTGATTGCACAAATTTTAATGTCTGAGATTCGGGCTACGATAACCTTTATTAATGGATTTGGCTAAATGTACACTCAATTGAAACGAGAGAGAGAGAGAGAGAGAGAGAGAGAGAGAGAGAGAGAGAGAGAGAGAGAGAGAGAGAGAGAGAGAGATCTGTGGGCTTAATTTATTTATTTTTTAAATTGAAATTTTCTGTGAGCAGGACTTCATGACTTCGTTGTTATTGCCTTATTGGCCATGACTCATGTGGATTAATTAAAAGTCACACCACCATATTTTCTTTATACACCATAAAAATTATTATTTTTTCAATTTTTTATCTACACACTATAGTAAAAGATTATTTTACCCTTTTAACTTAAAAAATTTAAAAATTAAACATATTTAATTATTAATTAAAAAAAAGGAAGTGAATCAAACACAATTCATCAGAAGCCATCTCCACTGCCGCCCATTCGTCTTCTCTCCTCCACCACAGCAACCCGCTCCTTTTCTTTCCTCCACCACCATGGCCATCTTCACCGCTGCCCTCTTTCTTCAAAAAAACAAGAATCAGAAAAAAAGTCACTTCCCCTTACTCTCTTCTTTCTCCTCCATCGCAGCCATCCCTTCTGTCCTTCACCGCCGCCATCATTCCCATTTTTCTTTCCCCCTCCACCAATTTAGATGTTTGCAAATTTGGACGACCTGGCTGCATATTTTTTTACGGGATGACTGTGAAATTCTCAAATTCCAGTGAGATAATGAAATTGGTGGAGGAAAAAGATTCCGGTGAGAGTATGTAGAAGGTGGAAAGGGTGGTGGAGATGCAGGAGAAAATGAGGGAAGATCGTCGGAGATGTAAAGAAGAAAGGTGAATGACGGTATGGTGAAGAAGAATGGCAGAAGGAGAAAGATTGATTTTTTTTTTAATTATTTGTTTTCATTTAATATGGATATATAAGTAATTTCATAATTAATTATTTTTTAATTAAATATAATTGTGGTGTATAAAGAAAATTCAGTGGTGTATTTAGAAACACCCAATTAAAATGGTGTTCGATGCATGTTAATTAATTTGGGTAAAATCTTTCATGCATCAGGTGTAAATAAGATTTATTTGAGATGAATATGATCAAACCACGGGTCAATTCGTAAAAAAAAAAAAGAGCCCGGGATAAAATCAATATCAACTGCAATATTAAAAAATATCATTCAAAATTTAAAAACATCATCTACATCATTCAAAAATAAGGCGTATGGTAGTTATCTTATACTAGTTTATTTAATTCAAATTGTGATTTTTACCATTCCAACTAATGTTTAGAGTCTAGTAATTCAATTTTTTTGGGGTTCATGGTTTTTAAGGTTCAAGATTTTTTAAGGGTTTATCTTGTGTTTTTTAAAAGTTTATTTTATGTTTTTTTAGGTTTTTTTTTGGAGGGAGGGGGGAGGGGTTTATTTTGTGTCTTTTAGGGTTTATTTTGTTTTTTTTTTTGTGGGGGAGGGGGGGATTTAGGGGTTTATTTTGTGTTTTTTTAGACTTTATTAATTTCATTTTAGGATATAAATTCGTATTCATTTCAAACAAATTAAATCAATTTATTTTAATTTTAAGGTTCACTAATACTACCTCCGTTTCAAAATGTTTGTTGTTTTGTTTTTTTTATCTGGAATTAAGAATTAATTTTGTGGACAAATATGCTCATCCCTCATATATGCCATAAAATCTAATTCATCTATATTTTCCTAAAAAATAACAATATTTTCTCTCTTCATATATTATAGGTAAGTTAGAATCATGAAATCTTGTAGGATTTGAGAGGGTTAAAATTGGGAGAGAGGATGTCAAATTATATAAAACAACAAACATTTTGAAATAAAAAAAAACCTAAAACAACAAACATTTTAAAACGGAGGTAGTATTATTTTAAGATATAAAATTTTAAAGAACAAACAAAATTGATAAATACGTGAGTGTCACGTGTCTGCCGCAAATAGGGCTGGTGCACGAAATTCCTTTCTCATTAATGTTATACAATTACAATGTCGAAATCAAATCGTGGGCTGATTACTTTGGATAATTTAATGATAATTTTCTACTAGTTGTTGAAAAATGAAGGAATTTGTTGATAAGTTTCCACTAACTTCCAAAAATTTAATTATGGGTTGAGACGTTTGTATTCAAAAGAGATGTCAATGTCACGATCCATATTTATAAATGTGAATGTAGATAAATAAATACGTGTGTACAAATAGATTAATGTATAATTTATCTGTCAATTATTATTATTATTATTATTTAGTTGGAAGACAGAAGATGATGAGGGAATTAAAATTCATATTCGGATCTCCTACTATTAGTATCTAGTTTCTGAATAGAGCAGATTCTCTGTTGCATTTTGTGTTACATTTGGTGTTGCATAACTAAATTTTTTTATTTTTTTTAATATACCCTAATTGGGGATGGATGAGCCCTAAATAGAAAATTTTAAAAAAAATAAATCATAATAAATTAAAAAATAAAAAAATTATTTTTTTTGAAAAAATATTGAAGAGTTGCAACGGGGAATGCAACTGATGATCCAATTTGATTTCAGAAAAGCTTAAAATTTAATTGTGCCCAACTTTTTAGTTAAATTGCCACCCTTTTCCCAATCGACTAAAAGCACTGATCCCCGTAATTAATTATAGACAATCCTTTTCAAATTAATTGTTGTTTTAAAAATTTCCATAAAATTAAGATATACTCCATTCGTCCCAATTATATAGTTCTTATTACTATTTTAGGGTGTCCCAATTATATAGTCTCATTACTATAAATAACATTAATTTTTATAGTAATGTGCAAATACACCCTTATTAATTCTTAAAAATTAAAAAACTAACCACTTAAATTTTGAAAGTCATAAATATTAAATAAGAGCATCATTGAAAGTTTAGCTTTAATCTCTTATTTTCATAAATATTTTTAATCTACGTGCGAATAGAAAATTGACTATATAATCGGGACGGAGAGAGTAATAATTTTTGGTAAATATATCATCTCTATCTCGGCCGCATATCAAATCATATGTTAGAAAAATATATCTTATTAAATTCTAAAGAGAGAGGGGTATATTTGTCACATTAATTTATATCTTAATTTTGTGAAAAATTCTAATACATCAATTAAAATGAAAAGAAGGGAATGGTACTTACTTTTGAAAAGTAATATAATTTTTATGTCCAAATATAATATTTCTATATATAAATTTAGTACTCTCTCCGTCTCATTCATATATACCTTTTTCATTTTTAGATGTCTCAATATATATATTGATTTGTATAATTATTTAGCTCATTTATTAATACACCCCTATTCATTTAATGATTGTTGAATTTATGTAAATGATGAAAGAAAATAAACGTGTGTATATTAGGAGAGTTTACATATTTATTTGTTTATGTTTTCAAAATCATCTTTTAATTAGGTTTTTTATTATGTTAAACATAGCAATTATATATGTTTGTTTCATACTCTTACTTTCACTAAAAATTCCCTTTTAAACTTTTCGATGATTTATGCTTCCGTTTCTCTCTACTTGTGTTTTGGAAAAAAATGAAATTCGATGAAAATTGATGTTAACACTAAGTTTCGATTTAGTGATTTTTAATTTTAACATTAGCTTTCTAGAATACATTGACACATACGTGTATCTATAGCTAATTTAAAATTTACACGAAAAAAATAGACAAATTTAATTATTTATATAAAAAAAAGTCTCGTTTTATACTTTTATTCGAGCAACTTCCAAAACTTGGGAAATATTGTTACGAAAGCTGGAAGAGTTTTTTTGTTTGTTTTTTTAAGAACAGCTTCCTTTCGTGAAATTAGGAAAATAAAACGAATTTCATCTTACTTGTATAATCAAATTCAAATATAGAAAAAATAGATATTGATATTATACTTTTGTATTTTTCTCCATCGCCCCAAAATCCAATTTTCACTAAAATTCCCAGTTGTGTCGCATTCTAACGAATCTTTTGATAATTTGTAAGAAAATTTTTCTTTATTAAATTCGAATTGAAAATAAGAACAAAACACAAAAAAACGAAGAATAATGACATTACGTTTATCATTTAGTAATTCTGGGAAATGGAGTGGTGCATGCATGCGTGGTTGAATTTAATCTCACATAAATGTGAGTTTATTGTGACATAAATTAAATCTCTAAATATGAAATATTTATGTCGAATTCACCAAGACATAAAATAATTAAATTGAATACGAAAATCATAAATATTTAAATATTTATTGTTGAATCTGAGAGTTAAATAGATTTTCCAAACGAATATTATCTTTATTTTGCTTTCTGTAAAAGGAATACAAGTTGTAGGAATTGAGTTACAATAGTTTGAAAACCATAACCCTAGTATATAACTATCAATGGTATCTACACATTAGTTCATGACTATTTGATACCTTTAATAGTTCATAATTAAACTTTAAGCACGTCACTTTAATTGAACTTCAACAAAAAACAGTTATACACATTTTATTTTATATATGTAAATTCACACGATGGAAATTTTCTAACATGCATTGCATGCTAGCTCGATTATTTGTTGCAGGCATCTGTTTTCTCAGATTCAAAAGTGAAGGAAACTGGTTTCATCGCACGGTCATTCACAATCAAGCTCAGAATGTCCGGTCGAGAGTAATGTCCGACCGCGTCGAACGAGAACTTCGCACGCGCCACCTCTTTCAGATCTGCACCACCACCACCACCACCACAAGTCACAAAACAAACACTACCAGCTAGTTAGCAAACAAATAATCCAAGTATCAAAGGTTATGCCAAAACAAAACACACCTAAATCAGCTGTGATGAGTCCCTCCCCCTCAAAATTGGGCCCTGCTAGAACCTCCCCTGACGGAGCAACAATGACGCTACCACCAGCGCTGACGACGGACTCTTCATTGAGTTCGTCGTCCCACTCGGGTAGGTAGTACTCAGAAGGAGGAGGATAATCTTTCCTCAGAGAAAACTGGCATGCTGAGATAACAAAGCAACCACCTTCTATGGCAATGTGCCTCACTGTTGGTTGCCACACTTCTCTATCATCTGAATTTGGTGCACAATATATTTCTATCCCTGTACACACAGAAACCATCTGAGACTGTTTCACTGGTCAAAATTCCTCTGCTGGGACAGAAAACTTGTTAGGAAATTTTGGATTGGTGAAAAAATCTAAGTATGTACAACATGTTTGTCATACAATTATATTAACTATTTAATTATTTGTGGACTTAATTAAGTGATCTAAATAAGTTAAAAATGCATGGACCACGCATTTGATATGAAATAATATACGTATCCCCTCCTTAGTTATGACCTCCACCGTTCTAAATTAAACACAGTTTTTACTTCTTCTCATTTAAAAGAAAAACGAAGGTCACATAAAAGAATAAGGAGATTTAGTTGAGGAAAGTCATAATACCGTTTTCCCTCTTGGTGTTCAAATTTGAAATTGAGGATCTAGAAATTGTTCGTAAAGGAATTACATACATATTTAGATATTCAAGCATTTCTATAATCTTTGATAATGCAATGTTAATGTTCTTGAATATTAATTACATGATCTAAGATGATGAATTTATATTATGTGAGTTATAAATTCCTATAAAACTGACCTTTAGCGTACATAGCTGTCCTGAGAAGAGGCATCTTGTTCTCCCAACAAATGACCGCGCCGAGCTTCCCGATCGGAGTGTCGAAAACCGGAGTCGTGGACCCATCTCCGAATCCCCAAACTATACGCTCCGCCGTCGTGGGCATAAATTTACGATGCTTTCCAAGGTAACAACCTAGTGGGTCGAAAAACAGAACCGTGCAGTATAATGTATATCCATCTCTCTCGATCACTCCCATCACTAGATACACCTTATAATTCCCAGCCATTGCAGCCAATCGATCGAAATCAGGACCTGCCAAAATGCCAACAAATACATTTAAAAAAGACAAACGCGATTACTGATCACTTCGAGGACACCCAAACAGTGAATCTCGTCTCGAGTTTGAAGTAAATATATATAATACCGGGGACATCAATAGCAGCATCGTAGTATTTTCGAAACTGTTCGGTGGCGGTGGACGTGAAGTGGCCGCATGTTGAACCGAAGTTCGATCCGCGGGGGTATCCGCCGATGAATGCTTCGGGAAACACCACCAGCTGAGAGCCGTTTGCGGCGGCTTCCGCCACCAGCTTCTCCGCTTTATCTGCATTAATATTTTCATGCATTTATAAATATATATTCGATTCATGCATATTTAAATAAGGGGGAGATACATTAGTATTGGAGATATATAGGAGATACGGACCGAGAGTGGCGGGGGTGTCGTAGAAGACGGAGGTGGCTTGGACTGCGGTGGCTCGGATAGTGGCTGCGGCGGCGGTGGTGTCTTTTACTGTTGGAGTTGGAGCTGAAGCCATATTTTTGAACTTGTTTTTGCTACTGTGAATTGATATATTTGGAGAGACATGATATATATATATATACACACATATATATATATATAGGAAAATAAATTCGGACAAGGTAGTGATGTAGACTTCAACAACTTGGTATTAATTAATGTAATAAAATGTCGTAGGGCTGCTTAATTTGTTTAATAAGAAGGTATGAATGATTGGTCTGCTTGGATATAGAATTGCAATGATAATTAATTTGATATATACTAGTTGTTGAAAAAGTAGGGAATTTGTTAACAAGTTTCCTCTAGCATCCAAGGTTATTTGTTGGCATGTTGCTAGTGTTGTAAGACCTTGAAAGGTTGGAAATTGGAATAGAGTGGTATATTCAAAGACATGGTAATGTAATGAATAAATGATGCAGATGTAACTAATAGGCCGGCGAGTGCTGTTGTAAGTTTGAGGTCAAATGTTTCAAGTTTGAATATGTACCACTAATATTTAAGGTTTTAAATGAGTCGAGCCGAGCCCGAGTATACGTATATATGATCAAACTTGTTTGAAATGATATCGAGCTTTAAAATGTATGTTTGAGCTTGTTTGATTACCTATCGAGTCGAGCTCAAATTAGCTTTAATCGAGCCGAACACGAGTCGAGCTCGAGCAGCTTGATATTTTTACACATGTTTCCTCAATTTTTACTTATCGAGTTCGAGTTCGAGCTGAACTTTAATCAAATATAAAATTATGTTCGAACTTATTTGATATGCTTATCGAATCGAGCTCAAATGAGCTTTTAACAAACGAATACGAATCGAGCATAGAGCTATTTGGTTTAATTGCTTTTCAGCCCTACCAATATCCCTAGGTGGATGCTACTAGAGAAAATTGTAAAAGTGGTCCCATAGGACATGTCCTATTGCAAAAATGGTCCCAATACTTGCAATTATGGTCCCAAATCAAAATTTATATGCAATATTGGTCCCATAATATTCAAATATGCAATATTGGTCCCATAATACTCAAATATGCAAACTTTTACAAATTGATTTTGGTTTCAAATTTGATTTTGATTTCAAATTTGATTCTTAATTTGCAAATGGGTTGAAAAAGCCTTGAGTTGGGCATCAATATACATGTGTATGAAATCATTTATTTTCTTTCTTTTTACTTTTTCTGCCGATATTTTTGTTTGAATTTAGTTGATTATTTGAAAGATTCTATTAGATGTGACTGAATTGTTTGCTCAACATATTTTGTGGTCTTGTCTTCTCTAAAATCTTTGATGTGGATTTTTTTACCTGAAAAATGTGATTTTTTATTTATCTCATTGGCCTAAAATGGAAGCTTTTTTACTTGTTCATAATTACTGGAGATTTCACCAAAATCAGTTTCTCTTCTTTCATTTTGTATTTTGATCTCATAATCTCATTTATCTCAAAACTAAATTGCATTCGAAGGTATCTTATTTTAGGCTGATGAAATTGCTTATTATTGCTTCTTATCTCGTGATTTTTCTAGTCGCATTTACAATTGTAAAAGTGGTCCCATAGGGCATGGGACCAATATTGCATATTTGAGTCTTATAGGACTAATATTGCATATTTGAGTCTTATGAGACCAATATTGCACATTTGAGTCTTATAGGACTAATATTGCATATTTGAGTCTTATGAGACCAATATTGCATACAAATTTTGATTTGGGACCACAATTGCAAGTATTTGGACCATTTTTACAGTAGGACATGTCCTATGGGATCACTTTTGCAATTTTCTCGGATGCTATTACACAACTTCATTGTCACATTTTATTTTCCAAATGTAATTTACACGTGATTTGCAGGATTACTACATAAAAATTGGGGTTTAATCCGTGCCAAGAAAATGATGCAAATGTCCTTGTATCTAGCTCCCTTGTTAATTAGTTGGGTGATTTTTTTAGTTTATTTTTAAAGAAAAAGTTATGGGTTAACATATGTTATTTCTTTATTTAAAAATAGGAGAATTGTCAATTCGGGACCTGAAAGATGGACAATTTATCGATTCAGGATCTGAAAGATGAAATTTTCAATCCAGGACTCGAAAGATGAAAATTCTCAATCCAATACCTCAAAAATCACGAATTTTGATTTATTTTTATTTTTTAAATAATTTTAACAATTTCTTTATTAGATTTAATAGATAATTAATGAAGGAAGTTTTATTGAAAATTAATATAAAATTAATTAAAAAATAAATAAAAATCATAGAATTTCCATCTTTCGGGTCTTGAATTGAGAATTTTTTAATGTCTCAGATTATTCTGCCTAAATTATCCCTACGAGCTATCATAACATCGATTGTGGTACTTATAAGGTTCTTCTCAACTCCCGAGTTCAACTCGGGAGTTGACTCTTGTTAAACTAATATCAATTTAAGGTTAGAATAGCAATCCATTGTTGAGAAGAAGAATTGTATTAAACAAAGATAGGCTAATTCAAAGCTTAGAATGATAAAATACAAAAGTGTGTGTTCAAAAATATCACAACTAAAAAATATACTCTTTTCGTTTTTATTTAAATGTTATTTTGGATGAATGCACACAAATTAATAAATTAATCAAATTACCTAATACACCATTGTGTGAATACATTAAATGAATAAAAGGTAGATATTTGAATGCATTAAATGAGGACAAATGTGAGAAAAATATGAATTTTTTGTCTCGAATTTGTAGAATGACACTTTTTTTGAAACATAATTAAAATGTCAGAACGACACTTATTCAGAAACGGGGAGAGTACAATATTCTTCTAACAAGTCACACACATTGTCGGATGCCACCATGGCAAGGTTCTTGAAAACTCCTATCAAATTTGGTAGCAAAATTCTTCAAAAAATAAATAAAAAATCTCACACGATATCTCTTCTCTCTCCTCTTTTTTCTCCTCTCTCTTTTTTCTTTTGACTCTCCTCCCACCTCTCTATTTTTCTTCTCTCTTGCGTGTGTGCGTGCGTGTGTATATTCATAACTAATTTTTTTTAACTTTTTTTAAATTAATATATATACTCTAATTGATAATGCATGAACCTAAATGAAAAAATTAAATTAAATAAAAATATAATAAATTAATTTTTTTTTTAAATAATCTTCCTGAGTTTGACTTGACTCCGTGGTTCTTGGTCCTGACTTCTGAATATTAACGTTGTGTTTCGATGCATATTAATTAATTAATGTAATACAATTACAATATTAATTGTCGAAATCAAATCGTGGGCGGCTTCCTTAATTTGGATAATTTAATGATAATTTTCAACTAGTTGGTAATGATAAGTTAAGTCTTACTCTTTACATCAAACCATAAATTAAAATGGTGGTCTCCTGTATATCAGACGTAAGGTATTATATTGTATGTCAAATCAAAAAACAGTATCATGTTTATTTTAGTGAAATTTATTTCTTCAAAAAAAAAATAGTGAGAATTATTGATCTAAACAAAATGAGGATAACATTTTTGTAATTATTACTATATTTTTTTGATTGAAAAAAGTATCAATTCAAAAACTGAAAAGTATCATAAATTTTCATTTGACCGAAGCAGTTTGGTACAATGGATATACCCAAGTTTTTGTCTAATTGAAAATGAACTCGTATATATATGTATGTATGTATGTAATACAAATATAAAAGTTGAATTAATCAATACATGATCTCATTTTCAAACCTTTATTTTTCAATCTCAAAATTATTCATTCAAACATTTTAATTGATTTATTCATGTATCATGCCACCTATGTGATTATAGAACAACTTTATCTAAATTATTAATTTCTGTAACAATGGACAAAAGTGAAGGATCAAATCGACCAAAATGAAGGGTTAAGGTGATTTACCCAAATAAAAGAATATGAATTACAATGAATTTATGTGCATCATAATGTATATCATTCTTTTTAATTCAGAAACTCAATTAATGAATTAGAAAAAATCTCAAACTTTGCTAGCTAGTTCATCTAAGTATGTTTTCGATCATTAACTTTTTTTTGTCATAATTAATATTTTTTTGATTGATTTATTTGGCTACCTTTTTAATTTTCTCCTCAGCATGCCTCTCAAATACTTGCAAGTCCTTTCCTTTTCATTTTCTTTAAATATTTTAGAAATTAAAAAAAAAGGATAAAATTTGTATCTCTCAAACTTTGTTAGTTCATTTAAGTACTTGTGTTCTCTATCCTCGAATCTTTTTTGGTAAAAAGTTTATGTGATTGCTTTATTTAATTTTTTTTATCTTTAATTATTTTAGAAATTAAAAAAAAAAGGATAAAATTTGCATCTCTCAAACTTTGTTAGTTCATTTAAGTACTTGTGTTCTCTATCCTCGAATCTTTTTTGGTAAAAATTTTATGTGGTTGCTTTATTTTATTTTTTTTTATCTTAATTACATGTAGAATTATTTTGATCATATATATTTGCCATAATATTTTAATTATAATAGCTATATATTGAGTACAGTTCTAAGTTTAACTTTTTTTCCTTCTAAATGTTGCTATTTTTAGAAGAAAAAAAAAGGCATTTATAAAGGGTTCAAATTTCCCGTTACACTTATCTATGTTTCACTCCGTGTTTCACTATAAAAATTATGATTTTAATAATATTTATTAAAAAATAAAAATTAATTCTAACATAAATAATCACAGTCAACATTTATCAACAAAAAAATGAATTAAAAAAGTTATAAAATTTAATTTTGAATAAATCAACCATAATAATGAATTATTAATTGAAAATTGAAAATTAAATACTAAAAAATAATTTTAAATCCTAATTGGGTGAGATGAACCCTAAAAAATAATCTTAAAATTAAACTAAATCATAAAAAAAATATAATTGAGGAAAAAAAATTATATAAAAAAACTCATAATTTGAAGTGTATGTAACACAAGAAGTGTAATAGGAAATCTAATTGATCTGCGTCAATGCCACATTAAACGCGGGTTATTGCATGATACAAATGGTAATAATCAATTGTTTAATTCGAAGAAGCTTCAGCTTTTCCAGATTCTGAAGTGAAAGAAACAGCTTTCATGGCATCATCCTTAACAATGAGGCTTAGGACTTCAGGTCTAGAGTAATGTCCCACCACATCAAATGCGAATTTCTCTCGAACCACGTCCTGCAGATCTGTACATCGTGTTCAAGGACGTGGAACAATTACATCTCGTATTTCACTTCAATAATAATTAAGTATTGGGAATATAAAGATGCAGTATTGTACCTAAATCAGCAGTGATGAGTTCCTCACCATCAAAATTGGGCCCTGCCAGGACTGTTCCTGACGGGGAAACAATGACGCTACCACCAGTAGAAATAATAGAATCTCGATCAAGATTCTCCTCCCGGCCTGAGACAACGTACTCGGGCGGGGGCGGATAATCTCCCCTCCGGCAGAACTGACAGGCCGAGAGAACAAAACAGCCGCCTTCCATAGCAATATGCCTCACTGTCGACTGCCACGTTTCTCGATCGTCAGCTGTGGGTGCGCAGTATATTTCAACTCCTGCAAATTTATGATTGTATGAGATAATTAACTAATTCATAATGCGAGATTTGATTTTTTTTCTATAAAATGCATAAAGTCGTTCGTTATTAGAGCTATGAAATATGGTCAGATCAACAAGTTTTAGAGTTGGGCTAAGATATGAAATTAGAGGCCCGACACATGCCAAATTGACCTGCCCATACCCAAATATTTCACGTGTTTGGCTCAGTTGGCAAGGTTGGGCCCACTAATTTTAACTAGGGCGATGTGTAACCCACCTTGCCTGACAAAAATCAACATGGGCCCACACTGCCTGATGTCGCGTGTTTGGCATGGTGGGCGGGTCAAGGCAACTAATTTCAATTAGTCAACTCTACTTTTTGGTTGCGTTGGCCCAATCAAAATTGACTCGACCCGATAGATTTGACAGTTCCAACTGTCACTTATCATATACATAAGTGCACCATAAGCAGTGCAAGTGTGCAACCTAATGAATTGGCAGAATTCGAATCATGACCTTTTCAGTGATCATGGGATCGATCACCCGATGCACCACTTATAAGATAGGGTAACTAACCTTTAGCGTACATGGATGTCCTCAAAAGCGGCATTTTGTTTTCCCAACAAATGACGGCCCCGATTTTGCCAATCGGGGTGTGGAACACCGGAGTCGTGGATCCATCTCCGAATCCCCAGATAACGCGCTCCACTCCTGTCGGCACGAGCTTCCTATGCTTTCCGAGGTAACATCCTTGAGGGTCGAAAAACAGAACTGCACAGTATAAGGTGTATCCATCTCTCTCGATCACTCCCATCACTAAGTACACTTTGTTCTTCCTTGCCATGCCACCCAGTCGCGTGACTTCCGGACCTAGATGAAACATTATGATATTATAAATATACGATACGTGCACGTAACACAACTTGTAACAGAGGATCTTAATTACCAGGGACATCAATAGCGGCGGCGTGGTATTTCCGGAATTCTTCTCCGGCATTGGCCGAGCGGAGACCGACGGAAACACCGAAACTCGATCCACGGGGATATCCGCCGATGAATGCTTCGGGAAACACCACCAGCTGAGAGCCGTTTGAGGCTGCTTCCGCCACCAGCTTCTCTGCTTTATCTGCATGCATGCATATTCATATCATATCATTCACTAAACTCATACAATTGGAACCAATAATTAATTATCTATGTGCATATAACAAGAGCTCGGAAACCATCAAACATAATTATCTCCCCTAAATAATCTAAAGATATTACTGAAATTAAATGGAAATATTAAATATATTTATGTTAGTGACCAAGAGTGGCGGGGGTGTCGTAGAAGACGGTGGCGGCTTGGACTACGGTGGCGCGGATAGTGGCCGCGGTTGAACTTGTATCGGAGCTCATACTCATCGATTTCGTTTTCATAATTTTACACAAACATACATACATACATACATACATACATATATATATATATATATATATAATCTATTAGTGGTTGAAGGAAAATTTGCTTCATTTTCCTAAACAGCATGCAAATTTCAATTTGTATAAAGTTCTTCATAAGTTTGAAAACGGTATTTTAAATCATATTTCGGCAGTCCGTGAATATTTGTCATGCATGAAATATATTTAAAAATTCCTATATGTGATTGTTGGATTTCATGTGGACAATGAGTCAACAAATTTAGTAAAAAAAATATCCAAAATTTCTAATTTGAACAAATTTAGCAGAACTTTTCATCTTACATTCTTACGCATGCAGGGGCGTCTGCTGGCCTCCCTCGCAATTTGGATTTCAATATTTTTTAGTTGAACATTAAATTTATATGAAAAGCCTACATCAAATTTCTAAATAAAATGATAAAGTATGTAAAATAAAAATAAAAATCCACCCTATTAAAGAGAAAAATTAAAAAGTTGTGAAAAATTTGTCCGACCGCATGCACTTGTAAGATTTTTTTTTTTTTTTTTGTGAAATTTGTGGGTAAATCATAAATAATATTATTTATTTTTGCCTTGGTGATGTGAATTGTGACATTAATTTATGTCAGTTTTAACATTTGGATATAATTTTGTTTCAATTTTTTAAGTTTAAAGTTATGGGTTTTTTCTTTCTTATCTTGTCTTTTTGTTTATTGTATTTGGATATAATAGTGGATTATAACAGCCAAAAGAAATATTTGAGGTATATAGTAGGATTTTTCATATAAACTTGCCAGAGTTTTGAAATTTTTGAAGAGATCGCCATGGTCTTGTGGGTTCTAAACGGAAATGGGATCACCTGTTGCAAATCCTGTTACATTCTCTGTTGCAATTCTACAATATTTTTATAATTTTTTTATTTTTTAATTTATTATGATTTATTTTAATTTAAATTTTCTATTTAGGGTTCATCCATCCCCGATTAGGGTATATTAAAAACAAATAAAAAAAATTAAAAATAAAACATAGTTATGCAATACTAAATACAACACAAATTGCAACAGAGGATCTGTACTGTTCTAAACGGTAAGAAGGTTAAAATTCGTATTCAATTTCATATTAAGAGGCACATTGATAATTTTATTAGTGTTTCATTTCTAAAATATGTACGAGGAAAACATTATGAATGTATTTGAACGTTTTACCTACGATATATCACATGAAATTGTGTGTTGCACTTTTTGTGTTATACTCCGTGTTGCATTTTTAAATTATGAGTTTTTCTTATATTATTTTTTCTTCAATTTTATTTTTTTGTGATTTCGTTTAATTTTATGATTGTTTCTTAGTGTTCACCCCGCCCAATTAGGGTTGAAATTTCATTTTACACTTTTTCATGTTTCACTCCTTATTTTATTATCAAATTTATGATTTTAATAATATTTATTATAAAATAATTTTTAATTATAACATAAATAATCATAGTCAAGATTTATCAACAAAAAATGAATTAGAAAATTATAAAACATAATTTTGAAAAAAAAATCAACCATAATAATGAATTATTAGTTGAAAATCAAATATTAAATATTAAAAAATAATTAAAAACCCTAATTGGGTGGGGTGAACCCTATAAACAACCATAAAATTAAATTAAATCACAAAAAAATAAAAATTGAAGGAAAAATAATACAAGAAAAACTCATAATTTAAAAGTGTAATACGGAGTGTAAGACAAATAATATAACAGGAAATTCCATGTGGCTCAATTAGTATTTGTAATTATTTTTTAATATTTAATTTTCACTTTTCAATTAATAATTCATTATTATGGTTAATTTTTTCGAAACTATGTTTTATAATTCTTTAATTTATTTATTTTATTGATAAATATTGACAACGGTTATTTATGTTATAATAAATAATAAATATTATTAAAATCATAAATTAAATAATTAAACTCAGGGTAAAACACGAAAAAAATGTAACAGAAAATCTCAACCGATAATATATAGCCCAAATATCACCTTTTGGCCATAATATTTTTTCCTTTCAAAAAAAGTCATTTAATGCTACCATACAAAAAAAAATACCTAACCTTTCAAAATCTTTTCAAACCCGATTTTCTGGCGCCGAAAAACTGTCTACGATTGACTTTTTGACATAGGCCCGGCCCGCTTTTTAACATCTCTAGTTTCCATTGTACTACAATTTTATGCTTTATTTTATAAATTTATTTAGGCAATTCTACAAAGAGGCACAAATCTTATTTTCATATCCCCAAAATTAAAGATAATAAAATATTTTTTAATATCATATTTTTTCCTCGTTGGAGGCTATAAAGAGATGAGATGTTGAAGAATAACGGTAATATCCAAAAAAATGGAAAAAAAAATGGGCTATAAGGTATAATAGAATTTTCAATTATTTTTTAATTTTATCGAGTCGAGCTGAGTTAGACATTTTTTAACTTAATACTTAGATCATCCAAATTATATGAAATTCGTATGTTGTCATTTGAAAATCCCATATAAATTAGGAAGAAATGTCCCTTTTAAAAAAATGTGAGAAATTAATAAAAAATAATAAAAAAACAGGATCTTTATTCTTTAGAGTCCTACATTGATAACTTATCATCTTTCGGGTTATGAATTGATAGTTTTAATTTTTAAACATTGAATTACTCCCCCCTTCCCATTTATATAGTCCCTATTACTATTTTGAGATTTTCCAATTATATAGTCTCATAATTATAAATAGTACTTCCTCCGTTTCTGAATAAGTGTCATTCTAGCATTTAAATTTTGTTTCAAAAAAAATGTCATTCTACAAATTCGAGATAAAAAAAAATCACTTTTTTCACATATTTACCCTCATTTATTGCATTAATACATCTATATTTAACTCATTTAATGTGTTCACATAAGGGTGTATTAGGTAACTCAATTAATTTATTAATCTGTGTGTATTCATCCAAAATGACATTTAATCGGAAATAGATGGAGTATTAATTTTTCATAGTAATATACAAATATACCCTTGTTAAGTCTTGGAAATTAAAAATCAATCTCTTAAATTTTTTAAAATCTTAAATTTTAAATAAGAGTAATATTGGAAGTGAAGCTTTAATATTTGATTTTTATAAATATTTTTAATTTACGAGAATAAAATAGAGTATATAATTAAGAGGGGAAGAAATAATAAATAACTTATCTTTGGGGTACTTAATCAATAAAACTCCAAAAATTAATGATAGGTGATTATGTGTGTAATAAAGATTGCATTTTTAATGTGTTTTCTTGAACAAGTAGATGAAGATGAGTGAGCTTTGATGGGGAATTCAAAACAAATTAATGGGTTTGTGGCGCAAAGAAACAAAATAAATATCTCGACGCGAAATTATAGATTGAAACATTCATAATAAGCAAAATAAAATAATAGTGTAGTGTATAGATAAAGCATAATAAATACTGCATCTCCAACGCAGTCAAATGCGAATTTAAGTGAATAATTTATTCATCTTCCACTGACAAAAATTAGGGATTTGGAATTTTCGATTTTGTTTTATAATTTGGGATTGGTCATCGTTTAGCTCACCGTCGTTCCCAACCAATTCCCTCAGTTTACCCGATCGCGAGGATGTCTCACGACCCGGATGCCACCCCCACCGACCCGCTCCTGGAAACCGGCTCATACATCGACCCCGGCCGGAATGACCCGGCCACAGCCGCCGCCGCGGCGGCGGAGCTGCCCCACCATCAGCCTGACGGGAATCCGGAGTTCGCGCCGGGCACGGTTATTGCGGCGGAGCCCATCTCGATGTACGTCCCCGGAGAGGACTCGGCGGAGGCCACGCCGCGCGCGGTGCGGCGGAGGAACCCTGACGAGATGTTGAAGCGGCCGAGCTGGCTGCCGGAGGACTGGACTATTGACCTGAGGGTGCGCTCTTCTGGAGCCACAGCTGGACTCATTGATCGAGTATGTTTATTTCTCGCTTTTTTTCTGTTGATTGTGTGTGTTTGATTGAGTGGGAGGGCAGGGTATCTTGTTGTGCCTGGCAGTTTGACCTAATTTTTTCGATATCTCGTTTGGGGCCGTTTTAAGCTATTGTTGGATTGATTGAATTTTTAGGAGGTTTGTAGTCGAATGCACATGATTTCTTGTTTATTTGTCGATATATAATGTAGCAATGTTCGTTATGTGCGTAGATTTTAGGGTTTTTTGGGGTCTCGGCTTGGAGAGTATGAATGTATGATAGGCTCGGTACAATTCATCTTGGAAAACTGTAGATTTTGGCCTGTGGAAAAATTAAATCGAGTTGAGCATTCCGTTGGAAGTTGAAACTTGAGAGAACAATTTAGATTAAGGCCAAACTTATTGGTGTTCATGGTTATTTACTCTGACGTGGCTCTTTACAAGTCTTCTCGAATTCAATCTTGAAGTTTAGCTGATTTTAGTATGGTAAAATGAGTTATGCTGAAGAATAATGTGCAGCACTGGCATATTTCCTCGATAAAAAATGAGTCTTGTTTGAGTATCATAAACTTGTCGGCTGCCGCCAAGCCTTGCTCTTTTTTCTTGGATGTTGTGTTTGTTGACTCTTCTTGAATTCAATCTTGAAGTTTAGCTAATTTCAGTATGGTAAAATGAATTATGCTAAAGAATAATATGCAGCGCTGGCATTTTCTTGATAAAAATTGAGTCTTTTTGAGTAACATAAACTTGCTGCCAACCCTTGCTCGCTTTTCTTGGATGTTGTATTTGTTGTGCTACTAGTGTTAGTTTTGTTGATTATTTATGTGGTTGGCATGTAACATAGTAGACATGAAGTATAGGTGCTTCTGATAGTTTGTATCCTCTTCCCTGAGAACATACTTGGCCTACTAAAGGTTAGTTTTTGGAAAGTTTTTCAATGTTTTCTGCGTGTGTGTCTGGGCGTAACGTGCATGCCAGCATGCCATTATACCATTTCTAACTAGGGTTAGTTTTGGAAAGTTTTTCATTTTTTCTACATGTGCGTCTGTGTGGTGATGTGCATGCCAGCTTGCCATTATACCATTTCTAATGCTAATGACACATGTATATCCTCACTTTGATTGCCGACATTTTGTTAACCTGGAATTCATAGTTTTGTCTTGTACTGTGTTTTACTCGGCATACCAAGGGTTACTTTATTTTTCTTGTGTTGTGTAGTTTTTGTTTCTCAAATGGAGAAAACACAAATTCTCTTCCTGATCGAGTTATTTTCTTTTTTAGAACTGAAATTGACGAGTAAGTACAACTCAATGTTTAATTGATTTCATCATCATTCTCAAAACATGGTTTTAATGTAGACCTTTTAACATTTTTTTTGACAACCTTGTTAGAAAGCTCATGGGTTTCTCTGGATCAAAGCTCAATGACCAAAGTTAAGTTAGAAAAACTAAAATAAGAAGAAAGCTAAAACCTTGTTTAGTGCAATAAGTTGAGTATGTGGGTGATGAAGGACTTTCGAGTTAGATTAACTTTTTGTGATTGTGGAGCTGTTTAGAGATTTAGCAGATAACTTTGATTGGTTATAAAATTTTATTATTTAGAAATTTTTACCATCCTTATGCATTTCTAACTCTTTGTGGCGTCCTTCTACCCTTCTTAAACACTTCATCCTCTTTAATTATGCACAGTCATCGCTCGTGTCTTCTTTGAAAATTTCGCACTTAAGGCATTTTTCTAGTATTTGCTACTTCTTTGCATCATTTCCTTCCGATTCCAACTTGTTGCTACCTGTTTAATAATATGGCTCCTCAAAAGAACTTAATTGATTTAATGAGCTGGACAAGATTTGGTACTTTCATCTTATGTAAGACACGCGAGAAGAGTATAATAAACCTTCACTTGTTAAGTTTTTAGGTCAAAATAGGTAATGGAATTATGTTACAATGAAATAGTAACATAATTAAACTCTATAGAAAATTACCTTATATTTGTTAGTCAATTATTTCATAAATATATACTTGTCAATTCTGGATGATTCCGTATCAGCACACATAGATGTAATGGCTTTTTAAATCTATCCTTGGACCTGCTGTTAATTTTTTGGTGCACGGATACTTTTCTTGGATAGGATATTGATGTTCTACGTGTTATTGTACTTAAAAGATTGGACTAGTGGTTAATCTCTCAAACCTGGGCTCATCCCTTCCTCCTGGGGTGCATAAGAACTTTGTAATCATGCTCGTAGGTACCTCAAAACTTCATTTATGCCGTTGGACCATCTACCCTTTAATGACAAAACTTTATCCTAATGAGAAGTTGAAAACGTCAAGTTTAACTGATAGTCTGCTAGAGTAAAAAAATGTTGAATCTGCTTCTCCTTGCATGCCTTATGCAAGAAGTCAAAGGAATATGGATTTCGTGGAGGAAATAATTGTTGGATCTTTAAGTTAATAATCTTTTGGCAAAATGTATATACAGAAGGACTGGATATTATGTATGGTGTCTAATTTTGTTTGCAGTGAGTTGGGGTTGAACTATTAACTACTGCCGGTAACTCACTTCTGAATTTCTATGAGTTTTGTTTGCATGTATGTTGTACAAAACTGATGGTGTTCAGAAAAATAGTCTTATGAACTCAAGGTAGATTTAACTCATTTAAGATAGAATGTTCATATTTTCATTGTAAACTTGTAGGGTTTTTTGCATATAAGCTATATTTAAAACTTGATAGTTTTTGAATTAGTGATTTTTCCAGAGGATTGAATATTATTTGACATGAATCGGAGTTTGAGTTGTGAATCGGCTGCAAGTAGCTGTCGAAACCTTCAACTCATGATCCCGGGAAAAAAAAAAAGTTTCTAGGGGAAGTATCAGTCATATTCAGAAAATTTTTAAATTTTATTTCCAGAAACATCTCCCAAAAACAGCCCCTGTTGACATTTACTTGTTCTTATTTTAAAAAATAATGCATATTCAGAAATGGTTTAATCATGTATAATCTTCGGAGATCAATGGGATTTTTTTTATATATTAGAATATTTTTGGTTGATTGGTGATTTGTATATGATATTACTCTTCATTTGGGAATAGATCTTGATACTTGTATAATGGTTAAAGTTGTCAGTTCATTTTACATGGCAATAATGTTTTCAATGATCACGAATTCTGCAGTATTATGTCGAACCATCGGGGCACCGCAAATTCCGTTCGAAGATCGAGGTGCTTCACTATCTGGAAACAGGAAGTAAACCAAAGAGAAAGTCTTCTGAAACTGATACTACCGTGAGTAAAAAAAACTATTCATAGATTTTGGCATCACCAACCCCCTGCTGATAAATTCATTTAGTCTTTTTCGTTGTTCATGTTCGGTGCTTATTCCTTGTGCAGCCTTCTGTGAGCCCTGCAAGCCAAAATCAAAGGAAGTCCAAAACGAAACGCAAGAAATCCGATGGTGCAAAACCACCACATGTTCTCAACGGTGTCCCGGCAGAAAACGCCCAACAGACGTGAGCTGTGTGGACGGTAAGGCCGAGCTCGAGCATGATGGTGCATATCACTTCTCTGAGACCTCTAACTGAAAGCGCTTGTGTTTTTGAGTTGCTATAATTCGGCATAGATTCAAACATTGGTGGTGTAGACATTTTGCTTGTTGCTTATATAGGATTCACATATTATTGTGCTATTGTTTGTGAGCTCTCTTTGAACTAGATTAGACTTTTCTTTTGTAGGGCATGTGGAATGTCAAGAAAAATTACCTCTGTATTTGAAATTCTTTTGGGAAGATATCTATGTTAAAAACATTTTTTGGGGTAGAACTCTTGTAAAATGCTTCATATTTCATGCATGAATTTTACTTGGATTTATAATGGATTTCGTGCAATATTTGTGGTAAAATGGGTGCTACAGATTATTTGTTATTTATGGACAAAAATGTGTATGAAAAGTAATAATATTTGAAGTCAAAATTGGTGTTTGTCTTCACATTTGTCTGTTGCAGGTAGAAGTATTTAGATAGAAAAAGGTGCAGGCAATATTATTTTTGTAATTTTCTATATTTATATTATCTAAATATTTTTTAGGGTAATGTTATTTGGCCATATGTGTTGCCGACCATAATTCATAATTAAGATATGTATTGAACATATGTTAGCTTTGATTATTAATTAATACACCATTCGTTTCATTTTGTTTGTTATTTTAGTTTTTTGTTTGTATGTTAAAATGTTTGTTGTTTTATATATTTTGGCATCATCTATCTCAAATTTAACCTTATAAATATATGGAGAGATAAAAATTTTCAATTTTTTAGGAAAATATAAGTGACTAGTATTTTATGTAATATAAAAAGGAGGGATATATTAGTTCAAAAAATTAATTATTAATTCTAGATTAAAATTCTAAAACAACAAACAAAATAAATCGGAGGGAGTATAATTTTATACTTATAGCCATTTTAGGAAGGAGTTGACTTGTATTTTTTAAAAATTCAAAATTGATTTAAAAATCTCTACAAATATATTTATGGATTATGAAGAGATTTTTCCTAATCAAAATTAAAAATAAAAAATTTAAATTAATATCTAACAACAATTAATATATTTTATTAATAAATTTGATTATTGTGTGTTTTAAAATTTCTAAATAAAAGATAATGAAAATTCACTCAACAATATTTTAATTAATAAAATATATTAATTTTCGTTAGAGATTCATTTGAGTTTTTAATTTTGATTAGGGAAATTTTTTTTACTATTCATAAATATATTTATAGAAAATTTTAAATCAATTTTAAAATCCTTAATTGATTATTTTTTATTTAAAACATGCTTTACTTATGAATTATAACCGATCACACATGTGGCCAAATACCATTCCCGATATTAATTTGCTTACACAATTTTGATCATAAATTATCTGAAAAACTATTATTACTCATATTATGTTTGGATAATCGTACTATTTTCTCTCATTCATATTTGTCTCTCCCAAATTTACTTAGCTCTTCCATGTGTTTGTCACACATAAAAATAGTGAAATAAAATGAATATTGACAATTTTATAGTTGGTAACTCGATATCCACAATGATTGAAATAAGAATGGAATTAATATTCATGAATTAATTTTATTATTATAATTTATAATTAGTAAATAAAATACATGAATTTGTATAAATTTATTCTAAAATAATAAAATTACTCTTCAAGAGATACCATTATATTTTTAAAAAATATATTATTAATATTATGCGATTTTTAGTTTTATTAACATTTGTGAAAAATCGATTATCCTTGTAGTAAATATTTCACCAATGATTAGTGAGTTTTTATATATTATGTAAAAAAATCTATAATATATTAATATTAGTAGTATTTTTTAATTATTGTAGAATTTGATGAACCATAAATAAATTAACAATACGATGGTGTTCTGACTTCTAAGCTATTTTAAATTTAGTTGAATTTAGTTGCCATGTTTATTAAATTTAATTTAAAATATAAAAGGCATAAATTAAATTGCAAAAATATGGGGAAATTCTATGCTACCCCGGCACTATCTAAAATGCCACAATAGGTGTTGTGTAGTATCATAATAGACCTATTATGACACTTAAGATGGTGCCCTGGAAGTAGCATGGAATTAGCAAAAAATATGTGCTATTGTTGACGTTTCTCATTGTAGCATTTTTGGAAGGAGAGAGAGGAGAAGGTGAGAGAGAGAGAGAGTCCAGCATCTGCTGCCTGCCATTACTGATTCCAACAAATTCTGAATTCAACCTCTGCCAATTTGTCCCATTCATGTTCATTCCCTAACTTCAATCAGTTTGATTTCACTCGAAGTCTTCACCTCAACGCTGAAACAAACAGTTCACTGAATTTTCCTTCAATCAAACAAAAGTAGAAGTTTTGGTAAAACTTGACACCTTGCGACCAAACAAAGCCTTCGATAGTTTCAGAAACCCATTTCAATTTTGTTGATTTTCCCCTTTATTCAGATGCTGTTCGTCTCAAATTCGAGTTCTGATCTGTAAGTTCTCTTCTCGACTTCAATTCGTTTTTATGATTTAGAAACTGGAACAGAAATGAGGAATCGGTATTAGAATGTAAGTTTCGATTTAGCTAATTTTGGCCTGATTTTTTTTTCTTCTTCGAAACCCTTCTTTTTCTGTTAATGTCGAAAATTTAGTAGAATCGGGCATTGTTATTAATTATCACTTGCTTTTGAATAATGTAAGTTATTTAAGTAGGAAATGAAGGGGATAGAGTTCATCACATGGGAAATGGAAAAAAAATTTGGCGATTCTGTATGATGGGTGTTAATTATCTTCATTTAATTTCTCTAGATTTAGTGTATTTAATTTAAATATTTCATGAACTCTGTGTGCATGTATTGTCTCATCTGTTATCATGATTATTGGTTAAAAACTGTTGTGTGGCCTCGGTTCTAACTTTGTAAATTTTGTGCTTGTGTTTTGTTTTTGCATTTTCTAAAGGTTCTGTGAAAGGCAATAGGTCCAAGGAATAATGTCGAGGCCAATGCTGCTCGTTTTTCTGTTGCTGATACTGATTATTACATCCCAATTTGAATGGAGGCAGCAATTAGTAAGTGATATGGACACAAATCCGGGGGAGTCTCAGAAGCAGCAACAGATCTCGAAAAGGGAGGAAGGTGTCAAGGAAAAGGTAATTTGTAGCTTCCTCTAATCTTTATCCATTGGTTCGTATCCGTGTTAAGTTGTTATAATGAATTAATACTGTGTGTTCTCTTGTCATTGGTTGGTATGCAAAAAAGGGCATGATGTCGTTTTTAAGGTTATATATGTTCTATGTATATTTTGTTTCCATGTCAAGCAATTGTAGTGCGCATGATTTGTTGGATGCGTAGTGGTTCGTGAAAAAAGTAGATTCCTTTTGGTTCTAAGGTTATATATGTTCCTGACTTCTATCTATGTCCCTCTCTGTTACGGTGACGTCTAGTATCTGTCGCATTTCGCATTTGCATTGGCTTGAAAGTGGATAAAATTTATCTACAATGGAAGAAATCAAGCAGTTTCTTTTTTCCTATTTGCCTGTGATCTGTATTCAGAATTAATTGCCTTGTAATTTTTCCACACGTGCACATGGCGTGTATGACTGTATCCTACTCAATGCTCATTCTAGTTCATATATATCTATATTTCAGTACGTTGTCGTGTTTGAGGTAACCATACATGTGTTAAACCTTTAAAGGACTATACCAGAAGTGCATATCAGCCCACCCCTAGAGTATTCATTTCACCTGGCCAAGAACTTCTCCACTTTACAGTGTCTATACGGATTCCAGATTTTTCCTTTTGTCGCATTAGGTGATAAAAACAAATTTCTTAAGGCATACATAATCAGATTAGGAAAATTATCTGAATATAGATGCCTCGGATCATCTACAGTTGAAGCAACATTTTCCGCCCATTCTAAATTTCTAATTATCACATCGGTAATTATGTCCATGTGTGCACTTCTTAGATACAAATTTGTCATTCAAATAAGCCTCCGCATTTCACAATGTTTAAGTTCCCTTTTTATGTGACACCTTTCATAGATTTATCTTCTTCTTTTTTTGTCTTAATGAGCAAATGCTGTATAAAACTGTTCAAATGACTCTGTTAAAGATTGATCGTTTCGGAATTTCTAACTTGTAAAATCTGATCTTTGATTTTACCATATGTTATCTATGTTCAACAAGATGGAAATGCAATTTTTGTGAATTATGTGATTGCAATGGTGCTGAGCTGTAATTTAGCCCACAATTGCTGCAATGAGAACTTTATTTTGCCAGAAAGGGTGTGAAGGTGTTGCTCAACCATCTGTTTGCTTTTGGTGCCGTTTGATCCTTCACATATGTTCTGCATAAAATCAAAACAAGATCTATTACTAGTGTCTGAAAGATACAAATTTGAATATGAATCATGAAAGCAAGTAGAAATGCACTTCCACTGGACAATGCAACGCAGCACAGCCTAGGACAGTGTTTTGTAGAAAGAAATGACCTTTCAACAATATACTCTCTTTAATACCCTCCCCCCAAAAGCAAAAAAAAAAAAAAAAAAAGAAGAGAAATGAACACTGACTTCGGTACTTTTCGCACCTAGCTTTGAGCACAGGAGTGCAGCTCCTGGCTAGAGGTACAATTGAGCCAAATCTAGTCAATATAGGTCTAGGCTTAAGCTCAACTTGATTGAAAGCCTCGGAAAAGCTCAAAAATTTGCCTCCAAACTCAATCAGGCATTCAGGCTTACATTATTGAGCTCAAGATCAACTTCATGGTTGTAGAAATAAAAGAGGTAAATATATTTATATTCCTTAATTGGATGAGCAGTAACAGACTGGGAGTTCTTCTGATGTGGCACTCATCCATGGAAATTGAGTCTTATTACAAGAAGAGTCGTCATTGTTAGAAAATTTGCTCTCCTCTGTGCTATGACCTATCAAGAATAAATGGACTACGGGGGAGGATTGAAGTCCAAAAAATGAAATGATGTTTCCTGTGTATGGAGAACTGATGTAACATCTGTTCTGTCAAACGGGTTCACATCTTTATACATGTTCTCATCCTGCAATTGAATTAGTCTGATATTTCTCCTAACTGAATTAGGTTATAAATCTCGACTTCTGAAAAGTTGTACTGTGATTGATGAATCTCATATCCACCAAGCTATGGTGCATTTATGAATATGCCCTTCTTGTTTTTATATTCGTGTGGATCCAACTAGACGCAAAAACATATTTCTGAGAACCTGTGTTCATCTTCGCCTGCAGATTATATTGTCACAGGAAAAGAGCATCCACAAACTGAACGAGCTTGTTAAAAGTCTTAGGGAACAACTACAGCAATGCCGGAGCAGTAATGAAACATCGAATGGCACGTTCGGCTCGTTGGCTGAAAATGTCATTGAGCTTGAGCGACAGCAAATTCTGGAGGACTGAACAGCGCCCTTCAAGTTCTTTGTATTTGTCTAATGCTTGTGTATTATTTGAATAGTATTTTTTTTTTTTCCCTGTGTAGGAGCTTTTCTTGAATTCTAAACTACCTTATTCTAAATCAAAAGTGCCTCTGGTGCTGGGATGTGAATTTCCCATGTGTTTTGTGTTAATAGCCATAATTTTTTAAAAATTGCATTGAAATCTGATTTGAGAAAGTAATCTAATTCCTTATTTTAACTTTACCGTTTGTTTCATTTTTTTATGTAATATGGAAAGGAATCATATTTTTCAAAACAAGAAAAAATGTGCAATTTTCGTAGAATGTGAATATGTATTCTTATTCTGATGTTAAATGGTTTCATTGTTCGATTCTTCATTTATTATTATTTTTTTTTTATAAATTATTATTAAATTTGGATTCATATTTTTTGTAACTCAAAAATAAAAAATGAATTTTTTAAATTGAAGAAATAAGATTTATTATTATCTTTTTTTATTAATACTAAGTTTGAATTAAAACATTTCAATAAAAAAAATTGAGTAAAATAAATAAAATAGAAAAAAAAATTTATAAATAAAAAAAGAAATTCAAAAAATGTGATACTTTTTTTATTGATGAAATTCTGACCAAAATTCGACTATTTCATCAATCAATTTTTGTCATTTCTATTAAAATTTAACAATAATATCATTTTTGAGACAACCTTGCAGGTTAAACAATGACCATACCATTGTTAATATAGATAACTTTGACTTCCAATTTAATAAAAAAAATATTTATATAGATAATTTTAATTTCCAATTCAATACAAAATATTTGGATCAACAATATAATATTTTTCTTAATTATGAACTATTGGTAGTATGAAATAAGATATATATATATATATATATACATATATTATATATTTAATTATCTACTCTTATTTAAATTTAATCCAATAATAAAATTGGAATCCTAACAATTTCTTTGTTATGTTCTAAACATATAATAAAGATTATGTTTTAGTAATCATTTTTCTCAGAATCACATTCCCAAAAATCATATTCCCAAAAAATTTTACTTTCTTGTCAACCAGTTTTTTTGTTTATAAATGTTGATTATGATTATTTGTGTTATAATCAATTTTGTTTTTGTAATAAATATTATTAAAATAATAAATTTAAAAATAAAATATGGAGTGAAACACGAAATAGTGTAACAAGAAATTTCAACCCTCTGTGATAAGTCTACTACAAGACTATAGCCACACACATGGAATTTCCTGTTACACTTTTCGTGTTATACTCCGTGTTATATTTTCAAATTATGAGTTTTTTTGGACTTTTTTTTCTTCAATTTTATTTTTATGTGATTTAGTTTAATTGTATGATTATTTTTAGGGTTCACCCCACCCAATTAGGGTTTATAATTATTTTTTAATATTTAATTTTTAATTTTCAATTAATAATTCATTATTTTGGTTGATTTTTTCAAAATTATATTTTTCAATCTTTTTAATTCATTTTTTTGTTGATAAATGTTGACTATGATTATTTATGTTGTAACTAATTTTTATTTTATAATAAATATTATTAAAATTATAAATTTAATAATGAAACACGAAATAGTGTAACAGGAAATTTCAACCGATAACCACAACCACGCCATATTATGCCCAAACAGCCTCATAGACTTTGCGTTTTGTTAAATCATCACCTTATGTACAATCCGGAATAAAATATATGCTAGATATAAATATAAAAATGATATTAAAAGACATGGATGGAATAAAAATTTAATGAAATAGATAAAGAACGTACACAACTCCAATGTTGGTCAAAAATCAACATATAAAGATAAACTTACTTTATGTGAATATAAGACCTGAGATTATTCTTGTTGTTAAAGAAACTTTCAAATAGAAATGGCGGAATTAAAATTGTGGAAAACTAAACTAAAGTGACAAATCTGTTGAGCTAGTATTTAAAGGTTACATATTTTTTGGATTCAAAATCCCCACAAATCGAAGATTTAATAGCAATATGTTTGGAGTTTATTTTCGTAGCTTTGCTACGTTTTAAGCTTTTTTAACTTGCAGCCGCTACCGAAATGTGCACTGGGTAAATCCTGTCCCTGTGTAATAGCCTGTAAATCACACAGGAGAGATGGCAGGTCAGGTGTGACAGACTCACATCTAATGGTGTTGGTAGTGTGAATCGAACTTGAGACTTTTGGTCTCAAGATAACACCACTCCATCACTAAGCCACCCCCAAGGGGACGTTTCAAGTCTTTTATGTTATCACTTGGTGCGGTGTCACTATGAGTTTTATTAATTTTTCTTCAATTTCAAGTTCTTGCAGTTTAGTTTAATTTTTTACAATTTTTAATTATAGTTTATCCCACTCAATTAGAATTTATAATTATATTTTATTATTTAATTTTTAACATTTTAGTTAATAATCAAGTTTTATGGTTAATTATTCAATAACCAGAGTATATAGTTTTTTAAAATATGAATTCTCAACAATAAATATTAATTAGAATTAATTACATTATAAAACACATTAATATAATAGTAAATTTGATGATGAGACATAAGAATGGAACGAAGAAACTGGATTAGAGAATCTCACCCCACCAAATATACCAATTTCATTAGTACGAAACATTGCATTTGACACATAATATATTGATTTATTAAGGTTACAGTTTTTTTCCCTTTTCTTTTCTTTTCTTTTTCTTTCCCCTTTCCCTTTTTTTTCCGGGGATTTTTTTTTCGCAAATACTCTTGTACATAAGATATTCTTCAGACGGTCAACGCATTGACCCGGTCAAAAACGTTGACCAAGAAAATCGTTAAAACGGGTGATACTTTTTTTTAATTTTGAATGATATTTTTCAGTGTTTCGATTGATACTGATTTTAACAGTCTTTTTTTTTATTTTTATTTTTTTTCTGGCTAATACTTTTTAGTGATACAAATGAAACTTTTAGACTTTGAAATGATACTTTTAAATATTATGAATGATACTAATTTTGATTATTTTTTTATTCAATGCATTGACCCGATCAATACGCGTTCACGATCTGATGTGCACCTGCACACAAGACTTGATTTTTTTTTTTTTTTTGGGCTTTATGCGATTGCTTTGTTTGTTTGCCTTATATTAATTAAGTTTGGAGTTTTATAGTTGATCGCTCCATTCTACTTTTTCCGACTCTTATGTTTTCTGATTTGGGCCTTGTCTATTTGGACGTGTTATACATATGTTTTGTGCAAGACGGTTTGGTAAGTCGGTTTAAGATTTAGATTCAAATATAATTAAATACTAATAAAATTGTAAATTTAACATTGAATAGGAATTTCATAAAGATCTTGATCTATCTTAAAAATTTTAACATGTAAAACGATCTCACGTGACACAAATTTTTGTCCATATTATATTATATATATAATTAAATAGTTAGTTATTTGTCTTCAACAATTTACAATATTGGTAGGAAGAGTTGCGATTTCTGGTAACCATCACTACCTAAGAATTATAATGGACAAATTCTTCCATCCAGATTCTTCCATCCAGGGCTTCAGGTACCCTGTTCAAAAAAGAAAAATGATGCCCCATATCTATTATGACTTTGATAAAATAGTTTTATTTTTTAAAAATTAAGTTTGTCAAGTATATCACTATTAAATAATATTGTAAGATAATGTATTATATTTATGAAAAATGTAATGCTTTATTATATTAATATTTATTTATTTTTTCAAATATTTTTCTTTTCATTGTTAACTTTAGTTTTCTCCTACTTTTTTATTGGTTTATTTTTTTCAAAATGCATTGAGAAAACATGGCATGAGAAATAGTTTTTGAACAATAATAATAACTATTTCAAATAATAAATAAATCTACTATTTATATTTTTAGAAATATCATTTGTGTAAAATAATAAATATTAATATACAAATTACATAATATATAAAATATACTTATTATATGTTATTAAAGTATAAATATATATATATATATATATATATTAAATGAGCATTAGCATGTGAACATAGGGAAATATATGTGAATATATGACAAACGGGATTTTCACCCTATTCCCGAGCATAATTCGTCCGTTTAAGATGCTCTTTTTCTTTATTTCCCTATTTAAATGTTGTTTTTCTGTTAAGTCGTATAATAAATGTGTATAACGTATCCGTGTGTGTTTCAGGGCGAATCGAGCGGGTTGAGCCTCCAAGGAACAGAACAAGATGCGACCGGGCACAGTATTGGCGCGAGTGCGCGTTCAAACAGAAGCCCAGAAAGCATATGTTGAAGCGCGGCCCGAGCACAGAGGCCCGAGACGCGACCAGCTCAGTCGCGCCACTCGGCGCGACCCGTGCAAGGCCCGGCGCGAGCACAATGAGGGCGCGACTCGGCATTCACTCAGAGGGGCCAAAAGGACGTGTTGAGGCGCGGCCCGTGCACAGGCCAGGAGGCGTGATCCGACCGAGCAAAAAGGAGCGCAACCGAGCCCGTGTCGCGCCCCAGTCTTGTTCCGGATTTTAGCCCTTTTTCCCAGTTTTGCTTTTGTTGATTGCAGCTGCAGCCGCGACGTTTGGAAGATTTTTTCCTAAGTTGAAGGCGAGAAATGATTATTGTTTTCTAATAATAATCGTTACATATGGTTTGATTGCGGTTTGCACTTATAGAGGAGAAAAGCTCACACAATTTACAGAAAAAAGATTATCAACGGTGTTGATTGGGTTTGCAACGGTTCTGATTTGCTGTTGTATATACCCATGCTGGGCTGGCCAAGATCTTCACAATCTCATTACTACCAATATTGAAAAGCTTGGGATTTTCATGGAAGGTAGGTACATTAATATGTCACAATTTTTGCAATTTAATTTAATATTAATGTAATCTTTTGCCTAATTAGGAAAAAGGGGTTTGAGTAAGTTAAGTTTTGCATTTTTTTTCTTTATATGTAATTTTTGCCAAATTGGGAAAAGAGGGTTTGAGAAAGTTAGTTGTCTTGTCGCTTTTAGCAAAATATGATGAACACAAAATTTGGGAACCAAATCAAGATTGGAGGGGAATATGAGAAAAAAAAGGATGTGATGGTTGGAGGCAAAAGAAAAGCTCAATTTGTTTGAATAAAAATAATTTTTGTAAAAAAAAATGAAATTTAAACACTTGTTTGTTCATATATTATACCTACACGATTTGAATTTGGAATGATGAATTCCAGGTTTTGCGCGGGAATATTTTGAAACTATGAATGAGACAAGCCATGAAGCTAGAGCATCAATGGTTGGATACAAAGCCATTCTTAATTCAAAAGCCACCGAAGAATCATTGGTTAGTGAAAATAAATATCTCGAGATTATATATAAAATTTCCATCAATATAATTGAAGTATGCATGTATTTCAAAATTACAATTTATAGGTTAATTTCGCGAAATGGGAGCCTCACATGGTAAATTTAGGTACTGGCACCCATGGGACCAATACCTTAAAATCGAAAGTTTGACTAGAGAATGTGCATACAGGATCGATGCACTGAACACTTGTCTCAACTCAGAGATGCAGGTATACCTATATATGTAATATCGTATATTCGTACATAAATATTAAATATATAGTAATGAACAATTAGGTCAGTATCGTGAGAGTGCTTGTTTTATTTCAAGGGTAAACTAACCCATTCCCTTCCAACCTAAGGGTCAATTTCAATTTTATCCTCTTAAAATTAAGATGCAAACATATGTGGTCCCAATTCTTGTACTTTTTGTTGCAAGTTTCATTTTTATTTGTTACTCTTTTGTTCTAAAACTTTCAGAAAAATAACATTTTTAGTCTAAAAACTGTTAGTATTGGGACCAAAAATAGGTTGAAACTAAAAGGTCAATTTTATGAAAAGGAACCAAAAATGTAAAAAGAAAAAAAATACCTCGACCAAAAATTAAAAGAATTGGGAATACGTGTGGATCATATTCTTACCGGATTAAAAGTGAAATTAATTTTGCAACCTAGTTATTGAATTATATTTTGTGCAAGTGCCACTAGAATTATTCTTATGGGATCAGAAGTAAAATTAACCGTGCAACCTAATTATTGAACTATATTTTGTGCAAGCGCCCCCTAGAAATCCGAAGGAAGATGAAAGAAGCATGCACAGAGATGAGTTGGGAATGCAGCAATGCTTTGAGAGAGCTAGCAGTGGGAATCAAAACGATGACTCAGTCATCGCCCGCTGATCCCCACACGAGGAAGGTAGAGTCTGCAGCTAACGATCTCAAATCGTTGCTGCAAACTCCGATGTGGCCGGGCAGCCAACTTCTCGATATCTGCCCGGCCACGATGGTTGCATCGCTGCTCATAGAAACCGTCTCCTGCACAGACTCTGTTCATGAGCTTGCTTCCTTGTCCAAATTCAAGAATCCAAGTGCAATAACACCTGATCAAATGGGGCAGGAAAATGTGACAGTCATTCCTGTTGATATTGTTAATGAGAGAAATGTGATGATAGTAGTCCCTCTTGATAATATTGAGTCTATTGATAGATCCCATCAATCTAGTAATGAGTGAATTCATAGGCAATGCTTTTTTTTTAATAAAAAAAACAAAAGTTTGAAGTAAATTGTTGTATGTGATCAATTCAATAGAAATAAAATAGTGAAATTAATGTATTTTTAGTCAAATTTTATGACCAGCATATCCTTTCGTGTTAAAATGAATATTTCAATTTTTTTTAAGAGATGAGAAAATTAAGAACATGCAACAATAGACAAAGTTAACAATACGAACATCTTCACTATTCACTAAAGATTGATTTAAAAAAAGAGGAAGAAATGTTATGAAACAAATACAATCAAATATCAAACATTATAAATTTGGATACTTCTTTCGATCCAAAAAATATAATATTAATTAAAAAAATGTGACTGCCTTTTAAAAAGAAAACAATATTTTTGTATTTTTTAAAAATAAACATGATACTTTCTACTTATCTAATATAAACCTTATATGCATTCAATTCAATGTACATGAGAATTCACCCATGAAGAATAAGATTTAAGTTTCGATTCTACAAATGTCTACTAAATGACCGATCAAGTTTTCAAATCATATATACATATATATATATATATGTATATGTATATATATATATGATTATATTAAAATGAGCATCAATGTTTCGTGTGTAAATGTGCGTAATATGTTTATTTACTATAATTTTATTGTATTTTAGTGCTAATTATTTATTTTAATTTTTATTGATTATCTTATTATATTTTAGTGTTAATTAGCATTAAAATACACTAAGATAAGCAATAAAATTGTAATAAATAAGCATAATGCACAATTTTCACACCAAGCACAATGCTCATTATAATCCACCCCTCATTGTATATTATACGGGTTAAAATTTGTGAGATGCATGGTTCAAGATTTGGATTCCAATATAATCAAATACTGTAGTCTGTACTAACAAAATTACAAATGTAGAAATCAATACGAGATTTCTTCTGAATTTTGACTCATCTTATAAATTTTGACCCATAAAATTATCTCATATAAATTTTAGTACAAATTATATATATATATATATAGTCAGTTAGATATTTGTCTGGAACTAATAATTTTTAGATTTAATTTTTTATTCAAAAATGTACAGTAGAATCGATTATATTATATTTGATTTTTATTTTTGTAAAAAACTTATCACACTATACCTCGAGATTTCCATTAATCCATGAGATATAAGAGTCCAATTTACCTTTTAATATGCATTATATTTCATTTGTGGGACTCCATGTGTGTGTGTGTGTATATAACTTAGATGCCGGGAATAATTAATAATTAAGAATGGTTTGTGATAATTAATATTTCATATATATTTATATATGACAACATCAATATATATTAAATGTTATATATATACATATATAACGTTGGTTTAACTAATTTCAATTGTGATTAAGTTTAATTGAGTTGTAACGAATACATCTAACTTTATTGAATTTGTTATTATATATAAGAGTTGAGAATAAGGTAAAGGCAATAAATTACTCGAATTGAAAAAGGATATATATATATATATATATAATGAAGATGATTATAAGTTTCCTGGTAATGGGTGGAGCAATATTCTTGAGTGAAAGCGTGGCGACGAAGAAATCGACATTGTTGGAAAGCTCAATTTTCAAATGTGAAGAAGCAGCTGATTGTGATAAGAAAATGAGAAGAGAATGTAGGGATACGATTGTTAATAAAATATGTGACGGCTCGAGTAATGTGGAAAGCTTGCTCTCCGATTGCTGTGATGATCTGATGATGAATGTTGACTACGATTGCTTTTCGACTATAATGTACAAAGAGGCCGAGACCAAAGGTTGCATACACGTCCAAAATCCACACTATATCACACTTTTAATTTGGCGTTATTGCACCGATAGATCATAGATCTATATCACACTTTTAATTTGGCGTTATTGCACCGATAGATCATAGATCTTAGGTAGGCAGGTAGATGGATCTACAATCCATGATGTTGTTGAATAGTTCAATAAGAGCCTAATTTATGAATCTTGTTGAATAGTTCAATAAGATCGAACCTAATTTCATTTAGAAATTCAAATGTGGATTAAAAATACAGCCTCTAAAAGCCCAGCCCAAATTGACAATTACTCTTTAGAATTTGAAATTGTGTATTTTTCCATATCTTAATTTAGTTGCAAAAAAAAAAAAAGAAAAAAAAATACAGTCTTCATATCTAAATAATTATAATTTTAGCATTTTAGATTATTATATGAGAATGTTATTTTACACACATTCGAGGTGAAAATATTATAACATTTTTCTTCAATTTACCTTTATTTAATAAATTCAATTAAACATTCAATTTTAACTCATTTAATATATTCATGTGAGAGTATATTAGGTAATTTAATATTTATATAAATGTGTGTATTTCTCTAAAATAACATTTCTTCTAAATGAATTGTGCAGTAATAATATAGTTTTGCGACATTGTGTAGAACCAAAGTTTTATTGATTAGCACCAAATTCCAATTGGTTTGAATTGCAGTTACTATATTTATATTTGATGTATATACTCCCTCCGTCCCAATTATATAGTCTCTATTATTATTTTGGGGTGTCCCAATTATATAATCTCATTACTAAAAGTGACATTAATTTTCATAATAATGTATAAATATATACTTATTAATTCTTAAAAATTAAAATACTAACCACTTAAATTTTGATAGAAGCAATATAATATAATATTGAGGGAAATGGGATTAATTGATCCAGCAGTTGGATTATTTTTATGGAGGTAATTATTTATTTTTAATTACATGTAAATTATGTTAATTAATTATGCTTTGAATATTTAATTTTTGGCATGTATGATTATCTTGCAGGGTGGTGGTTGGTGCATTAATAAATATGAATGTCTGAAAAGATCAAATTCATATCTTGGAAGCAATAACCTCTCTGAACAGAAGGGATATTTCTTCTCAGGGATACTCGACACAGATTGCCTCTTTAATCTCGAGTACGTATGTATGTAGATACGTATCTACATACGTGCCATGCACTTCAAATTGATCAATATATAGTGGTATTCTTCACTTTTATATACACGTCATGTGTACGGAAATTAATATAATTCGACATGATCCGGTTTCTTATATTATGTCTATAGACTTTTGTAACTGACACGAAGTTTATGTTCATCAATGCGATGATTCGATTTTTATGTCGGACATTGAACAAGTTGTTCCGGTACATGTAAGTCTCTAAGCACGTATATGTAATTATTTCATTTTCTTAATTAATAATTTTATCTATAATATATTTTTTTTTTAATTTTTAGCATGTCGACCTACGCTACTCAAATATAATTTAATTAGGTAATCTGAAAATTCAACTAAATTAATTATTTTTTAAGGGTATCAATATCACCTTCCGAGCTATAATAATTTTCTAAGGGAATTGAACTACTTGCCAATAAAGTAAGATTATATTAATTAATTCCATCATTTCTGCTTAATTTAATTTTAATTACCATAAATTTTCTTACTCTACTCATTTGGACAATATATATGTAATGTGCAGGCTATCAAGTAAGCAGTCGGTGATTGGTACTTCGATCGAAGTACCCTTCACGAGATAGAAACTCAACATGTCTTGCCACGAAACTGTTCGAGTCCCTTCGATGATCAGTTAGAGAAGAAATGTACTCATTTGGACAATATATATGTAATGTACAGGCAATCAAGCAAGCAGTCGGTAATTGGTACTTCGATCGAAGTACCCTTCACGAGATAAAAACTCAACATGTCTTGCCACGAAACTGTAAAAGTCCCTTCGACGATCAGTTAGAGAAGAAATGTGTTGCTGCACTGTCTCACAGTGGATCCCAACCACTCATTAGTAATTTGTATGCCATTTTTATTTGTATCTTCTGCTTGTTTATGTATCTATCTCAATTAAATAGTGCCCGCTATGAACTTAGCTACAAATTATAAATATCAATCAAGTGGATTATAGCCCTAGCTATAAATCGTATTATATTATTCAAAATAATGTTGTGTATATTTCACATATATATATGATGAGTAGTTATTAAATATTGGTAGTGCCGTAGTTATGTATAGTAACTCAAAATAGACGTCTTATATCTTGCATGCAGTCTTCTTCTAGAGACATTTTATTTTATTTATAGGATTAGAGAGAGATTGAAATATATATATATATATATATATATGATAAATAAATAAATATCCTAGGTAGCTAGGTAGGTAGATTATAAATGGATTTACGATCTATCGGTACAATAATACCAAATTAGAAGTGTGACATAGTGTGGATTTTAAGTGGATGTTATATCACCCGTCTCTTGAACGTCTAAATGCATTTTTACTTTACATTGCTTGTCATTGAAAAAACTATTAAAAAACATTGCTTTAGTGTGTTATATACGATCTTTATATATAAAGGTTGCACTTTGTAGAAATAGAGATTTTTATTTAGATATGATTTTACATTTGATCCCATGAGAATATGGTTAAAACAATTTTAGTTTCATATCTATCTTTTTTGTCCTTAAGTTTATTTACTGTATACATTTTTTGGTTTCAAATTTTATATTTTCGATTTCTTTTTCCTGCCCAAAACTCACGAAGGCTCACTTAATTAATTAAGTTTGTGGTTATTAGTTTTGGAACCAACAAATTAAGTACGAAAATAAAATTTAAGACCGAAAATGTCGAGAACATTGCATCATGTTTGTTATAATCGCTTGATATAATATGTCACTTTCATTTTACCAATAGAACATTCAATTCTATTTTATAAGATTAGAGAGATATTGACATATTATAAATTAGGTTAACTCAAAATAGACGTCTTATATCTTGTAGTTCTCTTCTCGAGACATTTTATTTATAGGATTAGAGATATTGACATATGATAAATAAATATCATAGGTAGGTAGGTAGATGGATCTACGATCTATGATCTATCGGTCTCAACCTTGTACATTACAGTCGAAAAGTAATCATAGTCAACATTCATCATCAGATCATCTTTTTTCAAAAATGATTTCTATAATGCAAATTATATTATTTTGTTATGTTCTTATAAGTCGCGCCTATTGAATGGTGATGGTGCTTGACTGGTTGTGTACGAAGAAAGAAGGTGAAATGGGTTAGAAAGAGAAGAGAAGACAATAAGTTGATTTTTATATAGTTTTTAGTTTGGGCCGAAGGAATGGTCGAGAGTTGGACTTGTGTTTATTTTTAGAGTGGGCCGAGAGAATTATTTGGGGAAAATAAAGCATGCATGCATTTTACTTTCTTTCCATTCATTTATTTTATACAATATTATAATTTATTATTAACTAAGTATTTATATTATTAGGCACCGCGTGAACTTAATCAACTCATATTATTTTCCAAAGTGAAGTTTAAGTCACAGTTAAGATGGGAAATACGATGTGACGCACATTATTATTTATCCTTGTATGTTATACTCTTATGCAGGTTCACAATTATTAACCTACGGGCTACAATTATTATTATTGGCTGACGAGCTGCATATGTCCTAATATATTATTAGCCGCGGGCTACCCATATTATAATTTGTTATAATTTTATAGTTTGGATAAATGTGCTCACCATTTAGTCAATAGCACTCACCCCAAAGCTATTATTCATTTTTCAGGTTGATCATTTACTCAGGATATGTGCATGGTGACGTGTGATGATGGATTTTTAAAGAGTTTTTATTATTTAGCTTCCAATGTAATGATATTAAATATTTTATATTTTAATACAAGTGACGTCACCTCTTTAATATTTTTGATATTTTTATTATTTTATTTTTTAAAAATTGTGGCGTGACAATGATGATGATGATGATGATGATGAATCTGTAAAATCATTAATGATTGAAATATGTCCACGACTATAGTCCAAACTTAAAATTCTCAGCGTTATAACTATTTCATAATAATATTTTCTATTAAACCAGGGTAGAAGAGGATTATCTATCCAAACACTTTTAATGGGATGAAACTATCTATTGCATTTACATGTTGCAATTTCTATTGTGCAATTATATTTTTATATGTTTTATTCATTTCAATTTTTTGTGTTTTAATTTAATTTTATACTTATTATTCAGAGTTCATCCCATACAATTATGATTTTTTTAATAATCTTTTCGTATTTAATTTTCCTAATAATCAATTAATTTTTATTGTTTACTTTTTTATTTTGTTTTCAAAATATAACAAATTTTATTAGAAAAATACCAAGTTTATTGAAGATTATAAACTCTAAATTATTAAATGAAAAAGATAAATGTTAACTGTTTTATTAATTGTGTTGGATTTTTAAATTTTGTATTAAAAATCAGCCCATGAGTATTCTCTTATGGATTATGTTGAAATTATTTGATTTTTTTTACAAGATAACTCGCAGTCACTACTTGTATGTCTCTGAATGAATTTACGTTGTGATGGTTTGAAGATTTTAATTTATAGTAACGATAATAACCACATTATATATACCACTGATGTGGTGTATAATATAGTGTTGCATTATTTATGATATTTTAAATTCTTAATGCATATGTATTTTTATTAATAGTATAAATTATGAAACAAACTATAATTACTTCTTATTTATATTGGTTCAATATAATTAATTAATCATTACATATAATAAATTATTGTACTATATACTCTATAACAATAAATTAAATATTTTAATTATATACATGCATTGCATGGGAGAATTACTAGTAGTATATAGGTCAAATAATCCCCCCCCCCCCCCCCGCCACCACACACACACACATATATAATATGCATGATTTAGTTCAAATGAGGACTGGTATTTGGTGCGGAAATGTGAGTATGATACTTATTTATTGTAATTGTAGTGTTTTTTATTACTGTATTTTGATGCTATTTTTTATTTTAAATATTATTCTTATTATATTTTAAAATAGTCATAAAATATAATTTTTCCATCCCAAAACTACTTTATTTTGAAAATATAGACTTAAAGTTCAAACCCCACCCTTACCGCCCTCCAATTAAAAACTAAAAAAAATTAAAATAAAAATCTATGAAACGAATGCCTTATCTCCTTAGTTGAAAATAAAATATAATTTGGGTGTTTTTAAATACACCACTAAAATTTCATTATACACCACAATTAAATTTAATTAAAAAATAAATAATTAATAATTTACTTAAATATCCTTTTTAATTACAAAACATTCATATAAAAATCAATAAAAAAATACTCAAAATAAACTAAAAAAAAAAAAAAGAGAAAACTGTTGACTCATCTTCTTCCTCACCCTATTTTCTCTTTCCTCTCCATCCATTTATGCAAGTCTCGTCTTCTTCCTCAACCCATTTTCTCTCTCCTCTCCCTCCATTTCTACGAAGTGCAAACCCACAACCAATCCAAAGAAATAATGAATCCCACATAAATCATGATTCCAAATCTATCACAAAATTAATCAGCAAACTGAGGCCAGCAAAATAAAGAAGCATAATATCCCATTACTCTGCACTAAGTTTAGCATCTGGAAAAATAAATTTTTGAAAACATTTTCAGAAACTAAGGCCTGCTTCATAAACAGATTTCCGAAAAAATTCAATTTGATTCATCATTAACATTGGAAAGGAGTCAATCTGCGCCTGCTGGTGGTTGATCCGAGCAAGGGATGTCGACAGTCGTCAACCTCGTGTGTGGACGCCGCCGGCGAGCTTTGGCAACAATGAGAAGAAGCGGTAGGGCATTCCACACAAAGAATGAATGTCAGACTTTGAAGTTTGAAGGAGAACTAGATTCTCTCCCTTTTTTTAACTATTTTAAATTAATTTTTTAAATCAAAGGGTAAAATTGAGAAATAATGTGGTGTATAAAGTAAAAAATTAAAATAAAAATTTAAGATGGTAGTGCATTTAGCAAATGCGGTGTATATTAAGGGCTCGTTTACTAGGGGTGATAAGGGGTTGATAGATATCTACAACACCCTAATATGTTGTTTGGTTCAAAGCTCAAAGCCCTTTATTAAGTAAGGGCCCAGTATTTCTAACAAAGATCTGCAGGATTCAGTAGGATTCTGTATCCCACCTCCTAGGTGGGATGTGTAATACAGAAGATCATTATTATAATTATTGGACTAAATTGTCCCACTCCATATTAATTAATGTCTAATAATAAATTCTCTCTTGCCTAATATAAGAGGGTATTTTTGGAATTGTAATTATATGAGAATTTTAATACTTCCAACCAAACAGTAGATTATATATGTATATATTTTATAAATATTTTAATACATTCAAGCAAACAGGATATTGATACCTAATATATCAAAGACATCCTAGTCATAGATATCATACGTTATCTTATCCTGTCTAGCAAACGAGCCCTAAAAATTTAGTGGTGCAAATAGCAACACCCTATAATTTTGTAAATCCCAAAGCTACTATATATATATATATATATATATGTATCTATAAAAATTTTTATTTTATTTTATTTTTGAGGGAACCAAAACTACTATATTTTGGTTTCATAGTAAATGGTGTTTCTATTTTGGTATAGAAATAAAATACTACATATAAAGCGTTGAGCCATAATTGTTGTCGCTCACCGTCTAACTTTATTGCTATTTTCAGAAAATTGAAATTTCCATTAATAGCATATAGAAATGTAGGAAAATGGGACACGAACTTCAATTTGGTAGGAAATTGCCACTTTTTATTCATAATTAATGACAAAAATATTACTTAGCAGATTAAATTTAATAATAAAAAATAGTTTTTAAAATTAACAACGATTTTAAGAGAGAATATTATTTTTATCAACGATTTTATTATTAAATAGATAGATAAGGATACTTGCATACATGCAATTACACAAAACTCCCTAGGTTCGTGTGCAACACAAAACATTAATTTGATCTATAGGTGTTGTTTGATATATGTGAATATGTGATAAGAGGGCAATAAATCCATATAACATTTAATACATATGTTTGGTTGAAAAATCAAAATTATTTATATATATATATATAAGTATATAACATTTAATACATATGTTTGGTTGAAAAATCAAATCATAATTTTGTATCAGACCTCTTGGGCGGCATGACATATCATATATTTCTTCCGTTTCTGAATAAGTGTTATTCTAGTATTTTAATTTTATTTTAAAAAAGTGTCATTCTACAAATTCGAGACAGAAAATTCACATTTTTCTCACATTTGCTCTCTTTTAATATATTTAACTCATTCAATGTATTCACACAAGAGTGTAATAGGTAATTTAATTAATTTATTTAATATGTGTGTATTCATCCGAAATAATATTTAAATAGAAACGGCGGGAGTATAAGATAATTAATAGTTAATGGACTAAATTACCCCTCAATTAAAGTTCATTAAAAAAAAATTCCGCCCTAACCATATTCACTAACCGAATTATGAAGTCGGTTCGACCCGGGGATCTAAACAAGGGTTATTAAATCAATTGTATTAATCATTTTAACTAATATAATAAGAAATTATTAAATAAAAGTATATCACTAGTCACAATTATAATATTTATCCTAAAATAAGACATTACGGATAAACCAACAGATTGGTGAAAAGCTAATTAATATTTTTAGGTAGAATTCTAATGCTATAATCCTAGAGGTGCATACGGGTTGGATTAGTCGGATTGAGAGTGTTTAAATAGGCCAATCCATAGACTACGATTTGAAGAAATTATAAACCATTAATCCTTTAATTTTTTTAACAACCCAACTCTACTTCTTACATGAATATAAGATTTGAGTTGGGTTGAGTTGGGTTCATCGGGTTATGACAAAAAAAAAAAGAAAAAAAAAACTTTGAAATCAATTTGACCAAACTTGAAAAAATGACTTTCAGAATTATTAATCACATATTATAAACAATATTAACAAAAAAAAACCTATCAAATAAAATATGTCTGTCATGTATCATTGTATATGCATATTTTGCTTAGCCAGCAAAAACACAAAGACAACTATATATAATGATCGAGTTGCAGTCATTGATAAAACAAATAAAAACTAAATAATATATGTTAAAGCTCTCCACAAAAAATATAAAAGTCTAAAAATTATAAAGAAAGTTAATAAAGATTTAAGAGTATTACAATTAAGATTTTACATATATATAAAAATATATATAAAATAAATAAATAAAGAGTAACGAGTCAGTTCGAGTAAGTTTGGGTGGAGACCCTTAAACCCGTAAGCCAACCCAATAAGACCGACCTACAATATGTATGGACCTAAACAAATTCGGTCTATCATCATTATAAGTCATACAGCTCAAATTCAATTTGGGTTGACCGATCACAAATTTTTGTGCACCCCTATATAAACTAAGACAATTATTAAAAATATATCTTAAACACAAATAAAATTCTTAATTACATTATCATGCTTAAATTGGAGAGGTTGGTGTGATGTAAACTGTAAAGAGGTGGTTTCCTCAAAAAAAAAAAAAAGTAAAGAGGTGGAACAATCCATAAACGATGTCGTTTTTGCAGTACTAAGGTTGGTTGAAATAAATAATTGCCTCCAACTTAATTAATTAAAAAATTGTGTCATGACTCATGAGGCACACCTGCATATTTAACTACCACTCTGATCTATATTTAAGGTTTCTGTTTCATTTACTTTCAACATGTACATTAATGTGGGGTTGGCTCCAAAATTAACACCCAATTTTTTTAAAAAAAATTATATGATCATTAATTAATGATTTCACCCCTATTGCATTTTGTCGAAGACATCGAAATATCAATAAAAATAGAGAGAAAAAGAGAAGAATAATAGCTATATAATTATGATATTATATCATCTTCAAATTCTTATATTTGTTAGTCATTTTAATTAGGTCTTGTGTTACTATAATCGAAATATATTATATGTAAATTTGTATTATATACATGACCAGTATTTTATATAATATAATATAATATCCATTTATTCAGATCCACCAATATGTGTGTGTGTGTGTGTGAGCGCGCGCGCGTGTTCCAATAATCATAAGTGGTGGAGTCGAGCGGATCAGATCATGTTCCCATCTGTATTGCATTCCGTGTTCCATAACCAAGTTTTATTTATTTATTTATATTTTTTAATATATCCTAATTGGGGAAGGATGAATCTTAAATAAAAAAATTTAAACTAAAATAAATCATAATAAATTAAAAATTAAAAAAAAAACATTTAAAAAAAATTAAAGAGTTGGAACAGAAAAAGCAACATGAATGATAACAGGTGATCTCATTTCGGAGTTGAGTGTTTGTGATCAAAAGGTCTCTCTCACCAATGTTTTTAACACGATTTATCTCTCTTATGTGGTTTTAGGCTATTACTCGGGAGTAGAATTTACCCAAAGTGCCCCTTCAAGTAACGACTGCAAATATATATATATATATGCGCGAAATACATATGTATTTATATTATATGTTTAAATTTTGGATTAATTGTCAAAAAAATCACGAGCATTGAACGCATTTACAATTTAAACACGGCTTCTAAAACATAAAAAATAACCTAACCTTTTTTAGTTCGAGCAAAATAGACACCCCAAGAATATTCAATAATTAGAAAACCGACGTGGCACAGTGGACACCCCAAATTTCGACATTCCCAAAACCGATTCAATTTGTACGAGACGAAAAAACATTACACCATCATAATTTTGATTGCTGAAGAAGTTGAGGGGTCTAATTTACAACAAATCAAAAGATTAAATTATTACTAATATTTTAAAAATCGTGTCCAAATTACAAATTCATTCAAAATTCGTTATTTTTGTTTTCAGCTGACACTTAAATTTTCTGTCGTCCGTATATCCAACTCTGGCTCCACCCCCATTTAGTGTGAAATTTGTTAATATTTAATTCATCATGAGGCTATTTTCTTATAAAAAATAATAATAGTAAAAATCATTGTTCAATAAATTTTCAACCAGAGAATTTATTCCAGGAAAAAGTGGTTGAAATCTTGATGGAACAGTACTGGGAGATGGCTATTATCCTTGATAAATAATAATCTCATAGCACTTAATTAGCTACAATTTTTTCCTATAAATAGTCCCATAAATCCCTTTAATTAGTAGCAAGTAATTATTGCATCGTTTCACAATATAAGTACGGGTTGAAATTTCATGTTATACTTTTTTTTTTACTTTGTGTTTCACTATCAAATTTATGATTTTAATAATATTTATTATAAAATAAAAATTAATTATAACATGGATAATGATCATAGTCAACATTTATCAACAAAAAAATGAATTCAAAAATTATAAAACATAATTTTGAAAAAAATCATAATAATGAATTATTAATTAGAAATTAAATATTAATATTAAAAAGAATTATAAACCCTAATTGGGTGGTGGTGAGCCCTAAAACAATAATAAAATTAAACTAATTCATAAAAAAATAAAATTGAAGAAAAAATACAAGAAAAAATCGTAATCTGAAAATGTAACACGGAGAGTGTAACTGAAAATTCCATGTGCATAAGTCTAACTTTAACCAAATCATATACTTTATTACTTTAATCTATGGGGTTAGTTATAATTCTTTAGGTTAAACTAAAAACACTCGCCTCAACCGCAACACGTATTTTCACATTATTAAACGTAATAATTATAAAATCATGCAATCGCGATTTAGCACATTCACACAATTCGACGAACTTAGAACGTTTTAATCATAGGGATCGTCTGCTCCACCACTGGATCTAGGACTGTGCAAGGACCGACTTGAACCGGTCAAAAATTGGGTCATTCGGTCGGTTCGAATATGATAGTCGGTCGGGTACATTGGTCTCAAAATTAATGGACCGATTTTTTAGTCAGTCGGTTCTGTCTTAGGGAAAAATACAAATGGACGGACCGACCGACCGATTAAGATAATATTATATTATTAATAATTTAATATATATATATATATATAATATATTAGATAATAGATAATAGGTTTTGGTTCATGTGAGAATATTTGTTGGTGTGAGAAATGAGAAAATGTTTATCTTATTGTAATTTACTGCTTAATAGGTATAATTTTATTGCATAATTATTTTGTCCCACGTGTGCAATGAAATTATAGCAATTAAGCAATAAATTATTTAAGCAGTAAAATTATGGCAATTAAGCAATAAAATACAATACGATAAGCATTTTTCTCATTTCTCACACCAAGATCTTTTCTCACCTGAACCCAATTCGTAGATAATATATATAACTATATCATATAATTATAAAGTTTATAAAAAGTTAAATATGATCGATAAAAAGTATATAAAATATTATATAAAATGATTTTATTAAAATATAGGTGGGGAAAAAACAATTCGGTCGGACCGACCGGACCGACCAAAAAATTCGATCAGTTTTCGGTCCAGTTCTAAATTCTAATTCAGTCGGTTCGGTCCCAAAAAAAAAACCTATCGATCTATTCAGTCCTTTTTTGTCAGTCCGGTCTTGGATCGGACCGACCGAATGCACAGCCCTACAGGATCGATCATCATGCATGTCGCTGATTTTCATTAGGACAATTATAGGTAAGAAATTTCTGGGAAAGATGTACTTTATTCATGTTGAGAAATTAAGTTTCCCAGATTTAATGTCCAATCTGATGGCAGTTAGAAAATTAATGAAATTTGAATTGCTTCTTGCAAGTACTAATTTTAACCAACAAATGTCAGCAATAAATGAAAGCATTAGGCACGTAAGCATGTAGTTGCAAATATTTACCTAAATTTCCCATTCTCTAGCAAAGTTCTTGTGATCTTTCCCCCATACAATTAATACAATTTCTGGTCTCAAAATTTAACTCTTATCTTCTACCACTGCCTTCTTCAATTCAATTCAATTCAATTTCTTGTTTTCATTTCTTACAAACCTATTCAACACAGTACAATCTGTGCAATAGTTGTATTCATCAATTCTTGAATTTAATGTATAGGATTTGGTCCCAATTTATGCTCTATATATGTAGCCCCCTCAAAACCTTGAAATAAATCCACACCATTTTTGTTTTTCAAGAAATCAGAATCCCACATTGCATGCAATTTAGTTCTTTGCTAGAAGGTAAAATCTTGAATTGTCACCTTTTTTTTTTTTTTCTTGTTTCAATTATCTTAATTTCTCTGTCATTATCATTATTCATTATGTTTCAGCTCTGATTTTCATTTCTTGATTAGGAACTTCCAAAAAAAAAAAAAGATGAACTACCATGGTGAGAGCCCAAGACTTGAGCTGAAACTAAACTTGTCCCCGCCGAGGGAACATAGACAAGTATCGACAAAAGGGGCGATATCTTCGAGGGAGATATCGCCCCGTAGCTCATGTGTGTCTCGGGAGACAAGCCCTGACAGGACACTGCCAAGCCCGAGCCCCGAGGGCATCTCGATGATGTTGGTGGGATGCCCTCGGTGCCTAATGTATGTAATGTTGTTTGAGGAAGATCCCAAGTGCCCTAAATGTAAGAGCACTGTTTTGCTTGATTTTTTGCATCACAAGTGATCAATTAAGCAGCATGCACAATAATTAAGGCATTTTATGTGCTGAATTTTCTTGATTTTGCTGCCTTTTTTTTAGTTGATTGTTTTTTTTTTCTTTTTTAGTCTCCCTTTATTTGATGCATAAGGCAAATGAGAGGAAGAATAGACTAAGGGGGGTGGTTTTGTAATTTTATTTTTTAGGTTGTGTTTATGCTTCTAAATCAAAGCAAGTGTTATTAATGTTGATGGACTCATTTCATGCAACTCCACAAAACCTTATAGATTTTATTTCTCATGGTAAGTGTAGTTGTAAAGTCATATCTAATGACATATTTTTATGTTTATTAATATTTAATTAAGTCATAACTAAAGAGATATTTTGTTCCAAACATTATTTATTTCCCAAGTAGCATTTTTTGTGAATAATAAATTATATTGCAATAAGTTGTTGAAAGTGACAAATAGCCATCAAACTCAACCACGCTCCTCCATTTATGAAGTTGTGGCAAGCTCACAACTGTAGTTTATTATTAAATGTGCAAAATAAATTGAGAAAGAAGGAAAAATTGTGGGGACTAAAATACCTCTATATCTTAATTGATTTCACTACTTGTTTTTGTTTGCTACAAAATAAAAATAAAAATTGAACTTAGCTCTACTTGATTGAATTGGAATTCAAAAGGAAAGGTGTGGAGTTTAGATAACTCACTCATAACAGTTTTTAAAAGATTACGCGGTACGATTAAGTCGAATAAGCCCTTCTGAAATAAATATTCAACCGCTTGTGAACCTTCGCGTACTGTTTTAGTCAATGTTTGTTCAATTACTCTTTTACCCGCAAATGCAATGGAGATGCAACTACCAATGAAAATGTTAATTGGATGGTCTGAAATGCTAAAAAAGTTATGATAAAAATTTGTGTGAGATCGTCTTACGGATCAAAATACATAATACGAGTCAAAATTCAGATAAAAACTTATATTAGGTATTACACATTTGTAATTTTATTAGCAATTGATTGTGTTTGGATTCGGATGTTGAATCGTCTTTACGTATGTTGACTTATAAGACAATCTCACAGTAGAAATGTTCTATATGTTAATTATCCTCAAATACATGTATCTATTTTTTTACTTAAACACCTGACTTGGTGGTATTGAGGAGATTCGAACCCATGATTTTAGATCTCCAAACAATCTCACTCTACTACTAGATCATTCCCACTGCGACATTTTTTTTTAAATGTGTGCGTTGTATCAAATCTTGTCATGTCATTGTCATCTAAACCAAATTAAATTAAATGGGGTCTGCGACAATACGTTCAATCAAATTAATATATGCAGCAATAAAGTGATGAACCTTTTGCCATAACTTCTCTGTTGAAACAAACCTTTTGCCATACCTAATACAAGTTAATAGGGCGTTAAATTAAGTTCAATGGAATTTGACAAAGAAATTATATAATTTAATTATATGATTAACAAAGGCTGGCAGGTCATCACAAATGTTTTCTCATCAGAACTAGCGTATTCACAAACTCAACGAGAATTAATTAAATACGTAAGTATCACTCGAATTTCCAATTAAATACGTAAGTGTCACTCGAATTTCCGGAAAATTTTGCATGTCTCCTCTATCGAACACATGTCCAACTGACACGAAAATAATAATAATAATAATAATAATAATAATAATAAATAATTGCACAACATTATAGGCCGGATAGAATACAACTTTTCATACACCTTGACTACGTTGAGGCACAATTTAATTTTGAGGAGACCTTGGGTGAGGCCCCTCCCATGAGAAGGGGCGAATCCAAAAACAAAAACAAAAAAAATAAAAAAAATGATTAGATAGGTGCCGTCACGCAGCTTGATTTTATTTTAGGGTTAATTGCCAAAAATTTATGACTTTTGAACGAATTTGTAATTTAAACACCACTTTTAAAACGTTGCAATAATAACTTAACATTTTGATTTGTAGTAAATTCAACACCCTCAATTTTTTTTTTCCGATGATCAGATTTGGGATGTAACAATATTTTTCGACGTATTCATATTAATTCAGGTTTGGAGTGTTAAATAAGAGAGTTCTTATTGTGTAACGTCAATTTTCTAGTTGTTGAAATTTTTTTTGATGTCTATTTTGCTACAAATCAAAAGATTGAGTTATTATTGCAATGTTTTAAAAGTGATGTATAAATTGCAAATTCATTCAAAGATCGTGAATTTTTTAGCAATTAACCCTATATTTTATTATATTTTCAATTTTTTTTCTAAAGACAATATATTTACTCTAAAATTAAATAGTCACTCGCCAGGCACCCCGATTTTATTTTATTATATTTTCAAAATTTTTTTCTAAAAATAATATATTTACTCTAAAATTAAATCGTCCGCGGTTACTTCACCGCTCTGGCCTAATTAATTTTTTTGTGAATTAATAAACCCTAAAATTGAATTGTCAATCGTTTACCCAACGTTATAGTGTGAGCCTGAGTACCGTGCTCACTACCTGCACCTTTTTTTTCAAATAAATATATATATATATATATCATACGATGAAATTAATGAACCATAAAACTAAAGTGAATTAAATATAAACTTTAATTAGAATGTAGTAAATCAAATGAAATAAACATATTTAAGCGAAGTAGCATGAAATAATACTTTTCCGACTACCAGTGATATTTTTCTATGTTATGAGTGATACTTTTTCCGGTGATTTTTTTTTTTAATTTTAATTTTTTTGCTGAACGGGTCGGTTCAACCAGCGGCCCGCCTGTCTCATAAGTGTCTGATGAAGAAGGCATGCAAGCATTGCCTCGTGAGGCAAGCTTGAATTTCCCACATTTTCCTCACTTCATAGTAGTAATCAAACCACATATTCAAGAGTGCAAATCAGTTGAAAGACCGTCTCCCAATCTTATTTATTATCTCTATTCAACAAATACAGCTAAATAGTTGAACGAATAAAACAAAAATCAATGGAGGAAGGAAGGGGAGGAGAGAGGCAAGGGCAAGTGCACCTTTACTGAAGGCGCGCAATGAACTAGAACCGAGAATATCACAAGAAGCCATCAAATTTATAGAGTCCGATGGCCAAGCTCAAACCCGATAAAGCTTCAAATGACTGAAACCAACAGGAGATGGAAAATATGGAAACATTACAACCATCATGCAGCAATCTGACCGAATAGGCTCTTGCGTATCTGCAAATGAAAACAGATTATGTTAATGCAGTGATCGTGGTTAGCAGAAGACGAGCAATATGGTTAGATCGTATTCCTAAAGTTAAAGTTGGATATCAATAGAGCACAAAATTATATGGACATTCACAAGCTCTGATAACTGAGTCCTCTGCCCTCAGCTCCTACTGTACGCCGTTATTATACTAGCACAGAATATATGAATTCTTTTAAGTCTCCTGCTCCAGTTAAGATCAGGATTCAGCAAATAAATTAAAAGGTATTTCATACATTCTGACCATCAAGAAGGAAATTTCCTGAAAGTAAATACAATCCATGGTTTACATTTTTCAATCTTGAACGTATAGATTACTACAGATGCATAGAGGAATAAGGTTAGCTCTTAGAAAATTTAGAGTACCTCTGGTAGCTTTTTCCGGAATACAACCTCCAGTCTAGCATCGAGAGTGTTCTCAAACACGATTTTCCCATCTCTAGAAGCCAACACAACACCTCCAGAGCTAAAATTGATGACACGGAAAAGAATTATATTAGAGGTTGTTAAAGTTTCAGAAAAGTTAGTCACTTCAAGAGCTCAAATACTAAATGGTTAAGAACTAGCAGGAGAGCAAAAAAAAAATATGACTGAACAGTCATAGGTAACTGTTGCCAAAAGTTTGTTTAGCCATTAGCCCATTAGCATACATTTTTCACATATTTCTTGCAACAAAGGTATTGCACAGTAAGTTCAAGTTTTTAGTTGGTACCAGGAAGGACCATGCACATCGTGATGAGAAGGAGCAGGTGGAAGGTGGACATGGTCAATTATGATCTCAGGAGAATGAACATTTTCCTTTTGAGCATATTCCTTCTTTGCTGAGTGCAAGATGGACTCCACAAAGTGCACATCAGCTTTACGACCGCGCAATAAAACAGCTGGCTCTTTCAGCCTCAGCAAACCCTGAAAGCGGAAAGTATATTTTAGAGCAATGGCAGATGGGTGAGTGCAAGAAAATATGTTAAGATTCAAGTAAGTATTTCAAAATTTCAAATATAAATCGATGTCTTAATATTAAATGTCAGGCAAGGTAAACATAATTGCAACTTGATGCATCACTATGAAAAATCAATACAATAGAGCCAAATGGATTGGTAAGTTTTTGTCAGATAGAAACTCGATGTGGAATTAAAGACGGTGTAGGAAAAGAACCACAATTCAAATAGTGATCAAGAATATCATAATAAAATTGAATAACGCATTTTGGCATCTACGCATATCACATTCATAACTACTATGAGAAATACCTATATAACAGAATCACAGGGTAGCAATAATCGTACCAGAAGCACTCTCTGAAATTTGAGTATCATGTACGATCTACTAAAGGTTTAGACAAGATTTTGATGATTTTCATAGAAGTAAATTACAATATATTGAGGACTCAGCTTGCCCAACCTGAACAATAAGATCCTTGAGGAGATGCTCATAGCTGTGGTGGTGATGACTAACGTGCAAAAGCTCCTTCGACGCAGCCTCCTTCATGGAATTGACCAAATCATCCTGAGCCTGAAGAACCTTGATCCGAGAAGCATTCAGTTGCATAGAGTACTCACTGCAACAACCCAATTGAACAGAAATTTTATCTCTACATATCCAGAACACTTTCACAATCGTCTAACACATTCTAAATTTGGCTTCAACTTGGATTCAAACAACATCAAAATAAGGACTAGATCCGACACCAGCATTAATTAATTAGAAGATTTCGAAAATCAAGCCAACATCATAAGCAGAGAAGATTGACCTCAGAGACAATTATATACAATACATCTAGATCTCCAACTGAATTGGGGAACTACATTAACATTGCCTGCAATTTTTTCCCGGTAATTCAATTGACTAACTGTTTAGTAAGATACGAATCTAATTTGCAGCAAAAACCTACTGCATTGACAAAGTCCTGAACAATTTAGCTAGCAAACAGTAAATTTTCCCGTTCGAATCGCATTAGCTGCAATTTATCCCGATCATTTGAGTGGATCATTCAATTTACTCACTATATGGTAAGATACTAATCTAATTTGCATTATAAACGAACTGCATTGAACTCAGCTAGAAAACAGTCGATTTTTCCCGTTCGAATCGCACACGAGCTGCAGATAACTAATTCAACAAGCCAATCGAACTCACATTTTCTTGCGGATTTGGACTTGTTTCTCTTTGCGCTCGTACTCTTGTCTGATCTTCTTCTTCTCGGCTTCCACTAGCTGCAGCTTCTCGATATTGAATTCCTACGCAAACAACATCAGCAAATCAACCTACAACTTCAAAAATCCGGCGATCGGAGATAATGGAGAAATCGTACTTCCTCGGCGGAGACAGAGATCTCGTTGGCCTTCTCCTCCGCCTCTTGGCGGATGAAGCGGACCATCTGCTGGATCTGCTTCGACACATCGGCGTCGTTCATCTTCGGGTGCAGATCGGGTTGATGATTCAGGTCGGGTATTCGTTTTCTCTGTGATGAGAATACTGAACTGGAGATGAGAGAGAGAGAGAGAGAGAGAGAGAGAGAGAGAGAGAGAATTTGATGCCAATGGGATTGGATTTTAAAGTGACAGTGACAGTGACAGGTATGCAACTTTTTTAATAATTATTTAATTATTCCAGTAATGTTCATGTGATGCACGATTTCGTTTTGCTGTTTCTTTTTATTACGTATTCGCCCCAGGATTTGTTTTATTAGCGATTATGCCCTCTAAATTTGATCCAACCAATTTAAACTTTTATTGTAAAAGCTTATATTGTCAAATAATTTAAACTTTAGTGTTTAACTAGACTAGATTTCCACCTGTGTTAAACTCAATTATTACATGTCACAAATTCAATTAAGAGTTGCGTCTAATATTTGTATAAATTGAATCGGCTAAGGTTGAGTTTGGAAGATTTCTGACGGTCTACATCAATATTAACAAGATCGAAAATTGTTCTAGTTCTACAAGTGTTAATTTGTACAAATATTAGGTGTTAATATGTATTTTTTAAAATTTTGAGACGAAAGTGAAAATACGCTAACATTTGGGGACTAAAGTGTAATTAATCTTTTAAAATATGCCAACTATTATTGTATATCCAAATAACATTAGACTATATTTTCTCAAAAATAATAACAAAAATGACTATATTAATTCATAAATATCATTCTTTGTATGATTTATTTTAAAATTTAATAAGAATGTTAAATTGTTAATTATTTCATATTCAATATAACTATAAAACATATTATAAATCAATTACTATATAATAAAACATGAGAGAGAGAGAGTATAATTTTTAATTTATAAAAACTGATGATGATTTGATATTTTTTGGGAGGAAAATGAATAGTAATTTCTAATTTCATTTTATTATATAGATATAGATATTTGGGGTCACTAACATTTTAATCTCAATATTTCAAAAATTACATATTGACATCCAACAATTGCATAATAATTGCGTAGTCTAACAAATCTATCACGACCGCAGATTTCGGACTTTCCAAATCTAACGTTCGAAAAAGCATGCCCTTATCTTCTTAAATAGAAAAGAATTTTATTATATGCTTTTGACTACTTAAAAATCGAACTGTAAAAGTTTCAATAAATAGTATCACTTCATTCAATTAGTTAATTCGATGTCACCATAATCTACAAAAATTGATCCGTGCTTCAAAATTGTGTATGTGGAAGCAAATGTGACTCTGTTTAATTAATTTAGAATTTCCCATAAGAAAAGACTAACTACAACTGCAACACAACACCATCACCTTACTCTTTAATCTTCATCAGCAAAAATTGCAGCGGCCAACTGCAGCGGCGCCGCCTCCGGTGGAAATGTGATCACTCTTAACACTCTATGCGAACGGCCCCGCTCTCCGACGAAACGAACTTGGGTTTCCGGTTCACTTTCACGAAGCACTTAATGACGTCCCCGACCTGGAAATCGTGGCAATCTTCGAACATGAGTCCACATTCATTGCCCTTGCCCACTGCATCCACATCCCGCTGCTCACGCTTCAGAGATGCACAGCATCCATGAAAAATTTCTTCCCCGCTTCTAAAAAGTTTGAAAGTCGCAGACTTCGTGAGCCGGCCGTCCATCACCTTACAACCAGCTATTTTCAAATCCTTCCCTTTGGCTATGCCCTTCCCCTTGACGGCGAAAATGCTCAGCACCTCAGCTTCTCCACCAACTGTGGTCTCGAGAGTTCCAGGAGCCTTTTCGACAATGAAGTTACCGATATCCTCCAAAAGATGATAGATCACGCGGTGTAGTTTTATCTACGATATGTTATAGCTCGAGTCAGTAAAGACTGGCTTATTCGGCCTATTTCCCGTTCAAACTATTATCAGAAAAAGCCATGAAGGATAATAAGCAAAGGACCCCGTACCTTTATCTTTGCTCGAGTAGCTTCCTGAGCGACTTCAGCAGCTGGGTTCCGGACATTGAATCCAACAACACATGCATCACAAGCTTCTGCCATGTCAACATCAGACTGGGACACAGGCCCAACTCCTGCATGAATGACCTTCAGATAAACCTGTAATAATGATCGAGTTCATGAGTCGAGGACAGACATGCTTGAAGCAGAGAAACATTCGTATTTAAAAAATTAACACAACCTGTGGACTGTTCAAACTTTTCAATGCATCACAGACTGCTTGGACAGTGCCTTGCACATCTGCTTTCACAATGATTGGGACTTCGACTCTCTTCAATCTCTCCTCATCATTCTCTTCATTTTCTTCATTTTCTTCAGCCTGTTGCATCTCTAGCTGCAGCATTTGTCTCTCATCTTCAAGTTTTATGAGTCTTTTCGTCTCACTACTCTTTTTTCTTCCTTCACTAAGCATCCTTGCTCTTTCCTCGGACTCAACAACAACAATGTCATCCCCTGCCATTGGGAGCCCCTTTAACCCTTCAATCTCAACAGGCATAGCAGGCGTAGCCTGTGATATCGCATTTCTTGCCATGTCCCTTATACACCTAATTCTTCCCCACTCAGAACCTACAACAACATGCTGTCCACAAGTCAGAGTTCCTGCCTTCACAATTGCAGTGGCCAGTGGACCACGGCCTTTATCAACCCTTGCCTCAACTACGTAAGCTTGGGCAGATCCATCAATACGTGCCTTAAGATCCATTAACTCCGCCTGGAGCAGTAAAGCCTCCTCCAAACTATCCAGTCCACTTCCTTTTATTGCAGAAACTTCAACAACCTGGACATCTCCACCTACCTCCTCTAATGGCAACCCTTCAGATGCGAGCTGGACTTTTACTCTTTCAGGGTTTGCATCTGCTTTGTCACACTTGTTAATAGCAACAACAATAGGAACATTTGCTTCTTTTGCATGAGAAATGGCTTCGAGTGTTTGAGGCATCACGCCATCATCTGCAGCTACCACAAGCACCACTAAATCTGTAACTGCCGCACCTCTGGCTCGCATTGCACTAAAGGCAGCATGGCCTGGGGTGTCAAGGAAAGTGATGGATGCCCCAGATTGCATGCCAACAACAAACGCACCTAGATGCTGCGTTATGCCTCCAGCTTCTTTAGCAGCCAAGGATGTTTGACGGAGAGCATCCAATAGAGATGTCTTACCATGGTCAACATGGCCCATAACTGTGACAACTGGAGGGCGCGGTAACCTTTCAATACCTTCATCTGAGTGCATCCGACGGACATTGACCCCAATTTCCTGAAGGCATCAAGAATCTGATTATGACTCTAAAGACAGCAAAGATTTACTGAACAGAGTGAATCAATAAATTCTTAGAACTGATTCGACTTTCAGTTTCCTGTCCAGTGTTTTTGCCTTTACGTTCCTTCTACAGGAAAGTTTTGTGATGCTGCCTAAAAACAAATAATCAAATATAGTCATACTTCATTTCATATTGTTCTCCTCCACTAAATTGAGTCCCTATAGAAAAACTTTTAACTGTTTCTTAATCATCAAAATAATCAATTTGAAGTCAGAATATAACATCCAAATCCAAGGGATTACCATAGAAACCAGCTCTGCTATGTCAACGCTGAGAGCGTCAAACTCTGAATCAGCTTTCTCACCAACATTTATGATGATGTTCTGAATGGTAGCTATAGACTCTCCAGAACGCTTGGCAAGCTCTCCAATGGTCATGCCTTCAAATATTTCAATTGTTTTATCTAAAGATTTCGCAGTTCGTTTTAGTTTAGGAGGCATGTAAGGGGTATCAACTGGAGGTTGGGTCAGTTTCTTTCTCTTTGAGAACTTCCCGGTATTTTTCACTCTCTTACTCTTTAGACCAGATGAGTCCCCATCCTCCCTTCTTCTAGCCAGAAGTTCAGGGCTTGCATGGAAACACCTGGAAAGGGATATTCAATCACCATCAACAACTTCAAGTAACGCAGGGAGATAAATAGACTAGCCATTAGGTATCTTATCTCAACAGAAGAAACACAAGACACAATTTCTGAGAATGGTAACAAGATCTTGCTCATACAGAATACGATGTTGAGTTTAATTAATGAGCAACATTGCATAATTACACACTGCTTTTTCAAAGCTGTGAATTTAACAGAGCAAAACGATTTGCCATTTATCAGTAGGTAGTGTAACCTCACTTCAAAATGATAAACCCAATTTTTTAAAATTATTGGTGAACTATGCCCTTATTCCTCACAATTCAAGATCAGCATAAATTATAAATTACTAGGTGATGATTAAAAGCTTCACTTCAACTGGAAATAAGATTAAACCTTTTCTTGTAAAGATCAACAAACAAGTAGGGGGTGCACACCACATTTACAAATGGAAATAAGTTAAATGTGCACATTACATTTACAAGGGATACAGCTCCTGTGCAAGAGGCAACTACAAGGCCAATGCAAGTAGGGGAGTAATGGAACTGACCTGACCGAGTATTAGAACTTAGGAAGGTTTGAATTTGGTTCATCTATTTTAGAGCCGAGCTCGAACTTAATTTACCAGCACATCAAGGCTCGTGCACTTATTTAAGTTTAATCGAACTTAAAACAAGCACGATAAATATATATTTGAATTTAAATATTCAATGTTTTCTTTAAAAAATAGAATATTTTATTATAAAAATATATTTATAGATAATTATATACTCATAACTAACTAAAGTATAAAAATATAAGTTATATGTCAAATTAATGGTTTTATATCTTTTAGCTAACTCACACAAGTATATAAACAAGCTTGCTTGCGAGCTAAGTAGCTCGTTTATGTTAACAAGACTCACTAAATGAGTTTCTTCGGAACGAGATCCAAGTAGCTTGGCTCATTTACAATTCTATCCCCTGAATTACCCATAAAATATTCCAAAACCAAAAAAAAAGAGTGAAAGTACATTGTAATATGATAAACTTTAATGTTTTGAGGGTAACATAAATAAAATGGGGAATATCAAACTTGGCAGCTTCGCATGTGATCATCTATATATTGTGCAACTCTAATGGCATTCATAGTTGTCAGTAGAATTTGCTGTCATCCATCCAATCCTCATCTTCATCCTTTCAATTGTTATGTTCTTTTGAGATGTGTAAAATAGGACTGCGGCTCCAAACGAAATGGCAAGGCCCAATGCAGAACAAACAAAGTAATATTTTGAAATTTCTCCACTAACCAAATTTATAACAAGTCGTGCAACTTTAAAAACAGCCCAAGTAAAAGGGGTTTTAACAAGGCATATTTTGAAAACCCTGCAAGATGTTCTCAAACTATTAACATGCTAGATCTTTGTTCAGAAGTATAAGCACAATGAACTAAGATAAAGAGCTATATAACATAATTTTTTTGTAATAGAATAGTCGAGAAGAAATGCATGTGGTCAGATAAGTTGTAGCCTTCTAATATTTTCCTAAAGGAACTTAGTCTATCATAAATTCAGGAACTTAAAGATCCAATCATCTTAATTTTTAGAAGCTTAAAACATCATTTCCAGAAAGTGCTACCTAACACATAATGACATTTTTCTAAGTTTTCAAACATTTGTAAAATGGGAAAATTACTTGAACAAATAATGATGAAGTTGTCTCTTCTAGCCGACATGAAAATTGTAGGGCAAATAAGAAGCAACAATGGATCTAGATGCCTAATAAGTTATCATAGCGCTCTGCGCTCAGACAGTGGCACAATTAACACAAAGTCACACTTGAAAGAAATTGAGTACCATAAGAATCCATACTGCGCAGATTGTACAACTCAATATAGGAAATATGCTGATTAATAAAGCTGAATTACCTAATTAAACATCTTCTAGCAGAGAAGGTGAGATCTCTGTCAACACCTAAAAACGCTGCAGTGTTTCCTGAAATACAATTAAAGTCAACTAGTAACCAAAACACAAGTCTTATAAATAGCTTTTGCCAATTACTCTAAATCTCCAACCACATAATCCACAGCTTACTGACATTATAACACATCAGCAGTAAAAAAATAAAAACAAGTTGCTGGTAGATACAAACTTGTAGCAACTGAAATGTAATACAAGAAGATGAAGGAGCTACTACACCAAATGATACAAAACCTTCAACTGAAAAAGACCTTCTAACCATAATCAAGGAATAAACCATCAACAGATCGTCAAATATGTGCAATGAATCAGCAAATAACCATCATTTTACCATGAAATCGTCTGAGTGGAGCAGATAGAACTCTGGCAAAATCTTGAAATTCACATTTCGGAACTGCTGCAACTGAACATCTAGATGCTACTAACAATCCTTTGTTAAAACTATCTGAAATACCCTGCGGTAAGATCAAACCCACACTGAATGTTCAACGTTTTTGCTACTAAAAGGCAAAATTATATATTTCAATAAAATGATGAAGCAAATAGTAGGACCAAACAAAACTGCGTAATCTAGAATTTTAATCTTCATAACAGCAAATAAACACAAACCGGCCACTCTGGTCAGTTTCACCCAATTTTACTGAAGAATGGAAATGAAATTTTGGGCGACAATCAATTTGAAACCAAAAAGGGACATTTCTCATCATCGATTTCTTTTAATGGGGGGATTATTGGGGGAAATTAGGAAAACAGGACAAGTAACCTTTCTCCCTACAGCCCTCCACGCCATTCGAGGACGTCAATATCAACTAGTTCAGTCGCGGAAATTCATAAGAAAATGAATCGAGGGAGTCTCTCTCTCTCTAGTGGTTGCTAATCGGCGGAGGGAGGTGGAGCTACGGCGGCGGAGGGGGGAGCAGAACCGGGAAAGGGGTCCGGACTTCAATTCTGATTTAATTTTTATCTTTTTTTGTTGGGCTTCGTTTTGTAGAATTACTATTATATTTATGTATTTTGATTATTTATAGATTGAGATTTCATTGGATTTTAAAGGATTTTAAAATCGGGTGTATTCAATTCAAATTTTTAAAAGTCCTTTAAAATGATGGTGTATTCAATCCACACTTTTAAAAGTCTTTTAAAATCCTGGTGTATTCGATTCAGACTTTTAAAAGTCTTTTAAAATTCTGATGTATTCAAAAATCTATGGACTTTAAAAAGTCATTGACTTCATTGGATTTCACCAGGAAATAACGTGAAAATTACAAAGGATGAAATCCGACCTCTGGACACGAGATTTCGATGGATTTGAAAAACCCGGCGAGTGCTGTGCCCCAGCGGCCGGTGAGGGGTTAAAATCGGGCACCCCAACCATCACTCGACCCTAGCAGCCGTTGGCTTTGCCGATGATGACACTTCAGCGGCCGCTAGGTGCCAGCGGTCGCTGGGAGCAAGGCCGCGGCTCCAGCGGCCGCTTGGCCCAGCGATCGCTGGGTTAGCTCGGCCTCTCCTCCCAGCGGTAGCTGGGTTTCATTTTTTCTCGGGCCCACCGATCGCTGTGTTCCATCGAGCGCTAGAAAAAATGATTTCAAAACCGTTAAAATCGTCCAAAATGGATCCGAAATCCATACACAAATTCATCAGACTCTGCGTGGAGTTGGGAGACTCCATGTGGAGTTTTAGGAGACTCATGTGGAGTCTATGAATTTATAAAATCCATAAAAATTCAAGTCCAATAAAATCCATCAAAATCCTAATTGAATACACCCCCTAAATATAAATAAGTAGTTTTCAAATAAAATGTATGAATAATGCATGAACATTTCCTTAAATTTTCATATTTTTCAAAACTGGGTTATTTAAATCAACGTTATATTATTTTTTAAAAAAATCAACATTATATTGTAATTGCTGGTTTGGATTTCGGTTTAGTTCAATTGTTCCTAAATTTTACTTCATGTTCTAATTTGGTCTAATTATGCGTGATTTGATAAAATACTAGTATAATGATATGGCACGCACATTGCATGAATAATGATGATAATGATTAATGAAATCTGACTTTATCCTCTCAACATCAATGACAGGTTGCGAAATCAACCTAATATCATTGTCCTAATCCTCAATTTTATTTGTTTTTATAAACTATGTGTATATAGTCTTTTATATACGAATTCAAATATGCTTCCACATACACTTGAATCTTGATGATTTCAACGTGGAGATTTAATTTTTGTGTTTATAAACATGCATGTTTAGTTGTTTTAATTTTTACATTGTGATTATGTCTCCAAATGGCCGACGTTGGTTCATGGTTGGTGCATTAAGTGATTTTGTTTCATTCTTTTTTTTGCAATTTTCTACAGGGGTCAATTTTTTTTAGCCACTTAGAAAAAAAAAATTAGCCACTAAAATTTAAACATTATTATTTTAGTCACTTTGGACAAAAATACCCCCGCACCTATACGTGCGCGCAGGCTCTGCGCACGGGGCGTGCGGGCGGGGCCGGAGTGTAGGGGCCTGGACTACTTCGCTCAATCAGAATGGGCCCCCGAAATCGATGACTTCTATAAGGAATCCGGTACCCTGTTCCTGCTTCGGCGGTTACGAATGGGGCTTGTTATTCCTAGTCTTTTACCTTACCGCTTCCATTTCCACAAGAATCGGCAACTAGAATAAAAATAAGGACCTATGCAACCCTTTTTAATGGGCACCGATTTGCTTTTGTCCATGCCAATAGCAGGACACCCCTGATCGTTCACCTCTAATGTGACACGTTCCCTCTCAGTTATATGATCAAGGGGATCAGTCGGCTAGAGAGCGGGGCTATTTTTCTATCGGGGAGACAAAGTCATCCCTTCTACTGACCGAACCTTCAGTTCGGAGCTTGAAACCTCTTTGCTTGCGGGGGTAGGAGTGGAAACGTCTGAGAGAGCACTTCGCGAAAGAATCGTGTGGCGCAGTGAAAAGTTTCCTGTTGGGTTTCTAACTGGAAAAAAATCGAAAATAATAATAATAATAATCCAACGTAAATTTTTCGCTGAAATTTAGAAAAAAATCGAAAAAAAATCATTCCTGCGAGTTTTTTCACTAGAATCAACTCAAATATGCTGGAATTTCCAGTGGATACAAATCCGCTGGAATATCCGATGGAAAATTCCAGAGAGCATAAATTTCGCTTGAATGTTTTGTGGAAAATTTCAGTAAATATTTTTCACTGTAATTATTTCTAGAATACGAAAATTTCCAGCATATATGATGCTTGTTGGAATTTGTTGATTTTCTTGTAGTGTTCTACATTTTTTGGAATATAGATTTCTATATAAATGGTGATTACTAATTTTAAAACATATCAATTATGGGAATGAATAGTTCATTCTCACTTACTCGAAGAAATAATTGAAATTGAGAAATTTAATATTTTTCTCTAAGATTGTACTACTGATTAAATTAGTCAGCCATTGAATTAAGAATTAAAATTGATAATCAAATTATATTTTTCATAAAAAATTTGCAAACAATGCATAAAATTTTGAAAAACATATTGAACATGAAACCTTGAACATAATTTAGCACAACAAATAATTACCAAAATTTGAGATTATATCATATAATCTTCATTGAGCAATACATGTTGCTATATTTATACATTCAACATCATTTTAATTTAGTTAAGTTATTTTTAGTTTTACTTGTTCAATGTAATCATTTATATTACAATAAAAAATAGTATTAAATGTATGTTCAGATAAAATATACAAAAAATAAAATAATTAGTTAATATTCTGCGGCATATGTACAAATTAAAATAGTTCAATAAATTAAATGTATCGTTATGTCATACAAAAATTAATTGATAACATATAGAGTGGTTAAAAATATAATTTACTTATGAAATAAATTGTATCAATTTATGGTTAATATGATGTTTTTTTTAATGATAGTAAAAATCATATAATTAATAATATTTTGAAATCATTAAACCATCTAAATTATTTTAGTAAGTTTAATTAACTTTATATTGAATTTTTCTGAAATGGATGATGCAATGTTTTGTGAATTTATATTAGTTAAAAATTTATATTTTTATTATACAGTAAAGTCAAAATAAAAATTGTTGAATAGAAGATTTGAAGTGTATATTAAAAAATATATATATTAACAATCAAATAAGGTTGAGAATTGAAGCTTCAGAAAGGATACATACATATCTCTCTCTATAATACATAGGGAAGGGATCAAATAGACATTCAATTCCCGTGTGGGAACCTAGAATCATTTCATACCCTAGATTTGATTAGATCTAATGAACACAATTTAGTTAATATTTTAATCAAAATAAAGTGACAAACTTGTAATATGTGAGAACTTAATGAAAGAGGAGTTATTTTCTTAATTTAACTTCTTTTTTTTTAATTTAGGCTCAATTCCCAAAATTAAATAGATAATTCTTTAAAATTATTGTCTTTTTAGACATTATATTGATAAGATATGAGAGATACATGTTGCTAATATGAGATGGGCTCAAATTGCTCACTTTAAGGAGATGGTAAGCAAATTAATTGAATTGCTTTTTCAGCTATTGCAAAATAAAAACTCTTCGGTGACTCTCTTCTTCTTCTCTGACGTCGGACGTCTGTTATATAAAAAATAAAATAAAAAATCAGTTGGAGGGGGCATGTGCCCTCCATTGACTCCCCCTGCATCCGCAAAAAAAGTGTGTTGCTCCTATCGAAGGAAATAAACTTTCAAAGCTAACCAAGGATCGGAGGTAATGAAGGAGGTCCGGATTGTCCCACTTCAATGATTCCCACCATTCGCTATCTACCTTAATAGTTCTAAGGGTGGGTGGTGGAGGAACATCCAAATGCAGAGGCATTTTGTTCATCAATGTTGGGCACTCTTTAATCTTGATAGCCTCGATGGAGTTGCAAGTGATTGCTGTCTTGCATACGCTCTTCAGTCTGGGCAGTTCTATCAACCACAACTGTTGTAATTTGGGAAGGGAAGCAGCACTTCCTTCGTCTTCGAATATCTCTTCCATTTCGACACAGTCCGAAATGTAAAGAGATTCAAGGTTCGGGAATCCCGACACTGATAACCCCAACTTCCTCATCTTATTACACCAGGAAATCATGAGCCGTGTAAGAGAGGAAAAGACAGCTTGTGCCGGTAAACCTGATGATGGTCCTCCTATTTCCGCTTTCTCGACCAGCCCATTAAAATTCTCCAAACGATTCAGATGAATAATTTCAACAGTACTCGAGAATTGAGATGCTAGTTCTCGTGCACTCGTCAATTGCTCACTTGTCAAAATGCACTCTATTCCTCCACAGTTATCAATTCCCAAACCTTTGAGGGATGTGGGACTATTCAATCGCGAAAAATCATCCAAGAAGCACTTGCTCAGACCACATTCCGTAATACTTAGGCCTTCAATGTCCTTCCCTGATACTTCCTCCTCTTTAAGGTTGCACTCGTACATCATCACCTCTTTATTAAAATACCCAAAATCTGCATCCCATGAGGATCCACCTTGTCCAACTCGTATTTTGTAGAAAGTATCAAGCACCCGACTCGCAATAAAACGATTAAAATCTTGCACATTTTTCACTCTTCCCCGCAACTCCTCCAGCCCTTTATTCTTGATTTCTTCTATTGCTACATCCAGATGATGTGGAAACTTCACGTATTGAAGACGAACAAGTTTGAGTAACAACCCTTGAGGAAGCATCTCCAAGTGACGTGCATCAATTGAGAGGAATTTGAGATCGAGCAGTTCCTCTACTCCTTGAGGCACTTCCTTGATGGCCGTACCATCGAGGTTCAACTCCCTCAGTGCTTTCAGCTTTTCCAAGCATGGCACTTCTTCAAGCTTCTCACAACCCTCAAGGAGCAGGGCCTTAAGGCTCTCCAACTCCGAGATAGAGTTTGGCAGCTTTGTGATGCCAGTTCTGCACAAATCAAGAGTGCTTAGCCCCTGCATTTTAGTGAAAAATGAATCTGGGATATACTCCAGAATATCATTATCACGTAAAAGCAATGTTGAGAGCTTCGGACAATTGGGAGATGTTCCTTCTGAAATACCCCTTATGTCGTTTTTCATCAAGGAGACCTTCTCAAGATCCTCTGTCCACTCTTCATCCTTGGGGATTTCCTTCAAAGACCAGTCCCCTGCTCTTACCATATATTTCCCTCCACCAATCTTCAGCGCCATAAGTCTTACAAGATCATGCATCTTCACGCATTCAACACCATCAACACCATCAAGATCAACACAGCTTTTCAATAAACATACCTTCACTAATTTATCCACTATGATATGGCATTGGTCAACTTGTTCTCTCCAACTTTTCCTTCTTTCCAGCAAACCCTCATAAATGAATTTGCTAACCAATTCCTTTCTAGGTATATTGTGGTCTTCAGGATACAAGGAGCAATACAGGAAACAAAGTTGAAACAAATTGAACTCCTCATTACTCTCACTCTCAACATGCTTATTCAACCGATCAAAGCTATATTTCAATACTTTAAATACCTCAACCTCTAGCATGCCATCTTGCTCCATGACAGGTTCCTTCAGCTTTAGGAAAGCATTTCTCCACGTATGAATGGCCGTCTCACCCCTCATGCTTCCAGCCAGCGTAATAATTCCTAGGGGCAAACCATCACACAATTTTGCCACAGATTTTGCAATTTCTTCTACTTCACGATCTAGTCTTATCTCTTCTCCCAGAGTAAACGTTTCTCTGAATAACTTCCATGCCTCATCCTCATCTAGTTTTTGCACTGCAATTCTTTCTTCGCAACCAATTTGATGACACACTTCTACTGAGCGAGTTGTTATAATCAGCCTGCAACACTCCTTAGATACGGGAAATCCCAGCTTCAACAGATCAATATATTCCCACACGTCATCTAATATGAGCACTGAATTCTCCATCTCAGATAAAGCTTCATGCAGTTTGGCAGCTCTTTTTATGACTTCATCATCCCCGTCGAAAAAGTCTTCTACACCTAGAGAACAAGCTATCTTGTCTTGCAAACTCTTGATAGTAAATTCTTGAGAAACTGTAACCCAAAACACACTCCGTTCTGGAGATTGTTCCAGGATTCGGTTGTTGATGTGCATTGCCAAGGTAGTTTTACCCGCACCACCCATACCATGAACCCCAATGCGCGACACTTGCCCAGTCTCCAAAAGGCCACATATTTTTTCCAAGTTTTGCTCAAATGTTCCACCAACCATCCTAGTCGTCGGCAGCCTCACTCCCCTGCTTTCACAAACATCAACTACAAGTTCACCAAAATAACGACTTTGATCAACAAGCTTCTCAACTGCTTCATTCAGTCGTCTTGATTTTCCTCCAATCAGAATCTTGCCAATAAATCCTGCTGATTCTACTTTATCCACATACTCGAGAACTTCAATTCCAGTTGATTTGACATCTTCTAACCATTCACCAATTTCTCGTTTCCTTTTCTTTTGTCTTGATTGTTCTGCATTCTTGATTTCCTCCTCCACATCATATGCCTTAGCACTCAATGCCTTCACAGTTTTTTGCAGAGTTTTTAAAGTGAAAATACCATTCGCATTTTCATATACACGATCTGTTATCAGTTCCCCCATCCTTGACAAAATTGAGTCGAACATTCTGACCATTATCCCTTCGAGAAAAATTAGAAAGAAACACATCAATTATTAGTAGACTTATTGCACGACCTATTTCATCTTGCAATTTTTTTATTGCAGTGGAACCCAAAACGCATTCTTAAGTTTTTCCCCGATTTTTATCAAAAAAAATAAAAAAGACAAATTAAAGATTTTCCATAATGTTATTGTAAGCGGCGGACCAAGAATTTTATGTTGGGGGAACAACTTACAAAAACATAGCACCCTAAAAAATAATAATAAGTTAATGAGAAATTCTAAACACAACTCCCGTTTCTATAACTTATTTACCCTTATAGCCCCTACATTAAAATATCTTATTTATCCTAAATTCGATTTTGTATGTAGCCCTCCACCCCACATTATTTTTCATGTCCAAACTTCCATCAGTGTATAGCCCCCATCATTTTTTAGAGAATTAATTCGAGGAGGCTAGCAATAAAAAACAAGTAATTAATTGTAGAAGAAGTAGAGCTATAAAAAATATGAGATGTACGAGGAAAAAATTAGTCTTTGAAAATTTGAATTGCAATGACACTAATCGACACAAATCGTCAACTATCAAGGAATTGTGATGCCAATCTTCAGCAACTCACGAAACAAAAGAGCAATAATTGATTAATTAAACAAAAACTTACATTTTCGCCACATGAAATACGTTAAAAACTTCGAAATAAGGCAAAAACGAGAGGAAACCAGACACAATGTTGGATGAAACCTCTTCTCTAGGCAACCACGTCGGTAATTTTTCATTTTTTCTCTGTATTTTCCTTTTTAAGATATCTTAGACGATGGGGCTATGTGGGTAGGATTATTATTTCATTAGGATTGTAAAATTAGGGCCTATGAGGGTAAAATAGTATATCAAATGAATATTTTTATTTTTTTTTATAAAGGGGGCTATGCCAAGTGTATAGAATTACCATTTTCTTTTTATAGCCTCTAAAATTAATTAAATTATAAAATTTATTTTACTTTTTACCCTTATATCCCACCACTTAATTTAAAACCGTAAGATGAATTGCTTTTGGTGTAAACAAATGTTGGGATCAAAGTAAGTTTTGAATTTTTGGACAAAGAATAAAAGAAATATTCATGAGCGTCGGCAGTTGAGCAAGAAAACATGACAAAAATAATGAAAGTGAGAGTACAAATGGAAGGATTCTTCATGATTTAGAGAGGACGAACTTGTGTTTTGAGATTAAGCCATATTGTGGTCTATATATATGAATGTTTCATTTGAAATTATTTTAATGTTGTTCCCTTGATAATTTCCAACATATTCGCTGAAGAGATTTCTCAAAATTGCAAAACAGCAGTAAAATTCTCTATCTAATTTTTTTTCTTTCTTTTTCTACTGTTAGTCTTGTAGCTAGTGAGTTTTAAACCCGGTTCGCTTTTCAGAATCTCATTTGACCCTCCTATAAAAATGCACCTAACAATTTGAATTCTTGAATATTTTAGTTTTGTCATAATGCCTTAAAATTCTTGAAGGTGCATAAAATTAATAACCAGAAGAAATCAAGCGATGCTTTGCAGAATTGTTCTTCTCTATGTTTGGATTGAGCCAACTTGATCTTTAGAGTGCTGATCTTGGATGAGGGAAAGCTAGAAAGACGATGATCGATAATTATATTTTTTTCAGTTATGAAATAGTGGGGGCTATACATTGAAGTCTTGATTTTATATTGGTATGGTTTTAAAGTGGTGAGACTGACTATAAGAGTAAAATTGTTGAGTAAAATAATATTTAAATTGTAATTAATTTTGGGGATTATAAAGAAAAAAAATGAGGACTATTTAGAATTTTTCTAAGTTAATATATAAGTTAATTTTGATAAAGTTGGTATATTTTTTTATTATGTTTCAACATTAACAAATCAATTGGTTAACAAAATTATATGATTGTACATCGTTTTTTAATAACTTACAATTGATTACGTATCCAAATAAAAGATTTATCATTTAAAATTGGTTGTGTCATAATAATGCTCTTGCAGTAATTAGAACATATAACTAAACATGTTAAAAAAAAAACTATGAGTCATAAATGCAATAAAAAATAACTTTAAATGACCCAAATTGAGAATTAGAATAAAGTATATATAAACAAAAAAACACACAAACATAGAACTAAACAAAATATGAAAGAAATCAATTGTGTTTGAATTTATTGTGAGTATATATATGAATTTTAAGTAAATCTTAATTAATTTTTAAATGTATATCATAAAGTTAATAAAAAAGAATGAGAATGGAAAATATATAGGAACTTAGTAGCATATTATAAATGAGGCATGAAATTTAAAATTTGTTAAACTTGTTAAAATTTTAAATTAAATATTTAAACTATTATATTAATATTTAATATGTGCCTCAACAAGTCTTACTCAGTTTAGAGCGCAGCAATCCCGTTCTTCTAGTGGAGTACAACCAAATAATTTTCTATTTTATTTTTGACAAAATCATGAGTTTTTTTTAGGGAAAACAAGATCATGATGATTAAGTCAAATATGAGCTGATTTATTTTTATTTTTGGGATATATGGAATATTGGCATGGTCTGGATTTTAAATACATACGTAGTATAATCAAATTTGGAATTCTGAAAGCCTTGCTGGGAAATTTGATGCTGCCCTTTGTGGCTAGTGCCCATAAATATCAGATTCGAGCAAAATACGAACATATATGTGTACAAAAATTTGACATTTAAGTAAAATACATGTGTAATATATAGAAACCGCTTAAGCAGAGATATGTAGACAGAGAAATGATGTACATTTATTATACTTAAATATCATATTTGTGTTCATAATATGCTCGTATTTTGCCTAGATCTGACACTTGTGGACGCTATCCATGGGGTAACATATGAACAAAATTGTGAGAGTGGTGGAGGGAGAAAAAAAAAAAGACAAGTATGACTAACCACCGAATAATTAACACATTTTCCTTTTTATTTGATTTTATTTTTTATAAAAAAGGAAGGAAAGCAGAGTATAAGATAGTATGAAAATTCAGAATTACCTGAGATATGGAAGGCTCAAAGCTGATCCAGCAACTGAATTCAAAAGAATTGTAGATCTAGACTGAGAGAGATTTTTTTTTTTTTTTTTTTTTGGAGTTAAAGATCTAATGCAAGAGACTTGGAAGATGCAGTATATGTAAATATGCAAAATGAAAAACTGATGAGAATTATTGATGTTGAGTGAGACTCAGTGATACATACGTTGACGTATGTTGACTTGTCGGAAATGAGTGCGAAATTTCCGAGTAGGAGTGAAAATAATGGGTTGAAATTCTACCTGGCTAGTGGCTACCCCAACTACTAACAGTCTAACACACTATTCATAAATTGGGTGTTTCTATTAACACACAATTTTTTTTTGCAAAAATAATTATTTTTGAGAACTTTTTTTTACAATAAAATCTCTATAAATTAACAACCTTGGGACCATGAATTTTATTAATTTAGAAAGATATTAATATATCGATAAATTAATATTTTATTAATTAAAAGAGAGATTTTTTAAATTCAGCAACTTTAGTACATATGTATTGAAAATAAATGAATTCATATATGTTTCATTAATTATATTCATGCATCAACCAATTCTTTGTAACTAATTAAATATATTCATGTATACTATCAATTCATTGTATACAATTAACTATTATATTAATGGACACATGTATCAATTCATTAGAATTACTTAAATATACATATTTACATTAATTCATTGCACTTAAATAACTATTATTGTCAATTAAATATATTCATGCGTGATTAATGAAACATATACTATATAAATTTCAATATGGAAATAAAATAATTCATAACACCCAACCATGTCTTCTCATCTAAAAGGCATGGCAAAATCATCCATGAATGATCAAATGCGTAAAGCATTATGTAAGTATAAGAGAGTCATCCTACATGCACTCAAAAAGATTTGCAAGAGTGAGTTGGTGAAAAATATCGTTTGAAAGTTAGTTAAGGTATAATATCAAACACTCTCAAGAGATCATCGAAGTACCTTTCAGCCAGACATCAACAAATGGACTGTTTATGATCAATGGATCAATTGAGATTTTCTTTGTAAAAATTACATTCTAAATGGTTTAGTAGATAGTTTATACTCTGTATACGGAAATGTAACTAGTGCAAAAGAGCTGTGGAAAGCATTAGAAAAGAAGTACAAAACGGAAGATGTCGGAACTAAAAAATTCGTGGTGGCAAAGTTCCTCGATTACAAGATGGTGGACACCCGATCAGTGATGGATCAAGTGCAAGAGCTTCAGCTCATTGTGCACGATGTCCATGCTGAAGGGATGGTCCTTCCCGACTCTTTCACTGTTGCTACAGTGATTGAGAAGTTGTCACCGTGTTGGAAGGACTTCAAGAGCTATCTTAAGCACAAGCGAAAGGAAATGACTCTTGAAGACCTTGTGGTTAAGCTTCGAATTGAAGCCGATAACTGGAAGGTGGATCCGAGACCAAAAGTCCCGATCGAGGCCAAGGATAACTTGATGGAACGTGGTGGACCATCAAATAGCAACAAGAGGAAGCGTCCGGGTCAAGTTGACAAAGGGAAGAAGACAATGACAAAGTTCAACGGCAACTGCTTCAATTGTGATAAGTCGGGGCACATGTCCAAACATTGCACGGCTCCGAAAAAGAAGTGAACCAATTATGGTACACACATGGCGGAACACAACAATAAAGGCAAAGGGAAAGCACGTCAAGACGATCGGGATGACGATGACTTGGATGCGGTTGTGTTTGAAGCCAACCACGTGGACAACCCGAGAGAGTGATTCGTCGACACCAGGGCTACTTGTCATTTTGCTCCGATAAGGGCTCGTTTGCTACCTATAAAGTTGTTGAAGGTAGAAAGTTGCACATGGAAACCAAGCCTCGTCTGAAGTGGCTGGTGTGGGCAATGTGATTCTGAAGTTGACTTCAAGCCAGGAGCTAACTTTGAATGATGTGCTGCATGTTTCGGACATCCGCAAGAATCTGATTTCGGGCTCGCTGTTAGTCAATCATGATTTTAGACTAGTGTTTGAGTCTGAAAAGTTTATTTTGAGCAAGTATGGAAGGTTCCTTGGTCGGGGCTATCTCGCCAATGGACTCTTCAAAATGAATGTAATGGTTATGCGCCGTGTTGCTAAAGAAAGTGTTAATAAAGTTGATTATTCTGCTTACTTGCTTGTTCAGTGCTCGGATTTGTGGCATTGTAGATTAGGACATGTTAATCTAAATGCTATAAAACGTTTAGTAAATTTAGATTTGCTAAAGGTAAACAAATTTAACACACAAAATAAATGTGAAGTTTGTGTCGAGGCAAAATTGGCAAAGTTACAATTTCATGAAAAGCGGACTAGAAGATTTTATCCCACAGATTATAACCCCGTGACTATGGGATAAAATCCTCTAGTCCACTTTTCATGTCCCACTATGAAATTTAATATTTAAAAATGTTTATTACAAAAATAAATTTTATTAAAGTATTACAAATCATAATCAATATTTATTGCTAAAAATTAATTTTTTAAAAAATTATATACACTACTTTTGGAATAATCAACCATATTAATCAATTATATTAACTAAAAAATAGGAAATAAATATTAAAAAATAAATATAAACCCTAATGGGTGGAATGGACCTTAAATAATAATTATAAAATTAAACTAAGTCGTAATAAATTGAAATTGAAGTAAAAAAAATAATGAAAATCAAATAAAATTCAAAATGAGACAACAAATAAGATAGAGAAAAATGGGATCGAGGATTTCATTTGCATGATTATTAGATGTGATTATTTGCAAGATGGTTTATTAGCCTTTTTGTCTTTTTGTCCAAATCCATTAATTAAGAAATTGACATTAGCTCCCCTACTTTAAGACTACCCACATAGGTGACCTCATCTAACCTAACCTTCAAATAAAATATTAATTTTTCTCTCATTCACATCTACAACCTCTAACTTTATATAATTTATACTTCCATCAGTGACCTTATCCAAACCAACTTTCAAATAAAATATTATTTTCCCTTTTCTTCCAACCTACATAAAATATTTATCATTTTATTTTTTTAATAAGAACATGTTATTAAAACAATATTTTTCTCTTGCATTTAAAAAAATATTAATTAATTTATTAGATTTTTTTTAATTCATAATTATCAAAAAATTACCCATAGAATTATAAATTCATAATTTACTTCACAACAAAATAAAAATTATAAGAGTGAAAACATAATTAAATAAACTACAATTAGATGCAAGTTTAGGACCTAAGGACTACAAATTTGATCCATAGACGCAGGTCTAGGACCTAAGGACTACAAAATTCTAATAAATTAATTAATATTTTTTAAATGCAAGAGAACAATATTATTTTAATAACATGTTCTTATTAAATTAAACTACATAACTGCAAGAGAATTTTGATAATGTTGAGAATTTTGTTGATCTTCTGAATTTGAAAAACTTTGTGGCTGAAAGTGTGATCCAAAATTTGGCAAATTTTGGGAGTCATCATAATAATTTGGATGATTTGGATCAATAACTTAAAATGAAGAAGAAATATGAGATTGAGAATTTGTAGAGAGAAATTGTGTGAGAAAAAGATAGTTTTAGGTTGTGTGTAAATACATATCAATATTAGACTCAATTTATAGATAGTTTTTTTTTATGAATTTTGATATAATTTTATTTTTTTTTAATTTTTTATAATTATATAAAATATTTATAATTTACATTACACTATATATATGTGACACTCAATTAGAGGGTGCCACATGACAAGTCATGCAATTGATGACTCAAGGTCTGCCGGCCGACTCAAGTCACCCAAATTGATGACTTTTGATTTATTTATTTATTTTTATAAAATTTGTCTTCTACCTTAAGCATTATTATATTTTATATAATGAAATGGAAGAAGTCGGCCTCCTATGAAGAGCATGAGCACGTGCATTTATGTAATTTGTCATAAAATGGTGCTTTTTATTTTATTGTAATTTGTAGTATATATTTTTCATATACACAAATAAATAACAAATGCTAATGTTATAAACAATTATGGCTTACAGAACTATAACACATGCACTAATTCATGAGAGCATCAATCACTCGTTGTGAGTAACTTAGTTGATAAAGTAGATAAATCGAGACATGACTATTTTGATTCCAATCCTCACAAACGCCTTTTATAATACTTTTTTTTTATTTGAGGAAATTTTTTTTGATACAGAATGATAAAAACATATAAAGAATTTTATTATAATAATCAAATAATGAGAAAATGAAAGTTAAAATAAAAAAGAGCCAAAAAGACTAATTAATTTATTGACATTGGCCCCACCCCATGCCGACTTAAGGACGAAAAATCATGGATGAGATCATCTATTCCACGTTTTGTGTTCATTCCGTATTAATTACTTCTTCCTTTTTATATAAATGTCATTTTGGATGAATGCACACAATTAATAAACTAATTAAATTACCTAATACATTCTTGCGTGAACACATTAAATGAGTTATATATAGATGTTTGAATGCATTAAATGAGAATAAATATTATAGAATGTCACTTTTTTTGAAACAAAATTAAAATGTTAGAATGACATTTATTCAGAAACATGGAAAATATTATATTTATTAGTTTTATTCAATTTCTTCAATCTTCATCGTGCTTATTTTTTTGTACTTTAGTTTTATTTTACAAATAGCATTGAGTCTACCCAATTAGAATTTATATTTATTATTAGTATTTAAATTTTTTTATTAATAATTGATTATTAGGGTCGATTATTTTATAATATGATTTATAAGTTATTTATTTCAATTCTTTGTTGATAAATGTGTACTAGATTAATTATATTATAATTCATTTATATAATATTTATTATTAAATTAATAAATATGACTGTGAAATACGAATTGTGAACAGAGGATTTCATTCGAAAAATTGCCTCGCTTCCGTCCGCCGCCAACATTCGTATGTTTTTACTTTTGATTTTTTTTTCTCTATTAGGATTTAAACTTTTTTAGTCTTGTACTTTCTCAACATTCATATGTTTTTACTTTTGATTTTTTTTTTTCATTTGGATTTAGATCTTTGTAATCTCTATTATCTTAATCTTTTCTTTCTACAGTAGTACTTTTTCATCTTGTTCAAATCGCACTCATACATTGCTGCCACAAATGAAGCAAAAACAAATGTAGAGATTTAAGACTGTGGTCTAAAGTGCCAGTTATTGTCTGAGGCTTATACATAATTCAGCTCAAACAAAACGAGAGAACCAGAAAATCTTCAATACTCCAAAAGGAATCGATGACTATCACAGAATCTCAAATCTCAATTAGGGAGTGTCTTAAACAATCAAACGCTATCACAGAATAATGCACTGCATCTCAGCACATTCCAACAACCATCCATCTATACAGACTACAATACAGGTAAAACGAACATTTATTTGTGGACTAAAGAAATAAATCGCTACTCCAGCCACAAATCGAGCAAAAACCAAAGTAGATATCATGATTCATTACTATGATCCGAACAAAACCAATTACTACTAATGTCTCAAACAAAACAACACAAATGGAACTGGACCTAATTCATCTTAGCAGAGAAGCTCGACTTCTCAGAGGTTTTCGCCCGAGTAGAGCAGTTTCTTCCTTCCATCTTCCCAAACGGTTCGCGGTGCCATGAAATCGAAGGTTCGCTGAAACTGGACCTAATTCATCATTAAGCTACCAATTATTGGGAATAAAACTACAATTATTAAAGGGAATGGGAGTGTGTGGCGGAACAAATGGCTGATCTGGCAGCAACGGCGGCGGCCATGGCGAATTGACACTGTTTCGAATGCGCCGATGAGTAATGTAGGATTTGTATCTAAATATAGCGCAAAAGGGAAAAAATGTGCTACAACTAGAATTGTAAAATGAACATAGCCGCATTCAAAATTCGTTCTAAAAAACTTCATTTGAAGTTCGTTTATTTTCAAAACTCGAATCGAGCTCAATAAAATTATCGAGCCGAACTCGAACAAAGTAGTATTTGGCTCGAACAGCTCGCGAACATGTTCGAACTCGAGCTTAATGTAACATGTTCATGAATATTATAATTAAATATTTCAAACGGCTAAATAAAAAAAAACTTATTTTTTTCAAGCTCGAGCTCGAATATGTAAATTAAACGAGCTTTTTTTCGAGCATTTGAGCTCAAGTTCGTTTAGTAAATTTTCGAGCATTTCACGAATCGAGCTCGAACTGAATTCGAACATGAAAAATATTTATCGAGCCGAGCTTGAACAAGAGGAAAAAAGTTCGAATCGAGCTTAGCCGAGCTCGAGCTTGAATATTTCTTAACGAGTCGAGCTCGAGCATCAAATTGTTCGACTCGATTCGGTTCGTTTACAACTCTAGTTCCAACTAGTGCGGCTGTGAAATGACTAATGCTATTTTTTTTTAATTTGATATTTCTTATTTCCTCTTTAAATTATTTATTTTGAATTTGAACTATTAAAATATAAAACTGTACATCAATACAAAGCATGTTCTCGATTATGATATTTTATCAAATAATTTACTTGATTATTATATTTAGTTGTTTAATATATGTGGTAATTATTTCACATAATAAAAAATGTACTTATAAATAGTGGTTGCATAAATTCCTCATAGGTAACTTATTTATGCAATCGTAAATGTGAAGTGGTTAGCCGTTTATATATAGTAATTTATTTGAACTATTTCTTTGTGCAATAGTTTTGAGATATTTGTATTTTAAGGGCACCTCCAATGCAAGGTACAAATGTGACGTGTATTTTTTTCCCCAAATCCTTTTCTTTCCTTTTTTTCAATTCTTTTTTTTTTTTCATGCTTTTCGACCGATAAATAATTGATTTTTTCATTATTTTTCTTTAATTTTTTTCTCTTACTTTTCACTTTCTTTTTCTATTTCCATTTTTCCACTATTTTTCCAATTGAAATGAAATGATAGAATTGTTCATTGATTTTTATTTTTTTTTGTTGTAATTTACTAAAAAAATACTATCATATTAAATTAATAAATACATATAATAAAAATCTTTAATAAATTAATAATAAGTAAATAAAATGAATGATATAATAGTGAGACCTCCAAAAAAATAACAATTGTACCGGGCATTTAGAGATTTGGATAACAATTTAATAAAATTTGGTAACTTTTGATGTGGCAGTGATGTGACAATTATTTGTAGGGAAAAATGTGCAAAAACACCCCTAACGCTTATCTTGAGGGGCAGATTCACCCTTAACATTTTTTTGAAAGCAAATACCACCCCAACATTGTACAAAAGGTGCAAATTCCCCCCTTCTCTTTCCCAAAATAGTATTTTTTTGTGTAAATATATATATATATATATATATATATAATTTATTTTTACATGTATGTATGGAAATTAAATTTCACATTTAATTTTATTTCTAAAACTTTTTTGTAACATGTATTTTCATATATTTTTTAATAAATTTCATTCACCAAAATACAAACTCAAATTCAAACTCAATAATAATAATAATAATAATAATAATAATAATAATAATAATAATAATAATTTAGGTCAATAATTAAAGAGAGGCTATAATTTGTTAATGATGAAAAAAATCATGAATAAAAAGGTATTTTACACAGAAAATACTATTTTAGGGATAGGGGAGGGGTATTTGCATATTTTGGGAAACGTTAGGGTTGTATTTGTTCCAAAAGAAAGGTTAAGAGTGAATCTGCCCGTCCCGGTGGGGATGGCCTAGTAGTGGAGTGAGGTTGTTCGGAGGTCAAAGGTCACGGGTTCGAACCTCCTCAATATCACATGTCGGTGTGTGAGTAAAAAAAAATGTATTAAAAAAAAAGAGTGAATCTGCCCCTCAGGGTAAACGTTATAGTTGTTTTTGCACCTTTTCCCTTATTTGTATCTAAAAAATATTATATGCACTGGAGATGCCCTAAGCACATTCCAATCTAACTCGTGACTAGGATCATAACAATCATTTATATTATCTCATTAGGAAAAGTGAAACAATGAAGACCCTCCTTTCTCAAGAAAAAGAAATAAAAGTGAAGACTCTTATATAAAAAGGAAACGTACCGGTAGGGTTGTGCAAGGACCGATTAGACCGAAAAAACCGATTAGGACCGACCAAAAATTGAGTCATTCGGTCAGTTTTTATATGCTAGTCGGTCGGTCCGATCCCAACTTTAATGGACCAATTTTTTAGCCGGTCAGTCCGATCTCGGGAAAAATGCAAACGGACAGACTGACCAATCGATTAAGAATATATTATATTATTAATAATTTAATATATATATATATAATATTAGATAATATATATAATCATATAAATTATAAAGTATAAATTATTAAAAAGAGGGCTTTTATTGAATTTATAAATTGATTTTATTAAAATTTAGGAAAAAAGAAACAATTCGGTCGGACCGACCAGACCAACCAAAAAAATCGGCCGGTCTTCGATTCGGTCCTAAGACCTTATTCGATCAGTTCGGTCCAAAAAATAAAAATAATCAATCTACTCAATCTTCTCTTGTCAGTTCGATTTTGGATCGGACCGATCGTTTGCACAACCCTACGTATCAGGTTCACTCTAATTTCCCTCAACTAAATAAAGAAACATCAATAAAATTGAATAGAAAAAGGGATGTCATTTCATGGACCGGGTCATCTATTGGGCCTGGGCTGAGTTTGTATGGATGGATTATATTAAAGAATTGGTTTCTTATTTCTCAAAAAAAAACAAAAAACCGAAAAAAGACAAATAATAGTCGAGTGTAGTCAAAGTCGCTTGGAAATCGTGTAAACCGAATTTGTGTTTTTTACAACTAACTTGACTTAAAGTAAAGCACATTTACCACATGCATAAATTCTACAATTATTTTATTTTATTTAGCCCGCATGACTTAAATAATTCACGAGTTTGACTCTCTTTGCTTTCTTATAAATATTAAAATATTAATTGAGTTAAGCTAGGATGAGTTTATCTGAGTAAATTTGATGAGAGTTATTTTAAAAAAATAAACAAATTATTGAGAAAATATGCACGAATATTTTTTTCATTTAATTCCGGTCACTTATTTATTATTTGTTAAATGATTAAATTAAACTGAAAGTTGTTACCATATAGCCATCAATTATTTTTTAAACCTTAATTAATCACTCAGCAACTATATGTGTCTCTTCCTATGTTAGGATCATTTATTGACATTAAAACCTTATTTAAACATAAGCATAGCAATTTCGGCCGGCAAATTTTGTCTTTGGATAACCTTAAAGTGGCAAATTTATTGAAAAAAAAAATGGTGGTTCACGCTGAACAATCATACAAAATCGTACATTGTTTGCATTTCCTATTGCACATTCCAAAAAAAAATAATTAAATTTTTTATTTGATTTTAATTTTTTATACTTTAATTTAATTTTACACTTGTTATTTAGGGTTCATCTTACCCCATTAGGCTTTAATATATTTTTTTAGCATTTAATTTTTCAAATAATCAAATAATAACTAGACATTAAATATTAAAAAATTATAATGCATTCTAATTGGGTAGGAAGAATTATAAGCATAAGAAATTAAAATCGAAGAAAAAATTGAAAACAAACTATAAAAAATCTAGTGTGTAATAAAAAATAAAATATTAAATGTGTAACAGGGGATTTGAGCCGCTCAACAATAGAAAAAGAAAGTTACAAAATAAGGGGAAAAAAGGCGTAATTAGACTATATATAGTTGCAGATTATAACCCCATGATTATTAGATGTGATTATTTGTAATAATATATATATATTTCATTTACACAAATAAATCATAAATGCTAATGTTTTAAAATATTATAGCTTATAAATTTAGGATACATGCACTAATTCACGAAAACATCGTGACTCGTTGTGAGTAACTTAGTTGGTAAAGTAGGTAAATCGACGTATAATTATTTTGATTCGAATGCTCACAAACGTTTTTCCTAATACATTTTTTTTTATTTGAGGAAAATTTTATTGTTACTACGTATAAAGAATTTTATTATAATAATCAAATAATGACAAAGGAAAAGTTAAAATAAAAAAAAAAGCAAAAAAACTAATTAATATTAAAATTGGCCTCACCCCATGCCAAGTTAATGACGGAAAATTGTAGATGAGATCATCTGTTTCACTTTAATGTTAATCCCGAATTAACTATTATATTTACTAGTTGTATTCCATTTTGTCATCATATTTAATTTTTTGTACTTTAGTTTCATTTTACTATTAGCGTTGAGTATATCCAATTAGAATTTATATTTATTTTAGTATTCAAAATTCATTTTTAATTAATAATCAATTAGTATGGTTTATTATTTTATAATATGATTTATAAATCATTTATTTAATTTTTCACTGATAAATGTGTACTAAATTGATTATGCTATAATTAATTTGTATAATGTTTATTATTAAATTAATGATTATGATAATGAAATATGGAATAAAATACAAAATGCAGATAGAGGATTTCATTCGGGAAAATTGACTCGATTTCATCCGCCGCCAACATTCATATGTTTTTACTTTTTTTTTTCCTATTTGGATTGCGTTGTTTTAGCCTCCATTATCTCAATATTTATTTTTATAGCAACACTTTCTCATCCGGTTCAAAACGCACCCAAACTTTGACACATGGTTTAGGAGGAAACGTGTTTATTTTGCACACGTTTCGTATGATCCGTGTGTAAAAATACACACGTTTTCCCTCCTTTTGACTTCCAATCCTTCCAGTAAAAGTAAAAATGACTTTTACACCTCCTTTTTAGTTTAAAAATGATTGATCAAAAATTTTAGTTAGAATTTTTTTATTTATTTCTCCTTTCGGTTACTTTAATTTTCTTCCCCAAGATAAGTGTCTTTCTCTTTTGGAGAATTATCAATCCAGGACCTGAAAGATGGGTAATCTATCGATTCAGGACCCGAAAGATGAAAATTCTTAATCTGGGACTCGAAAGAAGAAAATTCTCAATCCAAGACCTTAAAAATCACGAATTTTTGTTTCTTTTTATTTTTTATATCAATTTTCAATGAAAATCCATTCATTAATTATCTATTAAATCTAATAAAGAAATTTTTAAAATGAATTAAAAAATAAAAAGAAATCAAAATTCGTATTTTTTGAAGTCCTGAATTGAGAATTTTCATCTTTCGAATTCTGAATTGATAGATTATTCATCTTTAAGGTCCTTAATCGACAATTCTTCTTCTCTTTTTTTTATTTGTTTTGCAAAATAAGTATTATTTATTTAAAAGTGCATTTAATCTCCACTAATTTACTTAATTTTCCCTCCAATTAACCAAGGCAAATAACATGTAATCTAATTTATGACTTCACACTCCAAACCAGTTGGAGAGTGTAATTACTAGCTAACCCTTATATAATTTTGTCATTTAGTCAAAATTAACTAAACACGTTGTACTTAGACATTCATTATTAGTTAATTAATCCCATAATATAATAAAACCCGTGTCTGAATACCATGGACTCCCACTAGGAACACTGAATCTCTTTTTTATTTTATTTTAAATTAAATAAAACGTCTCTCTCTCTCATCTTCATCTTCCCCCTCTTTCCAAGCAACATCAGCCGCCTTCTCTCTTTCTCTCTCTCTCTCTCTCTCTCTCTCTCTTCTGTAGGTATAAAACATCCTTCTCCCGCTCCCCTCACAGCCAGTCTACCACTACCAATTCCCCTTTCTCTCTCATCCCAATTTGAATTTCAAGTTTCCCATCTTCAATCAATCTGCAAAATTCATGGCGACCGACAACCTCAACGGAGCTATAAAGATCCGGGAAGTCTGGTCCGACAACCTCGAATCCGAATTCTCCCTCATCTCCGATCTCATCGACCGCTACCCCGTCATCTCCATGGACACCGAGTTCCCCGGCGTAATCTTCAAGCCGCCGCAGCACCACTCCGCCGCCCGCCGCCGCCACTCCCCGGCCGACCACTACCGCCTCCTCAAGTCCAACGTCGACGCCCTCAGCCTCATCCAGCTCGGCATCACCCTCTCCGATTCCGACGGCAACCTCCCCGGCCTCGGCGTCTGGCAGTTCAACTTCTCCGACTTCGACGCGGCGCGTGACCCCCACGCTCCGGACTCGATCGAGCTGCTCCGGGCCCACGGGATCGACTTCGAGGCGAACCGGGTCCGCGGGATCGACTCGGCCCGGTTCGCGGAGCTGATGATGGGCTCCGGCCTGGTCTGCAACGACGCCGTCAGCTGGGTCACGTTCCACAGCGCGTACGACTTCGGGTACCTGGTGAAGGCCCTCACGCGCCGCCGTCTCCCCGCCGCGCTCGGCGAGTTCATGGCGGCGGTGACCGCGCTCTTCGGGGAGAACGTGTACGACGTGAAGCACCTGATGCGGTTCTGCGAGAGCCTGCACGGCGGGTTGGACCGGGTGGCTCGGGCTCTGGATGTGAACCGGGTTGCTGGGAAGTGCCATCAGGCCGGTTCGGATAGCTTGCTGACGTGTCACGCTTTTATGAAAATGAGGGATGTGTTTTTTGTGGAGAAGGCTCATGAGAAATATGCTGGGGTGTTGTACGGATTGGAATTATTAGAAGTTTAATTACTAACTCTAATTAACTAGGATTTAATTAGGATTATAAATTTAATTACTCGTAAAAACAAACTATTGTTACAATTTGTTCATTATTAGTAACATTTTATGAATATAATTTATTTTATTTGAGGAATCTCAAGAGTTGAATAAATTTATTTTATTTTTGTTAGAGAGGAGTGATCATTTTAATTTGGGTTCAATACATGATACTATATCGCGAGTTATTGTGTGCTTTTCAAGAGTATTCTTATATTAAAAAAATTATAATTTAATATCGGAATTTTTTTTTCAGTACTAGAAACGTGATATCACATAATTTATCGAACACTAATGTGGAAAAATAGTAATTCCGATGATCAATATGTCATATTTTTTAGCACTAGAAATGAGTTTGATAAATTTGTTAAGGAATTGAAGAAGTCATGTACTAAATTGTGATTTTTTTTAAAGTTAAGATATTATTGAAAAAGGGAATGTAAATTGGTGATTTGGTATGCAAAATGTAGTATTATTACCTTTTTATTTTATTAAAGTAAGTGACTGTGAGAAAGTGGGATCAAATATAAAATAATAATATGCAAATCGATTATTATTATTATGTAAAATTTATACGTTACTGCTTAATGTTTGAATTTGTTATTTAAAATTTATACGTTACTACTAAATGTTTGAATTTTTTTACATTGTTGTCTCCAAATTTGTAATGCGTAAAAGATTTCTATATATATTAATCATTTTGAAGGTCTTTTTTTCACAATTTGCACTAACGTGCTACTGTGCTAGTTTGTGAATGTGCATAATAAAAAGGAGTATTTTTTCTTTTTTGTTATCAAAAGTTACTACTTTTAACTATTAACATTTAGTTTAAATTGCAACTAAAAAAACACTTAATTTAAATTGTAATTAAGCTTGTATGTGTGTGGGTATATATATATATATATATATATATATATATATATATATATATATATATATATATATATACCCACACACATGTGGTATTGGGGAGATTTACTTGTTTTTTGTTCGAATAATTTAGTTAGAATTTATAATCAACCAGATCCCTAGTTTCTACACATCAATAGTTGATACAATTCGAAATACCTGTAAAAATGAATACGACATAAAACACGACGATTGCATGCTTTGAAGTACTTCACGAAAAAATGAGCGGTAAAAGATGGGAAACATAAATAATTTCTTTTTCTATTTTTTATTTTTCAACTTGTAATTAAATTTTTTGTTTCATAGCTCATGGTATTTTGGTTCAAAGTGGGTAAAATAAATAATTTTAAAATTTAGACGTAAATCCAATAGTTTTAAAAGTTAAGTGGGTAAAATAATTTTTCTAACCGTTCAAGTGAGTTAAAAAAGAGTTGTCTCTATATATATTACAACTATGTATCTAATAATGTTAATATTGTTTCTACAATTTTCAGAGTTATATAAGTATTTTACATGCTTTGATTTACTTCCGACCTTCTATTTTCCATTTTCCCCGTTTTAAGCTACCTTTACTTTTGGTTTAACCATTCTTGGCCGCTAACATTTCGTCTGTTTTTTAATTAACTAATCATTTTTACTTTTAATTCGTTATCAATTATTTTTACTAAGAGATCACCACAACAATAACTCTAAATTCCATCTGCTAAATCTTAAGAAAGCTAATGAGGTTTGTTTGAAATGAGAGAGAGAGAGAGAGAGAGAGAGAGAGAGAGAGAGAGAGAGAGAGAGAGAGAGAGAGAGAGAGAGACCTTAATTACCATTATTATTTCATTAAAACATATATAATTATATATATATATTCATCAAAAAAAAAAAGAGCATTTACTTACATTTCATAATTTATTTCTTTTTCCATAAGTCTAGCATTCAAATTTAATTTATATTCACATGGCCAACCTCACGTAGTAGGCGGAGCACGGCGGCGTTCTCCCATCGCCGCCACCGTTCCATATATCCATGAACGCACGAAGAATGACTTCATGGTGGCGGGGCGGATTGAGGTCCAAAAAGTAGCGGAGAAGCTGCTGCATATCACTTCTCGAATGTATCTCTTTCTCGGCGATCATTTCAGCCATCGACTGCCGGAAATCACGATACGGGTCGTCGGAGTCTTTAGCTACGACGAGGCTATCGCCGAAGAGTTCCGGCGAGTAATTGTCCGTGTTGGGGGAGAATGCTGTGGGGGTGCTACTGCTGCCGTCGTTCTTGGGGCCGGAGCTGGCGGAGGAAGCAGCGCAGTGGCCGCGCTTCTGATCGGAGAAGGAGGGTTTGGGCTTGAGTTTGGGTTCGACGACGGCGTCGGTTGCCATCGGCCGGCATCCACAGCTAGCCGTGAAAAGATTCTTGAATTTCCATCTCTTTGTGGAAGACATGCGGTGGCGCTGCGGCGGTTCAAAATTGTTGCATGAATGTTTTGTGATTTGGAATTATAATTTTTAATTTTTATAGAGCATAGTTGGGGAAGTTGAAAGATGAAGGGATTTTATTTTGTGGAGATAATTTGAATAGACGATTATGTCCATTAACTATTACTTAAAAAAATGTTAATTGCCGAATAAATCACCAGGTTTCCACACTTTTGTAAATTAGACATCACGTTTAAATCTGATCAATTACAACGCCACGTTTTAATTTACGTATGGGATTAAATATTCCCAATTTTTCTGATGAGTTAAATATGACGTATTTGGTCTAAAAATCACGTTAGTAGCCACGTCAACACACACGTGTAACAAACGACGCCGTTTTTGTTACTTTCTCTTCTTTTTTTTTTTATTGAAAAAAATCATTTTTTATATAATTATTTATTTCTAAAATAAAAAATATATTTAGAAAACTAATAAAATCGACGTCTTTTGTTACACGTGTGTATTGACGTGGCTGCCAATATGATTTTTAGGCCAAATAGATCATATTTAACTTATCGAAAAAATTAATGATGTTTAATTCCATACAAATTAAAACATGGTGTTGTAATTGACTAAATTTAAACGTGGTGTCTAATTTACAAAATGGTGTAAACGTGATGATTTATTTAGCAATTAACCCAAAAATATAGTTGTTGAAAATTGAAATGTAAATAATTAATAATATATTCAATTAGTTTGTGCTAAGTCAAAGCTAGATTCAATGTTAATTTGTTAAAATCAAAAGTATATCCCGACATCAATTTTTGATAAATTTATTCCTATTAAATATTACGTAATGAAAATCCATATGTACTGTGTTTGTGAGCTTCAAGTTTCTACAGCATAAAAATTCATATAAATATCAGTAATAGCTAAATCTATTTATGTAAGAATACACATTGCTTGCAAATTACAATCACATAATCAAAGCAGAAAACTACAACAAAAAAAAAAATTGAACCACTTACAGACTAAACTGAGGGTTAGCTAATGGTTTAACGAATTCAAATCAATATGAAATTAATTTCGTACCAGAGATCTTACAATCTGAATGCTAAACATCGTGAACATTAAACCTAGATTGATATATATATATATATATATATATATTACAAAAAAAAAAGGCCTATGAAATTCTCGTGGTAAGCTACTACGAGCAATGGGGGTTGTGTAATATACATAATATGAATATGAATTCTCACAGCAGTCATTCATTTATTACTGATTGCAGGTACCTTCTAATTCAGAACTGTACAGCTAATACCATCCGCTTCATTTACCAGCACGTTCGATTTCTACTAGTCCCGGGTATCTACATTATATCAGGGTACAGATGGAGATGACTGACCTTTCAAGTTTCAGCCTCTAATGTACAACAAGGCATAGGAACGAGTCCCCGTCCAAAACCATCAATCGGGTCCAGTTTTAACTCCCAGTGGAGCTGGTCGGAGATGGCATTGTAGTTGTAGGTGGAATTTGGGGTTCTGGCACAGCAGGAGACGTGGTAGTTTGACCTGGAGGTGGTGTTTGGGGTAGTGGTGCAACAGAAGGCATTGTAGTCGTGCTTGGTGCTGGAGTTTGGGCTCGTGGCGTGCTGATATCTGCTGTGGGATACTCGGGCACATCCAAGGTATCCCAGTCGATGCTAGCTATAGTAGGTAGTCATGGAATGTTGTGTGACTGACATATAGTGTCCGGATAAGAACAAATACTAATACACGAAAAGAAAAATTAAACTAGGATACAATCCACGCTCCACATGTCAGTGATGCTTATCCCCGCATCAGATAGTAGCCAATAATCAGCATCACTCTGCACATATCAGATATCAGAGTGAAGTTATAAGAGAAGGCAAGATTTCATGTTTTCAGATGAGATTCTTGTTTTAAGTAATGATTTCTTTAATTTGAATCAAACTGAGGTAACTTTCTTTTTGATATATTGGCATTTATTAAATTAATATTCATCTGCTGTTGTAACTACCGACTTACGTCGACTTCTGGCACGATCTTCAGGATTCCACTCACAAAATCCTGTGATGTACTTGCGTCTGAGCACATCCTTTGAGATTCCACTCCCTGCACAACAGTTTCATTTCCTCCAATCTCCGGCCTCGAAGATGGTGCAGAAGCATTATCATTAGCACCTGACGTCTCAGGAATGCTTGGTTGTTCTTCTACAGCATTTATCTCCTCAAAATTTTCCTCAAATTGGCTAACAAAATGAAAAAAGAAAAAAAATAATAAGATATAAATGTGATAAGACTTCGGAACAAATAAATACTTTAGGATGGATAATATAATCAACCTACATTCTGATGAGCTATGCAGGCAAATTGCCTTTCCCAGGGAAGTTAAGGAAAAATGAAAAGGATGCGGCAACGGAGACATACCTGACGAGGTAAACATCTATGGGACCCATTGTGCTCCGAAGAACTATTCTGTACCTTCTCTGTGGATAATCAACTGCCTGTAGGAGGATAGGTAATGAAAATTTACATGTAGATACATTATGACTTTTTTGATGGACTGAGCTACTATAATGGAAGGAAGATAAAAGTACCTCATCCGGGTCCGGAACTTCTAAAGTAGTGCCATGAGGAGCTTTAACTGCTATAAGAGTTTCATTCTGGCAGACATAACATAACTACATTTTAGAGCTAAAAGACTTAATATGCAGGGTACCCAACAGTTGCAAAGTTCGTACCTGAAAGCAGGGTAAGCATTTTATATCTTCCTCCGTGACAAAAAGCCACCTAGGAGAACATTTGAGAAGTGGTTAGAACGTGAGATACCAGAATTTAACTTAAAATAGTTCAGCTCCTTGAATAAATAGGCAGAACAGTATTTTACCTTTGATTGCTTTCATCTTCACTCAGGCCCCTCAGCTTTTCCTGCATTTCTCTGTAACAAAAAAGATAACTTATTAGAAGACTATAGCACTCTCAATAGTACATTAGGAAGTACGTCAGTGACATTGAATATTAAGAGTGTTGGGTTAAGACCTTATGCGTTCGTCTAATCTGTGCTCCTCAACATTCAGATTTTCAACTTCTTCCTGAAAAAAGCAAGTAAATTTGAGGAGCTATCTAACATAACTCAGAATAAGACAGGTTGCGTTGAGGTAAGCCATACAATTCGATATGACTTGCTCAAGGTTGCTTCAGGATAGAGTGATCACAATAGAAATTTTCTAAGAGTATCACATGAATACTTACTAAATGATAGGGTTCATCATCCTATGATGCAAAAACATTTCACAACATAATGGGATGATCCAGGTTGGTATAAAGACTACCAGAAACCCCACTATTGCAAGGAAACAATGAGCTTAAAGGACAGTTAAAGTGAAGTGGAATTGCGAAAGGAAAAAGTTTGCACATATATACATAATACAATTTGTACATTATGTGTCCATACCTGTACACCAGAAATGCTCTCATCGGCTTCCCCTGGTCCTGTTACATCTAGACCCCTGCTGGATAGGAGAGAAGTTCAGTAACTATTGTTATCTTATTGATTGTCAAGGGCAAGTGAAATGCTAATTGAAAAGAGAAGACAATTCAATTTAAATATTTTAGACGAGTCCTTCCATACTTCCACTGAATGCTGTTCTTGATTTTCTTTTCTATAAGACCAATGCCTTCAAGAACATTAGTTATATCATATATACGCCTCTTCTGTACCTGTTGAAACGAAAAAAAATAAAAATAAAAAAACTTAGCTACTAACATGGTCAAAAGTGAAGCAACACTTACAGACATAATCACCTCTAAAGTGTCTGCAGCTTTATTCAAATCTAGAATACCATCTTCTGCATGTTTAATCAGATTGATGAACTTTTTTGTCAAGAGACCTGAGAGGGAAAAATATTTTTTTAATGAGTTCATCCTCAGATATGAATTGGAACTGGAAAAGTTCAAGTTTAAGAGTTGATTACTAGATGCAAACACGTGAATTCAACAAGAGGGAGGATAGCAAAATAGCAGAGGAAAACTTCTATTACCTAGCGAGCTGTCATAACGACAAGGACCAACAGGGGTGAGATTATTTCCACTAGGAGACCCTGCAAGAAAATGTTTACAAGAAACTATTATATATCTGTATCTCATCATTCCTCGCTCCATTGGCAACAAGTTGGACCAAAAACAAGTATGATAGGAGAATTCATGAATTACAATTCAGTGAGTTCAAAAAAGATATTGTAATATAATTTCAGCAAAGATGAAAATTAATTAAACTCCCACTTACCAACATTTGCCAAGGGAATCTGAGATCCAACCTTGTTGGCCTTTGTCCTTGGAACCTTTTGTAATTTTCCTGATTTTGCAGATGGAGGCGTCTGAAAGGAACCTTTCATGACAGCAACATTGCCAGGACCTGCATTATGGTCAGCAGGTTCCACTTCAGAATCTGCTACCCCGGGTTTCCGCTTTAATAGCTGGCAGACAAGAAACAAACAAGCCACAATCAGCAAAACACGTAAAATTTGACGAAAGTTACTCTTGGACAATTTAAGTTTGTACAAAAGAATAAAGGAATCACCGAGGACCATAATGCATGTGTCTATGACTCTATGATAACCACATTATTCTAGCATAACTATACCGGATTGTTAGAAGACCTTAATGAAGCTTTTTTCAAATGTACAATTACAAACTGGATTTATACACTCATCATTAACACATAATAGATCCATCACAAATATTCATTACAATTCAACACAAAGCGGACCATTTTAATTGTTTCCTGGGAAACATCATGTCCATGAGAGACAATAAGTATAATTGGCAGCCTCAGTCTGGTTATTACACACAAAACTCAGGAAAATGCTCAGGTCTAAGAAGTTATATGTAGGACCATCAAGCAATTTCGCATTGTCCACAGAGATGAAAACCGCAACTTCGGCGGATGGACATGAAATCAATCAGAAAGTAAATTCAAGTCCATGTTGTTCCCATGTCCCGAAACCTAAATTATGTCAACCAACACCACTAAGTGTAGCACCCATGCAAGAAGGCCAAGGAAGAAAACAAAATGCTGAGATATATAATGTTGAAAAAACAGAGCTAGAGTTATTATGAGATGCTGAAAATATTCAATCAGGCCATGGAACGCAAAAATATGATCTTGCTATCGGAGAAACTGATATGTGTCAAACGGTTATTCACCTATGCATGCATATTTGGAGGGTTTAATACTGGATGAGTCCCTCAAAGGATATCTACATAATATTTGCTATAGGAGGACAGAAAGGAAGAAAATAAATAATATATAAGAGCCACAAGGAAAATTAAAATGTTACTATGACCTTTCACTTGTGCAAAAAAAATATTTTGAAATTGACTTTATCTCTTACTTTATTATCTCTGTAAACATACAGATTGAGGTAGGAAAATAAAGTTATAAGAGAAGATAACATGCATGTGTTCTTTCTCTCCTCCTCCATGCCACACGACCCACATCCCCAGCCATATTAGGCCTTTTTTTGCTGTATATTTCCAACTACATTGACCAAAAAGTCCTGAAAGCTTAAGCAACCATCCTTGGGTCTTTCAGCACAACTTACATAGCATACAAGATCCAGATGGTTTCTATGAATAGCATGATACACAAGCTTGTCATGGATAAACAAGAAAATCTTCTGATGAAATCAAGCAGAAGAAATCCAGTTATACCCACCATAACCAAAAATTCCTAAAATGTTTACTTTCGCCAAGAATTTTGAACAAGTTCAATTAAGTCGAATTTTCAGATGTAACCTTGGACATAGATGATCCATATCAATGTGAACAGTTAAAAGTCCACCCTAAAAATTGCGAATGTTGAACAAAAGGAGCTAGATAGAATGACCAATTGTGACAGTGCATCCAAAAACCACAAGCAACTAAGAAAAAGATGAAGTGATCAAGTGATACAAGGATGAATCAAACTATAGGCTATCCACTTCTGCCTAATAACATAAAAAAGAAAACATTGAGGATTAATCAATTCAATTATGCTGCTCTAGCCCTAAATTATTCATTAATAATTTAATTCAGATAAATGTCAATTCTAACTATTGCCTTTAACTAAATAAAATTCAGCGCTTTTCGACTACAATAGTCTTGATCCTACAGATAAAACAGAACCTGAACTTCACCACATAATTTTAACATAAGCCATTCATCTGGCTAAACTTAAATCACAAAATTCAAGAGAAGAACAAAGAAAAATAAATGTTACAGATCACATCCCGCAATAAAGTCTCTAGTCCCATTTCGACTACCCAACTAAAACTGAAAACTAAACTATGAATGCTCGAAAAAAAAATCCCAATTCGAAGTTGAGAAGGTTACTCTGAAGAACTTAACACTTACAGGGCGTTTCTTGACAACCACGGACTCTTCGAATTCTTGATCAGGCCGCTGAGCATCACCGGTAGTAAAGTGATGGTAGTCGCTTCCTCCACCACCACCACCGCCTCCACCAAACGGCGGCTTCATCGAAGTGAAAGGCAACTGCTTTCTCGAACTCGGCGGTGGCTGCTGCTGCTGCATGATTCGATCTCTCTCTTCAAGCTCAAGAAGGCCTCAAGAAACCGAAACAAATCCTCGAATTTTGCAATCAATTGCGGCTCTCAAGAATTGATCCTTGGAGTATTTGGGGTTTGGGCGAGGGGGAAATCGAATGGGGGAAAAGAGAGTGAAATTGTGGGAAATGGAGAGAATTGGGAGCAGAATGGAAGTGAGGGTTTGGAGAGATCTGATTTGGGAGAGAAAGCAATAAAAAAGAGGGAAAGAAAATGGAGAAGAAAACGAGGGAAAGAAGAGAGAGAGAGAGAGAGAGAGAGAGTGGGAGAGAGAGAAAGGAAGGAGGGAATTTGGTTCGGATATAGATGTGGAGGGAACCGCTATATTACCTTTTTACCCCTTCGTGTAGTTCAATTGTGTACGTACATTTTATTTTATATACATAATTTTGCAATGTAGAATTAATGAATTATGTGTCACTATTTCACTATATTCCTTCTTCTTTTATAGTATTAATTAATTTAATTTAGGAATTTTAGTTGTAATGTTGTGTGGAATTAATTAGACTCATTTATTAAAAACAAACATATTAATTGAGACTTAGACAGGTTATGTGAGGAATTAATTAAACTCGTTTATAGAAGAAAAAAAAAGTTGTAATGTTATCATCTAACACAATCATACATATTTTTAAAATAGTGGCTACAAGTAAAAATATGGAAAGTAAATTTTAATTCAAATCAGGTATAAGTGTAGGATAATCTAGTAATTGAGTGATGTAAGTTTGAGACCAAATATTTCAAGTTCGAATTCCTCTAGCACCGCTATATGTTTCGATTAATTGACTCGTAGCTCCACCCAGGCTTAGGCGGCCTGGCCAAAGAAATGTACCGATTTCACTCATTTCGACATGACCGGGGACTGTTTAGCCCGATTTTTACAACACCTGCCCATAAGTATGCAGTTGCTATTACATAGTAAACCTAACAATTCATTAAGTGTTGCAGTTACTATTTATGAATTTACAATTATACATTTATTGCATATGTTGAGAATAGTAGGTACTAATACTATATCTAATATATTTAATTAGCATCTAAACAAATCCAAGCTAAAGCGAATATTGTGTCACAATCTAGATTCACTATTTCTACTATATATTGAATTATATATATAGTACTCGTGACATTTTCCTATTATAATATAAATATTAAATGCTTGCATATTTATCCTAATTGCTTTGTTTTGAATCACATTCACAAATGTGAAATTCCTCGTGGGAATTTACTATGCAGAAAACTGTAATATTTAATAGTACATGCATGGATGTTGAACACTATTCTAATAAATCCATAGAAGAAAAAAAAAAACTACATATTCCATAGGATTATTAGATGATCTCCAATATTAAATGAAGATAACAATATTTTATCTTTTCGATTAAATTTGTGTGAATTTTATTTTGTTTTTACCAACTCATTGGAGTGGAGCTAAAAATAGGTTTTAATCACGGCAAATTATATTTAACACTCCAACGTCTATAATTTATACCAACGGTGCATCAATCTGTACTTAATAACAACTCTATCTCCAATATTTCATTATTATAGCAATTATAATTCCGTGGTTTTTTCTGCAATCGAAATACGAGTCACCGACATATGTTGAGGGTGATAAATGTGTTGAGCTTTTTAATGTACATTGATGTTGTTGATGACCTGACCTTGTTTGTTTTCATTTCCAAATAAAAATTTATCACTTTTACAATTCAAAACATCGAAAACACATTTGTTTTACTTATTTTTAACTTCATTTTTCATTTTTTCCAATCTTATATAACCTATTTAATCATATACACATCATTACAGTGAGACTCGTTATTTAAATATTCATCATAACCACACAAGTATTTATTTTTTCATCTAACCACAAATTCAAATTGAAAATGCAATCAAATAAAAATACTTTCATTTTTAAAACCTATAACTCTAAACATTAAATCATTTAACAGAAAAAAAATCATTACATTTTTCAAGAAACAATGCACCTCATAAATTGAACTGAAAATACTGAAATTTGGAAATTGATGTTGAAAATAAAACAAAATAAACCCTTAGTTTTCAGTTGCCCAAAAAATTACGAAAATGCAACATAGGGGTGAAATTGCTATTAAGTACAAGTCGAGTTATTATTATTTTAAACTACAAACATTGTGATACTAAGCTTAATTTATTCCTAAAAAAAGTATAATTTAGCCTTTTAATTAATTAATTAATTAATTAATGAAAGAGTTGATTTTTAAGAAAGTTTAATTTGGATTGGCGATTCGCGCCTTTAGTTTGCACCGTTACAATGGCGATCTTTTGGCGCGCATTCCGATTTATTTAAGTAAATACTCGCTACCAGGCCCATTTTTATTGGGCCTTATTGGGCTACATGTCTCATATTATAATGGGCTTCAGATGTGGCCGTTGATTTTTTTTTTCTTTTTTTTTCTTTTTCCTTTTTTTTTAAAGTATGGGCAAAATTTTGATCTTGTCACTTATTATTATTATTATTATTATTATTATTATAAGAGATCCTTTAGTAATCTCAATAATTATTTTAAGGCAAAACCCTATTTTTGGTCTCTATACTTTTAAATTTTTTCGAATTGGATCTCTCTACTTCATTTGGTTAAAATGAAGTCCTTGTATTATCAATTTAGTTAAAATGAAGTATCTGTCCTATGAATTTTGATAAAATAAAGTCCTTGAGAGTCTTGATTTTATCTAAACTGATAATAGATGGACTTTATTTTAACTAAAATTGAAAGTATAGGGACACAATTTAAAAATAAAAATTGAAAAAATGAATAAACAACAATAAAAAATAAATATATATTGAATTTTTTAAGATAAAATTTATTTAAAATTAAAAAATAAATTTAATTATTTTTTTATAACCACTATAATTTTATATTTTGATTTTGATTTATTATTTTTAGAAAAAAAAAACAAAAGTTTTGAAAATTTGATTTTATTTAATTGATTTTTTTATTTAACTATTGTTTGATTTTTTTTAATTTACTCTTTTGAAAATAAATTAAAATTACACAATTTTATAAAAATTAAATTATTTAATTTTTTGCAATTTATTTTTTAAATTAAACAATGAATACAAAATTTAAACTATTTTTTTATTTTTTATAAAAAATAATAAGTAAAAATAAAACATAAAATTACATTGGTTTCAAAAAATTTAATTAAATTATATTTTTAACCAAATGAAGTAGGGGACCCAATTCGGAAAAATTTAAAAGTACAGGGAGCAAAAACAGGGTTTTGCCTTATTTTAATTGGTAGGTTTTGTAACTCTACTAAAATTTGAAAAATGTTTGATATTCATCACACGGCCATAAACCAGTAGATATTAATACATTTAGGACCTGAAAGATGAAAACTCTCAATTCAGTACCCGAAACATGAAAATTTTCAATTCAAGACCTTAAAAATCACGAATTTTGATTTTCATCTTCCGGGTCATAGATTGAGAGTTTTCATCTTTCAAGTCCTGAATTGATAGATTACCCATTTTTCAGGTTTTGAATCGACAATTCTCCTATTTTGATACATCCAAACTAAAATAATGTATAAATCTTATATGGTAAAAAATATCATAATAAAACATTAGTCTTATACCATATTTTCTAATAAACGTGCCATGTATTTAATAAAATATATAGATTTACTATATATATATAGTCACAATTTTATTTTAAAGTTGTAAACTTCTCTTCTGTACATGTTGAATTTTTTTTTTCGGCTTGTTTGAAGCTAATTTAAAGCTTGTTTGCACTAAAAATCACAATTTATGTGTCATTTTGTAATTACAGCATGACTTGTAATTTTAACAAATATATAAAATATAATATTTGATAGCTTTTGTAACTATAACATGTCTATTTTTTTTCAACCACTTTAAAAAATAAAAAATATACACACATTGATTCGGATTTGAATATTGAGATGAAAGATCGGTGCTTTGCTCATCTTCTGAAATTTATCCGTTCAATTGCTACATCGTCCGACTTTCAATCGACGAATTGATGGTAGGTATTGGAAAGCACGTGATGAAAGCTTTTCAATTATATCTATATTGTACTATTTTATCGTCTGAATCACTTAAAAATTTATGATTCCATCCCTGCTGGTAGAGTTGTCAAAACCGGCTCGGGCCGATGGGCCGTTCTGACCCAGTCCGATTTTAGATTGGGTTGGACTGTAATTTTATAGGCCCGATTTAATTTCGGGCCGGCCTGGTTTTTTTTGCCCAAGTGAGCCGGGCTGGGCCTATAATTTGTAGGCCCGAAATTATTTCAGATCGGCCCGGCCCGGCCCGGTCCAAATTTTTTTTTGGCCTGTGGACTCGGGCTGGCCCGACCTGGTCCAACTGATTTGACAGCTATACCTGCTGGCCACACCACACACCACATCCCCACCCATTTTTTTATATATGTTTTAGGCAATGTTTGGTAGTCTGGATAAAGGCGTATTAGTATAGGTATCCAGCAAGAACTGTGTGTTTGGTAGCCATTATTCGTTCACGCGAGGCCCGGGGTGTAATTTACTGATTCGGCTGGATAATGTATCCGACGCCCCCCTCGGATACAGTTTCTGGCGTAACAATCTTAGTATATATGCCTTTATCTAGGCTACCAAACATTGCCTAAACTAATTTACTCATTTCAGAACTTAGTCTACCAAATAAAACAATGTACCAAACAGATGTGTGAAACAATCTTAGTATATTTATCTTAATAACCAAACACACAATTAAAATAGCTAATACGCAATTATCTTTCAAAGCAATCCAGCTTTTATTAATGTGGGTATATCCGTACCAGCTTTTTTTATATATGTTTTAATGTTGTCGGTAGGTTTCGGCCCTCTTATCAACGACTGCTATTTTTTATATATATATACAATGTAGTAAGGTTCCTCAAATATTTTTGTCTGGATCCGTCACTGTCTGTGTGTAATAACATTTACCACTAATATTATTTTACTAGCACAATATACATACGACTTACATATCATTTGGAAATGTCTTAACAAAATCATTAATCACGTTATTAAATAATTTGCGACATTTTTAATATCTTGTTCGTGTATTTATTGCATGTATTCCATATGTTTCGCAAAAATTGAAGTTTTTGTGACCCTCACATATTTGATTCTTGATAATAATAATAATCGATTGCCCACCGCTTGAGTGGAAATCCTGCCACGTGTCAACCCAACTTCGCCACCATTTTCCGCCGCCGCCGCCGCCGCTCTATCGCCCCCGTAGACCGTTTCCACACTCCTAAATTCATGGAGATTCTTCTCTTAAACCCATGAAAACAAAACCCCCATTTATATTACCTCCAAAAACACACTCACAATCGTAATCAACTACCAAATCAGCCATGCCGTGGTTCAGGAGTTTCATCCAGCTAGCCAAACAATCGCCGCCGCAGTGGCAGCGGAAGCCGGCGGCGCTGCTGGGCCGCTCCCCACCGTCGCTGAACCAATTGCTGCGACATTTCAGCACCGCCGACATTCAGACGAACTACCCCGGCCTGCGGCCGACGAAGGGCGACGAGAAGCCGAGATTGGTGGTTTTGGGCACGGGCTGGGCCGGGTGCCGGCTAATCAAGGACATAGATACGAAGATGTACGACATCGTCTGCATCTCACCGAGAAATCACATGGTGTTCACGCCTCTCCTCGCGTCCACGTGCGTCGGCACGCTCGAATTCCGGTCCGTCGCCGAGCCGATCGGCCGGATTCAGCCCGCGATTTCCCGCGAGCCCGGTTCTTATTTCTTCCTCTCTAATTGTCTCGGTGTCGATTTTCAGAATCACCAGGTTTTCCCTCGTCGTCGTCGTCATGCTTTCGATTGATGTTTTTTTTGCCCTTCTTAATTCTGATATTTTTGCTCAGGAGTAGGAATTAGACATGAAACTGTAGTTTTATGCTAAGTTTGAAAGTAGGAATCTTTTCTGATTCTGTTGTATACAGTTCATAATCATACCATTTTGACTGAACTGAAAAAGGGGGAATGGAATATTATTGGTTTAATGTTTATATTTATTTTTTTCTGAGTAAATGGGAGAACTTTGCATCTGTCACAGATTCTTCTTTTAAGTGGATGGTATGGAATTAAAATGGCACATTTTTGGAGTATGTTGAGATATAGCATTATACAATAGAAGAAGAATCACTACAGGTAAAGAGGCTAATGAAAAGCTTATACATAGATAGAGTCATAGAGCTAATGGATTGGCATCTCGTTTACTAGGTTTAGCTTATGTAAGAACATATGCTCGTTTCAGAACCGGGACATGAAAACTTCTGCTACGGCTAGTAGTAGAATTCTTTGGGAAGTATTTTGTTATGTAGGGTCTAAGAATATACGGTCTAATGTGAACCTGATGTGTGTGCTAAGTTTCATGCACCTACTCGTAGAAAAATGCTACGAGTATGGTGTTAATTTTGTGATTTCTTCCGGTTGTGGCTAGATTAGATGGTAATTTTGTGATTTCTTCTGGCTGTGGCTGAAGTCATGGTCGAAAAATATCATCTCGGTTCTAAACCTTGGGCATAACTGATCTAAAGTAAAGCAATTGCCTAATGTCAGGTTGAACCCGGTGGTTGTTAGTCATAAATGAGCTTTTCTCATAACTATTTGCAGTTTTTGTTCACTAATCTTATATAAGGCCAAATTTTATGTTAGGTTCACTGCCAGACTGTAACTGAAGGTGTCGATACCTTGGAGCCGTGGAACTTCAAAGTGGCATATGACAAGCTAGTAATTGCTTCTGGAGCACAGGCGTCCACATTTGGTATTAACGGTGCAAAAGAACATGCAACCTTTCTGCGTGAAGTTTATCATGCTCAGGAGATTCGCAGGAAACTGCTGCTAAATCTGATGCTGTCAGATGTGCCAGGTATGAAATGTCAAGCCTACTAAATCTTAATTGTATTATATATCTGAAGTTAAATAATTTTTTCAAATTTGTAATGTAGCATGTATGTGAAAACAGGAGTCACTGATGAAGAGAAACGGAGGCTCCTGCATTGTGTTGTAGTTGGAGGTGGTCCAACAGGAGTTGAGTTCAGTGGTGAACTCAGTGATTTTATCGAGAAGGATGTCCATCAAAGATACGCTCACGTGAAAGATTACATTCATGTTACATTGGTTGAGGTTAGGCTGATATAAGTTCTATAGGGATTCTCTGTCATAAGAGATCAGCCGTCTTCTTGCTCCTCTATCTTGGAGGATAAAGTCAATCCTTTCGTGCTTGGATTTTGTGTCCTGAATCCTATGTTTCTCGCTCTGCAGGCAAATGAGATACTATCATCCTTTGATGACCGCCTCAGGAAGTATGCAATTAAGCAGCTGACAAAGGTAAGGGAGTTCCGGTGATGAAATATGCAGTTAGGTTTTATCGTGATTAGTCTCAGACTTCACTACCATAACTTTGATGACCACTTTGTGAGCTGATTCTTTAGCATTAAAATGCAACAAAAGAAACACCTATATTAGAAACAAATTGTCATTTCTTCTACCAATTCCAGAATACGACCATATATCATTTAACTTCGATGTTCTGCATCTATTTAATATTGATATCTCAGTTTCTCAGTCAGGAGTCCGTCTTGTCCGTGGAATTGTGAAGGATGTCCAGCCGGATAAAATAATTCTTAGTGATGATACTGATATCCCATATGGTGTTTTAGTGTGGTCTACTGGAGTTGGTCCTTCATCATTTGTCAATGGCCTCGAAATTCCTAAAGCACCTGGTGGAAGGTATATATACATTTGAGCTAAAGTCGTATATTTTCTTTGCTTTCTTAATGCACGCTGTTTGGCAATACATAAAACTTCTCATTTTGTTTTTTAATTTTTTTCCGATGGAAACTTGTGCAATTTAATGGGTGGATGAGGTAGGTATTCAAAATCAGTGAGCAATTTGTATATATCTGAACTGCTATAGAACAGCACTCAGAATATGAACACACACACACACACACACACACACACACACACCCCTGTGACTCTGTAAACTATCAACTAATGTTTCTGGCTGCTTATGCAGATTGAATTGGTTTCACACCCCCTTTACTGAATGCTTGAATTTGCATGTAGACTTCGCTTCATATTTCTAAATCGGGTTTGCCCAAACTTATCACACTCCCTTTACTGAATGCTTGAATTTGCATGTAGACTTCGCTTCATATTTCTAAATCGGGTTTGCCCACACTTATCACAACATGAACTTCACTTTCTATGTGATTTACTTTTGAGTTATTCTTATGCATTAACTTGCTCCATCCTCATTTTTCATCTCGAATATGTTGCTGAAATGTGATTAGAGTTCTTGTTCTGCAGGATTGGGATAGATGAATGGCTACGAGTCCCTTCCGTGGAGGATGTGTTTGCCATCGGTGACTGCAGTGGGTTCCTTGAAAGTACAGGCAAGCCTGTTCTTCCAGCCCTCGCCCAGGTAAATCGATAAAAGTGGCTTCATTAGATCGTAAGCTCTTCCAGAATGGTAAAACCATCAGATTTAGGTGCACTAACTAAAAAAGGCTCGTTTCAGGTGGCAGAGCGACAGGGAAAATATCTTGCAAAACTGTTGAACCGTGTGGGCAAGGCCGGTGGGGGACGTGCTGATGCTGCAAAAGCCTTGGAATTGGGCGATCAATTCGTGTATAAGCATTTAGGGAGCATGGCAACTATAGGGAGGTACAAGGCCCTTGTGGACCTCAGGAAAAGCAAGGTTATATATATTCACTTTAATAGAGTTTCTTTTACCCACAAAAAAATTCGTGTTAGACGGGTCAAAATCTGTGAGATGGTATCAAGATTGAAATCCGAGTGCAGAGACCGTCTGATGGATTTTGACTAGATAGCCTGATCAGGACGATGTGGTGGCTCAATGGTTAAATCTTTTTTTGATCAGGACGAAAAGGGTGTGTCGATGGCAGGATTCAGCAGCTGGTTTATTTGGCGCTCGGCATATCTCACTCGCGTCGTAAGCTGGAGGAACAGATTCTACGTTGCGATCAATTGGTTGACAACGTTTGTGTTTGGTCGCGATATTAGTCGGATATGAACACGAACACGAACACGAACATGGCATGACACGACCCGACCCGATGACAAGGTAATATAGTACTTTGTTTCTCATCCAATTTTAAGTTTTTGCTCTAAACTAATGGCCTGCAGTGACTCCAGAATAAATGTGGAAACACTGACTGGAAGATAGGGGCAGGATATCATAATATTGTTTGTAGCAATTTCCTTTGTATTTATTATATGTATGGTATTATTGCTAATGTCAAACAGACTGAGCGCTGTGTTAACTGTCAACAAAAACTACAATCTCTCTCTCTCTCTCTCTCTCTCTCTCACACACACACACACACACACACACCCCAACTTTTACTACATGCTTTCCTACACGCCTCAACTATTGTTATAATGTTATAACATAGGAAATCGGGATAATTTCAGTTTTAGTCCCACTAGAATAGAGTCAAAACACTTTTGGTCCTATATCTTTCGTTTTTTGTCCTATAGTTTATTAGCTTGACACTTTTGGTCTCATATCTTACGTTTTTTATCCCATAATTTATTAGCTCGACACTTTTGGTGCCAAGTGTTTTTTTTTTCCAACATTTTTAGTGCTAAAACTAACGGTATATTTTTCTTATATTTTTTTCGACTTTTTTTCCGTATATTTTATTGAGAATCTTGCTGAACTAAAATCGTATATTGGCAAGAAGTTGAAATGATTTTGTTAGGCATTTTGCTAGATGTTTGTTGGGAATTTTGCTTGATACTTTATTGAATATTTTGCTGAAATTTTTTGAGATATTATGTTATTTTGTTGGGTATTATGCTCAATTTTTGCTGGATATTTTTCTCTTTTTTTTTGGTATTATCAGATTTTAGCTCGACCTTTCAAGTAATTTACAAAAATGTCCTGGATTTTTATAAATAACAATTTAATACCTGACCTTTTGAATTTATAATAAATCTAACCTGGAATTAATTTTCGGGCTTTTAATCCCCAACGTATATCTTTTTACATACGGTCTGGAGTGAAATATAATTTTATTTGATCAATTGACGTGGCATAAGTATATGATGGCAACTAAAAGCTTAAAAATTAATTCCAGGATAGATTTGTTGTATATTCAAAAGGTCAGGTATTAAATTGTTATTTATAAAAAGTCAGGATATTTTTGTAAATTACTTGAAAGGTCGGGTTAAAATCTGATAATACTCTTTTTTCTAATGATTTGCTGAAAAAATGAAGTCAAAATGTCCTTTGAATAAATAAATAAATATATAAATATATACACATACTACACTTGGGACTAAAAATGTCGAAAAAAAAACATTTGAGACCAAAAGTGTCGAGTTAATAAATTATGAGATAAAAAACAAAAGATATGAGACCAAAAATGTTTTGATCCTATTCTAGTGGGATTAAAAATGAAATTATCCCATAGGAAATCAAAGAAAACTTAGATTAACCAAATATTATTTAAATGGAGAATTATCGATTCAGGACCTGAAAGATGGGTAATCTATCATTTCAGGACCTGAAAGATGAAAACTCTCAATTCAGGACCCGAAAGATGAAAATTCTCAATTCAGGACCTCAAAAATCACGAATTTTGATTTCTTTTTATTTTTTAATTAATTTTATATTAATTTTCAATGAAATTTCCTTCATTAATTATCCATTAAATCTAATAAAGACATTTTTAAAATTAATTAAAAATAAAAAGAAATCAAAATTCATGATTTTTGAGGTCCTGGATTGAGAATTTTCATCTTTTGAGTTCTTATAATTCTCCTATTTAAATCGATATTGAGTTGGGGAAGTGGGTACGGTAAGTCTCGAACCCGAGATGTCTCCCTTTTATACAGAGGTCTTGGTGTTCTCGAGGGAATGGTCATTGGTAAATTCTTGATTCAATGAATTAATTAGGAACTCCAATTTTATTTTATTTTATTTTTTATTTTAAACATTTTGGATCGGGTTAACAAACCAATCTAATTCAAGCTGAAAATATGCAAACATTGATTCTAAACTGCACATTAGCTGTTAGAGATTAGGGATGTTTGAGTGAAAGTTTTAATTTGGTGAATGTAGCTTTAATTAATGACGGTTAAATTGCATGTTTTTTTTATATTTTTTTTATCAATTATATTTTTTGTGTTTTAGTTTAAGTTTAATATTTTTTTTAGGGTTTACCCCATCTAATTATGGTTTATAATTATTTTTTGGTATTTAGTTTTCAATTTTCAATTAATAATTCATCAAAAAACCCCCTGTGTTAAAAAAATAGTCATAAAACCCCCTCTGTTATGTATAATTCATCAAAAAAACCCCCTTTTTTGAGAAAGTGTATTACATTTGCTAAAAAAGAGTGTATGATTCTTATTTTTACAATTTTTGTTATAGATAAATATATTTTATATCATTTAAAAATTTTAGTATTTGGTTATACTACTAATATTTAGCTATTTTGATAATTTCCTATGTTACGTATTTTTTTTTACATATAAATATATTTTATAGTATTTAAAAGTTATAGTATTTGGTCAAACTACTATTTTAATAAATTAATTATATTTAAAAAATAATACAAAAATTGTTAAAATAAGAATCATACACTCTTTTTTAGCAAATGTAATACACTTTCTTAAAAAATGGGCTTTTTTGATGAATTATACATAACATAGGGGGTTTTAAGACTATTTTTTTAACATAGGGGGTTTTTTGATTTTTCGCGAAAACATAGGGGAGTAATATGAAATTCGCCCTTTTTTTAATTGATAAATGTCGACTATGATTATTTATGTTAGAATTGATTTTTATTTTATGATAAATATCATCAAAATCATGAATTTTATAGTGAATTGAAACACATAGAATTGAGTAACATGAAATTTAAACCCTAAAAAAAAGGGGACCAAAGCCTATTTATTTCATTTAATTAATTGAATAAAGTTATGTGAGTAATTTGATGACGTCATGCGCATGCGTTAGTCGTTACACCAAACTGAAAGCATGGACTAATGACTCATTCAAAACAAAACCTAACCCCTACATGCAAATTGCAATTCCAAATAATTATGTGACATACATTTTTTTATTTCATATTTTAATTTATTAATTCGTGTCATTTTGAATGGCTGACATATAAGAATTTAAACTTATCGAATAATTTGATGAGTAGAATCATTGTTGGAATTTTCAGTTGACACGTCGAGTTTTAGTTGGGTGTTAGTGCTAAAATTATTAATTACGCAAATATTGGAAACTAATGTATACTTTTTAAAATTTCAAGATAAAAGTGTAAAAAGAAACAAATGTTTGAGTACCGTGTAGAATTAACCAAATACAAAAATAGATTTAAACTTGTAAATTAAATATGTTTCCGTTTCTCCAATCCTTGACCTTCTTTGCCACGTCAACAATCCTTGAATTTTTATTTTTATTTTTAATTTATAATTAGTTGAAAAAAGAAAAGAAAAGAGAACCACTGAACTATGTTTTCCTTTGGATTTAATTATTACCATCACCAATAGTCCTCAATATTTTTATAATATTTTCGTTATAGTGTATTGTTATTACAGTTTTTATCGGTTTAAGACTCGAAAAATATGTTATCTAATAATTTGAAACTTGAAAAATGAAAATTGTCATTCTAAGACTCTAAAAATCACGAATTTTGATTTCTATTTATTTTTTAATTAATTTTAACAATTTTTTATTAGATTTAATAGACAGTTAATAAAGAATTTTTCATTGAAAATTAATATTAAATTAATTAAAAGATAAAAGAAAATTAAAATTTGTGATTTTTGATGTTCTGGATTGAGAATTTTCATCTTTCGGGTCCTGGATTGAGAGTTTTCATCTTTCAGGTTCTGAATCGATAGATTACCCATCTTTTAAGTCCTGAATCGACAATTCTCCTAATAGTTTTTATGTTTAAGGTCCTAAAAGATTATCTATATTCCATATCCTCATTCCTAAATTGATAATTCTTCATACTATTTAGGGTCAATTGCAATTTAATTCCTAACATTTGAAGGTTTTTACAAAAATAGTCCAACATTTTAGTATTAATAATTTAATTCTCAACGTTTGAACATTTTAATAGAAATGATCCGATATTTTAGGCAAAAAAATCACTATGGTCATTTTTTCGGCAAAAATATCAGTCTGTTATATCATATATGGGTTCTCTAGCTCACCTTAGGGTAAATATGATTGAAATCGACCGAAATAATTTTTTTACTCAAAATATCGGGTCATTTCTATTAAAATATTCAAGGGTTGTGAGTTTAAATGTTAATATTAAACTTTGAGCTAGTTATTTTTGTAATTATTAAATTGTAATTATCCTTACTATATCTTATAATACATTGAATCGTTGACAAATTGTTCTATTTGCATTAACTAATTAATTGATACCCTCTCTTAATTATTTAAACATTCCATTGATGTTATTGGCCATGCATTTAATATTTTATATCTGTTGGAACTTGGAATACTGCAGAAGCCAATATTATTTATTTATTTCATTGATGATAATTAAAATTGATAAATAATACTTCTTCGGAAAAAAAAAAGGAAATGAAAAACAAACTGTTGACAATTGACAAGTAATAAAGAAGCAGAAATAAATGGTAGAAGTTGAGTAAAATATTAATTACGCACGTTACGTGCAAAATATACCAACTTTTATTTTTAGTTTAAGACTTTAAGATAATACTATCTTATTTCATTTTTTTTTCCTTTTTGCATTAATAACCTAAATAACATTTTTCATTGAACTAATTAATGAAATATTGATTTTACTTAAGTTTGTTTTCTCCTTGAAACATTTTATTCTCTTACCATTTGCCACTCACCAACCTATACATGCCAAGTCAATTTGTTATTTAACTCAATACACACACACACACACACACACACACACACACACACACACATAATCTTTTACTTTAATTATTACTCCCTCCGTCCCGATTATATAGTCCACCTTTCTATTTTGAGACGTCTCGATTATATAGTCTCATTACTATAAGTAGTGTCATTTTTAATAAGAATTTACAATTATACCCTTATTAAGTTTTGGAAATTAAAAAAATTAAACATTTAAGTTTGTGAAAATTATAAATCTTAAATGTTATTTTTTCAAAAAATGAGAAACATTAATTAAAATTGACCAACTTAATTAATTTGCATGTACTTGAATTTGATCAATTCTATCGATATTCATTGTATTTGCATTTCACTAATTGTATATTTTCTTTGTTTCAAAAAATTAATACATTAAAGTTGAGCTAAAATTTAAATTTTATTAATTTTCATTAAATAAGGTTAAAGTTGGACGTTTAGCTTTTGTTTCTTGTTTTTATAAATATTTTTAATCTACGTGCGAATAGAAAAGGAACCATATAATCAGGACGGATGGAGTATATATTTACGCTTAAAATATTTTCTCAATCACAATATCATGTACGTTCACGTTCAAAATTTAAAATCATAATTTCTAAAATATAATTAAACCATAGAAATACTAGTAATAATTATATAACACGATCAACAACCTCAAATTAACTAAACCAAACCCCAAAAACACACACAAAATAATAATAATAATAATAATAATAATAATAATAATAATAATAATAATAATAATAATAATAATAATAGTAGTAGTAGAAAATAAAAGGCAGCGGTAGCAATATTAACCTGCAGCAGCACATAGTGATTAATGAATGTGATCATCAAACATCAACATGGCAGTCCATAAGCAGCTGATATTTGATCGGAGATCCAACGGCGATCCCGCTATTCTTATTCCCGAAGTTTATATAGGCGGGGCAGTTGGCAAACAGGTGATAATTCCTCGAAACAAACGTCCCAACTTTCCATCTAACCCTTCCGTCAACTCTCACGTTAATCAGCACCGTCCCCGTTCCTTCATCCTCGCCGAGCGACGCCGCGAGGTACGGCGCCACCGGCACGGCGGTGCCGTACACGAACGGCGACCACACGGTAATGTCCTCGTGCCCCTGGTACGACGCCGGCAGCCGCGTCGCCAGCGTTATCTGCTGGCTGCGGTAGGCGGCGTAGACGTCGAGTTTGTCGTAGTAGACGCCGATCCTGCCGTTAGGGTTGCGGGCGGAGAGGGTGATCTGGACGGTGGCGGTGAGGAGGTTCGGGGCGGTGAGGTTGAAGGCGTAGACGGTGGCGTCTTGGAGCACGAAATGTGGCTTCTTGGGGTGGAGGATTAGCCACACTAGGAGGATTGAGAAGAGGACGGCGGCGACGAAGGCGGCCGAGACGTAGAAGATGCGCCAGTAGAGCTTTTTCCGGGGGTTTCCGTGGTTGCCGCAGTCCTTCACAACCATTTTGCGGCGGCGGAGGTGGTTGTGGTGGTGGTGGAGTTTGTTGTTTAGTTTCGGTGAGAGTTAGTTTGTTGGGGAGAACTGGAGAAGTGTGTATGTATAGGGGTGTAGTATTTAATTATTGGGGAAATTATAATTTAATTCACAATATTGTGGGTGCTTCGATCAAAATAATACTACTTAACGTTTGAATATGTAACGCTCCAGTCCTGAAAAAATAGTGATAAAGGGACCGGTACATTACTAGGGGAAAGGGGTTGTTGCAAAAATACTTTTATTGAAATAAGGTTAGTGCCTCAATCATTTACGCAGCACGACTTCTGTAACTGTAATGTAACCCCGCATTAAGACGTTCAGAAAGAACTTAAATGAATTACCAATCATCAAAGGGAACTTATCCTATCAACCAATTGTAAATGCACATCTTAGCAATATGCACAAATCACAACATGCTTCAAACAATTGAAGACAAGCTATATCAGAGTAAACGGAACAAGCGTAGAGCATCTTTATTTGACTTAAATAAATTGTTTCAAGTACTTCATTGTTTTAGAGTATCTAGGATCTCTAAAAAAGAACAACATATAACAACAAGCAAGCCCTCGCTTCAACTTCGTCATCTTTCAGCCTGTCTCTCAACCTGTTAGAAAAGATTTGGGTCGAGTACTAGTGTACCCAGTGGAAAATTTTGATAAATAGTTCAAAATCATTTTATAAATATGAATATCGCATCTACACAAGTATAACAATGGAAATGTTTCAAATCTAAAAAAAACATTCTATGTATACAAAGCTTCTTTTAACCTTACTCGCACACTCTATCTCAACAGTCCCTTCCTAGCTACAGTGTCTTAACTTACATATACGTCCTCCAACCTAGCTGTCTAATAAAGGATAATGTATACAGTCTCAAAGCTTTAAGGATCCGAACTCGAGTCTAGTTAAACACTCAATGTTTTCGTAGGATACTGGCGATCGCGATCGAACAGTGAGCTAAACCATTTTGATACAAATATTCATGTGCATAATTGATAAACAGTTGAGTTGATTAGTTGAATATAATTTGAGAAAGATATAGCCCACCTGGAGAAACTTTCAGGTTCTGGGTTGGTTATGCTCAAATTCAGTTACTTGATCTGGGCCTATAATAACCAGTCTTAGCTTAGTTTTGTTAAAAGGTTCTTATTGAAACTCAATTCCTAAGCTCCTCTTTAATTAAAATTTTCAGTTAAACTTTATTATTTTTAATAGTTTGACCCACCTTCAATACTCCGTAGTTTACACTATATATTGCTAGCTTAGTACTATTACATAATTAATGCTCTTCATATATAAACTTAATATTGTGATTCTCACCTGAACAATACATAATCTGACTAATATCCATAAACTATAACTTTTTTTTTGCAAATGAGATTATTTATTGATACTTAATTTATATTTTATATTAACATCAATAATTATTGGTGCCATTTTTTTCTATTACTTTCATATACTAACTGGTTACATATTTGTGAATAATTGTTAATTACATGGATTCTTGGTCCTTGTATAAGCATATGCATTAATTTTCATGTTTCGTAAAAATATAATTATATTCTACATAGATGTATTTCTAGAATTAATCGAAATATGTACTAAGTTAAAGTATATTGAATTAATTGATTGAGGAATCACTTTTAAGCTAACCACTAAAATTAAATTACAAATAGAATAAACATATATGCTGAATTTCATAAGCTTCAATTTAATTAAATATATATAGTCATTTAATAATGTTATTCTAGGTGAAATATATTTTATTGGTACATAATTTTGTATAAACTTGAACTAGTTGAATAGTTGCATAGACAATGATCACTTATGATTTCTTAAAATTAAATGAGATCATGTGCTAAATGCAAAATATTCTAAAATCCTTCAAAATCAAGTGTTTAAATAATAAATTATATATATATATAAATCATGTATAAGAACTTACCTCAAAAGAAAAATAGTTGCCGAATGATATTATTACTATATTTTCCCTCGTCAACCTATTGATTTAATTATAAGAGTGATGAAGAAATAAATGATTCACATTCTTAATCTATTGTTTTAATAATTAAAAAATTCAATTGGATCAAACTTTAAACATTACTCATAAATCTACTATTCTCCTCCACAAGACACGTAACCTATTTTTGTTAATTAGTCAACATCTATTAAAATATATATATATATATATATGTGGTAGACACCTCTATTTTAAATTTAAATTTTTGATATTTTATTTTATTTTATGGACATCAACTATATCTAATCCTACAAGATACATGCATTATGATTGATTGCAAAAATAATAATCAATGACTATTGCTATATGTAAGTATTTATATATCGTTGTTTTTTTTTTCATAAAGTAAATGTTATGCATATATACAATGTATATTTGTGTATTTGTATATAGGAATCATACTAAATCAATCCGTATTAGATAAATTATAATTAATCAAACTAAGTTCGTATCTAGGGTTCTTAGTAAAAACACGATAAGGTCCAGGAGTATTTTTAACATACTCAATGGGAATACTTCACATGAAAAATGGGACCTAGAATGGTCTGATTTATTCCTTCAAGGTTAACATAGGCTATTCTTTTAATACTGAAAAGTTTGGAATATTGCATAATAATTGCAAAATATATATATTTTTTTGAACAAATATATCCCAATATTTTTTTTTCAAAAATTGACATGCTGATAAGTTCACGGATATATACCTCGCTCATCCAAGAAGCATCTGATATTGAAGCAAAATGACTAACACAATTTGATTTCAAAGACGAACAAACATCCGTCAAATTATTAGCATGTCAACTGTCGAAAAAATCGATCGGGGAAAGTTTTGTTAAAATGGGAAATATTGGGAATTAATTTATAATTTTTTAAATGTGGAGTTATTTTTATTAAAACACTCAAACGGTGAGAATTAAATTGTAATTTGTTCTTAATTCTTTATAACTGTGTGAAATTTAAATTAAATTGAAACTCGTTTTTATAAACTCTTTTATAAAAGAAATTCAAAGTTATGTGTCTCGGAAAGTTTTTGTAACAGTCTATATACGTTTTTGGGTAAAATTGTATTTAATTATATACGCATTAATTGCACATGCATGCAAACACTATTAGAGGATTGAGTGTTTGAGTAGTCTTCACTTAAAATGTTGTTTTTCTTGAAAAGAAGAAATATGGATTTTTAACTAGAATTAATATTAAAATTACTTCCTCCGGAACGATTATATAGTCCATATTGCTATTTTGGGGTGTCTCAATTATATAGTCTCATTATTATAAGTAGCATTAAATTTAATAGTAATGTTCAAATACTCCCATATTAATTCTTGAAAATTAAAAAACTAACCACTTAAATTTTGAAAGTCATAAATATTAAATAAGGTATCATTGGAAGTTTAACTTTAATTCCTTAATTTCATAAATATTTTTAATTTACGTGCGAGTAGAAATTTAACTATATAATCAGAAGGGACGAAGGAGTATAAATGAGTTAGTTATAATGATTTATAACCTTGTAGGAGTTCGTGGATCTGGGTGTATAGCTTGTATTCATTGATTATTAAGACACTCTAATTTGTTTTCTCTCTCTTAATTTTGGTGAAAGAGACACTCAGACACCTAAACTAGAAGTTAATTAATGTACACTAATTTTAGTTACACTTAATTAAGATTAGTAGTTTGAACTATGAACTGTGATTTACCAACAACCCATGCCAGCTAGGATAATTAATATTTAATCTTTCTATTAAAAGTGAAGTTTGGGATTAATTCCAATCTTCATGCATCCATCTCATGTCTACTTTTCATCTAAAATTAAAGAAGTCATTTTAAAATCATAATAAATTAAAATTTTAAAAAGACTTTATAAATTTGATAGTAGAATAGAGTATGAAATACGATTTGGGAACATACGATTTCACAAGCCAAATTAATTTGATGGGGTTAATTAACCAAATGATATCGAATCTTCTAAGTCAAAATTCATCTCATATTTCAATTATTGAATTACCGCTACATGTATTTTGAAAATATCATAACTACTTCTTGGGTTAAAATAATTAAAAATATATTTAAAATTCGTGATGTCAATCCAATAGTTGGATAGGTGATAAAACACCTTCGGGATATATAGAAGATCTCATCCGATCCAAAATTTTTATAAATTCTTCCACTGTACGTATATTTACGAACATACCACCTAAGAATTTCCCCATATATCACTACTTCTTCTTCTTCTTCTTCTTCTCAGAAATAAAAAGGTGAAGTTTTGTAGCCTCGATCTCAATTCATGACAGAGAAAGGGAAACAATTTCGAGGCGTTTTGTTTAATATTTGAATATTACTTAATTAGTTGGTCTTATTTGTTATATATATAGAAGATCTTGTGTGAGACCGTCTTATGAGTCAAAATTCATAAAACGGGTTAAAATTCAAATTCAAACACAATTAAACATCAACAAAATTACAAATGCGTCACTGAATACGAGTGTTAATCCGAATTAATTCTGACCCATAAAACAATCTATGTGTCAATTAACCACCTAATTAAACTTAGGGGGAAAAAAAAGACTTTGTAGAATTTCATGTTTCACCACCTAACATCTACCAATTTGGCTGTATATTATTTGTTTGACATATGGTGGTAGGTCTCACGCAAGAAGTAAAATGCAATTATCGATTCATTTTTCACCTATATTTCCCAAAATGTAACGTGAAATACGCAATGAGATATTAAATGGATAATATTATTCCTTGAGCTTTTTTAATTTCACTTTAATTTTTTTACTTCTACTTTCTTGCTTTTTTTTTTGTTTCATAATTATTTTTATACAATATGAGTTTTGATTCTTTCATGATCAACTAATTAGTTTACAATTAATACTTTTAGTTATTCATTTTTTATTGGAATTTTTTCCTCATTATTAGGATTCTGTCACATTTTTTAGAACAACGTACGGACGGCAAGATTGCTCCACGTCATATCTTATATTCTCGAGGGAAAGTCTACCTTATCTTTGGGGTACTATCGGAAGTGCCCCCATAAGTCTATTGGGACACTTCAAAGGCGGGGTATAATTTCCCTATTCTCGGATCACACGTGTATTTCACGTGTATTAGATGACACCATAATTCTCCATGGTATTTTTTATTTTTATTTTTTTTGTGGCAAATACAATTCTCCTTCGTGCATGTACGCATATCCAAATTTTGAGCTTTAGCTTTTGTCCACATTTAACTCGTCTAGTTGGAAATTTTTTAATTAAATTAGGAGTATCTCTATACTAATAAATAATAATTAATTAACAAAAAGAAGAAACAGCCCCAATTTGTAGAAGTTGTATCATTAATTAGTGAATTACGATACAATTTGATATATCATGTATATATTCTATGTGGTTGCATTTTCCTATTATATATCAAGTTAATTAGTTGCAACTTCTAATTTACAATAAATTATGTGTAAAATTATCATGCGCCTATTTTATTATACCAGTATTTTACTATGTAAACTAATTGCCATCATTCAAATATTCTCATTTAATTTTCTCTAACACAAATTTAATCTCCTTTATATTTTAGTTCATTCACTAATAAAAATAACATTATCCGAGGCATTGGGATTTTTTATATCGCATTTAGTGTGTGTGTGTGTGTGTGTGTAATCGATGGAATATTTAATTTCATAAAAAATATTGTCATATATATACTTACCTAAAACAAGAGTATTTCAATCATTTTCCGTTACTTCACAATGATAAGTACTTAATGTTTAATTTTATTTTGCTATGATACAAAAAAGAATTAAGAAAATAGACATGTTGGCAAACTCCTAATAATTCCTGAAAATAAATTAAGATATATAACAACTCCCCTATTTTATTTTTTGTTAACTCTAGCTTCTATATGTTCCTATTTGATGCATGGGAGCTAGGATTTTTTTAATTTATTTTTAAACTTGAAATTAAATGATCGTAAGTTGAACTTCTAGTTGTGTCGCACATCAATTTAAAGAAACATAATTATTATATTGATCCAGTTATAAATATTATTTGAATTGACTTGACTAGCTAGCAAGTGGGCAGTACACTAAAATATGGGGTTTAATTAGTTGTGATGTCGCTTAATTAATTGATTAAAATTTCCACACATTAGGTTAAGTTGTTGGTACGTGAAAATATTTTTAGAAATTAGATATTATTATTATTTATCCAACTTGTTAAAGTAAGCAATAAAGCACAAATGCTACAGTTAAAATGGACAGAGCCTAATTAATATATATTTCTTTCTCTGCAACTCGTTTAAGAAACAATTGTAAATTATACCAACTTACAAAAAAACTATTACTTTTAAAATCAGTTACTAGTCGAAGTCATGAGACATCAACTTAAAAAAGAGTAAAGATAATAGTTCCGGTAGAGATGACCTAGTAGTGGAGTGAGATTGTTTGGAGACGAAGATCACGGGTTCAAATCTACTCAAAAGATAATATAAATATATACTTTTAATATTTTAGTATGCCAAAAGAGTTGTTTTTTATATTGTAATATATATTTGTAATATTTACATACACATGTGGTGTTTAGGGCTCGTTTGCTAGACTTGATGGGATAAACCATGATGTCTATTGTAGTGGTCATTTTTCGTCAATCCGATATGCTGGCCTAGAAGGGTTAAATGATAGAATACAATCGGTATTCCAATACACAAGCATTCAATTTAAAATTTGAATTAACGATCAGTTCCGCCTTATCCAGTAAGATTGACGGGTTCAGAGGAGTCGACACGTCTTTCAACCTCCTCCGCGATCCTCGCGAACCCTAGCTGCTACCTCCACCTATAAAAGGAGGCCTCCCTCCTCATTTGAGGGGGACGCTGAAATACCCACAAGCTTCACATCACATCCTAAGAATACTGAGCTCACAATTTTCTAAGTTAATTCCACCCCGGCGATTCAACATCCGGCCTTCTTCCTACATTCTTCTAGGATCGAACGGCATTTCCCTAGATTTCTAGTCACGTTCTGGATAAAGATTATCGTCATCAAGCACCTTAATTATTTAATTATTCCGTATTTTGTTTCTTTCTACACTTCTTCTTTTCCTGACTTGAGCGTCGGAGGCCCAACGATCGTCAACCCCCCGACGGTCTTTGGCTTTTACGGTGTTTTCTATTTTTGCTTCACAGATTGGCCGCTGCTCCGGACTGAATCAATTAATTGCAGATTTCTGGATCTACATCTATGACTAGGAAGTCTTTACAAGATAACGTATCAATATTATGTTTGTTATAAGATATTTTAAGACGTATATATTGGTAATTCATTGTTTGGTTTCATTGACTAATTTACATATAAATTACAAATCTCTAAATTAAGTCCAAAAATAAATTAATATCGGTATATCAGATTTTGTGATTACACATCCCACTTTGAAGGTGTGATACCTAATCAAACCTTATCAAGCAAAGGCCTAATAAGGATGACGGGCCATTCATTTATCATGGGCTTTGCGATTCTAACCAAACAACATATTAGGGTATCATACAAATCTATCACCCCCTTATCATGCATAGCAAACGAGCCCTTAATATACTAAAGTAAATACTCCCTCCGTTCTATTTTAATAGGTTTGTTATATTTGGCTAATTTACTAATATATACCCTTATTTAATATATTCACATTAAGCATTAATTAAATATCAAAGAAATAAATAGGGATATATTAGAAAGTTTATTGATTAATTGTCTTTTCCAATCAGCCTATCAAAATGGGACGGATGGAGTATAAATAACGATTTAATTTTATCTTGATAAAAAGGAATGCCGTTTGAGCAGCTGATGAACTATTATTAGTTAAGAGTTTCGTAAAACAATGTCGCCACTTCGAAAATAAATATCGGGACACACATTTTTATATTACCATTGACATATAAAATATTATTTATTTAAAATGAAATTAATGAATATTAAAATTAAAATAAATTAATTTAATTTTTTTATTCAACGACTCATGCAAATGCACTCAACAATTAATTTTTTTCAAAACAGATATAAACTCTAATTAAATGTATTAAATTATAATTGAGACGTAATATTCTCATATAATTAAAATAACAGAATGATAATTTAAGTTTACAATTGATTCTTTTTAGCGTAATAAATGATACTTTTTCAAAACATTTTTTTTTTCCAAAGTGAGACGGGTTGGTCCAACCCAACCCACGTGCAGCCCACTAGGGGTGTAAGTGAGTCGAGCCTACTCATGAACTACTCAGGATCAACTCAGTGAAAACTCGAAATCGACTCGAGATTTATCGAGTCGAGCTCGAGCTCGAAAAATCAAAACTCAACCGAGCTCGAGTGGAGTCAAGCTTCAAGTCTTCCTTATCGAGCTTGAGCTCGATAAGCCTAATTACTCTGCTCGACTCGGCTCGATTACTCTCCTACATCCCACCATCTAAAGGTGTAATGGGCCTTATTTTGGGCTTCAAAATCTGATGTCTTCTTCACAGTTTGAATTTCATACAATTGAAGATACCACTAATCATGGTTGATGACATTGGTTAAAAAATATTTAACATATATCTGTTTCTCATTTGTGTATATATATAAATATTACATTTCACTCTGAGTTTCTGAACAGAGGAGAGAGAAAGGGAGGTTTTCAATAGTGCACAAGCTAAGGATATCCCTTCACTCTCTTAGATGAAATGAAAAGAGATCAAGAATCAAAATTATCCACACAATTTTCCACTAGCCACAAATGAACTCAATACTCATCATGCATGATTGCGTTGGAATTTGGATATCTTCCATCTATTGAAAAAAGTGTTGGGGAAAAGAAAAGCAATAAAAAGATGAATAGATTCTAGTGGGAGGAAAGAGATAGGAGAGAAGGATAACTAAGAATTCCACAAGCAACAAGAATTATCCCCTTTAACAACGACAACACCCATGTTTGAACAATAAAATGCCACAAAAATTAAAGAAACATGGTTGAATAAATTCCCCAACACCCCTTCACCAGTTTTCTGATGTCTTTCTGTATGTATATATATATATATATATATATATAGAGAGAGAGAGAGAGAGAGAGTGGTTCGTACAAGCAGCTATTCTAAGCCCAGAAAGGAACACTATTGTCACAATTTTCAGTAGGTAATTAACTATACCACTTGTGGAACAAAGTATGCAGGTATATTTGAAGACATTCAACGACCAAACGTGTACTAACTCGTGTTAAACCTATCAGGCATTGCTACAAAATGCCTTAACCCAAAAATTAAGATATGCATCAACAACAGACTAGAAAGCAAGTGAAAACACCATAGATGGAAATCAATTAGAAATGTGTTATTAGTCGAAGGACTTGCACACAATCCAATTGCTGCAGAAGATGGCAACACGATCTTCAATTACAGTGGCGGTTACATGAAACACTTCACAACCATCCACATGTATGGATAACTTCAAAAAAGAGAAGATGGGTACAATTAATAATCCTAGCATATACGAGTCACCTTGCAACAAATCCCGACTTCAATAACCAGCATTTATATTCAAAGCTACTACCAGAAGGTGCATGAGTTAGTGTAGCAGAGAGAGATTACTGCTTCAGAAATAAAACTCAATCTTGTCAAGTACCATGGAAAATGAAGATGTTTGACCTTATTTTAGTCAACTTTCAAGAGCCGATAAACCTTAGGTTCTTTGGAAACCTAATTGAGGTGGACCCATATATTTAAGTAACAACGTAAGATCCATCAATAAGTACATGAGATCTTTGAGAACGAGAATAGCTTGTTTCTCTGACCTGCACTCTTCTTTATATTTTTATGATCCAAGAAGAACCAGATAAAATCAACTCCAACGTAATTGATTCTCATGTCATTCTAAGATCACTTAAAATGATGATCATAAGGATAATTTCCCCATTAGGGAATAAACCAACTCTCCAAGGTAATTATGCCAGGGTAAGCTAATTTCTAGCATTAAAATCCATTAGATTTTTATCTCGACTGAAATAAAACACTCATAATTAGAACATGAAAAACTCATCTGAACAAAAATCCCTCCCTCAGTCCATCTCTGAAGATTGGCGCTGCCAGCATTAACTTGGACCAAAAAGAGCAGGAATTCCCATAACCAAACAAAACCATAAAAAATACGCATCTAGCTCTAATATGCTTTGGTTGAACCAAAGCAAGAAATAAACGTTGAGCAGGTGTAACTATGGTAGTGCAACTATTCCAAGAACCCCCCATATATAGCCAGTCAGGTACAGAGGCATATAGCAATGACATTTACTGCCCATGTGCCCTAATTCAATTTCTAAAATAACATTCGATGTTGTACGTAATCTGGTTCCTTATATTATCACATCTCATCTTTACCACACAGAAACCACAACTTCTCTATTGCACCACAGTTTCCCTAGCAATTTCAAGCAGAGACAAGCGCATGTAGTTATGTACCAAAGAATGATACAAGAAAAACTAGGGTGCATCCTTATTTAATAACTCATCCATTCACACTTGAATCATAAGTTTCATCAACTGGGAAACACCTAGAGATACAAACTTTCTTACGACAGAATGGACAGGAGTGCTCTAATGAAAAGTACACGCATAAAACTAATTTAGCACGAAATCATATTCCATAAATCGAAAACATCCAAATCAAGGCACTAATATTGTTTAGAAATTTCCTTTTCTTCCATTAGCCAGAAACCAAATATGCACAATAGAAAACCATATTATTACTTTCCCTTCTCCCAAGCCAGAGGAACATATAACAATCCAATAAATGATAAAACCAAGAATTGAGCATAAACCCTATTCTTCTTAACATGATATATAATCAACCAACGATTAAAAAATCAATAACATAGAGAGTTCCAACTATACATGAAGCGGAGTTAATCTAGGAAACCAATAGCCTGTATATCAGAATACAGAACCAAGTTAGATTCATTCTCATTCAACATCAAATAAGCAAAAAAAGATATCCAACAAAATCAACCTAATAGATTTACCAAAAAAAATCGGGAAAAAAACTCATTAGATCACCTCAAATCCCGACGCGGCACTGCTTTGGACCGCCGGTTAACGCCCCCGATCTCCCATTGGTCGGCAGCCCAACAAAGAGATCCCCACAAAACACCTTCAAATACCTCCTCCTAGTCCTCCACGCCTTCGCCTCGAACCTAACCCTCGAAACCATCCTCAAATTGAAGTTCACATTGCCACCATTACCCCTCTCCCCATTCACCCCGTCCACCACCGCCTTATCCACGAAACTCCCCGGCGCCGCGAACTTCGCCGCCAGGGATGTCTCGGTCTTCGTCTCCTGGTAGAAAGGCGCGACGGTGGTGCCGGAGAGCGAATACGATTTGTAGTAAATCGCGGTCTCGATGTGATCATACGCGAGCGTCATCTTCTTGTTAGGGTTTCTGGCGGTTAATTTGACCTCGGAGGTGAAGTAGATGAGCGAGTCGTTGCCGAGCGTGAAATTGGACATGGCGAACGAGTCGACCCGGAACTCGGGGAGCTGGGGCCGGAGCACCAGCCAGACGATGAAGGTGACGGTGCCGAAGATGACGACGAGCCCGATCACGAAGGCGAAGATGCGGCGGAGGCAGGCGGCGCGGCGGACGGAGTCGGGGTCGTACTGGTAGTTCTGATTGTGGTACGGGTTGCTCTGGTAGTAGTAGGCGCTGGGGGGAGGAGCCGCCGCCGCGTATGGGTAGGCGGTGCCGGACGGCGGCGGGTTGGCGGCCGTCGTGTAGCCGTTGGGCTGAGGGTTCGAGGCGGGATAGCCTGTCACTGGCCTATTGCGGTCTTCCATTCCCGAAAATCTCGGCGGCGCGTGTTTCTCTCGCAAGCCGGCGGTAAATCGGAATTCACACACACTCTGTGTGATTGCGCGTTTTTAGAGAGAGAGGAGAGAGAGAGAGAGAGAGAGAGAGAGAGGAATTAGTTCGAGAAGATAACTTAGTTAAGACTGAAGAGTGTTCCTCTGTAAAGAGATTTTTGTTGAAGAAAGAAATAAAAAAGGAATATATTTTTTTATTTAAAATCTTTAGCTAATTCCCCACAATTTATTCCTATTCCGATCGTGACATCATAGTGTAATTTTTAATCTTATTTAAACAAAATTGATATATTACAAATTAAATTTTCAGATATTGCACCATATTTAACTTTAACTAAACGCGTTTTTGTTTTTGTAAAAATGGCATGTACCGACAAAAATCATTTAATTTGTGAGGATGTAATATTTTAGATTGATACAATTGAAATGAAATGCATTGATTATTTAATTAATTTTGGAGTCCAATTATAATTGACAAAAAAAAAAAAAAAATCCTTAGGATTCGTCTCTTTCTCTCTCTAGGTAATTGTATGAGTAGGAATTTGTGGAGATTAATTGTAACGTGGGTTTCCTAAGTCGGTTGACCTATATTTAATTTCTTAGATATAGGACTTGCCCATTTGAAATAATCTTGATTAATGAAGAAAATTAATTAGTATATTTGATTACGATGTCAAAACCACAAACTACAAAGCCCTTTACTTTTTCCGCCAAAATCGTGAGAACCAAGAACCAAAATTAATTAGTATATTTCTCTTTGTTTTTTGGTGATGGATCTTTTAGTTTTACAGCCGATCAACGGTGGATTTAGTGCGCACAAGACCAGCTCGTTGTTTATTTGGATTTTTATAAACAATATGATTTACTTTTAATTTTAGAACTCGAAAGTCCAAACAAAGTTGCATATATTAAAAATAATTATTTCAACGCTAGAATTACACTATTTTAGGCAGAAAAAATAATTCAAACAATTGGAATTAGGGCTGAGTCAATCCAGAAACAATAATCGATAATTCAAATAATAATAAAGTTAGAAGGAATTAATTAATTAATTGCATCCCACTCTAGCAGTCCAACTGATTTAGGCTTTTTATGGATTTGCTAAATTTAGGGACCTCCTAGGTTTATGTTTCAACTTTCAAAATTTAGCCTTTTCGATTTAACTCTCTCTCTCTCTCTCTCTCTAGAGTGTGCAAATAACTAGTTCGATGCAAATTCGAGCCAATTAAAAATAGGCGAGGTTGGTAAAAGAAAAGGATGGTCCGCTCGAGCCAATTAAAAATAGGCGAAGTTGGTAAAAGAAAAGGAAGATCCGCTGTAATAATGAGAAAGATTTTTGCATATACACCCAAATCGGCCTCATTTGCATCCCCCGAGCATTTTGAATTTCCCATTATATTATTTAGTACATTCCTCGTCGAATTAGATCGGTAAGTTATGATCGTGGTTGCAAAAACATAAGAAAAGCTAATCATAGGTTCTTCTCTAAAACCAAATAAAAAATTCCTTAAAGAAATTCAAACCGAACCAACCAAAATTATATATATATATATATATATATATAACCGAACAAAATCAAATCATAATTATTTAGTTTTGGTTTGGTTTTCGGTTTAACCGAATTTTCAATGATTATTTTTATTTTTCCGAAACAATCAATAGATAACAAATGATATATTAAATAAGCAAATATTTTTAAAATTCTAAAACTAGAAAATTGAAACTAAATATTAGAAAAACTAATATTATTAAGGTATATAATACCCTTTTAAATTTATTAATTTATGTATAATTAATATTATAATTATAAATCATAAATTATAAATATAGTGTATACATATATATATATATATATATATATATATATTGGTTGGTTCGGTTTTAACTAAAATATTTTTTACTTAAACCGAAATGAACCAAACTATATTTTGGTTTAAATATTCAAAACCAAACCAAAATTAAAGAAAAAAAATGACCAAACCAACTGAACCAAACTATATTTTGGTTCGGTTTTGCATACCCCTACATTAATTAATCGTGTATGTTGCTAAGAATCTATTTCTGATAAAGAAATAAGTGAAAGAAAAAATGTTTTAAGAAAATGCTGCTGCTGATAAAACACAAAGACACAATATGATCAAAGACATGAGGGGTATCAAGAAAATGTTGATTTGGTCTAAATTGCATTAATATAATGGCATGAGTAGCATCAATCTGAATTCCTTACATCATTTGCTGATAGACAATGGAGCTCAACATCACAAGAATCTCTCACACAGATCAATTACCAAGATGGTTTTACATAGTATTCAAGAAAAATATTGAGTTATACAACATTATATACACATGTATTGCATTGAGAATAATATAAAAAATCAAAGAGAGAAAAAAAGGCAGCAAACGGCACAGGTTTTGAACTGTCGTGAAAAAGGCTCCGAACTATACACGTAAACCTCAACTAATGAGACAGAAAAGGAAAGAATAGACATACCAGCATCTACAAATTGCGTCCGCTCTCTTCTAGCATCATTCCCTTGAGACTTTTAGCCAGCCAGATTGCTGTATCCCTCGGAGAGACCTTTTCCTTCCCGAAAGGTTTCAAGACGACGGTGAGTTCTTCTAGCCGATTCTGCTGAAGCAAGTCTGCTGACAGTTCCAATAGCCCTTCAAGTGCATCTGCTCTTTGCCTGATGGAATTGACATCTAAAATTTCCTTTGCTGCTGGTGCTTCTTCCTGAGCTGGAGGGGGGCTCGTCTTTGCTGGTTCGGAAGAATCTGACTTTGCAACCACGGGGGTAGCAGTTGTAGTTGTAGTTGTCACGTCTATTTCCTTGGTGACAGGGTTTTCAAAGAGATTTGAAGTAGGAGTAATATCCTTGGAGCAAGTAGATGCAGGAGGCAGAGTTTCAGAGAATGTTGATGGTTTTGAGGCTGAGGAAGAAGCTGGGTCCATTACACCAAGCTCGTCTCTTGCCACGTTTATTGTCTTTCCGACATCTGCATCTTGCAGCGTGTTTTGTGCCACCGGATGCTCAGTCGGAGCTTGGACACTGCTGTGACATACCACGTGTATCACTTCAGTTGAGGCCGGTGAGATATTCTCAACAGCTGGCATTTCATTAACTGCATTTTGCTCCAGAAATCCTTTGTCCGGCAACAAATTCTTCTGGTTTGCTGAAATGGAAGAGGTGGCAGAAGAGGAGCACTCAGAAGAAATGAGTTTCTTGATCATGAACTCGTCGTCGCCGCTGGAAGCTGAGATGAAGTTTGACTTGGTCACAAGATCAGGCCTACTGCTTGAGCTGATGGTCAGAGCATCTTCTCCACCCACAGGTATAGCTTCAGTGAGACGAAATGAGATCTCCATATTGGCAGTGGAACTCATTTTCTCATTACAAGCATTGACATTCATAAGTTTATCATCTGACCGTTCTTGTAATTTTTCAGAGGAGCATGTAGTAGATGCATAGTTATGCCCACTATATCCAGGTGATGAATTCTCCACTCCTTCAGATTGTGACGAGGAACGGGTGGAACAGCTGGGTCTAGACTCATTTATTTCAACTTCAATGGCTTGCTGTTTTCTAGTTTGGCAGTTAGTCTCATGATGCTCCCCAGAGCAATTCCCGGTCCTTTCCGGGGGAAATGGAGAGTTGATAACTTCATAAATGGTAGCTTGCTCAGGAGTGTTAAGTAACTCTTCTGATGAGCTCATTAAAGGAGTCGCTGCATCGTCAGAGAGCTCAAAAGCTTGGATGGATACTGAAGAAGATGCTGAATTGCTGCTATCTGTCTGCATTCGCCTAGAACCTGCAGATATAGACCTTTTGGAATGCTGCGTGGTTTCCCTTGAAATATGGGAACTGAAGCCATTAGGCACTGATTTCATGATTTCTGAATCTTGAACATCATTCGGACCAGTCTTCGTGTTATCATTTATGCAATTGGGAATATCACGCGTGACAGGCCGCATATGTCCAGGAAATGACGGCCTTCTAAGGAGGGTAGGAGGTGTTTTCTGTCTCGTCCTTGTTGAAAATCCTTCTTCAGCAATGGGCTTTACGAGCCCCGAAGGCGGGATCCCTTCATGTCTAGCCTTGGTCTTCGGAGGGGTTTCCGCAACAGCTAACTACAGAGGTAGGTCAACCAGAAAAGAAAAGAAAAAAAGAACCCAGATTATAAAAGTTTTAGTCGAGGAGGGGGAGAAGAAAAACACCAACAACTTTTTAGTACCTGATGCTTCAAGGAAGGTGTTCCATGTACTCGTTTACTGGAATCAGCATTCGTCTTTGCTGATACAGCAGATGGTGATTCTGCATTACCCTTGGGTCCATAATTAACAACACTTGGTTTCGTGACTCTTGGAGATGCTTCGATAACTGTTCTCTGGTGGCCAGCACTGCTAGCTCTAGCATGGTTGCTTCTCATTGGAGAACTATTTTCTCTGCTCTTTCCTTCCTTGAGGGCTATCATAATATTTTTAATTGTTTTGGGCTGCTTTATTTCATCGTTATTTCTCTGTTCCTCATGCAGTGGTTTACCGACATCACGTTCCTTGGCATTTGCAGGCAATGATTCCATAACTTGAGAACCCTCTCTCTGTGAAAGAGGCCTGCAATCAACATCCTCATCAACTGAAGCTGTCTCCGTATCAGGGGCCTTGTGGCCACGGTTCACAATGTTCTTCTCACTCGAGACTAAGCTGTCTCTGTCACTGCATGAACTGTTGCTACTCTGGCTCTCGGCCATGTTCTTTCTACTTTGTCGGGCAGTGGAAGGAGGTTTCTCAGGCGAAATGGTAGTAACCAGTTTAAAGGATGGGCAGTATTGATCCACGTAAGGCTGTAGATATGGGTGCTTCAGCAGTTCAGAAGCCTGATAAGATATTGAAATCAGATTACAAGGCATTCTTTACAAATAAATAGGAACAAATACGATTGAACTAATACGAGGTTCTTACACTTGACCGATGTTCAGGGTTTTTCCTTAGCATGCTCTTGATTAATGTTTTCCTGTTAAACGAAAACACGAGTCGAGTAGAGCAATCAAGATAGAATAGCCTGACAAAAAAGATCACCAAACACCAAATTTGCTTACAAGTATGGGGAGTAACAGGGAGGCAATGGGCCAATAGATGATCGATTAATCTTGCTTATCAGTCCAGCCATATCCTGAAACATGAATGCAGCTGTTCATTAAATGATGAGCCAAGATATTGAAACTGCAAACTCCAGAAAAAATAATGTCGACAGAAGGCAGAAGCATTTGATCGATAGTACTTTTAGGCATATAACAATGATTCTTATAATACTTCACAGGCAATATAAAACATTGAGAAAAAGATGCCATCAAACAAAATAAGTAGAAATCTTACAAAAGCCTTAAAAGCAGGGCGATGAGCAGACATCTCGTACATACAGCAACCTAATTGACAAATAAAACATTACAAAACGGCAAACCTTATTCAGTGGGAGTTAGTGCTAAGGGCAATTGACCATAAACATACCAAGAGACCAAATGTCAGACTTAAATCCATAAGGAATGTCAGCAAGAAGTTCAGGACACATGTAATTTGGAGTTCCAACTACCTGTGCAAAAAAAAAAAGAAGAGAACAGCTAGATATCAGAAACCTAGCGCTAGAATTTGTTGCCTGATATAATGTTGCCTGGAAAATACTGCTAAGCTACATGAAATGCATTGCACCATTTGTTGCTTTAGGACAATAAGCCAGTACATATATTCTTAACATCCTACAGCAGACTGTATAAAATTTTAGAATCTTGAACACTCAGAGATTCGAGCAAACAATTTCAGGTCTGAAACTATTTCTGTTTGTTACTTTCCTTTAGAATTAGCTCAAATCATTTCCACTAGCTTTAGCAGTGATCAAGACACTTATGCAGTAAAAGACTTGCAATGAAGCATTTACTTATGAATTGCCTAGGAAATAACCTGTTGAAACTAACTATTATTAATTTTATATTCAAAAGAGTGGTCCATATCCTAATCGTGAATTCCATGAAAGTCAATAATGGTGACCTTCTATAGGTTATAATTTCTTTGTTGATAGAAGCATTCTGCACCTGATTTGAAAGAAGTCATTTCATGTCAATTTTTAAGGAAACTTAACTTCTCCTTTTTCCTAAATATAATCGGGGAAATAAAATAATATCCTCCAGGAATCAAGCAAAATAACCAAATGTAAAACAAATGAATAAATAGCATTTCATAATTTTGTGAGTATAATTAACATCAACAAGGAGAGAGATACTATGCATACTAAACACATACTGAAGAAGCCAAGTCATCTGCCTTCAAAGTTTTAGCAAGCCCGAAATCACCTGCTCAGAAGAAAAGTTTGAAGCCAATCATTTTTCTGAGGCGTGCATTCAGTTTGTCTAGTTCTGAAATTCAGTAAAACGAATCATCTGCTAAGCTTACTGCAAAATTTCATGTAATTTTTTAAAAAAAGAAAGCCAACGCTAAAAGTCAGATTCTAATTATGTGTTTTCCCTTTTCTATATGGATGGTAAAACTTACATCCAACAATCAGAATCTATCATGATGATTTCTTACAGAAAAGGGAAGGGTGACTTTTTTCTGCTACAGCTACCCCTCCAACAACCATCAGTGCAATTGGAATTGAAACTTTATCACAGACAGGTAATTATCTGAGAGCTCTTACTGTTGACAAATGAAAAACGAATTCATGGATCGCCAACCCAAGCACATTTACAAAGCGTCTCATCCATTCTCGCTTAACTCATAGTGATATCTGGGGATCTAGAGTAAAAAAATATTACTGGAACAAGATGGTTTATATCTTTCATAGATGATCGCTCTAGAACTTCCTGGGTATTCCTCATGAAAGAAAAATCAGAAGCTAGTAAATTTTTGAAAGATTCAAACACAATTCTATACTAACATCCAGGTGTTGAAAACAGGAAGTACTTTGATCATATCCTAGGTAATTATCAAATAAGCTAGGGTACCATTTACATAAGTTCTTGTGTTGATACACCCAAATGAGGTGATTGAAATAAAAAATCATCATCTCTTAGATCCCACTAGATTTTCCATGTTCCTTAATCATGTCTCCAAAACATGTGAAAAATTATAGGCAGCATTTATTAAGAAGAAAATAGAATTAGGGATAATTTCCTTAGTTTACATCCCTGATGGTCTACAGCTAGCAGGTATCCTCACTAAGGCAGTTCACAGGAAATTGCTGCAAGAATTCAAGTCCACGCTAGGCATAATCAAGTATCAACATCAACAACCTAGCTTGAGGCGGGGTGTGGAATTTCATATTCTTCTTCAAAAGTAGAAAGTCTATGCTAAAAGTCACGGATTATGATCGAGTGTTTTTCCTTTTCTATCATCATCATGTTTTTGAGAAGTTTATTTATTTTTCTTTTATTTAGGATGATGATTTCTTTCCCTTAATTTTAGGGGAGTAACTTTTTCAGTCTCCTACACATTGTACAGTATCAGTATCAGAATTCTTAAGTAAGCTAGTAAATTTGTGTTCCTTTCTTCACTTACCTAGACGAATATCTTGATCCTTGGTAAGAAAGATATTTGAGCACTGCAACAAAGTGTTAAGGATATGAGTCCTACAGAATCTCATAAGACTATAGAGGAAAAGAATAAAGAATCATGTCAATGCTCAGATGCATACTTTGAGATCCCGGTGCAGAACAAACTTGGAATGGAGATACTCAACTGCCAACAATAGTTGAGTGAACCACTTCAACAGTTTCTGCACAGAGTCGATGATTAAACAGAAAGCATATTTATCAACTCCTGCAATATAAATCAGAAAAAGAGTAATATATCTGAATGGTAGGAACTCAGACCTCCTCTGGAAAGTACTGGCCACTGTTTTTTTTCATCATCTCGGCCCTGTTACATTTCAATCATCAAAATCTCGTGTTGAAGGAAGTGCCTGTAAGTATAGATATGTATTTAACTGTCCAGTTAGAATTGCACCATAACAATACTTACATGTCGCCACCCTCACAGTAGCCAGTAACTATGCAGACATAACATCCCTGTTTAATTTACAAAATAGAGTTCAGTAGGAAAACTACGAAATCTATTCAATTTAAGTTTACCAAAACCCAAAGTCAGTCATGGAATTACATGAGAAACTGGAAATTAGAAGCTTCAAGGAGAATTACCTTCTCTACCCAAGCTTCCTTGAACTCAACAATGTATGGATGTTGTATTCGTGCAATTAAAGCCATCTGCATATTCAAAACAGCCAGAAAACACCTCTATCATTTCCTAGACAAGCACTGCTACACATTAACAAAAAAAAATGCATGATTATAGCACATGATAGAAGACAAAACTTCGCGATCAATTCCAACAAGATGATCGAGACTCCTGAATGCTGAAATTGGACTGAGGAAATGATAATGCCATGTAGCATAAAAGTTCACTTAATTTACCAAGTAACCAATCATCCAGTTAAAAATGTATTCCTAATTATACATTCTTCTAACAGATAGTAAAAAGTACTCAAAGATTTATCAAGATTCCCGAAATATTGACAAGGATGTCGAACAGGCAAAGAAGACGAAATAGCAAGCAAACTCTTTTCAAATTAAAGGAAAGCAGTAAACAAACAAAGAAATTACAGATAACATCAATTAAGTGAATCTGAGCAAGTCAAATGAAGTCCAGCAGAATTCAAAAGAAAAAGCTGCCTCACCTCTTGATGAGCTGATCTCCGGCAACGCTCAGTTTGCCGAGCTAGCCGAATCTTCTTGAGCACATACCTATGCCACATTTTCAAAATCAGAAAAATGGCATACAAAAACATCATAAATTTTTCCATAAAATGACAACCAAATTTAGACTGTCTCATTGAAACTCGTACTTTTTCCTTTCCAATTTGTGATTGACTAAAATGGCAGCACCAAAAGCTCCACGCCCAATCTGCTCCATGATCTCATACTGGTCCATTTTCGATTCCATCATTCACCAACCTCTCTCTCTCTCTCTCTCTCTCTCTCTCTAGATTCCTGATTCACTACACTGATTCCCCAGAAAGCGCAGTCACAGGAATCTCACCGAATCATCAAAACCTCAAGCATGGAGGAATCTCAGCCGCTCAAAACTCTGATTCTCTCACTAAGTCAAAACTGCTTCAAGACTAAACACAAGCAAACGCATAATACGAGAGAATGCGATGACATTAACCTAATTTTTTGGATCTCCTGCCGCTTCTTCTCCCCATTAGCAGATCAAATCCAGAGAACGCACACATTAACATAAACTCCACAAAAAAGCATACACACACACGAAAAAACTCAAGCATTCCCAGAAACAAATGAAATCTAACTAATTTAGCCTTCTGGGCAATCCAAAAATGGGACTTTTTTAATGGGTTTAACCACAGAAAAGCTGGAGTAGGCCTTATTTTTTCTGTGCGTTTTTGTTTTGCTCCCTCCCTCTCTCTCTCTCTCTCCTCTCTCTTTCTCTCTCTGGATTTTTTTTAACTACTTTGATCTGTCCAGAACTGATTAGTAGTTTTGATTTAAGCTATTATTTAAATTTAAACATGGTTTAGCAGCTAATCATGGTTAGGTTAGGTTTGATGTTGCAACTTCCAACTAATTTTAAGGGAACTCATAAATTACAAAAAAATAATTTTTTTTTAAAAAAAAAAGCCCAAAGGGAGAAAGTTATTCAGTGAGGCAAGCGTACAGTATCTTCTGTGAGCTGTCAATCAGATGAAAAGGGCTTTTTACCTGAACAAAGAGAATGTTTGGGAAAGTTTTAAAAAAAACAACAGCTTTCAAGCTTTCAAAAATTGATGGATATTTCCCCTAAAAGAAAATTAAAAAAAATGATGGATATTAAATTTTTATTTCTTGCAAAGTATATAATTTCTAAATTAAACTATGTATATAAATATAAGAGTTCCCCGGTATTTTAGAGAGTGTTTATCGTTGAATAAAACATGAAGAAACATGAAGATCTTCATGGAATGAATTTACTTTTGCATATGTATCGTGTGTTCGTATTAATGCGATCACACGAATTAACATGCGTGTTGCACATTTTCTTTGAATAATTTGATATTATTTTATTTTATTCTTTCACAATTGTAAAGTTTAGGATAAGTTTGTGTATAAATGATTTTAATAATATTTATTATAAAATAAAAATTAATTATGACACAAACAATTATAGTCAACATTTAGCAACAAAAAAAATGAATTAAAATTTTATATAACATAATTTTGAAAAAATCAATCATAATAATGAATTATTAATTGAAAACTGAAAATTAAATATTAAAAATAATTATAAACCCTAATTGAGTGTGGAGAACCCTAAGAAACAATCATAAAATCAAACTAAATCATAAAAATAAAATTGGAGAAAATAAAATAAAATAAAAACTCGTAATTTAAAAGTGCAACATGGAATGTAATACAAATAATGCAACAAAAAAATTTGTGTGGTAAATAAAGGGTGCTGGTTTGGGTTTAAATTTCTTATTACACTTCTACGTGCTTCACTGTAAAATTCATGGTTTTAATGATATTTATCATAAAATAAAAATTAATTCTAATATAAATAATCATAGTCAACATTCATCAATACAAAAATGAATTAAAAAAAAGTTATAAAATTTAATTTTGAAGTAATCAACCATAATAATGAATTATTAATTGAAATTTGACAATTGGAAATTAAATACTAAAAAATAATTATAAATTCTAATTGGGTGCGGTGGATCCTAAAAAAAACTTAAAATTAAACTAAATAAAAAAAATATAATTGAAGAAAAAAATATAAAAAATAAATAATTAAAAAATATAACACGAAATGTAATACAATGAATGTAATAGAAAATCTAAAATGATTGGTTGAACCATTTTCAAAAGTTTGATAACTAATTAAATCCGACTACACTTCAAATATTCACCAATTTCCCCTTTCCTTATTAAGATATTTATTGAGTCAAATGTTTGTCAACATACTAATTTGGTTTCCCTATTTTTATTTTTATTTTATAACTTACTATTTTTGTATTCAAAGGTAAATACAAATTTCATTTATTTAAAATAGTTGAGATAGAAAAGTGGCAAATTTCAGTGTAATTTGCCGACAAATTGCCAAGATTTGATATCCAAAGAGTGCATAGCGAATGGGACCTGGGCCCATCACAGCCGTTAATTAAAAACACGAGGATTAATCTCAACCGTTAATCCAGACAATAATTGGCCATTTAATTTAATTAATTGCTCAATCCCGATAGTGAACTCACATTGTCTCGTCACCTTCTTTTAATGATTGTGAAAATAATGGAATGACGTAAATTAAATAAAGGTGACAAAATTATATTCTCAAACATACTTTCTTCAATGATAAATATATTTTTTACAATTAATTGGTTTCTTGAAAATTGTAAAGTGAGAACGCCATAATCGAGATATTGGACTAGGAATATTTAATTAAATTGAAATGAGTTTTATACTCTCCCCGTTTCTGAATAAGTGTCATTTTAACATTTTAATTTTATTTCAATAAAAGTGTTATTCTATAAATTCGATACAGAAAATTCACATTTGACACGCATTTGCCCTCGTTCAATGCATTTTAAATATATATATTTAACTCATTTAATATATTCACGCAAATGTGTATTAGATAATTTATTAATTTATATGCATTTGTTTAAAATGACATTTATACATAGAGTAAGTATATACTTCTGCTTAATAAAGCAGCCATAATTGAAATGAATGTTATCTTTTGCATGGCATTTTCAAACAAGAAGACAACTTCTATATATTATAGGATTTATTTTTTATTATTTTTTTCGTATTTTCAGTATTTATATTAGCATGTCGTGTTGACATAAACATAAGAGCATTAATTCTAGATTATACTAGTATTATACAATCATAATATTAATATTTGATATTTTCATAAAATACGTACTTTGATGTAATTGGAGATAATATCGAGAATTACATTTTTGTAGAGTTAACTATTATAAAATAGTAAGAAATATTAAAGTATTTTGAGTTATAAACATCGCTATTTACTTAATCATGGATACTAATTTTCTAGTAATATGTCGGGAATATAAACTAATTTATTACTATAGCATTACGCTCTATGATTATATTAATATATACTTTTTGGTTCTATTCAACATAAAATGCTCGAAAAAGTTTTAGTGATTTCTTTTAGAGTCTATTTGTAAATAAATAAATTGTATTTTTGTGAATTGTACTTTAAAATGAATGGAATAAAAATATTTGATTCTCCTAAAAAAGAAAGGAACTTCCCAACCACCTACCCTTTCTATATTCGTAAAATACAAAAAATGTGTAATTAATAATATGTTTTTCATTAAGCACCAATATTGGTTAACCCTCCATTCCGTTTGGCATTCGTTGTCATAGGATATATTTATTGTTATATAGAAAGTGAAATTTTATATAAGTATGTGAAAAAAATATAATTTGTGCTTGGTTTTAGTCACCATGTCCTATTTTATGTTATTTAAGTACAAATTTTACTGTATTTAGCCAGTTTGGCGATAAATCACCTACATCTAGAGCGCCTAGTTGGAAAACAACTCACTAATCAATTGCAACATTGGATTGCTTACGTATACGTGGCTCTCTTCTTATATTATCGTTTCGTGACATTCACTATTTCTTTCGTAAGTAAAATTGTGAGATCCCTCCCCCCTCCCATTTTCACTTAAGATCTCTCCTGAAATCACGTTTACAATTTGAACTCAATTCTCTCGAGTGTTTGGTGACAAAATATTATTCTATCATTTGCTATGAATTCACAAAAAATACACCAATAAAATCTATTAGTTACATATCGAGTCACGCATCATCATAATGGGCTTAAAGATCTTATTATAGGCCTTGAATTTGAATAGTGAACCCTAGAAGGTTTCTTTGTGGATCTTCAAGTCTGAATCAACATAGAACCTTCTTATTTGAGCAGATGCCTTCCATACTGATTTGAGAGCTAATATACAATTTCTTCAAGAGGTCATCATCAAGTCTTTCCTTCTTGATCAAAATTGAGTCTTCAAGCATATCAGCCCATATAAATAAATTGTCTTTATTACGTGCATGGGGTGGATCATTGTTCGAAACATCTCGTCAATTTCTTCAAGCGATTAAACTGTGTGTTCCTCTTTCAGTATAATGGATCAGTACTTTATTGATTCAGGACAATTCCATGAACAAAAATACTGTCATTAACACACACACACACACATATATATATGTGTGTGTGTACATATGTGCCTAAAATGACACTAATAATATATTTTATACTCCGACAATTAAAAGTAAAATTGATTAAAAAATTATTTTTTAAATTAGTTTTGTATAAGATTGACATCAATTGAACAAATTAATTATGTAATGTCATAAAAATGAAAATAATATAAAAATAATTGAATTTGAATATTGATTGTTGTATTTAAGTGAAGGAGATATCAAGTGTGTAATAATGGGTGCATTAATAGAGTAGGGCTCTCGCTGTATTTCAGAGCAACAGCACGTGCTTTGCTCCCCTGGCTAACATGTGATGCGCACGTGCCACGTGATTCTTCTCTAGTCAACCATCACTTGGACTATACACACACACACACACACACACACACACATATATATATACATATAATATTCTCTCACTGCAAAATCTAATATTCCAATTGTAATTAATTATACTAATTTATATATAAACTCCCAAATTTCAATTTTTATGTTTCTTTATTAGCTCAAGTTTGTTGTACATAGTTAGTATGCATAGTTTGTTGGCGATTATATGTAACATGATGGTGAAATTTGAAAGAAAATTAACATTTTAGATTTTTTTAGATCTTAATTTATTTTACACGTAAATTAAAGAAATTATTAATATGATAGGTTATTTATTTATCTATTGCACAACGTAAAACCTCTTGTTGGGCATGGATGATTTGCATGAATGGAATCAGGAGAAAACAGAGTGTATGTGTGATCAGAATTAAATGAAATTGAATAAATATTATCATTTGTATTCTTATGGTTGGTATCCACGATGAATAAGATATGAGTGAGAGTGATATTTGGAAATTGATTTTATTATCACAGTCCCTCAAGGATTACAGATTAGATCGTATGTTCTACCTTTTGTATTTCACTCGGTGTTTCGTTGTCAAGTTTGTTATTTTAATAATAGGAATTCTAAAAATAAGAATTAACTATGACATAATCCAACATAGTCAACATTCATCAACAAAAAAATGAATTTAAAAAAAAAATACCATTCACAATAATCAATCATTAACTAAAATTTAAAAATTAAATACTAAAAGATAATTATAAACCATAACTGGATAGAATCAACCATAATTAATACTTGTAAAATATAATCAAAACAAAATAAATTGAAATTGAAGATAAAAAATTCACTGCCAAAGGAATAAATAATTAAGGGTGGTATATTTGGAAGTTCCTTGATTAATTATTTTTCCTAATCATTTTCTTAATTTCGTAAATAATCTCAATCAGTCTATCGAAATGAGACAGATGGAATAAATGACATTAGTTTTTTGTTTTTTACTCACACACCTGATCTGGTAGAACCCGTGACTTTTAGTCTCTATGTAATCTCACTCCACCACTAGATCATCCCAGAGAAATGACATTAGTTAATAGTTCTATTTTTAAACTTAAATAGAACGCGCATTGCTCGAGAATTAATATTTTCATATAATTATTTCTATTATTAATATTGGCATAGAGAGGGGGTTTGACTTTTATTTGTTTATTTATTTTACTTAAAATTTATACTTATTATATATAAATTTGTAGACACAAAATATTGTCACCCACATCATATTGTTTTATAATTATTAGGTAGTAATTCTCAAATGATGATGATTATATATATTAAAAGCGATTCATAAATATATACCAACTTAAAATGCACATTCACCTATATTATACACATGCAATGCAACAACCCCACACCTTTCACTATCTCAAATATTAAGCATAGATTGTCACGCAAAATAGTTGCAACAACAACTAACTGTCAATTTGATAATGATGATGGTCATTATTTAATTTATTATTAGCTACATATCATTGAGAAAGTATAAATACAGTTCAATTTACGTACAATCATAAAGAATATTCGGGAAAATTTCATATTATTCTCCTGTATTTTTCTGAAAAATAAAAAAATCTTCCGTTTTTAATAAATAGTCTAAAAACTACTACGATTATGTATAATCTATCAAATTTCTTTTGTTTGGAGAAAGCGAATTACACTTTCTAAAAACGATAGTAGGAATTTTTTTGTTTTATAATTTATGTTATAAATAAATATATTTTTATATCATTTGAAAATTATACTATTTAGTTATACTACTACTTTTTAGCTATTTTGATAATTTCATAGGTTTCACTTTTTTTACATATAAAAATATTTTATATTATTTAAAAATTATAGTATTTGGTCAAACTACAATTTTTAAAAATTGATCATATTTTAAAAAAAATACAAAATTGTAAAAATAAGAATCACACACTCTTTTTTAACAAGTGTAATTCACTCTCTCCAAAAGGGATTTTTTTTTGATGAATTATACATAACAAATAGGGGTTTTAGACTATTTATTTAAGAGTTAATTGCTAAATAAATCACCATGTTTACACCTTTTTGCAAATTAGACACCACGTTTAAATCTAGTCAATTACAACACCGCGTTTTAATTTGTATGGAATTAAACATCTTCAATTTTTCCGGCGAGTTAAGTATGATGTATTTGGTCGAAAAACCACGTTGGCAGCCACATCAATACACACATGTAACAAACCACGTCGATTTTATTAGTTTTCTCAGTATATTTTCTATTTTAGAAATAAATAATTATATAAATGATTTTTTCAACAAAAAAAGAAGAGCAAGTAACAAAAACGACGTTGTTTGTTACACGTGTGTGTTGACATGACTGCCAACGTGATTTTTAAGCCAAATACGTCATACTTAACTCGCCAGAAAAATTGAGGATGTTTAATCCCATACAAATTAAACGTGGTGTTGTAATTGACTAGATTTAAATGTGGTGTTTAATTTACAAAATGTTGAAAACGTGGCGGTTTATTTGGCAATTAATTAACCCTTAACACATGGTTTTTTTTTTCGGAAAAACACAGGGGGGTAATATGAAATTTACCCAGGATATTGGTTGAAATCGTGTAATCCAATCTCACAATTACAGGTGCAATCGAGTCGAGTCAAGTTGAGTAGTAACCTTATCGAGCTCGAGACCAATAAGAAAATTCAAAACTCGAGCTTCATTCAATAACAAACTAGACAAGCTCGATTCGACTCGATTATGTGTTGATATTAAATAAAAAATATATATTCATTTAATTTAAAATGAAAATAATTTAATTATTAAGGTTATGTATAGATATATAAATAATTAATTATTAAGGGTAAAATGATAATTACTTTCAAGCTCAATTAGGCTCATGAGCGACCTATCAAGCATAATATATATTATTGAGCTTGAGCTCAAGCTCGGTAGCTACTCGGATAATTTAACTAGACTCGACTTACTTATACCCCTACTCATAATTAAGTGTGACGGACAACTCACTTGTGAGGTAAAAATATTATACAACTTAATACTTATATTCGCCATAAATTAGTCCCATGACCTCATCTTAATTTGTCAGTATTAAGATCTCATTATTTATTTTTACTATATATATTTTAATTTCATTTTTTTATATATATACTATCATACAATATTATTATTGCACATGTGCAAATATATCATAATAAATAATTAAATAAGGTAATGCACCGTATAAATGCCGATTACCCATATGTGACGCATAAATGTGACAAGAATTTTTATAAGAAATATAAAAGCAGTGTTTTGAGTCAGTGCCAGAGTAATAATTATTAATAAAGTTGATTGAATAATGCAAATTGGCTATATATATATACATAGTCGATCATCTTAATTGGGGTGTAATTAATGACTAAGTATCATATGTGGGCCCATTTCTCATTTTGGGTTCAACAACACTTTATATTTAATTGTTGGCATTGTATATAAAAACATATACACGTATATTTTATTTAGTATACGCCTTGGTAATAGTATAGATACAGGTGTTATGGGCAATATATATTTATTTTTCACACACTTTTAATTTAATTGATGGCGATCAAGTGATTGATTGATTTATTGAAAAAAATTGATGTCTAGAATCTAGATAATTAAGTTTGAGAAATGGGATGAATTATGTTGACCTCGATCTTATGCCATATATTTACTATGTATTTATTTTCTTAAATATATGTATATGTATTTGCTATTAATTGTACAAAATTCTACCTAAAAGGACAGCATATAAATTTCTTTCAAATTGCAGCAGTTGGATTGACATAGTTAGAGGTGGGATGATGTAAGTTTGATATCGAAATTCTCGAATTTGAATTCCATCAATTTCAAGTGTCGTTTATTTCTTCTGTATGAATTATAGGTTATTATACATGAACGAAATACAGTGACCGCATGTTATGATCATCATAAAAAAAATAATACATGGTGTTATAATTATTATACAATATGTAAATATTGTTGGACATACGTGCACGATTTGGACCCACTCCCTCCAATATTAATAGACTTGCCATGGTAAATTCTAAGGTGAGGGATGCAATGCAATTTTTAATATTTATTGGTCGGCCGATAAAATAATTTCGATTGCCACAATAGGTAATTAAGTATTATAATAGGTAGTCGAAGTGTCATAATATGTTAGTTGGAGTGTTACGATATATTTTTTTGGTCAACTGAAATTTCTGATCGAAACTTTTGTTTTTGGACAGAAAAAAATACAAATAACCAAATTTTAGTGGGGCTCGAGACACGTGTCGTCTTCAGAAATAAGGCATGCATTGCACCCACCTTACATTAGGATATTTGATTTGCCAAATTATTATAGTAGTAATTAAGGTGACAAATGTATATTGATTATTAGTTGAGACCAATTGATTAGACAAAATCAACTAATAATAGTGCATTAAAATCAACGCCATATAACTATTCTTGATAAGTCTTGAAGAGATAAAAAAGGGCCTAAAACCAAAAAAGGTAACAAAAAAAACCCCACTAATTGGCACAATAAAACATTTCACTTTGGGTAATTAGAAAACCTAACAAAATCTTAGTTGAATGGAAATTTGGATCACTGTCCCCACCTCCCAATAATTAATGAGGGAATCAAATCATTAATCATATCAATCATAGATAATTATAGTGTAACAGCAACTTCCAATGATGAGTTTTCAATTAATCTGCCCTTCTTTAAACAAGATCATGTTTCTTTTATCAATAATTAGGAAGCAAAAAGAAGCCAGTATGTAAAATTAGAAGAATCTAATGATCAATCAATTAATTTAAGTAATCAATAGACAAAGTTGCCACCGATGGCAAGGACAATGCAATAAAATTAATATTATAATACGCGTTAAAATTCGTAAGTTGGGTCTAAATTTAATTAAAATTAATATCCGATGATACATTTATAATTTTATTCATATTTAATTGAATTTGAATTCAGATCTTAATCTGTATTATGAATTTTGACTGTGTCACGCGAGGCTCTTTTTACAAATTAACATTTGAAATTAATTGAGTGAATTGCAAATATTCACTATTTAAAATAAAATAAAATTCTACAGAGTGCACACAAATTGAAAGTACCAATTTTCACTTTTTCAAAATGGACTTGTAGGATGTGACGTATGTCCTTTCAAAATAAATCATTAAACATCCAAAAAAAAAAATGAATAAAATTTAGATTTGGAATATCTTTTTTTAATGGAAAATATGGTGATATATTATAAGCCACAAAAAAAAAACCTAGATATCCACCGTGTCTCAACCAATATTTTTGAATAAAATTTGATGTTTTTCTAAACTCAAACTCTATTAACTATTAAGTGTTTTTTCTTCTTTTTGCCACCAAACTTATACACGTCATCATCAATAAGAATTAAAACTTATCAAATATTTAAAAGTCAAAATAATTATACACTCAATCGAAAATAGTAATCTATCTCTACATATATTAAAACAAAATAGTAAGGGCAAAATTATCTTAAAAATAAATCAGTTAAAACTGTGTTAAAAAACGATTGTTTGCCGAAAATTTGTGCAAACAAGTCAGTAGAGCAAATGGTTGATGGACTTTATTGGACCCGTTTTAGATTTTTTAAATAAAAAAAAATCACCAAAAATTAAAAACCATTCACATCTTTAATTTTTTTAAATAAAAAATATCACTAGAATTTAATAAAATGCCCTTTTTATTGTAGTACTACCTATGGTCTAAATATTCGTATTTTTAATTTTTTTTTATAATTTTTTAAAATAAAAATATCACCAAAACATGCATAAATAACAATTAACAATCATTTACATCTTTAATGTTTTAGATTGTCTAAATATAAAATATCACTAAAATATAACAAAATATGTCCATGAAAAATATTTAAATTTTTATTTTTTTAAATTATAATACTACTTATCAAATTAATTATCAATTTGAATAACCATCACATGCTTTATTAGGCACAAGCCCAAATATTTTGTATTTATTTTGGTTTTAAAGTTATAAAATATTTATTGTGAACTTTGGCCCAACTGAAAATAATATCTGGGCCTTGTTAACGGCCCACCCTCCATTTTTTTTTAATTCTAAGTATTTACGGGAAATTTATTTCTAGATTAAATAAAATAAAAATTGGACAATTTTATGTCCAACCCCCCATTTTATTATCTAGAGCCACAATTAAAAAAATAAAATAAAAAATCCTTCAAAATCTATACTTTCCTCTAGAAACTACAATCACACCAATTCATTATTTTTACAAACCTCTAATTCCACTATATCACATGTGTTGCTCTCAATTTTAACATCAGAAAAAAAATAAAATCAAATTCTTGATATAATAGATAGTATTTTTTAGGGTTAATTGTCAAATTAATCACCATGTTTCCACCCTTTTGCAAATTAGACACCACATTTAAACTTAGTCAATTACAACATCACGTTTTAATTTGTGTGGGATTAAACATCCCCAATTTTTCCGTCGAGTTAAGTATGACGTATTTGGTCCACGTTGGCAACCACATCAACACACACGTGTAACGAACGACGTCGATTTTGTTAGTTTTCTCAATATATTTTATATATTTAGAAATAAATAATTATATGAAAAATGATTTTTTCAACAAAAAAAGAAGAAAAAGTAACAAAAAAGACGCCATTTGTTACGTGCGTGTGTTGACGTGACTGCCAATGTGGTTTTTAGACCAAATATGTCATACTTAACTCGTCGGAAAAATTATGGATGTTTAATCCCACACAAATTAGAATGTGGTGTTATAATTGACTAGATTTAAAAGTGGTATTTAATTTGTAAAAGGGTGTAAACGTGGTGATTTATTCAGCAATTAACCCATTTTTTTATATAAAAAGAATCCAATATTTGAGATGCTGAAAAAATAATATTTTGAGATACATGCAATTAATTGTGATTTTTTAAAATGACGAGTTTTAAATCTATAACCTACCAATTCATCAATTAGATGGTCTAAATTCATTCAATTAATATGTAAGTTCATTTGTATGTACCAATTTGGCCCATCTCTCCTTTGCTTTACCTAGTAATTGTGTTTGTTAGGGATTTCTTATTAGGTATAAATTAAATTATAATGACAGTCATTTTGGAATGGGGGGGAGTAATCACCATTATATTAATAAAATTACTACTCAATTAATAAATTTTTATTTTTCTTTAACATATCCTTATTCAATGCTCTTTGAACTTAACAATGTTTTTTTTTTTTTTGATGTCGAGGGTAACCCGCAGCCGCTACCGTGGTGCGCACTGGGTAAACCCCGTCCTCAATAAAATGAAGGTATAATATGAAAATATTATTGTATTTTTTTGGATCAATCGCTAAAAAAATCATCACCTTTGAACGAATTTACAATTTAAACACGACTTGTAAAACGCTGCAATAATAATCCAACCTTTTAATTTGTAGCAAATTTGACATCCCTAAGATCATTAAAATTATGACGTAATTATATTTTTTCAACGTGTACACATTAATTCGATTTTGGAGTATCGAATATTAATGGTTTTTATTTTGCAACATCAATTTTCTAAGCGTCAAATTTTTTTAATGTGTCTACTTTGCTACAAATTAAAAGATCAGGTTATTATTGTAATGTTTTAAAAGTCGTGTTTAAATTGCAAATTCGTTCAAAGATGATGAATTTTTTAGCAAATAACCCTATTTTTTTCCCATGCACATCAAATATACTCCCTCCGTTTCAAATTGATTGTCTTTTTAAAGTTTTTAACTTGTTTAATAATATTTACCATTTACCATTTGTATTCACACAAACACAAAATAATGCAATTGGAAATCATGGTGACTCAATTATTTTCTAACAGCCTGAAAAATTTGAGAGAGCTATTATTGCTAAACAAACTAGCCAAACCAACATCAACATCTCTCTCTCTCTCTCTCTCTCTCTCACACACACACACACACACACACACAACATGCGATGACGAAAAGCGTTAATGAGAGAAAGAGACAATACCTAAAAGGCTAAAACATAGGATGGCATGTCCAAGAAATCATAGCAAACTACAAATTTCAGCTCATAATTAAAATCAAGCAGCACCGACACTTTGTAAATATGCAGCTATCAATCACATTCAAACACAACTGATCATGCTCTTACCATGTGCTTCATTATATTTAGAGGCCTTCATCAATCACAATTCATCAAACCAACCCTAAAGCACACCACAAGATCACTCGTTTATGGCTCCCGATTGCACGTTTCGTTTCACCAAACATCGTTCGAGCACGAGCATAAACTCCCACAGTGAGAAAAAATTACCAAGACATGTAAACACACTGTCACTCAATAACTATTTTTGCCTTTGAGAATGTTTTTGAACATGCATCTCTTTCATGCATGTACAAACTCTGTGTGTGTGTGTGTGTGTGTGTGTGAGAGAGAGAGAGAGAGAGAGAGAGAGAGAGAGAGAGAGACTTGATCTAATCTTAAATACAAAATCTCTAAGTTCTTTCACATAAATGATAAATCTAAAGAGAGGCTACTACCAAAGGCCTAAAATCAGTGTTTCAGAGTCATTCTTTTGCTAGGATGTTCGTTCTATGGCGTTTCACTAGCCTAAGGGTACGTACGTACGTGCCAAATGGTCCTTAACAACCACACGAGACATATAAAATCGAGTAATGATTCAAACACAAAAAAAAAGACCTTTTGAGCTGATCAAGAGGGTTTGTAACTTCATAATGTTTTACAGATGCTGATTATAATGAGAGATATAATGGAAGCAACAAACTTCAAAGCTTCAAACATGCATATTCCGTATTATCTACACAGTAACACATTTTGATCACTTCTGTGGCACGATCTCCTCAACTACGTACGTGTGCTTCTATTCTTCACATGCAAATCACAAAACCAAATTGAAGAACAACACACAAAAAGATATCTGCAGATGGAGGACTACCTCGATTGAGTCTCTTAACGAGCATCAGCAGAGGTGAACGAGTCTGCAAATCCAGATGGCTTAGCCGGAATGCTTCCCTTGCTGTCCTGGCTAGCACCGCTGTGATCTTGGGCATCCGCCTCTTCTTGCCAGCCCTTCAACATTTGGGGAAGAGGCAACGACATATTGATCCCGGAGAACTCATCAGTCTCCTCATATGGCTTCCATTTCTCAACCAATTGAACTAGCACGTTTACTGCGTATCCCATGTCAGGGCGATGGTTTGGATCCCGGGAAGTACAGTGTCCGGCCAGTTCAGCGATGGAGTAAATAGTTTCGTAGATGTCTTCTTTTGCATCTAGAGCAGCATCAACAGAGGCAATAAGTGAGGTTTTGTCTGATTTTATCTGCCAAAACCACTCAGCCAAGTATCGGTTTTCCTCAGGGCGTTGATCATCAAGCGCCACTAGTCCTGTCACGAGTTCCATCAGCACCACGCCAAAGCTGAACACATCGACCTTCGTGGTGATTTTACCCGTTACTGAAGTGCAAGGAAGGACAATCAGCAATCAGCATTGACAAAATGTAGACATGGAACAGAGGACTAATGCAAGAATATGTAAATAACAAGTTAAATATTTGTGTTCCATTGCAAATTTGCAACATAACATCCTCAAATTTGTGTGATGGTTTCCTTACCAGCATATTCGGGTGCAAGGTATCCGAAAGTGCCAGCAAGCCTAGTAGCAACGGACCTCTCTCTGTCGGGAGCCAACTTCACCAATCCGAAATCTGAAACCTTGGCTCGAAAATGATCATCAAGGAGAATGTTGGAGGACTTAAGATCGCGGTGTATGAAGCTCTGGTGAGCCAAAGTATGAAGATATTCGACTCCTCTAGCAACATCGAGAGCAATATTAAGCCTTCTAGTCCAGGACAATGGCTCCAACCCGAGACTCTTCCAACGGAAAAGATGCCTACTAAGAGCACCCTGAGGCATGTACTCGTAAACTACAAGCCTCTCGTCTCCTTCAACCGAGTATCCCAACAGGGATACAAGATGACGGTGGCGAACACTTGAAAGCACTGCGATTTCTGATTGGAATTCATCCAATGCTTTGTTACTCATGGATGCAACCACCATTCTCTTAACTGCTAGTTTCGTGCCATCTTCCAACTCACCCTTGTACACCACTCCAAAGCCTCCACGTCCGAGCTCGTTCTCTTTTGCAAAATTGTTGGTCACATCACGAAGGACCTGAAGAGATATGAGCAGGTTCCCGGCCTCGATCACCTGAGTATTCTCCAATCCACCAGTGGCCGTCCTACTCACGACACCACCACCACCACTTTTAACCTCTAAGGCAGAGCCATTTGCCACTGAAATCTTCACCGTCGTGTTATCTGGTGAATCATTAGGATGAATCACAATGCTGGAAGGAGGGATTGCTAAGTCATTTCTCTTCTTAAGGCAGCAGAATCCCAACAGGACTGCAAGAAGTGTGAAAGCAATGGAGCCTACAACTGCAGCTGCTATGACCACAACTCTCCATTTTGTAGAACTTGTGTTTTTCTGCTCATTCACAGCAGCAGGCGACTTGGGAGTGGACTTAACAGACGACGGTGGGGTACCTTTTGGTGGTGGCTGATCATCACCGGACGAAGGATCATCAGATGGAGATTCGGGGCCCTTATTTGGAGAAGGGGACAGCAGCGGCTCATCAGTCGGTGAGGGAGATTGCTCGGGTGGTTTACCACGCTGCAATCGTGGATTTCCATCAGTTATCACCTGCACACCATCACGAAATCTTGGCAATGGTGGCTCGAAGTTGTTCCCACTTATGTTCAACAATCTCAGTGATCTCAGCTGAGCTAGACCTGCAGGAACTCTGCCATTTAAATTATTCCCTTCCAAGTGAATCTCAAGAAGTGATGACAAGTTCCCAACCGAAGGGCTAAGCGTGCCATTAAGCCGGAGTTTCTGCAAATTCACGACAGAAACCTTCCCCGAACTACAACTGATCCCCCACCAAGGCCCTGCACAAGGATCATTCCCCGTCCACTCGGAGGCAAGCCTTTCGGGATAGTTCACATCATGGAGAAAATCTAAAAGGCCATTCACTTGAGGAGCACATTGCTTGCCTGGATCAGATAGACAGAATGAATTTGAGGCATACGAAACATTTGCAGCTGCAAACTTAGGAATAGGACCCATCAACATATTATTGTTCAAATCCAACAGCTCAAGATTCATACTAGCTAAGCTTGCAGGAATCAGCCCAACCAGCCTATTCCTGTTGAGGTTGAGCTCTCTCAAGGAACTCAGACGCCCAATATCATCAGGAATCGAACCAGTAAACTGATTACCGTGGAGCCAAACCGTCGTTAACCCAACCATACTCCCAATTACATCAATAGAACCAGTCATGCCACCCCCATCTTGATCATTTAACCACAACACCTGCAACATAGAGTCACTAAAACTGGATGGTATGCCACCACTCAACCTGTTATACGACAGCCTCAACGAAGCAAGCGAGGGAAACTTCCCAAAGAAATCGGGCACTGGCCCGGCTATATTGCAACCTGAGCAAGAAAAGTTCACTAACTGGGAACACTCAGCTAGCTCACTAGGTAGTGTCCATCCAGAAGTCTGATTGAAGGGGTTTTCATCTAAAGCCAGCACACGAACACTACTAAGTCCATCGAAGAAATCAACAGGGATCGTGTCGAATTCATTAAAATCTAAGTAAGCAAATTGCAGGTTGGATAATCCACTAAAAGTTGGCAACTTTCCATTTAATTTGTTCCTCTGAAGGCCTACATTTTCTAGTTTTTCCAATTGATTCAAGTTTTGGGGCAGAGGCCCCTCTAATCCAAGATTTTGAACCTGAATCTGAGTGACTCTGCCATTAGAGCAGAACACATGAGGCCATGCAGGGGGGCCACATGGATCATCACCATTTTTAGGCCATTTTAAAAGCTCTGGATTGTTCAATCCATCTCTCAAATCACTCAGAATCTTGAAATCATTTTGGTCTGTAAAGCAGTAAACCCCTCCCAAAATGCAAGAAATAAATCCAAGATTGATAATTTGCATTAACTTTCTTGAGCTGAATTCCATGTTTCAACCACTGTATCACAGCAAGATTTTCACACAAGCCCACATCTTCAATTTTGCTTAGGAGCCTAAAAACAAAACCTCCCCAATGAGATAAATTAAAGAAAATGTGCCAAGAGTTCAAGAAAATGGACAAACCTTGTTGTTCATGGGTGCATGCAAATTCAAGAATTTCAGAACTCTTCTTCTGGACTAAAATGGAATGAGAGTTTTCCAAAGCAAGAAAGGACAGAGAGAGAGAGAGAGAGATAGAAATTTTAAGTGTAAAATCCTTAGGGTTTTCAATGCTTTTGCATTTGGATCATACACTCTCTCTCTAAAAACAAGTAGAATGTCATAATGACACTACTCCCTCCCTCTCTCTCTCCCTCCCTCCCTCTCTTTCTCTCTCTAGTTTATTTTTTCTCTGTTTCCTTTTTGTTTTTTTGTTGCAAGTAATTGGAAAGAATTCACATTATTTTATTTGAAATTGTTGCTTTCTCGTTACCGACAACTACAAGCGCAGTCCATGAAGTGCTATAACCTTTGAATCATCAAAAACTACAGCTCCTTGTCTTTGTGAACTGGAACGGTGTTAACGAAATAACTATAACTCAGTCAGAATTCAGTCATGCACAAAATTTCTAACTCAATTTTGGATTTTGTAGTAATAATATCCAAATATTACTTGGATTTCAAGAAATTGGAAGAGGGAGTTTGTGGTCTTTTTGTTTGGCCTTCTCTTTTTTGCATTCTCTCTCTCTCTCTCTCTCTCTCTCTCTCTCTCTCTAAACTTAATTTTGTGTTTTTAATCATCGTTTTATTACAACTCTTTCAAGAAAAAAGTATTTTTATTACAACCCACAAATCCTAAAAAAATAGTCTAAATATTTATTTACTAATTGCTTATTAGTTTTCACTTCTAGCAAAATACCGAAAAAAAAGTTAAAAAAAAAGAGTATGCGGTGTTAGCTCTCAATAGCTCTAGAATCTAGATATTTCGAAATATATGAACGTTGACATAATTCAAATTCATAACTTTTTCAATCACGTGATCGAATATTCTTTAAATGAGTACTTCACTAAGGATAATTTCTCGTGCATCAGTATCAGAAGTGATACTTCCCTTCAGATCTAATCGTGTTTAGAGCTGTACCTGCTCGTTTGATACAAGATTTGTGTACATTCTAAAATTTAGATAAAAAAAAACAACATAATTAATGTGACAGTTTGTTCGGCGATTATTGTGGGAAGTAGAAAATGAATGCTTTTGTAATAAATAATAATAAGCCTAATTCACGGGACCTTCATGTCTTCTTCCTTTCCCTTTCTCACCATAATTATATAAATATGCTTTGCTTCTCTTCTGCTCCACTCCCTTTTCTTCTCATTTTTTTCTTTAAATAATGGATTTAATAGATTAATTTTTTTCACACATACATATATATGTACGTATATATGGGACAGATTTTGCGTGCATTAAGTGTACATTAGACGGACAACACGTTGACTAAAAAACTGTCAGAATTACGCTAAAAATTATTATTCAAAAATCCAAAAATATCACTTGTATTTTTAAAAAGTATCGGTAGGAAAAAAAAAGGGGTCAAAATCAATATTAACTGTAACATTAAAAACTGTAACTCAAAATTAAAAAAAGTATCACATATTCACGTGTATCCATAAAATGAATAACATGTTTTGACGATTTTTTCGGCCAACGCGTTGACATACTGATATGCACTGGAGAATTGGCGATATAAATGTAAATCTTCGAATCAATAATTTAGCAACTTAGTTGAGCTAGACATAAATTCAATAATACATACCCACCAAAATTTTATAGGACCCATAGCTTAGAAAATCCATTTAATTGTTTAAAGGAAATTAATAATTATATTATTAAAGAAAATTAATTGATTTGGAAATTAAAAAAGATCATAACCCGCCCTAAATCTTTCCCTGATTAATCAGTTGGAATCCTCTATGGTATATTTAGTGTTGCATTCCATATTGCACATTCGATTTTTTTAGTTTTTTTTTTCATTTTTTTATTTCAATTTATCATGCTTTAGTTTAATTTTACACTTATTATTTAGGATTCATCTTATCCAACTAGAATGCATTGTAATTTTTTATTATTTAATTTTAAATTTTTAGTTATTAATTGATTATTTGAAAAATTAAATACTGAAAAATTATATTAAACACTGATTGGGTAGGATCAACCTCAAATAATAAGTGTAAAATTAAACTAAAGCATAATAAATAGAAATCAAAGAAAAAAATTAAAAAAAAATCATGTATGCAATATGAAATGCAAACACCAAATGTGCAATAGAAGATTTCAAATGCTAATCTTAATGTTCTGTATCAAGATAGGCCAAGTTCAAAAGCTAACGATACATTTGTTCATTTCTTTTTAAAAAAAATAGAGGGAAATTTATACTTTGATACCTATATTTTGGACATTTTTTAAAAAAATGATCCACTTTATTACTATTAGTAAAACAATATTCTTTTTTTTTTAATTTTTTTTTTGCAAATCTAACATCTATCAAATTTCCAGCCTAAAATATTCACATGGCATGCCCAACAATATTATTTTATTTTTAGTTCATAATTGACATGAAATATCCATGTAATATTTTTATTGGAGTAAAAAAGCCACACAAGAATTCCGGCATGCCACATAGATATTTTAGTCTGAAAATTTGATTGAGGTCATATTTGTAATTTTTTTGAAAAAATTGGTACTGTTTTCCTAATAGTAATAAAGTGGATCATTTTTGAAAAAGTGTCTAAAAATGTAGGCATCAAAGTTTAAATTTCACAAAAATATATATATTTTGGTAAGATGAAGTTATTTTTAAGTATTTGAGATGGATGCTTTTATTTGAATTTTATTTGTTAAAATAATGAAAATGTAGTGTGAAAAATTCCTGCCGACATTTGTTGATTGAGGGAACCAAAAGAGACATGAAAATGATTTTTCCAATTCTTAATTAATTAATATGCATGCTATGAAACAAACACCGCAAATCAAGCCTCAACAACACTTCATGCCTACTTTTTTTTTTCTTCTTCTCTTTTTCAATGCCAAATTTCTTAATTAATATAAAAAATTCTTGCTTGCATTTCTTGAAAAGAATATTATTGATCTTGAAAATAAATCTACAAAATGTACTCATTTTTTTCTTGATTCCTGAAGTTAGGAGGGGAGGGTTTGGTTGGTAATTTATAAATCCAAATTTGCCGCATATATGGCACGTCGTGATAAATTAATAAGAGTATCGTATTCACAATGATTATATATTTAAAATATTAAATGAATATTGCAACCCTTGACTCTTCAGTGCTGTCTAGACGATTCAATATTTCAATGCTTTGTTCAGTAGCAAAATTTAAAAGCAAATAACCAATATATATCAATTAGAATGAGTCCGATAAAAATTCAAGTTGGAATAAATATTTTCTATAGGGTTTCGATTTAATTGTTTTATCACTACAAAATCAATCTAATTAATTAAATGAATCATAAATGACTATTTTTTTTTAATTATGATAATCACCAAAGTAGTCTAAGTGCATTATGTCGAGGCACTTAAAGATTTAATGGGTTCATTCAATTAATACTCCCTCCGTCCTGTTTGCAAGGTCCATTTTCTATTAAAATAGAGAGAGTAATAATAAAAAGGTGGACCTTGCTATTGAGACGGAGGGAGTACTAATTAACATGCAATTCCTAAAAGAATTTATTTGTATAGTGCATGTACAAATTTGCAAAATGAAAAGTATTTTGAGAAGGGAGCTGTGGGTTTCGAACCGATATATTCTGTTTTACATAAGTCTTAGATCAACCGTTTGGGTGTTTATGAGATGACGCATAATATGAACCTTTTTTTTTCTTTTTCGAGATGATGTGCTTGAAAACACCTGCATTTAGGGAAAATTTCTATGCTCTTACAATAGATCCAATGTGACACTCTCATCTGTCACAATAGATTTATTGTGATAGATGAGAGTGCCACACTAGATCTATTATGACACATTGGTATTAGTGTATTACTTATTGGATAGCATAAAATTTACCTGCATTTAGGACTGTAAACGAACCGAATGGAGCCAAACACCCTGATGCTCGAGCTCTCGTTAAGCCCGAGCTCGAATCGATCTTTTTTTCTCTTGTTCAAACTCGACTCGATAAATATGTTATGTTCGAATTTTGTTCGAGCTCGACTCGTGAAATGCTCGAAAATTTCCTAAATGAGCATAAACTCGAATGCTCGGAAAAAAGCTCGTTTAATTTACACATTTAAGCTCAAACTTAAAAAAATAGCTTATTTTATTTACCCATTTGATATATTTATAATATTTATGAACATATTCGATTAAGCTCGAACCCGAACATGTTAGCAAGCTGGCCAATCCGAATACCACTCTGTTCGAGCTCGGCTCGATAATTTTATCGAGCTCGATTCGAGACTCGAGCTCGACTCGTTTAGAATACGAACGAATTTCGAACGAGCTTTCTTCAAACTGAATTCTGAATAGCTCGCGAACCGCGAACGACTCTGTTCATTTACAGCACTACCTGCATTTAGTCACACAATTTAGAATTGCATGTGGATTAATAATAAATTAAAGCTGTTTGAAAAATTAGAACAATAATGTCGGTTTTCAGTCCAATTTTTTTTTTTGGAATATAGAAAAAACCAAAGTTGGATGTTAAGAAACTTCATTCCTTAGAGGTAATAATATCTACTCCATTAATTATATTATATTATTTATATATAGCTCTCGTGCTTCCCAAACTATGATTAAAATTTATGGCTCCATTTCCATCATAGAAAAACTCCAATTGGATTATAAGATTATTACACGCACCTTCATGCTAGTGGTCAGTTAATCATGAAAGCTATGTTTTTGTTGTTGTTAACAAAAATCATGTGATTAAAATAAACATGAGAGAAATTAAAGATTGAAGAATTAATGATTAATGAGATCCTTCTTAAAAATCCTAACTGCCATCTCATTCTATAAAAGGATTTAAGAGAGAGAGAGAGAGAGAGAGAGAGAGAGTGCAAATCTAATGCTTAGTTCAGCAGATTATTCGGTGTTTGAAGAGAGATCTAACCAAATTTTATAAATAGGATTAAAATAAATAAAAGAAGTACTACCATTAGTAGTCTCTCTCTCTCTCTCTCTCTCACTCTCACAGACAAATATAGGACCATTTTTTAGGTATAAAGTCAACATCTGTAAATTTAGCTACACACACTTTCATCCAATTGTTTCAAAATACGTTGATTTTCACTCTAAATTTTCATTTACCAACAAAAAAATAAATAACTTTTTAGGGTTGACAATATATTCATTCCTTGAAAATTTCTCGAGAAGCCAAAACCATTTTTTTTAATGGAGGTTTTATTTGATTTTGTTAGGGTTTTCAATTTCATGTAACGTAAGACACGTGTAGAAAAATAAATGGTTTAGGACTATACTCAACGAGACAGCAAAGAAGCTAATTCCACCACATGCACAGGGAAGCTAATTTTGTTGCTCGTAGTTTAGCACATTTTGGTGCTCAATGCCTTCCGGCCACAACACGATGAAGACACGAACATTTCAAAAACAAGAATCGCATGTAGAGATATTGACATACAAATTCAAATTTTTAGTGCATACATATTACACAATGCTTGAAATTGGCTGGATAAACAAGATCAAATGTTCACTTACTTGAAATGAAGGAGCCATTTTTGCATCTTGCAATGCAATTTCACACCAAAGCCTATTTCAAGAAGGAGATGTTTTCCCTCTGAAACTTCTTTACGGATTCAACAACAGCAACGGTGAAAGCCTCATCTTCGGGATAGCAAGCAAGAGGATCGGATAGCATAGGAGACGGGAAGTTGAGGACGCCTTCAAGCGTGGCGTGCAGACAATAAGCCGAGTATGTAACATGGTATCCACCTTCCTGCACTATCAGGATGCGCCCTTCACTATGCTCGTCAGCCATGACACGAACCATCTGCCCGATTTCCCTAAACCCCTCCATCGTCAAGCACTGCCTCCCATTTGCATCAAACTGCCATTCACAAAAACCAGTTCAATAACATCTTAAATAATGCCTCAAGATCCAATACCAAATCACAAACTATCATAATTTTTCATCAAATCTATCAGCTGAGAAGTAATTTCCTCTAATAAGATCAGTTTCAACAACTTCTAAGCAAAACAGTTTTGTACAAGAAATCATTATTTCAATTCAATCTCCAACTAGAAATGTTTAGCAGTTAACCACATTTAACTTACAGCACTAGAATCTTGGCCAATAACCAGAACAATCATCTGAGGTTCGAATTTCTTGATAGCAGGCACGACTAGTTCAGTCATTGCATATGCATAGCCTCTATTTCCAGAACCATTAGGCAGAGGTATGTTCAAATTATAACCGGAGCCTTCCCCTTCACCGAGCTCATCCACAGTTCCGTTCTGTGGGTGTGATGGACCCCATGACCCGTGGTTCATGTGAAGGGAGATAGTGAGGACTCTACTCGAACGATAGAAGCCCTCAGCAGTGCCATTTCCATAGTGGACATCAATATCAAGGACAGCAACTTTGTTAAGACCAGAGCTGAGAGCTAGTTCTATGGCAAGACCTGCATTATTCAGAAAACAATATCCGTCTGCATGAGTAGGCTGAGCATGATGGCCTGGTGGCCGAACCAATGCATAAGAAATCTTTCCATGCCCGTCGAGTATATGTTTCATTGCTGACAGAGTCGTTCCAGCAGCAAGGAGCGCAGCATCCCATGATCCGGGGTTTAAGACCGTTCCAGCACCAAAGTTCTTTCCTCCGCTTCTGTCTGCCTCAACTAGTTCATCTATATACCCTGAGAAAACCCAAATTGTAAAAGTTTGTCAGTTTATAACAATCTTGAAGAATTGATCATATACCTTTACAGCCTTAAAGAACACCAACCATGCAACAAGAAAACACAACAAACTTGATTCATCAGACCAGATACTTGTGTAATTATACTATAATGTCGTTGCTTACTTCTTGTTCGTTTTGTTCTCACCACCTACATCAATTGGATCTACAACTGGACAGAGGAATGTATGATTACATGTATGCTCTTTATCAGCATCTCATCACTGAACTCGAACCACATTACTACAAAAGACATTTCATCACTGAACTCGAACCACATTACTACACGATCATTTCATCACTGAACTCGAACCACATTACAAAACCATTTCATCACTGAGCTCGAACCACATTACTACACAAGACATTTCATCACTGAACTCGAACCACATTACTACACAAGACATTTCATCATTGAACTCGAACCACATTACTACACAACCATTTCATCACTGAACTCGAACCACATTCCTACACAACCACATCACTGAACTAGCTCGAATACAAAACCGATTATTGATGTGCTTAAACAGTGTAGCAAGTCATACATATGCATTTTGGGTAGACTACTGACATAACACCTTCAGATACCACACAGATTATATACTCTCCCTAAATGCTACTAATATTTTTGTGGGACTTCACAAAATGAAATGAAAATCTAAATAGCAGTTATCTTTCCTAAAGTAGCTCCCCCCTTAAAGTTATACCATAGCATCACGAACTCCTAACCTCTGCAAAAGATAGCACATACATAAAAAAATGATCTTTTTTTAATATCATTCCAAATTGTGCATCCATCTAAATTGGATGGAATGAGAATCTTATTTAAATAATAAACCAGACCCCATTAATAAAATTATGTCACCATCAAGAGTAACATCAGTGTTGAATAAATCCTAATCCTAAATCCAAAACCATTACAAAAACATCCTAGTACAATACAAAAAGTTCAGCAAACTGTTTAATACTCACACACTCTATATATGCCATAAAAATAGCAAAAAAAAAAGCAGAAAAAAAAAGAACCTTGGGTGTGGAAAGAGAGCAACTGAGAGATGAGGGCAGGGCGGCCTTGATGCCAAGAGAGAAATGGGGCGATGGGGCCCCGTTTCAGAATTGAAACCATATTTTTGACCCGGTCTGAGTTCTCCGGGTGGGCTTCAAGCACATCAAAGAAGCCCGGATCCAAACCCGAGTCGAATACGCCCCGACCCGCATCATGCTTCAGCATCCCTTCGTGCCAGAATACGTTAATTCTTTCATCTTTTGCTTCTGCTGAATATTTCGCCATTAACCCAACTCACAGTTGACAATTATGCTACTTGAGATCAAAATGGATAAAATAAGTATTGTTAGCTGAAATTAATAATAATTAGGTTACCAAAATAGATAAGAGGTTCATAGGGTTCTAAAAAATCATTTTTTCTAATTGATGAGATTCGAACTCGTAATCTTTGGTCTTCAAACAATCCACTTACACACCTCGACTGTGGTATTGAGGAGATTCAAACTCGTGATCTTTGATCTGTAAATAATCTCACTCCACCACTAAATCATTCACACCGAACCATTAATAAAAATAACTTAAACATTTATATCTTAATAATATATATATATATATATAATTAAACAATAAAAAGATATATAAATTAGAAAACTTGGTTGTTTAACTGACAGCTATATATGTTCAAAATCGAAACTTAACCTTATTATACACGGGTAAATTCTCTTGTATGTCAGATGCATATAAGACTTATTTTATCATATGGGTGGAAACATATTTTTATAAGAGTAGTGATTTTCAGCCAGATTCTGGCTAGCCAGAATCTTTTACTATTTTTAATAATTAATTAATTTAATTTATAAAACACTAATTATTCAATAAATTTACATTGATGTCCTCCATAATAATTAAGGCAACTTTATATGCGCTTCAATTTAGAAGAAATCGAAGATGGAAAAAAAATAAAGAAGTCAAGAAAAGAAAGAAGATGAAGCTGCGCCCCTTTCTTCAGATCCGCTTTAATTACAAATCACTAATTTCATGACAGAAGGATAATATAGTAAAAACATAACATTTAATAATTAACATAATTAATTTATTAATAATACAGCTTTATTAATCATAAAAAAATTAGATTTTGGCTAGCCAGAATCTGGCTGGCTAGCATTATTCTTTTTGTAATACTAAAAAATATCATGTTTAATTTATTGAAAATTACGGTTTCAAAAAAAAAAAGGGAAAGCAATGCTCTTTTTTTTTTTAAACGAGATGATATTTTTTTAATTATTACTAGATCTTTTGGATTGAAAAAAGTATTCCTTATGCTGAAAAAAATATCTAAATTAAAAAATTGATATTTGATAGTATTTGTTGAAATGTCCCAATATTTGGATTTTTTTTTTTTGTAAATTAGGATAAATTTAGTAAAATTAATTACATTCATTAATAGTGACATATCAAATGTAATACATAATATATAATACCGATTTGAACGGGGGCAAACATTCTCCACTAGGAGAGGATTGTAACTTTTTTTTATTTAAATTTCTTCCAATTCTTAGAAAATGCTAACAAAAAAAAAACACCCCTCCATATGTTCTGTTTTTCCATCAACAAAAGTTAAAAAAAAAGATAAAAGAAAAAAAAAGAAGAGAGAGAGAGAGAGAGAGAGAGAGAGAGAGAGAGAGAGAGAGAGAGAGAGATTAATTATTTTCAATCCTTTTTTTTTCTATTTTTTTTAGTATGAACACGTGCGTCAATGACACGTACATAATATTAAACTAAGCAATTAGTCGTCAACGAGGATATTAACATCTCCATCAAATCATAGTTAATTAATATCTCGTAAAATAAGTGAAATTCATGTTGACACGAATTTGGCTAAAGCCTCATGTTTCAAAGTTCGTGGTTAAACAAATATGATCAATTCCACTCTTTTATTACTATTGAATTGATCACTTACAGAAATTGGTAATTCAATCATCACTAGATTGATGGGATCTATCAATAGACTCAATATTATCAAGAGGGACTAACATCATCACATTTCCCTCATTAACATTATTATCAATAGAAATGACTGTCACATTTTCCTGCCCCCTTTGATCAGGTGTTATTGCACTTGGATTCTTGAATTTGGACAAGGAAGCAAGCTCATGAACAGAGTCTACAATCTTGGATGTGTAGGAGACGATTTCTATGAGCAGCGATGCCACCGTCGCAGCCGGGCACACATCAAGGAGATGGCTGCCCGGCCACATCAGAGTTTGCAATAACGATTTTAGATTATTAGCTGCAGACTCTGCCTTCCTCATGTGGGGATCAGCGGGCGATGAACGAGTCATCGTCTTGATCCCCACTGCTAGCTCTCTCAGAGCATTGCTACATTCCCAACTCATCTCTGTGCATGCTTCTTTCATCTTCCTTCGGATTTCTAGTGGCGCTTGCGTGCACAAAATATAAATTAATAATTAGGTTTAATTTTTTTGATCCCCCTTTCTTGAAATTGATTTTTTAGTCCCAAAATGATAGTTTTAGTCTCAATTCTAACACTTCTGAGACTAAAAATATATTTATATTTTTTGCTGAAATTAAGGAGAAAATTAGTAAACAAAAAAAAACTTGGATCAAAATTATAAGAATTGGGAACACGTGTGTTTCGACCATATTCTTGCGGGATTAAAAGTTAAATTGACCCCAAACGAGAAAAGAACGAGTTAGTCTAATTTTGAAATAAAAAAAAGTGTTCTCTCTACCGCCGACCCAATTAATTGCTCATTACTATCTAATATATATGTACAAATGCAATAAGATGTGAGTATATATGAGGCCCGAGAGCTCCAGGGTCAAACTGACCCTATATATATGTGTGTGTACCTGCATCTCCAAGTTGAGACACGCATTCAGTGCATCAATTCTGCATGCACATTCTCTAGTTAGAGTTTCGATTCGAAGGTACTGGTTCCATGGGTGCCAATACCTAAATTTACCATGTCGGGGTTCCCATTTCGCGAAATTCACCTAAAAATTATAATGTTGAGATCCATGCATACTTCAATAATGCTGATAGAAATCGCATAATCTCAAGATAATTGTTTTCACTAACCAATGATTCTTCGGTGGCTTTTGAATTGAGAATGGCTTTGTATCCAACCATTGATTCTCTGGTTTCATGGCTTTTCTCATTCGTCATCTCGAAATATTCCCGCCCAAAACCTGAAATTTATCATTCAAATTCAAACCATGTATTATTATATAAGGGCCTTCTTAAATATTAAAGGGCTCCCATGCTAATTATAAAAATTGGTGCCCTATTATTGAAAAAAAAAACATTTCATCTTAATTTATTTTAATTTTAGTTATAATTTTTTAATTTATTTGAATTCATACATATTTAAATAATGAGACCCACACTATAATGATAATATATTTTATTGAAAGAAGTGAAAACTGATATTAAAAACATGTAAAACAAACGTATTTTTTCAATATTTTATAGAGTAAAATTTTGAAAATTTCCAATTAAAAATATATATCCACGCAATCTTGACATATAAATTTTCATTAGAATTAAATCGAACAAAAAAAAGGCAGATTTTCTTTACATCAATTTAAATTAAACAAAAAAGAGAGTTCATAGTTGAATTAAATGAAATACATTTTTTTTTTCAAATTTAATGTGTTTGTAATTCAATTCATAGTGCAGTCTGCACACTTAAAACGCAAAATAATTAAATACAAAAACATGAAGAGGCACAGTTCTTTTAAATGAATGATTTGGTCTGCTCAGATCGAGTGTTCGAATTAAATGAGGCACAGTCTATTTTAAATTAACTATTTTCGTTGATTCATTTAATTGATGCATATAAAATATGCACTTCTTGTTTAATTTAATTAATGTATTGAAAATTATTTGACAAGATGACCTAAATATTTAATGGTCGTATCAATTTTTTAGTGGATGAAACTTTAACACCATTAAATCTATAAACTTTAAAATGATAGTCGTTTTAAAACTTTCACCCTTTAATCAATATAATCCATCTTTCGAGCTCTAAATCAATACACAACCCATCTTTCGAGTGTTGTGTTGATAAAACTCCTATATTTTATTACCGGTTGTGATTTACATATGCCATTAATATATAAGGGATGTTGTGTATTAGCAAGGGTTCAAATTTCCCGTTACACAGTTTCTCTGTGTTTCACTATCAAATTTATGTTTTTAATAATTTTTAACACAAAATAAAAATTAATTCTAACATACATAATCATAGTCAATATTTATCAACAAAAAATGAATTAAAAAAACCTGTAAAATTTAATTTTGAATTAATCAACCATAATAATGAATTATTAATTGAAAATTAAATACTAAAAAAAATTATAGATCCTAATTAGGTGAGGTGACTAAAAAATAATTTTAAAATTAAACTAAAGCACAAAAAAATATAATTGAAGAAAAAATATAAAAAAAATTATAATTTAAAAATGTAGCACGAAGGGTAACACTTTCTTGTGTTTCACTCAGTGTTTCATTATTATATTTATGGTTTTAACAATATTCATTATAAAATAAAAATTAATTATAACATAAATAATCATAGTCAACATTTATCAACAAAAAATGAATTAAAAATTACAAAACATAATTTAAAAAAAAACCATAATAATGAATTATTAATTAAAAATAAAAAATTAAATATTAAAAAATAATTATAAACACTAATTAGGTAGGGTGAGCCCTAAAAACAATCATAAAATTAAACTACATCACAAAAAAAAAATTGAAGAAAAAAATACTAAAAAAACTCGTAATTTGAAAGTGTAACACAGAGAGTTTAATAGGAAATTCTAATCCCAACTTTTATTAGTGACAAACACTTCCATGCAATGGTCTTAAATAGTGTTATTTAAGACGGGTCGGGTTAACCCGCGCTTTGACCAAGTCAACGCGGTCAAACCCGCCCTTTGACCAAATTTTTTTAGGGTATTTTTGGTTTTTTTAGAGTTTGGGGGGGGGGGGGGGGCGTTAGAGGTTTATTTTGTGTTTTTTAGGGTTTTTTGGGAGTTGTTTTTAGGGGTTTATTTTGTGTTTTTTAAGGATTTTTGGGGGTGAAATCGGATAAAAAAATAAAAAAAAAATAAAAAAACTACCAAAAAAAAAAATAGACGAGCGCGTGACGTCTTAAATAGCGCTTTAAATAAGGGTGGGCTGCACCGAATATCTTCTCAGTATTAGTTAACTTCCGCATGCTCATTTATTGTTTTGTCAATTACATTAATTAATTAAAGAATATCTTTTTATATATACATGTGAAATCAATCAATTTGATTTGCCATATCAATTTGGACTTAATTTTAGGATTTGGTTGACGTCCTAGTATTTAATGCACTAATTTAATTAGAATGTTCCAAGTTTTTTTTTTTTGAAGAAATAGAATGTTCCAAGTTAAATGAATAGACTAATAGGTTTTCAACATTAGTTTATATATATTTTTCCAACATGGGTATTTTACTATTTTTAGATATTTATTTTTGGCTTGCTTTGAGAAATTTGATGTTACGTGCTATCCACAAGGATCATATATGAACTAATTAAATAAATAAAGAACTGAACGTGTACACAAAATATGATATATATTTGATGTTACGTACCACCCACAAGGATCAGATCTCAACTAAATAAACAATTAAACGTGTTTAGAATTTAGACAATTAAACATGATATTTATATATATATATATATATGTGTGAAATACATACCCCCTCCATCTCAATTATATAGTCCAAATTATTACTATTTTAATCAGGTGTCCCAATTATATAGTCTCATAACTATTTATATATAGTATTAATTTTCATAATAATGTAACAGATATACCCTTGTTAGTTCTTGGAAATTAAAAACCAACCACTTCAATTTTTTAAAGTCGTTAGTTTTAAATAAAGGTAATATTGGAAGTTAATTAAACTTTAATATCTTATTTTTATAAGTATTTTTAATTTATGTGCAAAGAGAAATTGAACTATATAATTGAGATATAGGGAGTATGTATATCTGGTATATATAATAAAACAAATATTATATTTATCTACATGTATCCACCCTTATTTTGCTCTCATATGATCCTTGTAGGGAGCCCAGCTTATATCGACAAAAGCAAATAATTAAATGGAAAAAGCAACAGGGTTTAAAAGCTATGAGTTTTATCGACAATATGTACTTTTTTTCACAATATTCATTTAAGGGTCCCACAATATCTGAAAAAAACTGACACTATTCTGCTTGACATAAATTATCCCAGCTTTTAAAATAAAGTCCCCACCAACCCCACGTTGTCTCTCTCTCTCCTTTTCACTCTCAATTTGAAGTTAGGGAAAACAAAATATAAAGCATATCCAACAACAAAAAAAAAAGAGAGAAAAAACACAACCCGCCGTCATCGATTGTCGTCGAGCCTCGATTGGAATAATTTAATACTAATCGAGGAATTTTAATCCATGAATAATTAATTTTAAAAAACTAACCGAGGAAATCCTGGAATAATTTAATACTAATCGAGGAATTTTAAAAATCATAATCGATTAATATTTTATTTAAAAAAAATAATCGATGAATATTTAATTAATCGATTAAAAAGTAAAAAAAAAACTAACCGCCGATTATCAAAGTGATAATCGATGAATATCAAAGTGATAATCGATGAATATTTAATTAATCGATTATCAAAGTGATAATCGATGAAATATTCTCATCAAGTAGGCTTCCTTTTTTTTTAAATATGTAAATATCTTCTTCGATTACAATTGTCGGTTAATTTGATGCTATTGTATTAATCGATGAACTAAATTAAAATAACTGAGGCCTGTTAAAACAATCGAGGAACTTTAAAAAATAATCGAGGAAACTTTAAAACAATCGAGGAACTTTAAAAAATAATCGAGGAAACTTTAAAACAATCGAGGAACTTTAAAAAATAATCGAGGAAACTTTAAAATAATCGAGGAACTTTAAAACAATCGAAGCTTTTAATTAATCAATTGTTTTAAATAATGCAACATAAGGCATCGATTGTTTTAAATAATTACTAGCATCGATTACTTAACTAAATTTTTAATCGAGGCATCATAAGGCTTTTAGTTTATTAATTGAGGCATCGATTACTTAACTAAATTGAATTACTTTAACAATGATTGAGGCATCGATTACTTAATTAAATTGATTGAGGCATCGATTACTATACTATATGATTAAATTGTATGTTCACGATTAATTCGATTATATGTCCACGATTAATTCAATTTAATTATACTATACTGTATAGGTTATTTCGAGATTTCATAATCGATAATCAAAGTGATCCTCACAAGTAAAATTCCGATACAACATATACACTATATTAAAATCAAATTGATTACACTATGGTGTGTAGATTTTATCGAGATTTCACTTGTGAGAATCAATTTGATTATACTATATAGTGTATAGGTTGTATTAGGATTTCACATGTGAGAATCAATTTAATTATACTATACTGTATAGGTTATTTCGAGATTTCATAATCGATAATCAAAGTGATCCTCACAAGTAAAATTCCGATACAACATATACACTATATTAAAATCAAATTGATTACACTATGGTGTGTAGATTTTATCGAGATTTCACTTGTGAGAATCAATTTGATTATACTATATAGTGTATAGGTTGTATTAGGATTTCACATGTGAGAATCAATTTAATTATACTATACTGTATAGGTTATTTCGAGATTTCATAATCGATAATCAAAGTGATCCTCACAAGTAAAATTCCGATACAACATATACACTATATTAAAATCAAATTGATTACACTATGGTGTGTAGATTTTATCGAGATTTCACTTGTGAGAATCAATTTGATTATACTATATAGTGTATAGGTTGTATTAGGATTTCACATGTGAGAATCAATTTAATTATACTATACTGTATAGGTTATTTCGAGATTTCATAATCGATAATCAAAGTGATCCTCACAAGTAAAATTCCGATACAACATATACACTATATTAAAATCAAATTGATTACACTATGGTGTGTAGATTTTATCGAGATTTCACTTGTGAGAATCAATTTGATTATACTATATAGTGTATAGGTTGTATTAGGATTTCACATGTGAGAATCAATTTAATTATACTATACTGTATAGGTTATTTCGAGATTTCATAATCGATAATCAAAGTGATCCTCACAAGTAAAATTCCGATACAACATATACACTATATTAAAATCAAATTGATTACACTATGGTGTGTAGATTTTATCGAGATTTCACTTGTGAGAATCAATTTGATTATACTATATAGTGTATAGGTTGTATTAGGATTTCACATGTGATAATCAATTTAATTATACTATGGTGTATAGGTTGTTTCGAGATTTCATAATCGATAATCAAAGTGATCCTCACAAGTAAAATTCCGATACAACATATACACTATATTAAAATCAAAATGATTACACTATGGTGTGTAGATTTTATCGAAATTTCACTTGTGAGAATCAATTTGATTATACTATATAGTGTATAGGTTGTATTAGGATTTCACATGTGAGAATCAATTTGATTATACTATAGTGTATATGTTGTTTCGAGATTTCATAATCGATGATCAAAGTGATCTTCGCATGTAAAATCCCAATACAACATATACACTATATTAAAATCAAATTGATTACGCTATGGTGTGTAGATTGTATTCGGATTTCACATGTGAGAATCAATTTAATTATACTATAGTGTATAGGTTGTGTGTAAATTTAATATAGCATCGATTAAATTTAAAATTAGCATCAATTAATTATACTAATTCAATGCCTCGATAGTTAGAATAGTTAGATAGTTAGATGTTATTCTAATTAATAGTATCAATAGTTAGAATTAGTTAGATGTTAATAGCATCAATAGTTAAATGTTATTTTAATTAAATAGCCTCGATTGATTTTAATAGCATCGATTATTTTAATCGATTATTTACAATCGATTAAAACAATCGATTATTTTAATCGATTTATTGACAATCGATTAAAACAATCGATTATTTACAATCGATTTATTGACAATCGATTATTTTAATCGATTAAAACAATCGATTATTTTAATCGATTATTTATAATCGATTGTAATCGATTATTTTAATCAATTTATTTACAATCGATTATTTTTACAATCTCAACCTCAATATTCCTCGATTAATGTCTTGAATTTAAGCTAGATTATTTTATAATCTTCCTCGATTAAATTAAACTTATCATCGATTAATTCTAATGATCTCCATTAAATCTAAAAATGCCTCGATTACTTTACATTATTCCTCGATTGACTCTAATGGCCTCGATTAGTCTAGAAAATGTCCTCGATTAATTAAAAAAAGCCTCGACTAATTTTTAAATATCCTCGATTACTTCGAAGAGCCTTCATCAATTAGTTTTAATCTATACCTCGATTAATAGTAATCTATGCCTCGATTAATAGTAATTTCAATGCCTCTATAATTTAATAAGGTCCTCGATTAAGTTAAAAAGGTCACGATTATTGCTAAAACTGGCATCGATTAATTTCAAAGGACCATCGATTACTTTAAAATTAACCTCGATTAATTTAGCAAATCATTGAAAACAACAAATAATCAAAACACATGCACTATAATCATGAATTGATTAGCATCGATTGTTTTAAAAAATTAGAATAAGATATCGGTTAAAAAAATAGCCTCGATTGATTTTTTGATGCCTAGGTTAATTAGCATCGATTATTTAACTAATAGCCTCGATTATTCCTAAACCATGCCTCGATTAATTGTACATTTAAATTATCCTCTATTGAATTTAAAATAAGGTCTCGATTAAGTTAAAGAAGTCACGATTAATATTTCCAATACCTTCTTAAAAAATAAGCGAGGATCATAATAATAAGCCACAATAAATCGTGGCTCATTGCAAATCAATCGACGTAGTGTTGAAAAAATTAATCGTGTACCTTGAAGTTAATCGAGGCTCATTGAGAGTTAATCGAGGCTCATTGCAATTAATCGAGGCTCATTGCAATATATAGTCGAAATGTATATATAATCGAGCCTTCTATTAATCAAGAATCATTATCGAGGCATGTCATATATATATATATATATAAATATATGTCAAAATGTACATATAGTTGTGTGTGGAAATGTATAAAAAATAGAGAAAAGTACACTGAACCAATGATTGAGTGTGGGGACCAACTGTTTAATAGTACAAATTGCCTACAAAACTACCTAGTTTTAAAAGTTGTTGTTTTTTCCCATTTCCTATTTACTTTTGTCGACATTTATACATTTTCACATCCTTGTATAGGTACAAAAATTTCTATACCACGCTTACACATACCATATCCAACACACATTAAAAAAATGGATGGGTCCATTATTTACAGCAGGTAAATAATTTTAAGGTATAATGGAGTCCCACAAATTTATATCTATATAATATCTAAAAGTAAGATAATTTCTAGAAATAATAAAGTTAGTTTTTCCCGCCTAAATCACTATTCCAAATCTAGAAATTTAATACTACCTCCGTTTCATAATGTTTGTTGTTTTGTTTTTTTTTTTATCTGGAATTAAGAATTAATTTTGTGGACAAATATACTCATCCCTTATATATGACATAAAATCTAATTCATCTATATTTTCCTAAAAAATAACAATATTTTCTCTCTCCATATATTTTTCTCTCTTCATATATTATAGGTAAGTTAGAATAAAAAAATCTTGTAGGATTTGAGAGGGTTAAAATTGGGAGAGAGGATGTCAAATTATATAAAACAGCAAACATTTTGAAACTAAAAAAAAAACCTTAAACAACAAACATTATGAAACGGAGGTAGTAATATATATTTTTTGGCTCAATTTATCAATTTTGTGTACTATAATATGGATATGTGAATTAAATTGCAAATCAATAATTGATATGTTAGTAAATATATTATCAAATAAAACGCATATGCACTTAATACATATTACCATATTCATACTATTAATCAATATATTATTAGATAAAAGTAAAATGATCGAATCATAATTAATTGATTAACTATATAACCAATTGCGATATAATCTTTTCCCTAAAAAAAATTACGGTATAATTTTATATTTTTATCTTATAAAAATAAGATAAAAGTAAGAAATGTTACAAGAAAAAACATTCAGTATATTACCATATTTAAATAAATCTTCTATATCTTTTATATAACATATGTATGTGTTGCTGAAAATATTTTCTAATCAATTATTTAAGATAAATATATTTAATACATATTTTATATAATATATAGTATATAGATTATATATTTTATTTGATGTATTATTACTATCCTATGCTACTTTATATTCCAAATTTTTTATTCTACAATTTGTATTTTATAATAATATCCTCCTATATCATTAAATCAATCCATTTATAAAATTATAATCAAAATACATCATATATAATTACCTTATTTAATATGCTTGACTTTTGGAGCATATAATTACTCTATTACGTACTATTCGCCAAATTTATTAATCAATTTAAACATATTTTTTTTAATTTATTCAATGTATATTTATAATAACATAATAGTAATTATATAATAATACAATTATCGTATATAAAAGCAATAATTACGGTAATTATATATACATTATAATATAGTTATAGATTATAGATCATATAATTATCTATTTCTTTATTTCTCTTATTTATTGGTTCTCATTGCACAACAATTCTATGTTTTTACAAGGTTTTTAAAGTAAGTATATATGTTCCTATTTACTCAAATTTGATATTTTGTATTTCTAATTTGTATGTATGATCTAGATTGAGTTAAAATAGTCATGGATCCATTATTTTTTATTTATTTATTTTTTTTTGTCGAAGGTAACCCGCAGCCGCTACCGAGGTGCGCACTGAGTAAACCCCGCCCCTGTGTAATAGCCTGCAAACCACACAGGGGAGGTAGTCATGGATCCATTATTGTTTCATCAAGAAACAGTCAAAGAAATTAGTGGGGCTTTGCAAGTTGTGTTTGATGCGATTTAGTTAAACATGATATACTGGTTTGCATTTCAATTCACCATATTTTAATTTACTAAAAAAAAATAGTACTTCAATTTTGTGTCATATTTTTGGATCCACAATTTAAGCACTCTTACTTTACATATAAATTGAAATTCATATCTACATAAAACTTGAGAAATTTGACTATAACTAATAATTTTGTTGATTTTACTTTTGAACTATTGGTACAGTTGACTGTAAATGGTTCTATAACTATCAAATGATAATGGTGATTTCAATTGTGATTTATGAAAAATGTCACATACAAAATAATGAAGTATTTCTAAATTTTTACCTTTAAATTTTTTTTATTATTTTTTTTACTCACACGCCCAACTTGGTGGTATTGAGTAGATCCGAACCCGTACAAACATGTATAGTTTACAATTTGTATATTGTCTCATTTTGTTATCATTATTCTCATATTGAATTTTTCAATTTTATAAAATCATAAAATATGACCCCGTGCATCGCACGGGTGTTATGCTAGTGAAGTATAATGCATATTAAGGTAATCGGGGTTTGAAATTTCATGTTGTACTTTTTCATGTTTCACTATTAAATTTATGATTTTAATAATATTTATTATAAATAAAAAATAATTGTAACATAAATAACCATAGTCAACATTTATCAACAAAAAAATTATAAACCACACTTTTGAAAAAATCAACCATAATGTCCCGGTGGGGATGGCCTAGTGGTGGAGTGAGGTTGTTTGAAGATCAAAGATCACAAGTTCGAATCTCCACATTATCACATGTCGTGTGTATGAGTTAAAAAGAAAAAAGAAAAAATCAACCATAATAATGAATTATTAATCGTGATACTAAAAAATTATTATTACATCTTTAGATTGAAAAAAGCATCAATCGTAATACTAAAAAATATCTAAATTAATGACAATATTTGACATTTGATAGTATTTGTTGAAATGTTCCAATATTATTATTTTTTTTGTAAATTATGATAAATTTAGTAAAATTAATTACATTCATTAATAATAACATAGATCCGAATTGGGAACATACAAAACAATCTTCACTCGGAGAGGATTATAAATTTGTTTTTTTATAGAAATTTCTTACGATACATGAAAACACTAACAAAAAACCCATCACACCTACGTATGTGTAACAGAACGTCATAGCTTCGGACAAGATCCTCTATTCTAATTTCATGTTTCATCTTGTATTACAATCATTGGATTCATGTCATGTGTATTTAATTTTTTTTAAGTGTATAACTAATGTTTAATTTTTTATATACACGTGACATGAAGTCATGAATCCAATAATTATTGAAATACGAGATGAAATATGAAATTGGAATAGATGATCCCATCCGCATAATCCCTATTCAATTTTCCCATTCTTTTCATTCCTTGATCTCTCTCTCTCTCTTTTTTTTTATATTATGAACACCTGCATCATAATATTAAACCACACAATTAGTCGTCAACGAAAATATTAACATCTCCATCAAATCATAATACTATATTACATTATTATTGATTCTATAGTCAATTTTATACATACGTATTACAACCATTTTAAATAAAATGTATTAAAACTATTTAAAAAAAAAAACATATGTATTAACGTGTCTCCAATATCAATTCCGAATTGTGAATCACGAACCATCATAACATTTCTTCCTTTTTTTTTTTAACAAATCTTTAGTGAATAGTGAAGATGTTCGTATTGTTAATTTTGTCGATTGTTGCATGCTCTTATTTTTCTCTCTAAAAAAAAATTGAAATTCATTTTAATATGAACATAGATCATGTAATCATGTACATATTACCACTTGAGATCTTCTAGTCTCAACTTGTGTGTAATAACTGTGTACCAAAACTCAAAATTATTACCTTTTCTTTCATTTTTTCTTCAATTTTAACTTCTTTAGGTTTAACATAATTTTACAATTTTATTTAGGATTTATTCCACCCAATTGGGATTTATGATTTTTTTTAATATTTAATTTTCACTTTATAGTTAATGTAATTAATTTTTAGGGTTGATTATCCTTTATCCCATACTTAAGATATATAATTTTTTAAAATTTTAATTTTTAGCAATAAATAATAATTAGGATTAGTTATAATATAATAAATTTTATTTTTACAAAAAACATTATTAACAATATATAATTTTAATGTTAGCACACGATTGACACACACAAAGTTGGGACTAGAGAATCTGTATTCCAACATTACTACTTTAGTAGGATATGCTTGTTAATTTGACTAAAAATACATTAATTTCACCCTTTTATTTCTATTGAATTGATCACATACAACAATTTACTTCAAACTCTTCTTTTTTCCCCCTAAAAAAGCATTAATTGCCTATAAATTCATTCATTACTAGATTGATGGGATCTATCAATAGACTCAATATTATCAAGAGGGACTACTATCATCACACTTCCCTCATTAACATTATCAACAGGAATGATTGTCACATTTTCCTTTTGATCAGGTGTTATTGCATTTGGCTTCTTGAATTTGGACAATGAAGCAAGCTCATGAACAGAGTCTGCAATCTTGGTGGTGCAGGAGACGATTTCTATAAGCAGCGACGCAACCGTCGCGACTGGACAGACATCAAGAAGATGGCTGCCCGACCACATTGGAGTTTGCAACAACGATTTTAGATCGTTAGCTGCAGACTCTGCCTTCCTCATGTGGGGATCAGCGGGCGATGATCGAGTCATCGTCTTGATCCCCACTGCTAGCTCTCTTAGAGCATTGCTGCATTCCCAACTCATCTCTGTGCATGCTTCTTTCATCTTCCTTCGGATTTCTAGTGGCGCCTGCGTGCACAAAATATGATTCAATAACTAGATTGCAGAGTTAATTTCATTTTTGATCCCATAAGAATATGATCAAACATATGTAATCCCAATTTTTATATTTTTTGACTGAAGTTTATTTTTTTGACTTTTTTTAGTCCTATTCATAAAATTGACTTTTTAGTCTCAACCAAACGATATTTTTAGTCCCAATATTAACACTTTTTGGACTAAAAATGTTATATTTTTTCTGAAAATTTGCACCAAAAAAGTCAAAATTAAAAATAAAACTTGCGAAAAAAATACAAGAATTGAGACAACATGTGTGAGTCTTATTTTTACGGGCTAAAAGTGAAATTGACCCTTGTGTCGGAAGAGAACGAGTTAGTTTAACCGCTAACCCAATTACTCATTACTATGTAATATTTACATACATATATAATAGGATATATGTGTATAAGGGGCTTAAATTTTTTTGGGAGCTACATGGTCAAACCGGTCATGTACATATATACAGTCATACCTGCATCTCCGAGTTGAGACAAGCGTTCAGTGCATCGATCCTGCATGCACATTCTCTAGTTAGAGTTCCGATTTTAAGGTATTGGTCCCATGGATGCCAGTACCTAAATTTACCATGTCGAGGCTCCCATTTCGCAAAATTCACCTATAAAGTGTAATTTTGAGATCCACACGTACTTCAATTATATTGATATCATGGAAATTGTATATATAATTAATCTCGACATATTTGTTTCACTAACCAATGATTCTTCGGTGGCTTTTGAATTAAGAATGGCTTTGTATCCAACCATTGATGCTCTAGTTTCATGGCTTTTCTCATTCGTTGTCTCAAAATATTCTCGCCCAAAACCTGAAATTGAACAAACAAGTATTTTAATTTCGTTTTTTTTTTTCAATTCTTAAATTAATTTTTATTCAACCAAATTGACCTATTCTTTTGCCTCCAACCACCTATTCTCCTCCAATCTTGATTTGGTTCCCAAATTTTCTATTCATCATATTTTTGCCAAAAGCGACAACTAACTTACTCAACCCCTTTATCTAAAAAAAAAAGTAAACTACTCAAAAACCCTCTTTTCCCAATTTGGCAAAAATTATACAAAAATTTAAAAAATGCAAAACTCAACTTACTCAAACACCCTTTTTCCTAATTAGGCAAAAAATTACAATATTTTTTTTTTTTTGAGGATTTTTTTTTTTTTTGCAAAACATAATTGTGGCAAATTAATGTACATACCTTCCATGAAAATCCCAAGATTTTCAATATTGGTAGCAATGAGGTTGTGAAGATCTTGGCCAGCCCAGCATGGGCATATACAACAGCAAATTAGAACCGTTGCAAACCCAATCAACACCGTTGATAATCTTTTTTCTGCAAATTGTGTGAGCTTTTCTCCTCTATAAGTGCAAACCGCAATCAAACCATATGTAACGATTATTATTAGAAAACAATAATCATTTCTCGCCTTCAACTTAGGAAAAAATCTTCCAAACGTCGCCGCTGCAGCTGCAATCAACAAAAAAAAAAAAAAAAATCATAAATAACAATATTAATTATTTCTTTAAATGTAACACATTTAATTAATCTTTTTTTTCTTTACGATCTACATATAAAGAGAATGCACAACGCAAGCATGATGGACTCCGCCGTCGCTCCGGCAAACCCCGTCGCGCCGTGAACTCCGACGCCTAACGCGCCGCCTATTATCGTCGCTAACGTTCGGTTCACCCCTTTGCCAATAGTTGCACCTGAAGAGAAATTAAATTATTAAAAAAAGTCAACACGGGCGTAAGTCGTGAAATGACATCATCAATGTACACGTAAAACGAGGGCTCGTGTACGTACGTACCGATGGAGAACTCGAACACGACAGCGACAGTGTTGACGGCCCACATGGCATAGAGACCACTACCGGAACTGTAACCTTCTTGAAATATATCAAAATAATACATTAAAGAAACTGCAGCCATTGCTATTCCCACTTTGATTGAATGAAGCATTCTTCTTCGATCTTCACCACCAACTTTCTTGGTTTCATCGACTGCACCAATCACCATATTCATCACCATTTCTGAACACCCTTTCACATTATTCATTAACGCCATTTTCCCTTATAATTCTCTCTCTCTCTCTCTCTCTATATATATATATATATATAATGAGAGAGGGAGTGAAATGAATGGATGAATCGAAACCCCTCGTTTGAGAATTTATATACAAATGGATATAGGGTGTAGGGTTTTGGGTTTGCTTTGAATTGAAGAGATCACTTAAAGCAATTTGTCACAAAATTGCCACTCAAAAAAAAAAAAGAAAAGTTTCTGCAACGATTTATTTATTACCGTTGTGATTAATTACTCATGTGCCAATGAAAAATGGGTAAGTGCGTGTATATTTATTTAGCAAAGGAAGAGTCCAACTTTGATTAGTTAACTTATGTTATGCATGCATTTATTGTTTTTACCAACCAAAGAATTGAATATCTTTTTCATATTGTGTATGTAATCAATTTGATTTACTATATCAATTTGTTTTTAATTTTAGGATTTGGTACTTGTACTAGTAATACACTTATTTGGAATGTCCAAGTTAAATGAATAGACTAATATGTTTTCACATTAGTTTATACATTTTTTTCAAATATTATAACATGGGTATTTTAGATTTTATTTTTTTTGCTTGCTATGTGATTTTCTTTTATATATTTAACTTGAAGGGTCATAACTTTGTAAATGTGATGTCACTTTTTTTAAAAAAAAATGTATGAACGTACCCTTTTTGTTTTTAAGTTATCATATTCACAAGCATGACACTGTATTTTTGTCATCTATGTTATCAAGATGTATGTACAATGTTGGTTCCTACTGGGAGATTAGTTCATGTTTTAACACGTATCAATTTAATAATATGATCTTATCACGTTAACAATATGAGCCTTTCATTTTAGCAACATAATCCGCTGATATTAGCAACATATATATCTCATGTTGGCTTATCAATACACATGCCTGGAAAGATCATGGTTTTAAAATATTGTCATTTAATTCTAGAAATTGATTCTAAAATCTGATAAACATAACAAAAATTTTAAATTACGAAAATTTACCCCCCTTTATTAAGATTCTCATATATTTACAAATTTATCACATCCCTTTGACTAAAAAATTGACTAAATTGTAGTCATTAGATGAAATCAAATGACAAATATAGAGTTTTGGATTGGTTCCCGTGTTTTCACGAGAAATTTATTGCATGTTTGATCCTTCTCCAATATATATATATATATTTATTTATATATATATATATATATATATTGTATTTATCTAAACGTACCTACCCGTATTTCGCTCTTATATGATCCTTGTGGTACGTACGTAACATCAAAATTTCCATCATAAAATGGTGGTGGTTAGGATAAAATCAAGAAGATTGAATAGACAATGGTGTCCCACAAACGAAATGCATATTAGGTATTTCCCTCTCAAGTGTGGACATATATATCCATGCACACCTATATATTTCCCATGGTATGGAAATCTCGTCGCAAAGGAATGAGTATCTCTAACCCTAGCCATGATTTGAATTCGATCGTGGCTATCGGGAAGGTACATGCAGTACATAGATCAAAATACTCGACATATAGTGGTGGAGTCAGAAAATTTAAATCGAAGGTGAAACATATACCATCAAAAACCAATTTGAATATTGGCTCTAATGGTCATCCATGGATCATTTCTCTTTCATGTATTGCGCCTAACTTTATCACTCCCATAATAAGACCCATAAAGTAATAAGTCCCTTTAGTCATAATTAATCAAATGTAAGTTAAAAGGGGCTTTCGAGGGCACCTAAAATAGTGATGTGCATTAAAAATGGTGAAATTAAAAAATGACACGGTAATTATATTTGAGGATGCATTCACAATATTTATGAAATGTAAATAATAGAATTAGGTGAGCCTTTAATTAATTTGGTGGAAGCTGGCAGCAGCGAGTGCAGGGGTGTAAATAAGCCGAGCCAAGCTTATTTGAAATGATATCGAGTTTTAAATTTTATGTTTGAGCTTGTTTGATTATCTATCGAGTCGAGCTCAAACGAACTTTAATCGAGCTGAACACGAGTCGAGCTCGAGTAGTTTAATATTTTTACACATGTTTGCTCATTTTTTACTTATCGAGCTCGAGTTCGAGTCGAGCTTTAAATTTTATCGAACATAAAATTATGTTCAAGCTTCTTTGATATGCTTATCGAACCGATCTCGAACGAGCTTTTAACAAACGAACACGAGTTGAGTATCGAGCTATTTGGTTTGATTTTCAGCCCTAAGCAGTGTTTTGAGGGGTAAGAAAACAAAATATATAGTTGAGATTAAAATAGCAAATTGTGGCATAACGATGCGAATAAAAACAACGTGGAGTGGAAGAATTTGTCCATTAAAATTCTTAGATAGTGATGGTTACCAGAAATCGTAAATTGTTACGGACAAATAACTAACTAGCTATTTGATTGTATATATAATATGGAGAAAAAATAGTGGATGAAATCCTCAGCTACAATTTGTGCTACATGATTTAATTTATTAATTTTTCTTTGATTTTTTAATTTAATTTTAATTTATTGTGCTTTAGTTTAATTTTACACTTATTATTTATGGTTCATCCTATCCAAATAGAGTATATAATTATTTTTTTACGAAATAATCAATTATTAATTAGAAAATGAAATATGATATTGATAAATTAATTATATACCCTAATTGGGTAGGATGAACCCTAAATAATAAGTACAAAATTAAACTAAATCATAATAAATTAAATTGAAATTGAATTAAAAAATCGAAGAAAAAATAATAAATTGAATTGTGTAGCACTAGGTGTTACACAAAGTGTAGCAGAGGATTTCATCCGAAAAAATTGTGCCGCACGAGATCGTTTCACGGGTCAAAATTTATAAAATGACTCAAGATCCGGATTAAAACTCGTATGCAGTGTCAAATATAATTTTGTCAATGTTTGATTATATTTGAATTTAAATTTTGAACCATCTTACAAATTTTAACCCGTAAAATATCTCGCACGAAATATATATATATATATATATATATATATATATATATATATATATATATATATATATAGGGATGAGATCTGGTGAGAACCAGTCACCAGGTGGGAACTAGGAACCAATCTCATCCCTCCATTCCAAAATCTGAACGATCCAGATTAATCCAGATTTTCAGTGGCAATTTTGTAATTAAAATGAAAATCTTCAATTCGCGCGTTTCATTAAGGGCAAAATCGGAACTGAACTCAGAAATTGCCCAGATTCAATTTTAGCCTCCTACTTCGCTCATTTTAGCCTCATACATTTCTCATTTTAGCATATGTTGATAAACAAAAATGAAACGATGATTTCATTGGAATGAAATGCAATACACCCTATTTGGGGACAATGAACCCTAATGAGAATCTCATAATTACTAATTGGAATCAGATGAGCCCTAATCGGAAAGTAATAAACCCCAATTGGGAACGGTGAACCCTAGTGGAAAATGTTACATCAATTTTAGCCTCCTACTTCGATCATTTTAGCCTCATGCGATTTTCATTTTAGCCTCAGAGCAAAAGGGAAGAATTATTGAATTACTATGTTACCTCTCCTCCCACAAAGTTGCCGAAAATTACATGAATTCCACCGCCCATCCACTTAAATCTGATTTAATTTGGGCCGTCCAGATTGAGTCAAACAAGGGCTAGGATTGGTTCCTAGTTCCCACCTGGGGGAAGGGTTCTCATTTGATCATTTCCCTATATATATATATATATATATATATATATATATATATATATATATATATATATATATATAGGGATGGGATCTGGTGATAACCAGTCACCAGGTGGGAACTAGAAACCAATCTCATCCCTACATTCCAAAATCTGAACGATCCAGATTAATCCAGATTTTCGGTGGCAATTTTATAATTAAAATGAAAATCTTCAATTCACGCGTCTCATTAAGGGCAAAATCGGAAAAAATTGCCCAGATTCAATTTTAGCCTCCTACTTCGCTCATTTTAGCCTCATACATTTCTCATTTTAGCATGTGTTGATAAACAAAAATGGAACGATGATTTCATTGGAATGAAATGCAATACACCCTATTTGGGGACAGTGAACCCTAATGGGAATCTCATAATTACTAGTTGGGATCAGATGAGCCCTAATCGGAACGTAATAAACCCTAATTAGGAACGGTGAACCCTAGTGAAAAATGTCACATCAATTTTAGCCTCCTACTTCGATAATTTTAGCTTCATGCGATTCTCATTTTAGCCTCAGAACAAAAGGGAAGAATTATTAAATTACTATATTACCCCCTCCCACAAAGTTGCCGAAAATTACAGGAATGTCACCACATATCCACTTAAATCTGATTTAATCTGGGCCGTCCAGATTGAGTCAAACAAGGACTAGGATTGGTTCCTAGTTCCTACCTGGGGGAAGAGTTCTCATTTGATCCTTTCCCTATATATATATATTACGTCCAAAGGCCAAACTTAATTAATACAAGGCAAAAATAAATCAATCGCATGAAGCCAATAAAAAAAAGCGGAAAAATGGGAAAGAAAAAAAAAAGAAAACGGAATAAAAACAATCGTAACCTTAATAAATCAATATATTATGTGTCAAATGTAATGTTTCTTACTAATGAAATTGCTATATGTGACGGGATGTGATTCTCTACTCCACTTTCTTTATTTTATTTTTATGTTCCATCATTAAATTTACTATTATATGAATGTGTATTATAAAATAAAAAAATTATTATGATGTAAGTAATTCTAATTAATATTTATTGCTAAGAATTCAAATTTTAAAAATTACATACCATGATTAACTAAGAAATTGTAAATTAAATAATAACTATAACTATGAACTCTAATCGAGTGGAATAAATTGTAATTAATAATTGTAAAATTAAACTAAACTACGAGAACTTCAAATTGAAGAAAAATTAATAAAATTCATATAGTGCAACAAAGTGATCAGACACGTAAAGTGGACTGTGTGAATTCATTATAATAGGGTGTATAATTGAGTACTATGGTTGATTATTTCATAATTAGGTGGCAAATCCATTTTAGAGTAGTTTTCTAGTTAAATTGTCCTTTATTTTCTTTCCTTTTGAGTAGGAAATTGTCAGATTTGGTAAAAGGAAAAATGAGGGCAGAATCTTGTGCAGAGAGGGCTGAAATACGATGATATGAGCACGAGAAACTAGTATCTAGGGTTGTAAATGAATAGAGCCGCTCGCGAGCTATTCAAAATTCGGCTCGAAAAAATCTTGTTCGAAGTTTGTTCATTTTCTAAACGAGTCAAGCTCGAGTCTCGATAAAATTATCGAGCTAAGCTTGAACAGAGTAATATTTGGCTCGACCAGCTTATGAACATGCATGTTCGAGCTCGAACTTAATCGAACATGTTCATGAATATATTATAAATATTTCAAATGCATAGATAAAATAAGTTATTTTTTTCAAGCTCGAGCTCAAATATGTAAATTAAACGAGCATTTTTCAAGCATTTCACGAGTCGAGCTCAATTCGAATTCGAACATGATAAATATTTATCGAGCCGAGCTTGAATAAGAGGAAAAAACTTCGAATCGAGCTCGAGCTTGAATATTCCTTAACGAGCTAAGCTCGAGCATCAAGATGATCAGCTCGATTCGGTTCATTTACAGCCCTACATATATCACAAATCTGCCCAAGAAGTGAAAAGGCTTGACATGGAGCAAAGCTAAGGAGGAAGATCGGTGAAAATAAACTTCAAACAGATTGCTATAAAATCTTCGATTTGTGGGGAATTTGAATTCAAAAAACCTATAACATTTAAATTCTAGTTCAACAGATACGCTTTATCACTTTAGTTTAGTTTCCCACAATTTTAATTCCGCCATCCCTATTTTAAAGTTGCTTCAGCGGCAAGAACAATCACGAGTCTTATATCCACAGAAAGTAAGTTTATCTCTATGTGTTATTTTGGCCAACGTTGGAGTTGTGTATCTTATTTTTCTATTTCAGAAAGTTGTATTCTATTCATGTCTTTTAATATCGTTTCTATATTTATATCTAGTGCCAATTGCTATATATTTTATTCCGAATTGAACATAAGGTGATAATTTAATAAACGTGAAATCTATGAGGTTGTTTGGGCATAATATATGGTGTGGTTGTGGTTCTTGTCGTATATTGGTTTCTGCACGGCATGAATGTGTCAATTTGGATTAATGTGGTTGATCTCGCTCTTTAATTGGAATGAGCACACTAATACAAAAATGGTTAGCATAACGTGACTACGTATTGACCATATTGTAGTAGACATATCATGGGGTATTGTAGATGTCGAGAGTAATCCGTGGCCGCATACCACGAGGTATTGTGGATGTCGAGGGTAACCCGCAGCCGCTACCGTGGTGCGTACGGTAGCGTACTGAGTAAATCCCGCCCCTGTGTAATAGCTTGCAAACCTACACAGCGGAGGTAAACCACACTTGGCAAGTCAGGTGTGACAGACTCACACGTGTAATAGTTTGCAAACCTATAAAGGGGAGGTAAACCACACTTGGCAGGCCAAGTGTGACAGGCTCGCTCACACGTGCAATAGCTTGCAAACCACACTTGGCAGGCCAGGTATGACGGGCTCACACGTGTAATAGTGTAATAGCTTGCAAACCACACTTGGCAGACCAGGTATGACGGGCTCACACGTGTAATAGTTTGCAAACCTACACAGGGGAGGTAAACCAAACTTGGCAGGCCAGGTGTGACAAACTCACACGTGTAATAGCTTGCAAACCTACACAGGGGAGGTAAACCACACTTGGCAAGCCAAGTGTGACAGGCTCGCTCACACGTGTAATAGCTTGCAAACCACACTTGGCAGGCTAGATATGACAGGCTTACACGTGTAATAGTTTGCAAACCTACACATGGGAGCCTCACACGTGTAATAGCTTAGTAAACCACACTTGACAGGTCATGTGTGATAGGCTCGCTCACAGTGCACTAGCTTGCAAAGCTACACAGGGGAGATAAACCACACCTGCAAGCTACACAGGGGAGATAAACCACACTTGGCAGGCCAGGTGTGACAGGCTCACACCTAGTGGTGTTGGTGGTGGATCGAACTTCAGACCTTTGGCCTCAAGAAACACCACTCCACCACTTGGTTACCAAAGCTTTGGAGAGAAAATTACTTTTTATATTAATTAAATAATGACTCCCTAGCTGGATTCTTAAACTAGGGTGAATTTTTGACCTCCCACCTTAATTAATTTCCTAATTATGTACAATATGAGCTGATTTTTTTTAAACCACGGAGGTATTTAAAATTTAAAACCCAAATTGTTTTTCTAATATAATATAATATAATATAAGATAATATAAGGTAAAAAAAAATTAGTACTAGTGTTACTATACATAAATTAGCATCTTAATTAATTAATTATATATATAATTAAAGCTAATTAATGACAGCATGGAATGCTAAAAATAAGTGGAAAAAACACTCACGACACAACAAAATTTGGTAGGCGAGCTTTATCCCTGTAGTTAACCACTTATTTAATATGTATGTGTGGAATTATGATTAAGCCCACTTATCACTATAGTAATTTGTCACTCAAATTCTTATTTGATGTTCCAAAAAAATATATTCTTATTTGATGTTGATGTTGACTATGGCATGTCGCAATAACTTGTCCTTCTTATAAGTTATAACTAAATTTTATCAACTTTTTTCCAAGAACCACTTTCTCTCTCCCTTTTTTTTAAGATATTGAAAAAGCAATCAAAAAGCACTAAATGAATCTTTTGGTATATACAAAGAGACACTAAAATTGCAAATGTAAGTTTTGGTGACGAAAATTAACAATATTATATATAATATTTTTATTAATTTTTATATATTTATTTAGTTTTGAAATTTTATGAAATTTAAAATTAGATAAAATATTTAAATAATAAAGATATTATTATATGATAAACATCAAGTGTCTTTGACAACAAATAAATATCTTTGCACACACACACACACAAGCCAATGACATCATGCCACGTTAGCCCTAGATACTCCTACCTACAATTATAAATAGAGACATCCATAATAGTTAAAAAACACAACATAAGTTATTTGAAGAGTTCAAGAATTTGAGAAGAAATTACATAAGTGAAATTCTCTCAAATATTCAAGGCGTTCTTCACCAAATTCATCTCGAAGACGGCGTTTGATCCATATGCAAGATAGTCAAAGACGTTCCTCATCAAATTCATTCTGAAATTGACGTTTGACGTTCCTCATCAAATTCATTCTGAAATTGACGTTTGATCTGGAAATAAGGGAACAGCCCTCTGGATTATTAACATTATCAAGTCCAAATACCAAGTCAAAGAAGATCGGAGATTCAAATCTTTCCTTAAAACTTCAAAGACCAAGTTCAAACAACAAGTATGAGAAAATAAAAAAGAGAAAATTACTCTAGAGATTTTAAAGACTCCTTACGTTTCTACGTAAGTGTCATTATTGATCAGATGAATTCACACAAATTAATTAAATTATCTAATATACTCCTATTTAATTTATCAAATCAAATTAATTGCATTGAATTATTTAATAACAATCAATGTACATATACATCTATATTGAATCTATAGAGCTTTGAAACTACAATTCTCTCTCAATGATGGGTGGGATGAGGGGATAGTTGACTACACTAAATAAGGGCAAATTAGAAAAAAAATTGTGAAAATTTTATATTATTTATGTAGAAGGGGCAAACTTATATATAGACAAAAGTAAATAAGGATTGGGAAAAAAGGGAAAGATTTAAAACATAGTAGTTTTATAGGCAATTTGAGTGATAAATGACTAGTATACCCTTAAGATAGTTTCTTTACTATTCATTCTAATATGCCACTTTCATAATCAAATGAAATAGTCCATTACAACCATATCAGGCCCATCATGCTTCCGTAAATCAAATATATTGAACTATAAACCAAATTCATACCTTTTTGACCGGAATGTTGCTTGGTAATCCGCCGAATTTTTACAGGCCTTGCCAAACCACACGATCGCAACCTATGGATTCCAGACACGAATTCCTTCAGTAACAAACAGCACAACCCTCGTTCATTTTCTACCCGGGGTGTAGAATACTCCTTTGGTTTATAGAAAATATATATGGTAAACACAAGTGATGAGCAAAAGCCTTGATTTTATTTAGGAATAATAAAACATTTATTATAATAAGTAAATCTCCTTTTGGGGAGGAGACAAACTTGTTTAGCTACACATGGTAGCTAGAATCCTTACCACGCTCATAAACTAAGAACACTCAAAATATTATAACTATTATAATTTTGAAGAAAGATAGGAAAATGTTCGATGTCCTATGCTTCATTCAGTTTCTCATTTTATAGAAGGGAGATCCTTCTATTTCACCAACTCCATTATTTAGCTCTGCAATTCATGTGAGTGGCCCTTTCTGCCGACACTTCCTTTTGAATTAGTGGTCGGGCCCGGTTCCCTTTATCCTCAAGTGAAAGTGGTTGTGGGTGGAGGTACCCACAATTAATGGCACCATGTGCCTCTTGTGTTGGACCACTCAGCCTTTGTCGTTTGGTGCTAGTGGCCTCTTCTTTTAGATCACATGATCTGTAATCACATGTCTCCACCTTCCCTTGTTGGGAAACTACTTTTTTGGTGGGCTCTTGGCATCCTTGCTTTCGGCATTGGATGCTTATCTTCCCCAACTCGCTTTCGTTCCATCCTTGGACGGAACCCTTTTCCGAACTCTGGCTCCTTCTGGTTCTGGCAATCCGAGTTTACTTGATTATCCCATTGTCCAAAATGAGCCATGTTGCAGTACTTGCGATGGGTTTCTTTGCCCATAGCAAGCTTGTTCTCCCATATCAAGGACCTTTTTTTCTCGAACAGATCCTCAGCAAATCTCGTTGTTCTCCCTATCATGGTATTTAACAAGAATGACTCATTTGCAGAATTGTGGAAAAACTTGAATGGGAACTTGACTTTGTCCATCTCAGTGAGACAGACCCATAATCCCCATGCTCGCCTAGTCGATATTTGATCTTCTGTAATGGAGGCGATTAGTGGGATTTCTTCAGATGAGGTTCTAATATCACCCCATTTCCTGGAATCTGGCCTTTGAAGCCTTATGTAGTGAAAGGCCTCATGATTCCCTTTTCCTGTTGGTTCCGGAGCAGCACTGATGAAGTATAGCTCAAGAACATCTCCTCGGCTAAGCAAATCATTGTTAGCCCAGGACTCTTGCACAGCTTCCTGTATCCACTTTGGTAGACACTTGATTTCTGGGAAGCCTGGTGACATGGTCTGAATTGAAGCTAATGCCCCAAAATCATACCATTGCTTGACTTCGTGTGGATTGGTTCCTGGTAACATCCACACCCTTGGGTACTTTCCAGAGATATCAACCTTTATTTTAGATGGATTGATTCCCTGTCTAGTATAGAGCTTCTCCCAGTTAGCTTGATAAACCTGCCAAGGTGAAGCTTCAGACTTGTTAGTATTAATCTTAGAGGTACCCGTCATGGGTCTAAGATTAATCTCTCCCTCTTTAACCCCAGAGGTGCTGGGTTGACTTGATGGTTCAGAGTGTGATCTCTGACCCTCAATTTTCTCTTGGGTCTGTGTTTCTTTATAAATCACCGGCTTAGAGCTCGTGTTAGGGGTATTTGAATCCCCTACTTCCGTTTTACAGGTCGGTACTGCTAACTCTCCTTTCATCAATGGTAAGTTGATGGCCCGAAGGAGGGGTTCATGCATAGCTGACCAGAGTTGCCCCTGAGTCTTTACACATGCTCGTATTCTCTCGTTGACCTTGTTCTGGTCTGCTTGTTGCATTCTTCCTGCTTGTTCAGCATGAAGAACCAGCTCGTTCCATTCACGCTGAAGCAACTCCATATTTTCAGTGAAGTGCATCTGCGCAATCATGATGGCATCGACCTCAATCGCTTCCATCTCTTGTTAGGAAATCTGCAAGAATATTTTCATGAGATTTTATCACAATAATGTCAAATAAGTAATATTGACATTCAGCTTGCCATCTTATTAATCTAGCTTTCTCAGGTTTAGATTCAATTTTATTTTTCAAGAAAGCTTTAACTTGTGTGTTATCAATTTTTAGAGTAAACTTCTTTGCTAAGAGAAACAGAGGTCATTTTTTAAATGCCTTCAAAACTGCAAAGAACTCCTTTTCATTGATATGCCATCGAATGGCCTCGCTATCCGAAAAGAGACCACTGCAATATCTACAGGGCTCCTCTCCGTTGGGTGTGATCTTTGTAAGTACGGCTGCCCACCAATGATCACTTGCATCTGTATAGAGGATCAATTCATCCTCATCTTGTGGTATAGCCAGTTTTGGGAGATTTTTGCATATCTCCTTTAGCTTTCTGATTCTTTGTTGATGTTCGTTTGTCCATACAAACGGGGTATCCTTCTTTAGAAGGTTACTGAACACCTTCCTGTGTTTTGCAAGATTTTTTATAAAGATTCCTGCAAAATTAACAACTCCCAGAAAACTCTGCAGTTGCTTCTTTTCTTTAAGGACATCAGGGAACTTCTGCACCTTTTCTACAATATGATTTTGCAGAATGATTCCTGATTCATCCACTTTGATTCCCAGAAATTCCATCTTCCGGGTAGCTATTACTGCCTTCTTTTCTGACAGCACAAGGCCCTCTTTATGACAAACATCTGCAAAGATCTCCAGATGTTTGAGATGTTCTTCTATACTTTTTGATGCGATTAGAATATCATCAATATAGACAAACATAAAAGAGAAATAATCTTTAAAAAGATTATCCATCTTCCTCTGAAATATTTGGGGTGCGTTAGCTAACCCCATCGGCATTGCATTCCAAACATAATGCCCTTGTGGTGTTGAAAAGGCCGTAAACCTTTTGCTTTCTTCTTCCATGCGAATCTGGTAGAAACCTGACTTGCAATCAAACTTAGAGAATATCCTAGCATTCCGTATGCAGTTAATAAGATGTTCTCTACTTGGGATAAAATATCCATCAAACTTAAGAATGTCATTAATCCCTTTGTAATTAATGACTAACCTTGGTTTACCTCTTTTAATCTCACCATGATTCCTTACTAAGAATTCGGGGCTGCTGTATGGCGAATTCCCTGGTTCAATCAGCTTGAGATCAAGGTGCTCTTTGATTATTGCTCGCATATCCTTTTGATCTTTGATGTTCATCAGGATAGGCTTGTATCTAACGAACTCAAACTCTTTTCCAACCTTAACCTTCAAGGTTGCTTTGAGTTGGTTCTTTCCCCACCAAGCCAGCGGATTTTCATTATAGTTTCTAGCTATTTTCCGCTTGACATCTTCGAGGGATATCTTTGCTTCTTCCTTAATATCTTGATGTGATATTAAAGAAGCCTTGAGGATTTGGATCTCATGTTCTTCAAGATCCTTTTCCCTACGAAAACTCAGAACTACTTCTCCGAATTTTCTTTTGTCCTGCATTTTTGGGTGTCGAAGATGTCCTTCATCACCACGCTTGCTGCGAAATTGTAGTGGCATTTGTTGATTGAATACCCCTTTTAGCCGCTGGACAATGATCTTATGATCACAGATCGTCGTAAAGATCAGTCTCCGGTTGGTATTGCCATGCGTATACTTTCTGAACATTTGTAGGAAATTGTTTCCTAACAAAATGTTTGCCCATGTATCATGAAAATAGATTGGTAGAGTTTTCACCTTATACCATGGTGTATCTCCTGCTCCTTCAATCAAGATTTCCGACTGCTTCACTCCCTTAGATAGGAGCAAGACTCTTTTTGAGAAATCTCTTCCTGCAATTGGATTTAAATCTTCTTCCAATTCTTCTGGGAAGATTCCTCTTTTTGCAGTACAAATTCCTGCTCCTGAGTTGATATAGGCTGCAAAGTATTCAACCTTATATTTCTCGTATAACATCCCTACTGAGATGTATATGGAGAATGGGCTGGTCATATAATCACCAGTTGTTTTCCATTAAAGGTGATCATCATCCCATCTTCCTTCAGCTCCCATAGCTTGAACCTTTCTAAGAAGTCAAGTCCTAAGATTAGGACTCCTGATTCTCTTCCGGCTCTTCCTCGTACTTCCATTGTCATAGCCTCTATATCGAGAGTTCATTTATAGTGGCCGACTTCTGGTTGCTGTAAACAGTACAGGACGTCGCAAGGAAAATTATTTTCCCATCTTGTACTGCATTGGTTTGTCTCCTACTCGAATATTTATCTCTCTTGGTAGCGGCATTTCTGATCTGTCTGGGTGGATTGCCTGTGCCACCTTTGAGAATACATCCGGTATCTCTATGAACTGCTTTCCCAGAAATAAATCTGTGTGGTGTGAATTGGAAAGCGCATAAGATACCTGATATGTTAAAGAAAATGGTCGATTTCCCTCGTAGCTAATATCCTTTCTTTTGAAGTCTTGGTACAGCGTCAGGGCTCGACTGAAATCTCTATCTTTCAGATTATAGGATATTTTTGGATAGATTACCCCTATAATCTGCTTGGCACAGAGATTTCCTGATATAGTTCCTAACAAGGAATCTCTGTGATTTTTGATACGCTTATCGCATACTGCAATATCAATGGGCGTATCAACACCTGCGGGTAGTGTAGATTTGAGCACTATCTGGACAGCCCCGATGTGGATCCAGGATATGGTATCCCTTATCTCTGGCCTCATCCTTCCCAACTCTTCTTGAACGTCACTGTATGGAATCAGTTGTAATTCAACTTGATTTCCTGTAAGCTCTATAGGAAGCGACATCTCTCTTCTGGTAATCTTATAGATTACATTGTGCTTCCTGCTTTTCAGACTAAAAGTGCGGAGCAATTGATCAATCTGTCCGGCTGAAAAGCCTTGATATCTTTGGATATTAAGGCTCTTGTTCATGATTTTGTCAATCATGCTTTGTGAGATAGTGGTTTGACTGGAATATCCAGTTTTGTCCACTTGCTCTTGATGAAAAACCTCAGCTCCAGTCTGATTCAGAGTCTGATCTCCCATCAATACTTTCATTGCTAAATACTTCTTCTTCTTCTTCGTATATACTCTCATCTGAGGGTATATCCTCGAATTGGTAGACTTGTACCAAGTCTTGGTAGTAAACCGCTTCCTCGATATCTGGTGCACCTTCGAAGCTTTTGACTCCTCTCTTTTCTGGACAATCTATCGAAATATGTCCTCTTGCACCGCAAGTCCAGCAATTGCAATCTTTAAAACTTTCATTTGCCCTCGTATGGGCTCTTCTGAAAGTTTTCCTCGCGGGAGTTCGACTTGATGAACTTTGTGATGTCCTGTCTCTGGAAGGACCCCTTCTTTGTCCAGATTTGTAAAATCTGGCCTTTTGCCTGGTCCATCTGCTCCTTGGTTTCCAGCTCCTTTTCCTTGAGAATTCTTCTTTGGCATAAGGATTAACTCGGTGTTTCTTGTTCTTCCGTGGCCTTTGAGATTCTCCTCCAATGATGGTCGGCAAATCATTGGCTGTGCAGTCAAGAGGGGAATATTTATTCATCATTTTTAATCTCTTGTAATTCTTTTGTAGAATGGCCTGTCCGCACCATTCAACTAGCTTTTGTTTGACAAAAGACATTCTCCTCCCAACATTGTCAGGATCTCCTGGAATGTATTCTTTAATAAACATTTCCTTCCAGGGACTCGGGAACTTCGTGAAGAAAATCTCTACACAGACCCTTTCATCCACATCTGAATTCCATTGGTAGATGTGGTATAACTTGAAGAATTGGTCAATTGACTCCTTCTCCATGTTGTTCAGCCTCTGGTTTAAAATAGCCTGAGAATAATTCTTCCTCTTTTCGGAATCTGCACTTCCGAAATTGTCTGCTCCCAAAAAGGTGAGCTTAAACCAGAAAGCCATTCTTTCCACGATCTCCGTGTATGAGGCTGGCTCCAAGGTTTCTTCTTTGACTGCTGGTGCAACTCTTGACCATAACATTTTGGCTACACCCAACAAACTCATCTCTAGCAGCTTGATGAATCCCTCCTTTTCTAGATCCAACGTTCCTGCTGCTATTCTCATCGATGATGATCAATCATCAATAATCATATCGATGTCCTTGAAGTCAATATCATCGATATTGAGCATGAGTCCATACGGATGTATGGGATCAAGGCTTGTTTTCTCGAGAGGCGTATCTCGGAACTTAGGGATCTGTTTCCTCACCCTAGTTCCTGTAAGATTGTTCATATTGGGCCTCTCTCTCCTGTGTTGATCTCCAACATGAAAGTCCTCGCGGGCTCTCATGAGAACGTCTTGTGCTGGGCCTCCTTCCTGTTGCTGTTGGGCTGGTGGCACCTGCGGTACTTGTTGTTCCGGGGGTACCTGATGGTATCCTCGAGGAATTAAAGCCCCATCTCCTGTATTCATCTTCAGATCTACCATCTTCATATTGGCAAATGACTCTGCCAATTCTTGTAGATCTTCCAATCCTATCCTTTCGGAGGACGTCATTCTTTGATTTGTCTTAACAATTGGCAAATCCTTTCGTCCTTCGATTTCTTGGGTTCTTCTTTGACCTTTGGTGTGAAATTCACTTTGCCAAAGTTGATGGGTTTCCTTCTACTAGAAAATGTCTGATTTAATTCTAGTGTCTGGATCTTCTTTTGAAGTTCTAACAAGATGGTTAGAATTTCATCTTGTTTTATAGAAATTCGCTTTACTTCTTGTGGTACTCCATACGTGTGATTTCCGTAATTTTGTACCGTCTTCTGGATCTCTCGTAAATCCTCCGAGATTTTAGATGTGTCTGCCACGATCTCTTTAAATCTGGGAGTTATCTCGTTAGTTTCTTTGTTCCATCAACCGTGGTTTTGGTGTGCCCTTTGTTGATGGTTCATTAAGTCGCATTGTAGCAGATTGTTCACCATTAACAAGTTCATTTGAGCTTGTCTTTGGGAAATACACTGCTCTATTTCCTCCAGACTTGACTCTGATAGGAATTTCTCTTCGTATTGGGCTTTCCAGTAGGTTAGCCTCTCCTGGTGACTTTCCTCCAGTTCCTTCAAAATTTGAAGGTACCTTCTGAAATAAAAACATCTCGAACAATTGTTCGGATCCATATTTTCTGGGTGTCTCCTCCGTTAGGATATTACTTTTAATAATAAATAAATTATTATTCCTAAATAAAATTACCTAGGCTTTGATACCATTTTCATGTAAAGTGGCAAAATAGAATTAAAACAAAAAAATAACAAAGAAATACCATCCAAACACCAATTAGGACACTTTAACAAGTGCCTTTTTAGCAAAATGGATCAAGGTTGAAAAGTCAATTTTATACCAATTGTCTATTTTTCTCCTATACACTAAAACTTGTCTCTTTTTCCCTTTTTCACAATAGTTTTATCTATTTTTATATAATAACACTATGTAGAATGATAATTTTTTTGAAATAAAAAAGAAAAATATCAAAACAACACTTATATGAAAACGAAGAGAGTATATTTAATTTTAAAAAATCAAAATAGTTTGGGTGTCAACCCCGCAACACGCAGTGCCGCCACACACCACGTACAAATTCATGTTATATTCTCACCATTTATTTCTTTGAAACACAATTAGATTACTTTTTTCATTCCTTTTTCTTATTGCTTGTAACGTTGTGGCCGCCTTTTGGATCCTTCTCGTTCTCGCACACGAAATCGTGTATTGCACTTTTTGTGTAATAATTTTTTTAATTTTAATTTATTATATTTTAGTTGATTCTATACTTAATATTCAAGTTTCATATTACTTTATTAGGATTTATTATATTTTTTAATATTTAAATTTTCAAGTAATCAGTTAATAACTGAAAACTGAAAAATTTAATGCTAAAAAATTATTATACATCTTAATTGTATATGATAAATTATAAATAATAAGTGTAAAATAAAATTAAAGTACAAAAAATAGAAACTGGAAAAAAAAGTAAAAAAAAAAAAGAACAAATATTCAACAGAGAATGCAAGACAATGGGTGCAATAAAGGATCTCATTCCTCCTTCTTCATTTCTTCAAACTTGAAAGAAAAGAAAAAAAAACAAAGAAGAAACAAACAAGATTAAAAGCTAAGTTGGTGTTGTTATTATTATTATTATTATTATTATTATTATTATTATTATTATAAATAAAAACCAAACTAATATATATACATATATATATATGTGTATATATATCCCTTCATAGCAACACGGGTTAGCCGCCATTCCGAAAAAATTGACAACCATTTAACGGATTCATATGAATAAAAGCTAGCATATTTTTTTGTCCCGGTGGGGATGGTTTAGTGGTGGAGTGAGATTGCTTGGAGATTAAAGGTTCCGAATTCGAATCTCCTCAATACCACAGGTCTGTGTGAGTAAAAAAAAATTAAAAAAAAAAGGCTAGCATATTTTGAATGTGAATTCTACGGAAATTTTCTAAGAAGTGCTAATCAAATTAATTAAGAATTCTATGCAATATATATAGATAAATAAACTTAGTAAACGATAAATTCCTTCGTTTCTGAATAAGTGTCATTATGAATGAATAATAATGGCAAACATGAGAAAAATGTGAAATTTTTTACCTCGATTGTATCGAATGACACTTTGTGAAACAAAATTAAAGTGCTAGAATGACACTTATTGTGAAACGGCGAGAGTATTAATTTGGCCTAACCCTAGTGTCCTACCCTTTCATGTCGCAGTATTCTCGAAATTTTGTTCATCAATCTTATTATTCGTTCAATCAACTTGGTAAAATTTTATCATTGTACTTTAATTAGTTATTAAGTATCTAAATAGCTTTACATGTTATAAGAAAAGCATTAGTAAATACTACCTCCATTTCATAATGTTTGTTGTTTTGTTTTTTTTATCTGGAATTAAGAATTAATTTTGTGGACAAATATACTCATCCCTTATATATGCCATAAAATCTAATTCATCTATATTTTCCTAAAAAATAACAATATTTTCTCTCTCCATATATTTTTCTCTCTTCATATATTATAGGTAAGTTAGAATCAAAAAATCTTGTAGGATTTGAGAGGGTTAAAATTGGGAGAGAGGATGTCAAATTATATAAAACAACAAACATTTTTAAACTAAAAAAAAAACCCTTAAACAACAAACATTATGAAACGGAGGTAGTATATTGATTATTGTGAATAAAATCGTTTACTTTTGAAAGATATTAATATCATGAATATCTAAACTTAAAGGCTCCTTAATCTTGAATTATTTTGATAAATTAAGGTCGAAATTCGACTCGATAATAAACAAATCACGCTCGAACTTGACATTAGTTGACTTGGATGAATCCAATTACTCGCCTACCTTATTAGACATGTTTAAATGTGTTAGTGCTTTCATTGATAAATTTAGCCAAAAAAAAAGGCCTTTTTAATTAAGGTTTGAACTTCAAAATTATGAATAACACCTCAAGGCTGGCATTTAATTTGAAAATTTAGGAAAAATCTCTCTGATTACGATAACAAATATCAAGTAATTCACTTGTCCCTTAAAAATTGATAAAGATGATTTGTCCTACCGTGTAGTGGTTTGTGAATCCATCAAAGCAGAAGCTCTCCATTTTGAACTTGTTGTTTTTAGTTGGGCTCATTGGAGAGCAAATAAAGTTACTCATGCTCTAGTAAAATTAGCTATCAGTAATCCGATTTTTTTTTGTTATTCTGGTGCTTTTTCAGTTTCTTTATTAATTGTTGTACCGAATCCTGAACGGTTTTCTTGATTTTTTTGAAGTTTCATTCCTCTCAAAAAAAAAATATCAAGTGGGCATTTATGATTTAGTATGAATTTCTCAATTCACGGCTGAGATTCATTCGAATGTCCTAATTTCTTCGTATTTGTCTTAATTTTATGTTGAATTTTATATCGTTTTCATGGAAATTTTTACTTCCGTACATTTAATATACTTTAATAATTACTCTCTCTGTCCTAATTATATAGTCTCTATTACCATTTTGGTGTGTCCCAATTATATAGGCCTATTACTAAAAGTAGCATTAATTTTTATAGTAATATACAAATACACCCTCATTAATTCTTGAAAATTAGATATCAACCACTTAAATTTTGAAAGTCATAAATATTAAATAAGGGTATCATTGGAAATTTAGTTTTAATCTCTTGTTTTCATAAATATTTTTAGGAGAATTGTTGATTCAAAACCTGAAATATGGGTAATCTATCAATTCAAGACCTGAAAGATGAAAACTCTCAATACAGGACCCGAAAGATGAAAATTATCAATCCAGGACCTCAAAAATCACGAATTTTGATTCCCTTTTATTTTTTAATTAATTTTATGTTAATTTTCAATGAAAATTCCTTCATTAATTATCTATTAAATCTAATAAAGAAATTGTTAAAATTAATTAAAAAATAAATAGAAATAAAAATTCGTGATTTTTGAAGTCCTGGGTTGAGAATTTTAATCTTTCGAGTTCTGAATTGAGAGTTTTTATCTTTCAGGTCCTAAATCGATAGATTACCCATCCTTCAGGTCCTGAATTGATAATTCTCCATATTTTTAATCTACGTTTGACTAAAAAATGAACTATATAATTGGGACGGAGGGAGTATTTATGGTACATCACACGTAATTTTAATAATTTTTAAATAATGTCGTGTTATCAAAATTTGGGGGATATAGATGACGACTTGCGAACGTTGGATTTTGTCGTATTATTAAGTTTGAGGTTTGCCCATTAAGAACTCATTAATTGTTTATGTATTTGAGACTTCTAGTATTTGATTTGGTGATATTGTGTTTTGTTTGTTATTTAAAATTTTTTAATGTTATATTAATTATTTAAATTTGATGATGTCATGTTTTGTTTGTTTTAAATTTTTAATTTTATATTATATCTTTGATTAATTATTTAAATGAGAGTTGACTTGTCATTTTTATTTTGCTAATTTACTAATCATCCAATATGAATAATTAAGGTGGAATATATACACACCTCACTTAAACCTATTTATGCCCGCCTAGGCCCCGGTAGGCGGTTTTAAATTTGTAATCGATTTATTTATTTGTAACTTATAAATTTTACAATTTTAATCTATAAGTTTATAAAATATAATATTTAAAAAAAATATTCAATCTAAAATCATCCAAAAATCGATATAAAAGAACATTCAAAGTTACAATCATTCAAAATTAAAAAAAAAAAAAAACATTCAAAGTTCAAACCATTCAAACTTTACCAAAACCCCGTCGATACTTATATGCACGAGATCATCTTCATGTTTAACTAACGTTGGACTTTATTTTTGTTTTTTTGTTTTGTTTTTTTCTTTTTTTTAGGAAAACTAGCTTTGGACTTTGATTGCACAATTGACAATTATTCCTAAACAAATTAAGTCAGATTTTTTTAGGCTGAATTTGTTCCAAGTAATCTATTATTAAGGTATGACTCTTATACCACTACTGAGTATCTGGTCCAACAGTAGACAGTCCTTTGTCTGTAGTTGCATAATATTTATAGATTTATAGATGACAAAATTTTATATATCTACAAAGAGAAAAGAAAAAGGAAAATGAAGGAAAAAAGAGAGGAGGAAGAAGTTGAAGAAGAGTGAGGAAATGGGATAATTACACTTTTAGTTCCACTAGAATAGGGTCAAAACACTTTTTGTCCCATATCTTTCGTTTTTAGTCCCATAGTTTATTAGCTCGACACTTTTAGTCCCAAGTATTTTTTTTCCGACACTTTTGGTACCAAGTGTTTTTTTCGACACTTTTGGTACCAAGTGTCCTTATACTTATTTGGTTGGCTATAACGTAAAGTTGTTTGTGAATATAATTAATTTAAGAATGAGATACGAATATATATATATACACAAAATTATTACAAGCTAAGTGTAGTCAGCTAAACACCTTTAGTTGGATTAAACCTATACAAAGCTATTATCAACCACAAATTAAGCATTTAATTAATAACCACAAAATAAGCATTCACACTTTAAAAAAGAACATTAATACTCAATAAATATTTATACTCTTGACAAATAACATGACATTTTATTTTTTTTAAAAATAGCCAATAGTTTAAATAAAGCATTATGAAACGCAAAAAAAAAAAAAAACAAAAAAACACACACACACACATCAATAAGAAAACACTATAAAAAGGCACAAAACATAATTAATAAAGCATGTTATAATAAAAAAAAAAAATGAATTTAACCATACCATTGCAACAAAAAATACTAATAAAAACCCAATAAAAAATCCTTACAAAATATGGGTTACTAACCTAGCTCGACAATCGTGGTTGGGCGTTTTTTTTTTCAAGAGTATAGTTATTTGTTGAGTATTAATGTTTTTTTAAGTATGAATGTTTATTTTGTGGTTGTTAATTGAATACTTATTTTGTGGTCGGTAATACTTCTGTATAGGTTTAATTTAACTAAAGATGTTCAGCTAACTACACTTAGCTTGTAATAACGTTGTATAGTTTTTTTTTTTTCGTATTGCATTCTTAAAATTAATTATATTCATGAACAACTTTACGTTATAGCCAACAAATAAGTCTTAAGGAGTTAGTAAGTCCACTTAGAACCAAATAATTTCTAGATCAATTTAATCCTACATTTTATGTTTAGGGAAATTATATTCATAGCCTACTCTTCTCTTTTCTCTTCTTTTTCCCCCACAATTTATAACCACTACATATTATTTATTAAAATAAAAACATAACTTGGACATACTAATTTTACCTAGTGATTTTCTTTGGGCATAAATTACATCTAGTCCTACACTTTATTTAAAGTACTACATCCCACCACAGAAATCACGACACATTGTCAAAATATTTCTTTTATAAAAAAACATTGATAATGCATTGTGATCCCCTACATGCGTTATAGATAACAAGTCACTCTTCGTCTATTATATTTCGCACTATGACACTGGCCGGCGGCTCGGGTGGCAGCGGCACGCACCCTCTAGTTACTTTTCCGATGGCCAAGAAAAGAAGTCGTTTGTACCTTTAGGCAATGTTTGGTATATTGGTACGGATATACCCACATTAATAAAATCTGGATTGTTTTGAAAGATAATTACGTATTAGCTATTTTAATTGTGTGTTTGGTTATTAAGATAAATATACTAAGATTGTTTCACACATCTGTTTGGTATATTGTTTTATTTGGTAGACTAAGTTCTGGAATGAGTAAATTAGTGGTGGGGATGGGAAAAGAAAAAATCTAGGGTGTAATATTTTTTTTTTTTTTTTTTTTTGGGAATGAATGGTATTTTTATATGTTACCAGATAACATGAAGTGACTAAAAGACTATATTTTAAATTTGCGGAATTTTTTTTCACAATTATATTCTAAGTAATTTTTTTTTTCTATTGACGTGCGCGCGCACATATATATTATATTGTGACTTGTGAGAAATATTAAAGAGTGTTTCTAAATATACCACAAATTTTCATTATACATCACTATTAAATTTAATTCAAAATGAATAATTAATAATTTATTTAAATATCTTTTTTAATTAAAAAATATTAATTTAAAAATCAATTAAAATATACTCAAAAGAAAAAATAAAGATTGAAAAAACTGTCGTCCACTCCTATCTTCTTCCTCGCCCCGTTTTCTCTCTCCCCACACCAGATCACCTGTTACATTTCCTGTTCCAAGCCTTTGTTTTTTCATACAAAAAATTAGTTTTTTAATTTTTAATTTATTATGATTTTATTTAATTTAAATTTTTTATTTAGGGTTCATCCATCCCCAATTAGGGTATATTAATACTTTTAGAAAAAAAAATCTAGTTATGCAATACCAAGTGGAATAGGAATTGCAATAGAGGAGGATCTGATCCGCTCTCTCCCACCCTCTATCCATTTCTGCAAAAATCTCATTTTCTCTCTACCATTGAGCCTCCATTTCTACAAAAATAAAAAGGTGAGCAAGTTTAGATATAAAATTTCGAAAACAAAATTTTGAAATGTTCAAATGGGAACAAAGTCTTGGAACAGAATTACCAATCTAAACCCTAGATTTAATTAGATCTAAATATTATAATTTAATCACTGTTTTAGTTAAAGTAAGATGGCAAATTTGTAATATTAGAAGATCTGAATGAACGGGGTTATTTTTACAATTTAGAAATTCTGTTATATTTTTTGAATTTTGGGTTCAATTTTCAGAGTTAAATATACAACACTTTAAAACAGTTGTCTTTCTAGACATATGTATTGATAAGCTAACATGATATATATATATATATATATATTGCTAATATTAAGAAATTATATATATTGTTAACATGAGAAACTCATATTAATAATATGTAGAGATCATATTGATAAATTGATATGTGTTAAACAATGTTCATATGACATCGGACTACAATTAAAATAACAGTGTGTAATATATTGTTATATTATACATACATTATGTTACTAACATATATTGCTAATACGTGAACAATAGTTTGCTAATATCTAGACACTAGTTTGATAATGCGTGAATAACGATTTGCTAATATGATTTATAAGTAGTGTTAGTTTTTTACAGTTTTCATAATGAATTAACATCTTTCAATCAAACAGTCAAAACATTCTCAATGGTTAATATTTTTTTGATTTTTTTGTTGTTGAAAATAGACTAGACTAACTTTCCAACTATATGTAGTTCATGCTTTAATTATTTTTAGATGATAACAGTTGTGCGTATTTGAAGTCGGGTATCATGTATAAATTAACATGTTTCATATTAGAAACATAAATACATTATATTAGTAATGATGTAGTAACATGATAGCAATGTTTGACTGTTATGACCTCTATCTGAATGAAAAACGGATTTTTATATTTTTCATCAAAAAAATTTCGAACAAATATTTGCAATATACATCTTAAATGAAAGAGTATGAAAAGAACTTTAATTTGAAAATATTTATTACATCTAAACCAACAATGTTGCATATTAAATAGCAATCGTCTAAAAACAAATAGTTAATTCAAAAGATTGAATACCCTATTTATTCAACAAAAATTGGATGTGAAACACGATTAATTGAAGAAAAAAAAATTCTAATATTTTGATTTCAAGTAAAAGCAATGTTGATTCGTAGTGGGAACAAATTATTAATGGAAAAGATGGTTGTACAAATCAAAGATGCGTGAATCAAGCGAATATAAATATAAATTAAAAAAATCAATCTTCATCGTATGCTCTCTTCGTTTCATAATATTTGTTGTTTCAAGATTTTAATTTAGAATTAATAATTAAATTTTTAGATTAATATACCCCTTCTTTTTATATTAAATAAAATCTTATTTCCTTGTATTTTCTTAAAAAGTTACAAAATTTTCTCTCCGTATATTTGTAGGATTAAACTCAGGAGAAAATGTTTAAAAATATATAAAGCAATAAATATTTTGACACAAAAATAAAAATCCTAAAATAACAAACATTATGAAATGGAAAGAGTATTTAACAAGATCTAATGAATAAAATCAATTCTAAATTACACACTAGCACAACGTTTACATTCGACTGATATTAATTACTTTTTTTCTTTTTGTATAAAATTTCTAGAAATAAATCTTAGACAATAAAATGATACCCAACTCTATTATTTGAATGTATATGTAAAATTCTTATTGACATAAAGGTATTGATCTCATCAATATTAAATACAAAATCACGAATTTCTCAAATAAAAATAAAAAAATTACAAGATCAAGAAGCTGGGCATAACTGATCGACACCCTATAATTTTCATCGAGTGAAATACTAAAAAAAAATTATCATATTTAATTTTCCCACCAAATTATAAAAAATCAACAACCCAAAAAAAATTTAAAAAGTTCTAAATTACACAATCAAATTCTTGACAGATGATTTGGATTCTTGTTTAACCTGATCTGCACCATCATCAACCACAATGCTAAAATGTGTTGCATTAATTTTACTTTCTCTCTCTTTAAAATTTGCTAATGAACTGAGCTCATGAATGGCATCTGCAATCTCTCCAACGCATGAAATTATATCATTAAGCAAAGATGCAACTGCAGCAACTGGTATCACGAGCAAAATGTTCGTCTGTTCTTCCCAGAAATCACACTTGAGCAACGAATGCAGATTCTTCGACGCGATTTTGAGGTTGGATTCATGGGAATCAGGACATGAAGATGGCCTAGTCATGGTCTCAACTGTCCATGCAAGCTCTTTCAGTGCCTTCCCGGATTCCGAGCTCATTCTTGAAATGATTTCTTGAATATCTTGAGGTGCCTACAAAAATTGAGTAGCTTCTGTTGGAAAAACGTGGATTTGCTCTAGTTATAGAGGTTATACTGCCCAAATTTTCTTCATTCTGTTTCTTATAATATGTTGAAAAACGTGGATTTGCTCTAGTTACAGAGGTTATGCTGTCCAAATTTCTTGAACGTAAGTATATATACTTACATGAGTTTGAGAGTTGAGGTAGCCGTTGAGGGCTTCAACACGGTAGGCACACTGCCTTGTTAAGCTCGCGATCTTCAAGTACTGTTTCCACGGATGCCGGTACATGAACTGGCCGTGCCCCGGCTCCCATCTCGCGAAATTTGACTAGAATAAGTATGTTCAAATAACATGAGAAACATTTTTATTTTTTTTTGAATGAACAAAAAGACTTGATTACATATATGCATATGATGTTTTTGACTAACCAATGTTTCTTCACTACTTTTGGAATCAAGAATGCTCTGCAAGCCGACTAGAGTTGATCTGAGGCTCTCCGACGCCTCAGGCCTTCGAAAACACTCATCACCAAAAGCTGCACAGAAAAGAAAAAAGATCCATGATCAAGACTGCAGCTTGATTTCTGATAAATGTAATGCAATGTAGTTAGTGTGTGTAGATTGAGTTGAGTGGATTCTTGATGTATGCTTACCTTCCAAGAAATTCCCAAGTTTTTCGATGTTCTTAGCTACGAGTTTGTGGAGGTCCTCACCGGCCCACACGGGGTAAACGAAGATGGATACAGTGAGGCAAGTGGATGCTCCTATGACTATGGTTGAGAACCTTTTCTGAGCCAAATCGAGTATTTCATCAGTCCGTAGACCGGATATGGAGACGAGGCAGAACGTCAAGATGAAGATCAGCATCCCATAGTCGTATCTAGCCTTCACTCTTGGAAAGAATCGTATGAATGTGGATGCTACAGCTGCAATGCCAGATGATAATAGATCATATATATCATGATTATCATCACAATGAGTAGTGTAACTTCTTATATGCATATATATTTATATATATGTATATGTATATGTATAAACACACCTTGTAGGAAGACAAATAATCCAATCAAAATGGGCTCGCATGTTTTCCCTGTGACAGTAGCTAAGTGATGAGCTGCAAGGCCTAGAGCACCAGCTGCCAAAGTTGCCAATCCTCTGTTAAGGCCTTTTCCTAGTGTTGCACCTGCAGAAAACATACGTGCATACGCCTCGTCTCTGTCATGACAAAGAAAGACTCGAAGAAGGTAATCATCTATATGATCATGCATGATAACTACTTACCAACAGAGAACTCAAAGACGACGACAACAGTCATGACAGCCCACATTGCAGAGACACCAAAGCTGCTGTACAAAGGCTGGAAGTAGTAGAACAAGGACACCAACGTTAGAGCAAGTCCAACTTTCAACGAATGGATCAGTTTCCTCGGATCGTCTGCTGCAATCTTCCTAGCTTGCTGAGCAATCCCCACCAGTTTCGCAACTGCATTCATTGGAATCCCTCTAATCCACAGCCATCCACTCAGAAAAAGGCCTGCTTCCTCAATATCTCCTGATATAATCTCCATTTTTTTGCAGTTATTGCATGAAATGCAGCTGCATGAGTGAGAAGTTGAGGAATGAATGACTTACTTATATAAGAGGAGTATGCATACAGATATGACAAAGAATATATTCTATTTTTTGGCATAAATCTTATCTATCCCTCTTTCATTTCATTGCCTCATGCAAGTACAAAGAAAGTTCAAGAAAAGGAGGGGCTGTAATAGCATGAGTCAAGTGGGAAGTAAAAGTTTATCTGTTATCCATAATTTAAACAAGACGCACAATCACAGCCCGACTAAAGGTTAAAAAAGTCGCTTCCCAGTTGCCATTCGACTCCATGTAAAGCAAGAGTGTTTTTACCAGGAATGGTAACTTGGTTGGGCCACAATGCACCGTGTGATATCATTATTTCACCTCAAGTTCACAGTGGAAGTGTTTGTGTGAACTGTTACGCATAGCTTTGTTAGTCGAAATCTGTTCTGTACTCCATGAATCTCTGGCCACAGAAACGAAGCTTCGCCTTTAGAAGTCATACCTGCTCTATCACTGATAGTGGATATGTAACTCTTTACAACTCTCCCTTTTTTGCTATATTTTACCATCAAAGTTTGAGGCCTTATCAGGTCCATTAATAGAATATTCCTAACCAGAAATATCAGATTGTAAATGAGTGGATAAACACAAAGTTTGACTGCAGGAGAAAGTGATTAGACATGGTAAAAATCAGACAGATTAAAATCTACATGTACTCACAGGCTTTTTGTTTGATTTAGAAACTGCATCTCTTGATAGGACATGAAGGAAAACTGCTTCATTGGCATTGAATATGTTCTTTGCAGAAAAGGGTTTCACCACTCTCTTCTGAGAGGTGTGTTTCAGCCCTAGAAAGAGAATATCACGAGCCACACGGATCAAATGTTAGACATACAAGAAAATTCTTATCAACTTGCAAAGTTCCCAAGACTCTTGTTATATGCATACATGTATATGCTTATCGCGTTGTGTCCTTACCATATCTCCAAGGGAAGCCGTGCAGCGGGGGAAGATCCTTGTCCCAGACATGATCTGTGATGTGCAGGCTTTTTCGATTGATTTTTGAGGCATTTAACTGGTGCTGGTACAAGCTGCTGCATTATCTTTTGCTTGAACTTGAATAAAAAAACTCTCTTGGCATTGAATATGTTCTTGAAATAAAGTGTTTCCGACTCTTTTCTCATCTGTGAATTGACTTAGAACCTTTGAAAGAGAATATAAATTTGACAGAAATGTGTATAATAGATGCCAAGAGTTCTACTTGTACATCATATACGGTATGATCAAACGCGTAGTTCTACTCGTATATATATGTATCTCTTCTACAACTCTATGATGTCCGGTTCTGGCGTAATCTGACCTTACAAACTGGTGTTTTTAGCTGTCTCCAGTGAAGATTTATAGCAAGAAATCAAACATCAAGGGAGGAAATAAATGTGAAGAGAAATAGAATTACAAAATAAAGCCCAGAAATCTGACATTCATGAAAAAAAAACTATAAAAATGAACAAACAGTTGCCCTAATTACAACACCTCCAATCTAAATACAGAATAGTAAATGAAGAAAATACCCCCAAAAGAAGAGAACTGCTCTCTATTTCCTTATCTACCTTTTCATCCACCCCAAGTCCTTTGCATAGCAGAGCAAACAGCGCTACAAACGCAGACAACTATGTACCGACAATCATTTGCCAATTCAGACGACGATTCTACTACATTTTGGTTACAGCATGGTAATGCATGATCAGACCCTCATCAGCAACAGTTTTGCTCTCATAGACGAAGGCAAAACCACAAAACTGATTTTTCAAGGAAACTGTTAGTCACGGTGAGCTTCTGATTTTGCTCACTCTTAACCGATTCCTAGCAGGTCATATCATTAAGTGATCCACCAGAAGCAGGAACAGAGGCAGCTAAAGCTTGGTGAACTTGTTGAACCATCGCGTTGTTGGTGCTACTCGATTGTGGAACGTCACATTTTGCATTTTGCTCCAAGAGGCGAACTAAGGAGAGAAAGATCTCCATCCTTGTCACGTTCCTATTAGCCTGTTAAAAGAACATGCTAAGTCTTATTTGAGAAATTAAAATACTAAGACCTAAAACAAGACCAACTACTGCAGCTCATGCGTGCGTGCCTTAACTTTTGCCTTTTCTTTTCGTTGTATAGATACAAAGGGGGAATATTACAAGACGAGCAGAAATCTTGAAATCAATAGTACAAACAATGAAGCACCAAAATTTCGACATTAACAGACAAAACCATTGATATATTTATTCCTCAAAAACATTACCTCCACAGTAAACCGTGCCCAGATCTTGTCGTTCCTAGTTTCCATGAGCCCCTTCAAAATGGTTAGCCCCAGTCCTCTAATAATGTCAGCTATTTCTAGAAACAAACCTCGTTCTTCACAGAGCATCTGCAACAAGCAAAGAAAACAAAGTGAAAAAAGGAACAAAACTCGCTGAGCATGTCAAGGTGACAATTTATATGCAAGAGAAATGCAGACAAATGTATTATGTTTCCAGGCCTCGAGATTCGACAGATGTGTTACCTCAACAAGCATTTGATGGGGCTGATTTAGATCCTCAACAATGATAGGGCACACCATAGATTGAGATCCTACTTCATAGGCCCATGTAGCTCCCCCAAAATTATCTTTCAAAAGCAAACCATCATCTTTGCTTATAATCTGTAGAAATAACAATATCATTTTCATTCAAACTTTCCCAGGCATGGGACTCCATATTGAAGCACATGCAGATGGCATGCATTTATTGAGTAAATTTATTAGATTGTGTATTATATATATGCTGTTATGAATTCTATCTCATTACAATTTGCACAATATATTGTCTGGTTGGAGAAGCAAAAATTCTTTTTGCACCTTTGATTCTGCAGTTTGCTTAAGCTTGTCTGCGTGCTTTGTGACACTTTGCAAGAAGAGCATATGTTTGATAGTACGTTCCAAGAGCGCATCAATGCTACACTGTTAACATAACAAAGATATGAATGTCTTAAACAAAGTGCTAAATTACCTTATCACAACATGAAATAAAAGAAATATATATATATATATATACATGTATATTTATTATTGAAAAGTGGCGTTTCACCTTAGCTCCATGAGGCACAATTTCCCTCAACTCCTTTACACGATCCTGGATCATTTGGCGATCTTTCGGCCTTGGTCTTGGATTCTCACCTGGCTTAAGCCTCTTACGATTTGTTTTGCTCGGTTCATGTGGTTTGGTAGAATATCCAGTAGTGGCACTATTACACTGTCTCGTATTATGGCCCCTTTCAATCCATGGATCATGAATAGAACTACCCCGGGAATAGAGTCCTGAATCCTCTTGCAAAGACACTGCCCTCAATGAGGAAGAGCAAATCATACCTGCCTTTGCTGTACATTTGGGCATGCCCAATAAATCTCCCTTCACATGATCAGAAACCCCAAACCTCCCATACGGGAGCAAAGCCTTGGAAGCAGATGAGCTACTCGTATTATTCAATGCTGTGCTGCAAGAAATATCATCATCCAAGCTCTGCTTCACGAAAGGGTGGACCTTAGAGACCACAGCATCCAATAGATGGTCAGTGCCAGCGTAGGAAAAGATCGCACTATCTGACTTTCTTTGACTAGAAGAATATATTTCTGAAGAAGCCAGGTTACTTTTACATAGAGAATCATTTCTATCACAGTTATGCATGATTGTGGCTGATTCATCACTCAAACTGTTCCGGCTACTACTGAACCATTTGTCTTTAAAGTCAGCACCCAAAATATCAAACAAGTCATCTCCCGGTTGAGTTTTGAAGCATGCATTGTAATTGGTATCATTCACTTGATGACACTGACCTTGAGTTTTCAGCTTTGTGTCATCTCCAACAAAACCTGGAATCGCTTCAGCAACTTTCAGTTTCCCGGAATGTTGGGTTAGGGAAATTTCATGACTATGAACAACATTTTGCTTCATCTCGTTCTTACAGTGGTCCAACTCACTGTCTGCAAACTTCTTGTTCATGACAAAATCATTAGTACCCGAGAAATAAGCAAGTAAGGAATTTGTTCTCGAATGGTCACCAGAATCAGAGAAAGACATTTCCATTTTGGCCAAAGTCAGATCATTCAGCGCACTTGAAGTTGTATTTATGGATGCCTCAATATCACAAGCTGCCTTGTTATCATCAGATGGTGAATCTATACCTGACACGGGTTTTACTTGAGGAACCTGAATGCCAGAAAGCACAGGTTTGATAAAATGGCCTTCACTGACATAATCTGACATTGTTTTTTGTTCTGTGCATCTTACACTAGCATGGGTTATAGTAGAGGAACTGGGAAAAGATGAATCTTCTATGGACCTAGGGACATTCAGAGTAGAATAGTGGTTCATCCGGGCAAGGGAATTTGAAGGGATCACTTCAGCTTTAGCCAATCCATTCATAAATTGGTTTGGAAAAGAAAAGTCCAGCTTATTTGCTTGAGCAGTTTTCACTTCGTCATGGAAATCGTAAGGTTTGAGGTGAAACGGGCTTGAGTTTGAGGCTTGAAAAGCTGCAACACTGGACTGCGTCTCATTTTGGACTTCGCTCGCTAAGGAAAAGGGTATATGGCTATCAAATGCAGAATTTTGAGCTGAGCAGCCAACATAGTTTAAACTGTCAGCAAAGACAGAAGATGCATCAATCATACTTGATTCAATAGGCAATTCCTGAGTAGAATATCCGGGACATGTTGGAAATCCAATTTTGGGAGCAAGCTCGTTTGCTTCATGGTTTGCAGATTGCAAGACACCAGGTACACATCCCAGCTCATGTATTAGTGACACCACACCGTTAATGAATCCGATGTTCTCCGGGATCTGAGACAGTAAATGCAACTACATTCGTCAAGTAAATGGCATCAAGAGAAATTATTTCATAAACAAGGGATCAAATATCACATGGCAGAATTTCTGCCAAATAACATCAATAATCAGGAAACAAGGCAAGACATAACAAAAGGAAGCATTTATTAAAGATCTATTATTCTACTATTTAGAGGTTAATCTTAGTGACTGAACTGTTAACAAGTCCCCCGCCTGCTCTTCATTGGTTGTTGGAAGTGTTATCTAAACATCATTAGGCAGATCTTTCAAGTTTCAAAAGGCATGAAAATCAATCACTTGCAACAAACGTGACTCTTGAAGATCATTATCTTCCCAACAAAAAGCCGTGTTGAGGAATACATACAATCACCATAGTTCTACATGCATAGCAACAAAACACCTTAGTGACTTACAGTCGAGTATGAACCAAACTGAGCTACACCATGAGGAAGAATGGGAACAACTGCAACCGTCTGATCAAGGGAAAATATTGGAATTAATTAGATAACAACATCTTGGTTAAAACACACGAAGGTAACCACAAGCACATCCATCTTAATACCTGCATGCCAGCCGAGAACTGCAAGCAGACCTCTTTTAGAACCTGAAAGACCAAACAAAAACATAAAATGCTTACTCCTAAGAATGGGAAAAAGAAAACTCTCACATTAATTTATGAGGTGTTTAGATTTAATCAAATATTTCTAATCATTTGAAGCATCTAGTACGACTAAAAAGAGTTGACAGGCATGCCAAAATGAACAATTAACAAATAAAAATAGTATTGATTTTAGACGAAAGAATTACTACTATTATGGCAGTTTAAAGTGAGTGCTTGAGGTTATAAAACCAAACCAAACCAAATTGTGGCACAACACAGTGCCTTCACATTTCAAGAATCCGAAACAATCAAATATGAAGAAAAGGCGGCCCTGTAGCATACCTCCGGTGGATGGGTTTCTCTATAATAATTTTCAGATAGTATCCACTGATGGTTTCCAGTAAACGCAACTCTTCCAACCAATCTGTGACATAAAATCAGATGAGTAACTTATATATGGTGAGGCTTCTCATTATCAAGTGCCGTTTTCAGCTTACCCTTCTCCTACAACATTAACATGATTGTCCACCATCATCTTGTTCACAAGCAAATGCACCTTGTTCCCTTCGGGACCACCAGGCCGTGAATTAAGAGTTCCGGTTGAAACGGAAGAAGCACTGTAATCTTGATAAGGAATTTCTGAAAACCCAGTTCGAGATATCCCGGGACGCCCATAACAAGATCCGGGTTCATAATAACATTCTTCCCAAATTAAAAGCCTGCAAAACCAAATTTAGCTCAGTATGAACAACTCAATTAGAATACCTAATCCGGGCAGTTGGAAATCGTTGTGAAAGAGTTCAGAAAAGGGAAACACAATCTAGGACACAGGAAATTGTTGCAGACAATAAGGTAAGTACATATAGATGCAAACAAGAATGCCAACATCAGAAATGAACAAAGTAATGCACAGGAAATCATAACAGTAGAAAAAGCTTCACCAGATTAAAACAAATTATCCCAACTACAAAGATTCTCCAGGACAAATTGAATGGACCAACCAGAAAACTCCAAACTTAGATAAAAAAGAAAGTTATAATCAGATAAAGCGATAAAAGGAAAAAATAAAGAAAAAAGAAGCGAAGAACCGTAACCTTAAATCTACATATCATGTCAAATCAAATCTTGCATATGAATAAATCTGGCATCTTTAGTCACATACCAACAAATAGTTATACAAACTATTGCAGATAAACATAGTGTACTATCACGTTCAATAAAAATAAAATAAAAATATAAGGGTCAAAGCAAAAGTCGAAATTATCTATAGAGTTCAAAATCTGTCTTCTCATTTGCTCTCATACATCACTGGTCAGCACAAAATACCGAGAAGAGAGAGACAGAGACAGATACTCAGAGAGAGAGAGAGAGAGGGAGAGAGAGAGAGAGAATGCACGACATTAACCAAAAGCAACTGAATATAAAAGCACACATCAAACAGTAGCGCTTGACCAGAAGCGCAGAAAATCAGACTAAAATGCCATCATTTCGGATCAAAGTGGGAAAATATCACCAAACAAGTAACAAGAATGAAATCAAACTTCAATATTCTCTAATTTCCTTAACTAAGACAAATAATAAATACGCAAACATCACCAACTCACTTGGGATTTTGGCAACCAGTCTTCCAAAAGATGGCATAAGACCACTGGTTGACTCCACAGAGAGTCTTCAAAGCCTCTTTCAACAAGTAGCCGCCCATCACAACTATCAAGTGTAGCTGCAGCAGAATATGAATATTCTCAATGTAGAAAAGATTACAATTTACCCAAAGACTCGGTTGAGGAATACACAAGATTATTCCTTCAAAAGGGAAAACATTTTTCTTCCCCTTTCTTTTTCTTTCCTTTTCGAAAAAATCAAAGCGCCCGTTAGCCTAACTCCCTCTGCAAGACCCACGCCCCGCCTGTTTTGTTCTCAACCCGCCGCTCCTTTTCCTCAATGGATCCAAATTCGCTACTATCAAGCTCTTGCAATCCATTCCTTAGAGAGAGAGAGAGGAAACTAAAGAGAGAGAGGGAGAGAGAAGTTTCTCTTTCCGAGCAACTAAAAGATGGAAACTTGATGACTTCTACACTATCCCACAAGCTTTAAGCTCGCAGTTGAAAACAACAACATTCTCCATCGTCAAATTCCCAGAAAAAAAAAATGCAATCTTGATGAGAATTTTTGGTTGAAATTGTTAGTGTTGAGCAGATTTTGGAGGTTCAAGGTGCAAGAAGTGGTGGGATGTGTCGGGGTGGAATTTTTGTAAGTATTTTTGTGGTGGTTTGAGGAAAAGTGTGAATGGTGCTTCTGCTTCTGCTACCGCTGCTGCTGCTTTTGCTTTTTGTTACACAAATGCAGAGGAAGGGGAGGGTGATGATGACTCAGCAAATGTGATGAGGGCTGCCTTCTGCAAATAGGTCTCCACTTTCGCTGGAATTGCAATTCATGCCACTGTGGGGGCCGGCGACAAGATCGTTTCTTTACCGGTCACCGCACCAATATTAAAAAAATCTTATTTTTCCGGGTTTTATCGATTTAGAGTCTGAAAGATTGTTAATTACTTATTCGGAGCAGTTATTTGACGCATTAGGTGCATATCAGACGGTCAATGCGCTCACTAGATCCATGTGTGTTGAATAAAAAAACTGTTAAAATTAGTATCAACCGTAACCATAAAAATTATTATTCAAAAACTCAAAAGTATCTCTTGTATCTTTATAAAATATTGGTCAGGAAAAAAAAACAAAAAAAGACTAAAATTAATATCAGCGTAAACACTAAAAAATATCACTCAAAATTCAAAAATATCATATGTATCCGTAAAAAATCACATGTGCACCCAGTACACAGGAGAATTTGGGTTAATTCGGAATTTAAAAAATGAGAACCGGCAATTTTAGATTCTGAATGATTAAAACTATCATCATAAGCTTCTTAAATCATTTATTTCGATTTTTCTTTCCCTTTTCTAATTTTTTAATGAATTTTTTTATCAAATTTCATAAATAATTGGTCAACAAATTTTCATTAAAAATTAATTGAGAAGATAAATAAGAATCGAAATATGTGATTTGATAGGAGATCAAATGTCACGGGTTCGAAACTCCTCAATATCACAGGTCGGATGCGTGAGTAAAAAAAACTATATTTTAGACTTCAAATTGATAAAACTCATCTTTCATCACATGCTATTGCTATCATAATTTTCATATTATATGTTCCTTTTTAATGTTAAACAATGTTTATAGTCCATACTATTTATGCTCTTTTAAATGTACCACGACCTAATTTTTTTTTTTCTAAAAACTAATTAAATTTGACATCAGTGTATTTCCTAGTCAAAATCAAATCTGAAAAAGTGGCAAAAGAATAAAAAATATATCTAAATTATTTAAAAACTAGTCAAAAAATCAGGTTTGAAAATGTGGCAAAACAAATATAGTAAAAGATGTTTGATCAATTTGGCTATAACATAGGAATATGTACGGAAGAGAGGTCAAGTATTTCTCTGTGTGGTTTGCAGGCTATTACATAGGGGCAGGGTTTATCCAGTGCGCACCTCGGTAGCGGCTGCGGGTTACCTTCGACAAAAAAAAAATAAAAAAAATAGAGGTCAAGTATTCAAATGAAGCATAATGTAATTTCTTGCCCGAAAATGCATGTAATTTTAGATTTGGCTAATTTTTAACTGGTTTAGATATTCTCTTGACGAAAGTATTAATTTTGAATATAAATAATAATTTACCCTTTTTTTAATTCAGGAGGAGAGACCGGTGGCGTCCAAGCCGATCCAAAATCAAGCAGGCTATCCCGATTAACATCCCTAGTCCTGATTATGCTATCCATTTTTGGCCTATCGGGTATGTTAAATATAATTGAAAAGTGAATTATTCAAGTGAATTTTTTGTTATTCTTATTTAATGAAATTTAAGAATTTAAAATTTTTTATTGTATCACGTTGCGTTCAAATTAAAGACCATATAAATGGCTTGTATTAATAAATGATTGTGAAGCATAATATTAAATAAAGTAGTGTTTTGTAATAGAATGGAGGTGTGTGAAAAATATAATAAAAGTTTGTAATAGAAAAGTAGAAGTGAGAGAATGGTGTCGGCTTTTATGGTATTATTCAACTACTAGTTTTTGAGGAGTAGCCCACTTACATTTTTTTTACTGCAGAAAGAATCTTGGAATTGGTTCACTCAATAATTGTTTAATTTTAATATCTCCCAAAATAATAATAATAATAATAATAATATCGTAAAAACTTGCATTCACTGGATGTATATAAGCTTATATCAAATGATCAACCCACAAAAAAAAAGAAAAAAATATGAAATAGGTGATACTTTTTAAGGATACAAATAATATTTTTTGAATTTTGAGCAGTAATATTTTTTAGTGTTATGGTTGATACTGATTTTGACGGGTTTTTTTTTGCCGATACTTTTTAAGAATACAGGTGTCAGGTGATACTTTGAGATTTTTGAGTGATATTTTTTAATGTTACGGTTGATACTGATTTTGAAAGATTATTTTTTTTGCAAGTTGATCGATCAACTCGTCTCATGGTGCACCTAATGCACACAATTTTAGGGATGATTTGGATTTAATTCATAAAATAAAAACGTTGGTGGGATTTAAATTTTAGGTATATCTTTTGCACCATCTCGAAAAACGTAGATTACACATGTTGAGTGAATGATATTTTTGAGTGTTGGAATTTATATTTTTCACTATCATAAAAGTGATTATTATTTTACAATAAAAAAAATGTAGTGGTAATTATAAAAATATCATCATTTTTTAGTAGTATTTTCCAATAAAAATAAGCATGATGCTTTTCGGTACTAGAAATAATATTTTTCTCTAGGCATAGTTTATTAATATAAAACTTGTGCACATTTGATCTATTGGAGAATTTATCCAACTATTTTATTCAATAATCATATTAGATAAATCTTGTGTAATCTACTTAATGTTGATGATTTAAGAATAAACTAAAGATAATGTGTATTAGGTGACTAGCTAACCATATGTTAAATTGTCAATAATCAAATTAGTGATGATAATAAGATGGAGTTTTATGTTTTAAAAGATATATTATCCATCAATTCAGAATCTAAAAAATTAAAATTGTCAATTTAGGTCCTAAAAATTAAAAATTATTAATTTAGGACTCCAAACATCATATATTTTTATTTTTTATTTTCTAATTATTTTTATATTAATTTTCAACAAAACTTTATTTATTAATTATCGACTAAATTTAATAAAAAAAAATTATTAAAAATAACTAAAAAATAAAAAGTATCGAAATACATAACTTTTTATGTTCTCAATGGATAGTTTTCACAGTTCTCCTAATGAGGTATGATAACTTTTCACTTTCGATAAAAAAAAAATGTATTCTTTTTTTTTTTCTGTCACTTTCATGAACACGTAGCTTTTTTTATGTAGTAATAATAATAATAATAATAGTTTTGATATTACTATCGGCAAATATATAATCAAGTTCAACTATGAATATAATATTTGCATGACATTGACAACTGCTAATAGTGCCAAAACATTAATAAAAAAAATAAAGATTTTTCAAGATTTTCTCACAATATACAATTTTTCAATGGGTTTCTAGTTACGACATGATATACCACAATTTATTTTAATAGTAGTAATTAATCGTCACTAGTTAAATGCCTTGTATATTTATTAAAACATATTCCTTCTATCACAAAAAAATATAGCCCTCTATTATTTTTCGTCCCTCACAAATTATAATCAAGTTTTATTATTTTTTTATTGAATGTTTTCATTTTCGTTAGTATGCCTCTATAACTCTATTTAATGTTTCTTCAAATACATAAATAAATAATTAAGTTCAAATGAAATGATATATTTTTACAACATCATTATATAATATGGTCTATCAAATGGAGTTCTTTTAAATTTACCAAAAGCATTCGCAATTTTGGTAGTATTTGATTGTATTTGAATTCAAATCTTAACTCATCTTACATATTTTGGGTCACAAACAGTTTCACGCGATACTTTTTTTTGTTCGAAGGAACACCTGAATCCGCACTACACAAACTTTAAGTAAATTTTCATACTTTTTTTTTTTTGTCGAAGGTAACCCGCAGCCGCTACCGAGGTGCGCACTGGGTAAATCCCGCCCCTGTGTAATAGCCTGCAAACCACACAGGGGAGGTAAACCACACTTGACAAGTCAGGTGTAACAGGCTCACACCTAGTAGTGTTGGTGGGATTCGATTTTTTTTTTTCATACTTTTTATTAAGCTCATGTTATGTTTAGAGACAAATAATTAATTTTGTGATGTCTCTACTCTTTCATTTTTATTTTTCAAAATATTCATGGAGTTTTGGACATAGGGTATATTTGTTAAATATTGATAATATTTAAATATTATGAATATTTTTTTAGTTGCTTGGAAACAAAGACTGGTAATTTGCTACTTTTATGGAGAGGTCAGAGTCAGAAGTAGCAATGAGGCATTCAAATGTTGTACCATGAAAAAAGTGTTATTGCCCAATTGTGGAAGTTGCTTTCCAAATGTGAAAAGTCATCATTACCCCCCTCATTTACCTTTTGCCTATAGTTAATTTTTATAGGTCATTAATTGTTAATCTGTCGTGATCTCTACGTGTGTTGTATAATCTTCCAATTTATAATAATTGAATTTTAAGGTAAATAATTTTTAATATCTTATCTTATTGTCGAAATTATAATTTTATCTCATGTTATTTGAAATGACATTATAATATCAAAACTAGGGAAAAACTACTCATCGAGTCTTTTTTTTTTTTTTAACTTCTGAAAATCTGTATGATTTATTTAGTGAAACATAATGCCTATAAAAGACATTATATTTTAATATCCGAACTATTACAAAATTACTCTAAAGTTTATGTTAAGTCATTTTCAAGTGATAAATAAATAGATTTTTGGATAATTTTGAATAATTTTTCAATAATTTGAGTATTATGACTTCATTTAGGAGATATTAAAGTTTATTTACCTTGAAAATTATATTTTGACAATATTATGAGATATTAAAGTTTATTTACCTTGAAACTATATTGGTTAGTTGTGAGACTTAATGAATTTGTCTACAAAGTTTTAAATTGGAATTCAATCCAATTAAGATTTTGATAATTTTTTTAAAAAAAAAAATCAGCATATTTATTACTCTCTCCGTTTCGTTTTAATTGTTGTTTTATTTTTTATCTAGAATTAACAATCAATTTTATGGACTAATATACACATCCATCATATATGATATAAAATCTTATTCACTTATATTTTCATAAAATAGGGTTTGGGATAGGGTTAAAATTGGGAGAGGGGGTGTGAAAATATATAAAACAACAAATGTTTTAACACAAAATAAAAAGGTTAAAACAACAACAATAATGAAATGGAGGGAGTATATACTCAGTCTGTTTCATAATAATTGATGTTTTAGCCTTTTAATTTTATTTTAATTTATTTGATGTTTTAAACTTTTCACACTCTTTTTTTCAATTTTACCCCTATCAAAATACTATAAAATCTTCTATATTAACTTACCTTTAATAGCTGAAATTTTAACCATAAAATTTGATAGAAGTGGAAAGAGAAAAAAAAAAGTATATTTATCTCTTTTTTTTCTACTTCTGAGTTTTTGCTTTAAAAGTTTAAATATCAATTATTATAAAACAGAGGGACCGCTTCTTAATGTATGTTTTAAAAATTAAAACATCAATTATCAATTAATATAAAATAGAGGGAGCAATGTTTAAAATTTTTAGCCAGAGCAACACAATCAATCCAAATGGTCTATTCTTCTTTTTCTTTTTTCTTTTTTCTCTTTTTAGGAAAAGATCAAATAACCTTAAACCATATCTATTGCGGCATGCAATCTTTTATTTTATACAGAATAAATCATACTTAGTTGGTTCAAATCTAGATTGATTTAAAGTGAAATATTATTTAATTAAAAAATCTACATGAACTAAAGTAAACGATATATACTATAAATGAAAAGTAAATTTATGCGGAAAAATTATTATTTTTAGAGGATTGTGTTTATAAAATGTATGCCACCACCTCATCGTGTAGTTCAATTATAAGTAATTTTTATTTAATCATGTACACTTTTATGTGAGACAATTTAATTAGCACTCTTATAACGAGAAAATAACCTTTACCATCTACGTTAAAAGTGTAGTTTTCATAAAGTTAAAATTCCTAGAATGATAGTTTGAGTAGCAAATTAAATTGAATGCCCCATAATAATATTATATAATTAATTTGACACGTAATTTAAACAAACATATCAACAATTATTAGGATATCAGAGCAACCTAATCACTAATCAGTGATATAATACGATCCAACGAAATCATGTAGAAAAAAATAAATCATATATATATATATATATATAAATAGAGAGAGAGAGAGAGAGAGAGAGAGAGAGAGAGAGAGAGGAACCGTGTCGTGTTCGGACCACGGTCCATGGCAAATATTTTATGTTCATTTACTTTGCATTAAATATTTAGTAGGTTATGATACAATTTATTAGGATTACCTAAAACAAATGACAACTAATTTCAAATATTTCAAATGATCTGACGAATTTAATACTTATTAGATTTGGGTTTCAGTCATGATTAGAAGTCAACGATTTTCGTATCTTAATTAATTTAATTTTGAGGATACACTTGCTCTTTTATAAATTTAACTTAATAATTTAATTTATATTCAAACGTTAGTTTGGCTCCGGATTTCGTACGAAATTTGACTTTCTAAATAAATTTATAAGTATTGTTGCAAATTCATGCATGTGTACAGTTTTTACGTGGGTGTTTAGTAAAGAGTCAAGTAATAATTAATATACGATTAAAAAGTTTTTTATTTATTTTAGTAGTGGGTTAGTATACCTTACTTACTTGCCAACGATCTAATTGAAAATCCATTAATTAATAAAAATCAATTAGAAATAATTTATGTATTTTATGTACAAATTTTGTGTCACGCTCGAGATTTGTTCAACCATGGACTTACTATTTAACACTTAATCATAAATGTTCTTTAATAGGAAACACACCAATCATTATCCCTAATAATGGTAATTATTATTGAACTAAGGCAAAGATATAAGGATTGATATATACAATAAAACCTTTAAATAGTAATATCGCTGGAATCAGAGAAAAATATTACTATAAAGATGTTATTTTAATTATATAGAGTTTACATATAATTTTTTTTTAAATATATATATATATATATATATATTATACAATAGTTGGAAGTGTGTCTTCATATATTTAAAAACATGAATTTAAAAAGTATATAAAATTCATTCATGTGCATTAACCGAAGAAGACATCATTATGTGATAATCCAGAGGATAATAGTATAAAAATAGAAAAACTATTGTGTCAAGAAGCTTCAAACATGTTGGACAAGTTGAAAATGTTTTTGATTCAACAAGAAGGTGATTGTATTGATGAGTTACTTCGAACGGGCAAGTTAAATGATGTGATGTTAACCCAAAAAATTACAGCATTGTCATGTACAACTTTAGATAAGCATTTCATACAATTTTAAATTTAATGCAATATATGTAGTTAAATAGTTCTAGATATTTTATATAGATATTTAAATATATTTCAAATTTAATGTCATTTTATTACTATATGGAGGTAAATTTCTTGAGGACGGTCTTTAAAAAACACCGGAATATTAATTACAATATAAATGTTATTCTTATTTATAACTGATCCCGAGTTGAGACCATAACTTTTTATTACTATAATGAGATTATTCTTATATAGAGGTTTTATTATCATCATAGTACGTTTTAGAATTTTTCACAAAATTAATTAGGATATGATGTAAATTACTATGAGTATATGACAATTGATAAATATACTCTCTCTCTCTCATATCAAATCTTATTAATTAGGACATGTTTTGTGCTAATTTGACTGATGATAGAATTGTGAAAAACATTAAACATTAGGGATCGTATTGCTATTAAGTATATATAGATTGATGTTATTATGCGAAGTTGCAAACAATATTGGGGTGCTAATCGGAAATTATTATTCTTTTCATTTCTGAATAGGTGTCATTCTAGTATTTTGGTCTTGGTTCAAAAAAATCGTCATCCTACAAATTTAAGACAGAAGATTCACAGTTTTCTCACATCTGCCATCATTCAATACATTCAAAAATCTATATTTAATTCATTTAATGCGTTTAATTTAATTAATTTATTAATTTATTTGCATTTATCCAAAATTATATTTAAATAAAAATGAAGTGAATGTTAGATACTCAAATTATATATCAAGGCAATAAATAGAGTTAAAATTTACTTCAATTGGATATTAATATATATGGATTCCTAAAGTTTACTTTACTAATAAGTAAATAGAACATATATAGTGTTGGCTTGCGTCATTAATTGAGAATTACGAAGTATTAATTAGATGCATTATTGAAAGAATCTTAAGCAACACCATTTTTTTAAAAATAGGAGTAGCAACAACATAATTAATAACGCAGAAATCTCTTTTGCATTCTTTTAAATAGGGTTGTGATATTGTACATGTAGCAATTCATTGATCGAAACTAAAGAAAAAAAAGGAAAAACAATTTATGCCAAATATAAATCTTATATCAGAAATAAAAATATATCTTTTTTGGTTGTAAAAAAAAAAGTCTTATATCATAAATATATTTTTGAGTGTTACAAGAAAAGTGATATTTTTTTGATAAAAAAATGGATAGTTACAGATAAGAGATTGTGATGCTTTAATGTCGTGAAAGAAATTCTCTAGTTTAGTTTAATTTTTTATTTTTTTTTATGTTGAGAGTAACCCACAGCCGTTACGAAGATGCGCATTAGATAAATCTCGTCCCTGTGTAAAAGCTTGCAAACTACACATGAATTCTTGTTTAATTTTAGTATTACGTCATTCTTGCGTTTCACGATATTGAGTATATAAACACACACACACTTGTCTTATTAAAATCTTGCGCTAAATTTCTTTAAATTTTTAAAATCAATCAAATCTCTTTATAGTTTTGAGCAAAAAAATAAACTTCTTCCAATTTTCATGCGAAATCGAGTTCAAATTAAAGCTCAATTCTCAAATCATACGTGCTCAGCTCGTAACTATTTCATTAACTCAAAAATCAAATTAGTTTAGGTAATCCCAAAACCCAAATTCTTATAATATGAATATCCTCATATTAATTATCAAAAAATTATGAAAATGAAAAATTGTGTGTTATACTTGGTGAAATACCTTACGATTATAACTTATTTTCGATTTTAGTAGCTCCTACACAGTTATACATATCGTAGTTTAACCATACTAGAGTATATATGTAGCGATGCACGAATGAGAGATAGATATAATTTTATTTATTAAAAATTATAATTATGAAAAAATAACAAAATTTATCCCAAAAAAAAATTACAACTATTGTGAATTATAGAAATATTTACATTTGTTGTTATGTTCTTTAAGATTAAGTCCATGAAAAAAAAGGATTAAACAAATCCTAATTTTGAAATTCAAATTAGCTCGAATTACGAAGAAAATATACAATGCAACATTATTTTTTTAAATTTCCAAAGCATGCATGTGAAGCACTTGTTAAAGTGATTCAAAATTAATAATAAAATATTATTTAGTGGATTAACATTACTAATAAAAAATAATTTTCAGAATTAGCAATGACTTTTGACGAGAAAACTAATTTTTGCAAGGATGTTAATATTAAATAGATAAAATTATATATACGAGACAAGACTTATTTGAGAGAGAGAGAGATCCATATATATAATTATTATTATTCAGATGTCTGCAGAGACATATTCTAACTTGTTTATATTAATACAGAAATGCATGCACATATGTGTTGCACATGACACAATTAATCAGTCAATTACTAGGCGCATCTAAATTCTCAACATCCATGAGTTCTTCCATCATATCGTATCGTATCGTATCATATCATGTTGTCGGTACAAATGCACGATCCATTCTTACACAGGGGAAGAGCTCCTATGCATCGATTTCTGCACTCCTTATTGCTCTTACATTTACCTGAGAGAGAGATGTTAATTCTATATTATATATATGTGTGTATATATATATCTTATGGTTAATTAGTTTTCAGGTTTATTACGTATGTAACGTTAAGAAAATTAATATAGAGTAATTAATTAATTTTACCATCAATATTGTTGAGTTGTGGTGGTGGTATACAATAGCAAATGTGTTCCAAACAAGACGGAGCGCCTACGCCTATGCATGCGCCTGCGCATTCCCCATCTGTTGTACAATATATTGCTGCTGATGTTCTTGCTGTAATCATCAAAAATAAATTAATCACCATCATGAGAGAGAGAGAGAGAGAGAGAGAGAGAGAGAGAGAGAGAGAGGCTAATTGCTAACCTAAGGCAATGAGAGAAAAGATGACCAACAAAATCAACTTTTGAGAACCCATATTAGATCTTGAAATGAAATGTTTGATGATTATTTGCACGAAGATATGTATAAAATGATACTGGATTACTGGTGCATTAATCTTAATTTTAACCTTGTTTATATAGGTTTTCAAATATGATTCTGCGCCTTTTATTTTGTTAATTATTCGTTCTATTTATATAAAAAATTAACCATCTTTTTATGGGTATATATGCCAAAATAAAAAATCATCTTTTTTTTATGGACGTTTCAACTCATGCGAATATGCGATCATGATTTGATTAATTTATATGTATATTCACATGCACTTTCTGATCATTAATTAGTGTAAAGATCACCGTAATCACGCCTTTTTTCCTTTTACTACAATGATATAATCATAATACCAAGTTAATTAATTTACAACACAATCTAGTGTGATCGTGATGAGTATATGATACTAGAATTTATCCCGTACGATACACGGGTATTAAATATTTGAATTTTTTTTTGTTATATGTTATTTTCTGTTACCTATTGATTCTAATTTCTCCGATTATTGTTAATTACATAAAACATCTAACAAAAAAAATTATAATACATAAAATAGAGTATATAATAAATAGATAATGACATAATATATCTTAATTTGAGATTTTTTTAAATTAAAATGTATACTTTATAGTATATGTGAGGATATATAATAATGTCTAAAATAGATTATATATTGTGTAATATTATCAAATATTTCTGGCACATATATGTACACCTAACAATTAACCTCATTCATTGGGTCCAACAAAATTTGCCATAAAATGATTAAATGTTGTACATTAACGTAATAATGCTATAGTGTTGTATAATTAAGGTAATTAATAATTTTTTTAGGGTAATGTAATTAACATTACTTATATTTAATTATAAGGGTTAATTCCTTAAAAATACACAAATTTTGAGGTGTTTTTATTTTTTTCACACGTTTTGAAAAAGGTAGTTTTAATAACATGAATTTAGCACTTATTTGATTTTTCTCATGATTTTCAAATTCCGGACCTCTAATCTAACAAAAATCGATCAAAAGTTCGTGTGTTTTAAGATAATTTGGTGTCCACGCATATGTACACGTGAAAATCTCTGACAGTCACATGAGCTCTAGTTGACCAGAATTTGAAACTATATGAAAAATCAAATTAATGCTAAATTCATGTTATTAAAATTATATTTTTTAAAACATGTATTTTAAAGCAATTAATCCTAATTATAATGTAAATTGAATGGAACTGACGGGCGGTTCAGGTGGGAGTTTATAAACTTGAATTATGATCATTAATTAACTTATTGATTTGAATTATCACATTATTAATTTGTAGGAACGTAATTAAAACTTAAATTGCTTCAATTAAAGAAATACTAATTATAGAAATATGATTATAAAAAATGCGTGTACCATGAAATAATTTTTAAAATTATTGTATTATTAATTGACTAAATTACCCCTATAAATGGGAGAGAAAAAACTATGATGCATGTCAACTCTGTAATAATATATATATATATATATATAGATGAATGGCTAAGATTGGATCCTAATTTCTACCAGGGAGAGTGTTAATAATTGAATCAAAACACACACACACATATATAGAAGCACTTGTGTGCACTAGGTGCACCATCAGACGCATTGATTGGGTCAACGCGTTGACCCGGTTAACTAAAAAAAAAATAATTCAAAATTAGTATATATCGACCGTAACACTAAAAAGTATCACTCAAAAGCCTAAAAATATCACGTGTATCTTTAAAAAGTATCGACCAAAATAAATAAATAAATTAAAAACCGTTAAAATCAGTATCAACTGTAACACTAAAAAGTATCACTCAAAAGGCCAAAAATTTCACTTGTATCCTTAAAAAGTATCGGCCAAAATAAATAAATAAAAAAAATTCATCAAAATCAGTATCAATCATAACACTAAAAAGTATCACTCAAAATTCAAAAAGTATCATCTGTATCATTAAAAAGTATCCCCTATTTTATCATTTTCTTTTTTGCCGGTTGATCAGGTTAACGCGTATTGGCCCGGTCAAAAACGTTGACCGTCTGATATAATCTTATTTACATTTAGTGCATGCAAGTTTTTGCCCCATATATATATATATATATATATATATATATTAAATGTTAAGCCTATACTACATTTTATTCGAGTAGGAGTAATAAAAAAAAATTGGTGGACCGACCAATAACATCTGAATTCAAAAGAAAGATAAGATGGAAGATTTTGGAATTTAATTTAACTACACACATTTAATTAATTGGGATATGCACGATTGTGACACATGAGCTTGAGAATTTTGACTGTATATCTCAATTTTTGATATATGTATAATGTACTAACACTTACCTAAAACTTTCATTGATTTTGGTCGTCATTTTGTTTCCACTTTCATGCAAATCTTTGACCTTTATCCAATAATTATTTTCAATAATTACACACATTTCTCACATTGTGTTTTTAATTTCTTTTTTTCTTTTCCAAATCTCCAGCCATATCCTTCAAAAGGACCTACAATTAACAAAGCAACGCCTATATATTATATAAATACAAAATAAAGGGCTCCATAAACAAAATAAGACTCAAAAAGAAATTAACGGTATGCAATAATTGATTTTTCCTCTTATCATGCTATTAGTGGAGGCGAGCTCGTCTTGTTCATTAGAGAGAAGTTATAACTCGAACAAAAACGCACACAAACATTTCAAGAATTCGAAAAAAAATCAAAGAATGGTGGGTAGAAACCGTTAAACTTTAATCAAAATTAATCAACCCCACCTAATTTAAGCAATTAAGAATTTATCCTTTTATAAGGCTAGACCAAGACCCTAAATAATCAGGGGACTTAATCCATAAAAATAAAATAAAATAACTATTAAATAAATCAAAGAAACTATAAAACTACTAATGTTGAAAGCAATGAAAATAATAATAAAATTACTAAAACACAACTACTAATCCAATCTTCATCTATATGGGCAGGTCTTGCGTGCACTAAATGCACATCAGATGGTCAACGTGTTGACTGAGTCAACGTGCGTTGAACTGGTCAATGCGTTGATAAAAAAAATCCTTCAAAATCAGTATCAACCGTAACAATAAAAAGTATCACTTGTATCAATAAAAAATACCAGCTACAAAAAAAATAAAGAAAAAAGCTATCAAAATCAGTATCGATCGTAACACTAAAAAGTATCGCTCAAAATTCAAAAAGTATCACTTGTTTCCCTAAAAGGTATCACCTATTTTGACGATTTTTTTGATCAACACGCGTTGATTCACCGCTTGACTTTGCATCTTATGTACAAGAGAATTTACGCATCAATATATCTTTAATTTACTAAGAGCATATATGGACACATGAAAAATTTGATCCCTATAATAGATACTACACTATAAAAAAATCTCATTGAGATAAAAAAAAAAGAAGTTACACAACACGTATTTTGTAAAAAAAAAATTAGAAATACACATTTTTTTTATACTCACACACTAGACCTGTGGTATTGAGGAAATTCGAACTCGTGATTTTTGGTCTCCAAACAATCTGACTCCATCACTAGGCCATTCCCACCGAGACTAGAAATACGTATTTTGTAGTGTTAAAGTGTGAAGAACTAGGGAATTGGCATTGTGCAGTTGCTTTCTGTTCTGAAAAGAGAAATTCATATCACTTTTTTGCTGTGGTGGTAAGTGGGATCACACTACTTTAATGTTGAGCAACCTAAATTAAACATTTGGCATCTTTAAATTCATTCAACATAATGACTTCTTATATAAAGGACTAGACATTTTATTGCAATTATTCTACCTATGTTTTTGCATGCATATTCTTCTTTAATTTCGGCTAACTTTCAACAAATTTTGTTTGTATTCACCTTTTTTTCGATTTTTGTGAAGGTGTCTAACACTACAAGAAAACCGTCAAATTCCAGCGGACATTCGAGCGAGAAATGTCATCTACAAAAAAAAAATCAAATGTAAATTTTTTCATAAGGTTTTGTATACTGCAATATCTATCTATGAATGTAATTAATGTGTGAGGGAGAAATTGGACGCTAGGGAACGGTTGAAATCTTCTATTGCACACTTTGTGTTGCATTCCGTATTGCATACTCGATTTTCTTGATTTTTTTTCAATTTTTTTTTCTTGATTTCAATTTCTTATGCTTTAGTTTGATTTTACACTTATTATTTAGAATTCATCAAACCCAATTAGGATGCATTGTAATTTTTTATTATTTAATTTAAAATTTTGAATTAATAATTGATTATTTAAAAAATTAAAGACTAAAAATATATATAAAACCCTAATTGGGTAGGATGAATCCTAAATAATAAGTGTAAAATTAAACTAAAGCATAAGAAATTGAAATTTGAGAAAAAAATTGAAAAAAAACTAAGAAAATCGAGTGTGCAATACGGAATGCAACATGAAATGTGCAATAGGCGATTTTAAATGGCTACGGAATTGGGCATGTACCCTTGTGATTGTGAAATGTCATGATACGATATATAAAATTGTGTACGTACACATACCTAGTAATTTGATGAAAAAGAATAATGATAAAATAGTGCATGTATATAATAAATATATGTACCATTCTCACTAAATAAGCATGTGCGAATGTTTAAATGAGCAAAGGCCAAATAATTTAAAAGGAAAAAAGAAAAGAAAAGGTAAAAATAATGAATTAAATGTTAGTGAATATATATATATATATATATATATAGGAGTGGGTTATATCGAGGACTGTGTTTCCTGTGAGAACTAGGAACGATGTTTATTTATTACGATTTTATAACTTACCTTATTGTATTTTAGTGTTATTAGCATTAGCTCTAATACAACAAGATAAGTTATAATTATTTTTTTTTAAAAAATAGCACTAAAATATAATAAATTAAGCTATAAAATCATAGTAAATAAGCATCGTTCCTAGTTCTCACCCGAAGCACGGTCCTCATTATAATTTATAACCCACCCCTATATATATATATATATATATATATATATATATATATGATGGGCCTGAAGTAATGGCATGCCCTATAGACCTAATCATGTCCATTTACCGGCCTTTGCCCCTCGTTGCACCATACATCATAGGAAAATTGCAATCATATTTTTTTTTCACTTTTCTTTAGAAAAACCCATTAATACACACACACACACACACACACACACACACACACTTTCTTATTACTTTTTGAAAGTCAATTTCTCAAAGAATCACATAATTAGCAAAACTTGGTGGTGGGGGATTCCTGTTCACTCTAATTCTTACTTGGCAAAAAAACTAACGTGAGACTGTTTTATGGGTCAAAATACGCAGGATGTGTGAAAATCGAAATTCAAACTTATATTCTATGACACATTTATAGAAAAAAATATTGTTTGAATTCAGTTCATGGCCTGTTTTATGGATTTTGACCCGTGAGATGGTTTGACACAAGACAATAGTCATTCTTGCTTTATAAATATGCTTCCCCGCTCTTCCTCCTTTCGAAGGTTTTTCTCATTAGGTTTACATCGAGAGGTTTTAATGAGGCCCGTCTCTATGAAATTTCATGATTATTTTTCAAGTTATGTTAGGTTTTTTTTTAATTTTAATTTTATCTATTACCTCATTCAGGCATGCAATTAATTAGGATAAGAGGTTGGTGGACAACTTCAATTTGCATGGAAAATCTTGCAAATCATTGTGAGAAAAATGATTGAGCAATATGCCAATGTTGATGGACCTCAATTTTTGTATGTTAGCAATGAAAGTAATATATCCTATGATTTGATACTATAAAATATAGGAATGTAACAATTTCTTGTGGGCCAGCCTTAGTTATCAAATGGGCTTCATCCATATCTATATTGGAGTGAGAAACAAATTTTGATGAGCTGGAAATTCACATATGGAAGAAATTTTGATTTGACATATTACTTCTTTTAGAAATATGTGTATGCTAATCTATAAGAAGATCTAAATCTAGAAGACGTTAGTGAAATTCAAAATCATGATCTTTTAGTTATGAACTCGTTGAAGAATTGGTTCTCTACTTTATGAATAGTTTTATTTAACATTATATATTCGTTTAAGATATTACACGTATTTGATTATATAGTTAAATGTTTTTAATTTTTATTTTTAATACGAATTCTAAATTATTACATCAGAAATACAATCTTAATACATCTTATATATTTAACACCGATTCTAATTTTGACAAAATTGAAACTGGCTTTTGTATATTAGAAACGACATCATTTGACCTTTAACATAAGCCTTTTCTAAATGATGTCGTTTTAGTGACTAGAACCATTTACATGTTTTTTTGCGATATTTGCGCCAATTTCAATTTCGCCGGAAATGTAATTGATATTAAATCTACAAAATGTGTTAAGTTTGTCTTTTTGTGTAACAATTTAAATTTTATGTCAAAACCCATGTAAAATTCACAATTTGAAAAACATTTAACCCTTCATAGTATCATAATTAAAATATAAGATGAAAAACTTCTTTTTTTTTGGAGGAAATATCTTAATCATGAGTTATTTGTGTCAAATTTCTTAGTATTAGATGGTCTAATCCAAAACTAGAGGCCTATAAACGAACTTACAAAATATTTTTAAAAACTTGATATATTTATCAACAACTCAAAATTAAATGAAGCAATATTAGAGGCCTATAAACGACCTTACAAAATGAAGTATATTTAAATCCACCCAAATTACTCATAAAAAAAATTGTGTAAACAAGACAAAATTGAACAGTGATTTTTTAAAAAATAAAAATATATTGTGTAAGATCGTCTTTTGGGTAAAAGTTTATAAAACGAGTTAAAATTCATACCCAAACACAATCAAACGCCAATAAAATTACAAATGTACCATTAATTGTGAGTTTATCTATTAAAAAACGCCCATGCATCATTATCAAATAAATCTATTGGGCCTTTTAAAATTAGCGATCGGGCCTTCAAGAGTGTACAATCTCTACATTTTGTGGGCCTAGTTCATTCTAACCAGCCCAATTATTGCGGTGAGTGTGTTAAAATAGATAATTCTTTTAAAAATTTGAATAAATTCTAGGGCAAATTTCATATTACTCCCCTGTGTTTTTCCGAAAAATAAAAAAACTCCATGTGTTAAATAAATAATCTAAAAATCCCCTTTGTTATGTATAATTCATCAAAAAAGCTCCTTTTTGAGAAAGTGAATTACATTTGCTAAAAAAGAGTATGATTCTTATTTTTACAATTTTTGTTATAGATAAATATATTTTATATCATTTGAAAATTTTAGTATTTGATTATATTACTACTTTTTAGCTATTTTGATAATTTCCTATGTTACGTATTTTTTTGCATATTAATATATTTTATATTATTTAAAAATTATAGTATTTGGTCAAATTTTTATTTAAAAAAATTGATTATATTTAAAAAATAATACAAAAATTGTAAAAATAAGAATCACACATTCTTTTTTATCAAATGTAATTCACTTTCTCAAAGAGGCTTTTTTGATGAATTATACATAACATATGGGGTTTTTAGACTATTTATTTAACACAAGGGTTTTTTTTCGGGAAAACATAGGGGAATAATATGAAATTTTCCCTAAATTCTATATAAAAAAAAACTATAAAATTACCACAAAAATATCATCATATTTGACTGAGCTGTTGAAAAAAAAAACTTTTGTTTTAATCGATCACAATTGATAACAAAAAAAAAATAGAGAAAAAAAAAACAAATAGGAAAAAAGGAGGAAGAAGAAGAAGAAGAAGAAGGGTAGACGTTTGAATTATGGCCCACTAGACTGATGAATGATGGGTTTTATAACTTTCCTTTTTACTTTTTTTACGCAATTCAGATATTTTCTTATACAAAAAATTAAATAAAGATTGATAAAGTTTATCATGCATAAATAAACGTTTTAATGCATTTTAATGATTTTAGGTATGCAATCTTCTTGATTCTTTTGATACTTGAATATTCTTGTTTATTATTAATCGTATTGATTCGGAGCTCCGAAGATCCATGAAACAAAATAAGATTGACAATCGAACGGACTCCGACGATCAAATCAGAGAACAACTGAAAAGTATTAATCGCGAAAAAATTAATATAATAAATGATCGAAAGAGAAATATTAAATTTAGTACGTGTACAGTGAAAATTGATAATTCAACTACATTTTTAGAAATTGCACGATATATAATAAATTCGATGCTACCCTTGAGACATGTACATTTTATTATGTCTCAAAGTCGAGTATTCACGTGATGTTGAAGGGATATTCACCTGAGTGAATGTAGAGATTTGTTGGAAGATTTATATATAAACCTTGATGAAAAAATCCCATCAATATATATATATATATATATATATATAGTTGTCAAATCAACTATTTGAAAAGAAATAATATAATGAAAGTTTTAACAAAAATGACTTAACGTTTTAATAATTACAATTTAATTCTGAATATTTGAATATTCTAATAGAAATAACTCAATATCTAATATTAACAATCTAATTCTCAATGTTGAGCATTTTAACAGCAATGACCCGATAATTTAGGTGAAAAAAAACCATTTTGATGATTTTTTCGGTAAAAATGTTAGTCCGTTATATGGGTCTTTAGCTCACTTGAGAGTAAATATGACTGAAATCGACCGAAATAGTTTTTTTTTAGCCTAAAATATTGAGTCATTTCTGTTAAAATTTTCAAAGATTGAGAATTAAATTATTATTAAACGTTGGGTTATTTATATTAGAATATCCAAACGTTGAGAATTAAATTGTTATTATTAAAACGTTAGGTTATTTTTGTTAAAATCTTAAAACGTTGTGAATTAAATTATAATTTGCCTTATAAATAAAATAGAATAATATTAAATATGAGTAAGGTTACCTCTAAGAACACCCAAATGATTAAAAAATTTGTATAAAAGAGAAACGTCTTGAATTCCAAACTTACCACTCTTTCTTTCCTTCAAATAAAAAAGAGTACGTTTGAGTAGGTATAAAGTGCGGTTGACCTAGTAAAAAATAGGTTTATGTTATATATTGAAATATACTTGAAAATATTTAGACTACCACATCAGTGACATTCATCCAACTCAATCTTCAAATAAAATATTAATTTCTCTCTCCTCCACATCCACAACCCCAAATATTTTAAAATTTGCACTCCATCAGTGACACTCATCCAACCTGACATTCAATTAGAATATTAATTTCTCTTTCTTCCAATCTACATAAAATATTTATCATTTTATTTTTAAATAAAATATTATTAATAATAATTTTTACTATATTTAAAAAATCAAAATTAATTTATTAGATACTTTTTTAAATTTATAATTAAAAAAAATACTCATACAATTATAAATTCATAATTTACTTGACAACAAAATAAAAATTATAAGAGTTAAAACAAAATAAAACATAATTAAATAAACTGCAGTTAGAGAGTAAGTTCCAAAATTTGAAAAATTTTGGGAATCGTGATAATAATTTGGGTGATTTGGAACCATAATTCAAAATGAAGAAGAAATGTGAGATTGAGAATTTGGTGAAATAAGATATGTGAGAAAAAAGAGTATAGTTGTTTGTTAAAACATACCAATATTAACTCTATTTATATAGAAAAAAAATTATGAATATTGATTTTTTTTAATTATATAAATTATTTAAATTTTAAATTAATATATATATGTATAAAAATTAAGTGGTACCCAATCAGAGGGTGCCATGTGTATAAAAAGCACATCCAACCCCAAGGGCGGTTAGCCGATTGGGTCGTGGAGATGAGTGACTTTTACAAAAAAAAATTTAATTTTTTTTTTTGACGTTTTCTGGTGACAGCCACCCGGATGTCACCGATGGGTATAGTCTTACAAAAAAAAACACTATTTTATCATGGATAAATTATTATACTTCCCATTGACAAAAATCCCACATTAATATTGATATTGCAAATTTTTTCCCATTTCCTCAAGATCAAATTTGTACTCAATGGAATAATTAATAAATATATTTTATCATGTAAGTACTTTAGGGAACTTTATTAAATAAAGTAGGGGGTTTTAACCATAATAACCTATTCCACTTACATAATCCAAATTAAAGTACAATAATTACATTAAACCTGATGTCACTTGTTAAATGGTCATTAAAAAGAGATGCATGCAAAAATTCCCAGTTGTCAACTTTTTCACATGATTTCATCATCCCATATTTAATGATTACTTGGTTTTTGCATGATGACTACATATGTTTAAAAGGGGCAAATACAATAATCTCTTGCAATTATATTATAATTTAATTAACATAGTAGCATCTTCTCAAATTAATAAATACAATAAAGTACCCCCCCCCCTATTTAACAACTTTTTTTGAGAGAAAAAACAATTGGAATTCAACTTAGAGCAAACCACGTTCCATCTGATAAACGTTCGACTGCACACACTCTGGTATTGGACCGATATAAGATTAGTGTGTGTGTATCTATCTATATATATATATATATATATATATATATATTAACTTGAAAGTAGTCAATTTCTCAAATTCTTAGATAAATAAACTGTAACAACGTGGAACTATGTCGTCTCATATTAAAATCTGAATCCAAACATAATTAAATACACAAACATGTTATCGGATATGAGTTTAGATCTGATTCTTAACCCGGCCATCTAGCGGATTTTTTTTTTATTTCATAAGACGGCATTGCACAATTTTTTGTTTGTGTAACGATACACTTCGAAGCATTTAATATTGTGAGTCAAAATTTATAAGATAAGTCAACATCAAAGTCTAAACACAAACATAATTATAAATGTGTCATAAAATACGTGTTTGAATCTGAATTCGAATCTTTGCCCGTCTAACAAATTTTAATCCGTGAAACGGACTCACGTAAAATTTTATATATAATCTTTTGATAACTATGAGCTAAATCGATTTGGGCAATATTTACTTTGGTGTACAAGAATTAATTACTAGAAATTATCCAACATTGCTCGATGTTTTGACATATTAAAAATAGCGTGTTAATGTATAAAATTACCCACACTATTAATTTTAACTCGTAAGATGGTCTCACACAAGACTCTATTTATATATAACAAATTAAGTGTTCTATCTGTCCCGATTATATAGTACCTATTACTATTTTAGGTGTCCCAATCATATAGTTTCATTATTATAAGTAGCATTAATTTTCATGGTAATATTGTATAAATACATCCTTATTAATAATTGAAAATTAAAAAGTTAATAATTTAAATTTTAAAAGTCATAAATATTAAATAAGGACATTATTGAAAATTTAACTTTAATATTTTATTTTCAAAAACATTTTTAATATACGTGCGTGGAGAAATCGGAGACAGAAGGGAGTAATGGATTTCACACCACTAGGGATAGCTAATTAATGTTTGGACATCAAACTCCAAAAATAAAATAAAATAGAATATATATTTTCCTTTGTTGTGGCACTCAATGTGGCAGCTGTAATATGACTTTGGTTTTCAAAATTAATTAAAAGCAATGCTATAGAAACCGAAAAATTGGATACCAATAATGTTATTGGGCTTTTATTTAATTTAAATAGATTCACGAATATTCTAATTATGCAACATGTTATTTTACGTTCTATCCTAATATATTTGAATTTTTAGTCAAATAAATATTGTCACCTCAAAACGTGGTACAATATTTGTTTGCTGAGATTAGATTATACCCGGTAAATTCAAAAAACATACGGGTAGTGCCCGAGTTTTTCAAAACACACGTAAAGCAAATATTTTATATGTAATTCATATGACGATATAAAAAAAATGTGTATTCCGATATTTATTTTCAAAGTGTTAATATTATTTTACAAAATAGTTATGATATCGTATGATAATTAAACATATTTACAGACAAAAAAAATATTGGAGAACACATTTTGGAGTTCCCCAAATCTATTATTAATCATTTAAAAATATTAAATCATGCATATTTAAACGAACGTAAGTGTAGGATCGGATTTACCGATTATACACTCATATACACTATATATATACATTTTTTTTATTTGGAAAGACACTACATATTTGCATGAAATTATGAATAGGTAGTAACTAGTAAGTTTGACTGAAATAGTGCCGTTTGATCAAATTCACGTTTGGACCTCTCTCTCTCTCTCTCTCTCTCTCTCTCTCTCTCTCTCTCTCTCTCTCTCTCTCTCTCTCTCTCTTAATTTCAATTATCTTCTTTGACTTGGTTATAGAAAAATATTTGTAGAACACAAAAGGGTACGTTAAGTTCAAAATTTTCAAATTAAATTCAGCAAACACCTTGACATAACTACAAAATTAAGTCACCAAAGTGCAACGAAAATTCAAACTTTAAATCAACAACATAAATGTTAATTGCCAAAAAAATCAGCGCGCTTAAACAAATTTCCGAAAAAATTCAATAATCGGCATTCATCTCGAAATTAAATTAAACTTTACTCTTGAAGAAAATATTACCAAATCATAATTCCGAACAGTGGAAAAATTTAAAAGTGTCAAATTTTACTATATGATAAGATACTCGACTCGATTCGATTACACGTGAGATGGGTCTGCAGCCACTGAAATACTTTAACATTCATCTCGAAATTAAATTAAACTTTATTGTTGAAAAAATATTACCAAATCATAATTTCGAACATTGAAAAAAATTGAAAGTGTCAAATTTTACTGCAACGTATGTTTAAGTTATAAATTCATTCAAAAATCGTGAATTTCTGAACACTCGTATGATAAAAGATACTCGACTCGATTCGATTACACGAGAAATGAGAGCGCAGCCATGGCGATGGACGGCATGATCGATATTGGTATTGTAGATTGTTGAAATGTAAAATGGGGAAATTTGAAGTGGGAAAAGTAATTAGAAGCAAATAATAGGGTGGAGTGGGGCCCATAAGCTCGAGAAACAAATTGCTAAAGACAAGGGTGATAATGATTGAAGAAACGTTATCTTGATTATTGGGACCCAAAAACACGACTTTAGCACACCTTAATTCAACCACTTTTTGCGGGATGCCACTTATTATTATTGGAACCCTACCAAACCACGCTTTTTCAAATTGCCACGTGTATGTTTCTCACTTGACAAACCACAACTCCCTTCTACAAAATTCTTCATTATCTTTATTTACCTTCGCCACTTATAATTGGAGATTTCTTTCTTTTTATTTTTTATAAATTATAAAGAAAAAAATAGGTTTTTGGTCTTCACAATCTGGACATAGTTATAAATTTAATAAGTTTAAAAGTAGATAAATTTTATTAATACGAGTATGAAATTTGATCACTTCGATGTCTTTTATCTTAATAAAATAATGATCAAAGCTTGAAGAGGCAAGCAGATCGCCGGCTTAATCAGATGTCAATTTGTTTTACAAAAAAATGAGAATATTCAATAATATCCAAGTTCAAAATTAATTTTTTGATTGCCTACGTTTAAAGTATAAGCAATTAACCTAAACAATATTTATTATAAAATTAATTATCTCTATTATCACAATTTTTATATCTATAAATATATATATATATATATATATCTTATTTTGGAATTACAATGTGAAATTAAACTCTAAATGCCCGACTATAAAGCATGTATATATTTTGGAGACCAAATGTCACGAGTTTGAATCTTCTCAGTACTACAAGTCGGGTGTGTGACTAAAAAAAACATGTATATATTTTATGACCAGTAATAAACAAATATTTAATATAATTTACTGATATGACATGGGTAAATTGTATTTGGTAGTAATTAGGCCGGATATATTGATATATCACAACCTATAAACTTTGTTTAAAAAATGTTTCTTACTTTCAATAATTTACAAAAAACAATTATAATAAAAAATGCTTGAATTATGAATTTGTTGTGTAAAAATGTCGCCCCGTCTATTTTTTTTTATCTATAATTTGTTTGTGATTTTAAAGCTAGTGATTTCACTCGGCCTTGTATGTACATGAATGATCATGTTTCAAAATAAATAATCTAGAAATGAGAAAATTACACCAGATGTTCTAATTAAAATTACAATATATTCTATAAGAAACGTGCTTCTAGTACGACCGTGCACGTATTTCTATACAACAGCTAGTCCTTTCATCCCATTTTGATAGACTTGTTTGTCTTTTTGAGATGTCTGGATATATAGATTTTTCCATATATATTTAGCTAATTTACTAATATATACATCTATTTTATATGATTACATTAAATATTAATTAACTGTCAAAAAAATAAACAGCGAGTTAGTGATATATTAAGAAGTTTCTTGATTAATTATCTTTTTTATTTTTTTTCTTAATCCTCGTGAAATTTTCAATCAGCCTATCAAAGTGGGACATAACAGTAATTTAGAATATCACTTCCATTACATTTAAAAACAAAGATTATATCAAATCATCAATGGAGCAAATAGAATAAAATATCCTCAAATGTAATTACACACACATACACAAGAAATAGAGATGAAAGAAAAATGGAAAAAAGGAAAGCAAATAGATTATAGAGAGTAGAGAGAGAAGGAGAAGATAGAGATGATGAAAGTAGATGTCATTCCCGTCGAAGATCATATACTACCTCCGTTTCATAATGTTTGTTGTTTTATTTTTTTTTATCTGGAATTAAGAATTAATTTTGTGGACAAATATACCCATCCCTTATATATGCCATAAAATCTAATTCATCTATATTTTCCTAAAAAATAATAATATTTTCTCTCTCCATATATTTTTCTCTCTTCATATATTATAGGTAAGTTAGACTCAAAAAATCTTGTAGGATTTGAGAGGGTTAAAATTGGGAGAGAGGATGTCAAATTATATAAAACAACAAACATTTTGAAACGAAAAAAAAAACCTTAAACAACAAACATTATGAAACGGAGGTAGTATAATTTATGTGGAAAAAAAAACACTTTCAAACATGAATCTTGAAAAAATACTTTAAAAAAATATCTTCCTTTTTGAAAAATGAGCTCTAGTTCCGTATGTTTAAATGATCTTTTAAATTTATAGGTCAAACTCATGTCTAAATAAAGTATATAATGTATAATATGTCAAATTTAGGTCTGGTTTTAATAAATTAAAATAGGCTCGTGCCTTTTAAAGCAAAATTTAACTCGTGGTCTATTTATGTCCTAGCTAGTTGTTTATTAATTATCACCCTTTTTTTACTTGTAACACAAAAACAAAAATAAAAACATTTGCTTCAGAATCATGCATAATTAAGTTTTTTCTATTTTTTTTCATTTTTATTTTTATTTTTAGGGTATCATATATTCATATGCATAAGTTGATTAGCCTTTTTCATGCAGAATGTAAGGGATGGTGGAGGCCCGGCCTCCCAAACATTTTTTATTTTTTATTTATTTATAGGTTATTATATTATTATTATTTTCAAAAGAAAAAAATAAAATTAATGTTTCGGATTATTAGTGAAAAACAGAGTGTCCCCTCGGTATTATGGTTCTGTCTCTAACAATGGGAGAATCTACGTAAAAAGGAGACGTCTCGGATTCGAAAGTTACCGCTCTCCATTTTCAGAAACTAAAAAAAGTAATTGTAATGAAATATATAAGTATACAATGTGTTTCTTATTTCACCTTAATATAACTAATATTATTATAGAGTCTAGATAGTTACAATATATATTAAATGACAAATACTATGGTCAGACTGTTTGACCGTTAGCGGGGCTGGTCGCAGGTCAAAATGACCAGATCTACCCCACAACCCGTAGAATAAATAAATAAATAAATAATTCTAGGTAAAAGTATTATAATAATGAAAAGTATCACTTTTAACCCACTAAAAAAGTATTAGTCTGATGCTAATTTTTTATTTGATCCCAATAATCAGGGTTTATTAATCTTAACTAGGGCTTATTAGATCTCAATTAAGATTTATTACATCCTAATCATAATTTAATTCACTACAAGACTAACGCGATTTAACGACGGATTATATTACGTCGTTAAATTAACGACGGAATTAACGACAGATGAAGATTACGATGTTTAACGACGAATTTTTCCGTCTCTAACGTAACGACGGAAAAATCCGTCGTTAAATATTATTTTTTAATTTTTTTAATTTTTTATTTTTTTAACGATAGAAAAATCCGTCGTTAAATATTATTTTTTTTAATTTTAACGACGGACAAATCTGTCGTTAAATATTATTTTTTTAATTTTTTTTAATTTTAACGACGGACTAACGACGGATATTTTCCGTCGTTAAATTTGATTTTGATTTTTTTATTTTTTTTTACATTTTTTGATTTTTTTGATTTTTTGCTTTTTTTTAATTTTTTTATTTACTAATTAATACTTAACTACGAATTTAAAATTTATTTTTTAAATTTTTTTATTTTTTATTTATTTTATTTTTTTCAGATTTAATTGATTTATATGATTTTTTTAAAATTTTTATTATTTTATATTATTTTTCATATTTTATATCATTTTTTAATATTGTTTATTATTTTTAATTTTTCAAGTACTAATTTTTTTTCTATTTTAAATTAATATTTGAAATATTTCTAATTTTTTTATTTTACATTTTCAAATTTCTATTTTATTTTTTTATTTTTAAATATTATATACTATTTTTTAATATTTTATATTATTTTTAATTTTTCAAGTAATAATTATTTTCGAATTTAAATTAATATTTTGAATATTTCAATTTTTTCTAAAATTACTTTTTAATTTTTTTAAAATTTTGATTTTTTATTTATTTTATTTTTCAGATTTATTTTATTTTTTAATATTTTATATTATTTTTTAATTTTTTTAATATTTTATATCATTTTTTAATATTTTTTTATTTTTCAATTATGAATCTGATTTTTTTTAATATTTTTATTTATTTTATTTTATTATCATTACTTTTTTATTATTTTTTATTATTTTTAATATATTATATCTTTTGTTATATTTAAATTACTAATTTATGACTTTTTTATAATTTTTTATTTTAATAATTTTTAGGACTTTATAATATATAACTATTTAATTTGGAAATAAAAAGTCAATGAAAATAGGTTTCGTGTGTATATATATATATATACTAGTTGTATATTTTCACATAAATGCCTTCTAGCCTACTTGGTTAGAGCTTTAGGACATAAGGCCATTGGCCTGTGTTCAAACCTCCTTGACTGCAGATTTCGCCTGAATTAATTCAGGCTCAAAAAGCTCGGCTCGGCGGCTCAGCTTGAGCCGCGCGCGGCCTCATCCCCTTGGCTCGATTTGTTTTTTTTTTTTTTTTAACGACGGAATTTTTCCGTCGTTAAATTTATTATTTTTTTATTTTTCACGACCGAATTCGGCAATAAGTTAACGACGGATAAATTCCGTCTTTAACATCTTTCCGTCGTTAAATTTGTCGTTAAAATGATTTTACGACGAGAGGATTAACGACGGATTGGATCCGTCGTTAAATTGATTTAACGACGGATTTTTGATGTTTAACGACAAAAAATCCGTCGCTAAAACGCGAATTTTTTTGTAGTGATTATAATTTTTTTTGGACTTTAATTTCATTTAGATTTATATACGATGAAAAAATGAATATTTTGTATTTTTTATCCACATTCTTCGTCCAAATATGCTAATGTGAGATCTTCATTGAAAGATTAAATACGTTTAATTTAGTATTTTATTTAAAATAATGAAAAAGCAATTAACTTTAAAGTTGACCATCTTTTTTAAAAAAAAAAAAACAAGCCTAGCTGGCTCATTTTACAGAAGCGGCCTGTTAGACAGGTATATAGGAGTATGGTTCAAATTAAATTGGAGCATATTAGTGAAATAATTAATCAGAAGATTGCAACATGATTATATATATATAGCTTGGAGATGTTTGAAGTTCAATACTTAATTCTTTTTATTTTCTCCAATAAAAAAAATGGTAAAATTTAATATAGTTACATATAATATTTCACTCCGCCTCTATTTTTTTTTTCGTATCCTTTTTTTGTCATGCATGTACTGATGTACATATTAATTGACAGTTTAAATTATTCAAATTCACATATTTATTATTTGATATAGACCTCACATGCATTCTAAATAATTTGAGAATGTCCATTTCTCGCAGCGACAAAAATATGTATTGGTTGAAATAATCTAATCTCATGATAGACGCAATTAAATTTTTTATTGTCTATTAATAATCATATTAATTAATGAAGTGATAGTATTTTAAGTAATCAATAAGTACGGGTAATTAATTATATATACTTCTATTATGGTTTCTTCATGTTTGAGGCACGTGTCTTTCTACATGTAATAATTAACAAAAGAAGAGAAATAATTGCAATGATATAAAACCGTATCATTTATCTCTTCAAAAAAAAAGTATCATTTATTACTAAATTGCATTTTATCTTCCTTCTCAAAATAAAAAAAATTGCATTTTCTCTTTCTTTTTTTTCCCTTTCGTTTTTGAAGTATTTGCCATGAGTGCATTGTCAAACAATAGAAAAGCAAACTGTGGAATAAAATAAATACCACTCCCTCCGTTTCATTTTGATTGTTGTTTTAGACTTTTTTTTTATCTAGAATTAACAATTAATTTTATGGATCAATATACACATCCTTCATATATGACACAAAATATTATTTACTTATATTTTCCTAGAATAGTAGTTGGAATGGGGTTAAAATTGAGAGAAAGTATGTGAAAATATATAAAACAACAAATATTTTAATACAAAATAAAAAAGTTAAAACAACAATCAAAACGAAATGATTAATATTAAGTTATTACTTGCAATTAATAATGTCAATCCGCCGAGCCATTCAGTTTCGGCTAGTCATATTGAGTTGCTAGAGCTATGGGGTTTGGTCTAATATGAATTAGATTTGTCTCTAACCATAACATTGGATTTTTGGACTAACCCATCAGACCGACATATTTGCGAAAAAATGTTTTAACATATGTAAATTTATCTATTGAAATCCATTTAGACAAAAACTTTTAATCAATCACCACTACTAAACGTAACATACCTCACCACTTTAACGTCTAGGGTCAAAGCACGGAGTGATTGTCGGTGCATAGGTACGGACAACGTGCTGCTCTTAAAAAATTTATAAGCGAATAGGTACATGAATGAATTCAATCTAGCAGAAAAAGAGGAATTCCGAGACTATATAAGAATAAGATTGTATAATCGAGGATAACTTAAAAAAATTGATAGGTGTTATCAGGGATGAAAATAGGTCAAGCTACCTTACAGAGGCCTACAACTTGGCCTACGTTAGGCCTGCATAAGCTTGGCCCACAATGAGGTTCTTTAGGAAATATCTCTACATAAATAGGCTAGGCTTAGGTCTTTGATAAAGCCCATCAAGCATAATAAGCCGATCTATTTATGAAATTAAATAAAAATATATATTTTTAATAAAATTTATTAATACACTTTGTTAGTTAAATAATTAGTTTAATAAATATTATATTTATATTTTAACAAGAAGACATTTTTATATTTGTAAATCATTAATTTGATTTATCACTTGAAAAAATTTATGAAAAAATAAATTGTATGCATGTATGTATGCATATCTTTTTTTAATAAAAATATAAAATTTATTTTAAATATGCTTAAACAGGCTTTTTAAAGGTTTAAAGCCCGACTCATTTAATTAAATAGGCCAGACCTAGGCTTGTATAAAAATATTAAATAGATAATAGGCCAGGCTCAGGCCTATCTTTTGTATCTTCTTTTCTGACACCCATCCACCAGAATTCCCAAATTAAATCTGTTTGACTTGGGACAATAGTGGGATGAGTGATCCCCTAGTAAGTAGTTTTTCAAGGAACGTGTGAGTGAGGATAAAAGATGTTGAAAAGACTTGTGTGAGTGTGTGAGTGAGGACAAAACTGAAAGGACTTGTGTTAGCGTATGTGTAAGGACAATACACACCGATAAGACTTGTTTTGATTTATGGGGACAACCCTTCAAACTGAGCCAATTCGAACCAGAATTGTATCAGTATTATATTTATTTTACTCTAATTTTCTTTTTCTTTTTTGTTGGGTTTTTTCGGACCAATCTATAATCAGTTCCAAACTAGATTAACATCCTCTCTAGTCATCACGACATTTGCAATTTTATTTTGCTAGATATTTTAGTTAAAAATGGAATTGTATGATGAAAATGATATCCTAAACTAAAATAAAAACTGAGAAATGGGGACATGAATCGGAGGGGTTGTTGAAGCGACACGTGTCCAATAGTAGATGAAATCTTATTGGACAATCAATTGACTCCCACTACGAAGGTGGGGCCCACGAATCCTCACACTGTTGGAACAACTGTTTTCATTGGCCCACTGCTATGTAATGGTGGGGTTGCGCATAGAGCAGTAATGCCCATATGTTCTCACGTTTCACCTTTTGCCACGTAAGCCTCTATTATTCCATCTCTTCCCTTGTACGGATTTTATCGAGGGCAAATTTTATATTATTTCCCCTATGTTTTCTCCAAAAATAAAAAAAATATTTGTATTAAAAAAATAGTCTAAAAATACCCTCTAATATGTACTCACTCCGTTCCATTTTGATAGGCTGATTGAAGTTTTTCACGGAAATTAAGAAAAGTATTGGGAAAGACAATTAATCAACAAATTTCCTAATATACTCATATTTATTTCTTTGATATTGAATTAATGTATAATGTGAACATATTAAATAGGTAAATTAGCTAAATATATATAGAAACATGCCGATATATCGGGACATGCCAAAAAGGAAAACAAGCCTATCAAAATGGGATGGAGGGAGTATAATTTATTAAAAAAGTCCATTGTTTGAGAAAGTGAATTACATTTATTAAAAAAGAGTGTATGATTCTTATTTTTACAATTTTTATTATAGATAAATATATTTTATATCATTTAAGTATTTGGTTATACTACTAATTTTTAGCTATTTTGATAATTTTCTATGTTACGTATTTTTTTTACATATAAATATATTTTATATCATTTAAAAATTATAGTATTTGGTTAAACTACTATTTTAAAAAATTAATTAAATTTAAAAAATAATACAAAAATTGTAAAAATAAGAATCGTATACTCTTTTTAAGCAAATGTAATTCATTTTCTCAAAAAGGGGGCTTTTTTGATGAATTATACATAACAGAGGGGGTTTTTAGACTATTTTTTTTAACACATGGGATTTTTTTATTTTTCTAAAAAACACGATGGAGTAATATGAAATTTACCATTTTATTTACTATTATTTCTTTCTAGGAAAAAAATTTCAATTTATGCACGCCCAACCATTTGCGACAGTAGTTAATTTGATAAAAAAAATTGATCTTTTTTTTTTGAAAAAATAATTAGTTTTGTTAATTTTTGAAAAAGTGGGTTACACATTCATATCATTTCAAATACCAATACGAATTTTTATACACTTATCGATAATTCCACGTATAGTCGAATTACTCTAATGCTAAATCTCAACCCTTGATCCCTTGCTCAAATTCTAGTGAATTTGATAGAATTTGGAAGTGGAGAGTTGAGGTGAGCTGAATATACATTTGTTAAAGTTTGTTCGACGTGATGTTGAGCTTTAAAAAATCATGTTCGAACTTGTTTGATTAACTGTTGAGTTGAGTTCAAACGAGCTTTAATCGAGCTCAACGAGAGTTGAGCTTTCTAGTAGTTTGATATTTGTATGCACAGTTTCTTCCACTTTTACTTATCGAACTTGAGTTCGAGCCGAACTTTACATCTTGTTAAACACAAGATTATGTTCAAATTTGTTTGATATGCATGCATATGCTCGTTAAGTCGAAGTCAAATACGCTTTTAATGAACGATCTCGGGCCGAGTATGAAATTATTTGGTTTTATTTTCACCCGTAAATTTGCATGGATGGATTAATTTCAGGTGAAAATTGTGATTATGATTGAATATGTAAGGTGAGGAATATGAACCGACACTGCCAAAAAAAATTGAATCCTATGCCCTGGTTGTTGTTTTTTTTTTTTTTTTTTGAATCTACGTTCTTGAATTATTTACTAAAAAAATTCGTCACCTTTTAATTAATTTGTAATTTATGCTCTAATTTCTGAAACGTTGTATTAATGACAAAATTTTAAAATTTTATCCTGGGAAAAAAATTGATGAATGATATATTTGTTAAAAATAAAATAAAATTGTTGGTTGCTTTTACAATGTGTATAACTTCAAGTATTATTGTGAAAAGTTATAAACATTAGTATATTAAGTGACATTTACCCTCTAATTTATCAAACAAAACTCAATTCAAACACTTAATTTAAGAGTTTTAATTTTTATTAAACGCAATTCAATCTATCTGCATATATACAATTCGATGGAAATTAATGGCAGCTGGTAGAGATCGAATTCAGAGCGAAGGCAACGTGGGTGTCTATGAAGACGACCGGATTTGAATTTCATGTTACATTTCTCGTATTTCACTCTATATTTTATTGTCAAATATATGATTTTAGTAATGATTTATTAAAAAACTAAAAATTAATTATAACATAATGGACCATATTCAGAATTTATCAATAAGAAAAAAATTCCATTTTCAATTGTACTTATAATCATAAGAAATAATAAGTTAGTAATTAAAAATCAAGAACTAAATATTTAAAATAATTATAAACTCTAATTAGATGAAAACAACTCTAATTGATTATTGTGAAAACGGAGGGAAAATTAATAAAATAAAATACTTGTTTACTTGGTATATTGCACTTTAATTTTACTTGAAAATAAAAGTATTTTGGGAAGAAATAATCAAAAAAGAAAATCTATGCTAGTTTTTTTAGAAACATAAGAAAGTTCAAGCTTGTACATAACCAATATTGAAGCTCAAGTCAATCATGACTTGTTATTAAATTAATTTGATAAAAATATTTGTTAAATAATAACGGTAAAATATGGGGCAAATGACCAAATAAACACGGTATCCGGACTATATCTCAAGTTATATCTAGATGCATGAACTATTTTTTGACCCAAATACACCTAAACTATTTAAAAAGTACAATCGATCTCCTCAACTATTTAAAATATATCAAATTCATACTTTTCGTTTAACACTATTAGTTTTTTTTTTGTTAAATAAAATGCTCATAAATTTTCAACCAAATTATGATTGATTCAGACGATAATACCATGCAGTGTGGTGTGGATAGAAAGCCCACATCATGAGTTTTCTAATTACACTCTCAGTTTATCAATCAGATGTTAACCGATAGAATAATTACATGGAGAAATATCGATAACGAGAGTTTGTATTACGAAATAAATTTTAAATCTCGATTCCGATTCGATGTTGGATTTTCAAATTAAAAGATGGGTTTGAAACTAACAGTGTTAACATAAAGTGTCAGTTTATTATTTTTTGAATAATTTAGAGGGGCAGTTGCACTTTTTAAATAGTTTACATACATATTCGGGTCAAAAAATAATCCATACGTATAGATGGAATAGGCCAAATAGTTCGGGCATTTTTTTGACGATTTGCCCTAATATGTGTATGAGAGTTTTTCTTTAAAAAATGATTATAAAATATCTTCGTACAAGCGTCACGGTGACAATTGGTTAATGCTAAGTTGTGATTATGCATACGCAATTGTTAATAATCACCATTTATTTAGAAAGTCGACATATGTGTCGACGTTAATTGTCAATATCATGCTCATCCACTAATTTAAACTTTTCAAGAGTCAAATTATCAAGGATAAATATAACATCTGATCCAGAGCAAAGTAGATACTATTTCTCTATTATACTCGTACCAATCGAGTTATGTATCGAGATATTTTATTCTTCACAAATTTTTCTATACATAAGATGTACGCACGTTGATCCGGTCAATGCGTTAATTAAAAAAATCGTCAAAATATGTGATACTTTTTAAATTTTGAGTGGTACTTTTTAGTGTTACGATTGATACTGATTTTGACAACTTTTTTTTTTCCCGTGGCCGATACTTTTTTAATGATACAAATGATATTTTTGAGCTTTTGAGAGATTTTTAGTATTATGATTGAAACTGATTTTGATGGATTTTTGGGTTAAAGCCTTGATCGGGTCAACGCGTTGACCGTCTGATTGGATATGCTTGTCGACATTTTGACGGCTATGTAATAATGTCCTCTAATCCACTTTATATGTCCCAAGTTTGTGTTCAGTTATGAATTTTATTATTATTTTTTTTTTCATTTTTTCTTCTATTTCAATTTAGTGTGATTTAGTTTAAATTTATTAAATGGAATTTAATTCATCTAATTAAGGTTTATTTTTTTAGTATTTATTTTATTTTTTAGTTAATAATTGATTATCAGAATTGATTATTATGTAATAGAATATGTAATTTTTTAAATTTCCAATCCTTAATTAGAAATAAAAACATTAATTAGAATTAATTATATTATGATAAATTTTATTTTATTTTAAAAAAATATTATAATTAATAGCAAATTCGATGTTGATATATTAATACTTATTCACTACTATCAAATCAGTTGATGGAAAAATAAAAACGCAAGATACAACATAAATTCCCAAGTAATTCTCAATGGGCCAAAAGTGCATGAATTAATTCGTGTACGAACTTTATTACGAGTCAAAATTCACAAGACAAATCACATACGATTTTTGATTCAAACCCAATGTATTCGATATTTTGATACACTTAACTATTTTTTTAACCCGTAAACTGATGTCACACGAGACTGCTGGTTAGAGAAATGTTAAGGATCGAAGAGAAATTAATTAGGTGGGATTGTTGGAATTTATTTGTGCCCATCGTGGACATCTACATTCTAAAAAGTGGTCGACTTTTACTACACGATAAAAAGTTAATTAATTAATTAATTAATTAAAAAAAGATTCCCATGCTTAATTGAATGAGATTGTTGTGTTTAACCTAATGCCGACAATTATTGATGATTTCAATGGTGATTCCATCCACGAAACCACATGTCGTGTGGTGTTTTGTTAATCCACCGACTTTAATTAATCTCTTTTACAAAATTGTGGATTTTCTTCGATAATCGTGATTATAAATTATAATTAATCAACTTTTGTCACATTGTAATTTGTCAAGATAAGGTGTTAATTAAGTGAGATTACGACGTCTGTCATTAATCAAACCAAACTGCATTGGGATCCATATATTTATTTCATCTAACTATTTTTTAGGGTAACGACAATTACGTTTTATTTTGTTTAATAATTTAGATCTCAAATTGCACAATATTAATTACTTATTGTATGTTATAAGCAATTAATATTGTTTATATATATATATATATATATATATATGCTTAGTTGATCCATGTATATTTAATAGATTTCATAAATACAGTAGCTAGGTTGACTAGACTTACAATAAAGATTAATGGTGTCCGAGCGGGAATGGCCTAGTGGTGGAGTGAGGTTACCTGGAGACGAAATGTCACGTGTTCGAATCTCCTCAATACAACAGGTCGGGTGTGTGAGTTAAAAAAAAGATTAAAAAAAAAAGATTAATGGATAATTAGTTATATATATATATATTGACCAATGATCATAAATCTTGGAATTTCATGCATTTTGGGGTTAGTTTGTTATTCATTTATTTTGCATGAATGCATGTTAATTGTGACTATTTATGATGGGTTTTGTTGTCATCATATCAATTTGTTGGCATGGCGCGAGTTTATCAAGTTTTGACATGAAATGATTGAGTATTTAGTTGCATTATAATTTCAGTAGTCTTCTATAGATATATCTGTTCTCATCATATTTTACTGTAAATTTTATACCATATGCACTTACACGTCGTTTTTAAGTGAAATGAAAGAGTCGGAAACTAAAATACAACTAAGTAAACATAGTGTACCTTATACAAATTTCTTTATAATTGTTGTCATAGATATTATATTGTTGATAAGATCATAATTTATTCTAATTAATATAACACATTTACATGGATAAAGAATTGCAGAAAACATGTCAAAATTTAAAGTAATATTTTTCTTCCACATGCATCTTTCTGATATTTTATTATTATATAATATCCACAAATAATTAATATATTATGATACCATCCACTGTGTGTCTATATACATTTTTATATCATATATAGTAATTATTAATGCCGCCTTATTATAATAATCCTTCAATAAATATATATTATTTTTATTAACTAAATATAGTATAGAAATATTAATCATTATAGTTTTATGTTGGATCCTTAGTTGTCGACTTATCGCACTCTGCCTCGATTTAAGAATACATTTTTAATTATATATTTATCTTAATAATAGGTTATAATTTATGTATGCATTATATTTTATTTTTATAAAAATAATTTTAAACAGCTCAACTATTAATTAGTTTTTGCAAAAATAACACCAGATAATATATAAATTTAACAAGTATAATATTGTCAAAAAAGTACTAAAAACATGCATTTAAAATATATTTAAATATAAAATATTAATATGGAATTTAGACCTTTCATACTTTATGAAGTTTAAATTAATTTTAACCCATTTAAATCATAACAAACACTTTTGTCTTAAAATGGTGTTACACCAAACTCCCTACTTAATTAGTTATTACTTAAAGTCCTATGAATTCAATAAAATCGAATAGACCAACTTTTTCTGCTCCATCACATTTAATTATTTTATATTAATAATTAACGAGGACTATTGTGTAAGGATGTCAATCCAGCTCGGAACAAATGAGCTAGCTCGAATAATCCGAGAAAAAAACGGGTTTGAACCATAAAATTTTAGCTCAAAAGGAATTTAACCCGAAGTAAACTGAACCGAATAGCTTGACAGTCCGATAGGGCTAGTCCGAAATTAAGTGGGTTGTCTCGAATAGCCCGAATTTTTATTATTTATTTTTATATTTTGGTTAAATATTGAAAATTTTAAGTTAGATGTAATTTAATTGAAGGCCTAAAAATATAATTGATGAAACTTGAATTATTTATTCAATTAATTAGTGATAAGTTATATTATATTTATCGTTAATTTGCTAAAATTAAAGTTTAAGAGACATGAATTGATAAATTTATACATATTAAAGATTTTTTTCGTAAACTTTCTGATCCGATGAGCTTGCCCGAAATCGGAAAGTTAGGGTTAGGGCCAAAAAAATTTCAGCCCAGATAAAATTTAAATTGAATTAGCCCAAATTGAATAGCTCAATAGAACTGACCCGAAACCAAACGAGTTGCCCGATTGATATCTCATCTATTGTGTGTGTGTAGTTATTGAATTAATCAGTAGAAACGTACAATTTGTCAGGCAAATCTTATAGTACATATAACATTAATAAGAAAAATACTTTTATCTTATCAAATGATCTGAAGGTAATAATTATCCGATTTTATTCTTGACTTGAATTCCATAAAACAAAAAACTTTTTTTTTTGTTTCAAAAGTGCAATTATTAACATTAATGTTCAAAAAATGATCATCGATGATGATTATTATTATTATTATTATTATTATTATTATTATTATTATTATTATTATTATTATTATTATTATTATTATTATAAAGGTATTTAATTAATATATGCCATCGAAACATGGAAATTGAAAACTCGTCATCTTAATTATTTTATTTTGAGAAATCATCTATTTGTTTGCTACATACGAAGGCACAACTATATATGGGGAATTTACATTATTTTGGACTAATTAATTAATTAGCTCCATTCAAGATTTATATACTGTATTAAAATAAATTAAACATTTAAATTAATGTTTCAAACAATACCTTTAACTGAAGTCAAATTAGTCAACACTACTAACTTTCAAAATCACTAATATTTAGAATAAAAGATCCCATCCCGTTAGCTAAACAAGTTTACATAAAAATTACTATAAAAAAAACTCTAGGCTCAATTAGAAACGTATAAATTTAGAAAACGAATGATTCTTTTAATAAATTAAAAGCTGAAAATTAAATAACGTAGACATTATCGCAATTATATATATATAGCATATATACATCAAAAGATTATAGCTAGCTATATTTTTTATATTTTTATTATTTTAAAATGAAATAGAACATTTAATTTGTAGCTTGACAATGATAGGTGACACATAATATAATTCTTCACCTATTAAAGCAATATAATATTCATTTCTTAATTATAGTTGCTCATAAATCCTTACCAATGGGCAAAAGGTTGGTATGTACCATTCAATTAACTGCAAATTTCTTTTAGATGCGACTTTTCTAGCACGATGAGCACCTAGCTAGTAGCTAGTATGTTTTTGTACACGTGACGGCGTATATTAACAAATTGAAACGAAATTCGTGATTATGATATTATTTTGACGAAATTTATATCAGATCGTCTAACGGGTTACATATCTTAAGATAGGTCATATCAGGCTCAAAACGAGTTAAGATGTGCCCCAGCACGCATGATCGATAAATTTCTCCTTTTTTTTCGATATTTCTATTTTCTTTTTACCAATTTTTTTCATAAACTCTCTATTCCATCACAATTTGAGTTTATATTTAATTTATACAATTAATTATCGAGCAAATTTCGCGCGTTAGTATCAGGCACGTGCATTTTGTTAATCTCAAAATAATAAAAAAGTATATCCTAATGCAATATAGAAACAAAAAAAATCATGATGTTTAACTAAAAATATAGAAATCAAAATTAGTATATCTAAATACCAAGCTCACGTATAAGTCACACTTCACATCACCAAACTAGGACATTAATAATTTTTAAATAGGGATAAAGTCCAATTTGATCCTATATATATACCTGAACTCTCAATTTGATCCCGAAATAAAATTTCGGTCCAAATGAATTCCTAAACTTTTTAAAAAGTATCATGTTGATCTTTCCGTTAGTCCATAAACTAATTTCCATTAACCCGTCATTAAAGACGTTAGGGTTTTATTTTAAGCGAAAAAATCCCAAATTGAAGAGCAAATTTGAGGATTTCATGTCATTTCGCGAATCTCATTTCTCGGAACTGTTAACAAAATTCGAATTGGGGTTTCTAGACGCGAATTTTGTAGTCTTGATGGGTGGTGAAGATTATGCCGCCGGGGAAGATGATGGATTTGATGGTGCCGGTAGAGGTTTTGTCATCGTTAAAAGTGTCGAAGAGGGTGTTATAGTGATGGTATCCAAGGATGAAAATATCGCGAAATATCGCGGATATATCGCGGATATTGACATTGTGATACGGATATTGGGGGAATATCTTTTTTCCCGAGTATCGACGAGAAATCGCAATATATCGCAAGATATCGCAATATATCGCGATTTTTTTAATATTTCTATAATATATTTTGATTTTTATTTAATACTATATATTTTTGTGATCTTTTTCAGGTCTTCAATGTAATTATTTGAGTTGCAATATTCTTTGCTTTATAAAGACATTTACTTTGCAAAAAAATATAAGAGAAAGAAGACCGGGAAATCAACGGATGTCTTAGAAAGAAAAGTGAGATGCACATGCACCGACTTTATTTTTTCATTTTTTCAGTTAGAGGACATGATGGACAAATCACTAAAATTTTTCTCCCCCCACACGAAATTGAAATCTAAGATTGAATATAAATTATTTGCCAAATCTTGATTCTATGAATATGGGTGACACTGATCATAGTGATATGTCCCAAGATTCACATGCTTCTTACACATATGGTAGTTCACAAATTGATTGAACTACTCAAAATGTGTATCAACAAAATAATCGGGTCAAACATATCAAGTGCATGTGCATAATTATATCCATAATTACTCAAACGTGATAAGTTGGTACCAATATTGTTTAGAACAAGATGACATTCCATCTAATATATTTGAATCTCATAGATCCTCATTTTGATATTAATTGTACTTTATAATGTTTATTTAGTCATTTTATATTGCATTATGTATTATTTTGTCAAATGTATTATCTCAGACAGTATTTATATAATGTATTATTTATATATTTGCTTTCAAAATACAATTCTATCAAAAAAATTAGTGGAATATGTGCATAATAATGTCATAATAGTTCCTAAAATTTCATGCTAAATTTCCAAGATTTTAATATGATTTCCGTCATTTTTTTCAATTTTCTGCGATATCGATATATCCGTAAAATTGAAGTTGCGATATATGTTGCGATAGCGATAGCGATATTTTCATCCTTGATGGTATCGTAGACGCTGATTTAGTTGTTGGAGGCGGCGTAGAGGAGGTTGTTGTAGAGGGCAAGGAAATGAATGTGGGTACAACGGAGGGGGTTGAGGCAGGTGAAGAGGGCGGCGAAGAGGGGGTTTGCGGCGGAGTTGAACAGGGGTCATTGAATTTCTTCATCTCAAGTAAGACCCATAACGTCGTTAGTGACAGAATTAACGAAAATTACTTTAGGGACTAACAAAGCGATTAACGTGATATATTTTAAAAAGTTTAAGGATCAATTTGGGTCTAAATTTTATTTCGAGATCAAACTGAGATTTCGGGTATAGTTGTAGGATTAAATTAGATCTTATCCCTTTTAAATAAGGAAACACTTTGTTGATGTGTCGTAATATCTGCCGTGATAGGTAATATATATCCCTACATGCGTTGTAGAATTTTCCATCATTATGCCCGACTAGGACATTGAAAAGACACGTATGATTGAATTTAGAACGTACTGTGTAATTAATTATACACCATGACTAAAACTATATAAAAATAAAATTTTCTTTCCTAAGTGGGTAAATTCGGAGGTTGATCAAACTAAAATGCATGTGTTCATGGCTGTACTTCAATTCAGAAGTAATAAAAAGAGGGGGAGATAGAAAGAAAAGAATTCAGACAAAAAAATATCAAGAATTAATCTTATTAATATGTATTTGATTCCAAAATATCAGAGTATAAATGTGTGTGTGCCTATGCATGTAAATTTTAGGATGAGAATGTTTGTAGAATGTAGAGATGGAAGGAGTAGATCAGAGTGTCTCAATTATTAAGATGTAAGTCTAATATTTGAGAAATAAAGTGAAGAAAAATATCATTGTCACCAAGAAACATCTCACTGTTGTACGTACCATGACTATATTTACGTAACCCCACCTTCTCTTTCTGTGTTCACTATTTCTTGTATCAATTTCTAGAGAGAGAGAGTCAGAGAGAGAGAGAGAGAGAGAGAAAGAGAGAGAGAGTTTGCAGCAGAAGTTGAGACTGACAAGAGAGACCAACTGATTTCCAAACTCAATCCTGTTCTTCAATTCAATTCCCACTGTCGACAGTTTAGACATGTGATCATGTGAGTTTACATAATAATACTTAAATTCTCCTTCAATTCAATTCTCTTCTTTCTTACACACATGATCATATACATATATATATATATATATATATCAAACTAACTAACTATGTCTATGTCTATATCCTTTCTTTGATGCTACACATGATTTTCTTCTTACATATTCCATGTTTCTTTTCCCCTTTTACTTCAATTCCCTTATTTAACTTCCCAGAATCATACCTCTCTCTCTCTCTCTCTCTCTCTCTCTCTCTCTCTCTCTCTCTCTTGTAGATAGAAATGGTGGATTTAGGAAAAGAAACATTGTTTGGTGAATTTGATTCAACTGATTGCATGGCTCCAACTATTTTTCTTCATCAGGTCTCACTGGAATCATCATCAAGAGATGGATGTCTGAATTCTTTGCGAAGAATTCCTCAAAAAACTGTCCAAGAATCACAACCTAGGATTGGATTTGGAAAAAAATAGAAAAAAAAATCCCAGAAAATAAATAAATAAATGGCTATGTACTACCAAAGTAGTAGCTCAGAAATCCAAGGTGGTGACGGCGTTCAAACACTTTATCTCATGAACCCTAATTACGTAGGCGGCGGCGGCGGCGGCTACTCCTCCGTCTCCGACAACCAACCCAACATGCTCTTCTTCAATCCCCCCGCCGCCGCCATGCCGCAGCCCCACCACTTCGTCGATCCGACCCCGCGCCACCACCTCTACACCACGTGGGGGACGGCGACGTTGGTCGACGACGACATGCCCCAACAGACTCCACGTGGCCTCTCTCTCAGCCTCTCCGCCCACCACAAAACCGCCGTCTCCGCCGGCGATCGCGATCATTTCCCGGCGGGGCAGATCATCTCGCCGTCGAAGAACTGCTCGTCGCCGTCCCTCACCACGACGGAGTCCATTACCGGCGTCAACACTATGCAGAGCGCCGTGATCATGGGCTCAAAATATCTCAAGGCCGCTCAGGAGCTCCTAGATGAAGTGGTCAACGTCGGAAACTCCGAAACCAAAACCCTCCGCCCCGATAAGCCGCCGCCTCCGCCGCCTAAATTAATCAAAGAAGATAAAAGCGGCGCCGCCGCCGCCGCCGAGCTTAGCCTTACTACAGCTCAGAGGCAGGAGATTCAGATGAAGAAAGCGAAACTAAATAGCATGTTAGATGAGGTATGTATGTATGATTTCATTATCGTAATTTCTTGTACATATATATATATATATTATAAAAATCTTGTCTCCATCAAAAACCAAAGTAGAAGTTTTGAGGAAAAAAATTAAATAATCGGAGTTAAGTTTTAATTAAATTTAATTTCCTCTCTCGTGCCAAGAAATCTTGACTTGTTTCCCAATTCAACTTCAACATTTTCTGCAAAAGCCTAAGGAATTAATCAATCAATTAATAAATAAATAAATAAATAAAAATATGTGTGGCTCACATTCCTCCTTACGAGACAATTTTTGTGTATATCAACAATAAAAACTCCCAAAAGTAACCGATAACTCGAATAAAATCTTCTATTGCACCTTTTATGTTGTATGTTCCATCGAACACTCAATTTTTAATTGTTTTCGTTCTTTTTTTTGATTTCAATTTCTTCTGATTTAATTTAATTTTACATTTATTATTTACGGGGTTCATGTTACTCAATTAAGGTGCATGTATTATATATTGTTTAGTATTTAATTTCAATTTTTTAGTTATTAATTAATTATTTCAAAAAATAAATACTAAAAAATAAAAAAAAAATCTAATCAGATAAGATGAACCCTAAATAACAAACGTAAAATTAAATTAAAACACGAGAAATTGATCAAATCGTAAAAAAAAATTAATTAAGTGTACGATAGTAAATACAACACAAAAAGCGTAATAGACGATTTCACGTGCTCGTACCCCTCGATTGATCGTGAACAGATCGATCGAGGCGTACGAGTTTGGCCCATTGGGGAGTTGGCGCTTTCAATTAAGCCGGTGGTGGGATCAGGGCCCCCCGATAACAATTTATTGCCTTGTCTATCTATATATGTCACTCATTACAAATTATACTATACAAATATACAATACAATACCCCACAACTTAATTTCATAATTTCACCAAAACTATATATATAAATTACAAAATAATTTAATCAAAATTTTGTTACCTGCAGGTGGAGCAAAGATGCAGGCAATATAATCAGCAAATGCAAGTAATTGTAGCATCATTCGAGCAGGCAGCAGGGATTGGAACAGCAAAATCATACACACAACTAGCACTCAAAACAATATTGAAGCAATTCCGATGCCTAAAATCGACAATATCTGCACAAATAAAGGGTTTGAACAAGAGCTTGGGCGAGGAGGAGGGCTCCGACAACAAATCCGAGGGGCCGATGAGGCTTAGGTTTGTCGATCATCAGCTCCGGCAGCAGCGGGCGTTGCAGCAGCTCGGAATGATGCAGAACAGCGCTTGGAGGCCGCAGAGAGGCCTCCCGGAGAGGGCCGTCTCCGTTCTTCGTGCTTGGCTTTTTGAGCACTTCCTGCATCCGTAATTATTTAATTTCTTCGTATTTCGTTTATATATTTTTATGTGAGAGTAACGTTATCCTACACACTTGAGACGTACGTGCGTTAGTGAATTATGTGTGCTCTGCACTAGGGTACATACGTTGTACGTTGTGTAGGATAGCATTTCTCGCATCGTATGCAATATAATGTTATGTGACGTGTTCAAAATTAATGAAATTGCAGTTACCCTAAGGACTCGGATAAACAGATGCTGGCTAAGCAAACAGGGCTTACAAGGAGTCAGGTATGAATTAATTAATACTCCCTCCGTTTCGTTTTATTTGTTGTTTTAGATTTTTTTTATCTAGAATTAATTAACAATTAATTTTGTGGACAAATATATCTATCCCTCATATATGCCATAAAATCTTATTCAATTATATTTTTCTAAAATAGGGTTTTTGATATGGTTAAATTAGAGAGGGTGTGTGAAAATATATAAAAAAATAAATATTTTTACACAAAATAAAAAAGTTCAAACAACAAATAAAACGAAACGGAAGGAGTAACACTTATGCATAAGCATTAAATTAAATATATATATATATATATATATATATGTATAGAAAGGTGATCATGATAATATTAACATGCACATAATTAAGTAAAATAATACATTAATGATGTTCAATATTGTTGTTAAAAGTTACAGTGACAAAATAATTGAATATGTAATGTATAAACTAGAAAAACTATACATATATATATATATATAAAGACAATGATGATATTTTTGCTTATATATTGTGCTATATATAAAAATTAAAATTGTTACTACTTTTTTACAATGAGTGGTTGATTATTAAGTGACGATTTGCATGCAATATTACGTAATTTACGTACCTACTATTACGTGCGTGAAAGTTTTGTATAGTTAAATTAATTAGATCCACGAATAAGATCTTTTATTTTTCTAATAGATATGCATGTTGATTTTAACATTTGCATGTTGGATGTAAGCGTCTGCATGTTAAATTTTAGCATGGTATTTTATAACATATATTATAAAATTATCACGGTTATTTTTCAATTATCAACTTGTCACCATTATTTTACAATTTTCGAAATTAAATAGCATTGTATGTTGAGTTTTATTATTGTAGTTTTCTAATATGTATTACAAATTATCACCGTCATTTTTTCAACTTTTGAAATTAAATATATAGTATCGCGAATGTTGATTTAAGCATCTCTATGTTAAATTTTAGCCTTGTATTTTTTTAAAAAAATTACAAAATTGCATCTAACAGACACACACACACATATATATATATATATGTATATGTGTATGTGTGTGTGTCTCTCTATATATATATAGACAAGGAGAAACAACTTATTAAATTTTATTTAAAGATTGGGCCAAAATTGTACTACAGGTCCAATGTCATTGCAATTGCCCATTTTGCATGGCACTGATATAGCTCATGTTTCATGATTCTTAAAAAAAATCAAATATCATAAAAAAGATCACATTACTATAAATTAGGAATCAATATTTTGGGGTGTTTAAATTAATTAAAAGGACGAACAATATATTTTCTGTTTATAAGATACATGCATGTTGATTTTAATCTCTGTATGTTGAATGTGAGAGATGCATGCATGTTAGATTTTAGCACTGTATGTTGAATTTTAGCATTATATTTTTTAATATATATTACAAAATTTTCACCGTCATCTTTAAATTTATCAAATTGTCACCGTCAATTTTTAATCTTCGAAATTAAATAGCATTTTATGTTGAATTTTATCATTGTATTTTCTAATATATATATATATATATTATAAAATTATCAGTTATCACCGCCATTTTTCAATTTTCAAAATTAAATAGTATCATGAATGTTGATTTAAGCATATGTATATCGAATTTTAACAATATTGCATTAGTTTTTAAAATTAAATTATGAAATTGCATCTAATATATATATATATATATATATATATATATATATATATATTGACGACAAGGATAAACAACTTATTAAATTTGAAGGTTAATTGCCTTAAAATACAAAAAATTTGAGATATTTTTGGGTTTTTATATGTTTTAAAAAACGTAATTTTAATAACATCAATTCAACATTTGTTTGATTTTCACATCTTTTAAATTCCAGCCACTTGAATTTGATGTGACAGTCTGATACTGTCATGTGTACAACTACATGGACACCAAGTTGTCTTAAAATGCATAAATTTTGAACTAATTTTATTTTTTCAAGTTGTCGAAATTTGAAAAATGTGAAAAATCAAACAAAGGTTAAATTTATATTATTAGAACTATGTTTTTTAATACATATGAAAAAATAAAAATATCCCAAAATTTATGTATTTTAAGGCAATAAACCTACATTTTATTAAAAGATCGGTCCAAATTGTACTTCTGGTCCAATGTGATTGAAATTGCCCATTTTGCATGGCAGTCTAGTCTAGCTCGTGTTTCATGATTCTAAAAAAATCAAACATAATAACAAATTAATTACATTACTATAACAAGAACAATTAAAATGTCATATGGAATTATATGTTACGCACTTTGTGTTACAATCCATGTTACACTTTCAAATTACGAGTTTTTTTTTTTGCACTCTATGCTACGCTCCATGTTTTATAATTTTTTAATTATTTTTTGTATTGATAAATATTGACCATGATTATTTATGTTATAATTAATTTTTATTTTATAATAAATATGATTAAAATCATAAATTTAATAATGAAACATGGCGTGAAATCTCATATTGCATTACATGACTATATATCACTCAAGCATGAAAATCACATAGATCATGTTTTTGTTTAGAATATTAACTCTTTTATCTATGTATAAATGTGTTCTCTAAGTTTCAATGTTATCAATAAACAAACCTTATAATAAAATAAAATAACATCATCAATATACGACACTCTTATATTTGCAGGTGTCGAATTGGTTCATAAACGCTCGAGTTCGGCTATGGAAACCCATGGTTGAGGAGATGTACCTCGAAGAAACCAAGAACAATCAAAACCAAATCCCCAATGACGGCGGCGCCGCCTCAATCAAACCGGAACCGGACAACAAAACACCTAGACCAACCGCTCCTCCTCCGCCGCCGCCGCCGGAGATGGCGCTCCCCGCGCGGACAAACTTCGCGCAGCTCATCAGCTCGCTCAACATGGAGAACCTTGCGCCGGAGAAGAGCCCGAAAAAACCGCGAAACGCGAGCTCTCTCTCGGCCGATGATCATGATCATGATCAAGCGACGGCGATCAAACGGTTCAGCAGCACCGAGATTAATTATCTGTCAATGCCTGCTGCTGCTGCGAATGATCATGTGAGCAGGTACGTCGGCGCCGATCAGCAGCTGGCGGCGGGGGGTTTCGGGGTGCAGGGGAATGGTTTCTCTCTCTCTCTTGCCCTCCCGCCGACTGATCATCACCAGTCGCAGCACAACTTTCTCTCTCATCGGAACTTTGAGTTAGTGGATGGCGGTGGGATTGGGGGTGGTGAGGGTGGTGCTGCGGCTGCAGCTTCGCATCCGAGCATTGCTTACGAGATTCTTGATTTCCAGAGCAGGAAGCCGTTTCCGGCGCAGCTGTTGCCGGATTTCGTCGCCTGAGCTTTCGATTCATACATACATATATATATATATATATATATATATATATATATTCGATCTTTATATATACAGCCTAGTGCACATGTATAAAAATTTAAAATTTGCTTGTTGGGATTCTTTTAGATTACAAGGATTTATTATATATATATATATATATATGTATACAAATTTGAATGTGTAGTTCAATACTAATTGCAATATGTGTGAAACATTTAAATTATACATCTTCAAATAGCTTGCAGTCTTTTTTATATATGTATGATTGAATATTTGAATGTTTTGCATGTGGTTATTAAATATAATATATTCTTATATATCGTGGATCGCAAATTTTCATGTACATAAGATGTACATCAGACGGTCAACGCGTTGATGAAAAATATGATTAAAATAGGTGATATTTTTTAATGATATAAGTGGTACTTATTAGTGTTGCGATTGATACTGATTTTGACGGGTTATTTTGATAACACGTTGACCGTGATTTGCACCTAGTGCACACAAGACCTGCCCATCATGGATTATTCTAAATTTGAGAATGTGCATGCGCAGTGTGTGTGCGCGCGCGCGTGTGTGATGGACTTTGATGGGTGTTTGACAAATGGGATTTTCACGCTATTCCCGAGCATAATTCCTCTAATTAGGATGTTCTTTTGCCGTATTTTCCACTTTAAATATCGTTTTATCTTTAAATTGTTTAATAAATGTATTTGACGCATTCGTTCGCATTTCAGGGCAAATCGAGCGGGTCGAGCCTCCAAGGAACAAAATGAGGCGCAACCCGGGTACAACTATGGCGCGAGTGGGCATTCAAACAGAGGCCCGGAAACATCGTTCAGAGGCGCGGCCCAACTCGAGCAGCAGGTGGCGCGACCCGTGCGAGGTGTGACGCGAGTACAGGGTGGGAGCGACAGAGCGTTGATTCAGAGGCTTGAGAAGTATGTTATGGAGCGCGGCCCGACTCGCAAGGCTGAGGTGTGACTAGCTCGGTCGCGCCAGGAGGCGCGACCCGCGCGAACAAGATGAGGTGCGACCGAGCCCGTGTCGCGCCACCCTGGCCTGTTCCGGATTTTTGCCTTTTATTTTTATTTTTGCTTTATTTTTAATTCTCGAAAATTATGGGAGTATAAATACGAAACTTTGTTCAAATTTTTAGGTTAAGCCTCATTATATTCCCAAAAATAGACTTAGACATTTTAGGAGTTTTGTGGAAGAATTTGTGGTGCTTGGAAGAGATTTTGTACAAAGAAGCTTGAAGCTTTGAAGATTTTTAATATTATTCGGGTTTAATCTATACCTTATCTATGTTCTCTATTTTTTTTGTTGATTTTCGTTTTCTTTTAATTCCAAGCATGAGTAGCTAATTTTCATAGTTATAGGGTGATGTTAAATTGACGTTGGGTATTTGATTTTTGGTATGAATTTACGCTCATTTCCTCTCTCTTTTATTCATGAGTTAAAGTTGTGATTTTATCTTGTTTTGGGTTGGCCACCTAGAGTATGATCTTGTGTTGGGTTGCCTTTGAGAAAAGAAATTCGACATGGGTAATTGACTTATGAATCCAATTTGGTGTTATAACGAGAGTTTTATGTCTAATTAGTTTTGGTGATTGATTCCAATTACTTTGGTAAAATGAGGATTTATTCCTAGAGATAAGAGAATTATTGGTTATCCAATTATATTCTAGAAGTTCGAGAGAGTTCTAGGATTAACTAAGTTGAAATCATATGAGTGGATGTAGCATAATTCATGTCCAATTATCTATACCTCTGTTGATGCGCATTACCCTAGAACCACTTTCTTCTTGTTAGTTAAACCCCTTTTTATTTCGCTTGTTTTGCAAATTTCTTATTATAATAGACTTCTTGAGTTTGTTTGCTTACATGTCTAGAGTAGAAAATTCTCAAAATGTATCCGTTCAATTTGACTTGCAAAAATAGCATGAAATTAATACTTGTGTAGCTTGAATATCTTAACTCCTTGTGTTCGATTTGATTTCGTATACTATAAGATTGTACGCTTGCAATATGTAATTAGTAATTTAAAACTTGTTTGACATTTTGTGTTTGGTAAAATGAGGAATTATCGACAGTGAATTCAATTTTTTAAAAACACATTTTATTATGTTTGTAATTTCAACATCATTTTTGAAACGTTATAATATATAATGAACACTATCTTTCAATATGTAACAAAATTCAACATACCCAAAATTCTCGGAAGATTGAAAATTCAATGTGCACATGAACTCCAACAAACTTAAATGATTTGGAAAACGAATGACGTGTCGACGTAATTGAAAAAAAAAACATTTTTGAATAATTTAAGTTAATTTGTTGGAGTTTTTGTACACGTTCAAAAAAATGTACATGTCAGATTTCCGATTTCCGGATAATGTTGAAATTGCAAATACAGTGAAAGGTTGAGGTAAAACATATTTAGTCAAAATTCGGATTTTTGTTGTCCAAATTTTATTTTATATTACATTTTTTGTCCCAAATATGAATGTTTTCAATTTTTTTTGTCTCCAAACTAACATTCCACTTAACAACCAATGTCAAGTAATGTGAACTCGATCGATTAAGTATTTTTAGGACTTGCCAAATTAGATACTTGATCATCTAAAAAAAGAATTATTGATTCTAACCATTTTCACTAACTTTTTACCCATTAATTTCTTATAATTAATATTTCGTATGCTAACTTTCTATGATTGTCTTTCTTTTTCACATGGGCATATGTTCGACGCGGCAAAACTTTCAAAATATAATGCTTTAATTATCAAATTTAAAATTGTGTCAAAATTATAACTCAGTGTAAAAGTAGAGAGGGAATAAGAAAAAAAAAAGCTAAAAAAATCATAAAATAAACAAAACAAGCAAATGAAATCAGCTATCCCGCTTGGTGTTCCATTTTGATTTTGATTATATTTTTATCCATTTTTTTTCAATTTCAATTTGTTTTGATTTATTTTAATTTTATGCTTATTATTTAGAATTTATTTCACCCAATTAGAGTCTATATTTATTTTATGTTTTTTTAGTTAATATTATTGATTAACAATGTTGGTTATTCCAAAATTATGGTATATAATTTTTTTAAAAATTTCAATTTTTAGCAATAAATATTAATAATGATTGATTATACTATAATAGATTTTATTTTTATAATAAATATTTTAAAATATTAAATTTAATAATAAAATACAATAATAATAGAATAAAGAACGTGGACTAAACGATTTTATCCCCGAAACGAGTCACAAGTACAACTGTTAATTTTTTTTCCTATAAACCACCAAAATTTCTAAATATATAACACATCTTTTAAAAAAAAAATCATTATTTTTACTTTATATACCACCCTCTATTTTTTCGATTAAAAAAATCAATTTAAACTAATTAAAAAACGAGAAATCGCTGCTGCCCGTCGAAGAGAGAGAGAGGAGAGATCGCTCGCTGCTTCTTCCTCCTCCTCCGCCGCCACCGCCGCCGCCGACAACTCCGACCAAGACCCGACCAAGTCCACTCCCCACCCGACGACAACCGCCCATCCCAAGTGATAAAAACGATGATGGAGAGCAGCGCCACGCGCAACTGGACTGAGGAGGTAGAAGACCTCATTCACGGCGGAGACGTCGCCGGAGCTATCTCTCTTCTTGAATCCACAGTCTCCAATCTTGAAAGCCAATTGAAAAGGGATGAAAATGGCGGAAGGTCGTCGTCTTTCCCCGTATCTGATCAGTTGTCAACTGCTCTTCAAGACCTGTCGAAACTTTATTCTGCTCAAGGCTTCTCTCTAAAGGCCGATCAAACTTTCTCCCGTGCCCTACTAATCAAACACGGAAAAGGGTAACTTCGATTTTAATTTTTTTTCTTCGGGGATTTGAAGATAATTGTTTAGTTGATTGTATTTGGAGATTCGTTTCCTTTAGAAGCTGTGTGAATTTTGTGGATTGCTCTTTATTATTTGGTTCTGGAGATTGTTGAAGCTTCAATTCTTGAATTTATAATGGGGATTTTTGGCTTACTTTTCTTGATTTTTTGTTTTTGTTTTTGTATCATGGCATTTGAGGAAGTTGTGGAATAGAATTCAAGAATGTGTTTTCTGAGTTAATTTCTTTGATATTTGATGTCCGAGTAAGAAAGTAGAAAATGGATATTGCTTCTCATGGAAATGAGATAGGAACAGAGACACATGACTTTCTAGACTTAATTGGCAGAATATCTGCTTACGCTTGGCTTAGTTCAACTGATTTCTGGTTCTTTTTTACTGGTCCTGGATTTTCAGGGGTTCACTCATTGAAAAAGAGTCAGTTTCTAATGTATTTACAGAGGATCAGGAGTCGCGTAATGAGGTTACTACTGATGATATTGCAGAACATGGTTTGTCTCGTTGAACACTTGCGGCTTTTGTGTTCTCTATTTGTTTGACATTGTCATTTTTTTTTTCTTTTTCATTTTTGTCTTATAAATTAGCAATGTTACTTTCATTTATTTTAAATGTAGCCTCATTAACTTCTAGAGAACTAAACTAATTCTTACTTACTTTTGTTGCAAAGGTTATGATGAGAGTTCTTCAGACTTGAAGAGTGATGGCTTCCCACTGGAGGGTGGTGGTGAAGATGGTAAACAATTATTGATTATCCTATGATAAATTGAGATTTACACCAATTTTCTTGCCTAGAGTAGCCTTAAAATCTTTTTTGTTATCTTAGGAAGTATGTTACCAATTGCTATATACCAGTTGATCTGTTAGGGCATTGACATTCATATGCTTTGAATTGTGTCAAGAACTTTTGGGCTCCTTTACTTCAGGTGCAAGGCATTGGATGTGGTAACATGTTCATCATTTGCTTGATAGGCTATAATAGTTTTTGGAAAGCTATGTAGATTGCGTTTATTATAGGGTTTAATTAAACAATTTTTAACATATTATTTTATATTGGTATTGTTCTTCTCTTGTCTTGCATTGATCTTGCAGCAGTTTCAACAAGGGCTATGTTGCCACTAATAATTTCTTAAATAAGCCTGCCTCACTGATGACCAATTGTGGGCCTGTTCATTGTTCACGCTTATATCTTCTTTTCTGGGGAAGTTCACATTGAGTTCAGTATCAAGCCCTTTCCTGGACCCTGCTTCCATTAGGGTTTGCTTCTAGGTGTTGCCCATTTGCAATTCTATAATTACTGTTTTATCTTGAACTTGACATGTTTGCCTTTTTGCGCGAGCTTCTTCATTTCCCGATATTTGTACCTTATTTATATCTCAGTTGGGATTAGGGCTAATGTTGTTTTAACATACAGACTGGGAAGCTATTGCAGATCGTGCCCCAGAGGAGTTACTTTCCCCACAGTGTTTACCAGGGGTATCAAAACTTTCACTGGAAGACCCAAAAGAAGACTCAAAAGCTCAAGCCACCAAGAGGCGAGGAAGGGGAACATTCTCTTACAAGAAACAGGGTCTTTACAGTGATAACCAGTCCGAGGAACCTGATAAAGGCGACTCTGATGATTCTGAAGATTCTTCCTTGTTGCAATCTGAAGACCTGGAAAAAAGAAACTGTAAGTTTATAAGCATTGTATACTGCTGTGATCTGAGCATTTGAACTCTGCTAAAGTAGGTCTGCTATAAATTGATGATGTTATCTTTGTCAGTAGTAGGGTTCAGCACTGAAAAAAAATCAGGGTAACATAATCTATTGTCCTTGTGTGTATTTCTAATGGATTTATTCTATTATATGAAGCACCTGCTGTTTGTGGCAATTGCCTGGTCAGTGGTCAGTTAATAGGAGAAAATATATATTTACTTAATTACTTGTAAGGAATTCTTGAATCTTCAGTAGCAGTTATCTGTTCTTTTTAGAAGCCTCCTTCATGTTGGAAATTAAGCGTAACGAACTCAGGGAGGAAAAAGGAGGAAGGCATGATATATTGTGACTATTAATACAAAACACGGTAGAACTTTATTCCTACACATGCTGCCATGCATTTTGTATTTGTTCACAAATATCCAAGTTTAATGTGCATTACTTGTGAAATTCTTTGGATGCGCCTTCTATTATTTCAGCTAATCATGAAAAATGATATATTTCTTGAGTCTTGACTGACTTTTACGGTTTTGGTTTTCAGTGATGTATGGAACACGCCATATTCTTGTTCTAGCTGATTTCAATCCAAGCACTAGGACAACTGACCTAGAGAAGTTGCTGGAGAGCTTCAAAGATCGTTTTGTTATTCGCTGGGTGAATGATACAACTGCACTTGCTGTATTTAGGACACCATCTGTTGGTATGACAATTTCTTGCCTTTTCCTTTTGGCATTGTGGTTTTTGACCCGCTCAAGTCATGAAGTGAACAGCATTGTAATTTGTGCAAGAAAAACTGAAAAGTTGCTTGTTTTAAATCTGTATAATAACAGCTACTGTTTTCAAAATGAATTGATCTCAACCTTGCATGCATCGGAGCATTTTTTGCTAGTATTTGGGTTTTGTACACACGAACAATTTGGCCTTGGTCGATATGCTATTATATGCATCTGATCCTGATACCACTAGTAAATGATTAAATACTCTTAGTTCTCGTGCTAATAACTTTTAGAAAGTTGTATAACAGTTCACCTTCTAGTGGCCATGCAAATGTAGTACTCTCTACAGACTTAATTAATTATTCTTTGTTATGCTATAGTCGAACATGTAATGTAATTTGTAAATTCGTTCAAAGGTGGTGAATTTGTTGGCAATTAACCTTCAAGAAAAATATTGTGAAACTTGCTCTCTCATAAACAGCTATGCTTGTTTTTTTTTTCTTTTTTCCTTTTTTCTGTTGTAAGACTCTGCTGGTGTTTGTGCATCAGTTTATTTCAAACTTTAAACTGGAGTACACTTATGCTTTAAATTTCTTGATGCAGCTTTTGAGGCTCTTAACTCCACCCGGTGCCTCTTTACAGTTCGTGTACTTGATGAAAATGAAGAACTTTTCAGCAAAATTCCACCAAAAGGTAACAGACATAAGCATCCTACATTCCTACTGTATCTTTTGAAACGGTGAATTATATTTCAAATTGAACTTGAGCATTGGTTCGCTCAGATGTTAATTTGAAGCAACTTGTCTTTTCAGAAAAATATTCTAGATCCTTAATAGTAGAAGCATGATGATCATAGATATAGTTTTCTTGAATTCACTGCAGTTATGCTATCGTGTGAGGTACATGGTACCTAGTAAGATATGCTCGTGAGCAAGTCTAATAATATGTATAGTTCAAAGTCGTGATGTGTGGTTGAATTGCCAGTTAAACGAGCATCATAGACCAAGAATCACTGGTATTTGTTGTGTGCAAATAATTTCAAGATTGCTTCATAATTTGTTGTATCTGAACTTGGTTTCTGCTGGGGGTTGAGATATAGCCTTTTGTATATCGCGAATGTTTCATCATACGTTGTAATGTTTTTCGTTCCAGATTTGGAGCCACCCCGTCAGCGGCCTCAGACATCAGCAAGAACTGCTCAGAGATTGATTGCACAGAGTATGGGCATAAAACTGCCTTCGACGTTTGGATCCAGTGAGTTACGGAAACAGGAAGAAGCCCGGAAAAATCGGATTGTCTCGAGACAAATCATGAGGGATGATGCTTGGGGTGATGATAATCCAAACTAGCAAGGTCTGCATCTATTTTTGTTTTTGATCAACTCTTAAAACAGATTGGAATGAATGAGTGCAACTGTGAAAGGGGTGTTTTTGATTAAAATTGAAACATTCATTTTCAAATTTCAGTTTTCTGAAATGCAAGTTGTTGTTGTGTCCTCTCTCTCTCTCTCTCTCTCTCTCTCCATACCATACATGGCAGAAATACCCGCAAGTACATGGTGCAATTTATAGTTAATAGTGAGCACGAGTATCGTATTCATTGCATGGTAAGATACATGAAGAAATTGCACGAGCACTCAAAATGAATGAAAACAAATAAAACAGGCCTCATGAATATTGGAATAAGAAAAACTTACGTCACCTTTCACCAATTGAGCAACACACTCAAAATAAAAATGGCATAATTATGCAATGAAAAAGGAATTATTACATATATGCAGTGGCAAAGAAAATTCAACACAACACAATTTAAGTAATAATATTATGGGCAAATAAAATTTTGATATCTACATTTTGGATTTTTTTTTTTTTAAAATAATCTACTTTTCCAAAAAAATTGCAAATAACATTTGGTCAATTTTACGGTCTGAAAATCGTACGTAATTTATTGTATTTTAAGATTTTTTGATTGTAGAATTTTTTTTTTAACTTCGCTGGAGAAATATAAATATTAAAATACAATCAATTACATAGAAATTTCGAATTGAAAATTTGATAAAATGTAAGATCTGCAATTTTTTTGAAAAAATAAGTATTATTTTATTAATTTTAAAAAAATGTATATTTTTCTCTAAAAAGAGGTCAAAATGTAGGAATTAAAATGTAATTTACTCTAATATTAATACCAATGGTGCTTGAGTTTAATAAACCGCAAAAGTCTATTCATGATGAGTGTTTCTAAATATACCATAATGTTTTCATTATACACCATTAATTGAAATAATTCAAAATAAATTATTCATAAAATTACTTAAATGTCCGTACTAATTCAAAATTAAAAATAATTGAAAAAAATAAACAGAATAATAATAATAATAATAATAATAATAATAATAATAATAATAATAATAATAATAATAATAAATTGCCTTCTTCTCCCGCCATCCTACCCGTCCAAGCCTCACCCTCATAATGTTAGAGTATCCACAGTGATGTTATTCCACTTTCAGAAATATGTGTCACATCAACATATCTCTTTTACTTTCTTAAAACATATTTTTCTCTAACAATACTACCTTAAAACTAACTATTCATGAGTTTCATCATCATATCACTCTCATTTATTCTCTATATTATTAATTTAACTTACAAAATTTGTTGTAATATATTTTTAATAATAATTTAATTAATATATTTTATTTGAATAATATGAATATACATCGAATTTTATAAAAGCGTCTAAGAAAAAAATTGAATAATAATTAATAGCACATATTATGATATTACGAGACAATTAAAAATACAACACAATTAAAAGTGAAATAAAAAAAAATACAACTAAAAACAACATTGAAATCAACGGTTATGAAATATCCCCACCTATATATATCTATGTTGTACAAATTAAAAAAAAAAAAAGTCAGTTATTGTAACTGTTGAAAAAAAAAGGAAAAAAAAAGTTAAAATGTCTTTGAGTTTGAATATTTCCATCAACAGCACGTGGGCCCCACCGTCCCACGTCCTATCCCACCGGCGACTGCCAACCTCCCATCCTAGCCGTCTTCATCTTCACTGGCAACTGCCAACCTCCCACCACCCCCGACCCCAGACCACCACCGTCGCCGCCAGTCATCATGCCACCACCAATCACCATCCCAAAAATGCCACCCTTCTCTGTCTTCCCCACACTACTCTTTCTTCCCCCATTTTTTTGTCACGAATGGTTCGGAAAATACAATTCGAATACGTTAAAGAGTGTTCGAAAATGTATTTTCGAAATTATAAAAGGTATTCGAAAATCTAAATTTCAAACAAGGTTCAATACAATTTGTGTCGTTCAAAATTGATTTTTCAAACATTTCGCGTATGTTCGAAAAATCATTTTGGAACCTCCTTAGCTCAAATTATTTATTCTTTGTGGTACCCCTTTCAAATCTAGAGATTATTGGAGATTTGGAGATCGGAATAGCAACATTAATGTGAATTTTATTGTATTTACATTATCATTTCCTTCAAATATTGAATTCTTTAAATTTAATATTGTGAATTATTCATTTTAAACTATTTTTTAATTATATTTGTCAATTATCACTTTGTAGGAATTATTAAAACGCAATAGTTAATGGTTTTTTAAGTATTTATAGTTATTGATAATAATTAGATTAGACTACTATTTGTTTGTGTATCTAATTTATTTTATTTTTCTAACATATGTTTTTATTTCCTAATGTATAACATACAAATTAAAATGAAAGTTTAGATAATTATAATTCAATGTGTAATTGTTTTTAGTTATTGGTTTTTGAATGTTGATATGTATTTGGAATTATGACTTTATTGAAAAAATATTGACTCTTGACTTTATTATAAAATATTTCATATTATTTTTATATTATATGTTGGCCCCCCAGTGGTAAACTTGTGTTCGTCGCTGGCTACAAGTTACAGCTTAGAAAAATAGAACGAGGGGAATATAAGTTTACAAATTTACAACATAGAAAATAGAGATATATATAAAAGAAGAAAAAAAAGATTAGACTTGCACTTCAAAATAAAGTCCACGCCGATTTTTTTTATTTCCCCTTTAATTATAAGTTATAACCTTGTTTAATTCAAAAATTTATAAAATCACAATCTTATAATTAAATTACAATTATTAACAATGTTATAATTTACAATTGATGGAGGGAGAATTCGAAATTTAAAAAAAAAGAATCCGCCCAAAGTGAAACCGACGGTTTGTGCTTCACAAATCGCCAGTTACAACACCTCAGTCTGCCAACTTTTGTTTTCCACCATCAATTAAGATAATGTGGATCATGATCTTAGCCGTTGAAAAAAAAATTAAAAAAAGAGAAATTTACATTTTGATAACTACATTTTGGATATTTTTTCAAAATGACCCACTTTATTATTATTAGCAAAACAGTACTCACTTTTTTAAAATTTTTGCAAATATGATCTCGATTGAATTTTCAGCCTAGAATATCTACGTGTCATGCCCAATAAATTTATTTTATTTTTAGTTCATAATTGACATAGAACATCCAAACAATATTTTTTATTGGAGCAAAAAATCCACGCAAGAATTCCGGTGTGCCACGTAGATATTCTAGGTTGAAAATTTGAGCGAGGTCAGATTTGCAAAAAATTTTAAAAAGTGGGTATTGTTTTGCTAATAGTAATAAAATGGGTAATTTTTGAAAAAGTGTCTAAAATGTAGGTATCAAAGTGTAAATTTCCCTAAAAAAATAGTTAAACTGTGTGAATCGATGGTTACACAATTAACTACAAGCTTAATTTGAACCGGACCGTTTACTCAATAATTAATCGTAACTGGAACCATCGGTTTTGCTTTCATATGTGCACCTCTAATTGAGTTCACTTAAATATTCTTGTAAATTAAAATTGCCAATCGGCCAAATAAATACTCAAACTATATGACAAGTCCTATATAGATGTATGATCTATTTTTTGGCTTAAATACGCACTAAAACTATTTAAAAAGTACAACCGGTCTCATCAACTATTCAAAGCATATAAAATTCCATCTTTTCATTTAACATCGTTAGTTTTTTCTGTTAAATAAAATCTGTATAAGCTATTTGACCTAACGATGATTGATTCAAATGATAATTAAATGTAGTGTGGTATGATTAAAAAGCCCTTGTCAATGACTTTCTACTTATACTCTTAATTTATTAATCGGGTGTTGAATGATAGAATAATCACATAGGGAAACATCGATGACAAGGGCTTGTATTATGAATTATATTTTAAATCTTAATACGATTAGATGTTGGATTTTGAAATTAAAAGAGAGATTTGAAACTACATAATGTGAGTTATTTGGATGTGGTTTCATTTTGTTGATCATATTCATAGCTGATAGAATTGAGTTTGATACATTAATTATAATGGAAAAAACTAACTGTGCTCATCAATAATCATCATCTTCAGCGGCTCTGAATCAGCGTTCAAACGCTTTCTGGTAAGAGCTTCTTCCTTCATTCTTCAAATCTAATATATTTTCAAATTCTATCGAAAAAACAAGTTCAAAAACCCTTCACGCGGGAAAATTCAGCTGAATATTTTTTGAATTCCCACTGGGCTCAAAACGCAAACAGTTGGCGTGCGTGAACACAGATGTCGAGATTCGATTACCCGACGCTCCCCCGCCGCGACATCGTCGTGGTACTGGCGGACATCCAGATCGCCGCCGTGTCGGAGGCCGACCTCCGCCGCCCCAACTCCGACTTCATCTGCAAACTCTACACTCACATTCTCGTCCACATGGACATTCTCAAGTAACAAAAAAAAATATCTAGAACCCTAACCTAAATTCTGCATTTCTTGTTTTTTTTCAAGGTGTCCATATCGTTAATTGTTCATGAATCTCCAGGGACGATCAGGGGAATATGGAGTTCGAGGCGCTGCAGCATTTCGAAAACCCCGAGCACCATTCGCACGCGATTCAGATGATGAATTTGTCTCTCAAACTTCAACAGATTTTGGCGTCTATCAGATGCCCCAAACCCTTCACGCCCCAAGACTTGATAAAGCCTGACCCAGACCGCACCGAGCTCTTCCTCGGTGCCCTCCTCAATTTTCACCTCCATAGGTCAATATATTTTTGCAAAAACCGGTCTCTTTTCGTAATTCAATATTGATATAGTTGGTGGGAATTGGAATGGTGCGTGTTTTTCACTCATTATTTGTTCAGGCATGCGAAAATGGAGCAATTGAAGCCTCTTTTCGACGACCTGGAACGTTTTGAGGAGCAGAAGCTAGCCGCTGAAGCTAGAGTTGTGCAGGTGGGTTTCGAATCTGATGTTTGTATTGGAATTTTAACGGTGTGCTGCATTTATATGTTTATTATCTTTTTCGTTCCATCTCTCAGTTGAATGCGGAGATAGCAGAGCTTGAGGAGATGAGAGAGATGGAGTTTCCACTTGTCCAAGAAGTGAGCTTCAAAATCAAGGAACTGAAGCAAAATGTTGATGAACTCAACAAGCATCAAGCGACCTTGAGGACTAAGATTAAGCAAGTGAAGGAGAAATGCAAAGAAGTGGATGAGAAGGTCTGGCATCTTGCTTCGTGTTTCTCTTTATTGGAGTTAATGTTGTTTCTTTAATGTGGAGTGTTCCACTTAGTCATACATTTCTTTTTATGAGGATTGTGATCATCCATTAACAATACTACTGTTTCCTATATGATTTTTATGCTTCGAGTAAAGTGAGAAGCTAGATGTGGACATACTCAACCAGGATCCTTCTGATCCTATGCTTTTCTTATCAGATCTCTAGTGCAGAATTTAATCTGGTTCAAAGTGTCCAAGAAAATGCCAGTTTGCGTTCTAAAATCGTACAATCACCGGCCAAGCTTCAGGTAATATCTACTTTGTTTGCGGTCTATATCCGTAGAATTCTGATAACTTTAGAAGCTGCTTTGCATGATTTTTCATGGCACTGCTGTCAATGTGAAATGTAAGATAGGCTGCATATGAACTGATGGTGCTAAACTTCATACATATTTCTATTTTCAATTATATAGTCAGTCAGCTGAGGAGAATCACCGATCATGGTTTTTGGTATACTATTTAAGCAGAATAAATTAATATTTTCATACGGATCTTCATATGGGTCAGTAACAATGCAGGGGATGAATCATGTTGGGGACCACGTCACATAAGAATTTTATTTGTTTTCTAGGTGTCTATTAATGGTCTATCACTTTGATTTGTTGAAACAAGTCCTGTTATGTTTTGCTGTCTGATTCAACAATCAGCTTACTCATAAGAATTACATTTCTAACATCTTGTTTTCCAGATTAGTAAGTGTTATTTTGTGAGCAAAATAGGTGTACTCAGCTGTTCTACTTTAAGACTATGCGTGATCTTTATTGTCCCTGCCTTTTCATTGAAGTCTCTCCATTTTTCCAATTTGTGCATTGTTTTCTATAGAGTTTGTATGAGTTATATTTTTCGTACTTCAAAAGAGAAGCGAGAAGTTTTAAATATCCATCTGGTTCTGCATTTGTTACCTGCATAAGTTTCTCCGTATTAGGGATTTAGGGGTAGATTGATGATGTAAAGAACTGCATTGAAATTCTTAGATATCCTTACGTCTTCATACCCATTTCTTAAATTCATTTTCAAATGTTTCAGAGGGCTTTGGAGGAGAAAAAGTTGGCCTTAGCTGAGTCAAAAGATAAGGAACGAGCTGCAGCACAATCTTTTCAGGATAAGACGGCCAAGCTTGAGACCTTTACTAAGGTCTTCTGCATTAAGAACTTCTATGTTACAAATTTTATTCTCCCTTCATCATTTTCTGAAGAATTAGATTCAGACATGCAGTTCTTTTTGTGACATTATAGTAAATGCATATATCTACATATTACATAATGTTTATCATATGCAATGAGCTTGCTGAGATCTTCTTTTCTCGTCCTTAGGCTAAAAAGAAAATGACTAAACATCTTGGTCAGATGCAAGCTTTACAAGAGCAGGTATTTTTTTTTTGTTACTACATTACAATGATATGAACCTTACATGGAAGGCTTACATTACCCCAGCTGCCACCATATCTCTTTTTAAGTCTTTTTGAGGAACTTTTTTTTTGTCTGCTTCTTGCCTTTTGTTCTACTGGTCTACTTTGGAACATGTTAAAACAAGTATAGATGTAGTAGCTAATCGATGGTATGTTTTAAGTTGGATACATGAATTGTTATGGCCATATTACCAACAGGTAAGTTCTGTGAAGTCAATTGAGAAAGATGTGAAGGTCCTCAAAAGTAAGATTGGTGATGAAGAGTTCGCCATTAAAACTATGGAAGCAGAACATGTAGAATTGCTATCAAAAGGTGGGCTTAGGGTTAAATCCGTTTCATTTATTTATCATTTCTTCTTTGGTCTTACTCCTCATTTGATAATGCATTATGCAGTGGACCAGTTAAAAGATATAAAAAGGCAATTGGAGAAGGAGAGAGATATCCGCTACAAAGAAGCGGACAAAGAGTTCAATAATGTTGCATCTGAAGTCGAAGCAAAGAGGCGTGATTTAGAATTGAGGCAGAGAGAGGTGGAATCTGTGCTTGCTGAGGTAGTAATCATTTTTGGGCTTCACATTATGCATGAAATTATTAGTTCATCATTCTCCAAATGAAGCTTTCAAATTGATACTTCATCATTATACCGACAACATAAATAACATACAACAACGTAAATTTTTTTCTCTCTTTCATATACTAGGGGGTTTCACTTGGACCCATTTTTTTGATCTTTCGAGAAAAAGATTCATTCTCTTCATAATAAATATCCATTTGCTCTATTGATTCCTCTTGCATCTTGTTTCTGCTATAAAGATTATGTTATCTAGTTTCACATTTAACTTATGTCCATTTTCCAGGTGGAAGATATAAATTTAAAGAGAACAAATGTGAAGGAGGAAGCAAATGCTAAAATTAAAAAATTAGGCAGTAAAGCTGAAGAAATTGTGACAGAGGTACTTATTTTTAAGAGATGCTCTTAACTTTATCTAAATGATGTTCATGTTGTTAATGCAACCATGCAGCTTCTCTCTCTCTCTCTCTCTCTCTCTCTCTCTCTCTCTCTCTCTCTCTCTCTCTCTCTCACATTGGAATTGTGAATGTCTCTGCAGTTCAACAAGTATTCAAAATCAGTGAGTGACTTGCTAGCATTGAGTTCACAAGACCAAGAAGATGCTCGTGGAAGGATGATGGAGATGTATCAAGAATAGATCTTGATATATTATTTAGATTATATTTAAGATTTGATTATCTATTTAGATTGCATTATTATTAGGAATAATTAGAAATTTTATCTAAATTAGGTTTTATGTTTCTTGTCTTCCAAGTTTCTCTATATTATAAATAGATAGATCCATATTGTTATTAGGGGAGTTGAAGTTTTATAAAAAGTGTGATATTTAAATGCAATTCGGTATTCTTTCGAGAATAAACGATATTGTTCTCGTGTTCTTTTGGATATTCTCAGAATCAACGGATGATACACGCTTCTATCTGCATCAAAGGATCTAAATTATTGGACTTGTTCAAATATCTAATGTGTCAAACATCAACCTTATAAATCTTGAAATTTATTATGCGTTGCTATATTTTATGTTGGGCTTTCGATAAATTGGACGTTTAATTTGAATTGCTAGAGAGAAACAAAATGATGGAAACGTAGAAGATATATGTAAACAAAAAAGAGAAATGTCAATTGTTAGATTTTGTCTATTTGATAAAAAATTCAGGGGGGGAGAATTGCTAGAAAACAAATGAATTTGTAAAAGAGGAATTGAAACATAAAAAAGCATGAGCAATCCTTCAAACATGGGGTGATCATTCGGTTTATTTCGATCCAAAAATTATAAAATTAAATCGACCAAATTGAGAAATATTTAGGACCGAATCAAGGATGAAGACTGAATCGACTTCGGTTTGATTTTTCTATTTTTTTTCTATTTTAAATTGCTTGATTAACTGTGGAAATAATATAGCTTAAATTATAAATAAATTTCACAAATCTATAATTAACATCATAAATAAACCTTTATAACTAGTACATAAAACTAAACCAACAAATAACAATACAAACACACAAAATATCAAACAAATAACAATAAAAAATAATAAATTAAGAATAACTAAAAAGGCTCGGTCTATTTGGTCCGTTATCTGCTGGATCGGACCGCACTGGACTGAAGACCAAATTTTTATTAAAAGAAAAAAAATCGAATTGGACCGAAAAATAAAAAAGAACTGAACCTAATGGACCGAAATTTGTTCGGCTCAATTCGATTTTCAGTTTTTTTGGTTTTTTGCTCACCCCAACTTCAACATATGTAGTATGACTTGATCTATTTTATTTTGAATTTAAACATAAATAAATAATTAATTAATAAAAAGGGTCTCATTTTGTGGAAGTGGAGTCAAATGGAAAGGGTTGATTACTCCTTCAGCGGCAGGCATATCCCACTACTGGTGATGCAATCAAATACGTTTTTTTTTTCTCTAATAATTTCTCATTCAAATTCAACTATCATATTATTAGCCATCAATTTTGATATGCCATAACAATTAACAACCCACTACTAATAGATCCGATCATGCAATTATTTAACACAGGTGTAGCTATTCTACGTAATCGAGGTAAAAATTTCATATTTGTCATTATTTAATACCGGTAAATAGCCATATTTAACTCATTTAATGTATTCACACAAGGTGTATAAAGTTATTCGATTATCTAATTAATATCCTTATTAATATGTGTACATTCATGTAGAAGGATGCTTATTCAGAAACGGAAAAAGTATTATAGATATAATAATATGTATATAACGGTATGGTGCACGTAAAATAGTTGTATACAAACAATTGTAATATCAAATTAATTACATATATATATATATAATGGAATAATTTGTTGTGAATTGACATCACAAAAAAAAGGGTGAATCCTTTTGTGGGTCAAAATTCAAATTAAAATATATATTCAATGGTCAAAATTCGTAAAATGGGTCAAAATTCAAATTAAAATATATATATTTAATGGCATATTTGTAATATTATTGATGTTTAATTGTGTATGGATCTGGATCTTAACCGTCTTACGGATATTTTAATATTTTAATCCATAAGACGAACTCACATAATACTTACTATTGGATAATAATAATAATAATAATAATAATAATAATAATAATAATAATAATAATAATCTCTCTCTCTCTCTCTCTCTCTCTCTCTCTCTCTCTCTCTCTCTCTCTCTCTCTCTCTCTCTCTCTCTCTCTCTCTCTCTCTCTCTCTCTCTCATCACCAAGACAGTGAAAAACAATAAAACATGGGAGATGAACACATCTTTTGTGGATTGGCTGACCCTTCAAAAGTCTTAAATCCAGCCTTTTGTTTGTATCATTTTACTATTTTTTTTTTGGTGGATGTCAAATTTGTCTTGACCTCTCCATTAGGTCAGAGTGTGAGTTTGTGGCTTAAATTGCACACTCTGTAAACGATGAGCCACGAACTAAAATTTTGGTTCAGGTTCACTAATTATTTATTCTAGAGAAGACAATTTGAATTGGGAAACATTAAAATTATTGACTAAATTTAAAGGAAAACATACTCACTCACTTCATCACAACTTGCCCGAAAGAAAGGAAAATATAATTGATCAAGCAATTTAAACTATTAAGATTTAAGATGGGCATTTTCGTGGTAGTTTAAATAATGGAGTCAATAATCAATAAACAAACATACACACACAAAAAAAAAAGAGATCAAACATAAGATTTTTGAAAAGTATTTTATTCTATCATATATATATATACATATATAGTGGTATATTTGAATAATATTGAACTAAAATATATATTATTAAAATTATAAGAAAATTTCATTGACTCGTGAATCATGCATAAAGTATTTTTGGTCTATATACCAAAAAAATTAATCTTGACACAAAGTATTTTTCGATCCGATGTGACCTCCCAAACTATTGAAAATGGTGCAATTCATCGCTCTTTAGATCCTCGTCGTTAACGTTTTAACAACGTCCAAGTGTGTAGGTTAATTAAATGTGCACAAGCTTTATGCTATAATTCCGACGAATTCTAATTATGATACTATGCAATGTGAGTATTGTTGGAAAACATACATCATGACTTTGTAACCTCAATTCATCGAATGGATGTTGAACTACAAAGTAATTGGATAGAAAAATCTCAAAGAGAAAAGCTTGCATGCGAAGATTGGATTAGAAATTACGATATCGATCGATTAATCAAACTCAGTTGTTGAAATTAATTTAAAGATGGATTTGAAATTCCGAAACGTGAGCCACGCGACCATATATAACGTTAATTTATCCTATTGATTTTTTATTTCGATCAAAGTCCGTTACTACCGAAGTGCATACTGGGTAAACTTTACCCCTGTATAATAGCATGCAAACTTGGCAAACCAGGTGTGACAGTTCACACTTAATGGTATTGCCGTATTGGTGGTGGAATTTAAACTTGAGACTTTTAACCTCAAGATAAAACAAGTACTGCACCAATACGCCATAAATCCCCAAGGAGACAATGCAACACAATTAATTCTGGAATAAACAATAAAATGCTTAATCATTTTGAGACATAGAGCTGTCAAATGGGCCGAGCCCATAGGCCGAATGTTATGAGATGGTTCCGCACAGTCCTGTTCGAAATTCAGGTAGAGCCGTACCCCCACGAGTTAAAAGCTTATTTTTTTCATATTTTTCACATGCGCCCTAGCCCATTTGGGGCAATGTATTTTTTTGGGCCGAGTCGGCCTGAAAATATTTTGGATTTATATAATCGTAACCAAGTCCGGCTCAAAATTAAGCTGAGTGGTTTTGATTTTGATACCAGTGCATGTATACATAGCATCTATTAAAGTAAAAAAGTGAGAAAAATTTGAGTGCAATTTGAAGGTAGTAGCCTATTTAGGTAATAATACACAAGTGATCACGTATCATGGAGACTAGGCTTCCTTACTATAATTAATGGTATTATTAATTTATTACTACCACGTCTAAATTAGTTGCAAACGTTACCCAACCAAAATAAACCTCCTCCCACTTAGTTTTGCCGGACTTATATATATATATATATATATATATATATATGTATTTGATAAAAACTTTGTGCAACATTTCGAGCTACATGGTTAAATTTAGTATTTTTTTTCATTTATTTTAATCGATTTCAATTTCCTTATGTGTTTTAAAAATCTAACTAAAAGACAAGAAATTGAAATCGATTAAAAAAATAAAAAAAAAAATCGTGTAGCATGAAATGTTGCATAAAGTATAATGGATAATTTGAACATAAATAATTCTAAATTCATGGGTACAACTTGTGATGCACAATCTTCACCACTCACCTCCCGCCACGTGGCCTTTCTGGAAAGTCAACCCCATGCGGCTTACACTCTTTCTAGTGGGTTTGACCATCTCTTTCCTCATATCACAAAAAATCATGTTTTTGACCACTATAAATTAAAACACACATATACATACATACACACATACATACATACATACATACATACATATGCATATACTTTCTCTGTAAATTCATCATATTTATTGTTTTAAAATTTTAATCTATAATTAATAATTAATATACTCTTTCCTTCCATATCAAATAAAATCTTATTTCCTTATATTTTCTTAAAATATTAGCAAAATCTTCTCTCTCCATATATTTATAGGGTTAATTTTAGGAAAAAATGAGTGAAAATATCTAAAACGTTAAGCTTGGGAGAAAATGGGTGAAAATATCTAAAACAACAAATATTTTAACACAAAAATAAAACTCTAAAACAACAAATATTATGAAACGGAAGGAGCATATATATATATATATATATCATAATGTGAGGACTGAGATGAAAATTAATTAAAACTACTAGAATATTCTTATTTCTTGAATTTTTCTTGTTTCCTTTTTTGTTTATTAATTTTCCAATTTTCAATTCAAAGCTGCCCATAAATTAGCTAGCCGCTTTCTCTTACCATTTTATCATCTTATGATTAGAGTCTGTCTAGAGCTGCATAATTCATTCATTCTATAAATACTTAATTTCCCCTCATTTAAAATTAACCAAAAAAAATTTATTAATTTTCCAAATTAAATTACCTAAATTAATGGATGAAGAAATTGACATACCTGAATATTTCCTCTGCCCCATCTCTCTCCAGATCATGAGAGACCCCGTCACCACCGTCACCGGCATCACCTACGACCGCGAAAGCATCCAGCAATGGCTCTCCACCACCGCCGCCGCTTGCCCCGTCACCAAGCAGCCGCTGCCTCCGACCTCCGGCCTCACCCCCAACCACATGCTCCGCCGCCTCATCCAGGCATGGTGCATTGCAAACCCTAGCAGCGGCGTCGATCGAATCCCCACCCCCAAATCTCCCCTCCAGAGATCTCTAGTCCTCAGAATAATCCGCGACGTCAATCGGAGAGGCGCCGACGCTGATCCTCAGCTGCAGATGAGCGCTCTCAGGAAACTGGACGAGCTCGCGGCGGAGGGCGGCGACAGGAACCACCACTGCATGGCGGAGGCCGGCGTCGCCAAGGCGATGGTCTCCTTCGTCGTGCGACGCTTCAAGGGAGGCAGCGCTTTAGGGATCGATGAAGCGTTGAGAATTCTCAAGCTGACGTGGACTCCATCGCCGGAAAACAAACTCGTTGTTATGGATAATTCCGATCTAATCCAATCTGTGTTATGGATTTTGAAGATCGAGATCGGGAATTCCGCCAAAACAAATGCAACCACGGCGTTGAAAATCATCGCGGAAGTATCGAGCTCCGGTTTCATGGAGAAACTGGAGCTCGATTTCTTCGAGCAAGTTGTGAAAATCATGAAGGATATGAAATCTCCGCAGGCGGCGGTGAGGGCGGCGCTGCACGTGCTGATACAGGCGTGCGCGTCGGGGCGGAACAGAGCGATGATCGTGGAGACCGGGGCGGTGGCGGAGCTGATCGAGATGGAGCTGAGCAACCAGGAGAAGAAGGCGACGGAGCTGAGGTTCTGCCTGCTGGCGCAGCTGTGCTCGTGCGCCGACGGGCGGCAGCAGCTGCTGAAGCACGCCGGGGGGATAGCGGTGGTGGCGAAGAGGCTGTTGAGGAACTCGCCGGCGACGGACGACCGGGCGCTGTGCGTGATGGAGTCGATCGCGCGGTTCGCCGCCGCGCCGGAGGTGGTGAAGGAGATGCTGAGGGTGGGGGCGGTGTCGAAGCTGTGCATGGTGTTGCAGGCCGATTGCGCCGACTACTTGAAGAAGAAAGCGCGGGAGATTTTGAGGCTGCATTCCGGCGATTGGAGCAATTCGCCATGTATACAAGTTTATCTTCTAACCAGGAACCCTAGATAGTATATTTTTCGAGTAAATTTCGATTTTGGTCTGAAAGACATATCTTAGTCCGCTTTTGGTCTCATAGGTTTATGGGTTTCGAATTTGATCTCACGGTTTTAAAGCCAAAAACGGGAGCAAAATGGAAATTTACACAGTTTGGAACCAAAACGATAGTATGAAGACCAAAAACGGATTAATGCATGTCCCGTGAGACCAAAATCAAAATTTACTCCATATTTTTCATTTTATCTTAATTCAATTAAACAAAAAAAAAATCAGGTTAATTATACTTTAGTACCTAGCGTTTTGGGTCGATAATACTTTTATCCAAATGTTTCAAAAATTATGTATATATTGATAATGACGTAACGCTTAATTTGCATATATATATATATATATATATATATATGTGTGATTTAATTAACAAATCTAGGACGTGAGTAAAATTCAGACAATCGTAAATCTGACGTACGTGGCTTGATTATGGCAAGCCGTGATGCATGCTAGCTGAAAATTATTTGCTCGATCACGTCCTAAATTTGTTATATTATGCAAATATTGAATATTTATATGTAGTTTTTAAAATACTGAAACAAAATGTGTTAACTATCGAAATATTGAGCACTGAAGTGGAATTAAATATTTTATTTTATTTTATTTCCCCTGACATTATCAAATTTATTATTTTTCAATTTCAATTTCTTGTGATATAGTTTAATTTTACAATGTTAATTATGATTTCATTCTACCGAATTATAATTTTTTATAGTTATTTTTAGTGTTTAAATTTAAGTTTTTAGTTAATAATTGAGTATTATGGCTGATTATTTCAAATATATATATATATATATATATATATATATATATATATATATTTTAAATTTAAATTTTTATTGATAAATGCTGACTAATATTTATAATAAATATTATTAAAATTATAAATTTAATAGTAGAACCCAAAAAGTACCGGAGCAAATGATCTCAAGCAAAGAAAAAAAATTACTCCCTCCGTCCCATAATTATAGTCCATTATTCCTTTTTGGGATGTCCCAAAATTATAGTCCTATTCTAAATTGGGATTGTATTTAAATATTCTTTTACAAATATAACCCTATTTAATATAGTATGAATGCAATTAATATAGTAAAAAATAAGGGCAATATAGGATAATTATTGTAAATTGTATATTTCCAATACATATTAAATATGATTTCTTAATCTGTGTGAAAAGGGGGAAGTGGACTATAATTATGGGACGGAGGGAGTACCACATTTAAACAAATTTACAATTTAAACACATCTTTCAAAATGTTGAAATAATAATTAAATTATCTATTAATTATTAGCAAAATAGACCCCTAAAAAATTCATGGATCGAAATTGTGACTTTGACAATATTGAAGCTAGCCGTCAATAACAATCTGGTCTAACATCTCATTTTATTACTTGTTTGACTCTTCATTTATGATTTTCCGCTGAATTGGACTTTCAAAATTGAATTATTATACTTCCTTTGTGAGTTGGAATTAGTTTGCTTGATGATCATGTTGAATAAAAAAAATAGAGGAGAATTATCGATTTAGGATCTGAAAGATGAAAACTTTTAATTTAGGACTCGAAAGATGAAAACTCTCAATCCAGAACTTCAAAAATCACGAATTTTGATTTTCATTTTATTTTTTAATTAATTTTATATTAATTTTCAATGAAAATTCCTTTATTAATTATATATTAAATCTAATAATTTTTTTAAATTAATTAAAAAATAAAAAAAAATCAAAATTCGTGATTTTTGAGGTTCTGGATGGTTGGATTGAGAATTTTCATCTTCCGAGTCTTAAATTGAGAGTTTTCATCTTTCAGGTCCTGAATCGATAGAATACCCATCTTTCAAGTCCTGAATTGATAATTCTCCAAAAATAAATAATTCATGTTTCATTAATTAGAGTTGTTTCATGCATGTTTAATTAATTTGATAATAATATGATCGTATTAGTCGGTTCAGTTTAACTGCGAACCGAACATAATTTTGGTCCGATTACTCTTTTTCTTGAAACGGTTCAATCGGTCATATAAATTGAGTGGTTCAATTTTTAGTACCAACAAAATTAACCTCTCCTCCACTCACCGAAATGGGATCACTTGTGACATTTCTTGTACTGATCCTTTTTTTTAAAACAAAAAATATATATTTTTATTTTTTTATTTAAATTTTCTATTTATGGTTCACCCTTCCCCAATTAGGTATTAAAAAAAACTAAAAAAAAAAATTAGTTATAGAACATGAAATAAAGTACATATAGGCATATATAGGAGATCTGATTTGCCACTCACCATGGGATTAAGTTAACGTGCCTACTGATGATGTGGTGATGCCACGCACCACACTTTAATTTTATAAAAATTATTGTGTTTGACCCCATTACCTTATATAAATAAATAAATATCTCAACAACTATAATTTAGAGTGTCTTGAGTTAGATCTCACACTGCTCTAAACTCGAATTTTAAAACTTATCCGAGTTTTTTTTTTTATTTTTAAAAAATTATCTAATATAATTGTAGTGGTCATTTTTCGTCAGCTCACTACGCTGGTCCATGGAGGTTAAACGTTGTCATTTAGCCGAGCAATTTCATAAAGATCGGGTAATTTGAATTATTTTGAATAAGACATCCGCATTACATGGAAGGGTTGACGTGATCAAACGAATGAGATCATGCTTCAACCGCTCTCGTAATTTGCATAAACCCTAACCGCTACCTCTGTCTATAAAAGGATACTTCCCTCTTCATTTGACGACTACGCGGAAATACCCACAAGCTTCATACCATACCCCAAGAGCACTGAGTTCACGATTTTCTGAATTATTAATTCCACTCAGGCGATTCAACATCCGGGCTTCTTTCCTACATTTTTTCCAAATTTGAACGACGTTCCCTCGATTTCTAGTCACATTTTGGCTTAATTATTCAATTAGTTCATATCTTATCGCTTTCTAGTTTCTACCATTTTTCTTTTCCTAACTTGAGTGTCGGAGGCCCAACGATCGTCACCCCCCAATGTCTTTGGCTCTTACGTTTTTTCTGATTTTGTTTCACAGATTGACCGCTACTTCGGACTGATACAATTAATTGCAGATTTTCGGATCTATAATAATGTTGTTGCTTTAAATTAAAATTTTAATTGACATGCACCATGCAAAAAAAAAAATCGATATAAAGCCTTTACATTCATGCATCAATGAGGTTCAATTTGAAACCATATAACTGCATAATTTTTTTTAAACCAGGATTTAAATACCCAACCAATTATTATATTTTTATTTCTTAAATTTCTACTTCATAAATAATATTCACCGATAAAAAAAAAAGTAACTAAACATTCTTAAATCCACGTAAAATTATGGGAAAAATAAATTTTCTGCTCACCGAAAATCAATTTTGAGAAAAATAAAAATATTACGAATATCTATTACAAATATAAATTATTTAATTCTTTCAAAATTAAATATCATACCCACTAAAAGTCCGAATAAAATAAGACACGACTCAATTTTATTATGGGCTTTGACAATTTAGTCCTCAAATTCTTGAAAGTCCATTATCGTCTTGGGCCGAAAATTTAAAAGGCAAAAACCAAAACCAAAACCCCAGCAGAAATTTGCAGAAAAACCCTCAAAAATCTCCGGCAGCACAGCGGAGACGGCGACGGCGGAAGTTTTGAGAATTGAAGAGTAAATTGCGTCTGCGAATTGGAATTGGCATTAGTTTGTTGTTTAAATGGAGCAGCGGCTGGCCAATTCATGGCGTATGACCGTCAACGAGAAGAAGTTCATACAAACGGCGCTGCTGTCTGACCTCCGAACAGACGGCCGAGGCCCCTTCGATTACCGGAATCTAACTATCCAGTTTGGTAGGTAAGATATTCTCTCACCATTTGTTTTTCAGTAATTTCTGAGGAGGAAAACAACAGCATTGTGGAGGTGGAGGGTTTGTTGGGATTCCATTTTTTACCTATTATTATGTATGTAGAGGAACATCAAAGAACGTAGTGAATGCTTTGTGCGAATTAGTTTTTTCAAGTTGTTTTTTTTTGTGCTCAATATTTAGTGCATTTAATTGGATGCTTTAATGTTTCAGCATTGCCAATCCATTTTCTTTTAATTCATGCTCTTTGATTTTAATTTGGATGATGCTCGTGATTTAGGGATAATTGTTGTGAATTTTTTTGGTGTGTGAACAGTGAAGATGGCTCATCAGAAGTGCTGCTGGGCCAGACTCGTGTGATGGGGTTTGTAACTTCACAGCTAGTGCAACCTTACCGTGACCGCCCTAACGAAGGAAGTCTTTCCATATTTTGTGAGTTCTCTCCGATGGCGGATCCTTCCTTCGAAGTTGGTCGTCCTGGGGAATTTGCTGTGGAGTTGGGACGCATAGTTGATCGGGGGCTAAGGTAATATATAACTCAGCAATCAGCATTTGTTTATTCAATAGCTTTTGTTTCTGGGACAAGGTTGTGTTTGTGTAGTTGAATACTTGAAGTTAATTGTTTGGAGTAATGTCATAAATACTAGCAAGTAGCTGGAAATTTGGTCATGCTGAATCATAAATAGTGCTTTCCAGGGAAAGTAGGGCTGTCGACACAGAATCACTTTGTGTTGTTGCAGGGAAATGGGTGTGGTCAGTTCGTGTCGATCTTCATATTCTAGACAATGGCGGGTAAGTTGTGCATATATGTCTTCAATTCCAAATAGATGATCCACGTGCTTCAGATGGTTGTCATAGACAATCTTATTGACATCTCTCTTTTCCTTTGAAAATAGGAATCTTGTTGATGTTGCGAATATTGCAGCCTTGGCTGCTCTCTTGACATTCAGAAGGCCAGAGTGCACATTGGGAGGAGACGATGGTCAGGAAGTTATAATGCATCCACCAGAAGTGAGTTAGATATTTTGATTCTTATGCAACTTGTTTTACCTTCTACTATTTTGCAATCTATGAAGACTCTTGGATTGTAAGGATTCTCAGATAATTAATTCTTATCCTGCTAAATAAAATGCTTCTGCTGTGTAGTATGTGTTATGTGTACTTAAAGCCATTGCAAGCATAATTATGTTTTTAATTCAATAGCTTTCTCACCTTGCCTCGCTTACCAACATGAGGAGGTTTTGGTTGGCGCTAGACTGCTTATTTCATGAAGCAGCTATGTCTAGAAAGTTGGATATTGAGCTTCATTTTCTCTTCTTTTTGCTGCTATGGCAGGTCAGGGAACCATTACCATTGATTGTACACCATCTCCCTGTAGCAGTAACATTTGCATTTATTGGTGATGAGAGCACAGTGGTAAGCATATCATAAACAGGAGTCTTTTTGGTTCACTTCACATGTTTGATATCTCTTATTTGAGTAATTACATTTCTGATACACTATTCCTGCTTGTAACATATTCTGCTAGGTGATTGACCCATCTCATTTTGAAGAAGCCGTTATGGGTGGAAAACTGACAGCTACTTTGAACACAAATGGTGATGTCTGTGCTATTCAAAAAGCTGGAGGAGTAGGTGTGATGCAAAGCGTTGTTATGCAGTGCTTGCGGATTGCATCCGTGAAGGCTGCTGATATCACTGGAAAAATTAAGAAAGCTGTCAGTATTCATGCATGATTCTATTTTGAGAAGTTGCTTGCACTTGATTTACTTGTTTCCATCTCAAATACTTTTGCTTTTGGGTTGTGTGTGTGTGTGTGTATACTGCCTCTTATTACATTTAAAATGTTGGATATTTTCTATTTAAGTGAAATGATATTTGCAACTATTTATCGTTTCTGCAGGTTGAATCGTATAATACAAGAAGAGCTTTGAAAAAAATCAAAAGGCACCCTGATTCTGTTGATGTCAGTAATATATCAAAGGACATGGAGAAATCTAAACTGAAAATAGAGTGTACAAGTACGAGTCAAAATGATGACATGGAAATTGAGCGCCAGTCGTCGAAGAAAGATGAAAGCAGTTTGAGAGATAGCAAACCTAAAGCTGTCATTGGTGGACCATCTAGTTGGTAAATATTTGTTCTAAGTTTCCTGATCTTTGTCAGTGAGTCAAAATTTATGTTACAACAAAAGCCATTTTTTAAGTTCAGTCTATTACATGTATTATTATATGAGTTTTGAGTGAGTGAGCTAATTATATACAAATATGAGCATGTATTCACTTCACGATGAACTGTAATATTATGCCTGCACATGGACTTTTTTTTCTTGTGAACATAGGGCTGTAAAATTGTTGAATTAGTTAACATGTAGTCCAATTTATAGCTGCTGCTCTTAGGGAATCTATAGATTCAAGCCTCCAACATATATCACCCTACGCTTGGTTTGAATTATTATCATCGATTTCTTCTTGATGCTCGGTATGCTATTTTTCCTTGCAGGGATCCATATTCAAAGGGTGTCGATGCTGATGAATTGAAAGCATCTCTGGCTTCACAAGGTATTTTATTAGTAGTTCCGTCATCTGTGTGCATGTTTTCTTTGGACCAGCGACCACAAAGGGGCATGTTTTTATGAATATGCACAGATGTTCGGAGATTTCATCAAAGTTCATGTCTTAGATGAATTACCTATTTTCTTATTATTATAATTTCTTGATATAGAAGTTAGACTAGGCACCACCATTTATAGTTTTTGAATCGGGCCTAAGATAGCTTGCCTCAAATATACTCGTATTCCAAGACATCAGTCTTGGTTTTCTCATTCTTAATGGCTATTCATAGCATGAGCCCGCACTTGGATATATTGTTATCATTTCTTCCTCGTATATTGCAGTATTCTTCTTTTTATCAACCCAGCGACGTCCACTTAAGACGGTTTTCTTGAATGTTGGTCAACCTAGCAACCTAGACCTAGTTTGACACTTCGTTGTTGAATCCTTGTTTGTAGATTAGATCAAGATATGTAAATGATGTCATGTGTTTGTAGGTGTAGCAACTCCCAATGAGAAGATGGATGTAGCGCCATCTCCTGATGTAGTGCCGCCGGAGAATCGACAATCGAATGTGAAGGATGAATCCCTTACAGATGCAGATCCATCACCTTTACCTAGAGCTGGAGAAGAGACCAACAAGGCCAAGACATTATTGGATGCTGTGAAACCCAAACATAAAAGAAAGAAGAAGAAGAACTTGTCGAATTCTGATGGCAGTTAAATAACGGTCGCGACGAGACTTTTCGAAGATCGTTGTCATGAAAAGGTTCCCTCAAGACACATTAATGGTGCAAATATCCAGAAACAAGGCTTGTCAATGGTTTTTCCCTTGGCTTGGGCTGCTAATTCTGTGATAAGCTGTTGTTGAATTATCTGATAGCATAGCTTATTTGAAGTTAGGGAGTTGATGTGGTCATGTATGCCCCTTCCAAAAATTCAAGAATTCACTGTATTTGCATAGGTTAGGCAAGGCATTCCCCACTGAATCTGGGGGTATATGTCTTTTCATCAAATTTCAGGAGCTCAAATCATTTCTATTACCTTCGTACTTTTGTTTTATAACTATAGAGTTGTCAATTGGGCCGATCTGGGCCTATCGGACTGCCACAAAACCCGAGCTTGCTTAAAAAGCGGGGTTTTCAGGCCACCTGCGGGTTCACGTCTAAATTTTATGGTAACTAGAAAATTTATCTATATCATTTGAGAGAGAATAATATCGTCAATATATTAGTAGACAAAAAATAATATTATACATGAAACATCACTTGAAAATATGAGATTATGTGTATTTTAATTAAAAATTTCAATAGTACTCACTCGGGCGACATGAACTCTACTGTATGTGTGGATACACACAATCTTACCCATTCCAATTTTGCAAATATCTTATGTTGGCATAAACTATGATAGCTAGGTTGTAATTCAAGAGACTACAATTTATCTATCTATACATATATTAAGGCAAAATCGCAGGGGCAAAATTGGCATAAGAAATGTTAGTCAAAACTTGAATAGAAAACAAATTGTTTACCAAAAGATACACGAAGGCATGTTTGTGGTGTAGTTGGTTGTTCGTGTGTGCGTAAAATGTCTGTATCTTTTTATATATTTTTTTCATTCATAATATATTTTTCATCTTTTAGATTTTCTTTCATTCATATTATATTTTTCCTTTCTTATTGTTGTTTTAAATGTCCAGGTGGTTCAACTTATCCACATCAAACGATTTAACTCCAACTTTTTGTAACTCCTACAATTAAATCTTATTTTTCATTATTTATGGAATTCAATTGATTAAGCTCCACACTTTTCAACTCCTTCAGTTAAATAAATTCAACACCAATTTTTTTCAACTCCTACAATTAAATCCATTTACTTGAAACTCTTTTCAACTTCTGTAATTACATTGATTCAACCATCGCTCTTGATTTCTACTTCATATAAAATGGAGCAAATACTCTAATTTTCATTCACAATAACCATTACTGTTTTTAGGGAAAAAGTCCAAAAAATAAAAATGCAAAAAAGTCACCCTTCGCCTCCCTTTCATCGATCAAAAACCAATGTACCTTTTGAAAACGACAGTGTTGCAGTTCGAAAATGAGGCAGCACCGACGAAAAAGAAGACTGTTTGAAGGTTGGAGCCGTGGTGGTATATTGTCGTCTGTCTCCAATGGAGAGAAATTGAATGAGAGAGAGAGAGAGAGAGAGAGATTATGGGGCTGATGGGAGAGAACAACTTTTTTTTTCTGTAGGGTTTGGGTTGGGCCCACTTTTCAGCATTATACATAATTTTGAGTCTATGTAGTTTCTATCCAAACATTATGTATTGAAATGTTTTACTACATTTTTGTGTTTTGTGGCAGTATTAGTATTTTACAATAAAATTATTGTAATAGTTGTCTTAAATTATTAGGAACAATTGAGAAATACCATAAGTTTGGGTCAGGCGAATGTATATATATATGTTTGTATGTTGATTGGGTCATGTTAATTAGATAGTGTTATGATCTTATAATTGATCCATTATAATATGTACATTAAAGTTGTCAATTACTTTCTATGTGCTTTTTAACTTTCTATTTAATTATTTTTCAATTTTTTTATTGTTTATAGTTTTTATTTTATTAAATTAATTAATTTTATTTATCCTAGATAAACATGTGATTTAACAATTTGATTTATGAAATTTATCATAATAACTTATTAAGTTTGATTTCCAATTAAAATTAATATCTATATAACTCATATCTATAACAAATTTAATTATAAATGATTTAGAATATATATATATATATATAATGATTGATGTTTTTCCTTTTAGTATTTCAAATATTATAAAATAAAATAGTACCAAGCATCGCGCGGGAGACATACTAGTTGATATTATTACAAATACATTTTTCGTTTATATATTATTATTATTATAAAACAAAATGAGCATTTATAAATATTTATTCTTTTAAATTATATATTAATTGCAATCAAACGTTTGGACAGGGTAGTTCATTAATAAACACCAGTACTTACTCTAGCTGTATATGATTAACGTTAATGAACAAGTGTAGAATTAAATAAAACACAAGAAATTGATGATTGAATAAAACAAATATATAATATATTTATTGTGCATTAGGGAATGCAACATAGATTTCATCCACAAAAACATTTCTGGTTTGATTTAAAACCAATAGCAAAAATTCACTCTCTAATTAATTATTTAAAAACACTATTATTGTTTAAACTTGAATTATTTCTTGCAAGACTCACTAGACTTATAAAAGGGTGCATTTTTATGTGTGACCACTGACTTTTTTGTCGATATATTATTATATTTATTTTTGTTTTATTATAACATGTGAGGACACGTGAATTCACAACGATGTGTAATATTTTCGAATTAGGATGGGAAATTACACAGAAACTTTACATACTAGTTTTTTTTTAACATAAATTTTATATTGTTACACCAAAAATATAAATTTATCACATTTTATAAATTTAACAACGACTTTAATTTTGATGAAATGAAAACAAACCAAGATTCTTTCCAAACTCAAAAGCTCAAGAAATGCACGTGGAATTTTCTATTACACTCTTTGTGTTACACTCCGTATTACAATTTCAAATTATGAGTTTTTTTTTGTATTTTTTTCTTTAATTTTTTTTTGTGATTTAGTTTAATTTTATAATTATTTTTAGGGTTCACCCCCACCCAAATAGGGTAAATAATTATTTTTTTAATATTTAGTATTCGATTTTCAATTAATAATTCATTATTATGGTTGATTTTTCTTAAAACTATGTTTTATAAGTTTTTAATTCAATATTTTTGTTGATAAATGATGACTATGATTATTTATGTTATAATTAATTTTTATTATATAATAAATATTATTAAAATCATAAACTTGATAATGAAAGATGGAGTGAAATACAAAAAAAAAATGTAACATGAATTTTTTTCCCTGAGAAATGAGACTTCATACGTATTTTACAATGAATGCTCAATTAATGCATGGGGTATGGGGAATTTTGCCCACAATAAGCATATCGAATCTAATTATATTCGGTGTTCCATTATTAAATTATTAGTTTCATAATAATTAATTCTAGTCGAAACCCTATAATATTTCTTCACAATTAGAATGACTATTTCATCTATTGTATTTTTATACAAATAGAGGGTAAGAAAACTCTATGGAATGGCGGTGGTTTAATTCGACGGTGTTTAAAAAGGATATATAGAAATTAACACACAATCTTAATCATTTTGAAAATACTGGTGAGATTGAAGGTCCTAATCGAAAATATAGAGCTAAAAACATTCATAGTTGCAGGAGTCGTGGCAATTCTAGTTACAGTGATGTTGGTCGTTTATTTGACACTAAAAACATTCAAAATTTCATTTCTGATGATACTTTTTTAATCGGGGATAGTAGATGAGACTATTATTCTATCTATTTCGATATCAATTTTTTGAGTTTTTCTCTAATTTCGTCCATTTTTTTTTTTTATTAAATGTGTCATTAAACAAACCAATCAATTTTCGAGATGTCTGAATAACACTAGAGAGCCGATGTTGTATATGCTATATAATTATTATATAAATATAATATCCCCCTACCCCTTAAGTATTAATATTTTTGGACATTTGATTTATTAATATCTAAGTATGGTTCATATGAATTTTTAAATTGATGTAGTGAGAGGCCCAAAATAATATAATGCTAAATAAATAATTTTATTTAAAAATTCGAAAGTATTTTCATTTTATTTATATTGCTGCTTTACTACTTGTGTAAGTTCATTTTATTGTTATATTTCCCCTTATTTATTCTTATTAATATTTTAAGTTTATTTCATTATATTTTAGGTATTTTTTTATATTTATGAATTTGAAAATGAATGCTTCAAGACTTTAATGTTATGATTTTATTTATGTTTTATGATTTCTTAATTTACCTAAAATATAATAGTGTGTCATTATGCTCAAATTGTGCATTTAAGTTATTTTTTTATTAATTTTTGTTGGAGTTTTGCAATAAGTTTAAGTTAAGATTTTACATTCCCCAATGTATATTGAGAAATAAATTGTTGAGACTTTTAATGTCGAGTCAGTCATAGATGAATTTAAAATTATAAAAAAACGTTAAGTACGGCTTATGATGCCAAAATTTTAAATAAATATAGTTCTATTTTAATTGAGATAAGTAGTTACGTGTAGGTAGATAAATATATATATATATATATATATATATATATATATATATATATGTGTGTGTGTGTGTGTGTGGGTTGCGCACACGCATTATAACTGTTTTTCGCTCCTCCAAATCAAAATTTATGCGTCTGTCCCTGTACGTATGATACTCCTCTTAATTTGTCACTACACATAACTACAAGTGTGTACGTACGTAAGTAGTTAATTAATGTTTTATCGAACAATTTCCTCATAAATCAAGAAAAGGAGCCCATAAACCACCGATCATTCATCTAAAATTCTCAATATGCAGAGTGCGCACCACGGTAGCGGCTGCGGGTTACCCTCGACATTAAAAAAAAAAATCTCAATATGCAAATCCAAATTCATAGGGAATTATTATTGTTCACGTGCATGGCTACACACGTTACGTTATTACACATAGAATATTTCGTCAGAATAAAAATTGAGGCGTATTATAACTGTATTATAATTGCAAAACGATCTTATTTATAATTTTTAATGGAAATAAACCCATTGATTAATAATTAATGACCTTTAATTTGCAAACTCGTGTCCTTTGGCAGATACAACTGTCTCAACGTTGAGTTAATTTGCCTTTACTTTTCCACCCACAATTCTCTTGGTTTCATAAATTTGTAATTAATTAAACTTCAAGGGTGTGTGTATACACACAAAAAAATGCATCAATTTCTTACAAAATATAATTTGTCTATTATATCCATAATTGATATGATGTACATTTAATTTAGAAAGTAAAAAATAATATAATATATTAAATATAATTATGTCCACCCCTTAATTCTTACAAAATATAATATACATGTTATATCCATGAATACTCAATTTAAGAGTAAAAAAGAAATATAATATATTATAAATAAATATTTTAAAATACTTTATTCGTTTTCATTTAAATGTCATTTTGGATCAATGCACACAAATTAATAAGTTAATTAAATTACCTAATACACTCTTCTGTGAATACATTAAATAAGTTAAATATAGATGTTTACATGTGAGTAAATTATATTTTTGATCCCGTAAGAATAGAGTCCAAACACTTTTAGTCCCAAAATGTACAATTTTGGTCCCAAATTAATTTTTTCGATAATTTTGGTTCTACGGTTATATTTCAACACTTTTGGTCACAGAAACTAATGCATTATACTTCATACCCGTTAAGTACCTATTTTGAATTGAAATTTTCACTGCATTCCTCCTATTTTGGTAATATTTTGGCTCCAAAATCATCAACAAAATAGGTAATATTTTGGCTCCAAAATAGGTACTTAACAGATGTTATGTATTGTCCGTTAGCTTTTGGGACCAAAATTGTTGAAATATAAACTGTGGGGCCAAAAGTGTCGAAAAAATTACAAAGAGACCAAAATTATATATTTTGTGACTAAAAGTATTTTGACTTTATTCTAACGGGATTAAAAGCGTAATTTACTCTTTAAAACGTATTAAATGACGGTAAATGTGAGAAAAAATGTGAATTTTCTATTTTAAAATTATAGAATGACACTTGTTCTTTAAACAAAATTAAAATGCTAAATGGACATTTATCGAGAAACCGAGGGAGTACAACGTATTACATTTATTTCAATAGCTAGCTAGTATACACATTTGTGTGTGTAAACATATGCAAAAATGAGGTGATGATCAACTAAAATTCCCATCACCATGATCTTCAAATCCAATACTAATCATTTCCCAAAAAAAAACAAAAAAGTTGAATAAATTAAGATGGATAATAAGAAATCAAATGAGGTGGAATGCATGAACAATTTCTACCCTTCCAAACCCTAGCATGCAATCTCAATATTTCTCTAACCCTCTCTCTTGTTTTCTCTCTCATCCCTTCAATTTGCAGCACCAAACACAGCTTCCTCACCACCCCCAATTCCCCCATCTCCTCAAGAACCCTAGAATTCGCAGAATACCTCGATATCAACCCGATAATCCTCACACCTCGATCGCTCGCCACGGCCGAAACCCTAAGAATTTTCTTCGAAACCACCGCCAATCCAGCTCCATGCCCCACCAGCTCCGCCCGCCCCTCGGCGCAGCCGCACAGCTGATCCAACGCCGTCAGCGCCAGCTCGCACCCCCTCCTCTCGGTCTCCTCCAGAAGCAGCTCCACCAGCGCCGCCACCGCGCCGGCTTTCGCCGCCTTGACCCGGTTCCTCCCCCACGGGCAGAGCTCCACCAGCAGCTTCACCGCGGTCCTAGCCGAGATTCCATCCCGCAACGCTCGGACCGTCTCGGTGAATATCTCCGGCCTCGACCCGATCAGATCGACCGGGTCGGCCACGGCGAACGCCGATTTCAGCAGCGCCATTGCGCCGCCGCGATTTTGAGGGTCTCCGTTTCGTAGTTGTTGGATCAGCGCGTCTATGATGATTGATCCGTCGTTGTGTGAGAAGAATGATTTTAGATCGGAATCTGAGAGCTCCATTTCTTGCAGAGCGCTCAATGCCTCGTCCCTCAACGCTCCGTCGTCCTCGGAGTAACGTTTTCCGACGACGGAGAGGAGGAAAGCGGGCGCTCCCACCGCCTGCATGTGCAGTTTGGTGCTCAGCTGGTTCGATCTCGCGATTGATCTGAGCCGTTGAAGGCAGCGGAGCTGCTGCTGCGAGGTGGGTGAGTTCTTGGCTTCGTTGAGGAGATTCAGAATGTGGGATTTTTCGACGGATTGTTTGGGGGTAGGGATTCTCTCGAGTGCGTTGAGGGTGCACCAGGATTGGATGAGCCGCCGGAGAGTGTGGTTGGGGGTGGGGGTGGGGGTGAGATCGCCGGCAGCGGCGGAGAGGGGTTGTTTGGTGACGGGGCACGTCGTGTTCTTGCAGGAAAACAGCCATTTTTCGATGCTTTCCCTGTCGTAGGTGATGCCGGTGGAGATTGTGACTGGATCTTTCATCAGCTGCATCGAGATTGGACATAGGAAATAGGATGGGATCTCCACTTGGTACTGTTCTTCTTCCATCGATCGAAACGAGCCCTAACGAGACTTCGTTAGCCTTTCGAGTTTGACGTGTTAGTATAGAATTTAAGTGGTGGAGGTTGTAATGAAATTTGGAAAGTTGAGAAAAATGAAGATGAGGGCTAGCTTTATATATATATATATACACACATATATAGATATCATATATGTTGAGCAAGTTGCAAAATAAGTGTGATGAACATAAAGAGAGGTAGATGGAGGTCAACATACAAGGGATATTCAAATGAGAGAGAGAGAGAGAGAGAGAGAGAGAGAGAGAGAGAGAGAGAGAGAGAGAGAGAGAGAGAGAGAGAGAGAGAGAGAGAGATGGTGGTGTTAATTGGTGGACTTTTTCCAAACTCAAAATAAAGCTGGAGAAATGAGACTTTAATTATATATATTTTTATAGTAGAAATAGTGAAAGTTCAATTAATGTATGTGGGAGAAATGAATGTATGGGAAGAAAACTAACAACGTCGGTGTTGGATTCTGCCCACAATGAGTTGCCATTAGACTTTCAAATTAAAGAATAATAATATTCTTCTATTTAAATATTTTTATTTGAATATAAAACAAATTTGAGGAAGCGAGTTGTACGTAAATTGTAATATTCAAATTGGGAGATGAATATTTTGGCGGCGGTGAAATCTGGCACGTGCCTTAATGTCACCTATTTATTTAATTTATCTACTATTCTCTAACAACTTTAAATAATTGTTTTAGTTGAAATATTTGATTTCATGAAGATGAAAGGACTCTCACTTAATTTGATTTTATGTTTGGTCCAATCTGGATGGATTGATTCCGAATTTAGTATTTGCGGTAAATTGTCAATATTTAATTTGAATTGAAGAATTCTGATTAAAATGTAGGAAAATAAATGAACTGCCCTCCACATTTAATTTTTATTAATAATTTTTGAAGTTGCAATTATTTTTATTAAACGTGCAATTATTAAGAACTTTAAATCTTTATTATTATTTTTGTTTGTATTATTCACCCTGCAAAAATCGAAATCCTTTTGTAGATATATAAATTTATATTCTTTTGGAATGATAACAAAATTATATAATCTCATGCCTAATAGTAGTAAAAAAAATATATATTACAAATAATAGCAGTAAAATACCTTGTGAAAAAATATATATCCCACAACAAAAAAATTTATGCATATAATATAACCATCTATGGTAACAAGTCTTCCAGCCAAAAGCTAGATATTACACTACTATTTCCCACAAGAGAGAGAGAGAGAGAGAGAGAGAGAGAGAGAGACGCCACTCCCTCCACCATTGCACAAGAGTAGACATGCAGCGCTAGACCAACACAAAACTTCTATTTTAGAGCACAATCTACCTATATGATTTCCATGAGAACATTATTTCAGATAGCAACACGACTCACCCGTTAGAGGCAAACGTCGGTTCACACTCGAGGCTGGGCCGGGGACGTTGTGTGTTATAGTTCATTACTGTTGAGCGCATTGCACCCTCTGGCCTCCACCACCGCCATACATATCATCATCCTCATCATACGCTTCCTGACGCTGAGCCTGCTTCCTTCTCATCTCATCCTCGATGTTAACATCGTGCAGAGTTGTCTCCTCGCACTCATCCAGCTCCATGTCCGTGAGCTGTGACTGAGGCTTCGGGGGGAGTGCTTTCACCAGGGCCTGGACCTGATCAGGACTTAACGTGTCGGGGAACTCAACATTGAAATGAATGTATAGTTTACCCTTCATGAATGGCCTCCGATATATAGGCATTCCTTCATCATTGATAGCCTTGTAAGAATCTGCAAGATTAGAACGTACAAAGATGAGTACATCACCAGACTGCCTACAAAACGACCATGATCATTCAATTCAAACAGAAAACTAACCAGGCTTCAAAACTTCTCCAGGTTGTGACTTGATAAGAAGCTGTCTGCCATCTAGATGCGACAGTATATACTGGAAGCCACACAGAGCCTCAGTGAGTGACAGCGTGCGCTCGACAAAAAGATCATCACCCTTTCTATTAAATTTAGGATGCTCCTTCTGCTGGAGCACAAAGACTATGTCTCCAGTGACCACATCCGGCTGCAAAGAAAGAAAAGGTAAGTTAACACTGATACTCAAAACACACTGGAAAACAAAGTGAACTTGTGAAAGAAACATGATATGAAGCCATCATACCGCCTCATCAGCCTCCCCAGGGAATGTAATTTTCTGCCCATTCTGCATGCCCTTTTCAACATGGACCTCCAAGACTTTCTTTTCCTGAGCGACCTTCTCACCTTTGCATTGAGGGCATCGATCTCTATCATTGATCATCTCCCCAGATCCTTTGCATTGATTGCAAGCATGCTGCATTTGCTGAATCATACCAGGGCCAAGCTGCCTAATTGACACCTTCATACCAGTTCCTTGACACCCTGCGCACTTCGTTGATGCTCCAGATTTTGAACCTTTCCTGTACAACAGATATAAAGCAAAAACAATTGTCAAATAATGGAAATTGAATATTTGCACTCAGAAAAATAAAAGAAGCAAGAACTCAGGTGAGAACCCACCCTTTACACTTTGAGCAGAGTACATTGCGTGATAGAGAGAGCTTCTTGCTGGTACCTAGATACAAATCCTCAAGAGATACCTTCAGTGGATGTACTACATCTTCTCCCCTTCTTTGCCTTCGACCCCTGCTACTGCCACCACCTGCAGCATATAGATTTTTGAGTTGTGTTGCATTTAAGAAACAGCACTATGATAAATATATCCAAACATTGCCAGAATATGAGAAGCAATTACAAATGACTCACCTCCAAATGGGCTCCCACCAAAGAAGGATGAGAAAATGTCAAATGGGTCATGCATGTCACCACCCCCACCCATTCCTTCCTTGAGTGCATCCTCGCCATACTGGTCATAGATTTCACGTTTTTCGGGATCACTTAGGACCTCATAAGCATGAGCAAGCTCCTTAAACTGCAAAATAGAGCAATTTCATCAGAGATGACTCTATCTATCAAACCAACCACAAGAAAGAGGAAGTATAAGCAAATAGCACTGGTGTAGCATCTCATGCTCTATTTGAAGTCTCTGGATCATTAAAAAATCAAGACAATGACAATAGCAAATAAAAAAATTAATAATATCCTACCAAGAAGATTGCCTAATTAGACCACTATAAAGAACGCCATACTTAATGCCCTAAACATCCCACATATTACTTCAACCAGGTCACAACTCTTGAGTAGCCAAAATACCACCGATTAGACCTAACACGCCAAAGATTAGTTTATAATTCACATTAAACGTGAGTTTAGTAGAATCACTTTCTTCTTCCTTTTTCAATCATCTTATAGATATTTTAGAACCTAAAAGTAGTCTGGTAAAGTTCGAAAATACAACTAACCTTTGGCCAATCCCTCGATGCTAAAGAATAAACTTTATTAAAGACCAGTTCTCTCTCAAGTCCCTATCACTTTATTCCAAACAGTATAACTCTATAAAGTGATAATCTCCATGATAAAAACAACATACGTCCGCTTTGACAACTTGACGAATTTTGGAACTTTAGTGGCACATACAATGAGAACTGGAGTTGACATGAAACAGCACAGTGAAGCGAAACAAACCATAAGACACCTACACAACATATCTTTCAGTGAAAAGGAAAAGGACTAAATTTGTCCCAAACATAAGATGCTTCTAGAATGCTGTTTATCACTCCACTTCACAACAAGCACCAACATGGGATATCCTCCAATAAAACATGTTAAAGGAAGAATTTTTCTAAACTTATTCCTAAACATATGGGCAGGCTCATTCAATTATTCTTTTCACCACAGTTGCTCAACAGTCGTTAAATATATCCTGCTTATGTCAACCTGCTTCATCACAGTCAATTCAAGATCTCAAATTTAAAGTGCTCAAGCTCTAATTAAAGGCCACATCATTAGAATTGATCGCCATGTCAGCTAAAAATCTGGGAACACGTGGAATTAGGGTTTTTCCCCCTAATTCAGGAAATTCAATTCAAGACGATCGCGATAGTGAATCACAAAAAGATTCGGAATTCAAAAAAAACACAAAAGCAATGAAATAAAGCAGCGATGAATACCTTCTCTGGATCGCCGCCTTTGTCGGGGTGGTTCTTGATGGCGGCTTTCTTGTAGGCCTTCTTGAGGTCGTCAGGCGACGCCGTTTTGGGTACACCAAGAACCTCATAGTACTTGGTGTTATCGCTCTTCTTGGGTGCTCTCCCAAACATGTTGATTACTTTCTCTGATCAAATCAAATCCAAAATCGGCACAGATCGACGACTATACGTATAGAGATTGGACGTATAGAAGCGATTGCCAGAGAGAGAGAGAGACGAGACTTTGCAAGGGGTTCCTTTCATTATATAGGAGTTCTTTGACGGTGGAGATTTGGTGAGAATGTCAGATGCAGCCTTGGCCGTTGATTAGGATTTGTGATGAATCCAACAAACTACTGCTCTCAAAATCTCTTTTTCCTTTTTTTTTTTTTTCTTTTTCCTTTTTTAGTTGGGTTTATGTGAATTAAAAATATTTGAGTATTCAACTTCGTAATAGGTAGTCAAGTATCACACTACGTAGTTGAACTGACATATTTTTCGGGTGCTTGTAATTTTTGGTTGAAATTTTTATTATTGGACAAGTTAAAAAATATTCTCTCCGTTTCGTTTTGATTGTTGCTTTAGTTTTTCTTATCTATAATTAACAATTAATTTTATGAACTAATATACTTATCTCTCATATATGACATAAAATATTATTCATTTATATTTTCCTAAAATAGTGTTTGAGATATGATTAAAATTTGGAGAGAAAGTGTGAAAATATATAAAACATTAAACATTTCGACACAAAATAAAAAAGTTAAAACAACAATCAAAACGAAACAGGAAAAGTAGAGTATAAATAACCAAAATTAGTGGGTTAGATGACACATGTTAGCTAGACAATGGAATGATGCACTGCATCCATCTTACCTTAGAATTTACCGTTGCTTTGCCTAGATACTTTGATATTCAGTATTCACACGAAAATACTAAATTATCCCTCATGCCTCTCTCTCTCTCGGTTTCTATACATATTTAGTTTATTTACTAATATATACAACTATTTAATATGTTTACACTAAACATTAATCCACTGCCAAATAAATAAATATGAACATATTATGAAATTTACTTGTTTAATTATCTTTTTCAATATTTTTTTAACCATAATCCAACAATCTCTAAGAAGGTATCAACGGCGGCTAAATAATACAGAAGTCTAAGGGTACTTTAGTCTGGGATGGGATCATCTATTTCAAATTTGGTGTTCCAACTCGTATTCCACAATCAAATTTACAAGTTTAATAAAAAGATATTACAAAAATAAAAAATAATTATAACATAATCAATCTAGTCACATTTACCAACAAAATATTGGAATTTTAAAAATTATAAATCATATTTTTAAAATAATCAACCATAATAATCATTTTTTAAAAAATTAAATACTAAAAAATAATTATAAACCCTAATTGGGTGGGGTAAATCCTAAAAATAATCATAAAATTAAACTAAAACACAATAAATTAAATTGACGAAAACAATGGAAGAAAAATTTATAAATTTGATCGTGAAACACGATAAAGAACACTAAATTTGAAATAGTGGATCTCATCTACTTTAGTCTGCATATTTAATTTTTATTGAAATATAAAAATCTAAAATTGTTCATTGGTGATTCTATGATTTCTATCCCTTTTTTTACTTTCGATTTGTTGCAATAAATACAATAACAGGACCCGAAAGATGAAAACTCTCAATCCAGGACCTCAAAAATCACGAATTTTGATTTTTTAGATTTTTTAATTAATCTTATATTAATTTTTAATGAAAATTCTTTCATTAATTATCTATTAAATCTAATAAATAAATTTTTAAAAATAATTAAAAATAAAAAGAAATCAAAATTCGTGATTTTTGAGGTCCTGAATTGATAGTTTTCATCTTTCGGGTCCTGAATTGAGAGTTTTCATCTTTCAAATTCTGAATTGATAGATTACCTTTTGAATCGACAATTCTACATCAGATAATTGTTTTGTGTCACAAGTTTCATTGCTTTCTACCACATATTCTTTGTTTAGTATATTTTGTAGTGCTATATTGTGCTAAAGTGTGTTTGTAAAAATTTGTGGAACGTCTATAATTTGGTGCTTTTTAATAGTAGTTTTATTGTTGTGTGTGTGTGTGTTTTTTTTTTTGCTTACACATTGATATTAGTAATGCCATTGATATATGTGGAATATATAGAATTTGATGTTTATATTGATAATGTTATTTATATTTCATTGTTTTATGAGTTTGTGATAATATGATGTGTTTTGTGAAAAATTATTTTTTCGGCGATATTGTTAATGCATTTTAATAATATTATATCGATTTATATCATTAACATAGCAGTAATGTCCTTCGTTATTTTTTTTACAGAGATCTTTTGCAAGAATTATGTATTATCAAATGGTAACATAACTTAATGATAATGTTAACGGTGGTGTATGGTTTTGCTATATTTTGTTATGCTAACAAATATTAATTTTAATATCTAAAATAATGAATATATGTGCCAGTGGCGGAACCAGAAAAAAATGTCGGGGGCTATACAACTTGTACAATTTTCATAGTCTATTTTTTTTTTTCACGGAGACATATATTCATATATAATAACAACATAAAATAATATCCAAAATTAAAATCATATACTAGTGATAAAAAAAAATATGAAAAATCCATACATTTAAACTAATCAAAAAATTCTAAAAATTGTAACTTTGATGACTCGTCGTTGTGTCTAATGAGGAAGTGGTGGCAACTGATATCTGCGAGTATCAATCTATTGAAAATCTCTTCTCAATGTATAAAACTAAACTATCATTTCAACCACTCGTCTCCATAATACAAAATTCAATATAAATTAATACGCAAAATTATAGTAGTAATATCAAAATTTTTAAATTTTCAATTATAATTAGATTTGATAAAATTCCCAATTCAAAATATAAACTAAAACCCTAATTTAGGCTCAAATTTAAAGAAGGTAAAATAACTTAAACAATCCAAAATAAATTTAATAATAGCATACAACTAACAAATTTTACACAATAAAATAGTAAACTGACACTAACTTTAAATAAGTTGAATGAAATGAGCACCACAATCCACAAATTTTGAACCTTTTAATTTTTAACATCTAGAATTTTTTTTACAAAAACTAACAAAAATATTAATATTATAGACATGAAAAGAAGAAAATATTAGTAAGAAAATAAAAAAGAAAACTCACATATCTAGAATTGAAAGTAAAAATATTAATCTTGACTATCCATTTACGCACCAGTGCCCCACTCTTGAAGAAGACACCTACCCAACTCAATAAAAAGAAAATTTTATGTCTTTATTTGAAAAGGGATGTCTTTCTCTTCTAGTTAAAACACGATTTTACCAAACTAACACTTTTACCTTTTACTTTACACATTTAAAAGTCTTACATATATTAGAGGGAAAATGTGTAAATAGCCCCCTCGACTGTTACTCAGGGAGCTTATTGCCCCTTCAAAGACTATTTGGCTCAAATAGCCCCCTCTATGTTAAAATTAGATAATGTAGACCCTTTATTGGATGGAAAAGTTAATGGTGTTAAAAAACACACACTAACATACATTTTTCCACATAAATTTAAATATTTTCACATAGTAACACTTTATCCACACTAACACACAAAAAATATTATATAGTTATACATAGGGCTGTAAACGAACCGAATCGAAGCGAATATCATCAAGTTCGAGTTCGAATTCGTTTAAGAATTTGAAGTTCGAATTCGAGTTCGAGTTCGACTCGAACTTCGAAATGGAATTCGAATTCGAGTTCGATAAAAAAAATTATGGTCAAATTCGATTTGAGTTCGAATCGAGTTCGATTCGATACCAAATTCGACAAACTATTCGATTAATATTCGACAAATAATTCGATACGCCTTATATCGATAAATATTCGATAAGAAGTTCGAAAAATATTAGACAAAAGTTCGATAGTTTATAATAATCTCCATGTTCGAAAGTTTAATAGGCAAAAAATAACAAAACAATCAAGATCAATATAAGTTCTTGATTTCCATACACCTACACAATTTAAAAATAATATTCAAATTAGTGAGAATCAATTAATTTAAATCAACGTAGCAAATACATAAAATTAGAGGAATACAAAATTTACCTCCTCATCTTGATAAAACTCTCAAGTCAATGTAATCTCCTTAATGCTATCTTTATCCTATAATATAGAAACACATAAATATAATTAAACATAATAAACACAATTATTCAAAAAAATAAATGAAACAAAAATTATTATACTTACTCTAGCTTTTGCCTTGATCCGATAACGAGCTCGCAACCAATAATTTATATAATCTAATATTAATGTTAAATTGTCAAATTGATTATAAAGTCCTATTAAAATTTATTTTAATGCAATATTATAATAATCTTGTTTTATTTTTGTTTTTGTAAGAAATTAGATATGCGTTTTAGATATGTTTTGTTTTGAAACATGTTAATAAATTAAAAAAATGTATATATATATGTTTAACATTAGTAATTTGCTAAATTACTTATAAGTTATATCAATGGACAATATGTATTATTTTTAGCCTAATTATTTAATCATAACTTAGTATTATCATACTATTATCATAACTTAGTATTATCATACTATGTAAAATAGTATTATAAGTTATATCAATGGACAATATGTAATAATAATGTTAAATTATCAAATTGATTATAAAGTCCTATTAACATTTTATTTCTATTGCAAAATTGCAATATTTGTAATAATCTTTAAATGTATGTTTTAGATACATTTTTTTAAACATGTTAATAAATTAAAAAATGTACATATATGTTCAAAATTCGACATTTACTTAATTATTTATGAGTATATCAATAGACAATATGTATCAATTTTAGATTAATCATTGACTTTAACTTATTATTAATTTATTATCATATTATGTAAAATAATAGTCTAGTATACATTATAAATAAAAGATAATAAAAAGAAAGTAATTTATATTATCGAATATTAACGTTAGATTATCAAAATTGATTATAAAATCCTATTAACTTTTATTCTAATGCAATATTTACAGTAATCTTGTTTTATTTTTAAGAAAAAAATTGGAGTTTTAGATATATATACATATATTAGATATTAAAATAACACTCTAGTATATATTATAATTTATAAATAAAATATAATAAAAATAACGTAATTTATATTATCAATATTGAATAGTCAAATTTAATTTTAGGGTAGTATACAATATTTTATTCTTGGTAGATCAATTATACTTAAGAGCCGTTTTAAATTTAATTTGATTGAGATTAAATATTTCCTTGGGGCCAACATAAATTTATATATTTTGGAAATTTTAATATAATTTTGATTACAAGTTCGTTAACAAGTTCGTGAACATATTCGTGAATAAATTCGTGATCGGATTCGTGAAAGGATTCGTATACAGGTTCGTGACCAAGTTCGAGAACTAAGTTTGTTTAAATTCGAATTCAAACTATTTGCAAACTATTCGCGAACTATTCGAATTCGGTTCGTTAAGATAGTCGAATTTAAAAAAATTATCGAATTCGGTTGCTTTGTTTCACGAATCGAATTTCGATCGAATATTTTTCGAATCGACATCCGAATAGATCATGAACTATTTGGTTTGTTTACAGCCCTAGTTATACATATTGATGGACATTAATTTGTCATATAGTTTTTCAAATTTAACTTTATTCAATTTTTATAAATGTAATTAAACTTTTTTCTTTTTTTTTTCGTAATGTATTGATATAATTTTATTTCTCATGTATATCTTATTGTATTACCGAGAATTCGATGTAAATTAAACTAATATTTCTTTTGTGTGATGCATGAATATAAATTATTTATAAATACAAATAATACATAATTTCAAAACTTATGATCTTGAGTAAATAATAACAAAAAATATATATCTAAAAAAGTTACATGAAAGTGAAGTATAAATAAAGGGTTAACAGGCTCTAATATTACAACTTTTACATATTTTTTTGATTTTTCACACAACATTTCAATTTTTGTAATATTTCCAAAACCTTATATTTTTGTTGCAATTAAGCCATGAGATGAAAATTAATCTCAGGTTGCTTAATTTTTTTACATATTCGCACTCTTAATCTGAAATGTCATAATTTTATTTTGCTGTAATAATTTTCTTAAATGTTTTATAATTATAATTTCTTGCAAATATAATTATGCATATCACATTTGTGCGTCGAACGGGAGATATTCTAGTTTAATTTATACCACATCATATTAGTAGTGAACACAAAGGCATGTTATAATTAATAAAAAATGAATAATATGAAAATTTCTATAATTTAAAAAGTTATAAATTAAATTTATTTTGTTGTAATAATTTTATTAATTTTTCCATAATTATAATTTCAACCAAATAAAATTATGCATATCACATCCGTGCATCGCATGAGAGAGATACTCTAATTTATTTTATGTTGTATCAGATTAAGAGTGTAAAAGTGTAATAATTTAGGTCACGTCAGATTAATTTTCATCTTATGGCTTAATTCCAACAAAAAGATAAAGTTATGGCATTATTACAAAAATTGAAACGTTATGTAAAAAATAAAAAAAAAAGGTGAAAAAGTTGTGATATTAAAGCCTATTAACCCTATAAATAAATATTCACCATAATTTTTGGATACACTACAACATTAATCAAATAATGGGTCTCGGCATTAGACTTGTAAGGAGTAAATATGATGTGAGCAAATAATTGATCTATAATAAAATGCATGAAATATTATGAGTTAAAAACATTTGACTTGATAAACAATTAAAATAAAATAAAAATAAAAATATTTTAAAAAAAAGAACTTATGAAATTATAAAAAAATATTTTTTTAAAATATAAATATTTAATGAGTAAAAAGTGTATTACTATGTGAAAATATCTAAGTATGTGTGAAATAAATGTGTGTTAGTGTGTGTTTTCTAACACCATTAACTTTTTCATCCAAGAAAGGGTCTACATAGTCCAACTTTTAATGTAGAGGGGGCTATTTGATCCAAATAATCAAGAAAGGGGCAATAAGCACTCCACATAATAGTCGAAGGGGCTATCTGCACCTTTTCCCTATATTAAAATACTATTATTCTTACACAATAGTCAAATAGTCAATAGATAGATATAATACACATATGATATATATATCTTCTTCTTCTTCAAAGTTCTCATCCATGGACGGCTTGAGCAGAGGTGCAGGCGGAAAACTGGATTCAAGATATTAATCTTCTTCTTCTTTTTTCCTTCTTTCTTCTCTCCGGTTGTCCGATATTGGGGGGGCTAGGAGAAAAAAAATTCCGACTATCCTATTAAAAATGGAGTATTTTTTCAGTTAGGGGGGGCTGGAGCCCCCCCAAACCCCCGTATCCGCCTCTAATATGTGCTAATGAGTTAAATACATTATTCTTATTGGTCTCATTTTATATAGTTTTATTATATAAAATGGTTTATATTACACTAACACGTTTTAATGATAATGCTAGTGTGGACTAAAATGTGTGCTAATTAACGGTGTTGTATGGTTATGTTTCATTTTGTTATTCAAACAAATATCAATTTTAATGCTAACAAGGTCAACATATTTGATAATGAGTTACGTATTTCATTCTCATGGGTCTATCTTTATGCTTATCTATTTAATAATAAAATCGTTGCTAAAAATAATTTTCTCGCAAAAATTCATTACTATTTTTGGAAACTATTTTTTTTATTATTAATGTCAGTCCACTAAATAATATTTTATTACTAATTGTGAATCACTTTAGCAAAAGCTTCACATGTATGCTTTGGAATGAAAATTTAATATTGCATAGTGTAGCAATTCATACATTTTCTTCATAATTCGAGCCTAATTTGAATTTCAAAATTAGGTTAAAATAATCATTTTCCCTTTTTTATTGGATTTAATCTCAATGGCCATAATAACAAATTTAAAAATTTCTATAATTCACAATAATTGTAAATTAATTTTGTTTTGTTATTATAATCTTATTATTTTTTTTCCATAATTATAATTTCTAACAAATAAACAAAAATTTACGTATCTCTTATTCGTGCATTGCATGGGAGATACTCTCATTATATATATAACATTTTATGTTACGTTAACAATTTGAATGATAATGCTAATTTTACACACCTTCACTGCAATATATGCTTAATTGGTTTGTATGGTCATGTTTCATTTTGTTATCCAAACAAATATCATTTTGAATGTTAAGAGAATCAATCTATATACTAATAAGTTGCATATCTTATGCTCATGAATTTTTTTTCTATAAAATAAAGTTAAACAACATTATTATATAAAGAAATAAACTTTTATTAGCGAAAATAACTAAGAATTTTAATAAAAGAAACAAGATCGTACCTTTTTTTGCTCATTTTCCACGTCTTTACTTTTCATTACACTCAAAATGACTGAAAATATTTTAATTCGAATTTTAGATAAGAATTCAAATTAATTTATTCATTTTTCTATTCATGCTTTGTTTTTATTTATTAATTTTTCTATTATTCAGCCCAAAACAATCATTTTTTAATCAATCTTAGCTGCACGCCAAGCAATATCAATGTACGGGGTCAAATGAGAAATTAAAATATGCCCAAGTAAATAAATTAACATATGGGCAAATCTTGTGTATATTAGTGTACATTAGATGGTTAACGTGTTGATAAAAAAAATTCGTTAAAATTAGTATAAATCGTAATATTAAAAAGTATCATTAAAAAGTCCAAAAGTATCACTTGTATCATTATAAAGTATTGGTCAGAAAAAAAAATAATGTCAAAATCAGTATCAATCGTAACACTAAAAAGTACTCCCCCGTTTCACAATAAATGTCATTGTAACACTTTAATTTTATTTCACAAAAAGTGTCATTCTACACAATCAAGGTAAAAATTTCATATTTTTCTCATATTTGTCCTGATTTAATGCATTCATACAATCATATTTAACTTGTTTAATGTATTCACATAAGAGTGTATAAGGTAATTTGATTATCTAATTAATATCTGTATTAATATGTGTGCATTCATTCAGAACGATACTTATTCAAAAAGGGGGGATATCATTTAAAATTCAAAATGTATCACTTGTATCTCTCAAAGTATCACTAATTTTGACAATTTTTCTGATCAATGCGTTGACCATCTCATATACTTCCTCCGTTTCTGAATAAGTGTCATTCTAGCATTTAAATTTTATTTCAAAAAAAATGTCATTCTACAAATTTGAAACAGAAAATTCACATTTTTTTTCAAACATTTGCCCTCATTTAATGTATCCCTACATCTACATTTAACTCATTTAATATATTCACACAATAGCGTATTAAGCAATTCAATTAATTTATTAATTTGTGTGCATTCATCCAAAATGACATTTAATTAAAAACAGAGAAAATACATCTTATGTACACGAGAATTTGTATAGAAATATAGCAAGTGGATTTAAATTGCCCAAATAAATGAGCTATGCCTATGGGCTATGGCGCTTCGAGAAATTCAAATTTGGGTTGAAAATATAAAATAAATGAGCTAGTGCGCTTAAATAAATTCAAATTTGGGTTAGTGTGATTTCATTTTCAAATTCATCATTACAACATTTTGTTTTATTTTTATTTTTTGAGAAAAAAATCATTACGACATTTGGAAAACAATCAAGACTATAATTGGTACCAATATTAGTTCTCATTACAAATCCAACTAATATAGTTTCACCAATTTACTTATCTCCCTTCAATGATTGTAACGCACAAATTAAATTTAGAATCAATTGTTTTACTTAAATACTATTTTAGTGTATAAATTTGATATTAATATTCTGAATCATTTAAATTTATCAGATGGAGGAATAATAAATTTATGTTTATTTTTTTTCTAAGAGATATATGCATGTTGGTTATAACATTTTGTATATTAAATTTGAGCATTTGCATATTGAATTTTAACATTAAATTTTTCAACATTTATTACTAATTATCACCGCAATGGTTTAATTTTTGAAATCAAACAGCATCGTGGATGTTGATTTAAGCACTTGTGTGTTTAATTTAAGCATGTGTATTTTGAATTTTAACATTTAATTTTTAAAAATAACTTATGAAATTATCATTCATTTCTCAATCCATTTGATTATTTGATTGGATAGTTGATATTTATCCATAATTTACACGGTGTGTGTGCTGAATTGTGTTTCTTGCTATGTAATTTATTTATTTATTGGCTTACATGTTTGGATTTTATATGTTTGATATTTATTTGTGTGAATTCACGCTGAATAAAAAAAAAAGGCAATAATAATAATAAGTAAATATTGATAGAATTAGTTACAGATTGTCGTTACTCTAGCTATGGAATAATTTACATTTATTTTTTTATAATTTCTTATATCAGCAAATATTCATAATATTTTCATTGACCAAAATATTATTTAAATATTTTTTACATTAATTTTATTATGACAAATTAAAATTTAGGTACTTACGTACCAGCGAATAATTTACATTTTTTTTTATAATTTGTTATATCAGTAAACATTTATAATATTTTCATTGACCAAAACATTATTTAATTATTTTTACATTAATTTTATTATGACAAATTAAATTTAGATATTTATGTACGAGCTTTTACTAATTATTGCAGTACTACAAGCTCATGATGGTGAAAATGTGTGTGACATGTTCACTAACCCTAATCATTCCATTGTTAATTATTTAATATACATAAACGAATATTTAAGCAATAAGTTTTGTAATTAGATTTTTATGTTTCTGATATATATTTTCCATACATCATTACTAATTTATAGAAAAATTATCAATTCAGGACCTGAAAGATGGGCAATCTATCAATTCAGAACTAAAAGATAAAAACTCCCAATCCATGATAGATTAAAATTCTCAATCTAGGACCTCTAAAATCATGAATTTTGATTTTTTTTAAAATTAATTTTAACAATTTCTTTATTAGATTTAATAGATAATTAATGAAGGAATTCTCATATGAGACACCCAAATCGTGGAGATATCTCTATCGAGACGTGAACTGGGATGAATCAATCTTGACCTTTTAAATTGATTAGAGGAGGTGAATAATTTTTTTTGTTTTGTATTTACAAAAAAATATCATGTATCATGCAAAATTGTCAAACATTAGGAGTGTTTGTGCACCTTTTTCTTATTGACAAATTTTTCTTTACAACGGCTGTATACGAGTCTTATATCAAACGTATAATTTTCATTTTTCAATATAAAAGGCGACACATTTTTCGTCTACATAAAGTTTATATACAATCGGTATATGCGAGACCAGCTAGTCATTCCGTATTATGTTTTAGTATTGCACATGCATTATAGTATCTCGTGATTCATGTTGCGTGAGATTTTCTGTTACACTTCGTGTTGCACTTTTAAATTATTTTTTTTATTTTTTTTCTTAAATTTTAATTTTTCATGATTTAATTTAATTTTACGATTGTGTTTTAGAGTTCACCCCATCCAGCTGGGGTTTAAGTTATTTTTTAGTATTTAAGTATCAATTTTCAATTAATAATTCACTATTATGGTTGATTATTTCAAAAATAAATTTTATAATTTCTTTGATTCATTTTTTTATTGATTAATGTTGACTATGATTATTTATGTTTTAATTATTATTTTTTTATAATAAATATTTTTAAAATCATAAATCTGACCGTGAAAAGCGAAAAACTTGAACTGGTATGATGTGTGTTGCATTTGCTAAAACGCATTTTCATGGGTTAATTGACTTTAAACGCATAAAATTTAGGGTGTTTTTGATTTTTCACACGTTTTTAAAAACGTAGTTTTAATAACATGAACTTAGTATCTGTTTGTTTTTTTACACCATTTTCAAATTTCGGCCAACTCAAGTGACGTGTTGTCGGAGATTTTCATGTGTACATCTACGTGGACACCAAATTATCTTAACATACACGAAATTTTGATCAATTTTGGTCGGATTACCGTGCTTGAATTTGAAAATCATGTGAAAAATCAAACAGATACTAAGTTCGTGTTATTAAAACTAAGTTATATATATATATATACACTATATTATATATTGATCAATATTATATGCAATTAAGCACAGTGATACCAAAATTAAAGGCCAAAAAGTGATATCTTGTTTCCCTAGGTGCCAAAAGTGCAATTTGAATCAATCATATCATAAGCGAAAAGACTATATTACCCCTCAAAACCCCTCTTTCTTAATCTAATTACACAGTAAAACTCGGCTCACTGTGTCGCCGATGAGATGAAACTGCCGTCTCTCACTTCCAATTTTCCATTCCAGATCTGTCAATTCACGCTTCAATTCCCCATGTTTTCGCCCTAATTGCTCCCAATTTCCAACTTCTATCGAATTCCGAGCTTAATTACCGAGGTAAATTCTCTTTTCCCTTCCCAATTCCCTCATTCCTGGAGGATCCTGCTTCGATTCGCTCAATCCGCACGCCGCTGTTTCCCCGCGTAATCGGAGTTCAAAATGTAGCTTCTTTCGTGGTTAATTTTGATTCGGAGCTACTGTTTCGGTTAATTTGAGATTGGTGGTGTTTTTTTGCTTTTGTTTTACCTGATTTTGTTATTTGAGATGATGTGATTATCCGCGGCAAGTTTGGGGAAAGAAAAAAAGAGGGAAATAAAATATTGGATTTATCGCGTTTATGCCAGTATGGCTGAACTTTTTGGTTTTATTTATGGCATTACAAACAGGCTTACCAAAATGTGAGTTTTATAGCAGAGTGTTGCTGTTTAGGATTTTGATGGAAAATTTTCTACTTCTTTCTGTGGCGATCATAATTATTGGATTTATGAGTTGCGCACGAATAATCTAGAGTTTTTGGCTGTGTATTTTTAGCATGATTAAGGTGTTGCCTTCCTTAAAATGTTTCTTCTATGTGGCTGTAGCAGTGAAGATGGAGAAATGGGTTTGACTTGTGTGGCAAATTATGATCTTTTCTTGAACTTGCGTGTGCCAGGTCTGACAGAAATGGGTGCATCAAAGAAATGGATCAAAGCATTGCTTGGTTTGAAGAAATCTGACAAGTCACAATCTTTGGAGAAAGATGAAAATGTAGGTGATGCCTTGTGATTATATTCCCCCATCACCTCTGTTACAGTTCCTTACTTCGAATTTTCTGAATTTACTTTGTTTGTTTTCTGGATTCTCGATTTTTAAAGCAAATCTCACTGCTCATAAGTGGAGAAACTTTAGTTGACCCAATCTTTTGAATAAATTGATATTAACTTCATTTTGTTCAATCGTTAGTATGCTATTTGCATAATGTACCTTTGTACATCTGGGAACTTCTTGTGTCCTGTTCTTGTTTCGAATGCAGAAAGATTAATATTTTGATTGCTAATTGTTTGCATGAGTTATCTCGATCGGGTTAAAGAGGATATGTTTAAGAGAAAATATGGCTTGATCTGAATCTTCGACTTATCTCTTTTCCCCATCATTTTCTCTTTTTTACTTTTTCTAGCCATTTCAAAAGCCACCTTCTTTCGGACTTCATCATGTATTTCTTTGTCCAACCAGTGTTACGTGCTTATACATTTCCATGGAAGCAGCATCTAGTTCAATTTCCATCTTCCTGAATATATTAATGTGTGTTTGTATGTATATACACAGGCACATACCCATATGCATATATTTATTTTTGTATTTGATCCATATGTGCTATTGCAAATTGCCATTCTTGAATGTATAAGTACTATGGTTGTATCTTTATACATAGGCCCCTTTCTTTTGGCTGCCAATAATTGTTATATCATGTGTACGTCTAGTTCCTAATGTTATAAAAAATGATTGACTCTTCATAAAAGTAAAATCTTCCATTTTTCGAACATGCAGAGATCTGGGGGCAGTGGCAAGAGTCGTCACCGAAGAAAGCACTCCGTTGAGATTGATAACAGTGTACTTGAAAATGAGTTCAATCAAGATGTGGTTACAGCAATTGATGAAACCAAAGCTGCCAACCTCAAGTCGGTCTCAGATTCAACTAGCTCCCCTTCCACTTCACTTCCGGTTCAAAATGCGGATCAAGTTCAACAGAATATGAGAGAAGAAAGGGCAGCGATACGTATCCAGACAGCCTTTAAAGGATTTCTGGTAATTGGGCAGCAATACGCATCCAAACTTTCTTTTTTCATAGCTGAGTTATGCATTCTCTAGAAGCTTTATTTTCTTTTATTTGTCCACCAAACTGTTCCTTTTGTTCATCAGGCAAGACGAGCTTTGCGTGCTTTAAAAGGATTAGTGAGGCTTCAAGCTCTTGTCAGGGGTCATGCTGTAAGAAAGCAAGCTGCCATTACACTTCGATGTATGCAAGCTTTAGTTAGAGTTCAGGCTCGTGTCCGAGCTAGGCGTGTTCGAATGGCATTAGAGACTCAAACAGAACAGCAGAAACTTCAGCAACAACTTGAACACGAGGCTCATGTTAAAGAAATTGAAGTAATTTAGCTCCAATTGAAAATAATTCTTTTCCGAAATGATTTTATCTTACACCGTCGTATTCTTGTGTATGTGTCGTTGTATGAGAAGTGCATATAATATAATGAAGATTAGCACAATCGAAATAACACCATAACTGATGTAAGTTCATTGCATTGTATAATTTGATAATAGGGGCGGCTACCTTCATCTTAACTTTTGGTAAGCTAGAACTTGCCTGTAGGCAAGTGCTGGAAATGGAATTTATTCATTTGACTGTGATTGAACCAATAAGCATTAGCATTCTTGGTCAGGAAGGCCATAAGATGCTGTTGGTTACTTCTAGTTTCCTATCTTTCCTTCGATCACAAAATATAGCATTTAAACATAGTATGGCATTGGTCATCATGTGCATTTGAAGTTTGAACCATTTCTGTACTTCTTACTTGTGCCTTTTATTGGGGGGTTTCATTCATATGAAAATTAAAAACCAAAACGGGCTAACTTATATTTCAGTTTCCAGGAATTACATGATTTAGAACCTAACCTATTCTCTTAGCTGGGTTTGGTACTTTTTTGCGAATTGTGTAGTTTTTTTTTCTTTTCTTTTTGAGAAGCGAATTGCTTAAGATTTCTCTTCATCTTTTTTACTGTAAACTAGGATGGGTGGTGTGATAGTGTTGGATCTGTTGAACAAATTCAAGCCAAGTTGTTGAAAAGGAAGGAAGCTGCTGCTAAACGTGAAAGAGCAATGGCATATGCTTTAGCGAACCAGGTAGACATCCTATTAATTATTATCCTCAGTTTGGATGTAATTTGTCCATTTTATTTACTGGAAAAAAATGTACTGTGTAGTAATTATAAAATATTATACATTTCTCGCCAATTCTTTCTTGTTCTTCATTTTCAATATGGCTCCTGTTTTTTTTATCTCTTTACCTATTCCTTAACATGTTGGGGTTTTATAAAATTAAGTGAATAAATAAAAGAAAAAAAGGACAGAGAGATGCTAGTTATAAGGCAATCAGATATTTAGTAAGCTTATGTGGTTTACTTTGTCTTTCTCGGTCTGATTTCCCAAAATCCAGAAGCAGTTCCAGATTTTCTCTTCTAAAGTCGGGCCAGAGTTGAACCGATGATATAATTCTGTTTTCTTTCTCAAGATAAAAAGAATTTTATGTTTAATTATGTGATTGAACTTTGAAGATCATTTTACATTTGAAATATATGATAAAGCATCGAAAAAGTTCTTTACTTGTCCTGGTTTGTCATGAGGGTTTTGACTATATAATGAAGCAAGCATTTTTGGAAAAGAAATTGATATTAGTTTATATGAAAAATTAGTTCGTTACCAGTTTTTCAATTATCCAATATGCCTCAAGTAGAATTACTATCTTGCAGTGGCAAGCAGGATCAAGACAACACTTGACACCTTCTGGTTTTGAACCCGATAAAAGCAACTGGGGCTGGAATTGGTTAGAGAGATGGATGGCTGTGCGCCCATGGGAAAACCGCTTTCTAGATATTAATCTCAAAGATGGTGTCAAGATTCGTGACGATGAACCAGCCGATTTGAAGAATCCATCTGCAACTCAATTCAATTCCACAGGAAAGAGGCCAACGTTGAATATTGCAAACGGGAAGGTTCCTTCTCGTTCTGGTAATAACACTAATGTGTCCAATGAAAAAAGGGCTGCCTCCAATTCTGATGGCTGCAGTTCTTCACCCAACAAGTCAGTCAATGTGCAAGAAACACCGGGCTCACTTTCCTCCAGTGCCGTGCCTAAACCAATTGTTGAAGACTTGGTTGAGGAAGCCACCTCAAGGCTTAAAGTTGGTTCAAGATCACAGAGTAATCCCAAAGAGAGGTCCACTCTCACAGATAAACAAGGAAAGAAGCGATTGTCTCTGCCATCAAGTGGTCAGTCTCTCTCACACTCTCTCTCTCTCCCCCAACTATCCTTAGCTCCTTCCCAGAAGTTTCCAGTCTTCCAAATTGTTTAACTTTCTACAATCAAATTTCAACAGGATTGGGACATGGGGCTCAACCAGCCAAATCACTCAATAAAACTGCTGTTAGAAGGTCTCCTACTGCTGCTGCAAAGCCTGCAAAGGACAAAGCCAAATTGAACGGCATTGATGCAAATTCGTCTAAACTTAGACAACAACCCGAACATTAGCGCTCTCTAGTAACGGCACAAAATCCTCCTGCCACCTCCAGCAGCGGCTACTGTAGTTTGTATGTAAAGAGCACATCGCGTGTGAGTAGATGCTATGGCAGTGAACGAGTTCCTAATATTTCCAGTTGAGAGACGAGCATGTCGCAGAAATAAGAAGGACCCGGTATGTGGAGTCGACTGTGTTAGTGGGAAATTTATTGTATTTATTGGTTCATTAGCATTGTTTATTTGTATCACCAGAGCTGCTCGATCGGTTTCTGGTAGCTATGCATGTATCATAAAAACCCCAATTGTTGCTCTTTTTTTTATCAGTAGAATGATTTGTTGTTGCCTTTGTTCCTTAATCAGTGAGTTGAGACTGAAGAAGAACCCTCCACGTCCAAGAGTCATATGTTGTAAGTTCCTAAGTTATATATATTTCCAATTTTATTCCTCAATATTGTTAGTGTTTATAAGCATTCAATTTGGAACATGTCACCCCATAAATTGTGAGCTTGGAGATTTCTCTTTAATATGTTGTCTATATTCTGTTTGGATGAATCTCGTCTGAGAGCAGCGGAGGACCCTACTGCCCTATTCTTAGAGTCTAGTAGATGAGGTAAATCGCGGCATTATTGTATATATTTTTCTACCGGCATAATGTGTGTTTGTGGGTAGTTATGTAAAATCACGGGTTAATTACACTCAAGTACCCAACTTTATGACGTTTTTATATTTTTGTCCCAGAGTTTTAAAAAATTTGCATGTTGATATTCAATGTTTGTGCAAATTAATATTTGTAGTACTAGAGTAATTTTTTCTGTCTCATGAATAGCGATTGCGAATTCCCCTCGTAAAAAGAAACAAAAAATTATTTGAGTTGGTAGGATACTCAATTACTCATGAACAAACAATGTAATAATCATGACTAATCTTATTACCTTTTTATTACTAATAATGTTGTAAGGAATCTTGTTGATTCTTATTCGAGGATTTGGCTTATTGTTATGTTGTACACGTGCACAAGCTCATTTATTGCTTCCAAATAGCGTGGACTTAAAAAAAAAACGTTTTAATGAAGTTGGTAATTGATATAATTTGGATAAATGATCAAATAAATACTCGAATTATTATCGTCTCACTTAGAAGTATGAATAATTTTATCTTGGCTCAAATACATAGTTAAATTATTTAAAAAGTACAATCGATCTTCTGAACTATTCAAAAAAGATTAAACTGACGATTAATGTTAATATTGTTAGTTTTTTCATTAATTAAAACGTGTCAATTCTATCTATCATAATTAATGTTAATACTATTAGTTTTTTCATTAATTAAAATGTGTCAAACTCAATTCTATCTATCATTTATGAACGACGGACGATTTGACACGGACAAGTAGCCCAAGCTGTAGAGTTTGAAATTCCTTTCTTAAATTCAAAGTCCGACGTCAGATTAGTGTTGAGATTGGAAATCTAATCCATGCATACAAACCCTTGTCATCAATATTTCTTTACGTACTTATTTAATTGTTTGACACCCGATTAAATTCACAGCTATGACGAGGGTTTTCCAATCATGCACACATTACATGATATCATCACCCGAATCAACAATAACTAGGTTGAAGAATTTATACAAATTTTAATTAATTGAACATCCAAGGGAGTTAAACGTAATATGTGAATTTGATATATCTCGAATAGTTAATGATAACAATTGTACTTTTTAAATTATTTGTGTGTATTTCAGCTAAAAAGTAGTTCATATGTTTAGGTGGAACTAATCATATAGTTGGGATGTTTATTTGACCATTTGCTCATAAATTTAAAGTAATGTCTAAATTAGACTAATTAGTAGTAGCTCTTCTAATCCGAAATAAAACAAGCTTATTTTATTATTGTTGAAAAAAAAATATATTGCAATAAGGCTGAGAAATAAATTAAAACAAAACTTACTATTTACGTCCATTAATCCTTGGTTTGTTGAAATTGTTGTGAAAAAAAAAAGCAATATTAAAAAAATAAAAAATCTATATTTAATGGTAATATTACTCGCCTTCAATATGAAGCAGCAAAAAACGTTTATCAGAAAATTGAGGATTTGTTTGGTTTTATTTTCAATATCAATTTTCAGTATTTTCGGTTTAACTTACGAGATTTATTGATTTTTGAAAAAAAATGTAATAATTTTATTATTATAAATGATTTAATGTTTAATGTAATATGTTTGAAAAATGAAAATATATTTGTTTGATTATTGTTTTCAATTTAAATATATAGTTGAGATGAAATAATGAATATTTAAATGATGTGTTCCATTGTAATAATATTTATATAATTAAATAAATTGTATATGATTGAAAAAAGTGAAAAATGAAATTTATAATGAGTAAAATAAATATGGTTTCAGTATATTAAAAAGTAATAATAATAATAATAATAATAATAATAGAAGGAAACCGTGTAGGTCCATTAACGGCGTTAACTCCATAAATATGGTTTCAGTATATTAAAAAGTAATATTAATAATAATAATAATAGACGGAAACCGTGTAGGTCCATTAACGGCGTTAACTCCATCATCTGATCTGATATATTACTGTGTAGCTTCCCTCTCTCTCTCTCTCTCTTTCATCACTTCTTCTTCTTCACTGCCATTGCCATTGCCAATTTCGAAACAACAATCCCATTACTCTCTCTCTCTCTCTAACCCTAAAATGAAATCCCAATCCCATTTCCCTCTCCCTCTGTAAAACCCGAAAACCAAAAAAAAAATCCAATCTTTAATCAATGGCCGCCGCCCCCTCCTCCGCCGTCGTCCCCGCCCTCTGCCTCCTCCTCTCCCTCCCCCTCCTCTACTTCTTCCTCGGCCCCCGCCTCCTCACTCCCCGCCAAATCGCCATCCCCCTCTCCGACGAGCTCGACGACCTCTCCCTCTTCCACAAAGCCATCGCCATGTCCGCCTCCTCCCCCCGCCGCCTCCCCGCCGCCAAATCCCACCTCTCCGCCCCCCCCAAGATCGCCTTCCTCTTCCTCACCAACTCCCCCCTCCACTTCGCCCCCCTCTGGGAGCTCTTCTTCGCCAACGCCACCCCCCGCCACTACAACATCTACATCCACGCCGACCCCTTCGCCAAGATCCCCCCCTTTACCGGCGTCTTCAAGGACCGCCTCATCCCCTCCAAGCGCACCCAGCGCTCCTCCGCCACCCTCATCTCCGCCGCGCGCCGCCTCCTCGCCACCGCCATGCTCCACGACGCCTCCAACACCTACTTCGCCCTAATTTCCCAGCACTGCATCCCCCTCCACTCCTTCCATTTCCTCTACGATTTCCTCTTCGATCTCTCCCGACTCTCCCCAGATTTCGAATTCCCCAGCTACATCGAGATTCTCGACAACGAATCCACATTGTGGAGCAGATACAACGCCCGGGGCAGGAACGTCATGCCCCCAGAGGTCCAGTTCGACGAGTTCCGAGTCGGATCGCAGTTCTTCGCGCTGACTCGGAAGCACGCGTTAATGGTGATCAAGGATAGGAAGCTATGGCGGAAATTCAAGCTCCCCTGCTTCAATGTCGAGTCTTGCTACCCCGAAGAGCACTATTTCCCGACAATGCTGTCGATGCAGGATCCCAATGGCTGCTCCCATTACACATTAACTAGGGTTAATTGGACCGGCAGCGTTAACGGCCACCCCCACACTTACCGGCCGCCGGAAATCTCCCCCCGCCTTATCCACCGCCTCCGGCAATCCAATTCCACTTATTCATACATGTTTGCCAGGAAATTCTCGCCGGATTGCTTGAATCCGTTGCTGGAAATGGCCGATTCCGTTCTTTTCAAGGACTGGTGAGTCAAAGATGCTTCCTTTCCTGCATTAATTCTTGTTAACTGAGTTTAGTTGAGTTTACGTGTTGATCTAATCATGTTTATTGGTGTTAATTTTGTGAGATTAGGGATTTTCGATTTTCTTTTGAATACTTAGCATATGTTGTGTTGTGTTGGGGTTTATCGTGTATCGTGTCGTGTCGATTATAGCTCAATAACTCATGCTTAATTTGGTCTAATAATCTACTGTTGTAAATCTTTGAAACTTGAGAGATTGCTGGTGGTAAAAACTAAAAAGTGAGGGTAATTTTTTTTTATTTTTTGACCTTTTTTGGTGGATTATTGTGTGATAAGAGTAAGATGGGAATCCAATGGTGATTGGTGAGATCTTTTTTTAGCTCAAGTTGTCACACACTGATCTGATCCAGTCATGTGAACTGCAAAAAACTCTTTTTTTTTTGTTTTTTGTTTTTTGTCCTACAATGTTTGGGTCATGTGTTAAATTCTCTTGTGGAATTACCTTCATACCCCTCTTCACATTTTTACAAAAATGTCCCAAGTTCTTAAATGATGTGAAAAATTATATTTTTAATCTCAATGCTAGACTCCGACGTGCCTTCTCAATATTCGGACACCGAAAATTGGACTATAGGTCATTTCTTGCGAAAATACGGAAAGTTTGGGTTTTTTTTTGGTATTATTTGAAGTTCAGAGCATTTTTGCAAAACGGACAGAAGTTCAGAAGGTAAGTATATATTTGGGCTCTAAGAATTGCCTAAATTTTAGATGCAAGTTCAACTCTTGAATATGAGGTCACAAGATATTATGGGAGATATAATAGATCTTTAGTTGATATTTTGAAGATAATGATGTTTAACTCATCATGTATCACTTCATTTATTTGATTGAACACTTGTCATCATTTCATTAAATCCTAGATTTATGTGATCCATTCCTAACTTCTAGATCCAAATTGTCAAATGCTTGCAAAACCACCCCACCTTAAATATTATGTCATTTCCTTAAACATAGGTTGATGAAGATGCAATCTTGTCTGATCTAATTCTAATATGATAATGTGCCAATTTTTTTTTTTATTGCAGATAAGGGAAAAAAAGGCCAAGATTGAGGCTTTTTGAAAAATGTGAGGATGTTGGAGTGGCCACGTGGGATTTAGGGTTTTTTTTGAGTGGTGTGCAAAATAAAATATGCCCTCAACCTAAGTAACCCAAAAGGAGAGTCCAACTGTAGCAATTCAAGAAGAGAAAAAAAAATTGAAATATTTATTTAGGAGTCAAACCTATGTTGGTTGTAGTGGTTGAATTGAATTAGGTTTGGGGTTTTTTTGTAACACAAAAAAAAAGTGGGAGGGGGATATTAGTTGGTGATTGGGACATTTGGTCTTTTGTTGTTTATTTTTGTACATATGTATCATCAGTTGATGAATGAATGTTCATGTCTGAGAATGAACAAAATATTTGGCTTTGCATCTGAAGAGAATGCTAAAAGTGCCAATTTCTATGATGCCTTTCTTTTTGAGGGAATTAAATGCATTTATAATTTCAAGTAAGGTATCAATTTCCTTTTAGAATTGGGCCCTTTTTTTGTGTGTTTTAATTTTATTTTATTTTTTTCCTTTTTAACTTGGAGAATTATCAATTTAGGACTTGAAAGATGAGTAATCTATTGATTCAGGACCCAAGACATGAAAACTCTCAATCTAGGATTCAAAAGATGAAAATTCTCAATTCAGGACCTCAAAAATCGTGAATTTTGATTTCTTTTTATTTTTTTAATTAATTTTAAAATTTTCTTTATTAGATTTAATGGATAATTAATGAAGGAATTTTCTTTGAAAATTAATATAAAATTAATTAAAAAATAAAAAGAAATCAAAATTCATGACTTTTGAGGTCCTGAATTGAGAGTTTTCATTTTTCGAATCCTAAATTGAGAATTTTCATCTTTCAGGTCCTGAATTGATAGATTGCCCATCTTTCAGGTCCTAAATCGACAATTCTCCTGTTAAGATTTGGTAAACCCTTGTTTTGGGCTTGTTACACAAGACAAAATGGGGAGGAATTTGATGAATATGGTGTATCTATATCTCACTTTGTTGAATTACAAGTTAAATAGTCTTTCTTTGGAGAGAAGGGTCACCTCAAATCTTTGAATTTCATAGGCTTTTTAAGTTGGAAGTTGAAAATCTACAATTTAAATAACACAAAAAATTGGATTGGGTAATTCATATTTGGATCCAAGCTCAAAAGAATATAAACTATGATTTATGAGTGATGTGTTTTGTAATTTGCTCAAAATTGAATTTGAGAAGAATGTTAGGGTTATCTTATAAAAAGTTAAAAATGATATTAGTATATTAGTATTCACAATCAAAAGAAGAAAATAATTTGGAAGTATTTAGAGTACAAAAGTACGTCAAAAATGAAGGGAATGAAAGAGATGATGAATGAGTGATTGCCATTTAATTGGGCATATTATTTGGTTTCTAGAGAGAGAGAGAGAGAGAGAGAGAGAGAGAGAGAGAGAGAGAGAGAGAGAGAGAGAGTAACTAAATAAATAATGAGAATAGTGCAAATAGGCTCATTATTTCTTTTCCCAAAAAAATTTAGAAAATCCATGTAAAAAAAGAAAAATTAGTTTAGAAACCCACTGTATTATTTTATATAACAATATAAATATATCTTAAACATTACCTTGACATGAAATAAACTAAAGTCACACCAATTATACATTTTCTGAATTAGAAAACAATACAACTTTTACATATTTATTTGCATTAAATCTTAATTATAAGATTCACTTAATTGACAAGCTGAAACACACACATATGTATTGGGGGGAGGGGGTAATGTATTTTTTTAAAGAAAAATAAAAAAATACGAAGTAATATATACAAATGTATGGATGATAATCACTTATCTATATGTGGATAAAAAATATATTTTCAAAATAAAAAAATTCAATCATAATCTTACGGTAGTATTATTTTATTTTATTTTACTATACTAATCCGTAACGTGACAAATTTCCGACAAATACATCAACATCGCATTTCACAATAGTACTCATTTTCGTTATCTAATAAATAGAGCTAAAATAGTAGTAGACAACTTTCTTGATTTAAATATTAATTAATACTATGACACAACCAACCAAGTGTCTTGTTACGTGCCTCTTCAAGAATCAAGATGTTGTAGATCTATCAAAATTGCAATATTCCAAAATTCCAAACAAAAACGTCGTAATAATTAATAACTAGTTCAATAATGCCAATAAAATGTATAATTCAAACCAATCCATAATAATGTACAAAAATAACTTGCACTTTTTTCTCTTTTTTTGAGTGGAAAAAACAAGTTATTCAATGACCCACAGACAAATACATATGAATTGAGGGACCATTATGATTTACATAATTTTGTAATAAATTGAGATATATATATATATATATATATATAGAGAGAGAGAGAGAGAGAGAGAGGTTGGTGGACAATCACTTCAACAATTTAGATGAAAAATCCACCAAACCTGCAGACACATAAAAAAATTAAAAAATAAATAATAATAATAATAATAATAATAATAATAATAATAATAATAATAATAGCATATTTATATATATGAATATATGATAGTACAAGAGATTGGTAAAGATGAATTAGGATTTATAAACGAAGGGGAGTTGAATATGAATTTTATATGGTTAGTTTATGTTCATATCTACCTTAACTAGTGTTGTTAATTACAAAAAATATTTCCAAAGTTTTGTTTGTTTGTAGAAGTTATTATTTTAAGACAACTCTTGGATTAAATTAATTTTCAAACAATTGCAATATAAAATACATATTCTTTTTTGACCATTTACATCAAGTCGTACATTCATTTAAAATGGGACAATTCAACCCTTGCCGACACCAAAAAAAATTAGGTCATCCAACTTATATCAAAATACAAAAATGCATATTTCCTCAAAAAAAAAAAAATCTTAAATCAGTACTCTAAACTAAAAATCAATGAAACTCAAGTTATGGCTAATTATTTGTATAAGTAGCTAATTTTATTGTGTTTTATTTTTATTTTTTATTTTAAATCAAACACTCTCGTAAAGACATACGGAGAACAAAAATAGAACAAGTCTAGAAAGTCATTCACATAGCGTGGAGAATCGTCCCAACTAAAAAATGTGAAAAAAATCCATGGCAATCATGGTCACACGATATTATGTTAATCAAAATTTGTATACATTAGGATGTTAGGATACAAGTAACTTAATTTAAGAGTTCAAATAGTAACTTAATTTAAGAGCTCAAATATTAGGATATTATTATGTTAAATCAAAATTTGTAACTCGAAAAATTATGCCTCGTGTCATAAACTATAAAAGTTGTAACAAAAATGTCCTTAACTATGACTAATTACAATCTATGTCCTAAACTATTCGGGAATTCACAAAAATGGTATGGATTATGACTAATTACAACCTATGTCCCGAACTAACGATAAGTTATCAAATTTATTCCGAGCCATATTGATTTTCATAAATTTTTCAGTTGCTGAAATTTGATCCGTCGGGATAAGTTTGTTAGTTGTTAATAATTTAGAACGTAATATGTAATTAGTCATACTTTAGGACATTGATGTGAAAATTTTCATAAATTTAACCACTATTTGGAACTTTTTAAATTCGGAAAATTTTGTATTTCAACCCTTTTTTTTGGGTGATAATTGAGCGTCAAATATCAAATTGACAAATTTTTAAAAGATGTATCCAAAAAATAAAATAAAAAATAGATGAAATCTATGATTACAAAGCTAGAATTGGAGACATATAGAGCTAAATAAAATTATTTACCATTGAAATTGTTAGCATTCTACATGTATAATAGTCTCTGAATTTTGTGAAGGAACAAAGATAATCAAATTTCGACTCTCAAACCTCCAAAAAAATCAAATCAAATCAAGAAAAAAGAACTAATCAGCTATTGATTTTTCTTCTTCTGCACCAAACCTGAACTTCATTTCCAGATATTGTGGCTCAAAGTCTTCATCAAGAAACGTTACTGAACCCGAAATAGACGGTTCTCTGTTGAAACGAATTGACAGCAAGATCGACCTGCAAGTGTCCCAACTGAGATTTAAATCGAAGCCCGTATCCCAAACCAACTCCGGTGCCTGGTTTACCGTGCCTGAGAGAAGGATTTCCTGAAAAAGAAACACAAACGAGGAGCGTTCATTGACAGAGTTTAGAGGAAAGTTTATACGAAAGACAGCAGAAGTAGTGCAAGACGTTCAGAAATCGTGTATAACACTATAATGTGCATATATATTATAGTGATATCCATTTCCCAATAAAATGACAATGAAGAAAACATTAGGAACGTTGCGGTTAGATAATCCGTGTGTCTTGTGCTTTCTGTCTTTCTCTCATTAACAGACAAAAGATGGTGCTGATTTAGAAGTCTTGATATATGCATAGCAACATTGAAATGAACTTGATCGAGTAAGCAAGTCAAAACTAACCTGGCACATGACGGCCAGAGCCCAGATCGGTTCCACAGTCTAAGAAAACGGCACCTTCAAGCATTGAGCCCTGGGAGACAGCGGCTACCAAGTTAGACGGAATTTTCACTAGTTCTGCATTCAATAGATATCCAACACAACCTCTTCAAAATCTGGAAACTGAGTATCACTATGTATAAACTTCAATTATCAAGCTTAATGTTAATGTTTGTTTTATCAAACTCAACTGGATATTTTAGGCTTAACAAAATAGATTTGAGATGGTGATATGCCAAACTGTCGAGAATGTAGTGTAATAATTACTGGATGCACACAGCTTATATAGTGATATGCCGGTGTTTCATCATCAAGACAGCACCAAACTATATGTTATACAATCTTCAGCAGTAATTTGATTTTCTTTTGATTTATCTGGCTCTTTATCGAGACAATAAAGGATGATTTCATTAAAAGGGTGAGTAAGAGATAAGCTCTAGAGGGTGTAAACAATTCGGTTATTCTCAATCTAAATGCTACTATTCCTGTTGTGTGGAGATGATGATGGAATTGACTCCAAACGATGCTAGTTGTATATAATCAGATGAGCAATAACAATTACATCTCATTTAACATCTAGTGACTTCTAAAATACTATCTGAAATGTTGGATGGTGCCAGAATCCAGTTTTTGAATCGAAGCAAATCATTTAAGACCTGAGAGTATTTACGTGCGCACAACTTACGGGGACAGTGTACTTTGGTTGTAAAGAGAAGTTTGCAGATTAGATTTCTTCATATAAGGTTATAAAATAGCATACCAGCGGTAGAGTAAATTCACTGTTAGCAACTAGGCAAGATCTGCCTGATCCAACAGCACCTTCACCATAGCCCCGTACACTTCCCTGTCCTCCTATGGAGAAGGCTTGATAAGGAGCTATGTCTCCTACAATAGATCCACCTGTGAGGCTGGTACAGGAAAGTTTCAGGTGAAAAGAAATATTAGTAGTTATTAAATACACACGGAAACTAATAAAAAAATACCGTAAATTGTGACGGTTGCCATGATTAGAATTGTTTTAGGCAATAGACCTCCTTCCTATTCAGCACTTCAGCAGAATCTAAGTCTTCTTGGTAAAGAACAAAATGACCTCTTTCATTTTTTTCATATTAAGTGACAATAGACATTATTATGTGTGTGCATTGTGGCTTATAGTATAGTTTTAACACCTACATGCTTTTTGCTGTCTAAGTGTTTCATAAAAAAAATATACTAATAAATGGGTGTAAGACTCGAGTTTTGCTCTTCCAGTTCTCTGTATTTTACGGCTTTTAGTTTTTAATTTGCATAGCAACTCAACACGCCATAAAGTATTGATCACCTTGTCAAGAAAAATGCTGGCCCAAGCCTTATTCCCTTTGAAGCGGCAAACTTGAATCGGTTGAAGATCAGCCACTTGGAAAGAATCGGAATCCCTTGTTCTATTTGCAGGCTAAACTACATTGAATTTTATACAAAAAAAGAACGTATATATTACAACCTGAAGTGATAAATAAATAAATAAAAATTGTGAAAATTGCATAATAATTTAGATTTTGTGCCCAAAAATGTATTACTCGAGTAAAACTATGATCGTCTGCCTTTGCAAAGCGAGATTCTTGTTTGAGCACTACCATACTATCATGATAACCACCACTGAAGAACAAGTATCAAACAAGAAAGTCATTAGTCTTGAGAAAAGAAAAAAAAACTAGGGGAAATGATCATTAGGAGCTTAATCTACCTGCAAGTAACTGGAAACCCGTGAAGATCTCTGGTAATAGACCGACCATCATCATTCACAGGACGAACATGCTGAATCAATTTCTCAGTTTGTGTAAGAATAAAGACAAATAATTGGACACAGAAATGGAGTTCGTAGGATCTAGTAACATTTTGTGATTGTATGAGACACACCTCAAACTTGATACTGGTTTTACTGCTCCAATTGGAACTTGCAGGCTCACTCAGGTCTACACCAGCAGATAAACGACAAAGATTGACACCTCCACTCCCTGAACGAGAAAAGTTGTCAACAGGGATGCCATGAATCCCTATCTCCGGGGAAACAGAGTGCTGGAGAGAAAAGTGAATGTTCAGATTAGATCCACAATTGGTAGAAAGGTCCTAATCAAATTAAATTGTAGCTTTCACAGGTATGTAAAATCTTTGTGATTGAATAGTTAGATCCTCTTGAACCACATCCGAGGAGAGCTACATACAAAGGCAGTAAGCCATTCGTTGCAAGAACATTATAGCAAACCACCCTATGTTCTCTCTTGACACTGAGTACTTGTCTAGCTCATAATTTAATTTACTAATGAGTGAAGCCTTCGCTACATGATAGTAATTACTACATGGTGAACATACGGGAACTCAGAAATCAAAATTGATTTTCATGTCCAATTTTCCTATCAATTATCATGAGAAATGAACAACAAACCAGAATAGAGGAGTCTCTAGTAAGCTTATCTAAAACGAGTATTTCCAACTATTAAGAGCAATACATGTGATAGCAACATAAATAATGACTAATGAGGCTACAATGCTATTTAATACGAAAATTGCATAAACAGCCAATGATTTGCCAAAAAGAAAGAGTCGCAACCTGAATGGTGAAGGCATGCTGTGAAAGCCATTCTGGTCTTGGTTTCCGGTAAGTGATCAACACATTGGAATCACATAGCCCTTTATCCCACAAGAAATCGAGCTTCTCACTTTTTCCAAATAAATTCGGATGTTTTATGCAAAGGCTGCCGAAAGGAGAAACAATTCAATTCCCTCAATCCCTCACTCCATGAATACCAAAATAAACAAAAATTAGAAAAGAAAACAATAAAAATCCAATATATTTTCAACAAGCACGCGGAAGTAGAAGGAAGAAAGAATTACCTCCCAATAACAAGGGAAAGTGGACTCCATCCACCAACATTTCTGTTTACACAAGCAAATGAGGGCATTGCTCATAAAGAGAAATATAAAGAATGAAAACACACACACACACACACACACAAATGTTCTAACACTCACACACCTCGTTTGATATCCACAATTCATAAACACACAAAAACCCACACTCCCATGATTATATATGCAGATACACACACACACACACACGTTAATAGATACAGATGGATAGGGAATGCCATACTCGATTTACCACCCACAGCTACAAGACTGATCCCACACGTATACATACAAAAGGGTTTATAAAGAAAATGAAACCTGAGAGAAGGCAGCATCAAAGCAGCACATAGTTTGTGTGTGAAATCAACATTGAAGTCTATCTTGGCTACAAAAAAAAAAAAAAAGACCGTTAGCAAATACACGAGATTCAACAAAAAATCGTGAAAAATCAAGAACTGCTCTGAAGAAATGAGGAACACTCACCGTTGCCAGCATGAATGCTTTTCTGGGCTCCCATCCAATTACCATATCACGGGTTTGTCTCCCTTTCTACCAATCAAAGTGAATTCTTGATATTTCTGCACCATTAATCAATAAAAAATTTCACTGAAAAAGTGGCTGTTAATTAAAGGCGTTTGATGAATTGTTAAAGGGGAAGAAAAGAAGGCACAAAATCGTGCTTCTGAGCAAGTTATCTCTTGCTTTGAGAGGAGGGGAACGTGGAGAATGTTGGGCTTGTAACGTTCCTTTCACTGCGGATGTTCTTCTACTGGGCTGCCGATCCCCTTATTGGGCTCCTACTTCTTCGTGATATCGTTTTACTGGTTAATATTCGTAAAATCGGCCAATATCTAAATTGAAACTCATATTCAATAGCATAATTAGAATTATGTCGGTATTTAAATTCCGCATATTGATCCGTCTAATAAATATTGACTCATAAAACGATTACATGTAAGACTTCCTCAAATGCAAATATAAGCCTAAAACTTACGTTAATAGAAAATATAATACAAAAATCACTTGCGTGTAAAAATTATAAGTGTGTAAGGATGAATTGAATCGTGTCAAGTGGAGTCCTGATGGTTTATACTCAGTTGGTCATAATTCATAACGTCGTAGTTTTATCCTTAGGCCCGTGATTGCGTGACACTAAATATAATTGATTTCTAATTATAGTCACACTTTATTTTATAGTATTTTGAAACAATAATATATGTGACTTTTCTACTTGACAACTAGAGCTGCAATTGGGCTGGCCTAGCCCGAGCTCATGGGCCAACTTTGATGGATGGCAGGGAACTACCCAAAGTGGTTCGGACCTACAAAATCGTGGTTCAACCCGACCCGAATATCGGGTCGGGACAAACGCGAGCAAAATGCTTTTTTCTCATGTGTTTTGACTAGAAGCCCCGACCCATTCGAGACTAATGTCTTTTCGGGGCCGGCCTTGCCTCGACCTGAATTAGTTTAGGTCTATAAAATCATGTCCCAACCCGACCCAAATTGAACCAACCACTCTGACCACCTCTACTATCGTCTAAAGATTATCTTGCTCGTGTCATTCGCTTGCCGATTGGCAATGGCGGGTCCAGAAGGTTGGAGGGCCTTTGGCCCCCACTCCATCCCCTTTTTCCTATATATTTTTTGTCGTCTGTTGGTTTCAGTTTCCGTACTTACAACCGTGATTATATATATAATGTAGTGAGGTCTTCCAAAAATTTCCGTCTGAATTCGCCACTACTGATTGAGAGGATAGTACACCGTGTGACTAGGTTGGGAAAGACCGAAAAGAAGATAGCTAACAGTGGAGGGAGCAGAAGGGGATCCGATGGAGCAAGTGGGGGATGAGAGGCCGGTAGTGGGGCGGAGGGGGCAACGACACGAATGTCAAATATGATTTGGAGTGAAAATGAGTAGAATTTGTTACACGATAACACTTAATATATTCACTGCAACGTACATAGGTAGCAAACTCGTTACTCACCCTTTACTCCCAACTCAAAAAAATAAAATAAAAATATATATTAATCATGCTATTTAACTATTTTTGTTATCATTAACTTAGAAATAGGAAGCATGACCTAGGTAGAGAAAGTAGTGGTGAAAGTCAAATTGAAATCGCGTTTTCATTTCACAAGCGCTTCCAAACTTTTATAAGCCCTCCTCCACCGCCACCCAACCCCCACCGCCACCGCTCGCAGCCACCACAGCCTCACGCGCACCATCCATCTCCGCCGCCGTCGTTCTTCTCCGCGTATTGAGCTTCATTTATTTTCCAAAAACCGCAGAGAGAGAGAGAGAGAGAGAGAGAGAGAGAGAGAGAGAGAGAGAGAGAGAGAGAGAGAGAGAGGCCGATTAACATGCCGAAGGGAGAGAAAGTCGGCCTCGGCCGCGCTCTTGTGAAGCACCACAATCAGATGATACAGCAGTCGAAGGAGAAAGGCAGGTATTACAGAAGCCAGCACAAGAAGGTTCTGGAATCCGTGACGGAGGTCAGCGACATCGAAGCCGTGATTGAGCAGGCCGACGAGGCACACCGCCTCTTCTCCGCCGTCAATTCTCCCCTCCAATTGCCTATCAATTTGTGAGATTCCCTTTAATTGATCAATTATTCTTTTGTTTTTGTTCTGGTTTCGAAGTATTTCGAGGGGTTTGAGCTGTTCATTTTTCATTTGATTTTGTTATGGGGCTGATTTTACATGTACTTATTTGTGTGAAAGTGAATGACTTGAATCGAGCTGAACACTTTGCTTATTGAGCTTGTTCGAATTGTCACATTAGCCATATTGTTTGTTATTCAGTTCGCGATTATATTAAACAATTATAATCCAAATGTTTCCCTTTTTATATCTGTGGAATTGAGAGAAGTTAAAATGTAAATCACTTGTTCATTATTTTCATGCATTTCATTTATTTTTTCTTTATTGAGTTCTTTCATGAAGCAAATTTTATGGCTTGATCATTTTGTCTGAGGCTTTGTGCCCATGGGTATCAATTACTGCAGGCAAGTGTTTTATCGTTATCTTGAGATTGTAGCACTTATGCCATTCTTTTGTTGGTCACAAAATGTCAGAACCTGTTTGCTGTGTTTATTCTTATTGTATTTTTGTACAACTTTCATGCATGTGAATTCTTATTAGATTCCTGTTTTGTTTATGTCTTGTGTCAGGGATTCTGCTTCCAGCAAAAATGAGATGATGACACTGGAAGAAAGAAAAGAGCAACAGAAGAAAGAGGAAGCTTTGCATGCCAGCAGTCTCCGGATTCCTCGAAGGCATGATTTGCTCTATTATCTAAATCTCACTTTATTATTCTTTGTTCATGCAGGGTTTAATGCAAAAGTATCTTATGCAGGCCCCCATGGACTGCAGAGATGTCTTATGAAGAACTTGATAGTAATGAAAAGCAAGCTTTCCTAGAGTGGCGCCGAAATCTTGCAAGGTCAGGTGTTGTCGTCATGAGATAGTAGCACGAATAGGACTTGTGAAATGTATTCATGCACCATGCTGTCAATTTGGCGATATGCACTAATAACTTATTGTGTTTGTGGTTTCTTTCTATTCCTTTATATGTTTGATTATCTTATATCTGTTGCTTTGATTCCTGAAGTGATTTTATGTAGGTTATGTGAGGTCCGGTTCATGTGTTTTATTGTTTGTTAGTTCAAATCATAGATTTTATTGTGGAAAAGTTAATGCCTATCCCCAGTTATTAATATAGACATTTTTCTGGGGAGGTCGATGCTTTATGTCTCAGTTTTTTTTTTACATTAGGCCTGTTGATTGCTGTCTGTTTGAATAGGGCCATTCTCAGGTCTTCTTATGTGCATGGCCTCTTAGAGTCTATGAAATTAATACACTGTTGATTTTCTATTTTATTTGCTAATGAAATAATCTTCTACTCTTTTCATGACAGGCTTGAGGAGAATGAAAATCTAGTTCTTACTCCATTTGAGAAGAATCTGGATATTTGGAGACAGCTTTGGAGGGTGCTTGAGCGCAGTGATCTGGTGAGATAATAGGTTATCTAAGTTGCTTTTTCTGTAAATTTTGGAAGGGCTATGCTGTCTTGATATGCTCTTTAATAGATCTCGAACTTGCTCAGCTGAGTGCTTCAGATGTGAGGAGTTGCACAATATTCTGAAGGTTATTGTGATAGGAAGTTTAAAAACTTCATCCTGATCACTGAGTACCACATTCAAGTATTTGTTTCTTCATGATTCTTTGAAAAGGAGAATGCTAAACTTATTCGGCACATTTTAGCACAGCAATGTTAACTAGGATGGGTGTACGAATGCATTTTGAGTGTGCCCTTAATCAGTGAGCAGAAATCATTAAAATTCATATTTCTCATCAAAAGAGGATGTGTCATATTTTAGGTTGCGCGTCTCTAGTGTATGTTTTGAGATGATATACATATTTCTAACTGCTGTGTAATCTAAGGGATGTGGGACCGATAGCTAGGTAAAAGTTATGTTATTCTCCTAGAATCGGAATAATAACTGTTTGTTTCTCTTGCTTTTGTGAATGTTTCAGACTGAAACTTTTAATTTTATACCATGCCGATAAATTCTGCTTAGTGCTGACCTTCTCCAATTGCTTGTCCTTGAAGCTAGTGATGGTTGTTGATGCAAGGGACCCACTCTTCTACCGTTGCCCTGATCTAGAGGTAATATGGGAAGTTAGATAAAAATAAATATTTGGTTCCTTTTCATAATTCCTTTATTTTAGAATTTTTATTGGATGTGCCATTTGCATAAAAACAAGTGCTGAAAATCTGAATATCACTGGTTTGAACTGCTGCTTAAGCATAATCTCATGAAGACGCAACACTTGTTGTTATCTTCCAATTTTCAGAAAGCTCAATCCAATCATCAAAAATGATGTTTGAAACTTACACTGCTGATATGCTAACATTTTAGTTACAAATATTTTGAGTAATTGTTTTGACCCGGCATGGATCTTACCAAATTGTAGGCATATGCACAAGAAATTGATGAACACAAAAGGACGCTGCTCCTTGTAAACAAGGCAGATCTTCTGCCATTGTCTGTTAGGTTAGTATTGTAACAGTGCTTCTTCTGTTTCCCTGAATTTTCCACTCTTTCGTCCTTTGGAAGATTTGATGCCTGAATTTCTTTCAGGGAAAAATGGGCTAATTACTTCCATCAACATGGCATTCTCTTCGTTTTCTGGTCGGCTAAAGCTGCCTCTGCTGCTTTAGAAGGGAAGGACCTCGGTATTCAGCAAGACTTAGCTGATGCTGAAACTGAAGTATACGGCAGAGATGAGCTACTCGCTCGGCTGCAATCTGAAGCTGAGGATATTGTTTCAATGAGAAGCCAATCCAAGTCCACTGACTCGGGCTCGTCAGACGTGCATTCTGATGATGAAAGTGTTTCTGGACACGCGCCGCCTCGTGGTGTAATGGTGGGATTTGTTGGATATCCCAATGTTGGAAAGAGCTCCACAATCAATGCTTTGGTGGGAGCGAAGAGGACTGGTGTAACTTCAACTCCCGGGAAGACCAAACATTTCCAAACGTTGATAATATCCGAGAAACTTACTCTCTGCGATTGCCCCGGGCTGGTGTTTCCGTCCTTCACTAGTTCAAGACACGAGATGATTGCATCCGGGGTCTTGCCTATTGATCGCTTGACAGAGCGCCGGGAGGCCGTTCAGGTGGTTGCGAATCGAGTGCCTAGGTCTGTTATTGAGGGCGTCTACAAAATCACACTGCCAAAACCCAAGTCTTACGAGCCACAATCCCGGCCCCCTCTGGCAGCTGAGTTTCTGAGAGCATACTGTGCTTCTCGTGGATACGTTGCCTCGAGCGGACTACCAGACGAGACTAGAGCTGCGCGCCAAATCCTGAAGCATTACATCGAAGGGAAGCTCCCGCACTTTGAAATGCCGCCAGGAATGTCAAATGATGAAGATGGCGCTGAGGATGCTGCTGAACTGAGCTCGTCAGAGGAACATGAATCAGACGCATCCGACGATGAAGACCCTACGGTTGATGAAGACGAGCTTGCCACCGGTCTGGAGCACGTGCTGGACGATCTGAACACGTTCGACATTGACAATGGATTAGCTTCTGCCAAGAAGGCAGTAAAGAAAATCTCAACTAAACCTCATAAACAGCAGAAGAAACCCCAAAGAAAGAAGGATCGGTCGTGGAGGGTACACGGTGGTGAAGGCGACGGAATGCCGGTGGTTCGGGTTTTCCAAAAGGCAGCCAGTCGAGGCTCTGCGGTTGCTTAATAGCATCGCGCTATAGTAAGATTTTCTCTTGATGATTATTCCTTACTAAACTTTGCAGAGACAATTTATGGCATTGTGTTGTGTGTTAACTCTCTCTCTCTCTCTCTCTCTCTCTCTCTCTCTCTGTAGGATGACTTTTCCAGCGGCAATGCGTGTATGAGGAGAAGGAATAGTATCTTACTTTTCATAATTTTGTATGTGTTGTGGTGCTAATTTTATGGAATGTGTGTAGGAATTTTAGACTTATTTGGGGGAAATTTTATTGAATGTTTGTTTACATTTTCATACGTCACCTTTTTCAATATTCTACTATGTGAAGTATTCAAATATTTAAAATACGTTTCTTTCATCCATTTTCGATTTCTACCAAAAAAAAATTCCCAATCAGACTATTATATATATCATCGTTAAAGTGGGGATCCATTACTTAAATAATTATCTCGTTCTACTATTCATAAGGAAATGATTGTATTTCATATTAAAAACAAAATCAAAGTGGGTTACACTAGAAATGTATATTAAAAAAATTGAATAAATATATTTTTATTTATTTTTCAAACCCACAACTTTAAGATATCCAATTAGTCATCACATAAAATTGAACAAAGCTTTTAAACGAAAAAAAAAAACTTGGTGTTGCACTATTAAATTATAAGTTAAATACTAGTTATTATAAAAATAAAAAATTAGTTATAATATAATCAATCATAGTCAATAGTTATCATATAAATTGAATTTAAAAAATTATAAATTCTAACTGTGCAATATAATTACCAATTATTAATTAAAAGTTGAAAATTAAATACTAAAAAATAATTATATATCTTAATTGGGTATAATGAACCATAATTAATTATTGTAAAATTGAACTAAATGAAAAGAAAATGAAATTGAAGAAAAGAATATATATATATATATATATATATATATATATATATAAATATAATCTCACAATTTGATAATGAAACATAGAGTGCTACGCAGAATGTGTAACATGGGATCCTACAATCTTTTTGATGACGTTTTAGCACTTGTAATAGTTAAAAAAATGTGCTTATTGAAAAATATGTTATATATCTTTAAAGTTTTGAGAGAATGATAAGTTAAGTAGAAAGAGAAACATTGCCTTTGTGTTTGTCACATATTAGTTGCAAAAATATTAATAAAAAGAGAAAGTAGCTAATTCATCTTCTTTGCCCCCTCAACTTGATCATAATCAAAATACACACACTCTACTATAAAATGGACACAAATTAAACGATAAAATCCCACATTTCATTTCCTTCCAAACACAAATATCACACCAGCATTTTGAAATGCATGCCATGAAAACTCTCAATAGCAAGATTCTTGGCCCAATTTTGATTCTAATCTTTTTAACAAATACCCATGCAAGAGTTCATGTTCAAATAATAAACCAGCTCGAATTCGGGCGGCGCATGAGCGTGCACTGTCGCTCGAGGGAGGACGATCTCCAGTACCAAATCTTGGAGACGGGTAGTGCCGCTGAGTGGAATTTCAAGGTGAATTTTTTCAGGACGACTTTGTTCTACTGCGATGTGCAGTGGGAGAATTCGAATTGGTACCATTTTGATGCATACGATGCTGGGAGAGATTATCGTAGATGCAAGTCATTGTGCAGATGGATGATCTCTAAAGAGGGTTCGTTATATGGATACGATGAAGATCTAGGGTTTTGGAAAATATTTCCCTTGAGACCTAGTACTACTACCACTAATACTACATGAATTTGGTGTTCTACATGTATTGTATTTTGACTTATGAATAGTCTACCTATGACTATGAGTAGTATTTTATGTCAAATGAACTATTTCTATTGTCAATTTTGGCTTCTCTTTTAATTTCAGTTTATGCAATTTTAGGATTGTGATAGTCCAAACCAATTACATCGTAATGTCACATTTCACTATCATGTAATTAACTTGTATCGTGGTATTAATTTGATCAAGTCGTATTTATAAAATGCATAATCATATTTGAAAACTAAGTTCGACCAAGATTAACAACATGGGAAGCCAAAATTCTACCCACTTAATATTGTAAGCCTCAATTAAGGCTAACAAAACGGATGGCCCGACCCGGCCCATCGGGATGACTGTCTCAAACAACAGACTTTTTCAGGTCACTAGCGAGCTCATGTATTTGGACGGGCTGACCCGCCCGATCAAGCAATGTCCTGTTTTGAGAATTTTTTTCGGGTTGGTAAAATTATGGCTCAGTCCGTCCTAAAATAAGACTGGGTCGAACTGGGCCATTTTTGTCACCTTTAAATATGGTTAAAGCACAAACCTATGATTAATAAATATATAATAAATAAATAAATAAGGTAAAGTGTAAATTGCTGCCAGTTAACATTAGAGCGGATATGACCAAGTGTATTTCAGATAAGTCTATATATAATATTATTAGTGAGAATTGTCAATTCAGGACCTGAAAAATGGTAATCCATCAATTTAGAACCTCAAAGATGAAAACTATGAATCCAAGATCCGAAAAATGGAAATTGTCAATTTAGGACCTCAAAAATCATATGTTTCGATTTCTTTTAAAGTCTTGTTTATTTTTATTAGTTTTTTTATTAGATTTAATAGATAGTTAATAAAGAAAATTTAATTGAAAATTAATTACAAAATGAAAAAATCAAAATACATAATTGACAATTTTCATATTCTTAATTGTCATCTAAAACATTAATAGGTTTCCACTTATGTATATTACTTAAACTTTTTTACTTTTGAAATATCTCTCTCTCTCTCTCTCTCTCTCTCTCTCTGAGGAAAAATGTTTGTCTTTTGTACTAACACATCTTTCAATCTGTCTGATATTAATTACAATTAACGATTCCAATCTTCTTTGATTGGCACATTTAAAATCTTTAGATAATTTCCATTTAAGTTGTCTTGATATTTGTCCTGTAGTAAGGGTGCTTCATTTATTTATGTTCCTTTTTTAATTACACGTATCAATTATTTTTGGTTTGGGCATCTCCAAACTAAAAAAAAATAATCCACCCCATCTCTTCCATTCATATAGATTATTTAATTTTTCGCTATGATTATGAAAATTATTGAAAAAAATAATTAATTAAGTAAATTTTCTAATATGTCCGTATTTTTTTTTTACAATTAATTAAGTCTTAATATAAACATATTAAATAGGGGTATATATATTAGTAAATGAGTTATATTTATATATATAAACTAAATCAATAATTTATTTAACATAGATACAAAATGTAGCCAAGACGATTTCAGATCCCCTGTAATATTTTCTATTACATTTCATGTGTCAATTTTTTTTATAAATATTTTAATTTATTATAATTTAGTTTAACTTTAAATTTTTACTTAGAATTCATCCTTCCCCGATTAAAATATATTAAAAAAGAAAAAAAAATTAAAAATTATGGAACCGGCTATCGCCGTTAACCGTTGCTTTCTTTTACCGGCTTGGCAGGTAAACATAACAAGCAGAGGAAAATATTCCATTATTTATTGTGCCATTTTATTTTGGGTAAATTACCATTTATTATACCAAAATATTTATATTTTCTTAAATCTATAAAAAATTACTGCAATATTTTTATTATTTAAATATCTAAACTAAATAAAAATTAATCATATATAATACCTGACATAATTTTGTCATTTGAAAAATAACAAGTTGAATGCGTGCGAGGATTTTTCAACTCAACTAACGAAAATAGGTGCAAATAAATAATCACATGATAGACCAAAATGATGTCATTTTGATCCCTTTTTTTAAAGAAAAAAGGAAATGGCATCTAGTGCTTGCTGTAAATGAGTCGAGTTCAAATGAGCTTGTTTGATTATCTATCGAGCCGACCCCAAACGAGCTTTAATCAAGCCGAGTTCGAGTAGTTTGATAATTTACACATGTTTGCTTGAGTTTTACTTATCGAGTTCGAGTTCAAGTTCAAGTTGAGCTTTAAACCTTATCAAACACAAAATTATGTTCAAGCTTGTTTGATATACTTATCGCATCGAGCTCGAACGAGCTCTTAACGAACAAACATGAGTCAAATATTGAGCTATTTTGTTTGATTTTTAGCCCTAATAACATCATTTTTGGTTCAACGTTTGATTGTTTATTCCAAATAATTTTGTTTATCAGGTGTAAACCCTAAACCCTAATTTAATCTTCATGTATTTACTAGGCGACCAAATTAAACCATAATTGTTGATATATTTTTTCATTAAACAAGCTGGAAATTTAATAGATTAATAAATAGATAGTATTATTTTAATCTATGACTTTCACTTTTATATAGTAGGCTCAATTGTCAAATACTATATTAATGTGTATAAATAATTATATGTTTGAAAACGATACAACATTTAATGCAACTTTAATCAAATTGTCTAATTACATGAATTTCATATAATAAACCTATCATCTTTTTTTTTTTATTTTTTTTTATATGCACTATTTCCCCCCCATAATTAATCAAACACGTAAACAGATATATTTACACACAAATTACTTCAACCGCTCGAATTCGAGATGTCTCATTTTTTACAAGAATGAAATCCTTTATTTCATTCGTTATTTTGCGTTTATTATTACACACTCGATTTATTTTTTTATTTTTTTTCTTCTATTTCAATTTCTCGTACTTCAATTTAATTTCACACTTATTATTCAGGATTCAACCTACCCGAATATGGTGTATTATGATTTTTTAGCATTTAATTTTTTCAATTATTAATTGCGTATTTGAAAAATTAAATACTTAAAAAATTATAATGAATCATAAATCATAATAGAGCATGATGAATATGACTGTAAATCAACAGAGCCGCTCGTGAGCTATTCAAAGTTCGGCTTGAAAAAAGCTCGTTCGAAATTCGTAAATTTTCTAAACGAGCTGAGCTCGAGCCTTGAACCGAGCTCGAACAAAGTAGTATTCGGCTCGGCCAGCTTGCGAACATGTTTGAGCTCGATATTAATCAAACATGTTCATGAATATTATAAATATTTCAAACGGTTAAATAAAATATGCTATTGTTTTCAAGCTCGAGTTCAGATATATAAATTAAATGAATTTTTTTTTCGAGCCTTCGAACTCAAGCTCATATTGTAAATTTTCGAGCATTTCATGAGCCGAACTCAAACATGACAAATATTACCGAGTTGATCTTGAACAAGAGGAGAAAAATTTAAATTGAGATCGAGCCGAGCTCGAGTATCAAGATGGTCGATTCGATTCAGTTTGTTTACTGGATGAACCATAAATAATAAAAGTAAAATTAGATTAGAGCACATGGAACTAAAAAGGAAGAAGAAATGAGAAATAACATAACATCGAGTGTACAGTAATACAAAAAGGTGTAATAGACGATTTCGAGCGTTTTTTTACGACAAATAAAGAAGATGATAATAATAATAATAATAATAATAATAATAATAATAATAATAATAATAGTTAATTTAGCATATGAATTTAATCTGTTCAAAAAAAAAAAAGATGTGGTGCAGGGTTGTACAGTGTTGAATAAAAGTTGTACCAAAAAAGGAATTTACGAATTTGCGAAGATCTCGTTATTCCGCCGTCGCAGTGAGTAGTCTACGGTTCATTGTCGGAGTCTTCACAGCCGTACACACACACACGCACTACACCCAACCATTTCTACCGCAGCTATAAAAACACCTATATTTCCTTATTATTATTATTTTTCTCCTTTTTTTTTCATTTCCTTCCAGAGAAGAGAGAGAGATATATATATACATCTATATTTTGGAGAGAGAGAGAGAGCGAGAGAGAGAGAGGGGCGATTGGATTTGAGAGAGGGAGAGAGAAGTGCGTGTTTGGATTGCCTCGTCTCGAATTGAATCGTCGCGGATTCGAAGATAGGGAGGATAAATTTTACGGGCAATTTTTTTGAAGGATCGGAGTTAGGGCTTCTTTTGAATTCCCTTTTTTGGCAGAATGAAGATTGAAAATGCGAATTGTTGAGGATTGGAGCTCCGATCTTATTGCAAAGCTTCGAAATTTAGGGTTTTACGGTAGGAATGGACGTGGATTCGGCTATGGCTACAGAGCCCGATCACGATCCGACGGAGCAGCCCGCGACGGTTAATGTTAAGGAGCCGCCAGCGGAATCCGATTCTTTGTCGTCTCCTCATTTTCAGCAGCAGCAGAGTAGTAATAGCGATGATATTAACGATAGCAGTAATAGTGGTGGTGGCGGCGGAGGAGGAGCCGTGGTGCCGGGCCCACGATGTGCGCCAACTTATAGTGTGGTGAACGCTTTAATGGATAAGAAGGAGGATGGTCCTGGGCCGCGGTGCGGCCATACTCTGACGGCGGTGCCTGCGGTTGGGGAGGAGGGGAGTCCTGGATATATAGGCCCCAGATTAATTCTTTTCGGAGGAGCCACAGCACTTGAAGGAAATTCTGCCGCATCAGGAACTCCCTCGTCAGCTGGAAGTGCAGGAATTCGTATGTTTATTTATTTTTATTATTTAGTTTTTTAAGAAATACATTTTCGATGATTTCAGGTTATTTATAGGTTTATTGGGGTGTTTAATTATTGTTAAATATGCTGAAAGATGATATTTTGCTTGAAGTATTGGTGAGTGGATACCTTGAACTGATTTGATTACTGTTCCTGCTTGTTTATGGTTGAAAATGAATTTCTTGATTTTGAATGTTGCTAAGACTTATGGGAATACAATTGATGTAATTTCTGGTGAGTGCTGTTGAAAGAGTTGTCTGGTAGATTTGGAGTTTTAAGTATGATTTGATTTGTTTACCTAGGATCTCATAATGGATAGCTAGAGAAGGAGATTGAAGTTTCTATTTCTTATAAAAAAGCAAAAAGGAAAAAGGAGATTGGAGTTCATTCGTTGGTGTTATCTCAGATATTAGCTTTTGTCATTTGTGTTCAGAGAGTGTATGCTTAAGTTTTTGAGGTTTGTTGGTTGCCAGTGTTAGTGCCAAAGTCACAAAGTTGTATTGGTATTAGCTCTACAAAGATGTTCTGATCGACTTAAAATGTTTCATTGGTTCTTTTTTCTGTAAATTAATAATTAGTATACTGTATGCCTGAAAATTAGTGTGCTGGTAATTCTTCAATTCGGATCTATCCATGATGTTTAAGCATGGGTTTCATTGTAGGGCTGGCCGGTGCCACTGCTGATGTGCACTGTTATGATGTTTTGACAAATAAATGGTCTCGGTAAGTTTAAGTTAATTAATTATCACTATGTTTTTTTACTCTTCATTTCTGATTGTTTCTGGTGTGTTTTGCTGTTATTTTGAACTTTTCATAAGAATTTTAGCTTGTATCTTTACAGGATTACTCCAATTGGAGAACCACCCACCCCTAGGGCAGCTCATGTGGCAACTACTGTAGGTACCATGGTTGTTATCCAGGTGTGGACAGTGGCGTGAGGTTTAAGTTACCTCATTTTTCTTCTATTATGCACATATATCGACACGTTAATATTGTTCTCCTTGCAGGGTGGGATTGGCCCAGCAGGTTTGTCCGCAGAAGATCTACATGTTTTGGACCTTACGCAACAACGCCCAAGATGGCATAGGTTAGTATATCCTGCAATTGAAGATATATACATTTTAATCATTCCTTCTGTATTGGCAAATTATTTTCACTTTCTCAATATCTTTTTCCATAATTAATCAACTGAACTTTGCTTTTGCTAGGGTTGTGGTACAAGGTCCTGGGCCGGGGCCTCGCTATGGCCATGTCATGGCTTTGGTTGGACAACGATATCTGATGGCAATTGGTGGAAATGATGGTTAGCATTCTGTTCAATTGTTTCCTACTTATCTAAATGATCATTTCTGTAAGAAAATAAAATTGGTGCATCTTTCTTAGGAAAACGTCCTTTGGCTGATGTATGGGCACTGGACACTGCTGCAAAGCCTTATGAATGGCGGAAACTGGAACCAGAGGGTGAAGGTCCACCACCTTGCATGTGAGTTTGTCACTCCTGTTCCCTCTATATTCTCAATTGGTTTCTTTCCATTCATGTTCTCTGCCTCTGTCCTCTCATTTTCTTTTTGACTAATTTTATGACTTCCTGCTTCTGCATGCTTAACATTGAATGAGGTCATTTAGTTGAGTTCATTTTACTTGATAGGTCTACATAAGGAAGCAGATACCTCAGGCTAGAATTCTCATTTATTTTACTTATCATTTGTTTAGAGAAGGCATGTGGTCTTTAGAATCGGTGGCATACATTTCTTATAGAATTGATGTTTGAGTTGGATATATCCGATAGAAGCATATGATATTTCTCGTTTCCATTTTGAAGTACGGTTGAGGCCTAGAGCCCACATGTTTTTCCATTATATAGTTTCGTAACTGAACATACACCTGAAAGCAGTAAAATTTGTTCATGTTTTTTATTTAGGAACTCTTATGACTTTTGAATTTATATAGTCCATAGCTACCTCACATAGAGTTGCCTAAAATATTCACTTCTTACTTCCCATTTGCAACTACACTCTGCTTCTTCGAACAAATTGGGCATATGTTTTTTGTCAGACTTATCATGCTATGCGACTTGTGCTATATCCAGGATACTAAGTGTATGTTTAATCGGTATCTTGCGTAATTCAGTATTTGGTTTTATAGATTGTATTTATGATTTGTTTGAATTAAGTGTGGGACACGCCTGCCTTTTCAACTCTCGAGTTGGAGTATCATGCCTGGATTGTTTCAGGCTTGCTCGACTTTAGCTTATATGCACTCAAAAGAAATACATTCTGAATAGGGTTAAGGATGCTAAGTGTATGTTTAATCAGTATCTTGTGTAAGTGTTTGGTTTGATCAATTGTATTTTGAATTAAGTGTGGGACATGCATGCCTATTCAACTCTCGAGTTAGAGTATCCTGCCTGGTTTGTTTCAGGCTTGTTCTACTTTAGCTTATTTGCACTTAAAAGAAATACATTCTGAATAGGGTCAAGAAATATTTGGTCACATATCTAAAATAGGAACTGTGGTCTTCTAGTGGTTTGATTTTCCAGTGGCCCAAATGCAAACCTTTTGAAAACTCTTTTGTGACTTGTGGAACTCACTCCTATCCAAACTGAAACTTATCAAGAATATTTAACTCACATCTCCAATTCTCCAATTGTCCAGGTATGCTACGGCAAGTGCGCGCTCTGATGGTCTTCTTCTGCTTTGTGGTGGGAGGGATGCGAATAGTGTGGTTAGTGTGATTACTAAAGTGTTCAGTTCGTGTTTTATCCATGATATATAATCTTCATCGTGATCTTTCAGTTTGTGTTTTATCCATGATATATAATCTTCATTATGCTCTTTTCCTCATATAGGATGCTTTTATCATAGGATCATTTATGTGCTCTCAAAATGATGTACTTGTATCTGCTTGCTTTTGGCAGTCTCATCACTACACTTTTGTACTAGATCTCTTAATTTTAGATTTGGTGTCTCTAGTAGAACAGAGTATTCCTTCTTTTGTCACAATTACATGTTTGTTGCCTTTATATTTGGAACATGTTAGAGTAACAGTAATGACTGTTGTCTTTCAAAAGTAATTTCATATGTATATTACATAAGTCATATTAAGTTGATAGTCAACATGGTCCTGTATCTACAGTGGCTAAATAATTTGTGGAATGACTAATTGTTATGGTTTTCTCCTCACTGATATATGATTAAGTTAAATAAAATATCAGAAACCAACATGGGGCTAAAAAAAGCTAGCAGTTACAAGATATTATTGAAGAAGTTCTCTTTTAACTGTTCAATTGTTGGAAGCCAAGGTGGTTTGTAGTATGAATGTATGATGTATCATTAAACTGGTGGTCCATTTACATTTTCTACTCTCATGCAGCCGCTTTCTAGTGCATATGGGCTTGCCAAACATAGAGACGGTCGCTGGGAATGGGCCATTGCTCCCGGTGTCTCACCATCTCCAAGATATCAGCATGCAGCTGTAAGTTATTTATGAAGCAGTTATCTTTTTTGAACTTCACTTAACTTGATTGTACTTTTTTGTTGCATCAGAGAAGTTCATTGTCCTTCTTCATCTCAGTTGAAAAACTTACTGCCGCATTCTTTTGCTAGGTTTTTGTTAATGCACGCCTTCATGTATCTGGTGGGGCTCTTGGCGGCGGACGGATGGTAGAGGACTCCTCAAGTGTGGCTGGTACTTTTTAATAAGTTTGCTATTACGATCTCCTTGCATCTACCCTGAGCTTGATGGGTGATTTGGTTTCATTTCCAGTTCCAATTTGTAGTTTTCAGAATTTCCAGGGCAGTTTGTGAAGTTGTATCTGTTTTTGTAGAAGTGTGTTGAATTTTATTTTGTGAAAATATGTTTGGATAAATAATTTTGACATTTTAAAGTTATAAATCTTAAAATGAAAATATAAGGACATTTTAAAGTTATAAATCATAAAATGAAAATATGAGATCAATTGTATTTTTATTGTTTTTGGTGGGGTCCACTTTTAAGTTATAGTTAGTATGAAGTGAATACTATTTAAATGGTGGGTCCACTAAAATAATGATGTAGGATTGTGATTGATGTTATAAGCTTGAGAGAATATTTTAATAAATGGATATTTTGAGGGAAAAAAGGAATAAAACACTTGTTTTGAGTATTTAACAAGTAGAAAATTGAAAGAGGGGTTTGAAAATGTAAACAGAGCAGGCTGAGTTGTTCTAAATGAATACTTCTTAAAGCTAATATGTCAAACAAACCCTTCATACTTACTTTCCTTTGTAGTTTTGGATACTGCTGCTGGAGTCTGGTGTGACACAAAGTCTGTTGTTACTAGTCCAAGGACTGGAAGATACAGTGCTGATGCTGCTGGTGGGGATGCAGCGGTTGAGTTGACGAGGCGATGCAGGCATGCTGCATCTGCTGTTGGTGATTTGATCTTCATCTATGGTGGTTTGCGTGGTGGTAAGACAAGACACTTAGACAAAGATGTGATGGACACTATTTTTTCAGATCATGACCTTTTCACTTTATTCTGATTGCTGGTACTGTTGTTATGATAGTTTCTATTTGTAAGGCATCTGTATTTGTTAATGTGACTATTGAGGATGTTAGTATATTTTGGATTAGCCATTTGAAGTTAAAATGAAATGGCTTCTGTATCTGCTCAATAATGCAAATTTCTAGTCTCCTGTGCTCTTACCAGTCTGGTGTGACACAAAGTCATTCAGGAAGACACTCTTGTAGGAAGACCATACCTTTGTAATCATGCAAATTCGTATGCCAGTAATATTTCAAAAATTTTGAAGCTATATTTGGATACTAATGTTTAAAATAATAATTAGCTATAATATGCCCTGATATATAATTTTATGCATTTGAATCTTCTCGAAACAGCTATGATACTGAATCAGAATGTTTCATAATCAGCTATAATTTTGCATACTGTTGAACATTCTACATTCCTTGTCTGTGTTTCTTTAAAGATTTGGGATAGATATATTTTTATTTGTTAGGGTACGAGGACAGTCTGTACTAACAATAGGAATATTTGTTGCCATAGGGGTGCTGCTGGATGACTTGCTTGTAGCTGAAGATCTGGCTGCTGCGGAGACAACTAGTGCAGCTTCTCATGCTGCTGCTGCTGCAGCTGCATCCAATATGCAACAAGGGAGGTTACAAGGTAGATATGGGTTTACTGAGGACAGAAATGGAGCACCTGAGCCTGATGCTGCTGATGATGGTGCTGTTGTGGTAGGAAATCCTGTTGCCCCCCCTGTAAATGGTGATATTTATACAGATATAAGCACAGAAAATGCAATGCTCCAAGGTTCCAGGTAAAGTCTATGGACTGCTTTTTGTCATGATCTAATTCTGTACTTTGCCTATGCTGGGTGCTTCAAGTTCTGAGACTAACTATGATATTCCTGGACAGAACATCTAGCAAAGGTGTTGAGTACCTAGTTGAAGCTTCAGCTGCAGAAGCTGAGGCTATCACCGCTGCATTAGCAGCTGCTAAAGCTCGACAAGTCAATGGAGAAGTTGAGTTGCCAGATAGAGATCGCGGGGCCGAGGCTACCCCCAGTGGGAAGCAAATATCTACTTTGATCAAGCCTGATTCTGCAATGTCAAATAATTCAATCCCACCTGGAGTTAGGCTCCATCATCGTGCTGTTAGTATCATAATAATAAAATGTATACTTTAGTCGGTGTTGAGTTATTAATCTGTGTACTGCTATCGATACATTTCCAGGTGGTTGTAGCTGCGGAGACTGGTGGTGCTTTAGGTGGTATGGTCAGACAGCTTTCAATTGATCAGTTCGAAAATGAAGGGAGGCGTGTCAGTTATGGAACTCCAGAAAGTGCAACAGCAGCTAGAAAACTTTTAGATCGTCAAATGTCAATTAACAGTGTACCAAAGAAGGTATCATTTTCCACAAGGCAGTGAAATTTACTCTGGTATGATATCTGGGTGATAAATGGAATATACTGGTGATGAGTTCTGATACTATTACAGTGCTTATAATGCAACCAAGTGTTAGTCAGCATAAGAAGAAAGCATGTCTCCAAAACTGTGAATGACTAAGGAAATCAACTAGAGATCTACATTTTCACATTTCTAATAGTTCTCCACTAAGTTATTTAGTTATATGACTGGCATTTTACTGGTTTAATGAACTTGAAATCATGGTAGTTGTATCTTATATTATGTTTTGGCACAAAAAGTTTGTTAAAGTTGAAGCCTCTTTGGCCAGGTGATTGCTCATCTTTTGAAACCTCGTGGTTGGAAACCTCCAGTTCGTAGACAATTTTTCTTGGATTGCAATGAGATTGCAGATCTTTGTGATAGTGCTGAGAGGATATTTGCAAGTGAACCTAGTGTACTACAGCTGAAGGCTCCTATTAAGATATTTGGTGATTTGCATGGGCAATTTGGGGATCTTATGCGGCTTTTTGATGAGTATGGATCACCTTCGACTGCTGGGGACATAGCGTATGTTTTTATACTCTTTAATATTACCTTGCCGTTTTAGTATCTCAACTGATTTCAGGTCTTGCGAAGTATGATTGCATTATCCTGTAAATGTTACCTGCTGATTGGTATCAGTTACTAATGCTATACACCGGACCACATTTTCTGCTGCAAGAAAATAGAAATAAAAATAAAGAAACGAAAGAGGAACAGGAAAAATCTAGAAACCTGCCTGCAAAACACCCCACACTTGCCTGTCTGACTTGCAAATCTTTCATCTGCCAAATTTTTGTTACATCTGATGCTGAGTTGCTGACTATGTAATGTCTACAGATATATTGATTATCTATTTTTGGGAGATTATGTTGATCGTGGTCAGCATAGTTTGGAAACCATAACTCTTCTCCTAGCTATGAAGGTACTGGTCAATTTCTCAACTTTCTACTGGTTCTATTTTCTCACTTTCATTCATCTAGTATAAACTGATAAACCATCTTCGCTCTAATTCATGGATATATAGGTTGAACATCCCCATCAAATACATTTAATTCGTGGTAATCATGAAGCTGCAGATATTAATGCTCTGTTTGGCTTTAGAATTGAGTGCATCGAGCGTATGGTAAATCACAGAACTGATACTTTGTACTGCTTTATATGGATAAACCCTGGCCTTCTAATTGTTTCCTGAACAGGGTGAGAGAGATGGAATATGGGCGTGGCATCGGATAAATAGACTGTTCAACTGGCTTCCTCTGGCCGCTCTGATTGAGAAAAAAATCATCTGTATGCATGGTGGTATAGGGAGATCGATAAACCATGTAGAACAGATTGAGAATATTCAACGTCCAATTGCAATGGAAGCAGGATCTATAGTTCTTATGGACTTATTATGGTTGGTGCATGCCTTTTCTCGTACTTATAGTTACTAATATTTGAATTTCTGAATTTGTATTAATGATGCAGATGTTTTCTTGTAGGTCTGATCCCACTGAAAATGACAGTGTAGAAGGGCTGCGGCCAAATGCAAGAGGTCCTGGGTTGGTAACCTTTGGGGTGCGTTTTCCTGAACGGTTTTTCTTTCTCCTCTTATATTGTATCATTGGGTTAACTGATCTGCTCCTGGTGACTCTTAATTTGTATCATATGTTTTTTTAACAATTGTTAATCGAAGTTTCTTCGTTCTTCAGCCCGATCGTGTTATGGAATTTTGTAACAACAACGATCTCCAGTTAATTGTGCGAGCACATGAGTGTGTGATGGATGGATTTGAAAGATTTGCTCAGGGACATTTAATTACACTTTTTTCGGCAACAAACTACTGTGGTATGTGCTAACGTACTGCAATTATTATGGCCGGTATCATGTACTCCATTTAGTTGTCGGCTTATTTTTTTGGGGTTATAATTATTGTGAATTCTTCAATTTCTCTAGGTACTGCAAACAATGCTGGCGCTATCTTGGTTTTGGGTAGAGATCTAGTTGTCGTACCAAAACTAATTCATCCTTTGCCACCTGCAATTTCATCTCCTGAAACATCCCCTGAACGCCAGATAGAAGACACATGGATGCAGGTAAGTCACGTTACATTCTTAATATGCAACGTTATCTTCTAAATGTCGCGAGCTGAGATTGATCATCTCTCCGTTTGCAATCAGGAGCTGAACGCCAACAGACCACCGACACCAACTAGAGGCCGTCCTCAAGTTGCCAATGACCGAGGTTCACTTGCTTGGATTTAGGTTCCACTCGCTGAATGTTTTCTTCTAAGCTCATGCTAACACCTGGGATTTCCAGTGGTCTGTACATAGCATGATACCCCTTAATGGAGAGTTTAACTCTCTGAAAGAGCTCTATTCTTCTCGGAGGCTTTGAGCTCCGGAACCCTCTACACTCGAGAACGTGTTCACAAGATGACCGGACAAGTCTGGACTGCAAGTGGTTGTGATGCATGCAAATCGGCGTGTTCCAGAAGGACGTCCTCGGATGTGGGAGTCGAGAGGTAGAAGTGTCACTGTGTGGTAGCTGGTCAGTCAGGTTGTTACTCTTTAGATGTATTTTTTTGGGTCCATGTAGATGCATTATCTTTATTTTTTTTTCTTCTCTGTTTTAAGAGGGCATGAGGTCCTTATACGTGGTTGAGGTATGTGATGTTGAAAGTTCCTAGTTGCTTCATGTATAATAGAGGGTTGCTTTGCCTTGTGTAATTCATATTTTCACCCAGGTACGATGTAACAATCGTGTGAAGATAAAAAAAAAGTCACTTTTTCTTTTTGGTTAACATTTGATTTTAGACTCATGAAATGAAAATTGGGGAAATGTTGTTGCTTCGATTGCCTTTGCTTGTTAGCTATATAAATCAATCTATCCAATTCAGATTCTTGAAATTGAAATAATTTGTAACAAAGGACATTTCAGCTATGCTGAGAAATCGTATGAATGAATATTGTGTATTGTACAACCCCATTCTAATTTAAGGTGCTCGCCATTAAATAATGTGCAAGCATTTTCATAGAATATGGTTCAAGTGAAATGAGCAAAAGGCTCAAATTGGGCAACAACAGAGACAGCTTAAGACAATTACTAGAATACTAGCTAGCACTACACCTCAAAGCTTCTTCTGCATACAAATACCACAGCACAGTCGCGCGACTACTTTCAGCCTCGTTTGAGTGGCCTTTGAACGTAGGATTTGTTCGGATCCTCTGTCTTGAGCTTTGGAGGTCGAAGCTCTCCCTTTTTAACCTGTAAAACCACGACAATTGCTCAGGCAACGTACTATGCCAAACTTGAGGGATTGAACTGAGATGCAGTGTGGTCTTACCTTCTTTCCTCCCTTCATAAAGTCCCTCCAGCTCGAAACCTGTTGATAAATAAATGAGAATGGAACTCATAATGGGTTAAATCTGATATGGAGATATTTTGTTGCAACAACTTCGTCATAACATGGTTCAGTCGAGATATAGAGAGTGAAGGGATTGGAAATGTTCAATCCAAGTAAAAAAAGAAAGCAATCCCTCACATTCAGTTGAGGACATACTACGGTTCAATTAGTATAGCATTCATAGCTTTTATAAGGTGATGTACAAGTACTGAGAAACTGACCCTTTTTTCTCTTGTTCCTTCCCACTGCTCCTCATGTTCACGCTTCCGTTTCCACATCTCCTTCGTTTCTTCTTCGTCTTTCTTTAATCTGCCTTCTTCCTCTGATATCTATTATACCCAAAAGATAAACACTCTTTAGTAACAATTTGAAAAAAAGAAAAGAAAAAAAAGGGGTCAACTACAAAATCTGTCCTTGAGTTTGGCTTATTTATGGACAAACAGAGCTAAGTTTAGAAATTATCGATCCCCAGGAGGTACTACAATAACCGATTGAGTTTTGTATGTATCCCTAAGTGGTAACAAATTGTAAAATAGAAAGAGTCAAAAGCTTTCTTGGGTTTCTTTTAGTCAGTTTATTTGTAAAGGATAGTTTTGTAGTTAACCCAACCCAACAACATTACTTAGGTTGTAAAGTGTAGCATACCCTCATCTGCATCTTTCTTCTCCTCCATTCTTGATCAGTTAAAAGTTCTCGAACCTTCAATTTCAACTGCTGCTGGAATTCCTCCGATCGTTCAAATTCCTGCTCGTATTTTCCCTGTTGTCGCATAAAAGTGAAAATACAAAAACTGTTGGTAATCTGCTCAGCCTCTATACAGTACTGATATCAATTGTAAATGAATAGTGAGGCATGTGAGGGAGAAAGGTGAAAACACACTCATTAAAAGACAAAAAGGGATAGTATTAACTTCTGCATGTCAACATGACTAACAAAATCAGTAGCTCAATAGCATACAGGGAAAGATAATCAAGAAAGCTACTTGCGCCAAATGGATTTACCTCATCCACTAATGACTTTAATTTGGTTGCAGTGTCTTTTTTCAGCTGCTTCTTCCTTTTTGCTCTAAGTTCCTCTGCATAACACATTAGATGAAAGATCCTCTTGAGAAATTCATTATTGCTGATTAATATTACAAGCTAAAAAAAGAAGAGAACATGATGTGCAGTGGGAAAGAGAAACCACCTGCTCCATGAAGAGCAGAAAAATGAAAGAAAACAGAAGAAAGAGAGTAGAATGCTGGGAAAGGTAGTTCCACTGCCACCAAACTTTTCATTTTGAGTTTATTTAAGTCGTGGATTGGTTGTCAGTTGATTTTCTAGTATAGTGTGTTTCATTTGATTTTACACGGAGTACATCTCTGTAGCACAAGTCTTGTGAAGAAACACAAATAAAAGCTTCGTATCTAAAAAGATAACAAATTTTAATATACTGGATTCGCAATAAGATCCAGTTTGACAGAGATATCAAGATCTAAAGCAGTGTATTCCAAAAAAATGAAATTTTAAGAGAGAACAAGGTTGGATGAAGCAAAATTGGACAACTATAAATTGCAAAAACAAACTAATAAAGAAATATGGAACCAAAGAGAAAAATAAGCTCAGGGATTCACCTTTTGCGGCATTAACCTGGTTCAAAAGATAATCTCTCTCTTGTTGGTCGAGTAATATTTGTTGAGCTTTAGCTAATGCTGTTCAGAGATGAAAAAATGCAATTTAAGAATTGAATTATAATTTCAAGAAATGCAGCAGCTAGAGGAAGATTCTTATTGTGCAAACAATAATTCAGCAATATTTGTATTTGTACCAAACTAGTAAAATAGAATAATGCTGCAATAAAGAATTTGATCAATTACATTGCTGACGGTTGCTAATCAATGTAACTTATTTCTTTGTGCTTAACAATGATGCTTGCTTACTACTTCAACAGTATCAGTCTTCTCATTGTGAAAAGCTTGCACTGTTCTATGAAGCATTAGCAGGGTACTATTAATTTGATAACACATTACTTCTCCACTTGCACCTTTTTTTAGCAGTAATGTGCCATGTTGACATATTGCTTTCTTACTGTAGTTTTAATACATTAAGTGGTAACATGCCATGTTGACATATTGCTTTCTTCAGTAGTTTCAATATACTGAAAGATCAGGGGGGAAACACTGTTCTTTTTGCATCAAACAGATATAACTAATTGGATAAAGGGAAAATAGGGAAAGAAAGATACCGAGTATTATAAAACTATTGAAGAATACAAGCATGTAAGGAATCACGTATTTCCTTCAGAAAAACATTACAAGGACATTTACCTCCAAATGCCTCCTTAGCTTGTGGATGCTTGCATTTGTCAGGGTGAACAAGCAAAGATAACTGCATGAAGCAATAGTAGCATTAAACCGGCCATTATTTCTCAATGATACCAATTAACCTATACTTAGCAATTTCATGGTACTGAAAGCTCACCTTACGATATTGCCTCCTCACTTCTTCTACAGTGGAACCAAATGGAAGGTTAAGATACTCAAAAGCATTTAACTTGAAACATGAAAGGATCCTACATCAGCCAAAAAAATTAAATGATATGACAGCTGGAAGTAAATCACCAACATATATAATTAAATGTAAGGAGACTGCATATCAAGAAGAATTACTAGCAGATAGGTAAATAATTTGACAAAAACAAGAACTCTGCTACTTAATATCATGTCCAAAATGAGTAATCATCTTTGTCCTGAATTAATTATCACGTTCTTTATTGCTAGTAACCATCTCATTAATATTTTCAGCAAAGGTAACACGTAATCAGTATATGTTCTATTACATTCTGTCTCATCTCATGGTTCGACAATGTTGTCATAAATAGATGACTTCTTGTATATACAAATGATGTCATCAACACAGAAACCACATGTTGCAGGAATCGACAAGATGAGACATCTTTGCTCTGAACAAATAATCAAATACCTACTGAAACAAATGCAAATCAGACAATCTCAGTTTCAGTCTCAACTACTTTAGGTTCATTTTCTTATTCACCAGATTCAGACAGTAAGAAATCTAGGTCTTAGAGGACTAAAGGAGGTAATATTAGACTATTGAGCTATTGAGCTGCCCCCCCCCCCCCCCCCCCTAATGGTTCCATAAACTTCAACCTTATGTCATGGTGACTTTGCCACTTAGAATACTATCAAATAGGCGCACAATACTGCAGTTCTTGTAAAACAAAATGAAAAACCAACTGCTGAACCAGCACGATGCATTAGTTTGCCTATCGTTATGATTCAGGGGTGTAGCCAATAAGAAGACAATAATATTTGTCAGCGTATAGACTTAGCCACCTAAGGGCTGAATTTAAGGCCATCTACTGACAAGAAAATTGGGGAAAATGGGCTCCTAAAACACAATCCAATTAATGAAGATAAGCCTCAAATCATATATAACTGAAAATGATTTAAAGCTCAAATATCAAGCAATTCAAAAGCAACTATCTTAAACCCTATGCCTAGCTTTGATCTTGATAAGATGACCAAGATATAGATTCAAGCCAAAGAGCAATCAGCCAAATCTGCGGCAGTGTAAAGCTCAAACAATGAATTAAAGTTTTCACAACAATTCCTGCGGAGTCCTGCTCTTGTCGATTAAACTAAATTCCCACCATCCAAAACTCCCAATTTTATCAGCTCAATATTCAATTTAAAATAGAATCTAAAAAAAAAAAATCTCCCTTTCCCAAATTCTTCAAATTATCACCCCTAAAATTTCAGATACACGTACAACTAGGTTAAAAAAACTATTTAGTCTATGCATATCTGCGTCCAAATGAATACATAATACATATTAAAATTCATGGTACAACAAGTTTCATGCTTTCTCTATCAATATTAGGAACAATTTCCAATAAGAAACAAACAACATGTCGTAAGGAAACAAAATAAAAATAAAAAAATCATATTTTTAGCCAACCGTAAACCTATATGCGTATCGATTTAAATAAAAACCTGCTGACTTCGTTATCGCGCTCAACCTCGCTGACCTCAGCGAAGAATTTCTTGAGCAGAAGATCGTCGTCGGCGGCGGAGGAAGCGGCCGCGGTGGCGGAGGAGGTGGTTCCACTGACGTCACCCATCGGGAATTCTGATATTCTCTCTCTCCCCAAATTTCCGTTGTAATAAAGGCTCGGAAAAAATTAAAAAAATATATATCTATTATTTGGGCCTTAAAAGAAATTTATGAATTTGGGCTTTTAGTTGAAGTAATGAGGCCCATCTACAATAATATATTAGTAGTGTTTTTTAGGACTAAAACTAATTACAAATTAATTCCCTTGAAGGTTTTAACAAAAATAACTCAACATTTTAATACCAGTTGGACTTCCGTTCAACCGCCTTAAATAGAGCTATTTAAGGCGGGCGCGTGGGCGTCACGTGCCCGTCATTTTTTTTTCTGGGTATTTTTTACTTTTTTTTTCGATTTTTTCTTTGATCCTTTTGTTTTGTTTCCCAAAAATATATACCCTAAAATAACACTAGTGGATCTTAAAATTACAATAAATTGATTTAACTTGTTTGAAATGAGTATGGATTTATATCCTAAAATAGAATTAATAAATCTTAAAAAACACAAAATAAACCCCTAAAAATACCCCCAAAAAATCCAAAAAAACTCGAAATAAACCCCTAAAAACACTCCCAAAAAATCCTAAAAACACAAAATAAACCCCTAAACGGCTAAACCCCCCCCCAAAAAAAACTCTAAAAAACACAAAATATACCCTAAAAAAACTCCCTAAAAAAACTAAAAAACCCCCTAAAAAATCATGAACCCTTTAAAAAACCATGAACCTTAAAAAAACCCTAAACTACTAAGCTCTAAACATTAATTCGAATGAAAAAAATCACAATTTGAACTAATAAACTAGTATAAAATAACTAGCAGATCCCTTACTTTTTAATGATACAGGTGTGATACTTTTTGAATTTTTGGTGATACTTTTTAGTGAGACTGTTGATACTGATTTTACCATTTTTTTCTATTTTTTTGCAGGTTGACCCGCGTTGACCTGGGTCAAAGCGCGGGTTCACCCGCATTGACACAGGTCAAAGCACGGTTTGACTCGACCTGTCTTAAATAGCACTATTTAAAACCGCTGCATGGAAGTGTTTGCCTTTTAATAATTATAATTTAATTTTTAATATTTGGATATTTTAACAAAAATAACCCAACATTTAATAATAACAATTTAACAGAAATGACTAGATATTTTAGGCGAAAAAAATCATTTTGATCATTTTTTCGGCAAAAATGTCAGTCCGTTATACGGGATCTCTAGCTCACTTGAAAGTAAATGTGATCAAAATCGATCGAAATAGTATTTTCATCAAAAATGTGGGGTTAATTATGTTAAAATGTTTAAATGTTGTGAATTAAATTGTTATTATTGAACGTTGAGTTATTTCTATTAAAATATTCAAACAATTTATTACATTGTAATTATTAAAAAATTGAATTATTTTTGTTAAAACTTTGGGAATAAAATTGTAATTAACTCTTTTATTTTACTCCGAAAAGATTATATTTTCATACTACACAAGTTTGGAATATAGATTTATTCTAGACTGTAGTTGGGTAATTTCAATTAACAAAGTGCAATTTAACATCTTGAAATTAACCTCCAAACTACAAAAAAATTAAAACAGTAATAAATAAAAAATATTGAAACCTGAATTATGTTGATTTCCATTATTAGTATTCAGTAAATATTGCAATATAGGGATATTTTAATTCGTAGTCTTATCGCCCTTACGAAATGGAATTTAGTTGTGATGCGCCAATAATTTGAGTATCTAATAAAATTAATTGGGATAAATTAATATCAGTTTATATATATATATATATATATATTAATATCACAACTGATAGTTCATATATTAGGGGCTTGTTCGCTAAATAGTATAAGGTTGTAATAGATACATATGACACCTTAATATCACGTTTGCTAGCAATAATAAAGTCCATGATTATGTAAGAGTCCGGCATATGTTAACCATTTATATAGTATAACATATCACACCCTGCAGGTGGAATATATAATATCATACATAATTATTAAAAATTGCAGACTAAAATAACCCTGCAGATATTAATTAAAAATCTTATTATAGAATATTTACACAATGTACGGTAACTAACTAAAGCATATTTTAGGAATTGAAATTTTATATAAAATTTAATACATCTAAGCAAACTATATATATATATTATTAATATATGTATTTTAATACACCAAAATAAACATGATATTGATATCTTATACAGTATAACGCATCACCTATCAAACATATTCAACCTTATACCATATTATCTAGCAAACGAGCCCTAGTACTAAGTAGATAGTTTGAGACTTGGTCTTGGCCCAATACACAATTAAATGAAGAGAGGTTAGAGAGCAAATATATATAATAGATTAATATTAATTTTATCCCTAAAAGGGGAAGAAAGAAAGTAGATTAGTATTTTCTCGATGAAAATTGGTGATTAATTTTGTTCTTTAATTCAAGAGTGATTCCAACATCATCAATATTAATTTGGAACCACTCTTGAGGAACAAAATTAATCACGTTTAAGGGAAAAAGAAGAAAAGAAAAACATTATATTAGGAAACTTTTAAAACAAATTTAACTAATTAGTACTCATGCGACGTTTGGTGCATAGGCACAGACAGAGTGTCTAAGTGGAGGGATTCATGAATGAATTGAACAAACTCGAAATACAGATATTCAAATTAAAGTTATACGTGAATGAGAGTTTAAATGATTTGATAACTGCTACTCATGTCAATAAAGTGGATCTTCTATCTTTTACTGGTGTTCATTCCATCATAAAAGTTATGTGTGTTTGGTGGGTTAAGTAATGCACACATTTTACTCCTACAATCAGACAAACTAGACTTTATAATAGTGCAAAAACCCCATTTATCCGAATGGGATCCTCTATACGACCAACTTAATATTTCATCTCGTATTTCAATCCTTAGATATATATCATGTGTATTTAAAAAATTAAACTATTAAAATATGATACTTACAATAGTTGAATGGGCTAACTGAGCTGAGTTCAATAGTTCAATAAGTACGGTCTATATTAAATTAATTAATTATAGACGTTAATAATCTATTATAATATAATCAACATTATACATATATTATATATAATTTATTTAATATAATATATTTGTTAGAATATATAGACTTTCATTCCCGGAATCCATATCGTATAATTTCAACATACATACATGCATACAAAAATACATACAATACATAAGAAATGAAGTATTTTCTGAACTGTATTTATAATTCATTAATTTATATTTTTCTTCAAATTTATGATAGCTTATATATATTTTTGCACATATTGAATGAGGAATGCCCGTATATTCATTTTTTTTAGGAATAATAGTTACAAATTTTTCTTTTATTTTTTATTATTTTTATTTAAAACAACCAAAACAATTTTTTATTTTTTTTTATCTTCAAGTGACTAACTAAATTAAGTTCAAAACTTCAAGAAATTAATTAAGCCGATTTTAAAAATTCAAAGAACTAATTGGGACCAAATTCAGAATACCTTTTGAGAAATAGTTTAAGGGTCAAATTGACCCTATCCCTTAAATATATCAACAAGAACAAAGATTTGTGTATAATGTACTCTCTCCTTTTGACCAATTATATTCATTCATTAGCCACTAATTAATCTAGCCTTATCCAACCTAATCCAATTTTATTTTAAAGTGGGATGACATGACATCCGACAAGAAATACATACACAAATATTATATATATATATATATATAATATTTATTATATTTATCTAAAGCTAAAGCCCACCAATATGGCAAATATATATCATAATGGCTTGGCTTGAAGATCCCATTACCACAAAATTCCAAAAAGCCAACTGCATGATTTGACGTTACAGATTCTATCTTAATGGCATACTATCAAGTGTCCAACAAACACATATGTATATATATTTATTATTTACGAGTATTAATTAATGTACATATATAATGCATTCTAAGATGTGTATTGTTTATTGGGGTGCAATCGCTTTTGGGTGGGATTTTGTGTCGCACTTTCGATTTCATATACAACACTCATTGTGACTCATCATGAGAGAGAGAGAGAGAGAGAGAGAGAGTGCATATATATATATACACACACACACATGCATTACATTTTAATTATTTCATTAATTAAGGCATGAGTGATGATCTTAGATTGAAAGCAAGAAATTAAACGTTAAATGTAATATATGGATTGAGTTTGGTTTTGCATAATGGAATGGTGCTTTGTAGACTTATAGTTCAAATTATACATTTTTTTATAATTTAGGTACACATTCTATATTTATTTTTATTTTAATTTTCATTCTAGGTCTACTTTTTTGTATCATGTTTAATTCTCTAGACTTTTCATCCACTTATAAACAAGTCATAGTAAAATTGAACTAAATTGATCTTGTAATGTAAGGTACCAAAACAACAAAATTAGTGAAAATAAATTCAAGATAGTGAATAGTTTTTATTCTAAGAATGATGTCTATTATGGTTATGTGGTCCTAAAAATAATGAATTTCAATGGACCATGATGTTGTTTCATGATATATATTTCACAATATTTGATTTTACAAAGGAATTTATCGACACATTTTGCGCAAGGTGGTCCCATTATATTAAACTCGATGTATACTTTTCATGTTATAATAATTTACATTTGATGTTAGATGTTTTTCCCCCCAAAAAAATAAAAATTATTAGAAGTAGTAATTCATTATATTAATCTTTACCCTTGAAAATAAAGAAGAAAGAAAGAAAGAAATTTAGAAATCATGGGGTGAAGTTTCCTAGTAAATTATTTTTACATTTGTAGATAGATTTTTTTTTTAACAAAAAAATCGTATATTGGCAAGAAGTTTAAATATATTTGTTGGGCATTTTGTTGGATATTTTGCTGAATTTTTTTGAAATGTTATATTATTTTATTGGGTATTATACTGAATTTTTTGCTAGATATTTTCCTCTTGTTTTTTTTAATAATTTGCTGAAAAAATGAAGCCAAAATGTCCTTTAAATACATATACATATTAGAACTTAAAAAATAATGAGAGGAAGTTATATTTTTTATTAATCACAAACATGGGTATTTGTACAAGACTATGGAGGAAGGATCTAGAGAATTATAAAACAATACAAAAATATACAATATCTCTATTTATTATGGGAAACGGGATCTGAGAGATCCGATGGATCCTTAATACCTAGGACTAAAAATATCGAAAAATATCACTTGGGACCAAAAATGTTTTGACTATATTCTAGTGGGACTAAAAGTGAAATTATCCCCACAATATTTTATCTTATTAAAAAGTGTCAATTGCCAAATAAATCACCACGTTTTCACCTTTTTGCAAATTAGACACCACGTTTAAATCTAGTCAATTACAACATCACGTTTTAATTTGTGTGGGATTAAAACATCCCCAATTTTTCCGTCGATTTAAGTATGGCGTATTTGGTCTAAAAATCACGTTGGCAACCACATCAACATACACGTATAACGAACGACGTCATGGCGTCGATTTTGTTGATTTTCTCAATTTATTTTATATTTTAGAAATAAATAATCATATAAACAATGATTTTTTAAACAAAAAGAAGAAGAAAAAGTAACAAATTAAAAAAGGCATCATTTGTTACACGTGTGTGTTGATGTGGCTGCTAACATGGTTTTTAGACCAAATACATCATACTTAACTCACCGGAAAAATTGGGGATGTTTAATCCTACACAAATTAAAACGTGATGTTATAATTGACTAGATTTAAGCGTGGTGTCTAATTTGCAAAAAAGTATAAACGTGGTGATTTATTTAACAATTAACCTTATTAAAAACAGTATATGTGGGTATTTTTACACACACATAAAACTTCAAATCATCAACTAAAATAACATCAAAGATGAAATAACATTACATTAATTAATTAACAACAAGATGCATCAAACATAATATAGTTGTAACTGAATATATATATAATACAAAAAAAAAAAAGACTTAATTGATTTTTGCAACCCTAGAGTCCAAAATAAGTGGCATATATCGATTGCCTCATATATCCAACTCTAGCATTGCAAATTTTCAAATACTTATTTGACATTAATTAGTATAGAAAAACTTCATAGGCCAACAAATTTCGATTTCCAATCTTCAATTTGTTGCTGCATGGTTCATATCTCATTGTTTGTTCAGTCCAAAATGAATATGAGGAAGATGTGCCCACTGCAACATATTTCAATATTGTAAACAAGTATAAGTAAAAAAAAAAAAAATCTCATTTAAAAAAAATAAAATAAATTATAATAATAATAAGGGCTATTATTTGATTTTATAGTATGACATTTTAGGTAATTCACAAAAATAACCTGACCTTTTATAAATAACAATTTAATACACGACCTTTTGAATATACAATAAATCTAACCTGAATTTAATTTTCGGGCTTTTAGTTGCTGATATTAATTTTTTTTTGCGGGAACAGACGGTGTGGGGTGAAATATAATTTTATTTTAATTTTATTTGATCAATTGACGTGACACAAGCATTTTCCACATCATTAAAAAATTCGAGCAAAAAGACAGACATCAACATCTAAAGGGGTAATATCAGATTTTAGCATGACCTTTCAAGGAATTCACAAAAATGTCATGACCTTTTATAAATAATAATTTAATACCCGATCTTTTGAATATACAATAAATCTAGCCTGCAATTAATTTTCTGGCTTTTAATTGCCGACGTGTATTTTTTTGCCCGAAATTTTTAATGACGTGGGAAATATTTGTGCCACGTCAGTTGATCAAATAAAATTATATTTCACTCAACGTCGTATGTATAAAGATATACGTCGGCAACTGAAAGCTCGAAATTTAATTTTAGGCTAAATTTGTTACATATTCAAAATGTCAGGTATTAAATTGTTATTTATAGAAAGTCAAGCTAAAATCTAATAATAATAATAATAATAATAAATTTCAGAGTTAGCAATTAATTAACTAATTAATGTGTTTATTCAATAATGACTTACATTTTTGGCAGCTGCGCTAAAAGCTTCGCGATGAGTAATTTCAGGATTACTGGCTTTAATCCTCTGAATCTCCTCTCTGCGAAGTTTATTAATTACTAATTACATTCAACATAAACAAAATATTTAATTTTTCTGGTTAAATTTCAAGTGTAATGAATAATTAATAGATGTGTGCTTTTAATTATGTAGAGGAAAATAGGAAAAACAAAAATAAAACTTACTTTATGAAACGGTTGTATGCTGATGGAACGCGTTGTCTTTTCTCTGGAGCTGTAAAAATTCACAATTCTTCAAAAAATCATAAGTGGTAAATTAATTTTGAAAAGCAGCGGTTTAAATTTCATGTTTTGAATTTATAGTTTTAATAATGATTATTATAAAAAAAATAATTATGATATAATGGAAACTATGATCAATATTTATCAACAAAAAATCAAATATTTTTTTAAAATCCCAATTATGAAATAATCCATACTAATAATCGATTATTAATAAAAAAAAATAGAAAATCAAATGCTGAAAGTAATTATAAACCCTAAAGGGGCGTAACCAAACCCAAATTAAAAATTGTAAATTTAAACTAAAGTACAATAAATTAAAATTTAAAGAGAAATATTCAAGAAAAATTAAATGAATTTGATAGTGCGAAACACAACTTGTGTAACATATAAATCCCGTGTGTGAGCAAAATTACATTTATATATATATATACACACAAACACACACATATATATATACATATATGTGCATGTGTATAGAAATGTGATGTCGCAATCGCAATCGCAATAGGCAATGAATAATTAAAGAGGACGATAAAAGTCATCAGTGCTCTTTTTCTTCACTTTGTTAAGGAAAATCATGAAATTCTTTACTTGATAAAGAAGTGGGATTTTCTTTTGATTGATCGATAATCTATCAATAGTACGTAAATCATAGATATAGATATAGATATAGATATATACATATACGAAGAATTAGAGAACGTTACGACGAATTGGAGGCATCTTAGGTAGTTCATGTTGAGGCTGCAATGGAGCAAACATACTACACTTTGAAGATGAGCCACTTTCTTTAATAGCAGCCTCAGCGTTGTTGGATTGTTGTTTCTGCAGTGAGATTCATGTTAAAACATTAATTAATGACTTAATTATTAGTTTAATTAAATAAACTTATATATTATAAGGGCAAAGAGTAAAATTAAATGTATATAACTACACAAACATACAGAACTCTGATTAATTACTGCAAGGAAAAGAGTAAAAATAATGTTGAACAAAGTTTTAAAAATTCAATAATTAAGTTAAACCAATTAAGTTAATATATCTATGTACTCAAATAATTTAAAATAATTACTTTAAAACAAACAATTAAAAATGACTAAATTATTTGTCAAGGATTTATTTTAAATTAATGCAATTAATTAAAACTTTGTAATTAAATCTATACAATGTAGTTTAGGTCAGAACGTAATAGAATACACCAAAAAAGAAAATTGACGACGAAATTATCGCACCTTAATTCCACGTTGCATTTCTTATTGCACACTCTTTTTTTTTTAAGATCTTTTTCATTTTTTTCTTCGATTTCCATTTATTGCGCTTTAAAACACGAAATGTAACCTTAAAACGAGCTATGTGCTTGCAATATGCAATTTCTCTCTTTTATATATATAGAGCACTAAAACTTAATCATGGAGTTTTGCAGTATATGGAAAATTCCATGACGCATGAGGACGCAGTGCCACAATAGATTTAATGTGACACTTCGATGTGTTTCAATAGATCAACTGTGACATATCGAAATGTCACATTAGGTCTATTGAGACACATGACACACCACGTGAGCACGCGTCATAGAATTATATTTGTTGAATTATACAACACACACATATCACAAAAAAAGAGAGAAAAATAATATCACAAAACTTTATATTTGTTGAATTATAGAAACACTATATATATATATATGTATGTATGTATAATATATACCTGAAGATCTTGGAGATAAAGAGACTGGTGAAGCAATCCTCCCATATTAACAGAGAGCAAATTAGAGCAATGCCCACATCGAACTGTCACGAAAGTGAACATGCTGCTACCTGGAACACTAACCTACATATATATTGTTCATCTGTCACGTTTTAGACAAACTTCGATTGATTTTGACTCGTATTATATGTAGATCCATCGGTGAAATATTGAACTTAAAATTTGGAGGTTTCAGTCTCAGCAAAACCCTAATTAAACAGTAAAACCCTTGTCTATAATGTTTCTGAGGAAGAAGAAGATAATTTTAATTTAATTTAAGAAAAAATATATTAATTAGAGGTACATATCAATTAACAATATTCTTGTTTTCTAATAATTAGATGCCTGCCAAAAGACTGCATGTATGCAACAAAATTAAGGCTGTAAAAAAAATTCAGAAATGATGACCGGCCTAGCAGGTGTATATATATCTAGGTCACACACACACATATATATATAAATATATATATATATATATATATGATCATTAATGGGTTGTGCTAAAAAAGAAGTCCCTTCATTTCAGTGCTCCCTCACTTTTTCTGGTGGTCTGTCACCGTCACTGCACCCACCCCCTCTCTTCTCCTCTCCTCTTTATGTGTGTTTCATTGTATGAGAGAGAGAGAGAGAGAGAGAGAGAGAGAGAGAGAGAGAGAGGAAAACGACTGGACTGGAACGGAAATCATAAAAGACAGACCATATAAAGAAGATGGAATGAATCATCATCATATCATCTGAATTAATACATATATATACTGATCGACTTTGCTGCTGCTTAATTTGTTCAGACTGTAAAATGGAGAAGCCTATACCTCTGATCACAATACTGTATATATATGATTTACTGTCAGAAAAATTTCTAAATGAATATATATATATATATGTATATGTGTATATATACATACACACATCATATTATAAAAGGCAGGCTAAATAATCACCTCTGAACAATGATCTCCTCTCTCTCTCTCTCTCTCTCTCTCTCTCTCACACACACACACACTCAATATTCCTATTTTCAGACACAGATCATATAATTAAGTTTGTGTTTAGATAAATATATATGATTATAGTAAACCCAAAAAAGAAAAAACAACTACAAGAACCCTAAAAACACTGCAATTGACCTATTTGTGAGAGATCGAGATATAGGAGAAAATTCAGGTTACATTTCAGCTTAAAAGAAGCTAAATAATTGAGTTTTTCTTTTTTCGGAACGATATTTCTTCAAAATCTGAAAGTTTGTATACAATTTTTATTTCTTCTGTGTTAATTAATTGAAATATGCCAAAAACCACTTTGAATGAAAAGGGAACAACATAAAACATCAAATATTATTTATATACATAAGTATAAAGTGCAGACGATCTCTGTAAGCATATATTTCGCCGAAATAAATTGAAACTTTCATTAACTATTCTTTCACATGTCATCTAAAATTCATCGATCTGGCAGCTTTATGACACAAATTTATCAATAAAACCAAAATAATATACTGACATATACATATATATACATACATACATGAGAGAGAGAGAGAGAGAGAGAGAGAGAACTTTCTCAGGCATTCATGACAATATATATATCTGAAGCAAGATCTTTTTCCCCCAATTTTGATTGCTAATTGAGATGAGACTCAATCAATCTCTATGTTATAAAATTTGTTTGTTTAATTTAATGAATGATTTAACTAAGCATGGACATATACCAATTTAATTAACCAGAAATTGAAAGAGTAGTAGAAACATAATATATATATATATATGTATGTATATTGTATAGTATATATACCGCTAAAATGGTGTTGCAGAAGTTGCACTGAACGTAACAAACTCGTTCCGAACTCATATCCAGTGACATATTTTTGCCGGAGATCCGCCTTTGAATTCTTATCTATTTCTTTTTTCTTAGCTTTTCCAAGAAAAAACTAGAAAACAGAATTAAGCTAAACAGATCAAGATATGAAGAAGATAAGTCTGACAAATCAGCTGCCTCAGCTTTAGCATAAAATCAAGCAAGAAGATCTAGAGAGAGAAAGAGAGAGAGAGAGAGAGAGAGAGAAGGGCTTCAATTGTATGTTCCTTAATTTGTGTGAGGGGGTGGGGTATATTTATATATGTATATGTATTTGTGTATATATGTAGTATTGTAGATAGAAAAGAAATGGTGGTATACAAAATGGGAACCATAGTGGTTTCCAAGTGGGGTTTGTGAAAATAAAGGCGGTTTTTGTTTATGGAGAGAGAGAGAGAGAGAGAGAGAGAGAGAGAGAGAGAGAGAGAGAGAGAGAGAGAGAGAGATATGGAGAGTGGGTGGGGAATGTGAGACATTAATTGCTCAAGAATGTTTAGGGATTAGTGAACCATATAAGCCCTAATTTTTGTATTGTCAAATTTAACCTAATTTTATGGTTCATTCATTTTGCTCATAGTATATATATATATATATATATATATATATATACATATATAAGTTATTGACCTAGCTAGCTAGTGCTTTATGATTATAGAATCTCTTGCTAATTGAGAAAAAAATACAAGGTTTTATGGGTGGCTGGTCTCGGACGACCCGATGAGATTCTCTATTTCAACTTTGGAATTCATTTCGTATTCAATCATCGGATTTCTACCATGTAAGTGGACAGTTACTGAATTTTTTAAACATGTAGGGTGGAATGATTGAAATACGAAATGGAATACAAAGTTGACTCAGCCAATATCAAACGTATTTACATAATCACTTTTGGGTCTTTTATAAAAATATATCATTATTGATAATCTTGATTATTTTCAGACCATATATATACATACACATTTTGACAACAACTCCAAAACTTTTCTTTCGATTTTTTATTTTTGGTTTGGCTAAGTCTATTCAAAAGATCTTACAATTCATTCAACCATTTTTAAGTTTTTTAAAAGCTTATCATAAATTTAGCCAGGCCCCCTCTAGGATGCAAATAAAATTCACATTTAATCATCAAAACCAAAATTATTTTAGTCTCTCAAATGAGATATTATTATTTTTTTATTTATTTGGAATATCCCCTAACAAATAATCCAATATTTTCTAAAACTACTTCACATTCACACGGGAAGCTCTAATTTCAGCTATATAATAAAGCTGTTTAATTACGGATTTTAAAAAAGAGGTAAAATTTTAAAAAATAGCCATTTTCACTCAGTGAAAATTTTTTCTAGCCACTATTTAAAAAAAAAAACATATTTCTAGCCACTTGGATAAAATAACCATCTGTCATGCACCCTAGTTCGTGTAACAATGTAAAATCTGAATGCTGCACGAATAGACTTAGTCGCGTAATTCCATTCGTGTAGTAGTGTAAATTTGAATTGTTGCACGACTATGTTCAATTGTGTACTGTTAATTCGTGTAATGGTATATAAATTTATAATGTTGCACGAATGGACTTATTCGTGCACTCCACTCGTGCAGCAATATTAATTTGTACTGATACACGATCATATTTCATTCGTGCATCTAAATAATGCACTCTAGTTGTGTAGCTCACAATTTTATGAAGGGTAATTAAGTATTTTCAGCGAAAAATGGCTATAAGTAATCTTTTTTTAAGTGGCTAAACACATAATTTACTAAATGAAAATGACTATTTTTATAAATTAACACTTAAAAAAACACTCTCTTTAACTAATATAAATAGTTTTGGATTAACCAAATAGAAATCAAATTATTTATTCTATATAGGTAATACTTTCAACTAATTAATTCATCCAATCACATTTCAGATAGTAATCTTAAAAAAAAAGGAATTGAATTAATTTAAGGGTTAATTGTTAAATAAATCACGATGTTTACACATTTTTGTAAATTAGACACCACATTTAAATATAGTCAATTACAACACCATGTTATAATTTGTTTGAGATTAAACATCCCAAATTTTTTCGGCGAGTTAAGTATGATGTGCGTATTTGGTCTAAAAACCACGTTGGCAGCCACATTAACAAACGACGTCGATTTTATTAGTTTTCTCAATATATTTTCTATTTTAGAAATAAATAATTATATAAAAATAATTTTTTTCAATAAAAAAGATGGGAAAGTAACAAAAATGTCATCATTTGTTACACGTGTGTATTGATGTGGCTGGGAGCGTGATTTTTAGGCTAAATATGTGATATTTAACTGACCCGAAAAATTAAAATTGTTTAATTCCATACTAATTAAAATGTGGTGTTGTAATTGGTTAGATTTAAATGCGGTGCCTAATTTATAAAAGAGTGAAAACGTGTTAATTTATTTCACAATTAACCATCTATTTAATTCGTTGATAGAAAACAAAATATAATCACAACACAAGACGACAGAAATTGAGAAATAAATGGATGCATGCATGAGTCAAATCATTTAAAAACTAAATAAAACATTGTATGTTTCAATGTATGTATACATGACATTAGGAGGGCCAGGTAACACGTTCATGAAATGAAAATTGAAATATACATATATATATTTATATATATAAAGAAAATTAAAAAATTGTATGGTTAGAGATGAGAAAAGCCGCAAAAGGCGATGATATATATAGATATATATATATATATATATATATATATATATATTGATAGATGAGATCTAACTTATCCCATAATACGTCAAATACAAAGTTATGTGTGTAGTCGATGTGACACATCGATATGATGAGACCTAACTTTAAACAAACGGTAAAGATTTGACAGTCTCCACGTGACATGTTGCTAGCTCATTCATTTTTTTTTTTTTTTACCACCCCATACCATACTAATATTTAAATTTATATAGAAATTTATATATAGAACTGGTTACATTTTAATTCTCAACGTTGGAAGGGTTTATAAAAAACAATCCAACGATTTAATAATTATAATTAGGGGTGCACATAAATGTGTGTAGGCTGATTAAACTGGTTAATCCAACTCGAATTTAGATCGCATAACTAGTTATGATTACATTCCGGTTCATATATCATGTAGACTGACCTTAATGAATTGGCTCACGAGCTCAATTTTCTTGATCCAAACCAACACAAATCAACTCGTTAATGATTCTGTATTTATGATCTTATTCCCACCAATATGCATTTATTCTACCGTCTCTTTAATTCTCAAATACTCGAATTCTGAATATACTGGAACAAACTTTCACTTTCTTCTCTGTGTAGAGTAATCTAGCAGCTTTCTTCTTTGCCAGGGTCGACATCGACAATCTTCACTATAGTTTACAATAAATTATAATGAGTTTATATCTGAGCTGATTGTTCACTTTCAACCCGATGAATCCAACTCAACCCTTACATTCTTGTGAGAAGTAGGGTTGGGTTGTGCAATGAAAATAAAATTAATGACCTAGAATTTTTTCAAATCGTAGTTTACGGGTTGGTCTATTTAAAGACCTTCAACCCGGCCAACCGAACCCGTGTGCACTTCTAATTATAATTTAGTTCTCGATATTTGGATATTTTAATACAAATAACTCAACGTTTAATAATAACGTACAAATTAATTCCTAACATTTGAACTTTTTATATATTCCCTTTTAAAAAAGTCATGTACTGTTTTAAAAGAAAAAACAAAAGCATATACGTATATATGTTTTTCATATATTCAATACTACTTGAAATATAACAGTCTATATATATATATATATATATATATATATATATCAGCATCACGTTGGTACGAACATTATAATGACATTATATCTTTTCGCCGAATGCCCAAAAACTTTTCAACTTTGAATAGTGAAACATATTTATTTTGAAAGGGAATTTTACGATCTTTTTGGATTTTTATATTTTTAAAAATCACATGATATTACCAAAAAAATCACAAATTTGAATGAATTTACAATATAAAAACATGATATTTAAAACGTTACAAAAATAACCCAACTTTTTAATTTATCCTTAGAGGTGGATCTAAAGTGATAATTGAGTTATTAGTAAGTTGAACAATATTTTTAAATATATTGGTTATACTTTCTTATTGAAATATTGTTGATTATATTTCTATGCAACTTAAAAGAAATGGGAAATAATATTTTTCGTAGGAACTAAGAATTTCAAAATTTATATAATGCAATTTCATCTATTTAGTTTTAATATTTAATTAAGCTGTCTTCCTCCATGGAAGAAAAAAAAGTAATAAAGAGATTTATTCAGTGCGCACCCTCGGCTAAAGGCTACATGTTACCCTTGACACATACGTAAAAAGAAGGGTGTTTCTATTTGCACCACTAATTTTACTCTTTGCAATTCGCTTACTCAATGCACTATAGATTTTACTCTTTGTACCACACACATTTACATTAATACCCTTCGCTCCAAGAATATTTGTTTTACTTAAAAAAAATATTCGGAAGTACAATTTCGAACACGTTCACCTTGTTCGAGAATATTAATTCGAACGACTCCAATACTTAGAAAAAATTTGGTTCGGAAACTAAAGTTTGAACAACTCTCATTTATTCGGAAACTAAAGTTTGAACAACCCTCATTTGTTCGGAAACTAAAGTTTGAACGACACTTAGAAAATTTCAGGGTATAAAGGTGTTAGAAAATATTTTTCAAACGAACTATGTTCGAAAATTGAAGTTCGAACCACTCTAATATGTTCGAAAACTTAAATTCGAACGCCATGAACTCCGTTTTTCTCCAAGTGTTGTTCGAAAAATGGAGTTCGAACCACTCCAAAATGTTCGAAATTTCCAGTTCGAACGAATCAGGATCTGAACAAAAAAAAACCTCCACAACACATTCTAAACTCGATTATTTTCAATCAATACACTCATACTAGCATCTAACACTTCTAATAAACTATTATAAGTTGATGAATAATTCGATTAATTTGTTTTCTTTTTTAATGTTTGTTTAGTTTTGAATTTGTGGTGCATTGAGTAATTTTCGTGGTATGAACAAGTAATAAAAGGATATTGAAATAACTTCATAATTATTTTATTTTTTCTTTATTTCTTTTATGGTGCAAAGAGTAAAAATAGTGGTGCAAATAGTCGCTCCAAAAAAAAAATTAACAAATACGGACGACATAAAGTAATTATGTAATTTATTAGCAAATATTCTTATATAATATACATAGCAAATCTGAATAAAACAAGTTATTAAAATTCCAATTTCCACTAATAAAAACACCAAATATTTCCACTAATAAAAACACCAATTAAAACTATGGCACTAAGTAAATAACTTGATTTCCTTTTACATAATATAATGTTTTGCTTCACTTCAAATGGAGGACCAATGGATTAAACAAGGATAATTCACCACCTTTCTTTTTTACTACATAATTACAAATTAACATCTGATTTAGTATAAATAATAAAATATGCTCTCATACATCGCACGGGTAATACACTAGATTCTCACACATTTAGAGAGAGAGAGAGAGAGAGAGAGGGAGAGAGCTGAATGATGAATCTGGGACAACCATCTCAGACCATTGCAGCTATCCATCCATAAAAGAATAACTTAAAACCATCTTAATAGATAAAAAGAGAACATTTTCAAACTTCACCTGGATAGGCATTCATTTCCAAGAAAAGAAAAAGAAAACATTATTCAGATCTTTGTCAAAGTTTCTTGGAACTACTTCTCCTCCCCTGTATCAGCAATCAGCATACAGTCTCTGCATCCTCCAACGACGTGAACATAAAATTGCCCGAGATGATAGATTCTTTATCTACACAAACGGGAGCAACGGTCACTTTGAATTTCCCAGAACAAGTAGATTCTACATTGCATATTGAAATAAATAACACTCCCAACATTTGACAAACAAATCTCCCAATATAATAGAAGATCTAAATAAATATAAGCAATTATTTCCTCATGTTGCCCTATGATACTTGAATCTAAATCTTCTACTTTGGGTTCCTACATTTCTTCACTCATTTATGTTTTTTTATTTCTCATTTGTCAAATTATGGCTCTCTACCCGAGTTTAAAACTTTCTCATTCATTTGAAAGCATGGTCGTACCAGTTAATGAGAGAGAACTTTCTTCGCGACGGACGTACCTTGTCAATGCCTAAAAGAAGCAAAAATAAGATGATCAGGATTGCTTTATTATTGATCTTCAATACCAATGTAATTCAAGCACAAAACAGAATGAATCAAATACAAGAAAAACAAAAACCAATTCGTGCACTAATCAATGACAGATGAGAGAGAGAGAGAGAGAGAGAGAGAGAGAGAGAGAGAGAGAGAGATGCTGCAATCACGGAGAGACGTGATAAATCCTCTTTTCATGTTACCCTGTCAAGTATCACAGGATCCAGCAGTATCATACTAAATTTGCTAAAACTTCTTAAATTTTGTACAAAGGTATCAAACCACGGGGTGGATTATTCTCGAGACATATTTATGATTTTGTGCAAAAGTTGATATCATATATTCTGAACCACACTACCAAAATTTCAATTCCACAGAAGTCATAATCTACACGATTTTCTTGCTTTCCGTCTTTTTTTATAGGAACCATAATGGGGCAAAATTTCCATGATTACAAAAATGAGAATTTGATGCCAGAGAAGTAATGAAGAAAAAGACACAAAATTAACAATTATAAAAGTACCAAAGTGTATAAGAAAAGAGGAAATAATATAATTTATTGCAGCCATAATTCAGTAAGGGACTTGAACAATCAATAAGATTGAAATAATCCAATCTAGTGAAATGCTACGAATTCCAAATACAGTACATTTTAATTTAAGAAAATAATTTTATTAACAAATCTATGTGGAAAAGTAAGACATACAAACTTACCTGGACAGAAAGTAAGACATCTCCACTTGGTTTTGACGTGTCATCATCTAAAAACACATTCCTGCATTACATTCAAACACCAATAGCATTAAACATCAGCATGTTAGCATCACAATCTTTAATTGTAGTAAGATCATAAGCTTTGCGTCCACTAATTTCGCAACGTAAAGAGTGATATTACTCAGAAAACAATGCAAAGTATCACTATTTCAAGCTTAGCAATAAATTTCTGGGTTGATTCTTAAAAATAGCATTCTGAATTGTTTTTGCAGTTCTAAAAGCTCCATCCCCAGCTTAACAAGGAAGATAAGGAAAAAGAATTTTGCATTTTCTGATAATCTATACCTCCAGATAACATTTTGCAGGTCATCCTGTTTTCCAATTGCAGCATCATAAGCAACAACATTTCCGTAAAATATCCTCTCCAACTCTTTCATCCATTTAGATAACAATAAATTTACCTGGATTTAATGTCATAAAAACATTAGTGTCAAGAAAAATATTTCCCAACATACTCACTTAAGCTCTCATTACATCCTATTAAAAAGCGAACTATATAATAAGTTATCTCAATATCAGATTTGGAACCACCTTCATAATATGAAAGATGAAGTACTAAAAATCAACAAGTTACAAGGAACGGAACAACTAGAGCACAACTCACCCCAGCCTTGGACACCCTCAATTCCAGATCATGATTGTATATCTCATATAAGTATTGCCCCAATTCAACTCCTTCCTTCCCCTCCTTCCTCAAGCGACGCAGACAGAGCCACATATGGAGTACAAGCAAGGAATATGTTGTTTTAAAAGTCTCCTCCAAGCTAAACACTGCATGACAGTATGAGACAATAATAAACATGAAGAAAATCTTGAAACTTTTCTATTCTTTCATACATGGAACTGAAATTGTAGACCAATTATAGAAAGACGGCATATTCTAGCAAGTAGCAACCAATTTATGAACATAAAATGTAAGTGTGGACATATACTTTGTGGATTCTATCATCAATTCTATTTATCCATGAAATTCAACAATGCCAAAAAGAAATATAGGGAAACAGACCAGTCATTGGTTTTTCCCACATATCATATGAACAGCCTATAAAACAAAAATAAAAAATAAAAACAAAAATAAACTGACCATCATATATAGCAGGCCTATCGACTTGATATAGTACCCGGCTGTAAATAGCATTGGCCGAGCGGATGAATTGACTCTGTTTGGAGTAGAATAGCATCAACTTCAGCATAAATCGCTTCACACCCTCATATTGTGGATCATGAATTCTATATGGTGAGTCAGCTGCCAATGCCAATGAGCGTGGTTTGGACCAAAACATCTTGTTAAGATTCACCTACCAATACATGTTATTGTCAATACGGCAAGAAAAATTAAACAAAAAGAAATTTCATAGCAAGCAACATGAACTAGCATAATAATCAAATCTACATTATGATTCTACTTCTATTGAAACTGTATCCTACAACAGTCTCCACCCCATGGCATAGATGTCTATTATACTACTCTTGTCTTTCGACTCGAAAAAAAGTGGACAATATGTCTAGTATTTCTCTAAAGAAAAGCTGAATATTTTAAGCTCCAATGCCACATTTGAGATCATGCTCCAATTCTCTATAGAAAAACAGAAACTAAGATATCCCCAACTAAAGACTCCCTTCCAACCAAGAATCTGTTAAACTCCCACATATCCCAACTTCAACCGATCCAAACAAAAAACCAAAAACAATAAAAGAGTTTTAAAATTCGCATACCTTGGTTTTATCAGTGTCACTTTTAGCATTTGGCTCCACAGCAGCAGCAACCGAAGCATAATCCCGAAACAAAAAGGTTAATGAATCTTGACCCTTCTCAAAACTGCTAACCCTTTTCACACAGCTCAAAGCTCTGCTCCACCTCGCCAACATTTTGTCTGGATAAATGGAAAAGAAAATCGAGAGATAACAAGAAAGGTGATTAAATGTTATATTTTTAAGAAGGGGGTAAACCCTAATAGGATATAGAAAGTAGACGAATTGACCAAATTCTCTCAATATACAATCCAACTCCAAACAGAAATCGTCGTCTGCAACTCAGACATAAAAAGGGTTCTTCAATTTCACCTTATTTTTCTCGATTAATCAATTTATCTGAAATTTCGGTTCATTTGGAAAACCGAATTGCACAGCAGGACTCGAGCTGAACAGTAAATTCTAAGGTATACTGCTTACTATTTCCAACCAATTTTTGCTATTTCTAATCTTTTATCATCGGATAAAATAATTTCAATTTTAAACTTTCACAATATATAATTAAATATCACAATAGATAGTTAAAGTGTCATTTTTTTGACCGGCCGAAATTTTTGTTTTTGAAAAAAAAAGCTACAAATAACTAAAATTTGATGGGCACGAATGTAGTGCATCCACCTTATCTTAGAATTTACCGAGTTGAACTGGTAAATTCTATTAGCCATTTTTTTCTATTTTCTATCTTTATCGGCCGGCCGATAAATTATACTTTGATACTTATATTTTTGGCAATTTTTTTTTAAAAAAAAGAACCTACTTTTTAAAAATTAACAAAATTATACTTACTTTTTCAAAAAAATTACAGATCTAGAAAATTGTATGTATTGTATTTCAATATCCCTTGATGGAGGGGATTTGCCTATATGGATGGGGAAATATGAATATTAAAATACAATCAATTATATATGATTTTTCAGGCTGTAAAATTGATTAAATGTTAGATTTTATAATTTTTTTTGAAAAAATGGGTACTGTTTTGTTAATTTTGAAAAAAGTGAGTTATTTTTTAAAAAGTGTCAAAAAATATAGGTATCAAAGTGTAATTTACACAAGCATAAATATTTTGTATTTTTTATCAATATTTATTCGTTCAAACATACACATACATACGAGATCTTAAATGAAAGATAATGAAAAGACCTTGATTAAAAATAAGCATGATCATTCGAAGCTTTTGTTTTTGTTTTTTTTTAATAAGTTTGGATGAAGATATTCTTTTTATGTAGAAGTTATCAATGTATTTTACCTTTGAAATGTTGAGTTTTATCATTGAAACTAACATTATGCTCCAACGATGGACATATTTCATATGGATATTATAATTTGTTTATTTTAATAATAAAATATTATTTGGTTTAAATGTGAGAATTATCAAGTTCGCACTTAATAAATATAGAGAATGCACACAAAATTTTACTTTTCAAGCACAATAAATTGTTAAAATAAAGTGTCACTAAATGAATATATGCTTGCTATTTAAGGGGATTATAGTACTCTCATAGAATGAATCATTACACTCCAAATCACAAGTTTTTTTTTTTTTTTTTATGGAGGAAATTTTAAAGTTTCAAGATGTTATTTGAAGTGGTCTCAAATTAAGAAAATATATATTTCTTAGCTGAAAATGTGTAGAACGACAAGAATTTCATCACAAACACAACAAACCCAACAAAGCTACAACCATATAACTCACTCAACCACACACACACCTGCCTTCGAAAACCACCCCGATTCGACACAAGGAAAGCATTAACCAACACGTACCCGATAGTTCGATAGGTTGCATCTCTCCGATTGATGGTTTACATATTGTTCGAACGAGTTCAACAAACATACATAAATCATAAGGGATCACAGGCCAAAATTTACAGCTCTATATTTTGTTTATACATCAGTTCCAAGATATCCAAAGGAGGGCTATATATCTCCCCTTTATTGGATTTTAACCTTACCATTAGCCCGATAACCTGCGCTCTAAGGTAGAATTAGGCAGACGATATAGTCATCATCGTTGTTGCAGCATCTTTAGACACAGTGGTTCACCTGATAACAATAGATTGCACAAGAACAACACACCATCAAGCAAAAATCACGGGAAAACAATGGGGGTTCGTTAACTCAAGATTTATAGAAGTAGATCTTGCAGAAAATGAATTGGTCGTTGGATACAAGCTCTGTATTCATATTTCATGCCACGCTTCCAGGATCAGAAAACACGTGCATTCTTTCAAATCCCAGAAGCCGTTTATCCAACATTGTCATTACCTAGATTTTTTGAATGACAATAACGACACTCTACATGTCAGAACTACAATGTTTGAGAAATCAGGAAAAAGTTGCAACGCCTAAAGTGAGGGTAGATTCTTAGGAAAAGCTTGTGTTTATGCTACATTACTACAGTTTTGAGTATTTAAAAGCCTGAGCCTTTAATGGCCTTTACTAAATTCTTTGAGATTCATTCCCCAACAATTCAGTTGATGTGAACCAAAACTCTGTATTTCTAGAGCCATCATGTGAAGCAAACCAACCTAGTACCTAGGATCCCAATACAGAGGAGCAGTGATAAGCAACGGCATCAGTGCAGCACCAGGACAGAAGCAAAAATACCAATAATTCTCATGGAAATCAAACGGCAATGTAAATTTAAAAGATTAAAATCAATCTTCAAATCAACTAAACCTTGAGGATGATCATCATCTTGAAAATCGTTATTAAGCATGCACGATCAACAAGCCAAACAAACACTCACTGAGGAAAAAAGTAGATGAACTAACTTGATGAGATTGCTGAATCAACACTTAGGTTGATGCAGAAGTAGCAGTACTTGGAGATTGTGCCTCATCCTCATTCAAAGAAGGGCTGGTTTCTGTCACAAAGGCCTGCCGTTCAGTAGGATCTGGTGACCTAGTATCTTCTACACTATGTGACGCAGTAGATGTGTTGGTTCTACCAGATTCTGCTACTTGAAGATGATCCATCATTCGCGAGATAGTAGCCATTCCAGGACCACTGGCAATCCTTTGGTCAACTTCTCCATGAACTTCACTGTTGGGTTCTGGCGTAGAATTGTTCCGAGCAAAGAGTCTCTCCTTCCAACCTCTTGTGCTCTTCGTTATGGACTCTTTGTATCTATAAATGCAGAAACAACAGTTTCAAATTTAGTAAATATACTCATCAAACTAAAAATCTACCACCCTAGTCCAAGTAAAGGTTGTCAAGTCCAAATTCTCTTGAATATACAGGGCTAAAATTTCCTAAATCCACCATCTTTTTGGTCCCTGCCAATTCAGAAGTGAGAAGGAAGATGATATGATTTCCCTAATAACTACTTGGAAAGCTAACAATATAGACACACGAAGTCCTTGTACCTTGTTGACAAAGAACTAAGCCGGGATTTCAGAGAATCTGAAAATGACTGGAAATCTGAAGGTCCAGCTCTATCTTGACTGTTCGGAGAAGGGTGGGCAGGAGACCTAGAAAAGAAAATAAGATTGTTAAGTATGACCTGATGAACTTTTAAAGGTAAATTGACAAGAAAAAATGCTAGGAATATTTATATGTACCTATTGCTTGAAGATGTTCCGTGTTGATATGCCACAGGACTTGATCCTGAGGCTGTAGTCACGTGCTGTTCAGCTTGAGCAGAAGAGGGCCGTGCAGTAAGATGTGAAGAATCTCCTCCAACAGTCATAAATGGAAAATTAGGGCCAGCCGTAGTAGCTTCAGGAGGGGAGCTACTGCCTTCTCTCTGAGAAAGGGAAGAAGCAGCCGAAGTAGCCGAAGCCTCATCAGGTTGAGTTGAGAATACCAAAAAACGAGGACGGCCTTGAGAAGATCTACTCCTCTGACCTTCTCTCCTAGCAAGATGACGAGCCCTTCCCATCGCAGCAGCAGCAGCTAAGTGCTGTATAATGCGTTCTTCAAGTTCAGACTCGCTTGCATTAACTGGCAACTGCAATAGAAATTTTCAGATAAACCAATATAGCCATTTTACAGAAGATCGCAGATGAGTAAGAAGTCGAAAGTTAGAGGAGCACTAACATGCTGCAACTCAAAGTCCCCCAAGGTTGGATGATGAAATATAGTTGTATTTCTAGGTGGATTCATCATCACATTCCTCTCGTGCTCCACTGCATCCAGCAATTCCTGGCTGCCAAACAAGCACACGATAAGAATCCCACAGACTAAGATTTCCCAAAGAAGCTGAAACGCATTAAACAAGGGCAATATGAATTAATATACCTGCTGGGATCCTTTAAGCTAATAGACTGCCAACACATCGGGCACTGGGAACTTCTTTGGCACCTTAGGATAAAATTTAATGTATGGCTAATTAATCCACCAGCAGTCACATTTATATAAAAAAGGTTGAGATTAGAAAGAAAAGGGTGAAACTAAAAAAGCTTATTGAACTCCGTGTAATCCAGAAGAGCACAAAATTGGAAGCAGTTCAGATCATTATGACTAACTTATCTACCTATGGCTGCGCTCATTTTAATTCATCAAGCCCAATTTATATTTCAACTCTCTTCTGAAATGCAAGCACTATATGTGAAGTAAAAACAGCAAAAGTAAATGCCACAAACAGTAACTCTTCTGGCAGGTGAATGTTCAGATACCATCAGTTTAGAAGTTTAGCAGTTCATCAATTATCAAATCCCACATATCTCCCTCTTTGATGTTAACAATGGTATTCTTCAACCAAAATAATTCAAAATCAAAACATCATCATATATTAATGTTAGTAATTTGGGTATATAGGAACTGTGGAAAATTATAAGCCTTCATATATAGGTTCAACCGATCAAATTTTACTAGACCATGCATGCATCTCTTGTCAAGCCCATACAACATCCGCAGTTGGTAGGAAATATAAATTGATGTCCTATCAAGTATCACCCGATATGGAAGAATCACCATCACAAACGCAACTTTACAAGCAGATTGCCAGTAGGAACTTTATATATGGAAAGGAAGTAAAGTTCTGTACCATTCCAGAATGCACTGGAGATGAAACTCATGCTTGCAAGTAGTCAACTGCAACAGATAGAATTTTATCAGATAAGCATAGGTCAGTTACAATCCTCAACAACCGAAGTAATATATTTGCACATACTGTAGAAGGTTCGCTATCACAAAAAACTTCAAGACATATACTGCATGCATCATCACATGCGTCCTGAATTCCCCCTTCCACAAAAGCTGCAGCAGAAGTCAAATGGTCCGCCACCTTTCCTTCTTCCATCTGTCACAAAATTGAAGTCTTTAGCAAACTAGATTACATAAAAATCATTACTACTAACTCTTTGTAAAATCAACTGTCCAAAAAATAATGGAGTTTAGGGCTCAATCGAGAAAGTTCAGCAAACACAGCCACATCATGTAGCATACAAATTAAGTAGAAATGAGAATATGAGATAACAAGATGCGAACAAAAGCAACCACACTAGACTTCTCCAAGGAGACCAGATCATATAGATCAAAAAGAGCACACATAAAAAAGCATAAAATCAACTTTTAGAAAATACCAATCATTAGGAAACTAGATTATTTATCTGGAAGATCTGTTTTACATAAAAATCTGACATAATGGGGATCAACAGCCAAACTAGTCTTATAGTATCTAATGTTGCCTTCCATATAACTAGCCCCTTAAACTTATTTTTTATTAATTCAATAGCCAACAAGAAACAGTTTCAGTGATGAACAGTATCTAAGCTCTAGTAAACCACATCAGACTGAAATACAGTATTATCTAAACCAAAATGTACAGAACCATCGACAGCAAACAACTCCAACACCAGCAACGATGCAAAAATATCTATACAGAAATTTTCATGCCATATACAGAGAGGTACCAATAAGATACACATTAAACCTGCAATAGTTGTTCAGACCCCAATCCCTATCAACAAAATGGCTAAAGAAAAATGGTTGTTATGTCACGTCGGTGTTAAGCCCTCAAATAAGCAAGGAAAAGAAATTCCCATACACTCAACCAAGATTTTATGAAACCCAATTCCATGTATCCAAGTCAAAGTCTTCCAACATCAACAAAATAGATAAAACCAAAATGTTTAATATTTTGAACACCTCAAATTAGTAAGCAAAAATAAATCTCAATGCATTCAAGAAAGATATCAAAAACACGAATTTCGTGCATCCAACTCAAAAGTCTTGCGACGTCAACGGAATACCAACAAAAAAAAACAAAACACACACACACACACACGAAAAAAAAAAAAACTTCTCCTTCAATTATACGAAAACCTCAAATTATTGGGAAAAAAAATGAAATCCCATACATTCACCAAAGATTTGAAAAGAACCCAAATTCCAAGCACCCAACTCAAAGTCTTGCACCAGCAACAAAATAAACAGAAACCCAAAAAATAAAAAGACAACCTTTAACAGTATATATAAAGATAAATACAAGAAAAAAATCAGTCTAAGGGCTAGAAAACTAAAAAAATATCCCACCAAATACACATGGACAAAAAGATAAACAAAAATTACCTCAGAACTTGTGTTCTGTAAGGAACAAAAATTGAGGCAATCTAACAGCAGATCAAAGGCAGACAGGAGAGAGAGAAATTATGTGCACATGAAATGAGAGTGAGAAAAAAGAAAAGGGCAAAAGATTAGATTGTAGTGATGAAGGAATTTTGGGGATGAGAAAAGTAAGAACGAGAAGAAAGACTTGTGGACTTTTCTTTTGTTGGTTTTTGAAGAATTATTACAATTTTCCCATTTTCTTTCTCCATTTACTCTTTTGGCGGTGATCATGGACTTTCATTCACACACACGCACTACCCATTAGTCATTACACATTTTCACTAAGACTCAATTTTCTTTTTCTTCTTTTTTTAGAGTTTTTTATAGTGCTTTGGAGCAAAAAAAAAAGAGCAAATTACACTTTAATACCTGCATTTTTTATTTTTTTAAATAATTTATTTTTTTTCAAATTAACAAAATACTACTTAATTTTTCAAAATTTTTGCAAATCTAACATTTTATCAATTTTACAATTTGAAAATCATACGTAATTGATTGTGATTAAGATTTATTGATAGAGGATTTTTTTACACAGCCGGGGATATATAAATATTAAAATACATTCAATTACGAATGATTCTCGGACTGTAAAATTGATTAAATATTACATTTACAATTTTTTTTGAATAAATAGGTACTTGTAAATCTAGAAATCTGCAATTATCGATTTAGTCCGAAGCAGCGACCTATTTGTGAAACTGAAATAAAAAAAAAAACACCGTAAGAGCCAAGGATTGTCGGAGGGGGTGACGATCGTTGGGCCTCCGACGCTCAAGTCAGAAAATGAATGAAGGTAGAAGGCGGTGAAATACGAAATAAAGGAAATAAACGTAGAAACTTCTTCGTGCGGTTAGATCGTCAGCGAAGGATCGGGCCAAATAAATACAATATTTAGCACGTTCTATGGTTGAAGGTAAAACTTGCGGTATGTCCGCGTAGTCGCCAAATGAGGAGTAGGACCTGCTTTTATAGGTGGAGGTAGCAACTAGGGTTCACGCGGATCGCGAAAACTGTTGAAGAACGTGTCGACTCCTCTCAACTCGTCAATCCTTCTAGATAAAGCGAAACTACCAATGTTAATTCAAATTTCAATTTGAACGTTCATCTATTTGAAAACTAATTGAATGACGATGTTCAACCTTCTTGGGTTAGCGTAGCATGTTGTAACTTAAGCGTGATCCTTAGTTTTCTTTACGTTTGCCTCATATTCTTCATGTTCTTCAACCTAGGGTTTGGATAATTTGAATTTGAGAAATTGCATGGTATTGATTATTTTAGAGTTCTTTCTTTACTTTCTTGCTCCTTGATAGTTCTACATGGATGTTTTGCTTGAGTTTTGTTGAAATATAGTTAAAGGTTGGAACTTTTTATGTTTTTTGGTTCTGTCTTTGATATCTTGTATGATGGAATTAGAGTTCTTTAAGTCTCTCTCTTTTCAGGCTCATCGTATGTGTTTTGTCATCAAGATCACTTGTTACGTGTTGATTTGCTTCCTAATGGCTTTGCATGGGGCTTTTCGCAAGTCCTTCCTAGCCAGGGTTTGGTTTAATTATGGGGTTTCACCACCCAGTCTTTTGACTAATGCCTTTGATTGGTTGAGTTGTATTATAGGCATCATGAGTAGGTCAGGTACAAGATCATTCAAATTTGAGGGAGAGTCTTCCGATTCCTATATGCACACCACCCAATCTGAGGATGAGAGAGCTACTTATTATGTTGAGAGATGAGGTTTAGAGCACGAGCTAGAGATAGTGGCTATTCTACGGCAGTTTAGACAGGACCTTTATCAAATTAAGTACGAGATTGGAAAGTTGGTTGTCGCTTCTCGGATAACGAGGGATACCGTCCTTGACATTCAGGTTGATTCTGTAGTTGAGACTGGACACCAGACCCTTCGGATGACTGAGCTCACTAGTCGCGTCACAATTATTGAGAGAGGCATCTCGGCTATATGTGTAGATATTCATCAAGTTCGGGAGGATGTTGGCATGCTACACGACGACCAGATCGAGGTGATGCGGTCTTTCCAATAGTTCAGCCTGTGATTGGATGCTCTTTTGCCTCATGACCCATGTCCCACTTGATTGTTTTTGCATGGCTCATACTCTACCCTTTTCTGCAAACTTATTCTAACTTTCTGTTTTTGAATAAGTTTGGGAGATGTGAGTGTGGTGTAGAAAGTCAATTTTGCGTCTATCTGGTATTTGGTTTGGGTTCTATTATCTTTTTTAGAACTTGAACTCGGTTTGTTATTTTTGCTCCCATTTTGCTTTGTTTTGTTTTGGAACTCGTTGGATTCTTGATGGTTCAGTTTTTTTCATTTATGAGATGGTTTGTTTTTGTTTATTCTTGAATTGTTAATTTGATTGAGCAATGATGGTTGAGGATAAGAACGACATTATTGATAAATTCGGTTGCTAATGAGGATGTGGGCCTCTCGATGCTTTTCATTTAGAGGTAAACACAAATAATTCGCATTTCATGTATTGATGGTTGATTATGGTGATTGTTGATGGTGGAAATTAACAGCATGAATTTATGATTTATTGAATTATGAAAAAATAAACGTATGAGATGTTGAGCCTTGATTGCTATTTATTTTTGTTAGCATGGTTTATTTCTTTGAGTAAATTAGTTAATGCAGTTAATCATTCTTATTTGCTCTGGTATTTATTTTGAAGCTGCGAAGTATGTTTGAACTGGAAAAATGATTCTAAGCCATTTTTGTGACCTTTGTTTCATCATGATTGCTTGTCTATCTTCAAAAGTTTCCATAGTCAGCCCATTTAAGCTTTTTAGCCTTTTCTTTGATAACCGGAGATTAAAGAATTTCATGTTTGGATGAATAGGGACATGTTGTATTGATTAAGGGCGCGAAAGTTCATCTCATACTGAAATATACTAGTGTGCTATGAAAAACATTATGGTGTTTTATAAGCTCCGAAGAAAAAAAAAAGAATAAAGAGTAAAACAAAATAGAAAGAGCAATAAAAGACCCATTAAGCACCATGTTTTTGGTCATCTATGGAAATTTCGGTATGATTGGTTGTTGGTAATTTGTGATGTAATTGGAAAAAGGAGAATAAAACTAGACAAATTTAGTTTGATTGGGAAGTCATGAAATTTTGGGACGAGTCACTAACCCAAATTACACCTACTTGTCCAAAGAACCGACACTACAATCGGATAAGTCCTTTTTGATTTTTAGTTCAGTTACATATTATCCATTTGAGAAGATTCCATAATTTTAGTAGATTTGATTATTGTGCTACTAATTTTATCTGCCTAATCCATCCATTGTTGATTTGATGCATATGGAGGAGAAATTCTGAGGTAAGTACTCTTTTATCATCTCATGTCATTTCTTTTCTTTTCTTTTTTTTCGTTGTTCGGAATGATCAACAGTTTAAGTTTGGGGGTTTGATAGCTGTATATTTTACATAACTTTTTGAAATGATTTGATATTTTTTTGTCTTGAGAAGTTGTGTAATTTACTATTTTTTATACTTTGATTCCTATCATTTGGTGTTTTTGATGTGTTTATGAGTTTTGCAGCTAAAGTGACGAATTTGTTGAGTATTGGGCACAAAAATGATCAATTGAAGCTTTGGAGAGTTAAGGGATGATTTAATTAGGCTTTGAGCTTAATTAATAACGTGATTAAAGCTTATTGGATTGGATCAAATGATCCAAACTCATTGAAATCCGAATCCTGGCTTGAAAATGGGAGTGTGTCAATCCAGAAAGCTTCGGTCGACCCAAAAAGCCTTGATCGACCCACCCATGAATAAAATACAAAGGGCTCGATCGACCTGACCCAGTGTAAAATCAGTCCTCTGGGTCGACCCAAGCTTGTTGCTTCACGGATTGACGGGTTTTTCAACTATAATTAGGGTTCCAAATCTAATATACATAGAAAAATCGAGAGACACAAGATGAGGACACCACATACACTTGGAAACATTCTCAATACACTATTCATACCATTGATACATGTCCACACGTCCCGAGAAGACAAGAGACGCTATCAGTACCATCTGCAATCGGGGAGAACATCAAATCATTGGAGAAGAGGATTCCAACAGTGTTAGAGAGAATTCATCATAGAAGATGATTGGATGCTACAGAGGATTACTGGTATCATCTATATTTATTTTATGATGTTTCAAACTCTGTTTTATTTTATTTCATTCATGTCTAGTTAAATTACTTTAGGGATTCTAGGGTTTGTAACTATTATGGATTGAATGATTTAATTTATTGAATTATGTTTTTCATTCATTATTGGACATTTGATTACCTAGTTTAGATTTATCATATGTATGTTGATGGCCACAACATGTGTATGCAAACTAATTAATTAATTGGAAGATTCTAGTCGTGACTGGTTAATTAGTGAGATAAAAATAGGCGAATCATTTTATGTGATTTTTGGAAAGATCGACTAAATAAATAAGTATTGCATAGAAATTTAAGTCCAATGAACGTGGTTGTGAGTAATAACGTGTGCGAAGAACCAACCGCAGTAAAGTGCATGATTATTATTTCTATGTTATGCAATGTATTCTATGAACAGTCTGATAACGAATTAGTGATTTTCCACCTTTAATGAATTAAAGAAGGTTAAATAAACAATAAATCAATCAGAAGCCTATTGTATGTGCATAATCCCTTGAATCCCCCATTTCTATTATTTGTTAAGTGCTAAGCTTTAATTTTTGCATTTTATGTTATTTGTCTTGTTTTACAATTTATTATTTCTTTCATACTTTGAATTCAGAGTCTAGATATTGATAAGGTATCTGCATTTTAGTTTTGTGATTGATTCGAGTTTCAGTCATTGTGGATACAATACTCTTGCTCACTACTATTTACAATAATTGGTGCACTTGCAGTTGATTATTTGTTAAAAAATAGCATGTCAACTGTTATTGATGGTCAAATCTTCAAGTTTACTGCGGTGTGAAGCGTTTTCTGACCTCAGAAGTGTCAACTCCCCCGTGCTATTTTCCATTTAAAGCTGAATATTCCTCAAAACATTAGCCAGCTACAGATCAACATTAGGCCAAGGCGTGGTTGTTCTCTCATCTTGCTGGAGGTCATTTTCCTTCTCTACAGCTCTCATTATGCGTTGCCATTTCATTTCACGAATATGATCGTTGCTCCACAGTGGGCGCCAATTTGTAGATATATAAAATATGCAATTATCGATTTAATCTGAAGCAGCGGCCTATCTTTGAAACAGAAACAAGAAAAAACATAGTAAGAGTCAAGGACCGTCGGGGGAGTGGTTGGGCCTCTGACGCTCAAGTCAAGAAAGGAATGCAGGTAGAATGAGATAAAATACAGAGTAAATAAAATAAACGTAGAAACTTTGTCGTTCGGTTAGATCGTCAGCGAGGGACTGAGCTAAAGAAATATGATATTTAGCACATTCTAAGGTTGAAGATAAAACTTATGGTATGTATGCGTAGTTGATCGCCAAATAAGAAGGAGGACCTCCTTTCATAGGTAGAGGTGGCAACTAAGATTCACGCGGATCGTGGAGGCTGTTGAAAAATATGTCAACTCCTTCGAACCCGTCAATCATTCTGGATAAAGTGGAACTGCCAATGTTAATTCAAATTTCAATTTGAACGATTATCTATTTGAAAACTAGTTGAATGACAACGTTTAATCTTCTTGGACCAGCGTAGCGGGTCGATAAAAAATGACCACTACAATACTTTTTTATTAATTTTGAATTTATGGGCTATTTTTGAAAAGAGCCCAAAATATAGATATCAAACTACACTTTTTTATTTCTTATAACTGACAAATCACACATCAGATGAATTTCGTCCGTCTTATTTGATCTTTTCTTAAATAAATAAAAAATTCCACATATATATTAATTGAAATGTTTAAGATCGTGTCTGTCTAATGAAGGAATAATGATCTTAATATGGTTTATTATGATTTCTAAATTTCCACAAATGTCTTTCTAAAAATACAAAGAATTATATGAAATTGTCTGATCCGTCGTATTCATATTCGGGTAAATGAAAAATATCAATATTTACATTGAATAATATCATTAGTTATAATAAAAAAATAGGAAAATTATCGATTCAGGACTTGAAAGATGAGTAATCTATCAATTCAGGATATGGAAGATGAAAACTCTCAATCCAGAACCCGAAAGATGAAAATTCTCAATCCAGGACCTCAAAAATCACGAATTTTGATTTCTACTTATTTTTTAATTAATTTTAACAATTTCTTTGTTAGATTTAATAAATTATTAATGAAGGAATTTTCATTGAAAATTAATATAAAAATAATTAAAAATAAAAGAAAATCAAAATTCTTGATTTTTTAGGTCCTTAGATTGAGAATTTTTATCTTTCGCTTCCTGGATTGAGAGTTTTCAGCTTTCAAATCCTGAATCGATAGATTACTCATCTTTCAGATCATGAATCGACAATTCTCCAAAAAAGTATTAGCACAATCATAGATTCATTTATTTTTTCTTGCACGAATAACTTGGATTCAAGTATGGTGAATGTTGAACTTGATGGTTCTTGACGGGAGACAACCCTCATAAAAATATTTAAAATTGTGTATATAATAAGAAGGAATAATGGCCTTGATATGATTTATTAAGGGTTCAATACTTTATTCTATCTCGAACTAATAATAAATTTTTAATTCTATCACAAGTTTAATATTTTTTTCAATTATATCTCAATCTTTTTATTTGTTTTGAATTTTATTACACCGCCTAATTTTATGCAATAGATCTGTGGCGTGGCTCGCCGGACTGGGAAAAAACTTAGTGAATTTGAGGTTTTTTTTTTTTTTTTGAATTGGTGTGTTTAAGTTGTCAAAAATTAGATCGTGTTATATAATTGAAAATAAATGAAAAGATTGGAATAGAATTGAAAAATTATTAAAATTGTAAGTACTTCTAAATTTCCCCATATATTCACAAAAATACTTGAAATAAAGAAGGAATAACGCACTTTGTATGATTAAGTAGTCGAGATTATATACTTACAAATTAGAAATATTACATTTAATATGATTCATTAGGTGTAGCTAGAGTACAACTGGAAAATACACTAATTGATCGGTTATTTATTAGCTTATAAATTATAGTGAGATGTGTTGATGATGAATTTTAAATGTGTTCCGGTGGGGATGGCCTAGTGGTGGAGTGAGGTTGCTCAGAGGTCAAAGGTCACGGGTTCGAACCTCCTCAATACCACAGGTTGGGTGTGTGAGTAAAGAAAAATGATGAATTTTAAATGTTGTGTAAAATTATGTACACAACTGAGATAATTATATATCTATACACATATTAAGGCAAAATCGTGTAATAGACAACTGTTGTGATGTAAATCGTTGTCTATTACACATTTTGCCTTAGACAACAGTAGTGACATTTATTATTATAAAATTTCCTTTTTTTTTGCATTTTTCACGACGGTTTAAATTACAGCCATTGTATTTTAAGAAATTTTTGCAATCTTATTTATTATTTTTTTACTTGAAATTTTGAGATTTGTAATATTTTTTATTTTATTTTTTTATGCATAGGTGGATGATTTGTAGTACTCTACATTTGTTGTCTAAAAAAATAGCTTTCATTTGTACAATAATAATAATAATAATAATAATAATAATAATAATAATAATTTGTAAGTTTTTCTATTTCAATTTCATTATTTAAAATAATTAAATAATTATATTTTTTATACATGTCATATATTCAAAGAAATCAAATGTTCTATAACCGTGGATGTAGATCCGAAAATCTGCAATTAATCGTATCAGTCTGGAGTAGCGGTCAATCTGTGAAACAAAACCAGAAAAAAACGTAAGAGCCAAAGACCGTCGGGGGGTTGACGATCGTTGGGCCTCCGACGCTCAAGTCAGGAAAAGAAAAAGAGTAGAAAACGATAAGATATGAAACAATTGAATAATTAAGCCAGTGACTGGAAATCAAGAGAACGTCGTTCAAATCTGGAAAAACGTAGGGAAGCAGCCTGGATGTTGAATCGCCTGAGTGGCTGAATGGAATTAGGGTATGATGTGAAGTTTGTGGGTATTTCTGCGTACTCCTCAAATGAGGAGGGAAATCTCTTTTTATAGAAAGAGACAGTGCTAGGATTCGCGTAAATTATGGGAGTGGTTGAGGCATGATCTCATTCGTTTGATCACGTCAACCCTTCCAGGTAATGCGGACAGCTAGTTCAATTTAATTCAAAATACTCGATCTTTGTGAGGCTGCTCGGTTAAACGACAACGTTTAATCCTGATGGACCAGCATAATGGGCTGACGAAAAATAGCCACTACAGTGGACAATTATACATTTTTATTTATAAAATCGTGATGTTGGAAATATTCCAATTCGATTTTTCAAACATGAATTTTCATGTAGTTTCTAAAATTTAATTTTCTTTTTGTTTGTCGTAACTATACAAAATTGATATTCTTGTCTAATTACGTAACACATGTACATATCATTTTATTAATTTTTAAAAATTGAACACAACATATAAAAAAATATTACATATCTAAAAAAATAATAATTAGTTGTGAATCGCACAGGAGAAATGCTAGTACTATATACATTAATGACTGCAACTCACCGCATTAATTGTCTAATGTCAATTCTTTGTCTACGAAAGTCACGGGTTCGAATTTCTTCAATACCACATGTCATGTGTGTGAGTTAAAATATATATATATATATATATATATATATATATATGTTTGTGTGTGAACTTGATAAAATAGGTTATTATTTGCTGATATATTTAAAAAAAAAAAAAAAACTTAATGATCTCTTACATGATATATTTTTTTTAGAAGTGGTTGTGATTACACCAATTGGAGTTTGTTCAACCATAAATTTTTTTTAGTAATTGGTCTTTAAATGTATAAATTTTCCCAAGGAATAATTAGGTACAAGTAGGTGTTTATAATATATATATATATATATATATATATATATATATATGATGACAACATTTATATACCTAAATAAATTAAAACTTACATTGTAATTAGGAGGGTGCTTAATTAAGCTTATAGACTCTTTGACAAAGCTTAATTATAAGATAATGAGAGCTTTTAAATTCATCCAAAGTGTTTGTTAGAAATACTATTTACTTCAAAAATAAGATGTCATATAAGCTTATGACATTAATTTTCAAAAAAAAAAAGAGTAAGGGAACCCTAATATTTTTTGAAAAAAGAATGAAATTTTATTTTGGGGAAATTTTATATTCTATTGTCATTAGAATTTTGGCACTAATTAATAGCATCTTATAAGCTCAATCATCCAAACATTTGATAATTTATTTTTATACTCCCTCAAAATCACAACCGGTATAAATACGTAAAATATTATTATTTATATTATGAAAATATAGACTGAGATACACCGTTCTCCTTTCTCCCAATTACACGCTAACTATTGGAAAATGTTGAAATTTAAAAAATATCACATTTTATTCAAAATAATATATATATATATATAATTATTTTTTTGAGTACTTATATTCAAAATAATATTGATAAAGGGTAAAGACTTAAAGCAGAGTTTGGTCGGGTTAGGTTGCTACTTGTTACTTAGTGCTGTTTATTCTTTCTGCCTTTTTTTTTCTATTAAGAGGCAAATGTAATAATATCTCTTTGAATTTTATCAATAACTTATCCTAGAAGCATTATAATGACACTTGAATTATTAGAAATAAATGTTTGGAAATATTGTTTTGAGATATATACGTGAGTTAATTTATATTGGTTTAACATAGCATTTATCTAAAAAAAAACACATAACATTTATCTCATTTTAAAATTTTCACATAACTTTTATATTTAGTTCTTTTAAATTTCGAATTATTTTAAAACTAGATCATTGTACTACTGCACATCGATATATACGAAGATTTATACATTTAAAAAAATAAAAACAAAAATCAATGAGCATCATCAAATAAAAACAGTTTCAAGAAGATTTGATATACTTAAAAAAAAGATATAAAAAAAAATTCAAAAGTTTGGAGATGAGGGGAGTTGGACCCCCAACTATTGAAACAATCCAATTGCTTTGCCATTTGAGCTACATCTCCTTTGTTTTATTATTTCACCTAAGTATATATATATATATATATATATATATATATATAGAATATCATCAAATATAAATAATTATTAAAAACAGCCTTTTGAGCTATTAAAAATATACTTTCTGTTTCAAAATATATATGTTATTTTAGAATTTTTTGTGTGGGTCAAATATGTTTGTAGTAATTTAAATAAATAACATATTTGCATGAAAAAAAACATTATAAATATAATCGGGCCCATAATTAATGGTCACCGAGAAAAAACTATACCTTCTAATTAAAATACAGAATAGAAGCGTCATGATCATTTATTTAAGGAGAGTTTGAACTTTGACTCTTCAAGAAAGTCGGAATTTAGGTCCCATTTGCCGATTGATTAAAAAAAAATCAGTACTCTGACTGTCACAGTAGGTATTCAAGTGTCACACTATAATAGTTGAAGATCATAATAAATTCTTCGGTAGGTAGAAACTTTTGTAATTACATAAAATAAAAAGTAGGATATAAATAATCAAAATTAGTGGGTTCAAAGACACGTATCAACTAGACAAGAATGATGCAGTACATCGACCTTACTTTAGAATTTACGAAATAATATAGGTATGATTGACGTGGATGTAAGAATCCGCAATCAAAGTCGAACGGAGTTCGAGACACTGATGATATGCACGGGCAAACAAACAAAATTGTGAAGTTATCAAATCGTTGGGATTTGACGATCGATCAGACTTCGACGATCCAAGTAACTAATTGGGGATGAGGTTGAATCCCTACTTTTCAGGATTTTACCCCGTCTTCTTCTCTTGACTGGGTGAGGCGCTCTTAAATGCGTTTCATACCTAGTAAGGTTCTGAACTTCGTTCATGGGTTGAAAGTAGATGACTTCGTTAAGTCGAGGTATTCCAACCTTAATGGGCAATATCATTTTTTTCAGGAAATTCTATAAAACCTACGGGTGTACTACATACACCCACAAATCATTTAACCACATGACAAATGGAGCCTACACTTGTTTCTCGATTCATTTTTGAAATGTGAGTTCATATGCACATGTCAAAAAATTAATAGGTGCACGCACTGCACCCACACACGTTATAGAATTTCCCATTTTTTCATAATAATTGGAAACCTCTTGTATGCATTCAAAATAAATTAAAGAAACAATAAACATGTATATATATATATATATATATTTTGTACAAGATTGTTAATAATGCAATTTAAAAAGTGTTTGTATTCATCTACAATGGTTAGTTACAATTTAATTCTCAGCACCCGAACATTTTAACAATTACAGTTTAATTTTCAATATTTTGACATTTTATTATAAATGTCCCGACATTTTAATAATTACAAAATAATTCATAACGTTTTATCTTCTCAACAAAACTATCATCTGATTATCATAAAAAAAAAATATTAATGAATAATTATTTAAAATTTTCAAATACACGACGTAACATCAAATTTGAATAAAGAATCTCGTCCGCATTATTTGAGGCCTCAAAATTGAGATATATAATTCACACCATCAAAATTACATCACCTATATATACACAACAAATTAAAGTAAGTTTTTATTTACAACAACAAAAAAAAAATCAATTTTTTAAAAGAAAAAAAAAAGTGGTGTATCTACTCTCTCATAAATCATCGCTCCGCCAGAAGCCGCCCCCATAAAAGCGGCGCCACATCTCAGTATCCCATCGAACGGCGTCGTTCGCTCCCCCGTCAATCTCATCACCGCCGCATGCTCCCTCGTCCGCCGCCGAATGCCGCCGTTCCTCCGCCGTAGAACTTTTCGTCTCCCTCGACACGAGCCTCCTCGCTCTCCTCCTCCTCCTCTTCTTCCGCCAGATGCCGGCGGGGAGGCGGTACACGGCCAGGATGAGGAGGTGCACCACCGCGCAGGGGCAGCAGCAGCACACCGCCGCGCAGTCGCCCGTCGTTTCACCCATGCGGCTCCTCCTGCGCCGCTTCTCTTTCGGCATCGCCGCCTCCGCCGCCGTCGCTACGTGCGCGGACATTAATGGGGCCTGCAATTTGAGCAAATCTGAACCTTTTTGGATTGATCAGAATCGTAACTGAAGCGGAGCGAGAAGTTATCGAAAGGGAAACTGGTGAAATTGTAATGCCGAAAATACAGCAAAATAAAGGGAACACAAAATCCGCTTAATTAATAATTATTACATTTAATTTAATTTGCCTCTAAATTATTTGAGATTAATTACATTTTCAATTTATGAATAAAATATGCTTACATTTATTTTCACATGCACGAGAGACTGCACAAGTTTAGGGATGCAAATGGTAAAATTGAAAAGGATAGGGATAAAATAGTAATTTTATTTATTATTTTTAATTACATAAAATAGTAATTTCAAAAGGCTGGTAAAATATAATATAATATAATTGATAAAAATTTGTGTGAGACCTATTGATGAACACAATTTATTAGACGGGTCAAACCGATCCAAAAACTCGCCCCACACCTAAACCAACTAAAAAAAATCGGCCCCACATCTAAAACCAATAAAAAAAACGCATGGGCACATGTCAAAAGTCGTGTATGGAGTAAAAAAAAATTCTGGTGGGGATGACCTACTGCTAGGGTGAGAATATTTGGAGACTAAAGATCACAAGTTCGAATCGTCTGATCTACTGCTAGAGTGAGAATGTTTGGAGATCAAAAATCACGAGTTCGAATCTCCTCAATACTACAGATCGGATATGTGAGTAAAAAAAAAGTGCATGGGCACATGTGCAGATGTGCTCCACACATATCGGATATGTGGGTAAAAAAATACATGCTAGAGTGAGAATGTTTGGAGACTAAAGATCACGGGTTCGAATCTCCTCAATACCACATATCAGGTATGTGAGTAAAAAAAGTGTATGTTCGAATCTTCTCAATGCCACATATCGGGTATGTGAGTAAAAAAAAGTGCATGGGCACATGTGCAGATGTGCTCCATGCGCCAATCTCAATTTTCTTTATTTTTTTTTCAACTTTTTTAAAAAATCTTTAATTTCATTTCAATCAAGGTTCTTATTCTATTAAAATAATAATAATTATTATTTAACGTAGTGTACAAGTTCATGCGTTAGAGTCGGATGAATACACTGCGCGAACCACTGGATTAAAAAAAATTAAGATTCACTAATTTCATTTTATGATATATATTTACTTTTTTTTAAAAAACTTATCGAACACAGTGTATAATCCGATCACCACTTACACACTAGTCGGTGTTCATACAAGCACATTAGCACAACCCCAAACTGATTTCTTTTCATTTTTTCACGACAAAGAACATGCAGTCACTATCCGAAAATGTGCTCCAAAAAAACTTTACTCTTACGTAATAATCTGCAAACCACACATAAATATCTAGTTCGAGATTGAGAGAATTAACATGAGAAAGTTCCCTAGCCGGAAAGAAAAAAAAAATAGGTTAGAAAAGACAGCAAATATTGGCTTAGTGTGGCATGAATGAATCTAACAAAGGAAGATTATTCAATGACTCAATTAATACATCTTACTCTCATTATTTCAGAAGATGAAATGAGTACACAAATGTTAGGAGAACCCCCTTCCACGTTATAAATGAAAAAATTAAACTAAAACCTTACAATTTACCAAACCAAAACAAGCAGCTCAGGGAGAGAGAGAGAGAGAGAGATAGAGAGAGAGAGAGAGATTTCATCACTATATAAGTTCAGTTGCACTAATCTTTGCGTCAAAATGTGAGTTAAAGAGTCCCTCTGTTTAGGAATCCCAATTCCCAGCACAGTCATAACGCGCCCGAATCTGATCTATCTACTTGCCGATGAAGCCAAACCAGTGAAGGACGACTGCTAAAAGAAGCATGAATATGGCCAATGCCATTCCAGATCTTCCGAGAAGCCAATTCTTCGTCTTCCTTGCACCTTCTACGCCGCGTTGAACCCTATCGGCCCATTTCATCTACAATAATATTTATATTCAGAATCAGGAACGAAAAGAAGCAAGTCATTAATTACGCACACAAAGCCCCTGCCTGCTAATATCAATGGTACTCAGGTCACGAAACAGAAAGCTGCGTCATGAATGAAACAAAGGGGATTTAGTACGTACCATAGTGTCCAAAGTATCAGGCGACAGAGATGACATGGCTTGCTGAGCTTTCTCTGCGTCTTCACGGGAAAGCTTGAACCCGAATTGCTCGCTCATGTTGGCCATCATTTCAGGGTTCATATTTTTCATCATTGAAGTGAACATCTGCCAATTTTAGAAAAAGCACAGCATAATCAGAACTAGAATCTAGAACACATTTTCTACAAAGGAGAGAAGCAATGAAACAGAAGTAAACAAGTTCAGACTTAATTCCATTAAATGGTCTAATTACAGCTATATACTAGTTTTCTACCAAGCGTGTTAGCATTTAATTTCAAACAATTTTCACAATGCTCAAAAACCACTAGGATCTATCCCATAAGTACTTCTATAATTTGTATAACCAGAGGCTTGAGAAAAATGGCAAAGAAGAAAGCATAAAAATGCATAAAGATGAAGCAACACACCTGTCGCATAGCTGGATCTTTCATTTGGTTTCTCATTTGCTCTTGTAGGTCACCACCGGAATTTAGGAAGCCCGACTGTAGTGAATTTGAATTAAAATGTTGGGAGGAACTACTTTCACCGGCATCGCTGCCATTCACTTTCAAATTCTCTCGAGTGTTGCGTTCATCTGATCTTAATCCATTGGAATAAGAAGTTGCAGTTGAGGATGCTCTTTCTTGTCCTCTCAAGGATGAAGCCATCTCAAACATCTTTTGGCGCTCCTCAGTTGGCATCTTATTCATCATTTCAGTTGCCATCTTGATCATGTCTGGTGTCATGTTTGGAGGAACTGACCCAGGACTTGTATGAAAACCTGTTGCTGATGATGTTGCTGCCTCATTCCCCTTCAAAGATGAAGCCATCTCAAACATCTTTTGAAGGTCTTCCGGTGACATTTTTCCCATCATGTCAGTTGCAGTTTTGAGCATGTCAGGCGATAGATCTGATGGAGCTGGTCCAGAAGTGAAACTGGCACCATTTTTCGGCCCTTGGAAGGAGGAAGCTAATTGGAACATTTTATTAAGTTCTTCAGGAGACATCTTGCCAATCACATCTGTGGCGGTCTTTATCATATCAGGAGAAATACCTTCTGCTTTTCCACCATTAATAGCAGATAGTGTTTCAGGATCAGTCCGAGAAATGAAGTTCTGGAAGGATCTACAGTACAATAACAAAACAAAAAACATTCAACATATCAAACTTGGCAGTTACTAATAGCTAATACAAGACCAGTCAATTACTTCAGCACATAAGCTGTCAAACAACACTCAAGAAAACATAAATTTCACGTGAAACGCATTAGACATGAATCCCATAAAAAACAGTATATGCTAATGAAGTTTGAGCTTCACAATGAAATTTTAATCTTTATAACTTGCACAAGAAAAGGGCAAAAAGGGATTGACTGCCATAAACCTGATAGATTCTGGGTCATCTTTTAGCGCCTTGAAGTAGTCATGATTAGTAGATTGAGGCTCAGCAAGGTTAGCAGATCGACTGGTAGTAGACTGATTGGTCTTTTGAGGTGATGACACGGAAGATTCCGATGTCGAATTCTCACAGTTGTCAGATGATACCGTGGCTTCTTCAGTTATTTCTTCAATAACCACCCCTAAAGAAAAATGAAGGGTTACATAAAGATTCACATTATTCGTAGGAACATCAATCAAAACATAAAAATCAAGGTACAAGCAAACAGCATACCTCTTGAACGATGCCCACCTCCTTCTTTATTCAATCTTTCCTCAGCATCCCTACATATAAGTAAATAGATCTTATTTAAGATTCAAAGAACACAAGTTGATAAAATAAAAAAAGACAAAATCCTAAAGAGTCCAGAACCACACCAAGGTGCGGGAGAGGTGAAAAACAGCCAAATACATTCTGGATAATACTTAAATCAAGGGAACTGCTAGATACAGAATTTGAGTACCTTAAGTTATCTGCAATAGTTTCATCCCCGGGTGAAGCTTCATGTGCTTTTCTCAAGTCAGACACGGCTTCCTGAAAATATTCAATGTGAATAAGTATGAGAGATGAAAACCCAATAGTGGATAGGTAGGTAATCAAGCTTACAAACAACAATTTGCAAATAGTTACTCACTCCTAGTTCCCCAAATTCCTTGTATGCTTGACCCCTTCGGTACAGAGCTTTAACGTTCATTGCATCATAAGCCAAAACCTGCAGTACAGGAAAGTTTTTCCAGCTATTCTTCATTAATTACCCAGGGTAATATACAGTAAAAAAAGTAATAGTTTATTCAAAAGGAAATATACACATTTATACAATGTAACAAGATTTTTACCAGCAATGTACTTTTTTATTACAGAACAAACTTTGAACCATGTGCTTAGCATATGAAGACCCTAGTGCTAGAAAAAGTTTTAACCAATCAATGCTGCTAGAAAAAGTGTTAACCAATCAATGCTGGTTTGGAACATACTCCATGGTGAAATAATAATTATATGACTGAATTGAAGAACAAAGGTTCACCAATTTGGAAGATAGAATTTTTCTTTAGACAAAAGAAATAGAAGTGTCTATGCTTACCTCTGTACCTTCTCTGATACACTCTTCATATTGATTGGTCTTCAAGTAACATGACATCATATTAAGAGAGCACGCTAAAAGGAGATTCCTGCCTTTTGAAGTAGGAATATCTTTAAGATTTGTCTTCGCCTAATGTCACAAAGAAAAAAATATTAGATAAATAAAAAATTCCTGTGCCAAAAAGAAACCCCTCATTCAACATATGGATAACAAGCACAAAAGTCGAACTTACACGCATATATTTCTCCAGAGCCATTTTGTACTTTCCCTGACTGTGAAGTTCATTTCCCTGACATTAGATTAGATTACAAAAATGAGTGCAAGTGCAGCACAAACTCCAACAAAAATCAATTTATCGGAACACTTTCAAGTGATTTTTCATATTCAGAGTTCGACATGCTACACTCCAATTTACTGGTATTCCATGAACTTTTATTTTAGTTAAACAAAGGTACATGCAACATTCTACGAGCCATTACGATGGCATTGAAACAAGGTAAGCACACCAAAAGTCAGGCAAGAATAACAAGATGGCGTTTCTCCGCTATAAATATTTGGCTAATGCCCCGAGATTCATCATGTATCATGTATGGTGCTTGAAAGGCCTGGAATGACATAATATATGGTCAATCCCCAGCAAATGGTGTGTTGCGAAGAGAAAATAATAAAAGAAGACAGCTCTCAACACCGAAAAAGGTAGAGATCACCACTAAAATTTCAAACTCCATGATAGCACCCCTCATATTTATCAAAAGATGAATATCCAGCAAACAGTCACCCAAAAAAATGACAGCCTTAAATATTTGCCCTTTGATTGGTTCTTGTCCTATATGTTTTGTCTCCAATCATTATAAAAAAACTCGTGATTTCTTGGGAAACTCTACCTTTCTTGAGAAATTTATCAAAAAAGATGAACTGCTGAGTAGTCAGTTCACCCGAACAACGTTGACAAATTTAATAATTTACCCTACGATCATTGAGGTTGTTGTCCTTTTATGTTCATCTAGAATCGTGATCAATAATATTACAGGATTGGATGATTCTAGCATTTTAACAGAAACTTCTTGAATTTGGATATCTCTTTCTTGCTTAAAAATGTTGTCTACATTTTCCAGAATATTTAAAATTAAAGTGGGTTTAAGCAGCATGCCCCATAAGCTCTGCTATAGTAATAGCTTTCCCTTGAAGAAAGATTATGTTCCATTAAGACAATCAATCAGCAGTAGAAATAATAACTTCCCGGAAGTTAGACAGGTGCACTTGAAAAGTCACTTGCACTGAGTATATGCTGAAATTGTGTGAAAAAGAAAGCTTTGGTACAACAAAAACTCAAGCCTCAAGGTATCTTCTCACTGATAAAAGTTACCTGTTTCTTTAGCATCTCAGCACCATTAATTTCATAAGACACCTGTGCATCCATCCGAGCACGCATAGAAGCTAACTCATCAGGTGAAGCATTTGCCATCTTCTCACCAATCTCAGCCATCTCCTCCGGACGAGCATGCTTCAACTGCTCAGCAGCATGCTTGAAATCTTCAGTCCTCAAGTTCTGCATGCTTTCAGTTGCCATCCTCATCAAATCTGGATTTGACATCATCTGCAATAAAATTAAGTCGCAACCACCATAAGTAAGAAAAGAACTATTCCCATTGGTCGAATTCAGCCCATAAATAAAAGTAGATAAAATCCAGTCAACTAGACTAAATTATAAGCACTAGATTGATACAGTCTCATGCATCCAATGAGAATACCCCCCGAGACTTCCGCATTTACAAAATCAAAAAACTGAATTCCTAAACAACCACACATCAACAAAGCTCAAAACAAAAACTACAAATCCACCCTTACCTATGATCAACAGAAAAAAAAAAATTATAGCCAAAAACCAATTTCCTAGGGGAAAAAAACAATCTCTTCAAGGAATCCATGCAATTCACTTAATAGCCTCAATACATCATGAAGATCAGATTCACACACACACACAAAATCGAATAATCGGTGGAAGTACCTGCTGCTGAATCCGAGCCAACTCAGCAGGCGACATCCGACTCATCTGCTCCTGAGCCATCCTAATCATTTCCGGATCCATCATTCCGTTGAACATTCTTCCTAAAACCCTCGGACAAAAATCAATAACAAATCGGACCAAAGTAATTACACAGAATTGAGCTGCGAAGAATAATCGAAGAAAAAAGAAGTCGTCGAATTGTTTAGGGTTGACAGAATTGGGGAGTGGAATCAGAAAAATCTAGTTGGAGTAGAATGAATTCATAAAGTTGATCGGTTTGCAATTGGGAATGCTATTTAAATGAAGAATAAAATATAGATACAGAGGGAGTGTATGTATAATTGGAAACGCGTATTAAAAAATTTAAAATTAATTGCAAAATTGGAAGTCTCAATTGGTTGGACGCCTACCAGACCGGAAACGAGACCCAAATTCAGACCACATTTTCAAAAATAAAAAATAATATATATATATATATATAATTCAACTTTTACCCAAATAAATTTTACTACAATTTTTATAAAACTTCTAAAACATTGTAATTACTACATCTCCTATTATTTTCCCGAAAGTTGTCCCCATAAGTAGTATGATGGATAATTTTTTACACAATATGATAGTATGATAGAAATACGTACACGATTAACGGATTATGTTTAGTATTATTAGGGGATGTGCAACATCAAACCAAAAAATCAAACCAAACTGAGTTATTTGGTTCGGTTGGTTTGATCATTTTCTTTCTTTAATTTTGGTTTGATTTTGAATATTAAAACTAAAATATAAGTTTGGTTCGGTTTCAGTCTAAGTAAAAAAAACATTTTGGTTAAAACCGACTCAATCAATATATATATATATATATAGTTTCAATTTTCTACTTTTAGAAATTTTAAAATATTTACTTATTTAATATATCGTTTGTTATCTATTGAGTGCATGTTATTTTCTTTATATATAATTATTTCGAAAAAATAAAAATAAACATTAAAAATTCGGTTAAACAAACACCAAACCAAATTAACCAAAAAATTATGATTTGGTTTTGTTATATATATATATATATATATATATATTATTTTAGTTGATCCGGTTTGAATTTTTTTTAAGAAATCTTCTATTCGGTTTTATTAGTTTGGCTCGGTTTTGCATTGAACCAACCATTTGCACACCCCTAAGTATTATCATGTTAGTGTGTTTATCATGGTCTCAATATGATAAGGACGGGAAAATTTCGTGTAGGATTCGTATAACCCGTTAATATTGTATATATATATAAATAAATAAATTATATATAATACTTTATCATATTGATTTTATATCGTGTTGTTGTCATGTTAGTATTCTTATCGTGTCATGTAAGGACGATAAAAATCATGTCTTTCTGTGTTCGTGTCGTGTCCGTAATTATACAGAACAAATCGTGTTAGCGTTTGGCCTTATCATATCGTGTCGTTGTCATATCGACTCGTTAAAGACCCGACATACACAAATTGTCAGCCCCTAATGTGTACCAATTAAACGAAGAGATGGAGGGAGATGCCAGAGAAAATGGGGTGAGAAAGAAAATGGGGACTGCGTATTTTCTTTCCTTTTGTTTTTTTTTTTTAGTGTTTTTTAATTGATTATTAAATAAATACTTTTTAAATTAGAAGGGATATGTAAGTAAGTAATTAAATTTAACAGTAATGTATGATAAAATTTTTGTAGTGTATTTAGAAACAACCTCAATATATATATATAATTTTCAGATTTGTTAGAAGTTTCCATAAATTAAAAATTAGATGTAAATATGTGGACATGTCATCCTCCTTATTATTAACAAAATTAAAAATCATTTTGTTATTAGAATTTACATTCTTATTTAGATATTTGGTTACAATTAAATAGTCTACATGTGACAACCCAACAATTTGTAATGATCTTTAAATTCTTAATAAAAAAATTCCCAACACTTTGTAAATTGTATGCAAGAAAAAAAAAATTACAATCAATAATAATCAATGAAAAGAAGTTAAGCATCAAGATCCAAAGGCTTGAAATATTTTCCATCTATGAGATAAGTACCAATACTAAGTCTTACTGCCCAAACATCCATAGGCTTCCTTGATACAATCCTGTCACAAAAAAAAAAAAAAAAAAAAAAAAAATCAATTCATGACTTGTTAAATAATACTCCATCTGTCCCGAAAAACATATTCAATGTACTCAGAAAATAATATTACAAAAATATTATTCACTATAACCTTATTTATTAATTATTTACAAGAAAATAATTATTAAGTTTAAAGAACATTAAATAAGGTATACTAAAGAAAATAAAAATGTAATGTTTGTCTACAATTTTGATACAAATAAAAAATGAATAAGAGACTGCATTTTTGTGACGGAATTTGAGAAACCAAATGAGGCATGCATGTATAGTATGGGATTAATTATACATAGAATTTTGTAGTTAGATATTAAAATATCATATTTATTACAAAAATGCGTGTTACCGAAATCTTATTTATTAATTATTTAAAAGAAAATAATAGTTAATTTCAAATAACATCAAACAAGGTATATTAGGGAAAATGAAAATCGAAGGTGTTGACTATAATTTTGATGCTGACGAGAAATGAATAAGAGACTGGATTTTTGCGACGGACTTTGAGAAACCAAATGAGACATGCATATGTAGAATGAGTTTTTGAATGAAATATCGTATTTGTTCGTACTGATGAAATGAAAGACGAGATGGGATACCTTCCGACGTCACCGGGCTTGACCAAACCCTCGTTGGCGCGCAAACAAGGGACAGAAGCAGCAGTTTTGAGCAGCATAGGAGCCTCAATGACTATGATGGGAGACCCAATCTCAAGTTTAGACACTTTTTTTTGTGTGTTTGCAGATGAAGATTCATTTAATTCACACTTTATTAGTTGAAGATGGCTTCTTTGAGAGGAGGAATGGTGCAGTGAAATTGGGATGAAAGAGGAGAGATTGAATGCCATTGGTGATGGATTATGTGTTTGTGGTTCTCACTTCTCTAAACCAACACACTATTATTTATTTATATATTTTTATTTATTTCGAAATATATATGCCAATTTGATTTTGGACAAATTATTTAGCATGGGCCTTGTTTTTATTTTGTGACAATGTAAATAAGTAGACACTATGTAAGTAAAACTCAATTCTTATGTAGGTTTCTAAAAAAAATTCTTATGTAATAACTGCAAACCACACGCGAAAAATCATATGATAAGCTCGATTATTATGGGCTTTTTAATGATTTGTGTTTGGAGTTTGAGATGAGTAAATTTCGACAACGAAGCATTTCTTGTTCTTGCTGAATATGAGAACCAACTTAGCATCCGAATCGTCTGGTTCTGCAAATGAGATTCTTTAATCCACTTTGTGTGTCTGGTTATTAATTTAATGCAAAAAAAAACCCTTAATTTTATGTGTTTTTTCATTTTTTCCATCAATTTTAATTTATTGTGATTTAATTTAATTGTATAATTATTAACTATGATTTATAACTATTTTTAGTATTTTTTAATTAATACTTGATTATTATAATTGTTTATTCCATAATTAAGCAATATAATTTTAAAAAATTTAAATTCTTATCATGATTGTTTATATTATAACAATTTATATTTTTTATAATAAATGATCGGTATCTCTATTCGGGGCTCCTGACCCATCCTTATCAATTTCGAATGGCTAAAATGCATGAAAATTCTTTAAGAAATACATTTTCCCAAAATACCCCTACTTGGAGAGGGGGAGGGGGGCAATTGGGTAAGTTCCACAATAGAATACATGCACTATATTACCATTTATATATAAAATCTTTTTTGTACTTCAATTTTTTGTACATGCCCACGCGCGTATCACTAGTTATAAAGTAAAATATCATTATATATGAAGTAAAGTATCACTAATTATATGTCGAAATATCACTTAATGTAAATTGAAGTATTATCAATTATGAAGTATTTTTATATGCTAAGAAAAAATAAATGAATTATTATTTGCATAAATCATAATGTGGGTTTTAACTTAGTTGATTCATTTATTTTCTTTTTTTGTGATATGTTTGTTGATTCTCCAAACATCACGTATCACTATGTATGAAGTGAAGTATCACTAATTATGTGTTGAAGTATCACTTAATATAAATTGAAGTATAATCAACTATGAAGTGTTTTCACATACTAAGAAAAAAATATGAATTATTTTCTACATAAATCATAATGTGAACTTTTAATTTAATTGATTCTTTTTTTTTTTTTTTTGAAATATGTTTGTTAATGCTCATCTTAAAAATATTACACATTTTGTTGCTAAAATTAAATCCGAAATTTTTGGCCGACACTTTTATTGCTAATATTCTAAAAAAATTATGCCAAAATTGCTAATTAAATCCGAGATTTTTGGCCGACACTTTTATTGTAAAGAAATCAAGAAGTGGATCGTAAGTAACCAAATCTAGTGGGCCAAAGACACAAATCAAATTATGCAAATGAGAGGATCCTCTGTTCTAGATTTGTTGTTTTAATCCGTGCTCCACGATCAAATTTATAAAGTTTTCTTTTATTTTTTTTGTCAATTTTAATTTATTATATTCTAGTTTAATTTTATGATTGTTTTTAGGGTTGACCCCACCCAATTATGATTTATAATTATTTTTTAGTATTTAATTTTTAAGAAAATGATTATTATGGTTGATTATTTTTAATGGGCTAATTGCCAAATAAATCACCACATTTTCACCCTTTTGTAAATTAGACACCATGTTTAAATCTAGTCAATTATAACACCACGTTTTAATTTATGTGAAATTAAGCATCCCCAATTTTTCCGATGAGTTAAGTATGACGTATTTGGTTTAAAAAACACGTTGGAAGTCATATCAATACACACGTGTAACGTCGGTTTTGTTAGTTTTCACGTGGCTGCCAACATGATTTTTAGACCAAATACGTCATACTTAACTTGCCAGAAAAATTGGGGATGTTTAATCCTACACAAATTAAAACGTGGTGTTATAATTAACTAGATTTAAACGTTATGTCTAATTTACAAAAGGGTGCAAACATAGTGATTTATTTAATAATTAACCCATTTTAAAAATATGATTTATAATTTTTCAAATTTCAATCTTTTGTTGATAGGTGTGACTAGGTCAATTATGTTATAATTAATTTTTATTTTTGTAATATCTATTATTAAACTTGTGAATTCGATCGTTGAATACGAGTTGGAATTCCAGGATCTCATCCCCAACTTACGAGGGAGGGGAAGTTAGTGTATGTGCATGAATGATAAAACATTTCCTATCCCACTGCAGCAAAATAACCAAGAACATCTTCAAATATATGAATAAAAATATGTACACACCACAAATTTGATGGATTGAGGCAAAAAAAAAGTTGATTCATACCGAGAGTTCGAGCACAGTGTTCAGTTCGACAATCGATGTTCGTAAGCTATGAAGAGCAGCCTCCACCTTATCAGACACAAAGCTTGTGTCGCGTGCCATGGCTTCAACCAACTCTGTCTTTCTCTGTGTAACTTCATCTCTCGTTCTCAGTAACTCTTCGACTTTTCTCGTTTCCATCAGCAGCTCCTCTTGCACGACTTTGATCTCCTCTTCTTTCAAGTCTGCTTCAAACAGGCTCTGTTGGTACTCAAGAAGCATGCTCTCGAATTCATATCTACCATTTTCTTTAACTTCAAGCAGCAGTTCTTTCTCATGAAGAGAGTTCTGTAGTTTGATATTCATTTCTTCGACAGCAAGCGTTTCTTTCTGCAGTTCTGTTTCTTCCACCTGTATTTGGCTGTTCATCTTAGCCAACTTCCCATTCATTGCCTCAGCTTCCTTCTTCACATTCCCGAGTTTCTCTCTGTTGAGTTTGATTTGATTTTGCAGCGTTGTCTTCTCTTCCTCGGATTTGAGCAGAGCGGAGGCTTTGCTAGTAATTTGCCAATTCCTGTGTGAGAGTTCACTGGCCGGTTTCTCAACATTATCTATTGCAAACAGAACTCTCTCACTTTCTAGTTTTCGATTTTCCTCCTCCATTTTCAGCCTCAACTTTTCTATGGTGCTCCTTAATTCAGTCTCGGTTTGTTTGATCTTCGAGAGAGCATTCACTAGTTCCTGCCTGGACAACTGAAGGCTGATCAAATTCTCTTTTCTTCGATTGAGATGTTGAGAAGAAGCGTCCAGTCTTGACCGTGCTAGAGCCTCACGCTGTTCAAAGTAACCCACTGAAGAAGAAAAGTTCATCAAAGAGTGCTTCAAGGCAGACAATTTCTTGTTAGCCAGATCTTTTCTTTCCAGTAGCTCTGAAGAGAGTACTTTTAGGTTGCAACACTCCTGTTGTTTTGCCTGTTTACTGCCTTCCACTTTGCTGATTTTGTCTGAAAGAGCATCAACTTCACCCATTGCTCTCTCAAATGAGCCGAACATGCTTACTGATTCTGCAGAGTACGAAAGCTTTTCTTGTGCTTCTGCAAGCTTCGTTCTTATTGACTTCAGATCATCAAATCCCACCGTAGTGATATTCCCTTGCTGCGTGCAACTTTCTTCTTGTTCGTCAGGATTCTTTGGCTCATCTATTTCCATCGTGTTCTGTTCAACTGATTCTGCCACATAATTCTTCCCAACTTCTGCAAATGACTCCATATTCGCTTCATCCGAGTCACAAGAAGTGTGCATTGGTGAATCCATTGAATGTAGGCTGCAATCATCCTGCACATGCACTTCATACAACCTAGATTCTAGGTCAAGGTCTGTATTACCATCATGTACATTCGATTCCTCCCCCTCACGTTCATTCTCGTAGCAAACAGAAGCTTCTTCAATACTAAGACATTGGTCATTATCAATTTCAACAAGCTTTTCATCTGCATTCTTGAACTGACCAGAAGCAATTACTTTTCTCAACTCATCTCTCTCTTGCATTGCCTTCTCATATAGACTCAACAGCTTATCATTTTCTTCATGAATTTCTGTAAGTTCACATTTTAGCTTTTCATTTTCTTTTCCTACCTCCACCACTTCCTTGGCTTCATCTACTTTAACAATGCAGTCGCTGTGAACTTCGGTAGAATCTTGCCAAGGGATTTCAGAAATATCAGAGCTCTTTGTATGGTTTTCTGCAACTGCCCTTTCGTACAGATCAATCAGTTTATTATTATCCTCAATTAAGACCTTGAGCTTCATCTTCAACTCATCATTTTCTTTGGACAAGAAAAATGCCATTTCATGTGCTTCTGCCTCTCTTTCGCTGGCTGCTGCAATGGCATCAACCATAGTTTTAAGTTCTGTCTGATCACTTACACCAATATTCACCAAAGAAGGAAATTTGGTATCTCCCTTCTGCGTTTCCTTGGCTGTGGCTTCTTTCGATAACCGCTCGGCATCAAGCTCTGTTGCCAAGTCATTGACATGCCTGAAAATTTCTCAATTAAGTGAAAACGCAAAACTATAAAAGAGATCAAGTCCTTCATTACACAGCATGCTTAGTTTCGACCTTCAGGAATTCTAAGTTTCCAAATAACTGAATCAGCAGAAGGCATGTGCAAACATTAAAAAAGATGTGGGATGATAATGAAAGCTGTAACATTACCTTTCTAACTTATCTTTCTCGTCAACGAGGAAGTCAATTTTTCTGTGAAGTGCATCAATCTCTGATTGGTTTTGAATGGCCTGAGAGTATAAAAATGAGAGCTGTGTTTTAGATTTGGTAAACTAGGAAATAAGCTTTATGACAGGAGTAGGGTTGCAGAAGAAGAAGGCCGAGACAACATATCATAAACTATACCTGCATGCGCAGGAACTCATTCTCTTCACTCATTGATGTGCGCCAAGGTGATGCAGATTCCTGCAAGAAGAAAAAACTAGCATATGTAACCAAATTCCCTATCTCAAGTTACAATGACATTCAGGTAATTCGAAGACCTGATCAACTCTGTGCTGGGATAAAGTCAAAAATAAGATTGACAGGAAAATTTTATGTTTCATTTTTGAAACATCAATCGATCACGTATTGCAGTTTAGATCAACCAATGCCTTGCACTAGAGCAAAAAAATATGTATTCCTATCCTTATTCTTACACGCAATTCATAATTGATGAAAAGTCAAGCATTGTTTGACGAACATTCTTAACAGTCTGCAGATAGAGAAAAGATACATAACAGAACAACCTTCTTATATTACCTGATTGGATGTCAGAAAATTGCTATCACTGGGAGTGCCCAATACCAAATCACTGCTTTCTTTCTGTACCATCAAGTAAGAACCATTATTTAGCTTCAAAACTTGCCTCTTTAGCAAATTGTAATTTGTAACTTGTGGTAAAGAAGATAAGAACCTGAGAGTTAGCACAATCTGACTCATGCATGAGTTTCCAATCAAGAGCTTCTCGCAGCTGCAAACACAGAGTTGTTCATGGCGTGAACTTATGATGTGAATTGATAAACAAGCTGACGTGTGTTCACTTATGATCTAAGGCTAGTTTAAAACAGTAGTAATTGATAAGCAGTGCAAGCAAAATAATATATTACCTCCTTCTCTAGTACTGTTATCTGTTCATTAAGTCTTTCCTGTGCACCATCCTCACAAAATGACTTTAGTCTGTATATACAAATAAAATACCAGATCAGTTAGTTAATAATTTATAAATTTGATAATAGAAGGATGCATATAGCAGAAGTTAAGAAAATGTAAACAATGTCATCGAACCAAAAAAGTTAAGAATAGCTGGCTGGGACTATGTCTGTACTACCACTAAAAATACAATCTATTAAGATACATTACATACATCATCAATATCAAACTTGGTTATTTTTGTTAACTGTCAACTCATTTAAACCAAAGAATGGCGCATATTGCAATTAAATGAGAAAACCTAAGTAGCTGAAACTATTGTTTTTGTCACGAGTGTTGAAAGCAACAAATTAGAAACACTGAACAAACCTTCTGATCTCTTCTTTCAGTCGCAAATTCTCCATTGCAAATCTGGTTACCTCCTGGTTCCGGTCTACCTGAGCACGCAATAGCTCTATCTCCTCTAAAAGCTCTTCTCTTTCTTTGAGCAAATGAGTCTCAGCAGATATCTTTCCAGAAGCAACAGATTCTAGTCTCTTTATATTTGATTCTCGAAATCTCAATCGCATCTTCCAAGCTTGAATCTCATCTTCTCTTTGTTTGGCCTGATAGCACAAATGAATCAACTAAAATGATTAGGTACACATTCTCTAGTAACCTCAGATTCACCTATTGTAAGCTAGGCTGGGAAGTAATTCTAGCTACCAACCAGATAAATGACCAAGCTATTTGCTCAAACTGATATGGTATGTCATTCAGAGTAGAATTGGCATTGGCAAGTATGGCCATTTAATTTGCTATTTATTCATATCTTTCCACACACTTGGTTAGATGTGCAAGTTCAGACTACTCATTCATGTCAAATTTATACGAATATAACAGAAAGCATTAGGTGCCAATTACCAGCCGCAGAGCTGCTTGATTTTCTGCTGCCAAGGCCTGCATCGCAGTGTCTTTATCCTTTTCTCTCTGAAGAGCTCCGACAAGGGCAGCTTCATACCCCTTTTTCTGAAGTTAAAGAGATAGAGTTAAGCCAGAACCAGCAATCATGCAAAGTACTCATTCTCATAAGTGGAGACCTACATGCGAAATCTTTTTCTGTGATACAATTGGACTGGAAAATCCTTGATGTCCATCCCATTTAAAGGTTCCTGGGGATCCTGGAAATGTTATTGATAGAACGTCTCCGTCATAGCTTTCAGCTCCTCCATTTACTAGGCTCCGCAAACGAGATACTTCTTTCTAGAAAAGGCATATACCAAATTACTAATAACAAAAAACTCCAATCCAGATATTGATCTATATCCATATTTAACATATATATATTAGCTTTTGCATTGTCTCTAGTGTGGAACACTCAACCCCCATGTATATGCATGGGGGAGATGATGAAGAGTTATGAAAATTCAGTTGTTACCTTGAGGTTTTGATTTTCAAGCCTCAAAGCCAACACATCTCCAGAAGCATCTTCATTGATAATAGCCTAATGGAGTAACAAAACAGAGAATTAGCAACGAAAGGAATAGCAGTTTTGCACTAGCACCCAATAATATAATATATATATATATAGCATTAATGAGCATAATAAATAGGCAAAGGTATACAGCACTAGCAAAGTGTAAGACTGGGAGATCAAGGCTAAAAATTTAAAAGTTTTTGGTAATGGCTGTACTGCCTTCTGAGAAGCTCAGGTAGCTTTTAGTGAATCAGTATAAAATTAGGTGACAACAGATAAGGAAAGCTACTTACATGATTTTTTATAAATTTGGCACGTTGGGCGAACTTTAATGTGCTCAAAGTCTCTAGCGAGCAGCTGCAAGGGAACAGTTTTATGTGAACTTATACTTCTTGTAACATGAAACTAATAACTTTCAGGTTTCATTTGGAAACCACTATCTTATAGGACATATTTTCAAAAGAACAGTTAAAGAATACCAATACATATTTCACATAATCATTCAGATCTTACCTACTAGAGGGACTGATGTTTGCAATGATACTTGTTTTGGCATTTCCACCCAGTGAATCCTGCATAACATTCATTGCAAAAAGATTAGACTCGCAATTATTGATACCACAAAAACAATCGAGTTTTACATCAATCTGTAAGCATAACAAGTGGATCTTTTGATCATTATCTTCAAGGAGTGCTATGTTCAGTTTTTTCAGATTTTAAGATTGAAAGAAAGAAAGTGAAGTTAAGGATTGCATTATCGTGACAGGAAATCAGCAGACAGTTAGAGAGAGTGATTCACGTCTAGTTTGCTGGTAGGGGATTGAAACAAAGATAAATGCAAACTATTCTGCTAGACACACACACGAGGACATTCGGCTGACTAACATGAACTGGCAGTTAGACAGTAAGTAAGATGGAAAAATCTTATACGCACACATCAGGCACAGCACTTATACAGTGCTTCTTAATGATCTTTAAGGCAGAATCGTCAACCTGAAGCAAAAATGTTAGCTTGGAGTCCCTGTAAGGAACATGAGGTGACCTCCCATTGGATATGCTCACGAGATTCATTATCACAAGTCTGCATATCAGAAATATCCTTTCTCAGTTTTAAGTCCACAAGGAAAGCAGAAAACTATGATATTTCAACATCACAACATTAAGGACCAAAAGAAAACATACCCTAATGTAGAAAGAGACTTGTTGATATTAGTAGCTTCCTTCAAACGTTCACCTTCTGCACCAGAGCTCTTTTGCCTATAGTTGAAGAACAAAATGTGAGATAACATTAAAGTATTACCAAAGCTGCATGATTGACCTCGACCAATAAATTTTGCCTTTCTGCTTTTCCTACCATGATTTCATTTTACCTTTCAGATCCTGCTAAATCCACAAGATTAAGACGAGCAAACCGGTGATGAGTTACCCCTTGAGACTCCCACTGAAAGAAAGAAATCAAGAATGTGTTGAAAGTTAAGATTAGAAATTTGAGGTCACAGGTAAACTATCGGAAGAAAATTCTGGATAAGAACAAAGAGTTATTTTTTTACCTTACTCTCTATGACGCATGTGAAAACACTATGGGAACGACTACTAGCACGGTTCATGTTTGTTGAAGCTACCTTTCTGTTGGCCGAACCCTGAAAGTATGACAATGAGTAGTAAGAATTTAGCAAGGTCGAGCATCATAAGAATGCACATTGTATGCCTAAATATATATCAGGCAACAAATTAAATGATATTCCAGTTATGAAACCTCTTAATCATTGAATCTCTTCTGATGATGGATTATTCTAACCAAACTCATGTTCAATGGTTATACTAAACAATATAAAAAATGTGAAGGCAAATTCAGTTGTCTCATTCCTGTTATGCATTTAGTTACATCATTTCATGTATTGGTAATAATGTTTACTCTCTGTCACTTCAGCATATCTAAAGTAAATCAAGGCATAAAAAAACAATTTTTTTTAAAACAATAAAGAACAAAGCAAGTCATATAAAGGAAAACCATGAACCTGAATAAGTTGTTGGATCACATCTCGAGCACTCGTAACTTCTACCTCATTGACATTTTCTACATAAATACCTTTATGAATGTCTTCTCTTATCTGCAAAGAGTCATGAAAGGGAGCCAGTCAGCTAACACAATTGTGTCTACAAGAAAAAAGAAATCAGAACTTGGGCATATCCAAGGCAGTTTTTGGAAATTCAAAACATGAAAAAGCAGGTTGACTGCAAGAATCCCTTATAGCAATTTTTCTGATGGCTAGTCTCTTGCCATAATTTTGGATGTAATAAATTGTTCATAAATTCTTTTAGTTTGAAATGGGTTAAATTTTGTTTAACAGGTTAAATTTTATACCCATACAAGCACACTACATTTGGCCTGCAAGAATCCGTTAGAGCAAATTTTCTGATAGTCTCTTGTTATACATTGTCCAAAATAATAAACTGCTCATAAAGTTTGTAGTTTGAAATGGTGTTAAATTTTGTTACAAGTCTAAGAGCTTGATTTGTTACAAACATAAATGGTGCTAAATTTTGTTACAAGTCTAAGAGATAGATTTGTTACAAGCATAAATGGCCTAGTTGGTTGAAACTATTGGGAGCACTAAGGTTTACATTCTTTATCCGATAAAAGTGTTTGAAGTGTCAGCAGGCAGCTGGTTATTGAAGTGTGGTGTAATTAGTAATATAGAGATACGATGAGCAGATATGATCCCAATTTAATCCAAAGAATGAAAATCTATACCTGTAAATTAACAGATGAAGGATCCAAAAGATCAAGAATTTGTTCGTTGTAGATTTCTATGAAAGAGCATCTACAAGTAAATTTTATTTTTTCCTCCCTGCGAGCATCTTTGTCCTGTAACATAAAGTACGACAGCAAGATGAATTTGTCTGGTAATATGCTATATGGCAAATATAAAGATAAGTATTAAGCAAGATCAATCAACAGTAGTTATAAAGAGCAAGAGCTTGCAAAATGAAACTAATATAAGCACAAAACTCTCATTAAACTAGAATGCCTCTTGGGCTTGTTGGCCCCTTCAGATAGTATCTATATCCACAAAAATATCATTGAAAATTTCCAACTCCAGTAGTTGATTTCTCATGGATTTAACTTTCAATCCAAAATTTTGGTAATTTTAGACTGAATACAATAATTGTGAAATTCAACTTCTTTCTATTTTCAATATAAATAATATACTCATAGCATACCTTTTGAATTCTGGAGAACAAGTACTCAAAAACTCTTGGTGTCATCCCACAATTAACACTGTGTCTCCGAGTACCTCCCTCAATATCTCCCAGCATTGTATGAGTTTTTCCACTTCCAGTCTATGTATGTCAAACGGAAAAAGGAGAATAAGGAAAATAAGAGCATAAAGTCAAAGTTACCTAGTATCCAACCATAAGCATTTTCATAATTATTAAACACTACACTAGCAATGGCTGCAATTAATGTAAGGGATTTACATGTTATCTATGTAGTCTATATATAAATCTTTGTCTCGAGCTAATAAAAGCTCCAAATTTTGCCCAAGGACAATAAACTGTAATCTGAAGAATACTAAAACAACTCCTAAACCTTACTTGTCCATAAGCAAACATGCAGCTGTTATATCCTTCCATGCAATTTTCCACCATTGGAACCCCGGCAGCTTTAAACATCATTTCCTGTTGAAGTAGCGACAACATAAAAATCCCAAAAATAAAGAACACCATATTTAAAGAAATTATACACACAGCAAGAAAAAATACCTGGCTAACACTTTCATCAGCCACAAGGTCAAATGTGAATCGGGATTCCGGATGTCCCGTCCACGTAATTGTTTGGGAACTCTCTTGCCTAACGCATCTACTCTGGCCTTGAGTTGATATCTCGGAGCTGTTCAAAGGCCGTAACCGAATAATAACCTGAAAATTACCAAATAGACATCTTTCAATCATAATCATTTCAACCTAGTGTCGCAAAACAAACATTCTAACAATTGATGGACAGCTCGTAAAATTAATGGTTTTCAACTCAACGTTTCGTGTGCTATCCAAAAAACCTAACTTACAGATAAAAATATACCTGAACATTGTGCTCTTTCCAGAAGTTGGGGTCGAGGCCGAATTCGAAACTGCGACTGGCAGCGGCCGACGTGGTTTCGCCGTCGTCGGAGACGGAATTATCTCTGCGAGCTGATTTCAGTAGTAGATCTGGAGAGCTGACGGAGCTCTTCATAATCGTCGGAGCGGATTCGGCCAACTCCGGTTGCTGAATCTGACCATAACCGAACCGCTTTCTGAGAGCGGACATGGTAGAGTCGGCGGTGGAAAACACCGGCATTGTGACGGCTCCGGTGGATTCGGAAGAGAAATTCCGCGATCGAATGTGCAGAAGCAACGAGTAGTGATGAGATAGAGAGAGAAAGTGAGAGGAGTTGAGGTATAGAGAAAGGGATTTGGGGGAAAAAATGGTGATGACCGTTGCAGATTTTGAAATATTTTGAATTTGAAAGTCTTGAAAGCTTGGGGGTTAAATGGAAATCTCGGTTTTACCCCTCATGTTAGGATTTGAAATTTGGATGATCCCTAATTTTTTATTTTGGACCAATTACACTTGACAAAATAATTTTTGGCTTTTTCACAAATAAATTAAATAAAAATTATTAACAAAGCAATATTCACTTTTTAAACTTTTATAAATATAGCCTCCAGTCATATTTTCCTGAAAATCCCACATTACACGCCGGATGCTTGCGTGGAATTTTTTCTCTAATAAGAAAAAAACATGTGGGATTTTTCATATTCCACGTCACCAAGTTAGATTTAGAAAAAAAAAGTGCACTCGTGTTCAAGTTGCGTTTTAGTTTTTATATTCTTTTGAATTGTTTTAATTAATTTTTAAATAAATATTTTTAACTATAAAGGATAGTTAAGTAATTTCGTAATTATTTAATTTTGAATTAAATTTAATAATGAAGTATAAAAAAAAATTAGTAGTATATTCATAAATGCCTTTTTTTTTATTGGAGCGAAAGTTCCATGCAAGCATCAAACATGCCATGTGGGATTTCTAAGATCGAAAATTTGATCGGAGATTAGATTTGCAAAAACTTAGAAAAAATGGATATTATTTTATTAATAATTTTCATTTAAATTATTTTTAAAAAAGAACTCAAATTATAGGTATCAAAGTATAATTTTCCCTTTTATTTTAAATTTTTTGCTTGACACTCCACGAGCTCCGATTGATTTTGATTTGTTGTAGATAAATTGTATGGGAGTTGCTAAATACACCACCATTAAACTATTTGCACCAGAAATCATTTTTATTTTTCTTATTAGTTATAAATTTAACTAAAAACCCTTATCAATAAAAAAAATTAAAAAATCATGTTTAATTCGAACCCGTGTGTTTGAACAAATATGGCGTGTTTGAAATCCTATTTTCGAACAGTACTTAACAAAAAAATTCATGGAGCCTGTTCGACAAGGACATGGTTTACCCATTGCGCACCACGATAGTGGCTGTAAGTTACCATCGATATCCAAAAAAGGGCACTTAAGCAACTTCAAAAAAAAAAAAATTCTTGTGTAGTACAGAGAGTAAAACCAGTGGTGCAAATAATCGCTACTTAATTATATTTTATCTTTCAACTATGTATTGAAACACACTCTTACCATCAAGCATATAATAACAATAAAAAACTATGTAATGAAAACATTCTTTTATTTCAAGCATATAATCAAAATTGATTATTTTAATCCAAACACAAACTCCCTATCTCCTTTGATGAAATAAGATTTAGAGGGAATTTTCAGCAATGAATTTGTTGATAAGGAGCATCAATTGTTGGGATGGGTGTGAGTTAGGATCAATGGTGAAGAAGCCATGTTGCTGTCCATCAAACTCCACATATTCAATCTTCTTCCCCCATTTCTTCAGCTTATTTGCGTAGTCCAGTGCTCTGTCCCGCAGCAGATCACAGCCCCCAACAATCACTAAAATTGGGCCTAGATCCATATTTTCAAGATTTGGGCTTTTCGGCCCAAATGGGTTCACTATTGGATGGTCTGTGGTTTCTCCCAAAGGAATTGACAACCTCCAAAACCTATATATATTAAAACAAATATAAATTTTGCTCCAAAAAAATGAATAATAAAATAAAAGAATGACAAATTTAATTCCAAATATGAGTGGTAGTATTTTAAAAAGGCAAAAAAGAAAAAAAAAACTCGGATCCCGATATTATTATTAATTTTCTGAATTGAATCCTTATACTTTGGTTGAGTAAAATCATTTATATCACAAACTATTTTTATTTTCTCAAATTTATTTCAAACTAATTTTTTATCAATTAAATACATAAATTATAAAAAATAAAGATCAATTTTTTTTCCAAAAAAATGAAATAATAAAAAAATGATAATTTTAATTCCAAATATGAGTAGTAGCTTTTTAAAAAGGCAAAAAAAAAAAAAAATACTCGGATCCCGATATTATTATTAATTTTCTGAATTATATCCTTATATTTCGGTTGAGTAAAATCATTTATATCACAAACTATTTTTATTTTCTCAAATTTATTTCACACTAATTTTTTTATCAATTAAATACATTATAACAAACAAAGATCAAAATTTTCTCCAAAAAAATGAAATAATAAAATAAAAATGATAATTTTAATTCCAAATATGAGTAGTGGCTATGAATAGCTTTTTAAAAAGACAAAAAAGAAAAAAAAAACTCAGATCCCGATATTATTATTAATTTTTTGAATCGAATCCTTGTATTTCAGTTGAGTAAAATCATTTATATCACAAACTATTTTTATTTTCTCAATTTATTTCAAACTACTATTTTTTCAATTAAACACACAAATTATATATAAAAAAAACTAATCAAATATAACCTTGGATGAATTTTTGGCCAAAACCAAGTTAAATGGGTGTTAAAAATATTAGAATAAAACTGTCTAAATATTTAACCGAAACATAAGATATTTTTTTGTCGAAAAATGTATCCGGGCTAAATCTGATTATTTTTCAAGTAGTTTAGATATTTTATTAATAAAAGTATTAGTTTGAGCTAGATTAAAAAAAATAAAAATAATTTATAATATAAATGACAGTTTATCCTTCTTAACAAAAAAACACACTTTTAAGAATGTGATAAAATACTCTTACATCTTCTATCACATATTTACATTATCTAAATTTTTGTCACATCATAATATACCAAAGTTGATTATATTTTATTTAAAGTTTCATCATAAGGAAGCAAACAATCCCATCTCTTCTTGCATTCTATAGTTTTTTTTTTTTTATCTACATTTTATTTTTGGGGTTTATTTTTTTTATTTTTCAGCAAAACTTTAATTAAAAAAAAAACACAAAAACTCGTATTTGACGAGTCAGTTTATTGAATAGATCAAACTCTAGATCCAAACCAGAACAGATCCTCTATTGCATTTGGTGCTTCATAACTAAGTTTTTTTATTATATATATATTTTTTAATATACCCTAATTGGGGATGGATGAACTCTAAATATAAAATTTAAACTAAAATAAATCATAATAAATTAAAAAATAACTTTTTTAAAAAAATATTGAAGAGTTGCAACAGGGAATGCAACAAGATTTATAACAGGTGATCTCATTTCGATCCAAACTCATATATTCAATTGTATCTTTGTAATTTATTTGTATGTTTGGTAGTATTTAGATCTGAATCGTAACCCGTAAAACGATCTGATAACGCGTAAAACGATCAGACAGAAGACTTAAAAAAAAAATTGATAAGAAATAACCTGTCAATGAGATCAATATTGAGGAATGCTTCCTTTGGTCCATGAGCCTCAAATTCAGTCCTCACAGTCCCACCAAAGAATGGAGCCAAATACACATACCCCCTAACTCGAACCGGGGCCAGCCCGGCCGAGCCGCTGCTGAGCCAGACGGCCAAGTGGTGCGCCATGTTCCCGCCAGCCGAGTCACCCGAGATGAACACGCGACCGAAGTCAGCCACGTCTGCGAGCCATGCATCCGGCTCCTCAGCCGTGGCTTGGGCTTGGAGCCACTTGACCGACGCGTAGCCATCCTCGATGGCCGCGGGGAGCCGGTTCTCGGGAGCCAGCCGGTAATCGGGCGCGACGATCACGGCTTGGAGCTGGGAGGCCAGCTTGAAACAGTAGTTCTGGCAGTTGGGCCATGCTCTGGAGCCGATGCAGAAGCCCCCGCCGTGGATGTAGTAGAAGACCGGCAGCTTCGACGAGGATGGCTTAGCCGGCTTGTAGAGCCGAAGCTGAAGGTTGTGCGTGTGGTCGAAGACGACATCTTTCCATAGCACCGAGCCATCATCTTCCACCGGCACCGAGAAGCTCGGCTCGCTCGAGCGCCATATTGAGCCGTCGCTATAAACTCGAAGAACGCCGCGGCACTCCTCCACCTCATGCGGTGGTGGAGGAGTGGCCGTGGCGGCGGAGGCAGCAGTGTTTCCCTCATTTGTACAAGACATGTCTGCAAGTATGCCTCTCTCTCTCTCTCTCTCTCTCTCTCACACACACACACAAACTTTCTCTCTCTCACTCCCACACAAATTAATAGGCAAGAACAGCAGATAGATGAAGATCAGATAGTGGTTAACCTGTTTTGGCAGACGGCCAATTTTTGTCTTTTTTATTGTTTTCTACCATTATTTATTTTGAGGTGATGATTAAATTATGAAGAACATGTGAATCATGACATAAGTCTCAAAAAAAAAAAAAAGTAGACAATAATTAAATCATGTAGAACAAAATCTTGAATCATGTTAGGTTTCAGTTTTGTCACATAGTAATGACCAGATTAACTAGGGAATAATTGCACATTAGTACCCAACGTTTGCTTATTTTTACACTTCTATCCTGAAGTTTTAAAAGTTGAACATTATTACCCAACGTTTGCATAATTAACACTTTTAGCACTGATAAAATTTTCCGGCGAACAAAATAATGAGGTGGACTGCCGGAGAACTTACGTGGATTTTCACCCAGTTTATTAAAATGACATGTAAACTAAATGAAGTCGTTTAACATACAACTTTGTTTGTAGAAAAATTCAGCAGTGCTAAAAGTGTTAATTATACGAACGTTGGGTACTGATGTGTAACTTTTGAAATTCCGGGACGACAGAAGTGTTAAAACAAACTAACGTTCGGTACTGATGTGTAATTAACCCATTAACTAGGGATACCGAACTTCTCTATTGCAAACGGTGCCTCATATCACCAACCAATGTCGTTCAATACACGTGACGTGAATTGATGATAGAGACGGGAATACGGGATCCATAGCATAGCATCTCAAGTGCCAAAGCAGACAACGAAAAGGCGATGCTGATCGCCTTTTCGACCAAAAAGGAATTGCAATGCTTCAAGAAAAAACTAGTTATACTAGGCCATCACAATTTCTAAACCAGCCTAGTTGTTGAAGATATAGAGACTTAATCATAACCATTATCAGAGCATTTGAGAAGCCATAATTTCCAAACAAAATGAATTAAGAATAGAGAAATCGTCTTACAGTTCAAGAGAAACATAAGAAATAGAGCAGCGCGAAACTCTATCCACGCGTTATAGGCGTTTCGAATATCCCGAGCCTCCACACTTCTTGCAGAGTATCAAACCTGCCACGAGATTTCGGCAGAAAATAGGAAAATCAGAAGTAGAAAAACTGGTCTTTGCATAGGCAAAATGAAGAAACATAATCAAAGAATGCAGCAACTATCTGAATTTATGTTTGTTGTTTAATCAAAGTAACTAGAGATTACAAAGAATGAATGAATGAATCATCGGGGCATCGCTGCAGATGATGCTCGAAAGCATTGATATTTATCGGGACGTTGAAGTATAAGTTATACTATACCTGCACCCTTGCAGACTTTACAATCTACTAGCCCTGTCTCCACCTTCATCTTACCATCACTGCAGAAGACACATTTTGTTCCACCTGCTCGTCAATCAATAACAACATCACGAACTAATGAAAATCGAGGAATTGACTGAAAATACTTGCTTAGTCATATGCATACATCTATCAACATTACAAACAAATGCAGCTCAATACAGAAGACTTCATCTAAAATTGTCATAAATTGACTGTAATTTATAAAAACAGAAAATCCCAGTATTGAACTTCATGTGTGCATTCTCATCAAATCTCATAACAAAACCTGCTACAATGTGATTTGCTTAAAAAGAAAGGAGGCCATTTATGAATACAGCCATGAGGGGCTAATGAGAAACGAACATACGATAAAGAATCCGTGTACGCACACTCCCGTTGGAAGATGGGAGACTCTCTACTTCATATACATAGATTATAAATCATACATGCATTTTAGTCAAAAACAACATAAATTTGCTTGGTGTGACTCTAGAAATCTTGATGCTAATCGATTTCGGTTATTGTTTTGCAAAGAGATTAAAAAACTACTCAAGAATTGGAAAGATAAAATACCGTTTCCAGCACATCTATCACAGGGTACAGGATCTCCCTGCAAATACAAATTAACATAAATTTTTCAGAAATTGCAATACAGCAAGATGGAGCTAGGACTCAAATGAATATAAATACAATCATGGTCAAATCTTCTCATTTTCTGTTTATTTTTTCCCATTTAAATTCTATTGCAATGTACTCATTACTTGAATGAATCCAACAGATAACTACTGATTGCAAGGCACAATTGTAAAATCACTAGAACAACAAATATGCATTATTTTGCAGGATAGGAGTAGAGTTCAATACACAACCCAAAAACATAGACATTAGGCATATTATTATAATATTATTCATAGAAGGTCCGTGTTCGTGTTTAGGCTTATCGGGTTCGTGTTAATATAGTCATAGACTTACATACTTATGTGACACTATTATTTAATATTTTATTGGTTTCAGAAGGATTCTATGCACAACCCCAAAAACATATACATTAGACATATCAATATATTATATATCATAACTAATGCTAAATCAAGATTGCTAATCACAAGATAAATTAAGTGAAAAAAAGGTTAATTAAATAATTAATTACCTTGAGACCAAGAAATAGAGAGAGAGAAATGGCGACCAGAACACTGACAGTGACAAGGAAAGTCTGAGTGTCAACTGCAGGTGATTCAATCTTGGTGAAGAGCAAAATGGGGTTGGTTGAAATGGTGGGATGAAGGAATTGGCTGAATTCTTGAAGTGGATATTGGGAAGAGAATTTAGCAGTGGATGGTGTGGACAAGACTGGGATTTCTGAGTTGAATGTGGCGGTGGTGAGAGTGTGGTGAGAAGAAAAGAAGAGAGATGAAGGGATGGGAGGAGAGGGAGAGGGAGATGGTGATGAGAGAGAAAGTGGCGGTGGCGGTGGCGGTGGTGCTGCAGCCATGAAGGGCTGTGGATGGAGATTGTAACATGTGGAGCTCCAAGCTCCGTTTCGACTTCTTTTTTTTTTTTTTATATTAATTAATACTTTTTTATTTATAATCGTAAGTGAAAATACATATAAAGTTGTCTTATTATTATTATTATTATTATTATTATTATTATTATTATTATGGCTAAAAACACACAGTATAAAGTTTGTCTTTTTAAGGAAAATAACCGTCTTTAACCAACGGCCGTTGAATTTGATTACTATTTTTGTCAATTTTTTAAGGGAGTTTCTGTTTGCACCCCATATTTACTCTTTGCACTCCAAAAGAAAAAAATAAAAAATAAAATAGTTTTGAAGTTACTTAAATGCCCTTTATTCAAAAAGAAAAAATTAAGTGTGTTTCGAAAATGAAATTTCGAACTCATCGTGTTTGTTCGAAATTTTATTTTCGAACATACATAATTTTTAAAATAAGTCACGTTCGGAAATTAATTTTCGAACACATCATGTTTGTTTGAAAATTGATTTTTTCAAACAAACATGGTATGTTCGAAAAATAATTTTCGAACGGACTCCATGAATTTTTTTTTTAAGTACCATTCAAATATAAGACTTTGAACATATCCATTATGCTCGAACAGAAGATTTCGAGCATATTCAGAATGTTCGAATACACAACTTCAAACGGAACACGATTTTTTTTTATGTTTTTAATTTTCAGATTTTATGTTTTTTTTAAGTAAGGACATTATAGTCAATTTTAGGGGTGCAAAGAGTAAAAAATGGGGTGCATAGAGAAGCTATGGTGCAAAGAGTAAATATAAGGGTGCAAACATAAACTCCCTTTTTTAATGTTGGTGAAACTGCATTCCTTTATTATAATAATAAATAAATATCTAGAAAATCATTTTAATTAACTGGAGTGATAAATATCTAAAAAATCATTTTAATTAGTATAAACAAATGCAATAGTATAATGCAAATAACTGAGCCGAGCGAATCAAGTACAAATTATAAATGGCGTAAATGTGCATAATTTTCTTGAAAACAATAAATTATTTTATCATCAAAAAATTTAACCAACTTACTAAAATTCATTACTTTTTTTTTAAAAAAATTAATTAGATAATTAACCTACTCATTACAAATTAAGATATAAAATAAATAAATACCAGATTAATATATTTTTTATTTACAAAATAACTAATGAGTTTATTAACAAACTTCCTTGTGAGCTAATAAACTCCATCCTATTTATATAATCTCTTTTTTAGTCGCACATAAATTAAAAATATTTTTAAAAATAAAATATTAAAATTAAACTTTCAATAATACTCTTATTTGACATTTATGACTTTCAAAATTTAAGTGGTTAGTTTTTTAATTTTTAAGAATTAATAAGAATGTGTTTCTACATTACTATGAAATAATGATACTTATAATAATGAAACTATATAATTGGAACACTGTAAAATAGTAATAAAGACTATAATCGAGACGGAATGACTAGTATCAAACTCGAACTATTTATGTTAGCAAAGTCACCGAACGACCTCGGACCAACTATTGTTGAACCGAGATCCGAATAGCTCGACTCATTTATAAGCCAAAATCTATCATTCTCTCATTGATTGGCTTTCCTAGAGAAATCAGAAAAGTGGTCCAAAATAGCAAATAATTGCACAAAATTCACAAATATAGTTTGTAAATCAACATCGCAAGCACAATTCACATAAATTCCCCAGATTTTCCAAAGTTTAAAAAAAAAAAGTAGAAAGAAACAGAAATCTGGATCAACTCCAAGAGCCATTGAAAAAAAAAAAATTATCACTCTGAAATCTAGTTTAAAGATATACAGATTCTGCTCCTTTTCCCTACTAGTTTTATACACGATCCCATATTTTTCTTCACAAGCATGAAATCCTGTACAATCTTCGATAACGATGAAACCAAAATCTTGGCGACCCTTTTCTAAAGCGGTAGCATACACGGGCCAAAACCTCGTTCTAAAAACCTATGAATCGACAAAATTTACTAATCATACCTACTTAGGAGAGTACCGGAAGCCACGGTACATTATGACCACCACCAAATATTCAGCTGGATGGATGATTTTACAGAGATATATCCCAGAGTCGGGGAAAATCTCATATAACCCGACGAGGAGCTTGCTGTTCTGACCTAATCTGTGGTTACGAGGTGTTCTCCCAATTCGTTTGCACGAAAGCAGAAAAAAGTGCCTCTGATAATCGTCAAGACTCAACCACAGAAAAGGAGAGAGCTCCGGTTCCATTACCCTCTTAATTGTATATCTTCACAGCCTTCTCATATGGTGGACGATACTGAAAGAAAATGGTAACCAAAGATGTTAGTGCATACTGCTCGCTTGCAACTTCAATTTATGGCAATATATATGTATTTGTATCCAAAATACATAAACCCACCACATATGTTGAACGGCAGTATTTAGTTTTAACTTTTAAATAGGGATATCTATATATAGGAAGGTGAGATTGACTCATGTGCAAAGACATGGAACATATACACTTACACATATAGTGCTCGTATATTGTTAACTAAATATATTATTATATATTTATAATTATCTTTAGTTCCTTTTGTGGATTTTCAATTTCTACGACGACTTTGTTAATACATGCTTATATATGCAGACATAAATTTTGTTACTCTGAAAACAAAAATCTAATAATGTCAAAGGAATCAAGAAATGCTTTCCACAAATCTTTCTACAAAGTTAATATCAAATAGCAAAGCAGCAAATAAGCGCTGGTCCAGAATACCTGATTAGCTATCAGAGGCCTTTTAGGGGCATTATCGATGTGCTCCAGCCCAAGATACTGCTCCCAAGCAATATACATGCTGCTTGTCTGCAGGCGCCAAGATTCGTGATTTTGAATACAGACAATATGATATTAGTTATTTAGTTCATCCTCGCAATACAATATTACTGGATGCACAACATAGACAGTAAAGGAGATTTTTCATTTGCGTGTGCGTGTGTGTGTGTGTGTGTGTGTGTGAGAGAGAGAGAGAGAGAGAGAGAGAGAGAGAGAGAGGAGAGGGGGGGGGGGGGGTTGAAGAGAAAGAGAGGGTTGGAGAGAGTGAGAGTTAAAGACCTGGAAACGACTGAACAAAATGTCTGAATCCTCCAGGTACTCAGCTCGACCTTGTGAAACAAAAGCAAATTTCCACTGGCAAAAAGAAGATAACAAATATCAAGGGTGAGCAAGGACATGATAACTGTAACCCGCTCAAAAGGAACTATGTTTTAGCAATCACTAAAGATCTTAGTCAAATTAGTTCTGAGGCATACAACCTTAGAGAACTCTTCATCCGACACATGTAACTTTTTCTGAACGCGAATCTTCACTTTAGCTAAATTCTCATCCTCGTGAATGACCAATAAAAAGGGTTCACCGAAGTTCTGAATTTTCTGCCAATGACAATGACAATGACAATGACAATGACAATGACAATAACAATAACAATAACAATAACAATAACAATAACAATAACAATATCAAAATGTTACCCCTTGGTTCTGATTTTCTTCATTCATAAAGTGATATACATGAATCAAGCAACCATTTGGACTCAGATGTTTCTCTTCCTCAGGTATCTGCAGAAATAAGACAAAACCATTAAAAGGGAAACAACCATAGCCTATTAACTTGCTCATATGTAATAAGGAAAAGAATGACATACTTGCCTTAGGCACATGCAGGAGCTAATATTGCCAAGTATGCAAATGAAAATGAACAAGATAAATGGGGAAATGCTATGGGCCTAAAAAGAACTCGTGTGGATGAGCATGTAATGCACCCACCCACCCACACACACACACACTCGGAGAGAGAGAGAGAGAGAGAGAGAGAGAGAGAGAGAGAGAGAGAACCTCTTCTGCCCGTAAAGTCCAATAGTTGTCATTTATGCTCTCAATCTTTTCACCGGAAGGAAATATCTGAAGAGATGTTCCTTTTTAGAACAATATAAAGTTCACAAAATCACAATACATCAAGATATGATGAATAAATAAACCAGAAAGCAACTTAATGATCTTTTACTTCCTTTCACCTCCATGATGGAAGTGCTCAAACTTTTTTGGAAACACAAGGTAAAATTTACCAGAAATTAGATGAATCATTATCACAAAAGCAGTACACCTAAAAAGCATGAAAATTCAACTTCCAAAGTGTATACAATTGCCTATTTCAGACCACACTAGACCTATGCATGCTCTAGACACTTGATAAACAGAATGTACGTGGAGATTTGCTCATCAGAGAATATGATAATTTTCCCAATTATGGCCACATTTGGGACAAGCAGAAAACAAAAAATATCTAAAAAGGCCATGCCCCCCCCCCCCCTTTTTTATCTCAGTCACCTGCTTAACATTAGTTACGATTCATTGCTAGTTTCCAATGTAAAAATAGCTTGAGCAAAATTATTTTTAGTCAATGCATCCTCGCCATGTTTATCCACAGTAGACACCAAGTTAAAAAAATTTATTTAGCTGGTTGCTATATAGCATGATAATTGCAAGTTGTTATTCTATAAAATGCATGTATTCTCCAACTTTTGAGAATTGCTCGTGCACGTCCATATTATTGAACAACTCATCATTCAAGTTCAACATCCAAACCTTGTGCGAAAAAATTGTACTCTGTGATCACGGTCCTCATTTAAGAAAAGACAAACCAGTTATTAAGTAGTAATTAAGCAATACATTCCTACTGACTTTGTTAATAATATAATCAAATTAAAAGAACTAAGAATTAAATACAAAAGATGGAATTAGAAGTTGAAGACCTTGTAGATCTTGTGGGTGAATACTTCCAGTAATCTGAGTTCTGCATCTGGATGAGACAGCTGAACCTGCATAACAATCAAAAGAAGTTATACCAGTCAATAAAACACAAGAGAATCTCCTGCATGGATAAAAGGTATTCCAGATTTGAAATATGTATCCCAGTGAAATGTTGAGACAATGAACCAACATTATCAGTCCCATAATTTACCTTCATCCTGAGATCATCAAGCAAATCAGCCACAGTGCTATCCTTAGGCAGTCTAATATTGTGAATCTCCACCTAGAAATCAGAAAGAATAGGAGAATAATAATTTTGTCAAACAAATATCAGAGGGATAGATGTGTAAGCCAAGCACATACTAATTTAAACCAAATTGAACAAGAATATGGCTTACTTCATTGTTTGTTCCATGACGGAAAGCCACTCTGAGTGTTCTTAAGCCTTGCAATTCTGGCAGAGGCATATCCAGGACTTCATAGTACAATATATCAGAAGTCTGACCAAAATGATAATGCTCTTCAATATTTCAGATCATAAACATGTCAAGTCAGCCTCTTAATGTTGAATGATGGCTTACCTGATTGTAATGCAGCAACATATCTAGCAAATTATCTACTCCTCTATACTTTATAGGATGAGGTTTTGGTTGCTGGGTGTACGAATTGCATGACGTAAGTCTAATTTTAGAAGGATCATCTACTCCAAGTTGGCGAGCTACTTTTTCTACAACTTCATCGTATGTGTCAAGCTTTGACCTACATATTGAGATATATATGTATATATCACAATGTAACTAATAGACAATACAACCTAAGATAAAGATGATAGCTAGAGTTCAAGATTTTTTGGTCAATTGCACTTACAGTTGTAAGCAAAATTCATCCTCTTTAGGCTTTTCTAGGGACCGGAAATGAATAACCTGCAAAACATCCAAAATAGAAGATGAAAACGACTTCAGAAACAGTTCGTATTATACTGTATTATAAGTTAGAGTTGTTCAATGTCATCATCAGAAACTTCAGATCTTCCTTTCTGGGCACGTAAGGCTCTTAAAGAAGACTATTGCCAAAAAAGTGGGACAAAGTTGCTGATCAGAGTCCCAGAAAATAATCTTAAAGCAACAATTGAGGCAAAAATATCCCAGAAAATGTACTCAAAAGAATGGAGGCAAAAATAGTGCAAGAAAGTCTTGGCACAGGGTTTCCTCTCAGTGCTACTAGTTCTACCAGGCAGATCCTTTATTTTGCTTTATCCTTGATAATACAGACCATGCTCAGAAGAAATAATTGAGGGAAAATTGGTCTAGTAGCATCTTCTTCTTTTCTCCTTTTCCTTCATAACAGAGCCTCTCAGTAGCCAGTAGCATGAATTTTTGTTTTACTTAAAGCTTAAGACAACTAATAGTAGTTACATTATTGATGAATGTTACCTTTAAGAGTTTCATGAGTTTAGATAGAAGAGTTACATAACTTTTTATGAGTATTTGAACATCCAAACCGGTCATTTTATGATGCTTGCGCCAGGTTTAGGTTCACCCCTTGGGTGTACTTGAAGAGAGGAAAATAGAATCAATCTCTCTTTGTTAGAGGGCGATCTGACCAGCAAGATAAGATTGTGATTATATCTTAAACTCCAAACTTACATGACTAATATGTGTGGAAGGCTGGAAGCACACGCATGGTATGCCAAAAGCCAGGAGCATTTGAACGAGTATATAAAAAAAATCATAGCAAGCTTGGCAGAAAAATAGATACTAAATAAAAATCACCAAAGATGAAATAAAAAGTACTTGGAGATTATGGCGGTACTCAAAGAATGACCGAACATCTGGACAACGAAGTTGCTGGCGAGCTTCGGCTGAAAGAGACTTCTGAAAGCAAACTATGTCCCCATCCTCAAGCTGTAGGTAGAAGCAGAGCAAATTGATAACAACAGTTTTTACTCATGGAATACATGTAATTTTAATTATACAAAAATATACCTGGCAAGACCTAAACGTAAATCTCTTTTCAATATGTTCACACATCACATTAGGATCAAATTTTATTTCCTGACAACCAGAAACAAAAGAAATTAATACCAATATACCATATAAAACAAAGCAATTTGAGACTTGAGCACAGATTTGTAAAGTAATTACGTAAAGAGACATATTCAATTAGGAATTGACACTGAAAAAATAGCTTAACCCCATGAAATATACAACAATTAGTTCCAAACAATAAGAAAAGGATAGAAAGGGGAGATTTATCGTAAACAATATAAAAATCTACAAGAGATAACTATAGATGAATCACAATTTAGGTGTGATAGTTAAGCAACAAACCTCATAAAGCTCAATATCTTCATCAGGAGCATAGCCTGCCATCTCATTTAGTCTAGTCAAGATATCTATTGGCTTGCCCAAGCTTTTCACAAAAAGCCTACCAACATATCTGGCATATAATAAAGATAAATTAATGTCAAGAGTTAGTTCTTGTTTTCACCTCTTGGGGATGTCTAATCCTTCAAGTTTCTGGAGATGTTGTATACATAAAAACAGCAAAGGAATAAGAACTGGAATAATACCTAAGCTCTTCCTTTTCCGGATCATAAAGCTTGAAGAATAACAAAATGTCATCTTTTGCCTTGTTAGGGAGAGAGATAGGCCGCAAATCCTAATTGATAACATAAAAGACTATTAGCACCAGTTATTAAGATAGACTTACTTTCTCATAAAGAATTATTCCATTACCGGCCCAAGTTCTAACTCCAAGAATAACCTCAGCTCCGCATTCTGAACCTTATTAGATATATCCCTCAAATGCCCAACCTACATTCATGTCAACCCTTGAAATAAAGATAAGCACGACAGAGATCACTGTCACACAAGAACTCTTAAAATTGTCTAGTACATAGTTGAAAGTACTGATATGTGTAACTACTCAATATTTAGTATAAAAAATACTTCCAAATTTAGTTCTCTAAAATTCACTAGGCGCCAATCAGTCGGTGGACAGGCACCTAGGTGACAACACTTATAGGAGTTGCTCTAGCCCCCTATTAATTTAGGGGTATTTTTCTTTGTTTTGTAATTGTTACACAATATTTTTTAACACTTGTGTTCTCAAATCCAAATAATATCATCAAATTCATCAAGGAACACAAAAACCTCTAGTAAAGATTTCTGTGAAAAAGTAAAAAATATCTGTCTGAGGCTGCCTAGAGCCCAGCCAGGCTGCCCGAAGCCTAATCTGGCCAACTATGGTAAAATCACGGCACCTGGCAGCCGCCTAGGTTGCATTTATTAACACTGAGTACAATAGGCTACATATTGGATAACACTTCTCAGCATATGAGGCCAAGTGATAGTAATGTAGGCAGAAGAAGCCATATCGTGTAGAAAACTGAAGGAGGTCGAGAAAAATTTAGTTCTACATGCAACACACAAAAAAGAAATAAAGAAAGAATCCCTGCTGACTGGGAGGATGAAGCAGTAACTCCAACGCAGGAGCCAAGTAAATGCTCAGATGAAGGCTAGGAACACTCCATTCAAATAAAAAGATTACTATTTACATATAGTTCAGTTTTTTTTTTTAAGAAACAAAGAAGATTTTATTCATGAAAAAAGAGAATTGAGTAGATAAGGGATCCTGAAGCAGAAAACAATGAACCAGAGAGTGTCGGATACTACATTTTCAGTTGAAATTGACTGATCACCAATTGTATTGTGGACAAGAAAAGAAACAGAATTATAAGATTCGAGGATGACTACAAATGATATATCATAAGAAGCCCAACTCATAAATCAGTCAGCACAGCAAGAAATATAATAGTGTGGCAAGTGATCAAATTTATAGGCAGCAAAATATGCTTACAGTTTGTGCTTCCTCAAACTGTGTCAATGGACGGTTAGGGCGATACGTGTGGTTTTGGCGCTTTGCCCACAGCCAAAAGCGTTGGAATTGCACTGGTACACCTAATTCTTTTGCCACCTCTTCCTGGGGATTACAATTAGATGATGTTTAGATGTTAACGAAAACAGCAGCAGTAACTACAACTTCAATGATGGAATGGTGAAAAAATACTAACATGTGAACAGGCTTAAAGACTCGAACTAATTGATGTACTTCACACAAACCATAGAATTTTATGTCCAGAGAGTAGATTGAACATCAAATATTAATGTATCATGTGAAAAAAGAAATGACAAGATAAAAACAATTTCCTTTCAGACGTTGGAGATGTGTCATTTTATAAATCAGCTTCTAAGAGGCTTAAGAGTTAGAACACTTTATTAATAACAAACAAGTATGCTTCGCAAGTCGCATTTTGAGTGATTCTAACCTCTCTTGAATTGCTATGATTTCCAATTACAATGCTGTATCTCAAATTGGACACTTCCAATCATAATTAAGTTATCAATCTAAAGTACAAGTTACAGATGGTGGGCCATGTCTATATCAATTTTTTCACACATTTACTAGTAAATACCCTAGATGCAGGAGGAGGCCTCTTTTTTTATTGGGATTAGTCTTTTAGTATCTTTCACTAAGTAGCCTACCTGCATCATTCCAATGACTGATCATACTTCAGAGCATAGTATTGCAAAGTAGATGTGCTCATGATAAGGCCAACAACAATTCATCAAAACCAGTGTTAATCTTTTAGCAGACTGAAGTAACCACATTGCAGTCCCACTGAAAATTTCACATGGAAGTTTTTATAGTTCGATAAACTTTGGAGGATCTCCCCTCTCTTAGGGACATCCACACGTCTATAATAACAGAGAGGACTAGCTTCTGGATTAAACATACTATTATGAATTCCCAACAGAGCAAGTTTGTTGCCGTTCACTCAAATATTAACCCTATTCACCACAATTGTTGGCAGACATTTTAGTTTTGTATATCATGAAGGAGGATTTCTCAGGTACTAGTATCTTCTTCTAATGAAGAGAAACAACATCTAACAATAAAACATAACTAGTAGTAATGAAACAATTACCAATGTTTTACAGACCTTAAAAACATTAAACGGCATCAGCTTCTGGACACGGAAGCTTCTAACTTTATCATGATCAACTAAATCAAAGAATACATTTTTTCCAATCTGCCAAACAAAATCTTCATCACATGCAACCTGGAAACACCATGCCACTTTCTTATTAGTTGCAGGCATTTAAAATTAATAAGACCATACAATTAATACTTGCTTCTGAAATTACAAACCTTTACAACTGTGTAAAGATGTGCTTCAGCTTTTTCTTTCTTCTTCTGTTCTTTTTCTTCTTGTTCTCTCTTCAGCCTCTCCTAGTTGACATTGTAAACTCTAGTAAGGCCACATATTAGGCATGGCAAAAGCAGAGAATTAATATATTTTCAGAAATATGAAAAACCATATGCTGATATCAGCATCTGACCCTAAGATGCTCAGCAATATCCTTCTCATCGACATGACACATTATTTTATCCTTGTCACTTTCACGTATATACACCAGCATATAGGCATTTGAGTGTTTGGTGAACTTAAAGGGAGTATTATTGATTCCCTGGTTCGTCTGCATCAAGTGCTGAAAAAGACAAATGAAGAGAGAATACTGTATCACTGAAACAGAAGATTGCTAGCAAACCAAAGCAGTCTATTTTTTTTTAAATGATATCACAAAAACTTACTTCTTCTTCACCACCATACAGCTCATCTAATGCCTTTTTCATATCCTCTTTTGTCACTCGCTCATCATCAAATTTATACCTGAGAGAAATGTAGAATTATTTGCTATGCCATTCACAATAAAAATAATAAAAAATCTATTTGTAATCCTTATGTAAATAGTTCGTGCTTCAAACAATCGTCATGATTCAGCCAGGGGTTTCTGAGAATTTTTTGGGATAGGGATAATCAGAAAACCAAAGTGAGAGATTCTGACTACATAATTTTGTCAAAGAGACTTACTCAACAGATAATCACAGCCACCACTATATTTTGACTAAGTAAATAGAGCTGACAAGAAAATGGGGCAAAAAATTCTTCCATCCAATCAACAAAAATCATTGCTGCAAATATAATTCCTAAACTCATACCAATTCCTAAACAAGATAACTCATAAGCTAAATGAAGTATCACAATCGATATTTCACTTGCTGAAACCATTAGCACTGGTTTATGCCGCAAAAATGAAAAACAAGAGCATGAACTGCATACCACTGGCTCGAAAGAGTGGGCCGTATAAAGGCATAATAGTGTCCACCATGCACACCACCACTATGGACCAAAACACTGCAAACAATAGAAGATGAACAAATGAAAATTTATACCAAGCATTCAAGATTTTGCAAGCCAGCCATAATACACATTAAATGGATCAAGAAAGACTAAAATACAGACTTGAACACCTTAAAAGCTCAAAACATATGCTCGAGAATTCAGATGTTGACCCCTATGAAACCAAGAGAAATACCTAGCCTTGCATTCTTAGTTTTCTACTGAGTGCCTAAGTTTAACTTCGGCATATAGATTTTCAAAAATATCAACTTCAGCATTTAAAGGAATTATTTCATGAAAGTAAACCTTCCCCCCTTCAATGGAATCACGGTGTGGGAAAATACGTTACATAAAAACTTGTTTGTGATAATAATCCTTTTAACCAAAGAGCAAAAATATAGCAGTTCAAAAAGGAAAGTGGAATTCACAATTCTACGGTTAGTATTGGAAATGCCTCAGTAAGAACGAAAAGTAAACATCCTGCATGACCATACATGTTATAGAGGTTGAAGTAAAACCCCAGTATCACTTTTATCTAAGCAAATCCCTCAAGTAAATTGTAATTTTTCCACGACCGGGCAATTAATGGTGTAAAATATCTCATCATCTGACCTGTGAAGTGTATAGAGGTTACGTACTCTTCTATCAGCATCAGGTGACAAGTATTTTCCGTCATCTCTATCAAGATCAAGTTGAAGAGGGAACTCATAGTGGTCATTTATCTGCGCCATGCCGTCATCAAAACAAAGAAATTAAGTTACTCACTTTTAGGGAATTTAAAAGTGAAAACTACAAATACACCAGTAATTACAGCTAAAACAGCTACTGAAGTCAACAATGCATATAGAACAATGAAAAGGCAGGAACAATGGAACAAAACGCTTGGCTCACTTATTCAATTGGTACAATGGCTAAAAAATGGCTTCATCAAACACACTCACTCAATCCTTCACACTTGCACTGGTAGAAAACAGCAAATGCATGTCACTATGTAACACTTGACCCTGCCTTAAACCATATCCACTTCCCAAATCAACTATATGCCCACAAACGTGACTGATTTAAGCTGCCCAAGAATCAGCTTCATGCCTTCTGTATTGTCTAGGGATACTTGCATTTTAAATTATGGTATCTGACTGAATTTGCGAATCTAACATGTATACAACATTTCAATGTTAAGCCTGATCCGGTGAGGCAGTGACCAACGTCCCAGAAAAGACAGCATTTCATATATGGTCCTCACTTGACAAGTCACATTTGGTCACCGGAATCATACCCAGGGACTCATTGATTGCAGGTTCGTCATTTTCATTGCAATTTTTTAAACATTTAGTTCCATGTGCAAAATCAGTCAAAGATTGTTATTTAAATGCAACTGTGGTGCTTAGACACTGGAATTTTTTTACACCTGATTCAACTTGTGATGCTTAAGACACTGGATTTGGTATTAAAAATGGTCATACGGAGCTTGTGTACCTTTATTAGTGTATGTATCAAATAAATAATGAATCAGGCAAGCCCTTAACAGAAGAGAAAAGAAGATACTGTTTTTTAACTGCTCACCTTTATCATAACATCACGCACAAAGTCGTATTCAAACCGCTTTAAGTGAAGCTGGAGAACTGGGGGGAAGTCAATAAATAAGACTCCTTTCTTAGCATCCTGAAATAAGCAGAGTAATAGCTTAAAATGGTCAATTAGTGAACTCTTTTCTTTTCATTTAGGACAAATACGTTCATCAAAATTAAATAAAATAAAAATGAAAATAAGGCTACTGAACCATGGAATAATAAGCAGAGCATGACACGTGATTCAGTTTATAGGCTATAGCTCTACATTATATGAATTAATGATAAATGGGAATCAAAGGGATTAAAGTAAAACAGCATAACATTTGTGAAATTCAGTTAACTTGAGCACCTGCAAGCCATGCTGTTCCGCATGATATTTATTATCACCATCCAGATGTTCAACCGCAACATACTTATCAAAAGAAGCATAGACATCATGACAGCCTTTGACATCCAGCTGAAGATCTGTCACATGGAGGAGGAAGCACAAAAGATGTTCTTAGAACCCCAAGTTTAAAAATGGCACTATAGCAGCAGTAAAGTAATATCAATTGTAAATCTGATCAAGTTAAGTACCATAGAATGACTCTTTTCTACTAGATTTGTAATCCACATTAATGCACTCAATGTAGTTCATATGGTGCCCTTCAAATAACTGCTGTATGGCACCTTCCACAACGGTTCTCTAATGACAGTATGACAACAGTCAGTGAGTAACAGAATCCAAGTTAGCAGAAATTGAGAGTACTAGAGGCTGAAGACCTTCATTTTCTCTTCAAGCTTTTCGCAAAGTACTCTATTGAGTTCTTGTACATCATGTTGCAGGAAAGCGTCATATGAGTCCCATCCAAAGGATTTCGTCAACTCCTTAGTCGCAACACTATTATCGCTGTACTGAAGCTTGTAAAATAAACTCTGCAGAGCCAGAGAGATACTTGCAGATGGCATATCATTAACAATAGTAGGCATATGGTATACAACCTGGAAATATGAGCAAAGACATATGAGTAAGATCGTGAAGAAACCTTGATAAACTAACTCAGATACAACTAGATAGTCCATAATAAATATCCTAACCTTCCTGAAGAAAGGAATATGGTACAACGTTTGGAGAAGAGAGTTCATATAGCAGGTAGCCCCTTGGTTTTTCAATCCCACGAAACCAGTTTCTTTCTTCGAATCATATAACCATGGATCCATGGTTTTGTAGACTGCAACCTCAGCTTCAACTAAACAGGTGTCATTAACAAGATAACCCCTGCTAGGATCATAAAGTTCACCAAGTGGCATAAAGGATGTAAAGCCCCAATCATTTTCTCGGGCATTGAATTGGTGTTGCGTTTCTGCATGATCAATAAGAAAGATTTCATTTACAGTAATTAGATGCATATCTCCACTTAGAACAGAAAGCAGTCTCTAATTGAAAGAAGCAGCTATTCAGATCAATGATTTCCTGTTTACACTTAGCCATTGCACAGATAGCGAAACACCAAACGCAAACAAACCCTGACTTTACGTAGTTACATTCTACACAATAGGTAAATTCTGCATAAGCTTAAATGGGTCGGAAATACCAGAAGATGTTAAGCCGTACCACCATATTCAGAAACAAAGTTATTACTGCTTCCATATCTATGTCATAATCAACATGTATAACTGTAAGCATATTCAATAGATGTTATCCTTGTCAGAAAATGGCAACAATATCAAAAAATAAGGTCAAGAATGTTACTTAAGGTACTGAGGTTTACACCTCATCACTCAATGTATGATGGCACTAGTCCTGCATGTACACGCTAAAAAGCCTCTAATAACTAAACTTCTGAACAACACCACAAATGCATAAGGTAATTCCACTACTTGGATGTAACCACTACTTGGATGTAACTAAAGTTCTTCCCCAAAGCAAGTCATTTTTTTCTGGTGCGGACAGGGTAGCAACTTTATATGTATATATACATAATACCAGAAGTGTAAATATAGGATAGAGTTAGCAGCCAACAGCCCAACACAAAAGGACCTGATGAACTCTAGATATCCTTACAATACCGAATATCCAAAAACTAAAAGGAATAATAAAAGGGCACTATTTCCAGCAATAAAAATAAAGGCATTGTCATTTTCTAACAACTCCTGACATTCCATCCTCTACAATAACATTATTTCCAATCACCCCTGCCCTTTTCTGCTTGAAAAAATTCAGTCAGCAGCCCAAAAGGATAAAACAACGATCTTAATTTATATACAAGAATGGAATACCTCGAGCACAATCAATATACTTCGTCCAGCACAAAAATAGTATATAATAGTTTAAATATCACACAATCAATATAGCATAAATGATACCATTGGCAAACTTTAAGTAGGTCCGATGTGGTATATGTATATCAGTTTGAAAGCAAAAGGCTGTGATGATTTGTACAGAGCAAGAGACATCGTGCGAGCTGGAATGGTTAATTTTCAGGTGATGGGAAATTCTATTGTGAATCATTGAGGAGGTAATACATGCAGTGCTACAAAAGCCAAACTGTTCTTAATTAAGAAAAAAATACTGAAATTGAATTGACAAGCAACCACAGGATAGCCAATACAGAGCTATATGATAGCACCCAATTTTTCTGATTCGGCGGTTCAGATTAGTTATCTGGTTTAGAACTTCAGCACTATAGATACACAAGATTAATTCCTTAAACAACTCCAAATAATTTATCATAAAGCAGTAAAGCACATGTTTTGCAGACCAAGGTAATTTAACTAAAATAAAGATTGAATAATTAAATGAGTTAGTTACTACAAAGCAGGTGCAAGTGTTTCGTTACCCTTTCTGACTGAATACTTGCTATGGACTTGATTCACAACAGCCAAACTGAAGTGAGCATATCTAGTCCATCCATAAGGTAAACCAGAAGAATCAGCAACATCCAGATACATGGATAAGAAATCAGCACTGTTCCCCTTTGGAAAAATAAGAATCCGCCTAGCAGACCAAAGGGAAAATTAATTGTTGGAGATACACTCATCAAAAGTTTTAAATCCATAAATCAGTGCTCTCAATTTGTAGGAAATGAACAATTACCATTTGTAATCACCGAGCTCAAATATTCCAGAATAGAGCTTCTTAGTGGGTGTCCTGGAAAAATTATCAATCTTCCAAGTAAACTTTGCTGTGCGAGGATCCTCGGTTGGCTGGCTTTCCGCATTATTATCTGTTGCTCCTGGTGCTACGACAAAAGAATGGATAAGGAAATGAGGTTAACAGCTCCATAAAGAATGAAAGAAAATGACACAAAAGCAAACGAGACATTATCATTCATGATGCAGTGCGTGCATATGAAGATTTATCCTCAGCAAGACAGTAGAATCAATCAACTCCCACTTTTTTCACGATTACTAATTTACTATAGGGGCAAAGACATGATAAACCTATTCCTAAGGCATCACTCTATTATCTAAGCCAATTAAACATGCCTTCTCAGCATAGTGGACGGACAACACTACATGCACCTAAAATAACAAATAGGAGGGGATACCTCGCAGTCAACTAATTACTTACCATCCATACTACTCACATTAGCTTTAATGAAGTTTCCATTTAAAACCAGACAACGCTTACACCCCCGTCCCACACGCACACGGACTCTTCTTTGTTTCCGGGCGGTTAGTTACTCACATAAAAGCAGAAATAGAAGGCAAAAATCAATAAACTCCATTTCGATTGCACTTGGTTAAAACAGAATGGCCACAATCATACAACAAACCAAAAATCCTTAAATCCCTATTACCTCAACAAAGATAAATTCACTCCAAAAAAGGTGTTAAAAAAAAAAAAAAGTGGGGAAAACGCCTATTTACAGGAATGGTTATTAGAGTTACCTTCCACTCCCATTGGCTCAGGTTGCGGCTGCGGCTGAGGCTGAGGCCCTTCCACCAAATCCGATCGAGGAACCAACATGTCCTCATCCTCTTGCTGCCACCGAAAGAAATAAAGAAGAAAGATGAGAAACAGGAAACGCTATCTACATATGGAAACAACAGCGAGAGTAGCACAACAACACCCAATCACTTGATCGCGAACTAGACCTAAACAGAAACCAATGGAACAATCCTCAACTAATAATCTGACGGAAACAGAGCAAAACAGGCGCGAATTGAGACCGAGAAAAGCTGCAGGTTTTTGCGAAGCAGTAGTAAATAGAGAAGGCGGAGGGATTCGCAAACCTCATTTGGGGCGGTGGGCGCCATGACAGTCATGTGAGGAGAAGTGGAGTAGAATTGGAGGCAGAATTAACCTAAATTGGATTGAATTTTGATGGGAATTTTGGAGAAGTTTCAGGTTTTGGAAATGGAAGTCGGGGTTGCGAAATGCAAAGGGGGGAAAAGGTGGTGGGGAAAGGAGCCAAGGTATTCTCTCTCTAACGTGGACTTCTACGGTTTGTTTGGCTTTTTTTTTCTTTTACATTGCCGGTTAAATTATTAAATTAAGATAAACGGAAGTTTCTATTTGCACTATCATTTTTACTCTTTGCTCCAAGAATCATTTCTTATTTTGTTTTATTAGTTATAAATTTATTTAAAAATTCTTACTGATAAAAAAAATTATGTTCTTTTCGAAATTGTGTGTTCAAACATTTTGGATATGTTCGAAGTCTTGTATTCGAACAGGATGGATATGTTTGAACGGTACTTAAAAAAAATTCATGGTGTGTTCGAAAATCCATTTTCGAACAAGACTTATTTTAAAAATCATGCATGTTCAAAAATAGAATTTCGAACAAACATGGTGGATTCGAAATTTCATTTTCGAACCACACTTTATTTTTTTTTTAAGTAAAGGGCATTTAAATAACTTCAAAATTATTTTTTTTTCCTTTTTTTCTTTTATGGTATAAATAGAAACTCCCAAGACAATTTGTACGTTTTCTCTTATAAATAGTAAGTGTCGTTCAAACTTTTGTTTTCGAACAAATGATGGTTCTTCAAACATTAGTTTTCGAACCAACATTTTTTTAAGTATTGGAGTCGTTCGAATTAATATTCTCAAACAAGGTAAATGTGTTCGAAATTGTGTTTCCGAACTATTTTATTTGTTTTTTTAAGTAAAATAAATATTTTTACAGTAAATGGTATTAATATAAATGTGTGTGGTGCGAGAGTAAAATTTGTAATGCATTGAATAATCGAAGTGCAAAGAGTAAAACCAATAATGCAGATAGAAAATCCCAAAAAAAAAATGGTGAATTGCCTTAAGAATTAATATACACATCTTTGGGATGTTTTTAGTTTTTAGCATATTTTAAACAATGTAGTTTTAATAGCGTAAACTTAACCCTTATTTAGTTTTTCACATAATTTTGAAATTTTGACCACTTAAAAAAATAAAATCAGTCCAAAATTTATTTATTTTAAGGCAATTTGGTATCCACTTAGATGTACACGTAGTAGCCACGTCAAATTTAATTGGATGGAATTCGAAAATGTGTGAAAAAACAAACAAATGCTGAGTTGATATTATTAGAACTACGTTTTTTTTTTAAACGTATGAAAATAAAAAACATCCAAAAAGTTTGTATATTTTAAAACAATTAACCCTGAATGTATGTTTCTAATATTTGAAAATTGTATGTTTTCTCATAAAAAAAATGTATGCTTTTCTAACATTTGAAAATTTTAATGTAACATTGTTTTATACATTCATTTGAGACATGTAAAAGTTAATTTATATTTCACTGTCAAATTATGAAATAGTTTTTTATTTTTCCAATTTATTGTGATTTAGTTTGATTGTATAATTGTTAACTATGATTCATTTTCACCAAATTGGGATTTATAATTGTGGATGCGAAAATTCGCCATCAAAGCTAAGCGCAGTCTGGGGCACTCATGACCTACATGGTTAAACAAACATAAATTTTGAAGTTGAAGATCGTCGGGGGTTTAACTATCGATTGAACTTCAATGATCAAGTTAAATATACGAATAATATAAAGTAATTGAATGCTAAAGATCGATAAAGAAAAAACAAGTATGATGTTAACAGGGTTGTAAATGAGTTGAGCGAGTCCAAACATATATATGTTCAAACTTGTTTGAAATTATTTCAAACTTTGAAATTTATGTTTGAGTTTGTTTGATTACATATCGAGTCGAACTCAAATGAACTTTAATCGAGCCGAACACGAATCGAGCTGGAATAGTTTGATATTTTATACATGTTTGCTCAATTTTTACTTATCGAACTCGAGTTCAAGCCGAGCTTTAAATTTTATTAAATAAAAATCTATGTTCAAACGTATTTGATATGTTTCTCAAATCAAGCTCAAACGTACTTTTAGCAAACAAATACGAATTGAATGTCGAACTATTTGATTTGATTTTCAGCCCTAGATGCCTGACTTGAGGTGTTTGATTCGAACCGTGCACTCACGTAAGCTCATTATGTGTTCAAGGAAATATATGGAGAGTATTGTGATGTTTTTGTTCCCAGTCATTAGCCCCATTTCCCCATGCAAACCGCCCTCATGTTTGCTCTCATTTAATGTATTCAGACATTTCAATTTGACTCATTTAATGTATTCACATAAGAGTGTGTAATGTGATTTGATTATTTTATTAATATGTGTGCATTTATCTAGAGTGACGATTATCCATAAATAGAATGAGTGATGCATTTTTTTCGAGCACCTGAAGTGACTGGTCTAGGTATTTGTTGATATGGACTTTTATTAAAATGAACAAGCACATCGTCAAAACGCGTTGTTTTGATTATGTTGAATATCCAAATCAACTCTCTTTTTTTACGATGTGAAATATACGAGTCAATTTATTTTTGTTAAAATTAAAAATCTACATTATCAAAGACCTAGTTCAATTAATTTTCAATTGTCGATAAATATATCCAATGGGATTTGATTAGTTTTAAAATATTTTAAGCATTTAATTGACATAAACATTAGTTTACACATATTTGAGAAAATACCAATAGTTTGAGATATAGACGATGATTGCCCTTGAAATAATAAATATGATAGAGAAACACAAAAAATATAACTAGAAAATTTGATAAAATTTTGAGGAGGCATTTGGGTCGGTAATCTGTAGTTGTGTTTCTAAATAAATTCGTGCGTTTGTGTGATGCTCTCAAATCATACAGAAGAGGTGAAATGTACCACGTGCTGTGTTGGAAAAACGCTTTGAATGTGCGTGGTAAATCAAAATTGTTTGACAATTATCAATTTTTAATTTATGAAAAAAATAGAGATTTATAATTTACGTTTTACGAATATATAATTTTAGTGTATTTATTCACCTAATCCAATTTTGGACGAATGAATAATCAATATATGAAATTGACCACCTGGAGTTTAAAATATTGGAGTATGGTGGATACGATACTCGTATCTACAAGATACAATATTGTTGGGGTGGAAGAGGGAGTTAGAAGTTAGTATCGCCGGAGAAGGGTATGTTTCAACTCGATGAGATGCCTCCGTTAATGCAAACACCAACCTTTCTGGGGTCGGAGCAGTTGTTCGGGATTGGGGAGGTAAGCTACGGGCTGCTCTAGCTAAGCCGATTTTGATTCCTAACTATGTGTCGAAACCGGAGATTAACGCGATGGTTTATGGTGTGGTTATTTTATCGAATTCTCTGTTAGCAATTCGACTGATTAAAGAAAAGCACGGTGGCGACTCGTATTTTGAAGATGAATTATCACCTCCTCACTAATTATTAATTTTATTTGTTAATAGACAACATACACGAAATGAGATCCTCCATTTCTCCTCGATTTTTTTATTTTTTATTTTTATTAGTACAATTTTACACTTGTTATTTAGAGTTCATCCTACAAAATTAGGGTATATTATAATTCTTTTAGTATTTAATTTAAAATTTTTAATTATCAATTGATTATTTGAAAAATTAAATACTAAAAATCATAATAAACCATAATTATATAGAATGAACCGTAAATAACAAGTGTAAAATTAAATTAAAACATACAAAATTGAAATCGAAGAAAAAATGAAAAAAAAAAATCCAGTGCAATATAGTAAAATGCAACATAACACATGCAAAAGGCGAAATGTAGTAACTGCAAAATTGAAATCGAAGAAAAAATGAAATAAAAAACCGAGTGCAATATAAAATGCAACATAAAACGTGCAAAAGATGAGAAATGTAGTAACTGCAAAACTTATTTAATCAGAATGTGGAGTTATCCACGCAATAGCAGCAACATACAACACCACTTCTCAAGAATGAAAACACACACACACACACACACACACACACAACAAAAACACCACCACATGCGATATAGATTCATCAGAATGCCAGCTGATTTTCGGAGTATTTCAGCAGCAGCATACAACACTTGTGAAGAAAAACACAGAGAAGAAAACTACACCACCAATACAAATTAAGTTTCATGGCGAATAATCAGCTGTGCAGTCTTGGAAAGAGCTTGATCTTGCAGCCGTTGTTCAATCCTTTCACGAGTAACTCCGCTCCAAGGAGTGTTGCTTCTCGTCCTCCACCTTCCAGATCCCCGGTAATACTTGACGCACCTAATGATACGCAGCTGCTCGAGGCTGGCTGCACTTTTGAGGATGTATAGTGCAAACTCAATCTCATTAGTCGTCCCACAGAATCCAGTGATCTCTGCCTTCCTCAGTCTCGAGAGAAATAGGACAGGCTTTCTCGGTACATCCACTTGGTCGTATTCCATATTTCGTAACTATGTCAAGAAAAAAACATTAATGAAGACATTAACTACTCCAAAGATGCATGCTGATATATAGAGCACCAAGTTAGATGTATTGAAATACTCACATCCAAGTGAAACTCCTGTAGAAGGGGGCAGCTTTCCAAAAATGGAGTCAGTGCGGACAGATTGGTTTCGGGCGTGCAATAAACACTCAAATCCAATCGCCTGAGGATGCAGAATGTTTTGATCCCCATCCACATATGCCTGGTGCTCTGCTGAAAGTTAAGAACCGGGGAATTAAAGAAGCTGCATAGCTAAGATCATGTCAGTACAATGGAAAAAAAGGGTGGATGCATCTCATCTCATACCTGACAAAAACCACCTTCAGTTTCAAAAGTTAAGGATTTCAAGTGAGGGGAATCTTCGGAAAGCTTTCCGAAAACATAAGACATTATATTTTTACATTTAAAGGAGAGATATATAGTTTCTAGCTGAGGGACATAACCAAATACAAAGTTAACCATTTCAAGGTTTTGAAACTCAAATGTAGCGAGATTGCTGGCATAGAACTCTATCTCTGTTGTACCTTCACAATATTCCATTATGAGGGTCTTCAACTGGAGATCAGGGCCGTGGAAACATAATTTAGTAGGACAATGAGAATCCCTAATTGACAACGAGTGGAGCCCCAAACAATTGGATAAAATGCACTCCAAAGAACCAGGAACTATTGTAACAAATGTAAGATGAAGAATTTGAAGGGAGCTACATATGCTTTTCAAGTTTGGCAGCAGAGAGCATGTACCTAATAAAAGGTACTTTAAGGAGGGTAATTTGGAAAGAAGGTGACAAGAAAAAGGAAGATAACTAGGCCTTGTACAACAAGAAAGGTGGAGAATAAGCTCCTCAACACCCAACTTTCCTAGAGAATAAATGCATTGCTCAAATTGATTTGCATATGATTTAGTTAAACAAATCTTCAACTGGAAAGAAATAATCTTAGAGCCAGAACAAAGCTGCAAGAATCTTTCCAATCTATGAATAATCAATTGAAAGTCGGAGTCATGAGGAGCAAGTGTGCAACGTGGCAATAGGTCAGAACAACACAATTTGAAGTTAGAAGCGGATTTATAGAGAGTCCTCCACCTCTTTGACAAAATGCTTGTGCTCACGGCAGATCTGGTCGGAGTACGAGCAATAATTGAAACCAGAATATCATCTGGCAGTTGACTAATGATATCCTTATGTACAACCTGTTTCAAGTAAAATCTGATATTAATTGGAGACTCTAGACTTAAAAATTAGGGGGTGCTTGGTTAAAAAATTCCTCAATCACAATGGTAACAGGTTTGATTGAAGGGGGTAATGAGAATGTGAGTCAAACTGATTAAAGGGAGAGGTGGTAATACAGGTTAAACATTGAAGAATTTTGATTCCACACTTCACATACCAAGCATCATAAATGAGAATTATTACCCGATTATTCCCATTACACAATTCTATTACCCCAAGCAAGCACCCCCTAAGAGCTCCAAACGAAAAAGATTATCATCATACACTGTGGCGGTAGCCTTTTCCTCTCTTTCTTCTTCTTAACAATACAAAAACTGCACTTCCACATAAAACCAACCAGAAAGATCGAGTCACCACTGAGGATGCCATGTCTTGAGAACAGATTGTTGCTCCTGCAACGAATAAACAAGCAAATTGAGGAAGTTAGATTTCTTTTCCATTCCTAAGCTAAAATTGCCACAGAGCATTCAAGCGCAGGTGCCCTTCCATGCGGCAAAGTTGATTAATTGAGAAAACGTTCAAACTAAAATTATCATACCAGTAGGAAAGGAAGAAAACATGTTATTTAGTTTGCCACCAGCAACTAAATCCCACTGACAGCACAACTGAGTTTCAAGGTAAAATAGGAAGATCATCAAGAAACAACCATTGAAATACGAACAAAACCAATGCCAATGCTCAATGTTGACAGAATAAACAGGAAAGAAAAATGAAAAACCCGAGATACTTAAACGCAAGAGTACTAAAATCCGGGATCAGTCCCTTGGGGGCGGCCTAATGGAGCATACAGCCTCATGACTGAAAAAATGGGATCGAATCCAGCCAACACTAGATAGAGACATGATATTCTAGTTATATATCCATGTTACTTTCGAGAGAGGGATAAACTAGGATTAATGATTCAAGTATATGTATCATGATTATGATATATATATATATATATATACATACATATACACTACAAAAAATGATGGTTAATCAGCAAGATTGTTAAAATTGCAGTAAGAAAAATTCCAAACTCTCAAAACTTTTAACAGCATTCTTGTTAACTTTTCTATGCGATCACAGCATAAGAGCATCTCCTATGGTGTGGAATATGTTGAGTTGGCACTCAACATATTCCACACCTCAAGGAATTTAGCATTGTGGGTGATGAGAGGAAGCTTGTTCAAATAAATTGGAGAAGCAGCAGTAATTCCTAGGAATTTTGGGTGAACATGGGCCCTCAATTATGCCAATGCTCCCCACAAGCCTCAACCTCTTCTTTAAATATATTTTTTTGTTTCTTTTAATTGAGATGAGGGGGATTGATGTATTTTTTTATTTTTATTTTTGCTTTGGTACATTTTATTTTTTACTTGTTTTTTTTACTCATTCATTTTTTGAGTTGTACGTTTTATTTCCAATGTGGGTTATATATATATACATATATACTGTATACACATAATATTTTTTTTCTTTTCGTACAATTCATTCTTTACTTGTTTTTTTTACTCATTCATTTTTTGAGTTGTATATTTTATTATTATTTCTTAATTTGAAGTTGTTTTGCGTGTTTAACTTTTTATTATTTAATTGTTAACGTGTTTTGTGCTTAACGTATTTTTTATTTTTTGTTAAATTATTACTTTATGAAATCAAATTATATATATATAGATACATTATTTAAAATATTATGAATAATATTTAATTATATATATATATATGTATACAGTCTACACTAGGCCAAGGGGGGTCACTGGGCCCCCTGAAATTTTAAATTTTTTTACTATTAATATAGTAATAATATATGTTTTCAGCAAGTTTTTTACAAAAATAGATGAAAATATTAATGCCTTGAAAGTTTGGCCTAATGGTAGAGATAGTTATTTTTGTAATTGAGGTCATGGGTTCAAACCCACACAAAAGCATATTTTTCTAAGGTGGCTTTACTTTTTTCTCTTCCCGTGGATTTATTTTTTACTTTTTTTTTTAAATTGAGAATTATTTCAATTTGTGCAGTTTTATTTTCACTATTAATAATTGTTGTATTTTTATTTATTTGAAACAAGTTGTTGTATATTTATTTATATATTTTTATACAAAAGTTTTGTATTTTTTCATTAAAGTAACAATTGCCTTTTGTCATATGTATCGAGAAGCAAATATCGTGGCTCATATCCCAACTTGCTCAGTTTGGAGCGGGTGTGACTTGTGGGTCTCTCTGGACTTGGAATAAGGATTAATAAAGATCTTTATCCAAAATCTAATCTGTAGATTTTTCAGTCCACTATGGGCCCGTTTGGTTTGTCTGATGGGATAGATAAGATTGATTGGATATGGTAGGATTACACTGTTCATGGATTAATAATCTTGTGTTTGGATTGTTTGATTACAAATTAAATTATTCAGGATAATTTATCAATACTATGTTTGGATTGAATGATTGAGATTAAAATGTACCAATATACCAAAATTGCCCTCCACATTATTATTTTTATGAAATTTTAAATTTCTAATTATAAAAATGGTAAATATTTATTAATGATTTGAAAAAAATTATAATCTTTCACAAAAAAAATATAATTAAATTTGTAATTCTTAATATTGAAAATAACTTAATGGTGTACACACACTGACATACAAATATTAAATATTCCAAGTTCTAGAGAAAAAATAACAATAAAAAAATAAACCAAATAAATATTTATTATCTTTCCCAGCATTTTTTTATTTTTGATGCGTAGACAAACAAAAAGATCTAATAAAGAAAAGAAAGAAAGTGAAATATTATTTCATGTGACCGTTTCAGCATGTTTTATTATTTGATTATATGAATCAAAAACCAAAATGTCTTCTAAAATTATGTCGAAGTTTCATATTTATAAGCAGCAAGACAATTAAATAAAGATACTATTTATAAATAGAGATGTTTAATACTAATTTTACATTCCATACTATGACAATGGCTGCATATATAGTCGATGCAAAATCATCAAAATCAGGAGTAGCAAGTGTTTAATACATATTCTCCTATTTGATACCTACATAAGCCCATAAGCAAAAAACATAATAACAACCTAAACAGAAGTTTCACAAATACACAAGTTCATAACATAATAACAAGCTAAATAGTTCAAGTCCCTAGCTAGATTTTTCCACTGAGGGTCATTCTAACCATCACAACCTTTTTTCTCATCTGGAAGTGAAAAGAAAAGGTCAAGGTCCTTTGTGTTATTGCACAAGGACTTCGCTACATAAATTTATTCTTCATTAGTTAGATGGTTCATGTTACCTAGAGCTTCATACACTTTTTTCCTGGACAAAGATGCATCATGCTCAATATAATAAGATAATTTATACAATTGACTATAATTATCTTTCAATTTTCACAAGGGTTCATATTTTTTAGCAAAGTTTCAGTAGATCGAATTTAGTAAAAAGCAAGACTAATAATGTAATAAGAACCAAGAAACAAAAAACACCAGCAAAAGATAAGCACAGTCGATTTATTTGTGTCATTTACTAGATCTGGATTTGCAATCAACTACCGTCATTGTCAAAATCAAGTCATCATCAATACTTTTTTCCTCCTTAAACTTATCTCTCTTTCCTCAACATAATACTTCAATGAATCGTATATGTTGCCAACAAAATAAATATAGAAATAAATGAAACAAAAAATGTTTAAGAAAATTCTAATGGCTATAGCATAATTCCTTACATCATTTACCACAAAAGCCTAATATATAGTGACTATAACATAATTAATTGCTGCAACAAAATTGATGTACAATGGCACAAAATATTATTAGATATTAGATACAAGCCATCTACTTCCCATTCATCACCAAAACTCCAATTAAATTGAAGCAATCAAGTTTTACACTAATCAACAAAAATCAGCCCCAAATAAGAAAAAATCGTCATCTTGAATCCCTAATTTTGATTATGTACCCAATTTTAAATCCTAAGAAACAATCCTTGAATAACAACAACGAGGATGATAGGAATAGAACAATTCATACCTGGTGGGTGGTGAAACGTCGACGACGACGATGGCTGCGATGGCACAAAATATTATTAGATATTAGATACAAACCATCTACTTCCCATTCATCACCAAAACTCCAATTAAATTAAAGCAATCAAGTTTTACACTAATCAACAAAAATCAGCCCCAAATAAGAAAAAATCGTCATCTTGAATCCCTAATTTTGATTATGTACCCTAATTTTAAATCCTAAGAAACAATCCTTGAATAACAACAACGAGGATGATAGGAATAGAACAATTCATACCTGGTGGGTGGTGAAACGTCGACGACGACGATGGCTGCGATGGCACAAAATATTATTAGATATTAGATACAAACCATCTACTTCCCATTCATCACCAAAACTCCAATTAAATTAAAGCAATCAAGTTTTACACTAATCAACAAAAATCAGCCCCAAATAAGAAAAAATCGTCATCTTGAATCCCTAATTTTGATTATGTACCCTAATTTTAAATCCTAAGAAACAATCCTTGAATAACAACAACGAGGATGATAGGAATAGAACAATTCATACCTGGTGGGTGGTGAAACGTCGACGACGACGATGGCTGCGATGGCACAAAATATTATTAGATATTAGATACAAACCATCTACTTCCCATTCATCACCAAAACTCCAATTAAATTGAAGCAATCAAGTTTTACACTAATCAACAAAAATCAGCCCCAAATAAGAAAAAATCGTCATCTTGAATCCCTAATTTTGATTATGTACCCTAATTTTAAATCCTAAGAAACAATCCTTGAATAACAACAACGAGAGGATGATAGGAATAGAACAATTCATACCTGGTGGGTGGTGAAACGTCGACGACGACGATGGCTGCGATGGCACAAAATATTATTAGATATTAGATACAAACCATCTACTTCCCATTCATCACCAAAACTCCAATTAAATTAAAGCAATCAAGTTTTACACTAATCAACAAAAATCAGCCCCAAATAAGAAAAAATCGTCATCTTGAATCCCTAATTTTGATTATGTACCCTAATTTTAAATCCTAAGAAACAATCCTTGAATAACAACAACGAGGATGATAGGAATAGAACAATTCATACCTGGTGGGTGGTGAAACGTCGACGACGACGATGGCTGCGATGGCACAAAATATTATTAGATATTAGATACAAACCATCTACTTCCCATTCATCACCAAAACTCCAATTAAATTGAAGCAATCAAGTTTTACACTAATCAACAAAAATCAGCCCCAAATAAGAAAAAATCGTCATCTTGAATCCCTAATTTTGATTATGTACCCTAATTTTAAATCCTAAGAAACAATCCTTGAATAACAACAACGAGGATGATAGGAATAGAACAATTCATACCTGGTGGGTGGTGAAACGTCGACGACGATGGCTGCGATGGCAGAGACACCGTCGCTTGGTTGGTGGTAGTCGGCGATGATGGTTGTGATATCAGTTTTTACAAGTCGTAGTGTGATTCCAGTGGTAGGGTTTTTTTCTATGTCTTATACATGGCTCATTCGAAAATAGAGTGAAGTGAGGATAGGGAAGACAGAAAAAAATGAAAGTGAGAGCACTTTATCATTTAACATCATGGTTAATCTGAGGAGATGGATGGATTATCAATTAGACCACCGGGCTGAAAATCATTCCCGGGCCCAAATCCACTAAACCAAACGTTTGATTGGGCCATATAAGTCTATCAATCCAGACTTATCCATCAAACCAAACAACACCTATATATATTATGTATATATTTATATACTTATCAGTTTGTTTTATTTTTAGAATTTATAATTATGTATATATATATATATAACATTTTTTATAGTATTATTAAATGGCCCCCGAGTAAAATTAATTTATGTGTCCATCACTGTATATACAATCATAAAAAAATGAGCAGATATATAAAATATGAAATTTGATAGTGATAGTGGGACCATGAATAGTTACTTTTGAGATAGTATTGCTGGGGATGAATATGTTTAGAAGAAATAGGTATTTAACTTACTGAAAATGGGGGAGATGCTCTAAAGAAACAAGTTCCCGCTTCAATAAATTACTAAAATGTTGAACCTCTCCAATCCAACCTGTGAACTAAAACAACACATCAATTTCAGAGATCAATTCGATTTTTTCAGATAACTTTCGCGGATTATTCAACTTATTTCAGCATCCAGTTACTAAATACTAATTCCTATTGTGAAATGAAAAGGATAACACAAATATTTATTTATTTATTTGAGATGAAAGGATCAGAAAAATTAAAACAAGGTCACAGGCACAAAGAAGTAAACAAAATTAAAAATCCAACTTCTGATATCAAGAAGAAGAAGAGATAAAAAAAAACAGAGAGCATGGGTAAGGAAATACCAAATCTGGATCAACTGCAGCTCCTAAGGTGCCCAAAACATTTCCTTCCTGCATCAATTAATTTCCAAATACGAAGCGTTAGTTTTTTTCCCCCTTCTGAAATCTAATTACAAAATTTACATTATAAAACTTAAATATAGAATAATAAACCCTAATTAATATTATTAAATGTATAGAAATTGAAAAACTAAACTAAGAAAAATATAAAAAAATTGTATAAGATGCCAAAACGGCGTGGTTTTGAACCACAGCATGCCCTACCGTGTTTTCCACCCAGAAGACGATCTGAACACACGGGGAGAGAGAGAGAGAGAGAGAGAGAGAGAGAGAGAGAGGGCTAAGTATTATGATTGAAGGATGGAGTGGGTGGGGAATGTTAGATAAACTCCGTGTGTGTGTGTGAGTGAGAGAGAGAGAGAGCTTCGCGGAAGCCACCGAGATCGCAGCAACCCAGAAATTTCAGAGAGAGAGAGAGCCCTTCGCGGAAGCCACCGAGATCGCAGCAACCCAGAAATTTCAGAGAGTGAGAGAGAGCGCTTCGCGGAAGCCACCGAGATCGCAGCAACCCAGAAATTTCAGAGAGAGAGAGAGCGCTTCGCGGAAGCCACCGAGATCACAGCAACCCAGAAATTTCAGAGAGAGAGAGAGAGAGCGCTTCGCGGAAGCCACCGAGATCGCAGCAACCCAGAAATTTCGTAACTGAGCAGAAAGTTAGAAAGGTCTCGATGATCCAATTTAAAAATTCCTTAAAAAGCATTGAGTCGAACTCTTTTATAGACATCTGATGCTACATTTTGATTCATATGTATAAATATACGAGGAACTACATTTTGATTCATACGTACATTTATGCATATAAATCAAAATGTAGCATCAGCTGTTAAGAGAGTAAATTGGAGAGGGAAAGAGAAATAAGTGGACAACCAACGGACCACCCGAGCAAGTCAATCGAGCAAGTTCATGCGCCGGTTTGTTATGATCACGTTCCGTTGAACTCTTTTGTATAGTTATAGATAGGGAAAAGTAAAAAATATTGTTCCAAGTGGCTAAACAACATTTGTTGCATTAGTGCCCAAAACCTTCAATTACAAATTATGTCAATGAAATAAATAAAACATATTTTGAATCAACACAAGTGATGAGTTAAAGTTATCCTATTTTGTCTTAGAGACGTGTTCTCGTGTAATATTATTTTTTGAGTCAAAATTCGACAGACTAATTAAAATTTAGATTAAAATACTAATAAAATTATAAATATGTTTGAAACTTTGAATCCGAATTTTATCTTCCAGCATTGATTTTGCACAAAATTTATTTATGTGTTCTTATTAAGCCTTGGATATCGAACACTTAATGAGTAAGATACCATAATGATTGTTACTTTAGAAAATGTGAAAAAAACAAACGCGTTAACTCAATGCAACACGTCGCAAAGACGAGGGAAGAGACACAAATTAAGATTAAATATTTCCCAACCGTACGTTACGGGGAGGTAGTTATGTGAATGGGCAAGTCTCCTCTGATGTACATCAAACGGTCAACGCGTGTTGACATGTTCAATGTTTTGATCAAAAAAATCCGTCAAAATTAGTATCATTCATAATAATATAAAAAGTATCATTTCAAAGGTCCAAAAGTATCATTTGTATCAATAAAAAGTATTGGCCAGAAAAAAAAATAAAGAAAAAAACTATTAATATCAGTATCAATCGAAACACTAAAAAATATCATTCAAAATTAAAAAAAGTATCAGTTGTATCCCTAAAAAGTATCACCCGTTTTCACAATTTTTTTGGTCAACGCTTTGACCGAATCAATGCGCGTTGATCAGATCAACGCGTCGACCGTCTGATGTACTTCTTATGTACAGGAGTATTTGCGTATGTGAATTATCTCACGAAATCTAATTTGAGAAAGTAATATAATTCCTTATTTTAACATTATTGTATTTGATTCACTTTTTATGTAATATGGAAAGGAATCAGATTCCTCAAAATAAGAAAAATTATGCAATTTTCTTGAAATGTGAATACCTATTTCAAACAGGTATTCTTATTACTTGTTTCTGAGAATCTGGTGTTAAATGGTTTCATTGTTCGATTTCTTCATTTATTACTTTTTTTTATAAATTATTATTAAGTCTGGATTCATATTTTTTTAACTCAAAAATAAAAATTGATTTTTTTTTAAATTGAAAAAATAAGATTTATTATTATCTTTTTTATTAATACTAAGTTTGGAGTAAAACATTTCAATAAAACAAATAGAAAATTTATAAATGAAAAAATAATTTCAAAAAATGTGATATTTTTTTATTGACGAAATTCCAACCAAAATTGGACTATTCTATCAATCATTTTTTGTCATTTCTATCAAAATTCCAATAATATCATTTTTAAGGTAATGTTGCGGATTAAACGACGACCATGTCATTGTCAATATAGATAATTTTAACTTCCAATTCAATAAAAAAATATTTATATAGATAATTTTGATTTCCAATTCTATAAAAAAATATTTGGAACAACAATCCAATATTTGTCTTAATTGATTATTTTCTAGTCATATTATTTTATTTAAATTGAAATAATATGTTACATTCAGTATATATAGTATTGTTGCAAATTGAAGAAATATACATAATATTATTCATAAAATTAAAAATTAAAAATTATTGGTAGTATAAAATAAGATATACATATATATATGTAGATTTTATATATTTAATTCTCTATTCTTCTTTAAATTTTATCCAATAATAAAATGAGAATCCTGACAATTTTCTTGTTATGTCCAAACACAGAATAAAGATTATGTTAGTAATCATTTTTCCTCAAAATCACATTCTCAAAAGCTTTACTTTTCTATCAACCATGAACCCATAATGTAAATGATTATACATATGATGAGACATTTAGTTCGCTCAAAAAAAAATGATGAGACATTTAGTTAATTATTCCTCCCGTTTGGTTTTGTTTATTGTTTTAGGTTTTTTCTTTTTTTGTCAAAATGTTTGTTGTTTTATATATTTTGACACCCTTTTTCTCAAATTTAACCTTGTAAATATATGGAGAGATAATTTTTTTTCAACTTTTTAGAAAAATATAAGTGAATGAGATTTTATGTAATACCTAATTTCTACAAAGAAAATAAATTAAAACATGCATTTTCTCTTACGAATCATTAATGTAATTAATATGGTGCATTAGTGTAGTAAAATGTGAAATTCTATATTGTATCATTTATTTAAAAAGTAATAATTTAGCCATACTTTTGTTAACACAGAGTAAAATTGTGACCAAATAAAAATTTTGTTCGACAACTACTGTATACTTTAATTTATGTACTTCATTTCTTCAATTTTAATTTTTAATTACCCTTTATACTTTAAATATGCACCGTAAGTTTTTTGTTATTTTATGTGATTTTAAATCTTTCACACACACACACATGTGGAAATATATAAAACTAGCCGGTCAAACTTTAAAAAAATTTAATTTAGCCACTAACTTTTAAATATATTTAATTTAGTCACTAACTTTTTTCGTCCAAAGTGGCTAAAATAAGTATGTTTTAAAGTTCAAGTGGCTAAAATAGTTTTTGTCCCTCTCTCTCTATATATATATGTTCAATGTCTATCTTTTCGTTAATGTTTTTAGGTTCCATGTGAATTTTTATAACCCATCAATGAAATTTAATATGAAATTCTATAATCCATCCGTCCCGATTATATAATCCATTTTCTACTTGCAGGTAGATTAAAAATATTTATGAAAACAAAAAATAAAAACTAAACTTCCAACTTTAACCTTATTTAATGAAATTAATAAAACTTAAATTTTAGCTCAACTTTAATGTATTAATTTTTTGAAACAAAGAAAATATACAATTAATGAAATGCAAATATAATGAATATTAATAGAAGTGATCAAATTCAAATACATGCAAATTAATTAAGTTGGTCAATTTTAATTAGTGACAATATGGCAAAGTAGCCACTTAGAAAAAAAAAACATTTTTTAGCCACTTTTTTTAAAATATTATTATTTTGTCTATCTTTACCGAAATACCCTTGCGCGCGCAAGTGTCCCCTCTTCATCTGCCGCCCTTTGTATGTTCACACAGACATTCTGTCGAACACTTGGTGTGCACGCCCGCCCAGACCCCCAGCGCGCGCCCATCGCCCCCGCCCAGCCCGCCCAGTGCACGTGCGCGTGCTCTCCCGTCCCTGCCTTTGTATCTTTGCTTCTTTTTCCTTTGTATTTTCACTTTCTTTTTCCTCTGCATCTGCTGCCCCTTTGTATGTTCACACAGACATTTTATCGAACACTTTGCGTGCACGCCCGCCCAGACCCCAGCGCGCGCCCAACCTCCCCGCCCAGCGCGCGTGCGCGCGCTCTCCCGGCCCCGCCTTTGTATCTTTGCTTCGTTTTCCTGTGTATCTTCGCTTTCTTTTTTCTCTGCTTCTGCTGCCCTTTGTATGTTGACACGGGCATTTTTACGAATACCTTGCATGCATACCCACATAGCCCGCCCAGCTTGCCCAGCGCACGCGCACCTGCGCGCTAAGTCCCGTGCGCGAGCAAGTGCGGGGCGGCCGACGCGTGCGCGCACCTGTGCGCTGAGTCCGGCGCGTACATGTAGATGCGGGGGTATTTTTGTCCAAAGTGGCTAAAATAATAATGTTTAAACTTTAGTAGCTAAAAAAAGTTTTTTTTTTCTAAGTGACTAAAAAAAAAATTGCCCCTTTAATTTAATGTTTCTCATTTTTTGAAAAAATAACATTTAAGATTTATATTTTTCACAAACTTAAATGTTTATTTTTTTTAATTTCCAAAACCTAATAAGGGTATAATTGTAAATTCCTATTAAAAATAACACTACTTATAGTAATGAGACTATATAATCGGTACACCTCAAAATAGAAATGTGAACTATATAATCGGGATGGAGGGAGTATTTAATATCAATAAGTTGCTATAAATATTGGTTTGTCTTTTCCAGAAAACAAAAACATTGTGTTTTTAAATGTTTTCCATAATTATTATAATAACATAAGGGTCAACTTTTTTTTTAGCCACTTAGAACTTTAAAAAATTTATTTTAACCACCTATTTTTAAACACATAAATTTTAGCCACTTTGGACTAAAATATCATTCCCCATTTTTTAAAGGGAAAAGGGTTAAATACACCATCAATGTTTCTACTTAGGATCAAATAAATCACTAAAGTATTTTTAAGTACAAATAAACCATTAAAGTTATAATTTACTAACATCTATGCCCTCTCCCTGCTATTGCCACTCCAAAATTACTTTGGCCCAATTTTTTTTTCTTTTCATTATAATTTTTAAAAAATTAACAAAAACAACTAATTTAGTATAATTTATCATCTTATTTAATTAAACTTACGTTTTATCCCATTTCTCTCTATTTAATTTTCTAAAAATATTAAAAGCATTATTATTATTATTATTATTATTTATTAATTAATATTTTTCCAACAATATATATACCCTTAGTTTAAAAAAATAAAAAAAGAAGAAGAAAAATCTACCATTCTTCCCCAGCTAACGTCGCCAACCCCCCCCCCCCCCCAAATAAATTAAAATGACATCGGCGCAACACTAACATTTTTAACCAATGGTAATTTTTCGAAAAAATATTTAAATTAATTAACAAATAATAAAAATAATAATATTTTTGAAAAAATTTATAAAAAAAAATATAGATAAATGGGATAAATCATAAGTTAAAAAAAGGTGATAAAATTATAATTAGTTGTTCTTGTTGATGCTTCAAAAATTAGAATAAATTTTGGCACAAATTTATTTTGGAGTGGCAATACTTGAGAGGGGCATAAATGTTAGTAATTACTACCTCCGTTTCATAATGTTTGTTGTTTTGTTTTTTTTATCTGGAATTAAGAATTAATTTTGTGGACAAATATACCCATCCCTTATATATGTCATAAAATCTAATTCATCTATATTTTCCTAAAAAATAACAATATTTTCTCTCTCCATATATTTTTCTCTCTTCATATATTATAGGTAAGTTAGAATCAAAAAAATCTTGTAGGATTTGAGAGGGTTAAAACTGGGAGAGAGAATGTCAAATTATATAAAACAACAAACATTTTGAAACTAAAAAAAAAAAACCTTAAACAACAAACATTATGAAACGGAGGTAGTATAACATTAACGATTTATTTGTACCTAAAAATACTTTAGGGACCTATTTGATCCTAAGTGTAAACATTAAGGGTTTATTTGACTCATTTCCCTTTTTTAAATAATTAATAAAAAAAAAAAGACGCCCGCGCGCGTCGGTAGCCCCGCCGCACCTTCCCTCGCGCATATAATATTATTTTTCTTTTTTTTTTGTCAAATTATTTAAATGAAATGTATTATGATAAAATTGGACAAAATAATAATATTTTTAAAAAAATAGCTAAATTTGTATTTTTTTTTTATTTTTTTTAACCGGCTACTTTCCCGTATTGTTACATGACGTGATTAATATGCATGCTTAATAACGAAAGAGTTAACTGATAATTTCATCGAAGACTATATAGCCATTGACCAATATATATATATATATATATATATATATATATATTAGCCATTGACCAATATTGTCTTTCTCTGTCTATAATAATACTCTTTTCCTCCACTAATTATACTCTCTCTCTCAAAAAAATTGAAGAATATATTCTCTCTCTACACCTCTCATAAAGAAAAACCAAAATAACTCTCCACTCTCATCACACACACATACATATCATGGTATTGGAGAAGGGAAAGAGGCTCTTGTTTACGGTGGCGGAGCCTGAGAATGTGGCGGTGGTCCTCGAAATCGAGGGGTGGTCGGAAGTTAAGCCGGAAAGCGTAGTCGACGTGACGATACCGGAAGGCGTATCGGAGAGCGATCGGAGGGATATTCTCATGAAGCTGGAGCACCACGATCACGTGTTCGTGAGAGGAGTCAACAAGCCGGAGAAGGCGGCGCCGCCGAAGCCTGCAGGGTGGAGCACCGCCGCCTTGATAGGCTGCGGACTGTGCTGTTTGATTGTGGGTTGCAGTATCCAGAGCTGGTGCATTCAATTGCCGGCGATGGATCTGTCGTCGTTCGCCCTCATCGTTTGCGCGGTTGCTGTGATTCTCTTCTTGAACCCTAAAAAATTATGCGAGAGGGTGGTGGAGATCGCCGCCGCGGAGGCGACGGTGTTGTTCATTACTGGGAAACTCAAAGATACGATGCTCAATTTTCACTGCTTCGCCGAGATGGTCGTCGATTACGGAAAATCGTGGGCCGCCGGCGACGCGGCTCATGACAACGGGCCACCTCCAACATGATTTTTTTTCCTTAACACGAGGATGAATTCAACCTCATGCACTACTAGCCTGCTATGTTACATTCTAGAGAAAATATTGATTTTGATCCGAAATTGAGTATTCTAATTTTGGTCCCGACACAATCATTTTTGGTCCCAAACAGAGTTAGTATCGATTTTAGTTCTTTTTTTGCCTTAAAATCATGGGACTAAAAATGATATTCTTAAACCTATGGGACTAAAATTGAGCGATTTTTTTGAAAAAGAACCAAAAATGATAGTGTCGGGACCAAAATCGGAATACCCGATGTTCTATGGGATCAAAATCGAAATTAACTCTTACATTCTATGTTGAGTTTTTCTTGTATTTTATTTTTCTTCGCGGAGTTTTTTTAGAACTATTTAACAAAAAATGTATCGACCTGTGAATATGTATAATTCGATATCGGATCTTGTAATTAAGTTATTTTTTTATCAAATCTATCGTACGGTCAATTATTCGTTATCCTATAGTCTATGTGGATCACTGAAAAATCTTATGTGGATTTTTGTAATGCCACGTCAAAAAAATAAAAGTTAGAACTTAAGTTTTCGTGTGCATTTTTAATCATTTTCTCCTCGATTGTTAGGGCAATATTTCATATTGACAATCTATAAGAAAATTGAACAAAAAATAATCATGATCGATTGAAAATTAAATAAAAAACATTTCCTTTTTTTTTAATTTGTGATTTGACACAATCTTTTTCCCGTAACATTGATAATCACTCCAATTTGAAAATATAACAAGAACACGTTAAAATTGATGATAAAATGAAAATATACAATGAATTTGATAACATGAACTAAAATCATTAATAAATATGTTGAAATATTCGATATCGTAATACACCAAAATGATTTTTGTTCGATTGAAATAAAAATTTGATCGTAACTTTAATCATAATCTCGACTTCAGAAATATTATGATCGCAACTTAAAAAATATAAGCTTAAAATATAGTGATTCATGTTTCAAAAATATAAATTTTATTTTTTTATTATTTGGGACTGATGTGCAATTAAAAAAATCCACATTAGATTTTCGACGGGCCACATAAGCTATATGTTATTGGATAGTTGATTATGTGATCTATTTGATAAAAATTTGCAAGATCAAGTATCAAAGTGTAAACATTCAAAAGTCGAAACATTTTTATTAAAAAGTTAAAAGGTTGAATATCAAAATTCAATGACCTGAAAAAATTAAATGAGCCAAATGAGCCGGACCACCCAAAAAAAGTAGACCCGATATGATTCAAGGTCGACCCGAACCGGTCTAATTTTCCATTGGCCAAATGGGCCCGGTCGGCACGAATCGCCACTCCTATTCACACCTGATCGTTCATTAATTGAAGATGCACCTATGGTCGACTTTTAGACTTATAATTTGGTGGTATTGTTTGAATAGAAGTTGAGCAATACACTTTTATGCATTATTTTATTTTGATTAATATAAATGAAGTTAAATGATAACACTTCTGGTCACGTAAAACTAGAGTTAAGCACATTTTTTTATTTTTTATCGTATATTTTTACTTATGATGTATCACGAGATCATGTACAATTTTACACTCAATTTTTTTTAAGTGTTTGGTCACAAAAATACTAACTGTGCTAGACTATTACGTTGAACAACTAATTAACAATTATAGCTAATATCTACTCTCTCATAAAAGCGCACGAAAAAAATACATCAATAAACGTATGAGCTACATCTTGTGTCATGTCTCTTCATATTGCATGTAGAAGTATTCTTATTAGCCTTGAAAATCCGAAAAACAAAATCCTAGACAAGCTTTCCTTGTGGATCATCTCGTCCTAATTGACATAGATCTCCCTTATTTGAATAGTGATCTTCCATGCATATTCAGCTGATGATGAATATCTAGCACAATATCTTCAAGGTGGAGGCAACAAGACTTTCATTCTTGATCAAAATCGCCCATTGAAGCAAATCAACCCATAAGAGGAAACTGCCCAAAATTTTTGAGATGGAACACTGTGTGGAACACTTCTGGGAATTCTTTGTCATTTTCTTCCCGCAACTCAGTTCTATGTTCCTTTTTTCAGTATAACGGATTATCACTCGTGTATCGGACAATTCCAAGGACAAACATATCGCCATAAATATATGCCAACAGGTGTGTGCATGAAAATGGCAGTAACAAACTTTCTAATTTTTTTTGGCTCAAATGATATGGTTCGATGTTTTCGGTCCCAAAATTAACTGAATACTCAACGATCGTTAAATATTGGAGTAAAAAAAATGTCGAAACATTCAACTTGGGACTACAAGTGTTTTGATTTTATTAATTAATCAGTGTAAATATAGAAAAATAGCCACTCTCACTTAGTAAATTATGTAAGTAGTCATTTAAAAAAAAATAACGCTATTAACTTTTTCGGGTTAAAATGTACAATATCACCCTTAGTTACTATTCGCAATATTGTTTTACCATGAATAATTTTTTAAAAATGTAATGCTGCATGAGGTCACGAATATGCTGCACGAGACACGAACAATCCAATTCGTGTACTCGCGCATGAGTTTAACAATGATAATAAGGGTTTATTAATTCAAATTAGAATTTATATTTAATTCAAAAAATATTTGTCGAGCACATGGGCCCACGTGTCAGTGACGTATGATCGCATTGCGCGAGTCATAGAATAAAAAAAGAATGAAATTCACTAATTCCATTTTAATATGTATATTTATTTTGAAAAAATTAATTAACGAGCGCAACGCACTACGCGAATCGCAAAATAAAAAAAATAATTTACTTTAATTTTAAGATTCACTACTTTCATTATATTATATATATATATTAAAAAAAGTTCAGAAAATAAAATAGATAAATAAATGACGACACGAACTCAATGGATTGGGCCTATCCAAAGTTAGTTTTGCTATTGTAGGCCCATCTTAGGCCCGTTTAGCGCCTACGCTTTGATTACTCAATTTTTTCTGCCCCAATTCATTTAGGGTTAGGTTTCAATTCGAAACGCTTCACTAATTCGAATCTCTCTACTTCTCCTTAAATTCGACGGAATTTAATCTGCACTCATCCCAGTGAGAGAAGTTCAACAATGGGGAAGAGATTGAAGTTGAAAGCGGCGAAATCGGAGGAATATTCGTCGTCGGAAGAAGACAAAAGAAAGCGGAAATCTCCAATTGATGACGACGACGACGACGAGGCCAATGAAGATCTCAGCTTAAAACTCGTTCAGAAATCCATGCAGCGAGCCGCTAAGAGTGATCCCCGGGATGACGTGTTTCTGGAAATAGTTACAAATTTGAAGGAAGAGAGGAGTAAGAAAGAGAAGAAGAAAAGGCGAAAGAACAAGGAAGTTGAGGTTCCTGGAGTTGCCGTAAGCATTCAAGTCTAAATTGATTTATTTGAAAATTGTTAGTGGATGGTTATTGAAGCTGTATTTGGTTACTAATTCAATTAATTCGTGCCATGTTTCAGGAAACAAAAGAGATAGATTCTGGTTTTAAAGATTTCTGCGGCGAATTGTTTCTGGTAATACGATCAGTTAACTTGACGCCATTTTGCTTTGCCAGTAGAGACTTTATATGTTGATTATGATTTATGTTTCTATTCATAAAATGGGGGTTAGTGGAACTGTTGGAGATCTGCTCTCTGATTTGATTGGTTTGTTTTCTCGGTTTAGATTTAATTAACTACCTTAAAGTGGTAGAATATATGCTTTGTCAAAAGGGTGATGATAAATGCCTGAATCTGAGCTTTTCTTCCTCGAACTTCCTTAGGTGGATGATGCCAAGGAGAAAGAAAAGCCGGAGCCTGATAATGCGGCTGCTATTGTTAGTGAAGCTGTTGAAACCGATCCAGCTGAAGTGCCAGATAATGCTGTCCTGAGGAAGCTTCTTGTGAGTTTACACGTAAATTGTGCACAAGCATCGTTTTTGGGATACCGGACTAGTTGTTTATGATTTTTTGTGATCTCAGCGGGGGCCTAGGTACTTTGATCCTCCTGATAACAGTTGGGGTGCATGCTATAACTGTGGTGAAGAGGGCCATACATCAGTCAACTGTACTTCAGCTAGGCGAAAGAAACCTTGCTTTGTTTGTGGGAGTTTTGAACATAATGCAAAACAATGTTCTAAGGTATATGCTCAACAAGATTGCTCCACAATTTTTTACTATTCCTACTTCCCTTGATGATTAAGATTTTCTAGCTCTGACGTTTTCTTAACCCTCAAGTAGTAGCATTATTTCATTAAGTTTGTCGGAACTGTTTTGTTTTTATCTGGTTCTTCCCTACACGTTAATCCAGTCTTAACAATCTTGCTTTATTGTCTGGAATTTTCAAGTGAGAAACTGTGGGTATGGATCTGATAATAAGTGCATGTTGTTTATTTCCCATTTGATGCACATAACTTCACTCCCATCTTGTTCTTGTACATTTGATATGACATTGTATTCATACTGAAACATCATCTCTGTTTGAAGATATATATAGTGAAGATAACTGTGGACTGAGACACTTCTACAAATTTAATTTCCAAGATAGCACTTTCCATGTTTTTTGTTATTTTCCTACAGCATGAAGTCATCTTTCTTCATATTAGTATTATATATCTGTTGAAACAATTTTAAATGGTATCTAGCGGTGTACATGGTGGAAGATGAAAAATCTTTGTAATGATTTAGGGGTGTAAATGATTTTCTTAATACGCTTATGGAAGATGAAAAATCTTTGTAATGATTTAGGGGTTAGATGATTTTCTTAATACGCTTATGGAAGATGAAAAATCTTTGTGATGATTTAGGGGTGTAAATGATTTTCTTAATATGCCTATAGCAGTTCTTGTAAACTAATTGATTAAGAATTTAGAGGAAATCTAAAATAGGCCGATTTAGATTTTTTTTGTTAATGATTTTGTGCAAATTATTGCGCCTTAAATATATCATGTCTTTGGAAGGCAAATGCTTGATTTAGATTTTTATTCCTTCTTTAATTGCACAGGGACGGGATTGCTTTATCTGCAAGCAACAGGGTCACCGTGCTAAAGATTGTCCAGAGAAATACAAGACATCAAAGATATGTCTAAAATGTGGAGATTTAGGGCATGAAATGTTCATGTGCAGGAATGATTATTGCCCAGATGATTTGAAGGTCCTATTTTTTTGGAGATAATTTTGCAGCTTTTTTTTTTCTTTTCTTTTTTGTCTTGCACAGATCTGACGATGCATGTGTTCTGCAGGAAATACAATGTTATATTTGTGGAACATATGGCCATCTTTGTTGTAAAGGTTATACGGATCCTGGGCCCAGAGAGGTTTCTTGTTATAGATGTGGTCACTCTGGCCATACTGGTTTGGTGAGTTTGCTATATACATCCCAACGCATTCTATGGTCAATTTACTAGTGGCTTCAATTTTCTTTTGCAGTAGAAGCTTTTATTGTCTGACCCATGAACTGGAAATAATTGGCTTTTGCTTAAGAATGGATGAGCTGCTTTTGTTTCTGTTGGATCTCTTTTGTGTAGCCAATTACTGAACATTCTTGACTCCATTCACTGTTGCCAGTTTATGATGTGACCTGGAGAGTGAAAATTTATTTCTAGTGCTTAGCCTTTCACTTGTTCTTGATTCCTGAAGTGGTGCTAATACTCATAGGATGTGCATACACACTATACACGATTTCTGATTTCAGCTTCAGTGAATTCTATATCTGAAGTAATTTCTGATTTGTTCAGGCTTGCTCAGGGTCCCGTTGGGATACAACAAATGATATGGTACATACTACTGCTACTGCTACTGCTAGTTCATGCTACAAGTGCGGTATAGTAGGACATTTTGCACGTGAATGCACCAGTTCAATGAAGGTGTGCCACTGGCTTTCCTTCACACTTTCCTACAATCTTGACACTTCAGCGTAATTTTTGAAAATTAGAATTCGTTGAAATCTGTGACCTTCTATTCTCTCTTTGCTTAAATGACCCAAGTTTCTGGGTTTTTTTTGTACCAGGCTAGTAAGAGAAATCGTGAACCATCAACACCAAAGCACAAATCTCCAAAGAAGAAGAGGGATCAATTGGAGAGCAGGTCTGCACCGCATGATATTGGAAAGACACGGAAAAAGAAGAAACATCAGAGCATTGAATTTAGTTCGCCTGCAAAAGCGAAGCATAGAGGTGGTTGGATCACCGAAGACCCCGAAGACTATTATACTAGTAAAAGCAAGGACAATTACTGGAGATCACCAGCAACCCCAAGAGACAGAAAAGCAAGGAACCCCTATTCAAACGGTGGTGATTATGCATCGAGTTCATATTCTTCCAAAAATCCCAGAAAGATCAATTTTCACGATTCTCCATCCAACGGGTCAAATAGATACCATCAGCGTAGGTATTCAGCATCAAGATTTGGCAATAACAGTAATGGTGGCGTGGGAAGAAACAATGAATGGTGGTAAGAGTTTTATTTTTGAGGCCATATGTATACATGGCGCTATTTGGGCCGTTGCAGCAGCATCTTAAAACCTCGTGCTGCTGACGTTGGGGGCTCTCTTCGTCTCTTTGGATGAAATTATATATGGGAGTGCTGAAAGTGCAACATAGCCTTGGGGAGGAACAGTAAGGCTTGTTGAAATGCAGTATTACTCCTTTTTTTCAGTTACTTTTTGGCTATGGTAATTTGCATTTTGATGCCTTTTTGTATTTATTTTTTTCCAATTAATGTTTAATTGGAAACTGATTTTTTTTCTTTACAATATTGAAATTTCTCTAATGTGTTTATCCTTGTATTCTTTGATAATTAGGAGATGCACAAATGTTAATGGGCCTTTAATCTGTAATTGGAATCCCATATGTATGAATTTTTTTATGTTTCAAGATATATTTTATCTTCTGGATTTTTCGTATGTGTGTATATATTACACACGTCTTTATGGGGTTAATTGTCTCTAAAATCGCAATTTTTACACACTAAAATGCTTTAAACATCACTTTTTAATTTTCGCAATCTATAATATATAAAAACACACTTTTTGATCATTTTAAATTTACCGCCAATTTCTGGGTATTTTTGATATTTTACTTATGTTTAACTTTGAATTTGAACTCTCACCTACCCCACACTCCCACACTCCTCAACCAAAAATAGAGATTATGAAGGTCGAAACACACAACCACCGCCTCGAAAGACTGCGACAGTGTACCGCTGTGCCGACTTGGCTCACCTCTGCACCACCTGCGACGTCGGCATCCACGATCACGTTTGGGTGTGTGACTCATGCCGGCGGCATTCCTATGCAATGTCGACTCATGGCTCGCCCCGTCACCATGGCATCACGATTTACCCGATTCTCGGCTCCTTCTGCGGTCCCATAGCCACTAATCTCGGTCGCCTACTGTTTCTTGACTCGTAATGGCCATATATAATCACGATTAGGGGTGAACATTCGGTCTATTTAGGTCCAAAAATCATAAAATCGAATAGATCGAATTGGAAAATATTTAGGTCCGAACTGAACCAGTCATATTTTTTATTCCTTTTTTCTTTTTTTGAATTGCTTGATTAACTGAAAATAATAGCCTAAATAAATTCACAAATTTATAACTAACACAAGAATAAACCTTTATAACTAATATAAAAAATTAAACCAACAAATAACAATATAAACATACGAAGTATCCAACAAATAATAATTAAAAAATAATAAATTAATAATAACTAAAAAAGCTCAGTTTATTTGGTCTGTTGCTTGCTGGATCGGACCGGACCGATGACATAATTTTTATTGAAAAAGAATCAAATCGGACCGAAAAATAGAAAGTACCGGATCTAATGGATCAAAATTTCTACGGTTCGATTCGGAATTTTTCGATTTTTTGCTCACTCCTAATAACGATGTGGTAGACGGAGAGGGTGATGATGAAAAAATAATAAGACTTTGTACAATTGTGAAAATTAATCCAGCTATGTTTAATGGTTCCTCTAAAGGTCTGGTGCTTGGAAACGAGAAGCATACAAATGAAGTCATAATTTATTTATTTTTTATTGTAAATTATTTCTACCATAAAATTATTATGATTTCTTTAACTTTTGTCAATTAAATTTGATGATCACTTGTGCAGCCGCACATGTGCAAAACTAGTTGTAACATAAAATATATATATTTTTTTCATAAATTAAACATTTTTAATATTTTCGTGCAAATTAAAACTGACATGACGACAAATGTGCAACATACAATGTGGATTGTGATGACATGATTGTCTCTAAAATCACTGTTCTTTTACCCGTCTTTTGATTTTAAACAACACTTTTCAATTTTTACAATTTTGATGTAAAATTATTTTTTTTAGACACATCTAGTGCCAAAATAAAGTTGTTTGAAGACTGTAAAAAATGTCCAATGAATACATACAAAACTTACATCATTGTTTAAGCATATACTAAACTAGATGTGTCTTAACTCATAGAAAAATGAATTATCACCTCATTCAACATCCTATGCAATTTACAAAAAATAAAAAAATAAAAAATAAAAAAAAATCAAAATCAAAATCAAAATCAATTTACGTTAAAATTGTAAAAATTAAAAAATGATGTTTAATATTAAAAAGCGGGTAAAAGTGGTGATTTTAGAGGCAATCACGTCACTGTGATCCACCACATCACCTGCATATGTATCGCCACGTCCGTTTTAATTTTGGGCTAAAATATTGTAGATGTTTAATTTAAAAAAATGTTTTACATTATGTTAAGATTGTAAAAATAAAAAAATGGGGCTTAAAACCAAAAAGTGTCGAGTCCTTTTTTTTATATATATTTAAGAACTTAAAAATTATCATATCACTTTTGTAATTGACATGATTTATATAAGTATATCTCAACTGGTGTAAAGATCAATCATAATTAATCTTTGTTGTGTCAAGGTGAATCGTAAACTGTATTAAGGATTAAATAAAAATTTAATAACGTCTATATTTAGTCAATTGTAGTTAATACAATATCCATAAAAATATATGTGAAAAATCCAACCAACCAAGAACCAACTTTGCAAACATTATTATGCACATATATATACATGCACATATACACATTAATTAATCTCTCTCTCTCTCTCTCTCTCTCTCTCTCTCTCTCTCTCTCTCTCACACACACACACACACACACACACACACACACACACACACACAGTCTACCACTCTACATTTGCAAACTTCATTCAGGTAATAATATTTTACTCTTTAGTCCATAAACAAGAACCGTATCATGACACATTATTTATATTATTAATTATTTCTTGAATCCCATATCCATACATACATATATAATATATATATGTATATATATATATATATGATTTGATTCAAACGAGAACTACTCCTTGGTGTGTAAATGTGAAAATATGATTGTTTATTTTTAGTGTTTTTTCCCCGTATTTTGGTATTATTTTTTTGTTAATACTTTCCTTATTGTTGTTAATTGTTATAGCACCAAAATACAATAAGAAAAGAACAAAAATTATAATAAACAAATTTGTTTTCACGTTCACACGCGAAGTGCGGTCCCTATTATAATCATCCCTCATATATATGTATATATATTTTATTTATTGTGTTTATGATTAAAAAAAGTTACGGTACGTGCAGACAGATCGATCGTGGTAATTAATGGGGAAGGCATATTCGAGGGGGATGAATATGAAAATGATGATGATTTTGGTGGTGGTATTTGGAATATTCAGAGAATTAGAGGGAGAAAACATCAAATACAAAGACCCAAAAGAGGCATTGGATGTGAGAATTAAAGACTTGATAAAGAGAATGACTGTTGAAGAAAAAATTGGGCAGATGACTCAGATTGAGAGGCTCTTTGCCCCTCCAGATGTTATCAAAAAATATTTCATTGGTAATTTAATTCATCATTCTTTTTATTTATTTATAGCAAATCAAGTTATATATATATATATATATATATATAGAGAGAGAGAGAGAGAGAGGGGGGGGGGGGGAGAGAGACTTAAATAAAACTTTCATATTTTTAAGGTTCTTTTCTGAATTCTTGATTTATGTTATGAATGAGACCTCGTTAGATTGAATTTCTAGTATGATATTCTAATAGCATCTACTTATTAATTTGAAATTACTATTTAAAATGAATTTTAAATTCTTGTGTAAAAAGAACTATTTCCCCCCTCCATTTTAAGAGAGATTTCAAATTGAAGTTATGATAAAACTGATTGACAATCTTTTCTTTTTTATTCTATCTTTAGTACTTACTAGAATTAGAATAGGTAGGTGCCACTAAAATATTAGATAGTGAATTGAATGTTACAATCAATTTTAGTCTCATAAACACAAACCAATTTACATCAAATTCAATTTTGACTCCGCTTATCTCAAATGAAATCATCTATCCCACTTTTCTCTATTTTATTTAGTGTTTAATATTTATTTCTTGTTTTCTAGTTAATATAATTGATTATTATAGTTGATTATTCCAAAAATATGGTATATAATTTTTAAAATTTTTAATTTTTAGCAATAAATGTTGATTATGATTTGTAATACTATAATAAAATTTATTTTTGTTATAAATATTTTTAAAATATTAAATTTTATTATGGGACATGAAAAGTGGACTAGAGAATTTTATCCCCGTTTATTCATGTTTTAGACTTGGATCCAAATATGAATACTGTCTGACAATTTTTTATTTATTTGTTGATTGGATCTGGACATGAATACCATCTGATGGAGGGCTTTTTTTTTTTTTTTAATTTGGTTTCTTGGATCCAATATGAATACCGTCTGACGGTTTTTTTTATATTTGGTGACTTGGATCCAGATATGATTACTGCCTGACGGTTTTTTATTTATTTGTTGATTGGATATGAACATGAATAACGTCCCTTTGGTTTCTTGGATCCAATGTGAATACCGTCTGACGGTTTTTTTTATATTTGGTGATTTGGATCCGGATATGATTACTGTCTGACGGTTTTTTATTTATTTGTTGATTGGATCTGAACATGAATACCGTCCGATGGAGGATTTTTTTTTTTTTTTTTTTTAATTTGGTTTCTTGGATCCAATATGAATACTGTCTGACGTTTTTTTTTTGTTTTTTTTTTCACTTGATGTTGGTGCAGGGAGTGTGATAAGTGGAGCAGGGAGTCGCCCATCTCCGAAGGCTTCCGTCGAGGAATGGGTGAATATGGTGAACGGTTTTCAAAAGGCCGCTCTCTCGACTCGCCTCGGAATCCCTCTCTTCTACGGGGCCGACGCGCTTCACGGCAACAACAACGTCTACAACGCTACTATTTTCCCTCAAAATATCGGGCTCGGGGCGACCAGGCAAGTCTAATGTTAAATACCTAACAAAACCGAATAGACGTACAAGATCCTCTGTTCCAAAGTCGTATGCATCGTCCATTTGAACAGTGGGAGATAGAATACAATTTTGGAATAGAGAATCTCAACGTAATACCAAAAATCCTAACATGATTGGTGGTACAGAGATCCATCCCTCGTGAAAAGGATCGGAGCAGCCACAGCAATCGAAACCCGAGCCACAGCAATTCACTACGATTTCGCGCCAGGACTCGCTGTAAGCAAAATCGAATCATCGAACTCGAGCTCCGTTCGATAAATATTTCGTAGCAATAGCCTATAGTCATTCTGTTCATTTAAACTACAGGTTTGCAGAGATCCAAGATGGGGGCAATGCTACGAAAGCTACAGCGAAGATACTAAGATTGTCCGAGCAATGACAGAAATCGTACCTGGTTTGCAGGGCGACATTCCTCCCGGTTCCAAAAAGGGCGTCCCGTTTCTTGCCGGAAAGTACGAATCTTCATCTCTTTCGATCTCTCACTGCACGATGTCTGATCAATTCACTCACGATCATCCGTTTACCTTGTTAGGACAAAGGTGGCAGCCTGCGCGAAATACTATGTGGGCGATGGAGGCACGATCAATGGCACCGATAAAGGCAACACGGTGATCGACTCCCACGAATTGCTGAGCATCCACATGCCTCCGTATGAGGATTCAATTCGAAAGGGCGTCGCCTCAGTCATGGTGGGGTATTCAAGCTGGAATGGGAAGAAAATGCATGTTAATCATGATCTAGTTACAGGTTTCCTAAAAGAGAAGCTCAAATTCAAGGTAATAAGAGTTCAATGACACATACCATTCTCGTTTAACTCGACCACATACTAAGTGCGCGTAAATTACAGGGCTTCGTCATATCAGGTTGGGCGGGAGTCGCCAAGATTACAAACCCGCCCCACATAAACTATTCGTCTTCGGTTCAAGCCAGCATTCTTGCAGGAATAGACATTGTGAGTGTTGAGACACTTGCGTTTCTTAATGCAGAAAATATTACCAGTGGTATCCCTTCCTCTATCTAACATAGATGGTTGACTATTCTAGGTTATGCTGCCGGATATTTTTACAGATTTTGTCGATGATCTGACCTTCCAAGTGAAGAACGGTATCATCCCGATGAGCAGGATAGATGATGCCGTGAGGAGAGTACTAAGGGTCAAGTTCACTATGGGTCTCTTCGAGAACCCTTTCACCGATCTTAGCTTGGTAAACGAACTTGGCAGCCAGGTATTCCGTCTGATAACTCTAGTCGTAAACCTTCCTGCTTTTGTTTACTGTCCTGGGGATTCTTGTTCAACTAAAGCATACTCTTTCGAAAGGAACATAGGAAACTGGCTACGGAAGCAGTTAGAAGGTCGCTCGTGCTTCTGAAAAACGGTAAACGTGCTAATCAGCCATTGCTACCCCTCGAAAAGAAAGTCAAGAAAGTACTGGTTGCAGGAACTCATGCTGATAATCTTGGATATCAGTGTGGAGGCTTTACAGTGGACTGGCAGGGTGTCACAGGCAACGATCTCATACTCGGTATAGCTTTCATACCCCCGATGAGATTTAAACAAATTTTCGACAGATTAGACGGGTTTCGACTATTTCTAATGTGTGTAGCTTCTATCCTTACCAAGTGTCTAAAGAAGTATGTATAGTTGAGTTTCTCATCTATCTGTATCTGCAGGAACTTCGATCTTAAACGCTATCAAAAACACAGTAGACCCTTCTACTCAAGTTGTCCACATCGAAAACCCTAATGCGGACCTCGTCAAGTCACACGAATTCTCATATGCCATCGTTGTCGTGGGTGAGGCCGCGTATGCTGAGGAAGGCGGTGACAGCAAGAATCTAACTATAATAGAACCGGGTCCGAGCACTATCAGGAATGTTTGTGGGGTGGTCCGGTGCGTTGTTGTTGTGGTATCCGGGCGTCCACTTACAATCAAACCTTACATTGATCAGATAGACGCACTTGTGGCTGCATGGCTTCCGGGAACAGAAGGCCAAGGTGTAGCTGATGTCCTATTCGGAGACTACGGCTTCACCGGAAAACTTCCTATAACTTGGTTTAAATCAGTTGATCAGCTCCCCATGAATGTAGGTGATCCACATTATGATCCTCTGTTCCCATTTGGATTTGGCCTGACAACTAAACCTAGGCAAGGGATCTAAACTAGTAGCTTTTTTTTTTGTATCTGACCACATTCAGAAGTAGAAATATGAATAACTTCAATACTAAAAGGCACCAGAGTTTTACTTATAGCACCGATGGAGGGTTCATCCATTTCTGGGAAACTAAAAGAGGGGTCGCCAAGAATGTTAGTTTTTTCGGGGTGATTTGGATTTGTGTTTAAGGTGGCAATACTAATACTAGTAGTAGTCTGTGAAGAAGGAAAGAGAAAAGAAGTGGGATTGAAATTGGTTAAAGAAAAAGAAGAAGCAGGCTGCCAGAAGTTGGATTCATTAGTAGTTTCTAACCAGAAGCCATCATACAAGAGATCATCCTTGACAATGAAATCAAGAGTGCTGCTTCCGAGCATGGTGTTAGCTGTGAAGCCACCATCTTCCATGATCAGTGATTCCTTTCCCTTCTCTTTTGCAATAACCAATCACACCCACTGCCACAAACGTTGTCAGTTAAAATTCAACTTCAAACTGCATTTCACCTTCTTCATCAACTATTATTCATCATTCATATTATATAATGAAACCGCAAAAGATTGAATCTTTGAATTCTAAAGCAGAACCACCCCTCCCTAATGCAAATAACATAGAAAAAAAAGGAGAAGATGTCAAAGAAAATCAAGAATCCACTTTGATTTCAAAGACCAGCTCCAGAAAACAATTTGCAGGACATGGATATGAAATCAATACCTACCTACTTGAAGAAAATATATAGAAAGAATGAAAAAAAAGAAGAAAGAATGGGAATAACCAATCAACAGGAAATGAATTAATGATGATGATGATGATGATGAAACATATGCATTTTTCCGTAGTAATATTATCCTCAAAAACTTTCTTGGCTCTGTTTCTTCAATTTGTTTTTAGCTCTAAAAATGATTATAATTGAACACATGTGTCGAAGGGACCAGACACATATGAACACTGCCCTGTTCAAGCTCGGCTCAATAATAACATTGAGATAACGGAAACGAATTAAACGAACAAACAATCAACACATTCTTCACAAGTATAGCAAATGAACAGATACCATATTCATGAACAATATGTAATTAAGGCAAATTAAAGTGGAGGCAAAACTGCAAATCCATCACAAATTCTTGATGAACACCAAAATACAACTACTAAATCTTCTACCTCAACATAATTAGTCGAAAATGAGATCAAATCACCTCAGTAATATCCGACGCCGGCCATATCATTCCTCGAAAACTGGGCAGCTTCAGCTCCGTTTCCCAAATGCAAAATCCTCCCATTCCGGCGAACAGCAATCTCTCTGATTCGACGAACAAGGCCAGTTATCGGATCATTGAATATCTTAGTCTCGATATTCCCTTCCACGTACAATATGGAACCGGGGGCAAGGCTCTTGGCGGCGAGCTCGCCCAATCGATCCGGATAAATGGAGACCCTGTGCCACTGCACCGCGCAGCGATTCGCATAATCGCGCGGCTCCTCGTTGTCTGACGGCCTCCGATTGTTGCGAATGCCGCCCGTTCCGAGTGAAATTAGGGTTACCGCTTTCCCACTCTTGAGCCGCTTCTGAATCGGAGCCTGGCCCACCTGCCCCACCAATATCGCCTTGTAAATGCCGAGGTCCAAGCCGTTCTCGAGGGGACGGTCGGAGGTGACGCGCTGCTGGTTAGGAGGGGGAGAATCGGGAGGTGAGTCTGACTCGGAATCGGATTGTGACTCGGTTTCTGAGGGTGAGAGGCTTTTGGTGCAGAAAGAGAGAGAAGGTGGGTTTGATAGTGAAGAGATTGCTCTGTACCTTGAGAAAATCGCACTGGATAATTTTCTAGAGAGAGAAGACGCCATGGAATTGCTATGATGGAAGCTTCTAAACCCTACTGAGGTTCTGCAAGAATACAAGGGTAGAGAGAGAGAGAAGGCGGGTACACGCAATTTTAATTTTTTAAATGATTAATTTCGGAAAACTATGTAAAATATAATTAGACAAGGTAACAGGACACTACTAATCCGCCCTATTAAATTAAACAGTTATCAAATAAGACAATTGTGACTGTCCACATAAATGCCGTAATAATACATATTAGGATTCTAATTAGTGCCCTATTAACATCTGTAATAGGATATATTTTACAGTCGCACGTAGTCATTTAGTTACGTACACTACTAGTCTATCCTATTAAATTAAACAGTTATCTAATGGGGCGATCGAGACTGTCCAATTAAACTACGGACTATCGGGGAAATTCTTGTACACATGTTGGGGTAGTGGCACATCTGTCACTTCTTGTACACATGTTGGGGTAGTGGCACATCTGTCACAATAGATATATTGAGATACTTCCATGTGTCTTAATAGATCTATTAGAATACATGAAAGTGTCACAATACATCTATTGTGACAGATGTGATAGTGTGTGTTAGTACGTACAAGAATTTCCCGACAATACGTATTAGGACGTGTTGGGGTGATAATAGGACATTTTCTCGTTAAATTTTTGTTATAGACCAATTATTACTGTCCTATTTACCACTGTACTAGGGCATTTTCACTATCCAAAATATGGGTTTTGTCTATGCTACCCCATAGGTAGTACCTAAATGTCACAATATATTTATTGTGATACGTGTCATGTCAGACCTTTTATGATTTATTGTGACACATAAAAGTGTCACATGGGTAGCATAGAATTCCCCCAAAATATGAAACCAAGTAATAGAACATTTTAGACTATCCTACTAAAACATGTATTAGGACATTTTATACCCCAAGTATGGAAGATTATGTAAAACACATTAAATGGTGTAATAGTTCATTTCCGAGCCCTAAGTATGAAAATTATTGATATCCATTTTTCTCTGTTTAGTAAAATTCAAAATTTCAAGATACAGTACACTTGTTTATTAAAATTCACATTTTCCTTTATTCCTGCCACCACATTCCTACTAAAATGTTATGTAAATAAGCATAATTTAATTTGCAAAACTGATTGGAAAAGACAAACAAGGCAAACTGATTTGCTGGTACATGAGGAAATTTGATAGTTGCTTTCCCAATCGCCGTGGCTGCAGGTGCCATGGGAAAATTCTATGCTACACCCGGACCTTAAGTGTCATAATAGATTTATTGTGACACTTTCAAGTGTCACAATGAATCTATTATGACACTACAAAACACCTATTGTGACACTTCAAGTAATGTCCGGGAATAGCATAGAATTTTCCAGTGCGAGGAGATAGGTTGCCGGAGAAGAAGGGGAGATTGGGTTAGGTCGATCTGCGCAACAGTGAAGATGCAGACGGCAGTGGATTTTTTTTCTATTCATTTATTTAATAAGAAAATAAGAAATGCAACTTCAATGGTATTTACGTCATTTTAAATTATTTTTCCCTTTTTTATTTTGTGGTGCAAAGAATAAAAATTGTAGTGTAAATAACAATTTCCTTGAAATTTTGATACATTCGTAGAAAAAGAGAAGCAGTGGTTATGCAGGAGTGAAGTAATTGGAATGGCCACAGCATAATTATATACGGTCTCATAAAATACATCATCTAATTGATCAAACATTATACACAACTACTACATATCAATCTACCTATCATCACATCACCTGTATATACCTACCACAGAGATGTCGATTTACGGAGCTTCATCCTCGTCGTCGTCGTTCTACAATGGCTGTCACGAAACCGCTCTCGTGTTCACTGCAATCATAACAATCAATCAGTTCTTGGTTCTCAGTTCCTCACGCAGTCACTGCATAAAGAAATGCTAACCTCGTTGTGGGACTGGTCGTGGTCGATAAAATCTAGAGCATCTTCCTTGGTGACTACGTTAACACGGCTGACTCTGGTTTTGTGCGTCACACCATATATCTTGTCAGCGACTTTCACTAGCTCTGGCCGGAATGTCGTGGTTATGAACTGAGTGCTGGCCATGTCTGCCAGACGACGAACCATATCTACGACAAACAAGTTAAAGATCCCCCCAGTAGCACGAGAAGAATACGAGAACAATATCATATTGCTTTTGACAAGAAGTGCAATCAAGTACGAGTAATGAAGAATCATAAAAGCAAGGATACTCCCGACAGCAGTTCTGTACTGGGGATCGAGTGCTGCATCTATCTCATCGAAGAGGTAAAATGGCGCGGGATCACATCGCTGTATGGCAAAGATTAGAGCCAGAGCTACCACGGTTTTTTGACCCCCGGATAACTGTTTCATTGACTGCGTCTCCCCTTGCCCGGTGAAAGAAACCTACCACGACAAGGAAAATGTAAAATACAGATGTAGATATAAATCGAGGACTAAAATGACACAAGTGTCCATCCCGAAAGCAGGATGATTCTAATTTTAGATTGCGACAAATTTTGGACAAATCTTACGTAAAGAGTAGAAAGCAAAAAGAAACATGCCAAGGTACATCTAGCAAATAGTAAGGATAGTAACAATCTTGATTAAGAATAAGAACACAGTGGCACAAGGCATTGATAGCATACCTTCACTTTGACACCAATGTATTTCTCAACCCTGCCCTCAGTTTCCGCAGGACGAGGTTCATCATCATCATCTTGATCATTATCGGCATCATCATTATCCTGTAAACCAGTTGAATTGTATAAATTTCATGCAGAAGAGCTTTGAAACTAAATAGTATAATGTTAAAAGAAAGAAGATGAGAATAGTAGATTAAGCATCGAAACTACAAACCTTTTTCTTCATCATAACCAAAAAGCCATGACCTCCTTGCACGAGTTCAGAAAATACTTCTCGAAAATGTTTAGCGACGCCTTTAAATGTACGCTCAATCGATTCATCCTTCCTCATATCCAGAACAGATATGAGTTCTTTGATTTTCTATCAAAGATGAGAGTATAAAGTTAAATAAAACAAATTAATTATCCATCCACATATGCTATCTACACTTCAAAAGAGAGCATTGGCCTAGGATGAATAACTTTACCTCATCGCCAGCATCCAACTCAGCCTGTCTTTTCTGAAGCTCTTCTCTTTGCTCTGTGAAGTTGACATACTGATCGAGTGCCTTTTTGTTAACATGGCTGAATTGTTTCAGTTGCTCATTACACTTGTGAAGCAGTTTGTATAATTCTTTAATACCTTTCCGTTTGTACCTAGATTAAGCATCACAGATAAATAAATCACTACAAAGAGGCCAATTAAAGTATTTCACATGAAATAATGTTTGTTTGAATACGATAAAACAGAAGTACCTGAAGCACCAAAAGATTCAAAGAAAAATAGAATAATAGCAGATAATAGGAATCGACTTATCCTATGGTAATAATACATGCTCAAGATAAGATTTTCAATTTTGACTCTATGTCAAGGACAGCTCTATGACCACCAAACGCTATAGATGAATCTATCCTTGAAAAGATTCTACTATCCAAGCATTTTCAACATAATTTGAGAAAACTGCATCAAATTCGCATTTGAAGCAAAACTTGAAAAGCAAATCTGCCAACAAGATATTATAATAGAGCATACAGTAATAAATACATTTCTAGTGGATTAATAGAATTCAGATATGAAGATTACGTTTCAAAAGCATCAGATGATAGGGGACCCAATTCCCGAATTTTCTTTGAGTACTCTTCTTGCTTGGACACATATATATTCTTCTTACTCAATAGCTGTTCCAGTTCTTTCACTTCATCCTGGCGAGTAGTCTCGTACTCAGCTTCTAATCTCTACATATGCAAGAATACATGTTAGCATCTAAAATACAGTCACAAACATAAAACATGCACATGCAAGAAGAGAGAAAAGGCTAGGATGAGGAAACCTTATATTACAAAGGTAACAGCAGCATATAAAACCACAATATTACCTCTAGCTTATCTTTTTCAACTTTAATGTCTTCCATTTTCCTATTCCTCTCATCTATGCTCTCAGTCACTCCTGTAGAAGATATAACCATTTTGAGATTTGATATAATAAACTGACCTTAAGTTGAAGTTTGAGAATGAAGAGCAAGAAGTCTCACTATTTAGCTCTTCAGTCAATTTATTAACTGATGAATTGGCATCCATCAGTTCCTGTTTTTTCAACTCGGCTTCTTGCAACAATTCAGTATCTGAAGATAGCTTTACAGCCTCCAACTCTTCCTTCCGCCTAACAAGATTAGTAGATAGATTCATTTCCAGCTCTGCTTTTCTTGATTCAGTCTGTCAGTGGACAATGTCAAATGTAAACCAAAGGGCACCATTCAAAGCCAACCATCCAGGAAAAGCTTAAATTAACATCTAACCTCCATGCGGTTACTCCTACAGGTGATTAGCTGCTCCTTCAGATTAGTAATTTCAGGGTTCAATCGAGAAAGGGATTCTTTCTCTTCTGGTGTCAAGTGATCCACAAGTTCAGTTCCCATTTCATCTTTTTTCGTAGCAATATTAGCTCGATTCTGCTCTATTTGATTCAATACATTGGAAAGCAACTTCTCCTGAAAAAAAAAGCAACAGATGTAATAATAATAGTAGTAGTGATGATGATGATGATAAAATGAAAAATAAAATGAAGGATTAGAATATTTTGAGATCTGATGAATTAAGCAAGGTACTCACTTTCTTCTCGAGTGCCTTCTTGATGGATTGCTTTTGCTTTTCAGCATTCGTCGCATCCTGCTTCAGCTGTTCAACAATAGATTTTTCATGAGCCATCTTGGCATCATTTTTTTGCTGCTCTGCCACTAGCTCATTGATTTTCTGGTCGGTCAGTGGGGCATGCTCAGTGAAAACAAAATGCCAAGAGTTGAAAAAGAATATTCACCACACTGTAATCCTCAAACAAGAATGACTTAGCAATTTATGGAGGAATATCATTTTAATAGATATATTGCAAGAAGCTGTAGTAGGATAACATTACATATACCAGCAGTTCATGATTTTTATATTGAAATACCATGCAGACAAGATACAGCAGGTTCCATGCACTGATGTACACTAATGCCAGCATGACTAATAGAGTTCATGACACCAAGCGCCTATGTCTGATGACGATAATATTTTTCTTATGTTGATGACAGCCAAAATGCTGGTTTATATTATGGTTCATAAGCAAATTTTAGGCCAACAGTAGTCTTGCACCAGGACAAAGAGGATTGGTATTTGCTATGATGTCAGCAAGAAAACTATACAAGCAAATGGGCATATGGTCAGGAAATACAGAACAAGATGAAAGACATAATACTATCATATAAACGCAACCAAATAAAAAACAAAGTGGAAATTTTTCTAAAGGATATCTTGAAGTTCGTCTCTGATTTTATTCAATTCGTCTTCCTTCGTCTTAATAGACTTCATATTTTGTCTAACAGTGCTCATAAATTTCAGTTTGGAACGCCTGAAGTCATAAAATCCACCAGTCATCCCACCCTTTTTGTTCACTTGATCACCTGCAGCGACTCAGTGAATTTAAGAATGCAAACAAAATCCAAACAGAAAAGCCAAAAGCAAACAAGATGGAGCTCAATTGCAACCTTCCAATGTGATGCAGTCCAAACCATCAGCACGAGCAACTCTTGCAGCAACATCTAAATCTCGGCAAATTACTGTCTTTGCAAACACCTATCAGTTTGGCAAAGGAAACACCAAATAAGAAGCAAACACCAGCAAATGCATCAGACCATAAAGATAAACAGTAGACCTTCAGTAACAATATGTGTGATGCAAGCACAAACTATCATAAAAATCTGGCAAGCATCATGATAAGCAGTACCAAATGAACTATTTTTACTTCTTCCGCACAAAGTACAGAATCCATTAGTATTTTTTCAATAAATTCCAGGCGGCCATCAGTTGTTTTGCAAGTAGACAGAGACATTTTATATGGCCAACCTGACCAAATGCTGAATTATATTGGTTTGAGAATTTCAATTTCTTTAACAGCGGTATCACATCAGAGCTTTGTGGATATGTAACTTGTGGAGCTTTCACCCTGTTCAAGGGTACAAATGTGACCCGACCACCTTTCTGTTGATTGAGGTAACCGATTATTTTGGTTGATATATCATCATTATCAACCACCACGTGGAATAAGCTGTGCAAAAAAGGAATACATTAATGTAGTGAAACCAAAAACAGAGAAGGTATCAGAAGTTGTACGTCTGGCAAAATATCAGTGTGACTTAAGTCCTATTCTCCATTGATAGAATTGAACATATCAGAGCAAGAAGGGAGAAAATGAATCTTTAAGTTGACAGGACACCACCAAACAAGAAGAAGAATTGTACGTACCTGTTTCCAGCAGTAACTTCAACAGCCGTGAAATATTTTTCATCACACTCTAGTAACTCAATAACAGGACCATGTACTCCTTCAATACCATGCTGATCAACTATCTTCCTCACAGAATTCAGTCCTCTTCTTATATCCTGAGAGATCCATGAAGCAAGTAATAAACAGAAGGATTTAGATTTAAGTTGGAGGAATATAGAAAAGTAGGAAGCATAGGATGCAAAGAGTAAAAACACAATGCTTTATCCTCCTTGTGTATAGTCAGCAGGAGATGTGATAAACTGGCCTGCAGCAATGGATAGATTCCTCAGTATAATTCAACAAAGCTTATTATTTGCCTAACTTTGCAACAGGGCCAAAGAACAACACTTTTTAGTTGAAGATAATTATCATTTTCAAAATTACGCGTCTTCACACTTGATCCTCGAGAATCGATTCTTCGGCACCAATAACATGTCACGCTTTGGCTCCACATTTTGTTAAAATTCAGTTCATTGCATGGGGTGATAATGCAAAAATCAGGCTATCTAATTGTTATTTATACCTTTCATCAACACCATTAAACAACCTTCGACATCTCAGGTGGATCCATATTGTTTGTCCAGCATACCTCCCCCCAACCCCTGGCCCCTTGCTTAAACAATAATCTACTTCCACCTTAGATCAACATTTTCAAACCCAGAAAAAATAATAAGCCGACTCAACCATATGTCTAAATTGAAGAGAGAATAAAGGGAAATCCAACAATAATATTATTTAATTCATGGAATCATAGCTCTGATAAAGCACTCACACCAGCAGTCGCATGATCAAGGCTTTTCTCTGCTTTAAAAACCTCTGACTTGAGCCTTTCAATTTCCTTAGATTGGTCAGTTTCTTTTTTCCACAAGGCCCTAAATGTCAATTAATTGATTAGATTCACAAGAATAAAACTTTACAGCTGAAATGACTAAAACAAAAATCATACTTCCGCTCATCATGCAGTCTATCTCTCTCCAATTTATAATGGTTGTAGCCTTCTCGATATCCAGAAATTAAAGATGCTAACTTTGCTGCTTCATCTTTTCGCCCCTTTATATAGTCATCCTGCTCTCTGATCTCTCTGTTGAGCTGCTCGATTTCATCCCTGAGTTTTTTCTCCTGAAATAAGCAAAACACAAAATAATTATCATTCTATTTCCCCTCAGTATGGACCAAATCCAGAAAAAATAATTAACTTGATTGCATGGAAGCAAAAGAAAAATCAAATAGCAACTACAATATTCGTCCATTCTTTCATCCACATGGATCAGTACGCATTGCAACACTAAACATGCTAGAAAGAATGTGATGAGGATGGAAAAGGAGATCCTGGTATAAATGTTTACTGCATTGTACAAAGATAAAATCATAAATCAAAATCCAGAACTAGTAAACAAAGACTGGAAACTTTCAGATTATAGAAGGCATTTACAATAGGACGCAAGGTGGGTCTGGGCCGTCTGGCCAATCCCAAGACCCATCCCTCATCCTTTCTAGACCAGATTAATCCCACCCCTGGCCCCACCAGTCCTCCAAAAGGAAGGCATCAATATTTAAAAACTAAAAACCATAGCAAAAACCAACACCAATCGAGAATGCACATGGTAATATACATTTTCAGTTCAATAACCTTCCAAAGCCATTAAAAAAAATATTACAGATTTTGCAGTTAGATGTAGATTTTTAAGTTCAATCTGGAACTCAAAATCCGCATAAAGGAGGACAAGTATTACATTCCAAAAAACAGATTCTTAGATCAATTACAACAAAAGTCAAATAAATGAAACAAAAGGGAGAGGATGTCAAAACTTCAGAAAGTCATTAATATCCAATTGTTCAATCAAATTTGCCATCATGAGAGAGTTTGGAAACAATGAAGAATGACATGCAAGAATAATGGGCAAATGCTACTTTTGTATTGCAGTAGTCCCATTAAAGAAATGAGGAACTAAGAAAAAAGTTTGACACAAAGGAAAAAAAAATACTCTCAATAAAAATACAGAATATGTTGACTCAAAAGCACATCCACAAATATAAACCAAAACCTGAGGAACATCCAATCGCCTTTCGGCCAACAAGATATGGCATACACATCCTTACACCAGCAAGTAATATACTTTCAAGAAGATCTACAGTAAATTTTAATAACATGTTCAATCAGCATTATTATCAAGGATAATTACCTGTACAAGGTTTGAGGACAAAACTTGCTCGTAGTCCTTAATTTCTTTTTTCAGCCACTGGTCACGAGCTGCTTTATTAGCAAACTGTGTAGCACGCCCTTGTTTCTGATATAGAATGCTAAGCTGTTTTTCACGCTCCATAATCCTGCATAGCCAAATCCAGAAATCGTAATCATTCCCATTTAATTACCCAAAATAGCAATAATAAAGAAATGGAGAAAACAAAGTTAATAAAGCAGGGGAGCCATGATAATAATAATTTAAAACACACAATCACACACATGGATGGGAAAAGACTAAGACATTTATTATCTAATGCACATCCAGTGAACACCTTACAACTATTTGAATAACCACACTGTTTTTCCTTTTGCCTGCCTCCATGAATTGCATGGGAGAAACTAGGAGCTAGTTTGTGATGAATAGAAAGAAAAACTCCATCATTGCATTACATGCTTCAAGTTTCTCATAAAAGCAAGATCAATAAATAAATAAAAGGACACGGAAGAAAAAGGATCGGTCTCTGGGTTTCATGAATCACAAGTGAGCACGTGCACGATCAACTAAGAGTCAGAAAGGTAGGGGGAGGGGAAGGAAACAGAAATGGTCAACACGAACTAAATATGTGGGTAACATCTCTTCTTCTTTCAAAGAAACAGAAAATTATTAAGAATGAACTAAGAGTCCAGAATGCAACATGAGACACTGCATAGACCGACTAGTTGCCTGGTTATTCAAAAAGTTCCATGATCCTCAGAGCACAATTTCAATGAAAAATGCACTTTCACGACTGGAAAGCATGAAACTAGAGCATAAGACTACAAGGAAAACAAAGATGTAAGAATCTATAGGCCGGCCCATCAGGAATGGAATAATACCCTCGAGTCAAATGCTCCTCCTCCCTGACCTGCGAATCATACAACTGCTTGACTCTAGTCAGCTCAGCATTGGATTCCACAATTTCTTTCTCCAGAAGCTTAAGTTGTATCACGGCATCCTCCTGCAATACAAAAAGTCATACATCAGAAAAAGCTCCAACTTATGGATTACTTCTCCATATGCACATCCTCCATAATGTCAACAGTTACAATGAAGTCCATTGCCAATGCACCTTTGCTCTAATATTTCCTCTAATCTTATCATCCAGGTCTTTGTTATCAAGCTCAAGTTTTGCACGTTTCTTTATAGCTTCTGTCTTTTGTTTCTCTTTTGTTTCTTTCTCCCTGTTTAAAATCTGGACTTCTTTGCTTAGATCTTTAAGTAACTTGTCTAACTCCTTGCCCTTCTCATGGGCCTCTGTAACACTATTGTACATCGTGGCAGATTTTTCAGAAACCCTGTATCGATCCTCTTCTATCTGCAAAAAGTGGCAAAGTACAGTCAGATGTTTATAATACTATGCAACAAACAACACACCAAAAGCCACTAGATGCTAGCATGATAGAGCAAAGAGAAAATCACGTAATCTTTGTTCACAAAATGCACAAGTTTATTTATGAAAAGATTGATTGTCACAGAATAAAAGAACTGATAAGTAATCCAGAAGGGATTAAAACTTGCAAATCACCCATTCCCAAACCGAAAAGAGCTTTTAAAATCCCACAAAAAAGGATCAAATAAAACCAGATCGAAGTAAAGGAAATACCTTTGCCAATTGCTGCTTCGCATCATGGAGTTCTTTTTCATAAATAGTGTACTCCAGAGACTTCCTCTGCCGGTCAAGCTGCTGATATTTTTTCAATTCCTCTTTCTCTTCATCAAGCTCGCGAAGTCTGTCATCCAAGTATTGGACAACTTGAATAATTTGCTTCCTCTTATTACCTGTCACAGACAGATGTCAGAACTAAAGAAAAATGGCAAGCAAAAAATTACTCATAAAGCACTTGCCAGTCTCCTGCATGATTTTCAAGCTTTCACGCCGTCTCTCCTCATATACCCGAGTCCCACCAATTTCCTTCAGCAGATCCAATCGCTCAGAGTCCTTCATTAATGTTAACGATGCAATCTGAGAAGAAACATGTCAGAAGGATGAGTGGAAAGACCAATAAGGATGGACAAAGAAAAAGTTCCACTTCCCCATACCTTTCCTTGCTGCACAACATAATACGGATTAGAACGAGAGAATCCTGCACTTTCCAGCAGATTCATGACTTCTGTCTTCCTGAAAAGACAAACCAACAAAAATCAACAGGTGGGGTAACATAGAGCCATAGAGAAATTGAGCGAGCACCAAAACCAAGACTACTAAATAAAAGATGAATAATAAAAATCATAATTCTATGTGATATAAGTTCATACATACGTGATATGTTTTCCATCCAAGAAATATTCATCTTTCTTAACACCTATTGTTCTCCTCAGCCGAACTTCCTCTTTATCAACCTATCAATGACACACAACAACCATAATCATGAAAGATAAGTTATGTAAAGCTACAAAAGCATTAAGTTATGTAAAGCTACAAAAGCTGTGGGAACTTTTGGACATGGTATGCCCCCAACGAGCATGGCTTATTCTGTTACACATGCAAAATAACTACATTCCTCATCAACTATTACTTGCAGAGTTCTCAAAATATGTTACCTACTAGCCAAAGCTAAAGCTTAAAGAAGGAATTGGCCGTTAGCTCAATAGGAATGATTCCTAATTAATCAAAGAGTCCATAAATAGTGATAGTTGGTACAAAGGCCAACCTGTTGCGAACAATTTTAACATTAACTCAACCCAGCAATTTTATTTGTTTCCACAAGTGTATATTCCATTCTGGTGCAGAAAAAATATGAATTGTGAAAAGTGAATAATCAGGCTTCACATTAAAGTACTCATATATTTGATACAATGACTCAATTTTCAGATGGTGTTCTTGAATATTGCACATCGAATTCATTTCTTTCCAGCAGCTACATCTAATTCAATTGTGTGCTTTACAATTATATACCCCTTTTAATTCCCTTTTTATATCATTTACCATGTAATTTATTGCCACCATCAATTTTTATTTTAAGCATAGAAGACAGGGAATTAGTCTGTGAACAATGACAAGAACTAATACACAAGCTGCAATATAGAACTGGGCAGAAATATTTCATTGTGTCCGTCACTACTTTTAAGGCTCAACCATTTCTGCATGATTTTGGCGAACATGGATACAGAAGAAAAAGCACCATCATTATATCGATTACTATGTAGTATTATTAGAACCTCTTATAATCTTAAGCTTATGCACACTCATGCAAGAATTATTCCGATCTACTAACAAGTATTAGTATCTCAATACTATTAGGCTTGAGCATAACTCATGACTCGGAACTTTACAGGATAAGATTCTTAAACAATGGATATGTCAAATCATCTGAGAATGCAGATAAGTAGATTAAGCAACTCCCACAAAATGTAAAGAGAATGTGAAATGATGATTAAAAAAAAACATTTCTCATATAGAAACTGTGAAGATAGAAAGTTGAATAGTAAAGGTATCATTGAAAATTACTGGGATACGATTGTCCGAGTTGTCGAACACAATCTCCACAAATGCTGATAACACCTGGTGGCCTGCACCTTCCTGACAATCAGAAAAGTAAAGAATTCAGTTAAAATTGCACAGGTAAATTAACAGAATCGGGGAGGTATTATTTCGCTGAAGAACATACATGCAACAATGCTTGTCTATCTTCGTTACGCAAGTTATGGAACAGGTCACTTATCACAAAGCGTATTGCTGCAACCAAAAGTAGGTTTATCAGTTAAACTAGTCACTAAAAAATAAAAGAAAGATCCCACACACTCAAGATCAACATACCATGGAAGAAGTTGGATTTACCAGATCCGTTAGCACCAACTGCAGACATGCACCAAAAATAAACACTTCACGTAAATTCAACATTCTTCAAACGAGAACTACGTGTTGAACAATAAAAAAAATAACGGACCACAAGGTATAGAAGGGAAAATATTTATACCAACACAGTTAACTTTGGGACTGAATGTTTCAGTTGCAATCTGTTCCCTGTAACTCTTGAACCCTTCTATTACAACCTACAATGAAGATACACAAACAAACTGATCAATGAGCGTGCATATTTTAATAGGAAACACAACACGATCAAATTAAAAAAAAAAAAAAAAAAAGGAAGAACCGATAATTCACCTGCTTTATATACATGACGAAATTCCGTACAGTTTGAGACTATCCAAATTGGGCGAGAAGAAAAGCTAAATGTTTACATCCAGCACCCTGAGCAAAAATAAGCGTTTGCAAAACTCAAAATAGTTCAGTAAAACACTTAATTCAGTCAAAATCTATAGTAAAACGAAGCAACATAACCAAACTCATAATAGCCAATTCGAAAAAGGGAAAAAAAAAAGAACTGTGGCAGACTGAATAGTCAGCAAATACAACCAAAGTGAAAAATACAAAAACTAGAAAAGAATATCCGAGAAATAGAGCTGAAAAATGAAGTCTAGGGTTCTGAACGAAATTGGGGCAAAGTTCAGCCAAAAAATTGTGAAGCTAGTAATTGTATTTACACAGCAATACTCACCAGCCAGCGGTGGAAGGCGAGGATTGTGAGCTCACTCTACTCTGTCTTGGCCGTAGTCTGCCCACTGTGCTGTGTGTTAGTGCGAGAGAGAGAGAGAGAAGTGAGAGAAAATGAGAGAGATGGAAGAGAGATGAAAATGGAGGGAATTTGACTAAACATTTTAAGACCCAATTTTTCACGCGACAACACTTGTTTCATTTATTTATTTATTATTATTTTTTTCAACGTAACCTCTTGCTTAACTGCTTTAGACTATCCACATCAGTGACACTCATCCAACCTGACACTCAAATAAAATATTAATTTCTCTCTCCTCCACATCCACAACCCCCAATGTTTTTTAATTTGCACTCTATCAGTGACACTCATCCAACCTGACACTCAAATAAAATATTAATTTCTCTTTCTTCCAATCTATATAAAATATTTATAATTTTATTTTTTAAATAAAATATTATTAATAATAATTTTTTCTTTATTTAAAAAATAAAATATTATTAATAATAATTTTTTCTTTATTTAAAAAATAAAATATTATTAATAATATTTTTTTCTTTATGCACACGTGACCACAAAGCGGGTCTCTTTTGATTAGTTCCGCGCACATTGTCTGTGCTAACGGTGACATAAGATCCCATAAGGGTTACATCTTCTTTCACGGACCAACTTACATTTTTTGCTCCTTTCTGATTTTGGTTTGAGGGTTGAGCATTTCCAAAGAAATTGTGAGAGATATTTTGTGTGGTGGGAAGTTCTTCAGAGGATGGAATTTGAGTAAGGTTTGGTGGAAATTGAGAATTTTGATAATACTGAGAACTTTGTTGATCTACCGAATTTGGAAAATTTTGTGGAGGAAAGTAAGTTCCAAAATTTGAAAAATTTTGGGAATCATGATAATAATTTGGGTGATTTGGATCCATAATTTAAGATGAAGAAGAAATGTGAGATTGAGAATTTTCCAAATCAAATAAGCTATGTGAGAAAAAGGAGAGGATAGTTTGTAAAAAGAGAAAAAAATTGGCTCCATTTATAGAGAAAAAAAAATTATGAATATTGATTTTTTTTTAATTATATAAATTATTTAAAATTTAAATTATTAATATATATATATAAAAAAAAAGTGGCACCCAATCAGAGGGTGCCACGTGTACAGGGGCATGACTGTGGCTTTCAAGTCGGCCAGCCGACTCTTTTGGCAAAATGTCATGACTTTTCTATTTTTTTTTTTTAAAAATCTGTTGTCGGCTAGTGGTGACACCCGAATGGGTGTCACCGTTGTTGGTAGTCTTAGTCTCACGAAATAAAAATAAAATAATCTAGAAGTTACTTAAATACCTTTACATAACAAAAAAAGTGTGGATCAAAAATGAAATTTCAAACTCACCATATTTATTCGAAATTCGATTTTCGAACGGGCTCCATTAATTTTTTTGAGTACTGTTCGAAGATATGACTTCGAACATATCCATCATATTCGAACATATTCATAATGTTCGAACACGCGACTTCGAATGGAACACGAATTTATTTATTTTTGTATTAGTAAGGATTTTTAGGTAAATTTATAACTAATAAAAGAAAACGAAAATTAATTTGTGGTACGAAGAATAAAAATGGCGGTGCAAATAGAAACTCTCGTTTTTTATTTTTATTTTGGAGAAAAATATTATACTTGGATTTTATTTGTCTAGGTGTCTTCATGATTATAGGCAAAAATTTTATATTTTATATTTTCATTATTTTGCATCGGTAATTTGATTTAAATTCACTATTTGTTATGAAACTATAATTAACAGACTATTTTTATAATGTGATTGTGTACAATTTAAAAATTAATTATTTAAAATTATCCATCTCACGTGAGAAATGCTAGTACTCATTGAAATCCAACTTTGCTCGGATATGCTAATTTAATAAAATAATAATAATTAAAAACTTAGAATTTGATCAATATTTTAGTGTAATTTTAGATAGTTCAGTAACTTGATCCAACTATGATGATGTTTTGAGTGAGTATTTTTTGGGAGATAAATCTAAGTAATTAAATTGAGTTAAACCTCATAACAAATTATTTAAAAAAAAAAAAAACTTATAACTAATATAAATTATATATTTTTTTATGATTCGATCACTTAATTGGCTAAAAAAAGATCACTTAATTAATTATGATGTAAATTGACCAAAACATATGCACGTATCTATATTATATACACACATAATATTCCAAAAATAGTTCGAGGACCAAAATTTAGTTTATATTTTTTGCAATTAAGTTCATTTACTCAATTGTTATCCAACCATTTGTTTTAATTACTTCATTAAAAATGCATGTTGTTATTATTAGGAGAATTGTCGATTCAGGACCTGAAAGATAAGTAATCTATCAATTCAGGACCTGAAAGATGAAAACTCTCAATTCAGGACCCGAAAGATGAAAATTCTCAATGCAGGACCTCAAAAATCACGAATTTTGATTTCTTTTTATTTTTTAATTAATTTTAAAAATTTCTTTATTAGATTTAATAGATAATTAATTAAGGAATTTTCATTGAAAATTAATATAAAATTAATTAAAAAAATAAAAAGAAATAAAAATTCGTAATTTTTGAGGTCCTGTATTGAGAATTTTTATCTTCCGAGTCCTAAATTGAGAGTTTCCAACTTTCGAGTCCTGAATCGATAGATTACCCATCTTTCAGGTCCTGAATTGATAATTCTCCTTATTATTATTCACTAACACTATTTTGATAGGTTTTTTTTTTCCATTTGGACCTTTAACTTTTCATTTAAAGATTATTTTATTTTAAAATTTGTAGCACAAGTATCATTTATTGCATTTTTATATTTCGTTTAAGAATAAATTATTATATTTTTGGAAAAAATAGTATTGTTATTGGCATATATAACAATTAACAAATCCATTTTGCAAGTTCGTTATCGGGGAAAGCATGAAAAAAAAAAGGCTCGAATGATACGATCCCTTCGTCACCCCAGAATGAAGGGGGTTCGAGCTCATATTGGTCATGGGTTGAGAACGGGAATTGAAATCTCTGAGATCTAATCTCTCGTTGTTCCTCAGTAGCTCAGTGGTAGAGTGGTCGGCTGTTAACCGATTGGTCGAACACTATTTGCTTTTTCTAACTATTTTTTATGCGAGTTTATAGTAATTGGAATAATAGATAATTTGCAGTAATTTATTTACTATCTATAATTTAATTTCAACCCATTTTTAAAAAACTTTTCCCATCTATATATATACTTAATAGGATAACTATCAATTTAGAATCCCTAAGATAGAGTATTTATCAATCTAAATTTTGAAATATTAAAACTATAAATTTATGAATAAAAAAATAATGTATTTCCAACCCAGTTAATATCAATCTTACATACAATTCTCCAACAAAAATAAAATTTGAATTAATGTTCTCGAACAAATTGGACGTGTTCGAAATCATATTTCCAAACATGCTTTTTTAGACTGAAAGGCATCAATGTAAATCTGTATGATGCAAAAAATAAAATTAAATGCATTAAGAAAGTGAAGTGCAAATGGTAAATTAGGCAATACAAATAGAAACTCCCTTTTATTTTTGTACAATGAGAAAACCCGCAACCGCTACAAGAATGTGCGCACTGAATAAACTCTCCGACGGTTTGGTCTTCACCACTGAGGGTGGCTACATTGCGGGATTTTCCCAAGTCGCAACTTCTATACACGGCAAAATACGTGAAATCTCCTCGTGTTATTGAAATCTTGCACCGGGCAGGCTATAAACCTCTTGGAGTCTAACTTCAAGAGCGAGAGAGCAAATTGTGCAGATATAACTCAACGGAGTCGAGACCGCAGAGCTGCTTAACGACGGGCAAAGTAGCCGGAACGTCGAGCAGGAAACTCGAACCAGTTGCTTCAACAGCTCCCCAAGTCTTGAGCTGTTTTCTAGCCTCAACAATGGCTGCTCTCACAGCGCAGTGAACTGATGCTGCCAGCAGCAAAGGAGCTTCCCCACAAGCTGCAAAAAAAAAAAAAAAAAATTCAATAAATTGACAATATTTATATGGAGAGTAGAAGCAATTGCAACATGCATATGTTTCCTCATGGAAAGATACTAATTTTCAAGTTTTTTGCTATTTCCTTAAGCTTATAAACTCATGGATTAATTACACATTAATACCTAACATTTGTTCAGTTTTGTCAAAAGTTACACATCAATACCTAACGTTTCCATAATTAATGTTTTTAGCACCAATGAAATTTTCTGATGGACCAAATGATGATTTGGACGTTGTTTTTATGTTTAGGGATGGTTAAAGTGATTTTAATAAATCGAGCGAAAATTCATGTCGTTCCACGGCAGTATTTGGTTCGCTAGAAAATTTCATTAGACGTGTTAATTATATAAACGTTAGATATGATGTGTAATTTTTGAAATTTCAGGACAAAAATGTAAAAAAAGAAAAAAAAAAACATTTAGTATTGATGCGTAATTAACCCTAAATTCAATGTAAAGTCATCATTATACTTCCTAACATGAACTTTTAACGAAATTCCGAAAATATCCTTAACTTTAAGCAATTACATTATAGTACTTGAACTTTGCAAAATGTAACAAATCTAGGATGACAGTCGAAATCCCGCGACCGAAAAGCGACGTCATGTCATTTTTCTAATCCGTGTTGAATATTTCAAACGGGATACCGGTGAGACACGTCACTTTTCGGTCGCTAGATTTTGATCCCCCCTCCAAAATTTGTTACAATTTTCAAAGTTCGAATACTAAAATGTAATCACTTAAAGTTCAAGATATTTACAAACGTACCCTTCGACGAGAGAACTCGATTCCGATGATGCCCGCTGTTTAGCACTTCGACATGAAATTGTTTAGGTATGGTGTCAAGAGTTGGAATTTTGTAAGTCCATGTGCTATCAGTGATGACTAATCCATCTTCATTAGCTAGGAACTCTTCAAGCATGAAAAATCCAAGGCCTTGCACAAAAGCCCCTTCAATCTGTGAAAGGGCAAAGTTCGTTCACGGTTAAACGAATCTAGATTTGTTAGATTATGCAAACGATCAGACAGAAATGAAAGTAAAACGATGCATGCATGCATAGACCTGTCCCATGTCTACAGCCGGATTCAAGCTTTGGCCGCAATCATAGATGATATCGGTTCTTAATATCGTCGTTTCTCCCGTCAGAACGTTTACTTCTACCTGCAATTTCAAGAATTAATCCACTTTTTTCATGGCCTAATTTTGATTTTATCAAATTGCTTATACTATCAAATTTTGATGGGAAATCACAAGCTAAAATACAATATGGTCTAATAGTTGTTTCTTTTTAGTCGGGGATGGGGGAATTGAGATTTGTATCTGATTTCTATAAGAGGAGGAATATCAAGTGGTAATCGTTTTATATATTCTAATATCTGATAAATTTGCACAAAGCCCAACATATGGAGAGTGGGGACAGATGAGTTAGGACTTAGGAGACATAAAATATTTAGGATAAATAAGCTTTAATATCCCATACAATTGCCAAAATTACAATTCTATCTTGTACTATTTGAAATGACATTTTAATAAAAGCCGATTGAACAATTGAAAAACTAATAAAAAACTAACATCGAAGCTATTTTTCCGGCACCGGAAAAATGATGAGAGTTCTTTTGTGGGATTTTGTTGATGATATAACTATTTTGATGGGAAATTCTATCAAATTTATGAACCGAACCAACCATTTTGATGCACACGAAACCTTTTCGGACATTAAAATACCTTTTCGAATAAAATAAAATGGGATAAAATTGCAATTTCGCCAATAGCTAAAATATTTAAGATAGTCTAAATACATAATTTTCAACAAACAAAATTTACCTCACTTACTGCAGCACCATAGTTCAAGTAATTCAAAGAGCTGGACTCAGGCAAAGAGTAAGAATTTACTGCCAAGTTTATAGATTGATGTTGTGCCTACATCCACAAACAAAAATTAGAATGTGTGACAAAAAAAAAAAAATCATACCTCAACAATATATCTATGAATTAATTATCTGAAATGTCACAATTTCAATAAGTTCAAACATAGAAATATGCATATAATTACAAACCTGAATAATCAGATCACTCCATTTCACTGACTCCATTTGCTCTTGCAATTTCTTCACAAGAGGGCTCAATCTTTGGACCAGAACATCACAGCATTCTCTAACAGCAGCACAGCTTGCTTCGGACGTCGTGCTCCCGGAAGTTAAGCCTCCTTGAACCAGGCTCAACGTGTCCGACTGCACGACCCGAACTCTCTCCACAAGATCTTCAGTCCCATCACATTGGACTTTGCTGAGAGCAAAAGCAGTCATCTGCTTAACCTTAGTCCACAGCCCCTGCCCCATCTCTATGCCCCCGACTTCCACAACGACGGATCCATCCCCGAGGATACTCACTTTACCCGGGATTGCCTTGAGACCAACCTGATACACGATAGGAACGCGAGAAATCCCCCTCTTACACCACATGTTAGAGCTGTTAAACTCTTGTATCATTGCAGCCCTCTGCAAGAATCTTGATGAAGTAGCCATCTTATCCCAAATAGAAGGCAGTGTGTAATCTACCAAGTCCCCTGCTGCATTAGGGTAGAACAGCTTCAGGCTCTCGTACGAATGGAGATTCGTCTTCCTCACTGAATCCACCTCCATTGACAGCACAGAAGCAACAGACTCCAATATAGCCTCGGCTACATAGGATCCCTGCACGTCTCCTGGCGCCCGCATTGCTGATTTGCTCGAATGGTTTGTCTTGCAGAGTTTTATGTCAAAAGAGAGAGCTCCCCAGTTGTACTTTGTCAGTCCAGACATCATAGTTTGTGGAATGAAGGGGCTGAAGTCTATGGTAATACCGGCATTCATCAGTACATCGAGGTGCAGTGCTGTGATCTTCCCATTGGATTTGAACCCCACATTGTATGTTATCTTCATAGGATGTCTCCCTCCTGCAATTATCATGTCTGTTTTTCGATCTACATAGCTTCTCACTGGACGCCGCAGTTTGCTAGCTGCAACTGCACAAGCTGTAGCAACCTGAACAAGAAAACACAAATTAGCTAATAAACAGCAGAAAACTTGCAGATTAGCTAATCATACTCACAGTCATTGCTTTGAAAGCCTTCCCACCGAAGCCTCCACCCAGTCGTCTTGTAATGACTCGAACATTGTTCTCAGGAACGCCAAGACATCTCGAGATAGCTTTATGCGCGTATTCTGGGCATTGGACTGCACTATACACCACCATGCAGTTGTCTTCATCTGGAATTGCAAGAGCAGATTGTGTCTCCATGTAGAAGCAGTATTGTGAACCAAGTCTGATCTGCAGCATATCACCATTGATAATCAAAATCAAAAACCTTTTTTTGAAATTTAGAAATCAATCAAACTGAGATTTTACTTCATCAAATTAAAGTACCTCTGCAGAAAGAATCTTGTGATCAGCCTCAGCCATTCCTTTTGAGAAATCACCAACTTTTTCTGGAATTAAATTGGGAGGAGCATCAAAGAAACTTGATTTCTCAACAGCCTCTTCAACAGTTAAAATAGGAGGATCTAGGCCTTCTGAATCATAATCAACTAGAGCCATTCTTGCAGCAAAGTTGGCCTGCTTTTGTGTCTCAGCAATCTACAGAAGACAATGCAAGATATTCAAATCTCCGTTGCTCTTATTGGGAATCGGCCAAACTCATAGCAGATGAGAGAGTATATATATAATATATATACCACAAACGCGATCACATCACCAGCACATGTTGTGATATCACCAGCAAATAAAGGCTCAGGACCGAAATAGGCTGTTGCTCCTACATTTTCTCCTCCCTTTGGGATATCTTTGACAGAGATAACATCAACAACACCAGTTGGCTGTGGATTAGACTCGAAGGAAACATCCTTCACTCGAGCTAAAGGCTTCGTGCTACAAATGAGTGCTCCATGCAGACAGTTCGGAGGCGAAGGAATGTCATCAACATACACAGCTTCACCTACAGATTAATTATATATCAATTATAAACATAAAGATTGGACAAAGCATTCTTCAGTCGAAAACTATAATAGACTACAAACCAGAAGCTTGGATGTCTGCACCAAATTTTGGCATTGGTTCACCCACAGGATAGTAGTTTCTGCTAGACTCCACAAACTGTTTCCCAGATGACAGCAAACACGGTTTTCCTACTGCACTTCCATTTGCATCATTGTCGGTTTTAGCAGCTACTTCCAATGTCATGTCGTTCAGGACCTCCAACGAGACACCACGACTGGCAGAACCAACATCAACGAAAGTGATGAGAAAAGAAAACAAGAAACTAACTGCTAAGCTTGTCCTGTAAGCAGGATATGATGTTCCATCTTCAGAAACAACAGCACTTTTTACTAATCTAATTGCTTCATCAAGTACTCTAACATCAAGTGTTTTCCCTTCCAGATATTGCTCCACTTCCCTTGCCCTCACCGCGTGTTTTGTCCCATACGCGCCAAACACCAACCTAACACGGTTCACTACGTATCCGTTTTTGCTGCAACAAACATCAGCCAAGAAAGCAGCATTAAGGTATGGCAAAGCATTCCCAAGTGGTCTAGGTGCAGCCCGGTAGGTCTCAAAAATTAACCTCGAATCATTTTTTTCGACAGAACCATCATTTCTTGTTGGTTCAAGAAAAGGAATGTGGACACTCAAAAGCACATGTCTGGGGTGAAGAGGTGGCCTATACAAGAACTCTTCAACAGTGACGTTTTCTTGCTTATGATCTGTCAAAATGGTGATAGTAGAGCCCACAGCAAGAAGTAATGTAGCAATATCTGAAGGAAAACACTTCCTCTGAGCCATGATCAGATTGCCTCCTACACTTGCAGAGTTCCGGACGAAACCAGAAGCAATCTTCTCCATATGCTCAGCAATCTTCTTGAAGATCAATCCACCCGAGCCCACGTTGGACTGCTCTTCTTCCTTCAAATGCAATATAGCTTTGGAAATTGGCAGAGCTGCTCCAAACACAATCCCTGACTCATCCCTTTTAGCCACAGACAGCTCAGGGATGTACCTAATATCAATGTACCTGTCATACTTCTCCGTTTCTCTGTAATAGCCAGTCCCGGTGTTGCCAGCGACTAACTTGACCCGTGCACCATTTCCAGCCATGTCCAACAATCTCCTCAGCTCCTCAACAGTAACTGGAGTAGCCCAAGAATGTTTCTCAGAATTCAAGATCCTGATTGATTTGCATTCATCATTCAACCCTTCAATATATGGCAAAGCATGATCTTTATGATTATAGGATGGTAACTTTCTTGATCTGACTTCCTTAGAGTCACCCTTTCTCCAAAAAGAATTGATTCCCAAATCTTCCAAATCAACATCTGCAGCAAAGCTCTTGCAGACATCAGCAATGGGGCGATAGCCAGTGCATCGACACAGATTTCCTGCTACGGCCTTTTCAGCTTCAGAAACTGTGAGCTTCTTTTTCTCAGCATTTGCAAGCGCTGAGAAAAGAGAAATGCACATTCCAGGAGTGCAGAAGCCGCATTGAGATGCATGGAATCCAGCAAATCTTTGATGGATCGGGTGGAATCCATCTCTACTGTTTCCAAGGCCTTCGCTCGTGGTAATGGAGCAGCCATTGACACTGCAGAGCAGCGTGAGGCAAGAACTCACGCTGAAACTCTCGAACTGCTTGAGCTCGGGATCATACTTCGATAGCAGAACTACACAAGCCCCACAACCACCTGAAGATGTACTAATCTGTAAAACTTATGCTGGCACTGCAGTCTATAGCCACATAAGTAAACTTCATAAATATTTTTTCAAATGAGAAAGGCATCACTTAGATAAACTGAGGATGATTCTTGATCAGGATTAATAGTAGTAATGAATGTGAATAATGAAATGAGAGCCCAACTCGATAATTTCCATTCCAAATAGTCATATCAAAACCTTGAAAAAACATGTAGTAAAAGCCTATCCAAACCATCTAAAAGGAAAGCAATAATACTAGCTTGGGATTTGAGGAATCCAATGCAAGAATGAAAATCCATTAGCCCTTTTGGTAAACACACCAAAAAACATTATCATCTTCTCTCTTTCCTTGTTTCGTTGGTCCCTCTTTGAGCAAGCTCAAGTTCTAGTTCGGATTGAATCGAGTCATGAGTAATAATAATAAAAAACAAAATAAAAGCAATCAAGAAACACACACACACACACAACCTTCACCGCAACCAAGCTTGACGCTCTTGAAAGGAGTGGCTGAGCGCAAGAACTCGAGCAAAGTGGTGGAAGCCTCAACTTCACCCACCTCATATCTCTCCCCGTTCACTTCAAAAACCAGACCATCACTCACCGTCGTCATCGCCGCCGCCGTTGAAAGTTTGTGTTGTCTATTCTCCATCTCCTCTTCAATTCTCACACTCATGAGATGTTGCTAGCTCTTCCCTTAGTGAAAGACAACACTCTTGGGATATATTTGTCATAGGTGGGTGCCTTTTTTTGTATTTTATTACATATGCATCATTAGTCAATTTCGTATGATCAAATGGTGAAAATATGTATAGTTTGGATGATTCATATATCTACACACACGACAAAGTGGCAATTCGTAGAGAAATCTCTCTCTCTCTCTCTCTCTCTCTCTCTCTCTCTCTCTCTCTCTCTCTCTCTCTCTCTCTCTCTCTCATGGCACGAGCTATCAATGCTACAGGTGCCAACTTTTTGACTTTTAGTCTAAACCACATTTATATATCTTAATAGTAATTTAATTATAGATTATTAGTTTTTTATTAAATTATTGATGACTTTAGAATTTGTATAACCGCACGAGTTTAACATTAGTTGATAGAGATGGGTTAAAATTAATTTCATCTTACATTTTTTTTTCATGTTTCATTATCAAATTTCTGATTTTAATAATATTTAAAAATTAATTATAACATAAATCATCATAATCAACATTTGTCAAAAAAAAAATATAAAACATAATTTTGAAAAAATTAACCATAATAATAAATTATTGATTGAAAATTGAAAAATAATTATAAATCCTAATTGGATGAGGTGAACTCTGAAAGCAATCGTAAAATTAAATTAAATTACAAAAAAAAAAATTAAAAAAAAATATAACCACACGAGTTTAACATTAGTTGATAGAGATGGGTTAAAATTAATTTCATCTTACATTTTTTCACGTTTCACTTCGCGTATCATTATTAAATTTCTGATTTTAATAATATTTATTATAAAATAAAAATTAATTATAACATAAATCATCGTAATCAACATTTGTCAAAAAAAAAGTATAAAACATGATTTTGAAAAAATTAACCATAATAATAAATTATTGATTGAAAATTGAAAAATAATTATAAATCCTAATTGGATGAGGTCAACTCTGAAAGCAATCGTAAAATTAAACTAAATTAAAAAAAAAAAACACAAGAAAAAATTGTAATTTTCAATTGTGACACGGAGTGTAACAGGAAATTCCATTTGAATAGGTCATAAGGATAGTCTTACAATTAATTCCAGCCGATAGATATTGTTTAAGATTGGATATTAAAAATAGTTCAAATTTGTAAACTCCTATTATTCGATTTATTTATTTTTTTGCTAAGATGACTAAGTGAAAAGGTCTCATAAATTCTTCCATATTTGAAGGGTTTTTATTTAATATTATAAAATAGCTTTTATTTGGACAAAATGAGTTATATATTAAAGTATTTTTGATGAATTAAGTAAGCAGTCCAAGCTTAATTATTATTTTTTGAAAATAATCAAGTTTAATCGTTGATAAAAGCAACTTGACTGATTAAGAAATACACGATTTGAAAGTATTAATTAGCAAAGATATTTTTCTAATTATAATGATTAAATTTAAAAGAGGTCATCTTAATTAAAGTCCCAATGATTCCCTACACACAACTTATAAATATTGTGATTATAAAATATATAATACAATGAAATTTGGTGTGTGATTTCTATTGGAGAAAGTTGTTTTAATTTGGGAGATTTTCTTTTGATTTTCTTCTTATCTATTCCTTATTCATTGTACATTATATTTTATTATTTAATTTCTGTCTCAATCCAAGCTTGATTACTATTATTTTTTATAATAGTCGTTGATAAAGCGATTTGACTGCTGAAAAAAAATACATGATTAAGTTTTCTTTGTAGATTTTTTTATTTATTGAAGTTGGTTTCTATCTGTTAGTCGAAATTTTAAAATCAAATTCGAAAAGACAAAATTTAATTTAAGTAATTTTGTATTCTCTGATCATGAATACTATTAATATATTTAAAACTTATTATCTTTTTAAAAACTTAAATTAATAAATCTCTAGAATGCCAATCTATCTATCCATCCATACATATATTAAGGCAAAATCGTTTAATAGACAACAGTTCTGCTATAAATCGTTGTCTATCACATTATTTAATAGTTATATTTTAGACAATACTTTTTATATAATAGACAACAGTTCTAAGTTAATAGACAATGGTTTTGAGTTAAAGACAACAGTAGTGACATTTATTGTTATAAATTTTTCTTCTTTTTGTTTTGCATTTTTATGACGGTTTGGATTATAACCGTTGTATTTTAACAAATTTTTACAATCTTATTTATTTATTTATTTTTACTTGAAAATTTGAAATCTACAACATTTTTATTTTATTTTTTTTATGCATAGGTGGATGATTTGTATAATACTCTACATTTCTCGCATAAAAAAACAGATTTCATTTATGTTGCATAATAATAATAATTTATTTTTCTATTTCAATTTTATCATTTAAAATAATTAAATAATTATATTTTTTATATCTATCATATATTCAAAGAAATCAAATGCTATTTAACTTTGGACAATTATACATTATTTTTTATAAAATCGTGTCGTTTTAAATATTTTAATTCGATCTTTCTAACATGAATTTTCATTTAGTTCCTAAAATTTAATTTTCTTTTTGTTTGCCGTAGCAACACAAAATTGATCTTATTATCTAATTAATTAACACATGTACATGTCGTTTTATTAATTTTAAAAATTAAGCATGAGATATAAAATTCAAAAAAATATAATATTACAAATTTTAAAAAATAATAATTATTTGTGCATCGCACATGAGAAATACTAGTTAATTTTCAGATTTAAACACTAGAAGATCCAAAAAAAGGCAGACGAAATCATCTGCTACATTATGTACAACATTCTATACTACACATTTTAAATTATTATTTTTTATTCATTTTTTTCTTCAATTTCAATTGGTTTTACTTCTGTTTAATTTTACACTTGTTAATTAGGATTCACTTTTCCCAATTAGGATATATAATTATTTTTGTAGTATTTAATTCATTTTTAAATTAATAATCGATTATTTTCTAAAAAAAAATTATATACCCTAATTTGGAAAAGTGAACCCTAATTAATAAGTGTAAAATTAAACTAAATCACAACCAATTGAAACCGGAGGAAAAAACGGAATAAAAATTAATAATTTTAAGTGTTGCATAGAATGTAGCGGATGATGTCATCGGCAGAAAAGATGCATTGAGAATAATTTATATATATATATATATATATATATATTTACATTATTACTGTACACACAATATGTAAAATAAAATATCACATAAAATTCTCACATATATTATCCAAATTAAATAGAAAAAAAAAACTCTGATGAAAATAGTGCATACATGAAAATGAAGACTAATTAACATAACCAAAGCAAGAGGTCTGTTTTCTTCCATTAGCCAAACAAGGCTTTTCATAAAGTCATAGATGCTACACCCGGTGAACTACACGACCCTCTCGTTCGAGAATTCCAACGCGACCGTGGCCCACCTATCTTCACCAATAGGTAGCACAACCACACCCTCAGGCAAGGCCATGTTTGGCATGCATGTAAACACTCTAACCTTGTTACACAGCAGGTAGCTCTTCATTTCTGCACCATTTTTCATGCCACAATTTCCAACATCATCTGTTTCTTGATCACCACAACAATTAGAGTTTGAGAGAAAACAAATCAACACTAAATCACTAATCAAGAACAAGTTCCATTTATTACCATGATCAGTCCCAAGCCCTGTGTCTGAAATGAGGCTTGATGGAGGAGATCCATCCGTGGCACTCTCTCGAGCATCAGAAATGGAAGATGAGTTGAGACGACGTGCAAGCCTGAGGATTTGATAATGGGGCTGAAACAGCTTACCTGAAAGAAACCAAGAACCCCATCAAAGAAAAAGCAAGAAACCTATGTAATAAGCACACGATTTTGCCTTAATATAAGTATACGTACGTTCAATAAACGAGGTGTATGCAGCCTTGGCAGCATTGAGCTCAGCTAGTTTCACAGACTCAGCTGCAGTACCTTCAAAAAGCTCCCCTTCAACCTCCACTGTGCAGACAAATGGGATGCAATCCGACTCGTTTGATCTGATTGTTTTGTATGAAGGGGAGAAGAATCCTTCATTGCTAGCCAGTTTGTGCAGGAGCATCTTGTAGGAGAGTGGATCATTCTTGCAGCAGTCATAATAAAAAGGGATCAAATCAAAATTGAGTTAACATAAATCATATAACAATCAATATATCAGTTTGATCTGTTTTTTGGTAGCACATTATTACCTCATGAAATGAAGCAGTGAAGAAGGCTAGCAAAGCAGTGGCTGCAGCAGAATTCTGTGCTTCCTCTGCAGTAGCAGAGAGCTCGTCGCCCGAGAAGCAGCCGTCACCGACAGAAACTCTGGCCTTGAAGCAATGCCCCTCTTTCTCAGTAGAGTAGAGTGGCAGTTTCAGACCCTTCATTTCAGCATACATCTTCAGTTTGTTCTTGAACCCTTCTTGCATGTTTATATCTATATGCAGTGAGTGAGAGAAAATTAAATAAAATTATTGACTAGATTATACATATTTTTATTGGATTGATCAAGAAAGTGTGAATCATGTTATACATAACATGCATAAGCCAAAATTAATCTAGTAAAATAGTATGAATCAAGTGTCTTGAAATTGAGTTATTTAATCAGTACTTGCATGCAGTTCTTGTATAATATTGTGAAGGTTGAATCAAAACTAGAATGCAAATTTACCTTAATTCAACAAATTAAATAAAAGGAAAATTTCAGCTTCCAAGATGTATGAATTAACACATATTTAATGACTAATTATAACTATATTAGTCAAGTAAAATAGTATATAAATCAAGTGTCTTGAAATTAAGTTATCTATAATTAATGCATTCACCTTAATCCAACAAATTAAATAAAACGCAAAAAATCAGTTTTCAAGATGTAAGAGTGACAAGATTACATGAACTAACACATCTTTAATGATTAATTATAACTATTAATCAAGTGAAATAATATAAACCAATCAAGTGTCTTGAAATTGAGTTATCCATTACTTTACCTTAATTCAACAAATTAAATAAAAAGAAAAAAAATCAGTTTTCAAGATGTAAGAGTGACAAGATTATATGAATTAAAAATGGCTTAATCAAGATTAATTAATCTTACAGTTCTTGACAGACTTATCCTCAGAAGTTATGGTGCTCCCATCTTCTTTAGCGCAGTTAGTCTCATTAGAGGGCTCTGTAAATTAATCAAGGGGGGTAAAAAATCAAAATTAATCTCCTCAAAACATTAGTATAAATTAAATAATTAAGCAAAAATGAGAGACATGAAGAATTTACCAGAAGAAGTGAAGTGGAGAAAGGCAAGCTGAGCAACTTGGTTGAGGGCTTGTTTGGAGGAGCTGCAGGCGGCCGGAGAGTCGAAGGCGACGCCTCGGACGACGGCGGAGGCCTTGAACTGAGGGCAGTGGTCTGCACCATCTCTCATCCATGTGTATTTGGGCAGCCCCCATTTCTCTTTCTGGCAGAGCTCTTGCAGCTTCGACTTGTACCTTAATTCCTCTTTGTCTGAAATATTATTGCAACATGCAGCAATAGTACTACTGCTGATTTTCTCATCTGCATGAGAGAGAAAGTGAAATAATCAAACTCATATCAATATTATGTTTGTATCTTATTTCACTAGTATAAGACGAAAAACAAGGGGGTTAATTAGGATTAAACGTTGTAATTAAAATATAATCTTGCAATTTTTCGTAAAATAGACACCCCTAGATTTCTCAATAAAGAAAAGCCGATATATTTAACATGAAATATTGCAAAGTATATTGTATAGATATATAGCATAATCATAATTTGAATTTCATTAATACAATTAAGAGCAGTATGAAATATTGTGTGTGGTTTTCATATTATTGCAAATTAATTGAGCCTATTTTTCATATAAAAAAAAAGTTAATTATGATTAAATACATGAACCTTGACAGAATTCGCAATTTTTTCAAAGTTCGTGTCTAAATTGTAAATTGTGTTAAAGTTTATGTATTTAATCGTAATTGACCCTAAAAATGCAAGATTTTGATTTCATTGCAATATTTCAAAGTTAATTCGTGTCTAATTACATATTGTGCCAAAATTCATGTATTTAATCGTAATTAATCCAAAATAAAATAAAATAAAATGCTAATTTCTTTAATTAATTTAAGGGACAACATGCATGCATGCATTAATATTATATTTCCACATATATATATATATATATAGAGAGAGAGAGAGAGAGAGAGAGATAGTTGATCTGACCGGAAGAGAAATGAAGAAGGGCAAGGCGAGCAGCTTCATTAAGGGCGTGTTTGGAGGAGGTGGCGGCGGAGGGGGTGTCGAAGGTGAGGCCGGCGACGACGACGGAGGCCTTGAACTGCGGGCGGCGGTGATCATCGCCGCCGTGCTTGATGCATGTGTATTCGGGCAGTGGCCATTTCTGTTGCTGACAAAGTTCTTGCAGCTTCGACTTGTACATAATTGTTTTTTTTTTTTTTCTGTCTGAAATAATTGATTAATTGTAACTGCAAATGCAAGAGATGAAACTAATTTAAAGGCTGCAAAAGCTAACCTCTTGTAACATGCATGCTTGCTGCGTGTTGTACATTCAGTTACAATCTTTGTACCACAAAAAAAAATGGACACTTCTTGATATAGCATTTTCTAGTGAAATTAACACACGCTTATAGGGATGTGCAATGATCGATCAGACCAACTGAAAATTAGGTCATTCAGTTAGTCCAGTCCTAATTTTAATGGATCAAATATTTTGTAGGTCGGTCCGTCCGCGACCGAAAATTAGGTCATTCAGTCGGTCCAGTCCCAATTTTAATTAATCAAATATTTTGTAGGTCTGTCCGTCCGTAACCGAAAATTAGGCCATTCGGTCGGTCCAATCCCAATTTTAATGGACCGAATATTTTGTCAATCGGTCCGGTCCTGGAAAAAAAGGAAAGCGGACGGACCGACCGATTGAATAATAATGTTATATTATTAATAATTTAATATCATATAATAGATATATAATTAATTATATCATATAAAGTATAAACTATTAAAAAAACGTAGAGTCGTGGATTGAAAAAGGGTAAAACACTGAAATTTGAATTTAATAATTTGATTTTATTAATAAATTAATTTTATTAAAACATAGGAAAAACAAACAAATAATTCGGTTGGACCGACTGAAAAATTCAATCAATTTTCAGTCCGGTCCTAAAATCTTATTCTGTTGGTTTAATCCAAAAAAAATACATTCGGTCTATTCAATTCTCCCTCATCGGTCCGGTCTTGGATTGGACCAACCATTTACAAAGTTCTACACAGTTATTTTATGTTTCTCTCTCTACATTTTTATTTTTATTTTGCCCCTTATACTTAATTCTTATATTTTCAGATTCTGTACTTGAAAAAAAAAATACGTTACTAATTTTGACTTTGTCCTTGGTACTTTCAATTTCTTTTGTTTTTGCCCCTTTTTTTCACTTTCTTTTACTTTTCCATCCCTACCCTTTTTTAATGGAGGAGCAAAAAAAAATAATCAAAGTATAGAGGGCCGCACTAATAAAAAGATGGAGTACAAAGGCAAAATTTGCAACTCTTTTATTTTAACATCTATGTTGTTATTACATAAGTGCCACAATTACGACGGTTCAAATTTTATGTTGCACTTTTTTTTTCGTTTCACTATTAAATTTATAATTTTAATATTTTTTATTATAAAATAAAATTAATTATAATATAAATAACCATAATCAACATTTATCAACAAAAAAATGAATTAAAAATTATAAGTTATAATTTTTAAACAATCAACTATAATAATGAATTATTTATTGAAAACTGAAAAATGAATGCTGAAAAATATTTATAAATTCTAATTGGATGGGTTGAACCCTAATAAACAATTATAGAATAAAACTAAATCGCAAAAAATTAAAATTGAAGAAAAAATACAAGAAAAATTCATAATTTGAAAGTGAAACACAGAAGAGTGCAACATGAAATTTCATACCCGATCACAAGTCTTACAAAATTATTAAAATTAATTGAAAAAATATATACATCCCTTGATATCACATTTTGATACTCTTTGATATCCAAAAAATATGAAAATAAAAAATACAAGGAATATTTTGTAATGGGAAAATTTTCTAATTGATGAATAGGAGATGGATATTTAGTGCAAAAAATCACACGATTTTATAACTAAAACATGCAAAATGCACGAATAATTTATAGGAAAACATTGTAATCTTTTTTAGTCACATTATTCAAACTCACTTAGCAGAAGCCAACTGCATGCGGGCGAGCTTTGCTGCAGCAACCATATTGCTCAGTGCCGCCTTCACTTCTGCATATTTGCGCGTTTTCAGGCCACAGTCGGGGTTTATCCACACGATTCTGCTGTCGAGAACTGCCAGCATCGTGCTGATACGCCCGCCAATCTCTTCAGCTGACGGGATCCTAGGAGAATGAATATCGTACACACCGGGGCCAATGCCAGCATCATACTTCACCCCCTCGCGAAAAACTGTGAGAAGCTTCTGGTCTGACCTGGAGTTCTCGATGGTGACAACATCCGCGTCCATGTCTATGATCGAGTGGATGATCTCGTTGAAGTTTGAGTAGCACATATGTGTGTGAATCTGCCCATTGAATTTGCAGTAATGGTGTTAGTTAATACATATAACTAGGGTTGTAAATGAACAGAACCGCTCGCTAACTATACGAAAACCGGCTCCAAAAAAGCATGTTCGAAGTTCGTTCGTTTTCTAAAACTATCGAGCCGAGCTTGAACAAAGTAGTATTCGGCCGGGCCTGCTCGCGAACATGTTCGAACTCGAGCTTAATCGAACATGTTCATGAATATTATAACTATTTCAAACGGGTAAATTTAAATAAACTCATTTTTTCGAGCATTCGACCTCTGGCTCGATTAGTAAATTTTCAAGCATTTTACGAGCCGAGCTCGAACCAAATTCGAACATGACAAATATTTATCGAGCCGAGCTTGAATAAGAGAAAAAAAAACTCTAAGCGGCTCGAGCTTGAATATTCCTTAACGAGTCGGGCTCGAACATCAGGGTATTCGGCTCGATTTGGTTCGTTTATATAACATTGATATTGATTTGCAGCTTTCTTTCTCCTCAAGGAAGAAAATCAAAATCCTACTGCTCATAAATAGCTAACATGAATGCACACAATCTAAGGAAGAAGATATGCATACCTGGGTAGCATCTCGAACTGCACTGTTAGTAATTCTGAAGGAGCGTACGGCCCAGTCCAAGTAAAATGACTGCTCGGATTTCCTGAGAGGAAGACCCTCTCTCAGAGCAGCCTCATCAATTTGAATAACTCCGATTCCGGCTTTCTCAAGATCATCAACCTCGTTCTTCATGGCTAAAGCGATCTGATAGCAGGTTTCGTGTCTAAGGTGAAACAAAGCATGAAATTAGACTAAATGCAGAATTTCTAAGGTGTTTAGCAGGTGGATCGATCACGTGATTCTCGTACCTGGGCTGGTCGTTTCGAACAAAAGCCCAGTTCAGTATCGTAACAGGGCCCGTGAGCATTCCCTTCATTGGTCGCTCGGTCATGCTTTGAGCCAACGTGGACCAGAACACCGTCATTGGTTTAGGGCGACTGACGTCACCATATATAATGGGCGGCTTCACACACCTGGATCCATATGATTGAACCCAACCATTTTCAGTGAAGGCAAAACCAGATAGCTGCTCGCCAAAGTACTCCACCATGTCATTTCTCTACAGTTTTTCCAATGTGACGATAAGAATTTCTTCATTCGTTTGTGAGTAATTTTCTGGAACTAGAACTAGTTCGGGTTAGGGGAGGTTGATTTTTTGCACAATTGTAACATTTAAGCTCACCTCCGGTTCTCCATGAACAAGAACATCAATGCCGAGCTCTTCTTGAATTTTGATGACTTGTTGTATTTCCTCCTTAATGGCTTTGATGTATTCTTCCTCAGATATCCTGAAAGAATAATAGCGCAAGTTTTGATAACACAGAAGTTGAAAGCATAAAAAATGGTGCATAAATAAAGTAATATAGGAAGGACACTTGCTTGCCAGCCTTATATTCACGGCGAATTTTCCTAACCCCCACAGTTTGAGGGAAAGATCCAATAGTAGTGGTTGGAAGCATAGGGAGATTTAACTTTTCCTGCTGAGCTTCCAACCTGGCAGCGACGTTTGTAGCTCTACGGTGGTCAGATTCCTTCAAGGCAGCAATCTGGATAGAGTAGCAGAAAAAGAAGACATAAAGAACATAAAAGGAAAGCATGAAGGGGAAGAGAAAAAAAAGTAGCATAAAGACTTACAGCCTTCTGAACAGCCTCGTTAGTCACTCTAAGCGACGATCTTCTTGAAGCCTGAGCAGCTGCATTAGCAGAGAAGAATGCCTGAAACGAAAGCTAGCGTTGAAAGGAGGCAACTGGTTTTGTGGTAAACTGCAATACACTCTGCAAGAACTCACATCTCATGGCAATATTACTGCAGAGATGAAGCCATTTTGAGGTGCTATGAAAACTTCTACCACAATCACTTGACGAAAGTCAGAGTAAAATACAACGGGCATGTCAGGAAGATAGTCGATTCAGGAGTATACAAACATAATTATATTTTTAAAAGGGAATAATTTTCGGAACTTTAGGAGGTTGCAAATTTCTTGAATCTCAACAAGCAAAGTGGTGAGAAATACTTGAATCATAATTAAGACAATAAATTATTTTGGTGAAACTATAGTTGCAGAGCATAAAAGGCAGCTGATCTGTGTTAAAGTAGAAAATAAAGTTTAATGCTAACACAATAGCATAGAACTTCAATATAAAAATTAATGAGCAAGATTAATAGCATTACTTTATTTTATCTAGATGAAAATCAATAGATATAACAGATATAAGGCTTATTAAGACACACAAAATTGATGAAGCCAGAGGAATGATCAATTATGACAGGTTATCTTAATGAGCTGGTCTCTCGAATTTGAAGAACGTTTAGACATCTTAATCAGTACTACATAGTTGATTTTGTTCATGGTCATTTTCACACTTCGAGAAACCAATAACGTGTAAAAATAAATGGTCAGTGTGCCTAACAAGAAGAAATTGGCTAACAGTGTACCTCATCCTTCTGGCCAGATAATGCCTTTCCCAATGCATTGACTTCAAGTAATTTCTGTGTAGCAAATGCAAACCATGACTTGAGTTCTTTGTCCAACTTATTTTCATTCACCAAATCAACTGCGGTATGAAGCAGAGAACATGATGTAGATACCACGAGCTTGTCTGGATAACAAAATTGAAAAGATTTCGTCAAAGGTGATCACAATCGTAGATTTCTGGAACAAAGTACAATGTAAATCGAGATGTCAATAACAACTTGTGTACAGCACATAACCACCTATCACAAGATTTGGTTGCCGGATCATCTATGGCAGTTAATCATATTCTCATAGCCTTTTATATCAATATGTTACTATTCTTTTTGTTGTTCATGAACATAACACCTAAAGTAATAAAGATAAATTTCTAAGATCTTGGAACAGGCAAGGGACTAAAACAGAAGTAGACTACAGCAAATCCAAATAAAAATTATTTAAAGTACTGCAGCTAAGCCAACAGAATATCATCACTGTTCTAAAAATATCTGTATTTCATCATTTATATACAATATCCAGATCCAAAATTTATACACTATCAAGATTTGCTGCTTGACATCTTAAACATTATAAAATGCCTAGAAACCCACAGATGTTCTTAGTCTTATTTCGCAATGTGTAGTGTATTATCTACAGCGCAAATGGATTTTAGGAAATCACCTTTCACCACCACGCCCTCCAGAGCCTGCAAGGTACTCAGAGAAGCATCAAGGTCATTAGCCCAAATGTTTCTTCCATCAACAACTCCAGCAAAAAGATATTTTCCAGGAGGAAATCCATTTCTGATTAGGTCAAGTGTCTTTGGTCCACGCACCAGAGGAAATCCATTTCTGATTAGGTCAAGTGTCTTTGGTCCACGCACCAAATCAAACCCAATAGCTGTAATACTCTTCAAGGAAGTAACAATATTGTATGCCTCGGCAGTGAGGTCAGCAAAATATGTCTCAAGAAGAACATTCATGCCGGAAAATGAAGATTCCATTTCTTCATAAGCATGAGTAAATGCATCCAATTGGTGATTATCAAGATCCATGACAAGGGTAGGCTCATCAAACTGAATCCAGCTAGCACCAGCCGCCTTTAGTTCAGCCACAACTTGTCTTCATAGTAGAGTAAGATAACAGTTCATTTCTACAGAAAATGAAAATTAAATGGATAATCAGAAGCATATGTGATGATCTTACTTGTAAACAGGAAGAATTTTATCTACCAGGGAAAGAAGAGAAAATGACTTCTCAACTCCCTTCGCCAGTTTCGATAGTAATAAGTAAGAAACAGGACCAACGAGAACAGGAACTGTGTCGACACCAAGCTGCAACGATAAAAGATACCGACACAGATAAATGTACTTTGCATAAATTAAGACATGAGTCCTCACATTGAATGGATATATAAATCACAGAGGAATGTATACCCATTTTAGTGTTATTTAAAATATCAATGATAGAGACTGCATCATCAGCAAAAGAAAATTAAAACACATACATATATAATATGACTAGTGAAGTTCAATTTCTTATTAGATGGTGAAACAGCAGTGTAGGCTCAAATATTCCAATTCTACCAAAAATCTCAAGAAACGCAGAAACTCTAATTTCACTGCAACTCTTTGAGCAGTAGCTTGGATCTCCCAAGACCTTGCTATGAAAGGCTAATCCCTATTTCACATTTTTACTGCAACTTTTGGAGTGAGTAGATTACGTAGGATGACAGTTCCCTTTTTTTAAAGTGAAATTACTAGTAGAATTACTTTGAATTGGACAAGGACAATCTCATAGAGAAAGAAACGTATCTTGACTGGATTCAATAAAAACAAATTTTCACTATCAACTCCACGGTATCCCCTAATATGAGAATGTTCCAGTAACATAAATTAACTTGAAATCAGGAATAATAAGGAAAAATAAATAAATATTTTATAGAAAGCTAATAACAAAGGCTCAAGTTTACACAGAATCATGATGGGTAGAGTGATCGTGTGCATACATCAAATAATGGGGGTTGAACTTACAGCTTTAGCCTCCTTATATTCTTGCACTGCCTTGCGGGATCCATAAGAAAACTCAACATCTGGCCCCAATTCTGGGACAATATAGTGGCTGCTTCAACATAAAGCATTTGATGTTAAAACACTGATACACTCAACATAAATGAAAATCATGAGAAACTCAAACAAAATAAAATATGAGGCACTACGTACTAGTTGGTATCAAACCACTTGGTCATTTCCATTGCAGGAACAGAGACGTTGCCCCTGGCCATTGAAAAATAAACATCAAATCCTATCTCACCCCCCTTCCAACCGTATCTTGAGGGAACTGCACCCAACATTGCAGTGGTATCCAACACTTGGTCATAAAATGAGAACGTGTTGCTAGGAATATACTTGATTCCAGCATCTGCCATCTGCTTCCAAATTGAGACACGGAGATCAGATGTAACCTTCTGCAACTCCTCGGCACTGCTCTTCCCATCCCAGAAAGATTCCAGTGCAAACTTAAGTTCTCTTTTTGGACCCACGCGAGGATACCCTACAATGTGAGATGACATCGACCTGATTCACCCAGTATAGCCCAGACATAATCAGATGGTAGCCAATACGCTGACAAGGAATTAGAGAATGAATGGCATTTATATAAAAGATCACAAACCTAATCTGCAGAAAATAATTAAAATATTTCACTTAGTAAAGGCATCAAGACGTTCTCTTCAGTTAATTAAGGAAAAACCCCATAGACTAAGATCTTTAAGGAGCATTACTTCCGCCCCTTCATTTGCATATATATATATATATATATATATCATCAAACAACGAAAATGGAGGCCGAAAAATCAAATTCGGTATGCTTCTATTCTACTCGAGACGCCCATAATATCACTATACTAAGCATAACACATTCAACTCAAAAAAAGAAACACATTACTGTTAAAAAATAAAACTTCAAAACAGCCATACCATGCAACGAAAGCAACACACTTTCACAGAAGCAATAACACAAACACCTTCAAGTATATCCAAGTCACCAAGAAAGGTCTGAAACTAATGAACCCAGACGAAAATTTATCACCCCAAAAGCTCGTATTGACAAATACTAAATAAACGGGTTTCACAACATATGGATACAATCACTAATTACGCGCCATATAATGAATGAATGAAGGTGGCAAAGCACAAAACCTGATACGAAATCTGATGGAAACCAGAGTTTTGAGACGTGGGGTGGCGGAGAGAAAGATGGAGGAGTTGGCTGAGGTGAAAACCGGAGACATCTGCCTCATATTGAGCTCACTTCACTTGTAGTCACCAATCAACATTTTCTGTTCAAATTCTTCCCATAACTTCTCTTATATCTTTCCTTTGCTTTCCTTTTTTTCTTTTTCCGTTGTATTCAGTGATTTTATCTGGGGTTTGGGCTAGGTTGTCTGTAGCTCCACTGGAAATGAAATCGGAAAATATGAGAGAGAATAAATTCAAGACAACTATCCAGCAATGAGCAACGAAAACGAAATAGGAAAATATGAGTGTTCTTCCTCCAACCTGATTAATGTAATATTAATAAAGGTAAATTAATAAAACAGTAATCACTTTTTCAAAATTTTCGCAAATCTAACATTTAATTAAAATTTTACAACTCGAAAATTGTATATAATTAATTATATTTTAATATTTTTTTATTGGAGGGATTTTTCTACGTGGTCGGGGAAATAAGAATATTAAAATACAATTAATTATGTACGATTTTCGGACCGTAAAATTGATTAAATGTTAGATTTGCAACTTTTTTTTTGAACAGTGGGTATTATTTTGCTAATTTTGAAAAGTGGGTCATTTTTTAAAAAATGTCCAAAATCACTATTAAAATTACTCTTTGCACCACAAAAGAAAAAATTAAAGTTACTTAAATACCCTTTACTTAAAAAAAAAAAAATCAAGCGTGTTCGAAAATGAAACTAGTATCACTTTACTTAAAATTTATACATGATGACCTTGATTGAAAATAACATGAGGGATTTACCTTAACGGAATTATATAAAAAATATATATATAAATAAATTGAAACGTGAATAATATTGTTTTGGTAATATATAAAACTTAGGAAGTGACTACCAAGCATTTCTATGTTTGTTAATATTCCTTTATTTAGCATAGTAATTATATATAAAAAATATAGTCCATAATTTATAGTTTGTGTGTTGCAAATTTGAAGTGTTTTTTAGACGTTCTTGCAAATATTGCACAAAGAATATCCATGATAGGAATTTTGCATATCATAATCCTTGAAAAAGCAAGTGTTTTTCTTTGAAAAATTGATTTTTTTTTTAATCGAGATGAATTAGGATAATGTAATTATATGATTTGAATCATATTTGATTCTAAGAGCATTCATTATGGGAGGTTCTTATATCTATGTGGCAAAATAAGAGAAAATTTGATTTTTTTTAATCGAGACGAATTAGGATAATGTAATTATATGATTTGAATCATACTTAATTCTAAGAGCATCCACTATGGGAGGTTCTTATATCCATGTGGCAAAATAAGAACCAAGTTCCACCATAGTGGAACACAATTCAAGGGAACAAAATAAGAAATGAGTTTCTCCGGCAAGAAGTGGGTTCTTGAGTGAAATAGTGGGGCCCAAATATTTTATCTCTCCCCCTTTTGCATTTTCGGTGCTTTACTTCTTTTTTTTATGGTAAAAGTAGTAATGATAGTGGATTCCATGAATAGTTAAAAGTGAGGTAATGCTACAGTGGAGAAAATATTGGGTAATTGAAAAAGGAAGTGGTTGATGATGTGGCACACATGTGGTACCACTATAGTGGATGCCCTAATGTACAGAAATATGGAATTCAACGAAAAAGCTGAAATTTATCTCGGGCCCTACAACTTATAAATCTTGCAAAATCTGATTCGAGAGAAGTCGAGCATTTCCAGTGAATGGTTGGTCAAATATTGAGTTGGAGATCCAACGCAATAAGAATTTTATAAAATCTTATATGCGAAGAGAGTTATAACATTTTCACTGACGGCTGTCAGAAAATCGAGTCAAATATGTGCACCTATAGCCAAGGGCTATATATGCTTGAAAAATTGATCCTTTTCAATTCCGAACGAACTGGGCCAAAATAATGATATGGATGAATCATATTAGATTCTAGTGTTCAGAAATATGGAATTCGACGAAAAAACCAAAATTCATCACAGGCCCTACACAAAAGATGACGCTTGCGGCCTCAACTTAAAAATCTTGTAAAATCTGATTCGGGGGAGTTACCGTTTCCAGTGCATGGTTGGACATATATTGAGTCAGGAATCCAACACAATAAGAATTTTAGGAAAATTTTACCCGTTGAGAGAGTTATGATCGTTTTACTAATGACTGCCATAAAAGAAAAAGGGCCAAATCTGACATCTTTCACATGAGATTCACCGTACCATTAACCTTTCATGTGTCAAATATATCTTTCTTTATTTTATTTTGAGTTTATAATGATTTAGTGTAATTTAAAATATTAACGGGTATTATCAGATTTTAGCCCGATCTTTCAAGTAATTCATAAAAATATCCTGATCTTTTATAAATAACAATTTAATACATGACCTTTTGAATATACAACAAATCTAGCCTGGAATTAATTTTTGGGCTTTTAGTCCCCAACGTATATCTTCTTACATACAGTCTGAAATGAAATATAATTTTATTTGATCAATTGACGTGACACGAGTATTTTTCACGTTATTAAAAAATTCAAAAAAAAGATATATTATGGCAACTAAAAGCCCAAAAATTAATTCCAGACCAGATTCGTTGTATATTCAAAAGGGCATGTATTAAATTGTTATTTATAAAAGATCATGACATTTTTGTGAATTACTTAAAAGGTCTGGCTAAAATCTGATAATACCCCAATATTTTATTCTCAATTTCTACTTTTCATTTCTACTTTACTAAAAAAAGGGTTTGTAAATCTAATACTTGATTAATTTTTCAGCATGAAAGTCTTACACAATTCTGTATTTTAATATTTATATTTTTCCAACCACGTAAAAAAATTATACAAGCAAGAAAATATTAAAATACAATCAATTACTTACGATTTTTGCTCCGTAAAATTGGTCAAATGTTAGATTTGTATTTTTTTAAAAAAATAAATAAATTGTCTTACACAATTGACTGTATTTTAATATTTATATTTTTCCAACCACGTAAAAAAATTATACAAGTAAGAAAATATTAAAATACAATCAATTACTTACGATTTTTGCTCCGTAAAATTGGTCAAATGTTAGATTTGTATTTTTTTAAAAAAATAAATAAATTGTCTTACACAATTGACTGTATTTTAATATTTATATTTTTCCAACCACGTAAAAAAATTATACAAGCAAGAAAATATTAAAATACAATCAATTACTTACGATTTTTGCTCCGTAAAATTGGTCAAATGTTAGATTTGTATTTTTTTAAAAAAATAAATAAATTGAGCGTTGTTTTGTCAATTTTGAAAAAATAGACTATTTTTGAAAAAAAAAAACTTAAAACATAGGTATCAAAAGGTAATTTTCGCTTATTTGAAGGATTAACCCTTTTTTAAAAAAAGTAAAAAAAAAAAAAGAGTACTGCTAAAGCCTTTTAAAGTAGAAAAATAACTTTTTATCTCAGCCCAAACACGATTATTTATTTATTGGCATTTCTCTATTAGTTTTTCCGCCTGACGACTTTTATTTCCCTCTGCAACTACAGCCCCCTCTCTCTCTCTCTCTCTCTAGAATATAGAGAACTATCAAGCTCGGCGCGCTTCAACAATGGAGGACTCGTCGGAGACCGATTCTCCAGCGCCGCCAACAAACAGTGTCAAAGCTCTATTCTCATTTTACTCCAGCTATCTCCACAACCGCCTCCGCGCCTTCTTCCCTATATCGGTAATTCCCGGAGGCAGTTATCTGTCGAGGATCGCGAACTTGTACGGCTCCTCGAGACGCCGCCGCCGGAAAACTTGCCTTCCCCTACCTTTACCCTCCGCTGCCTCCATTACTTCTCTCGACCGCGTTTCTACGTATGAATTCGCTATCATTTAATCGGACTAGCGAATAGTTATTATTTGATTTGTTTTCGAGATATAGTTGTGTGTACTTTCGTTGAATCTAGAGAATTGCTTTTTGGATAAATTTTTTTATAATGGAGAAGTTCATTCTGTTTTATTGATTACACCGGATAATAAGAGTGGATGGTTTTGTGTTAATATTTTCAAGCAAAATTTCCATTTCTGATTACAGTGCTGCCTCTCGTGTAATAGTTTTGTGTTAGTTATTTGGTTGTTGTTTGTGAGTGTAAATGCTGTTCCATTCTCCACATGCAGGGTTACATCTGAGGCTAGCAGAATTTTTGAGGTGCTGGAGGATATCATTGATGACACACTTAGAAATTTGCACATTATTCAGAAGAATTTGTTGTTTTGGCAGTCAACAGCTGAGGTCAGCATGAGTTATTGTCCGTACTATGCTGGCAGCTAATACTATTGGGTTCCATATTAATTTTGAGCTTGTTGGTGTAATGTTTCAGGGTTCAAATGCTCGGAAAGCATACTTCATGATATGCCAAAGAGGACCTGGTGCATTTATTGATGGTACTCGTCAAATCATGCGTGATTCTCTTGCTGATCTCTATTGTTCAGCATCTACTCATATATCTGAGAGGATTAGCGTCTTGAATTCTTTGAGATACTTCTTAGCTACATTCTTGGCAAAGGTTAGATATTCTGATTCATCATATATATGTTGGCAGTAGTTATTGGGTATCCATGTAATTTTGCTGAAGTCATCCCGGTACCATAAGTGTAGGCATTTGAAACATTTCGAGATATTAGAATGATTCAGTATTTGGTTGCAAGTGATTATATTGTATCACGGATAAGTATCAGTATCCACTCTTATGAATAAATATCTATTTTCTGATGATGGACATAGGTATATATGGAAGTAGACAGAATTGGAGAGGATCTGGTTAAGGATCTGGAGAACTCATTGCCCTCATTATTGGTTACTATCAATGATCTATTTTTGAAATTGGAAGCATCCATTGGCCATTTTCATGCAAATCGTCAAGTAAGTGATAGACTAGATAACCACTATTGTACTCCCTTAATCATCATCCTACACTGGAAAGCATTGTTTTACATACCTTTCCTATGCAACCCTGTTGTATGAGGCACACATAGCTTAGTTCTCCCTTTAGTGCCGTTTCCAACAAAATCTTTATACAATGGGCTTGCAGAGTGGCTCATCAGTGGAAGGAAGCTATTCTGTTCCTTTGATTTTTGCAAAACTTCCAGAAGTTAATCAGGAAGGTTCCCAGTGGACTCAGTGTGAGATCAAAGATGCCATCAATTTGATTTATGACAACCTGCAGAGATTGGACTCTTATTTGTCTGTGCTTGTAAGAGTTTATCTTGATACAATTCTTGTTGATGTGGTTTTGGTACTTGCTCTGTCTTGTTCATTTTGATTCCAGTTTTTTCTGTTGCATGCAATCATCATTATTTGGATTCAACATGTTTTAAACTGACTCTTTTTTCCAACTGACCTGCATGTTCTGTGAGGGCATCTATAAATTTAAACTGCTAGCATCTTAAATAGAAAAAAAGCTTTATCTAGATCATTTTGGAACTCTTGGAAATATCTAATAAAGTAGCAAACTAGCACGTAGCCTGGATATACAGCAAGATTGAAGCAGTTTTGTCATGTGAGTTTTTTTTACTGCAATGCACCTGCATTTAATTTTTAGCTGTTGGTTGGAACCATGTGCATTAATTATTACTAATTCCAAGGGACTCAAACTTGGAGATATGTACCTATTTCCACTTGAAGATTGAAATTTAATTGAGACTAGTGATTAATCTCTGTGGTTGAGAGGGAATTATCATAAAAAGTCTTGGTTCACCGTTCACCTCAATTTTGCATTAAATGGCAATTAATTCTTTGATGTAGCACAATCATCACTACAACATAAACTAGTAACTGGCTCCTATTTACTGATGCTATCACTTTTCCAGTCATGCCATGAAAGATAGTTTGGATGAGATAGCAATTTTACTATTCTGGAACGGGAGTTGTTGACTATAATGGAACATGTGTTTTTGCATTTACATTGCACAGATGATGTACTTTCAGGCTTACATTTCTACACGGCTCACCTTCATTTAGGTTTCCAAACATCGCAAGCCAAGGAAAGTAACTTTATACTGGATGCGCTATAGCTGCGGAGCTTTGGGAATTTCTATTTGTTCACTGTGGCTTCTTCGTCATAGCAAGCTGATGGGAAGCCCTGACATTGACAACTGGATCAAAGAGGCCAAGGATTCAACCGTAAGCTTTTGGAATGGTCACGTAGAGCAGCCAGTAAGATTCGTTGAACCCTCTCAGTTTATTGTTGGCTGATCTTTTATTTTGATTCATGTGCGAGAAGCACTGGGTGCGAGTCCTTTTCCCAATAAATCCAAAGTTAGAAAATCTTTCAATCTTTTGTAGATTTTTTTGTTATTTTGATGTCTCCAGGCCTCTAAACATGCATCTGGAATGTTTGGAGAGAGGAACATTGATAAGGAGAAAAACTATTCTTTCTACTCTTGTGAATAATAATTTAGTACTTTTCAGTACGATGTCAATTTTTTTAATGGCATAAATCATTATTAGGAATCTTTATGGATCTGTGTACATTTGATTCTATGAAAACATCTTTTGGGTTACTCTATCTTAAAAGATTGCTTATGCTCACTCGATCAGTATACAGTATACAGTATACTTAAGATTGCTTTGGCTATACTCTCACTGCAGAGTCCTGTCTTCTGTGGTCAACCTTTGCCCTGTGATTGCTTGCACTCTTCCTGTCTTGTTAATCCTGAAAATTCTAACTTCGACCAAGTTTTCTCAGAAGTACTTTTGAGAAATATAATACTGAGTTATATTTCCTACAATAATCTTTATGTATTAGCAGCAGATGTAATTTTATCCCAGTAAGAAAAAAAGGAAAAAAAAAAAGGAAAATCCAGGACTTATATGGGGTAACTTTTGTATTCATTATTGTACGCTTAACTAGTCTTTGAGTCTTCAGTAACTGTTGCCTTCTCGATTAATTGAGTTCTTATCATATCTATGCTATAATTGAGATTTTGTTTTATAAGGAACTCACTTGTAAATTGTGCATCTCTATGTGCCATTGATATGATCTCTAAAATATCTTCTGTTTTGTTAATTTTGCGAACTAGATTTTGGCTATAAGGGATGAACTTTTTGAGACCTTCAGGAAAAGGCAGAAAGGTGTAATGGAGCGTGAAGAAGTACAGTTGACTGCTGACTCTCTGCATAGGTTGGCTGGTTCAACACCTGTAGCTTATATGAAGAAAAATACTCTGTTTTTTACTATTGCTTTTTCTGAATGCTGTTGCCTGTGCTAATAATTTATGTCCTGTAGTTACCGCACATTACACGTTTTTGCATATGTTTGCATTCAAGTGGAATTACTAGTCTGTGTATTATGAGCCACTAAAAATTTCCCAAAGCATTTGGATTATTGTTCAATACATTAATAGTACTTTTGATTTGGGGTTCCTAAAGAAAAGGTGCAGGACCTTATTGACATCTTGTTTTGCATGTTTTTTCAGAAAAATTGTTAACCAAATGACCAATAATTCGTTTTGATTAAGTTACCCTGGTGAAGGTTGTCTGTGTCTCACCAGTAAGCCTGAAGTTCCTTTCCAGAAAGAAATAAATGTCATGCTTTATTATGGCAATTTCTGCTCCTTGGTTCATCTGCTTGTCTGGTTCTTCTTTAATATTACTTATTTATCATTTATTGAACTGTTACCTTTATTACTGAATAGTCTCTTCTTATACAAGTGGATTAACACTATTCCCTCTTGGTTCTTCAATTTGTGATTGACGATTGCTCTTTACCTGGCTTAATGCAAAGAAAAAGGAACTTGAGTCCTTTCCATTTGGTTTACTAATTGTGTTAGTGAATTGTGATAGTGGTTTTTTGGCATTGGGTATATTGTTGACATGTTTTTCTTTAAACTGATCTGCACTCACCATCATACTTTGGTATTGTCCCTGGATCTTGTGCATCACTGTATGCTTCTGGAGAATTGTGTTACTTGTTTTCACTTTGTACTCCCTAGCTTATTTGATTTTGATTATCATGGAGGTGAGCAGCATGGTTTCCTTTCCATTTTATATTTTATTCTATTGTGACAGCTTTGTTCTTGACGTTTCTACCATGTGACATTAGGTCCTATTTCTCTTTGCCAGAATGCTGCTAGCTTTTAGTGAGCAGACAGTAGGTAAAAAATTTCCAGAGAATGCGACTGACCAGGAAATGCTTGAGATTGTGATGGTCAGGTAAAATTTCTTTCCAGTTCTTGAATGTATCTTAAACAACAGAACAACAGGCTGTTAACCAGAACCACAATCTATTTGTCTATATAATAAGCTTAAAAGTATATTTTGAGGCTGACGAGCATTTGAAAGTTCACCTGTTGAGAGAAATTCTTGATTTAAGTATTGGTGGCGATTATTTATTTTTGTAATTTGGAAGTTCAGCAATGTTGTGTCCAACATTATGTCTGGAAAATTCGAGGTTTTTGTTTATTGTGGCGATTATTTATTTTTGTAACTTGGAATATGTTGATATTCTTGGAATTTGGAATAGAGGAACCCGGCTCTATCTTGATATTTGTATTCTAGTGCTTGCATTGTGAAGAGATGACCGAAGCATGAATGGTCAATTTGTAGGTACGAGAAAGAACTTATGCATCCAATTCAGGGTCTTGTGAGCGGGGAGCTTGCGCGGTCTCTTCTCATTCAGGTAACACATACTTGACTTTGGTGAAATCAACAGTCTTTGGTCCTGGTTCCTGAAATAACTTCCCCACTACAGGTTCAGAAGCTAAAATTGGATATAGAAGAGTGAGTGAGTTCACTGATACTTTTTTACTAAAGTAATACACGTTTGCCTAAAGTAAGTTGCTTATGATCAATTGTTCAAACAGAGCAATGCTCGAGCTAGATCAGATCTTGCGAGCCAATGAGATTAACTTTGCTATTCTAGCTGCTTTACCTGCGTTCTTTATCTCCCTCATTCTAGCCATGTTGGTGCGAGCATGGTTTAAACGGGTAAGCTATTTGTCTTTTTTACTTTGTTGTTTGAATATGGTGCAAGGAAGATATTTTCTGGTTGATTGCTCATTGCTGTTTCATCATATGCTTTGTACATATGCCTGTGTACTGATCACTTGCTCTTTATTGTTGGATGCATTCTCTGAAAATATTTCTATTAGTATTAGCATAGCAAGGATCTTTTCAGCTCTTGTAGATATGTACTGTATCAATATTAAACAGAAGACTAATGGCTCGTTTACTTTAGTGGATATGAGCGGATTGCTAGAAATTTTTAATGTTGCTCGGTGTTTACTTTTCTTAATTTTAAGTGGATAACTCGAAGCCTGTGATTATTTTTTAGGTTTGCTGTTACATATGACTTGTTATCTTGAATCAGGATACCAGAGCTGAAGGACGAGGACGAGTTGCTCGTATTCAAAGAAGGCTACTGCTTGTGGAAATTGAGAGAGCTATAATGCAGTTTCAGAGTTACAAAGACCAAGGATTGGTGTGTGCTCATTTGACTATTTAGTATCATTAGCTTGACAGAGATCATGATTGATACGTTATTTGACACTCGTCTCCTGATTAGCTCGTTCATCAGATAATTTCACTAGAACTTCCTTTCTAACAATTGTTGCTGTTTGTAACTTTTATATAGAGTTTTTCGTAGGAGCATAATATTAAACTTTTGCTGGTTAAATTTTGCAGGAAAATGATGCTGAATGCATGTATGGTTTAGAATTATGCTTTCTTGATTCCCTGCACTCTGCAGTGGAAGGGCACGCAAAAGAAACGGGTGAATGGATATGGTTAGTCTCTCTCTCTCTCTCTCTCTCTCTCTCTCTCTCTCTCTCTCTCTCTCTCTCTCTCTCATGTTTATCTAATGATTATCTATATCATGTTATCAGTCTGAGACAGGATATTGTCGATTTGGCAAAGCCGGGACTCCAGACTGAACATAAGCTAAGCATTGCATCGCGCATGGAGCGGGTGTATAACTGCTTGCTCCCTTCATCAAAACACAGCTAATGGAGAGCTATTCTGATTTCTGGGATCTATGCGACTGAGGGGGCTTCTCTTTTTGAAGGTTTTTGTTGAAGTTGCTGTCGTCTAGGACTGAGTTTTTTGTGCAATCAGATATTATTCTAGCACGAGGTTGATGACTCTCTCTCTCTCCCTCTCTCTCTCTCTCTCTCTCTCTCTCTCTCTCTCTCTCTCTCTCTCTCTCTGCTTGCTAATTTTGATGAATGGTTCAAAGCAGATGATATGGCCTTATGTTTAGGTCCTTTTTTAATGGAAAATCAGAAAACCATTGAATTGAAAAGAAAAAAAAAAATGAAATGGAAGAAGAGAGTCAAGTTGGGCCAGCAAGTTTTGTGGGTGTATGCTGAGCTCAATCGTGCCTAATGTAATATTTTCAAGTGATATTTTATATGTAATTCCTATTGTCATATTATGCTGATATTAGTTAGGTGTGCTGCCAGTTTTGTTTTTTCAACTCCGGAGTATGCATTTTAGACACTTTTACAAAAATCACACTTTTCAAAATTATCAAATACCTTTAAAAAAAAAGATTACAATTCTAACATTTAATTAATTTTACAGCATGCAAAATTGTACATAATTGAATATATTTTAATATTTCTTAATTGGGGGATTTTTTTTACGCGGCTACAGAAATAGAAATAAAAAATAAAAAATTAAATACAATTAATTACGTACGGTGAAAATTGTAAAATTAATTAAATGTTAGAATTTTAAATTTTTGAAAAAGTGAGTGTTGTTTTGTTAATTTTAAAAAAGTTGAGTTGGCCAAATTTTACAATGCGCTCAAAATATAGACATCAAAGTGTAACGTACCATGTATATATATATACCATATATATATATATATTAAGATTATATCATAGAATAAAAATTTGACGTGGGATAAAAGTGTGATAAAAATGAGACGTGGGTATCGAAGTGCCTTTATGTATATATTGGATTATTATTATGAAAAAGTACAAATTTTAGGGTATATTATATGTGCATTGGGATTATTCATTATTATGAAAAAAAAAGTACAAATTTTAGGGTATATTGATCGAGCACAATTTACCCTAATATAATAATACCACACATAATTTATTGGGAAATTCTTACCTACTCCCACATGTAAGACCTCAATTGGCACAATAGATTTGTAGATTTTCGAAGAAATATTCGCTCATATAACTGTATATTTTCATTTACTTCATTCGGTGTAATATTGGATAAAGAATTGGTATCTACAAGATGAGGAGTGTATTCTTTTTGAGCATAAGGAATTTTTTATCATGATCTTCCAAGATTGATCCCTAATAATACAAGTCCAGGTTTTTTTCAATTATACTTTTTTGAGATGAGAACTGAGGTCGAGAACAGAATGAATAAATTGAAAAATTCAAATATATCATAAGCAATTGTGAAGAAACTGATAAAAATTATGGAGGTCAATCCACATGCAAGATTTTTTCGAAGTTTAAAGGAATATCCTTCAATGGATAATGTTCAACTTCATATCTCAAAAGACGTGAACTTAGACGTGAATGTTGTTTATTTGTGTGAAATAAATATATATATACAGTTGCATCGATTTTTCTTTCATTTTGTGATTAATAATTACACTTTTGATTATTATACTAATTATTCTTTTAATATTATAGGACACTTCATATTATTTTACGGGAATTGTAGATAGGGTTGAAAATAAATCATATATGGTATGATTCCTGCAAAAAGTGCAAAACATCGTATGCAAAGAATGCAGAAATTTCAATATGCAGAAGTTGCAAGGGGATGTCATTGAGACTACACCAATGTAATTTTAAAAAATACACATTACAAAAAAAAATACAAAGATACATGGATTAACTATATATTATTTTGTAAAATTACAGATACATAATCACCTTAAATGTCATGGAAGGGAATTACAGTGCACGTGTTACAATGTTCGAAGATATTGCAGCAATATACGTAGGATGCTCCATACATGAGTATCTTCAATCAATCAGTGAGATAATTATTATTATAAAAAATTATTTCTAAACCAATTACTACATTAAGAATCATGATGTAAAATTTAACATTTACAAATTGTAATTTTACAACTTTATTTCCTTAGGGGGAAAATGGTTCTCCAAAATAAGCTTACAAGCATCAATCAAAATATGCCTTATGACTAAACTCAAAGATGTCAAAATCGATGAAAGAGGAAGTTTGAGCATTGTAGCATGTGCAATTCAAGAGAAACAAATTGCATCAGTTGAAGAGCCGAAGCCCGATCAAGGTCAAGAAAAAATAGATCATTTAAAAAGACCAAGCAAGCTGTGAACGGAATAAGCAAAGAATCGATAACAGAATTGCAGCCAACTGAAATGCAAGGAAAGAGAAAAAGAAAACTTACAAAAAAAAACTCTAAAAATACATTGATATAACAAGCGGCGACGATACATTGGACAAATTTATCTCTGAAACTAAAAAGAAGAAAAATAAAACTTCTCCACTCATCAAAATCAAACAAGAAAAAAAAAATCAATATAGACTCGTTTAAAATCATTTTCGGACATATTAACACTATCCACATATACCACTATAGCTAGTGAGTCTGTGTAGCCTTGATGCTGCTCTTCACTCAACTGATTAGTCAGATTTTCACAATCTGGCACCTCATCAACTTGATCAGTTGGGATTTCTTTTGGGTTCAGCTCATCAGTGACCTCAACAGTTGATATTCCTTTTGAGGAATCAAACTGAGAGATAGGCTTGACAAGGGCAGCCAGCGGAAGTTGGAGATCTGCCCCATCCTTAGTTTCTTCAGCCACTTGAGCCTTTTCAGCTGGCTCAGCAGTCGGAGCATTTTAGGACATATGTTGGTCCTCTATTTGCTCGGTTGGCCATTCCGTTGGCCCTTCAGTTTGACCTTCAACTAGTCTAACTGGTGATCCCAACAACTCTTCGAACTCCAAGTCAGTTGTATACGTGGATTAAGTTTCCATTTACTATACATTAAAGTTCCTTTTTTCTTTTTCTTTTTTGCATAGCTTCTGAATTTTCAAAATTCTCCCTCGTAGACTATCTAAAAAAATATATAACAAAATACAATTCAAGAATCATATTAACTGTAAAAAAAAACACATTTCAGCCACCAACACCTACGACGTATTGAAGCTCCCTTTTCCGTTAGGTTTCTTAACCTTCAAAAATCGAGCAAGTCCTCGACATTCATCCGTGAAAATGAAATAGGCCAAGCAAGTGAGCACTAATAACATAAAACAACAAGCATCCACAAGCCAAATCATCAAGAACAATGATGTTAATCAATTAAGATATGGATGTAATCAAATAATATAGTACTCACCACACATACAATGGAATTTCCTGTAATTTTCACCTCTCTATTTTTAAAAATTAGATTTCAGTTATTAAAAATATAAAAGATATTAAAAAAGGGCAAAAAAAGAGAAGAGAAACGACGACTCCCTCCTCCACCGCCGCCACTAGGGGTGTAATCGAGTCGAGTAATAGGCTTATCGACCTCAAGCTCGATAAAAAAAATTCAAAGTTCGACTCGACTCGAGTTCGGTCGAGCTTTAATTTTTTGAGCTCGACTCGATAGCAAACTCGACAAGCTTGAGCTCGACTCGACTCGATTTTGTATAAATATTAAATAAAAAATTATATATATTTAATTATTAATAATATATATGTAAATAATTAAATTATTAAGGGTAAATTTATAATTACACTAAAGCTCGATAAGGCTCGCGAGCCTGTCGAGTTCACTGTTATGGAACTCGAGCTCGAGCTCGGTAACTACTCGAGTAGCTTGAACTCGAGCTCGACTAGATAAACCTCGAGTCGATTCGAGCTTTCATATTGTCAATCCCAAGTAGCTCACGAGTAGGGTCGACTCACTTACACCCCTAGCCGCCACCGCCATTCTTTCCTCATCCGCCTCTGATGTTCGCTCTGCTGATTCGACCTACATTTAGTGTCCGTTTCCTACAAACGTATTTATCAATTCTATTTTGAGAGGCATACATTTCGGGCAAATGATGAGACACCATTGATGGCTTCAAGCTCCAAAATTTCGAGGCATACATGCCAACGTTAATAAAAATATTCGAAATTGATTTTTCAAAATTAAAAAAAAAAGGCTTCGAAAAATGTTGTTTCATCATCCATACAACTTTTTTGAATATATGTGACGAAATTCTCATTGAATTTTTTGAACTACGGTGCGAATTGTGATTGGGAAAGATATAGAAGTTGGTGGGATAATCGGTAACTCACAGCGAATCAATCGTAGTATATATGCTTGTAAATTCTGAAATCGAGAAAGTGTTGAACGGCGAAGGAAAAGAAAGGTGAAGAAATAAAGGCATATTATTATCAGTCGTTAGGCAGTGGTGGTGGTGGCTGGTGGTTGTCGGTTGTTGTTTGGAAATTTTTTTCCGCTTAAAATACTACTCGTAAGAGAATAATGTAAATGTAGTAAAATTATGGTGAGCAATATTGTATCCATAGAGATTGGCTGTAGGATAAGATAATAGGCTCCCCTACGGGTTATGGCCCTACTTATCATAGATACAAGTTAATATGGGGAATCAAATTAATGTATATATGTAACACCCCGAAAAATTACACAATTAGAATTTATTTAAGAATTTTATTTAAATAATTAATTTTGAAAATTTTAGGCTCAAGTGATATAAAAGCAGATGTTTAGAGAATCATTTTGGGATCAAGATCAACTAAATATGGTTTTATTTGACCTCCCAGGAGACTTATTTCATTATATTAATTGCATCAATTTATTTCTTATCAAGTTAGTTAAGTTTAAGTGAAATAAACCATTATAGTTAATTATGATTATGATTTATTTATAATATAATAAATTTTATTTTTATAAAAAAGACTAGTAACAATATAAAATTTTAATATTAGTACACAATTGGCATATACAAATTGAGACTAAAAAATCTCTACTCATATTTAAAAGCACATCTTTACCAAATCTTGTTTTATTGAATTATTATTTTAGCCTCACTAGTAAAACTTTCGCTTTAACAATTTTCATATTAAAGGTCTTTTACAAGTTGTGGTATGTAAAATATATATATATATATTTTTACAGAGTACAAATATTTATATATATCGATTTCTGTAAACTTCAATTACAAAAAATTAAAAATAAAATGAACGAGGAAGTCACAAATTAGGATTTCGTATTACTGATTCGAATCCATGAGATAGAGAGTAATAAAAATGAAATAAATACATTTACTTGTATAAAATAAAATTTGTAATATAAAAATGTGATTACTGATTATTACAAAAAGAGTCATTGGCTGCTAAAACTGTGATTTGCTCATATGTAAAATCAAATAAATATATGATCACGAAGAAGATGAAAAACTCCAACACAAAAACAAAGACATAATGAGCTCGTTACCACTCTTTTTCTTACCACATTGAATTGTGCTCTTTCTTGAAACAAAATGCGCCACTGTGATAAGTAGTGGTTACCTACTTAAGCAATCTCTTGATTACCTAAGTAGATAAGCAATCTCTGTTTAAAGACATAAAAGACATATATTCACAATAAAATAATGTGAAAGAACCACCACAACATATGGAGCAACAAAACAAAACCTCATAACAAACAAAATAAATAAGTGGCTTATTGGAGCAACAACCAAATCCTGCACTTCTTTATAGTATTCTCTTCAACAAAGCAACAAAAGAGAAGAGAGAGAAGAGAGCAAGAAATAATATAGCATTAATCTTGTTGAGCTAAAAACCTCATAACAAACAAGAGAGGATCAACAAAGCAATAAAGTTGACAAACAGACAAGACAAGCAAGAAGGGTTCAGTCTCTAATTAGAGAAAGGCTGACGCAGGCCATGAGATCACAAAGGAGCACATTAAGCAAAATCAAATTGTAAGTAAATTAATTGTTGAATATGGTCGTCGCGGGTTTGCAACTTCATATATGTCCTCCTCATCATCAGTATCACAATAATTCTTACAATATTCTTTTGGATCAAAATCTCCCTCGTCTTCGAACTCAAATTTCTGAAGGTAGGGCAAAACCATACCATACTTATCCTCGAAATCCGAAACCTTCCGGCATCGGAGCGATGCGGTTTCCGTGGCGGACACACCAAAACTATCAGAATAGGGGGTTTCGATAGCAGAAGACATAACAGAAGAGATTGCAGAATCGATTTCAATGAATGAAAACCAAATGAGTTGATTAAAAAATGGATTAATCTCACTGAAATTACGTTGAGATTATGATTTGAAGTTGAATTCAAACTAAATTTTATTGTATTTTCTGTTTTACTCTGGAATGAAACCCACAATTTTTGGTTATATTTTGAACTAACTCATATGGCCAAATTACTACAAAAAAAATTGGGGTTATGCTCGTTAATTTGGTGAATATTATTTGGACGGTTATAATTCTTCAATTACATTTCTTACTTTATTATTCCTTTAATTTAACTTTTCTCATAAATTTTAAAAATGATTATATATTGCAAGATTTCTCTTTTTTTAAAAAAAAAATGTATATATTTGATGTTTTTTATATGCTTAATTAATACTAAACAGTGAGTATATAATCTAGAGGTTTGCTTATAATTGATTTATCTATCTAAACTAACATTCGATTCCGACCCTCATTAGTAAGTTCTAGATTTGGAACATGAAATTCTTTATATTTTTATATAATCTAATAATTATATGTTATTTTTATATATTAAGAAATGAATAATGTGATTTATTTGAAGTGTAACTTTGTATACGTACATAAATGAATATTAAGTAATAAATAAAATAATTCCGTGCATCACACGGGAGATATTTATTTGTTTCCATGATGTACTTCCTAATCTCTGCTCCATCACGACGGCCTATTCGCGGGGGCTTGATATAACGATAGTTGCCATCTGAAAACAAAGAAATCAGCCAATGATGAGATCCAAGAATATAGACGCTGTTATTCCAGTAAACAACACTGTGAATGGTAAATTTGTCAGGACGTATTGGAGATGTGCCCTCTTCCTTCCATGTATTAGTTTGAGAGTCAAACACAGATAATGTGCTGGCGAGATCATGATGACGATAATCTTTCTCAAAGCAAACAAACCTGTAATAAGGCGACTTGTATGGATCAAAGAATAAGCCAATGAGAAGAGGAGCTTCACGTTTTATCAGAATCCTGGACTGCATTGTTGTTGGATTTAAAATGGTGTAGACCAATGTGGTGCCGAATGGGGAATGTCTGCACTCCAGCAATAGTAATCCATTGCAAGATTGCAATATTGCAATATTTTCACGTGTGGAAGCCTGAAATTAAACCGGACTAATCTTCTACTGAACCCATGGCAAATGACAAATGTGGTAATATATAAAACTAGCCGGTCAAACTTTAAAAAAAATTATTTTAGCCACTAACTTTTAAATATATTTATTTTAGCCAGAATGATATTTTTACCCCCGCGTGTTGCGCGGATTGCCAGCGCGCACCCCTAGCGCGCAGTGTTTTGCGCGCAATGCCAGCGCGCAGAGGGGCATTTTCGTCCAAAGTGGCTAAAATAAATATGCTTTAAAGTTGTTGGCTAAAATAAATCTTTTAAAAGTTCAAGTGGCTAAAATAGTTATTGCCTCAATGAAAAATTGTGGAAACCAGCCACTGAGTATGAAAGACTTTTGAGGTTCAGGGCAACGGCGGGGGTGGTGCAGAGTGTGGAGACGGGCGAATGAGTGGGTTGAGATAAGAGAGCGCCAGTGCTTGCTCACCAATTTGAATCTTACTAGGGATCTTGCTGGCAGGAACAAGAAGATATCAATCAACAAATCATCAATGCCACCAATTATAGCTGCTGCTGATGATTGCATAGGAAATGACCTTTTCCTAACAAATATACAACACAGCTTATAAAAGAGGGATTTACTATGATAAACAAAAATGGATCACAATTCACAAACTAGTCCTTCACAGTTTGAACAGTCTGCAAATGCGCATAAAGTCTTCATAACAAAAATATATACATCCACTCAATGCATATTAGTATAAATATACATGTTTGAAATGAATGACTTCCACACTGGTTCTTCAACTTTCTTTTGAAGAAAAAGTTACAGCCTAGAGCATTACCTAATAGTATTAAGCCTTTGGCATGTAAAAAACTTGTGTTAGACACTACACAAAATGCATATGTAGTTAATGCAATATCCAATTTATATATATTCAACTTCTTACAGGTCCACCCACCCAAGAGCAAAAAATACAAATTTAACAAAAATAAAGAAATCAAGACGTGGAATCAATGTTCTAGCTTCACAAAGTTAAACCCTTGCTGCTACAATTCCACGATCCCCTTTTTTTGCCTCAAAACTGTATGTTTGGATCAATCACAAGGCATGAAAAATTCAGTCATCATCAGAACTTAATTGCTCAAATTTATTTTCAGCCATTATCAGTGAGCATATCTACAACAATTAAATCACAGTTGAACACAAAATGGTAAGCAAATTTCAAAATTATCAAGTGTGAATCATAACTAGGGATATGAAAATTGGGGCTTTTGGCTTCGAATCGGAAATATCAACCAAACTGACCGATTGCGAGGTGCCCGGAAGGGTTTACGGAAAGACGGACGGCGATGATCGACGTCGGCGACGGCGAGGGGCGGAGAAGTGAGCAGAAAGCAACTACACGTGACTCCAACACTTACTCTGTTTCCTTTAAATTTCCTATTAAAAAAATTATTTTTTTAACAAATTTAATTATGTACGAAAATGTAGTACAAATGGACATATAGAATAAATGGTTAATTGCTAAATAAATCACCACGTTTACACATTTTTGTAAATTAGTCACCAAATTTAAATCAAGTCAATTACAACACCACGTTTTAATTTATATAAGATTAAACATCCCTAATTTTTTTGATGAGTTAACTATGACGTATTTGGTCTAAAAATCATGTTGACAGCTACATCAACACACATGTGTAACAAATTAAACGACATCGTTTTATTAGTTTTCTCAATATATTTTCAATTTTAGAAATAAATAATTATATAAAAATGATTTTTTTTCAATAAAAAAAGAAGAGAAAGTAACAAAACCAGCGTCGTTTGTTACACGTGTGTATTGATGTGGTTACCAATGTGATTTTTAGGCCAAATACGTCATATTTAACTCATCGGAAAAAATTGGTAATGTTTAATCTCATACAAATTAAAATGTTGTGCTGTAATTGGCTAGATTTAAATGTGGTGTCTAATTTGTAAAAAGGTGGAAATGTGGTGATTTATTTGGTAATTAACCCTTAAAAAAATTTAAATATACATATCATAAGTCTAATAATTGAAATATTAAATGAAACTTCAAACGGGAATAGAGGATCTCATCTGATAATTAAAGTTGATATTTTTTTTCTTTTTTCTTTTTTAAGGGAATTGAAGAGTGTTTTTTTTTCTTCTTCTTCCGAAAGTGCATGCGTTGACTCTTTAGATTTAATAATTAAGTAGATCTTTAGTCTCAATATAAATTAATGGGGCTAGCACTCGTTATTTAATTTATTTAATTTACTTGAATTATTTACATATAGTTAGTCATAAACTCATATATATAATTACTTTCATTATTTAAGATTAGTAGGGATCACCTAAATTCCACTCCTTAGGCACAAGGAGTGTTGACGTAATTTGATGGAATAGTCGCACACACATAAATATATCATCATATGAAATCAATTCCTATTTTTCTTATTTCTAGTACACTTATGTTTACTTATTTTTTTTTATAATACTAGATTTCTACCGTCCGATGTATGAGTTCATTCAGGCTCTCAACTAATTATGACATATTTATTGTAAGTGCCGCATTTTCTTATTTTATAGATAATTAACTTAATACATTAGTTGTTTCAAAAAGAAAAACTTAATACATTAGTTAATACTCTCCTCATCTCAATTATATAATTTCTATTACTATTTTGAGGTGTCCCGATTATATATTCTAATAACTATAAATAGTATTAATTTTAATATTAATGTACAAATATACCCTTGTTAGTTCTTGAAAATTAAAAACAACCACTTAAATTTTTTAAAGTCATTAATTTTAAATAAGGGTAATATTAGAAGTTAAGCTATAATATCTTATTTTCATAAATATTTTTAATCTATGTGCGACGAGAAATTGAACTATATAATCGGGACGGAGGAAGTTGATGAGTTGCATATTTGCACCTATTTTTGGGTGATTTTCCCTTGTTTTACTAAGCTTTGTTGTGAGTTTATTTGGATTTGATGATCTTTTGAGTTTTGTAAGGGAATAAAGGTGTTTTGTAAAAAAGAAGACCAAAACTATCATTTTGGAAGCAAAAGTGTTGAAGAATTTCGAGTAGTAATCGTCCAGGAGCTTATGGCAGATAAGGCATGGCCACGCCACAATCTGTAGACGGGAATTATCTCAATTATCTCAAGTGGGGCCCAGCAGAGATAAAGATGGTCGAAATCTATGCTTCCAATACTCGATTTTTCACAAGGAAAGAACCTTAGAGTTCTGGGAAGAGTAGAAGACTTACCATTGGGAGAGAGGAGAGAGGAAAGACATTATCTAGAAGACACATATATATTCAGATTTATTTTCTCTCTCCGCATTCACGCCATTCACGAAGCAGAGCGCCGATCTCCAAGTTTTCATTTTTTCAGACTTTGTTTTTATTCCAACATGATGTTCTAAATACTTTTCTAGCGAGAGGATAATCGAGACTCGGATTCTACACGTTTGTGAGATCGAATTGATTTTATCATAGTTTATTTCTCTATTTATTTATAAATCTTCCGTTTGTGATTTCCGTTATTGTTTTGATAATTATGCAAAATGCACGTTTTATGATTGTTGGAACGATTTCTTGCTAGTGAATAATCTAGATCCGTAATTGTTTAGATTATTTGCCTAATTAGCGCAATTGGATAAATTGAGGGTAAACAGTCCCGCTTTCGACACTTTGGAGATTTATAATCAAATTTGAACAGGTCATCGTATGATTTTCGTGGGTTTGAATTGGTGTTTCTTTAAATCTTAATGCTGTCAGTAGATTTAATTCTATGGTCGTACCTAGGATTGTCTATTAATTAGAGAAGTAGTTAACGGTCGTTAGGGCTGTAAATGAACAGAGCCGCTCGCGAGCTATTCGGAATTCGGCTCGAAAAAAGCTTGTTCGAAACTCGTTCGTTTTCTAAACGAGCCGAGCTCGAACAAAGTAGTGTTCGGCTCGGCCAGCTCGCGAACATGTTCGAGCTCGATCTTAATCGAACATGTTCACGAACATGTTCGCGAGCCTATTTTACCGAGCTACTCGAGAACAAGTTCGCGAACGTGTTCGCGAACATGTTTGATTCGAAATTATAATTTTTAATATATATTACTATTAGTATTATTATTATATTGAATTATATAATTATCATAGTTTTATAATAATTATGATCATCATTAAAAAATGACAAAATACAATCTCGAAAGAAAGTAAAAACGTAACATTAATTCAACTTAAGCTAATATGGGAAGTGATCAAATGGTACAAAAAATTTTAATTTAACATTTAGTTTGAGGGGAATATTCATCTTTAACTATTGTTGGAGCAATAATAAGAACTCTTTCAAAAATAGTATTTTTGTGCAAAATACTCTTTTTTCATCCTTTTCATCCCTATAAAATATTTATTTTTTTTTGTAAAATATTCATTTAGTTAAAGTTCTAAAATTATATCTCCATGAATATAGTTAATATTATTTTATCATAATTAAACTTTTCTGAATGAATTTTATTTAAAAAATTACATGTGTTTTTCACACATTTTTTTATAGATTCTCCAAAAATACAAACTCACCACTTAAAAATTAAATAATATTAATTTTAGGCATGTAAATATGATTTTAGATCTATAATTAAACATAAATTACATTGTTTTGAAAAAAAAATGGGAAATTATACAAAAAGTAAATAATTTCTTAAGGGAGGTAATTTAAAAAAAAACATTAATAAAATGGCACTTTGCACAAAAATACTATTTTTGTGGGAAAGGAGGTAGAATTTGCACTTGTTTATTTATGTAAAGGGTAACTTGCATCCGCTACCGAAGCGCGCACTAGATAAATTTTGTCCTGATAATTCTCACATTTTGGTAATAGTTAAAGGTAGTATATTTGTATTTGCTCCAAAAAAAATTTATGGGTAAATCAACTCTCAAGATAAATGCTAGAGTTGTTTTTGAATCTTTTCCCGACAAATATTAAGCTAAACTAAGAATAATGAGCACAATTACACAAATCAAAATTAAGAATAATAAAACTATAGTAAAAAGTTGTCTGTTTCATTTCAAAGCTAGATAAACGCTAGAGTTATTTTTTATTCTTTTACTTGTTCTATTCAAAGTTGAAACATTAATTTAAAATGGGTCGAATAATCATTTAATTTTCGTACAAAATGTGAAAAAATAAAATGAAATATACTTAGACTGAATGTAAATTATTTATAATAATAATAATAGTAGTAGTAGTCGTCGTTGTCTAATAAACGACATATTATAATTTATAAATATTGATTGGCTAAACTATTTTTATTTTCTAATTCAATATTTAATTGATATTTAACTGTATAATTAATTAATCATCAAGCATTTTCACAAAGTGAAATGCCCATACACACTTCATTATTTTACATTATTATATATTTATATTACCCATTTATCATATATATAATAAATTTAACAATAGATTAATTATAAATTTTTAATATTTTTCATTTTAAAAATACATTCAACCCTAAGTCTACTCTAGTCTCTAACCTCTGGCAACTCACCCACGACTTACGCCAATTCGTTTTCTTTCACACACCCACAAGACACTGTCGCCGTTTTCACCTTTTGATTCTTCTCTCACACTGTCAACGTCTTATCCCACTGCTTGCTCGACTACTCCTGGTATCACTGTTAGATATTGAAAATATATAGAGTATATATATGTATTTGTCTATTTGTTCTCGACTATATAATGTGTTATGTGTGTATATATATAATATATGTATTTGTTGTCTTGTTGAAAAGATATAATGTGTGTATATATATAATATATGTATTTGTTGTCTTGTTGAAAATATATAATGTTTGTATATGTATGTATTTGTTTATTTGTTCTCGAAGAACGTTATAATATATATATGTTGTTGTTTTGTTGGCTTGTTGATGTATCTATGTTGCTTTTATTAATTTTTATTTGTTTCTTTTGATTCCTTTTAATTTACTGAAGTAAGTATACATCTATTTTATTGCATGTTGTCCTTTAGATTTTATACATTAACATGTCTTCCACGGATCCATTATTAGAATCGAATCCAGAAAGAGCCACAAGTCCATTGTTAGAATCTACTCCAGCACCACTTTTTGAAAAAAGAAATGATGATGAGCGTATGGATGGGTATGAGCCTAAAGAAGATGCTATTGATGCTCCATTTACGGCAAAGAGAAGGAAAAAAAACATCAAAAGTTTGGGAAGACTTTAAGACCATTGTTGATCGTGGGGTAATGAAAGCAGAATGCATTTATTGTAAGCATCGACTTTCAATGAACAAGTCAGGTTGCACGACACACTTAGGCAGACATGCAGGTGGTTGCACAGCTAAAATGAACAAGCTGAGAGGTCAAAAAAATTAGTTTGGCATTGGCTACTGCAGAAACTGTTGCTTCTGTGCAGAATTTCGAGTACAATCAGTCAAAGGTTAGAGAGGCCTTTGCTCATATGGCTATTGTGCATGAGCTTCTATTTAATGTGGCAGAATATGAGTTGTTTAATAATTTTGCAAGGACTCTCACTCCACATTGGCAGAAAATTAGTCGTTTCACATTGAAGAAGGATTGCATAACTACTTTTGAGTTGGAGAAGAAGAAATTGAAGGAAGAGTTGAAACATGTGGATAGAATTAGTGTGACTACAGATCTTTGGAAGTCGGATCAAACTGTTTCATATATGGTTATCACTGGACACTATGTGGACTCAAATTGGAATTTGCAGAAGCGCACTTTGAACTTTTGTGATGTTCCACCACCTCATACTGGACTCATTATGAGTGATGTGTTGCATAAATGTTTTGTAGAGTGGGGTATTGAGAAAAAGGTTTGGACAATTACAATGGACAATGCTACAAATAATGATGCAGCAGTTTGGTTATTGAAAGAGAATCTGTCATACAGCCACAATTTACCTCTTGGAGGCGACATATTCCATGTAAGATGTTGTGCTCATATTCTGAACATTTTGGTTAAGTATGGGTTATCTGCTATTGAGGATGCAATTTCTAAGGTACGTGAAAGCGTGAAACATATAATAGCTTTAGAGACATGTATCAATATGTTTAGCGAAATTGCAAAGCAATTGCATCTATCGAACAAGAAACTTGTTTTGGATTGTTGCACGAGGTGGAATGCAACATATTTTATGTTGTCAGCTGCATTGGAGTTCAGAGATGTTTTCCCAAGATATCAACTAAGGGACTCTTTATATAAGTCATTGCCAAGTGAGGATGAGTGGAAGAAAGTGAGTGTGGTTTGTTCTTTTCTTGAAGATTTTCATATTGCAACTGAACTCATTTCAGGTACATGCATAAAATTTAGATTACATTACACTTGTAACTTAGTATTCACTATCAATTTTTTTTTATGTAGTCACATTTATTTGATGCAGGCTCTGAATATCCGACTGCTAATCTTTTCTTGCCTGACTTGTTCATATCAAGAAATTATTAAAAGTGGATGAAGTAGTAACCCGAGTTGGAGAAGAGACTGAAGAGCCCAATGAGACTTTCATGCAAGAGATGGTGAAAAAGATGAAAAAAAAAGATTTGATAAGTATTGGGGATCTTGCAACTTATTGATTTCAATGGCAACAACCTTAGATCCTAGAAATAAGATGAAATATATTGAATGGTGTGCTCGCAATGTCTATTCTGAAGTTGAAGGGATTGAACTCAAAGTCATAGTTCGTGGAAAATTATATAGTCTCTACAATGAGTATGTTGAGGCATACAAAAAAACTAGTATTGTTGGAAATAGTATTGATGATCAAGGGGAAAGTCTCCCAAGTTCTAGTGGTACGAAATGGAAAGGAAAAAGATTAAGAAGTGATTATGAAATCTACATGCAAAGTGTTGATAGTATTGATGAGATTAAATCTGAGCTAGATTTGTATTTTGAGGAAGGAGTTGTTGTGTGGAAGGAGGAGACTGACTTCGATGCGATTTTGTGATGGAAGATGAATAATTTGAAGTTTAGGATCCTATCAAAGATGGCTTGTGATGTGCTAGCAATTCCAATAACCACTGTGGCTTCTGAATCAGCTTTTAGTGCTGGTGGTAGAGTTATTGATCCACAACGTTCTTCTTTAGGAGTTGATACTGTGCAAATGCTACTTTGTACCGAGGATTGGTTGTGAGCTCATTATGGTATCAAGGGAAAATCTAAAGTGAGTATTAATTTGCTTCTTTTTTTTTTCTTTTTGAATAATGCATCTATTAGTAATTTACTATATCTTGTATTTTGTTTTTATGTATTTCTATTTTAAAGGAAAAAGATGACATCAAATTCAAAGTGGTCGATTTGATTTGAGAGGGTCATCAAGAGCATCAGTAAGCAATAACTTATATAATTCTCCAGTTCTGTTTATACTAAATATGTATACTTCTTTTAATTTATGTGTGATTTTCACTAATTTTAATATTTTATTTTGTATAATGGTAGATGTGAAAGCTTGTGGATGGTGGCAATTGCAACTACTTCAAATCTACAAAATATTGATGCTAGCTATTTTATTATTTTAAACTAGTTAAGTGTGTTTTATTTTACTTTGTTAAACTACTAATACTATTTAAATATTTTGAAGGACGATGCACTGATGTTGATTGCTATTTCAATTCATTTTGTCATCACCGTTAATTTTATGGATGTGTGTGATGATTATTTTGGTTAGTTTCTTGGAGAAATTAGACTTGTTGGTGATCATTTAAATATGATACTTTGATTTTTATATGTTAAAGTAACTTTCAATAAACTGAGCTTAAAAATTAAACGAGCTTTTTTTTTCGAGCTTGAGCTCGAATATGATTAAATGAGTTTTTTTTGAGCTCGAGTTCGAACATGTAAATTAAATGGATATTTTTTCATGTATTCGAACTCAAGCTTGATTATCACATTTAACGAGCATATCACGAGCCGAGCTCGAATCGAATTCGAACTCGATGAATAACTATCGAACCGAACTCGAACAAGATGACCAAAGCTCGAATCGAGCTCGAGCCGAGCTCGAACACCCATAATTTCTAACCAGCCGAGCTCGAACAGCATGGTGTTCGACTCGGTTCGGTTCGATTACAGCCCTAACGGTCGTACCTTGACTGCCGAATAATTAAGGAGAAACGAGGTTGTTAGGTCGTATCAATAGCCATAGCCAATTTAGATAGGGGACTGAATTATATTTATGCATCTGTGATCAATTTGTGTAGTCCGTTGTCGAGATTATTCTTGAGCTAGATTTTCCTAATACTTGATCTCCGTTTGTTATTTAATTTCTCTGCGATTTAATTATTTTCATTCAGTTACTTTAATTCCAATCTTAAAATCCCCCCCCCCCCCCCCTATTTAGTTTTAAGATTTTAGATAAGAAGAGTATTATTTAATTTGCCAGTCTCTGTGGTTCGACCCTGCTTGCTACTATCTCAATTTAATTTGAATTTAAAAAGCAGGTTTATTTTTGTTGGTTTCGACACCCATCAGAAGTATATACCATTTTTTATTTGTGTGGTTATCTTTTTTTGATATCAGATAATTATTTATTCTAAATATAAAAAGAGTTAAGTTGACGATTCACACACACATATATGTATATACGTATGTATTATATTATAATGTAACATAATATATTTCAAATAATTAATAAATTATGGACAAACACCAAATTGATAAAGCAAAGAAGCTGCATTGATGGGATTACTCATAACTAACCTTGTTTAATCGCTACCCTATTTGTCCAAACCCTATTTTAGTGGGTCCTTCTACTTCTAAAATATATTTTCTTAAATCCCTGTACTTTTTTTGTTTTGTTTTGAAAGACCTCTCTACAATTTTTACCTTTTAATAGATTTTTCTACTTTTATATTTAATTTCATCAAGTCCTTATTTCACTAAAAAAGTAAATTTATTAATAGGATTCAAGATTTTGTTATTTTTTTAACTATTCAACCTAATCCAAATATTATTAATAAAACATTGATAAATAATTAAAAAATAAAAATCTAAAAGGGGTGACAAAAGAAATATAACTGGTCATTTGTTGGTGAAATTAATTCAAAGGTATACTGTTTTTTGTCTATTGCATGAAATTAAACTTGATTACTAATGATTAGTTAGTGGATTAATTTTTTTATTAAAATTTATTACATTTTCAATTGAATATAGAAATAAAAAAATCAACTTAAAAGTGTTTATAAAAAACTAAATTGAAAACGGTGGGTGAAGATAATATTCTTACGTTAATTCCCTGTTCTTTTATATTTTAAATAGGTGAATGCATAAATAAATAACATAACATAATAAATTATTTACTAACGTAATTGTTAAATATCTAAATAATAAAAAAATAATAATTTTGTTACTTTTATTAAATAATTAAGGATCGAATCATGACAAATATGCAAAGTAAAATGACTTAATAAAATTAAAAAATTGTATAAGAATTTATCAAAATAAAATATCAAAGTAGGAAGACCTAAGAAAATATATTATCAAAATAAAAGGATATAATAAAACATAAAAAATATATGGGGGCCTATGAAAATAAAACATAAAAATATAAGGATTTAAGCGGATGAAATCATCTGCTACTCTTTGTGCAACACTTGGTGCTACAAAATTCAATTTATTAATTTTCCTTCAATTTTTTAATTCAATTTCAATTTATTGTATTTTATTTTAATTTTACACTTAGCATTTATGGTTCATCCTACCCAATTAGTGTATATAATTAATTTTTCAATATTAAATTTTATTTTTTAATTAATAATTGATTATTTCGTAAAAAAATAATTATATACCCTAATTGGATAAGATAAATCCTAAATAATAAATATAAAATTAAAATAAAGCATAATAAATTAAAATTGAAGAAAAATTAATAAATTAAATTATGTAACACCAAGTGTTGCACAAAATGTAGCAGAGAATTTCGTCTCAGATTTAAGAATGTGTTTTGCCTTTCAATTATTACACGAGAGATTCTCTCTCTCTCTCTCTCATACACACAAACACAAATGACTGACTAATAATTAAGCTACTTGGGGGTTACACTCTGCGCATGGCCGTTGCCGGAAGCCACCGCCATCTCCACCTCCGCCGCCTGCGCCTCCTCCCGGAACTTACTGTAAATATCGCTCTTGTAAAACTTCCTCGTTCTAAAAACTAAAAGCAGTGAAACAACAGCTCCGAAAGCAGTGACAACAGTGATGATAAGAAACGCCAATCTAAAGCACGCAGCTCCATTGCAGACCAGCTCCTCGTCTTTGACCCTTTCTTCGCCCAAATCCCGCAGCTGCTTCAGCGCCTCCTCGTCGTAAAGGTGTCCCGTCAGCTTCACGCTGAGCAAGTACAGCCCGATCGGGCTCGCCACCGACCCGAAGTTGTAGAGCGTGGAGTAGTATTTCAGCCCGAAGAGCTCCGAGATTATGGCGAAGAGCAGCGGCCACTGCGCTCCGAAGCAGAATCCGATGATGACGGAGGCGACGTATAGCCCGTTGGGGACGTCGAAGGCGATCAACAGATGGCCGATGCATGAGATCACTAGGGTTAGAGTCAGCATCAATGGCCGTGGGAGTTTGTACGTTTTCAAGATATGTTCAGATCCAAACCCCGCAACTACTCTGCCCAGATAATTCCATATGCTAACCAGAGATACAAACGTTATGATGCTCTTTTCCGGGTACCCTAATGACCCGCCGATCTGTCCGAGGTTGTCAATGGCTGTCAGAGTGCCGCCAATTCCACAAATTGTGGCGAAAAATAGGATTAGCATGTCTAGACTGAAGAGGGCTTGAAGAATTGTGTAGTCGTCGCCTCTATCCGGTGGCCGGAATATGCTTTTCGCGTTCCAGCAGGAGATTTCTTGATTCTCCGGCGGCGGCGCAGGCGGTAGGATTTGTACCTGTGGAGGAGGGTTGTTCAAATCTTGCATTTTCTTCTTGATGAGATAGTTTTCTTCTTTGAAGACGATGGCCATAGGCAAGAAAACCAAGACGACTACGGTTACGGCGCTGAGGATGTATTCACCTCGATTGAAATTGAGCTGTCTTTGGAGAATGATGAGCACCATGAGAACTCCGGCCAATCCGAGCGAGACGTAGACGAATCTGTAGAAGACTCTGAGCTCGTGAGGGATTCGAACAACCTTGATTATCCGAATTGTTCTGAGAAAAACGAAGGAGATGGCGGCGGGGAGCCAGCCGATGAGGAGGATCAAAGCTTTTGGATCATCTTCATACACGGCGTTGTATATCTGCGTGATAATGGCGCCGCTGAGGCCGACGAATCCCTTGAGGAGGCCGAGGACGGCGCCTCGGCTCTCCGGGAAGTTCTTGACGGCGGTGACGAGGGCGCCGGTGTTGGCGAACGACTGCGAGTTGGCGCCGATGCAGATGTAGAGGCACATCTGCCAGACTTGAGGTTTGGAGATCTTTTTGGCGACGGCAAGCCAGATCATGACGTAGCCGAACAAGTTGAGCACGGCGCCCATGGAGAGCACGACCCACGGCGGCGTCACCTCGTTGATTAGGCCGGAGAGGACGCCGACGTTGGAGCCGAGGTCCTTGAAGAAGCTGAGGAGGTTGAGGGTGCTTTGGTCGTACCCTAGGGAGGTCTTGATCTCCGGGGAGTACAACCCGAACATGTACGAGGCCCCGGCCGCGGACATGATTAGGGTGGTGGCGAACATCATGAACCACCGCCCCGTTATCACTTGGACGGCGATGGCGCGGGTGGTTGGCCACTCGCCACCATTGCTTGCGGCCATCATGGCTTTTATTTTTGTGAGTGTGTGTGTCAAATAATAATCAATACGAGTGATAAAATGATCTCGTTTTGAGCATCACCACACTATAATAGAACTACAACATTAATTTAGATGTTCCCTTGGGGATGGTTTAGCGGTGGGGTGGTGCTATCTTGAGACCAAACGTCTCAAGTTCGAATCCTACCAGCAACATTATTAGGTGTGAGTCTGTCACACCAGACCAGCCAAGTGTGGTTTTATCTCCCCTATCCGTGTGGTTTGCAGGATAAGGGGACGGGGTATGGTTTGCAGGCGGTTTGCAGACTAACATCATTAGGGTGTAAACCTGTCACACCAGACCAGCCAAGTGTGGTTTATCTCCCCTATCCGTGTGGTTTGCAGGACGAGGGGATGGGGTATGGTTTGCTGGCGGTTTGCCGACTAACATCATTAGGGTGTGAGCCTGTCACACCAGACCTGTCAAATGTGGTTTACTCCCCTATCTGTGTGGTTTGCAGGACGGGGGGACAGGGTGTGGTTTGGTGGTTTACCTCCCCTATCTGTGTGGTTTGCAGGATGGGATGACAGGGTGTAGTTTGCAGACTATTACACTGCGGGTTATTCTTGACATAATTAAAAAAAATGCCAACATTAATTTAGAGAAAGACTATGTTTGTACATGAGCATGTCTCCATTCATATTTATGTGTGTAGCAAGTGGGGTCATTTATAATGTGCTCTGTCAAGGTCAAGAGGGGTAGGTAGGATTTGGAGACTTAAAACAGTTGACTATAATGTGTGCGCGCGGTTTGATGTCACTGTTAATTACATTTCATATTATTATTTTTTATTCGATGGTTACCAACGAAAATTTCCGTTGTTAGTTCGCGATTTTCTTGTAGTAAACGTCGAGTCTCGATTGTCGTTAACGTCGGAGATGTGCTGCAAATTACGAGCAATGAGAAGTATTATTAAGATCATTGAGCGTCAAGTGTTCATGAAGAGAAACCAATCTACGATTATGTTCTTTGCTCGGATTAGTACATGAATTACTTCTTTGGTAAAGGGAATTAATGATGGCACACCAACTCTCGACTAAGCCAAATATTGGCGTGTTTTACGTTGGAATTTTATCGATTCACAGCCTGAAAATATAGTTATCTTACGAAGTTATCTATCGAGAATGTGCATGCTGCCGATGATATTATGTAGAATAAACTTTGTATATTGGGTGTGTTGCTAAATACTAGGATTCAGTCAAAATATCTAAAGAGTGCAAAGTACAACAACTATTTCAACACATGGAATTTCCTGTTACATTTTTAAATTACGAGTTTTTCTTGTACTTTTTTTCTTCAAGTTCATTTTTATGTGATTTAGTTTAATTTTATGATTATTTTTAGGTTCACCCCACTCAATTAGGGTTTATAATTATTTTTTAATATTTAATTTTCAATTAATAATTCATTAATATGGTTGATTTTTTTAAAATTACATTTTTTAATCTTTTTAATCGTTTTTTTGTTGATAAAATATTGACTATGATTATTTATGTTATAATTAATTTTTATTTTATAATAAATATTATTAAAATCACAAATTTCAATGGTACAATTTGCCAAAATAAATCAAATTTAGTATGCAAAGTGTCAATCGTGGTACAGTTCCGTTCTTAAAATTTAATTATTTTAGAATTTTAGGATGAAATGCATATAGAAGCAAATTAAAATAAGAGTAAAAAATAAGTATTGTAAATTTTATATTTCCATTTTTAAAATTCAATTATTTTAGAAATTTAAGTTGAAAATACAAATTTAAAAAATGATTTAAGAAGTTGGAGATGCGGGGGATCGAACCCCGTGCCTCTCGCATGCAAAGCGAGCGCTCTACCATTTGAGCTACATCCCCACTTCGTATTTGGTTTCAACATAAATTATATATATATATACATATATGTGTGTGTGTGGTGTTTTATTTCTTTACTGAGAGATTATCGGAGTTTATTGTAATTTGTAAAGCACATTTTACTTCACGGATCTATTTGTTTAAAGAATTTAGAAAATAAAATAAATTTATTACTATAATTTATTTTTATTTATAGTAAAAATTGTATCGTGCATTTTTTGTTATTATTATTTCATAAATTTTTCTTCCAGCAAAATTTAATTTCAAGCATGATATTTGAATTCCAGTTCAACACAATTTGTCCCCAAATTAAACTTTAAATTCCAGAACATTCAATTCCATTATATTTATGAATCCTTTCTTTTCAATCAATTTCATGATTTATTTTCCCCAATTTTTTTTTTACTTTAAAAAAGGTCGGATTCATTTTTATGGTACAACAATCATGGCCACTCCTTTACTGAGGCGAGGAAAGCCGGTCGATTCAGACCCCGAAATAACAAAAAGTTTTAAGGGCTCCAAAAATTTTCATAAAATTATATACAAATGTGAAAAAAATGTGAAGCCTGATTTATGGATGATTCTATTCACAACCCCCATAAATTAAATAAAATATAAATATATTTTTTAGACCTTTTTGTCCTCACAGCCCCATTATATTAAAATCACAATAAACTAAAATACAACCCCGAAATATATAGCCCCCCACCTTAAATAATACAAAAGAAAATAAAAAATTAAAAAATTCTAAACTTGTATCCTAGACGGGAATAACTGACACAAAAAGAAACAAACAAACAAATAAACAAACAAAAAACTCTAACTATCCAACGATAAAGAAAAGAAAAATAAAACAGAATAACAATATGCAAAAGGGGAAAAAAAAGAGAGAGAAAACAAAGAACATAAAAAAAAGGATAAATAAAGAAAAGAATAATAGGTGTAATCCCTTAGAAAAAAAATTAAAAATAAATTGTAGAGTCTCTTTCATCGTACACTATTGAGTCATGAATATGATAGAGATTCTACAATTTTTTTTTTTTTTTCTAAGGTAATACGCCTATCATTCTTTTCTTTATTTATCTTTTTTTTTATGTTCTTTGTTTTCTCTTTTTCTTTTCTTCCTTTTGCAGATTGCTATTCTGTTTTTTTTTTCTTTTCTTTATCATTGGATGGTTAGAGTTTTTTTTGTTTGTTTATTTTCTTTTGTGTTAGTTTTTTTTTTTTTTTTTTCCTTTTGTGTTAGTTATTCCCGTCTATGATTACATTTATAATTTTTTAATTTGGGGCTATATATTTGGGGGTTGTATTTTAGTTTATTAGGATTTTAATATAGTGGAAGTTGTGAGGATAAAAAAATCTAAAAAAAAGTATTTATATTTTAATTAATGGGAGAAATTTTTATCTAGACAATAAAATGTTAAAATTGGTATAGTTGGACAAGTTTTAAGGGGGTAGGAGTTTTATGGGCAATTTGTACTACATTGACTTTAAAAAAGCTGAATACTCTTACCTTTTCTGAAAAGTATTTACACTTTTGTACTTTCCATGCATAAAGTGTTTTGGAATAAAATTTTCATGCATGGAATAAAATCTTGGCATAACACGTCTCTTTTGGATCAAAATTTATCTAAACTCAATTTAAATTTGGAAAAAAAAAATCGATGGCTTGTGAATCAATTCATATTTAATACCCTAATAAATTTTGGTAACCACCCTCATCCACACTCTCTCTCTCTTCCCCAAAAAATTTAATTTATCAATAACAAAATCTTGGTTTTTAACATAACGACAATTTAAATTGAACTATAACAAAATTTTAATTTTAACATAATGAAAGTTAATTTTAAAGATAACGACAATTAAATTCATGCATCATGAAAAATAAATTCCAACATAACGAAAATAAAAATTTAACACATAACGAAAATCTAATTTCATTAATAACGAAAGTTTTAACTATAACGATATTTAAATTTAGCTATAACGAAAATCTAATTTTATGTATAACGAAAACCTAATTTATCTATAACGAAAGTTGTAACTATAACGAAAATCTAATTTTATCAAAATTTAAATTTAACAATAATGATAATTTCATTATAATGAAAATCTAATTTTATCAAAATTTAAATTTAACAATAATGATAATTTCATTTTAACTATAATGATATTTAAATTTAGCTATATTTAAATGCTTTGACCGATAACTATTCTGAAAAGTGATGTGTAAATTTCTACTTTTCCATGCAAAAAAGAATAAAATATGTCTTTTGGAATAAAATCTCTTGGATATCATGCTAGACAAGTATATCTTTAGAACAAAATATATTCGAACTCAATTTAAGTTTAAAAAAATGAATCCGCTTGTGAATCTTTGCATTTAATATTGTATTAAATTTCTGTAACTACCCTCGATCTCTAATCTCTCTCTCTCACACAACTTTTTTCAATTTTTCCTCTCTTCTTATCGGCTGTATTAGCCCATTTCTCTCTCGCCGCTGAAACCCTTTGAAAAAAAAAACACGATTCAGTCTCCGGACTCGGGTTGGAATCACCAGATGGAAAAAGGATGTAAAGATGTAGACCGACCGTCAGGAGAGGTTAGACTTGCTATTTGTTTTAGTTAAATGTATCGTTGTGTAATGATAGAGTAGGAGTTGCATAACTATAGGTTAGTTGTAGATCTTTACGTTTGTTGATTCATATATAACGATAGTTGAAAGATAGGCCTGATCTTCCATAACGATATAGCCATAACGATTGTTGTTTTATCCATAACGATTATTGTTTTATCCATAACGATTGTTCATATTTAATGGAAATAGTTGATTTATCGATAACGATAGTTTTCTTCTCCATAACAATAGTTTATTTAGAAGTTTCGTTATGATTTATTTGAATGGTTGATCAATCGTTATGCTTCTTAGAAGTTTCGTTATGCCTTTTTTAATAGTTTCGTTATTGTTTATTGGAATAGTTGATCAATCGTTATGCTTTTTAGTAGTTTTCGTTATGCTAAACTTTCGTTAATGGTAAAATTATATTTTCGTTAATGGTAAATTTTTATTCTCGTTATGCTAAATTTTAAACTTTCGTTAATGTTATCGTTATGTGAAATTTAAATTTTGTTATTGTTAAAATCTAATTATCGTTATGCTAAATTTAAATTTTGATGTGTTAAAGTTAAAACTTTTGTTATTGGTAAAATTATATTTTCGTCAAAATTTAAATTTAGCAATAACGATAGTTAGATTTCAACAATAAAGAAATTTAAATTTCACATAACGATAACATTAACGAATGTTTAAATTTTAGCATAACGAAAATAAAAATTTAGCATTAACGAAAATATAATTTTACCAATAATGAAAGTTTTAACTTTAACATATCAAAATTTAAATTTAGCATAACGATAATTAGATTTTAACAATAAAGAAATTTAAATTTCACATAACGATAACATTAACGAAAGTTTAAATTTTAGCATAACGAAAATAAAAATTCGTTATTGGTAAAATTAAATTTTCGTTAATGCTAAATTTTTATTATCGTTATGCTAATGTTTAAACTTACGTTAATGTTATCGTTATGTGAAATTTAAATTTCTTTATTGTTAAAATCTAATTATCGTTATTGCTAAATTTAAATTTTGATATGTTAAAGTTAAAACTTTCGTTATTGGTAAAATTAGATTTTCGTTAATGTTAAATTTTTATTTTCGTTATGTTGAAACTTTAATTTTCGTTAATTTTATGTTTATGTTAAATTTAAATTTTCGTTATAGTTAAATGTAAATGTTCGTTATCTTTAAAATTAACTTTCGTTATGTTAAATAGTAATATTAGTCTAATTAATACTATTAGTAAAAAATAAAAATAACAAAAAATCTAATATAAACAATAATACTTTTTTTATTAATAATAATAATAGTAGTAATAATATTAATAATAATAATATTCGTGTCAGTAATCATAATAGTAAAAAATAAAAATATAAAAAAAATTAATATAAATAATTATACTTTTTTAATTTAAAAATAAATAATAATAATAATAATAATAATAATAATAATAATAATAATAATAATAATAATAATAATAATAATAATGATCGTTATACATAATAATAATAATAACAACAACAACAACAACAACAATCACTAATCTAATAATAACAATAATATTTGCTAATTAATAATATTAGTAAAAAAATAATGTAGACATGATCATTTTAAACAAATACAACCAAAGTCGAGATAAACCATATTATCACTGAATGCCAACAACAATAATGTAGACATGATCAATCTAGGTCATCCGCCTGTCTACTCGGACACTTGGGACGGGTATGAGTCGTCTCACCACAAATACCACACTTCTTAGGTGCTCTTCTACGTGCAGACTCCGGTGGCGCGCTCTTTGGAGGTGCATTTAAGTCCACACCGACAATGGGCACTGGGGCTGTGCATACGCGTCTGTTATGGCCCGGGACATGACATCTAGTGTAGATCTGCCTCCGCTGACTGGATGATGCCTCAGCACCCCCCCGAGCTCTGGACATTCGAGGACGACAGGCCTGTTTTGTTATCACAGGAGCGCGCACAAGTGGACAACCGTCAGGCGGGACAATCCAATCTTCTGGACTGGGTAAGCCCATGATGACTGAGTCGTACATGCTGGGAATTGTCTCCGTCTTGTAGCATCTATCCACAAACTCGTATATGTTTCCACCGGAGAATCTACGCGTGAACACGAATTATAGTTAAAAAAACATGATTACTCACAACAATGATAGTGTCAAAAAATTTAAACAAGCATGTACCTGATCGCTGCTGCAGCGTGGCTACACGGGATCAAATCCAACTCGAACTCACGACAATCGCAGGTCCGATGATGAAGATCGACCATAAAAGACTTCATGGCCACCTCTACTTTCCACATGTGTGCTAATGTCGTGCATCGAACGGAAAAACATCGTCCTTGCTCGACATTTTTGGATAACTTGTCCACAATGGGCTGTGTCAACACGTGATCCCACATCTGCGCTGCAGCCCAACACTCAACAAACCACTCTTCCACAATTTTCCTGAACGACTCAAGCATTGAGCAAATATGCAGTCTCCTAGCCCACAGTAGATGGGCATTGAGTGACTCGGCCGCATTAGATGTCATGAATCCGAAACGCCGTACGGGACACTGCGATCGGGACCAATGTTGCGGACCAATATTACAAAGCTTCTCGTATGTTGGTCTGCTCAGCATTTCCAATGCTGACAAGTGCCTCTGGAATACATCTGTCCGATATGCATAAGCAGCTTCCTTAAACAACCCAATGACATTAGACCCGCGCTTTGCCATCTTTATCTGTAGATGATAATAGCACAATCCGTGTGTTGCTCTTGGAAAAACAGCCGCGACAACATTCTTAATGCTCTTGTGCTGATCGGACACGATCAGGAGGTCTTCTATCTCGCCCAAAGTGATATGCAATCGATTCAAGAACCAAATTCAAGTGTCATCATTCTCGATCGGACCGATACCAACTGCAATAGGTAACACCTGTTCATTGCCGTCCTTCGTCACAGCAACAAACAAAATCCCCTTGTTCTTCCCCTTCAAGTGTGTCCCATCAATCACGAACACTGGTCTTGCACCCACATGAAAGGCACTGATACACGGTCCGAGTGCCAAAAATGTATACTTCAGCTCATGTATGGTGTTCGTCTGAAACTCGTACAATGTCCCGGGATTGCGCAGCTGCAACGTGTGTAGAAATGCGGGCAATTGCGTATAGGACTTATCAAAGTCCCCATAGATCATCTCAATTGCAATGTTCCTCGAGCGCAGAGCGAAACTGTAATCAATCTGAATCCCGTACTCACGTAGAAGCTCGGAGACCATCTCTTTGGGCTTCAGAACAACCCCCTCGTCGACCAGTTTACGTGCAAAATACTTTGCAATCACCCGTGCAGGCACCTGTCGTGGGGCAACTCGACTCATATCCATGTGGCAAGTATGAGTGCCGTCAAACTTGTAGATTCTCCAAACAACTCCATCCACAACGACACACAGCTTGAACGGGCACTCCCTGCCATGCTTGCACATGTAGACCAGCCGTGTCTTGTTCGATCGATACACGGCATACTCCACTCTATTCTGCATGTGATATAGTCCCACAGCTAGGGCCAAATCATCATTGGTGCGGAAAATCGCACCCTTCTGAAGTTCATCCGTATTGGCTGCTGACGGCTCGTCCCAACTCAGTGGGCCTGCAACGTCAATATTCGCAAGTGGAACAAGCCAATTGCTCCCACCCCTCTCAGATACATCCTCAGCCCTAGTGTTCGACGATGATGCTCCTCCGGTCATGCCTATCAATCGTCCCGTACCCCCTGTAGAACGAATCCATCCCGTGAACTCTGTGAACACTGATTCGAGCAAGTCCGTTCTCACATTCTCCTCCGCTTCTTCATCAGTAGTAGGAATTTCTTCTTCTTCCTTTGGAGCCTCATAGTGCTCCATATCATCATGAACCTCCTCTCTGACCGGTTCTCTATGTTCAGGCACAGTGTCAAGGATGACCCTTGAGCTGCTGCGTCCTCTCTGAACAACATACACAATCATCTCTTGACTCTGCTCATGGAGCAAGTCAAGCAAATCAGCATCATCTTTCAATCTTGTCTTGATCTGTCTCCCGCTATTGGTGCTCGACATCCATGATAACTGGTACTCGACATAGATGGGATCGGTCTCTAGTAACTCATGTATCTCTCTCATCAGTGTCCTAAAACAGATATCATCAGATGACATGATGATCAGCTCCTCCACACCATCTACATATTGAGCTCTCTCCCAACGACCACTATGTCGTACAATTATACGACGTCTAACCATATGTGATAACAAAAAATTCAATTTAATTTAAGCATAACGAAATATTTAATTTCATTTAACGAAATATTTAATTTAAGCATAACGAAATATTTAATTTAACGAAATATTTTGAGCATAACGAAATATTTAATTTAAGCATAACGAAAAAAATCATAACGAAATATTTCGAGCATAACGAAATATTTAATATAACTTTCATTTTGAGCATAACGAAATATTTAATTTAAGCATAACGAAAAAATTCATAACGAAATATTTAATTTAAGCATAACGAAAAAATTCATAACGGAATATTTTGCGCATAACGAAATATTTAATTTAATTTAAGCATAACGAAAAAATTCATAATAATGAAAATTTAATTTGAGCATAACGAAATATTTATTTTTCACATAATGACTCATAACCTTAAACTATAACGAAAATCTTTTTATCAATAACGAAAATTTATTTTAAACATAACGATAATTTTAAATTCAACTATAACGAAAATTCAAATTTAAATTCAACTATACGGATAATATCATTTTCACTGTAACGAAAATTTAATTTGAGCATAACGAAATATAAAATTTTAAACATAATGATAATTTTCATTTAACACAACGATAATTAATTTTAATTATCACGAAAGTTTTATTCTATATTGTAACGAATAGTCAAATTCAACTATAACGAAAATTTAGTTTTTAACATACCAAAATTGAAATTTAACAATAACGAACATTTAGATTTAACATAACGATGTTTAAATTAAAACCTAGAACAATTTTCTAACAAAACTTGAAACATAACTTTCAATTTTGGAGAATTTTTCCGTGAAATTTCACCGATGATGATGTTTTGTTGATGATGATGATCTTCTCGCTTGCACGATCAAACATTCATTTTTTTATGTGAATTCAGAGATTTTCTTCACCAAACTCTCGAACTATTTCTTCTATTTGGGTGTGGATTGAATTGATGCATCGGTGTAGTGTAAATATAGGAGAATGACACCAACCTCTCTTACACAAAATTAAATGCATTAAATTTCATTTAATTTGGACCAACTAATACCTACCTATGCAAATACAAATATTTATGCATTTTACCTACCTCATCTTGACCACACAGAAATGACAGAATAATGCATTGATGCATAATGTTATAAATGTTTCGTCATAAGTTTTCGTTATATATTTATAAATTTTCGTTATATGTTTTTATACATGTATCGTTTAATATTTTCGTTATACATAAAATCCTATATAATGAACTATCGTTTAATGTTTTCGTTAATATTAATTTCGTTATTATTATTATTATTATTATTATTATTATTATTATACTTTCGTTATTATCAATATATAATGATATATTACTTTCGTTATTTCGTTATTCTTATTATTATTACTTTCGTTATTCTTATTATCATTATTTCGTTATTCTTATTATTATTACTTTCGTTATTATCAATATATATATTTCGTTATTCTTATTATTATTACTTTCGTTATTCTTATCATTACTATTAATTTCTATCGTTATTCTTATTATTATTATTATTATTATTATTTTCGTTATTCTTATTATTATTATCATTACTATTAATTTCGTTATTATCATTATTATTAATTTCGTTATCCTTATCGTTATTCATTATTATTAATTTTAAAAATAAATTGTCTACAAAAAACTGGTAGGGATCGATCATGTATTTATTTTTATATGTTAGGGTTTGTATATGTTAGGGTTTTTAAACTTTAAGGTTTTAGGGTGCATTTAATGTTTAGTTTTGAAAAAAATGTAAAAAGTACATTTCCCCAATCATTGGGTGTGGGGACAAGTGTGTCATAACTCCAAATTACCCATGAAACTACTACACCCTTATATGTTGCCTTTTTTCCCCTTTTTTACTTTTTTTTTGTCTATATTTATAGATTTACACTTAATTAATTATATTAGGGTATTTATATTTCGTTCATATATAACATTTCCATCTCTAACATTAAACCGCTCCATCTATGCTTTACACGTGCTCTTTTTGTACTCGTTTAATCAAAGGACAAAGATTCGTGAAAAAAAGAAAAGAAAAGACTAACCCATCATTTATATCCCAAATTATATGTTTACATTTTCTCAAATCTATTTCAAACTAAAATTTTTATCAATTAAATATCTAAACTATTATAAAACTAGTCAAATATATCTCCGGATATATTTTTAGGAAAAAATTACATAACACTTCAGCTAAATATTTGGGTCTTCTTCTTATGTTGTAGCCAAATCCATCATATCTATGACATAATATCTTTATTCTAATTTTTTTAAACTCTTTTTAAGATCTGATTTTGGCCCAAAAATGTATTCGAGTATAAATTTTATTAGTTTTTAATAGTTTAAGTATTTAATTGATAAAAATGTTAGTTTGGGATAGATTTGAGAAAATTGAAATAATTTGGGACATAAATGATGATTTAGCAAAAAAAAAAAAATGTTCCTTAAACTTTAATGTAATTTAGTCTCAATTCATGTAAATAAAAATGGAGATGTAGCTCACGAATATGGTAAATCACTCATATTTATTTATTTAGTTGTTGTTGTTGTTGTTGATTCATCTCAATTAATTTCATATTATATATATATATATAATTACAACAATATTCACATTTTTTTCAATATATATATATATATTCAATTGGTTTCAATCACGCGTGAAAGCATCATTTCAATTACTTCCAAGTGTGAATAATGAATATTTTGTAAATCGTTGTGAAAAATCAAAATCAGTGCAAAGTTTGTACTACATTTTTAGATGATTAATTCCATTTAGGGAGTTTCTATTTGCACCACAAAATTTACTCTTTGCACCACTCTTACTCAATGCACCACTATTTTTACTATTTGCACCACATAAATTTACATTAATATCCTTTTACTAAAATAAAAATAAAAAAAGCCATCCAAAATACTCATCCCAGATTCCCAGGTTGGTCTTCAATGATTCTGGCATCGCCTCTTGCGCCACCGGCAACGCAGCCTATCTACTCATCCCAGGTTGGTCTTCTTCTTTCTTCTCCGGCAACGTCGCTCTTCACCTACTCCGGCGTGCCATGCCGCCGAAATCAAACTGCCACGCCACCTGAAAAGCCTCGTCGGCCTGGGTCCCCACCCACACCGGCGGCACTCCCTTCGGCACCTCTTGAAGGTCGAACGACATCGTTCCAGCGGAGATTTCCTCTGTCGCGTCTTTATCTGGAACCTTCTTCTCCGCTCGAATGGAAACTTCTAGAGAAGCTGAATTCAGTCCTTCCTTATCGAACTCAAAAACCTGATCCCATTATTTGTTGGCTGTCTGCGATTTGGTTTTAGTGTTGTGAGTTCCGATCACGATCTTTGCGCAGAAAAGAGGAATCGGTGTCTGGATTCGAAATCTTCGCCTTCACGACGCGGACGTAGAGGAACGGCATCTGATTGACGAGATCTTTCCCATTTTCTGCTTCCTTTATTTTCTTCTTTCCTTTTTTTCTTTTTGTTTCCCCTTTGTCTCTTCCCTCTGCAATTAAGAATTGGTTCGTGCCGAAAAAGATAGAAGGACGATATGCCGGAGAAGAAGAAGAAGAAGAAGAATGGCGATAGATGAGCAAAAATTGAAGATTTTTTTATTTTATTATTATTTTAATTTTTTATTTAATAGGGATATTTAAGTAATTTTGTAATTAACTAATTTTGAATTAATTCATTTTGTGGTGCAAAGAGTAAAAATTGTGGTGCAAATAGAAACTCCATTCCATTTAACATTTATGATTTCCCGTCCGATAAATTTCCCCCCTTTCTCGATGTCAACAAAGCAGTTATTAAATTTTTACCATAATATTTTACCAAGTGGATACACACAAACATTTTTATAACCTAGATAGACGGTGTTCGTGGTGAATTGGTAATATTGAAACTTTTTATGAGTTAAGAAAGAAGTTTTTTATTTTTCAAAACAAATTTCATTGATCACCTTTTTCTATAGGGTTAATTGCCAAATAAATCACCACATTTCCATCCTTATACAACTTAAACACTACGTTTAAATCTAGCCAATTACAACACCATATTTTAATTTGTATGAGATTGAACATCCCCAATTATTCCGATAAGTTAAATATGACGTATTTGGCCTAAAAATCACGTTGGTAACCACATCAACACACACGTGTAACAAACGACGCTGATTTTGTTACTTTCTCTTCTTTTTTTATTGAAAAAAACCATTTTTTAAATAATTATTTATTTCTAAAATTGAAAATATATTGAGAAAACTAATAAAAACGACGTCGTTTAATTTGTTACACATGTGTGTTGACGTAGCTGTCAACGTGATTTTTAGGCCAAATACGTCATATTTAACTCATCAGAAAAATTAGGGATGTTTAATCTCATATAAATTAAAACGTGGTGTTATAATTGACTTGATTTAAATGTGGTGTCTAATTTGCAAAAAATGTAACGTGGTAATTTATTTAATTAACCCTTTTCTATAAATCAAGAATTAATTATCGCCACCTTGTAAACTCAAAGAGTTTCATATGACAAAAAAGTAAAAATAAATTAATCCATTTCCATTAAAATATCATTTTAGATGAATGCACATAAATTAATAAATTAATTAAATTACTTACTACACCCTTATGCGAATAACTTAAATGAGTGTAAATGTATGAAAAATGTAGATTTTCTGTCTCGAATTTATAGAATGACACTTTTTTCAAAATAAAATTAAAGCGTTAAAATAACACTTATTCAGAAACGAACCGAATATATATATATATACATATATTTCTGCAGGAGGGAAAAAAATAAAAATTCGAAAAGTGTTGAGACATATATAAAAAAGTAATTCATTGAACCGTAAATTTTAAGTACAGCGTCATAACGGCTAGTAAATTAACTACAAAAGCCTGAAGCGAATCTGGACCGTACGATGATAATAGATCAACGGTCCCTATTCGAAGATGAGGAATATGACCGTTGTCAAGAAAAGAGGCGTGCCTTGCACTATTTTATATCGCCCGCTCTCGCACAAAACATTTTCCTCTCCATTCTTCTTCTTCTTCAAAACAGCAGGCAGAAAATCGTAGAGAGAGAGAGAGAGAGAGGGGGGATTTTCTAGATAGAGAAGGCCGACTGGGTTGTGCATTGTGGCGACGGAAAACCCCGAAGAAGGAGAGGCGCGCAGTGGCCGTCTCCAAGTGCTTCTGTCGTCGTTTTGGGCTAGTCTTGGAGGGGTTTTTGGTGGCCGTGGCGATTATCAAGAGGAATTTGAAATTGAAGAAGAAGAAGAAGAGTTAGATTTGGAGATGGCTTCAAAATTTGTTGTTCCTGAGCAACCCATAGGTATGCAAGCGTCATGTCGTTTTCCACATTATTTTTTAGAATCTTTTTTTTAAAAAAAAAAAGTTTTTTCCGAGTTAGTTCTTGACATAATCTTGACTAGACATTTGTGGGTTTATTGATTTATCTATCTATTTAGTTTCCAATCTAATTTGGGATGATGATGATAAGTTATGACACCCTGTTTCAATTTGACATTCTGTTGAGAAAAATCGAAGCTTTTTGAAACAATTATGACAATGTGATCCTTAATTGGCCTAGATTTTATGATCAACAGTTGTTAGATGATTGTGTAAATGTTTAATGTTGTTGCATATGTATCTATATAATATAATTCTCCCTGATATGATCTGTTTTTTACATTTTTCTTGTTTTGATTTTATTAGTTGCAGGAGGGAAGCAGAAGAATGTGCAGCCGGAAGTTAGGAATCGGAGGGTTTTGAGAGACATTGGGAACTTGGTTCCGGCGCCTGCAGTCGAGGGGGGAAAGCCGCAGAATCAGACCAACCGTCCTGTAACAAGGTTCATTCATACTCACAGAGTTCAATCTTGGCTTCATTTGAATCACATTTTGTAGAAACTTGACTGATTTTTCCGTTTCAGACGTTTCAGTGCTCAGCTTCAGGCAAATGCTCAAACAGGACTGGAGAAGAACAACTGCAAGGCAAATATTGAATTTCTATGCTCATTGCATTTCTGTCTTGAGATTGATTGATTGTTTCCCTTTTCTGATTCTTATTGTTGATCATCAGCCTGAGAATGTGATCGGTGTAGTGGGAAAAGATGGCGGTGCAAAGGCTAAAGCCGCGATTAAGAAGGAAGGCGTTGCTAGGCCGAAGAATGAGGCAGTGATTGTCATTGATGCTGATAATGTGACCCACAAAAGTGGGGTTAAAGTGAGGGAGAAGTCTGGCAAAAGTCTTACTGCAATCCTTACTGCTCGAAGCAAGGTAAGGCTTGTTGAGGTGGTTTACTTGAGATTATTTACATTGACATCAATGTTGAGAACTGATTTTAGTGATATTGGTTTGCTTTGTTTGTTGATCTAGGCTGCTTCTGGACTAACTAAGAAGCCGAAAGATCTGATAGACATTGATGCAGAAGATGTAGATAATGAATTGGCAGCAGTGGAGTATGTTGAGGATATGTATACTTACTACAAGCAAACAGAGGTGTGAATACTGTTTGATTAGCCATATCTGATCCTCATCTTCTCTCTCTACTTGCTCGTATGTGTGAATGTGAATGGTTGTTCTTTGATTCAGGGAGATGGCAGAGTTCATGATTACATCGATTCACAGCCAGAAATCAACTCTAAAATGAGGGCTATTCTCATTGACTGGTTGATTGAGGTTCATAAAAAGTTTGAACTGGTGCCTGAAAGCCTCTACCTCACCATCGATATAGTGGATCGATTCCTTGCAGCGAAGAGCGTCTCACGAAGGGAACTTCAGTTGGCTGGCATAAGCTCGATGCTGATTGCTTGCAAGTATGAGGAGATATGGGCACCGGAGGTAGATAATGTCGATTTGCTTTTACTGAAATACATTCAAGCTCATTCTGCAACTGTTTTTGATGTGTTCTAGTCGATCATTTTCAGGTCAGCGACTTCATAGCCATATCCGATAATGCTTATGTGAGGGAGAAAGTGCTCCTCATGGAGAAAGCAATTCTTGGGAAGCTGGAGTGGTATCTAACAGTTCCAACCCCTTACGTGTTTCTGGTTCGATACATCAAAGCATCTGTCCCATCTGATAAGGAGGTATATACTAACTATATAGTCACATTCATCAAATAAATTTTCAAGAAAGTGATGACTAGATGCTTGTTTCTGTTGTTGTAGATGACAAACATGGCATTCTTCTATGCTGAACTCGGTTTGATGGACTACACGACGATCATACGGTATAGCCCTTCCATGCTTTCTGCTGCTGCTGTATACGCTGCTCGTTGCACTCTTAACAGGAGCCCCTCATGGACCGAGACTCTGGAACACCACACCGGCTACTCTGAGGATCAATTGATGTATGCAAACTCTACATTCTTGCACCCCTTTTCGTTTTCAACTGCAAATTATACGCGTATTGATTGATTTTCGACATATTTGATTGATCTCAGGGAGTGTGTGAAGATGCTGGTCAGTTTCCACTGGGGAGCATCACAAAACAAGCTGAAGGCCGTTTTTCGAAAATACTCTGATCCAGAGAGAGGAGCTGTTGCCATGTTTCCTCCAGCCTCTGGTTTCATTCCAGTTTGAGTTTGCTTTGCTGGTAGTGTTTTAGTAAATAGAATTTGTTTACTAATTAGAGTAGAAGTTTCAGTTCAAGATCATCTATCTGCCATGATGATCTCTTCTCTCTCTATCTTCTTTTGGATTAAATTTGTTCAGTGTGAATGTTTGAATTCAAATTATATGTTCTAGTAAATCGAATGGTGTAAAACTTTGTTCTTTATTATATTCTTCAATGTTTCAACAATACAAGTTTACAGTAAGTAAAACAGTAAAACTTCAATATACAGCAAGTAATTTTGAGGCTTTTCATCTCATGCATCTGCAATCAAATGGTGTAAAAACTGTGTTTTTTACTATAATTCTTGAATGTTTCAACAATACACGTTTACAGCAAGTAAAACAGTAAAAGTTCAATATACAAAGTAATTTTGAGGCTTTCATCATGCATCTGCAATCAAATGGTGGAAAACTGTGTTTTTTATTATATTCTTGAATGTTTCAACAATACAAGTTTACAGCAAGTAAAACAGTAAAAGCTCAATACAAAGCAATTTTGTGGCTTTTTTCATCATGCATCTGCAATCTTCACCTTCTCCCCACAGCATCCCTTTTTCTCTGCCCCTTCTTCATCTAAAACTTTTTTCCGACAGCACGATCTGCCATTGTTGATCAGAGCAGGATTTCCAAGCTCGTCCCGCCTCTCCAGAAACTCCGAATTCTCCTTCCAAACCTCTCCATTGGTGTAAACTTCCTTCTTCCATATAGGAACCGATGCCTTAACCTCATCAATGATGAATTTGCAAGCATCCAAGGCATCCACCCGATGAACAGACGAGGTTGCTATGAACACGCTTATCTCAGCAACAGGCACGGGGCCTAAGCGATGGGCCACTGCAATTGAAGTGAGGTTCCACGATGTTCTTGCAGAAGCACATATGGACTTGATGCAACGAAGAGCCATGGGAACGTATGCTTCATACCGGAGCTCCAACACCGCCTTCCCCTCAAATGTGTCGCGTGTAGTGCCAGCAAAAGTTGCTATGGCGCCACAGCTCGGAGACTGAACATAACCGATGTATTTGGTTATGTCGATGGGAACAGTCTCCTCCAATATCTCGATTAGATTCCTGTCTTCCTCAGCTGCCATTTGCTTTGATAGAGATATTCCACAAGAATATAGCTCAATTCTTTACAAGATTCTGCAAAAAAAAAAAAAAAAAATGAAATGATGCAAGCTATATATCTCAATCAATTCGACTGTTGTGAACTGGAAGAGGCAAATTAGCATATGTTCTATCCAAAAACACAAGAATATTGAGGGCCACCAACTACTTTAAAGGGTGACATTGAAATAGATAAATATTGCTATTTACTTAATTACTTCAATACTAAAACAACTATTATAGAAAGTCTTTGCCTAAAGGGACATGAATTCTTCCCTAAAACTGCAAAATTAGCAGCTAATTATGCACACAAATACTGGTGCAGTAAAAGATTAATCTTTTCAACCCTTCTTTTCAAAAATTGTCCACCTAAATAGGTATGTATACTCATCCAATTCAAATTTCTAGCAACAATCATAAAAACTTAATCAAGATTGAACATCTATATAGAAAGTCTAACGAAAATTACTATTTTGATTTAAAATAATAAACATGGACTGCAGCCTCTAATTAGGATGCGACAAAAACTCAAAAGCGCTCAAACTCCATAACACACACGCACTCTCTCTCTCTCTCTCTCTCTCTCTCTCTCTCTCACACACACACACACACACACACACAAAAACACAGAGCACCAGAAGATGATAACAAAATCAAATTGAATCCCAGTTCACATCTCAAGCGATTCATTTCAACATTACATATTAATCCTTCAACTGAAAACTCCCAAGAAAAGGTAGTCAAACGAAATAAGAAAGTATGCATCCGATAAATAAGACTAAATCAAGTGAAAAGGGAAGGAGATAGTTGAAAGAATTCACAGAAACGGAAAAACAAAAGGAACTAAGCTTTTTCAATCGATATTTGGTTTCTTACCTCAACGGGATGAGAGAGAGAGGGAGGGAGCGAGAGAGAGAAAACTCCACTAGCGACAAATAATATATATCTGTAAGACGTGATATATATATATATAGATATATATATATGTGTGTGTGTGTGTGTGTGTAAAAGGCATCAGAAATGACTCATTTCTTCCAAATTAATAAAATAGTTTTTTTTTTCAAAAAAAAAATACAAAATTAATATTTAATCAATTGTACGGTTCGAAAATCGCACGTGATAAATTGCATTTTAATAGTTCTTGATTAGATGAATTTTTCTACTTGTGAAAATATGAATATTAAAATACAGTCAATTATGTACGATTTTTGAGCTCTAAAATCAATTAAATACTCCTTCTGTCTCGATTATATAGTCCATTTTCTACTCGCACGTAAATTAAAAAAATTTATGAAAACAAGAAACAAAACCTAAACTTCCAACTTTAACCTTATTTAATGAAAATTAATAAAACTTAAATTTTAGCTCAACTTTAATGTATTAATTTTTTGAAACAAAGAAAATATACAATTAATAAAGTGCAAATACAATGAATATAAATAGAATTGATCAAATTCAAGTACATGCAAATTAATTATGTTAGTCAATTTTAATTAATGTTTCTCTTTTTTTGAAAAAATAACATTTAAGATTTATAAATTTTACAAACTTAAATGTTTAATTTTTTTAATTTTCAAAACCTAATAAGGGTATAATTATACATTCCTATTAAAAATAACACTATTTATAGTAATGAGACTATATAATCGGAACACCTCAAAATAGAAATGTGGACTATATAATCAGGACGGAGGGAGTATTAGATTTGCAATTTTTTTCAAAAAAAGGCACTGATTTGTTATTTTCGGAAACAATAAGTTGTTATTTCAAACTACTAAATTTCATAAAAATATCATGAATTATTATTAATTACGTCATAAATTTCGAGGTATTGAAAATTAATAAATTTATCACGAGAGTCAAATTCCAACAATTGAAAGTCAATGCGTTGTCAATAATTTTGAAAATAAGTGTGGTTCAAACCGCTTCAACCGGGACAAATTTATTAATTTATCAATAATTTGAAATATATTGTGAAATTATTCATAATTTAGAATATTTTTGTTAGAGTCTTAGTAATTTTGGGCGTATAGTGTGATTGTGTCGTCTCAGTCCCAAATTCTCATGTACCCCTCTCCCTACAACTATAAATAAAGATTATGAAACTATTAAAAAAATCATACCAAATTAAAACTGAAGAGTTTGAGAATTAATTTGAAAAGGAAATTTCATAAAAAACCTAAAAATAGGCAAAAATTTGTGTAAAAATAAAACTACAAAAGGATTATATATATATATATATGTGTGTGTGTGTGTGTGTATAAATTATCCATAAATCCTTTGTTTAATTTTGTAATTAATTGAAGTGAGTAAATAAATGCAAATCTTATATTATATCGTATATTTTGAATTTGATGCCTATTTTCCCAATTTGCTTACCGCTTATTTAATTATTTTAAAAACTATTTCCTTTCTTAGAAGTTAGCATCACTCCTGTGCTTCCGTTCGCCACAAGCCACCGCCTCTCCCGCAGCTGCGCCGCCGTGGGTCGCCGCCACTCGCCATTACTCTGCTTCACGCAGCATTCCCGAAGCTCTCTCTTACCCTTCGCCCCGGAAAAAAAGCTGAATCTTGTGAGCTTTTCCGAATATTAAACCCTTCTTCCTCGCGTTAAACCCTAATTCCAGTTCGTTTGTCTCCATTTCACAATTACACGACTTAAGGAACCCTTGAAAGAAGTGCGGGTTACGAGGAATGGCGATAGCGGCGCCGGAGCAGCTGAACGTTACTGACTTGCCGGTTTGGGGCTCTCGAAGCGTCGATTGCTTCGAGAAATTGGAGCAGATTGGAGAAGGAACTTATGGGTATCTTGTTTTTCTTAGATTTTCTTTTTCATTCGTGCGGTGAGGATATGTTCCTCGAGATAAATTCTAAGTTTCCCGTATTTTTAACTCTAAATTAGAAGAATTAGCGTGGAGCGTGCAATGTTGATGAATTGCTTGTTTGGGGTAGAATATAATGAATATATCATATATGTGACCGTCTCTGAAAAGTGCAATTTATCATCATATATGCAAAATCATAAAGTGCAATTTCTCATTATATATGCAAAATCATGTTAAAGTTGCAAATTTAGATGATCAAATGGCCCATGTAGGAGTTGGGGTTTTTCCCTCTTTTTTTTAACTAAGGTGGGAATGTGGGAATTTGTTCTTGCAGACAAGTTTACATGGCAAGAGAAATCGAAACGGGGGAAATTGTTGCTTTGAAGAAGATAAGGATGGACAATGAAAGAGAAGGGGTATGCTTTTCAGCTTCGTCTTTTGATGGTTTCCATTATTGGTTCTGTTTGAACTGATTCATGCTAATTATGTGGGCGGGCGCTAATAGTTTCTGCATCAAGTAGAGATCTCAGGATATGGTTATTGATTTTCGCCATATATACCTGCAGTTCCCTATAACAGCCATCCGTGAAATTAAAATATTAAAGAAGCTTCACCATGAAAATGTCATCAAGCTGAAAGAGATAGTCACCTCTACTGGTAATCTAATGATTTTTGTTTCCTTGAATTAGTTTTTATAGCATTCAATTCTCTCTGTCCCTCCTTTCTGGAGTGTTGAAATATCTCTTACATCTGTATTTGGTAAATTTTATCCAGGCCCCGAGAAGGATGAGCTACCTGCACCAGGTAGATTTTTTATAATTGTAGATGATGTATAATTCTTATTAAACCTACACAGATGATTTGATGAGATAAATGAAGTGTGTTCAGCATTTTTTAGGGTTGATATCTTGTATATTCAACTCTTAATTTTCCAGATGGTAACAAGTACAGAGGTGGGATTTATATGGTCTTTGAGTACATGGACCATGATTTGACTGGCCTTGCTGATCGTCCTGGGATGAGATTTTCAGTGCCACAGATTAAGGTATTGCAATGGGTCTAGTATAGGGGAAGAATGTTTAATTTATTGGCATTTCAGATGCTTCTGGTGGACAAGAAGAGTGACAATCAGATGAATGATTTTCACTTTCTCTCTCTTCTTTAGTGCTATATGAGACAGCTTTTGACAGGGCTGCACTACTGTCATGTAAATCAAGTGCTTCACCGTGATATTAAAGGTCCACATTTAAAATAAGTATTTAGCTTAAGTTGCTTTCTTTTTTTTTATGCTAATATTATGTTTTTATGTCTCTGCTTGCAGGTTCAAATCTTCTGATAGACAACGAAGGAAACTTGAAACTTGCAGACTTTGGTCTAGCCCGGTCTTTTTCAAGTGATCATAATGCTAATCTTACAAATCGTGTGATTACTCTATGGTATAGGTAAGATATGGCATCTACCACCACATTCCACATATGATCTAATATTAGTTGGTCTTTAGTTATATGACTATATTTGATTGGTAATCTACTTCGATCTTGTAGGCCCCCAGAATTGCTGCTTGGCACCACAAAGTACGGCCCTGCTGTTGATATGTGGTCAGTTGGTTGCATCTTTGCTGAGCTACTCAATGGGAAACCAGTATTTCCTGGAAAAGATGAGGTAGTTCATGTTCGCTATCATCTAATTGCTCCTGTTAATTTTTACAGATGTGAGAAGTGGGATTTTAATCTGATGATTGCAAATACAACTTCTAATTTAGTGTATCTCAGGCCTGGTTAAGCATCTATTTCTTTTAGAAAAGTTAACGTTAGGAGCAGCTATTAGACAAATTGATTATATTAGATGTTACATCACCTTCTTTACATGCACTCTATTTCACATCTTTCATCTTTGTCATGTCTTCCTAACGTTCTGCAGTTTTCTTTTGTAGCCGGAACAATTAAATAAAATTTTCGACATCTGTGGCACTCCTAGTGAGGAAATTTGGCCTGGAGTCTCAAAGATTCCTTGGTATAACAATTTTAAGCCGAGTAGAGTCGTGAAAAGGCGACTTAGAGAGCACTTCAGGCAGTAAGTAATTGAAAGTGGTAGTCATTTGATTTTCTTTATTTACAAGTATCACTTTCAATGAACACATCAATCCCTCTGTTTCTAGCTTTGACCGACATGCATTGGATTTATTGGACCGGATGTTGACTCTCGATCCATCTCAGGTACACTTGGTTTAGTTCTTTCTCCCTAAAGAAGAAAAGTATATCTTATCCTCTTGGGTCTTGATGCTTGTTCTATTTTTAGCTGCTTCGCATATCCAATCCGCACACTCCATATGCATTGTACACTAATATTCTGGTTTAATCAAGCAACACTTGGACCATCCTTTTTTTCAAATCAATTGAGGTTTGTGTTTTACATTCACATTTTGACAGTTGTTTTTCCTTTTATTCTTTGTCAATGAAGAGAATATCAGCAAAGGATGCTCTTGATGCTGAGTATTTCTGGACAGATCCATTACCCTGCGATCCAAAGAGGTTTGATCTTCTCAAATCTGTACACTTTCTACATCTCGATATCTCTGCTCCATCATCTTTTTCTCACACTTGTTTGAATTGTAAATTTATCCATCAGTTTGCCCAAGTACGAATCTTCACACGAGTTCCAAACAAAGAAAAAACGGCAGCAGCAACGGCAGCATGAAGAGAACTCAAAGCGCCAAAAACAACAACACAATCAGCAGCACTCTCGACTTCCACCAATTCAGCAGTCCGGGCATGCCCATGCTCAGGTGCGAGCCGGTCCAAATCCACCACCGCATGGTGGACAGCCTCAGGTTGCCGGGGTACCTAGCCACCATTATGGTAAGCCAAGGCCTTCAGCAGGGCCAGGTAGATACCCGCCCAGTGGAAATCCTCCTGGAGGCTACAACCATCCAAATCGCGGTCAAGGTGGCGGAGGTTATGGCAGCGGACAATATCCATCTCAAGGACGTGCTCCTCCCTATAACTCTAGCGGCATGCCTGGTGCTGGTCCTCGAGGTGGTGGAGGTAGTGGCTACGGATCTGGAGGCCCTAACTACCCTCACGGTGGTCCATACGGGGGTTCTGGTGCTGGACGTGGCTCAAACATGATGTCTGGGAATCGCAACCAGCAGTACAAGTGGCAGCAGTAATGGAGTATTCGTTCAAGACCCACCACGGCTTTAGGATGGAGCGCATCACAACACACGAGTAATTACATTGGCATGACGACCATTGACCCCGTCAGTTCATAAGGGAACTGTTCGACACGACTACTGCGTACGTTCCAGTGTCTCGATTATCTCTCACAGTTATGTGTCGGTGCAGTGTGCTCCGTCGGGTGTATGTTGGTTGAAACCTAATTACTTAGAAGACATGAAAGTGGGGAGGGACAATGTATGATTGTGGTGTATCTCTAGGTATTGTTGTACAAGGTAAACAACCTTTTTTGCGTAGTATCTGTGAAATGGTAATTTTAGTTCTGACTTTGATGCCTCTCTGTTTGTTTATAGGGGATTTTTGAATACTTTCAAGAATTACTTGTTTCTTGAAATTGAAGCTTAAAATTGATACAATTAGCCCTCGATTTTTTTTATTTTTTTTTTCATATAGCATAATTTAACATGAATTAAAGTTGGGATGTAGATACTTGTGTGAAAGGGAGACCATCACTCTCCCTTCTCCAACTCATTTTTTTTTTGGCCGAGTTATAATATAAATAAGAAAATTTCAATTAAGGTAACGAAATAAAATAATATCGAAGTTATTACTCTGTCCTACATTTTTTAATTCTTCTCTAATTTTCGCAAAGATTAGGAAAAATCTTTAATGTACTTGAAAAAATAAAAATTTTATATAAAACTTTTGTGATAAGGGCTCTTCGTAGTCAAATTACGGAATTCTTAACGTTGGGACATACAGTTCGAACTAGAGGATTTCATCCGTCACTCAAATGCAGTCTTAGAAAATATTGGTTAATTGAAAAACTAATGTTGGCATATAATTCATAACAGACACTGAGAGCAAATATGTGTGGTTTGCCATCTCATCAGCCAAATTGTTAATTATTCCCAATTTTGTGGGATGAAATGATATATATTTACAAATGTAAAAGTGAACTTTTTTTAAAAAGTGCCCTGTACCAAAGTGTAATTTACTCTTTAGTTAATTAATTAGCACTAGCTAGTCCAAATACACAAGATGATCGAGAGTTGGAAATTGCATAAAACAGAAGATGAAGATGATTATAAATTTATAATACTGCAGAAATACACATAGTCGTATAACTCTATTCATGTAGTAGTGTAAATTTAAATTTGTTGCATGATTACACTCAGTCGTGTACCCTCAATTCGTGCAACAATATATAAATTTATAACGTTGCACGAATGTACTTAGTCGTGCACCACACTCGTGTAACAATATTAATTTGTACTGTTACATGATCATATTTCATTTGCGCACCCAAATAATGCACTTTAGTCGTGCAACTCACAATTTTAGTGAAAGGTAATTAAGTATTTTCAGCGAAAAATGACTATAAATATTTTTTTTAAGTGGTTAAAAATATAATATACTAAATGAAAAGCACTATTTTTATACACTATTTACCACTTTTTTTAAATTGGGGGGCTAATTATTGAATAAAATATTATTTAGAGTGAGAACATTAATATTATTATAAACCCCGTAGAATAGTAGATGGACTATTCCAACTATTCCTCATAATGCATGCATGCAATTAAAAAAAAAATACACATTCAATATTTTCTCAAATTAAAATTAAAATCGAGTAGTGTTAATTCCATCTATAAATATTCATATTTGATTCTTCTCTAAAATCAATACTAACAAATATTTAAGCTTCATCAACTTGAATAATGATTAATGAGTATCTACTATATATCCACAATTAATAATCAATATTCCAACAATAAAAAAAAAATCAAAATCCCAACAAAATCCAAATAGCTAGAAACACGTGAAATCTTCAAAAAAAAAAATCAAAATAAAAATACTATCGATCACTAATAAAATGAATAAATATAATTCAGCTGGCTTCAAAAATTTGGAATTGAATATTAATGAATTTGTTTTTTTTCTGTTTCGATTTGTTTGGGATTTGATTTGATTTACAGAGTTGAGAGATCGACGATTGAAGATCTATCTGTGTTATATATATAATTAGCTCAACTCAGCTAATATTCAGAGTCTAAATCTCATGAGAGAGAGAGGAAGTTGTAACTAATCATCCCACGATATTCGGTGAAGCGGTTAGCAACTGTTTAAACCGTTGCGTGGGCGGGAGTGCTAATTTTTAAGAGAGAGAATCTCACACACACACACAGATATATATAAAGGCAATAACTATTTTAGCCACTTGAACTTTTAAAAGATTTATTTTAACAACTAACTTTAAAACATATTTATTTTAGCCACTTTGAACGAAAATGCCCTTGTGCGCGCTCGAATTGCGTGCTGGACACTGCGCGCTAGGGTTGCACGCATGCGCGCTAGTGGTGCGCGCTGACAATGCACGCAACACGCGAGGGTAAAATCGTCATTCTGGCTAAAATAAATATGTTTAAAAATTAGTGGCTAAAATAAATTTTTTTAAAGTTTGACCGGCTAGTTTTATATATTACCACTATATATATATATATATGAGTAGTGATTTTCAGCCAGATTCTGACTAGCCAGAATCTTTTATTATTTTTAATAATTAATTAATTTAATTAATAAAATACTAATTATTCAATAAATTTACATTGATGTCATCCATAATAATTAGGTATAATCCTCCAATTAATTTCCGCTTAAAAAAATCCGCTTCTAATGTCTGCTAAAAAACAATTCCGCTTCTAATGAATATTACCCATCAAATATTTCCTAAAAAATTAGTAATATTATTTGGGACAATTACAGTCACTAATTTCATGATAGAATGGCAATATAGTAAAAACATAATGTTTTTTCTATCATTACTCATTCGTGTGTGTGCGCGTGTGTAGATTTGTGAAGTTCTAAAGTTAATATCAATAATCGAGACTATGATGTTTGGTTTCTTCACAAGAGGGTTCGTAAAGTTACATATAATAACATATAAAATTCCATTTAGATTTTCTCCGCCTAAGTATTTTTTATTTTTTTATAATATATTATTACATATTGCTATTTACATATTAAATTTTAATTTACCCTACATCTCTCATCAGTTGTAGATTGAAATATTGGGATGTGGGTTGTATAAAAGAATAGGTAATTTTAAATCGAACCCAAAGCCTGAAATTTTTTATTTAATCATATTTTGAACAAAAATATTTTAAAAAAATTGAAAAAAATTATTCATGCATAATTGATCGATTAATCGTTGTTGAGACCATCTGGGCGACGAGGACTCTACTTTCTCGATTTTACAACGACCTTGGGTGTTTCCGGCACGACTATAGCCGCCAAGGTTGATTTCTCCAATGATGAAAAATACACAAGTAATTTATAATTCAAACAATATAATTCGTATATTTATATGCAAAATTCATGACTGAATATAATTTTATTATTGTACATAAATATTTTTTTAATAACATCCCCTGTGCATCGCACAGGTGGTATATTAGTTTAATAATTAATATAATTAATCTGTTAATAATACAATTTTATTAATTATTAAAAAATCAGATTCTGGCTAGTCAGAATCTGACTGGCTAGCATTATTGATATATATATATATATATATATATATATATATATATATAAATCAAGGTTGTTTTTTTTTTCATATGATTCATATTTTTTTATATATATTATAAAATTTTATGTTGAGTGTCTAGGAAACTCAATACATTAAACCTTTTTCGAACTTTTAATTATTAAATATTTTTGTTGATTTCGCAACAAAAGAGATTAGTATTTAATTTAATTTGTAGCCAAAATGGTAAAATAGAAATTTGCAAAGAAGAGAGAGAGATAGGGGTTGAAATTTTCTGTTACACTATTTTGTGTTTCACTCCGTGTTTCATCATAAAATTTATGATTTTAATAATATTTATTATAAAATAAAAATTAATTATAACATAAATAACCATAATCAACATTTATCTACAAAAAAAATGAATTAAAAAAATTATAAAACATAATTTTGAAAAAAACAATTATAATAATGAATTATTAATTAAAAATTAAAAATTAAAAAATAATTATAAACCCTAATTGGGTGGGGTGAACCCTAAAAATAATCACAAAATTAAAATAAATCACATAAAAATAAAATTGAAGAAAAAAAAGTACAAGAAAAATTCGTAATTTGAAAATGTAACATAAAGTGTAACACAGTGAGTGTAATAGGAAATTCCATGTGGAGAGATAGAGACTTTTATGTCGCTAAAATGTATAATAAATGGGGGATTTAGGTCTGACTGTGAGATCATTTATCGGATTGGGATCTATTAGACGAATCTTATTTAGTTCAGTTGCGGTGGTCCTTATTTTTTTCGTTTTCTTTTTTAATTTTTAATTTTTTTGATTTTTTACAAATATATATATATATATATATATATATTTTATTCGGCAAGTCGTACAGTTGCACTAGCCCGACATTAGCATAGCCTTGTGTACGGTGCTCGATGGTTAATTTCTTTTAAATAAATATATTCACTTTATTTTTTAAAAATGTTGGCGTCTCGCGCAGTACACTCATCCGACGTTAACACGTGGGCCGTGCAGTACGTTCGATACAAAATTTTACGATAGCAAAATTTTATACATGTTGCAGGAATTATTACCTAAACACCTCGGAGTTTGCTTGCTCAATGACCGTCGTCTATCTGACTGACATCCCGATTCTGATTCTGATTCTGATTCCGTAAAGTCAATTTCTGACCACTCAAGTGAGAGTGAAAGTGATAAATCCTCACTGCCCTATGTATTTCATGTTACAAAGCTTGCAGTTCTTGTATTTCATTTCTGTTTATGCGGTTGTTTTAGTTACTGTTGTAAATTTTGCACGCGCGTAGACAACGGTTTAAAGTAACAGCAGTTTGCAAAACCATTGTAAATCTATTCGATTTGTGTTGTTTGATAAGTAAAAAGACAACGGTTTAACAAAATTTCCGTTGTTAATATACAACGGTTAGTCTAAAACCGCTGTTAACTTACAACGGTTCTGATGTAAACCGTTCTTCATTTGCAGTATTTCTCGTTGATTACTACATATATCCTACACTGCATCAGATGACATTCATTCTGCATGAAATTACACAGGAAAGAAAAATGGCATACTTAGAAAGTCATCATATATGATAAGAAGTTGAGAAAAGATGCAGAAATATGTAGGCATTGGTTTCTACTTTCCACACAGCTTTCGCCTCTCTTTGCCTCTCATACAATGTTTCCATTGTAAGCATTATTGGCTGTGAAAAATAAAAAATTGGACTCCTTTGATGCATTTATTCAAATCAAAGATGATTCAGGAAGATGGAGGGAGAACCCCTTCAAGAAACGAGGTGATCATGACGAGGGCCCTCTGAGGCTGGTAGCTCGGAACCAAATGCCCGGCTCCTCTCACCGTCACCAATGCCAATCCTTTGTATCCCACCGTGTACCCTCCAACCTGCAAAGATGTTACTTACTGTTAAGAAATCTAGTTTTTTTTGTTTTTTAGATTCTTGAATATGTTCTTATTGATGGAGGTATGTTTTTTCATTTTGGCCTTATTTTAAGGATTTATGTCTTAAACAAGTATGATATATCTTAGTTGTAGTATGTTCAAATGCTGTAATAATGTATTCTTGGTAATCATAAATCCATATATCATATCAGATGAAAAAGAAAAAGAAAAAACTATCTTTTTGGTATATGCTTAGGAAAACAGCTGCTGCAGATGTTCTTTCTTCTTGATGATCTTAATCTTGATTGTAGGAGTAGTAATAGTATGAGTGTTACCTCATTCTCAAAGTACCACGGGTGCCAAGAAGTCTCGATTGGAAGCTTGAGGCTGTTGATCGCGTACCTTGTGGATGTAACTGGAACATTCGCGTCTATGTCTCCACTGCAAGGCATAGAAGCATTCTAGTTACAATCCATTTCTATATACATACATGTATATATGTATATAGCATATTATACTTGCCTGTATAACCACACTCTTAAGCCATTAGCCATGAGATTCTCAATTGTTGGCAAAACATTACTTTGCCAATCTGTCCAGTTCTGAAAACCTCTGCAGAAATTGAAGTAGGAATTAAGGTCCAATTCATACAAATCAATATCAAATTATCATATTGAAAACACTTGATTACTTACTTGCAGAAATCCCAAGATGTGGGGTTTACATGGAGAGCAGCTTGGACTTGTGGGGTGTTCAAGTAATATTGAACATATGTATCCGAGCAGGGATCAAAGGCGTTAACCTGTTCGTGTTGATGAAAGATAGAAGAAAGAGTTTGAGCATTTTGTATGCAACAAAGAAACTCAGACAAAAAAAAAACAATTGGTAAGGCTAAGTGGCTTACAGAGCCATTGGTGCCATTGTTCAGCACAGATTTGAGGCAGATTGGTGCATAAATGTTGTTGATATCGATATTTCCCAGCTCTTCGAAGGACTTCTCGAGCTCAGTATAGCATTGATCAGACGCGGTGTCATTTGCAAAATCACAAGATTTGAAGATGGCTGTGTGTGTCTCATCTGAGATCAAGGCATGTGTCCAGACATGGTCGTAGAACCCCGGCCCCATGCTCGTGTCGTCTATCAGTGCATTCCCTATCTGAAATGAAATGTGAACATGATGATCAGTGATTGCATATTGGAAAAAGAAGAAGAAAAAAAAAGATAAACTTCCACTGGATGAACTTACAGAAACACCCTTTAGATTGATGACAGTTTCTTGGTTAGTTATGTTATTCCCGAGCAATATGGTGTTAGCCAGCTGAGGCACATAATGACCGGCATAGCTCTCCCCGGTGATGTACAGATCCCGGGTTTTGTACTGAGGGAACCTCTCGAGCCAGTTCAAGAGAAACACGTAGGCATCATTGGCAGTGCTCGTGTCACCCGTGTTGTTGTAATCAGCAGTCGTGTTTGAGTACGAGAATCCAACACCAGCAGGAGACTCCAAGAAAATCACATTTGCCACTACAAAAAATCAATCCACTAAAACATTTGATCCTATAGTAACAACTCTGCATTATTGTGTGATCAATTATATGAATTTGAGAGTGAATTAATCATTAATAATCTCATGAATCTCACCATTGTTCCATGCATAATTGTTTCTGAATAGAGTTTTGCCGTCACTATTCACTCTGAAAGGCCCCAATTCCTCCATAGCTCCAAATCCAAGAGATGAACACCCTGGACCTATACATCAATTCAAACATATTTTATAACTTAGATTAATTTTTTGAATCAGTTTCAATATATATGAACATGAGTGCTCTCATGCTTGTATTAGTTACCTCCATTGAGCCACAAGAGCAGAGGTTTGGTGGAAGAATTAGTTGGAGACTCGACAAAATAATAAAACAACGCTCTTCCAGCCAGAGGATCAACCGTAACATAACCTGCATACTGATCAAAGTCGACACCATCAGGTTGGCCGGGGAGCTGAGTGATCTTGTCGGCTTCCATTAGGCCATCTTGAGGCGCGACAAACACGGGAAACTGATGGTTTTGTGGCTGCAGAGAGTCTGAAAGGGAGAAACTTTGTGATCTTGTCGATTTCAGAAGCGTGTGAAGGTAAGTCTGCGGCTGATTGGCATTGCAGAGAATGAGAAGAGTGGAGGAGAGGAGGAGCAATGAGAGGAGTTTATGCATTGTTCTAGGTAGCTACTCCTTAATTGGTTAATGTGTGCATGTATATGATATGTGAAATAGGCTTAATTAGCTTTTATAGGCTAATTTTTGGACGGCCATTTTTGTAGTTTGTGAATGTGACATTAGTAGTCACACTTGGAAACTCAGTCCAACATTCTATTCAGCATTGGACTTTGCTGAACTTATTGCTTGTTTGTTCTTATGCTGGCTCATCTTCATCTTTCCTTTTGAATATTATTGGAGAGAGAGAGAGAGAGAGAGAGAGAGAGAGAGAGAGAGGACTTGATGCATGCATGACTAACAATCAGTAGATTACAATCAAATATTTCCAAGGGAACATACATGCAACAAGTTAATAGTTATTTTATTCACTCAGACAAAATGATAATTTGATTAAGCTTAGTCTCTAGAGAAAATAAATGCAGCATAAAATTACATATAGGATTCTTATGTGGCTATATAATAATTATGGAATAATGTGAACTTTAATTAGTCCATGTAATTTTGTGGTATCCATAATGTCTTCATATGAGTAAATTATACTTTGATATCTACATTTGAAGCTTATTTTCAAAAATAGCCTGCTGTTTTAAAATTAACAAAACGATACACTTTTTCAAAAAATTAGCACTTGAATTTGCCTAGTTTTCTCACTACCATGAACTCACATGAGCCCACAAACCAAAATTTACATTTTCAGAAGTAAATATAGTAATCTAGCTCAGAATTTTATTAGCCAAGGAAAGAAAGTAGAATAAAAGGAAGCAGTCTTGAAGCACAAAAATTGAAGTTGCAGCAAGATCTAGTAATCAATGAGAAAAATACTACAAACGAAGAAAAAAGAATTTCATAAACATCTATAAATTTCAAGCATGCCATAGCAGATCATAAACAAAACCGAAATACAAGATTTGCAGCAAGCTTTACAACATCTCAAATATATAGGGCTTTTTGTGGAGGGTGGATCATTTTTACTTTCTTCTCCTCTTCTTTCGCTTGTGATCGCTATCACTTTCACTCTCGCTTGAGTCAGAACTTGATCCGGACCCGGATCCAGAACCATCGGAATCAGAACCAGAGCTATCAGATTCGGAATCTGACTCGGGGACAGCCTTTTGCTGCTGCATGATGAGCCGGGGCATGTTCTTGAGATACTCTCGCAGGTTTTCCGTGATCCCGCCAAGCCCAATGGAAGTGAAGAAGTTGATAGCAAACCTGGTGTTTTTGGGATTGTCCTTGGGGAAAATAGAGTCGAAAGAATCTTGCATGCCGGGGTCGCTTAGACGTTCGTTGAGCAAGCGAATTCCGAGGTGTTCGGAGAGTTCCTGCAGCAAAAAAGTTTTAACTTCTTCAGCAGAGAGCTAGATGATAAAAACAAAAACATGCAGACGGATACAGAAACGAGAAAGTACATGAGAAATTCATACTCTACATCAAATTCACCATCAAATGCTCATATTCGTTTCAGTAGAATCTATTACTCACTCTTGATGTATATTATCAGACTACATGTGAAAATATTTAATGGAGAAAACCTCGAGCAGACATAAGTATGAATATTGAACCATGTGTAAACTTGCAGAGGAAAATATTGCAACAAGGGAAAAAATAATTAAGTTGCATGAATTTAGAATACTGAAGAAAACCCAAGAGAATTTTCGTACCTGGAAGAGAATTTTAATGAAGATACGAGAAGATGATGTTGTATCCTCTTCGGTCAGCCGAATGTATGCCAACACGTGCCACGGCAGTGCATCCGTGCCCAGTAGATGGGCAAAAAACTTTGCCACGTTGCGGAGTTTATTGGTCTCCAGCCGGTGAATCATGGAATACTGCTGGACAAAACACTTCTCGAAATTCTCCTGATGAACCTTGTTTATCATACAAAACCTCTGCCCAAGAAGTCCGTAGTACCGGAGGTAAGTTCTCTCCTGGCTGCAACACTCCAAAAGCATAATGCATAACTCCATCTGGACAGGCAAAACCAATCGCAAGAAACCATTAGATATCAGTAACATCATCACTGCAAAATACAAATTAATTAGAAGTACTTCTGCAGAAGATTAAGCAAGTAGGTAGAATACAAAGCAAAACTATACTGAATCACAGATGAAAATGTACGAAGTAAATATCTAGATCACAACATTATCCAATTATGAGTCAAGATTTAAGATACACCCAGGTAGGGAAAAAAAGGTTCGCAATCAAAGGCTTTGAATCTAAGAGCATAACTCGATCAAACTAGGCATTGGTGGATATTGTGTCCTCTCTCAAAAATTGCAAGGATGCAAGTAAGGCATCATCACTTCCAACAGGTTGGGCGAAGGTTTTAAGTGAACATAACCTGAAATCAAAAGAAGATGAAAAGACCGCTTGCTTAAAGAGGAACCTGGATTACAATCATCCAGCAATCACACTAGGCATATAAAATATGACACTTTTTCCCCCTTATTTCATTCTAGCATATAAAACTAAAATCAGCCATGCACGGGTCAAACAACAGGTTGCACACAACATGGTTACAAGCTCATGAATCATGATGTACAAAATAACTCTAGTTTATATATTATGCTCAACAAGGCAGAAAAAATTTATAATATGCCAGATTACAATACTCACCTCCTGGCCAGGCTCCAGTTTGATCTTTAAAAGCTTATGCCCTGCTTCTTCAAAATCAACACTCGACATGATTGTCAAGTAGATAGTTCTTCGAAGATTAATCAAATTTGTCTCTGTCTCATCCTTTATTTTCATCTGCTCTTCATCCTCTTCCTCAGATTCTTCATCTTCATCGTCTGAATCTGCATCTGCATCTTCATCTGAATCTGCGTCCTCCTCAGATTCTTCACCTAGTATTTGCTTCTTTAGGTCTTCATACCGCTTCTCATTCTCCACGAACTGAGGATCAGGCCGGAAGATATCTGCAGCAGAATTATATAAACTCAGTGTAACTGAAGGTCAAAGTAAAAGATAACACAAGTCAGCCACAACCAGTATATACCTAAAGTGTTCTCAGGGTCTATCTCATCTAAAAGAGAAACTTCATGAGTCAATTGGTCTTCCTGTTCCACTAGATCCAAATCAGGACGGACGGCCGGATAACCCTGCATCAGGTGCATTAATAGATTTAAATTATAACACATTTATCAATATTCTCATGTTTAGAATAGAAAATTCCAGATTTAATAAATTAAACTTCCAATTCCATTAAATATGAAGGCTCACCTCAAACTTTGCTTTTCGCAATGCAAAGAGGCCTTCAATTAAGAACTGTACACGCTTATCTATTTCTCCTTCATGAAGAATTCCACGGAACCGCTCAAAGATACCTGGTTAAATTAAAAACATAAAGTGTGTCAGGAAATGCCAATGGATTTGCAATATATACAACATTACAACGTATCTTGTTCAATTTCAACCCAAACAATTACCCACACGTGTAATATAGCTCTGAACCTCACAAACAAAAGACCCTAAATCTCTTAATCAGAGATTGTACTAACATAATTATTTAGATAGAATAAAGCACTAATATAGCTGTTCAAAAGAACTTGGCTTCTGGAGGTGACATACTTACTGCCACGAATCAAAATTACGCATTTAGTAAAAATATCCAAATGTAAATCTCATAGTTCAAGAGGTATTACTATTTTGCAGTCAACAAGTCCAACCATTTATCAGATCAAAAGGAAAAATCCAAATACTCACCGTGCAATCCTCTAGGTGAGAGGTCTTGCAGCAAGGATCCACATTCTGTAACAAAGCCGACAGCCACCTCAACACTATCATCAGTCGGCTTTTCCAGCAGCAATGTCAACAGCTCAAGAGCAATAAGCTCATGAACTATCTGCTGGTTCACCAGGTGAGCTATAAATTTGACCGCAGCAAGTAGTTGTGGCTGCCAGAAAATTTTAGCATAATACATAGATGAGTATACTTTGCCAAATATCAATGAGCACATAAATCATATTGAAAAGAATTTAAGATACATACCTTATCATTGCGCTTATACGCCCTCTGAAGTTGCAGTATTATTCTTCGCAACAAAAGATCGCCTACTTCAGGGAACTTAGTGTTCACCACAGAAACCAGTGCTGCAAATACAGCAGTGAACCCCGGAGAAGCCATTTGTGACTTCATACACGATCTGCAAAATAGACCCCTCCCTCGTATAAGATTCTCTGCAAACAACTCCGGAATGATATTTTTGATGTTAGTGGCATTGACTTTGTTCACCAATCCATTAATACTCTTCCTTAAGGCATCCCATGTCATTCTTTGGTACTCGAGGCTGCTTTTGTCCTCGATCTCCTTCATCATTCTGGCCAACTTAAACGGAGGAATGTAGACTCCTCCAGTCCTTCCCATATTCGCCACTTCGTCAACCACAATTTTCCCAACATTCACATCTCCCTTTGGCTTCAAATCCACAACTTCACTCCTACCATTCTTATCCCTCTTATGTCTATCACCACCATTCTCATCATCACGTCTCCTATCTCTTTCCTGATCATCCCGTCTCCTATCCCTTTCCTGATTATCCCGTCTCCTATCTTTTTCCGGCTCTCTATGCCGCTCTTTCCTATCCCTTTCATTCTCTTTACGCCGCTCTTTCCTGCCATCCTCCTCCACTCTGTACTCTCCCTCTTCTTCTTCTTCTTCATCATCATCGGGTTCCCGCCCACTTCGTCTTCGGTCTCTATTCCTTCTATCACCATCCAAATCCCTTCGACTCCGCCTATCACTCTCTAAATCCCGACCACGCCCCCTATCCCTATCCTTCTCCTTCCTGCCACTCCTATCATCATGCTCAATCTCGTCAATTCTCCTATCATCTCGACCCCGAGATTTTCTCTCCCTAGCCGGATCCTCTGCCCTACTCTTCCTATGCTCATTCTCCTGATTCGAATCCGCCCTACTTCTACCTTCCGATTTTACCTTGGTTTCCCTCCTCTCTCTCCTGTCTTCCTCGCTACTGCTAGAACTAGAACTCGTGCGTCTTCTAGCCATTGTTGGCTATATGATTGAGATGCAGCAGCGAATGTACCGCCAAGCGAAGAGAGGCAGATTTCGAGGCAAAGAAGCTTCTTTTTTGCTTTACCTACGATTATATAACCAGCAAAACAAAAGGGAACTAAACCCTAAATCCTTCCATAGATTCCCGCTTTCAAGAAATACAAAATCTAAACAAATTTCGGATAGTTTTTTCCGAAAAGAAACAAGGGAGCAGAGACGTGAACAAGATCTGGGACGGCAATTTGGGAATAGCAGCAGCCTAATTAACTCGGGAATTTGAATTTAGGGTTTGAGAAATTGGAGGAGAAGGGCGAATCGCAAACTGGAAATGGATGAGTTTTGTGTTTTTTTAAACTTTTGTTTTTATTTTTTATTTAAATTAAGAAAGAAGTTGTAGTATGCGGGCCAGCCCGCTGTATTCCGGCCCGTATACATTCAGCCCGGAAAAATTCGATGCTACCCGACCGGTCACCGTGCCCGGATTTTCAATTTTAATTAATATTCATATTTTCATAATATTTTTAAAATTATATTTTTGGGACTTAAATGATGATACTAGTAAATATTAACTATGTTGTTTTCGATTTTTTTCGTCTCTTGCTATGTTAACGTTATTGTTTAAAAAAACACAAAATTATCGTTAATATAGAGAAAAAAAAAATCAGAACCAACATAATTAAAGTCTACTTGAAGAGTGAGAAATGTCCTCAAAATATAATTAAAAAATTATTTTAAAACAGTGAATATTAATTAAAAATAAAAGATCCGGGCAAGGGTGCCCGATCAAGCGGCATCGAAGTTTTAATTCGGTCTGTAGCTCAAACCGGTTGGCGTGTTCTACGGTTCACTCCTAAACAAGTACTTTTTTATGATGTATTTGAATTGGCGTGACTAATCTAGCCCGATTTGATAGATCTACTCACACATTTTTTTAGGGTTGTGGTATGGGATTGAGCTTGTATCACTACTTTAGTATAGAATATCATTTATGGAGAAGTCTTGCATTAGATCATTTAGAGAAATAAAATTCAATTGAAGGGTGTGTCAAAATTCGAATCCAAACAGTGGGCTTGTAGTCGGATCTTGATCCGTATAACAAACTTGACCCGGTCAAAAGGTCAGATGCAAATTTTTGTTATTTATTTATTTAAAATATTTAAAAGATAATTATCTAAATAGATAGGGTTAATTAGACTTCCTATAATGAATTACACTCTACTAACTGAACTTTTAAAATTATAACAAATCTAATATGGGAGTAAAAATTTGGCGAGCGAAAAGTCACTTACTGATATTACCGTATGAAAATTTAACACAAATTAGAAGTGGAAGAATTTTCATGCAGGATATGAGCGACACACTACACTTTTCAATTTTCGAATCTCGACTCTTATTATATATTTAAAAGTTTGAGTACTAGAAGAATGTACGCAGTTACTTAAATTAACCATTTAGGACACCGGTGAAACAGGTCACTTTTAGGTCGTCAAATTTTGACTCCCATCCTAAAATTGTCACAATTTTTATAGTCTATATACTATAATGTAATTTCTTAAAGTTCATAGCATTTTCGAAATTTCACTAAAGTTCAAATTATGAAGTATAATAACTCATATAAGTATTACTAAAACCATGTCTCTACAAATATGAAATCCATAATAAAACCTAAAGTATTTATATATTCATGTATTGGAAATTTATATGTCAAAACTTAGTTAGAGGCGATCCTCCATTTGAATGTATAATATGATGAATAATATAAGAAATCAAAACTTCTTCATACATACATGTTTCAATATTTCTGAAGTATAATTTTTAACTAATTAATAGTTTTTTTTAATTATAGTATAAAAAAAAATCTAAATTTACTTCTAAAGAAAAGACCACGTTTAGTTCGAAACTAGCTTAAAGTTTGGAAGTGGAAATCACCCTCTTGTCCGCTCTTGTGCGTATGCATTTCATGTGGAGCTTTCAATGAATGGAGATGTTGAATTTGTAGAGATATACGAGTAGTCAAAAAATAAAAAAAATAAAAAAAAACCCAAATTGATCGAATCGATTCGGAGTCGATCCAAATGAGTGCTCATACCTAGGTAAATCTACCTTCCTGTTGCAAGACGAAGTTGGTTTTTGAAGTTGGTTTTTGTATATTGGTTGGATTATCACTTGTACACTTTATGCCTGTATGATTATCTTTGTGGTTGTGGGTAGTACCTCATAGATAGCATAGACTTTTTTCAGTTGTTTGTAATACAATCCATTTTTTTCTGGCTATATCTCTTACCCTTTTTACTCTTGTTCCATGTAAAACATTGTTTATTATGTTTGTTGTTTATGCATATGCTTGGGATCTCTTCTTAATCTTACATCCCAATGAATGGTTTTTGTCAAAGAAAACCACAAACCCTTGCACCTTAAATCCTAAATTTTTCATTAAAAGAGAATAATAAATCCTAAAATTTGCTTGGAATGTCAAATCAATTTTAGTGGGGGTGTAAGATATACTTTTGATTTGAGCCCCCTAAAGAATATGAATTTGAAAATATAATAAAGGCCAAAGAAAATTTGTGTTAAATAAATAGTTTGAAAAAGTTCATAACTAAAAAAAAAATAGAGCAAGTTATATTTCGATATTTATGTTGCATTTATAAAAGGATTAAGGGTCACATAGCCCCTTCGACTATTCTAAAAGGATCACATTGTCCTCTCTTTGACTATTTGGTCCATTTAGCCCTCTCGAATCTCTAAAATGACTTATATTGCCCCTTTCATGGATGGAAAAGTTAACATCATTAACAAACACACACTAAAACACATTTTACTTACACATTAAGATTTTTTTAATATATTTTTACATACAATTTTACAATTAACCAAAATTATTACAAATTAATAAATTATGGTTGATAATAACTAAAATAATAAATACCAATAAATTGATTAATAAATTAACTAAAATATAATAATAGTAATATAGTATGAAAATTCCAATATATATATATATATCGAGTTCATTTATAAAATTATTTTGAATTTTAAAATTCGATGATTCAATGATGAATTCTACAATAGATATATTGAGTCTTAATTTATGATGATTTAATGTTTTGAAAAGGGAGTAAGATTTATGAATTTCAGATTTGCTTAGATTTTCATCTTCAAAAGTCATTATGTAATGAAAATTAGTCGATTTGTGGGTCTATTTTACCATTGAAAATAAAGTCGAACACTTAATTGCAAATCAACGAACGCAGATGATGGTTCGTTGATTTAAATAATTTTATGAATTATCTCAATATATATATATATATATATTATAAATAATGAATTTTTCATACTATATTATTATTATTATTATTAAGTGTTAATTAATTTATTAATAAATGTCATGATATTTATTGTTTTATCAACGACTAACCATAATTTATTAATTTGTAACACTTTTGGTTAATTGTAAAATTATGTGTAAAAATATGTGAAAAATCTTAATGTGTGAGAAAAATGTGTGTTAGTGTGTATTTGTTAATGGTGTTAACTTTTTCATCTATAAAATGGGCAATGTGAGTCATTTTAAAGAGTCGAGGGGCTAAATGAACCAAATAGTCAAAGAGGGGCAACGTGACCTTTGTAGAATAGTCGGGGGCTACGTGGCCCTTAACCCTTTATAAAAAAAAAAAGTTCACTTTTTCAAAATTAACAAAATAACATCTACGTTAAAAAAAATGTAACCTATGATCAATCTTACGAAAATCGTTATTGTATTTTTTAAATTTCTTAATTAGATAATTATATTTACAATTTAACATTTGATTAATTTTACCATCAAAAATCGTAATTGTATTTTTAAAATTTTTTGATTGGATAATTATATTTACGGGCATAGACATATTAAAATATGATTTTTGGATCATAAAATTATCAAATATTTTATATTCACTCGTTGAATTTTGCTGCTATCTATCTGTGCATGGGCAATTACACAAACCAGAAAACCATATATGTCTAGAGAGAGAGAGAGAGAGAGAGAGAGAGAGAATCGTCTTGCAAACAAGTGTTTTGCATACTCCTAGTTAATTATTTGGCTTCTTTGTTTTTTTTTCCTTCCCCCTTTTGAGCAAATTGTAACTCATTATTCATCAATTGAAAGAATAATAAAGTTGCTAGTTGTTCTTGTCCGCCAAAAAAATTAAAAAAAAAAAATTGAATACGATTTCATAGCAAAAATTGATTGATGATGGTCTGAGATGATTGATAAAAAAGATTGATTTGAAACAAAACAAAATAAATAAATAATAACAAGGCAGATTCAACTTCAATTAATTAGCATTACGAGTCGACATTTTTCAACAGATTCAAATAACAGCATACTGTTTTTTTACAGAACATGTTGAGAGAGAGAGCAGCAGAGGAAGAAACTAGTTCTAGTTATCTTTGGGTGTGGAAATACCGTACTTCTCCTGAAGCTTGGAAATCTCTTCCTCCTTCTTCTTGTGGTCGAACTTCTTCCCCATCTTCGCCTGCTGGTAATACAGCACAATCAGGTACCGGTTCGCGACGTTGAATCCGGAGAGGTGGTCGACGGCGGTTTTGGCGTCGTAGATGTCCTCGTACACCACGAAGGCGGTGCCGCGCGTGTCCTTGTTGGTGCCGATGCGGATCTGGCGTATGGCGCCGTACTTGCCGAAGATGTCGTACATCTCCTCGCTCGTGATGTTGAACGGAAGGTTACGCACGTAGAGCACGCGGTTCACCTCCGGCGGCAGCCGGGTGTTCCCTTTGCGGAGGCTCATCGCTGCTGCCATTGATGGAGGATTTGGGGATTAGGGTTTCGTCTCAGATTTGGGGATTCAATTCGGAATTATTTTTTTTATTGCTCTGCCTAGTAAAGACGGTGTAACATAACTCATGTCGGCATGTGTATTTCAACTTATTTAAATTGCATTATTCTAATATATATATATATATATATATATATATTAGAATAAAAAATTATTATATATATATATTATTTTTATATGTTGAAATAATGTATAAAAAATAAAAAAAAATGTAAAAGAAATCATACGTGATTTTAAAAAATAATAATATTTTTCATAACAAGATTGAAATAATTCTGATAATATCTTATGTGCACTCCTGTGTTACATTCCGTGTCATAATTATTATTTTTAGAAACAAAATTCAATATACACCATTATGGAGAATGATTAACTCTAAATAAAAAATTTAATTAAATTAAATCATAGTAAAATGATCATTAAAAAAAATTAATTCATTCTTTATCATTTTGTTTTTTGAGGAAAAAATTATTGTAGTAAAACAGTAATGTTATATGTTCATAGTAACATGTATATATATATTAATAATAGCATAATATAACTTTTATTTTAGTATACCGAAATTTATAAGAATAGACAATGATTTTAAAGTGTTGTTTGTATAATTCCAGAAAATTGAATTTTTTTAAGTTTTTCAAATATTATAAATTTACTACCACATTTGATGAGAAATTGACCAAATCGTGGTCATCTAAATAAAAAACAATCGATGGATTGGTCGAATTCCTATAGAAAAAATCTCAATCAAGTATCTAACTTATTAAATTCTTATAATCATTCATGATATGCCCTAATCTATTTATTAGTTGGAAATTTCTGTCCTAGTGGTTGGGGTACTCTATTTAAAAAATAATATAATTATATTAAATATATAATAAAAATTTATTAAAATGTATTAGTGATTGAGATATGATAGGGCGGAATTTCCCCTATTAGTCGACAACATTACACCACACCACATTAAATTTCGCTTCAAAAATTGTTTCATTTCACTTCCTTCTAACAATAAGATTCTGTGAACATTCAATTATGGCCGCTGCGAGCCTAGTGTATTTTTATAGTATTTTTGGGCAAAGTGGCCCGTCCCATTCGTGCTAGGATGAGCCGAAATTACCACATCTACTAACAATCAAATAAGTAGTGCTCTAATTGAACAGAGCTATTCAGAATTCAGCTCGAAAAAATCTCGTTCAAAATTCATTCATTTTTCTAAACGAGCCGGGCTCAAGCCTCAAATCAAGCCCGATAAAATTATCAAGCCAAACTCAAATAGAGTAGTATTCAGCTCGGTCAACTCACAAACATGTTCAAGCTCGAGCTTAATCGAACATGTTTATGAATATTATAAATATTTTAAATGGATAAATTAAATAAGCTATTTTTTCGAGTTCGAGCTCGAATATTTAAATTAAACGAGCTTTTTTTAGAGCACTCGATCTCAAGCTCGTTTAGTAACTTTTCGAGCATTTCACGAGACGAGCTCGAACCGAATTCGAACATGACAAATATTTATTGCACTGAGCTTGATCAAGAGGGAAAAAAAAAAGCTCAAATCGAGCTCAAGCATCAAGGTGTTCGACTCAATTCGTACAAACAAGTGCTTCCATACAACAAAGGAATTCAAAATCTCATCTATATTTAAACCTCAAAAAACAAATATTCATCCCACTTCACGTTTCTACTTAGATCGTGGCAAATTGCTTTTTATAATTTATACATTACATTCCTTGTACAAAATTTATGCCCAATCTCACACATTTTCTTCATTTTATTATTGTTTCTAAATGAAAAGAAAAAGCTGTGTAATGCAAAACAAGTCTCTTAATATTCATTTTATAAGCAAGCATACCAACCAAAACTAATGGGAGCAAGAGCAACCAGTTTCTTGAGCAGCACCACCAGCCAACTTATAGCTTCGTTCCCACGTGTCGATCGGGGTAGCTTCTGCGTGTGGTACGTGCTTCGGGTGTTTCTCTCTCTTATCACCCTTGACTTGCTTCAATGCATGCTTCAGAGCCGGTAGCAGAGCATCCATACATTCCCCGACAGCATTCGGATTTCCCGGCATGTTTATGATCTGATACAGAGAAAACACGGCCGGGTAAACTATAGTAGCTCTGTAAACAAAAAACCTAGTAATTCTTCACTCTTGAGTCTTGTCCTATCATCATCTATATTACTTGTTATGCAACGGGTGAATATGCCCGTAAGATGATGAGATGGAACTCCGGCTCAACAGCCGTTTTAGTGAATCTTTGTTAAAACGGGTAGCAAATATCCTACAATCTCCGCTCTAGCAATGCATGCACGTCGTTCACAAGCAAAGTGTGGATGGGAAGGAAGTAGGGTTGTATTATTGTATAGAGAAACTATCTTCGTGAATCTGAGTCGAGTTTCGAACTCAAAAGCAAGAACAAAGGACATGCAGCAGCAACACATGATATAACATTTAAATATGTTGAAATTTGGAGGGAACTGATAAAATTATAAATTGAGTAGATCAGATTATGAACTGACTGACCAGTGTTGATCCTCTTATTCCGGCTGCGGAGCGCGACAGCATTGCAAACGGCGTCACCTGCTCAGATGATCGTGTAAAAAATCAATCACACGATAAGAAACAGCTCCGGAACTACAACTCCTTTGATTAGAAATGTGTTTTTCATGTGCTCGTTCGCTTTATTATGAACAAGATGAAGAAAATATAGGCACCTTTAAACTCTCTTGCATCATGACGTAAAGTAGACCGGGTGTCTCCTTGTGTATCACTTGTTTCGTAGCTTCAGGAGTTACATCCCTCGGGGTGAATCCAGTGCCACCTATTCGATTTCATAATTCACATTACTATGGAAGAATGACGAGCAAACTCGAATATAATAAATGGTTGTCCTTGCATGCAATGGAAAAATAAATGGAAAAAAAATGCATAGACATACTATCTCAATCAAATATAATATCTACATACTCACCAAGAGTAAGAATGAGATCCATTTTATCAATATCGCTCCACCTCTCAAGTGATTCCTTGATTTTAGGAATTTCGTCGGGAACAACAGCCGTAGCAACAACCCTCGCCCCGCCTAATTGTTCTGATGCTGAATCGACAACAGATACCGCCCTCGGGCCACTACAAAATTGTATATTTGAGATTGAATGTATTAAAAATTAAATAAAAAGTTTTATGGAGATCATCAAGATTATATCAACAATTAAGCTCAACTGGATAGAAAGCCCGGAGTTTAATACGCGTCATTACCTCAAACACAAACTCACAAAGGCAATGCTAAACAGAATTCTGTTGCAAAATCTTCGGTATATGATATCGATGTTGATCTTTCACATGGACCTAATACCAGTGCTGCGCTTGTTCTAGCATCACTAAAGTGACCTTTCAAGAATCATGATCTTGAAAGATGTATCACGATGCAACTTATTCTAGTTTAACTTTTTAACGCCAAATGCAACTATTTCCTTCTATGATATTAAAAATGCTAAGAATTTTGTTGCAAAGTCTTCAGTATATCCATGCTGATCTTTCACATGGACCTAATACCGGTTTTGCGCTTGTTCTAGCATCACTAAAGTGACCTTTCAAGAATCATGATCTTGAAAGATGTATCACGATGCAACTTATTCTAGTTCAACTTTTTAACGCCAAATGCAACTATTTCCTTCTATAGAATATTAAAAGTGCTCAGAATTTTGTGACAGGGTCTTCGGTATAACCATGTTGATCTTTCACATGGACTTAATACCAGCGTTGCACTTGTTCTAGCATCACTAAGGTGACCTTTCAGATGATCTTGAAAGATGTATCACGATGCAACTTATTCTAGTTATGCAACTATTTCCTTAACTCCTTCTATAGAATATTAAAAATGCTCAGAATTTTGTTGCGAGTCTTCCGTATATCCACGTTGATCTTTCACGTGGACTTAATACCAGCGTTGCACTTGTTCTAGCATCACTAAAGTGACCTTTCAAGAATCATGATCTTGAAAGATGTATCACGATGCAACTTATACTAGTTCAACTTTTTACCGCCACATGCAACTATTTCCTTCCATATAACATTAAAAATGCGCGAATGAAATCCATAACTTACTGATCAGCCATCTTATAAAGATAAAGTGACCTGAGGGAAAACAAATAGAGCTCTAACTGAATTTGAAGTTCAGTCAGAAAGAGAATGAGGCATTCTTCATATTTGTTAGTGTTCGATTGAACAGCTCTTCACGTGTGCATTATTTGGTAAGAATGTTTGTTAGAAACTATTTGGGGTAAACACTTTAGTAAAATGTAAAGGAGCTTATAAGTTATTTTTGACAACATAAGGGCACCACAAATATATATATATATATATATAATATCATATAATACAAAGTTACAAACTTCTTTAATGTTCAATGATCTTATTTTATACTAACTCTTAAACGACTCATTTCAAAATACGTATAAGATGTTAGAGCTCGTAAGCTCTATCAAACTTGTCACATAACCAGTTTATGCAGTCCCTCTAAGGGGGGTTAATGATGTCCGAGATAAGAAATGATAGTCCAAATAAGAGCAATCCAGTAAGAGTGCACGGCCATTAGTGAGGCTAGTTACAATTAAAAAATGCATTAGCAGATAAACATGCTGAATAAAGTAACAACGATTCTAACCTTCTGTCTGGCCCCTCCCCTGATGCAACTGTGTCACTCACAGTGAGAATAGCCACTCTATACTCAGAACCATTAGACTTGCCAGTATCTATATTTTTGATACGGTTAGTTTGTGGTGTTATCGAGGCTGGAATTGATGATGGCAAACTAGTCGTCCCAGCAAAACCAATTATATCAGAAATAATAATTGCCACCACGGAAGTCCCGGCAGGAATCAGGTTTCCCGTAGGTGGCAACTCCAACAAGGCATTTGCTGACTTCATACTCAAAAGCCGACTGCTAATCTGGTGGCCTGTGCTCTCAGCGATGAATCTGGAAACAATCACAAAGTTGTACTAACTTGTAAGGTTAAAACACGCATTTGCACTCTTCGTACAATGAGAGAGAGGAAGTGAGGGAGTAAAAGACGCGCAATATGACAAACCAACAAAAATCTTACCCCGAGGTTTTTGTTCCATTATCGAATTCCCACCTAACAGTGGCACGATGGAACTCCGGACGAACTCGATCTGCCTTTATTGATTGCTTTAGACGAGCATGTACTCTACAAAACATATGCATGAATAGTAAGTGAACACAACCACTTAGAAGGATAACTGAGAGGTGAAGGAAAAATGAGGATTGATATCAAAGAGAGATGATAGAGAAATAGAAACACATAGATTTACAACTCTCATAGACCTTGGAAGGTGAGGTTGTGTCCATCCTGAAAGCTGTCGAATCGCGGGAACCAAAAAGAGATGGAAACAGACCATGCAGCTCACTGGATTTCCAGGTAAGCCAAAAGCAAGAATCTTATTTTTTGAACTCTTATCAGTTGATCCAGGAAGGATCTCAGCAAATGTAAGAGGCTTTCCTGGTTTCATGCAAACCTGAACGGAAGATCATGCCCCCACCAAAAAAATAAAATAAAAAAATCATTGTTTTGAAGGGTTCATGGATCTCTTAATAACATGGGAAAGAGAGAGTGGAGTTGGTGAAACGAACATCAGGCAATGATAAAATCGAGATCAGACACCTACACCATGATTTCACACCCGTGTTTCATTTACAAAGGAACCAAACTATGAGGCAGAAAATTGCAAGAATTACCTTGTGAAAATATAATTTCCCACTCTTTTCAAGTAGGGGTTTAACAAAATCCCTGTCTCCCATTGAAACTCCTCCAGAGGTTAATAGTATATCAATTCCACTTGAAAAAGCTCTATCAAAGATCCTCTCAATTTCTTCTTCATTATCATGAGCTATACCAAGATCAAGAACTTCACACTGCTGCTGTTGTGCAGCAGCAAGCATCATGGCACGGTTGGAGTCCCTAATCTGAAGAAGAATAGACATCCAATTAAAAACAAAATACAGATGCACTGTATCGCAAGTGAAAAGTGCCTTCTTGATATCATTGTATCTCCAAATTTCTTATCCAGTAAGATTTATCATCAAGGAAAAATAAAGTAAAAGAAGAAACCAAAAATAAACAAAGAGACACTATAAAAATAAACCAAACCATAACTCACACCTGGAAGCCGGAAAATTGGAGAAGGAAGGTGGAAGAGAGGGAACTGATTAAATTTAATATGTATAAAAACTGAAGGGAAAAAGTTGAGAAACAAAAAAAAAATGCATTTTGAGAATGAAATATGAAAGCAAGGCATGAAATTATCATCTTGAAGCACCTAACTTTTGTTCAAGAAAGTAAGCTCATAAATTTTTGAAGGCATAGCTATTTAAATGACATTAGGAAGAGGGAGAAGAACACATTATGCTACAAAATCAAAGATAGAAACCCACAAAACGATGTCAGTTAATCTATATGAAATATGGACTTCACATAATACTCCACAAATCATGACAATTTCCACGTTTTAATATGATGGGAGATTTTCCCATGGACAATATACTAGTCACCCCAATCACTTCCAGTTCAGACAAGATGCCATATGAGAACAACACCAACAGGACCTACTGAAAGCTAAAAAAATCCTAGATATTAGTCTCGTTAGGAGTAATAGCGTAATTGAAAATTTTCTACTACCTGGCCACGTTTTAGAGACTCAGTCACAGGCTCAACAAGTTCATCCCCTGTGGAAAGCACCGCAACTTTCGGCATAGGATATACCTGCATATAACTTTGTCATTAAGCTTTTAAAATGTTCGTCTGAGTGGGAGCAGAAGTTCTGAGGACCAGAACAAGGGAGACATGGAAGCAGAAGATAAACAGACAGAAAAAGGATATAAAAAAGTAATACCTTCACAGAAGTCACACCGACTGTTGCAAGTAGGCCAACTTCCGCGGCACCTAAAAGTTCTCCAGATTTCAATACTACATCACCTTTAGCAATATCACAACCCTAGAAACATGTACACTGAACTTAAATGCGGGCATACAAACCATTGAAGGGATGGACAGCATAATAGCAGCAAGTAGTTGTAATCAAAATTAGACGAGGTCAATCGAAGTAGTTGCTTCCATTCACATTGAAAGCCTACATTCCACCTGCAGGATCATGATGTAGAAATTGAACATGTGGAAACTCACAAGTGGAGCCTACAGTAGGAAGATAGTACTTCTACGGCTTTATAGCTTTTAAGGCCGAAAAAGTGGACACTAGGGAAAATTTTATTACTATGAAACAGAAGATTAATTTTCAGTAGCAATCTAAAGGTATGTGTTCAATCTTATAGATGGTCAAGTTTTCGACGATAAAACATGTGAAACATGTAATCCAAGCATTCAGTTACGAATTAACATGTGTTCACCTGGCAAGGAACATAATTCTTATCCAGAAGATTCTAAATGACATTAAATGGATACCAAGAAGCTCCTTCCAAGCAGTCCTTAATCGAAATACAATTAAATCATCAAATGAACACAAAAATGGAACGCCTTCATACCACTGGCCTAATATCAAGTCCCCTTGTGACCTGTTTCAACACCCGTACTCGCTTTGGGCCCACTGTTGCACTCTCCACTTGTACAGTGTCCTCTACTTGAACAACAGCATCAGCGCCATTAGGTATTGGTCCTGAGCCACACAAAAAAAACCAAAAAAAAAAAAAAATCAAGTTCCAATCATTCAGGTAACACATCACATTATCAACAGGCCAAAATTGGACTTTGGCCTTCTAATTTTGGTGTTCAACTAATCTAAAATGAGATTAAGGGTGTGCATGGTGTTGTTTGGCGGGATTTACCAATTTCCGGACCCACTCAATGTTCGTAGTTCTCAGACAACCTGATTCAAGTTTTGATTCAATGAACTAATGAAACCGGAATTTGCAGTCAACCAGATTTGGGGAGGGATGACTGATGAGGCAATTTCAGTTAACATAAAAATGCCTGAGATAAACTCTCTATGTCCATATCCTTTTTTCAAGACCCTCATGTGTCCATATCCGATGCATAGACAAGTGTATTCTATCAACAAGAGAAAGCAGACAAGATGTGAAGCAAATTCTAATACGCTGCACCTGATTTCAATCACGAGGAAAAAGCGGGAAAAAAAGGAAAATTCCTGACCACCAGATGACTCACCTCCAGTTGTCACATAAGCTACTGTTCCCGAAGTCACTGTGACATCAATACCATCATCCCCTGCTCGTGACTCAGTGATTACAGGATACTCGCCAGGACCATCTGAAGCAACCACTGCATACCCATCCTAGAAAACCAAAGAACAGAACAATGATTTCAGAAAAACATGTGACTGAAACAATAGGAGAATTTTAATATCGATTAATCATCAGGAACTATGTGAAGATGCATAAAAAACAATCAAAACAGAACAAGAAAAACAAGATGGACTGCTGAAGCTTAACACAAAGTAAGATTGATATCATTAACAAGAGCCACAGTTAACTATTCTCTGGTTCAGGTATAAATGTGCAAATTGCAATGTATTCGCCGGTACTTTTCCTCTTTCCCGAGGAATACTAAGTGGGAAGAGCATAGGTAAAGGAAGATATGATACGAATATAAAGTTCACCTCGGACACCCTACCTAATTCTTGAAAATGGTATCATACGATGTTCAATCAATTTTTGCCAGATTCATAGTCTTTATCCAATTATCCCAAATGCCTAGAGGGAAGCATGTAAAAAGCTTCTAGTCCTTTGGGAAGCTAATGTGTTGAAGAGAGAACTCAACATATACCCCAAGAACTGCTAGCAAAGCTCAACTTTCAGCATAAAGTAACACAACTTTGGCAACTTCTATAATTGAACTCTACAAGCGTGACAAGATTGTTCATTTTTAAATGCAGCAATTAAGTGAAGGAACCAACAAAAGGCAGTACACTCACTAAAGCATAAGTACATAGCCCACGCAAGGAACATTTCTCAAGATGCCAATTAGACAGTCCCTCCATTAAGACAGTAATTTTCACTGCCTGAAACCATCTTAAAACCCCAATAAACCACCAAAAGAATTGATTTTTAAGCAATACTTCCATATATTTCACACCAACACACACTAAAACTCAATAAACCACCAAAAGATTCACCTTTTAAGTTTCGAATATTTCAACCTCCCCCAAAAAAGAACGCGAACACACACAAAGTTTCGACCATATCTCTACTGCCCCAAACAATCCCACAAACACCAACCAAGAAAGATAAAATATTCCATACGAGAGAGAGAGAGACCTTGGTAGAGGCGGGGTATGGCGGAAGTGGGTCGGGAGCGGCGACGTCTTGGGCCAAGACTTTGCCGAGTGCGTGGTGGAGAGACACCGTCACCGGCGGCAGCCTCTGCGCTACCCTCAGCACTACCTCGAGCGCCGCTTGAACAGACACCATATCAGTCGCTCCCCCCATTTCCTTGTATCAAAATCAAAATGCAACTACACAAATTCTAGTGATTTCTCTCTTGTTTTCTTTTCCTTGTTTGCTCTCTCGTTATTTCACTCTATTTATCTCGTTCTTTTTCCATATTTCCTACACCATTTGTCTGTCATTGCGAGAATATACTCGTGTGGACTAATGCTCGAATCAAAGGCCACTTTATTCTTTTTTTTTTTCTTTTTTCATTTTATATTCTCTATTTTCCTCAAGATTTTTTATTTTGTTGAATGAAAAAAGCTACGTTTATAAATTATATTGGTGAAGAGTAGTTGTGGCTCTCCAACGTCATCCCCACCTAAAAAAAAATAGAAAAACCCTCCAATAATGCATTATTATATATAGAGTTAATTATCTTAAAATATATAAATTTTGGTGTGCTTTTTATTTTTCATACGTTTTAAAAAAATCTAATTTTAATAACATGGACTTAGCACTTGTTTGATTTTTCACATAATTTTCAGATTCTGACACTCTAATCCGACTAAAATCGATCAAAACTCTGTGTATTTTAAGCCAATTTAGTGTCCATGTGGATGTACACGTGGAAATCTCCAACAACCACGTCATTTCAGTTGACCGAAATTTGAAAATTGTGTGAAAAATCAAACAATTGATAGGTTCGTGTAATTAAAACTACGTTTTTTTAAAACGTGTGAAAAAACAAAAAACACTCCAAAATTTATGTATTTTAAGACAATTACACTACTAATTTTACTGTTTGCACCACAAAAGGAAAAAAAAAAAGAAAAAATATAATAATCTTGAAGTTAAATACCCTTTTGATTGATTGTCTATACCACTAAAATTACTCAATGCAACACAAATTAAAAAGGAAAAAAGTCAGAGTAGTTCCAAAATGAAATTTCGAACTCATCATGTTTGTCCGGAATTCAATTTTCGAATGGGCAAAATTTTTAAAATAGAGTTTCATTTGAAAATGAATTTTCAAACAAACACGGGTTGTTCAAAAATTCATTTTCGAACAAATATATAGTGTGATCAAAAATTCAATTTTGAACAGACTCTATAAATAATTTTTTAAAGTAATGTTCGAAAACAAGATTTCGAACATATCCATGCGGTTCGAAAACACAAGTTTAAAGGGGACGCAAATTAGGAAAAAAAACTTCAACCATAAAATATTTTATACTAAAGTGCATTGTTGTCAACGACGGAACATTCGCCAAAGAAGTATTTACATCAAGTTTGGTGCATGTTGTCATCAACGACAACCAGAGGCGTATTTGCTGGAGAAGGTGACTGATCTATAAAGAAGAAGACCACAGTGAAATTTGATTTTTTATTTTTTATTTTTTTAATCAATAATAATTTTTATGTAGTTTTATAATTAATAAAAAAATAAAAATAATTTATGGTGCAACGAAAAAAAAGTGTAGTTCAAATAGCATTTCCCAATATACATCTATATATATATATATTGGTAATTAGTTGGATTATTCGATTTTGGGTGTGTTTAAAATATGTTCATTTCGTCTTTTTAAAAACAAAATTAACTTGTTTAATTAGTGACTCAATAAATTGATATAATTTGGAATATTGTGCATGAACAAGTAAGTGATGACGTGTCTTTTATCTAGCATGATATGCCAAAATATGAATCAAACTAGTGATAACACGAATTTATCTCGCATATTACACTAATTTAAATATTTTTAAATTAATATTTAAAATTTTGAACATGATCACATTGTGATTGAATGAAAAAATATTATGGATCTCAAATGTATTTTAAAAAAAAATTATGTGATTACACAGATGTATGGTTGGTTAGAAACTTTACATCCAGCATTTGAAAGCATTTACAATTATGTAATTTTTACTGAATATCACAACATCGGTTAAATTATAAAAGAATCAAGACCATGATTTTTTGTATCATTTTATTATGGTTTGGTTTTTTTTTTATGTTGTAATTTTTAACCAAGCAATCATAGTCAATTTTTTGTTAAACAATATATAAAATCGTTATTATTTATGTTGTAGTTTTTCAGATGCTAATTGAACATGATCAAAAGAAGATCGACGATCTATTTCAGAATACTGTCTTTTTTTTTAGAAACGTTGACTTCATGGAAAAGTAAGAAACAAAATGCGGTCTCACATTCAAGTGCTGCGTCAAAATATGAATTACGGCCAAATCTGAATGCGAGATAATGTGTACCAAATAATAGACCATTAATATGTAAACGATGAGTAAATTTTAAGAGTTCTGCTCACCTACCCAATGCGGGCACGAGCTAACGTGCCCACGATTGATGTGACAATGCCACATGAACAAAGTATCAATTTATTGGGTAACTATATTTGGTAGTGATTTAATTTTTCCATTCATAAATCTCACTCATTTAAATTATTTTTAATATTCATTGTTTGAGTAAATTAGTTTTAAAGAAATTAAATAAATTTTACTTTGAAATTGTAATTAAATAATTGATAAAATACGTCCTAAACAATATAATTTAAGCTCCATTATCTTTCAAATTTATCTTATCATCTGTCATTCCATAAAATTTAATTAATAATATATACAAATGATTTAGTTTTAGTTGGCATAATATATTTCGAATAAATATATGTAAATCTTGCTAAAAATGTGTATATATATATATAGATATACACACACACATGAAATGTTTATATATATATATAATTATTTGTAAAGAATCGTAGATAATAAGATCGAGAATTTTAAATAATTTTTTATCCAAATAAAACTAAAAGAATTATGTTTAATTTAACTTTAACGTAATTATTTCAATTATGTTTAGTTTTCAAATAAAATTAAAAAAAAAATTGGAAGTTGATGTAGACACAATTTTGCTTGAGAAAATGAAGGTTCAAGTGATAATTTATGAAGTAAGATTTAGAAAAAAGGGGAAATTAAATCACTACCAAATACAGTGACTTAAGAAATTAATTTATTTGCTTATTGCCACATCAACCGCGGGCACGTTAACTCGTGTCCAACGTGCTTAAGAAATATTGTATACTATATTTAATTTTTTTAATAGAAACTCACGAACAATACATGATATGTATTTTTTCTAAAAATAAAAAATAAAAAATCTATATATACACACACACACATATTATATATATATATTAATATATATTATATTTGGCGGCTGTCGAAATTCAATAATCGCCCGTTATTTCCTTCGCTCTCCCCACCCATAATTCCGACAACCAGAAAAAAAAAAAGGGCAAAAAAAATAAATAAAAATCCCAAATCCCCAAAAACAATTTGAATAAGAAACCCTAATAATTCACTTTCCTCTCTCTCTCTACGCATCTCCTCCGATATCCACCCAATCCCCTCCGAATCGATCGCTATTCACGCGCCCGATGCGTTTCGGCTGAAAGCGGAAACCGAAAAGCAAGGGGAAAATGGCGGAAACGCCGGACAGGACGGCGAACCAGACATCGCCGACGCGTTCGAGCTCGGTGACCGAGACGGTGAACGGGTCGCACCGTTTCGTGATACAGGGGTACTCGCTGGCGAAAGGAATGGGCGTCGGGAAGCACATAGCGAGCGAAGAATTCATGGTGGGAGGGTATAAATGGGCGATTTATTTCTACCCCGACGGCAAGAACCCCGAGGATAATTCCACTTACGTCTCGGTCTTCATAGCGCTGGCGAGCGAGGGTACGGATGTGCGGGCGCTCTTCGAGCTCACGCTCATGGACCAGACCGGGAAAGGGAAGCATAAGGTGCATAGCCATTTCGATAGGTCGCTCGAGAGCGGCCCCTACACGCTTAAATACCGCGGTAGCATGTGGTGGGTTTCATTACTAACTTCCTATTTTCATTTCATTTTTGGATGATCAATTGGTGGGATTGTGTGATTTTTATTGGGTCTTGGTTGGTAAAGAATCGATGTTGTTCTTTCTTTAGATTTCGAGGATGGTATTTATATGGGTTGAAGTTATATCTGTTGGTTTTGTGTATATAGGCTGATTTTTTGTTGATCAATAGAATTCTCCGTTGTTTAAAGTCTATATATTGACGTATGCTTCTGGTTTTTAGGAAATTTAAGAAAGAATATCTTGAGTGTGGTAGCATATTTATTGTTGTCATCTTATCTCAGCTTCTTCTTTTTTCTCGGGGTTGAGGCCACATTTCAGAAATTGTCGAGCTTGTATGGTTTCTCATGTTATTAATGACATATTTTCGGAAGTGTAGGCTTCTGTTACGGGTGTGAGTCTGTACCCTGCATGAATTGCATATGTTTCCCAATTTTGTAGCATTTCTTGGGAGATTTAGACTTGCATATCTACACATTTTAACATGATGTGGTTAGCTGTAGAAATGGGGATGAATGAGCTTGAATTTCTCACGTTCTATTGTTGTAATGTGTGAACCATATCAATATTCTTTAATTAGATTAAGTTGGCGGGTTTTCTTTCCAAATATGAAGTTTGTTAATTTCTTATGCACCTTAATTCAGGGGATACAAGCGATTTTTCAGGAGAGCGATGCTTGAAACGTCAGATTATCTCCGAGATGATTGCTTGAAGATCAACTGTACTGTTGGAGTTGTAGTTTCTGGTATTGATTGTTCAAGGTTACACTCGATTCAGGTTCCAGATTCTGATATTGGATCACACATTGCTATGCTTCTAGAAAACATGGAAGGTTCTGATATTACATTTAATGTATCTGGGGAGAAATTCCATGCCCACAAGTTGGTATTAGCTGCTCGTTCCCCCAAATTTCGCTCTGAACTTCTTGAAGGAGTGGACACTGAAGAGGAAGAGGTTATGGTACCAGACATGGAACCTAAAGTTTTCAAGGTGAGTGGATCTTGCCTAATTGTTAACTTTCTTGTCTTGGTGATTTTCTATTTCTGCACTTTTATAATTGATGTTAATGGAATGACTTGTCTCTTCATTTCATCATTGGGAATGTGGAATACATGCTAAAGTTCTTTGATTCACGACAGGCCCTGCTGCACTTTATCTACAGAGATGCCTTGGCTGAAAATGAGCTGATAGCATCTAGTTCTTGTTCTGCTCCTTTGGTTGCTGACACCTTAACCGCAAAGTTGCTGGCTGCAGCGGATCGTTATGACTTAGACAGACTCAAAAGGATATGTGAATCTCATCTGTGCAAGGATATATCTGTAAACTCAGTTACACAAGTGCTTGCTTTGGCAGATCATTATCATGCTGCGGAATTGAAAGATGTTTGCCTCAAATTTGCTGCTGAGAACCTGGCAGGTATATGACTTGTGGCCTTTTTGTGTTCTTTACCCTGTAATTAATTTGGAATTTTGATATTTATGATTGAAGAGGGGGATTCTCTTTTGGTTGACTCCTTTCCTAATGACAATTGCTATTTGTTTCATTCCGGTTGTGCATAGGAAGATTTTCTTGCCCATTTCTGACCAAGATATTATGGCATTTTTAGGCTTATATCAGTTTTGTTTTACTTTACACTTTAAGGTTGAGAATGAGATGGCAGTCTCTCTCTGTCAATGCAGCCTCAACATGTTTTGGAGTTCAATTTCATGGTACCAATATTTACTTTAATCTTTATACCTTTAGACGATAATGTGTTTTTCCCTGCTGGAATTATGAGTATATGTGTTTTTCTCTTTCAATAGTGTCATACCTTGGAGGAAACATATTTCTCCTTATGTATTGGTATTAAATAATTTTGTGAGATATGTGTAAACTTTAGCCAATGGCTGAGCTAGTTGTTGGCTTTTGTTTGGTGCATAAAATATATATAATGTAATATTAATGTAACTATCTGTTTTTCAAGAAACAATATTTTTTTTTATTCTATGGGTTATTATTTTGATTCAAACGCAGTATGTATTAATTTTTCTTATATAGTAGTGTTTTTCAACATGTATTTTTATATCTTTTAATATTATATATGTAATTATGGAACTTTTATATGCTTACACGATTTGTTTTTCTTGATCTTTCCTAAATAATTTTTTCATTTAAAAATTTGAATTCTGCCCACCCCCTTTGAAATTTCTCTCTTCACCATTGCATTAAGTGAACATTTAAAGCCCTTTTCGGTTTCATTTTTGTGTTTTGAGTTAAAAGTGATTTAACTAGGTTTTTGTTTTATGTTTCTATATAGAAGCGAAAGTAAATTTATTTTGTTGTATTTTTGGCATGGATTGTTATTTGGTGTGGCATGAATTGTTGCTTTGTCAGTTACATTCAATAGACATGAGATAATGATAGTTAAACTGAGTTTTGATGATGAGAATAAGTTGTGTACTTGTGTTATATGTGAAAATGGAAACAGATAAAAGTTAAATAATTAGAATAATGGGAAAAGTGGAAAGTTTTATTTGAATAATGAAACAAAACAGGCTCTTAGTCTTCAACAGTTTTATATTAATAGTTATAGTTAGTAGTTACAGCCCAAATTGGAAAATGGTCATTTATTTTTACTCATGTAATTTAGTAAAGCCTGTTATGGACTGATTACCCGGCACAGCTCGTTTAGTTTTGGCCGTGTTTAGTTCTAACTAGCAAAACTTCGAAGAAGTGATGCACGATCTCTTAGGTCTACGAGGACACTCAAACCAGATAGAAAATGTAGCCTGTCAGGATTTCAGCTGACTCTCATGTATTCTGGATTTTGGTATTGTTTATTAATTCAATGCAACATATATCTTCCATGATTCTTTTTGCAGCTGTCATGCGTTCGGATGGTTTTGAATATCTTAAAGAAAATTGCCCATCTCTACAGTCTGAGCTTCTGAAGACTGTGGCTGGATGCGACGAAGATTGCAGCAATGGTGGTGGCAAGTCTGGAAGTGTTTGGGCTCAGCTCTCCGATGGTGGTGACAACAGCGGCCGGAGAGTTAGGCAACGGACCTGATTTTTGGATGTAGGAATTTGATAGCTAACATTATGAACAATATGTATTGTGTAACAATTGTAAATTTAGCAAGAAATGTGTGTTGTATTGAAATTTCTTTTAACGAATTATGGTGGTGGCAGTTATCCTTGTATGTCTTGTGTAGAAAAAAAAATACGAAAAAGTTGTAGCTTTTTGTGATTGAAATCAACATTGAGCAAGTCAGTTTTTTTTTTCTTCTTTTTTTTGACAATTCTATATGAATTATGGCAGTGATGAAGTGAAGTCTCTTGTGCAATATAGTAAAGCACCTTTATAATCTACAAAGGCAACATAAGCTCGTTGATATTTGTCGTCGAGCGCGATTTCAAAACATTCTCGTACATCTCTCATGGAAACAACACATACAAATGTGCAAAAGTTTACATTGCTCGCCTGCTAAGACTCACCACCAAACATTACAGAATTGTTCCTGAATATAAAGCTATTTCTGCCCCAACAAAATGAGCCAGAACTTGATTCAAGAGACAAGTAACGATAGAAAACAGAAATGTATGTCCGCAGGCAATTGAAATATTCAATTTTTTTTTTCTTTCTCAAGTTATTAGACGGTAGGCATAGCGTTCCAACCACCAGAATCGTGATCGTGGGCTTGAGCCGAAGGAGTTGCACCTGCATCGACGTTCTTGCAATCCCTTTTCAAATCATCACCAAGAAGTGTTCCTATTGCATCTTTCAGCAGAGTGTGTTCCTTAGTTGGGTGTTTAACTGGACCGAAGCAGTTTGAGGCGAGCAAGAAATCTGGTCTGGAAAAGATCGTCTGGTTTCTTGTCTCGACTCCATTATCATATGGCACCAGGCCCCCATTTCTTGCTTCTTCCTTAACTTTACATCAGCAATACATGAATGAAATTAGGAAAAGCTAAGTAATAAAGCGGGGATATGAGATTTTATGAAGGTTTTGTGTAAGGTATTCATACCTGGCAAGGTCCCTGAAGAAAAGGGCTCATCCAACGAATTCCCACTGACGGGGGTGCTCTCACTGAACACCGATGAGGAAGAATTGCCTAAAGGAGAGAGCTGTTCTTCGTATGCTCCCCATTCTGTCTCGGGGAGAACACGTGCAGAGGCATCCAATGTATTGACTGCCACACTGGAAACATGCGGAGTCTGCTGAACACCATTGCTCTTAGACGTTTTCATAGTTTCAGATTCATAGAGAACTGCATCCAATAGGCCGCTATTTTGGGGTAAAAGATTACAAGACTGCATGTGTTCGTTTGGAGGGGTTTGGATTAAAATATCGACGGACTCAAAGAAAGGCAAAGGGGAAGAGGGTGAGGGAGAGCCCCATGTACCCATTTGTGTTTGGAGTGAAGGGAGCTCCAGCTTCATTGCCCAAGCAGGCTCTGAAGAAGGGTTGCCATTTATGACGGCATGGCTGCCGTTAGGTAAACTTGAAGATCTTGCATGCTCAGTTGCAGCAGGATTATGATCATATGAAGAGAATACCGAAGTTTTACCAATCTGCATAGAACTATCACTTTGGTATTGATTTCCACCAGGGAAAGCATTACAAATAGGAGTATTTAAGGCATGGAAGAACGATTCTGACCCGCGAAGACGCTTGGATGAATGGACTGTTGGGAGCAAGGACTTGTTATGGTATGGAGAGTTTAAACCCTGTGAAAGCAGGCTACTCGCGGGAACACCAAGCAAGTTACCAGCAGGATAATCCATAAGACCAGGTGTATATAACTGTTGATTGAGTTCCAAATTTTTGAATTCCACAGCCGGAATCTCAAAATTGTTAACCGGCATGAGGTCTGGATGGTGCACATTACCAGACGACAGATTATTCATATTATCACTTTGTAAGTTCTCGCTCAATGACTGCAAACAGATATCAGGTGGATAAATAGGTAATCCAGCACGCTGTCTTCGTTTGATTCTGGTGTTCCAGTAATTCTTAATCTCATTATCTGTGCGGCCAGGCAACTGTCAGTAGAGAGAAAAAGGATGAGAAGATGCACACAATAAATAATTATACTGAATACATCATGTTGCATCATATCACCATAAAATCTAACCATGCATGGAGCAAAATACTTCCACAACGCAGGAAATAGATCCACAAGAGATGCAACTACAGTATCTCTTAGAAGAGAGAAGTGGCAATTTAATGTTCTAAAGTGTACTTATGAAGCTTATTACTCAAAAAGAAATTATGAATAAACAGTACACATTGATAAACAGTAATGTCGAGTAGAATATTTCCAACCTAGAATGGCTACTGGCACACAAATTTCAAACCTGTTCACATAGCAAGCTATCTCTATAGCACATACAGAGTGTATATCTTTAAATCCATCCCTCTAAATTAAAAGGAATGTGATTGCCCAAGGCAACATTTTTTTATTACAATGATACCGGAAATAAATATTGCTTGGTGTCTTTTTAAGCTTAGTGAGGCAGTGCCGTATAAAGGATATCATAAGATTGGAAATCAACTCCGATATTAGCAGCAATCTAAATTCCATTGCACTTCAGCATCATTTTGAGGTGACATCCATTACAGCAAATTTTGGAAATTAAACATGCATTTTTATGGAGAAAGTATTTATCTTTTGAACTGTATCACTATGATAATGAGTATTCTTACAATCGTAAGTAAATACTATGCAGACACAGACTAGAAGATGCATGCCTGTTTGCAATCAAATGCTGCATGAGAACTGAATTGCCTGAATACAAATACCAAAACAGATAGATCATAAGTCAAGATATTTCACAATACACGAAAGTAAATACACACCTCAGCAGCCATTCGAGCCCATTTGTTTCCCAGCTTGGCATGGAGTTCAATTATGCGCCGCTCCTCCTCAGGCGTAAAGGCACCTTTCTTTAGATCTGGTCGGAGGTGATTTGCCCACCTCAAACGACAACTTTTTCCACAGCGGGCAAGGCCTGAGTGTTTCTGAACTGCATTCCAGTTCCCCTCTCCATGCTTTGTAACATATTCAACTAAAATCGCATCTTCTGCAGAAGTCCACGGACCTTTCTTAAGTGGACCATTCCCTCCTACATTTCCTTCAATAGAATCATCAACAGACGATGAATCTACACCACTACTGGGTTTCGTCCTCTCATCACTTTCACTCGACATTCTCATCTCCTAATTGTTTAAAGAACAAGAAGCAAAAATTACTCACAAGGCAACAAGTGGGACAAAATGCATAGTTGTCTGAACAGAAACAAAATTTGGTGCAACCCAAAATATGCAATCTCATTCTCTTTTTTTTTTAAAAAAAAAACTAGTTATCTAAACACCCAATGATAGAAAATATAAATCACCAAAAAGATGTTTACCCATATAAACCATAAAGCAACCGCACGTTGTAAAAGATAACAGACATAACACACGCAAAAGTTGCTTTCTTCGAGAGGCCAATCACGTACGAAGATATCCTACAAGAATAAAGAGTAAGAATTTATAAGATGTAATCAGAAATCAAGCAAAGGACAAAAAATTTGAAATTCACGCAATTCTATGAGTAAACTCTCCAACATACCCTACAAGTCAAACTTAACACATAAAAGCAACATCTTTACCATCTTCTATAACTCATAAAGGAAAAATGTACAATTTTAGATTTTAGCATCCATACTGAAGATTAATCATCTCCGCCTACTTCTATGTAAACTAGAATTGTCTAGCACTTCTAAGTCGGTTAGTCAGCCAACATTAGGCATATATAAAGGCATTAGCTTCTTGTTTAGGTGCTTGATTAGGAGAGGTCAAAGTAATGAGTTGTGTGCAAGAGTGGTCTTGAATGTTAAGAGAGTGCTCCAGAGTTTCTAAGATTGAGGGAAAGTGAGGTCACATATATTCAAAGTTTGTGTCGTTTTGACTTGTTCAAAAATTAAATTATCTCAAGTGCTGTGTGTTGTGGTCATCTGTCTAACGTAAATCCCATTTACTTATGTTACTCACTGACAATATCAATTGACCAATGATTTTTCACTAATGCTAAGCTGAAGGGTGTAGTCATTCAACATGTCTTATGATTTGACAAATTTTACCTTAAAAAAGAAAGTAATTTCCTTACTTCTGCAAATCCCCAAAGAATTACCAAAGACGGCATGCATGCAGAAATGAAGTTTCACATAATTTAGCAAAACGGGAAAAAAAGTACTTATAATCATATTGCAATTATCTACATCACATAGTAACTCTTGAATTCTGAAACACACAGAGTTATGACTACATGCAAATGCAAATGAATCCTCACAAAAATAAGCAAGGACAAGAAAAAGGAAAAAAAATATTAAAGACACAGAATCTATAACCAAAGAAACTTTCCAAATTACAGACACACATTTACACAAAGCTCTATAAACAAAGGAAATCTGCATTCATCAAGCTCACGATCTAATCCAAAACAGTAATAGCATGTACAATAAATTGGAGGAAGTAAAATTATAAAATAATAAAAAAAGGAAGAAGAAGAAGAAGAAAGTCATGTAATACTCACTCATATATAATAGAATTACTACCTTGATTCACCAAATATGGGTGTGTAAGAGCTTGAGTATCCAAGAATCAATTTTTTATCATTATAATTTTAAAATAGAAAAAAAAAAAGATTGGATAGAATGCCACAAACTCAAATCTGTCAGAGCTTAAAATAGATTGGAAAAAAAGCGACAAACTCAAAATCTGGGCCAAATTCTGACGAATACAAGAACAAAATACCAGCTGAAAATTTCGTTGAATGGCACACAAAATAGAAAAAAAATAGATGGAAATAATGCAAGAAACTCAAATCTGGGCCAAATTCCGATGAATACAAGGACAAAATACCAGCTCAAAATTTGGTTGAAGGGCACTCAAAATCGGAACCATGACAACAAGAAAACAGAAATACGAAAGATTTAAGAATCCCAGGAAACCCTAGTGAAAATGACACCAGATCCACTTGTTCGTCAAAAAGAAGGATAGAGAGAGAAAGAAAGTGTGTGTGAGTGAAATCATAGATTGAGATAGAGAGAGAGAGAGAGGAGGAATAAGCTGATGGGATGTGAAAATTTGAAAAAATAATAATAAAAATGAAATTGAGAGAGAGAGAGAGAGAGAGAGAGAGAGAGAGAGAGAGCTGGAGAGAGAAGAGGTAAAATAGAGGAGAGGTTTGAGGGCTGAAAAACACCTCAATTTAGATTTTGATTGCAGGGGGAGAAGGCAATGGCAATCAACGCACATTAACACACGACTCCTTCATTCAATTTGGTTGTAGCCATTTGCATGCTTGATTTGTTTTTATTATGTGTTGATTGAACTCAATCCTACAATGGTTACCACTTTCTCTCTCATGGTGCGTGTGTGTGCGCGTGAGAGAGAAAGAGGAAATCAAAGCCAGTAAGCAGAATGCCTAAAATTCTGCAATTTATATATATGAGGGAGAAAGTGAAGGCTGGGCTTCCATGCGGCAAGGTGCAGTGCACTGTGCTTTTATTAAGCTACTAATTTAGTTTAAACTTAACAAAAACATATTATTATTATTATTATTATTATTATTATTATTATTATTATTATTATTATTATTATTATTATTTACAATACTTGTAAGGTTGTTAAACTCAGTAGTATATCTCGTAAGATTTATACATAAAATTTTATGAAAATAATAATAATCGAGATGAAAATTTATTGTTGATTTAATGATTATATTAGATTCTAATGTTATCATTTATTTAATAGAAGAGAAATAATACGAAGATAAAATTAATTATGTAGTTCAATTGAAATTTCAAATTAGATGTGATTGAAGCAATATATATATATATATATATATACTCCAATGATTTAAATAACTTTAAATATTTGATCATGATTTTTTCCTTTCTTTCTGATATGTTTTTATATGAGTTGTTAAATAGAGTTTTTCACTATTTTATTTTATTTTCTCATTATCTCTTATTTTTTATATTTATTTATTTTAATAATAAGATGAGATTATTTCCATTTTCCAAACCATTTCTCCCAACTAAAAAATAATAATTCAAATTATGTGTATATTCTAATCAAGGATTAAAATATCGCGGATATATGCAAATTTTAACATTGAGATATGGATATGGGGGATAATGTATTTTTTCCTGGATATCGGCCAAATATCGCGATTTTTATTTATATTTCTATAATATATTTTGCTTTTTACTTAATTCTATTTTTTGGTGTTCTTCTATTATTTTGCAAATATTTATAGTTTTGATTATAAGTTCAAAAAAATGGAGAGTACAAAATGTACCTTTGAAAATTGCTCGTGCACTACTTTTTTCTTCAGAATAATTTTTTCTTTCGCCCCCTGCTCCAAAAATTTTATCTATTTAGACATTAGGGTGAAAAGTTGTTTCGACAAAAGTATATAAAAAGTGGGGAAAAAAGCAAGATTTAAATTGTGGGAGTTTTGTTGCCCCTTGCCCCAAATTTTTTCTCCAATTTTTGCTCTTCTTCGTCGATTTATATTGTAGTGTGAATAAAAAGCTTATATTGTAGTGGAGATTTGTATTGTAGTTTGAATAAGTGAGCTCGGCTTTTATGTCTATTTATTCAAAAATTTGACCTACCTCGTTATAAAACATTAAAATGTATTAAATTCGGTCCTACCTTTCATTCTTTTCATTAATTCGGTCATATCTTCCCCTTCTTTTTATTTAATGAAGCCAATAACCTTTCTTTCTTTTTATTTATTGAAACTCGGTACCTACCTTAAATAAGAAATAAATGCATTCACTAAAAAGTCACGATTAATTGTAGGGAACATTGCCTCGATTCTTTTTAAAAAAACAATCGAGACAATTTTAACAAAAATAATCGAGGCATTTAACAAATAATCGAGAAAATTTTACAAAATAATCGAGGCTTTTTAAAAAAAATCGAGGCTATTTAAAAAATAATCGAGGCTTTTTAAAAATAATCGAGGCCTCTTAAAAAATAATCGATGCTTCTAAAATAATAATCGAGGCGCTTTTTAAAATCGAGACAATTTTAAAAAATAATCGAGGCACTTAAAAAAAAACGAGACAATTTTAAAAAATAGTCGAGGCTATTCAGAAAAAATAATTGAGGCTTTTTAAAATATTCGAGGCCTCTTAAAAAATAATCGAGGTTTCTAAAATAATAATCGAGGCACCTTTTAAATTCGAGACAATTTTAAAAAATAGTCGAGGCTATTCAGAAAAATAATCGAGGCCTCTTAATAATTAATCGAGGCTTCTTCAATATTAATCGATGCACTTTTGTAAATAATTGAGGCATTTAGAATTAGGGTTTCGGTTGTTAGGGTTGTACATTAATAATGCCTGATAAAAGTACAATGGACCAATCATTGGGTGTGGGGATCAAGTCTAGTATAGTACAAATTGCCTAACAAATTACTTGTTTTTAAAAGTTTTGTTTTTTCCCAGAAATTATTTACTTTTGTTCATTTTTATCTATTTAGACTTATAATAATTTCTAAAATTTCTTATTAAATTTTTAAGATTTTAATATAATTTTTGATTTTTTTTTTTTGTGATATCGATATATCCTGTGATATTTTCATAAAAATTAAAATTATGATATTTGGTGTGAATATTTTCGTAATTGATTCTAATATATGAATTTAAATCCAACCATTTTAATCATCTTCATGAGAGAGATTTTTGTTATCCAAAAAATGGTACAGCATTAAATGTATGCCACGTATATGGATAAAAAAAATCTTGATTCTTCTTCTTCTTTAACCCGAAAGAGAAGAAGTGAGATCAATAATCAAGAAAAGGGAAATCATGACTAGCCATTCTCTCTCATATGCTAAGGCCAATTCTTTCTCCCCACCAATTTTCCCATCCAAAGCTGCCTCTTTTGCTCGTAGCTCTGTTGATTTTCTTGGCTACAATTCCCTAATTCCCAGAAATCTAAAATTTAATGGGAGAGAGTTGAGGAACTTTGCTGCCATTAGAGCTTCTGATTCTCAACAAACCCCTGCTTCCAATGCCTCTCCAAGATGGCTTCTTGAACCCGTAGGTCAGCTATTCTTATATGTGTGTGTATATATATGTGCTTAGAGAGAGAGAGAGAGATGCTGTTTTGAAGTTAATAAGTAGGAATTAGGATGATGCACATCTTGAATCTTGATATGTTATATATATATGCTGAGAGAGAGAGAGAGAGAGAGAGAGAATTGCTGTTTTGAAGCTAATAAGTAGGATGATGCACATCTTGAATCTTGATATGTTATATATATGCTCTGAGAGAGAGAGAGAGAGAGAGATTGATGTTTTGAAGCTAGTAAGTAGGATGATGCACGTCTTGAATCTTGATATGTTATTGTATTAGTAATTTAGTACACATTGAGCATTCACTTAGGAAAAAATAGAGCTTGTTTGTTTTCAATCTGCAATTTATATTTTCTATGAAATTTTCATTTATCTCGCGCTAGCTACATATGATTGATTGATACACCTTCATTTGAAAAAGGATTCGAATTTATTCTGTCACACATTGCAGGATTTGAATGAAAATGCTAACCAGGCTATGATTATATGAGGCACATTGCTCTTTTTATTGTGGTTTTATGCTAATGCATTCCCTTAATCTATAAAAGCTCCAATATATATATATATATATATTTTAAAATTCTGTTTATATTGCTGGTAAACAGGTGATGGTGATTCGAGGCACATAGGTTACAAGATCGCGAGGCCCGGTGCATTTGAAATAGCTTCAGTAAGTATTGATTTGAATTTGGAGTTGTAAAAGTTATAATCTTGGTTTCTAGAATTCAATATATATTGATTCTTGAATATGATTTTGACACTATATTCATATATATATTCAGAATGTAGTTACTATTGGGCGTGTTCCTGATAAAGCAGATGTTGTGATTCCTGTGCCTACAGGTAGATTTAATTTTAATTTTTTTTTTATCACAAATTGCATTTCAAATCAATGCTGACTATAAATACATACATACATATATATTATATATATAGCCTAGTTGGGATGTATAGAACTGATCTTTCATTACACATTTAGATTTGTGTGTGTATGTATATATGTATAAGTTACAAAAACTTACATTAGGTGTTATTATATTTCTGGGACTGCTTTGGAGAATATATATTGTGATTGTGGGATTGAAAATATGTTCAAGAAGGAAAATGCACTTGACTAGTTAATTTGTTGGAAAGTAATAATTTTATTGAATGCAGTTTTCAGAATAGGTATTTCTGGAAAAAATATGTAGTAGCTGTATTCTCATCTCTCTCTCTCTCTCTCTCTCTCTCTCTCTCTCTCTCTCTCTCTCTCTCTCTCTCTCTCCCCTTTTCGACGTGTTGACGACCAATACAGTCTTGGGTTTACATGCCCAGATTGAGAAGATGGGGGGAATCTGTTGATTACAGAAAATGTAGCTTTGATGAATAGGTATTTTGATGAATATGTATAAGTTGTCCTCTCTCTCTCTCCTTTTCGACGTGTTGACAACCAATAAAGTCTCGGGTTTACATGCTCGGATTGAGAAGACAGAGGATGATTTTGATGAATGTGTATTTTGGGGCTTGAAAAGTAGTACTACTGGGAAAAATATGCAGTAATTGTCTTCTCATTTCTTTTTTTTTTTTCTCTCTTCTTTCCGACGTGTTGACAACCAATACAGTCTCGGGTTTACATGCTCGGATTGAGAAGACGGAGGGGAATCTGTTGATTACGGACTTAGACAGCACAAACGGCACATTCATCAACGAGAAACGCCTCCTGCCCGGAGTAGTCTCCCCTGCTTCTCCTGGGAATCTCATTACATTTGGTATGTATATGTAAATGCTACTTAAATTATCTTAAAAAGGGTTGCATTTTATCATAAAATGGACATATAGCATAAATCAGATAGTTCATTATACTTGTGACAAGAGTTATGAGCCTGATCATACTAATACTTGCTTCTCGATCTTTAACTCCGACGTATGCTGCAGAATGCACGAAACTAGTCGAACTTTCTTGCATTCTAAACGAGACCCATGTGAGAAAGAGAGATAGTAAGAATGAGGGACTTACAACTAGCCATATATATATTCCACAACTATGTTCTTGTGATATAAAAAGGTTTAATTTTGTGATTTTTTTGTGATTAATTTGGAGTTTTTAATTAATCTATGGATGTTTTTGTTTGTCAGGTGACACTAATTTAGCAATATTCAGAGTATTCAAGCTTGAGAAAGAGGAGTTAAGTAGTGAACAAGAGGAATCTGAGTTAGAGCCTAAAGCCTGATTTATCTTGTAATTTTTTAAAATTTTTCATGGATTTTACTCAATAATGTTGGTTATTATGATTATGGTATTTTTTTTTAATTTTTTTTCATGGATTTTGCTCAATAAAGTTGGTTATTATGATTGTGATTAAGAGGAGATTACATTGGAGATATACTCAATTTTGATCAATTGCTAATTTCTATTTTGCAACAATGTGATGAGTAGGGACTCCATAAACCCTAAATAAATTATAGCTGACTTAATAAATTATATATGATTTCGGGTCGTAAAATTGATTAAATGTTAGATTTCTAATTTTTTTAAAAAAGTGTCTACTATTTTGTTAATTTTTAAAAAGTGCCCAAAATGTAATTTATTCTAATTAAATTGAATCTGTAAATATTATAGAAGTGTATTTCTTATCAAATTTGGTTTGCTAACTGTAGAATAAATGATCATGTTTCTATTCTTTTGTAAATTAGATGTCACATACTTAGTCAATCACAACATAACGTTTTAATTAAAATGTGATTAAATATTCCTTTTTTTTTTTTTGTCAATTAAGTATGTTGTGTCTGATTTATAAATCATATTGACACAATTTGACAGACATATCAGCACACACATGTGACAAACGATGCCCTTTTTGTTATTTTATCTTTTTTTTTTTTGAGAAAATTATTTTTTATATAATTTTTATTTCTAAAAGAGAAAAAATATTAAAGAAAATATCAAAACCGTCCTTTTTTTTACATATGGGTGCTAACATGGCATAGATCAGACACGTCCTACTTCACTGGCCACAAAAATTAGAGATGCTTAATCATATTAATCCACCTAAATGTTAGGATTTAAGACACCTCTATTTACTTTGATTTTCACTCACTAATAATAATAATAATAATAATAATAATAATAATAATAATAATAATAACTGGGTATTTAATTAAGTTTGGAAATATAACTGGGTATTTAATAAAGTTTGGGCACCTTTTAAAAAAAATCCACCTTTTCCAAATTAACAAAATAATACCAACATTTTCAAAAAAAAAATTGTAAATTTAACATTTAATCAATTTTACGGCCCGAAAATCGTACATAACTTATTGTATTTTTTAATATTCATATTTCCCCAACTACGTAGAAAAGTTCCTCCAATTAAAAAATATTGAAACACAATCAATTACCTATGATTTTCGGACCGTAAAATTAATTAAATATTAAATTTATAAATTTTTTGAAAAAATAAATACTATTTTATTAATTTAAAAAAAATAGATAATTTTTAAAAAGCTACTAAAAATTGAGATTTTGACTAAGTGTGTTTTAAATTGAGACGTCACTGACACGTGTCCTTAGAGATTTTTATATCTAAACTTTCTTATTGCCTTTAGCCAAACTAAATTCATCGTCACATCCCCTCTCTCTCTCTCTCCTTCTTCTTCTCTCTCAAAAACAAAGAGAAATAATGCAGATAACAGCAATGGCTGCCACACATCTTTTCACTAACTGCACAAATAGCTCCATTTCTGTCATGGCTTCATTAACATCTCCGAGAATAGTAACTGCTCCTGCTTTCTTCAAAGGTCAGTTCATCAATCATCGCTATTTTTTTTTTATTTCTTGTGGTATTATGGAGCTTAAATTCTGCAATTTCATTGGGTTTCAACTTTGGAGAGCGAGTTGCATAATCAATTCCGTCTCAAGTCTCTGTGTTTTTTGGATAATTCCAGAATTTTGATGAAATCTGAACCATTAATTCTTCAGGATTGAGTTCGACCAAATCTTATCTCTTTACTCACATATGGCGTCTCTCCCTTTCTTATCCGCTAATTCACTTCTTTCATTAATTCTCTTCCTTTCTCTCTCTAAATTATCCTTTCTTCTTCGTCAAAAATTCTCTTCTCCAACGCAAATTGTTGTTTTCGTCCTTCCATTCCATTTACATCTAGAATACATATAAACCATCTTCTCCGTTGAGAAATAATACATTAAATTCCTCCATGGACCACACGCATAAGAGCAAAATATCCAGCAATAAACACAAATACGCACGGATTCTTGCCTCTGAAAATATATACCCACATCAATTTTACTTTCTGTTGGGAAAATCATGAACACGAGCAATCTCGAAAAAATTGGGACCTGCTAGTTTCGATGTCGGAGAGAAGTTGTTTAGACATCGTGAGCATCAAGTGACTTGATGGTGGTTGCGGAAATTAGACACCTATTGATAAGGTTGCTATAGCAAATTAGTCATTGGAAAAAGAGCAGATGCGTGAAGAAGGATCAATGAGTTTGGAGATTAAAATTTCGAGAATTTGGAATGTTGGAACATGCCAAACTATGAAGGGGAGGAGATAAAATCTAATTGTGAGTTGTGAGATAATATATATATATATATATATATATATATATTATATTCTGTAGTGAAAAATTATTGCTTGTAGTGGTATGATATTCTACAGGTTTATCAAAAGACATGTATGCTTGTAGCATGGAGCTAGGACCCAGTTCGTTAGAAAGTAGGGGTGGGTGTAAATGAGTCGAGTCGAGTCCGAACGTACATATGTTGAAGCTTGATTGAAATACTATCGAACTTTAAAGTTTATGTTCGAGCTTGTTTGATTACCTATACGTCTTACTTATTTGAGTCGAGTTTTTAATCTTATGAAACACGAAATTTTGTTCGAGCTTGTATCGAATCAGATCAAACAAGATTTTAATGAACGGACACGAGCCGAATATCGAGCTATTTGGTTTGATTTTCAGTCGGATTAGCAGAGGATTGCTAAGAATTTACCAATGAATCTGTCTGGAAACTGAGAAATTAGGTTACATTGGCTTCATGAACTGAACTTAAATAATGTCTTGTCACACTTGGCATAGAATTATTCTGTTTTATAAGTAGGGTGTACATGAATTTTTAATTTGACTTGTGCAGTTTCATTTCAAAATGATGTCCATTGTATTTACAGAAAAAGACTGCGTGCAAGGACTTTCTCCTTGCCTAAAGAGATCTTTTTTTTCCTCAATATCGAAGAAATTAACTCCAACGATCCCCAGATGCAGCGGCTCCTCAGACATGAGTGGTGATAAGGACAAAAACTCGAACTCTAAGGCATGTCCCGACACCTCGAATTGAAGTTTTATTGTGGTCTATCTTCTGTTTTGTGCGTGCTAATTCTATAGCATTGTATTTATGTGAGAGATTTGCCTCAATTGATGAAAGTTTTCCTGCATCAATTAATGGATCATATCTGGCTAAGAAGTCGTCTTAGTTCTTTGTTTTGAGAAGTCTCGTGTCGGATCAATCATATTAGTCGTTCGTTCCTAATGCAGACACCTTTTGGATATACAAGGAAGGATGTTTTGCTTATCGGAGTTGGAGTTACTGTTGCTGGCGTTGGCTTGAAAAGTGGGTTAGAGGTATCTAAGCTTACCTCTTGTCTTTTTTTTTTCATGTTGGCATTCTATTCTCAGTAAGATCTCTTGCTACCTAATGTACAACATATGTATAATCAATGAAAAAATTACATGTATTTTTCACCATGTGAATTGCAATTTTGATCAAGCTCATTTATTTGTATTCTGTTTATATGAGCTACAAGTAGGTTGAATATAAAATTGCTTGTTCCGAATTCTGTAAATGAGTCGAGCTGAACTCGAACATACATGTGTTCAAGCTTTGTTTGAAATGATATCAAGCTTTAAAATTTCTGTTTGAGCTCGTTTGATTACCTAACGAGTCGAGTTTCAGTAGTTTGATATTTTAATATATGTTTCCTTAAGTTCTACTTATCGAGCTCAAGCTCGAGCCGAGCCTCATATCTTATCGTACACAAAATTATGTTCAAGCTTGTTTAATATGCTTATTGAAATGAGATTTTAACAAAGGAATACGAGTCTAGTTTCGAGCTATTTCATTTTATTTTCAACCCTATTTGATACGTACGCTGTTTCTTCTTGAAATTTATGCAGTATCTCGGAGTTGATCCGTTACAGGCTGGGAACGTCGTTCAGTTAGTTTTGGTCTTGGGTCTTACAATAGGGTGGATTTCGACGTATATCTTCAGGGTCTCGAACAAGGAAATGACGTACGCCCAACAGCTACGCGACTACGAAGTCAAAGTCATGGAGGTAATAATCAATTCGTTCCTAGTTTTCACACAAAGTACATTACTCATTATAAGTTTATAACCCACCCATATATATATACTCATTTTGATTTTTATTTGGTTTTTTGTGCAACTTAAACAGAAAAGATTGGAGAGCTTAACAGAGGCTGAGATACAGGCATTGCTAGAACAAGTTGAGGAAGAAAAACAGCGTTTGGCTGATGGTGAGCAAGTGAAGTAATTTAATTGTTTTGTTTCACCAACTGTTTAATGCACATATATGAAAATAGAACAAGAGAAAACTTGTAAAAATTCAACTTCAATTTCTTGTAATGTAAATGCTGCTTAGATTATCTGGAAATTGAACATATAGTTATAGCATAAATCAGATAGTTTATTTATATCCTTCATAAACAAGTTCATTCTACTTGTGACACAGCTATTTAACTAGACCAGACCTAGTTGCAGCAGCCGAATGAGATCCTCTGTTCCAATTTCGTTTTTTATCTTGTATTCCAACCATTGGATTTATGCCACGTACATTTTTTTTAGTGGATAATTGTTTAATTTTTTAAATACGCATGTTATGAATCTAATTGTTGGAATACAAGATGAAACACAAAATTAGAATGGAGAATCTCATCAACTGCAGCTTGCTAATATTTTCTTCTCGATCTTTAACTGAGAGAGAGAGAGAGTAAGAATGAGGGACTTACAAGTAGAGGAGGTAAAACGGGCGGCCCACCGAGCCAATGGTGAAAAAGCGGTCCGGGCCGGGTTGAAAATAGTTCGGGTCTATATCTTGGAAGCCTACTAAAAGCCATGTGGGGCCGGGTCGGCCGTCCGTGTTGCTTATTGTGTTTTTTATTTTTCGGGTCGGGTCAAAATTTCCATCCTTTTACAACTATATATATATATATATATATATATCCCACAATTATGTTCTTGTGATACGAAAAGGTTTAAGTTTGTGATTAATTTAGGGGGATACGAGTGTTGCACGTGTAAATGGAACCACAGTCGAAATAAATAAAATATTCCACAGTCAAAACTCTAAATAAAATTATAAAATACATAGGAAGTTCACCTAGCCCCAACGTATAAAATGAAAGATAAGAAAAAGCATACACTGAATACATTGTTATATATATGATCAAATTAAATTAGTAAATATGTATAAAATTAGTTCCGGTGGAAATGACCTAGTGGTGGAGTGGGGTTATTTGGAGACTAAAAGATCATGAGTTTTAATTTTCTCAATACCAAAAATTAATAGGCATTCAACAAAACCAAGAAAAATAAAATTTTATCTCCTTTATAATAATAATTGTATTTTTAGTGGTACTCAATTGTTGAATTTGAATGTTGACTGATAAAATGATTTTACACACGATTTTCTCAAAAAATAAAAATAAAAAATTGATGTCGAAGGTAACCCACAATCTCTACCGTAGTGCATACTAGGTAAATTTCATTTCTGTGTAATAGCCTGCAAACCTACACGGGGGAGGTAAACCACACTTGGTAGGTCAGGTGTGACAGGCTCACACCCAGTGGTGTTGGTGGTGGGTCGAACTTGAGACCTTTGCTATAATATATTGGTGATTAACAAGCAGTCCGGGCCGGGCTGAAAACACTAATTTGGCGTCGCTCACTAATGCTTAATTAATCGAATGACGAGTGTTGTCACGTGTAAATGAAACCACGTACAATTAAAATGATTAAATATACCACGATCAAAACTCTAAATAAAATTAACCTAACCCCAACATATAAAAAGACATATAAGTAGAGTTATAGGGTGAATACATTGTTTTATACGATCGAATTAAATTAAAATATATGTAAAAAATTTTAGTAATAATCCTATGAGGAAATGTTGGTTGTATGGTAATACAACACTTGCTGTGCTTGTCTTGGGCTCAGTTCCAGGTGCCTTAGCTGCTAAAACCAACCTTAAGTTAATACACATTCAGCAAAATCAAGAAAAATAAAATTTTATCTCTTTTATTATAACAATAAGGGTAAATTACAATTTAATTCTCAACGTTTCAAGATTTAATAAAAATAACCCAACATTTTAATAATTACAATTTAATTCCCAACGTTTGAATATTCTAACAGAAATAACCCAACGTTTAATATTAACAATTTAATTCCCAACGTTTGAACATTTTAATATAAATGACCCTATGATTTAGGCGAAAAAAATCATTTTGGTCGTCTTTTCGACAAAAATATTAGTCCGTTATATGGGTCTCTAGCTCACTTAAGAGTAAATGTGATTGAAATCGATTAAAATAATTTTTTTCATCTAAATTATCGGGTCATTTATGTTAAAATGTTCAAACGTTGGGAATTAAATTATTAATATTAAAGGTTAGATTATTTTTATTAAAATATCCAAATACTGAGAATTAAATTGTAATTTGCCCTAATAATAATAATTTAAATTATGTAATTATACCGTGGTATTCAATTATTCATCACCCAAATAAGCCAAGTAAGGGTGAGAGATCATTGACTAATAATGATATATTATTTTTTTGGTGGTGCTTAATTATTAAATTTAGTTTTGACCCGTGTTATGGATTTTGATTAACAAAATGATCTTACACATCTACAATACATATGTCACACACCTATGTGTATCTGGCTATCTTTTTGGATTAATAGTTTACAATGAAATAAAGTGATTTAATCAGTAATTTCACTTATAAATGGCATAATTTACACACCTATATGTTTTGGTTTTCTGGTAAGTAATAATTATGGCTGACTTTATACAATAGCAACCACACGATTAATTCACTAGGTATGTATATAGTTTATGAGAAAGTCTACCCAATTCATGTTGGTTGTATCCTCAATACTAGAGTTGTCAAATGGATCGGTCCGGCCTGAGCCACGGACCAAATTTAATATTATCGCCCGATCTGAAGTGTTTCGGGCTTGAAAATTTATGGCTAAACTCAATCCGAAATTTGGGTTGGGTCAGGTGGCCTAAGTGTAATTTTTCAATATTTCCTTGGGTCGGCCTGTCTCGAACACATTTCGGACCTAAAAATTTGTGGCCCGGCCCAACCTGGAATCGAACTGGATCGGATCGGGCCTGTTTTTACACCTCTACAGAAAACTTTCGAAATTGTGTCATGTTAACAATATTTTGAAAAAGTTGTTCACGTTGCACAATATCATTGGTTTTCCATATTATATATATATATATATATATATATATATATATATATGAAATGTCGTCCAAATTAGAAAAAAATATATAAAGCTCATGCCAAACTTCATTAATAGGGTTAGACCATCATACGGGTGATTGTGGGTTAACCCAATTTACCCACAAAAAAAAAACAAAAACAAAAAACTCAGAAAAAATATTATGCGTAACTTGAAAAGTGTAAGGTTCGCTATACTTGGCTCATATGGTATTACATCACAAATCACAATTATGATTTATTATTCTCATATAAAAATTATTAATCTCAATTATGATTTATTTTTAATTTGAAAAACTTAATTATCAAGCACCGTGCATTAGGCGTTGAATAAAAAAAAATTAATTAATATACAATATAGTTTTCTTTATGATACTGGTCAGGGTCTATGTTTAATTAATTGGATATAACTTGTTGTGTCAAATTAAGATGTTATTTCCTATATAAGTAAGTTATATTTAGAGATTTTATTTTATTTTTGTTGAGGAAATTATAGTTACAGTTATAATGTAAAGAATGTTTATTAGTGAGACATGAGAACTTAATTACTCACTATCTAGGGATGAACACAAAACCTTGAGTGTGTAATATTTTCAATTATAAAATATGAAATCTTAAATTTACAAGAAAAAAAGAGTCTTATTGATAAGAAATCAATAATTTATTATGTTTCTAATCTATATTATCTCTAAAAGTAAGATAGTCCATATAAATGGAAATTATAAAAATTTTCCGCCTAAACTATATCCCATAAATAAAAAACATATTATTTAATTAAAAATTTATAATTTACATCAATTAAACGGATATTATTAGTGTAGGTTATTTAAGAAAAACGGTTTCTCAAAATATATAGCTACACTAAAAATCACAATTTAAATTATTCCTTAGTTACAATCCACCTATATATCTGTAAGGAATTATATTTAAATTGAATATATTTATTACTTGGCCTAAAATTCAATTAATTTATTTAAGAAAATCATAGGAATATTTACCTTAAATATATTTAAGCTAAATCATATGGTCATTAGTTTCTAATAATGCGAAATTTACCTCAATTATAGATATATCATCAATTAGCTCAATTAAGTAAATCGCGTGATTAAATATAGATATAGATTGCATATATTATTTTATATTATAATAATATATATATATATACATTGTATATAAATTAACTATATATTTGAGCTTATAATGCACGCATAGATTATATATATTTACCTTGTATAAAAGATCAGTATGTACATTATTAATAAGGCGTGTATCATTGACTAATTATATTTTCGAAGAAATTATATGTATATAGAAACAAATTATTTCATGATACTGATTGGACTAAGTATTTAATAATATTACTCTGATATATCCATTATTAATGAATATAATAGAATAATATCCGAAAATACAACGATTTGCATTAATAAATATATATTGATTGAAATTTACGTCTATTTAAGAATCTCAATTAACTCCCAAACAATGCATTTTCAAATTTTTAGAACAACAATTGCTGAACTTCCAAAATGAAACTATCCAATTTGTGTAGAAAATCACCCATTGTAAGAAGTAGGGATTTATTGGAGCTTGCCTCAGCCGATTTCTTTTTGTGAGTTTACATTCATGATTGGAATTTGTTCATTTCTCCATTATAATTTTGCTTTAAGTCTAATATTTATTCGTTCTTGGTATTTGCAATATTGAATGGATTTTAAATGTTATTGTCAATAGCTTTCATGTTCCTATTATGAATATTTATTATCATGTAATTTTATAAGATGTTTATATTTATTTTTTTATTACTTTGAATAATGCATATGGCTGGAGTTGCAACTGAGTAGATCAGAATTAGAAGATCATTTGAAGCGGTTGTTGATGACGACGGAAGCGTGTAATTTTTCTATTTTAGATTACATGACTTTTTGAATTCACGATCTTGGCTATTGATACATTGTAAATGCATGATATTGTTGACACATTGTGAAGTCCCTTTCATAAGGTTTGCCTAATATTAGAGGATCTCCTTAGTTATTTATTACATTTTTTTTTTCAATTTTTTTTATGAGCTGATCGCCATGATCTCTTAGAATTCAAGGTTTGGAATAATTGATTTCATAATTATGATTCTATTTGTTTCTCACCTTGAATTTATGTTTTTTGCAATATTAATTATTAGTAGTTTATAAATATTGTTTATTTTGTTTCGACGTTGAATTAAGTCAATTTTCAATTGAGGTAGATTTCATTGCAAGTCCAGAATTTTATTGTTTATTTGTTTCGATACTATTCCTTCTTTTGGTGATTTTGTAGTTTTTTTGTTTATGCTTTTTATTATTTAAGATTCAAATTCACAATTCATGGTATTGATTATTTATGAACACATCATCGTTATTTTAGTTGATTGAAAAATGTTACATCTAAATCCATGCATAGTCAAACCTTATCAAATGAGAAGCCATTATGAAAGTTTTAAAGCATACTCGAATAACCTGCGGTGCGATGCACGAGTTTCACATTTTTAAATTTGGTAATAATATTTTTTTAATGTTTAAAGCACTCAACGTATTAATTGAACAAAATACACAACTTCCTCAATACGTGTAATATATAATAATTATTTTGCACAATATTTTAATGAATGCTTTAAACATACTCAAAAAAAATAAAATAAAAATAACACGTCTTTGAAAATAAAATATGTGTAATAGATAATAAAATTTTTGTACAATATTTTAATGAATGCGTAGAAATATTTTATTTTTATGTAATATTTTAATAACCGTGCATCGCACGGGTGATATGCTAGTTAAATTAAAACAAACACATGGAGCAAAATAATTGAAAATGGGACGTATATGGTAATTTTATGAGCCAATCAAATAAAATAAAATAATTGGACAATTTATTTATTCACCTAAAAGGAAGTAAAAGAAAAGGGTTGAAAAAACATAAAAAAAAAGATGAAAATGATTTACCTGGAGAAAGACCTGGTATTGCTACCGGAACACCTAAAGCTACATGAAATAAAACACAAAATATTATTTTTATAATTAGATACTTCATTGCTTCCCCTATAAAATAATGAGATACTAGCTAGTTAATATACATAATATTTTAAATCATGTAATTAGATAGTGATATTCACTATTCAACTATTCATCACCAAAATAAGCTAAACAAGGGTGATATATATAGAGTAAAATTTCTATACGGTAATATCGTTGGGATCAGAGCAAAATATTATTATAGGGAGGTTATTATTATATAGAATTCACATATAAAAAATCATTATTTTATCAAAAAAATTAATATATATTGTACAACACTTGGAAATGTCCCTTCATATTTAAAAATATGAATTTAAAATGTATATAAGATTCATTCGTGTGCTATAATCGAAAAATACATCATATATGAATCACGCAAGATGCGCATAATGATAATCCAGATAATGATAGTGTAGAAATAGAAAAAGTATTATGTCAACAAGCTTCAAACATGTTGGACAAGCTGGAAATATTTTAGATTCAACTAAAAAGTGATCGTGTTGACTAATTACTTCGAATGTGCAAGTTAAAGGGTGACATTAATCCAAAAAAATTAAAGAACTGTTACAAATAACTTTAGATAAGTATTTCATACAATCTTAATTTTAATGTAGTATATGTAGTTAAAATAGTTCTAGACGTTTTATATACATGTTTAAATATATATATATATATATGAAATTTAATGTCACTTTATTACTATGCAGATGTAAATTTCTTAAGGATGATCCTCAAAAAATACCGAAATATTACAATGTAGAGGTTGTTATTATTTATAACTGGTCCTAGTTGGGACCACGACTTTTTATTACTATAAGGAGGTTATTCTTATATAGAGGTTTTACTGTATAATGATATATTTGAACTTTTGCTGGTCTTTAATTGATGAATTTGAATTTTGATCTGTTTTATCGATTTTGTGAAACCTACGCGGGTAGTATTTGTGAAATCATTGAGATTGTGTCACGTTATTAATATTTTGAAAAAATTATTCACGTTGCACCATATCAATGGTTTGCGGGTGTTACCTGCATGGGTGGTCAATAAGTTTTCAAATTTTATATAACTCTATATGAAATGTCGTTCTAACAAGAAAAGATACGTGTCAGTTCATTCCTTACATTGAATGCAGGATTCACCATATGTTAAAATTATACGAAGTCTAATGTCAAACTTCATTAATAGGGTCAGACTACCATACGGGTGATTTTCAGGTCGACCCAATTTGCCCACGAAAAAAAAATTCCCAAAAAAAAGTATAACTTATAACTTTAAAAAGTATTATCCATAGTCTAAAAAATATAAAGTCCAATGTACTTGGCCCATATGGATTTATTGCATCTCAATTTGGACTGTTTGACCCGCCTAACGATGTGATATAAGTTTTTGTCTATAATCAGAGGAACTTAATTTCATATACTAAAACTTTAACTCTAGTGGAACTTTGAGCTTATTTTATCTTATAAAATTAAAATCTTAATGCCTTTTAAGTTCTGATTTGTGTATCGAAAATTTTGTAACTTTAACTTGCGATATTTAAAGCAATAGGAAATCTTAAATTTACAAAAAAAAAAGTTTTATTGTTAAGAAATCCATAATTTATGTTTTTAATTAAATAAAAAAAATATGTACCAAGATAATTGAAAATAGGACATGTATGGTGATCTTATGAGCCAAAAAAAAAATGGAAAACATATTAATTCAATTAGGATGTTCTTTACTACATCATACTTAAAATTAATCAACCATATAAGTAAAAAGCATCGGTGTACCTAAATTTTTCCACTAAAACAAAATTTAATTTGAATATAATAAAATGTAAAATTAAAATTAACGAACCTGTGCACGAGTTAACGTGAAGTGTGGTAATGTTACAAAGAGAAGGCAACTTAAAGACTTTATTCATGTCAATGGGGATATCAAATTGAGAGGAGTTGAAGAGCAATTCACAGAGGCAAATTGGATGTGTTCCGATCAAGTTAGTCAGCTCCGGGCAGCATTTTCCGGCAGGTTTTCGCAACTCACTCCCGTTGATAATGAAGTTGTAGCAATCATCAACATCGCCCAAGTAGAATAAGCAATCAAGTTGTGGAGGAGGAGCCATTGGGGTGGGGGCGGGCTCCGATGGCGATGGCGCTTTTGGCGGTGGAGGCGCCGCCGCCACCGCAATGAGTAGGTAGGCTATGGTGGTGGTGGTGGTTATGATCTTGGCCATGTGTATAGTTTTTGGTTATATGGTGTGATTAATTGTTGTTTGATAGAAAATTGTGTTTATATTAAGTGGGGGGGGGGGGTGTTCAACTTTCTTGACTAGGTACTAATAATGTGGTAATTATGTTTATAACGCGTTTTTAACTTTTTTCTCGCGTTAAGTTACTAGTAGTTATCCAAGTCAAATTTTAAGCGTTAGAAATCGAAATTCAAAATGTATTTGTTGAAATCTTGAAATGTTAGTTATCAAATTGTAATTAGTTAAAGTTCGGAATATTTTTATTAAAAGGCTCAAAGTTAAAGTATCAAAATGCAATTTAAAAAAAAAATACAATTTTTTAGGATTTTGGTCATTTCTTTGAAAACTGTATATTTAGCCACACTTACATCATGAGTAGAATTGTGATCAAATTATTATTTAGATCAAAATTAAGTTAATTTTTTCCCACGTATATTATTTTGGGAATTTATGTGGGCAAATTACTATTTGATACCTACATTTTGGACTATTTTTCAAAAATAATTTTTTTTTTCAAAATTAACAAAACAATACCCGGTTTTTCAAAATACTTTCAAACCTAATATTGATCATTTTTTTTTTTTGCGCGAAAATAGTCTGCAATTGATTGTATTTTAGAATTTATTGATTGGATACTCTATTACGTGGTAATAAAGATATTAAAAAACAATCAATTACATATGATTTTCGGGTCGAAAATTTGAGCAAATATTAGATTTGTATTTTTTTTAAAATGGGCACTATTTCGTTAATTTTGAAAAATGTTATTATTTTTTCCTTTTCTTTTTAAATATTTTTAGGGAAAAAATTATTTTCTTTGCTTGTAAAGTTAATTGTCATAAAAGTATCATTGACTAGCCAAAATTGCGTATTAGTTAGGCAAATTAATATTGCCTATTTATTTCATAGGCCGCCCTCTACCCAACTTTTGTTCAATAATTCAATTAATAGATTTGATTATTTGAAATTCCCCCTTTTTTTTGGAGAAGATAAATAAATAAATAAAATAAAGTAAAATAAAAATACAATGATCGGTACATGCATGCATATAAGCATTGCCAATTTCTAGATTGGGATTTATTTATTTGGTGGGCGGGATAACTCGTGGTTGAATATAAGCGTTGGGTAAACTTCATTTATATACAATAACTCGCAAATCACATAGGAACGATTAACAACGTTAGAAAATCATATGTGATCAGAGATGTTAATTGAGATCGAAATTGATGCATTGACTATAGTAGACCGAAAAAAAACAAGGTTAGGGCCGAAAAATTCAAATTTGAAATGAATCTGAACCGATCGGGCTAGACTGACAACTTTAATGTTTTGGTCATAACTTTCTCTATAAAAATATGATTCATGAACGATCGGAAATATTGAAAAGCCAACCCAATTATCTTTTCATCTTTATATTTTATCATTCTAAAATTCAAGATATTATACGAGTAATAAATGTTCAAATTATGACCAAGTGTATACATAAGTGATGTTCAAGAATGCAATTTTTCGTTACTTATATTATATCTTTTCATTTACTACATGATAATTTTTGCTCCTTGCACTATAAATCGTTACTTATATTATATCATTTTCTTTTACTAGTTCGAAAATTGAATTTCGAATAAACATGGTGAGTTCAAAATTTCATTTTCGAACCGCTCTTGACCTTTTTTTTTCCCCCTTTGTAAGTAAAGAATATTTAAGTAACTTCAATTTTTTTTTTCTCTTTTATAATGTAAATAGTAAAATCAGTGATGCAAATAATCACTCTCGTACTTTCCTCAATTAGTTTTAAGGATGAAAGTTTAATAAACATATAGTGAAGGGGGCAAAAACGCAATTAAGCCAACACAAAACTCCAGAATCTTAAAAAAAAAAAAACGAAAACAAATTCATCAATCATCAGTCAGTCGAAATCCAACAACAGCTCAAACATCGAAATCGAGCTCCCACAAATTGCTCAAGAAAAATACAAAACCCAACTGATCAAAGAATTCAGATAAATAGGAGAGAGAAAATTAATCGGAGTGATAAGAAAAATGGTCAGCATTCCGTTGCTGCTGATGGGCTGCGGCGGCGTCGGCCGGCAGCTCCTCCACCACGTCATCTCCTGCCGCCCCCTCCATTCCCAGCAGGTTTCTCCGCTTTATTCGCGTGTTCAAACAATCTGCATTTCAATCATTGCGTTAATACTGAACCTGATCAATAATTAGTGATTGCCCATCACGGTTATGTATGTGAATGATAATAGAGCCTCTGCTAAATGTATGTTTATATCTTTGTTGTTTATTGGGAGGTGAATGTTGCAGGGGGTGAGGTTGAGGGTGGTGGGAGTGTGTGACAGTAAATCTATGGTGGCTATACCAGATGTTTTGACATCCGAATTCCGTGATGATTTCTTGCTGCAACTCTGCAAGATTAAGTCCAATGGGTCTTCTTTGCTCGACCTTGATAATATTGGTGAGTTTGTTTTAGTTGTTTGTTAACTGTCAAAATCAGCCTTTGATGTTGTTGTGCGACAAGGGTAATTGGTCTTTTTTCGGAAATGAAGGTGAATGTAAAGTGTATTCCGGTGAAGAAATTGGGAGGAAAGTGATTGATGTTGCTGCTGCTCTACGTGGTTCAAGTGGTAGGTTATAGTTTAATCTTCGTGTTTAGGAGCTCGATTTGATCACAGCTCTTCGTGTGGTTATTCTTTTTGTATCACTTATGTAGCTCTCTTTTTCCTGGCCTTCTTGGCACAACAACTTTTGTGTAGATATGTGCTGAGTGGTGTATTTTGTGCATTATAATCGATGGGATGGGAATGGGAGGAGGGAGGGGGGAAAGGAATCACAAGAGAGAGTAGAACTAACATGCATTTCCTTCTCCTATTTTGCATCATCGTTTTATGTGTTTTTTCTTTCCCTTTTTGACTTGAGAGGAGGTAAGGCAGTTGAAGGAAAATTTGGGAGGCGACTAGGAATCTAGGATACATTACTATAATTTAACGATGTCAATTCAGACTAATTGCAGGTCATGCCTGATTTTGACAGGACTGGCACTAGTTGACTGCTCAGCCAGCTCTGAAACTATCGGGCTGTTGAGTCAAGTGGTGAATTTGGACGGTTGTGTGGTGTTGGCGAACAAGAAACCTCTTACTTCTTCACTGGTGACTTATTGTTTGTTGGCTTTCCGCATTTTGCTATTTCTTTTATCCTGCATTGATATTTGGAAAGAAGATAAAGAATATTTGCTGGCTTGATAACACGGTTGTTATTTATCTTCTACATTATTGATGTAGCTCAATGTTGAACGAACTATATTAAATCATGGCAACTTCTTCAATCAGCCAAGCTGTCTGCATGACAATGAAAAAATCAGCAGTTTTCTTATTCAACCTGCAGGAAAATTATGACAAGTTGGTCTCACAGCCTCGACGGATTAGACACGAGTCAACTGTAAGTGTTACTTGGTTCTTTGGGAAATCAGCATCAATTTTGCACATTGGACTGGTCACAAAGTTTGGCGAATAAGATTTAATGTTGAGAATAATGAATGAAGATCAAATCTATACTCTCCTTGGTTCTATCTCAAATTCAAATGCCAGATCATTATCCTGCGAATGTTATGCAGTGACTGCACCTTATCATTTTCGCCTTGAAAATAATTTTTATCTACTAGTTTAAGTTCCATAACAATTTATTCAGTGTAGATAAATCCCGAATTCTAGTATTGGTTTCTAGGGAGCAAACTGAGGTGCTTGAACTTTTATACATTCCTGAACACTCAGGATGCTTCGTAACTTATATTATTTGTCCAACATTTAACTGCTCTTTTATTCCTGTTATTGCGTGTATTTACTCTCTAAAGTTTCGATAGTTGTGTATCAGCTCTGTTGGAAGCTGTAAGGCATAACTCCCATCTTCTTTTCTTTGTCATTTAGGTTGGTGCCGGTCTTCCTGTCATATCAACTATAAATCGAATGCTTTCATCAGGAGATCCTATCATTCGTATCATTGGAAGTTTGAGTGGTATACATTTTTTCCCCATTGATATAATCTTATTTTTGTGTTTAGGCTCTAGGTCTTTCTTTTGACTAATTAATGATTGAAGTTATGGTTGACAAATGTTTCTTGCTTCTGACTATAAGGTACTTTGGGCTATGTGATGAGTGAGGTTGAAAGTGGAAGACCCTTTAGCCAAGTTGTCTCTGCTGCAAAAACGCTTGGATTCACTGAACCTGGTAATGAAATCAGATTATTGTGTTTTCAAAAATAAAAAAGTCCTTGTAAGCACAAATAAAGACAACTACAACTTGAGCTTTGTATTACTGAGCTATGCCACATATCAGAATATAGCAGGAAAGCTTTCTAATGAGTAACTAAACCAGTCATTGTGGGAGCGTTATCCTGTAGAGGTTGGGGCCTCTTGTTGGTATCACTTGATCATAACAGTAACCTACATCTAAGATTTTTATTAGAAATAATAGATACTTCAACTGACTTGTGTACACTGAGATTTATTCTTTTTACTCTTAGTTTTTTAGGTGCAATCATGTTCTCTAGTAAGAGGGCCGCACTCTTGCTTTAGGTTGAATATTTCAACTAAGTAGTGAGAGAAAGGAGGAGTGGCTCCAAATGTTTGTATAAGAAGTCTGCAATGACATGATAGGTGGACAGTGGCTTTTTTTGCTTTGATTAAAGGGAAATTGCATATTTAAAATACTTAGATTTTGGTGACTTCTTTTTTTAATCTGTGATTGGACTATTCTGACTTCAAGATTAATATATTCTCTCAGATCCTCGGGATGATCTCAGCGGGATGGATGTAGCTAGAAAGGTCTGTAAGTAGACCTTTTCCTCTCAATATAGCAGATATTTGCATCAAACGTTTATATTGAATTTAAAAGTTGATGAAGATCTACTATTGTTGGTTAAAGGCATGGCACTCACCATTACTGTTGCATCTGCAAAGACTTTTATAGAGTTTCTCATCATGATTAGTTTCATGTTCACATCTTCTTTAATTTCAAAGTCACTAAGATAGGGCACAAACAAAGTTTGTTCAATTATATGCATCAACATTCAACAAGAATGCAAGTGCTTATTTCCTGTCCTGTTATAAGATGCTGTGATTATTATTTTCAAATATCTCGCAAAAAAGGGCTGATATGGATTTGTACTGCATCTCCTTTTAATTTGGTTGCAACCCAAACAAGTGTTAAAAAAGAATAATGTTAGTTGAGTACAACCGATGCATAAGACATACTCTCCACTCTACATTCTTATTTATAACTATTCAGCCTAGAAGAAAATATCTCATACTTGCTTTTAAAAGGTACTTACTATTCATATTCTGTGAACATAGGCACTTATCCTTGCACGACTTTTGGGACATCGTCTTGAGTTGGACAGTATCAAGGTTGGTTTGTGCAGTCAGTCTCCGCCATTGCAACCGTTTCAAATTTCTTTAAGATATTGAGTGCAAGTGTCTTTCCTAGGTTGAAAGCTTGTACCCACTGGAAATGGGGCCTGGCAAAATGTCCCTAGAGGATTTTTTAGCGAAAGGCCTCCCCTCACTTGATGAAGATATCCAAAAACGGATAAAAAATGCTTCTTCAAATGGAAATGTTCTGCGCTATGTTTGTCTGATCGAGGAGTCAAGGTATTGTTTTCTTACATACATGGTACTATAGCTAGATAAGGAAAAATAGATAAATAAACAAATACATGCTCTTATATCCAACTAAACTTGGCTACATAATACTATAAATCTCCTGTTAGTTCTTGGGTCTATTCTGATCATCATAGCTTAAGCTGGAAAATAATCAATTCCATTTGCTGTAGCGTATAAGTTATTTTGTTTGACATTAGAAATTTTACCCCTCTGGTAGGTGTGAAGTTGGATTACAAGAAGTTGCAAAAGATTCAGCCCTGGGCAGATTGAAGGGAAGTGATAATGTGGTAAGCATGCTTTGCATTGATATCCACTTTCAATTACTTCATATTTCTGATTCCCTTCACGCCCTTGGTGCAGTCTTCTATCCCGACTAGTTAAATACAATGTGCGTTGCACATTATTTGTAAACATTTTAATAAATGGCAAAAGTTTAGTTTTTCTCAATATGCACACTTATTGAAAAATGTTTTCTGGAAGAGAGAGAATTGTGTATGAAGGAAAATTGATCTATTACATAAAAACTTCTTTATATACCATGTTTTTATGAGGACACGTGAGTGATTGAGAAAATATAGGTGGGGTAATATGGTCCAGAAAAATTTCTTGATATTTTGTTTTATTGCTGCATATGTATAAATGCCTACTTTTCTTCCTTGATACCGGAGTAGACGAACTTTGTAAGAGAATGTACCCTTTCACCAAGTCTAAAGTGATCGACTGCAAACTCGTAGGATTCTGTAGCTATGGTTTCTAATGTAAAGACCCTACCTCATAAAAGGCAAAGAAAAGGATGCAGATGAATTGTGTAATGCAGAAAACATAGTAAGTTTAGATGGGTTACCGGCTACATGCATAGCTCTCGTTTGCCTTGTGTGTATTGAATTTAGTCATATATATACCAATGAAAAAGGTTATTTACTGCACTTTGCCTTGATCTTCTTTCTATATGAGAGGAATCATATGGTTTCTAGGCAATGGCTTTCTGCTCTGGTTCTGTCATCTTCTAGGCTTTAATGATCTCTGTCGTTTCTGCTGTGTGACGTGATTCTGTATCTTCGATTTTCAACTGCAGCTGGAGATATATAGCCGCTGCTATAGCAAACAACCGCTGGTTATTCAAGGTGCTGGTGCAGGCAACGATACTACTGCTGCGGGCGTCCTTGCAGATATCCTCGACGTACAGGACCTTTTTCGACACTCAACTTCTGGGGCTTGATCACTGGGAAAACGGAGAGTGTCATGCCGATTTTCTTGGAAACAAACAGGTAAGATTCGATTTTTTTGGGAGAGACGGGATATGGCGAAGTTCTAATCCCACCTCAGACACGAAGCTTGTGATGCGACTTAATAAAGGATGTAGTTATGATGGTGTTGTTGCCTACATCATCATGCCCTTGTCTGTATGAACTGCCGGTAGGAGATCCTACGACTTTCCGGTTATGGGTTTGAATCCCGTCAACGTCTCAAGGTTGAGCTACTCAGAACGCACCTATCAATAGCGGTTGGAGGCAGTTTAAAAAGAATAGGCAAAAGGGTACTAACATTTGTTCATGTAGGATTTTTACTGTGACTTTTCTCATTACCACACTTTGGGGTCTCAAAGTCCGTTGTCAATTATACGATTGGACATCGAAAATCCCAACTTTGTTAAAGGGAAATCTAAATTTATAAGAGGAATATTGTGTGATACTGCATCAAAATTCATAAGGCGGGTTAAAATTTAAATTCAGACACAATTAAAAACTAATAAAAATATACAATTATGTCACTTGATAATAGTTATGATTTAAATTTTAACTCGTCTAACTTGACCCATAAAGCAATCTTATGCAATTTTTTTAAAATATAAATCTAAACGTCTCTAGGTAAAAAAGAACGAGATGATTAATTGTTAAAAAAATTCTTAATTTTTGAATGAATTTGCAATTTAAATAGGATCATTTAAACGTTGGAGTAATAACCCCCACCTTTTGAATGGTAACAAAATATCCTCAAATTTTTTCCAACAATATTATAATGTAGCGATATATTTTAACGTATACAAATTAATTTAATTTTAGGGTGTTGAATATGAGATTTGTTTATCGTGCAACGATAGCTTTTTAATCGTCAATGCTTCAAATCAAAATATTGAGTTATTATTATTATTGCAAAAAAAAATTAAAAATCATGTTTAAATTATGAATTCGTTCAAATATGGTGAATATTTTGGCAATTAATTAAATAATGTTAGAACTACTTAGAATATTAAATTAGAAAGGGAAATTTACACTTTAATACCTACATTTTGAACACCTTTTCAAAAATGACCCACTTTATTACTATTAGCAAAATAGTACCCACTTTTTTCAAAAAATGAAAAAGTGGGTACTGTTTTGTTAATAGTAATAAGGCGGGTTAAAATCCGAATTCAGACACAATTAAAAACTAATAAAAATATACAATTATGTCACTTGATAATAGTTGTAATTTGAATTTTAACTCGTCTTATTTAACCCATAAAAAAATCTTATGCAATTTTTTTAAAATATAAATTTAAATGTCTCTAAGTAAAAAAGAACGAGATGATTAATTATTAATTTTTTTTTAATTTTTAATTGAATTTACAATTTAAATAACGTTGGAGTAATAACCCCCACTTTTTGAATTGTAACAAAATATCCTCAAATTTTTACCAACAATATTATAATGTAGTGATATTTTTTTTCACGTATACAAATTAATTTAGTTTTAGAGTGTTGAATATGAGATTTGTTTATCGTGCAACGATAACTTTTAATCGTTAGTGTTTCAAATCAAAATATTGAGTTATTATTATTATTATTATTGCAAAAAAAAATAATAATTAAAAATCATGTTTAAATTATGAATTCGTTCAAATATGGTGAATATTTTGGCAATTAAGTAAATAATGTTAGAACTAATTAGAATATTAAATTAGAAAGGGAAATTTACACTTTAATACCTACATTTTGAACACCTTTTCAAAAATGACCCACTTTATTACTATTAGCAAAATAGTACCCACTTTTTCAAAAATTTTGTAAATCTGACATCGATCAAATTTTCAACCTAAAATATCTACGCGGCATGCCTAAATTCTTGCGTGGCCTTTTGCTCCAATAAAAAATATTACCCGGATATTCCATATCAATTATGAACTAAAAATAAAATAAAATTGTTGGGCATGCCATGTAGATATTTTAGGCTAGAAATTTGATCGATGTCAGATTTGCAAAAAAATTGAAAAAGTGGATACTGTTTTACTAATAGTAATAAAGTGGATCATTTTTGAAAAAGTGTCCAAAATGTAGGTATCAAAGTGTAAATTTCCCAATTAGAAATAGTAAAATACTCATTTTCAAAAAAAAAAAGTAAAATAATATGGGAAAAAATAAAATAAAATAAAATCAAATAAAAATGGATTATTGTACAAGTCACAATCAGATGGGCCACAAAAACAAGGGACTAATTCGTATCAGCCATCAGCACAACAGTCATGCAATTTATTTGACGCAATCTCGGCCGTAGATCAAAATCAACGGCTACGATGCTCGCGCCCACTAAAATCATGTGGTATACACGCGACACCCACTCACTCTCTCTCTCTCTCTCCCTCTCTTTCTCTCTCTTCCCCGTTCCCTTCATGCGACGTCGCCGGTGCAACCCAAAACGCCGCCGTATCAGCCCCCTCTAATTGGAGCCCTAGAATTTCAATTTCGCCTAATTTATCACGGATTCTGACTAATATTTTTCTTTTATGCGTATTTGGCTTGGATCACAGGTATATTTGTTTTTAATATCATAAATTCAGCATGTAACTGTATATGTTTCACATTTATACGAAATTCCTCTTTTATGTGATTGGCTTAGTACTGTGTGTTCATGAGCTGGTTAGTGTGTGTATCACAATTTTGAAGTGCTTCAGAACTTTTATTATATTGTAAACAATTTATTGCAGTTATAGAACATCAGTAATTTTTTATTATTTTTTTAGTTGGGGGAAGGAGGGGAGCTATTCCTCTCCAATTCGAGACGTCTTCCTTTTACATATGGCTATGGGGCATCAGTAATTGATCAATAAGGAAATTTCCTAGTCATAATGATTGTAGGAACACACACTTCACACGGTTATGTGTATGTGTGTGCTGCAGAAATTGATATGCTTTTTGAATTTAAAAAGTTGAGTGCACGTTTATCTGGATATGTTTTGGTTAGTTTCTGAATGTCTGGGGTTCATTATATTTGTGTTTGTGAATGCAGTGGTAATGTGAGTGTAATGTGGGCTTTTATCGTTTTTAGTCTTCATGTGTGTGTGTGTGAACTGCTGAAATTCATGCAGATTTGGCGTATGAAGCTGAGAGAAAGATGTGAAGGAATGCCGAATGCTTTTGGTTTTCTGCGGAAACTGAATACTGTGCAAGTGGGTTAAAGTGGTTCTCCTATGGATGCTGAATTGATAGGGGCCAAAGAGGGGAATATGGGCCAACATGGGGGGATGGCAGATGACGGGGATGAAGATTCTAATTGTAGCGGGGAAATGGATGCTTTTGGGAACTCACTAGTTGAGGATGGTCTTTTTCCTGAACCACATGTTGGGATGGAATTCGATTCTGAAAATGCAGCAAAAATGTTTTATGAAGACTATGCAAGAAGTTTGGGGTTTAGAACTCGAGTTTGCTCTGACCGTTCAACCTCTAGGGAGTTTTTGTGTTCGGGGGATGGGTTAAAGAAAAGGGCTGGTCAGAGCTGTGGGGCAATGCTCAGAATTGAACAGAGGGGTGAAAACAATTGGGTTGCGACAAAATTTGTGAAAGATCACAGTCATGCCATTGTTGGTCATAGTAAGCTGCGGTGCCTCAGACCAAAAAGACATTTTGCTGCCACCACAAACAGTGTTGCCGAAACTTTCCAAGGTATGGGCGTAGTGCCCAGTGGCATTATGTATGTTTCTGTGGATGGAAATGGTGTTTCTTCAGAAACTAACCATGTAGGAAAGAATATGACTGCTTCTGGATTAAACCATACAGTTAAAAACGTTGGGTCACTGGGCTTTACACCGGGATATTCCAACCGAAGAAGAACATTGGGTAGGGATGCTCAGAATCTCCTTGATTATTTTAAGAAGATGCAGGCAGAGAATCCTGGATTTTACTATGCTATACAACTTGATGAAGAGAATCGCATGGCTAATGCATTCTGGGCAGACTCTAAGTCGAGGAGAGCTTACAGCCATTTCGGAGATGCAGTTATTCTGGATACAACATACAGGATAAATCAATATAGAGTACCATTTGCTCCATTCACGGGAGTGAACCATCATGGTCAATCTATTTTATTTGGTTGTGCGCTACTTTTTGATGAATCTGAAGCTACATTTGTGTGGCTATTTAAAACATTTATGGCCGCCATGAATGACCGCACACCTGTCTCCCTGACCACGGATAAGGACAGAGCTATACGGGCTGCAGTTACACAGGTGTTTCCTGAAGCCCACCATTGTGTAAACCAATGGAATGTGATAAGAGAAGGCTATGATAGAATGGCTCCTGTATGTCTTGCTCATCCCAACTTTCAGGTGGAGCTCTATAACTGCATCAACATGACTGAGACCATTGAGGAATTTGAATCCTTTTGGCTATCTATCCTTGATAAGTATGATCTGCACAGAAATGATTGGCTTCAGTCTATATATGATTCCCGCAAGCAATGGGTGCCTGTTTATTTTCGAGACTCCTTCTTTGCTGCCATTTTCCCCAGTCTAAGATTTGAGAGCTCATTTTTTGATGGCTATATAAATCAGCTAACTACTTTGCCGATTTTCTTTAGACAATATGAAAGAGCTTTAGAGAACTCATTTGAGAGGGAAGTAGAATCTGATTTTGATACAGTATGCACCACTCCGGTGCTGAAAACACCTTCTCCTATGGAAAAGCAGGCTGCTAGCTTGTATACAAAGAGGATATTCTCAAAATTTCAAGAGGAGTTAGTAGAGACATTTGTATATACTGCAAATAGAGTTGATGGAGATGGGCATAATAGTACATTCAGGGTTGCGAAATTTGAGGATGACCAAAAAGCCTATTTTGTCAAACTGAATATTGCGGAAATGAAAGCAAATTGTAGTTGTAAGATGTTTGAGTATTCTGGTATCCTATGCAGACATGTATTGACAGTTTTTACTGTGACTAATGTACTTACCTTGCCATCCCATTACATCTTAAAGCGGTGGACCATAAATGCTAAAAGCATTGTAGCTGATGAACAATGTGAGCTGCAGGGCCACGAATCTCTGATGACAAGATATAATAATTTATGCAAGGAAGCAATTAGATTTGCTGATGAAGGGGCTATATCATTAGAGACATACAGAGCAGCACTTCTTAGTCTTAATGAAGGAGGAAAGAAGGTTGCTGGTGTTAAAAGAAGTGTGGCAAAAACTGTACCTTCTAGCTCACAGGTTGGTGGACTTACTTACGATGATCGAAGAACATCTGCAGCAAATCTTGAAAGAAGCCCTTTACTTTGGCCACGTCAAGATGAAATAATTCGACGCTTTAATCTTAATGATACTGGTGTTCCTAGCCAAATTCTTTCAGACCCGAATGTCCCACGCATGGTCCCAATTTCTATTAACCGCGATGGTGGTCACTCTGATAACATGGTATTGTAAATCCAGATGAAATTTCTGTAGAAATGTATTATCTCTCTGAGGAAATTGTTAATTTCTTTTTTTTATGTTGGTCTACAGTTGGTTCTTCCTTGTCTTAAGTCAATGACTTGGGTTATGGAGAATAAGAGTTCGACTCCAGCTAATAAGGTAGCTGTAATCAACCTGAAGGTATGTGCTCCTATGTGAGGTCTTCATTCTAGAATTATTGGTAGGCCACTACCACCTTTTCCAATTATTCTTTCCCAGAACTATTCTCCAGCTCAGAAATTGAATTTGATTAATTTCCCTTCTGCAATTCTCGAGGATCAAAATCTTTAAGTAGAATGTTTTAGATGTTTCTGTTAGAAGTGCTGCTGGTTATAGTTTTGTTCATGGCTTTCAATAATTGCCACGCCTATGCTACCAAACTTTGATGAAGAAGCTGAATATTTTCTTCCTCCCAATTTACCCGTTTCTTGCCGCTCCTGCAGTTACAAGACTATGGCAAGACTCCAACAGGAGAATCAGAGGTAAAGTTTTCACTGTCAAGGGTCACTTTGGAGCCCATGTTGAGGTCCATGGCCTACATCAGTGAACAGCTTTCAACCCCTGCCAATAAGGTTGCTGTCATCAATTTGAAGGTTTGCGGTTCTTAAATTTTTCATTGAATTCGATGAAATATTTGTGTATTTACCCTACTTTTTAGCACGACCCAGTCTACATGTCAAAGTTTATCCTACAACGATGGCCAAAAAATGAATGAACAAAGGGGAATTTCGCATCTAGACCCTAATATATTCCAAGATACTTGAGTTCATCTGTATAATAACTTTTGATGGCGATTTTATAATATCACTTGACTAATTCTAGAATCGCAGGATGGGCTGTATCTCCTACAAAAGTTTCATCATTTTAATGCAATACACGAAGAGGATGTGGTCTCTGCAAGACAGTCAGCTGCTTGCTTTAATTGTAGTTGGTAGTAATCCTACACTAAGGAGAAGATTCGCTAATTGTTCGTTTACACAGCTCATAAATCTTTCTGGACTAGACCCACCCTTGATTAGTAATTTATTAGAGTTGAATCTCATGTCATCTTCTATCCGGCAATAACGTTGTTCCCTGTTTAACTTATTCCTTTTGCGATGTCTTTTGGTCTTGAATTTCTGTGAAAAATCTCAGTCTAGGATTATGGGTTTAGGGTTTATAATCACCACAAATATTTTCTTCCATCACACATGAGGTGACAATTCACACAAAATAACATCTAATGTGTTCAATGCCATAAACATTCTATTCACAGTCTGCTCTTATTCAGCTTCAAGACACGGAGACAACCTCGGGAGAATCAGAAGTAAAGTTTCAGGTTTCTAGGGATACTTTAGGTGCCATGTTGAGATCAATGGCCTATATCCGGGAGCAGCTTTCAAATGCCGTAAGGCTTCTTGACCTGCTGGCTACACATTCTTTGTTTTGTCAAAACTAGTGATTATTTTGTTCATTCAGAGTTTCTGCTTTTCTTATATTTATTTGTATGTCTAAGTATCCTATGATTTCACTGTGTGGAGATACCTATTTTTACCTGTTGAGCCGTTATGCAGCATTTTCTTTTCTTTCTCCATACATGTTCCCAGTTCTCATCTTTCCCCTCATACAAATGTCTCTATTGCTTCATTCACTGATTTATAAACTCTTTTACAACTGATATGTACGTTTCATTGCAGATCGAGCCTAAACAAGATAATCCAACAAAAAGGCCACGAAAGTAGGCGAGTCATATGCATATTCCACGAAAGCTTAGGTACAACTGGTTTTTGATTCTTCTCTAAACATTATTCGCCGATTTCGCCCTGAATTCTCCTGTCCTGTGATCGGTTCCAGTCTGATCTTGTTGGTTGTCTCATGTCTGTAAATGTAAATTTTTATTCAGTAGAGCAGAGTTTTCTTCTTCTTTTTTTTGCTTAATAGTTATGGTCCAGATTGTATGATATTTAGATGACTATTTGTACATTGATTTAGATGGTTTTGTAGGAACTAGAAGTAACCTCTATTGATGTAAAAAAAATGGATTTTTCTAGTGTAACTTTTTCCTTTTTTTACCTTTATCATGTTCAGAAATAACTAACTTTTTTGCTTATCCAAAAATATGCTCCATTTAAGACTTTTATTTTTATTGTTATTGTTGTTATTATGGTAATTTCAATTGTGTTTAGGACTATAATATTCTTGCCTCAGAAAATAATATCTTTTGTATTTAAAAATAATTAAATCTTCATATTTGGATAAATCGATCATGGGAATGTCGACTGACAGGTTAATATTTATTTTATTTTATTTTAATCCAAAGTTGATGAATGTTTACACAATTGATCCAAATTGTAAATACTTGTTCAAATATTCTTTATTTCATAAATACATCTTTCTAGAAGTGCGATTTGTAGATTAAAAATAGTGCCAGAAAGTGCCTGTGAATTGTGATATAAAGATTCACATGAGTTTATTATATGTATATATTTTTATAATAGGACATTAGTTGAGGAAACTTCTACAATTCAACTCAGATTCTATTATTATAATTCACTCCCACAAAAAAATGAAAATAATCCATGTTGACTCCTTATTATTTTATGCACAATTATATATATATATATATATATATATATATATATATATATATATATATATATATATATATATATATAGGGATGGGTTCAAATAGGAACCAATCCTCTCGTGAGAACCTACAAACCAATCAAATTCAAGGATTTTGATGACATGGTGCATAAAAGGACGGTGGCATAGTTGTAAATATGTAAAATTCGAAATATAAGGGGTAATTCCATATTTTTTTTATAAAGTGATGTCATCATTTTTAAAAAAATTCTTAAAAACTTTAAATAATCATAACTTACTCGTTTTTTATTCAATTTACGCAAAAAAATATATCAAATTAAAGATTTTTTCATGTTCTTTCATTTAAAATCCATAGTGCATATTTTTATTTGAGCGAAAATTGATGAAAAATACAAAAAACTTTTTTCTCGTATATTCAACTCGTAACTGTCAGACATTTGCTAATATGATATCATAATATTGCTCATATCTTGTGTTTATGTTGCTAACATGAAATTTTTTATGCACGACTTTGAATTTTAAGTTGTTTTCATGAGAAATTAGTTAAAGTATGAGCTATATATAGTTAAGTTCATAAACAATTATAATTTTATCAATACTTAATATTATTTTGAAAACTTGTAATATTTGAGAATTTAAGTCATACTAGCATATCACATTATTTACATATTAGCAACATGTTACTAACATATTAGCAAATTATTAGTCACATATTAGCAGTGTGTATATTCTCTAACATATTAGCAATATGTTGTATGTATGAATAATGTTACACATGTTAAGCAATATTATTTTAAATGTGGTCCAATGTTATATGTGTGGTGTTTAATACGTGTCAATTTAATATTATGATCTCGTCAAGTTAACAATATGAGTGTACATCATGTTAGCAACAAAATATGTTGATGTTAGCAATATAAATCTTTCATGTTAGCATATTAATACAACGCTAGAAAAGACAATGGTTTTAAATTGTTGTCTATTTAATTCCGAGAATTGGGCCCAAAATCCGAAAAAATATAACTGAATTTCTAAATTACGAAAATAACCCCGCCTTCATTAAGTTCTCAAATATTACAAGTTTGCCACCTTACTTTGACTAAAACTTTGACTAAATTATAGTTATTAGATCTAATCAAATCTAAGATTAGGATTGGTTCCTAGGTTCTCACGGGGATTTGGTTTCTATTTGATCATTTCCCTATATATATATATATTAGTAGCTATTCAATTTAGATATTATTATAGTTTATATACTAACCATTAATATATTGTGCATATATATAATATTAATATATCTAATAAATGTAATATTATCTTATCTTAGAAAAATCAAATCGAATTTGAGTACATTAAGGAACGTGGCAAATATGCTAATATACATCGTTTAATATATACTATATATCAGCAGTTTGATTCATTTATCTTTGCAACTTTACTAGTGGATCTTTCATTTTTTTTATGAATATTATATACTCCCTCCGTCCCATAATTATAGTCCATTATTCCTTTTCGGGATGTCCCAAAATTATAGTCCTATTCTAAATTGGGATTGTATTTAATTATTCTTTTACAAATATAACCCTATTTAATATAGTATGAATGAAATTAATATAGTAAAAAATAGGGGCAATATAGAATAATTATTGTAAATTGTATATTTCCAATACATATTAAATGTGATTTCTCAATCTGTGTGAAAATGAGAAGTGAACTATAATTATGAGACGGAGGGAGTATCAATGATTGTAATTATGTTATAATTAGAAAAAAAAATCAAATTGAAAAACACCTAAAAGGGTAATGTAATTTGTAAAAAACATACTGATAAAATATTAAAATAATGTTTTTTTCTTTAAAATAAAAGTATTATTAATTTGAATTTTAAAATTTGATGATTGGATGATGAATTCTACAATACATATATTGAGTTTTCGCTTATGATGATTTAATATTTTGGAAAGGAGCAGAATTTATGAATTTCATATTTGCTTAGATTTTTTTTATTTTCAAAAGTCATTATGTAGTGAAATTAATTGATTTGTGGGCCCCTTTTACCATTTAAAATAAAGTTGAAATACACAGATGATGGTTTTTAGATTAAAATAATTTTATGAATTATCTCAATATATATATATTTATATTATAAATAATGAATTTTTCATACTATATTATTATTATTAAGTGTTAATTAATTTATTAATAAACTTTTTGATTATTTATTATTTTGTTAACTATTAACCATAATTTATTATTATTATTATTAAGTGTTAATTAATTTATTAATAAATTTTTGATTATTTATTATTTTATTAACTATTAACCATAATTTATTAATTTGTAGCGATTTTGCTTAATTATAAAACTATGTGAAAAATTTTAATGTGTGAGAAAAATGTGTGTTAGTGTGTGTTTGTTAATAGTGTTAACTTTTTCATCTATAGAAGGGGCGATGTGAGCCATTTTATAGAATTAAGGAGGCTAAATGGACCAAATAGTCAAAGAGGAGGTAATGTAACCCTTGTAAAATAGTCGAGGGGGCTATGTAGCCCTTAACCGTAATATAAATATATATTCTCAGCACAGTATATATATTTACACACACCCCCTAATATGACATGATAATTGATAAAAATAATATTTTGTAGCTATGATATAGTTGATAGTCAAATAAAAATTAAATAATGTACCAATATTAAACGATAAATTGTGTGTAATAACTTTATTAATCAACACATTTAATATGTTTACTAATTATTACTAGCTTATTAGTTATTGATTCATGAAGTACTATAATTCGACCAAGAATAATGGACTATACAAATTAAACACAAATTAAGATTATCATAAATAAATTAGTTATATTATATTTATCAAGATTGAGTTATACTTATGATTAACTCGGTTAATATACTTATTACTAGCTTATTACCATGATGCTCTGCTTAATGCATTAAGCTAATTATTTCCCTATCATTGTTTTGGTGGTGTCATAATCTTTCGCACATGAGATAATGAAAAAGTCTCCGTTGTTCTAGAGCACATTTAACCTTCATTCACTAGTAGTTATACTTATCAAGCGGTTCTTCTTGCTCATCTATAGCTTGTTATTCTCATGAAAAAGTCTATGTTGTTCTATAGCACATTTATCCTTCATTCACTAGCAGTTATACTTATCAAGTGGTTCTTCTTGCTAATCTATAGTTTGTTATTAAAAATCCATGCCTCATGTGTGCAATGTAAGTCATTGGATTGATTTGTTCTCTTATCAATCAATCAATGGTCGTTACTGCTTTATGATATGCAGGGTTTCTTTATAAATAGAGAGGAGGAGCGAGAGCGAGAGCTAACGAGAGAGAGAAAGAGTCAGAACTAGAGAGAGAAAGAGAGAAATCATGGAAAATGACAATGGCAACGGCAGTGCCGGTACCGGAAGCTCTGGGGTGGATGATCCCTTTCCTGTGAATGCTATTGTGAATGAGTTTGGTGAAGTGGGTGTGAGCGAGACTGAGTGAATGACATTTACGACTGATCTAGATGCAGAGTTCGTTGTGGTGGATGATGCCACAAATGTGGAGTACACGATGACCTTGGAGAGGACATCCCGCGACACGGACCCGCTGCCGATGGCGATCTCATGGTGGTATTCGATCGTCGACCTAACGATACCAGGATCTTTGCGAGCATAGAGCATATGGCGTAGATTCAGTGAAGTTGTTATCTAATGGTTTTTTTTTTTTAAATTGTGTTGTTGACTTGTTATTGTTTATCAGATGTAATTGTGTTGCTTTCATCGGTGTTGTTTTCTAAATCAGACTTGTTATCTAACTGTGTTGTTTCCTAGTTTTGTTATCTAATTGTGTTTGTTTGATATTCATATAATCTCATGAACAATATTAATACCATATATCCTATTATCACATAACTTTCCTAATAAACTTTTCCCTTATAAAATTATAACTACTAATCCTTTTTACTTTTTCTCCACTTTTAATACAAAGATTCAATTACAAAAACAGGACAAACAATATTGTGCCAAGAGTGGCAAAAGGAAATCAAGCCAAAAGGATTTTGTACATCTTCCCATAGATGTTTAATATCACTAGTTACAGAAATCATTATGTTCGACTTTCCGTGAACCATGCTACGTATGTATAGATCAGGATACTAGAGAAAAGGGAGTGAGATTTCTGAAATTGTGCCAACTGTTAATGATCCATAAAATAGACATAACATCAAATACTCTTGCTGCAGCATGCATGAATTAGCAATCTATTATGTTCCCTATTCATAGGTAATAATAAACAAAAAACAAATATACATAAACTCAGTTCCAAGTGAATAAAAACTTAATCTTCATAATAAGTTGAAGAAAATACTAAAATAATGTTTAGATAATTTCTTATAAAATAAAACGATAGAGGGATCTAGAGGCGAGAGATAATCTTTGGAGAGAGAATCTTTGGAGGGGCAGTGGAACGGACCAACTGACCCATTTTCTCCAACTCCTCTTTACTTAGGCACCACCCAAGGTGACGCTTGAGATGAGACGGGCCAGCTACCTTGGATCCTATGCTGTGTAAAAATGGCTTCTTGCATTTATTACAGCGGGCGACCTCATGCCTATCACTGGCTGCTTCGATGGTGAAATACTTCATCGTCACTCTCGTCCACTTCGACTGCTTTCTCCTCCGTTTAGCGATGATTGGTTGCACATCTAATTCCATTGGCACAACTTCATTATTCATGGCAACCTCCATCTTCAGACAAGCCACAAACTGCAAGAATGGGTAAGTTAAAGACTCATTCATATTACATGAAACACTTTCCAATCCAATGGAGAGAAACCCTATTTTAACAAAACAATTTTCCAAATAAAAATAACAAAGTTTTCATCAGTACCAAGTACCAGTGAGTGTATCTGAAAATAAAGTTATATGCAAGACTTCAGATGAAATTAAATGATCAGAAGAAGAAACACAAAACTTGAGCAATAGTGAAGGAGACTAACACTTGAAATGTATCAAACAAGCAGGCCTCAAGCCTTAGCCAAAACAAGATTTTTGCTTAACTCTATGATCACACAGAATTGAATTGAGGCATATATAAAATAATAAACTTGTACCACAATATTTCATAAGACTACCCACAATGGTGACCTTTGCCAAAAGCTCACCACAAAAAGACAAATTTTATAAAAAAATAAATAAATCAAAAGTCATGCAAGAGTGTGACTTAAGCCGGCTGGCGGACTTGAGTCATCAGTTGCATGACTTGCCATGTGACACCCTCTAATTGGGTGTTACATGTATATATAGTGTAATGTAAATTATAAATATTTTATATAATTATAAAAAAATAAAAATAAATAAAATTATATCAAAATTCATATAAAAAAAATTATCTATAAATAGAGCCTAACATTGATATGTATTTACACATAACCTAAAACTATCTTTTCCTCACACAATTTCTCTCTACAAATTCTCAGTCTCATATTTCTTCTTCATTTTAAGTTATGATCCAAATCACCCAAATTATTACGATGACTCCAAAATTTGCCAAACTTTGGATCATACTTTCAGCCAAAAAGTTTTTCAAATTCAGAAGATCAACAAAATTCTCAATTTTCACCAAATCTCACTCAAATTAATATTTTTTAAATGCAAGAAAAAAATATTATTTTAATAACATATTCTTATTAAAAAAATAAAATAATAAATATTTTATATAGGTCGGAAGAAAAGAAAAAAATAATATTTTATTTAAAAGTTAGATTGGATGAGGTTACTATTGGAATTATAAATTATATAAAGTTGGAGGTTATAGACGTGGAGAAGAGATAAATTAATATTTTATTTGAAGATTGTGTTGAAATGGTCACTAGTCTAAGTGCCAACCAAACAGCAACCTAGTTCTGTGCAAAGTGATTGCAACATGATTTAATTACAAAAATAACTCCAGCATGTTCAACAAAAAAAGCATAACAAAACACCCTTAACAATTCAGCCACAGATGAATCATGAACATAACTTTAGTAAATCAACACTAAAACAGAAAATAGCTCTAAAAAGGCTGATATTCACACCAGATTGTTAAAGAATCAAACAAACCCATAAATATTTTAATTCTCAGTTTAAAAAGAAAAACACTCGAGATCCGACTCAAAAACTCAGCTCAACAACACCAGAACAGAACAGAGAATTGCATACATTGGCTTGCATAGAACAGCAAAAGAGAAAATAAATCCAAGCAACAAATTAAAGAAGGTGAATTGCAAAAAGACACAACTTTAATCCAGACGCCCAGACGGAAACGGCGGTTCTTCAACCGAATCGGAGGCGGATGCGGCGATTTCCGACGCCTTGATCTAGGGTTGGTTTGAGGGGAGAGAGAACGATCGAATTGATATGTTTTATTATTATTGTTGGGGTAATGCGAAATTTTAAAGGGCATAAGATTAAGATTGGCCAAATTTTAATTATTTATTAAATTTTTCTTTTCACACACGGCACATTAAATTAGTTTTAAATTAATTATTTATGAACTTACCTAAATAAATATCTAGACAACGGTTCTGATATAAACCGTTGTCTATCACATGATTTAATAATTATATCTTAGATAATATTTTTTATATAATAGACAACAATTCTGAGTTAAAAGACGACATTTTTGAGTTGATAGATAACAGTAGTGATATTTATTATTAAAGTTTTTTCTTCTTCACCTTCTTCTTCTTCTTTTTTTTTTTGCATTTTTCATGAAGATTTAGATTATAACCGTTGTATTTTAATAAATTTTTGCAATCTTATTTATTATTTTTTTACTTGAAATTTTAAGATTTATAACATTTTTTATTTTTATTTTTTATGCATAAGTGGATAATTTGTATAGTACCCTACATTTGACGTATAGAAAAATAGATTTCATTTAATAATGATGATGATGATTTATTTTTCTATTTCAATTTCATCATTTAAAATAATTAAATAATTATATTTTTTATACTTATCATATATTTAAAGAAATCAAATGTTCTGTAATCTTGGACAATTATACATTGATTTTTATAAAATCATGTCGTTTGAAATATTTCAATTCGATCTTTTTAACATTGATTTTCATTTAGTTCCTAAAATTTAATTTTCTTTTTATTTATCGTAGCTACACAAAATTGGTCTTCTTATTTAATTAATTAACACATGTGCATATCATTTTATTAATTTTAAAAAATAGGCACAACATATAAAATTCAAATATATATATATATATAATATTACAAATTTTAAAAAATAATAATTATTTGTGCATCGCACAGGAAAAATATTAGTACATATATTAAGACAAAATCGTAGAGGTAAAATCGTCATAAAAATATTTCTGTCAAAACTTGAGTTAAATAAATATTTGTATGTATTCAACCTCCTATAGTAAATGTCGAAATTTAAGTGGGTTATTTTGATTAAAAAAATATAAATTTCAATTATAGGAAGCTACAGTAATTGTCCAAAATTGACTACCAATTACGATTAGGCTATTTGCATTGTGAGTATTTAATTAGTAGCTTTTGTTTTTTTTAGAATAATAATACAATATTTTATTTTCAAAACTTGGATTTTTAATATTTATTAACATATAGTGAAGAGTTTTTATAATATTACTCACGCATGCTTTATGGTGTTTTGAATATATACAAACTTAAAAATAATGAAACATTATATATAATTAGAGGGATTTATGCGAAGAATTCATCCAGATCTATACGTGAAGAATTTTGATAAAAAAAAAATTATTATATATTTTATCGAAATATCCCTAATAATATAAATGATAGCTTAATACTTGTTCAAATATTCTTTATTTTATAAATACATCTTTCTAGAAGTGCGATTTTTAGATTAAAAATAGTGCCAGAAAGTGCTTGTGAATTGTGATATAAAGATTCACATGAGTTTACTTACTATATGTACATATTTTTATAATAGGACATTAGTTGAGGAAACTTCTACAATTCAACTCAGATTCTATTATTATAATTCACTCCCACAAAAAAATGAAAATAATCCATGTTGACTCATTATTATTTTATGCACAATTATATATATATATATATATATATATATATATATATAACAAAGTCAGTCATACAAAATTAGTAGGTATTCAATTTAGATATTATTATAGTTTATATACTAACCATTAATATATTGTACATATATATAATATATACTGTATATTAGCAGTTTGATTCATTTATCTTTGCAACTTTACTAGTGGATCTTTCATTTTTTTATGAATATTATATATCAATGACTGTAATTATGTTATAATTAAAAAAAATCAAATTGAAAAACACCTAAAAGGGTCATGTAATTTGTAAAAAACATACTGATAAAATATTAAAATAATATTTTTTTTCTTTAAATTAAAAGTATTATTATTTGAATCTGTATGTATATTTTGCAGAAATAGAGGAGAGATCATCTGCCCAATTTCAAGCTGATTGATTACCCGAAACAGCGCCAATCTTGTTTCTCCCTCTTGCGATTTTACGGAGAGAGAGAGAAAGAGAAACCCACCAAGAACCCCTATGTCAATCATCATCGGCTGCAGGTACTCTAACGCCCCTTTTCATTTCATCTTCTCTCTCTATCTCTACCCATGCGTATGTTTGTGGGTTCCAAATTCTTGTTAGTTTTGAACGTCGCTGTCAACTCGATTGATTGAAAAATTGAATCTTGAAGATTCCCGTTTGATGGTTTTTTATTGTTATCTGCGGAATTCATTATGCGGGCTGTGGTGGAATATGTTCAAAACCTATGGCCTTTATCCACTTTTGTGTTTTACAATAGTAATAGTGACTTGAGGCAGTCGGATAGGATTGTCAAGAAATTAGCGGTTCCCGAAAGCACGAAGCATTTCGTTTATGCGATTAGGGAGCCTGAGTCACAGGCTGTGATATATGTGTTAGCTGTTCAGAATTTGTCGGAGAGGTCAGCTTTGGATGCTGAGTGTTTGATTAGGGAGATTAAGCCTGATGCAGTTGTTGTGCAAATGGGGCAGTTGAATGAATCGGAGATGACTGGTTTGAGGGAAGGTAGGAGTGGATTGGTAGGTGTGAATGGTGGTTGTGATGATACGGTCCCGACGTCTGTGTTTGAGGTGTTGATGAACTGCTTTATGCATAAGATTAATAAGGAGAAGTATGAGGATGTTGCGGGGAGTTTGGTGTTGAGGGAGATTTTCGGAGTGAGCTTCAATGGCCACCTTATTTCAGCCAAGAAGACTGCTGAAGAAGTTGGTTCTTCGTTCTTGATGCTTGAGTCGCCTTTTGTGAAATGCAACGTGGCTGATGATGTTGAATGCGATTCTGAGGCAGAGTCGGAAGGGGGGGATTCGGGGACTGGTCTCCACAACGCGTTCAGCTTGCAGCTAAGTAGTTTGGTGCCTACAAGAATAGGAAGCTCGATTGAGTCTTTGACATCAAGGGCTTTCCGTGTCACAGATGAAGTTCAGACTCAAATGGTGAAGTTCTTATCTTCATACATGGCTGGTGGGAATCCAGGATTAAGTTTGGCAGGTGGAGATGCTCGCCCGCTAGCTGATGATTATGAGGCTCCGCAGTTTGCAAAATGTGTGTATCCTTTGCTTGTCGATTTGCATGATATATTTGCGGGCATACCTTCTATTGGCACAGCTTTGGCTTGCGCACAGAAGGTGCTTTGTGATGTTGACAAGGGAGAGGTTGTTGATAATAGACTCCTCTCGGAAGTTTATGCATTTCAGATTGCGGTTGAGGGGTTGAGAATTGCTTTGAATAATGCAGGTCGGGTGATAAGGAACCCCGTTCCAGCTCAATGTAAGTTTTCTGATCTTCCTGTGGATGATCAGGCACACGCTATTCTTGCACAGGCTCTTCGAAGCCAGACAAAGAAGTACAAATCAATAGTCGCGGTGGTTGATGCTAGCGGACTAGCCGGGCTTAGGAAAAACTGGAAGACTGCTGTTCCTCCGGAGATAGAAGACATGGTCGACCAACTTGTCTTCAATTTAGAAGATGATGATGAAATCTCTATGCGTTGCAACAGGAAGTGGAAACTAACGGATAAGCCCGTGGTAGCAGTAGGGGCTGGTGCAACAGCAGTTTTTGGAGCCTCCTCCCTCTCTAAGGTTATACCAGCATCGAGTTTTATCAAAGTTGCAACGCTTAACCTCCCAACTTCTCTGCAAAAAGCTATCCTCATGGCATTTGGAAAGGGTCTCGGTCCAACAAAAATGGTGGCGAGTTCTTCATTGAAAGGCTCTGCCATCAAAGCCATTGCATCTGCTGAGAAAATCCGAGCAGTGGCTCACAGTGTTATAGCTTCTGCTGAGAAAACAAGCCTCTCTGCCATGAGATCAGCGTTCTACGAAATAATGAGAAATCGCCAAGTTAGACGAGTTGGGCTTCTGCCATTTGCTACCTTCGGGTGTAGTATGGCAACTTGTGCGGGGTTGCTCGTCTACGGGGATGGGATTGAATGTGCTTGCGAATCAGTTCCTGCAGCTCCTTCGATTGCCAGTTTGGGCCGCGGAATCCAAAGCCTGCACCTGGCATCTCAGGTTGCAAGGCCAGCAGAGAGTTCAAGAATACAGAAATCAATAGAGTCACTGTTGCACAAATTCAAGAACTTGAAAATAAAAATTCAGTAGATAGCAACTAATAATCTCTCCCTTTGAATGTGAAATTGAGAGATGTTCAGTTAGTCTGTAAATTATCATATAAGAGAGGAGGATTTGCCTTGTCACTGCTATTGAAAAGAAAAGGGCATTTTTTTGTGGAAGTTCTCTCTCTCTCTCTCAAATTTACTAATGCTAATTGAAACTTGGTTTATTTGTGACTGCATAGGAAATGTTAAATTGATTGTTTCTGCAGCCTTGCAAGCTTAAGTTTGCTTGAATTGATGAAATAATAGTAGGCACACAAGTTTATCTTTCTATACTATCCTAGTTTGATTGCATAGATGTGTATAGATATATATCCATTGCAGAAACAAGGCTAATATCAAAGTTGGGTGGGTGAGTTTATTATTGTTATTAAATAGAAGAATTATCAATTCAAAAGCTGAAATATAAAACTCTCAATTCAAGACGTGAAGATGAAAATTCTTAATCCAAAATCTAAAAAATCACGAATTTTCAATGAAAATTTCTTCAATAATTATTTATTAAATCTAATAAAAAAATTATTAAAATTAATTACAAAATAAAAAAAATAAAATTGATGATTTTTGAGATCCTGAACTGAGAATTTTCATTTTTCGGCTCTTGAATTAATAAATTACCCATCTTTCAAGTCCGGAATAGACAAATTAACCTATTAGGTATTAGTTACTTGATCCCAGACATTCAATTTTACTTGGGAATGAGAATTTTTGACACAATTTACCCTTGCTCAACTGTTAGTTTATGAGACTGACCAATCTCATTTCAGTTAATTTCAATCTCATCTTGCAAAGTAAAAGATCAATTTCATAGCTACCAGTCAAAAAAATACATTGAAAATGGTAAGATTTACACCGCAACTACAATTCCCCTCCTTTTCAATTGAGTCCTATACCAGAAAGGAAAAAACAGTCTTCAGATTTCTGGCAACGAGTCAAGGCTTTGGAAGAACAAAGACCTGAATTCTTTCAAGGCATCGAAAAAGACTGCATTACAACACAAACACATTTGACATAAATACTGCATCGGTTCGCTCAAGCGCATTGCAAAGCAGTTGGGAATGATCGTCTGTCCGGCCACATATGGTTGCGTCGCATCATCAAAGGAATTCAAGCCAAGATTAAACCAAACCTCACGGGCATACAACTGTGTCTGTGGGAACCACTGATGCTTCGGATGAGTGAAAGCCCGGTTAGCACTGCAGCATCTCGACAATCAAGTGCAATATTTTTAGTTACAAGCTCCTGTAGTCTATAACTGTGACCTCGTCATCTGGAGCATCCAGATCATTGTAGCTGCAAAAATTGTTTTTAAACCCAGGTGTTAGGAAGTGAAACATATATTCTCAAATCTAGATGAATGATTATTTCAAGTTCCATATTCCAAAAAACCCATCATAAATTTGATTCATCACAAGTAATACCGTCGTGGGTTCAGCTAATGTTCTAGAGTTAACAACTTTACAAGAAAACTAGATGCCTAACTCTAGCATGCATAAATTCCTTTATCACATCTATCTTATTTCTCTCTAGATTCGTGCGGCTGAAGCAATGAAGCATTGCCTCCAAAAGTCCAACTTCAGTCAAAGAAAGAAAAAGACACTGAAATTTTATCGTAATTCTAACAGTTGCTGTTGATCACAAATTCATGTGAAGTTCTCAAAGCACGCATATGCACAATCTAGTTTTCATCATAGACTTGACCAATGTTCCAGCTCGCAGAACCAAAAGAAGCCTTAGATATCAAATTCGAGGTATATTACATAAAGAAGACACCAACCTTCTCAAGCGCCGAGGATCCTGCCGAAGTGTAGAAGGCATGGCAATTATTGGGGAAGGTCCACCTAACTGGTGTCCAGACCTCCCATTTCTGCCTCCTTCAAATGGGGAAGGCCCCCCTTGCTCCCGAAACATCCGCATAGCAACCTCAGGAGGGGCAGGAACAAAAGGACCCAGTGGACTGCATTCAATGATTATATCCAATCAACAACTATGTAACATGCATAAAAAAGATAGTCTGAAGATACTAAAAGAGACCATGTCCAGTATGAGTAATGAGAGGAAAAGAATGGCCAAAAGAGCTATCCAAACTTACCCAGCACCAGGAACAGGCATCAGCACTGGAGGAGGTATGTCTGAAGGGAAACCGGAAACAGGGATGCCTTGCCCACCAAAAGAATCAAACATTGGTTCATCTGGGTTGTTTCCAGCAGCACCATCACTATTGTTGATATCCCCGGCCTGGGGATTCTCAGACCTATCAAAGTGCTCATTGCCATTTGCACGATTATCGCGTTCTCTGCGGTTTCCCCTATCATCTTTGATTCTATTCTCTATGCCAGGTCTTCGCCTTTGTGGCTTTTCCCTCTGCAGATGGGCAAATGTCAATAATGTGGAACCAAGTACTGCCAGATGAGCAATTCAGAAAAAAAGTAGTTACAAATAAGACATACCAATGAAGGCTGCATGACAGGTGCTCCTCCAGGCGCATTTTCATCACTGCAAGACATGATAGTTATAGGATTTGGAAGCAAAGAGGCATCACAGACATATTAACTACTATTAAGATGGCAGTACTTACTTCATGTAGTTTTGGAAGTACAACTCTTCACGCACTTTTGATGTCAGCTCCATCACAAGTTCTGTGTGTTTCAACTTCAAATGTTTGTAAACAAACTCTGCAGCGTGGAAGAGCTTTGTACAACCTTTTGCTCCACATCCATACTTCCACCCATATTTTTCATCCCTAATTTTGCGGACATGCGGATCCAAAGCTTCAGCAGCTGCAGCATCTATCTTCTCCTTTGCGGTCATGACTTCCAGAGGATCTGAATTCTTTAGCCTCTCTTGCCAACGAGAATCTAATTTCTTCTCCCACTCATTCCCATTACCAATCGCATCGGGATCCTTCCCCTCAACTCTAATATGCCGCAGAACTTTGGCTTCATTTGTTTCAACCAACCCATAATAATCAACTCCATGAATACGCCAGAGATAAGTCAGAAGAGTGTCCAGAAGTTCAACTCCCTCGAGACCTTTTATTGTATTTAAACCCCGTACTATGATGACTGGACCACTTGAACTTCCATGAGACTTATCTCTGCTCATTCTATCATTATCAGATCGACATAAAATATTATCCTCAATTCCTTTTTCCAGATCAAGTTTCCGTACAAGAGCTTGAGCTTGTTCAACATCAATCTGAATTCGTCTAGGCTCTGAACAGACTGGGTGAGCCTTTGGAGCAGAAGAAAGATCAGATTCCTTGGCACCACCCCGACCAGGCCGCCTTCTTTTTCCACTCACATCTGTTTCATCTTCGGAATTTGGTTCACTGGACTGCTCTGCCTTGTTTGACGAGGAAGGACTAAAGGCAGGACCTCTTTTTACATATGGAAATTGGTCAGATTAGTATAACTATACAAAAATGGGGCCCAAGTACAGAAGTAAGCATGTAGGAACAACTCTTACATATCCAAAGTCCCACTCTGCAGATCCAGCTGAAAATCCTTTGCCAACTTCCTTGCAAGTTCGTTCCTCCTGCCAAGGTGGCCACCATGTTTAGATCACCAAAATGGGAGTTTATTAGACATTTCAAATTGACAGCAGAAGTTGCCCAAAGGAAACTTCTGCTAGTATACTTACCGTTCTATGACAGCGAGTAAGTGTGTTGGATGATATTTGTCTTTTAACCTGAACAGACAACCAACTCATAAAAGGCACAAAATGTGGACCAATACTTAGTATATCTTTTAGGGGGGGGGGGGGGGGGAGAAGAAGTACCATTCTTCATCTTTATGTGCATTAAAGTAAGTTCGTTTCTGGGTTGATATGTACTCTGTCCTGTATTCTTGATACCTGATAATACTCCGTAATATGAGTGAAGTGACATAATGAAAAACTACTATAAGAAGCAAAGTAACACGCTCTACTTGAAAAGATAGCCAATTTACTAAGGTTAAATTGACAAACTTTAGAAGATTTCCACTCTAACCTGCGCTCTGCTTCAACTGGTAAGATATCATCTTCAAGCTCCTGAATGAACTGCTTATAAGACATCATTCCTTCCCTGAAATTTTTTTACAAAACTACATCAGCAAATTTAGCTTAGGATATAACAGTGAAACAACATTATACATATAAAGTGTTCAACTTCACATGCCAAAATCAACAAACGCACATTTTTCAAACCTAGCACTTGCATTGGTGCTTTCTTCTTCTTTTCTAGGTGTCACGGTTGTTTTTTTTTTTTTTGGGGGGGGGGAAGCTATCTTATTGGTCACAAATAAAAGCGAAAAGAAATCTTCACACATGACAGGATATAAATTTGTTAACATTCCCAAGAACTGTTCACTACATTTATCATTCTCGCATCAAAAAGTTCCCAGATGCTATGCACAAAAAATCAGATAGCTTGTCATATGTAGGCCACTCAATGGAGAACAACCATTTACAAAAACCTAAAGGTAAAAAGTAAAGACTGAAAGAAAAAAAAATTACTAGAAGTGAATGTGCTTGCATCAAAACAAAGTAAATGCAGCCCACTTAATCTGCAGCAATAATCCAAATATAATACGATTGAATGCTTTTTACCTCTGGGTTGGACCAGTGCTGAATGTATCAGCGAAAGGACCACGACCAGAATCCCAATCTGCATAAAAAAATATCAAAATGAAAACATAGGACGAGGAAAAATCATATAAAAATTTAAAGCTAAGACTATAAAGACCCAAACAATATCATACAAAGTTATGCATTCAGCAAAGCTCAAAAGCATAGATAAAATATCTGATGTGCTATTTGTATCGAGGGATTTGAGGGTGGATTTGAGGGCGGATTTGAGAACAATAATTAAATCCACTCATCTTGTTTGAACAAAAAACTAAAATTCATGGATTCAAATCTATCATTGACTTTTAGCTCATTTTGGATGGATTTCCTAGTCATTTCAAATCCATCCTTCCTCACACTCACATTCTGAGGTCATAAACTCACGCACTACAATATAACACAACACATACTTGATACTACACAGTAACACATGCGAGTCAAAATGTTACTATTTTTACAGCAGCTGGAATAAAGTTTAGATGTGACTAACATGAATATTAGAAGGCATCTTAATTGTGCAAGCTGCACGATGTCCTTTCAGTTCAATATTTGTGTGAAGCAGTTTATTATATAAACTGAGGTCCTAGGACTACAAGGCTACTCTTTCTCAACATTTTTGCATATTTATCTGTTAATTAAATGAGATTTCGGAATTTGAAACAAAATATCTAAACTGACAGAGAATCATGTAAGAAAACAATTCCCAAGCATATCTTAAAGCAGAAAGATCAGAGATAACGAAAATAACTGAAATCAGTTCAGAGTAAGTTTAAAAATAAAAATAGCCATCAGGGTTATAATTTTCAGCTACTGATCACATCTTCATGCTAATCAAACAACTGCAAATTGAAAATGGCAGCTTAGGAGACAGAGAGTGGCTCTCAAAGAACCCAGCAAGCTCCCTTTACAGATGACTACAAAGTGTTCGAGCAAGAATCCCTTCCTTGAATGGTTAACGGGGCATCTTTTACCTAATGCCTTCAACATACGCAATTACCAACTCTTAACTTCACCAAACACCATCACTTATCTCCAAGAGACACCTTTTGAGACATTGCCAGTTGCCACAAACGACCACCTCCTAGTTTACAGATGTGTGTGTGTGATGAGACCGGGATGAGCACTGAGGAATTGAACCCGGAGTTGCAGCTGAGAGGTCGTGGCCATTCATGGACGTGCACTACTTAATTAAATCAGCTTGATTTAATTATTTATCCATTAGTATAGTTTTTTTTAATAATTGGGTTATTATTTCAGTTGTGGATTTTATTTAATTTAGCAGGCCCAATTATCACAGCTAGTTTTAGTGGTATTGGACCCAGTAGTTTTTAATTAGCCCAGTTCGAATTCTAAGCCCAAAACACTTGTAATTTTCGTTCCTAGGGTAATTATTTAGGGGCATTTTCGTTCATTGTATGGTTTAGACACGTTTGAATGAGAAAAACAGCGTAAAGCTTTTCAACTTGTCTCAAAACCGATTGTTCTTGCGTAGAGTTTGATTTTTGGCGAATTCAAACTTGAAATCTTTGTCTCGTTCGTGATATCTCGTAGTATCCGGGTGATTCAAGCCACGAAGATTACTCCATAGGCGCGTTCCGGATTCAAGTAGATTCGGGGTTCATTTCGGGTAAGATTCACAATCTATCTTTCGTTTTTGTCATCACCATCGCACATACCTTCGTTCCAGCCACCACCACGCCTCCATACTCACCCATATCATTCCTAGCATCACCATATTCATCCACATAGTCGTCCAAGACAAGAAATCAACCATACAATTCGTTCGTACCCTAATTGAGCCCTAAAATAGCCGATTTTGACCGCCGAGCCAACTCCCAAACCACTCGTTCGTTTTGGCTGATTTTTGGATATATTTTTCCTGACTTATGATTGTACCTTGTCCTAAAATTTGAGCTCAATCGGACTTCGTTTGCTTAGATTTTCAGTCACGTCATTATTTGGGTTTTTCGGGTTAATTTGTGTTGTTTTTGGTTTAATTCTTGTTCGAATTTTATTGGGTGTTTAGGTCAGATTATTTAGCATATTATTACTCTTAATTCCAGTGACTATTTGGGTTGAATCATTCTTATAGTTGACGTGTGTTTCGATCTTTGCTTCCGCGTATTGTTGGTCGTATCAGTGTGGCCTTAGGCCACAGGCCCCCCATTAGGTATTTAAATTCGATTACCGAGTAATTATTGCAACTTACTTTTTAAAATTACTTTTCCTGCAATTAAACAAATTCATTTTAAAGACAATTTATAAATATCAATCTTAAATACATCTATTTTAATAAATCGAAATTATTATAGTAATATCCCACGCGATTCTCATCTTTGTCAAGTTTCCAGGTTCCATCAATTCATTGCTTTTTTCCCTTGTGTATTTGCACCCTCTATTCTTTTTTTCTAATTGTTTTCTTCTCGTGTTTTTATTCTATTTTTTGCACTCTGTAGTCTATAGTGGTTAGAGACATCAAAAGAGAAATTGAAAAACTAGAATTACTTGATTATAAAACATGATAAAAAAATTCGCTCTTAGAAAGACAGAAAGATTATATATTAGAACAGATGCCCTACCTTACACTAGGACCCCCGATGAACTGATGCAAGCATGCATAGAATACATAACCAACTGAAAGATTATTCAAAAATGTAAATATTCTTGAAAGCATGAAAAATAAAGACATACCACCTTGATAGCCACCACCTGACCGGCCCATATATCGACCATGAGGTCTTTCATCAGGATAACCAGGTCTACCCCCATTGTCGCGGTCATATCCACCAGGATGATCATACCCAAACCTGAACCAAAAATGATATGTCACTACAACCTAGTTGGACAACAAAATTAAATCCTTTTAGGTGTAAAATGTAGGATAAATGACACATAGAAGGAACTAAGTAAAATGGGATGCAGTCCTATTTAGCAGATAAAATATGCATTAGGAAGCAGAAAATGCAAATGAGGAGTTCATATGCTCACTCTTAGAAATGTAACCTAGACAGATGTATATATATTACCTCCTATATCATATGTTGCAATGGATTATCTTTGAAATGTAAGATGATAACCAGAAATCTGAATCTCAATCTACACTGATTATTGTTGGAATTAATACCAGAACTGATGAGTTTACCAAGAACCTATCCATCCATTCAATAATCTCCACAAAGTCCTTTAACAGGTTTACTAAAGAATCAATCGGAAGACAGTAAACAAGTATAAGCTGCTGCGCAGTTGTAGCTGAATTAACCAAATGCACAACGCACCTTCGGTCCCCCGGCCCATATCCTCCTCTTGGACTCCCTCTCCTACCATCATAAACATCATCCCTCCTCCGCTTATATGGAGGAAACGGCGGCGACCTTCTAGGAGGCGGAGAATGTGGACCTCCTCCGCGTCGGTCTCGATAGGGAGGTGGAGGGGGACTCGGACTCATCCTACCGCGCTTATGATAATCTCTCTCACGTGGTGGGGGCGGAGGCGGCGATCGGTTGCGATCGTAGTATTCACGCCGCGGAGGGCGGTCGTAGTCCCGGTCATCGCGCCGATCTCGGGAGTCACGCTCGCGGTCTCGAATGCCTCGGCGCGGCGGTTGAGGCGGAGGCGGCGGCTGCGGTGATGCGTCGCCGGGAACAACGTCGGCGGGGACGGCATCGGAAGGCTTGTCGTCGGTATCCTTTTCTCGGCGGAGGTCGAGATTTTCCTCCAAAACTTCGGCCATCGGCGATTGAGTTGCGAAACCCTACTTTGCTTCTGAAAGAGAGCGTGAGCGTGCAGAGATTTCAAGATTTGGGGGTTTTGAGAGGAAAATTGTAATACAAATGGTTGGTATCCATTTCTATTCACATGGCTGGTACGATTTTTTTAATTGGGAATGGTCATTCTTGTAGGAGTCGTTGCTCACACTCTCATGATATTATGTATTCTCGATTATCAAAATAAATTTTATTTTTTATTTTATAAAATTATACTTTTTTTTGTATTGACAAATGAAATCTCATATTTTTATAAAATATTTTATTAAAAAATAAATTTATGATTTTTTTAAAAAAACTAATTGATAATTTATTAATGATTCATAAAATTTTGTAATATTTCATAAAGGTACTAATGATATTATAGGATTGCATAAAATATATAAACCCACTAATCGTTAGTGAAATGCTTATTAAAAGTATACTCAATTGTTTCACAAATGTTAATAGAGTAAAAAAAAATTGCATAATATTCAACAATATGTTATTAAAATATAATAGTATATTTGAAAGAAAGTAATTTGTTATTTAGAACTAAATAAGCTAATTCGTATATTTTATTTATTAGTTAGATATGTTATAATAAAATCAATTCAAAAAATGTAAGTTTCATTCCTATCTTATTACTTGTGATGACAATAGTCATTCACAATAGTCATTCCTGCTTAATTCCATTCCCACGTACTAGCCACCCCCACACAATAGCCCTTCAAAATTTAGCTTTTTTTATAAAAAAAAAAAAAGAAAAAAATTAAACTACAATCATGCTTAATAGAAAATGACAAAAAAAAAAGTGTTCACTCTTGTTGTAATTTTGTTTTTCTGCTTAATTAATATTTTTTGGTTATAATTTATACTATGTATATTTATTAAAAAGTTATTAGTTTATGGGAAAAATGCAAATATGTATCGATTTGGATAAAATATTATGACAAATATATATAGCCGATTGATAAAATAATACATCTGAAATAATTGGCAGAACCATTTTATTATTAAAGTATGCTCATAAGAACATTTATGACACTTTTGATGTGTTTAAATTAACATGAAAATCTTATAACATAATATAATATTTGTAGTTATTGATGAAATATAAGTTGAATTATAATCCTCGATTTTAATTTCCTATGACTTATATACATTTCTCAAAATGTTAGTTTTTTTAGAAAAATAATATATAACACCTTTTTATAATATTTATTAGAATTAGTTAAAGGTGAAATTACTTAAAAGAAATTAAATAAACTGAAATAGAATGAAACTCAGAGAACAAAACCTCAGGCCGAAGCCTGCCCAAGCGCGAAGCGCCGATCAGGAAGTTTCTTCCTGCCAAAGCCAAACGGTTCCCTTAGTCTAATAATCCTTTGATGCCTTAAATGACTCCAAACCTAGTACTTAAATAATAAAAGACTAGGGCTCCATAAACAAAAGCCCGGCCCATTACTCTATTATAACCTAATTAACTTAACATAAAAACTTAATTAAACTAAGGAAATAAAGATAATTATAAATATAAAATAAATAAGATTGCTGCAGCCTGCAGGAACCGATGTGTAACAATTCTCCCCTCGTTCAAAACAACCTTGTCCTCAAGGCTGGAAGTTGACTTCAAAAGATGTCCCAAATTTGACGCATTATTTTGCCAGCTAAAAAAATTCCAACTCTCCACCTCAAGTAGACAACACGACCTCAAGTAGACGACACGATGTTGCAGTCCCAAAACAGAAAATTCAAGAAGGCCAGACGACTCAAATAATAAGAGGAAACTGGCAAGCAGGTGTCTGTAATAGGCAAGATCCTTACAATTCATTGAATCCTTCTCGAAAGCATGAATCTGCACCATAAAATCTGGTGCAGCCGCAACCTCAAAAACTCTACCATGTTTAACCTCAGCCCTCTTTAAAGTGGCCACAACCTTTGGAGCTCTAGGCTCTAACATGTTTAACCCCAGTTCTCTTCAAAGCATTTGCCTCGGTCATATTTCCATTGGTCCCTTCTTCATCATTCTCAGCTGCGTCAGTTATTGACCACTCAATCATCCTCCTACCTGGCACCGCTGTCTGAAACAGCCTTGTCCTCAAAGCTGGAGGACGATGACAATTTGTTTTGCCTCTTGCTCGCCCTTTTGGAGGGGGTCATACTCATGCTTGAGGTCATCCTTCGTCTTGTTTCGCCGCTGCTGGGATCATACTCATGCTTGAGGTCATCCTTTGTCTTGTTTCGCTGTCTGCTGCTCAAATGATCAAGTGAAAGTTGCTTCCAGGTATATCGGTCAATAAAACCGTATTTATCTCGATGCCTGTAAACTCCGCAAGATGCTGCAAACATTGGATGAGTAGCAGCGATTGTCGTCGATACACTAGCCAGACAAGCAACAGTAGTTGTAGATGATGAAAGACAAGGTAAAAAAACAAAAGCCTTAGCTTGCTGTTGTAACTTTCCGCAGGTGTTGCATCCAGATTTCTTACCTTGACAACCATTATTATGCTTTCTGAAAATAATTTCACGTACCTCCTCCATAATAGAAGCATCCAAAGAAGTGCTGCCCGAAACATGATGAGTGAAACAAGCATCATCCCTTAGAGGTGCTGATGTCGCTGTTGGGATGAGCACATGGGAAGGAGCGGGTACTGACTCAAGAGGAGTCAAGGCTGCGGGGGCTGTTTCGGCGTGAGTCTGGCTGGCTGCAAGACCCGTTTTAACACGAGCCTTGTTGGCAGGAACAACAGAGAACATTGTACCTACATCATCAGGAAAAACCAATCCTTTCTCGAGAAGGAGTTGTATGATACGATCTATGGATTTCTCGGATTTCTCAAATTGGTGTCTCATTTGGGTAAACTTATCTCGTACTGACTCTCTCCGTTTCGTTTTGCTTGTTGTTTTAGATTTTTTATTTTGTATCAAAATGTTTGTTGTTTTATATATTTTGACACTTTCTCTCACAAATTTAACCTTACAAATATATGGAGAGAAAAAAAAAATCAACTTTTTAAGAAAATATAAGTAAATAGAATTTTATGTAATATAAAAGAAAAGGATATATTAGTCCAAAAAATTAATTATTAATTCTAGTTTAAAATTCTAAAATAAAACGAGGAGAGAGTATTAGACTTATTTGAATTTTGCACCAAATTCCATGTGTTCTTGAAATTCCACCAAAATTGCCCTTTTCCAAATTTTAGACGAATATACCCTTAGTTACTTGATCTCAAACATTCAATTTTACTTGGAAATGAGAATATTTTGACACAATTTACCCTTGCTCAACTGTTAGCTAATGAGACAAATCAATCTCATTTCAGTTAATTTCAATCTCATCTTGCAAAGTAAAAGATCAATTTCATAGCTACCAGTCAAAAAAATACATTGAAAATGGTAAGATTTACACCGCAACAACAATTCCCCTCCTTTTCAACTGAGTCCTATACCAGAAAGGAAAAAAAGAGTCTTCAGATTTTTGGCAACGAGTCAAGGCTTTGGAAGAATAAAGACCAGAATTCTTTCAAGGCATCGAAAAAGACTGCATTACAACACAAACACATTTGACATAAATACTGCATCAGTTCGCTCAAGCGCATTGCAAAGCAGTCGGGAGTGATCGTCTGTCCGGCCACTTATGGTTGCGTAGCATCATCAAAGGAATTCAAGCCGAGATTAAACCAAACCTCACGGGCATACAAATGTGTCTGTGGGAACCACCGATGCTTCGGATGAGTGGAAGCCCGGTTAGCACTGCAGCATCTCGACAATCAAGTGCAATATTTTTAGTTACAAGCTCCTGTAGTCTATAACTGTGACCTCGTCATCTGGAGCATCCAGATCATTGTAGCTGCAAAAATTGTTTTTAAACCCAGGTGTTAGGAAGTGAAACATATATTCTCGATGAATGCTTATTTCAAGTTCCATATTCCAAAAAACCCGCAATAAATTTGATTCATCACAAGTAATACCGTCGTGGGTTCAGCTAATGTTCTAGAGTTAACAACTTTACAAGGAAACTAGATGCCTAACTCTAGCATGCATAAATTCCTTTATCACATCTATCTTATTTCTCTCTAGATTCGTGCGGCTGAAGCAATGAAGCATTGCCTCCAAAAGTCCAACTTCAGTCAAAGAAAGAAAAAGACGCTGAAATTTTCTCGTAATTCTAACACTTGCTGTTGATCACAAATTCATGTGAAGTTCTCAAAGCACGCATCTGCACAATCTAGTTTTCATCATAGACTTAACCAATATTCCAGCTCGCAGGACCAAAAGAAGCCTTAGATATTGAATTCGAGGTATATTACATAAAGAAGACACCAACCTTCGCAAGCGCCGAGGATCCTGCCGAAGTGTAGAAGGCATGGCAATTATTGGGGAAGGTCCACCTAACTGGTGTCCAGACCTCCCATTTCTGCCTCCTTCAAATGGGGAAGGCCCCCCTTGCTCCCGCAACATCCGCATAGCAACCTCAGGAGGGGCAGGAACAAAAGGACCCAGTGGACTGCATTCAATGATTATATCCAATCAACAACTATGTAACATGCATAAAAAAGATAGTCTGAAGATACTAAAAGAGACCATGTCCAGTATGAGTAATGAGAGGAAAAGAATGGCCAAAAGAGCTATCAAAACTTACCCAGCACCAGGAACAGGCATCAGCACAGGAGGAGGTATGTCTGAAGGGAAACCGGAAACAGGGATGCCTTGCCCACCAAAAGAATCAAACATTGGTTCATCTGGGTTGTTTCCAGCAGCACCATCACTATTGTTGATATCCCCGGACTGGAGATTCTCAGACCTATCAAAGTGCTCATTGCCATTTGCACGATTATCGCGTTCTCTGCGGTTTCCCCTATCATCTTTGATTCTATTTTCTATTCCAGGTCTTCGCCTTTGTGGCTTTTCCCTCTGCAGATGGGCAAATGTCAATAATGTGGAACCAAGTACTGCCAGATGAGCAATTCAGAAAAAAGTAGTTACAAATAAGACATACCAATGAAGGCTGCATGACAGGTGCTCCTCCAGGCGCATTTTCATCACTGCAAGACATGATAGTTATAGGATTTGGAAGCAAAGAGGCATCATAGACATATTAACTACTATTAAGATGGCAGTACTTACTTCATGTAGTTTTGGAAGTACAACTCTTCACGCACTTTTGATGTCAGCTCCATCACAAGTTCTGTGTGTTTCAACTTCAAATGTTTGTAAACAAACTCTGCAGCGTGGAAGAGCTTTGTACAACCTTTTGCTCCACATCCATACTTCCAACCATATTTTTCATCCCTAATTTTGCGGACATGCGGATCCAAAGCTTCAGCAGCTGCAGCATCTATCTTCTCCTTTGCGGTCATGACTTCCAGAGGATCTGAATTCTTTAGCCTCTCTTGCCAACGAGAATCTAATTTCTTCTCCCACTCATTCCCATTACCAATCGCATCGGGATCCTTCCCCTCAACTCTAATATGCCGCAGAACTTTGGCTTCATTTGTTTCAACCAACCCATAATAATCAACTCCATGAATACGCCAGAGATAAGTCAGAAGAGTGTCCAGAAGCTCAACTCCCTCGAGACCTTTTATTGTATTTAAACCCCGTACTATGATGACTGGACCACTTGAACTTCCATGAGACTTATCTCTGCTCATTCTATCATTATCAGATCGACATAAAATATTATCCTCAATTCCTTTTTCCATATCAAGTTTCCGTACAAGAGCTTGAGCTTGTTCAACATCAATCTGAATTCGTCTAGGCTCTGAACAGACTGGGTGAGCCTTTGGAGCAGAAGAAAGATCAGATTCCTTGGCACCACCCCGACCAGGCCGCCTTCTTTTTCCATTCACATCTGTTTCATCTTCGGAATTTGGTTCACTGGACTGCTCTGCCTTGTTTGACGAGGAAGGACTGAAGGCAGGACCTCTTTTTACATATGGAAATTGGTCAGATTAGTATAACTATATAAAAATGGGGCACAAGTACAGAAGTAAATATGTAGGAATAACTCTTACATATCCAAAGTCCCACTCTGCAGATCCAGCTGAAAATCCTTAGCCAACTTCCTTGCAAGTTCGTTCCTCCTGCCAAGGTGGCCACCATGTTTAGATATTCACCAAAATGGAAGTTGTATGTGAAGTTTATTAGACATTTCGAATTGACAGCAGAAGTCGCCCAAAGGAAACTTCTGCTAGTATACTTACCGTTCTATGACAGCAAGTAAGTGTGTTGGATGATATTTGTCTTTTAACCTGAACAGTCAAACAACTCATAAGAGGCACAAAAAGTGGACCAATACTTAGTATATCCTTTAAGGGGGGGAAGAAGAAGTACCATTCTTCATCTTTATGTGCATTAAAGTAAGTTCGTTTCTGGGTTGATATGTACTCTGTCCTGTACTCTTGATACCTGATAATAGTATAATACCCCGCAATATGAGTGAAGTGACAGAATGAAAAACTAATATAAGAAGCAAAGTAACACACTCTACTTGAAAAGATAGCCAATTTACTGAGGTTAAATTGACAAACTTTAGAACATCTCCGCTCTAACCTGCGCTCTGCTTCAACTGGCAAGATATCATCTTCAAGCTCCTGAATGAACTGCTTATAAGACATCATTCCTTCCCTGAAAAAAATTTACAAAACTACATCAGCAAATTTAGCTTAGCTGCTTAGGATATAATAGTGAAACAACATTATTCATATAAAATGTTCAACTTCACATGCCAAAATCAACATGAGAAAAAATCAACAGCACGCACATTTTTAAAACATAGCACTTGCATTGGTGCTTTTTTCTTCTTTTCTAGGTGTCACGGGTGTTTTTATTTTATTTTTATTTATTTAGTTTTGGGGAAAAAAGCTATCTTATTGGTCACAAATAAAAGCGGGAAGAAATCTTGACACATGAGAGGATATAAATTTGTTAACATTCCCAAGAACTGTTCACTACATTTATAATTCCAAGCATCAAAAAGCTCCCAGATTCTATGCACAAAAAATCAGATAGCTTGCCATGTGTAGGCCACTAAATGGAGAACAACCATTCACAAAAACCTAAAGGTAAAAGGGGAATGAAAGAAAAACACTTTACTAGAAGTGAATGTGCTTGCATCAAAACAAAGCAAATGCAGCCCACTTAATCTGCAGCAATAATCCAAATATAATACGATTGAATGTTTTTTTACCTCTGGGTTGCACCAGCACTAAATGTATCAGCAAATGAACCACGACCAGAATCCCAATCTGCATAAAAAAATATCAAAATGAGAACACGGGACAATGAAAAATCATATAAAAATTTAGAGCTAAGACTATAGAGACCCAAACAATATCATACAAAGTTATGCATTTAGCAAAGCTAAGAAGCATAGATAAAATATCTGATGTTCTATTTGTATCGAGGGATTTGAGGGTGGATTTGGAGAGTAGACTTGAAAACAATAATTAAATCCGCTCATCTTGTTTGAACAAAAAAACTAAAATCCATGGATTCAAATCTATCATTGACTTTTAGTTCATTTTGGATGGATTTCCTAGTCATTTCAAATTCATCCTTCCTCACTCTCACATTCTAAGGTCATAAACTCACGCAGTACAATATTACACATACTGGATACTACACAGTAACACATACGAGTTAAAATGTTATTACAGCAGCCGGAATAAAGTTTAGATGTGACTGACATGAATATTAGAAGGCATCATTAATTGTGCAAGCTGCACGATGTCCTTTCAGTTCAATATTTGCGTGACGCAGCTTATTATATAAACTGAGGTCCTAGGACTAGAAGGTTACTCTTTCTCAACATTTTTGCATATTAGTCTGTTAATGAAACGAGACTTTGAATTTCCAACAAAATATCTAAAGTGACAAAGAATTGTATAAGAAAACAATTCCCAAGCATATCTTAAAGCAGAAAGACCAGAGATAATGAAAATAACTGCAATCAGTTCAGAGTTAAGTTTAAGAATAAAAATAGCCACCAGGATTATAATTTTCAGCTATTGATCAAATCTTCATGCTAATCAAACAACTGCAAATTGAAAATGGCAGCTTCGGAGACAGAGAGTGACTCTCAAAGAACCCAGCAAGCTCCCTTTACAGACGACTACAAAGTGTTCGAGCAAGAATCTCTTCCTTGAATGGTTAATGGGGCATCTTTTATCTAATGCCTTCAACATACACAATTACCAACTCTAACTTCACCAAATACCATCACATTTCTCCAAGAGACACCTTATGAGACATTGCCACAAACAACCACCTCCTAGTTTGCAGATGTGTGTGTGGCCTTAGGCCCCTCATTAGGTATTTAAATTTGATTACCGAGTAATTATTGCAACTTACTTTTTAAAGTTACTTTTCCTGCTATTAAACAAATTCATTTTAAAGACAATTTGTAAATATCAATCTTAAATGCATCTATTTTAATAAATCTAAATCATTACAATAATATCCCAAGCGATTATCATCTTTGTCAAGTTTCCAGGTTCCATCAATTCATTGCTTTTTTTCCTTGAGTATACTGTATACCCTCTATTCTTTTTTTCTAATTGTTTTCTTCTTGTGTTTTTATTCTATTTTTTGCCCTCTATAGTGGTTAGAGACATCAAAAGAGAAATTGAAAAAATAGAATTACTTGATTATAGAACATGATAAAAAAAATAGCTCTTAGAAAGACAGAAAAATTATATATTAGAACAGATGCCCTACCTTACACTAGGACCCCAGATGAACTGATGCAAGCATGCATAGAATACATAACCAACTGAAAGATTATTCAAAAATGTAAATATTATTGAAAGCATGAAAAATAAAGACATACCACCTTGATAGCCACCACCTGACCGGCCCATATATCGACCATGAGGTCTTTCATCAGGATAACCAGGTCTACCCCCATTGTCGCGGTCATATCCACCAGGATGATCATACCCAAACCTGAACCAAAAATGATATGTCACTACAACCTAGTTGGACAACAAAATTAGATCCTTTTAGGTGCAAAATGTAGAACGAATGACACATAGAAGGAACTAAGTAAAATGGGATGCAGTCCTATTTAGCAGATAAAATATGTATTAGGAAGCAGAAAATGCAAATGAGGAGTTCATATGCTCACTCTCAGACATGTAACACACATATATGTATATGTTACCTCCTATATCATATGTTGCAATGGACTATCTTTGAAATGTAAGATGATAGCCAGAAACCTGAATCTCAATCTATACTGATTATTGTAATCAATACCACAACTGCTGAGTTTACGAAGAACCTATCCATTCAAGCAATAATCTCCACAAAGCCCTTTAACAGGTTTACTAAAGAATCAATCGGAAGACAGTAAACAAGTATAAGCTGCTGCGCAGTTGTAGCTGAATTAACCAAATGCACAACGCACCTTCGGTCCCCCGGCCCATATCCTCCTCTTGGACTCCCTCTCCTACCATCATAAACATCATCCCTCCTCCGCTTATATGGAGGAAACGGCGGCGACCTTCTAGGAGGCGGAGAATGCGGACCTCCTCCGCGTCGGTCTCGATAAGGAGGTGGAGGGGGGCTCGGACTCATCCTACCGCGCTTATGATAATCCCTCTCACGCGGTGGGGGCGGAGGCGGCGATCGGTTGCGATCATAGTACTCACGCCGCGGAGGGCGGTCGTAGTCCCGGTCATCGCGCCGATCTCGGGAGTCACGCTCGCGGTCTCGAATGCCTCGGCGCGGCGGTTGAGGCGGAGGCGGCGGCTGCGGTGATGCGTCGCCGGGAACAACGTCGGCGGGGACGGCATCGGAAGGCTTGTCGTCGGTATCCTTTTCTCGGCGGAGGTCGAGATTATCCTCCAAAATTTCGGCCATCGGCGATTGAGTGGCGAAACCCTAATTTGTTTCTGACAGAGAGCGTGCGCGTGCGGAGATTTCAAGATTTGGGGGTTTTGAGAGTGAGGGGAAAATTGCAATACAAATTATTCAGCCATTAAATGACACAATAGCCCTTCAAAATTTAAACTATTTTCTTTTTCTTTTTCTTTTTGAGAACTTAAACTATATATTTATTTAGAAGTTAAAAACTTATGAAAAAATGGCAAATATGTACAAGTTTGGATACAATATAATGACAAAGATATATATAGCAGATAGATATTTATTTTTTTTATTTTTAATTTATATTGAGAGTAACTCGCACTCGTTACTTAGGTGCATATTGAGTAAATCTGGTTTCTGTGTAATAGTGGAACAATATTTATTTTTATTTTATATCGAGAGTAACTCGCAGTCATTACTGAGGTGCATACTGAGTAAATCTGATCCCTGTGTAATAGTTTATCGGATTCAAAATTGAGATTGGGACGTTTGACCTAAAGATAATATCATTCATATTTTTTTATGATTTGTCTGAATTAGTTTTAAAGGTTTCAATTCATGTACAACTTTCGTAATCAAAACATACATACTATTTTTCTAGGGCACACTGTCTACTGGATATATAAGTAACATTTATAAGCACATTTCTCATTTTACTCTTTATAGTCTTCATTGTTTTATTAAATATAAATATAAATATGATAAAATATTTTTTATCTTATAACCCCTACCACCTAAAACCCTATCATAGCCCCTACACTGTGGCCCTCACTCCTCCTGCCGTGTTTTTACACAACATAGATAAATAAATAAAACACAACCATGTAACTAACAATTTTAGTATTAATCGAAACTAACATTCTATTAAAATTTGATTCTGTAGAAATAAAAATAAAAGGTTTTTGTAATATTTCTGATGAAGAAACTAAAAATGATCAATTATGTGAAAAATAAATTGATGTGAATGACTCGTGACTGTTGACTGTAGATTCATTCAAAAAAATAAAAAATGGATGGGCTTAGGTCCTTTATATCTACTAGCTCTCCTCTGTAGAGAGCCAACAAAATCCATTCAGATTGGAGTGGGATGGATGGGATTGGAAAAATTAATGATGCTTTCCTAAAGGATAAAAAAGTATTCTCATATTTGTATTTATATGTATAAAAGAATGAAGGCTGTGAAGAGTAAAACAGAAGCCGTGTTTAGAATTTTCCTAGTTTTAAAGGTTTCATTCATTTAGCATTGAGCTCGAGTCGACTTCAGATTGAGAATTTAAAGACACCGTTTACAACCCCACATCATGCCAAAATTTTGAACTATCATCAAGCGTGATACCGCAAATGTCCGGAATTGGCGGCACATGGTCTTAGTTGTACGTACATTTGAAGCGATCCATTCCACCGCGATTTCATCTATCACATTTGCAATTCGCCGCTCCAACCACTATAAATCAAGTCCATTGTCTCACGGTAGGTTGTATTACGCCACTAGCCTATGGTTTCATCGCAACTAAATTTTGTAAAAATAACTCTTCAATCGCACACGACCACACGAGTACAATATGTTGGGGAAAAATACACGGTTGATTCAACCACCACCTAATGATTTTTTTGAGCATGTCATCATTCGACCATCAATTTCTAGAAAAAATTGAATTTCAGACGGAATCAATAGACAAAATTTACGGATGTTGAATAACAACGGGGGAGAACTAATGAGGGCAGTAATGTCTTTTACCACTTTGCTCGACCCCATCAATCTTAGCTTATTCTATTACTATATTTGTTTTTTTTTTTGAGAAGATATCTTACCTCATTTTTACAATAACGAAAATTGTAATAATTTGGGAACATTTTCACGATTTCCTTTTTCTCTCTCTACCTGAATCTGATCACCCTACGAAACGACTCTGTAATCGTGTTATAATATACTCATCGCAAAATCCATTAAATTTTGTTAACCCGCAGCAGAAAGGGGAACGAATCCAGGAAAAAGGTTGAAGAAGAGAAGAAAAATGGATGGAATTACGGCGGAGGACCTGTCGACGATCGGCGGCATAGCCACCGTCTCGCTGCTGCACTCGTTCATCCCGACTCACTGGCTTCCATTCTCCATTGTGGGGCGCGCTCAGAAATGGACGCTTTCTCGCACTCTTCTTGTTAGTAAGTGATGCTTGAGCTCTTGATTGTTTTTTTTTCTTTTTCCTCTTTTCTGATTTCGAGTTGTGATTTTTGAGAAAAAATGTGTTTTTTTAAGTGGGAAGGGAAAATGGTGCTTTGGGGTTTGATTATTTTGCGAGATCCATGATGGCATTGCTTGGTTTTGGGAAGGAAATTGCTGTATTGATTGTGTATGAATTGCGTGATTTAGCTGTGAAATGGGCTAATTGGGTGGCTGGAGTTGAGATTTTAATGGGGTTGAGAAATGGGCATTGAATATTTGGGGAAGGCTGTGAAGCATTTGTGTTGTTATTTGTTAAGTTAAACTGTAAATGGGCAAAGGGTTTTGGGAGAAACAACGTTGGTTTCTGATCCGGTGAGGAGAAAAATGCAACCTCGTATCAAGATTAAGTGCAGCACATTAAGAAACTCAATGCTTCATTGTTTAGTTTCATGTGTATCGAATGTGCTTGTTGGATGATTTATTGCGAGACTTCATGAAAATCGGAATTTAACACTGTTGTTACTTGTTAATTACTATCGTGTAGTGTATCGTGTGTCAATGAGAAGTCCTGCAAAAGGCAATGATCGGTAGAGTTTTGCAGAGAGTTGTTTCTGTTATTTGATTTTGGACTGGGTTGTAAAATGCAGGTCGAGGCTATATGTGATCTGATTGCATTATATTTTGGAAGAATAGAATCGTTTGTGTTTGCACCCGTCACCTGAAACACATATGGACTAGAGTTGCTTGGACCTGTAACTAAACGCCTACTGAAATTTCCTCACCCCATCAGCAAAACTTAAGATACTTCTCATGCTATACCTTCATTTCTCACTTTTTTGGAAGTAATAATAGATGTTTTCTTTTTTTTTTGAGAAAAATGAAGTAATAGATTTAGTTCTATACTACTGACTATGAAATCTCAAATTTGGTACTTCTTTGATATCTGGCTGTCTTCAATTTTTTTCTCTGTGATTTACGTCCTTTTCTTGTAAAGTCATTACAACCCAATTCCCTCTCTAACATCCTTTTCCTGCCAATATGCTCCACTTTCTTGAGACTACAATGGTGGTGAATGCTAATTGTTATGTCTCTTGCAGCTGCATTTGGAGCAGTATTGCATGTCCTATCCACTTCACTACTCGGCATAACAGCAGTAACCATAACAAACACCATAGCAGGAGAGGAAACTGTGCATAAACTTGCATCTTTGTTGCTTGTTTTTCTTGGTGGTAGTTATGTTGTGCTGTTTCTGACCGGAAAGGGTGGTCACAGCCATTCTCACAACCAACCTATGGAAAAAATGGCTGTTGCTGGTCTCGTTCTCGTCCCTGCATTGTCTCCCTGTGCCACCACACTTCCAGTATTTCTTGCTGTTGGAAATTCATCCTCGATGATGGTGCTTGCTATCATAGTCCTGTTATTCAGGTAATGAATATGTCGTTTAACTTCTAGCTTTTGCTTCATCTCTGTTATAAAATTTTGTTATGACAACATGATTTACCTCTTGCAGCAGCTAGAGTTAGTAAACCTGATAGTTTCAAATATAAAATAGGGTAAATTATACTTAATACCGAACGTTAGCAACTTATAACAATATTAAGCATTTTGGTTCATGTCTATGACTCTTCCCATCGCGCAATGATTCTCCTTTCCTTTCACTTGTTAATATTAGTTCTTGAAAAGAGGCCAAATTTCCTAGTTGTTCAATCTGTTTCACCCAAGTATAGTTTATGACACAATCTGAAACTTTACGGTAATAAAAAATCGCACCACTTGTTGATAGTTTTAACCAAACGCCTGCCATCCAAGCATTCGGAGGTAGCATTTGAGAATTTTTCGAGTTGGAGCAAGAGTGGAAGCAACCAAGTCTCTCTCCAGTCATTTCTAGATACAAGAATGACTTTGTTAATTTTTGAATTCATGCTATTTAATCTCAGTTACAATTATACTCTTAAATCCACCAAAATAAGTTAAACAAATGCTTGCAGCCCTAACATGCTATGATTTTTACATTGCAGCACGATAACTGTAATGACGTCACTAGTGGCCCTCTCGTTCTACGGTGCAAGTCAGCTCAAGTTCCACTGGGTGGAACGCTACGACAAGCTTCTTGTGGGATCAGTTCTATGTTTGGTCGGAGTTTTGACCCTTATTTTCCATCATCATGATCATGATGGAGAAGCCGGTTCATCCGGAGAGCATCTGCATCGGAAAATAATCTCTCTATAAAGGTAAAGGGTGTATTACATGTTTCTAAGTTCTGACATATGGAGATTGCAGTTGATGGTGCAACGTAGTAAGAATCGTAAAACTTTTTGTCTCGCTTCATCACGAGCTCGATTGGAAGTTCTTGCTCTCTTGATCTTGATCATTTTTCTGCATTTTGTTGTGATGTATAGTTATGGTGAATCTTGTGGCTTACTTCTTGTAACTTTTTTTTTTTTGGGATTTAAAGAAAACTTGTAGCCTTGGATATGCTGCAAAATCCATCTTCTTCTATCTTTGGTTGGAGATTTCTCAGTGATCTACAAGCTATGTAGTTTTGTCCAAATATATACTTATGCATTGCATTTTAGTCTGTTTCGCAAAAATATCATGAACTTCAAAATAACAAAAAATAATATTTCCCATTTGTGCAAAAATATCTTATTCAATTTTCGTTGTTCAGTTGCTGGCAAAACACATTCGAGTTTAGTGTTTAAAATGACGTGAAAAATTATATTTCACATAGGGATTAAATATGATTTTCACGTCATTTTACGCCCTATATTCCAACATGCCTTGTCAGCAATTTGATAATGTTAGGTATTTCTTTTGGCATATTTTAAAGCTTATGATATTTTTGCAAAATATATTAAACTTCAGGATATAAGATATATATTTGTCATGGCCCACAATTGGACAAAATAAACTTAAGGAATCACCACATGGAATTAAATTTTTTATTATTATTATTATTATTATTATTATTATTATTATTATTATTATTATTATTATTATGTCATGTGCTGCAGGTTGCTGTAGTATACCACTTAAATTAACTAATGTTGATGGCTATCTTTATCTTTTAACGTACATAATTGATTAAATAAATTTTATTGACAACGCTTTTTAAAAAATATTTAAATTAAAGAATATTATATATATATATACATATATAGTATTTAATATTTATTGAGACATGAAAGCTACTTGTTCTAAAAAGATTTTAGGGTAGTTGTGGACAACGGCTGATAAAATGTTGAAGGAAAAGAAATTCAAAAAATAATCATGAACGTTGGGTGAATAAACATTTTACTTTACGTCAAACGTAATAATCAACTAACAACATTATTATTATTGTGAATTTGTAATTGGCTTTTTCTTGGGAACAATTTTACATTAAAAAAAAAAACTAAAAATGCAATAACTCATCAAAAATAATTATACAATACCTCACAGTAAAAATAAAAAAATAAAAAAAAATCTCGAGTTCAAAATTCAAGGTTCTTCATTCCACATTAAAAAAAAAAAAAAAAAAAAAAAAAAAAAAACTTATTTGGCTCATTACGTGAGGATTTATTATTTTTTGTCCACAAATTGATATTACAGTCAGTAAGTTTCTGTAAATGAATATATGGTTGAAATTAGACAAAAAAAGCCGGAAAAAAAAAAATAGTTATGAATTATGATGACAATATCAATATTTATTTTCTACTAATTATTAATTTATGAAGTCATTACGACTGAAATAATTTTTAAAGAAAATAATGTGATTGTTTTTAATTTAAAAAATGAAATACCAATTTAACTATCTAAGTACAAATCATGTATAGTTTTCAAATGAAAACCAAAATTCAATAGTTAAATATTTATTATTTTCCATTGAGCCACCGACACATGAAAAATGGACCCTAATGAAATTATGTAGTGTAGTACATTGCTTTTACTAGTTGATTGGATGTGTCACCAATTTTTTTAGGATCCCACATCATTTTTCCAACTACACAAAATAATAGCCAAGAAATTTGAGCACAAATTGACGAAAATAGACAGCTTGCACTTATATAGACTCCAAAAACAACACTACCATATATTAAATGTAGGCAAAAATTCAAATGTAACACTAGTGCTATCACATGATCTCTAAAAAAAAACTAGTACTGTCACTTTTGTAATAATATATAACTATACAATAAATAAAAAAATGATACTAGGTTAGAGTTGTGCAATGAGCTAAACGTGTCGATTTGATCCTTTGGTTAGTTCTTTAACAAATGGACGTTAGCATCGGTCTTTAACTTCCGTTAAAGAACGTATTTTTCTCACGAGTTTAGATCATTTTACATACTGACACATACTTTTTACACGTGTATGAATTAAACACGTTTGTTTTAAAAATTACAAACTCGACTAGGATGTGGAGTTCGTGTTCGAAAATGGAGATGTAAATTCAGAAGAATGAGTTACCAAGAACTCTAAACTAATAAAATATCGAGTTAAGAGAGTTCATAATTAAAATTCTAAATTGTTGCAAGTTTCTCCAATTATTGTAATAGAATTGAATCCGTTTGCGGCATCGACGGGAGGTGGGTCGAGATAGCGGTGTGCTAAACGACACGCCGTCAGAGTTGTCGGAGAGTTCAGAGCTTTGAGAGCTATTGTAAACTAAATTGAGGTAGATTGGATTGAGATGTAGAGAAGCATGGATTCTTATTCTCACGTGTAAATTTTTGAAACAACTGCGTTTAATCTGAATGCGTGTAAAAATTGTGCGAAATGATCGAAATATACGAGAGAATAGAATGTGTGTTGGTGTGTATTTTAACGGAAGCTAAATTCAAAATAATCAGATTGATACTGTTAAAATAGTTGGGAGACGGGATCAAATTATCTGTTGCACCGGTGGTGTGACATCTTCGCATCACACTATTAAATTTAGGATTTGTTAATAATTTTTATACAAATAAAAATTAATTGATAACATAATGAACCATACTCAACATTTATTAACAAAAAAAATGAAAAATTTACAATCTAATTATGAAAAAAATTAACCACAATATTGAATTATTAATTCAAAAAATGACAATTAAATACTAAAAAATAATTACATACTCTAGTGGGAAAGAATGATCCTAATTACAATTTATAAAATTAAATTATTTTTATTTTCATAAATTTTTCTATAAAATTATAAATTTAATAATATAATATCGAGATATCACACCACGTTGCAAGTGGTGTAATAGACGATTTTCCGGTAGAGTTCCGCCGCCGCCCGCCGCGTAAAACCAACGCTCTTCTTCTTCTTTTTCGCAAAAAGTTTCTTGTTTTTTTCTACTTTTTTTCCAGCATAAATTCCTTCTCTCTCTGCAAAGTCAGTGGGGCCCCCTACTTCTCTCTCTATCTCTCTCTCTGCCAAAATGGGATGTTCATTACATTGCATGCAAACTTTGTTGCAACCCATCTCCTCGATTTGCCTTTTTTACTACGTGACAGGCTTACTGTCACACACGCACTCACACGATCGCATCAACACTCTCTCTTTCTCTCTCATCCTTTTTGTGTGTATGTGTGCTGCTGCAGATTCCCTCTATCGTAGTTGATTCACTCACCACCACTATCAGGGAAAATTCTATCACCGCCGCTTTTAATTCAGTTTTCGGATAAACTTTTTCTCAGCTCGAAAAGGGAAAAGGTGCGAACCCAGGTGGCCAAGAATTCTTTTTTATTTTTATTTCTATGTGGGTTCAGTTTACTTCACTTCTCGATCATACTCAATTTTTTATGCTTTTTGCCGTTAATTTTGTGGTGTTTAATTAATTAAACTACTGATTTTGTGTGTGCTCAATTACTGTGATTGCTGCTGATTTGTTTAGATTCTTGATTTGCATTTTCGAGTTCTTGGAGTTGTTATTGAAGGATGTTGTGCTCACTTTATTTTGGATAATTCCCTTTACACAGTTTTTGGGAAGAGTTATGTTAAAAATCAAATGAAACCTGTTATATATGTTCAAAATGTTCATAGGGTTGAGTAAACAAGAATTCATCATACATTTATGAGAAACAATAAATTTCTGAAGGTGGTTTTGCATGGTGAGACTGAGACAGATCTAAATTGATAATGCTGTTGCAGAAAATATCTAAATTGAGACAGATCTGCATACATTACTTCAATTTATCAAGTGATATTCATGTATTCATTCATTAGGATATATAATCATCTCTGAATTAGGTAAGATTAGATTTGAGTATGACTGATTTGTGTTTCATTTCAGTTTTGTGCAATAGGAGATTTTGATGTTGATTAGGCAAATATAAGAGCAAGAACTAGGTGTGAGCAATGGGAGCCTCGAATTCGAGATTGGAAGAGGACAAGGGCGTGCAGCTCTGTCGTGCTCGGAAAAAATTTATCAAACAAGCTCTTAATGGGAGGTGTTCTCTTGCAGCAGCTCACATTGCTTATATAGAGGAATTAGAAATCATAGGAGCTGCTTTAAGGAGATTTGTAGGACCTGATGTTGTTCAAGTTGAGCCTTTTGTCTATCCCGAGCCACTTGCTTTGATTGTTTCCCGGTTATCTTCTTCATCTCAGTCTCAATCACGAAATGTAGATACACCTCAAGTGTCAAGCCAGTACCAGAGTCATCATATGAAATTTACAAGGGCAGTTTCTAGCAAAATTGAAGAAAAGCCCTCTGTTCCTGTTGTGATGTCGGTTGCTTCAACTGCTCCTCCGAGCACCACACCCCGTACTAGGGAAGGAACTGAAGTTTCTTCGTTTGAAATCCCATCGGATAACCCTCCGTGGGATTATTTTGGCCTTTTCCATCATGTGGAAAATGATTATCCTGCAGAGGAGAGGAGAGTGTATGATCAGGGTGGTTCAGAGTGTTCTGATGAGATTAGGCATCTTAGGGAAGAGGAGGGAATTCCCGATTTGGAGGATGTGCGCGAGAGTTTCTTATCCTCACAAGAAAGAGAAGAGCCGCTGGAATCAGAAGAAGAATTTGATGAGCCTCCTTCAGCTTCACTTGTTCGGAGTTTTAGAAATGTCAATACCGCTACAAAGGGTGTCAGCATTGGTGACTCCCCCGTTAGTAGAGTATCAGGAATGACGGGAACGAAGCATTCAAGTTCAGATAATGTGAAGGAAGCAAAAATTGATGATGCAAATGGTGATTCACCCGTCGAGCATCCAGAAAGTGCAGTACCGGAGGCGAAGCTTGCAACTGGGAACAAAAATAACACTCCTGACTTAGGGCCACTTAGTGGTGATGAGAAAGTTGCAACAATTGGAGGAGGTGAACTTGAAGACAATGTTGCGCCTAAGGACTTCTTTTCGAGCATCAATGACATTGAACAGCTTTTTGTTAAAGCATCTGAATCTGGAAAGGAAGTTCCACGGATGCTTGAAGCGAATAAATTCCATTTTCGTCCAGTTTTCCCCGGGAGAGAAGGTAACTCTCCGTTTCTGCGCGTGTCCGTCTCTCACTCGCTCTATTGGTTTCTTATCTATGCATGCTTTAAGTTAGTAATTGTTACTTATTTTTAGGCAGTCATCTGATGCATCATCACCTCGTAATCTTTCAGTTCAATTATAGAAAATGCGGCGTATGAGTGTGTATTTGTTGATTAAGTGATAAATTGCATGCAGCGCCTCTAATGTAGTGGACTTTATACATTTTCTTTCAAGTGGAATAAATGTTTCTTGTTTTGGCAGGTCGGTTAGTAGCCGCATCATTACTAAAATCTTGTTTCTCTTGTGGGGAGGATCCAAGTGAGGTTCAACGAGGTAGGTAAATCATGCCTGAGATTTCAATACACTAAAAGCTCGTTGTAATGTTAAGGAAAGATTAATGTGATCCAGATGGGCAAGAAATACCTATGATTGATATTGATGTGTACACGAGATAGAATTTTAATTTGGCTATAATAACTGTCAATAATCTATAAAATGTTATATGAAAAGTGGTGATTGGTGATAAATCCATTTTGGGAGAAAGATAAAAGAGAAAGCACATGTAGATTTGGTTTACAGCAGAAAGTTTGTATAAACTGTGGTGTGTTGTTTTCTTTCAAGTTATTTTTGGGTCGATATAGTTGTCTAGAGGGTTGAGCGAGAAAAGAGCTTCATTTCGAGTATGTATATAATCGATCACATTTCTTATTATGTTTCGAACATGTATATGATCGATCAAATTGCAACTGATTAACTAACTAATGGAATGTACTTGTATTTTCAGAGCTTTCTCAAAATTCTGTCAAGTACTTAACTTGGCACCGGACAACATCATTTCGCTCTTCTTCATCTCGGAATCTTGTAGCTACGAGCTCCAATGATGATATTGCTGATCCTAGTAACACCCTATTCGACAACTTTTGTATGGTCTCCGGAAGTCATGCCTCAACCTTAGATAGGCTTTACGCGTGGGAGAAGAAGCTCTATGATGAAGTTAAGGTTAGCTCAATATTGTCTGCTTCTGCTTACTCAACAACATGCATCTCGTTTCTGCAATTCTTACTTACATGGAAGTAGTTAAGGCACTCAGTATGCTTAACAAGAGTTTCCTCGAATAAAATAGGCACTCGGTAGGAAAAGAATGGAAGATCGCTTTAAATTCATTTCCCACATTCGACCTTTTTGTGATAGACGACGTATTACTCACATATAGTGGTCGTTGCTTTCCTCGAACAAAATCATGTTTTCTTGTAGCAAAAACAATTTCAAATTATCAAGATTGACCATACGAAATTATCTCTGCTCTGATTTTGGATACTATCTTTGCCTGCAGGCTAGTGAGGTTCTCCGAAGCAGTTTTGATCAAAAGTGCAAGCTTCTTCGACAGAAAGAATCACGAGGAGAGAATACTGAAAAAAATCGTGCTGCAGTCAAAGATCTACATTCAAGAATTGCAGTGGCTATTCACAGAATCAACTCAATCTCAAAGAAAATCGAAGAGATTAGAGATACGGAGCTTCAGCCACAACTCGAGGAGTTAATTGAAGGGTATGTATATATATGTTTCAGCCAAGAAAAATTACAATCAATAGTAGTCCTATATATTGGGATTGTTTTTCTGCATCTCTAGGCCTAATCTGTACATTTTCTGTTAGCCCGTCGTCTCATATATATACTTGCTTCGTGTCACCAACGACAGATTAAGGAGGATGTGGGAAACAATGGCAGAGTGTCACAAGCTCCAACTTCACATCATATCGGTATCTCATGCCCCCGGAAGCACAAAACTAAGAATGCAATCCGACTCACAAAAACAGATCACCATCCATCTTGGGTACACACTGAGCTCGTTATCATCCACCTTCACGAAATGGGTGAGCGCCCAGAGAATATACTTGGAAGCCATTGATAAGTGGCTCTTCAAGTGCGTGTCGTTGGCACAGAAACAGCCTTCGAAGAGGAACAGAAGGATGAGGCCTCCATCCATGAGACACTGTGGTCCGCCTATATACATGATATGCGGTTCCTGGTTGCAGATGATCGAGGGCTTGCCTTCAAAAGGGGTCGCGGATTCTATCAAGGAATTGGCAGCAGAGGTTGCTCAGTTTCTACCCAGGCAAGACAAGAGCCAGGGCAAAGTTGGTGATGCTGGAACCACCAGCAGAGATGAGGCTACTGCCGATATGTTGAGAGACGACGTTGTGCCTCGTCTGGACCGTGTTAGGACGAGCTTGGCCGGTTTTCTTGGCAAACTAAACAGCTTTGCAGAATGTTCTCTGAAGATGTTTACTGATTTGCAGAAGGACATCCAAGATGCCAAGAAGAACTATGAACAGTTCATGTCCCAAAAATCACAGGTTTTGGTCTGAATTCTACAACTTAATTGTTATAATGCAGCATATATAGTTTATATTATGCATGTGTGTGTGTATATATATGAATAAAGAATCAACAGTATAGGAAATTTATTGGGGGAACATATCTGTACTTAGGGGAATGAAATAAAATGGAAAAATTGTGATTCTCTCTAAATTATTATTCTATGAAGGAAATAATTATTTGTCTTGTATGTTATGCATGCTAGTATTAATCTCAAATGTTATTTCCTGTCTATATAAATACGTATAGATTTTGAGGGAGTCTCGTGTGAGATCGTCTTACGCATCAAAATTCGTAAGACGCGTCAGGTTCCGAATCCAATGACAATCAAACATTAATAAAATTACAAATGTGTCATGCATACGCTCAGTGCATGCTCGGTGATATGGTGTTTATTCTTCTTACTTGTCGGTACATTAAATCACATGAGATTTTTTAGTCCAAAGTCGTGCGTCAACCGTGTACCAAACATCAAAATTATTACTACTTCCGTCCCGATTATACAGTCTCTATTATTATTTTGGGGTGTCTTAATTATATAGTCGCACTACTATAAATAGTACTGCTTCATAGTAATGTACAAATATACCCTTGTTGAATCTTAAAAATTAAAAAACTAACTACTTAAATTTTGAAATTCATAAATATTAAATAAAGGTATTATTGAAAATTTAGCTTTAATATCTAGTTTTTATAAATATTTTTAATTTACGTGCAACTAGAAAAGAGACTATATGATCGGGACGAAGATGAGGACGAGGACGGAGGGAGTTGTTTTTCTTTCATTTTTCTTCTTCAATTTTAATATTTTGGTTTAATATAATTTTACATTATTATTTAAAGTTTATTCCATCCAATTATGATTTATAATTAATTTTTTTAGTATTTTTCCATTTAGGGTCCCCTTGAACTAAAAGTTATAGTTACTATAATTGATTTTTAGGGTTAATTATTCCAAACTTAAGATATATAATTTTTTAAAATTTTAATTTTTAGCAATATATATATATATTAATTTGAATTATTTATAATATAATATTTTTTTTTTATGAAGAACGTTATTAAAACAACACAAATTTAATGTTGGCACATGCAATCTGAACTAGAGGATCTCATCCGACATTAAATATATTATTTTCGTATACATCCGCAAGGGAATATTATTTGTTAGCTATTAAATTCTTTCCAATTCTATCCCTGACCTGATTTTCGACGATAAACTCATGACGTGGATAGTTGAATACTTTCACGTAATTTTATTATTCTATACGAAAATAACACATAAACTTTCGAGTTCCGTCTATCCATGACACATATCTGTCGTTGGAAATAAGGTCTAATGAGATCTCATCCGACATTATATATATTATTTTTATACACATCCGCAAGGGAATATAATTTGTTAGCTATTAAATTCTTTCCAATTCCATCCGCAGCCTAATTTTCGATGACAAACTTATGACGTGAATATTTTCACGTCATTTTATTATTCTATACGAAAATAACACATTAACTTTCAAGTTCCGTCTAGCAATGACACATATTTGTCATTAGAAATAAGGTCGGGATAAAATTGAAAACATTAACCGTTCGGGATAAAATATGTTACTAACCCTTATCAAAACTTCAATTTCATATAAAAAAATATTTTTTGAAGGAAAATAAAATGATTTTATTATACATGTAAAAAAGGTATAGGCCCAATATAAATAATATTTTCTAAGCTACAAAAATAATTAATTTGAATGAATTCCTAATGGTGTGACTATGCTACCACAATCTCACACTATAATCACAATCCTTTGAAACAATGTTTGCTTTCTCATTCAAAACGTCCAAAACGACGTCGCACTTAACCTTGGCGGTAAGTTCCCACGTCTTGACGGAACCCACTTTAAATTTAACGGGCGCTTCAACGTTCACCACTAACGGCACTCTCCCTTTGCTCTGCGCGCCCCTCAACGCCGTCTTAACGGCGCCGTCGAGAACGACGTCGGACGCCGTCAGCGTCGTCCGCAGCACCGTCACGTTCGTCCTCGGCTGGTAGAAATCGGGCAAAACGCCGTCGCCGAGACTCACGCCGTTGTAGAAAACGCTAACGGCGCTGTCTTTGGAGTAGTAGATGCCGACCTTGCCGTTAGGGTTCTCGGCCCTGACGCTGACGTTAAATCGCGGCGAGATCGGCGCAGCCGACGTCAGATTCATTCCTTTAACCGAGATTTTAGTCACTGTGTACATTGGCGATTTGAATTGGAAGACGAGGTACATTACTCCTGCGGCGATTGCGGCGGCGACGATGAGGAAGAGGAGGAGGCAGAAGGTGGCGCAGCAGCATCTACAGCAGCAGCTCCGGCGATTTCTACGGAGGCGGAGTTCCTCGTACTTTTTGGCGTTCTCCGGCGGGGGCTGGCGGAGGATTTGCTCCCTCGGTATCCTGACGACGTAAGTTGCTGCAGGCGGCGGAGGAACCGGATTTTTAGGCGGCGGCGGCTGCTGCCGCTTCGGATTCTGGCCGGTGTCTGTTTGAGAGGTCGCGGTGGATGACGGCGGCGACGGTGTATCTGCGGCGGCGTGAGGAACCATTTTGCATTACGAGGAAAAGAGTGAAGAAATGAGAATGAGAGATGAAAATGGTGAGTAGATATATATATATATATATTAATTAATTAATTAATTTGGGATTTTTGAATTTTAAAGCGTGTGAGTGTGTGTGCGTGTGTGTGTGATGAGTTGGCAGCCGCGTGAAAACAGTTGTTAAAAAATCTAAATGTATTTATATGTCTAATTGTTGCTTTAATATAGTATTTATTTATTTGTTGATTGCTTTTTTCCATTTCTTGTTTTGAATTTCTCAAACCCAGATTTTTATTATCAATTCTACTTTGAATGTTTATTTGCAAGGAAACAATTAAAAAAAAAAATTCTATTTTTAGGTTTGATTTATGAGATTTTTCAATATAACAAGGTCTTCAAAATTGAATCAGAATGATCTGAATTTTAGGGACTATTTAATTTCGGATATTCTGGTATTTTGGGACAATTGGGTTTTAAATGGGAATTCGAAGAATTTTAGATCATCAATTTTCTCAACTATTTCCGATTATTGTTTAGATGGATTCAATATTCACAACCCGGGTTTAAGCTATTATTATTATTATTATTATTATTATTATTATTATAGTCTAACTGATAATTATGAAAATTTGATGAAGGGTAGAATCATGAAGAAAAACAAAATGTTGGGGGTCACGTTGCTAGTAAGTATATATTGGGGATTGTGGGATTTTATTTTATTTTTTTATAAATGTCGGGATATTAGTTATATTTTTTCATAATTATTATCAAATAATACTTATTTCCGATTTATGATTTGTGTCTAATTAGTAATTATATTTTTGATATTATCCGTGTTTTATAATAAATAAATGATCATTATTTTAAGTCTTATTTTATTATTTTATAATGATCAACTAATAAATCATATTAATACTTATTAATATTTATAACTAATAATCAAGAAATGATCAGCATTGTGTATTTTTCATCTAATTATTATAATCCTTTTAAATTGTTATTATTATTTAATTAAATTATTATTTTTAGGAATAAAAGGAAAAATATTATTTATTCATTAGATATCAACGATAACATCTTGACATAATAATAATAATAATAATAATAATAATAATAATAATAATAATAATAATAATTTTTCGTCTTAAGTACCTAGCTAGCTAGCTAGCAGCCCGATGTTTTTTCTTTATTTTTTAAATAGCCTAATGGTAAATTTCTTAATTCATGCTAAATGGTATCAAAGTGAACATGGAAATATATATATATATATATATATATATATGAAAAATCTCAAATATATACTTATGTCACGAATCTTAATTTGTTTTATAAAAATGTTATGAGCTTCAAAATATGTAAATATATATATATATGTATAATATTTTCATATTTTTGTAAAAATGTCAAATGATTTAATTTTTGATATTGAATTGCTAATAAAGCACGTTGAAGTCTAACGTGTAAAATAACATGAAAAATCATATTTAATCTCAACACAGAATACGATTTTCCTCGTCATTTTATATGCGTTGAACTCATGTGTGATTTGTCAACAATCCGACATCAAAAATTAAAACGGTTGACATCCTTACAAAAATGTGGAAAGATTGAATATTTTTTACTCCATCCGTTTCTATATAAATGTTATTTTAAATAAATGCACAAAAATTAATAAATTAATTAAATTACATAATACACCCTTGTGTGAATACATTAAATGAGTTAAATATAAATGTTTGAATACATTAAATGAGGGCAAATGTGTGAAATGTGATTTTCATGTCTCAAATTTGTAGAATGACACTTATTTTGAAACAAAATTAAAATGCTAGAATGACATTTATTCATAAACGGAAAGAGTGGTATTTTTGGAAGTCACAGAATATTTTTACAAAACGGACTAAAGTTTAAGATATAAATATACACTTGAGCTATGAGAAAATGGGTAATATCTTTCAAATTTAATTAATTGGTGTGATAGCTCAATTTGATCTCATTATTTAAGCCAATGATATAGTCAATGCACTAAAACTATGAGTTTCATGTTAATGAATGAAATATAATATGAGAAATTCAATTTTATAAAAGAGCTGGAAACAGATATGAAATTGAAAATTTTGATTTCTTAATTAGTTGGATGCGTATTTAGTACAAGTGTACTATATTATTATAATTCAGTTAGTGAACAATCACCATCCATATTAATGCAAATTGATGTTGTCATTAATTTATTAAAAAAATATTATTACTTATTTATAAATTTACAGAAAAAATAGGTTCGAATGTGCTATAAATAAATTCAATTATGATCTGGCTAAATAAATGTGTAGCGGGCCGATTTCTTTATATTTAAATTGATATGTTATTTTTCTAAAAAAATAATATTATTCATTTTATTTTTTCTATGTGTGATATTAATTGATTAAATCTAATAAGTCACGCTTAAGTAATTTTTAATAATTTTATAAGCATGAATTTATATTAGAATGTGGTTATTTCATATCATGAGCATGCATTTATTTTAATTGGAGTACCTAATATGTTACATTTTATTCTCTTTAGCCCAAGTTATTTATAGCTCATTTGAATTATTTTTAGCCAAAATTTCAAGCCCAAATATTTGAGCCCAAAGTCTAGAAATTTTCATTGCTCTTTTCTCTTTTCCCACGTTTTTAGTTCTTTTTGATAAGTTGATCTCTTGAAAAAATTAAAAAAACTCTAAGTTTATCTTTTCATCTCTGCAGATGTTTAGGGCGTAACAGTAAGGAATTAAATATAGGAAGTTTCTATTTGCACAATTAAAACTACTCTTTGCACCACAAAAGAAGAAAAGAAAAAATAAATTACTTTTCAAGTTACTTAAATGCCCTTTACTTAAAAAGAAAAAAAAATCAAGTGTGGTTCGAAAATGAAATTTCGAACTCACCATGTTTGTTCGAATTTTCATTTTTGAACAAGCATGATTTTTAAAATAAGTCTCGTTCGAAAATGAGTTTCCAAACACACCATGTTTGTTCGAAAATTCATTTTCGAACAAACATGGTGTGTTCGAAAATTCATTTTCGAACGAACTCCATGAATTTCTTTTAAATACCGTTCAAACACGCAACTTCGAACATATCCATCATGTTCGAACACAAGACTTCGAACATATTCAGAAAGTTCGAACAGACAACTTCGAACGGAACGCGAATTTATTTATTTATTAGTAAGGGTTTTTAGGTAAATTTATAACTAATAAAAGAAAATGAAAAATAATTTATGGTTCAAAGACTAAAAATGGTTGTGCAAATAGAAACTCCATTAAATATATGATATGGTATACATATATTTAATTTCGTTTATGTATGTTTTAGTAACATGTTTACTAAATCAAAGTTTTATTTAAGCATGTATATATAGTCAAACATCATGTTGCATATTTTATTAATTTAAGACAGCATAGCAGATCAACACAGCAGAGCCTATGGGCTACACAGCAGGGCCGACGAGCTATTTAGTTTGGTCTACAGACTGAACATCTTTAAATATTTGTATTTTTCTCGTTTAATTGTATATAGCTTGGATAATTGGGTACTCCCGACTGAGTTTAAAAGTACTCACTCCAAAACTTTCCTTTTTCAGATGGAGGCTCAGGTGATGCGTAGCGGATAAGATGCGGCAATGGTGATCTTTTAGTCTTGGAAGAATAAAGTTTTTAATATAAAATTTAGATTATTTTATTACTATGTTTTCCATTGTAATCTGAACTCTGAAATTTCTATGGTTTGAAATTTATTTTCTTTTATTTAATAAAACAGAATGCTCAATGTTTCAATTTTATTGAGAATAAATTGGGGCATTAGAAAATGAATAATAGAACCAACAGAGCACAAAATGCACATAATCGTATTTCACATTTAGCTAAAAAGACTTCTTGAAATTGGGCATTTTAATTATACAATGGAGTAATATAATCACATACATTTCTTCTGTTGAAAGTAGATTTGAACAACGTAAAAAACATGAGTAAATTTTACTTTTTATCCCATTAGAATATAGTTAAAATACTTTTAGTCCCAAATGATATTTTTTCGATAATTTTAGTCCCATAAGATATTTTTCCGCCAATTTTAGTCCCATAAGATAGTTTTCTAACAATTTTAGTCTCAAACTAACAGAGAAAGTAAACTACGTTAAAGTCAGGGTCAAAACGCGTGAAATGATGGCTTTGATGGACATTTCTTTTATATCTATTGATATGGTTCAATATTATGTTGAAAATACTTTGCACTTTTTTGTTGGAATTTATTTTGATATTGTTGATGTGCTTGAGGATGCCATTTTTTTACCTTGATTTTAACGGTTGTTAACTTTCTTTATTAGTTTGGGATTAAAATTATCAAAAAAATATCTTATGAGACTAAAATTGTCGGAAAAATATCTTATGAGACCAAACTTGTCGAAAAAATATCATTTTGAACAGAAAAGATAACTTTTGGGACTAAAAGTGTTTTGACCCTGTTCTAATGGAACAAAAACTGAAATTTACTCTAAAAAACATGATTAAAAAGGAAAAAAGAAAAAAGAAAAGTTATCTAATTTAAACATGTTAAAGCCTTCACAAGATGATGAAGCAAAAACAACATATTCATGCTTTAACACCGAAACTTAAAAAAAAAAAAAAAAAAAAAAACACAAAAAAAAAAAACCTTAATAACCTATAATGGGTTCGATTTATTCTATGAAATAAAAGTGCTAAAAGAAACTTTTAGACGTAAAGACAAATACTCCAATCGAGATATGTATTGAATTAAATAAAATATTATTTTCTTTTTCTTACTGCATATATTGTCTATATAATATTTTATTTTGAGGGGGTGACAATTCACATTTTAAATAAATTTAATTGTTAATATTAAGCGTTGGGTTATTTCTGTTAGAATATCCAAAAGTTGAGAATTAAATTATAATTACTAAAATGTTGGATTATTTTTATTAAAATCTTTAAAGGTTGAGAATTAAATTGTAATTTGCCCTTAAAAAATTCCAATCATTAGTTAATTTACAGGCCATACCTAACATTTCAAGAATTTGACAAAACTAAAACACCGTTAATATTCCTTGTGTATTTTTAAAGAAAATTAGAAAAATGATTTTTGGGTAAATTGTGCAAAATGTTGCGACCTTTATTTAATTAACCACATAGGCAATTTAATTAGAACTTAACCCTTTAAGTTTGTATTATTGTATTAAGAAGTTAATTGCCAAAAAAATATTACAATCTTTGAACGGATTTACAATTTAGACACGACATTCAAAACATTGCAATACTAATCCAACTTTGTATTATTGTGTTAAGAAGTTAATTGCCAAAAAATATTACAATTTTTGAACGGATTTATAATTTAGACACGATTTTCAAAACGTTGCAATACTAATCCAACTTTGTATTATTGTATTAAGAAGTTAATTGCCAAAAAATATTACAATCTTTGAACGAATTTACAATTTAGACATGACTTTCAAAACGTTACAATACTAATCCAACTATTTTTATTTGTAGCAAATTCAACACTCCAAATTTTATGTAGATGATTATAATTATTATGCGATTTTTTTTTTCATATGTACAAATTAATTATGTATTGGACTATCAAATATGAAGGTTTTTATTGTGCAATATCAATTTTCCAGACTTAGAAAACATTTTAGTTGTCTATTTCGCTACAGATAAAAAAATTGAGCTATCATTACAACGTTTTAAAAGTAGTGTTTAAATTGTAAATTTGTTCAAATATTATGAATCTGTGTTATGACTAGGGGTGGCAATTTCGGCCCAATCCGTCCATACTCTCGACATGACCCGAAATAGAGAGTGGCCCGAACTTGATCAGGCCATTAGGCCCAAAAAACTATAAAAATACATTAAGCATGCATGCGCGCGTGGCTCGATTCGATCGGACCGAGACTCTAAAAAATAGGCCCGAATATTTTTGGATCGGGCCCTTCTTTTCACTTGGCCCGACGGGCTCGGATCGGGTCAGGCTGGCGGCCTGAATTGCCACCCTTACTCATGACGACAATCAATTCTAAATTCTCAATCATGTCACCTTTGACATAATAGGGGAAATTGTGGATATTATGTTAAAATGGAATGGGGTTTGATACAGTTTGGAAGATGGAGGGTGTTGGGTGCAAAATTATGAAAACATAAAGGGGTTTCGGGCATTTGACCCAAATTTGACGTTCGGTCAATTTTTCGGCACGAAAATCTTATTAATTGATTGTGTTCTAAGATTATATTTCTCCAACCGCATAAAAAATTTATATCAATTAAGATTGTAAAACATAATCATTTTACACAAGCATTGCAGTTTATTCTAAATAAAATCAATTTTTTTTGGTTAATTGCAAAATAAATCATCACGTTTACACTTTTTGCAAATTAGATACCGCGTTTAAATTTAGTCAATTACAACACTACGTTTTAATTTGTTTGGGATTAAATATCTCCAATTTTTTCGGCGAGTTAAGTATGACATATTTGGTCTAAACACCACGTTGGCAACCACATTAGCACACACATGTAACAAACGACGTTGATTTTATTAGTTTTCTCAATATATTTTCTATTCTAGAAATAAATAATTATATAAAAAATGATTTTTTCTCAATAAAAAAAGAAGAGAAAGTAACAAAACGGCGTCATTTGTTACACGTGTGTGTTGATGTGGCTGCCAACGTAATTCTTAGGCCAAATACGTCATATTTAACTCACCGGAAAAATTGAGGATGTTTAATCCTATACAAATTAAAACGTGGCGTTGTAATTAGCTAAGTGCCTAATTTATAAAATGACGGAAACGTGGTGATTTATTTGGCAATTAATCTTTTTTTTTCCATGTTTCACCTTCCTATCTCTCTCATCTCCATCAAATTTCCTCGTTTGTTTGTGTTACATTGGTGTCTTTTCATTTGTAATATAGTATCCAATGCTATTTGTTGGTGGGGTTATTATTGATTATTTAATTATATTGAATTAGTAGTTAAAAGTGATTGTCATTGCTAGAGTGTGGTAAAGAGATATAAAAGTGTTGGCCACAAATTTAAAGTTTGATTAAAAGACTAATGTCTAATTATCTGACAGGTATATATATATCATATTGCAGAAATATAATCATCTATGGATGCAACATTTAATACACTACATCTCATGTTTAATGTTTATAATATAATATTAATATATATATAATATACTTTTATATTTCATGATACATAATATATATATGGGTGCAAATTGTCTAGGTGCATGCACATACACGTGCTCAAACCATACATAAAGCCTCACATTTTCTTTTGCCATAAATGGCAACAAAGTGGAGTCCAGCCATTTAATTCTAAATTAAGTATATTTTTATTTAATTAAATAAACTTACTTTATATGTATATATATACATGTAAATGGGGGATGAGGAGGGTTAACATGTAAATATAATCTTAATGTGTAGATTGCAGACAAATCTCAACCATCCAATAAGATGATTCAATGGATTGAAAAAGATGTGACAATTTCATAAATTAATTTAGAAAATACAATACTGAAATTCAATGATCCAGAATTTACACAGCATGGCTACAGTTAACACTAGCGATGCTATTTAATTTCAAAACTTTAAAAGGACGGTGATAATTTTATAAATTCAGAAAGGACGGTAATAATTTTATAATATATGTTAGAAAATATGATGCTAAACTCAGCATACATGATACTAGTTATGTCTTAGAAAAAGGAAAAAAAATTATCCATCCATCTCATAAATTTAAATAATTTAGATTTATACCAATTTTACATACTAGGGTATTATTTACATTTTATCTTTCTTACATATATATATATATATATATAAGAAAATATGAAATTAGAACTAACATGTTAAATATCTATGCCTAACTTCAGAAACTACATATGCCTAATTTTAGAAGGTGACAAAGGTGGTGGTATTTTTTGGTGAATAGATAAGAATGAAGAGGGGGATGCATGTGCCCACATTGTGTGAATCAATTTCATTGTTCCACCTTGAAAGTGTTGATTGATGATGGAATATGAGTCCAAGAGCAAAAAACTAACAAATCAATTAAAAATATTTCAATATTCCATTTCTAATGGGGTAGAAAAAAAACCAGACCGGTCAAACCGATTTTGACCGGTTCTTTTGAGTTTTTTGAATTGTACCTAGTTCAAAGCGGTTCAACCATTGTCGATTCATCAATTGTACTACATCGGTAACCTTTTAAAGAAGTCGTTGATATTAACACGATCTATGTGGTTTGCGAGTAGTACTCAAAGAGACCGGTTCAACCTAAGCCGTTTCACCAATTGTACTACATCGGCAACCTATTAAAGAATTTATTGATAATAAATTAATAACACAATCTCTGCAGTTTGCGAGTAGTACTTAAAGAGAGAGGATAGAATTTTCCGAAACTTTACGCTTTAAGAATCGAGACGGGGTGATATTCTTACTTCTGTATATCGGTTTGAATTAAAATTATATATGTGAATATATTTTTTAAATTATGATTGGAGGAGTTGTAGTTAATTTTTGGTGAAGTCAAATAGTTTGCTATAATGCAATAGTTATTTTTGAGAATATTCTTTGCTTAATTGGCAGATGACCTTAATATAATTATTGTAATCCTCTAAAGTCAACTGATCCAAAATACTCTCATCCCACTCTATCAGATCTCAATCTCTTTCTTAAAGAGTTTTCTTTTTTCCTTTATTTTTATTTAACTACATTTATCATCTTTCTTGAATTCAACCACATTACACTCACTTTATTGTGTATTTTTCAATAATGTCTTGAAAAAAATTACAATTCACTACTATAGACTTCTTTTGTTTTGTAACAAAAAATCCATTCCGGGAGTTCTTTTCCAGTGCTAGAAACGTGACATGGCTCGTTAGATGTTGGCGTGTTATTTTAACACAAATTGAAACGTCTGATGTCACGTTTCTGGCACCGGAAAATGCCCCCGAAATAAAATTTGTTACAAATTGAAAACGTAGGGGGTACTAAACTATAATTTTTTGAAATTGGGACATTATTTAAAACACGAGATAAGTTTGAGATAGAATACGATATTAACCCTTCATAGTATCACAAAACAAAATTACAGCCACCTTAAACTTCAACTAAACAACATAACAGACTTGAATCAAAAACCACAAGAAGAAAATGAAAAACTACACCATAACTATATATGTATAGATATTGTATCTACATAAATCTATATCTATTTCAGCAAATGCATATATGTAAATCCTCATTTGCTTATTACAAGCCATGTTTGATTCATTGCTTCAGCCTCTACAACTCTTTAGGAAAACCAGAGGATTATTCTTGAGGGCTGATCATGGCTGCAGAGTCTATAGTTAGTACCACATTGGGACATCCTTCTCTCTCTGAAATCCACCCAAGTCGAACGCCGGGCTAAACATCATCTGGAAGCTCTCAGCATTGCTCGAGTTCAAACCCGAATTGAACCGGTTGTCTTCGAACAAGCTGTTGCCCCCCAGCACCATTCGAGCGGGGATGTCGTGTTGCAGAAGAGCAGACGGCTCTCCTGCAACCGAGCCGTTCTTGTTTCCTTCTTCAACATTGCTCTCGTACATTGACATGAGCTCGTTGATCATCCTCTGCCCTTCCTCTGGAACCCCGAGTCCCGACAGATCAAAGGAAGCCGGGTTTGGCTGGTTGAACGGGCAAGAACGTTGGTGATTGTCTCTGGCTGTTCTGTCGCGGAAGCCATACCGGATTTCATTATGCGGGCATTGAAGGAACTGGCATGTGTAGATCTGCTGATCCATCACAGCATTCAGTTCATTGCCCGGTTTTCGCTTCCTTGAGAAGTCTAGGTTGATGATGGTTTCATTCTTGATGGAATGATGATCATGAGGCTGCTGCTGGATCGGAACCCTATCTTGGAACCCGCCCATACCGACGTTCAACAGAGCAATCGGGTTAGGTTTTTGCTCGTGCAAATCAAAATCCGACTCCCCGTCTGCAGCCCCTTCAACATCATACTCACTGCTATCGTTCATAGCAAATGACCCGCTGCCACCGGATGAGGACAAGGGCGGGCAGTGGTCCGGGTAGAGCTGTCGAGCAACAGCCTCCTCCTGGTTCACAATGGCTAGCCATGTTGCACTCTCCTTGGCAGTCATCTTGTCCTGCAAACACTTAGACTGCCTCACGAGCTTCCGAATCTTAGCAATGTCGGGAGACATGTGCTTGATGACTGCGGTCAGCACGCCCACCTTCCACGCCTTCTTCAAATCGTGAGGCTTCTTGTAAGGCGGGGGGCCGCCTTGATCCCTCTGCAAACCTAGCTGATGCCACCAATCCTCCTTCCCGTTCGGCCACCATGGAGGCGGGTTGCCCTTCTCCAACGGGAACCGTCTCTGAGGAGGATCGCAATGCTGCATCAGAGCCGACAGCAGGGAGCCAAGGGTCGTGTCTTGGAGCTCCTGCAATGTGTGCGGAGTAGGGCCAATCGGGGCAGACCCCTCGTTCCTCCCGGGGACCCCGTTATCCGACTGGTACTTAGCTATTGCAGCTGGACCATTCCGATCAAACCGGACCTTATCCTTCCACCACTCCCTCAGATTGTCGGATGCCCCGCTCACCGGCTTCCCCTTCTCCGGTATGATTCCATAGACGAACCCTTGAGCTTTGCACACCTCCATCATCTTCAACATGTACTTCAAGATCCCATCTTGAGCCCTCGACATCTTCTTCCTCCTCGCCTGCTCCTGCGATTGCTGCCGTTGTTTCAGAGAATCGACACCTTCTTTCCCCTTATTCGTTTCTTTTAGCCTCTTCAGCTGCATCTTGTCCCTCCATATCCTCCTCTCGAGTTCATCCACATCAATCTCCTCATCCGTGTAGTCATCCTCCGCCACCGGCTCCAGCTCCGCCTCCGCGGGCAGCTGAGCACACACATCTCCTCCCTTGATAGGGAGTGATTGAAAGAAATCGAGATCGCCACAAAACCCCATCTCATCAAACATCATCATCGTTTCCAAAAACTACAACAAAATCTCACAAAGACTGCAGATTATGAAGCTTGACTCAACTTCAAGCCTCGAAAATTGGATTATGAACCTATTCACCACTGCAAAATGAGATAAAATGGAATCCTTAAAAAGGTGTTCCCACCTGCAAACAAGCAAATTATGAACATCAAGAAAATATTCAACTAAGATTGATAACATTCATACACAAATCAGATTACATATAAAAAGTAAAAACAGATCAATTCATTTTTACATGTGAATAAACAAAGACCAGGACTAATTAGATTACATTTTTTTTTCCCCAGAAATCTGTGATATGATTAAAGCTAACTAGAAAACAATAAGATATCACAGCAATCACATGAACTTTTTAACCAAAAAGGTGGGAAAGAAAGAAAGAAAAAAAAGAGAGAGATCTTAAAAAGAGAGAGATCTTTCAGTTAAATTCTGACATCTAAAAGCAAAATCTCAGATCTGAACAGATTACAGAAAAAAGTCACAATCTAAAACCAGAACACACAGTAAAAATTAAAAAAAGAAAAAGAAAAAGGAAATCAAATTGATGCATCTCAAAACTATATTTGGTAAAACACACGTTACACCCAAAGATCATCTGAAATTTTTCATTAACGACAATCAACATAGAAATTGCCAAATCAATTTTCTCCACATGCTGTTCATTAAAAAATAAAAACCTAAAATTTATCGAAGTGAAAGAGGCCAGGATTTTCACAAGACGACGAAATTTCACAATTGAAAAATTAAAAGTTGAGCTCCTAAAAATAGCCCCTTCTCATAAATAAATAAAAAAGTAAACAACAAATCAATCAAGACCATCAAAGACTGAAACTTTAACCCAGAAGGAAGGAGAAACTGTAAGAAAAGGGTGAAAAATGAACCGAATTTCAATCGGCAAGCAATTAGAAAACACAACGAAGCAGCAGTAGAAGAAGAAGACGGGCAGATTGTTCTTTGCTATACCTCAGATCAATCTGGTGAAAAGTTCTGTTCAAACCCCTCTCTAGTGCAGAAAACTATTGACCTTGTATAGTAAAAGTAGCAGAGAGAGAGAGAGAGAGAGAGAGAGAGAGGGAGAGCTAAAATGGTGGAAGGAGGGGAGTTTGTAGTATTTTTTATATATGGTGGTCGGTGGATTATTTAATATTTATTGTGTAAATTTATGGAGAGAAATTATTGGATTTCAATACAAATATACAATGGGGAGGTGAAAAGTGTCGTCGTTTTGGTAAAAAGGAGAAAGTAACAATTAATTACAGCGTGTGAGAGTGCGTGTGCGTTCGTGCGTGTGGGAAAATATTAAAGAGGGGAAGAAAATTGGTCACATTTATCATAAAGCTAATGAGTTTGGATTTTACCACTTTATATATATATATATATATATATTGCAAATTCTCATGCACGTAAGATGTAAATTAGACGAATAATGCTTTGATAAAAAAATTATTAAAATAGGTGATACTTATTAGGGATACAAATTATATTTTTAAAATTTTGAGTAATATTTTTTAATGTTACGATTGATACTGATTTTAATGAACTTTTTGGTCAACGCGTTGACCATCTAATGTGCACCTAGTGCACACAAGGCATTCCCTATATATATGTTACGATCTGATACTTACATTTTGGATTTTTGTTTCAAAAATAACTCATTTTTTCATAATTAACAAAATAGTACTTACATTTTCAAAAAAAATTGCAAATATAACATTTGATTAATTTTTCGGTACGAAACCTCTATGTAATTTATTATATTTTAACATTTTTATTTTCTCAGCCGCGTAAAAAAAAAACCATCCAATCAAAATCTTAAAATACAAGTAATTATGTACGATTTTTTGCCGTAAAACTTATCACATGTTAACTTTGTAATTTTTTTTTGAAAAATAAACTATTTTTGAAAAAGAACCCAAAATAGTCTAGATCAGTTTTTAGATAAAATACTAAAATGTGTAAATATAATTTATTGTTTCTGTCAATAAATATTAAATGCCCAAGTCACTTTTTGTTGAGAGAATTCAAGTCCAATTTGGCATCATACAAAGTCCGGTGATTTGGGGGAAAAAAAAATAGGGAAAATTACAATTATGCACTTGAACTATATATTTACTCTCATCTAAATATTTGAACTTTTTTTTTTTTGGTTTAATTAGACACTTAAAGTGATCTAGGAAAGAACACTTGTCTCCTGAACGGTTAAAACATACTCCCTCGACTCTGTCCCATTTTAATAGGTTGATTGAGAGTTTTTAAAGAAATTAAAAAAATAATTGGGAAAGACAATTAATCAAGAAATTTCTTAACATGTCATATTTATTTCTTTCATATTGAATTAATATCTAATGTGAACATATTAAATAGGGGTATATATTAGTAAATTAGACGAATATATTTAGAAACATGCATATATATCGGGACATACCAAAAAGGAAAACAAGCCTATCAAAATGGGACGGAGAGAGTAGTAAATTGACAATTCACCAACAGTTCAATTAGTTTCTTTTTACCTTGATTATTCGTCCACAAGTGTTTTGGCCTCATTCCAATGGGTTCGGTGATTATATAATGCAATTTGAGTACACTTGGAAAGTTACAGTTGTATATTTTTGAATTGTTAATTAAATTTACCAATTTTGTGTCTGGCAGTAGAGTAATTGGGGGAAAAATCTCAAATACGATGGTTTGTATGAATGGATTATAATTGAAATTCTGAGTCGGTTCCATGTTAGATTACAATTAAACGTGAATTTTGGAACTTAAAGTGTGAGATATTTGACCATAGTTTCAATTTGTTCAAATGACAACCGCATACAGTATAATTGAGTTTGGAATTGCATCGTCAAATTTCAAGGTGAAATAACTCTAGTAGAGTAAAAGAACAAATGGTACCACCTACAGTAGTTGATCGAACAAATTGAAACCGCGGTCAAAATTAATTAAACTTTAACAATCAAAATTAATTAAAAAAAAACTTATGCTTTTAAAGAGGTGATTAAAAAATTATTTTGTTGTCCAATATGATCATTTTTATACAATACAAGCCATTCAAGCAGTTGTGAATATTTATATATAAAAGAAAGATTATATGTTTAAAAAAAAATCAAATTTGAGATTCATCGTTGCCGTTACTCTACTTCAAAAAAAAAAATAAAAAAAAAAATCAATTTTACAACTTTACAAATTACATATCTTCCCAAGAGAGTGATAATTAAATTTATATAGTAAAGTGATAATTATATTTATGTAGGAAAAAAAAAAAAAACCTTATCTGCATTGCATTTATGTGTGTAGGGCATTTATGATAGATAGCTATTAGTACGAGGGTTCGTATGGATAAACATAAACTACATTCATTTCCGTTTTAAATATTTAATTTCAGGACTGGCAATTCAGATCGGGCCGATAAAAAATTCGTACTGATCCGCGCCGCGGACTTAGTGTATTTTTATAGTTTTTTAGACCAAATGACCCGACCATTAGGGTTTCTCTATTTTAGATCGGACCATGTCGAAATTATTTCGGGTAGTTTTTTTTGCCCAAGCCGGTCCGAAATTGTCACCCCTAATTAATTTACCAATAATTGACTAAATATATGATACTAAAATAAGTATGATAAAATCGTCCATTACATTTCTTATTGCATGCACAATTAATTTTTTTTAGTTTTTTCATCAATTTCAATTTTATGTGTTTTATTATGAAAATATATTAGTATGATATGATATGGAGTGGAGAGAGAGGTTCAAGTATATTTGTCAAAGTTTTACATCTTAATTATGTGAAAATTTCTAAAACGATAATTAATCTGAAAAGGATGAGAATATTATTAATTAAGGTGGGATTGTGACATTAAGATAGCTTATTTAATTTTTTTGCATATATTTCCCTTCCTAGATTATTTAATGCTCGCAACCATAATCTTAGTATATAAATGTTATAAATCTTAACATCTACGTGTTCAAAAATTGTCACAAATGTTAATAATATTTTACAAATCTTTTTAATAGAATATTTTATAAACCTTAATTATACGAACTTGAGTAAATTACTATATGTCCTAAGTTATTAACATTTTAACAAAAATATTACGAACTATGACTAAATTAATCACACTCTATATCCCAACCTATTTGTAAACTGATAAATTTGTCACGTGAGTCAAATTTCGACAATTGAAGCAAGAATCAAATCTTGTGTACTCTTTTTTTTTTTTTTGAGAGAATTGTGTACTCATAAATTAATCACACAATTATTGGCATCAAGTCGATTTTTCAATCCACGAAATTTGATTCTATAGATAAATTTATTAATTTGATAATTGTGTGAAAATGTCAATAAATTCAAAATATGAATGGGGAAACAAGTGGCATGACTGTGGATCCAATCATGTATGATAATGTTTGAGAAGGCTATATATGGTATTTTGTAATACTATGTGAGTATCAACAATTCAACATTGATGGGACTTTTGCCAAACAATAATTATTTCTCATTCAACAAATTGTCATTTTACGTGGGCCATTGATTATTAGGTTTGGGAAATTAAATGAAAGTTTTCGGGATAATTTTACTTTTAGTCTCGTTAGAATACGGTCAAAATATTTTTGACTTTATATATTTCATTTTTGATCCCACAATTTATTAGTTCGACATTTTTGGTCCTAAGAGTTTTTTTTTTTTAATATTTTTAATCCCAAGTGTAATATGTGTGTGTGTGTTTGTGTATTCAAAGACATATTGGCTTCATCTTTTCAGCAAATCATTAAAAAAAAGAGAAAAATATATAGCAAAAAATTCAATATAATACTTAACAAAATAATATAATATCTCGAAAATTTTCAACAAAATATCAAGCAAAATGCCCAACAAATATGCAACAAAATGTCCAATAAAACCATTTCAACTTCTTGCCAATATACGATTTTTATTCAATAAATTTTTTGACAGAATATATGGAAAAAAAAAACGTTGAAAAAAAAAAGAAAAAATATGTTGTTAGTTTTAGGACTAAAAATGTTTAAAAAAAAAATCCTAAAAAAATGTAAAAAAAAAACACACATTGGACCAAAAGTGTCGAGCTAATAAACTATGAGACCAAAAACAAAATATATGGAACCAAAAGTGTCGATCTAATAAACTATGAGATCAAAAATGAAAGATATAGGACCAAAAATGTTTTGACCATATTTTAGTGAGACTAAAAGTGAAATTATCCCGAAAGTTTTTACCCATATTTTATTTCATACACTACATTAATGATTAGCAAACTACACCCACCAGACACTCTAAATTATACTCCATCCGTTTCTGAATAAGTGCCATTCTAGTATTTTAATTTGGTTTCATAAAAATTTTCATTCTAAAAATTTAAGACAGAAAATTTACATTTTTATCACATCTGCCTTCATTTAATACATTCAAACACACACACACACATATATGTATATAACTAATTTAATGTATTCACACATGAGTATGTTAGATAAGTTAATTAGTTTATTAATTTGTGTGTATTCATCCAAAATGACCTTAAATAGAAACGGAGGGAGTAATTGTTAAGAAAATTTTGAGTTGACAAAAATTTATATGAAACGATTTAACGGGTTATAATTCGTTAAACGGGTCAAAAAGTTCAAAACACCCATACATTTGGCCCAACAAAAAGGAACACATTAAAAGAGGCCCATTTGAGCCCAGAAGATATGGGCTCCATCCCCTTCTCCTTTTCTTTTCTCTCCCTTTTCTATTATTTTTATATTTTTTACTTTTGTTTTTTTCAAAAATCTTTTATTTTATTTAATTAATTATCGAGTATAGTGCATGAGTTTGCATGTTAACATCTGGCGAATGCAGTAAGCGAGTTGTTGAATAAAAAAATAAATTAATGCAATTTAATTTTAAGGTTCACTATTTTAATTTTAGTGTATATATATTTATTTTTTTAAAAAAATATCGAGCGTAATGCACGAGCTCACGCGTTAACATCAGATGAGTGCACTACGCAAGATGAAGAAAATAAATAAATTAATTCACTTTAATTTTAGGATTGATCAATTTCATTTTAGAATATACATTTATTTTAAAAAAAAAATTATCAAGTGCACTGTACGAGATATCGAATAAAAAAAATTCAATTTAACTTTAGAACTCGCTACTTCCATTTTAGAGTATATATGTTTATTTTAAAAAAATTAATTATTGAGTGCACTGCGCAAGACCGCCAGATATAAAAATAAATTAACATCAGATGGGCTCACGCGTTAACATCAGATGAGTGCACTGCGCAAGATGAAGAAAATAAATAAATTAATTCACTTTAATTTTAGGATTGATCAATTTCATTTTAGAATATACATTTATTTTTAAAAAAAAATTATCAAGTGCACTGTACGAGATATCGAATAAAAAAAAATTCAATCTAACTTTAGAACTCGCTACTTCCATTTTAGAGTATATATGTTTATTTTAAAAAAATTAATTATTGAGTGCACTGCCCAAGACCGCCAGATATAAAAATAAATTAATTAAAAAAAATTAAATGTATATTTGTAAAAAACAAAAAAAAATAGATTTTGAAAATTGAAATGCAAAGGTAAAAGATGAGGTAGATTAACTTGAGTCTACTGTGGATAGGGGAGCGGTTCTATCTTTTAATATATTCAAAAATATTTTTTTATCATTAATATATAAAATATATACATATATCTTTTGCAAAAAACTGTACTGAATGTCAAAAAATGCCAATGAAACCCGAACTTCCAATTTTTTTATAAAAAACATCCTTAAATTTTTTGTATCGAACTATTGATAAGTACGTCATAGTCTAACATGGAAAATCCCATGAAAAATTATATTTCATCTAAACACGAAACATCATTTTCCATATTGCTTTAAAAGCCGAGCTCTGTGATTTGTCAACAATCCGACATCAAAAATTGAATTAGGGCATAATTTTGTTAAAATATGAAAATTTTGAGTATCTTTCGAAGTCGAAGTCATGAGTGTGAGTCACAAAATTGGGGCTTTGAGGGATTGTTTTGTGACTTAAATGGGAAATCATGACGCTGATTCGACGTCGAATATCGAAATTGAATCAAAATTGAATATATACAGTAAATAAGTACGATTTCTATCACTAGTGCCCATTTGACGAAGTCCTATATATATAGAAAATTATAATTACAAAAAAAAGTGATGTAGAATCTAGCTGAACATAAATAACAAAAAATGTAACAAATTGATAGAGCAGAGCTATTTCTGGCAAACTGAGCTATATGTTCAAATTTGATCAAAGTTGGAACAGAATCTTCAATAACGAACTAGAACTCGAGCTTGTTCAAACAGAGACAAGAGAGCAAGGGGAGAGGAGATGAAAATAATTTTTTAAAATCATTTTATACATAGTTCTGCATTAATGGGAGAATATTTTTATTTTATTAATTTCTACATATGGGAAGATCCCTTTTATAGAAAAAGAAGAATATATATACTGATTTTTCTATGAAATTCAGAAATATATGTTCACAAATCAAAGGGCTTTCCAGTTATAACTTCAAAAAATGACAATTTTTTTCGTTTCATTACTGTTAATCCTGATCAAACACCATTGAACATGTCTAAGACTGGAAATTGGAATCTAAGATTCAAGTGAAGAAAAAAAAGGCAAATCAAAGTAAGTAATTCAACATAGAACATTTCTGATGACCAAAAATTGTAAATTCTTCATGAAACATGTCTGTTAAGTCTGGAATAATGATGATAATGAGTAGAAAGAAATGAAGAAGCTATTCTTCCTCAGCAATAGCACCCTTTTCACTTACATAGATACCATCGAGGAACTTGCGAATATCCTTGTTCTTCACATGGCATTTCTGGTTTATCAAGGCAGCTGATCGCGAAACAAGCTCCACATCATTTCCCTCTAAAACCACTTCATCCTTCACCTTCTCCGACCGCACAATCGAAACGCCTTCAAGCATATCAACCTTCCTCACCTGTTCAAAAAATTCAACAAGGAAATGGTAAATAATGCTATTCAGATTCAATTATCATAAATGTTCGTGCATACCATATGATGTCAAATTCAATTATGGAATTGACGCAGCATTACACAGATAAATAAGCATATACCGATAATATTTTTCCTACCTTCTTCTCGCCAAGGAAGTTACGGATCTCAATCGCAGTTCCGCTGGCGGTGATGGACGCGTTGATCGGAAAGTGAGCATAGACGAATCGCATCTTGTAGCGGTAGCCCTTGGTAACACCGTTGATCAAATTCTGCACGTGGCTGAGCGCCGTGCGAATGGCGGCGGTGGTTTTCCGGCTGCCGAACCACGCGTCGACCTTGAGCTTCTTACTCCCGGTGGCCTCGTCGGTGATGAGCTGGAAATCGAGATTCAAGTGCTTGAAATTGCGGGTGAGCTTTCCCCTGGGTCCTTCGACCTCGATCACTTTGGCTTTCACCTTGATCTTGATGCCATTGGGAATATCCATGGTGTCGGATGATAGAATCGTCTTCATTTCTGCGTCTGCGTCTGCGTCTGCGTCTGCGCGTATTGTGTGAACTGTGGGAGATGAACAATTTGAAGGGGCAAAGCAAAACCCTAGTTTTGTTTCAATAATGGGCTGAGTTTCTCTCTCTTGTAGTTGGGCCTCTTATTATTTTACTCATTATTCAATATTATTTATTAGAATACAAATTAGAAAATCCCTTTATTTATGTAATTTTTATTTATGGAGAATCGTCGATTAAGGACATGAAAGATGGATAATCTATCGATTCAGGATCTGAAAGATGAAAACTCTCAATCCAGGACCCGAAAGACGAAAATTCTCAATTCAGAACCTCAAAAATCATGAATTTTAATTTTCTTTTATTTTTAAGTAATTTAATATTAATTTTCAATGAAAATTCCTTCATTAATTATCTATTAAATCTAATAAAGAAATTATTAAAATTAGTTAAAAAATAAATAGAAATCAAAATTCGTGATTTTTGAGGTCCTGAATTGAGAATTTTCATCTTTCGGGTCCTGAATTGAGAGTTTTCATCTATTAGGTCCTGAATCGATAGATCATCCATCTTTCAGGTCCTGAATTGATAATTTTCCTTTATTTATTTATTTTGGAGTAGAAAATCCCCTTATTTAAAACATATATAAATGGAAAGGGAATTTCTATTTGCACAACAATTTTTACTCTTTGCACCACAAATTATTTTTTATTTTCTTTTATTAGTTAAAAATTTACCTAGAAGCCCTTACTAATAAACAAATAAATAAATCCGCGTTTTGTTCAAAGTTGTCTGTTCGAACTTTCTGAATATGTTCGAAGTCTTGTGTTCGAACATGATGGATATGTTCGAAGTCGCGTGTTCGAATGGTACGTAAAAGAAATTCATGGAGTCCATTCGAAAATGAATTTTCGAACGAGACTTATTTTAAAAATCATGCATGTTAGAAAATGGATATTTGAACACTAAGTTCCCTGAAGTAGGCGATCTTTTGTTGCGAAGAATAATACTGCAACTTCGGAGGGCATACATGCGCAATGATAAGGTATATATCTTAAATTCTTTTCAGTATTATTTATAGGCTCGTTGATATAAAATTATCCCCCCTTATCATTTGTTTGGTTTGAAGGATTGGAGTCCTGGATTGATGACAGGCCCGGACTCCAATCCCTCATTTGGGTGATTGTTCATCACCCCATTTTTTGGGTGATTAAATTTATCATTTCTCATGTATTTGTAAAATTACTAATATAACCTTATCAGAAATAATTTTTATTTTGTTGTAATAATTTTTAATTTTTTTATAATTATAATTTCTTACAAATAAAATTATACATATCACATTTATGCATCGCACGAGAGATATTCTAGTTTAATTTATGCAACATCAAATTAATAGTGAACACAAATGTATGTTATAATTAAAAAAAAATTGAATAATTCAAAAATTTCTATAATTCAGAAAGTTATAAATTAATTTTATTTTGTTGAAATATTTTTATTAAATTTTCCATAATTATAATTTCTATCAAATAAAATTATACATACTAGTATATCTCCCGCGCAAAGCTCGGTACCATTTTATTTTATAATAATTAAAAAATTAAAAGCAAAATTCAGTTATATGTGTGTGTACCTAACCATAATTGAATTTTGCTTTTACTTTTTTAATTACTATAAAATAAAATAGTACCAAGCATCGCAAGATATATATAATTAAAAAAGAATTAAAATTTTAATGTGTAAAGAAATTCTTAACAACTTACAAATATAAGTGCAACTAAACAATATGTGATTCCATAGTATTTAATTAACTTTTATTTTTTATTATTTAATTTTTTTATTTTATTAAATTATTTTTATCCATGATAGATACATGTTGTTTAACAACCTAATTTACTAATTTCATCATATAAGCTATAGAAATTTGATTTCCAATAAAAGTTATATTTATGTGGGCTTTTTTTTTTTTTTTTTTTTTTTTGTAGAGGAGCTACATTCACAATGGTTCTTGTTAGTTGATACAACTATTTATAGAATCAATCATAGAACTGAATATCATCTGTATTTTAAATTTTAAATTTTTACATGATTTTTAATTTTTCAATTATAGATTGATTCGAAGAGCTAGTCGCCGCTTACTAAAGATCTTAAATGTGAATAAAAATTAGAAAATAATAGTTGATGCATTTTTTTATGAAATCAACAATGGAACCGAAAAGTCATCTATATAATATTTTATTTTTTTTTACATTATTAGAGTCTACCATATGTTAAAAATCTTAAATATGAATAAAAGTTAAAAAATAAAAAATTAAATGTAAATAAAAATTAGAAAATAAATGATCATAAATAAAATCAGTAACCTAATATAGCCTTAAGTGAAAAGAAATATGAAATCAAAATAAAAAGGAAAAATTGCACATCACAGCAAAGGTTCGAACACAGGAATATGCAAATTTGCACACTTCAATCAAATGTCCTTTTCCAACTGGTACAGATCCTTTACATTTAAAAATTTGACATGGATTTGTTTTTGTACCATTTTTTGCACATATTTTTTATTTATAATTTTACCCCTACGATTTTGCTTTAATATATATATATATAGATGTAAACATAATATTAATGTGAATACTAATACGTAATTAAAAGAGGACTTGTGAAGAAGAAACTATTTTCATTAATTATTTCTGTCATTATTTCCCAATGTTTAGTAAATTATTTGTGTGCATCTTTTATTTTCAATTTCATGATTTAAAGCATTTTTTAATAGAAAAATATAACTTTAATAATTATAAATGAATATATTATATGAAGGGCAATTCAGGTATTTCCTAACATTTTTATCCAAACAGTGTCATCCTACTTTATCCTATCAATCTTATCTATCCCATCATCCGAACCAAACGGGGCCTAATTGTATAATTTTGATTCGTGGGAGTAAGTATGTCACCTCCAGAAGCCAAGTTCTTTTGAACAACTATATTAATGCTTTATTCTATCTAAATAATTATGTTAGTACTGTACACTCTTTGATTTAAATATTTGCGGTATGAAGACCTAAAGAAGTAAATACTAGGTGAAGAATCTGAGGAGGAAGCAGATTCAGATGAAGATGCAGATGCAGATTCAGAAGATGAAGATGAAGAATCTGAGGAAGAGGACGAAGAGCAGATGAAAATAAAGGATGATTAATCTTCGAAGAACTATCTACTTGACAATCATGTCGAGTGTTGATTTTGAAGAAGCAGGGCATAAGCTTTTAAAGATCAAACTAGAGCCTGGCCAGGAGGTGAGTATTGTAATCTGGCATACTATAAATTTTTTTTGCCTGTTGAGTATAATATTTCAATACTCAATAATATATTTCAAGAAGAGCTTATTTTCTTCTTTTTCAATACTCAATCACTGATCATCATGTTCTCATCATAATATTTCAGATAGGGAATGCACTGATAGACGACACGAGCATGGGGCCGGGGTTTTATGACCATGTCTGGACACATGCCTTGATCTCAGATGAGTCACACACAACCATCTTCTTCAAATCTTGTGATTTTGCCAATGACACCGCGTCTGATCTGTTGGGATAGCAATCCAAGTCCCACATCGGAAATATATCCAAGAGTTGGCTTGGATATAAGGAGTTCACCTACCCCATTAGTATGAGGCCTTTTGGGAGGTGCCCAAAGTGAAAACCGTGCGGGCTTGGCCCAAAGCGGACAATATCGTACTAATGTGGGGGAAATGTGAACTCGAGGCCCACTAGTCGGTGAACGGGTACCCAACATGATCAATGCTATAGTGATATTGAGAAGTCCTTCGAATATCAACAACATTTATGCACCAAAATGCCTCAAATATGTGCTCAACAATGGCACAAATGGCTCTGTAAGCTTCACCATTTTTTTTTACTTTTTTTTCCTCTCTGAGTTTCTTTGTTGCACACAAAATGCTCAAACTCTTTCTTCTATCGTTCATCAACATGAACAGGTTAACGACTTTGATCCCTGCTCGGATGCATATGTTCAGTACTACTTGAACACACCACAAGTCCAAGCTGCTCTCCATGTAAACCCCACATATTGGGCTTTCTGCAAGTAAGTGATCAAATTTTTTTGAATAATGTGACAATTTGATATTGATCATTTGTATGAACTGGACCACCTTAATTCCTACTTCAATTTCTGCAGAGGTTTCCGGAACTGGACAGATTAGCAAAGTAATGTTTTGCCAACAATTGAGAATCTCATGGCTAGTGCCTTAAGAGTGTGGCTATACAGGTAAGTATAATATGCTATACACATATATAGAAATGGATTGTAACTAAAATGCTTCTGTGCCTTGCAGTGGAGACATAGACGCGAATGTTCCGGTAACATCCACTAGGTACGTGATCAACAGCCTAAAGCTTCCAATAATCGAGACTTCTTGTACTATAAAAAAATTCCGATTTAGCAACGGGGTTTTCCGTCGCTAAACCCGCTAGCGACGGGAAAACCCCGTCGCTAAATCGCTCGTTACTAATCACGCGCGATGGTGGCTTGCCCGTCGCTAGGGCTTAGAGACAGATATAGCGATGGGAAATCCGTCGCTATATCCATAGCCTGGGTGACAAGTTTGGCGGATAGCGACGGGGTTTCCGTCGCTAGATTCGTCGCTAGATAGCGACGGGTACTCCGTCGCTAGATCTGTTGCCGCTAATTTAAAATTTTTAATTGTTATTGATTTATATATAAATTAATTTTTATATTTATTTTTTATTCTAATTAATTGTAAAACATGATAAATATAATATTACTAAAATAAAAGATAGTGCATTAAATCAAATAGTTTCAAATACAAAATATCAAGTATCAATGTATAAATATCTCAAACACATAAATATCTAAAAGTATCTCAAATACATAAAAGAGGAGTCTAGGGTAGACCATCTCCATCATCAAGGCGGTGGTAAAGCTGCTGCCACATCAGTTCCTGCCTAGCTTTGTCCCGACAACGCTCTTCTTCAGCCAACTGATGCGCCCTTCGGGTGTCCTCAAGCTGCTTCTTCATTTCCTTAGCCTCTGTCCTCAACCTAGCTGTCTCAGCCTGCAATGCATCGCTCTCCATCTGTCGGGCTTCAAGGTCTTGGATTTTCTGCAGCAATCTCTCCTGTTCCATTCGACTCGCCTGAAGCTGAGAAGTCAACTCCCTAACCTCTGGAAGGTTAGCAACCACTGAGGGCGAGGTGTAAATTTATGTTAAAACTATATAGGATCACAGTACTTACTTGATATATTGTTCCACTTCGATACAATTTAACAATACATATACTCGGATTGCTTCGTACTTAATGCTCGTCAAATACCTCTGTGAAACCTTTCCAAAAGGCCGCCCAGACTGTTTGAAAATAGAAAGTGTGTCAGTATTATCTTCGTCTGGAATTTCAAACCCACCATCATAATTGCGCGGCACACTTCTATACCTTGTACTAACATGGTCTTCAAAGTAAAACGAGCAGAAAGATGACGCTTCTTGAACTAAGTAAGCATTGCAAATTGAACCTTCGACCCTTGCTTTGTTCCCCACAGTCTTTTTTAATCTCCCTAAATACCTAAATAAAAAAATAGACTTCAACCCTTGCATTATCAAAACTCATGTTAGACATAATTCAAAGTAATTACCTCTCAAATGGATACATCCACCGATATTGGACCGGCCCAGCAACTCTAGCTTCGTCAGCTAAATGAACAGGTAGATGTTCCATTGAGTCAAAAAAACTCGGAGGGAAGATCCGTTCAAGCTGACATAATATGATTGGGATGTTTTCATGTAATCGACAAGCATCATCAAAACTAATGTTTCTGCTGCACAGATCCTTGAAAAAGAATCACAACTCTGTGATTGCTTTCCAAACATTTGGAGGTAGAAGTTCACGAAATGCAATTGGCAAGATCCTTTGCATAAAAACATGACAATCATGGCTTTTCATGCCAAACATCCTCAACTTCTTCATATCGACGCATCTACTCATATTTGACACATAACCATCGGGAAATTTAAGTTCCCTAACCCATTCAACTTCTTTTTTTCTGCAACGTGTAGCAGGCCTTTGAATACTTTCCAGTACGCTCATTGCACTTCAATTCGGGTCTGGCACAATACTGGTTCAACTCCTTTTTTGATTTTACAGTATCCTTTGTTTTCCCCTTCACATTCAACACAGTATTGAATATGTTATCAAACACATTCTTTTCTATATGCATTACATCCAAATTGTGCCGAATTAATAATGAGCTCCAGTAAGGTAAATCCCAAAATATACTCTTCTTTTTCCACCCACACCTCTGAGCCTTTGAGATGGCTGCATTGTCGTTCAATTCTATCACTTTCTTAAGACCCAACATCTCTATTTCATTCAAAATGTCAATGCCATCTCTCATTTCTGGTGCCTCCTTCGTAACCACTTTGTTCTTAAGAAATGCCTTTCTATTTCTACGAAATGGATGAATAGGATCCAAAAACTTTCGGTGGTTGTCAAACCATGATTGCTTACCACTACACGATAAGGTAAATGCATCGGTCGAGTCTCCACAATGTGGACAAGCCAATCTACCAGCAGTGCTCCACCCGGATAACATCGAATAAGCCGGGAAATCACTTATGGTCCACAAAAGCACCGCTCTCATATGGAAATTTTGCTTCCGTGAGACATCATAAGTACACACCCCTATATTTCACAAGTGGCACAGTTCATCAATCAGCGGTTGTAAGAACACATCCAACTTCTCTTTCGGATTCTGTGGTCCTGGGACTAACACCGTTAAGAACATATATTGTTCCTTCATACACATCCAAGGTGGAAGATTATATGGAGTAAGAATGACTGGCCATGAAGAATACTGTTTCCCAGTCTGTCTAAATGGTTGAAACCCATCTGTAGAGAGACCTAGCCTTACATTACGGGACTCCAAGGTAAAACTGGGGAATGTGAAGTTCAAGTCCTTTCACGCGGGTGAGTCTGTCGGATGACGCATAATGCCATCGTTAATTGATGAAGCATGCCATCTCATGTCATTAGCTGTAGCATTTGATGCATACAACCGTTGTAGATGCAGAGTCAAGGGAAAGTAGTACATTCTTTTTATTGCTACCTTTTTCCTATTTCTCATTTGGAAGCGAGGAGCACGACAACTACTACACTCCTCTAGTGCACTATCACCTTTCCAATATAGCATGCAATTGTTCATGCAGCAGTCAATCATTTCAACCGGCAACCCCATACCCCTCAACAATATCTTGGTCTTGTAGAAATTATCAGGCACCAGATTATTTTCGGGAACTATCTCTTTCATCAGCTCTGTAATCTGATCGAAACACTTGATATGCCGTTCTCAGATTTCAAATTCATCAATCGAGCAACAACGAACAACTGTGAGTGATTTCTACAACTGGCCACAACTCATTATCTGCTGCTTGTAACATATCAAAAAACCTTTGTGCTTCAGGATTAGGAGCCTCTTCAATGTCATCCATGTCATCAATGTTCAATGACGGGCCAGCAGCATCCATTACCATGTTATGGTATTGATTTGGTGCACTACTACCACCAATATCAAGTGCATCATTTTCAACAAATGCACTACGCTCTCCGTGACACGTCCACACCTCATAATTGAACTTGAACCCGTGTCAAAGAAGATGAGCTTGAACTGTTTTAACATCTTTAAACGCTTTATTCTTGCACAATTTTCGACACGGACACCTAATTTGATCTCCCGACATGAACCTTGGCTGACTACACGCAAACTCGATAAACGAATTGAGTCCCTGTAGGAACTCTTCATTTACGACTCTGCCGCTAACTCCATGGATATAACGACGATACATCCAATCACGATTCATTCCTGTTTAACTTTATTTGGTAATAAAAATTTTTAGAAAAAATTTGACAGCATAACGGCGCAAATTCTATTTTTGACCATGTCATCAACATAACTTAGCTAAATTCTCTCTAGCAACAAACACCAAAAGGGCTCCAGGGGCCCTTGTCCCATTTATACAAGTAATTAATAAAGAGGGGTCCAGGGGCCCTCGTCCCATTTATACAAGTAATTAATAAAGAGGGGTCCAGGGCCCTCATCCCATTTATAAAAATAGAGTTGGTAATAAAAGATAAAATAAAGAATTAAATAACTAAGAGAGCTTATAATTTTTTTTCTTTTTTATAAATAAATAAATAATTTTTTTTTTCATTTTTAAACTTGGTTTTCTTGTTGTTTTCTCTTTTTATTCTGTTTTTGGTTAAGTTAGGGGGGTTGTAAAATTTTGATTAATCTGCTTTTCTCTTTTTATTCTCTTTTTCAATTTTAAACTTGGTTTGGTTGTTGTAAACTCTATTTCAAATAAGTAGCCGATTGATTTTTACCTTATTTAGATCAATTAATTGAGTTCATAAATAATTAAATATCCAATATAATGGCAAAATGAATATGCTGCCCATATTTAGATAATTAGGAAATCTGAAATTTCCTAGCTGCAGCAACATATGGTGGATTGATCAATCAAATTAATTGGTCATTTCATGTCATTAGCAAATTTATTTTTTGCGTCAAAAAATATATATTTAATATTGCTAATTAAGTTGGAAAGGTGTGGGGGAGTATGTAGATTTTTCTTAACACGGGGGATTTTTAAGCTATATTTTAAAGTTTTAACAATTGATTTTTTTTAGCATTTTCGAAAAAAAAACATAGAGATATATTTACTTTTTTTACCCTACTTTTTAAAATGTTATAGTTGCCCCCCAATCTGATTCCTTGCAAGTAAAATCATAAGCAGTACTTTGACTTTATGTATTAGTCCAAATAAACATATTTTCGATATGATCATTAAATCAACTACAAGACCAAGATCAAGTATTTAATGTTCACAATGATAATGGCCCAATTGATTTTAGATGGTTCCATCTTATGAAATATTACCCAAACCTAACAAATTCTTAAACAGTATATATTTTCTCAAAAAATAAATAAATTAATTAAACAGCAAACAACTTTTTTGTGAAGGGAAAACAGTAAACAACTTTGAACGTCCTTTCTTGAACTATTTTCATCTGTTCGATCACGCCATTCTCCATAAATATATCAAAACAAATCAAATAAATTCTAAAGAACGGTATATTTTATCGATCCTTCGAATTATACATATATTGCAGAAGTAATGATATCAGACATCATCATCAATGAAATTCTTGAATATTCATTTGTTCAAACAAACCCATATAATTTATTATGTTGAAAGGATGGGATCTGGGACAATTGTGTGTGAATCAAATCATGTTAGTTCAATAATATGATGTCAATGAGGTAGGTATACGTATTGCATATATAATTGTGTCATTATCTAAGAAACGTATACCTGATTTGCAGGTTATTTAGACCCTTTATTTTAGAGTGGCAGAAGGGACGAAGAATCAAGAGAGAGAGAGAGAGAGAACTGTATACATAATTTCACATAGTTCATTCATCCATGGGAAAAACTACAGAAAATATCAAGGGAAAAAATAAAGAAACTAACCTGGAGAGGAACGCCGCCGGTGCTGCCTCTGCTCCCGCCGCCGGTGCTACCTCTGCTCCCGCCGCCGACGACGCTTCTCCCGCCGAGCACCACCGCAGACCCGACCGAGATAGAAGAGAGAGAGAGAGAAGAGAGAGAGAGCCCGCTGAAGCTCAAAAAAATTGATGTTTTAAAAGCTAGGGTTCGATTTTACAGAAATGGGGATTTAATTAATTACCTCGCGACGGGGTACCCCGTCGCTAGCCGTCGCGACGGTGGTCCCGTCGCCAAATTTAAAAAAAAACGATAAAAAAAAGAAAAAATAAAATAAATTTTTTTACGACGGGGTACACCGTCGCTAGCCATCGCGACGGGTACCCCGTCACCGCCGGCGACCCAAAACACCCCCGTCAACGATTCCCATCGCTAAATCGAGTTTTTTTTGTAGTGTTGGCACCCGTGGTACTTTGAGAATGAGGTAACACTCATACTACTACAATCAAGATTAAGACCATAAAGAAGAAATAACAAAAAGATAGTTTTTTTATCTTTCATCTGATATGATATATGGGTTTATGATTACAAAGAACACATTATTACAACATTTGAACATAATACAACTAATGTATATCATACTTGTTTAAGATATAAATCATTAAAATAAGGCTAAAATGAAAAAACATAACTCCACCAATAAGAACAAAAAAACTAGATTTCTCAACAGTAAGTAAAATCTTTGCAGGTTGGAGGGTACGCGGTAGGATACAAAGGATTGGCATTGGTGATGGTGAGAGGAGCCGGGCATTTGGTTCCGAGCTACCAGCCTCAGAGAGCGCTAGTCATGAACTCATGATCACCTCGTTTCTTGAAGGGATTCTCCTTCCATCTTCCTGATCATCTTTGATTCGAATAAATGCATCAAATGAGGCCAATTTTTTTATTTTTCATAGCAAATAATGCTTTGCAATGAAAACATTGTATGAGAGGCAAAGAGAGGTGAAAGATGTGTGGAAAGTAGAAACCAATGCCTATATATTTTTCTGCATCTTTTCTCAACTTCTTATCATATATGATTCCTCTCTGAGTATGGTTGATCATCGATATTTTAAAGCCTTAAATGTGCAGTGTAGGATATATGTAGTAATCGATGAGAAATACTGCAAATGAAGAAAGGTTTACATAAGAACCGTTGTGAGTTAACAACGGTTTTAGACTACCGTTGTATATTAAAACACTAATTTTGTTAAACCGTTGTCTTTCTATCCATCAAACAATGATTTTGAAAACCGTTGTTATTTTACAACGGTTTAAAACCGTTGTCTGTGTGCTTGCAAAATTTACAACAGTAACTAAAATAACGGCATAAACATAAATGAAATACAAGAACTGCAAGCTATGCAACATGAAATACATAGGCAGTGAGGATTGATCACTTTCACTCTCACTTGAGTGGTCAGAAGTTGATGATCTAGATCCATTGGAATCGGTATCAGAATCAGAATCAGGATAGACCGGTGCATGTTCTTGAGATTCTCTCTCAAGTGACAAAGCTAATAGTAAACCTACCTAAGAATCTTGCATGGCAGTGTCACACTCACATAGATGTTCATTGAGCAAGCAAGCTCCAAGGTGTTCATATTGTTTTTTTTTTCCGTATATTTTGTCGAGAATTTTGTTGAACAAAAATCGTATATTGGCAAGAAGTTGAAATAGTTTTGTTAGACATTTTGCTGGATATTTGTTGAGCATTTGCTTGATATTATTGAATATGTTGCCGAATTTTTTTGAGATATTATATTATTTTATTGGGTATTATGCTGAATTTTTCGCTAGATATTTCTCTTTTTTTCTTAATGGATTTGCTGAAAAAATGAAGCCAAAATGTCCTTTAAATACACACACACACACACACACACACTACACTATACTTGAGACTAAAAATGTCAAAAAAAAACATTTGGGACCAAAAGTGTCGAGCTAATAAACTATGGGATCAAAAATGTTTTGACCCTATTCTAGTGTGACTAAAAGTGAAATTGTCCCTTATTATTATTATTATTATTATTATTATTATTATTATTATTATTATTATTATTGTTGTTGTTGTTGTTGTTGTTGTTGTTGTTGTTGTTGTTGTTGTTGTTGTTGAGTTTGTGTGTGTATTTTTGTGAATGAAAATTTATTAAAAAATGCATGAAAAATACATGTAAATTAAATAATAAATCTCATTTACCAAATTACAACTTTAATTCGGATAAACTAATATTAATTTTATTCATGTAGATTTAATTTTAGGTTTATAATTAAATGAATATTATACAAAAAATATTATTTTTTAGGGATGACAAATATTGAAAAAAAAAAAAACCGTTGATACATATGATTCTCTCTCTTAAAAATTAGCACTCCCGCCCATGCAACGGTTTAAACAGTTGCTAACCGATTCACCAAATATCGCGGGATGATTCTGTTATATATAACTTCCTCTCTCTCTCTCTCTCTCTCGAGCATTTAGACTGTGAGTGAATCTTAGCTGAGTTGAGCGAATTAGATAATTCTGCAGATCTTCAATCAAATCAAATCATCAATGAAGTTGTTCTTCGAGGCAGATGGCCGCACCGTTGATCGATTCGAAATCGAAGTGGAAAACTCCGACACGGTGCTGCAAATCAAAGAGAAGATCCAGAACTCCCAAGGAATCCCCATTTCCGATCAAATGCTAATCTTCAAGGGAAACATCCTCCACGACGACGCCACCGTTGAAGCCTCCGGCGTCGAAGATCAATCTCGAATCCGCCTCAAACTGCCGGAGAAAAATGAGGAGGATACAGACTACGACGACGACGACGACGACGACGACAAAGATATCACCGCCTTACCGAAGAAGAAGATGAAGACTGAGGCGGCGGGCTCGAGTTCGAATTATATCCCCATCCAGATCAAGCTGCCGCCGCCGTCGTCTGATCTCGTGAAGCTGACGGTCTACACCTACCAAACAGTTATGCAGCTGAAGCGTCAGATTTCTGCGACGTTCGAAGAAGTGGAGACAGCATCAGAATCGTCAGGCTGCCGGTTAGTGATCAGAAATGAAGAAGGAATCGATTTGCCCGATGAGAAAACCCTGAGCGAATGTCAGATTTCGTCGGAGTCGGTAGTCACGGTGGAGATTCCGCCGAAAATGAGGCTGTTCCTCAAAATTCCGGGATCCGATGAGTTCCTCGGCGTCGACCTCCGCGGCGAAGACACGATCCTTCAACTCAAAGAGATCATCCACGAATCGGAAGAAACTCCGGTCGATCGAATTGTGGTCAAAGATGATGAAGGAAACGAGCTATCCGATCACAGAACGCTGACTGCTTGCGGCATTATGCCGGATACGGAACTTGCAGTCGAATACCAGCTGCCTGCCGTGAGTTCGTCGTCGGCGTCGGCGTCGTCGTCGTCGTCTTCGCCGCCGCAGCAAGTACCGCAAGTGGTAGGGTCGTCAGATGAATCTCAAACATGATCGAGTATGTTTAATTTCTTGAAGATTTGATCATATATCTACCTATTTGAATTCTGTTGTGGATACTGCATTTGCATGCATGAGGATTGTTAATTTCTTGATGGTACGTATATGGCATGCATGAAGATTTCTTTCAATTTTTTTTTTTTGTTGAATATTTGATCATATATCAGTTTCTAGATACTTATTTTGATGGTACGTATTTTGATTTCATTACTATAAAAATAGCATCTGAAATATTTTATTATTTATTTTTTCCATGAATCTATAATATTAAATACATTTTTATGAAACAAAATATAAATAAACGAAAAAAAAAGCTCAAGTGTAAATAAATGAGATTATAATTTCTAAATGATTTGTTAATGTTTTAAAAGAGAGAAAATTTCGATTTTGGTCCCATAGGACATGGGTTAGTCCGATTTTGGTCCCAACTCTATCACTTTTGGTCCCAAATCGAATTAATTATCACTTTTGGTCCCACCGTAACGTTTACCGTTAAAAAAAATTTCGATTTTGGTTCCAAATTTTTTATCGATTTTGGTCCCAATTTTTTTATCGATTTTGGTCCCAGTTTTTTATCGATTTTGGTCCCAAACATAAAAATGGCAGAAAATTTCAATTTCATTTCAATTGGAGGCAAAATTGAACTAATTTGCTATAAAATTAACCTGATTTGGTTCCAATTTTCCCAAAAACATGCATCTGAATATATATACGCACCAATGCATCTAAACTAATTTGCTAGAAAATTAACCTGATTATGGTTGATTATTTCATAATTAAATTCTTGTAAAATGTAAAGTAAAAAATCAAGGAAAAAATTATACTTTCATAATAAAAAATATATATAATATTAAAAATGTAAAATAAATAAAACATTAATAATATTAAAAAAAAATTAATTTCAAATTCATAATTAATTAGTAATTAAAAAATTAATAATATTAAAAAATTTAAAAATCATAAAGTAAAATAAATAAAAATATTAAAAAAATTATATTCGTAATTAATTAGTAATTGAAAAATATATAATATTAAAAATATTGATTTCAAATTCGTTATAAAGTAATTAAAAAATTAATAACATTAAAAAAAATTAAAAATTATCATGTAAAATAAATAAAAAATTTGAAAAAAATTATATTTTCATACCTACATTTTGAACTTTCACTACAAAAAAATCACATTTTAGCGATGGAAGCGAGCCAAGTCAAGCCCAAAATATTAAAAATAATATAAAATAATAAAAATATATATAAAGTATTATAAAATTTTAAAAATCGTAAAGTAAAACTAATAAAAATTTATACTCATAATTAATTAGTAATTGAAAAATAAAATATATATATATAATATTAAAAATGCAAAATAAATAAAACATTAATAATATTAAACAAGTTAATTTCAAATTCATAATTAATTAGTAATTAAAAAAGTAATAATATTAAAAATAATATATATTATTAAAACATTAAAAATAAAATAAATTGTAAAATGTAAAATAAATAAAAAATCAATAATATTAAAAAGATTGATTTCAAATTCGTAATTATATAGTAATTAAAAAATTAATAACATTAAAAAAATTAAAAATTATCATGTAAAATAAATAAAAAATTTAAAAAAAAATTATATTTGTAATTAATTAGTAATTGCAAAATAATATATTATAATAATAATAATAATAATAATAATAATAATAATAATAATAATAATAATAATAATAATAATAATAATAATAATAATAATAAGAAGAAGAAGAATAATGAATATTATAAAAAATATGTCGTTATTGTATCGTTAACATAAAAAATTAAAAAATTAAAATTAAAATACGACGTGTGTTCTTTGTTAAGTTGAGACAAAAAATCTGTCATTAAATATCTCAATCTTAATCCGTTGTTAATGTGTCTGTATTTTAAAAAGAATTATATTCCGTTGTTAAATCACGTTTTTATTGTAGTTTATAATCCGTTGTTAAATCGCGTTTTTATTGTAGTATTTTTTTAAATAACACAATTAAAAAATAATAATAAAAAGTACCCCCTATTTACAAATCTAACATTTGATCAATTTTTCGGCTCAAAAATCGTTCATAGCTGATTATATTTTAGGATTTATATTTCGCTGAAAATATCACTTTTGGTCCCAAATTATCGATTTTGGTCCCAAAATTAGCGGCCGTTACCCCATTTATTTTTTCCGTCTAAATTGTGGGACCAAAATTGATAATCCAAGTCCTATGGGACCAGATTTAATAACAATTTCTGAAATAGGACAAAATGTGATAGGGTTGGGACCAAAATCGAAATTTTCTCTTTTAAAAGAATTTAAAATATAAAATAAAATTTGACACAAACTCGTTCTGGAGTGAAAATAGTAGAGGGGCACCATTGTCAATTACATCCAATATTAAGGGCCTATTTGTACTTAAAAATACTTTAAGGACTTATTTGATTTTAGTGACAAACATTAATTAAAGGTGTATTTGACCATTTTCCCTTTTTTTTTTGAAGATTTCACGTGTTTCTAGCTATTTGGATTTTGTTAGGATTTTTTTTTTATTCCAAGTTTATGAAGCTTAAACGTTTGTTAACACTGCTCGATTTTATTTTTAATTTGAGAAAATATTGAATGTGTATTTTTTTTAATTGCATGCGTGCATTATGAGGAATAGTTGGAAATAGTCCATTGACTATTCTATGGTGTATATAATATTAATGTTCTCACTCTAAATAATATTTGATCCAATAATCAGCCCTCAATTTTAAAAAGTGGCAACGTATATAAATAGCTCTTTTCATTTTATATATTATGTTTTCAATCACTAAATTTTTTTAAAAAAATTATTTATAGCCATTTTTTCGCTGAAAGTACTTAATTACCCCTTCATTAAAATTGTGAGTTTGCACGACTAATGTAACGCCCCAGTCCCACTAGAACCGAAACGTCACCAAAAACATACGTACATGCTTATGTGAAAAATACTTTTCAAAAGATAAGATTTAACTTTACAAATAATTTGTAAATGGGCAGCATCTTAATTTAAGAATATTCAAACCACGCACTCATGCGTCCTCAAAGTCAACTTTCAACAAGGATTTTAAAATCATTAACACAGACATAACCAAATTATGACCTGGCAATAAACATAGCCAATCAGGTCATACGTTTAAAAGTTCAATGGTCAACCCTTCTATACATTCAAATATTTGTATATAAAATCAAAATCTGACCACTGAGGTCAATAAATTTCAGACTTAAAAGTTTTGCAGAGTATTAACAGAAACGTTTAATATTTAAATACTGACAAGATTTTAAAGATGATTTTAGCAGAAACCACACAGGGATCAACCATCAAACCCCCTACAGCACCTCGTCATCAACCAGCTCGATCTCCAGAACCTGAAAACATTTGAAAATATTTGGGTTGAGTGCTAGAAAACACTCAGTGGGCATTGTTATTCGTCCAAGTCATTCTTTCATGCTTTAAAACTGTTATGCTGCATAAATCATGGAAAATAACCATGAACATTCTTTATAACAAAGTTTACTCTTCTTCATTGGATGAGAGACCCAATGTGATCACATGATACTTTACGGTTACTTATCTAGACATTTAGTCACAAAGTAAACCGCCTTACTTGTAAGTCGAAATTCCTCTATGCATGAAGTCTCAACACATCCAATCATTGCGTAAACAATGTTATTAAAACATTTAACATACTTTTTATGGACGAATTTAAAACATAGTTGTGAGTTATAGAAAAACCCACTTGGATGATCTCAAAGTGCAATGAAATTTTTATGTGATGCTACTATGCTTCTCGATCGTCTCGACCTATAACATTGAAATTTCTAACTTAGAATCCTCAATTAAGCCTATAAAGTAATAACTTAGGTCAAAAATAATTTAAGTAATCATTTCCTATAACTTGGGATCATTTGATATTGAAATAGAGTCAAATGAGCGAATAATGCGTATTTGACGGATTGAATCAAGTTAGTGATCCTATTTGAGAATTTATCGAACTTCACAACATAATTGAATAGATAAAGATGAATTGAACCGAATTCAATGGCTAAGAAGTTTGGTTTAATACTTAGGAGTGAATTATAATATTTAGAATTTCTTTTGAGGCAAAATATAAAATTTGGAAATTTTAGAATTTAATTACAATTTCTAAAAATTCTAATTTAAATCTAGGAACTAAGTTAATATCCAAGAAAAATAAATTTAGAAATCGGTCATACTTAAAAAGGCTGAATTGATCAGAATATAAATTGAAAAAGAAGGCTTCGATAGTAACTCACCAATTTTTTTCTCCCTTTCTCTTCTTTCTCTTTCTTTTCCTATTTTTGCTTCTGATCAAAGATTCCCAATCTTACATATATATATAGCTGATCCTAAGCCTTATTATACATATGTATATTTACATACATTGCACACGTGTACTTCAAGTACACAAATCTATTTTCTTTGTTTGCCAATTGACGAAATATGATTGGTTGAAATATTATTATTATTATTATTATTATTATTATTATTATTATTATTATTATTATTATTATTATTATTTTATTTTAATTTTAATTTTTATTATCTTTTTTTTTCGTTTCTTCTTTTTTTTGTTTCGATAGTTTAGTTTTGACTTTCTATCCTTCCACTAATCCATCTATATATATATACATATAATTACTACACACGTGTATAATGTATACACCTTAGCTATCCAATGAATTCCAAGTAGCTCTAATTTGAGTTAATCTCTTAATGCAAGCTTGGAACTCTAACTTATCCAATTGAAATTAAATTAATTATTATAATTTTATTCTCTTATAGATAGGCCCGTCATTAGATATATGAATTATGAAATGGTTAGAAATAGGACAAATAGATGGGCCGGAAATGGATAATTAATTGAGCTTGAATTAATGAAATTGGACTTTGTGGAATAAACTAATTTCAAAGTATATTATGAAATAACTTTCATTAAGAGGTCAAATGAGGTCGGATTTGGATGATCTTGGTACCAAAATGATCCCATTAATGTCTATTTTTATAATATGATTTCTAATATTAATTAGAAAACTTAACAAAGGTTGAGACTTTTCTTGGTCTTATAATGTCTCTAGGACTATGATCAACTAACCCAAAAAGATTTAGATTCTAATTTCATGAAATTTCTAACTTATAGAATAAATTTAAAAACTATATTTTCAGGGTGTTACAACTAAAGTGCATTATTTGAGTGCACGAATGAAATATGATCATGTAACAATACAAATTAATATTGCTATACGAGTGGAGTGCACGAATAAGTACATTCGTGCAATGTTATAAATTTTTATATCGTTGCGCGAATTGAGAACACACAACTGAGTGTAATCGTGCAATAAATTCAAATTTACACTACTACACGAATAGTGTAACTGAGTGTAATCGTGCAACAAATTCAAATTTACACTACTGCATGGATAGAGTTACACGACTATGTGTATTCTTGCAGTATTATAATATCTTCATCTTCTGTTTTATGCAATTTCCACTCTCGATCGATCTTGTGTACTTAGACTAGCTAGTGCCAATTAATTAACTAAAGAGTAAATTACACTTTGGTACACCGTACTTTTTAAAAAATAATTCACTTCTACATTTGATATATAATTTCATCCCACAAAATAGGGAATAATTAACAATTTGGTGGATGAGATGGCAAACCACACATATTTGCTCACACACTTGTCTGTTATGAATTATTTGCCAACATTAGTTTTTCAAATATTTTCTAAGACTGCGTTTGAGTGACAGATGAAATCCTCTAGTTCGAATTGTGTGTCCCAACGTTAAGAATCATGTAACTTGACTACAAAGAGCCCTTATCACAAAATCAAAAGTTTTATGTAATTTTATTTTTTCAAGTACATTAAAGATTTTTCCTAATCTACGCGAAAATTAGAGAAGGATTAAAAATGTAGGACGGATTAAAAAAAAAAAGTGTTGGAGAAGGGAGAGTGATGGTCTCCCTTCCACACAAGCATCTACATCCCAACTTAAATTCATGTTAAATTATACTATATGAAAAAAAAAATCTAGGTCTAATTGTATCAATTTTAAGCTTCAATTTCAAGAAAAAACTAATTCTTGAAAGTATTCAAAAATCCCCTATAAACAAACAGAGAGGCATCAAAGTCAAAGAACTAAAATTACCATTCCACAAATACTACGCAAAAAAGTTCGTTTACCTCTGCAACCCTTGATGCTAGTGTAACACCCCAGTTCCACTAGGACCAAAACTTTACCAAAAGACATGCATATGTACTTATGTGATAAATATTTTTTTTCAATAAATTAAATTAATTTTATACATAATTTATAAACGGACAACACCTCTATTTAAAAATGTTCAAACCACCCACTCAGGTGCTTTCAAAGTTAACTTTCAACAACGCTTTTCGAAATCACTAACTCACACATAACCAAATTATGACCTATCAACAAGAAAATATACATAGCCAATCAAGTCACTCATTCGAAAACTCTACGGTCAACCCTTATATACTTTCAAAATATTTATATATACAGTCAAAATTGACCACTGGGGTCAACAACTTTCAAACTTAAAGATTTTGCAGAGTATCAACGAAAGCATTTAATATTTAATATACAAACATAAGTTTAAAGATGATTTTAAGCAAAAATCATACAAGAGTCAACCATTTAACCCACTCCAACAGATCGTCATCAACCAGCTTGATCTCCAGGTCCTGAAAAATATTTGAAAATATTTGGGTTGAGTGCCAGAAAACACTCAGTGGGCATTATTATTCGTCCAAGATATACTTTCATACTTTAAAATCATCATAAACATACTTTATAACATAGTTTACTCTTCTTCATTGGATGAGAGACCCAATGTGATCACATGAATACTTTACGGTTACTTATCTAGACATTTAGTCACAAAGTAAACCGCCTATGCTTGTAAGTCGGAATTCCTCTGTGCATGAAGTCTCATAACATCCAATCATTGCGTAAACAATGCTATTAAAATATTTAACATGCTTTTCATAGACGAATTTAAAAACATAGTTGTGAGTTATAGAAAAACCCCCACCTGGATGATCTCAAAGTGTAGTGCAATTTATACGTGAAATGCTACTATGCTCTTTCGTCGTCTCGACCTACAAAATTTAAATTTCTAATTTAGAATCCTCAAATAGGTCCATAAGCTAATAACTTAGGTCATACATAACTTAAGTAGGTATTTCCTATGTCTTGGGATCGGTTGGAATTGAATTGGAGTCAAACGGCGAATAATGCGCATTTGACGGAGTGAGTCAAATTAGTGATTCTATTTGAAAATTTTATCGGATTTTGCGGACAGAATTGAATAGGAATAAAGATGAATTGAACTGAATTCAATTACTAAAAAGCTCGATTTAACACACAGGAGTGAATTTTAATATTTAGAATTTCTTTTAGGGTAAAATATAACATTTAGAAATTATATAACTTAATTGTATTTTATGACAATCTTAATTTAATTTTCATGAAATTAAACTGATATTAAGGAAAAATAAATAAATGTGAAAACGACGAAGATAAAATTTAAACAAGAAATTTAGGATAACATAAAAGTATTATAAAATTTGAACGACCAGTTTATTGGTGATAAAACTCACCTCTTCTCCTTCCTCTCTCTTTCGTTTTATAATTCCCTTTTTTTTTCCTTTTTTTTTTTTGCTTCTGATTCTTCTTCTCTTTCCCTTCGTTTTTTTTTTATTTCTGAATTCCTTTTTATTAACTTGGTTCCCAATCAACCAACAATATATATATATATATATATATATATATGGATTTAGAAAGTTACACGTGTACATGATTACACTTACATTAACAAAATGATTCCAAGTGTAAGCTGACTAATACTTTTCTTAGATGATAGGTTTTAGTTAGATATATACTTTTTAATAAAATGGCTAGTGATAGGCTTTAGTTGGTCCGAAAAATAGGTTAATTGGTCTTGATTTATTTATTAGCATTATTTTTATTATTATTATTATCGTTATTATTCCTTTTCTTCTCACTTAAATAACCTCACATTTACACACATTCACAAGTGTACCTTAGTACACTAATCTCTACAAAATTATTTTCAAATTGAAACAATTGATTGGTAAGAGTTTGGAATATTTATCCAAATTACTAGTCCTACAAATAAATAATCATATATCAAAATTTGATAAATAGATTGGGCTTGAGCTAATGGACTGAATATGAGCTTAAATTGGACTGAAAATGAATTGATTACTTGAGCTTGAATTTATAATAGTGGTCATGGTAGAATAAAATTTGGCTTAAATTATTACATGAATTAAATTTCATCGGAAACTCAAATGAAGTCCGATTTAAATGATCTTGATGTCAAAACGATCCCAATAACGTCTACTTTTATAATATAAATTCTAATTTTAACTTAGAGGCTCAACTAAGGTCGAGACTTTTCTTAGTCTTATTGTACCTCTAAGCCCATAATTAACTAGCCAAAATAGTTGGGTCTAATTTCATGAAATTTCTAACTATAAAATAATACTATATTTTTCCGGGGTGTTACAGCTACACAATTAGATTTATTAACTTTTCTTTAATTTTTTAATTCAATTTCATTACTATTAAAATAGCATCTGAAATATTTTATTATTTATTTTTTATAAAACAAAATATAAATGAACAAAAAAAAGCTCAAGTGTAAATAAACGAGATTATAATTTCTAATTAATTTGTTAATGTTTTAAAAGAATTTAAAATACCTTGATACATATGATTCTCTCTCTTAAAAATTAGCACTCCCGCACATGCAACGGTTTAAACAGTTGCTAACTGCTTCACCAAATATCGCGGGATGATTCTGTTATATATAACTTCCCCTCTCTCTCTCTCTCTCGAGCATTTAGACTGTGAGTGAATCTTAGCTTAGTTGAGCGAATTAGATAATTCTGCAGATCTTCAATCAAATCAAATCATCAATGAAGTTGTTCTTCGAGGCAGATGGCCGCACCGTTGATCGATTCGAAATCGAAGTGGAAAACTCCGACACGGTGCTGCAAGTCAAGGAGAAGATCCAGAACTCCCAAGGTCTCCCCATTTCCGATCAAATGCTAATCTTCAAGGGAAACATCCTCCACGACGACGTCACCGTTGAAGCCTCCGGCGTGGAAGATCAATCTCGAATCCGCCTCGTCGTCCACAAACTGCCGGAGGTAGATGAGGATGAGACAGAAGACGACACAGACGAAGATACCGCCGCCTTACCGAAGAAGAAGATGAAAAGGACTGAGGCGGCGGACTTCAGTTCGAATTATTTCCCCATCCACCTCAAGCTGCCGTCGCCGTCGTCCGATCTCATGAAGCTGACGGTGAACGCCGACGAAACAGTTCTGGTGCTGAAACGTCATATTTCTGAGACGTTCGAAGAAGTGGAGGCAGCATCAGAATCGTCAGGCCGCCGGTTAGTGATCAGAAATGAAGAAGGAATCGATTTGCCCGATGAGAAAACCCTGAGCGAATGTCAGATTTCGTCGGAGTCGGTAGTCACGGTGGAGATTCCGCCGAAAATGAGGCTCTTCCTCAAAATTCCGGGATCCGATGAGTTCCTCGGCGTCGACCTCCGCGGCGAAGACACGATCCTTCAACTCAAAGAGATCATCCACGAATCGGAAGAAACTCCGGTCGATCGAATTGTGGTCAAAGATGATGAAGGAAACGAGCTATCCGATCACAGAACGCTGACTGCTTGCGGGATTATGCCGGATTCGGAACTTGCAGTCGAATACCAGCTGCCTGCCGTGAGTTCGTCGTCGGCGTCGGCGTCGTCGTCTTCGCCGCCGCAGCAAGTACCGCAAGTGGTAGGGTCGTCAGATGAATCTCAAATATGATCGAGTATGTTTAATTTCTTGAAGATTTGATCATCTACGTACCTATTTGAATTCTGTTGTGGATACTGCATTTGCATGCATGAAGATTTCTTTCATTTTTTTTTTGTTGAATATTTGATCATATATCAGTTTCTAGATATATACTTTGATTTTGTTGGGATATAGTCATTGTGGATGTACTGCACAAATTCATTAATATTCAATCCCAAGTTTTTGAATCCCCAGATGAATTATATTTGTTATTTTATTAGTGATCGATAGTATTTTAATTAATTTGGTTGCATGGAATATAAACATCACTTCGTGATTTTAGATATTTTGGTATGTCGTCATTTTACTTTGATTTTTTTTTTTTTTTGAAGATTTCACGTGTTCTAGCTATTAGGATTTTGTTGGGATTTTTATTTTTTTTATTTATTGTTTGGAATATTGATTATTAATTGTGGATAGTGGAAACTCCTTATTCCAAGTTTATGAAGCTTAAATATTTGTTAGTATTGATTTCAGAGAAGAATCAAATATGGATATTTATATATGGAATTAACATTACTCGATTTTAATTTTATTTTGAGAAAATATTGATCGAATGTGTATATTTTTTTTAATTGCATGCATGCATTATGAGGAATAGTTGGAATAGTCCATCGACTATTCTATGGTGTTTATGATATTAATGTTCTCACTCTAAATAATATTTGATTCAATAATTAGCCCCCAAATTAAAGAAAAAAACAAATTAAAAAAAAGTGATAATGTATAAAAATAGCCCCTTTTCATTTAGTATATTATGTTTTTAACCACTTTTTAAAATTACACTTTGATACATGGTACTTTTTAAAGAACGATTCACTTCTACATTTGTAAAAATATATCATTTCATCCCACAAAATAGGGAATAATTAACAATTTGGTGGATGAGATGGCAAGCCACACATATTTGCTCACACACTTGTCTTCTATGAATTATTTGCCAACATTAGTTTTTCAATTAACCAATATTTTCTAAGATTGCATTTGAGTGACGGATGAAATCCTCTAGCTCGAACTGTGTGTCCCAACGTTAAGAATCCCGCAACTTGACTACAAAGAGCCCTTATCACAAAAGCAAAAGTTTTATGTAATTTTTTATTTTTTCAAGTACATTAAAGATTTTTCCTAATCTATGCGAAAATTAGAGAAGGATTAAAAATGTAGGACGGAGAGTAATAACTTTGATATTATTTTATTTCGTTACCTTAATTGAAAATTTCTTATTTATATTATAGCTCGACAAAAAAAAAAGGAGTTGGAGAAGGGAGAGTGATGGTCTCCGTTTCACACAAGCATCTACATCCCAACTTAAATTCATGTTAAATTATACTATATGAAAAAAAAAATATTGAGGGCTAATTGTATCAATTTTAAGCTTCAATTTCAAGAAACAAGTAATTCTTGAAAGTCCCTCGAGCATGAAGCTAGAATTAATAATATCCCATTCAAAAATCCCCTATAAACAAACAGAGAAGCATCAAAGTCAAAGAACTAAAATTATAATTTCACAAATACTAGGCAAAAAAGGTTGTTTACCTTGTACAACAATACTTAGAGATACACCACAATCATACATTGTCCCTCCCTCCACTTTCATGTCTTCTAAGTAATTAGGTTTCAACCCGACGGAGCACACTGCACCGACACGTAACCGTGAGAGATAATCCAGGCATGCCCGAACTGCTGAATTGTTGGAGTGCTGCTGATTGTGTTGTTGTTTTTGGCGCTTTGAGTTCTCTTCATGCTGCCGTTGCTGCTGCCGTTTGCACAAGACCACTGATCAGAAACTTGCTTCAAATGGTGGAGAAGGCCTAAGCATCAAGAAGGCCAAACCACCTCAGAAACAAGGGAAGAAACCGTCACAGAAACCTTCAAAGACAGGAGAAAAAAAACCTGGTGAAGGATGGGTTGATCCAAAAGACAGAAAATGCTTCCATTGCCAAGAACCTGTACACTATAAGAAAGATTGCAGTAAATGGAAGCAGATGATGTCAAAGTTTGCACAAGAAAAGGGACAACACAAGCAAAGAAGCCAGGCTAACAACACTTGAGCTAGTCAAGAAGCTGAGTTTGAAACATGTGAAGCCCTTGTTGTCTCCAACAATGATGTTGGGAATGACTGGGTTCTGGACTCTGGTTGTAGCTTTCACATGTCTCCAATTAGAGAGTGGTTTTCTGAGATAACCTACACAGATGGTGGTACAGTGTTGCTGGGAAACAATCATACATGCCAGATAAGAGGAATTGGAAGTATAATGATAAAAATGTATGATGGAAAGATAAGGCAGCTCACAAAGGTAAGGTTTGTGCCTGAATTAAAAAGGAATCTTATATCTCTGGGTGTTTTTGATTCCAATGGGTACAAATTTGAATCCCAGAATGGGAATATGAGTATTTCCAAAGATGGTTCAATAGTTATGAAAAGAGTAAGAGAACAAGACTTGTACTATCTGGTGGGAAACACTGTCACTGGGCAGTCTCATGTCACAAGTCACGGAGATAATTCATATATGTGGCACTCAAGAATGGCTCAAATAGGCAACAAGAGACTCAATGTGCTGTCCAAACAAGGACTCTTAGAAGGAGAGACAGTCGAGAAAATTGCAAAAGTGATCCCATAGGACATGTCCTGTTGTAAAAATGGTCCCAATACTTGCAATTGTGGTCCCAAATCAAAATTTATATGCAATATTGGTCCCATAAGACTCAAATATGCAATATTGGTCCCATAAGACTCAAATATGCAATATTGGTCACATGCCCTATGGGACCATTTTTTACAATTGTAAACGTGACTAGAAAAATCACAAGATAAGAAGCAATAATAAGCAATTTCATCATCCTAAAATAAGAGACCTTCAAATGCAATTTAGTTTTAAGATAAATGAGATTATGAGATCAGAATACAAAATGAAAGAAGAGAAACCGGTTTCTGGTGAAATCTCCAGTAATTATGAACCGGTAAAAAAGCTTCCATTTTAAGTCAGTGAGATAAATAAAAAATCACATGTTTCAAGTAAAAAAATCCACATCAAAGATTTTAGAGAAGACAAGACCACAAAATATGTTGAGCAACAATTCAGTCACATCTAATAGAATCTTTCAAATAATCAACTAAATTCAAATAAAAATATTAGCAGAAAAGGTAAAAAGAAAGAAAATAAATGATTTCATACTCATGTATATTGATGCCCAAGTCACGGCCTTTTCAACCCATTTGCAAATTAAAAATCAAATTTGAAATCAAAATCAAATTTGAAACCAAAATTAATTTGTAAAAGTGGTCCCATAGGACATGGGGCCAATATTGCATATTTGAGTGTTATGGGACCAATATTGCATATTTGAGTCTTATGGGACCAATACTGCATATAAATTTTGATTTGGGACCACAATTGCAAGTATTGGGACCATTTTTGCAGTAGGACATGTCCTATGGGACCACTTTTGCAATTTTCTCAGAGACAGTCACTAGAGTTCAGCTATGTGAACACTGCATCTCAGGAAAGTCTAAAAGGTTGAAATTCTCACCTGCAGTACATGTCACTGCTGAGAAGCTGGAGTATATTCATTCAGACTTATGGAGTCCATCAAAGCATGCAACTAAAGGTGGTGGCAGATATTTCATCTCACTAGTAGATGATTTTATTCGAAAAGTTTGGGTCTATATTCTGAAGTCTAAGCCAGAAGCTCTCACTAGATTTAAGTATTGGGTGGCATAAGTTGAAATAAGTGTGACAAGAAGGTTCAACACCTGAGGACAGACCATGGTCTTGAGTTTGTGTCAGAAGAATTTATGATGTTCTACAGAGAAAAAGGAATCACCAGACACAGAACTGTACCTGGAACACCTCAGCAAAATGGAATAGTTGAGAGGATGAATCAAACCTTGCTTGATAGGGTAAGATGTGTTCTCAATGATTCTAGGCTTGATAAATCATTCTGGGGAGAAATTGTGAATTCAGTAGCCTATTTGGTCAACCGTAGCCCTTGTTCAGTTATAAACTTCAAAACTCCTCATGAGCTATGGACTGGAGAAGCTGCTGACTACAGTTGGCTCAAGGTGCTACGGTGCCTAGCCTATGCTCATGTAAAGCAAGGCAAACTAGAACCTAGAGCTATCAAGTGTGTTTTTGTTGGTTATCCTACTGGAGTAAAAGGATACAAGCTATGGTGCCTAGATGATCAAAAGTTCATTATCAGTAGAGATGTCACATTTGATGAGTCAAGATTTCCTATGAGGAAGGTTGAAAAGGGAAGCATCAGTGAGTTACAGTCAAGGCCAGATGTTGTGGTGGTAGAATCTGGCACAAGTGAACCTCAAAGAAGCCTGACTACTCATTCAGGTGATGAATCAGAAGAAGAAGAGGCTCAACCTAGCCTAAGCAGCTACCAGTTGACAAGAGACAGAGGGAGAAGGGAAATTAGAAAACCAGTAAGGTATAGCCAAGCAGATATTGTGTCTTTTGCTCTCTATACAACCCTTGAAGTGGAGTCTTTTGAGCCAAGAAACTATCAAGAGGCAATTACCTGTGCAGAAAGGGAAGAGTGGCTTATTGCAATGGAGGAGGAGCTGCAGTCCCTTAACAAGAATGAAACCTGGAAGATTGTAACTAAACCTCATAATCAGAAACTGGTGAGCTGTAAGTGGTTGTTCAAGAAGAAGCCTGAAGCATCAAAGGCAGGAGGAATAAGATATAAGGCAAGATTAGTTGCAAGAGATTTTTCTCAAAAGGAAGGCATTGACTACAATGAGATTTTCTCTGCTGTAGTCAAGCACCGCTTAATAAGGATTCTGCTGTCAATGGTTGCTCAATATAATTTGGAACTACATCAGATGGATGTAACTATAGCCTTCCTACATGGAAAGTTAGAGGAAGATATATATATGAAACCTCCAGATGGTATATATATTGAAGATTCAGACAGCAAGGCTTGCAAACTTCAGAAATCCTTATATGGGCTCAAACAGTCACCAAGGCAGTGGTATCTTCGATTTGATGAGTTTATAGTGTCTCAAGGCTTCTCTAGAAACCAGTATGACAGTTGTGTTTATATCAAGAAGGAAGGAGAGTCATACACATACTTGCTTTTGTATGTGGATGACATGCTTATAGCCTGTGATAACATGATAGGAATCAATAAGGTGAAAGATCTTCTCAAATCTGAATTTAAAATGAAGTATTTTGGAGAGGCTAAGGTAATACTTGGAATGCAAATAAGAAGGAAGAGGGACCAAAGCTCAATCACTTTATCTCAGTCAAACTATCTTGGTAAGGTACTGTGTAGATTCAATATGAATCGGTGCAAGTCTGTTACAACACCAATTAAAAGTGGTGTCAAGCTATCTCTGAGTCAAGGAGCCAAGTCTGAAGAAGAAAATAAGGAGATGTGTAATACTCCTTATGCTAGCTGTGTGGGATCACTGATGTATGCTATGGTTTGTTGCAGACCCGACCTCACCTTTGTGATGAGTGTTTTGAGTCGATTTATGTGCAATCCAGGAAAGATTCATTGGGAAACAGCAAAGTGGACCTTGAGGTATCTAAAAGGATCATTGAACAGAGGACTCAAGTTTCAGAAGTCAAAATCAGAAGATATGTTAGTTGGATTTGCAGCTAACATTGATACAAGGAAGAGTTTAACAGGATATGTGTTTACCTTATTTGGAACAGCTATAAGTTGGAAAGCAACTCACCAATCTGTTGTAGCTCTATCTACCACAGAGGCAGAATTTGTGGCCCTAACAGAAGCAGTCAAGGAAGGAATCTGGCTCAGAGGTATCTTATCAGAATTCGGGGTAATACAAGACAAAGTAAAGGTGTTTTGTAATAACCAGTCTGCTATACATCTATCTAGACATCAAGGTTACCATGAATGCACAAAACACATAGATGTGAAGTTATACAAGATTGATACATCTGTGAATCCTGCTGATGTTTTTACAAAGGCCCTCCCAGCTCCAAAGTTTGAGCTGAGTCTCGGTCTCATTGGGTTGGAATAATTGATGCAGGAAGCTTATCAGCTCCAAGTGGAGAGCTGTTATCAAGTCAGTCAGTATAAAAGCTGTGATTGTGCTTCATAGCTAAAGTGGAGAATTATGAAGATTGAGTGTGTAGCTTATGAATCTCAATTCAAATGGCATTGAAGGTTAGTTGGACGTATGCATGGAGTGTACAGCAGTTGATCTCTTTTGCCTTGTCAGCACCTAAATCTAATCAAGATTGATTCACTTATGTCTGCAGCATGAGGAGAATCTTGAATAGAAGTCAGTCATGCATGCAGAAGCTGTTAGAGCTAGATTGATGGTTAGATATAAATATTGATCATCATCATAATCAGTATGGCAGAGTGAATAACAAGCTTTGTAAGTCAGTTCATCAAGTAATAAAAAAGGTGCTCTAGTTTCTGCCGTGGACGTAGATCCTCATTCTTGGATCGAACCACGTAATTCTTGTGTTGAGTCACAGTTTAGAAGTTTGATATTTCCAACTACCCCCGTTTCAAAATGTTTGTTGTTTTGTTTTTTTTATCTGGAATTAAGAATTAATTTTGTGGACAAATATACTCATTTCTCATATATGCCATAAAATCTAATTCATATTTTCCTAAAAAATAACAATATTTTCTCTCTCCATATATTTTTCTCTCTTCATATATTATAGGTAAGTTAGAATTAAGAAATCTTTTAGGATTTGAGAGGGTTAAAACTGGGAGAGAGGATGTCAAATTATATAAAACAACAAACATTTTGAAACAAAAAAAAAACCTAAAACAACAAACATTATGAAACGGAGGTAGTATATATCAAGGTTTTTTAAAATTATATATTATTTATAAATTTTTTTATAAAAATAAAGTTTATTATATTATAACTAATCATGATTAATATTTATTGCTGAAAATTGAAGTTTTTAAAAATTATATACCCTGATTTTGGAATAATCAACCCCGAAAATAAATTATATTAACTGAAAAATGAAAATTAAATAATAAAAAATAATTATAAACTCTAATTGGGTGGAATATTAAATCCTAAACAATATAATAAAGTGAAATTATACTAAACCAAAAGAAATTAAAATTGAAGAAAAAATAATAATTTTAAAATTTAGTACACGGTGTTGGTATATATACAAGTTGAGACTAGAGGATCTCAAATAAGATTTTTTCATATGATTCATATTTTTTCATATATATTATAAAATTTTATGTTTAGTGTCTAGGAAAAGGCCAATAAATTAAACCTTTTGTTCGAGCTTTTAAGTATTTAATATTTTTTTTTTTATTTCGCAGCTAAAGAGGTATAGTATTTAATTTAACTAGTAGCCAAAATGGTAAAATAGAAATTTGCAAAGTAAAGAGTGTGAGAGAGAGAGAGACTTTTATGTCGCTAAAATAGAAATTTCGCAGCTAACGGATTGAGATTTAATAGATGAATTTTATTTAGTCCAGTTGCAATACGGTGGTCTTTCTTTTTTTGTTTTCTTTTTTTATTTTTAATTTTTCTTTTTTTTTATTTTTTACAAATATATATTTATTTATTTTATTCAGCATGTCACACAGTTACACTCGCCCGACATTAGAATGTAGCCTCGTGTACAATGCTCGATAGTTAATTTCTTTTAAATAAATACATTCACTTTAATTTTTTTTTTAATTTTTGGCATCTCGCGTAATACACCCATCCGACGTTAATGTATGGGTCATGCAATGCGTTCGATGGTTAAAAAAATGAAAAAAAAAAAATAATTAAAATGCTGCCATGAGATCCACACGCCGCGCTTGCGGACTGTGTTTTGTTATAATAATTAAACATAGCTCACTTTTTAAAAATTAACAAAACCCAATGTTTCAAAAATAATTTGTATGGTCGAACATTTTGATTTCCGATCAATATTTCTAATGTTTTCATAATACATAATAGGGACATATTAAAATTATTTTTGTGTTATCCCCTCAAGTCTGAAATTTTATCCCATTCTCTCTCTCTCCTTTTGTTTTTTGACAACGAGAATAATCCGTACCTACTACTACAGTGCACATTGTGTAAATTCCGTAAATTACACGTGTGACAGCGAATTCAATCTTAAATAATTTTTTTTGGAGCATATAACACCTTAACGTTTATCAAAAGAGGTAAATTCGTCCTCCCCAAAAAAATAGTATCTTCGTGCAAAAATATAGAAATTTAATTTTTTTCAATATTTGTGATCCCTAAAAAATAATATTTTTTCTATAATATTCATTTAATTATAGACCTAAAATTAAATCTACATGAATAAAATTAATATTAGTTTATCAGAATTAAACTTGTAATTTGGTAAATGAAATTTATTATTAAAATTACATGTATTTTTCATACATTTTTTTAACAAATTTTCATTCACAAAAAAAAACACACACAAACTCAATAATAATAATAATAATAAAATGATTTTAGGTTTATAATTAAAGGGAGATTATATTTAAAAAATGAAAATTATACGAAAAAAAGACAACAGTTTAACAAAATTATCGTTGTTAATATACAACGGTTAGTCTAAAACCGTTGTTAACTCACAACGGTTTTGATGTAAACCGTTCTTCATTTGCAGTATTTCTCGTTGATTACTACATGTATCCTACACTGCATCAAGATGACACATTCATTCTGCACGAAATTACACAGGAAAGAAAAATCGGACTGCACATTTAAGGCTTTTAAATATCGATGATCAACCATACTCAGAGAGGGATCATATATGATAAGAAGTTGATGTACATTCTAGAATATTTTAGAATATGCTAGAAATGATAATTCTAGAATATTTTAGAATAAGCTAAATTATTCTAATGTATAGAAGAATCTAGAATATTATAACTTCTTCATGTATAGAATATTTTAGAAATTATTAGATAAACAATCTAAAGAGAAATCTAGAAATTTCTCAAATATTATTATATAAGCATAATATAGAGAATTCTCTAACATTCTCTTTGTAGTATAAATATATCCTTCTATCATTTGTAAAGTGAAGAAGAAATAATAAAGCCATAAAGCATTCCACCATTTGACTCTCTCTCAATCTCTTTGCTAACCTTGATATATATATCTAGTCCTCCTAACCCTTCATACCCTACAACAATATTTACTAAACCTCTACCAAATACCTTGCTCTACTTTGCTCTAATATTATCAAAATTATACTACAACACTTACTCTCGGCCATCTTTGAAGAATAGGTGGACAAAGTATGGAGACGCCAATTGGTTGGAGATGAATAAGTGGAAAAGCAGCGGTCACAGATGTGACAATGGTGTAATCTTCAATGAAAATTCTACGTCCCTGAAAAAACAAAAAAAAAAAAAAATCATAACAATAATTAACAAAACCAAAAAACATAAAAAAATTTAAAATAAAATATTAATTTTTTTTTTAACTTACAGTTAGTTGGGGTAACCCAGGATAGAATGTATAATGCCCAAAAAAGGTTGGTCACTAGCGAAGGCAACTCCATAATTTTGTACAAACTCGTACGCATTAATCATACCGTTTCCAAAACCTTCAACATGAATTCTATTTGGGTTGTATCTTCTACTTTGGGGACGATAATATAGATGCAAATAATCCAGCATCTCTTGTTCAGATCCTTCAACTGGATGATTTGGATGATATGGAGGAAGCATACAACGTGTCCATGACCACGAACGCATAACAGCAACCTGTTTAAAAAATAAATAAACATGTCATTAGTTTTTCCCTATTAAACTATTAACTTAGTAATGAAAGTGTACACATACGTGTTCGGCCCTGGTCACGCACAGGAAGAACACATCCGTGATCATTGTCAGTAAGCCAACAAAAATCAGTCTAAAAATAAATCAACAACATTAGAAAAAGTTCAAATAAAAAAAAAACAAGAAGAATAAGATAATAGTGGTGGGAGTAGACTCACTTTTGTGAAGTATTCCCTCTGCAAATTTGGATATATGAACACTAAATAATTGGATATATATTTACATAAAATTGAAAATTATTGATTCAATAAACCTTCAACTGATTTATCACAATTTTAATCATTTCAAAATCTCTAGCTAAATTAACAATGTTAAAAGAATTGATTAAAATTAAAATACTCGCATTTACTATAAGAACACTTGTGTTATCCAATTTACTATGTAGATTCAAAAAATATATACGTTAGCTAAAACGCCATCACTTTAGCATGCATATGAGAGCACTTGTGGGAGGTTTTGAAAACTTTTTCCAACTTCTAATGAGTTCATTTTGCTAGTAGTAAGGAAAGGGTTTTGACACAATTAATTTCTCCAATTAAGTGAGGATTACTTAAAGAATGTGAAGAAACCCAACATCATCAACTATGTATCATATTCTATTTGGGATTGAATTTGAGGAAGAGTTGCAAATTTTGAGGTAATTGATTTGGAATTTTATTACTTTAAACTTAGAAACTTCAAATCCAAAATATAGGAAAAGATATTTTCTCAAAATAAATAAATAAAATATATGGAAAGATGTAAACTGCATCAAAAAATTGCTTACAGAAAAGTTTCAACTTTTGACAATTAATTAGAAGGGTAATTAAAGTTGGCTTGTGTCCCATATTTAATCCATTAAAACATGTTTGTTATGTGTGATAAGAGGGTGATAAATATGTATTACAGTATGACAGGCTAATATGTTGATTGCTTTAAAAATCAAAGCTCTTTTTTAATTGTTCCAAGATTTGCTTTTTTTTCAATAGATCATATCATTATTATTTTTGTATCATGTCATAATTTTAATATTACACTTTCCCTCCCTCAAGAAAAAAAAATAAAAAAAAAATATTTTCTCCAATTCGATTAATGGAACTGCGTTGCCTTTGCGCTTTGATAGAAAAAATATATTCATTTATTTTGTTTCTTATTTTTTTCGAAAGTTAAAGATAATTTTTTTGCGAGAGAATATATTTTCTTCTTCTTTTTCCCTAAATTTACTATGTAACACCCCAAATTCAATAATAGAAACCCGATAAATTTTTTAGGCCCAAATGCTTAAGTTGTATTCATTTTTAATAAAAGGCCCAAATGATGGGTTTTCTAGCCCAATTATGATTTTTAATTATTTACAGTCCAATTATTATCGAAATGAGACGAATGAATATATTAAGCGATAGTTCTTGTCGATACGAATCTATAGAACTTGGTCTTGCTAATATAGCAATTCAATTGACCAAAATATGATTTAATTTCTATAATCTATTTTATTTTATGTAAGTCTATTTTAGGTCATTAGTTGGGGATCATTTCTAGAGCAGCTCCCTTGCCTCCTCTTCCCCCTCTCTTCTCTCCCTTCTCACCTCTCCACTTCTCCGCCGAAACCCTCATCGGAGCTACCGCCGCCGTTGCCGGAATTTTTCCGGTGACCTTCTTTTCAACATGCAATTATATTTTTAGATTCCCCTCTTTTCCCTCTTTCTATTTCTTCGATTATTTTTGAAAGATTTTGAGGTTTAGGCATCCGATTTTCAGATCTTAGAATGGGTTAAACCCTAACTTTTTAGAACCTCATTTCTTTTTTTATTTTGCGATTTCTATTTCGATTCTTATGGATATAAATATAGATTATGGACTGTTTTGTTTATATATTTTTAAATATTATTTTAATCTTAAATTTTGGTGTTCTTGATGTTTATGAACACTTGGTAAGTTGAATTTGTTGATGAAGAAATAAAGATTGGTGAATGTTGATTTTTATGTGTGTGTTTAGTGTGTGTGTGTCCAATATGTGTATGTGTGTGCGTGAACAGTGTGTGTTGTGGGTGTGTGTGTGTGCGTGAGTTTTTTTTTCTTTTATTTATTTATTTTATAATTCGGGCTATGATAATATAGATAAGTATAATTAAAAAGCTTAGAAATATTATCTAAAATTCATCTTAGTCTCATGAATAAATTTCTCTCAATTAAATTACAAGGGCTATGAATTAATCTTTGTTAGTAATAATTTATTTATTTATTTTATTGAGGTATATGTTTTTTACACATTAATTATGAATCTTGGGATATGTTTCAAAGTTCAATTATAGTCTAAATGGATAAATTCTTTTTTTTTGTCGAAGGTAACCCGCATCCGCTACCGAGGTGCGCACTGGGTAAACCCCGCCCCTATGTAATAGCCTGCAAACCACACAGGGGGAGGTAAACCACACTTGGCAAGCCAGGTGTGACAGGCTCACACCTAGTGGTGTTGGTGGGATTCGAACTTGAGACCTTTGGCCTCAAGATATCACCACTAGGCCATCCCCAAGGGGACAATGGATAAATTCTTATTGTTATATTATGAGGTCTAAGGCACAAGTTATGACTTTATTTAAGTAAATTCAAATTGTTAATTTTTACTAAAGATGTTTAAGGATCAAACCCAATTATGTGCATTTTAATATCCATTTTATTTCATTTCAAGTTTCTGCCTTATTAAATTAAATTATGAAAAAAGACTTCAAATATTAATGTCTAGTCTAATGGTTGAAATCCAATTGGTTCGAAATTCCTTAATTACAGTTTTAATTTTTAACTCATTTTTATCATTTTATCTAAGATGATTTTGAACCTTATATAATTAATTACATCTAATAATTTTTGAAAATTGCATTTAGCTAATGGGTGGAGTTTAGATTATTGTTTGAAAGGTCTAGGGTTCAAAACTCAATTTATGCATTTTAGTCCAATATAATTCTAAACTATATTTAAATAAAAGTCTGTTATAATTTTTTAAAATGGCATTTGGCCCAATGGTTATATTCTTAATTTTATTATGATAGGTCTATGGTTCAAATCTCTTTGAAGTAATTTTATCCTTTTTTCATTCTTTTTAACATAAGATTATTTTGAAATTTTTATAATTAATGAATAGCTTAATTTTCGAAAATCATACTTGGTCTAGTGGCTATGTTCTAAGTTCTATTATGCTAGATCTAGTGTTCAAATCCTCATTTTTATTCAAAAATCAATCTGAACCTTATATTATTCATGACATTGCTTAATTTTCGAAAATCTTGTTTGGTCTAACGGTGTGAGTTCAAATTTTATGCTAGAAGTCCAAGATTCAAGCCACTTTGATGTATTTTATAAGTCTCTTTTTAACTCAAACATTTATGAGTGTATTTAATTAAAGCAGATTAATTAATGTTGTATAATTTTTTTTAGCCTAATAGTTAAGTGATTATTTCATTTATTTTTATTTAGTTTATTTTGCTTAATTTAGATTAAATTCGAAATTAAGTGTATGATATATAAAATTTATATTTCCCTATTCTTCTATGATTTAAAACGATCATTTAAATTATGTATTAAGTATTATAATTTTCCTCTATGAATTTAAGTTATCTATTTATACAATCGAGGACTCCGATATATTTTAAGTTAGGATCCCGTTCAACCTTTAAACGACATCAGATTATGCTCTTACTTTAGGGACTCATTCCCTAGACCCTTATTTACGTTATGATATATGTTTATAAGATTAATATGTTATTAAGACATAGTTCTTATGTATAGGTCCTAACCCGAGACTCATTTAGGACGACGATTAAGGCTATTCCTGTATTTAAGCATAAGGTCCTAATCCATGACAGCAGGCTTAGGATGAGAAATCGTGAATAAAGCTTCAGCTAATTTAGCTATAAGGTGGGTTTACTTATTAAAATATTTTCAAAAATATATTTAAACTTTTGTCCGCTATGAAAAATGATTTATGCTTATGTTGCTCAATGTGGATTGACATGACTCATATGAGGAATTTCGAATATGGCACTTCGGTGCAATTACTTATGAATATGTTCATGTTATGAATATGTTATAGTTTATATGTGATCACATTAGGGTCGGTCTCTACTATGTCTATTGAACATATGATTTATGACATGTCAAATATGAATTTATTGATATTCTTATTATAAATTATTGGACGAATATATGAGTATTCCCACGAAGTGTTTTTTGGCACTCAGCCCCACTATTTTAAAATATGGGGACATCTTGTATGGTTGACCATATTTTAAATTTTTGAAATATTGACTTTGTTTAGTTGTGGTCAACAAATATGATTATATATGCTTCCATTGTATATATTTTATGGATGCGTGTGGTCGTCGTGGCCTTGCTGACATATTTTGAAAGTTGAAAATTGGATTTTGACTAGTCAGGTTGAATATGTTTTAATTGGTTGTTCGAAAGGTGGTGTTTTAAAAAGATATGTTGGTTGAAAAGTCTTATTTTGTGCGATTGGTTGTTGAATGGTAAACGCCTATGAGCGTGAAATTTATTATGATTCTAAATGATGTGTTGTTCGAATTTTTATAATCCGAGAAAACGATTATACTAGATTGCGAAAATTTTATTGTGATTTTCTTTCATCGTGTGTGTTTCCGTTAGCGCACTGGGCCTCGGGATTCGGGAAACACCTACATAATATATGGAACAAGATCCAAACAATTTTGACAAGAAAATATATTGAATGATATTGCAATTATTGTACATAATTTAAGAAGGATATTATAGAGATCCGTATAGAACCAAACAATGGATTATCAATCTATACAAATAGATATATTTTAAAGCAAACATGGTGTTGATACATTTTCTAACAAAAGACATCTAACAAACTGATATATGATCAAATATTCAACCAAAAAAAAAAAGAATTGAAAGAAATCTTCATGCATGCCATATACCATCAAGAAATTAACAATCCTCATGCATGCAAATGCAGTATCCACAACAGAATTGAAATAGGTAGATATATGATCAAATCTTCAAGAAATTAAACATACTCATGTTTGAGATTCATCTGACCCTACCCCTTGCGGTACTTGCTGCGGCGGCGAAGACGACGACGCCGATGACGACTAAAGACCTTTTCACAAATCTTCAAGAAATTAAACATACTCGATCATGTTTGAGATTCATTTGACGAAGAGCGTCATTCTCTTTGGCGGCGGCGGCGGTAGCGGAATCTCCACCGTGACTACAGACTCCGACGAAATCTGACAGTCGCTCAGGGTTTCGTCCTCGGGCAAATCGATTCCTTCTTCATTTCTGATCACTATCCGGCGGCCTGATGATTCTGATGCCGCCTCCACTTCTTTGAACGTCGAATAAATCAGACGTTTCAGCAGCAGAACTGTTTGGTCGGCGTTCACCGTCAGCTTCACGAGATCGGACGACGGCGGCGGCAGCTTGATCTGGATTGGGATATAATTCGAACTCGATCCCGCCGCCTCAGTCTTCATCTTATTCTCCAGCAGTTTGTGGACGACGAGGCGGATTCGAGATTGATCTGCGACGCCGGAGGCTTCAACGGTGATGTCGTCGTGGAGGATGTTTCCCTTGAAGATTAGCATTTGATCGGAAATGGGGATTCCTTGGGAGTTCTGGATCTTCTCTTTGATTTGCAGCACCGTGTCGGAGTTTTCCACTTCGATTTCGAATCGATTAACGGTGCGGCCATCTGCGGCGAAGAACAACTTCATTGATGATTTGATTTGATTTACAGAGTTGAGAGAGACGATTGAAGATATATATAAATCTTCCCACGATATATGGTGAAGCAGTTAGCAAACTGTTTAAGCCGTTGCGTGGGCGGGGAGTGCTAATTTTTAAGAGAGAGAATCATATATATCAAGTTTTTTTATTTTTTCAATATTTGACATCCCTAAAAAATAATATTTTTTGTATAATATTCCTTTAATTATATAGACCTAAAATTAAATCTACATGAGTAAAATTAATATTAGTTTATCAGAATTAAAGTTGTGATTTGGTAAATGAGATTTATTATTAAAGTTACATGTATTTTTCATACATTTTTTAATAAATTTCCATTCACAAAAATACACACACAAACTCAATAATAATAATAATTTTAGGTTTATAATTAAAGAGAGGTTATATTTAAAAAATGAAAATTATATAAAAAAAAGTGATGGAAAAAATCATGAATAAAAGGGTATTTTGCACAAAAAAACAAACTAACTATTAGCTTTCTCACTTGACAGAAAACTTGAGGGAGAATCTCAAGAACATTGACAGACAATGTATGATTGTGGTGTATCTCTAGGTATTGTTGTACAAGGTAAACAACCTTTTTAATTCTTCTCTAATTTTTGCAAAGATTAGGAAAAATCTTAAATGTACTTGAAAAAATAAAAAATTTATATAAAACTTTTGTGATAAGGGCTCTTCGTAGTCAAATTACAGAATTCTTAACGTTGGGACATACAGTTTGAACTAGAGGATTTCATCCGTCACTCAAACGCGGTCTTAGAAAATATTGGTTAATTGAAAAACTAATATTGGCAAATAATTCATAACAGACAAGTGTGTGAGCAAATATGTGTGGTTTGCCATCTCATCCACCAAATTGTTAATTATTCCCTATTTTGTGGGATGAAATGATATATTTTGATTACAAATGTAAAACTAGTGAATTGTTTTTTTTAAAAAGTGCCCAGTACAAAAGTGTAATTTACTCTTTAGTTATAAATTAATTGGCACTAGCCAGTCCAAATACACAAGATGATCGAGAGTGGAAATTGAACAAAACAAAAGATGAAGATGATTATAATACACAAGATGATCGAGAGTGGAAATTGCACAAAACAAAAGATGAAGATGATTATAATACACAAGATGATCGAGAGTGGAAATTGCATAGTCGTGTAACTCTATTCGTATAGTAGTGTAAATTTGAATTTATTGCATGAATACACTCAATCGTGTCACGTGTGTCTTCAAATCGTGCAACAATATATAAATTTATGACGTTGCACGAATGTACTTAGTTGTGCACCCACTCGTGTAGCAGTATTACTTTGTGTTGTTATATGATGATATTTCATTCGTGCACCCAAATAATGCACTTTAGTCGTGCAACTCGCAATTTTAATGAAAGGGTAATTAATTATTTTGAGCGAAAAATGGCTATAAATATATTTTTTTTTTAAAAAGTGATTGAAAACATAATATATAAAATGAAAAATGGCTATTTTTACACATTACCACTTTTTTGAATTGGGGGCTGATTATTCGATCAAATATTATTTCTAGTGAGAACATTAATATTATAAACACCGTAGAATAGTCGATGGACTATTCCAACTATTCCTCACAATGCAATGAATGCATGCATGCAATTAAAAAAAATATACACATTCAATATTTTCTCAAATTAAAATTAAAATCGATCGAGCAGTGCTAATTCCATCTATAAATATCCGTATTTGATTCTTCTCTAAATCAATACTAACAAATAATTAAGCTTCATAAACTTGGAATAAGGAGTTTCCACTATCCACAATTAATAATCAATATTCCAAATTAACAATAAATAAATAAATAAATCCGAACAAAATCCAAATAGCTAGAAACACGTGAAATCTTCAAAAAAAAAAGGAAAATGATCAAATACACTCTTAATTAATGTTTCTCTCTAAGATCAAATAAATCCTTAGAGTATTTTTAAGTACAAATAGGCCCTTAATATTGGACGTAATTGACAATGGTGCCCCTCTACTATTTTCACTCCAGAACGAGTTTGTGTCAAATTTTATTTTATATTTTAAATTCTTTTAAAACATTAAAAAATCAATTAGAAATTATAATCTCATTTATTTACACTTGAGCTTCTTTTCGTTTATTTATATTTTGTTTTATAAAAATGTATTTAATATTATAGATTTATGGAAAAAATAAATAATAAAATATTTCAGATGCTATTTTAATAGTAATGAAATCAAAATACCATTAACATTAATAAAAAGTGGATAGTCACTTAATTTGGTTCCTTGGTGGATGTAAATAAGTACACATTTTTATTTTATTTTTCTTGAGCGAACAAAGTACACACATTAATTAATTTAACTGAAATGTGCATGAAAATGAAATTAGCATGGTAATATTGAGGAAATAATGCTAATGTAGCTGCACTGTATATTTTCCTAAAAAATAATTCATTTCAATTAAATCATAATTTAATTCACAATCGAGATAGAATCTTGGGTTGTTTAAGCTATAACGTAATCTAAATATAAAAATTAAATGTTGTAATAGTGATGTTTATAAACAATTTAAGATAAATAAAATGTATAAAATTACAATAAAAATTAGTCTCTGCAATATTCTATTATTTATTTTTTCATAAATCTATAATAATAAATTCATTTTTACAAGACAAAATATAGACTGCAAATTAGAAAAAATTAATGTAAATAAATAAGATTAGAAATTTTAACTAATTAATTCTTATTGTTAATGTTTGAAAAAAAAAATCAAAGTAAAATAACGACATACCAAAATATCTAAAATCATGAAGTGATGTTTATATTCCATGCACCCAAATTAAAATACTATCGATCACTAATTAATAAAATAACAGATATAATTCAGCTGGCTTCAAAAACTTGGGATTGAATATTAATGAATTTGTGCAGTACATCCACAATGACTATACCCAACAAGATCCAAGTATATATCTAGAAACTGATGATCAAATATTCAACAAAAAAAAAAATTTGAAAGAAATCTTCATGCATGGCATATACCATCAAGAAATTAGCAATCCTCATGCATGCAAATGCAGTATCCACAACAGAATTGAAATAGGTAGATATATGATCAAATCTTCAAGAAATTAAACATACTCATGTTTGAGATTCATCTGACCCTACCCCTTGCGGTACTTGCTGCGGCGGCGAAGACGACGCCGACGACGAACTCACGGCAGGCAGCTGGTATTCGACTGCAAGTTCCGTATCCGGCATAATGCCGCAAGCAGTCAGCGTTCTGTGATCGGATAGCTCGTTTCCTTCATCATCTTTGACCACAATTCGATCGACTGGAGTTTCTTCCGATTCGTGGATGATCTCTTTGAGTTGAAGGATCGTGTCTTCGCCGCGGAGGTCGACGCCGAGGAACTCATCGGATCCCGGAATTTTGAGGAACAGCCTCATTTTCGGCGGAATCTCCACCGTGACTACCGACTCCGACGAAATCTGACATTCGGTCAGGGTTTTCTCATCGGGCAAATCGATTCCTTCTTCATTTCTGATCACTAACCGGCGGCCTGACGATTCTGATGCTGCCTCCACTTCTTCGAACATCTCACAAATATGACGTTTCAGCACCAGAACTGTTTCGTCGGCGTTCACCGTCAGCTGCATGAGATCGGACGACGGCGGCGGCAGCTTGAGGTGGATGGGGAAATAATTCGAACTGAAGTTCGCCGCCTCAGTCCTTTTCATCTTCTTCTTCGGTAAGGCGGCGGTATCTTCGTCTGTGTCGTCTTCTGTCTCATCCTCATCTACCTCCGGCAGTATGTGGACGACGAGGCGGATTCGAGATTGATCTTCCACGCCGGAGGCTTCAACTGTGACGTCGTCGTGGAGTATGTTTCCCTTGAAGATTAGCATTTGATCGGAAATGGGGATTCCTTGGGAGTTCTGGATCTTCTCCTTGACTTGCAGCACCGTGTCGGAGTTTTCCACTTCGATTTCAAATCGATCAACGGTGCGGCCATCTGCCTCGAAGAACAACTTCATTGATGACGGTTGAAGATCTGCAGTATTATCTAATTCGCTCAACTCAGCTAAGATTCACTCACAGTCTAAATGCTAGAGAGAGAGAGAGAGAGAGAGAGAGAGAGAGTGAGAGAGGAAGTTATATATAACAGAATCATCCCGCGATATTTGGTGAAGCGGTTAGCAACTGTTTAAACCGTTGCATGGGCGGAAGTGCTAATTTTTAAGAGAGAGAATCACACACATATATATATATATATTGGATTTTGAATAATTTTGATTTTGTTTTATCAGCAATATTAGAGTTAAATTCACTTTTGGTTCTGTAAAAATATGGTCCAAACACGTGTGGTTTCGGTTCTTGTGTTTTTCAGTCTCAGATTTTATTTTTTAACTTTTTTGGTTCTAACTTTTGAAAATTGATATTTTGATGTCGGAATAATTTTTCCACGCGAACAAATTAATTTGGATTAAGGGTGTTAAAAACGAGAATTTTTATTGTGGAACGCTAGTTTTTGACTTCTCTTGTCCAAACTTTTGGAAGAACAATGTTTTTAATTAGTACCATAAGTGCTAGTATTTAGTCTCAAAATTGTATTAAATTTGTTTCCAACCAAACGGCATTTTTAGTCTAAATACTAATACTTATGGGACTAAAAACATTGTTCTTCCAAAAGTTGGGACCAGAGAAGTCAAAAGCTAGCGTTCCACAATAAAAATCCTTATTTTTAACACCCTTAATCCAGATTAATTTGTTCGCGTGGAAAAATTAATTTTGATCGTGGGAAAAAAGTTGAAAGTGGCGAATTTGCTACGAATCAAAAGGTTGGATTATTATTCCAACATTTTAAAAGTCATGTCTAAATTGTAAATTTGTTAAAAGGTGGTGAACAGTAGCTGATCCAGATGAAAATATTTGGGAGGGGGCTCACTCTGTATATAAAAAATAATTTTTTCCATTGTTGGTGAGGGAGCCAAAATCGATCGATGGCTAAAATTTACATAGGAAAATAAAATAAAAAAATTGGTTGCCCCGTTAAATCCGCCAATATTATGTATGCATCAAAGGCATTAATTAAAACTGTTACATCCCCGTACTATTTACAACCAATTTTTACTATTATCAATTTTTATCGGCCCCAGCCGATGAAAATAATTTCGGTTTCTGATTGTGATAATAGATAATTAAGTGTCATAATAAGTAGTTGAAGTGTCATAATATGTTAGTTGAAATGTCACGATATTCTTCAACTGATAATTTCAAGCATTCATGTATGTCTCCTGATTAATTGATAAATAACCTATCTTTCGAGCCACGTGTAGAGACCGGGTTCTGGAATACATAACCGGGGCAAGACCCGTGATAAAGAAGCTTCTAGAGGTGTTATTGAAAGGGATGAATGTGAAGCAAATTGATGAGGTGAAAGAATCTGCATTGATGGACTACCTCACTCTCAACCTCATCTGCTACCCAAAATGCCCGAACCCTAATCTCGCAACCGGCTCCGGTCGCCACTCCGACGTCTCGTCCATCACCGTCCTCCTGCAGGACGACGTGGGAGGGCTGTACGTACGAGCAAGCGAGGAAGGCGACGGATGGATACACGTGAAGCCGGTGAAGGGCTCACTCGTCGTTAACATAGGGGGCGTGATGCAGATCATGAGCAACGGCAAATATAAGAGCACCGAGCATCGAGTGTTCGTCAATGGAGGCAAGGATAGGTTTTTTGTGCCTAATATACAGGTATGAAAGTGTAATTTACCCACACACATATATATATGTATAACATACTCCAGAGGTAGAAAACAAAATCGCAGCACACCTAACAAATATCAGCATAATATGACAACAGGAATTACATATAAAATATCACTTGAAAATATTGCATTAGGCAAGATTGAGCACCGCATTCAGCCACAAAAATTGCTGGCCCAATTTTACTCTCTTTTTCCCTTTTTTTTTCAATTCAATGGTTTTCTGATTTTCCATTAAAAAGGGACCTAAATAAGGCCATATCATCTACTTTGAACCATTCATCAAGATTAGCAAGCCTAGGGAGAGAGAATCATCAACCTCGTACTAGAATAATATATGATTGGACAAAAAGCTCAAAACAGTCCTACACGACAGCATGTTCAACACAAACCTTCAAAAAGAGAAGCTCCCCGGTTGCATAGATCCAAGAATAGCTCTTCATTAGCTGTGTTTTGATGAAGGGAGCAAGCAGTTATACACCCGCTCCATGCGCGATGCAATGCTTAGCTTATATTCAGTTTGGAGTCCCGGCTTTGCCAAATCGACAATATCCCGTCTCAGACTGATAACATGATATAGACCATCATTAGATAAACCCGAGAGAGAGAGAGAGAGAGAGAGAGAGAGAGAGAGAGAGAGAGAGAGAGAGAGAGAGAGAGAGACTAACCATATCCATTCACCCGTTTCTTTTGCGTGGCCTTCCACTGCAGAGTGCAGGGAATCAAGAAAGCATAATTCTAAACCATACATGCATTCAGCATCATTTTCCTGCAAAATGTAACCAGCAAAAGTTTAATATTATGCTCGTTCGAAAAACTGTAAATTAAAGTTACAAACAGCAACAACTGTTAGAAAGGAAGTTCTAGTAAAATTATATGATGAACAAGCTAATCAGGAGACGTGTTGTCAAATAACGTATCAATCATGATCACTGTCAAGCTAATGATGCTAAATAGTCAAACGAGCACGTACCAATCCTTGATCTTTGCAACTCTGAAACTGCATTATAGCTCTCTCAATTTCCACAAGCAATAGCCGTCTTTGAATACGAGCAACTCGTCCTCTTCCTTCAGCTCTGGTATCCTGATTCAAGATAACAAGTCATATGTAACAACAAACCTAACAAATAATCACAGGCTTCGAGTTATCCGCTTAAAATTAAGAAAAGTAAACATTGGGCACCATTAAAAATTTCTATCAATCCGCCCACATCCACTAAAATAAACAAGGCATTAGTCTTCTATTTAATATTGATAAATATCTACAAGAGCTGAAAACATCCTTGCTGTACAAATACTAACAGAAATATTTTCGGAAAATGCATCCAACAATAAAGAGCAAGTGATCAGTACACATGCATATTTACAAAGCATATGATGATACAGCAATGAGCAATCAACCAAAAAATATCTTCCTTGCACCATATTCAAACATCAAAGTAAAAAAGACAAATGGCTTACCCGTTTAAACCATGCTCGCACCAACATGGCTAGAATGAGGGAGATAAAGAACGCAGGTAAAGCAGCTAGAATAGTAAAGTTGATCTCATTGGCTCGCAAGATCTGATCTAGCTCGAGCATTGCTCTGTTTAAAGAATTGATCATAAGCAACTTACTTTAGGAAAACGTGCATTCCTTTAGTAAAAAAAGATATCAGTGAACTCACTCACTCTTCTATATCCAACTTTAGCTTCTGAACCTGTAGTAGGGAAGTTATTTCAGGAACCAGGACCAAAGACTGTTGATTGCACTAAAGTCAAGTATGTGTTACCTGTATGAGAAGAGATCGAGCAAGCTCCCCACCCACAAGACCCTGAATTGGATGCATAAGTTCTTTCTCGTACCTACAAATTGACCATTCGCGCTTTGGTCATCTCTTCACACTGAAATGCTGAGCAAAATGCAAGCACTAGAATACAAATATCAAGATGCAGTCGGGTTCCTCTATTCCAAATTCCAAGAATATCAACATATTCCAAGTGCATATGTATGATATCGCAAACACACATGGCATGTGTTGGTGATTCTAGAGTAAGAGAAGGAACATAATTTAGAATAGATGCTCATTTGATCAAGATACACACACATCAAGGCTTACTCACCATACCAATTCACAATAAACAAAAACCTCGAATTTCCCAGACATAATGTTGGACACAACATTGCTAAACTTCCGAATTACAAAATAAATCATCGCCATCTATATTTAAATCAAGAATTTCTCTCAATAGATTGTGGCTCTGGTTAACAGCCTGTTGTTATATTGTTTAAGATACATTCAAGAACTGGAAAGAAATTTTATCAGACCATCACAATCTCAAGCATTTCCTGGTCAGACGCATTCTCTGGAAATTTTTTACCTACTGTCTGCTCACTAAAAGCTAGCAGCATTCTGGCAAAGAGAAATAGGACCTAATGTCATGTGGTCGAAAGGTCAAGAACAAAGCTGTCACAATAGAATAAAATGTAAAATGGAAAGGAAACCATGTTGGTCGCCTCCATGATAATCAAAATCAAATAAGCTAGGGAGTACAAAGTGAGAACATGCAACACAATGTGATGCACAAGATCCAGGGACAACACCAAAGTACGATAGTGAATGCAGATCAGTTTAAGGGAAAACATGTCAACAATCTAGCCCAAAAACCACTATCACGATTCACAAACACAATTAGTAAACCAGATGGAAAGTACTCAAGTTCCTTTTTCTTTGCATTAAGCCAGGTAAAAAGCAATCATCAATCACAAATTGAAGAACCAAGAGGGAATAGCATTAATCCACTTGTATAAGAAGAGACTATTCAGTAATAAAGGTAACAGTTCAACAAATAAGTAATATGAAAAAAGAAAAAAACAAGCAGATAAATCAAGGAGCAGAAATTGCCATAAAAAGCATGACATATATTTCTTTCTGGTCAGGAACTTCAGGCTTACTGGTGCAAGGCACCAGACATGTCACAGACAACCTTAGCCAGGGTAACTTAATCAAAACGAGTTATTGGTCATTTGGTTAACAAGAGGTATTTCTGAACTACAAAATATGCAAAACAAGATGTTAATAAGGTCCTGCACCTTTTCTTTAGGAACCCCTAATCATAAGTACTACTGATGTGTTGAACGACAATCCAAATACTTTGGGAAATGTTTAGTGGCTCATAATACACAGATTAGTAATTCCACTTGAATGTAACCATGTGAAAAGACATGTAATGTGCAGTAACTACAGGACATAAATTATTAACACGGGCATCAGCATTCAGAAAAGCCAATAGTAACAAACAAAGTATTTTTCTTCTTATAAGCTACAGGTATTGAACCAGCCAACCTGTGCAGAGAGTCTGCAGTCAACTGTACTTCTTCACGCTCCATTACACCTTTTTGCCTTTCCCTGAAGGTCTCAAAAAGTTCATCCCTTATAGCCAAAATCTAGTTTGCAAAATCAACAAACAGAAGATATTTTAGAGATCAGATCAATGGCACATAGAGATGCACTATTTAAAAGTGAGTTCCTTATAAAACAAAATCCAAATTATAGCATAAATGTGATAAGAATTCAATCAATCGAGAAGGCAACAGACACTGAAAACTCAAAGGCTAGTTAAGCCTACAATGATGAATACATGGATTTTCCTTTTTTTTTTTTCTTTTTCTTTTTGGGGTGAAAATACATCTGCCGATACATATAGATTATTGTAGGAAATATAACTCAGCATTATATTTCTCAAAAGTACTTCTGAGAAAACTCGGTCAAAGTTAGAATTTCCAGGATTAACAAGACGGGAAGAGTGGAAGCAATCACAGGGCAAAGGATGACCACAGAAGACAGGACTCTGCAGTGAAAATATAGCCAAAGCAATCTAAAGTATACTGATCGAGTGAGCATAAGAAATCTTTTAAGATAAGAGTAACCCAAAAGATGTTTTCATAGAATCAAATGTACACAGATCCACAAAGATTCCTATAATGATTTATGCCATTAAAAGCCATTACATTGTACTGAAGTAGAAAGAATAGTTTTTCTCTTATCAATGTTCCTCTCCCCAAAAATTCCAGATGCATGTTTAGAGGCCTGGAGACATCAAAATAACAAAAAATTCCACAAAAGATTGAAAGATTTTCTAACTTTGGATTTATTGGAAAAGAGGACTCGCACCCAGTGCTCCGCGCACATGAATCAAAATAAAAGATCAGCTAACGATAAACTGAGAGGATTCAACGAATCTTACTGGCTGCTCTACATGACCATTCCAAAAGCTTACGGTTGAATCCTTGGCCTCTTTGATCCAGTTGTCAATGTCAGAGCTTCCCATCAACTTGCTATGACGAAGAAGCCACAGTGAACAGATAGAAATTCCCAAAGCTCCACAGCTATAGCGCATCCAGTATAAAGTTACTCTCCTTGGCTTGCGATGTTTGGAAACCTAAATGAAGTTGAGCCGTGTAGAAATGTAAGCCTGAAAGTACATCGTCTGTGCAATGTAAATGCAAAAACACGTGTTCCATTATAGTCAACAAGTCCCGTTCCAGATCAGTAAAATTGCTATCAAGTCCAAACTAATCTTTCATGGTATGGCTGGAAGAGTGATAGCATCAGTAAATAGGAGACAGTACTAGTTTATGTTGCAGTGCTGATTGTGCTACATCAAAGAATTAATTGCCATTTAATGCAAAATTGAGGTGAACGGTGAACCAAGACTTTTTATGATAATTCCATCTCAATCACAGAAGAGATTAATCACTAGTCTCAATTAAATTTCTATTTAAGATGCTAGCAGTGTAAATCTATAGATGCCATCACAGAACATGCAGGTCAGTTGGAAAAAAATGTGAGTTTAAAACATGTAAGGAATCCAAATAATGATGATTGCATGCAACAGAAAAACCTAGAATCCAAATGAACAAGAGAGAGAAGAACCAAAACCACATCAACAAGAATTTGTCAAGATAAATTCTTACAAGCACAGACAAATAAGAGTCCAATCTCTGCAGGTTGTCATAAATCAAATTGATGGCATCTTTGATCTCACACTGAGTCCACTGGGAACCTTCCTGATTAACTTCTGGAAGTTTTGCAAAAATCAAAGGAACTGAATAGCTTCCTTCCACTGATGAGCCACTCTGCAAGCCCATTGTATAAAGATTTTATTGGAAACAGAACTAAAGGCAGAACTAAGCTATGTGTGCCTCATACAACAGGGTTGCATAGGAAAGGTATGTAAAACAATGTTTATCAGTGTAGGATGATGATTAAGGGAGTACAATAGTGGTTATCTAGTCTATCACTTACTTGACGATTTGCGTGAAAGTGGCCAATGGATGCTTCCAATTTCAAAAACAGATCATTGATAGTAACCAATAATGAGGGCAATGAGTTCTCCAGATCCTGAACCAGATCCTCTCCAATTCTGTCTACTTCCACATATACCTATGTCCATCATCAGAAAATAGATATTTATTCATAAAGTGCATACTGATACTTATCTGTGATACAGTATAATCACTTGCAACCAAACACAGAATCATTCGAATATCTCGAAATGTTTCAAATGCCTACACTTATGATACCGGTATGACTTCAACAAAATTACATGGACACCCAATAGCTACTGCCAACACATATATGATGAATCAGAATATCTAACCTTCACCAAGAATGTAGCTAAGAAGTATCTCAAAGAATTCAATACGCTAATCCTCTCAGATATATGAGATGAAGCCAAACAATAGAGATCTGCAAGAGAATCACGCATGATTTGACGAGTACCATCAATAAATGCACCAGGCCCTCTTTGGCATATCATGAAGTATGCTTTCCGAGCATTTGAACCCTGAAACATCACACCAACAAGCTCAAAATTAATATGGAACCTAATAGTATTAGCTGCCACCATAGTACAGACAATAATTCACGCTGACCTCAGCTGTTGACTGCCAAAACAACAAATTCTTCTGAATAATGTGCAAATTTCTAAGTGTGTCATCAATGATATCCTCCAGCACCTCAAAAATTCTGCTAGCCTCAGATGTAACCCTGCATGTGGAGAATGGAACAGCATTTACAATCACAAACAACAATCGAATAACTAACACCAAACTATTACACGAGAGGCAGCACTGTAATCAGAAATGGAAATTTTGCTTGAAAACATTAACACAAAACTATACACTCTTATTATCCGGTGTAATCAGTAGAGCATAATGAACTTCTTCACTATAAAAACCTCTATCTATAAAGCAAGTTTAGATTCAACGAAAGTACACACAACTATATCTATAAAACAAATCAAATCATAACTATTCGCTTGTACGATTAAATGATAGTGAATTCATACGTAGAAGCGCGGTCGAGAGAAGTAATGGAGGCAGCGGAGGGCAAAGGAAGGGGAAGGCAATTTTTCCGGCGGTGGCGTCTCGAGGAGCCGGAGAAGTTCGCGATCCTCGACAGAGAACTGCCTCCGGGAATTACCGATATAGGGAAGAAAGCTGGAGTAAAATGAGAATAGAGCTTTGACACTGTTTGTTGGCGGCGCTGGAGAATCGGTCTCCGACGAGTCCTCCATTGTTGAAGCGCGCCGAGCTTGATAGTTCTCTATATTCTAGAGAGAGAGAGAGAGAGAGAGAGAGGGGGGCTGTAGTTGCAGAGGGAAATCAAAGTCGTCAGGCGGAAAAACTAGAAAATAGAAATATAAAAATAAAAATCGTGTTTGGGCTGAGATAAAAAGTTATTTTTCTACTTTAAAAGGCTTCAGCACTTCCACTTTATTTTATTTTACTTTTTTTAAAAGGGCTAATCCTTGAAATAAGCGAAAATTATATTTTGATTGATGCTTATATTTATTTATTTATTTAAATAGTTCATTTTTTCAAAATTAACAAAACAATACTCACTTTTTCAAACAAAATGCAAATTTAACATTTGATCAATTTTACTACGCAAAAATCGTACGTAATTTATTATATTTTAATATTTTCTTGATTATATGATTTTTTTAAATGGTTAGAGAAATAGAAATTTTAAAATACAATCAATTATGTAAGACTTTCATCCCAAAAAAACTTGACCAAATATTAGATTTGCAAAAAAATTGAAAAAATTAGTAATTTTTTTTAGTAAAGGGTACTAATTGAAAAGTAAAAGTTGAGAATAAATATTTTTAAATTAAACTAAATCATAATAAATTCAAAATAAAATAAAATAAATTTGGCACATGAAATTTTTGGAGAATTATCAGTTTAGGACATGAAAGATGGGTAATCTTCGATTCAGGACCCGAAAGATGAAAACTCTCAATCCAGAACTCAAAAGATGAAAATCATCAATCCAGGACCTCAAAAATCACGAATTTTAATTTTTTTTATTTTTTAATTAATTCTATATTAATTTTCAATGAAAATTCCTTCATTAATTATCCAATAAATCTAATAAAGAATTTTTTAAAATTAATTAAAAAATAAAAAGAAATCAAAATTCGTAATTTTTAAGGTCCTGGATTGAGCATTTGCATCTTTCGAATCCCGAATTGAGAGTTTTCATGTTTCAGGTCCTGAATTGATAGATTACCATCTTTCAGGTCCTGAATCGATAATTCTCCGATATTTTTATACGATTTTAGTTCCATATGAAAAAATGTCAATTTTGACGTTTTCAATATTCCTAGAAAAATCATAAACCAGCCAACTCACACATTTATGTTCGAATCCTTTCATTTCCTTGATCAGATTCAAATTTTGCTCAGTACCAAAAAAAAAGTTTTATTTAAAAGAAAATAAAAGGCTGGGGTAGTATCTAATTTGATTAAACTATTCAAACTATCAGTTGAATCTTATCATATCTAAGTTTTTCAAACAAAAATAATAGTTCTTGTTCTAATCTTGTTGCTCACTCAAAAGAGAAAGGTCAAAAACTAACAAACAAAATCTCAATACCATTAACAACATATCATAATTTCTTTGCATGCAAGTCCCTGGATTAGATCCCCAACTATAAATTAAATACCATCTCTAGTTGCCTTAGCTAATTATCACAAACAATATCTAACGTACAAGAACATGGCAACAGGAGCAATCCACCAGAGCCAAGAATCACAGAACAGCACCAAGATGGAAGATGTCGCACGTTTCGCCGTTGCTGAACAGAACAAGAAAGAGGTGTCACTTCTCCCACTTTATTCTTCTTATCCTTTGATTATGATGATAAGTTCAAAATGTGAGGTGTCTGGTGTTAGTCTGATTCAATTTGCGTTTTTCATGGTGGTTTCAGAATACTCTTCTGGAATTCAAGAAGGTGACGAACGTGAAGGAGCAGGTGGTGGCCGGGACCATGTATTACATAACGCTGGTGGCTGCTGACGGTGGGAAGGATAAAGTATATGAGGCCAAGGTGTGGGTGAAGGAGTGGATGAATTTCAAGCAAGTTGAAGAATTCAAGCTTGTGGGTGATGCTTGAATTTGCTTCTTTGTGCAGCAGATCTAGACTAGAGTTGATTTGTTAAATAAAAGTTTCATGGCTCATTATACTGTAAATAAAAAGACTGGGTGTTCTCTAATTGTTGTACAAGTTGTTGCTATAGTGATACTTATCAATGAAATAAGGCGAATAATGTTTTCTAACCTTTCTCATAATTGGAGTGTTTTGCTCCTCGGATAGTGAATTCTGCTGCCATATTGTACGCGACAAAGATCCTGAATCGACACCATTATGTGCGAGAACCTTTAGCACAATCAAAAAAAAAATGAAGCCACCTGCCAAAAAAAAAAGGAAATTGAAGCCAACTGCTAAAGTGGTTTTCAGATAAAGAACCATGAATCAGAAAGACAACATCAACAAACCTGGTAATGATCTTGTGCTGTAGTGTTTAATTGGCACAGGATGCTGTAAGATAGAATCCACTAATGCAGGTTTTAATGTATACGATCAATACGACGTGCCATGTCCAGATAAATTGTTCACAACTCAATACATGAGTTAATATGAGATTTGTAGGTTGAGAGAGAGAGAGAAACCTGCATCAGATTGATTGTACGACTGCAGATCAAATCTACCTTTCTGCATTGCTAAACTCACTATAGGTACTCAGGGGCTCAATTGATACACCAACAAAGAAAACCAATAACTTCAGCATAACAAGTGAAGCACTGCAGTGTTCTCATAAGACAAAGAAGAAGTCAAGAGAATCATTGTCAATAAAACATAAAACTCCAAAATGAATCTTTCTCTGATAAGAAGCTCCTAACAGAATCTGAAAGAGAATTCTCACTGTACATCATTATATGACAATTCAGTTATGCCAGAAGTAACATACACATTTACTTACAAGATTTGCCTTCTATGACCGTATTAGCAGGAAAGAAGCAATACCTGCTTAAGGGCATGAGAAATGGAAAAAAGCTCCGTCTCTTCCCAGCCATAAAGAAACGAAGAAATTTAGGGGGTTATAAGCAAAGTATCTTTACCGATGAAACTCCCCGATCTTTTTATAGTGATGCCTGAGGGTTATCACATATATGCAGAAAAATCCCAGTACACAGTACACAAAGAACACATTTTTCGAAACAATCTGCTAACAAAGCATATTGACAGTCAATAAATAAATAATCAGTAGCTAAAATAGAAGTATAGAACTGGAAGAAACAGAAAAACGACAAAAATATACTAGTTTTGGCAAATCCTAAATAAAAATTAGATGTTAGTTACTTTTACACAGTGTACAGAATCCCTAATAAGAGAACAACGAAAGTTTCAGCGCCCTACTTCAATCTGTTAACTCCTAGACCACCTAGCACCATTCTTTCAGTCACATATGTACAACTAGCCATGTCACTAGCATAACTAAGTTACTGAACTGTACGAGATGCAGGTGAAATGAGATACAGTAGCAACATTGCAACAATTCATCCTTCCTCGTCATAATCTTCATCTTCCTCATCTGTCCCCCCATTTAAATTGGCAAGTTGAACTGGATCAATAGCCAGCTTTTCCACGTTATCAAGGGACCACCCAGGAATATCTTCATGTAGTGCTCCAGGAGATGGCTTTTCTGAAGAGTTGGAAAGGGCTCCATCTAAGGTAGGAGCAGAATCCCCATTCTCATTTAACTGGACATTGAGGTCAAAAGTAACTACCGACTTATCAGCATCTTTTCCGCCTGTAGTTCTTGAATCTGCAGAAGTAGCAGCTACAACACTACTTGGCCTTTCAAGATTTTGATTTTGGTTCTCGCAATTATGGTTAGAGATGTCAGGGCCATCTTCAAGTTTTTCGTACTGATCATCCGATTCTCTCTGTAATGTTCGACTACCTCTGCCACGACCTCTACCCCTACCCCTACCCCGGCCCCTGCCTCTCCCATTGCTGCTGGTGTGGCTAGTCTCATTCTGCAATGAGTAAACATCCACCATAGATCAATAAATATATAATCAGACTAAAATATATTAATTTATTGAATATGGATGGTTAGTTTGGGATTTAAGAGATTAAGGAATTTGCTTAAATATAAATTACATGCCAAAACTCAAGAGCAAGTGATAAAATATTTTGCATACCATGCACATCTTTTTAGATCCATCTTCATTACCACATTCTTCATCGTCTGAAACCTTCCTGCATGAAACAAAAAATAACACATAAATTTAACACTTCAAATCTCTATCCTCAACCTGAAAGCAACTATGTTACATGCATCTTTACCTTCTTTTTGTAGCAGATCTATCCTCGTTAGCAGCATCTGCACCGCCCAAGTCAGGCACCTTACTTACTGTGTCCCGCAGGAAATCAAACACATTAAAGCTTTGTACACATTGCTTCCTGGAAAAAAGGAAGTAAAATTATATAATGGAGCCTTGTGATGATAGTGTATGCGACCAGCATAGCTCGGACCCCAATGAAAGTAAGATTCTAGAAGAAACTTACAAATGCAAAGAATTTAGCGTTTTCGCTCCCCGTTGTAAGGTGACATCATAAGTTCGGTCGCATAGATCTTGCAGAAATAGTTCCAGAGCTTTAGCTGAAAGTTTATGTGCACAAACATATAAGAAGGCAGCAAAAATTAATACAGAAAACAAGGAAAATAACACATTTGAGTTTCTGACCACGCACATATCACAAAAACTGGTAAATGGCAAGTATGAGAAACAGATAGGACATGAAAGATGGATGTACATACATACTAAGAGTGGTACAGCCATAGCAATCTTCCCCACGTCCTCATCAGCTTGCATTATCTTTTTTATTCGAGACTGCAAGATAAATTTTAAATCATATAACATGGCAATTTATTGCTCAAGATAGTGGATAGTACTTCTGACAAAGTGACAATATTTCAAACATCCTAATTTCTTTTGCAAATCAGAACTCATTATCACATATCAGATCCACTTAACAAATCGATATTCCAGAAATCATGGGAATTTCCAATAAACCCATCAGAAAGCTGAAAGCCATATCTGAGTAGAGCTAACGAATCTCCTTGCCCCATGGCAAGAACACATCTCAGTTCATAAGACTTCAAAAAGATCCAGACTCAAATACTAGTTTAACAAGTATCAACTCTAGTTCACCTTTATTGTTCTTCGCGCTCGACTCTAGAAAACAGATTTTATGGGTGCATACCAAGGACACTATTACATTTCCCCGTATTCAATTTTGAAGAATCTCAGAAAATACTATTTTTTTTTCCAATGGCAAACATGCATTTACCAAACTACTGCATAGCTTCTTCGGACAGTACAGTATAAACAGTCAAATATTAGAACCTACAATTCCAACAAAACCAAAGCTAACAATCTAACGGTCACAATCCCCCACCCGCCAATTCCCCAATTTAAATCCCACACAAAATCATCCAAAGCAAAATTATCTCCAACTTCACTTCTCAACAACAACGTCACCACTCGCCAGCAACAAATAATTACTCTTAAATGTGATTCCCAGTTTTCCCCCTCAATATACCTTATCTATTTCAAAATTTATCAAACAAAACACACACACACTCGCGCAACTGGTTAATAACAGAAGCACCAAAAAGAATCATAAATTTCAATTTCAATTCAAACTTGGCAGAAACACGCAAGTCGCATCATTTAAACACAGCGGAAATTCATAACGAGAAAATAACATACAGAAATAGTAAAAAAGAGAAATTACCGCCGGAAACCGAGTGTCGAGCTTCTTTCTCATGGCTGCGGAGGTATGAGCAACTCCAATTTCGGAAACCCTAGCTTCGAAACAGTCTCCTCTGACAGAGAGAGCGCGCACAAACATATGCATGTAGCCGAATTTGTATGTATCTGTATGTATATATACGAAGCTTCCCAACGCAAAAGTTGAACCCAGCTGCCCGCATAAAATTCAAAATCGTTACGTCTTCGCACAAATTTTAATGAATTAATTAATTAATAAATCGCATAAATTTATAATAATAATAATTAAATAAAAGGAGGGAATAAATTTTTGGGTAGATTCGTTTTAAGCGGGCCCGCGATTATCTTTTTACTTTTACCGAGTCCAACTTCAACTCTTTAACCACCTCCCCCTCTCTCTCACACACACGAGTGAAAATAAATATCGCTATCACACGAAATATCGTAATTTTAATTTTGCAGATATATCGTAGGATATATTAATATTGTATAAATTAAAAAAAATGATAGAAATTATATTAATTTTTTTGGGAATTATTATACACATATTCTACTCAAAATTTCGATTGAATTGGGTTTTGAAAGCAAATATATGAATAATAGATTATATAAATACTGTCCGAGACAATACATTTGACAAAATAATACATAATGCAATATAATAACTAAATAAACATTATAAAGTACAACTAATACCGAAATGATGATCTATGAGGTTCGAATATAATAGAGAGAATGTTATCTTCTAGACAATATTAGTACCAACTCATCACATTAAATTAATTATCTGGATATATAATTATGTTCATGTGTTTGATATGTAAGCTTATACTTGTAATATATACAGTATAGAAAAAATGAACAAAATGAATAATAAACATCACAAGAGCACTCAAAATCATTTGTAGAAATCAATATACAAAATCAAATTCCAAAAGAGAAAATCATAACATATTAAAGTATTTCATGATATAATGCAGATAGGTATAGTCGGTATATACTTTCATTCAAGAACACCATAATCTATATGCTGTAGAATACAATTATTTATAGATTGAGAAAGTATGACATAAATAGCTATAATATAATAAAATAACTCAATGTCAAAATTTATGCTAATTTGCTATAATGCTTATTGATTAATATTGCAAAAAAAAATAACCGCAATTGAATAAATTTTGCTAGATAAATAAATAATTACAATTACAAAATTGAATGAATATTTATTATTTAATTAAATAAGGTATAATTTATTATTAAATTAAATTATATATGAATCTTGAGACATTCTCATTTATATACCTAAAGACATATTATTTGTATATAATTGTAACACAAATTTTTGTATTTAATTTGGTAAAACACAAAATGTGTACAATTCAGATGATTTTCGGATAAAAACGTATTTTCACGGATTCAATCTTTTATTTTTTCCTCTCCTCTTCAAAACTTGATCTTCAAACGGTCTTTGAAAATTTCAGAGTAAATTTGCTCTTTAATTTTATCGGACACATAATTTTATTCGACACGTATTATTTAAATATTTTATTCAACAGATATTTACTTGTTGCCAAAAACTCTCGATGTTTATCATATAATAATATCTTTATTATTTAAATATTTTATCTAATTTTGGATTTCATAAGATTCCAAAACTAAATAAATATATAAAAATTAATAAAAATATTATATATATTTTATAAATTTTCACAGCCTACAATCACATTTAATATATACTGATATATAGACAAAAAATATTATTAAATAAAAATATAAATATATTACGATATTTTGCCAATACCAAAGAAAAAATACATTTTTCCTCATATAAGTATCGCAATGTCAAAATTTGCGATATATCACGATATTTTCATCCTTACTTTTAATCTTTCTTCACTTTCTTATGTTTTTTTTATTACAAATAAAAGATAATGAATATATAGGGAGTGTTAGCAATAAATTCGATGCTCCCGAGTAGGGTAGGATAGTCCCTAATTTTTTAAAATATTTAATTTTGAGTTATCTGCATTATAAACTCTTACAATATCGTCTGAAAAAAAAACATATCGGTTGAAAAAAAAAATATTCGACACATATTTTTAGTTCTCCAAAGTAATTATATATGAAATATTTATTTAGAATCTCTTGAAAATATTAGATTACATATACTTGAAAAACATAAGGCACTAACCAATAGGATAGCATCGAATTATCGGAGTTATCTAACCGATTCTTACCATTATCTTTAGGCAACCTTTTTGTATTTTAATTTTATTTTTTGATGACGAGGTAATACTTGAGAATATGTACTGAATAGACCTCGTTTTTATGCAATGAACAACAAATTATACGTGAGAGGCATGTACCACATTTATATGTGTCAACTTCGGCGTGGCCCGACTTGCTTTTCGGCCCGGGATGAGCCAAGAATTTTTAGGGCAGTCTACCATGAAAAAAAGAGTGATCCGAATGGGGTGGATCATTTGATCCCAAAAATTGAAAAAATACACCAGGCCTGCGGCCTGGCCCAATCACCTATAACCACATTTAAAAAAAGTGACTGAATCACATCTAAAAAGTGTCTATTTTGAACTTGACGTTAATTAATGTTGTTATTGTTATTGTTGTTGTTGTAATGAGTTTGAGTTTTTTAAATTTTTGATGTCTAGCTATTCACTCCACTGGTAGATCACCTCAACGACTCAATAATGAAAGCGTACATAAATTTAAATGACTCACAATTAATGTAATCTCTCTTTCTTAACATTAATTTTTGGCCCGACACATTTCATAATAACTAAAATCGCGTTGTACATGTTGTAAGTCATAGAAGAATGAATATAGAGGAAAAAATAAGTAAGGATATATCAAGCAATAATCATATATAATAAATATTTTTATACCACTTTCCATTGAAAAGCTACATGTGAAAAAATCAATCGTGAAAAATAGTACATAACATACACTTATTTATGCGTTGTACTGGTTAGTAGTCTCGTTAAAAATATTCACCAAGAAAAACCACATGGAAAAATATTGTGTTATACTAGTTAGTAGTTTCGTTAAAAACATTCATAAAACCTTCAATGCATATGGTAGACCTATGGGGCCAATCTTATATTATTGTAAAATTACCAGTCCCCTCAAAACAACAATTATTGAAACAAATTAACTTTAAATTTGACAATTTTTTTGGAGTTCATGTACGTCGGATAATTAATCATGCCCACTATTATCGTCAAATGACCCATACAAACATGCGGTCATGATCAACATCCTCATTTTAAGTTTCACCACTTTATTATATCGTTGTTTTTAGGGAAATTTACATTTTGATACCTACATTTTGGATATTTTTTTAAAAATGATCCACTTTATTACTATTAGCAAAATAGTACCCACTTTTTCAAAATTTTTACAAATCTGACCTCGATCAAATTTCCAGCCTGAAATATCTAAGTGGCATGCCTAATAATTTTATTTTATTTTTAGTTCATAATTGATATGGAATATCCCGGTAATATTTTTTATTGGAGCAAAAAAGTCACACAAGAATTCAGACGTATTTTAAGCTGGAAATTCAATCGAGGTCAGATTTGTAAATTTTTTAAAAAAGTGGGTACTGTTTTACTAATAGCAATAAAGTGGGTCATTTTTGAAAAAGTGTCTAAAATGTAGGTATTAAAGTGTAAATTTCCCTTATTTCTATTTCAAATAAATGTTGATTTGTCACTATGGAGCAATATTTGTTTAGTTGGTTGAGTTTTGCTTCTCAATTTCTACTTTTCATTTTATATATGAGAGACTTAAAAGTGTTTTTGACAATCCGCTTCATCGAAATTTTTTTATAATTATAAAAGCAATTTATCGAGGCAAATGTGTTGTTGTAAACTACTAGCAATCCTCCCGTACGATGTACGGGTGAGACACATAATTTATTTTGTAATTAAAAATATAATATTTAAAAAACTATTCATTTAATTATAAAAATAATTAATTGTCGAGCTAAATTATAAGAAAAATGTGAAATCCAACATGATCATGTTGACTCAAGATACTAAATCTTAATCTTTATATGCATTAAAGCGAAGAATAATGTCTTATAAAGTGTACATCATTATTATGCTATATATGCTATATCAGTTTTCGTTAGTTGAAAAATATAAAGACAGTAAAATATAACGTACTCACCAATATAAAATAATTATTTTGGGCTACAATCATGATTGTTGTTTATAACATGTTATGAAGAACAATTCCAGTTAACCGAAAAAATATTGGTCATCTTCTAGAATACAATTTCATTATCTCTCTCCTTCAATTTCGAATGATTTTTCCAAGAAAAAGTAAAAATGCTTCTCTTCACCATCTTCTCCTTGGCTCATGTATAATAGTTTGCCATATTTATGCATCCTGTAAAGTGAGGTTTATTATTTCGTAGTCAGAAAACAACATGCATGTTACGGAAATGAATAAGATCAAATTAAATGACTATAATTCTATGCCATAAAAATCCAATTGCATTTTCACTTGCACAAAATTTTTTCTTGGGGACCAATAATTTTTCAAGCCATGTTGATAATTTTTCTTGTAGGTTTCTGCAGGACAAAATCATGAGAAAATAATTATGCAACAACTTTGGCCTCAATATTTATAGTTTGTTCATTTAAAATAAAATTTGTTAATTCTTCAATGTGAGATAATTTTAGTAAAAAAATGATATAAAATTTAATTGCTTAAGGATTTTTTTTTAAAATTTAAAAGTGTAAACTGATAAAAAAAAATAGAAATTAAAATTATTTATTTGAATTTTATAATTTAAAAACAAAATATTAAAAATCTAATTTTAGATATATATTTAATCAAAAATTGATATAGATATTTAAAATACAAAATATATATATATGTGTGTGTATTTTAATATTAAATAAATAAGATAAAATAGCACTGTCTCTCAATTTAAAAACTCAAGAAAGGTGTGAAAATTTCTTTATTAACTATTAGAATTTATAGTATGTTCAAATAAAATAATACTCTTTATTTTTTAATGCGGGATCAAACACTACATTTGATCTTAGTTGAAACATAGAAAATTTTGTATGAATACTATTTTTGGGTCTCACGATTTTTAATTTGGTCATTCAAAGACAATATTTATTAATTATTTGACGTGGGACAAATTTAGTAAAAAAACTAAAATAATAAAAATTATTTTTTTTAGATTTATTTTTAAATATTTTAAATTGCAAACTTATATACATTAAATATTTCAAAATTAGATATTTTATTTGGATTTTTTTATATAACTATTTTTGAATTTATAACATAAAAGCTTAAAATTCATTTTAAATATATAATTAATAAAAAACTGATAAATATTTAAACTAAAAAATATATAAGTATGTTAATATTAAATTGATAAGACAAAATAAACTTAAAGGATCAAGAAAGGTATCAAAATTTCATTATTGACTATTAGAATTTATAGTGTTTTCAAGTAGAAGAACGTTCTTTATTTTTCAATGTGGGATAAAACATTACACTTGATCTTTGTTGAAATACAAAGAAAGTTGTAGGAATACTATTGTTCGGCTTAAAAATTTATAGTTTGTTCATTCAAAATAATATATGTTGATTATTAAATCTGAGACAAATTTAGTAAAATAATTAAAATATTTAATGTTTAATAGTTTGAGATTTAGTTTTCATACATTTAAACTTACAAACTTAAATAAATTTAAAATTTAAAAATTAAATATATTTATTTTATATTTATATTTTTGAATTTAAAAACATAAAAATAAAAATTAAATTTTAAATCTATATTCAATAAGAAATTGATAGATATTTAAACTAAATATTTTAATATTAAACTAACAATATCAAACACTATATACTCGATCTCAACTAAAAAGACCAATAAATGTATAAAATTTCATTATTCAATATTGGAATTTATAGTATGTTCAAACAGAACAATACTCATTATTTTTCGATATGAGATCAAATATTGCACTTAAAAATGTATATATATTTTTAATAAACAATATTCAAATACATTGTCTTTAAAGATTTGAAGTCATTAAAAGATTTTGGAAGTGGATCTTGAATTTTTAATATATTTAATTAACTCAAGAAACAAAAAGTATTTTAAATTAATATATTTAAAATATTTTATTTTAACTTTTTAATATAATTAATTCAAGAAAAATTACACTTTGATACATATATTTTGTGCTCTTTTTAAAAAATAATCAATTTTTATCAAAATTAATAAAATAATAACTACTTCTTCAAATGTTTTGCAAATCTAACATTTGATCAATTTTCTGTTCGAAGATCCTATGCAATTGATTTTATTTTAATATTTCTATTTCCTCAACCGTGATGGCAAGACCGTAGTTGAGCCCTACAATTTATAGTTTGTCCATACACAATGATATTTTTACTTTTTAAATGTGAGATAAATTTTGTTTGAAAAACTAAATTATATAAAATTACAAATAAAGTATATTTAAGGTTGATAACTTAAAGATGTCAACTTCAAAATTTTAAATATATTTAACACTAAATTGATAAAAATCAATTGATACATTTAATTCGAACATTTAAACATATTTAATTTAAAACTTTTGAAGTGGGTCCTAATTTTTTTAATATTTAATTAACTTATAAACAAAAATAAATAAATTAATATATCTATAATATTTTAGTCCAATCTTTTAATAGATTTAATAAAAGAATAATTTTAAAATATTTAGATTCTATATATTTAAAAGATACTGAATATTTAATATTAAATGGATAAAATCAAGTATCAAAATATTACATTGAATCACAAAAAAAAGATCAGGAAACGTGAAAAAAAATCGTTATTGGGTCTCAAAATTTATAGTGTTTTTTATGTACAACAATATTTGTTAATTCTTCAATGTGAGATAAATTTTGTTTCAAAAATTAAAATATATATGTTTTAACTATTTAAAATATAATAAAAATTATAACATAAATATTTTACCTTCAAAAAATTTAAAATATTTAACAATAAATAAAAATAATTAATACGTTTATTTCAAATTTTAAACATATTTAATTATTATTGTTAATTCAAAATTTTAATTTCAAAATATTGAAATTATATAAATTTAAATATGAAAATAAAATATTACAATTGATCGCAATGAAAGACTGAGAAAGGTGGAATGAGCACTGTCGAGTCTTTGATGTGGGATGAATTTTGTATGAAAAAAATATATATTTAAGGGTTAATTGCTAAAAAAAATCACTACATTTGAATGAATTTGTAATTTAGATACGACTTTTTAAATATTGCAATAATAACCCATTTTTTATTTGTAGTAGAATCAATGCTCCTATTTTTTTGATGATCAGAATTATGAGTGTCATCCATGATCCAAACATATTTAATATCAACTTTATTATTTCAGCTGAAATATCTAAACTTAAATTGTGATTTAAAGTAATTCTTTAGTTTAAGGTGTTTATCAAGTTAATATTTGCACTCTGTTTCACATAGCATGACTACTGCAAATCAAGGCTAGTACATGTAAATGTAAAAAGAAATCAATTTTCAAAAAATTCATATTTTATTTGAAAATTTAATTTAAATATTTAAATACATATTTACATATTAAACTGATAGGTTTCTGAAGTCTCAATTGAAAGACTAAGAAACGTGCGAGATGTGAGAATTTCAATTATCTTCAAAGTTCGATGTGGGATAATTTTCATTTGCAACAATTTGACTGCTTGCTACTTTCTTTCGGTTTTTCCAAAATTCAAATTAAATAGCATACAAGTTTGCTAGAGTTCACAAAAGGTTTGTTATATATTTTCAACATCATTTCCTTTATTTCTTTTTAAAATATATATTATATGAATTTGAAGGTACAAACTCCAAAATTGACTTGTTGGCTATTAGTATAATTTATTGAGGCAAAAAAATTCAATATAAACAAAATAAAAGAGTTGTTGTCTCTTTGAGTAGAAATGAGGGTCAATCGGTTGAACATCTCGTACATTATACTTCTCTTCTAAATTATTATTATTATTATTATTATTATTATTATTATTATTATTATTATTATTATTATATGATGGTACATTTCATAATTATTATTAATTTAGAATATCAGAAAATACATTGTTAATAAATATTAATTACTATTCGTTGTGTTCAATGTAGGATATATTTAATTTTAAAATTAAAATAAATATAATTTTATTGATTAAAACATATTTAAAATTTAAAATTTAAAACGATTTTTGAAATTTATAATGATAAGATCAATTATTGACCATTAAACTTGAATGCATCTTCAAAAATAAATATTTAATTGCCAAAATTTAATTCAAATAATTTAATACATGTTTAAATATTAAATTAATAAATTAAAATCAAACACTATACTCATTCTCAAATAAGAGATCAAGAAATGTGTGAGAAGTTCATTGTTGGCCATTAAAATTATAGTATGTGAAAACAAAACAATTCTCTTTAAAATTCGATGTGGGATAGTTATTATTTCCGTATGTGGCAAGCACAAATGGGCGGGAAAATGAAAGTTACTATTTTAAGTATACTTATTTGTCTTTATATATATTAAGATGATGCTTATGTTATGAGTTTCTCTTATATTTGTAAAATGTATGATATATTCAGTATCAATACTAATCAGAAATTTGTTATTTCCTATATATAATATTCTGATCTAATTGTAGTATTATATTATTTGGTACAGGTGCAAATGTACTGAGATTTTCGTCTTCTGAACGATAATTATTACATATTTTTAATTTTGTTACATATTTTAATTGTAATAGTAAATTAATTTTATATTGTACTTACTAAAATTGAAAGTTTATGTCTAATTTTTTTTTTAAAAAAAAATTATGATAATAGACTATTTAATCATATTTAAAAGGTTGTCTAGGCTATTTGAGACATTGTTATTGGATAGGAACATTCCAATATCCCTGACAAATTCAATAAACACTCTATTTCATTTCAGCCACGTGGCTCTCTCCTACTCTCTATAAAATCATTGGGTTAAAATCAGCTGTGACTGTGAGCCAACGACGTTACCGTACAACCCCAAAAAAATAAGATAAAATAAAATTTCACATATGTATACAATTTATTATCATCGTTGAATTACTACATGGTTAAATCCCAAGCCTTTAAATTGTATTCAATTTTTAACATTTTTGATTGATTTACTTACATACCTTTTATTTTTTTTATGACAAGGGTTTACGTGAAGGTACGTTTGATTAAACTCTGCTCATATAACTAATGATGTCAATTCAATTCGAAATCGATAGGCTAACCCGAATAACCCGAAAAGAAGAGAAGGTTAACGTAAAAAGAATTTAACTGATCGAACTTAATAGCTCAACAACCCAATATACGCAGGGCTAGCCCGAAATTAAGTGGGTTGACCTAAACTATCCGAATCTTTATTAATATTTTGGTTAAATATTAAAAAAAAATCATGCTTGATGTAATTGAATTTAAGAACTAAAAATACAACTGCTGAAACTTAAACAATTTATTCAACTAGTTAGTGGTAGATTGTGTCATATATAGTGTTAATTTATTAAAATCAGAAGTTTATGCCACATGAATTGATAAATTGATACATATTAAAGAACTTTTCGTAAATTTTCAGGTTCGATAGGCTAACCCGAAAACTGAATGGTTAGGGTAAAATTTTTACAATCCGAATAAAATCTTACTTGAAAATTAATTCAAACCGAATAATCCAAAAACCGAACAAGTTGACCTGATTGATATCCCACATGTGACGGTAAAATGCAGATTTACTTGCATACTTGAACTTTACTCTAGAAACCTAATTAGATCAAATGCAAGTTCAAAGATTTGATAATAATAAAAAAATGAATATTGAAGAAGGTATTTAATATTTTTCAAAATAATTCGATTCGCAGGTATAATATATGTCATGTGCAGATTTCATCATAAATATGCCTACTATTAAAATGTAGTAATTTATTATATCCAAATTTATTTGGTTAGATTTAGCATATAAATATATATAACCATTTCCATTTAATTTTCTAATTATCATTGTATTAATTTTACGTAAAATTCCCCTAAAAAAATACAAAAAATTAATTCCCTCCGCCCTGAAATTGAAAAAAAAGGGTTTCTCTAAAAAGGGGGAAAAAAAACCCTAATCGCTGTCGAATCGGTTTTATTTTCCAGCCTCGCATTATCTATCATTTCTCTCTCTCTTTTCTCTCTCTACATATATATATAAGGCATATTGCATTCCATCTCGTTTTTCTCTCTCTATATATCGTTTCGCGAATTCTCTGTGTTTTTCCTGACACTAAATCCAATCCTCCATTCTCGTACGGTGACGAATCGACGGCGCGGCGCTCTGTAATTCAATCGATCGCATCGATCCGTTAAGGTGAGGCTTTGCTACGTTGCGTCGGTTTTTCGGTGATCCGCCGGCGGGTGGCTAGGGTTGGTGGCGGCGTCGTGATTTTGTTTTCTAGATTTTGGAATGCATTTCCATTGGCCTTGGATTAGATAAATTTCGTGGTGGCGCGTTTGTCTCTCACTTTTCTCGCTTGGTTGATTGGAGCTTTTTTTTTTGAGTGTTTGTTTTGTCACCATTAATAAATTGCTCTTGTAATTTTCTGATTGCTTGATCTGATGTGTGATATTGTTTGTTTTTTTTCTTCCGTCATTTGTTATGTTGAATGCGGATGGCTGAAAGGTTGTATGGATTTGGTTTATGTGAATTCGTGATTAAAGAGTTTTATTTTGGTTGTAGAATTGTTCGCTTGTGGATGTGCGGTTTCCCCTAAATTTTTATCGGGGGAAGTTGAATTTGATTGTTGGATGTGTTTTTTCTGTAGAGGAACCTTAATTTGATTTAATGTTATTAACCTGCTTTAATGCTTTATGCTTCAATGTGGATGTGTGCGCGCTCGTGTTTTCTTATTTTAAAGGCACTGACCATTCTATGATTAAACTTTTGCGTGTTTGAAATTTTAACATCTAGGGAGGTAGGGTTGATGTATATTGATCGCATGAAGATGGTTAATCATCTTTACCTTTTTGTGTTTTTGCTGGAGCTAGGAGGATTTTAGTTATCATCTCTATGCACAAGATGTGCAAACATGAATGCGGGAAAGATTTTGTTGTAGGGGCAATGACTTTTTAGGTTTTGTAGTATCACATTGAGACAATTGAATGCACGTTAAAACAAGACGAACATGTAGATGTAGATGTGGAAACTTCTTTTGTCGTATGTTTAACGACATTTTTTGTATTGACATGTGTCGTGTAGTGATTTATCCTAACTAAGATGAAACAATACGCACGTGTGAATGTGGAAAAGAATTTGTCGTATGCCTAACGGCTTTTGACACGTGTTATGGCGGGAGGGGAAAATATACACCATTCGTGGGCTCAATGGGTACATTAAAAGATGATGTTGAGGTATTTATTAAGGTTGCGAAATAATAACTACATGGATGACTATATAAGTCAAGTATAATGTCTTTGTAACAACAGCTTTCATGAATTACAACATGCCAATCGTCAAGGAACTACAGCAGTTGTCATTCATGCATTTTTATAACCATTTTTGAGTAAGTACTGAGTATTTGTGTTGCTAGCTGGGAGTATATGTATTTTTTTTAGTTTTCTCATATAATAAATATGGCATCTTAGTGAAAGCTGTTTATTTATGATATGTAATGATACAGATATATTTTATGTATTGTTTTGGCTATATGTTAATGCATGAATATGATATCATGTTCCCACTCTGACTGTTCCTCCCTTTGTCATGCATTCTTTTCCTTTTCAATTTTGGCAATTTTTGAAGAGTTCGACTGAATTTGAGGCAGAGCTATGTTTTCACATTTATTTTTCAAAACTGTTGGTTTCACGTCCTTCTGGTACTACGTGTCAGTGTTATGGCCCCGAGTAATCATCCCTCTTGTCCTTATTGTTCCTGATACAAGTCATCATTGAACAGAATCTTCTACTAGTTATATTTTGCCTTGTTTAATAATATCTTATCATGTAAACAGCACTATTTGTCATTTAAAGATTAGCACATAAAATTTATTGACTAAGATTTAGGGTTTAAAATGAAGCTTGCTGAAATTTTATTTTATACTCAATTGCACCTTGGATTGGATTTATTATTCAACAGTTGGAAAATGTATTATTTTCTCATATTCTAACCAAGTCACTTACAAGAAGACAATCAATGTCCATATTTTTATATGTTTGTTTGGTTGAGCTTGTGGATATTCATTTCCTAATGTTTCTTATCCTTTAGTTTTGCAGAAATTAGAGCTTGAAGTTGCAGACATGTCTCCAGCATCCAGATCTAAGTCCAAAGACAAGAAGTCTGTTAAGGAACCTCCAAAGAGTTCTCTAAAGCCTTCGACTCATGCTAGTATCAGTACTGGGACCCCAGCAAGTGGATACAATCCTGTTTTGGGAACATTTCATACATTTGAAGCAGCACCAGTGCCTTCTGCCAGCCCGCTTCATGTTAATGGTCGTTTCCGGAATATAGACGACACGGATGATCATAATGGAAATTCAACAGGGGCTGGCATTGAGTATGATTCCGTTTCCAATAATGGTAGCTGGTCTGGCGAGTCTGAAGACCACAAAGAAAAGTCATCTCAGTCCCTTCCGCGCCAGGACACAATACCTGGAGCTGACAATGACAAAAGAGAGAAAATACGCCAGAAGAACGAGAGGAAACATCAGCGTCAAAAGGAGAGGAGAGCCCAAGAGTTGCATGAGCGGTGCAATGGCTATCTCATGTCGAGAAAGCTGGAAGCTCTGGCTCAGCAGCTCGTAGCTATGGGTTTCTCCCAAGAGCGGGCAACTATGGCTCTCATTCTGAATGAAGGCAGGGTAGAGGAATCAGTGGCATGGCTTTTTGAAGGCGGTGAAGAAGACAAGAAAATGGAACATAATCTGGATGGTGGGGGTAATTTGAAAATTGACATATCAGAAGAGCTTGCCCGCATGACAGATTTGGAAATTAGATATAAGGCTTCCAAACAAGAAGTCGAAAGGGCTGTAGTTTCCTGTGAGGGCGATCTTGAGAAGGCTGAAGAAACAATGAAGGCGCAGAGGGAAGAGCCTCCTGCTACACCTCCTATGCCTGAAGAAAATGATGATACTCCTACTTTTACAAATAGCAAGCTGCCGGTTGCAATTAATCAGAATTCATTAAGAACACAACCGAGGTCTACTTCATCTACTAGCTTAGAGCAGAAAAGGGATGACAGAGATTTCAACTATACTAAATTTCCGGCAACAGTAGGGTCTTCAGTGGATCCTGGGCCCAAAAATATGCAGGTGTTGAAGAAAATACCACCTAAAGCTGACTGGGCAAAACAACAGCAGATTGCCGTGCCAGCAGAGAAACGGTGGGTAAGTGCAGGATCAAATCCTTCTGCATCCTTGTCTTCAGCGTCACCATCTCTGGCTTCTCCAACTCCAACCAAGACGGATGCCCGTTATGTTGCTGTTGGAAATGAATTGAAGAATTTGCAGCTTGGATCAGTCAAAGAACCGGTCACTGTCATGCAGCGACCTCAATCTGTTAATGCAAAGCAGGCTCATAGCACAAGAAATATTAGCTCATCTCCTCCCGGGCCAACAACGGCTATGAGTTGGTACCCTAGTTCTATGGAAACAGCGAAGCCACATGGATTCGTGCCACCTGTTGCTGTGTCTAGAAGCATTAGCCCTAATGATGTTAGCTCAAATCAGCTGTACAACCATCCTCACTACCAGTCGTCACAGCCGCAGCAGCAATTCATGTCAAGTAGTAGCTTAATGGATTCCTCTGGAACTCGAAGAGGAAATGGTTTTTGGGCCCGAGGTGGATCACCGGCACTTGCTGCGCCTTCCTCCCTAGGACTCTTCTCCGGCATTGGTGTCAATGGCACAGGGGCTTCATCTCATCAGGTTGACTGGACCACCGGCAGCTCAATGGTGCAATTTGATTACACCAACATAGACTGGAGCTTAGATCGCGGGTCATTGTTGTCTAAACCTAACGGAATGTGGAATGGGGCGAACTACATCCAAAATTATGCTCGTCCGTATGATTCGTATGTTTATGGTGCGGGCTTGAACTCTGCTATGAGGCCCGGGCTGTCCAACGGGAACGGTGCAGCTGCGATGGTGGGTTTGCAGGACGGGATGGGTCCAAACGACCCGATTGGTTCTGGCTCTCGGGAATGGACTTCCCCGTTTGAGGAGAAGGACCTTTTCAGTTTACCCAGACAGTTTGTTTCCTCTCCTTCACTGTAAGATGATCGGCGAGGATTTTTTATGAATAAAGAAAAGGACTATGCACTTGCATTTTTCATTTTATATGTTGGGTGTTGGTTCTTTGATGCTTTTTGCCTCTATTGATTATGTCAATTTCTCAATCTTAATCTTGTGGGTCATTTCTAGGAGGAAATTCTCTCTTCCATTACCTGCTTCAAATTTACAGAAATCACGTAACATGTCATGAATGCGACATGTTTTAATTTTGCCATTAGATTTCCACTTGTCAACTCTAACCAAGTTTCGGTTAATCAGCTCATTCAAATATCTTTCAGCAGTTTTCTCTAAATTGAGACCATTTTTTGGTTGTACAAATCCTTCTGCAATCCACATCCGAATCAATTTCCAAACTGGGATTTCAAAATCTTCAGGAAACATCCCAAAATAGAGAAAACAAGCTCCTCAAATGAAAAGGCAATTCATTGTAACTCAAATCTATAATAATTTCCGTAGGTCTTTTTTTCGTGCTCCTAATTAATTTATGTTGTAATCACAAATCATTCTTTTAGATTGCAATAATCGATAGAATCATGCAGTTTATGTTATCTTGATATCTCATAGCAGATGCAGATAGTAGTAATCCAAATCTTGAGGGGTGAAATCACATAACATAGCTGAAATGAATTTGTGGAGATTGATGAAAAATGCTTGCATGATGAACCAACAATGGCTGAAGTAGTGTTTGTTGCACTAGTGAGGTCAAGGTGCCCTCCCTCCATTGATGAGCAAGCCAAGGGCAAAGTGGTCATCGTTGAGCCGAAAAGATCGGAGGAAATCTAAGACGCAGAGATCGATCATCATGGCGTTGGCCATGGGATGCATTTCAGGAAAGAGGAAAACCATCCAGTAAAAACAAAGGGTGTTTCCATATACACCACCGATTTTTCAATACACACCATTAGTAAATTTAATTTAAAAATAAATAATTATTAATTTACTTAAATACCCTCTTACTTAAAAAATAGGAGAATTGTCGATTCAGCACCTGAAAAATGGGTAATCTATCAATTCAAGACCTGAAAGATGAAAATTATCAATCCAGAACCTCAAAAATCACGAATTTTGATTCTCTTTTATTTTTTAATTAATTTTATGTTAATTTTCAATGAAAATTCATTAATTATCTATTAAATCTAATAAAGAAATTGTTAAATTAATTAAAAAATAAATAGAAATAAAAATTCGTGATTTTTGAGGTCCTAGATTGAGAATTTTAATCTTTCGGGTCCTGAATTAAGAGTTTTTATCTTTCAGGTCTTGAATTGATAATTCTCCTAAAAATAACAGCTCTACTAAAAATTAAGAAATAAAAATAAAATCCAAATAAAAAATATAACACCACAATTCATTAATTCAATCCATTCAAATCCCCGTCTGCTATTTTTCACAAAACTCTTCTTTGAACTATTGATGAGGGTCTGACTACACATCGGTTATGCAATACGTGGATGGAGAAGACATTGATTATGTAAGTTAATTGCTCTCTCTCTTGTACTAAAGAAGATCAATCAAATTCAAGATCATCCAAAACTCAAATATTTGTTGCACCCATAGAATTGGGGGAAATGAACACAATGCAGTGAAATAGAACCAATTTCCTTCGTAAAATAAAAAATTAAGAAACAAAAATAAGAGAAGAACGAGAAGCCACAAAACAAATCCAAATTTGAGGATGCTGCTATCTTCCAAGAATAATTATTTGCTCAAATTCCTCGAAACGCCTCACAGATTCCAGAGTCATCAGATATGTTAGAATGCTTCGAAACGATCCGTGAGAAAAACGCTCACAAATACGACGACAATGCTGATGTTTTCTTGGTTTCCATAGACGAAGATGAGCTTTTCAAATAGGTACAAATGTCGACATAGATAGTAAATCTAGTAGGAATGAATGTATGCCTCATCAGTCATCCCCCTTAGTTAAACCAAATCAGAACACAGAAGAAACAGAGCCTAAGAAACCAGTGGCACGAACGACAATGGCCTATGATAGAAGCTCATGGCCTCATGATGAAGCAAGCTTCGAACAGCCACAACTTTCACAAACTTATAAATAGGTTGAAATGCAATCATATAAATAAAAACATCTTTTTTCAAGTCCCCCCATTCAGCAATATTGTGAAGTAAAAAAATCTAAGAGAGAAATACTTAGACAAATGGAGACAGAAGTATCTACGGACATATAGGGTTGAACTTTTAACAGGTGGTGTAAGTTTGGCAGTACATTACAGCAGGGGAAATCATTTTAAGTTTTTTTAACCAGAAGGAATTTACGGAGATTTAACAACGAGAAATGGTAACAGGGACTTTTTTTAAGGCAAACAACAAACATGACAGAGAAACAGATAAAAGAGAGGGGGTGTTGAAGAAGCATACGCAGCTGCAGATGCAAAATCAATAGCCAAAAGGCCACCGCGTCCTGTTATGCTCCTCGTTTGGAGCTGCTGAACTGTTCCCGTCAGTTCCTGAATGGCGTTGAGCATTTTGATTTGATGAATTTGAAGGCCACAGGAAGGAAAATGGATTCCATCTCCCCTGACTCTGAGCATTGCTGTCCCTCCTGCTGCTGCTGCTGCTACTGCTGCCGCCACTGCTGCTTCCGTTCATTGCTCTTTGATTCCAGTTCGAACGACCATTTCCAGAGCCTAGTGAAGGCAGCTCAACGCGACAAACAGGGCATGAATTATGTTCAACCAACCAAGGAACAATGCAGTCCGAATGGTAGATATGATCACATGGCATCTGTCTTGCTTTTGTGCCCAGTTCGAACTTATCTTGACACACGGGGCAGTGCGCATCTGTATTGAGATGCCTTTGAGAAATCTTAATGGTGGGCATAGCATCGATTGCTGAACGAGGTGCTGGAGGTGGACCGCGCCTATCATTCATACTCAGCTGCTCAATTAATTCTTGCAACCCATGCCCCATAAATATATCACCAAAATCAGCTCGTCTCTGCCCCATCCCATGTCCGCCACCAAATAAGAACTCAAATGGATCCTGACCCGGGATAGCAACTGGAGATTGACCATGGAATATCAATAATTGGCCAGGAGGCCTCGAACCATTACCCACACTTCGTTCAGCGAGCATCCCCGGTCGTCCTCTGACATCAAAGTTCGGGTCCCTTCCGATCATTCTGTGCCTCATAAGTGCAGCAAATGCATCCATAATACCAACTCTCGGATCATGGAGATGATCCGGAAACCCAAATCCCGAACCATCACCAGAGTTAGCACCCATAACCTCCGGCAGCTCTTGTATAAAGCCTCCATCACAGTACGGGCAAACCATATTACGGCCACGAGGTCGTACAGGCTGACTGCATTGGTAGCACCAATGAGAGTTTCCACCACTTGACATGATTTCTAGGCTATGCAATATCTCAAAGCAGAAACCTACACCACAATCTCCAACCTCTGCACTATTCCTGCATCCACACACTTATCATTTAAACATTACAACGAGACCACGCGAGTTCACAAGCCAAGGTACAATTACAGATGCAAGAACTAGCCAAGTTTTAAAGCAGTTCTAGTGAATCAACAATTCAATACAAATAACTAATTTGAGATATCCACATAAAGCCTGGATCATATCTATTAATTACAATTTACACATGCCTCATTTCGATTAATTTGTCATTTTAATTCAAATTCTCTATATCTGCTCTACAAGAACTAGCCAAGTTTTGAAGCAGTTCTAGTGAATCAACAATTCAATACAAATAACTAATTTGAGATTTCCTCAGAAAGCCTGGATCATATCAATTAATTACACATGCCTCGGTTCAATTAATTCGTCATTTTAATTTAAGTTCGCTATATCTGCTCTACAGATTAAATTTATCAGTATGCATAAATTTCTATGTTGATTGCAAAAAGACTAACAAAAATCTCAAAGCAAAAAACTCTAGGCAGCAGTAAATATGACTAAGTTCTAGAGTAAATGATAGCAATCAACCCTTAATTCGCCCAAAAAAACCATAAATCTGTAAAAAAAAGTCTCATACAATTAATTCCTCTTCAGATAATAAAAAATCATAGAAATCATCAGTAACAACTCCAAAAAAAAAATTCCAACCACCAAAGCAAAAAAAAACACGTGCAAACTGAAATACAAGCGATTAATCAACAAAAAATTACGGAAATTCACATAAAATTGGGGATTCAGATTAAGAAGCGAAACTAGTCGAGGCATGAGTTGTTACCAGAGAGTGCAGACAGATGAGAGAGAGAGAAGAGAGAGAAAAATTGGGGAAGATTGGAATTTTGCGGTTCTAGAGAATAGAAATTACGGAGACTTTTGGTCTTTCCTAAACTGCGCCTGGTGCGCTCTACGCACTGTGTGTTTGTTTGGAGACTATTCTCATTTTAGAGTATAGATTAATTAATTAATGCATGATTATCTATTTAGGACCTGAAAGATGAAATCTCTCAATTCAGGACCTGAAAGATCACGAATTTTGATTTCTATTTATTTTTAATTAATTTTAACAATTTCTTTATTAGATTTAATAGATAATTAATGAAAGAATTTTCATTGAAAATTAATATAAAATTAATTAAAAAAAAGAAAATCAAAATTCGTAATTTTTGAGGTTCTAGATTGATAATTTTCATCTTTCGGGTCCTGAATTGAGAGTTTTCATCTTTTAGGTCCTGAATCGATAGATTACCCATTTTTCAGGTCATGAATCGACAATTAATTAATTTGTCGATAAGGTTATAAATGGAACTTTACTTCCCAATATATCTTAAACTGAAATGAATTTGTCATTTTATTACTACATATTATTATTATTGATTTAGGAAAAATTCTTAAATTTCTTCACACGTCACTTGCCCAATTATTATGTTGCTTACAACATTTGATCTTTATTATTTATTATTTATCATTTTTTTTTGTGAACCCCAACCTCAATCTCATTTTAATAAAATTAATTACACATCAGTACCCAACGTTTATCCGTTTTTACACTTTTATCTAGAAATTTAAAAAATAACAGATAAATATTTGGCGTTTGCATAATTAACGTCTTTAGCATTGGCACAGTTTTTCGGCGAGCCAAATAATGACGTAGATTGTCAAAAATCTTACATGGATTTTCGTTCGATTTAATAAAATTACGTGGAAAAAAAAACTCTCACCTAATCAGCAAAAATGATGTCATTTTCAGCAATCCACATGACCACGTCACCATGCGGTTTGTCGGAAACTTTCGGTAGTACTAAAAATGTTAATTATGCAAATGTTAGATACTGATTATGTGTTAATTTTAAACTTTAGAATAAAGGTGTAAAAAAGGACAAACATTTCGTACTTAACCCTTTTACGTATTATTATGTGTATTTTTACACTTAAGAAAACATTAACATAAGTAATAGCCCAATACATATATCTTATCACAAGTAACAACTAGTATTAATTACACAAATGATAAATTATATGTTGTGCCACGAGTACAATTACAAAGATCTTGACTCGTGACGATTATGTTAATCGTGTATTCATGTGTTTTAAGAGAAAAACATTCACAATATACGTACGTTGAAATTCATATTAGACTTTTTCTTAATTAAACATACAATTAATGTATATCGACTCATGAATGTATTATATATCGCCAATGTTTGGAACAAAAAAAACAAACAAACAAACTAGTAATATCAATATCTCTAATAAAGTAATAATCGAAGTCTTTTTTTATTTTATTTTTAACTTAATGTAGTATCAGTAGTTGAAATAAAATAAATTTTAGTACAATGGAGTAAATGCCTCCTGCAACAAACATAAATGTGATTGGTTCACATAATAATTATTATATATGCATAGTGGTTAAGCTACAAAATAATAATTGATTTATATAACTATAGTCCAACATTGACAAAAAAGAAAGAAAATGACAAGACGTAAATAGCATGCAAAAAATAAAAATATTAAATAGCACGCGAGTTGTTTGGATGAACCCAAATTCTTCTAGTACCAACAATGTGCCAAGTCATTTTCTAGTCCCATTTATTTATGCGTGTTGTGGATTATTTTATATAAATAAAATTGACAAAAAAGTGTTAAAGTAGGTAAAAGTAAATAGTAAATTATTTTCTAGTAAAAAAGATCAAGTTACGTTTGTTCGCTACAAAAGAAAATTATTATATCAAAATGGAATCAACTGAGAATGTAATGAATTTAGTAATGAAATGATGATGGGAATGAAATGGAATGGAATGACTATTACCATTCATTTGACTCAAGTAAGAATGGAATGAACTTAGTAATGAAATGATGATGAGAATGGAATGGAATGACTATTGTCATTCATTTGGCTGGTATCACAAGCAAGGTTGTAGAAATCGGGCTAGGCGGTCCCTAGCCGTGCCGAAAACACTCAAATCGGCCAAGTAATCGGACAACCAAGTTCTCGGCGCCTAGATGGCCTAGGCGGCGATTAATCAGGTGATTAGGCGCCAATTTTTAATTAAAAAATATAACCTTTTATACATCAATCTATATCCCATTTTTCAATCTACAATGTGGGATGAAGATGTGCCGAAAACACCCAAATCGGCCAAGTAATTGGACAACCGAGTCCTCGGCGCCTAGGCAACCTAGGCGGCGATTAATCAGGCGATTATGCGCCGATTAATTAAACTTTTTTTTTTCTTCGAAATTTTTAGTTCAAAATATAATCTTTTATACATCAACCTATATCCCATTTTTCAATCTACAATGTGGGATTGAAAAATGGGATGTAGTAAAATGGGGAAAAGGTTGAAAAACTAATTTGGAGACTTTATTAAGATAGCCCACTCTTTATAGAACAACCCACATTCCAATTTTCAATCTAAAACCGACGTGGGATGTAGGAAATATTGAAAATGCTTGAAAACCTAATTGGAGCTTTTATACAATAACATACATCTCAATTATCATTATATAATTGATGTGGAATGTGAAGTAATTGAAAAAATTAATATATAAATGCCAATATGTAATAAAAATTAATAATATATATGAAATTAGAAAACCGCTTAAGCTCCGCCTAGATTCCGTCTAGGCCACGCCTAGGCGACCTAGGCGCTAGGCCCCTCCCGCCGCCCAACTAGTGCCTAGCGAGTTCTGCAACCTTGATAACAAGTAATAAGATAGGAATGAAACTTACATTTTTAATTGATTTTATTATAATAATATCTAATTAATAAATAAGATACACGAATTGGCTTATTTAGCTCCAAACAAATTACTCTTATTTCAAAGATACTATTATATTTTAATAACATATTATTGAATATTATGCGATTTTTTTTACTCTATTAACATTTGTGAAAAAATTGAACATACTTTTAATAAGTATTTCACTAATGATTAGTGGATTTGTATATTTATGTAATCCTATAATATCATTAGTACTTTTGTGAAATATTACAAAATTTTATGTATCATTAATAAATTATTAATGAGTTTTTTAAAAAATCATAAATTTGTTTTTTAATAAAATATTTTATAAAATATGAGATTTCATTTGTCAATACAAAAAAATAAAGTATAGTTTTGCAAAATAAAAAATAAAATTTGTTTTGATAATCGGGAATACATAATACCTTGAGAGTGAGAATAATGGCTAATCCTATATTTATGGTAATGTGATTCCTTCGGGAATGATCATTCTCAATTGAAAAAATCATACCAGCCATAAGAATGAGAATGAATGTGGGAATGTGATTCCATTCTATCATATCAACCATGCCCTAGATGTCAACGCCCCCAATGATGTTAATGGGTGGAAATGCACTCAGAGATTTTTGTGTGGCTAAAAAAGATGATTATCATTTTAGATAGGAAAATATTTTACTATCTACTTTTTAAGGGAAATTTCATCGTGCCCCAACATCTATATGATATATAATAATAATAACACAATGACACAAATATAAGTTTCCACTTTCTCGCCTAAATGGCATTCCCGTATTTGACAATATAATATTAATTAATTAATAAATATTTCATATTAAATTTTGAAATCAATAAATATAAAAATTGCGATGAAATTTCAAATCAAATAATCCACAAATCTTGCATGGGTATTTATTAAATATAGAAAATATCATATTTGACATCCCAAAAAATCTACAATTTTTTTTTTTTTGAGAAAACCAAAAATAGCTAATTAATCAACCAAATGCCTCGCTCACGGAGTAAAAATACGGTTCCAAATACGCATGAAATGACATCTCGCACCAAATATGTCAAAAAACTCAAAATAACATTAGACTACACTAAGTGGAATAATAAAGATAAATCTTCTTCCAAGTCAACTCCACCAGCATGCATTTCAGAGAGACATCGCACCGCTGTCAGCGATTCCGAGAAAATCACAACCGGACCTAAACCTTCCTGTAGGCATAACCCCACGCCATAGAGTACAACAATTATCTTAGCATTAAGCACCGACAATGGCTATTGGATAGGGTTGGCTAGCGCTGCTCGAAGCCATCCTTGATCATCCCGAATCACCACCCCTACTCCATGCACCCCCTCATCATTGTTCACCGCAATATCAATATCAATCCTAAAAGATCAACTGGGAGGAGGGAACCATCGTTTATACCCTACCTTTACGCCCGAACCGAAGAGCGTATAGATAAAAAATAAATAAAAATAAAAAATGAAATTTTGTAAGTACAAAATTTATTTTAAAAATTAAATAAAAATAAAAAACAAATTTAATTAAACTTTTTTAAAACCATTGTAATTTTATTTTTATTTTGATTTATTATTTTTTGAAAAATTCAAACAATAGTTCAATAAATTTGATTTTTATTTTATTTAACTATTGTTTGATTCTTTTAATTTACTTTTTTGAAAATAAAATAAAATTATAGTCCTTTATAATAATTTATTTATTTATTTTCTTCAGTTTATTTATTTATTTTTTAAATTATAAAAATTTAATAATTTTTTAAAAACTAATTTTTGATTTTTTTTAAAAAATAATTCATAATAAAAAATAAAATTACAGTGATTTTAAAATTTTCAATTAATTTTTTTATTTAATTCTGAAATAACTTTTTCATTTAAAAATCAATTTGCATTTATTTTTATTTAATTGATTTTTAATTTTTATTTGTTTATTTAAAAAAAATCAATTTTTATATTTTATTTTCGAATTATGTCGATGTACTATAAATTTAATTAAAATCAACTCCATATGATATCGATTTGGTTAAAATCAAGTTCCTAAAATAAATGGACAAAAAAAATTAAAGCACGAGAACCCAAAACAGTTCATACTATAAGTTCCTTGTTGATGGATCTTCCCCCGAGGAATACAAATCAAGTCGAGAGTCTCGAGTTCAATTAAGAAAAATGTGATTCAATTAATTAATGAAAAAATTACATTGTATTCATTGTTAATTTGTTAAAATTAAAAGTTTAATCAACATGAATCGACAAATTTCTATATATTAAAGTGTTTTTTCATAATTTTTCTGGCTCGATGGGCTAGTCCAAAAATTGAAGAGTTAGAATTACGACCAACATATTTATTCTCGAATAAAATTTACTTCAAATTAATCTGAATCGAATAACCCAACCACCCGATAGGGCTGACTCGAAACTGATCGAATAACACCCCCAATCACAACTATAAGTACATTATTAATAATATGATGATAACATATAATCGATGTAATGTGTGAATACTAGAGACAATTTAATGCTATAGTAAAACTTAGTGAAGGGAATATATAATACTTCATCCATTCTGGATGCATATATATTAATAAAAATATTAATTAGATAATTAAATTATTTTATACATCCTATTTGAATGTATTAAATAAGGATAAGTATGAGAAAAATGTGAAATTTGTATTTCGATAGTGTAGAATGATATTTTTTGTGAAATAAAATTAAAGTAGTAGAATGACACTTATTGTAAAACATGGGAAGTAATAAAATAGTTAAATTGAATTAAAATAAAAAGAAGAAAGAAAAAGAATATACCCCCACTAATGCTATCTCCATCTAGGGTTTTTCAGTACGCATATAAAAGCTCGCCACTCTACTCTCTCTCCCTCTCTCTCTCTTCACTCACTGTCCACTCGCGTCTTCAGAGCTTCTTCTCTCTCTCTCTCCTCGTCTCTGGAAAATCGAGTATGGCTGTTACTTTCTCAGATCTCCACACAGAATCCGGCCTCAAGGCCCTCGACGCCTTCCTCGCCGGCAAGTCATACATCTCCGGGTAACGCACTCCTTCACTTTACTCCTTCTATTCGATTTGTTTTTTTTTTTTTTGTTTTTTTTTTTATTTCAATTCCCCCACAATTTAATTGCGCAATTGTGTGGTTAAATATTTAATTTTCGATTTCAGGACTCAGTTGACTAAAGATGATGTTAAAGTTTACGCCGCCGTTGAGAAGCCGAGCGCCGATCTTTACCCCAATGCCAGCAAGTGGTACGAATCTGTTTCCGCCAAGCTAGCATCCAGGTAATTTTATTAATTAGGCTGAATTTCTGCTCCTCTGTTTGCTGATTGCATATATATATATATGTATGTATGTGTATTCATTTGGTTTGCGATGCCCATAAATTGATTTATATTTGGTGTCTTCGTGTAGTTAATTGTGAGTGTGGGACAATTTTGCTGTATTTATGGGGGTATTTATTATCTTTTATGGTGTAGCTTTCCTGGGAAAGCCGTTGGAGTGAGGATCGGAGGCCAAGCTGCCGTAGCAGCAGCTGCTGCTCCTGCTGCTAAAGCTGAGGTAGCAGATTTAACTCTATTTCATGTATTGATCTGCATGAAAAATTGCAACTTTTATCTTATTGTGATGGATATCAATTGCTTGTTTCGGAAGTGCAGTATGTGTATGGAACCCCTCCCAATTCTGTTGTATGCTTTCTGTATTGTGTATTGAGGTTCTTCTTTCTGCATATCTGAACTCTCTGCAGTAGTTAGTTATGTTAGTGGAAGTTTTTGGTCTTTGCTTGCAACTCGTACTCATGGAAGCTTTCCTATTTCTTCTTTTGATTTTAAAGTATCATCATTTATGGCCAAGAATTCATTGATGCATTAATGGGCATGAAGCACCTGAATCTAATTCATTATTGTGTGTAGTACAACACCCAAAATCCTGCTTGCTCCTTCTGAAATATAAAGGAAACGTGGTGTTGAAATTCATTACATTTGAGCTGTGATTGATGGCTTTGCCTACTATTGCATTTAAGCTAGGTGTATTGAGCTGTTTGCTACGAATTGCTGGAGTATCTAAAGCTGAATGGATATTTAGTTTAGATTTCTGTAGTGAGCTTTTCTTGTTTAAATCACCAGATCAGATATTTTAGGTGAAATAGGAAACTTGAGCACAATATTGTTTGCCCTATAGGTTACTAATGTTTTATGGACAATGCTGGTTTGATGTTTAACTTGTGTTGACATATACCAGAGGATATTGGAGTTGGTTAGACAACGGCATTCTCATGCTTCGTAATTTTGGGTAGCCATTGTTTTTATTGTTGTGGACTGGAGGGATAATAACTCTTGTGCTAAATTCCATGCAGGAGGCTGCTGGTGATGACGATGATGATCTTGATCTCTTTGGTGATGAGACAGAGGAGGAAAAGAAGGCCGCAGAACAGAGGGAAGCAGCTAAGGCGCCTGCTAAAAAGAAAGAAAGTGAGTCTTTTAACATCAAAATGTTATTATGAAACATTTTTTACCTGCAACTCTGTTAAAAAGTTGAAGTTTTCAACGTGTTGGCTCTTTTGAGTCAGTTATCTGCATTTTCCGCAACTGTTATTTTTAAGGATTGCTGCAGCCTTCACAGCACTCTACTTAAAGTTTTAGAGATTGAAATTTCCAGATTGATTGACTGTGTCCATACGTTTGAACTAACTTGGTCCTTATGTTTTCTACGACCTGTGTACATTATGGTTGTGTTTCTTCTACAGGTGGGAAATCATCTGTTCTCATGGATATTAAGCCCTGGGATGATGAGACGGACATGAAGAAGCTGGAAGAAGCTGTTCGAAGTATTGAGGTTCCAGGACTCTTGTGGGGAGCATGTATGATCTCTTCTTTTTTCGAGTACCCATCATTTTTTTTTATTCTCTCACATAGCACGGGCACATTAATTAAACTCACGGAGTCTTATTTTTCCATACACAGCAAAATTGGTCCCAGTTGGTTACGGGATCAAGAAGCTCCAGATCATGCTCACCATCGTTGATGACCTCGTCTCCGTTGATACTCTTATAGAGGAGACTCTTACCGTCGAGCCTTGCAACGAATACATTCAAAGTTGCGACATTGTTGCCTTCAACAAGATCTGAGGCCCCTACCTGCTTCGGAGCCTTCTTTGGCTATAATTTTGTCGTTCTCTAGTACATTTGCTTGTTTTGGTTTATACCACCTTTTTGTTATTTTTACTAAGATGTGAGGGAGAAGAGGAATTGATGCTTGAAACACTCCATTTTCATATTTGATTTGGTGGCGTTGAACGGAACTGCATATCTTCTCTCTTTTATTCTTGCCTAAATCAAATACTCCATTACCACGTTATAGGTGGCTTATTTTAAACTTTTGATATTTTTGTGCTAACAAATCCTAAAAAAATAAAGAATATTTTCCTTACCTTTTATATATTTGACTAGGGGTGTAATCAAGTTGAGTTAGGTATTACTAGTAGGGCTGTGTAAACGGTCAGTCAAGGACTGAATCGATTCATAAAGATCGAATGGATCGAAATATATTTATTTTTGGATTAGACCAGACCGATTGTATTGGTATGATTGAATCAAAGATTGACCAACTTGGTTTGTTGGTCCGACTGAATTTTTTTCTTTTTTCTTCTCTAAATCCTAATAAATTGATTCTTACTATTTCAAATTTTAATTTATTTTAGCTGATTAACCATTTAGAAACTTGTTTTAGGCATTTAGGAATAGTAGATGTATTTTTAATTATTATTATATTAAAAACTGAAAATAATTATAATTAGTCCGAACCGACCGAATAAAGATTACTACTCAAAATCGGACCAACTGATTAAAATATTCAGACTTCCAAAATTAGGACTGGGCCAACCGAACTATGTATGAAAACCGACCGAAATCGACAAAAATCAATCCGGTTCAATTCGTTTGATTGATCCGATTTTTGCAGTCCTAATTACTACCTAGTTTGGTTTATTGGTCTGGTTTGATCAAATAAATATTATTCAAGATCTAACCGACCGATTAAATATTCGGTTCTCCAAACTAGGATCGAACCGACCGAATTATGTATGAAAACCGACCGAAATCGACAAAAATCAGTCGGGTCCGGTTCATTCGGTTGTTTTTGACAAGTTTTTGCTTGTTGGATTGAACTGCAAGTCTGCAACACGAACCTCAGATGAACGATCGAGGTGATTGCAATAAGCCGATGAGGGCCGTTCTCAGGAGAATTATGAACAAGAATAGCTAATGAAAATGGGGGTTGACTATCCTCGTATTTGGTTTAATTGATGCTACACCGGGTGAAATACAATTCACATAGATTTTAGAATGAAGTTGTTCACTGATGCTGGCACCTCGGTGTGGAAGGATCGTACGAGGTTCTCTGCTCAAATTCCTGCAACAAACACGAACGAAACTAAGCATGTAACCTGTTGAAAGACACGAACAACGAAAAAAGAACATAGCTGATAATTTATGTTCTCCCAGTCTGAAGCTGTAAAGTTATTCACATCAAAAGTCGAGTTAAAGAATAAGAAAGGTTAGCTAATTTTGCATAGCTTAAAAGAAGCTACCCACAAAGAACTGTATTTTCATTGAAGCCTGTATGAAGGGAAGAACTCCCCAAGTTGCTTTCCACCGGAAAAAAGGTTGAAGGAAGAACGAACTAATAGTTCTACGAGAAATCTGAACTGTTATAGATATCAAGACGAACAACAAGCTAATTGTACATGTCTAAGCCACAAAAGATAAAGAAAAAAACAGATAATCCATGTAATGAAGAAACTATGCTGCTCCCAGTCTGAAGCTGTTAGTTTGTTGTGGATCAATTCATGAAAAGTAGATTTATTTAAAGTATAACACAGTTTAGCTGCCAATGCAAAACTTAAAAATGAAATGCCTGCAACAGACAGATAGTTCTGATCCCCTTGAAGTTTATAAAAAGGTACGGACTCCAGTAAAGTTTCGAGTTTTCACACCAAGACATGTTGAAGGAAGAATAAGCTAGCACAAATAGTTCCATGATAAATCTGAACTGTGATAAATATCAGAAACAGCAAGCTTATGTGAGAAAGACAAAACCAAAAGCTAATGTGGGATGCATCTTAGTGGTCTCTGATACATGTACCTTTCCAAAACTTTTAAATCAAAACTCGATGAAAGTCAAATTCCATTACTTTAAATGGAAATTATCACCCAAAACAAAAATTCAACAAGAAAAGAAGCACAGTCATTGGCCCAGTTAAGATTGAATCACCCAATTGTACCCAGAAATCAGATTCATTAACATGTTATGTTAGCGAAAGTCTCATTGTCTAATGCATTATCAGTATGCACCATGGAAATGCATATTTGAAAGAAGGATACAAATGGGTATTACTTGCCTTTTCCTTCAAAAGCTTGGAATTTTCCTCGTCAAGACGTGAGACCTTCGTCACCAACTCATTGTGGTAAGCCTGTGAATGTTATACAAGTAAATATCCCAATGCCAATAGGGTAGCTGGTTTCAAAATAAGGATAAGGGAATGCTTCTTAATTTACAGAAACTCAACTAGCTGATATCTCTACTTATGTGTACAAGCTCTACATGATAAGAAATGTCTAATATGGAATTTATCAATCAACAATTCCCAATTCATCTGTTAAAACAATCACAGATCAATACGAAACCTATGGTGATATAGAAATAAACACACACATCATCAATGCAGGAAAGAAGACCAATGCTTATCTTTCAAAGAAGTAGCAAAAGAGCCCCTCAAACGGCTGGCAGTGGCACATGACCAAAGACTCAAACCTCCTCGAAAAATCACTGCACGGGACTGAGAAACTGAAAACATTACTATTACTCAAACCAAGTGATCAAACTATAATACATCTAATAACTACAATTCATAGCACCAAAGCAATCTGCGAAGAAACAGCTATATAAATCCAACTCCACAATTCAAGAAACCAATAAATCACTTCTTCCCGCTAGAGTGAAAACAATCCACAGTAGCAATAAGAAACCTATGGTGATATAGAATAAACACACACATCATCAATGCAGGAAAGAAGAGCAATGCTTATCTTTCAAAGAAGTAGCAAAAGAGCCCCTCAAACGGCTGGCAGTGGCACATAGCCAAAGACTCGAAACTCCTCGAAAAATCACTGCACGGGACTGAGAAACTGAAAACATTACTACTACTCAAACCAAGTGATCAAACAAAAATACATCTAATAACTACAATTCATAGCACCAAAGTAATCTGCAAAAAAACAGCTATATAAATCCAACTCCACAATTCAAGAAACCAATAAATCACTCCTTCCCACTAGAGTGAAAACAATCCACAGTAGCAGCAGTAGTAGTATCAATTTCATCAACAGAAAATTACATCCCAATAATCACTATTTATAATCATACTACACAAACCATAAACAAAAACAAAATTAAAACTACTTCTTTTTGGATTTTCCAGACTTCCTCTTCGGAGGGAGCACAATCTCTCCTTTGAGCACAGGAATCTCCATAATCGAATCGAGCCCACTAAATTTCTTGCGGAATTTCTCAACTTGATCGGCGTCGATGAGAAGCTGCGAGCGGCTGCCGAGGTAAAACGGGTGGTTGCCCGACCACACGTCGACGACGTACTCTTTCTTGGTTCCGCCGGTCGTCATCACGAGCTCTCCATTGCAGTAAACCTTCGCGTCTTCGTGGAATTGCGGGTGTATCTCCTTCTTCCTGCAGCTCCACCTCATCTCATTGCTGCCCACCAATCCCTTCACCTGCAAATACATACCGCTAAATTAAATTTATTTACAACGAAAAACTAATAATCATTTTACTCATTTATTACCTTGGCGTTGAGAGAGAGTGGAGGAGTGGAGAGGTTTTTGTGGAGGAAAGGATTGGAGAGAGCGAGCGCCATTTTTGTTGTTTGGAAGATTGAGAGAGAGAGAGAGAGAGAGCTATGTAGTTTTCTGTATCAAGATGTTATGGATAGGAATTTTACTGGTTCTGAAATTACAATTCTATCCTTCTCTCAATTCTTCCATACTTCTATAGTCCAACAAAACGTAGGAGGATAATTTCACTTTTAGTTCCACTAGAATATGGTCAAAACATTTTTAATCTCATATCTTATGTTTTTAGTCATATATTTTATTAACTCTACAATTTTAGTCTCAAATGTTTTTTTTTTCAATATTTTTAGTCCCAAGTGTAGTGTGTGTATATATTTATTTATTCAAATGACATTTTGACTTCATTTTTTCGGCAAATCATTAAGACAAAAAAAGAGAAAAATATCTAGCAAAAAATTCAGCATAATACCTAACAAAATAACGTAATATCTAAAAAAAATTCAACAAAATATCAAGCAAAATGCCCAACAAATATCCGGAAAAATGCCTAACAAAACCATTTTAACTTCTTGCCAATATACGATTTTTGTTTAGCAAAATTCTCGACAAAAAATATACGGAAAAAAATGTCGAAAAAAATATAAGAAAAAATATATTGTTAATTTTAGGACTAAAAATGTCGAAAAAAAAATACTTGGGACTAAAAATGTCGAATTAATAAACTATGGAACCAAAAACGTAAGATATGAGATCAAAAGTGTCGAGCTAATAAACTATGAGACCAAAAACGTAAAATATGGGATCAACAACGTTTTGATTCTATTCTAGTGGGACTAAAAGTAAAATTATCCCTATTTTTGTGTGTTGTGGGTTTTTTATATAAATAAAATTGACTAAAATGTTAAAGCAGTTAAAAGTAAATAGTGAAATATTTTTCACTAAAAAGATAAAATTATGCCTTTTCAACACAAAAAGAAAAAAAAAATATTGGATGCCTATGCACCCAAAAAGGATATTAACATTGGTAAATTATATTCTGATACGGTGATACCTATATTTTGGGCACATTTTCAAAAATGACTAACTTTTTCAAAATTAAAAAAATAGTACCCACTTTTTAAAAAAATTTATAAATCTAACATTTAATTAATTTTATGCCCCAAAAATCGAATATAATTAATTATATTTTAATATTCATCCAGCCGCGTAGAAAACATTCATCCAATCAATAAATATTAAATTACAATCAATCACATACGGTTTTCTAGCCATAAAATTGATTGAATGTTAGATTTGCAATTTTTTTGAAAAATTGGTACTATTTTGCTAATTTTGAAAAAGTAAGTCATTTTTTAAAAAGTATTCAAAATATAGGTATGGAAGTGTAATTTATCCTATTAACGGGTGCAAATGCACTAGAGATTTTTGTGTGGCTAAAAAGCATGCAAGCTAAAAAAATATTTTGATATCTACTTTAATTACAAAAAATCATCAATCTTCCAATTGTATAAAAGTCTTGGTATGAAATGGAAAAAAAATATCACTTCTGTTTAAATGTTTATTTTGCTAGAAAGTACTGTTAAGGAAAAAAAAAAGGATAGTAACACTTTTATAATTATCACTATATTTTTTGATTAAAAAAAGTATCATTTTTTATATTAAAAAGTATAACTTCTAACACTGAAAAATAACTATCTAATATAAGACTTATATATAACAGATGTACATAAAAATTTGCCTAGTTAAAATAATCCCACGCCCGATAAAATTTTAGAAGATGGTGTTATATATATAGAAAAATCATACTATTGAAAAAATATGATATTAAAAAAAAGGGAAACCGAACCGGACCGAACTGAATTTTATTCAGGTTGGCTTGGTTCGGTTCCCACAACATCCCCCAATTCGATCTATTCGGTTTTAGAATTTTTGGATCGAAATAGATCGAATAGGCCGAATGCTCACTCCTAATGAACTGTCGAGGCGGTAGCAATAAGCCTTTGAAAATAGTGGTCGACTATCCTCATATATGGTTTAATTGATGCTACACCGAGTGAAATACAATACACGTAGATGCTACACTCGATAAAAGTCATGCCTTCGGCAACCATGCTGATCAAACTACTCTCTTACCTACAAGCAAGGATTACAGTAATGGTAGCTAAAATCAGCCTATACACTTGCCGTACAGCACCACTGGTTTCATTACAACGACACACATCCGAGCCTTCGCCTCCTAAAGCCCGTGGCCATGGCTAACGACCTCCACGACAGTTACATTATACACACTGCGGAAGCAAGGTTGCAACGGGAAAAACACGTCTATTCAGAAGCCGGACCGGCTCTACCCTATATACTGTATAAGGCTCTCCACTAAGCAGAGCTACAAAAAAACTGTCCAACGTAATTTCAGAAGGAGGTTGTTCTCCGAAGCTGGTACCTCGGTGTGGGAGGATCGCACGAGGCTCTCTGTTCGAATTCCTGCAACAAACACGAACACGAACCAAACTAAGCATGTAGCCTCTTGAAAGACACGAACATCAAAAGTCGAGTTAAAGAATAAGAAAAGTTAGCTAAGTTTGCATAGCTTAATAGAAGCTGCCCACAAAGAACTGTATTTTCATTGAAGAAGCCTATATGAAGGGAAGAACTCCCCAAGGTGCTTTCCACCCGAAAAAAGGTTGAAGGAAGAACGAACTAAGGGCTAGTTCTACGAGAAATCTGAACCGTTGTAGAGATCAGACGAGCAACAAGCTAACTGTACGTGTAAGCCACAAAAGATAGAGAAAAAAGCAGATAAATCCATGTAATGAAGAAACTATGCTGCTCCTAGTTTGAAGCTGTTAATTTGTTGCGGATCAATGCATGAAAAGTAGATTTATTTAAAGGATATCACAGTTAAAATGAAATGCCTACAACGGATAGATAGTTCTGATCCCCTCTATAAGAAGGTACGAACTCTAGTAAAGTGTCGAGTTTTCACACGAGACATGTTGAAGGAAGAATAAGCTAACACAACTAGTTCCAAGATAAATCTGAACTGTGATAAATATTAGAAACAGCAAGCTTATGTTGACTAAGACAAAAACAAAAGCTAACAATCCAAGCATGGAAGAAACTATATACCTACCCAGTTTCGAGCTGCCAATTTATTGCAATTTTACAGTCAAGCCAAAAGTACAGTTCAACCATAGTCCACATGACATGTTATATTTTTTTTTGCAAAATTTTAGAAACATATTCACCTTTCAAGTCTATACGGATGCTGGAAATCATTTGTACTTACAACTGAGAAATGTTGAAGTAGTTCTAAGTGAAACTTTGAGTGCATAAATAGAAGCCAAGGAGCATCCTAACCTAACATTTCATTGTAAGCTTATATCACAAAATTTGCATCAGATTAAAGCGAACCCGTGTAAATGTCAGTTTTCTTCACACGATAAGATTAAGGTTCTTTTGACTCCTATCCTCAGAATAATCTTACATTCAGACTTATCTATAGTCATCAGTCCTTCATTTGAAACTGATTTGGATAGTGACTCAACCAAATCTTCCTCAAACCAGGTCACCATCTTCTGCTCACATTCAACATATTTTCTTCTCGATACCTCCTCTTCAAGTAATTAACTCTTCTTTTCATCTCATATGCATAGCTCCCACAAGACAGTAGGGCATGCAAAATTCCTGATAACTACTCTTCAGTAAATTTAATGTTGTAAATCTTTGCTGATTTCAAATGTCACGTAAGTGGATAAACTTACCAGGTGAAAAAGAAAAGCGAATAAGCTCACAGTAATTTATGTGCATAGCAGTAGTTTTCACGTACCACTGCCATACCTCCTCTCTATTAGTGTACTCCCTAGATTAATCCACTTACATCAACTCTCTAGATTGCCAATACACACACACACATCTTAAGATTTTATCTGGAAATGTGAAAGCTAATACTAATTGTGGACAAAAAAGTGTGGCACTAATGACTAGGATAATCTAGGTATGTAGAGTGTGATAATGATTTTTTTATTATTATTTCTCCTTGATCATTTGCTTTTCTTTCATATCTTGGCTTTAAAAGTTCATCAAATTACAGCCTGTTTAAGATTCTAAGAGTACTTCACAAATTCTAAGAGTTAAGATTGTAAATTCCCTTAAGATCAAATGGATTTTGTATACCAAAGACAGCTGAATTTTCCAACATGCCCACGGTGACGAGTGCATTAAACAGTAAATTGAGAAAAAATAAGTTTGAGACTCTACACTGGTAGCTCAAATTTGACAAATGCTCAAAGTTCTAATGTCAAAACCAGAAAAAAAAAAAAATAGAATAAGATTCTGTGGAGAATATTGAAGATATGCCAGAGAAATTTGTTGTGATTAACTGATTATCATATGCACGGAGAAGTAGGTATTTGCCTGAAATAGAAATAGTGCTTGGCTAGTCTTCAGGGTGCTAATCAGGAGATACAAAAAAAATACTGTGTGAAATAAATAGGCCAAATACCTATAGAGGCATTATGACTGTGGATACTTCGAAATTTCCCCAAGATGATACTAAACTAAAACAGAAATAAAAAATATCAGGAGAGCATATAAAAATTTCACATAACACAGGGTTCTTGATGAAAATATTTCAAATGCTTTGATGTAGGGTTGAATGGCGACTATTTCAGCTAGATATATTGTAATTGAGGCCATTTGTGGATTCAGAGATTTGCGTAGCTTACAAGGCAATATTAGAACTTATGAACTTGTCCTAAGCTTGATCTCATATGCAGTGTGCCTTCTGAAGAGTTACTGTCAATACCTAGAATATCAGCGAATTCCGGAAAAATCTTAGCCTCAGAAAAGAATTACCCAGAGTTCTCTCCACACCCAGCCCACTTAATGCGACTCCATCATATTCACGCCTTCTTTACCCATTGATGCTTGTAGTCAAGGCATGCATCCCTATGGTTTCATGTACAAATTCTATCTGTTCTATAACATTTAAGGTGGAATTTAATGTTGACTAACTCAAAATCCATTATCATTTAAAGCAAATTTTACCTTGTGGGATGCATATTAGTGTTATCTGATACATGTACCTTTCCATAACTTTTAAATCAATACTTGATGAAATTATCACCCAAACCAAAAATTCAACAAGAAAAGAAGCATAATCGTTGGCCCAGTTAAGATTGAATCACTCAATTGTACTCAGAAATCAAATTTCATTGTCTCATATATTTGACATGCACCATGGAAATGCATATTTGAAAGAACAATACAAATGGGTAGTACTTGCCTTTTCCTTCAAAAGCTTTGAATTTTCCTCTTCAAGATGTGAGACCTTTGTCACCAACTCATTGTGGTAAGCCTGCAAATGACATACAAATAAATATCCCAACGCCAATGCATAAAAAAATGTCGAAAATGCACCAGCAGCATGCCAAGGTAATTCAGCAAGGTTAAAATCTTGCCTGTTTTCTTGCACGTGAGCGTGCAGCGGACTCCCTGTTCTTAATTTTTCGTCTTAGCCTCCTCTCAATGGTCTTCTCAAGGTCCCCAGAGATCCTCTTTCGACCAGGCATTGGAGTATCTGACAAATCCTCCATTGAAGGAGAAGGTGACAGCCCCATTTGAGACGAAAACTTATGGGACTTCAGTGCGCTATCCAAGGACATGACGGGTTCGATAGGAACATTGGAAGCATAGGATACGTACATCCCCGCTTTAACCAAGAAATCTTCCAAAGTCGTCTCTCCAAGTGTCGGAGCCCTTTCCTGGCTATTCAAGTCCTCCACATTCCTCATCTTACAACCTCGCTGGATATCCCTCCACACCTCATTCACCGTCTTCCCGCTAAAGGCCCTAGCAAGCGACCAACTCGCTTGGCGCTGGAGCGATGCTGCAGGGGATGTTTCCGTACTTTCCATTCCAGACGCGTGGCTAGTGTCGGTAGTCCACACTTTCTTAAGCAATTCGTCGAGATTCATGCTCCCTAATGGTTTTGCCAAATTGCCTAATAAGTGCCTTTCAACTTCATCAAGTGTGAGGCCTAACCACGAGTTGCACCGTTGCAGCGAATGCTGTTTATGGGATTGCTGCCCTCCACTTGCCACATGAGAATTCATTGTCTGAATCCCCATTCACACTTCAGCTCCAATTGTATAAAACTACAATCAAACCCCAAAACACCTAATCAGCTAGAAATCTCAGTAATCAATTAATCCAATCTCTATCAAGATACAATTTCTCATAGCCTCAAAGCTTTCACACGGGATGAAAACACAAGATTGGAGCAACCATGCATGCAAAACACCAAATTAATCCAAGAACGTTAGAACAAAAGCCACACCAACCAAACAAAACTCAAAATTTTCCACAGAGAAAGCCAAGAACCCTCAAATGAGAGGGACACACACATAACTACACGGAAAGAACTAAAGATTCAATCTTTACCAAGAGAAAAGCAAAAAAACTGAGAAAAAATGAAACTATTCTCAGTAAGCAGAACAAGAGAGCAGATGGGACACCCCATGATTCTATTTTCCAGAAAGAGGAAATCCCGTTTGGACAAGAAACAAACAACAATCGGCAAAACAATTGCAGCAAAACAGCATGTAGTAATTAAAACAAAGCATTAATTACAAATAAAAACATAAATTACCTGGAAGCAGAAGAGGATCTGATGATCTGCAGGCGAAAAAGAGGGCAAAGAAAATAGATTCGTTTTGGTATTGTGGGCTTGTTGGAGGGATCCACGTGTCGCAATTGGCTTTACTTCCTTCTTTTCTTTTAAGGTAATAGAAACAAGTGAGCCATGGGGGTTGAGTTGTCGGATTTCTGTAGATTTTTACTACTTTTTTTGTTTGTTTTTTCAAACGAAAATGAGAAAAACGATGATTACCTGCCCAGAAAAATATGCTGTTCGGGAAACGACGACGTATCCCCAAATATCAATTAAAAAATATCCAAAATTATCAAAATCAAACGAGTAAATTTCATTTTTGGTCCCGAATATAGTCAAAATACTTTTTTTGGTCCTAAATTATAAATTTTCGATAATTTTGATTCCATAAGATATTTTTTTGACAATTTTAGTCCCATAAGATATTTTTCTGACAATTTTAGTCCTAAACTAATAGAGAAAATTAACTCACGACACTTAACTTTGTGTTAGTTCGGGACTAAAATTGTTGGAAAAATAATTTTTGGGACTAAAAATGTTTTGCCCATATTCTAATAGGACCAAAAATGAAATTTACTCAAATCAAATACATATTACTAATAATTTAATTTCCAAAAATTTGACCGTTTTAACAAAAATGAACAAATGTTTTAATAATTTACCAAATAATTGATAACAATTTTTTTTAATAATAACAAAATGCCCTCCAATTAGTTTTTCAACAATTTAATGCTGATTGAATTGAACGGAAAGTCATTTATGTTAGAAGATTCAAACATTTATATTTAAATTATAATTAACCATTTTTAGATTATGTGTTGCTAAGCTACTTTTTTTTTGGTGAAAAAGTATTATTTTTTAGCCATTTATGAAAGTTACTTTAGTCATTTTTTAGGTTTAAAGTTAAAGGGTAGTTTCTCTATGAGGGATAAAATCATCTATTTCATATTTGGTGTTGTATTTCTTATTGCACACTCGATTTGTTTTTTTTTATTTCAATTTTTTTGTACTTCAGTTTAATTGTGCCATTGTTATTTAGGGTTCATTATACCCAATTAAGGTGTATTATATTTTTTTAGTGTTTAATTTATAATTTTTAGTTAATAATTTATTATTTGAAAAATTATAAACTAAAAAAATAATAATAAATGCCTAATTGGGTAGGGTGAAACTTAAATAACAAGTATAAAATTAAACTGACGTACAATAATTCAAATCGAAGAAATGCAACACAGAAGATGCAATAGATGATTTTGTATGTCTTAGAAATTCAAAGATAAAGGAAATTGTTAAATAGTATCAAATGGATCTCTCTCTCTCTCTCTCTCTCTCTCTCTCTCTCTCTATATATATATATATATATATATATATATATATTCATGCTTTGAATTCGAGTGAACAAAGGGAGTGAAGATAAATTGAGTCTCCAAAATTTCCAACATAATAGTCCAAAATTAAAGTGGAGGATTAGTTTAATTAAATTTATATAAAATAAGTATACACATTCTATTTTATATATATAAATCCACAAATTGAAAATTTTTAAACAAAGCTAATTAAATTCTCATTTATGTATAAAATCAAAGCACATGAATTTATTTTTGTTAAATCTTTTGTTACGCGCGCGCGCCCATATATATATATATATATATATATATAGATATTCACAGTAATTTTAATAAAATTGCGGTACATTATCATTTGCAAATACAGCTATTGCGAGATAGATAAATACTGGATATATAATAATCAGAAATATGTATTTATGAGTTGCATATATTATTATAAAATACATACATAGTAACTGTTTTTTTTTCACTAAAAAATTAGATTTATTTTGGCCTATTTTTTGTAGAATTTGTGTATCATTAAATTTCGAAATGTTCTTTAATTAACTAGTAACATCTGGAGAGATGAGCAGGATTGTACTCACAATTCAAATTTTAAAACAAACTCAATTAATTTAATTCATTAGCCAATTCGTAGTAGACTATAACTCGAAATTCAATATTATATACTCGTGTATCTTTTTATTTTTCTATTAGACTATTTGAATTAAAAAAAAAAATCAATTCAACATATATACTCTCTTTATTGAAATTATTTTTTCATCATTCATATTTTGATTTTTGTTTCCCTAAAAAAACATTGAGTAATAGCTAAATAAATATTTTTATTTTTAATTTTTATTATTATAATATATATATATATATATATATATATATATTTGTAGCAATAACTCAATTAGGCTTGTGAGTTAATCTTGAGTTGGCAATAATTCAATTGTAGCTCGAATTGACGATATACACTAATCAATCTTAAATTTACTGTATACGACTCGGTTCGACTCTATTCATTTATATTCTAAATAAAATTTTGAGGATCTCTATCACCTTAACCTTCAACGGTTTATTTTTAATAAAAAGATCAGCTCACATTTAATGAGTTGATCGAATTATGTTGTTCATAGAGATATACTTTTAAGAGCAAAAAACTATTTAAAAAATGTGTTTCATTATATATATATATATACACATATATATATCGTGTGAAAAGATATATGTGAATATGTGATGGGAATTTTGAGTTTTGAAAAGTATTTTGAACACAAAGAAAAATTAGTTACAAGTCCATTAATTTTATTTATAAAGTATGAGCCTAATTAAGTATTAGAAAAATGCCCAGTTCTTTTTTTATTATTATTTTGTTTTAGAGTCTTCAAATTAAAAAATATTTATATTTTGATATAATTTTATTTGTTGAACTTATGCACGAGGTCTAGTAATTTAATTATATGGAAATATTGCTAAAATCCACGAAAAAAACTCTTGAAATCTCTATGGAAATTATGACTCTCATAATCTATATGGAAACATTGCCAAATTATTATTATTATTATTAATATATAATAAAAAATATTTTCATTATTTTGAGATGTAGCGATAAACTTACCATATGGAATTTTTTTTTCCAAAAGTAACGTTTGACCTTAGAAAGTTAAGAAAATTAGATTTTTTTTAGTTATTGGCAATAAGTATTGAAAATAATTAATAATAATAAACATATCTAAACTTAATTTAGCATTAAACAAAACACATGTTTACTCACAAGAAATTAATTAAAAATCCTTCACAATCAATCATAATAATAAAAAAAAAACCAGTAAATATTCTGTTTTAAGATAGTTGGATATGCACACACAAATCTTATATTTGGAAAAAGTAATTAAAGATCTTTATGAATATTCACGTTACAAGACTTTCCCTATACCAATAAACCACCACACAACTTCCCTCACCCAAAAAACACACCGTTGCACTTTTTCGTATTTCACTATTAAATTTATAATTTTAATAATATTTATATTATAATATTTTAAAAATTAATTATAACATAAATAATCATATTCAATATTTATAAAAAAATTGAATTGAAAAATTAGAAAGCATAATTTTGAAAAAATCAACCATACTAATGAATTATTAATTGAAAGCTGAAAATTAAATATTTAAAAATAATTATAAACTATAATTGGGTGGGGTGAACGCTACGAAAACAATCATAAAATTAAATTAAATGATGAAAAAGTAGAAGAAAAACTCATAATTTGAAAGTGCAACACGAAGTATAACACAAAACACTTGTGATCCTCCGGTCCCAATTTGTGTGTGTCAGCCGTGTACCAAACATCAGAACTATTACTTTTTTTCTTTCATTTTTAATTTATTTTAGTTTAGAATAATTTAAATTATTATTTAGAGTTTATTCTACCAAATTAGAATTTATAATTAAATTTTAGTATTTAATTTTCATATCTTAGTTAATATAATTAATTTTGGGGGTTTATCATTCCAAAGCTACATAATTTTTTAAAATTTCAATTTCTAGCAATAAATATTAATTATAATTAGTTATAATACAAAATAAATATTTTTTATGAAAAACAATACTGGCACTAGACACACACAAGTTGAGATTAGAGAATCTCAACGCAACACAAGACTAGAAAATCTCAAGATGAAATTTCATCTGTAGAAAAAAATATCAATTTCGGTCCCGCAAGACACGCTTCAATTCGATTTTAGTCTCTATACTATCATTTTTTGTCCCAAATAAAGTAAATATCAATTTTGGCCTTAAAATCGTGGGACCAAAATTGATATTCTTAAACCCATAAAACTAAAATTAATCAATTTAAAAAAATAAAATAAAAATAATAATATCGGTACCAAAATCAAATCGGGACGTGCCCTCGTGTGGAACCAAAATCAAAATCGAAAAAGAAAATAAATAATAAAATATAATGAAACAAGAACTCCTAGAATACAGAAAGCCAGTAATAACTGGGACTCTAATTCTATAGGGGCAGCTAAGATCCCATGCACAATCATAAAATATACATATATATCTCTATATATAACTCTCTCTCTCTCTCTCTCTCTCATCTCTTTCTCTCTCTTCTCCCTCCATCACCTCCGTTTTGTCGTTTGATTTCCTTGTAAGCCACACAAAAAGGAAACACACCTCTTCTACAATATAATTTCTGAATCCCAAATCACAATAATAATTTCATCACTTACCATATTTACTTCTTCTATTTACTCATTGCCTTTCTGTCTTCTCTGATAGGGTTTCTTCCTTTAATTATTTTTCTTTTTTTAATTTCAATCACCCCACTAATTAACCACCTCTCTCTCTCTCTCTCTCTCTCTCTTCCCTTGTTCAATCCTGCACAAACTCTCAAACCCCAAAACTTTAATATCTCTTCCAAAGATTTCAACACGCATTCAAAAACCCTTTTCCCTATCAATCCACTCCCACCATGGACCACAACGAAGACGAGGCAGCTAAATCGGCGGCGCCGTCGTCGAAAATTACTCTGATCAAGATCAGGCTCCCGAAGAAGATGGAGGAGGAAGCGGCGGCGGCGGCGGCGAAGGCGAAGGCGGCGGAAGAAGTGAAGAGCGAGCATTGGTGCAAGGAGTGCAACCGGAATTTCAGCTCCGGCAAGGCGTTGGGCGGCCACATGAGCAGCGCCCACGTCCAAGCTAACAAGGATTACTCCTTCAAGAAGGTGAGCTCCAAGAAGAAGCCGTCGAGCTCTTATTCGGGATCGAACAGCAACACCTGTATGATGTGTCTGCGGGATTTTCAGTCCAAGAAATCCCTCTTCGGCCACATGCGCTGCCACCCGGAGCGGGATTGGCGGGGGATGGAGCCGCCGCCGGACTACAAGATCCACTCCTCCGGCGAGGTTTCGTCGGAGGATGATCAGATTGATGACGTGGGATTTAATCTCAAGAGCTGGCCCACGTCCAACAAGAGAGGCCGCGGCCCGCTCATCAACAGTCCGGCTATTCGGGCTCCCGATTCGGGCTCTGAGAACAAGGGGAGCGAATCGTTCGTTGCGGGCCTGCAGCTCATCAAACTGCTGAAAGGGGATTCAAGAAAGCAAGAAAACGGGCCCAACAATCCCGATCTCGAGCCGCAGCAGCAAGAGGAAACGGTGGTCGACGAGATCGAAAGCGGCGGAAAGGGCAAGGAGAAGCTGCCGGCAAATCAAGATTCCGATAGCGGCATTGACCCCAACGACGAGCTCTACATCACGGCGATCCAAGTTCTGGTGAGTGGGAAACGAGACTACAGCAACAACGAGAAGCGAGGGGCGGTGGTGGAGGAGAAGCCACCGGCGGAGATCATAAGCTCGAGCCCGAGCCCGAACCCTAGCCCGGAGAAGTACAAGTGCAATGAATGTGGGAGGCTTTTCCCGACGCACCAGGCGCTGGGAGGTCACCGGTCGAGCCACAACAAGTTCAAGATGACCATCATCAACACGAATGAGATCAGAGATAGCAATGCAGAGACGCAGGTGAAGAAGAAGAGGAAGAAGAAGGAGAAGAAGACGGTCAAGGGCGGCGGCGGCGGTGGTTTCGCGTTTGATCTGAACATGGCGCCGGCGGAGGAGGAGGATGAGGAGGAGGAGGGAGAATCATCTAATGATCACAACACATCAGCTGCATCGTTATCTAACTCGTAGCTTTAATTCTTGTTAGGGTTTGATGTTTGAACGATGATCAAAGGCAGTTCATACCTAGCTAGCTAGCTATACCTCGTTTGATTTCTGCTTCTTCTTCATTTTTCTTTCTTTTTTTATGTCTGAGTTGAATGTTAGGATTAATTGGAGGAATTTAAATTATATATATATATATATGGTTTTTGATAGCTTTTGATTTGCTAGCTAGGGTTAAATTAATCTGCTGTTGTTTGATCTGATGATCAGAAATGCTAGCTAGCTACCAGTTTTTGGAGATGACATGTGCCTGCTGCAGCTTCAATTTTATTTTTATTTTTTTGCTGTTTGTTATTATATGTAATATTATTTAATTAGGGTTCAAGAAAATGCCAAATCATTGTTGAAGATGCATTGCTTTGATTATCAGCTGTTGATGGAAAAACCCTTTTTGTTTGTAGATGAATTGAGCTTAAGTAATGTAATTTTCACTGTTTTTTGTATTTTATTTATAGGGTTTTGTTGTCGTTTTGTTTCAGCATCAATGGTTGTTTCTAGCAGTAAACCCTAGACCTTAAATTTTGGGACCTTCAAAATCCTGCTATATATATATGTATATATATCTTTAAAAATAGATACACAAAGATTCTGATAAGATGAATGAAAAGATAAAACACCTATATATATATATATATATATATAAATGGCTATACTATACATTCAAATTCACTCAGCAGTCAGCAACAAGTTAACAAAGCAACTGTGTGAGTCGTTCCTAAATTAATTTAGTCATGACTTAGGTGTAAGAAAAAAAAAATCAATATATTCTTAATATATATATATATATATATATATACACAAACAACTCCTAAAGTATACTAAGTTTTTATTTATATTACTTATCTGTGTGACAATCACTAATACAGTTAGGGATGATGGAAATCAAACCAAATAGTTCGATACCGACTTGCGTTTGTTCGTTAAAAGCTCGTTTGAGCTCAATTCGATAAACATATCAAACAAGCTTGAACATAAATTTGTGTTCGGTAAGATTTAAAGCACGGTTCAAACTCGAACTCGATAAGTGAAAATTGAACAAACATGTGTAAAAATATCAAACTATTCGAGCTTGACTCGTGTTCGGCTCGATTAAAGCTCGACTCGATAGATAATCAAACAAGCTCAAACATAAATTTTAAAACTCAATATCATTTCAAACAAATTTAAACATATGTATGTTCGTGCTCAGCTCGACTCATTTACAGACCTAGCTAATTACAATATATATATATACATATATATATATACACTCCATCTCTTTTAAATAGTACCGATCAAAAAAGTATTTTGGACAAGAGATTTTACTAAACAATAATTTTTCCATAAATATTGCAATTCTGCAAAATATATGCTAATGAACTTTAGGCATGCGAAAATTTACAGTATCTCAACCAAAATTAATGCTTTTTTCTGATTTAAAAATGTCCTAAATTAAACTTATAAGATTCTTTTTTCTTTTTATATATTGCATGTCTGCAGAAAAAACTAATAAACGAAAAGGAAATTAAGAATTTCAAATTGCAAATACGAGTAAAATTCTAAACTCTATATACACACTGAAGTGAATATATATATATATATATATATATTATATATGTCTTCCAAAAAAAAAAGAAGTGCATATATATATATATATATATAGATGGATATATATATCAGACAGTTTATAGATTGAATTCAAATTTGTCTTTTTATATCTAATCTTTTAACTATCCTAGATCGATTAAAGTGCGTAGGAGATAGGCTTAAGAACCGTTTTTTTCCTTATAAATAGAAATTAGCTTGCATAATTACCCCAATCTTCAATTAAATGGTTATTTACTTATTTTATATCATATATATATATGTATATGTATATAATTGGGGTAAAGGACAAAAAAAAAATATTAGAACTATATGTTCAATTCCACCTAGACGTATACTATAGTAACATGTCATGTGATATGGTTAGAAAGATATCGTCGCACACTTTTTAATTAATCTCAATTCGTCGACCGAGTGTCAAATGATAGCGTAATTACATGGAGAAATATCGATGACAAGGGTTTGTATTACGAATTAGATTTTAAATCTCAATACCGATTCGATATTGTAATTTAAAATTAAAAGAGGGTTTAAAATTCCATAGTGTGAGCTATTAGCCGTGGTTTCATTTTGTCCGATCGGCATTCATATGTGATAGAATTGAGCTTGACATATTTTAATTAATGGGAAAAACTAATTGTGTTAATGTCAAATGTTAGTTTGTTCTTTTCTGAATAGTTGAGGTGACTAATATATATACTTTTTAAATAGTTTAGATTTGTATTTGAGCCGAAAAATTATTCATACGTTTAGGTGGGATTGGACATATAGTTCGAGTGTTTTTTTTTTTTGCCCTTTGCCCTATATTTCGAGAATTTTTTTAAATATATTTTTGTATTTTAGAATAGTTACAAAATTATACTTTACCTATAAAAAATTCAATACACCCTTTGGAATTACGGGGGAGATCACATACAATTAATTGAAGATTATGAATAAAACATCCCCCATCTTATAAATAAAATTTCGTAAAACAGAAGCTCATATTACAAATATATTTTATCCAACCCAGATAAAAGTGTCACTTTTAATATTATAAATTGTCACATTTATTTTACTGGAAAGTACCACTAAAAATTATTTTTGAAAAAAAATGTGGTGATATTTTTGTAATTATTACTATATTATTTTAAATTGAAAAAAGTGTCATTATTTATATAATACTGAAAAATATCATGATATTTTTCAGTATTTTAAAAACGGAATTGTCCAGCTGTCTATTGTTGTTCGAAAAAATTCTTATAGTGTTATTTTTAATACTAAAAAATATCATACGTAGCGCGTGTTCTGAACGTGCCCCGATATATATTTAATTTAAATGTACATATAGCATCTTCGATTCTCAAATGTGATTATATTTGTTTATTTTCTACGCAAATCAAATTAATGCACGTATATATGTTAGTTGATCTTTGTACAATTTCTATAATTCTTATTTTCTTTCCATCCAATAGGATGTACTTCCAAATTAAGTAAAGGTAGATTAAAATGTAATATATATATATGTGTGTGTGTGTGTTGGTGTTGGCTAAAATGTAGAGAGAGAGATCCTCTAGTCTCAATTTGTGTAAGTTAATCGTCTGCCAACATCAAAATTGTATGTTGTTAATGATGTTTTTTATAAAAATAAAAGTTATTATATTGTAATATTAATATTTATTGCTAAAAATTAAAATTTTAAACAATCATATACTTTAAGTTCGGGAATAATCAACTTCAAAAATAAATTATATTAACTAAAAAATAAAAATTAAATACTAAAAAATAACTATAAACCCTAATAGGTGGAATAAACCCTAAATAATCATGTAAAATAAATTAAAATCGAAGAAAAAAATAAAAGAAAAGGTAATAATTTTAATGTTTGGTACATGAAATTGACACACATAAATTGGGACTAGAAGATCTCATGTATAAAATATAAACCAGTCTCCCGTTCAATAATTAAGTTAATCTCGACGGTCAAGATTGATCTCAAAAAATAGAACTAAAATTACAATATTATAATACCTGTATTAAATTAGGGTATATATTAGTAATTCAAACATCTCTTCAATATCATACCTTATTTCATGAACTTTCCTATTTGTATGCAATCAATTTTATAGTATTATTTCTATCCACCTACTCAATTTGATGGTATTAATTCGTTGATTTCACATTAGCCAAATAATTCTATAAATTAATAATATTAACAAATTATTTTTTGACGTACTACTTATTGTTCTAACCGCACAATGTCAAACATGTTAATGAGATTGTAATGATATGCTAATATGATATATATATATATATATATATATATTTTTTTTTTTTTTTTTTTGCTAATATCTCACGAATCAACCCCGTAAAATACATGTTGTTACGGCCTTCTTGGTGTTTAGTGTTTACTTATACAAATAAAACCCAACAAAAAAAAGGGATGAAATATTGGCAGAGAAACATTATATTGTTGTTGATTTATGAATTTTGACACGTCTTGCAAATTTTAAGATATCATATAATTTTTTGTTAAATAAAAAATAGAGGTATTATCAGATTTTAACCTTACCTTTCAAGTAATTTACAAAAATGACCTGACTATTTACAAATAATAAATAACAATTTAATATTTGACATTTTGAATATATAACGAATTTAGCTTGAAATTAATTTTCGGGCTTTTCGTTGTTGGTGTGTATCTTTTGGCTCGGATATTTGTGTCACCTCAATTGATCAAATAAAATAAAAATAAAATTATATTTCACTCCACACCGACTATTCCCGCTACACGTCAACAACTAAAAGCTCAAAAATTAATTTCAGGATAAATTTATTGTATATTCAAAAAGTCGGTATTAAATTTTATGGGTAAAAGTCCTTTTTTTTTTTTGGATGTCGATGGTAACTCGCAGCCGTTACCGTGGTGCGCACTGGGTAAACCCCGCCCCTGTGTAATAGCCTGCAAACCTACACAGAGGAGGTAAACCACACTTGGCAAGCCAGGTGTGACAGGCTCACACCTAGTGGTGTTGGTGGTAGGTCGAACTTGAGACCTTTGGACTAAAGAAACACCACTCCACCATTAGGTCATCTCTAAGGGAACGATAAAAGTCCATTTTTTATTGTCGAAGGTAACCTGCAGCCGCTACCGAGGTGAGCACTGGGTAAACCCCGCCCCTGTGTAATAGCCTGCAAACCACACAGGGGAGGTAAACCACACTTGGCAAGCCAGGTGTGACAGGCTCACACCTAGTGGTGTTGGTGGGATTCGAACTTGAGACCTTTGGCCTCAAGATATCACCACTCCACCACTAGGCCATCCCCAAGGGGACGGTAAAAGTCCATTTTGATCATATAACCATTTGTCTAGGACTATTTTGGTTCAAGTTGATTCCATAACTATTTTAAAAGGTTCAATTTGACCCCTCTTTTGCTCCTTTAACTGGCGGAGGAAGACGGAAGGAGACGGACGTTTTAAAACCCCCAAATCACCTGTGAAGACTCCGACTACCAGACCCGATTGACTTAATTTTTTCTTTCTTCAATGATTAATTCTCCAAAATACTTAAATCAAATTCCATTTCTAGGGTTCCAAAATCCCCAATCCAAATGTAATTTTTAAAGTTTCTAATGGAGAATCTCAAGAAATTAAATTGATGGTGAAAATATATTTCCTGATTTTTTCTCACCAAAAAAGAAGCTGGCCAAACCTCTATCTTCTCCAAATCATGGTACAATGTCCGATTATTACTTTTCCACGCGATTATCGGATTCGCGGCTTCTCGAATCGCTAGAGATTCCATGAATTCTCCAAGAAGACTACAAAAAGGTACCAATAATTATGTCTAAAGGTTGAGAGTTTTAGACTTTTCACAAATGATTTTTCTCTGAGTAACGAATTGATCGTTAAACCAATGAGAATGAGACTTCTTGATCTCCATTTCGAGACTACATTATCGATGTTTGTATATATTATTTTTCTAAACTTTAAATGCCTGATTACCAATTGTAATATAATAATTGAATGTTGCGTTGGTTGGTGTTGCTAGCTAAATTGGTGATGATTTTGTTTTGATATTATTAGGGGTTTCTCGGCATTTTAGTGAAAACGGCAAAATTGGCCGTTTATTAAATAAGAAAATTAAAGCCGTAAAGCAGTCTAGAATTACTATTAAAAAAAATTATCATCTTTCAATCTTCTCATTAAATTAAGTATTATTGGGGATCAGAACATTTTTATTAAAATATCCAAAGTTCAGGTATCAAAACGTATTTTTTACCCTTGTGTACTCTGATCGATTTATAATTGGGTAAATGTTCAATTTGATCCTACAACTATTTGCGTAGGAGTATTTTGATCCTTATTTATCCTTTTGATCCAAATTGATACCAAAACTATTTTAAAGGTCCAATTTGATCTCTATTTTGATTTCTATCACTAATGAAGATGGAGAGTTGAGTAACGGTGTTATCTACCATTTAACAAAGCTTAACGGGTTTTTGTTTCATACAAAATAAAAATTGACAGAATCAATGTTAGGCATTGAAAGTCACATGCCACAAAAAGGAAACCTAATTAAGATCAAACCTGTATCATAAAGAATAAAAATCACATCAAGCGAAGTCAAATCTAATAACAAAGAGTGGGTTTTAGATTGAACAAATAGTTAACAAAAGCTTAAATCCATGATTTGTTGGTGCCTCCCTTCGTAGCCCCTTCTTTTCCCTTTCATTTTCAAGTTGTGTTGTAATAATTGATCTTTTTCCATTCCATTTCAATCCCTGTGGTTTGAAAGGTAGTTGCCCATTAGTTTCAATTCTTAAATCCATAAAAAAAAATAAAGAATTGATAAAGAATGCCCATTAATTTTTATAAAAATGATGTTTCAATCCTTTATTTACATATTTAAATGTTCAAAAATGAAGAATCTTTATTTAAATAAGCATTCAAAAACATGAATACTTACCTTTTTGTCGGATCGGTACCCTACCAGTGTGGATACACACTCTCCATCTCTGTTAGTGACATGGGCCAAAATAGGGATCAAATTGGATCTTTAAAACAGTTATGGTATCACTTTGGATCAAAAGGATAAATAGAGATCAAAGTGCTCCTATGCAAATAGTTGTAGGATCAAATTGGACATTTGCCCTTTATAATTTGGAGGATAGAAAATGTTTTGAAAACTGACTGATCGATTTGATCGGTTTAACTACAAACCGGCTATATATATGTCCTACCCGCTTATACTTATATGTCGAGTTGAAAATGATCCGAAATGAAATGATCAAAATTACTCAAACTTGGTTAAAATGGTTAACCGGTCAAAATTGATCCAGATTTAAATAATCAAGTTAAAACAATGAATTTTTTTTTTCAAGAAAATCATTAAAATTGACTTATTTTCTTGGCTTGAAAAAAAAATAAAAAATAAAAACTGTCAATTCATGACCTGAAAGATGGGTAAATCTATCAATTTAGGATCTGATAAAAACTTTCAATCTAGAACCCGAAAGATGAAAATTCTCAATTCAGTACCTCAAAAATCGTGAATTTTGATTTCTTTTTATTTTTTTAATTAATTTTACATTAATTTCAATAAAAATTCCTTCATTAATTATCTATTAAATCTAATAAAAAAATAAAATTAATTAAAAAATAAAAATGAATCAAAATTCATGATTTTTAAGGTCCTGAATTGAGAATTTATATCTTTCGAATCATAAATTGAGAATTTTTATCTTTCGAATCCTGAATCGATATATTACCCATCTTTCAAGTCCTGGATTGATAATTCTCTAAAAAAATTACTATTTGTGACAAATGGCAAATAGCCATTGTCACTTAAAAAAAAGGTTAAAGATTCTATATAGATCCCAAAAGTAGCATCCTAATAAACAATGATGATCATAATTGATAGAAATCATAAATATCTGCAAACAAAGCAAGAAAACCAAATGGAAAACAGACCTGTTGTGGTTTCAAACATGCTTTAATCTCCAACAATTCCGAGTTACACAAAGCTTCAAGTCCTTATTAGCTATCTATGTTTATCACCAATTTCCTTATATACACCTTACAAAAAAAACAAATGAGACCCAAAAAAAAAAACTCGTGAAGCCGTTAAACCGTCCCGGTATCTAACATTTTTTATGGCTCGACGAGGCAAAACTCGAATCCTGTCAACATTCTATGTACAAGAAAGCAGAAACATAACCTCAATGGCACGAAAAAAATGGGCGACCAATTTCAGCTACCTCTATATAGACTGTTAGAATTCTCTCCCCTCCCAAAATTTGAGACGTCGTCACTTGATTGTAACTGGCAATGGCATCTAGTGGTTGTCTTCTTTGGCGGTGGCATTCTTAGCTTTGGCACGCTTGAAGTCTTCCATACTACGGTATTCTTCTCTCAGCAGCCTATCCAGTTCGGGATTCTTCTTCACCGGCTCACTCTCCTCACGTGCCCCCCGGAAATGGTGAAATGCCCTGCCAGGTAAAAATAAGCCTTGAGATTGCGAAAAGAAAGTATTCCGGTGGGCTGTGCAATTGGAATACATTTTATGATGTTGCATTTTCTATAAGTTTATGGAGTGACAGTCTAAGCAAGAACCTAAGGTTCGTATGAGAAATCATCAAGCAACACCACTCTAATAAACCCCTCCAAGCCGAGGCAGCAGTGTGACAGTTCATAATTGTCACCATTGCTAAGATCAGAGCATATCAACAAGTATTTTTCAGCACAAATTAAGATCTCTCATCGACTATCCCACAGATATTCCACTCCTACAAATGACTATAGGGATTTGTGAAGTGTTGTCAATTTCAGGCACAAAATATTTTAGAATGAAAAGCTCTAGTCAAAACAATGCCTGATTGCATTGAATTGTCCAGTATAACTCAGAGCAGGATTACAGACCCCCTACAACATAAACTGAACTCAGAACCCTGTCCAAATGATCTTTCTACAATCTATTAGGTCTCGATTATGCATATTAACCAGAACTATTAATTGGTAAATCAAAGTTTCTCAAATCTCAGACCACGACTGATTAATGGAATATTTAAAAAAGAAAAGGTAGAAAGACAAGATTTACCAATACTTCTCCAGGCCATAAAGGTTCCCTTTTTTGTAGAATTGAAGTGTCAGCTGCTCAAAGTCATCATAGAGATCCTCTCTAAATTCCTTCTCCAAGCCATAACTGAAATAGGAAATTGAAGCATAGACCATTGCAAATGAAGAAAATAAATGTAAGAAAAGATGGTTACTTTGAAAGAGGAAAGAAAATAAAGAAAAGATGAGAAGATATAAGGATCTACAAGCATTAGGAATAAGAAAACAAATCATACAAAAACCGTACCTATAGAACCGGAATAGGCACTCTGTTCCATAATTGTAACTAGCAGCAGCATCTTCTAGAGCCATCTTACGAAAATCATTGTACATGGAAGGGACAAACATGTTCCTTAAGAAAAAGCACCAAAACCTGTACAATGTGTTCATCTCCTGCAAGTAAAGAGAGGTGAATGCCATCAGCATCAACGGCATAAGATATTATACCTACAGAAGTTTCCAAGTCCCCATGTAGTTCAACCAGATTAATTATCATTTAATGATAAGTCTACAAAACGAGATTATAAGAGGGAAATCCATTACATCCGCAACCTCAAAGAAAATGAGAAATCTCTTGAAGCAGTTCAAATAGAAATTCATCTAAAATTTCCAAGATACCTCACTGCAACCAATGCCCATTTTTTTTCGTTCACTAAGGCAGCGCTTTTTATACTTATTGTACCTGAAGGAAGAAAATTAACCATCTTAAATAATATATCATTTGAATGCAAGCAAACTAGCCAATTAATGTGTAATTCCTTGACTAGGCATACATGCTTGCAAATATTGCATAAAATTTCCTTTAAAATGCATCTTCTTACAACTGCTGTTTGAAACCATTTTCCTCCAGAAGTTTATGGCTTGGATGCTGAAATGGCGGGAATGACTTTGGCACTGAACCAACAGGAGGACTACTTCCCGAAAGATTGCTTTGAGGTGAGGCACTCAACTTTGGATGCCTGAACCTGAAAAAAATGGGTTTTATCAGACCTGGGAAAACCCATAATTAACTTCAATGAAATTTAGATGCTTCGCCTCGGCAGAGGTTATTGCTCATGTTAAAGAACAATATAATTTTGGATGCTCACCCATAACCATCTGGGGGCGTAGAACCAAAGAAAAATCCAACTGCATCACTGGGTGGACTTTCAGATACCGCTCCAAGAGAGTTCCGGCCACTTCCATGACCTTTAAGATTTCCATAGAACAGTCTCTGCTCTTGCTTCAAGTTACCTTTATTTTGCTTTCTACGATAGTTGGGATTTCCAGGTCCCTCAGAGCTGCTTTTCCCTGTAGAATGATCGAGAATCCTAGAGTTTAATGTGGCAGCACCTTGAGCAGAATTTCTGGAGTTCTCATCCCTGACTTCACTAATAGGCTTGTTGCGTCTACGATGTGACCTTTTTGAGTTCAGTTCCTGTAAATGGAATGATGTTTAAAAATAATTGTTTTTCTTTTCAATATAATGAGAAACAAATGTCAACCTGCTCATAAAAGTAGAGGCCATCATTTATAGCAGAAGCAAGCTCACTGGATAATGTTTTTGATTCTTCACCGGCTCTCACTCGACTATTCTGCATCATAAAATCTAGTTAGTCACTAACTTACTAATAAAACTGATAGCCTTTTTAATACAACTTTCAAGTGAACTCTTAGTCTTAGGATGGACATTTAAGACATTTAGTACAGACCCCTTTGCCTAATAAAATAAAATTGACTAAAGAGGAACCGAAGATTTTAGACATGCATTCTTAGGATAGCATCATTCCAAAAAATTGATCGGAAAAAAGCATGTATACAGCTTATGTGAAGATAATCACAATCAATAACTGTTCAACCAAATGAAGTGGACTGAGGAAGATAAATAGAAGAAATTACATTGGGATTGATAAATGTACAGCTAGAATAAGGAAGATCCCCATCATGAATCAACACCAAATCCTTTAGTTAGGCATTTATCAAGTTCAATCATGTTACACTGCAAATCTTATGATAGGATACGTAGGATTGCTTATAAATAAGGGGGAAATATATTAAGATTCTGATTTGGGTTAAAATGAGACTGCAATTGAGAGTCACCAACACAGCAAATAAAAAAAGGATCGTGTCTTGGGTTTGAGACCCACCACTTCCCCTTCCACCCAATTCAAAAAATGGATCAAACATGAAATTCAATAGAAGATTTTCATACATTTAATGTTATATGTATCGCAATTCTAACCCTAGCACTGAACCTCAAATGAATAGCAGATTTATAGAACCTCATTATATTGAATATTCACAACATATCCAGAGAATATCACCAGAACAATAAGCATGGTTAAGAATATTTGAATGAAAAGGCTGGCAGAATGTCTCAAACAAGCCTGGCAAGGGATCATGCTCTCACTTGAGTGACAATTACAAGCCTCTCGACAGCTTGATCATTAATTTCCTCATCTTCATCATCAACCCTGCGAAGAACCAACAATTTATAAACATAAATCATAAGACATTGAGCATCTATTAGGAAACTTACATGCGGTGGGGGAAGCATAAGCAATGCAAAAAACAGTAAAACAAACAATATTGTTTCTATGTTCAAATTAATATCTTCAACAAAAAAATCAGTTTCTGAAGGAAATAGGCAACTTTAATAGGTAGTAGAATTTAATAAGCCTTAAATCTGCAGGCAAAAAGAATACCTTGATATAACAGATTTCTAGTTGTTCCCAAAAACTGGTTGAATCCCAAACAGTAGTTGTTTAGACAATTCCACATGTACAAAATGGGGGTGAGTAATTGGGGAAACTTCTAAACAGATAACCCAATAATTGTCCAATAATTGTAGGTAAGCCTATTACTACATGCATGGTGTTATAGCCTCTCAGATTTCTAATATTGCCCATAATCAATTTTACCCATCACAAACAAATACATTTTCCATTTAAACAATTTTATAGGTAACAGAGGAACAGTGTGCTAAATCTAACAGTAACAATTTCAGATATAAATAAATCAAACAGGAAAAAATCTTAAGTACCTTCCAGCAGTAGAAGGATGGTCGTTCCCTGTGATTTTCTGCTCCAGTTCCAGCTCTTCATCAAGCAAAAATGTGCTTGAAAATTCATTAGACAACTCACCGAAATTCTTCACTTTCGGATTTGAAAGAACTTGAATCTTTTTGTTTCCACCATTGTCAAATATGACAGACTTCACAGATTCAGATCCGAGTGAGGATGCTGTGAAATTTGATTCCTTAAAAAGTACATTGACATTGTTCCCATAGTTGGGTTGACAGCCCAACTCCATGCTTGAATTACTATTTCCTAAAGCAACTCTCTGTTCTTGACTATCCTTGATTTGCTCTGTACAATTGTCAGTCAAGTTTTTCATGGTATCTGCAGCCAACGGCAGGGAATCAATTGAGCTTTTATTTGAAGTAAGTAATTCAGTTGCTCCATCAGGACTGTCTCTTTTATTCTCATTCTGATCATCATTGTTCACAGAATTTCCAAGTAGGGGTGCAGAATCACTGTTCAGAGATTTTGGTATCCACTTAGACCACTCGTTGCGTCTCCTAACCTTCTCACCCTGCAGAGATTGATATCAGATATGCAAGAGAGAGCTCAGGTGAAAGGAACTGAAACTTAGAAACAAAAAGCATAAGAAAAAGCTTGCTACTGTATATAATCACCAAAGATGAAAAGATAATTGATTGAAAATGCTAATGAGAGGAAATTTCTTGAACCTGCACTTCAATGGTCTCCGAAGCCTGCAATGCTTCTCGAATAAATGATATCTCTACATTCATTCGTTTAACCTGAAACTCAAAATTCCAGAAAAAAGTCTTAGTAGCATAATACTCAGAGAGAAGCAACTTAAGTGCAAGGGATAATGGAGTCAAAACACATTTAAATACTATATATAACCATGTACAGTACCCGAACCCCCAGGCCTACCCACTTATCCGAGAGAAGAGAAAAAACTGTTTTCCCCTTTTTCTTTTGTGGGGGAGGGTTTCTCCTAAGATCATGGACTTAAAATATTCACAGATACGTTTAGAGTCAAAACATCATTTAGTATTTTCGTGCTCAAATATTGAATAATAAATAAATATATAATATATCATAGAACATTACCCTTTTAAAGTCTGCAATAATTGATATCGGGACCCAGCCCTGGCTGTCCATCAAGGAGATCAGGTAGGCATCATTCTGAAGATTCTCATCACTGCAAAAGTATTAACGCTCAGAGCTTAGTCATCAAGATAAGTTCTATCAGTAATTACTGCATATTTAACCTAAAAACCCCTCCAAATATGAACTAAGAAAGTAAGAACTGTTGGCATGTTTCTTGAAGTACCTCATGCTAAAGATGAATAAATTATTTTTTTCCCGAACTTCAACATAAGAACAGAAAAAATCAAGGTAGATGGCCATCAACTTTAACAAATACATTTGATGCCAAAACAATAGGGTTGAAGACATGTTTCAATTAATATGGATCTAGGTATGGCTCCTGTTGGGTAGCTGGATTTTATGGGGCATTAGTTTAACTAATTTACCTGAAATAATACTCAATTTGCTTGACAATGCTAGCCCCCAATGTTATTGTTGGCGTGGGTGGTGCGGGAACTCCGGGGCTCAAAGGATATGGAACTAAAAAAGGTGGGTAAGGAACCCTAACAGCTGGGGGCACCGCAGGATAGTAATAGATAGCTCCTGGTGGACCTGTGGATAGAATACACTGTTAGATACCTGTTCTTAAATAAGAGCAGAACTCAAATAAGAACAGACGGACAAAGTGGGGAGAAAGAGAGAAGGAAAGTAAATGAAATGGAGAAGGTAAGATGTCAATCACACAAAACAAAAACTTAACATGAAATCTACTTTCATAGCATAGCACATGTACCTGGGTAGTTTGGCCCATCAACAAACCCTGTAGGCCGAAAAAATGGAGGCCGTATGAAATGTCTTGGCCCCACATTTTGTTGCATATAGAAGTTGTTAGAGGCAGGCCGTTGATTGTTGCGGGAATTATTCGTTTCGCCATAATGTTCATTTGCACTGCGCCTTCTTCCACCAGAACCAGAATCATGCCCACTCGAATCATCACGCGGTGAAGGTTGAAAATTCCCATTCATTGGTGGAGCATAAGCTTGTGCAGGATCACTACCAGGCTTGACCAGTTGAGCATCAGCTCTCGGAAAAGGTCTGGCCGGAAACTGATAACCATATCCAGGTACAGAAGTTGGTGAAATGGGAACCATAGTATGAAAACCGGGGGTGATTGTTGGCGGATAGTAAGGTACGGGAACAGCAAATGGAGGTATATTATTTGGGCCATGCTTGGGGGCATTTTTATTTTGATGTGTAGTGTATGGCCTTCGGGGAGATTTAAAATTACCACGGCCATGGAATTTCTGTGGCTCAACTGTAACCTGGAAGTCCACAAGAACTGGCAGATAAGCTACCAATTTAAACAAGAAATATGCATGTTCAACTAGATCATATGTTCATAAACAGAACCTATGTAGCCTATGGCATGTACACCTTATATGCAAGAAATCACATAGTGTTCAGGATATGAGATGACTTATCCCAGGGAGAAATTGAACATAAACAACAAAAACCTTGCCCCATCAGAAGCAGAATCAATTTGCTGATATCTTAATCCACATTGAAAGTCATAACTAATTGTAAAATAAAAATTGGAAAACATATTTCATCTCACTAATAACAGGTCCTGGGTGAGGTCCAAGCAGAACCAAGAAACAGCATAAAGAAGCCAATATGGCTACTTAAGATAGTTGAAAATATAAGAAGACTGAGCTAGTGAATGAATTGACTAACCTACTCATTTCATATAGTCAATTTTCTAACCACTTATAGAGATCATTTCAATTTTATATTACCAGCTTTCTCTATCCTGTTACGTGTTGCTATAACAATGCATCAAATCAACCATGAATATATTTTTTTTTCACCATTGTACCTCTACTAACTAAAAGTTCAAACTAATTTCTCAAATTAGAAAAATATAGGCATCTCTGCCATCCAAGAATCTGAGATGTGTCTCATGCATATGAAAACAAACAACATGCATTCATGCATTCCAAAATCCAAGGCATCCGGCCATTCTATCTGAAATCAATTTATGTTGTCTAGAGCACCAAAGATCTCAGACAATATGTGACAACAAAGATGAACACACAATAAGTGCAGTCAATTTTTTATTTTTTTTAAATACAATCAAATTCTCATCCACATTTTCTCGCCAAAAAAAAAGTCTGAATCTTTCCTGAAAATTGATCTTAACATCAAACTACCGCATTTACTCTCCATTATTTAAATTATCTAATCAATGACAACATATGGTGCCAAAAACGAATGAGCAGAAAGCTAAACCAAAAACTTCAGCCTTAACGGATGGAACGCAAATACCTACTGCATCACCAAAAATAATAAAGCAACAAATTGAATAAATCAAAATACATAATTAACAAAAACTAGCAAAGAAACAGCACCGACCGGCGCAGAATGCGTCGGAGGATCATCACAAGCATCGGTCCCGGCCTGCGCCGGCGGGGGAGGCGACTTAGCGGAGGAGTTCAAATCGACACCACCTCCATTACACTTGGACCGCTGCTGCGCGTCGGAGAGCGCCGGCCAGGACTCCGAATCTGCACCGGTCACCGTAGGAGCGGCGGCCGAAGTCTTCCACGGCGACCTCGGAGGGGCGCCGGCGGCTATGTCAATCTGATTATCAGGCCGATCACCAACATCACTACCCCCATTGTCCCCCATTCCCACGACTGCGCTGAAGGAATGATAAACCGCGTTGATTCGGATAGGTTTGGTGAAATAAAGGGTAAAGTTATCGGAGAGAGAAAGCGCCGGAGCTGAAAATTTTGAACGGAAAGTGGAGTTATTTGTAGGGCGCGGCGGCGGCTACGGAGGAGAGGGGTGGCGGGAGCCGGCTGAAAGGGGGAAGTGAGAGAGAGAGAGAGAGAGAGAGAGAGAGTGTGTGTGTGTGTGTGTTTGGAGAGAGAAAGGGAGAGAGAGAGAGAGAGAGAGAGAGAGAGAGAGAGACTAGGGTTGTAAAGTGGTCAGAAGCAATGTTGACAGATTGACTGTTTTTAAATGGTATTAAAATTAGGAGATATGAGCAAATCTTAATTTTCCTTTTTTATTATTATTTATGGACTCTATAATTAATTAGGGTTAAATTTTAAATAAATAAAAAGGTGCAATTTCGAAGTTTTTAAGTAATTTTGTTTTCTTACTTTGCTAGGAAACATTAACAGTCCTCCAATATTAAAACTTCTAAGGTATATCTAATACTATTTGGTTTATTTTCCATATGTTGTGGGGTTTTTTTTTTCAAGAATTGAAACATATTTATCATGGTATTTTAAATAAAAATAGGAATTACAAAATGTCTAACTAAAAATCACACAATTTTATGAGAGGGGTTGTTGAATTTTTGTGTCCCTATAAATGCTAGTTTGTTTGGATTGATGAATTTTTTTTTTACTCACACACCTGATGTGTGGTAGTGTGGTATTGAGAAAATTCAAATTCGTGATTTTTAATCTTCAAACAATCTCACTCCATCACTTGGATTGATGAGTTTCTCATTTGGTTGTTAGATATCGTGAACTTCGATTTAGGACCGGTTGTGGTCCTGCGTACACTATATATAGGTTTTATGTTGGATAGGAAAAATGTATCATTTTTAATACTCCTTCCGTTTTTATTTTGTTTGTTGTTTTAGGTTTTTTCTTTTGTTTCAAAATGTTTGTTGTTCTATATATTTTGACACACTCTAACCTTACAAATATAGAGAGAGAGAGAGAAAAAAAATTTAACTTTTTAGAAAAATATAAGTGAATAAGATTTTATGTAATATAAAAGGGAAATATATATTAGCTAAAAAAATAATTAATATTAATTCTAGATTAAAATTCTAAAACAACAAACAAAACGAAACGGAGGGAGTATTAAAAAGTATTACGTTTATTTTATTGAAAAGTACTACTATTTTTTTTAAATAGTTGTATTTTTGTAATTATTATTACATCTTTTGAAACAAGAGAAGTGTCACTTCTTATGTTAAAAAAAATATAATTCTGAATTATGATATAAAACTTGTATGCACGGGTTGTGCGCAAGTCTTTATCATTGACAATTGTGTATTTTACACAATTTTTGAATATGAATTGATAATATTTAAGTTGATAAGTTGTGTGATTTTCATAGCTTTTGTGCCCATTATGTTATCATTTGGATTTTTGATGTATTTATGAGCTTTATAGTAATAATGATGAATTTGATGATTATTTGGTGTAAAATGATCAAGCATGTGCTTGGAGAGCTAAAGGAGGGACCATTTGAGCTCTTGGACCGCATTTAAAGAGCAAAGCCCATTATAATTGATGAAAATAATTTAACATAATTCAGATGGATGATTGAAGAGTTTAGGAAGATGGAGAATCGTGTTAGGAGCATTGTGCAAGTTGAATCGGCTCAATCAGACGAGAAACGAGTGAGGACGGACCGTTTTAGTGAAACCTACGCGCACAGGGTCGACCCAGGCACTTGACCCACCACTTGGGTCGACCCTGTGTATAACAAGCCCTCTTGCTCGACCGGTGAGTCAACCGACGCGTCCCTTGTTAGCCCAAATGGATCATACATGAGATTTTTGAAGCTTTTCACACATTTGGGCTTGTTTTAACCATAGGGTTCCCTCCAACACTATAAATATCCTCTCTATTCATTAGAAGAAGAAGAAAAAAAAACGTACAAAAGATTATACACTAGAGGAGATAAGACATACCAAGGTGAACATAATTATGGAGGCACAACGGAGATTTTGGAGGCTACGTCAAGACTGAAGACTCCGAATTCTTTATAGTGTTGAACATTATTTTGTTTATCATGTTCATGTTTTATTTCTTTTATTTAATTATGTATAGATAATTGTTTTATTGGATTCTTTAGTTTGTAAATACATTGAATTTCATGATTTGATTTATTGATATATGTTTTCTGGTTATCATTGGGTATTTGGTTTCCTAGTTTGGATTTCTCATGTGTATGTTGACTGCAGCAGCATATGCATGCAAGTTAATTAATTGGAAGATTCTAGTCGTGACTGATTAATTAATGTGATAAAATAGGTTAATCATTTTATGTGAGTCTTTGAAGGACCAACCAAGTGAACAAGTGTTGCATAGGAATTTAAGTCCAAGGTACTTGATTGTGAGTAATAACGTGTGTGAAGAACTGACCGCAGTGAAGTGTATGCTCATTATTTCTATATTATGATATATGTTCACGAGAACAGTCTAATAATAGTTAAATGATTTTCCACCATTAATAAATTAAATAAGGTCATCTGTCCTAAAAGTCATTGTATGAACTCTCTTCTAGAATCCATTATTTTTATTAATTGTTTTATTTAAGTCAATTGCGTTTTTTTTTTCTTTTTAAAGTATTTATTTACATGTTCTCTCTTTGATTATTTAAGTGTGTGGATATTAATGAGGTGTCTATGTTTTAATTTCACATTGTTATTTGCATTACAATCTATGTGGATACGATACTCTTACTCACTACGTATTACAATTGCACCGTACAGTTGCGATTGTTTATACTGCTAATAAAATAGTGGTCAGTCATCTTTCTACTTAGAGTTTTGAAAAAATAATGTCTTTAAATGCACCACCATTTTTTTTCTTTGCATGCCACTAATTAAAATAAAATTACTTAATATATTTACTAAATTAAAAATAAAAATAATTAAAAAATAAACTGATAACTTTTCTTCCCCGGCTCGGCCCTTCACCCTTCCTTCTCTCACACGCCAGCCCACCACCACCGTACTAAATTAACTTTGATGTGAGCATAAAAGTTAATTTAATTTTTATTCTATGTTCCATTATAATGCGTTGAATTTTAAGGATTGAAAAATAAACATTCTAATCATTCTAGCTTATACGGTCCGCAGTATGCAATAAAGATCAAAAAATCACATTGTATTGCGAATGCAAGTTCTTCTGATGAAATAAGAAATTTTGAAAAGTGAGAACATTCAAATTACATCAGTTTGATGATAATTAAGCGTGTTATTTTGATAATCTTCCGATGCACAACTTTTGAAGAAATCACTAAGTCTAGTGATCAGTACCTTTATACAATTGAAAAACGTTTTGTTAAAAACGATAAAATTGAGACAGGTACATTTTTATTAACTTTAATATCAAATAAAGTATATATGCAAGAGAAACATAAAAAAGTACATCATCTGCAATGCTTCAAAATTAAGGGCTAAAAAAAATGTACATCTATTCGGGGTGATGATAAATTTGTAGAAATGAATGCCCTTATATCATTTTCAATTGTCACATCTCCAAATTTTTCAATAATGTCATTTTGGAATTCAATCTACCACTTCACTCATCTCTTCAAATCCAGTGTAATTCAACCATCAGTTTTCGAAAAAAAACGAACTGTCCAATTTCAGTATCACATCATCACTAAAAAATTTATGTCGTATTGAATAATATCCAAATTAAAATTCAGTGTTCTAAATGTCATGGCTAGAAGTTGTGTCCAATTTATAATAACTCCATGAAAATGTGATGATCTAACCCTTTTTTCATCCTTCAAGCTTCATTCACATTAAGTTGTGAACTCTCTCTCTCTCTCTCTATATATATATATATATATAATTTGTCAAGACCCCAACCATTCAGGTGGGAGTTCATTGAGATCAAAAGTGAAGATCTTAGCTGTATTCTCACTCACGGTGGGGCGTTGGCAGTGCCGCCTGTGGCCGCCGAGAGCCTGCCCTTTCGAGAAAACTTTGTAGCAAAATGTGCACCGGTGCACGGCGCCGCCGCCGCAAGCAACCACCGCATCACCATCGACTCTCTGATCCTTGCTGCTGTGGTGGGCTTTGTGGCCTCCCAATGCTTGGTAGCTACTAAAAGACCTGCTGCATATGTTGCACCTATGCAGCTTTCTCTCTCTCTCTCCTCCATCAATATTCATCACCATTGTCTCAGCTGAATCCAACAACTTCCTCTTTTTTAGAGGAAGATTCTCCGTCGCTAATTCTCCACTCTCGAGACCTAAAAGATCTCGAGCGTTATCATCGGGAGGAGGAGTAGGGCGGGTCGCCCTCGCCCTAGTTCTCCTGCCCGTTTTGGACCACCCGAGCTCCATTTTTTCGTGGATTTACGAGTTTTTTCTTTAATGTATGTATGTATCAATTTTAATTGCTAGATTTTGATATGTATTTGTGAAGGAGGGGAGCTTAATTAAGCTTGATGTTACTAACCAAAAAAAAATGTAACGGATTGTGAAGTGTTAGCATCTATATATATATTTAATACACCATATTCATTAAATATTAATGAGATTTCAACTGTGGAGAGTAGCTAATTAAGCAGTCTTCGGTTTCTTTTTTTCTTTTTCTTTTTTAATGAATTGTGTATATAAAAAAAGAAGAAAAAAGAGATCAAATCCTAAAAATTCCGGGAAAACCCATTGAAGGAAAAATCATATTCGGTTAGAGTTCTTTCAGCATGATTATGGTATGAAATTTGCACCCCTTTGTAGTTTGTAACATGATTGTGTAATTCTCTAGATTTTGCTATAGGAATTATATAGTGTATATTGTTTCTATTTAACTTACTAATTTCAAATATTTCACATTGCAAATATTTGTTGTCTAATTAACTATATATGAAGCATGACTGTGTTGTGAAAATCTTACACAAATTATGCAAGGAATTGAAGATTTATAGCATAGGTTGCACTAGTGACGAATCACATTTGGAGGTAAATTAAGTGTGACGACTCGGTTATATAAAAGAGGGTATACATAGATTTATCTAATCCCGAACTATAAATATATACGGTGACAACTGTCCTTCGAATACTAACTAAAGAATTTGAATATTAAAATGTAAAACATTAAAATATGAGTCTTGTGTCACATTGTGCGTCGAGTCAAAATCCATGTAAGGATAAAATCATTTGTGTACCGAACCGTGGTACATCCTCTCTTCCCCTATCAACAAAAATTTGAAGTTGAAAACTAATTATTATATAACATAATCGACAATAGTCAACAAAAATCAATGAAGTTAAAAAAAACTATAAACCCTAATTATAAGACAATCAATTCTAATAATCAATTATTAACTAAAAGTAAAAATTTAATAACCAACTCAATTACAAACCCGACAATTGCAAAAAAAAAAAAAATAGTGATAGGAGAACGTATGATGTCATGTACCACGGTTTTGGTAGGGTTGTAAATGAGTCGAGCCGAGTCTGAACATACATATGTTCAATCTTGTTTGAAATGATATCGAGTTTTAAAATTTATGTTTGAGCTTATTTGATTACCTATCGAGCCGAGCTCAAACGAGCTTTAATTCAGCCGAACACGAACCGAGCTCGAATAGTTTGAAATTTTTACACATGTTTGCTCAATTTTTTTACTTATCAAGCTCGAGTTCGAGCCAAGCTTTAAATCTTATCAAACACAAAATTATGTTCAAGCTTGTTTGATATGCTTATCGGATCGAGGTCAAACGAGCTTTTAACGAACAAACATGAATCTAGTATCGAGCTATTTAGTTTGATTTTCAGCCCTACGGTTTGGTAGCCAGCATGGAATTTCATTCCCCCGTACGAAACTCAAACATAACCAAACACTAACGAAATTTACAAATACGTAACCGAATATGAGCTCGCATCTGGATAAGAGTAGAGTTTGACAGATCGATCTTGATCCCATCAGACGATCTGACACGGGTTTTTGTGCAAATAAGCTAGGGCATTTAGGCAAGCAAACATACTCTTAATAATAATAGTAAAATACAAAGGTTGTATACACTTCTTCATATTTTTTTACAAGTGATACATCCATCCATGAAAGCTCTTCAACATGTTACATAGTAGTTATTACTAAAAGAGGTCAATTAAGTGTGACGACTTGGTTACATAAAAGAGGGTTTGACAGAATATGTGCTCACATCTAGATAAGAGCAGCGTTTGACAGATCTAGATTCCCATCAAACGATCTGACACGGGTTTTTGTGCAAATAAGCTAGAGCATTTAGGCAAACATAATCTTAATAACAAGAGTAAAATACAAAGGTTGTATAGACTCCATATGAAAGCTCCTCAACATGTTAGTAGTTATTAGTTGTTACAAGTTACAACCTTAATAATTATACCATGAAAAAGCCAACCTCTTCATCACGTGTGAGATTGTAATATTTGATTAGAGAATCCGACAATCACGAAATTTCCCCTTCTTACGCCCGTTGTTTCCGCTCTTGCTTTTCTCCACTCCTATTTTGCTTGCGTTGAGCTTTTGTTGCCGCCTTCTGCAATTTTTTTTTTCATTTTCATTTAACAATTAACAATTGCAAATAGGCATATAAAATCAATTATTGTCAACCAAAACGGGGTAACATAGAGTCTCGTTGGAAACACTCAAGCGATGAAAATCTTTGTGTAAAAGGAAGACGTCTCGGGTTCGAGACCCAACAGATGAGCCTCGTGGTCCGTAGATTCTAAAAGCTTAGGCCCAACAAATATCGTAAGGAAATGAATATCAAGTAGTACGAAGCATTGTATTCTACAAGCTTAAGATTATTAGGAATAGGATTCTAAATTCTCTCTTTCTACCATTTTTCCCCCATCTTCTTTAATGTGTGAGTTTCTCACACTAGAAAACACAAACTGATTGAACCTGATTTTGGACTCCTTTGGAAGTGTGACAGATTTGGCGACACTAGTTTAAATTTGATTGTAGATTATATTCTTAGATTCCAAACTCATGCCTTTATGAGAGGTAGAGAAATAAAGAATGATGGATTACATAAATTATTATTATTATTAGACACCTCATGCAAGAATAAGACCCTACTGCAATCAAAGTGGAATTAGATGTCTACGTTATTCCAGAGATGAGTACATAATAATAATTAGGGAAATCAAGATTAAGTTTCTTCAATGTGACAATTCGAATCTGCTTGTTAAGATCAAGGGCATTTATAATAATAAAATTCTAGACTATGACGATATCATTATTAGACTAGTTGATTAGATCATTTCAGGTTCAAATTAGTTATATATTCAAATTACTACACCTCATGTAGGCTTGTGGTACGATATTCCTCGTACCCAAAATTTCATGCAATGTGATATCGTTACCGTACCGAAAATTTCGATATCGAAAAAATTCATACCGTGAGAGACGATTACCCTCAACGTTCGAGAAACTGATCCATCCAAGAAGCAACCCCCCCCCCCCCCCCCCAATAGACAACAACAGCAATGGAAAAGGATGGGTTTCTTGAAATAGCAAAATCGGAAGAGACGAGGATGAAAAATGACTGCATAACCCTAGAAGGAAACGCGACGAGAAGGGCAAATATTTCAAAGGACTAGAGATAGAAAGAGATGGAAGCACAAAATCTCATAAAGGGTGATGAAGAGAAGGGGTGTCCATGACCACGAATGCAACCCTTGGGGAACCAGATGCCCAGAAAAGATGCCGTCGAGGATGATCAATCATGATCAAGAATCGTGGTCGTGGCTGTGGGTCGAGCGAGTACGACCCGCACTAATGCAACACAACACTACGGAGACAACTCGTTGGTATCTAACAGGGGTGGGCCTTTACACATGCTGCACTAGTCACATGAATGCAGAAATTCCCACTTTATCAGCTTTTTTTTTTATTGATGTAGCACGATCTCTGCAATCTACTCTGCAATCTACACGAGTAAACGTAGCAGCCCAAAGGAGTATGATAGAATTTTCCACATAAACGAGGCAAACAAAATCAGAATCCAGAAACATAATTATCATAGCAAAAAATTGGTATGGTCTCAAAATAATCACGATTTATGAACTAATTAGCTTACCCTAGGGAAGAATGTAAGGGAAAAGACATCAAGAAATTGGAATATCAACAAATTCTTCACTGATTAAAGAAAAAAATTCAACCAAAGATTGTCCAAATGTTCTCCAAAAGACTAACAAACCAAAACACTAAAATAAGGAACACAAAACACAAGCATATAATGAAGAACATCACTTAGAAACAATGCAAACAGGAAAAACAGGTAAGCACCAAAACAACGAAGAAGCTAATAATGCCAACTTAATCTGCCCCGTTTCATTTTTTTGGTCAATCTTAATACTCATAAAAAAAAATTAACTGGGAATTGGTCAGATCTCTCACTTGGCCATCATGACCTTGACGAACTCCTCGTAGTTGATCTGGCCATCACCGTCCACATCCGCCTCACGGATCATCTCATCAACTTCCTCATCAGTTAGCTTCTCCCCGAGATTTGTCATCACGTGGCGGAGCTCAGCTGCAGATATGAAGCCATTCTGGTCCTTGTCGAAAACCCTGAAAGCTTCCTTCAGTTCCTCCTCGGAATCAGTGTCCTTCATCTTGCGAGCCATCAGGTTGAGGAACTCCGGGAAGTCAATCGTCCCGTTGCCATCAGCATCGACCTCGTTAATCATATCCTGGAGCTCAGCCTCTGTGGGGTTCTGTCCCAAAGAACGCATCACAGTCCCCAACTCCTTCGTGGTGATGCAACCTATCAAGCAATTTACCAGAAAAACAGTATGAGGAGAAAGTCACAAAGTTGAAGAAAGATTATAGCAATAGTTATAAATGTGCAGCACAATCGAAATACAAACATGCTGCAAATCTAACAAATCCACCAAAACAAATTTGATAACCATAGAGCGCTCTGGTTTTAATATATAAAGGAACCAATGATCTAAAAAAAATTGCGAAAGAAAGGATATCACACCGAGCAAGAGACTAACTCAAATCTCTATCACTGGAAGATCAATGTGTAGCACAAAGCATTTTTTTCGCATGCTAAGGCATATAAACCGAGCATCAATTCGTCTCAAGCAGAAATGACTGAAATGCTACCAAATTGTGCACCATAAATACAACTCAAAATCCAGCTCAAATTAGTACAGAACGCGACTAGATTTGATCGATGCGCTGCTAAAAGCAGCGCAACTTTTGCATCAGTTTATCTACAAGAGTCATTAATGAAAACAACAGAAAATTATAAATCCAGAAAAAAAAAAAAAAATCATTCAGCTAATCATCTAGAGAGAGAGAGAGAGAGAAATCTGCGCGTACGGAAAATCCATTACCTTAACATACATACTATATAAACAAAAAATCACACAATCACAAAACTCTACCAACAAAAGACCGTAAACCACGGCCAGAAAATCATAGCGATCTATATTTCTCGCGCAAAATCAACACAGATCAAAAACACAAAGAACACCTCGCTAAAAATAATTATCAGCCATTAACAAGCAAATAGATCTAGGGAGAAACAGATCGAAACACAAAAACACACGAGAAGATCGAGATGCGAATCAGCATATGGAATTAGATCGCTGACCGTCGCCATCCTTGTCAAACAGGGAGAAGGCTTCCTTGAATTCGGAGATCTGATCGTCGGTGAGCTGAACCGCCATTTCTTCTCCTCGGAAAAGCTTTTGCTGTCGGGCGATACTGCAAAATGAGTGTAAATTGGTGTAGAGAGAGAGAGAAGAGAGAGAAGAGAGAGAATGGGTACGAGTGCGTCAACGAAGAAAATTAAGGGAAAGCGTGGGGCTATTATATAAAATCGGCATGGGAACTGGGAAGTGGGAAATTCTTTTTTCATTTTTCTTTTTTTTTCCGCTTTTTTATTTGTTTAATTTTTTTATTTAATAATTAAATAAAGAATTTATTTAATAAATTCTTTTCTTGCTTTTCTCATTCAAGAATTTATTCTTTTCTTCTTTTACTAAATATTCGGTTCTCTCTTTTTCTTTTTTACGCGACAATTTAATGATCTTTTTCGAAGTGCCCATTAAATAGTGACTATTCTATTTACTTTAATAATCTAATTAATATTTAGTTATTTAAAATTTAGAAATTAAATTTAAATAATGAAAATACATTGTGTAAGATCGTGTTACATGTCAAAATTCGTGCACAGATCCTTTAATCTGAATCCAATATAAAAATTAAAAAGACAGGCAAAAATTATTTTATTAAAAATTATTTTTAATACTGAAAATGTCATTTATAAAATTGAAAAGGTATCGATTTTTTTTGGCACAAAAAATGGCACTTTTTTAATTATTTGGATCAACCACGAAAGATGACATTTTTGTAATTATTTGAATAAAAAATATTTATAACGCTAAAAGTTATCATTTTTTAATATTGAAAAATATCATTTTATGGATCGGATCGGACAGAATGATCATCTTGACATATTAAATGCATATGATTGTCTTAGTGACAAAACAATGGATATGTAAATCCAATTTTCCCATTCAAATTCAAGAATTTGCAAAAATTAAAATCATATTGATATTTTTATAAAGGTTTGGGTTAATTAAGGTTTAATTCTCAATGTTTTAATGTTTTAAAAATAACTCAATATTTTAATTCTCAACGATTGGATATTTTAACAGAAATAACCCCAGCGTTTAATAATAAAAATTTAAATCCCAACGTTTGAACATTTTGACATAAATGGCCCAATACTTTAGGCGAAAATACCATTTTAGTCATTTTTTGACAAAAATGTCGGTCCGTTATATAAGTTATCTAGCTCGATCACTTGATAGTAAATGTGATCGAAATAATATTTTCATCTAAAATATTGGGTCCGTTATATAAGTTATCTAACTCGATCACTAGTCATAGATATCATATGTTATCTTATCTTGTCTAGCAAACGAGCAATTGTAATCTAGAATTAAAAATCAATTTTTTGGATTAATATATCCCTCCCTTTTATATTACATGAAATATTCACTTATATTTTTTTGAAAAGTTGATATAATTTTTTCTCTCCATACATTTGTAAGGTTAAATTTGAGAGAGAGTGTGTCAAAATATATAAAATAACAAACATTTTGACACACACGAAAAAACCTAAAACAACAAAGAAAATTAATATTTAGTAACAACAAGACTGTGGCCGTAAATAGAAATGTTTTATTTTCCCGCCAAAATGACATTTCCAAATATACGAATTTAATTAATATCTGAAAAGTTATTAATTAATTAATCAGAAATTTGTTTACATTAGTTGAATTATTAAAATTCAGAAAATTGCTATCTTTATACATTTATTTAATTATGATTTTTATTAAATCGAAAATCCCCTATCTAAATTATATTACATAAATGTCCCGATGGGGATGGCCTAGTGGTGGAGTGAGGTTGCTTGGAGACCAAAGGTCATGAGTTCGAATCTCCTCAATACCATAGATCGGGTGTGTGTTAGCAGTTCACCGGGCAAGGTGGAGTGATTCCAAGCATGACGGAATCAAAACAAAACTTCGTAAGAAAATATCTCGAGAAATCTATGAAAATAGAATTAGGGCGTGAAGCGAGTGCTTCTAGCTGCTTCGCCTGCTTTTATTATGGCGGCAATTAAAAAATTATATTACATAAATGATAATGTGTATTAAAAATTTTGCACTAATATTCGGTTGGTAGATTAATGTTAAGTTTAAATTAACAAAAAAAAATGCATTATAATAATTTATATATTTTATATAATATATAATAACAAAATCATGGCCTAGAAGGCTTCAATAATCCATTGAATAATTTTGTTATTAGAAAAATCATTTTTACTAACTGTTCGTTTATATAAGAATCAAATAAATACTTTTCTCAAAATTGGGCAGAATGGAAATGAAGAACAATGATGTTGCAGCTTTTAATATTTTGGAAAACAAATTTGTTTGTTTCGAAAATCATAAATTATATTCTACGGAATAGGTTTGATGAATGACATATATAAATAATAAAATGATTTATTTTGTTTCATTGTGTGATAAAGTTAAAGTTTTGACAAGAGAAATAAACCATGGTATATTGAAATAGAAGAAAGAAACAGAAAACAATAATCAAAATTTAATGTTAAAAGTTATAAATTTAGAAAATAGAAAAATGTTTCTTTTATTATTTTTTCAATTTAAATTTATATGGAGATTAAAAGATAAATAAATATTCGTATTGTGAGCACTTAAATAATAAATAATGGATCCTAGTGCGATGAAGTAGATGTATATACTTGTATGATTGAATAAATTATATAGGATTGAAAAATGTAAGAACTGAAATTAAAAATGAGTAAAAATATACGTGTTTTGGATAGGGTTAATTATCAGAAAATTTATCACACTTGAACAAATTTACAATTTAAACACGTTTTTTAAAACATTACAATAATAACTCAATCTTTTGATTCTAAAAAAAAAATCCAATCTTTTGATTGGTAGTTGAATAGATATCCTCATAAAATTTCGACGATTTAAAAACTAGCATTGCCCGATAAAAATCCACATTTTTAACCGTTAAATTGAATTAATTTATTCACGTGAAAATATTATTCACACGCCATCATTTTGATCATCCGGGAAAAACTGAAAATGTTGAATTTGCTCAAATTCAAAATTATGTTATTATTGTAATATTTTAAAAATCTGATGGCTAAACTACAAACCAATAGAGATTTTTTTTTTTTTGCAATTAACCCTTTTAATAAAACATTGAAAATTTTCAATTGGAAATAATAATAATAATAATAATAATAATAATAATAATAAATTAAGACACTACGAAGATCCAACAACTCAGCGCGATTTCTCATATATTTTTATTACAAAAAGGGCAAAAACCTGACTTGGGATCGCAGATCATCAGATCTTCTCATGCTCCGAGGTAATTACTAATCAGTGTTTGAATTTGTTTCCTTAACTGCAGATATTTAATTGATTGGTAATTGTTGTTTGTTATAGAAAAGGAATGAGGAGAAATTCCGAACCCTAAAACACCATTTTCCAGCTGAAATTCTGCTCCAACCGTCCCCAATCAATTTTCTTGAATTTTTTAAAATTGCAATCTGGCCCTTTATGCTTTATAAATTTGTGGGAATGGTATTATTTAGTATTAGTAATTCTTTTTATTATTTATACTACCTCCGTTTCAAAATGTTGGTTGTTTTGTTTTTTTTATCTGAAATTAAGAATTAATTTTGTGGACAAATATACCCATCCCTCATATATGCCATAAAATCTAATTCATCTATATTTTTCCTAAAAATAACAATATTTTCTCTCTCCATATATTTTTCTCTCTTCATATATTATAGGTAAGTTAGAATTAAGAAATCTTGTAGGATTTGAGAAGGTTAAAATTGGGAGAGAGAATGTCAAATTATATAAAACAACAAACATTTTGAAAAAAAAAAAAAACTTAAAACAACAAACATTTTGAAACGGAGGTAGTATGTTTTGCTTTTGCGTGTTTAGTTTTTTATAAGATGTTTATTAAGAGCATAATTGAAAGTATAGCTGTAAAAATTAGAGAATAACATTGGCATAAAAGTTACATTATATCAATATATAGTCCCGTAATTTTTTCTAATATGATAAATGTTTAGTTTAGTAAAATATTTTTCTGAGAATCGGATCGGACCTCAATAATCACGAATTTTATTTTCTTTTTATTTTTTAATTAAATTTATATTAATTTTTAATGAAAATTCATTTATTAATTATCTATTAATAAAGAAATTATTAAAATTAATTAAAAAATAAAAAAATCAAAATTCGTGAATTTTGGAGTTCTTGATTGACAGTTTCGTCTTTCGGAATCTGGATTGAGAGTTTTCATCTTTCAGACCCTGAATCGATAGATTACCCGTCCTGCATTGACAATTCTCATTTATTTTTACATTCATTAACAATTAAGTTATGCAGTAATATATTATTTTGTATGAAATTATTGATTGATAGTTATATTTTTTACATTATTCGTGAATATACATATATATTTTTTTTGTAAATTTGATAAATATACAGCTGTTATTGGAAAAAGATACAAAAGTGGTATGAGAAGAAATATATTGAAAATATTCTTTTGAGTTTGAGAATGCATTTATTTTGAGTTTAATAATGGGTTTTTGGGTCGGAGATGATCCATCCCATCTGCTGCATTCTAGTTCTACTTTGTGTGGGTTCTTACCTTTCTCAGTGAAATGTTTTTATGTTCTGATTGTTGGGAATGCTATACCATGAGCCTTCACATTAGCAAGATTTATTACAATAGGATAATGACTTCAAGGATTTGAGAGGTATTATTATGACATTATAATTTTCGAACCTGTTGTCCATAATAACTCATGCATTCGGGATCCTCATTTTGGTATTGTTGGCGGATTTAATGTGTCGCGAGCTTGCATGTACACTCTAATGGTATGGTCCATCCAATATTCTGTAACGAGTTGAATTTTGATGAAGATGAGAGTGGTCAATACTCAATATCTAAGTAGTTGATCTGGTTGTGTTGTAGTTTTGTGTAACTGGAGCTGAAGTGTCTGAATAGTTTACATGGATATGGGAGATCAGTCGAGGTTTTGGCAGCAGAAAACTCCTCTGGACTACCCCCCAACAGCCTTACGCGTCAAGAATGTAAATGATGCGTATAAATTTTGGATGAGTAGGCCGGGTTGGGCGGATAGCCAGGAAGACGTAGAAGTGGATGCACCATCACCAGACCTAAGGAATAGCGAGTCGGCTGCTGCCCACCCACGTGCTAGGAAAGAGGCAAGATTTGTTCTATCATTGTATTTTTTTTTTTGTGTTTTACATTTGAAATACCTTGTCATTGATATATCTACATGTTATGGCATTCACAGACTACCAGTGAATTGGAGTTGAAGATCCCACAACTTCAAAAAGAAAGTTTAAGGCTCCGATGTAATCCTCCCTTCGTGAATTACATATATGCATTTCAGTTCCTTGGTGCATGATGATGATATATGAGACTACAAAACTTTGGCTAATTTTATGGTTCTTTTCCTGTTGAGTTTTTGTTTTGAGTATGAAGATTTTTACCTAAGTAATAAACTTTGACTTGCTAGAGATCATGTTTCGATTTAAAAGTTTAAAGGCACACTGCATAAAATATTTATCTGGTGCAAACCATGGAACTTCATAAGTTGTACTATTGTTTTCATAAGATTTATGAATTCATAGCTGCAAATGAAATGCAAACAATATATTTAGTGCAAAAGTGGATTAGCATTTACCCACCAAAGAGCAGAAATCTTTCTTTTTTGTGTGACTAGCTTTGTGTTGCGTTTTTCTTCATGGTAAGTTTGTTTGCTCAACTCCATGGCTAATTTTTAATAAAGTCTCAAAACTCCTCATACATTGTTGTACTTGCAATATCTCGTACCAATTCTCGAAAAAACCTCCATAATGAAGTTGAGTGACATGATGTCATAAATTCAAATTCACACAGTGTTGAACTTATTGTGAGCAAAGTTTGAACTCAGTTGGATTAAATTTGAAATATTCTTATTTCCAATAGGTCATTTATTTGTTCTCCTAATTAGAACCTTGGAGATTAGCCTCGAATTCTTTCAATTATGGGTCTCTGCATCTGCTAATCATAACTCAGAACATACACAATCTGAATTATCTGCTGTGAAAAATCAAGAAAATCATCGTAGACTCTTGCAGACTTTTGTTTTCCTTTTACTGCATAATGTCATTCTTTGGAAAAACTGGCAAATATACTTGCTTTCCGAATCAGACCACACATGCATTTGTGCTTTAATTTTGTTTTGTTTAGTATGGCCAAATGGAGCCTCTACAGAGATCAAGTGCTATGTTTCTTTCTAATCAACACTATTCAGTGATTATGGAGGACTTGCTACTGACTATATGTGAGACTAAGGCAGTATCACCACCCCTAAGGAATATGGAGTCGGCTGTTGAGGACTTGCTACTGACTATATGTGAGACTGAGGCACTATCACCAGACCTAAGGAATAGGGAGTCGGCTGCTGCACGCTCACATGCCAAGAAAGAGGCAGGATTTGTTTTATCATTGGATTTATTTTTTTGTGTTTGACTAAGGCAGTATCACCACCCCTAAGGAATATGGAGTCGGCTGTTGAGGACTTGCTACTGACTATATGTGAGACTGAGGCACTATCACCAGACCTAAGGAATAGGGAGTCGGCTGTTGAGGACTTGCTACTGACTATATGTGAGACTAAGGCACTATCACCAGACCTAAGGAATAGGGAGTCGGCTGTTGAGGACTTGCTACTGACTATATGTGAGACTGAGGCACTGTCACCAGACCTAAGGAATAGGGAGTCGGCTGCTGCACGCTCACATGCCAAGAAAGAGGCAGGATTTGTTTTATCATTGGATTTATTTTTTTGTGTTTTACATTTGATATACCTTGTCATTGAGATATCTACATGTTATGGCATTCACAGACTTACATCAATGAATTGGAGTTGAAGGTCTCACGACTTGAAGAAGAAAATTCAAAGCTGAAGGAGGCAAAGGCAAGTAATCCTCACTTCATGTATTACATATGCGCATTTCCATTCCTTGCTGCATGATGGTGATATATATACGAGACAACAAAACTTCTGCTGATTTTAGGGTTCTTTTCCTGTTGAGTTTTTTTTTTTTTTTTTTTGGATGACGAAGTTTTGGACTTGCTAGAGATCATGCTTCGAGTTTTAAAAAGTTGCAGAAGAGTGGAGTTCTTACTTTTGTGTGATAAAATTTGTCAATTATGAGACTGGTTTTTTGACTTACCAAAGAGCAAAAATCTTTCTTTTCTCTGTGACTAGCTTGGTGATGAGTTTTTCTTCATAGTAAGTTTGTTTGCTCAACTTTATGGCTAATTTTATAATTGGTAATATATAAAAATAGTCATTTTCATTTAGTAAATTATGTTTCGAGCCATTTTAAAAAAAAAAAAGATTATTTATAGTCACTTTTTCGATGAAAATACTTATTTACACTTCACTAAAATTGTGAGATGCACAACTAAAGTGCACTATTTGGGTGCACGAATGAGATATGATCGTCTAACAGTACACACTAATATTGTTACACGAGTGGGGTGCACGACTAAGTCCATTCGTGCAACTTCATAAATTTATACACTATTGCACGAAAGAGGCAAGATTTGTTTTATCATTGCATTTTTTTGCGTTTTACATTTGATATACCTTGTCATTGAGATATCTTCATGTTATGGCATTCACAGACTTACATCAATGGATTGGAGTTGAAGGTCTCACGACTTGGAGAAGAAAATTCAAAGCTCAAGGAGGCAAAGGCAAGTAATCCTCAGTTCATGTATTACATATGTGCATTTCCATTCCTGCTGCATGATGATGATGATGGATATACGAGACACAAAACTTTTACTGATTTTATGGCTCTTTTCCTGTTGAGTTTTTGTTTTGGATGACCAAGTTTTGGACTTGCTAGAGATCATGTTTCGATTTTTAAAAAGTTGCAGAAGAGTGGAGTTCTTACTTTTTGTTTGATAAAATTTGTCAATTATGAGACTGGTTTTTTGACTTACTATTGGAACTTAATTCATATCTGCAAACGAAATGCAAACAATATATTTACTGCAAAAGTGGATTAGCATTTACCTACCAATGAGCAAAAATCTCTCTTTCCTGTGTGACTAGCTTTGTGAAGTTGGGTGACATGATTACATAAATTCAAAAAGAAATTCACACATTATTGAACTTATTGTGAGCAAAGTCTGAACTCAGTTGGGTTAAATTTGAAATGTGAATATTTCCAATATGTCATTTATCTTTTCTCCTAATTAGTGTGCTATGTTTCTTTCTAATCAACATGATTCTGTTGCAAGTGTTGCACAGGCAAATCAATTCACTGCTGCTTTTGCCAGTTTGAAGAAAGATGGTAAAAAAACACAGACAAAAATCGGCCTTGGTCTTAATCTCGAGGATCTCGAGCCACATTTTGGGAAGAGACTCGAAGATGTTGCAGAAGAACTTGACGGTAATTCCTTCCCGCCAATGTACTCCCTCCGTCCTATTTTGATAGGCTTGTTTGCCTTTTTGAATGTCCCAATATATAAGCATGTTTTTTTTTCTATATATAACTAATTTACTAATATATACCCCCATTTAATATGTTTACATTAACCATTAATTCACTATCAAAGAAATAAATATGAGCATATTTGGAAGTTTTTTGATTAATTATCTTTCTCGATCCTTTTCTTAATTTCCGTGAAAAATCTCAATCGGCCTATCAAAATGGGACGAAAGGGGTATATATTTCTTTGGTTAACTACTTTTTCAAGAAAATGATCTGTTTCTGAATAAAAAAGGCTATTTGTGATGGATTGAAGCAGTTGGAAGATCATCAATAAAGCGTGTATGCAGAGACTACGGCATCGACAGATGGCCCTGTAATAAGAAGAACAAAAGCAATCCGACGAATGGAATCAGTTGTCGAGATTCTAAGCAGAATGTGCCTCCATCTGCGGCAAGCAGCAAGAATGTGACCATGAAGGTGGGATTCGAAGACGATACGATAAAATTCGACTTCTGCCTCTCATCTGGAATGGAGAAGCTTTTGAGTGAAGTGGGCAGAAGGCTGAATTTGAAGGTGGGAGGTTTCAAATTGAAATATTTAGATGAAGATGGTGATGATATCTTATTAGCATGTGATGATGATTTGCAGTTCTATTTGAAGAGCTTAGCAAATGTAGTGGAAAAGACTTGTATTAAGCTGTTTGTTCATTTATAGCTCTTTTGTGTATTTGAAAAAATATTGAATCTGTCAAGACTAGACATATCAAACTTAACCAATATAGATTATTTTGAATTTATCAAACAGAGAGCACTATCCTTTTTAGTAAGCAAAAATTTGTGTCAACGATACATTTGTAATTTGGTTGGTGTTTGATTATATTTAGATTCTGGTCTTGATTTTATCTTTCTTATGAATTTTAATCCTAAGATAGTCTTATACAAGATAGACCAATTTTCCTCCATCTCCAATTTTTGTAAAATATGTATGTTAATGAAGACATTTTCGAACAAATACATGCACTCATGCGACTTTATTAGGGATGTGATTAGATTGTTGAAGTCTTATTATTACTTTAAAACTATTATATAATTACCAACTATTAGGGTTTTTAATCCCAACATACATTTTTATTTTGCTGAATTTCGAGTTTTAAGTTTATTTAGGCTGCGACCAAGTTGGGTAGATATTTTGTGTTAGATTTTATATTTTCAGACATTCACAATTAACAACTATCAATAGTCATTCATGAAAAAAATAAATAAAAATGTCAACACGCATTGATCCGGTCAATATGTTGACCAAAAAAATTATCAAAATAGATGATATTTTTTTATTGATACACATACTTTTTAATGTTACAATTGATACTAATTTTGACAGTTTTTTTTCTTTATTTTTTTATAGTATTGACCATCTGATGTATACCTAGTGCACAAGACGTGCTCTTTAGTAAAACATTGAAAATTTCCAATTGGAAATAATAATAATAATAATAATAATAATAATAATAATAATAATAATAATAATAATAATAATAAACGTATGTGATCCACCATCGCTTATAAAAAAATAAAAAATAATAATTAAAAAAAAATTTAAGACTTTACGAAGATTCAACAACTCAGCGCGATTTCTCATTTATTTTTATTACAAAAAGGAAGAAAAAACCTGGCTTGGGATCGCAGATCATTAGATATTCGTATGCTCCGAGGTAATTACTAATTAGTGTTCGATTTGTTTCTTTAGCTGCAGATATTCAATTGATTGTTAATTGTTGTTGGTTATGGAAAAGGAATGAGGAGAAATTCCGAACCCTAAAACCCATTTTCCAGCTGAAATTCTGCTCCAACCGTCCCCAATCAATTTTCTTGATTTTTTTAAGAATCGCAATCTGGCCTCTTATGTTTTATATAAATTTACGAGAGTGGTATTATTTAGTATTAGTAATTTATTATTTATATGTTTTACTTTTGTGTGTTTAATTTTTTATATGATGTTTATTAAGAGAATAATTGAAATTATAGTTGTAAAAATTAAAGAATAACATTGGCATAAAAGTTATATTATATTAACATTTAGTCCCGTAATTTTCTCTTATATAATAAATCTTTCGGTTGTTGATTGAGAGCTTTATTACCCATTTTTGGGATACTGAATTGACAATTCTCATTTATTTTTGCATTCATTAACAATTAAGTATAGTAGTTGATAAAAGATGAGAGAGATCAATATCTAAGTAGTTGATCTGGTTGTGTTGTAGTTTTGTATAACTGGAGCTGAAGTGTCTGATTTGTTTATATGGATATGCACCACAACACTACAAATGCCCTTGTGGAAGCCTTATATACACATTACTCGGAGGGCACGGCTAGTCAGGGAGAGTTGGAAGAGTATACATCATCACCAGACCTAAGGAATAGGGAGCCGGCTGTCGCATGCTCACATGATAGGAAAGAGGCAAGATTTGTTTTATCATTGCATTCTTTTTGTGTTTTGACATTTGATGTACCTTGTCAATTGTCATTGATATATCTACATGTTATGGCAATCACAGACTACCAATGAATTGGAGTTGAAGGTCTCACAACTTCAAGAACAACATTATTCAAACCAAGAATGTAATCCTCTCTTCATGTGTATTACATATATGCATTTCAGTTCCTTGGTGCGTGATGATGATATACAAGACTACACAAATTTTGCTAATTTTATGGTTCTTTTCCTGTCGTGTTTTTGTTTGGACGACGAAGGTATTTACTTAAGTAATAGACTTTGACTTGCTAGAGATCATGTTTCGATTTCAAAGTTTATGAATAGGGCACCTAATTGATGTGTCCCGTGAGTGTGAATGCATGATAGTAATAAGTTGCAGAACAATGGAGTTCTTACTTTTATGTGATAAAATTTGTCAATTATGAGACTGGTTTTTTGACTTAGTATGGGAGCTCAAACCATGGAACTTATGCCAACTTCATAAGTTGTAATATTGTTTTCATAAGATCTACGAATTCATAGCTGCAAATGAAATGCAAACAATATGTTTAGTGCAAAAGCGGATTAGCATTTTCCTACATCAGAGCAAAAATCTTTCTTTTCCATGTGACTAGCTTGATGATGAGTTTTTCTTCATTGTAAGTTTGTTTGCTCACTCCATGGATAATTTTAATAAAGTCTCAAAACTCCTCACGCATTGTTGTACTTGCAATATCTTGTACCAATTCTTGAAAAAACCTCCATAATGAAGTTCAGTGACATGATTTCATAAATTCAAATTCACACACTGGTGAACTTATTGTGAGCAAAGTTTGAACTCAGTTGGGTTAAATTTGAAATATTCATATTTCCAATATGTCATTTATTTTTTTCTCCTAATCAGCACCTTGGAGACTAGCCTTGAATTCTTTCAATTTTGGGTCTCTGCATCTGCTAATCACAACTCAGCACAATCTGAATTGTCTGCTCTGAAAAATGACGAAAATCATTGTAGACTCTTGCAGACTTTTTTTTTTCTTTTACTGCATAACGTCATTCATTGGAAAAACTGGCAAAGATACTTGCTCTCCGAATTAGACCACACAAATGCATTTCTGCTTTAATTTTATTTTGTTTAGTATGGCCAAATGGAGCCTCTACAGAGATCAAATGCTATGCTTCTTTCTAATCAACATGGTTCTGTTGCAAGTGATGGAGCAGCACTGGTTACAAATTTTTTCGAGTAGGCCGGAGGGCATGGCTAGTCAGCAAGAGGTAGAAGTGGATGCACCATTACCAAACATAAGGAATAGGGAGTCGGCTGCTGCACTCTCACATGCTAGGAAAGAGGCAGGATTTGCGTTATCATTACATATATATATTTTTTTGTGTTTTACATTTGATATACCTTGTCATTGAGATATCTACTTGTTATGGCATTCACAGACTTACATTAATGAATTGGAGTTGAAGGTCTCAAAACTTGAAGAAGAAAATTCAAAGCTCAAGGAGGCAAAGGCAAGTAACCCTCACTTGATGTATTACATATATGCATTTCCATTCCTTGCTGAATGATGATGATGATATATATACGAGACACCAAAACTTTTACTGATTTTATGGATGCACCATTACCGAACATAAGGTATAGGGAGTCGGCTGCTGCACTCTCACATGCTAGGAAAGAGGCAGGATTTGCGTTATCATTACATATATATATTTTATTGTGTTTTACATTTGATATACCTTGTCATTGAGATATCTACTTGCTATGGCATTCACAGACTTACATTAATGAATTGGAGTTGAAGGTCTCAAAACTTGAAGAAGAAAATTCAAAGCTCAAGGAGGCAAAGGCAAGTAATCCTCACTTCATGTATTACATATATGCATTTCCATTCCTTGCTGAATGATGATGATGATGATATATATACGAGACAACAAAACTTTTGCTGATTTTATGGTTCTTTTCCCGTTGGGTTTTTGTTCGGATGACAAAGTTTTGGACTTTTCTCGATTTTTTAAAAGTTTAATGATAGGGTACCGATTGATGCATCTCTTGAGTAACTAGGTAATAAGCTGCAGAAGAGTGGAGTTCTTATTTTTTGTGTGATAAAATTTGTCAATTATGAGACTGGTTTTTTGCCTTACTATTGGAGCTTAATTCATATATGCAAATGAAATGCAACCAATATATTTAGAGCAAAAGTGAATTAGCATTTACCTACCAATGAGCAAAAATCTTTCTTTTCTGTGTGACTAGCTTTGTGAAGTCAAGTGACAAGATTACTTAGATTCAAATTCACTCATTATTGAACTTATTGTGAGCAAATTTTGAACTCAGTTGCGTTGACGGATAATTATCTATTCAGGACCGGAAAGATGGGTAATATATCGATTCAGGATCTGAAAGACGAAAACTCTCAATCCAGGACACGAAATATGAAAATTATCAATCCAGGACCTTAAAAGATCACGAATTTTGATTTTTTTTATTTTTAATTAATTTTCAATGAAAATTCCTTCATTAATTATCTATTAAACTAATAAAGAAATTGTTAAAATTAATTAAAAAATAAAAAGAAATAAACATTCATGATTTTTGAGGTCTTGGATTGAGAATTTTCATTTTTCGTGTCCTGGATTGAGAGTTATCATCTTCATAGATTATCCATCTTTCAAGTCCAAAATCGACAATTCTCCTTTTTTGTTTTTGTTTTAGTGCATGATGTCATTCATTGGAGAAACTAGCAAATATACTTGCTCTTTGAATTAGATCACACAAATGCATTTCTGCTTATTTTTTTATTTGTTTTGTATGTCCAAATTGAGCTTCTACAGAGATCAAGTGCCACGTTTCTTTCTAATCAACATGATTCCGTTGCAATTGTTGCACCGGCAAATCAATTCACTGCTGCTTGTTCCAGTTCGAAGAAAGAGTGTAACAAAATACGGGCAAAACTCGGCCTTGGTCTTAATCTCATGGATCTCAAGCCACATTTTGGGAAGAGACTCGAAGATGTTGCAGAAGAACTTGGCGGTAATTCCTTCCCACTAATGTATATATGTCTTTGTTTAACTACTTTTCCAAGAAAATGATCTGTTTCTGAATTAAAAAAGCTATCTGTGATGGATTGAAGCAGTTGGAAGATCAACAATAAAGCGTGTATGCAGAGACTACGGCATCGACAGATGGCCCTGTAATAAGAAGAACAAAAGCAATCCGACGAACGGAATCAGTTGTCGAGATTCTAAGCAGAATGTGCCTCCATCTGCAGCAAGCAGCAAGAATGTGACCATGAAGGTGGGATTCGAAGACGATACGATAAAATTCGACTTCTGCCTCTCATCTGGAATGGAGAAGCTTTTGAGTGAAGTGGGCAGAAGGCTGAATTTGAAGGTGGGAGGTTTCAAATTGAAATATTTAGATGAAGATGGTGATGATATCTTATTAGCATGTGATGATGATTTGCAGTTCTATTTGAAGAGCTTGGCAAATGTAGTGGAAAACACTTGTATTAAGCTATTTGTTCATATATAGCTCTTTTGTGTATTTGAAAAAATAGTGAATCTCTCAGACTAGACATATCAAACTTAACCCTTATAGATTATTTTGAATTTATTAGAGAGCACGCATCTCCAAAGCTTCCGCTTCCTCCAAGTCTGCCGCTACATTCGCTGAAAAATGCCTCCAACCGTCAGCTAAAATGTCACATTTTTCTAGGGGGTGAATAGTATCCTTTACATGTAAAGGGTAAAGGGGTACTATTCATTCCCTTTACCCTTTTTTTTGTCCTTTTTTTTATTCGTTTTTTAATCTTTGTATTAATTTTATTCTTTAATTTTTATTAATCTAATAATTTAAAATATGTTATTTTTAAGTCTAATGCTTTTTAAATTACAAGAAATAACATAAAATATATTACATTAAATTAAAATTACCACAATAATACATAAAAATAACATAAAATACATTACATTAAAATAAAACAATTGAGGATGAACGATGAAACTGTTGAGTTCCAAATGTTGAAATGGTAAACGATGAAACTGCTGAGTTCCAATCATTTCTTGCACGATATAGAAAAATCAAAGACAAAGAAGCTCATGTGGCACTTCGTAATGCATTGATTGATCATTTATGGGTTGAATTTTCAAATTCTGAGGGTTAATTGTTATTAAAATGTAATTTATGTTTTTGTTCATGTTTATAATGTAATTGTTTTTTATATCAGTAAATGTTGGTTTTATGTTCAAATAAAATATAATTTTGTAAATTAATTTAAATTATATATTTTTTTTATTATTAAAATTTAAATAATATTAAATATTAAACGTATATATATTTGAAAAAATATGTGCTACACAATAATTTCATAAAAAAAAGAATATTAGAAAGCATAAAAGTGGAATATTCCATTGTAGAGTGAATTGTAAAGTTGATGGTTGGAGATACTTTTGCTCCAACTGTACATTTTCCTTTAGAATAGAGGTAGAGGGGGAAAAATGGTTGGAGATGGTCGCAGACAAAAATTTGTGTCAAACTGGCTTATAGGGCATGATATGTAAGAGGGGGTAACATTCAGATCTAGACTCATATTCAATGGTACATTTATAATATCATCGGTGTTTAATTATATTTAGATTCGGGTCTTGATATTAACCCATGGTATGAATTTTAAGCCATAAGATAAGTCATATGCAAGATGGACCAATTTTTTCCAACATCTCCAATTTTTGTAAAATATGTATGTTAATGAAGACATTTTCGGACAAATATATGCGTACTCAAGCGACTTTATTAGGGATGTGATTAGATTGTTGAAGTCTATAGTGTTTCCTTTAATACTTCAAACTATTATATAAGTACCAACTACTAGGATTTTTAATCTCAATACATCTTTTTTATTTTGCAGAGTTTTAAGTTTATTTAGGCTGTGACCAAGTTATGTGGATATTTTGTGTTAGATTTAATATTTTCAAACATTCACAATTAACAACTATCAATAGTCTCATTCATGGGGGGTAAAAACTACATCCAAAAAGCAAATCAATCATACACAATACTTGTACAGCACCAGAGATCTTTAGATCATTTTCACCAAAATCAGACACTTTTCCAAACCTTTCAAATCAGAAGTTGGGAACAGTTTAATTCTTCAAGATCAATATATCATGAACTCGATAGTGTCACTAAGAGATGATTGTGTTTTCAGAAGACTACAATTTCCTCGACACCTATGAACGAACGATCATAAAATTCTATACGTTTGTGTGGGTACGTAGCAGCTCAACATACTCGGTTGCCAACAGTTTGATAGAGCGATTTAAGCTGTGTGTTCCATTTGTCTATTGCAGTGTACTTCTTCATCCCCTTTGACCTGCATAAATAACATGTCTCGAGTATATACATATATATAGCTACAGAGGAAAATGCAACAAGAGTACATGGATTGACTTAAGAGGAATGAAATAAATATTAAGGTTGAGGTAAATTTACCTGTCACTACGCTCCAACAGCCGATTCACTTGATCAATGTGCCCATCAATCCGATTATCCAAAATAAGGGACACCAACAATTCTTCAACGTCCTTCTCCGGTACATTAAGCTCCTGCATGTCACAAATGTTATCATTAGAATTATATGGATATTTGATGACAAGGGAAAAGAAAGAAAGAAAGAAAAATTGCTAGATGGAGACTGATATTATAGCTCAAAATTGCTAGGAAATCAGCATTTCCACTTTTCTGTTTGTGATAATCAACTTTAGGTGAAGAGTCTTTCTGCTCTCATAAATATCATAACAAGTGGATTTCACTATCCACTGTCTTCTCGCATTCTTTTCGACTCTTTCCAGGAAAGAGTTTTAGAAGAAAGAAATAGGCCAAACAAAGATGGGGGGGGGGGGCACTGTTTCCTTGCTAAGCACGAGAGTTTTGTGTTTACCTTTGATATGAAGGGGATCCGAATCCTTGTGTAAGGCTTAATGAGTTTAAGCAACACTTGTGTTCTCACATTCTTTAAAAGATCTTCAATGTAATTGCGAATAAATGGATCATCCATAATTGTCCTCCTGTTACTCTGTGACATTTCCATCACACATTATTCAGAGAAACAAATAAGATGGAGAGAAAAGTCTTCAGGCCAATAACATATGTTTTGGCAAAAGAATACCTTCAAAATTTTCTCAAACTCCAAAATCTCGTTCCTTTGGTATGCTGCAATTAGGTTCGTCATTGCTAGAATCTCAGGATCATTTTTGTATCTACAAAGCAAAATAGGCAACTAGGATGAAATTCAAATTTTACTCTTGAGTGCAACAATTTTTTTAATATGGAACGCTTGAAGCAACAATGAGGTGCCAAAAGTCATTAAACTTACGGCTTTGCCTCTTGACCATCAAATGGATTGACCTCTGATTCCATCAGCATATTTGCTAGAACCAAGTACCTGACATGTAGCGATCACTTAGTTGAGTTCAAATGAGCAGATCAAAATTACACACAGAATGATATTTATGTTACAATTTCACAAATACATCAACTGCACGACCCAGTGTCAATAATATTAGTTCAGGTGCAACCATTCATATATATAATCTAATAGCATGCATTCAACAAGAAGATAATTTGAACTTAGCAACTCATACTGTTTTGTATTTGAATTGGCATAGATAACAGTTGCTAAATAAGGCATCAATGTCATTCTAATAACAACTCAGGGTCCATAAAAAAATCTCCAACCTTTTATGATAATATATATACATACATATAGGCACATATAAATTCCACTTCAGAATAGAAAAACTTGGAGAATGTCAATGAGAAGGTCAATAATTATACACAAAAATATATAGAAATATACGTATATATGTGAAGACAATACACACACACAAAACGTATATATCTATAAATATGTGGTAATAATATACACACACACACCAAGACACACATATGTAACCAACTAGTTGACAATTTGAACTGTAATCTGCATGTTACACAATTATCTAAGATATGCAAAAGAGGCCAACATAACTTCAGTCTAGTATCACCCAGAAATATAGACTTAGCACATTTTGCACCAAAATGAGTGTTTCCAGAGGAAGATGTATACAATTATATAAACAAACATTAGGTACCATCTCTCCCATCCTAAAAAGAGATAAATGAAACCGTCAAGGCATACTTTAGGCACTGGATGCGCCTCTGGTTCCCAGCTTCATCATAGTTTTTAAAAGCTTCAAAGAAATCTGTGGCTGCATCTGGCCATTGTCGCTCTGCCATATGCATTTTCCCACCACATTCACGAATAATACCCATGATTCTTGGATGAGGAATAGCAGATTTGACAGATAGTGCTTTTTGATATAATTCCTGGAATAAGTTCAGAGCAACTCAGTAGATGATTAAACTAGAGGACCAAAATGCCAAAATTTTATATCATCAGCAGAAATGTATTACTCAGAAAGTAGAAATATGTACTGTACCTTCAGTTTTTTGTTGTTTTTAGTTTCAGTATACATTTGGATTTCAATTGCATACACTTCCAACAATTGTGTGCCTTTCTTCTGATCGTCAGAACCATCTTCTTTTTGACAAGATTTATGAAGCTCCTTCAAAATCTGATAAAGAATTATGAATCAGTTTACATAAAATATTCTGAATCAAGTGTCTCTATTAATTTGGGTTCTTCAGAAATACCTTACTCATCCGCCCATATTCGCCAATATCAAACCATATTTTACACAACTTTAGATTTGTCTTGAACCATAGTCTCTGCAGAAAAAAGACGAAACAGTGAGAATTCATCACAAATGATGACAAAACTCGCTTAATTCAAACCAAAAAAGATTCTTCACCTCATTCTTTGCCTCTTCAAGGGCCTTCAGGGTGGTTTGGTAAAACTCTTGCAGCAGACTGAAGTTCTGACTGGCAGATCCAGAGATAAAATCCATGATATTGTTTATGCATTTTTCACTGTAATTTCGAGTGACTGCAGACTTGATGTAAGTTAACATGTCCCTGTAAGCATCCATCATTTCTTTGTACCTCCCAAGTTTATAGTAAAGTTTAACAGTTTGTTTCAAAGCTTTAAAGCCCCTGAAGACAAACAAGAAACAAACAGTCAAGAAAAGTGGTTCATATAAGATGCATACTGTCACTACATTAAGAACAACAGGGATCCTGTGAAACCAATAAGATAGTTGTACCAGCTATTATATTGATTACATTTAACATCACTTCAGGTAAAGAACTTGAAACCACCTTTAAAATTTGAGAAAAACAAATGATAAAAAAAAATTAATTCAAGCTAGTCCAGAAAGAAGCATGATCTCCATTGAAGTTGAATAAAGCTACGGCTGATAAAAGTTGCCTTCCAAAGCGTTGCTTGTCAGCAGAAAAAAATCTAGGAACGAACAAGGAAACATGGTCATATAAAACATGCAAATACAGTCTCTGAACTTTTAGTGGGAAATTTGAAAGAGGGCTTGAAAGTAGGGCCGACCCCATAAAGACTGGCATGAGCTGAGCCATGAGTACATGACAATTCAGATAATGCCCATTGAGGAAAAAAAATAAACAGGCAAGTAAATAAATAAAAAACCACTGAAGAATCCGAAAATTAAGAAAAGAGAAATAAAATAATCTGGATACACCCAACACATCTTTTTTCACTTTCATTGGTACACACACCCACACCCACATTGTGAAACGTGAAAAGATTAGACCAAAATTACAACCAAGCAATGCGATGAAAAGAACATATGGTTTACAGCCTTCATCAGCTTACTTAATCAATGAAAAGACAGAAGAAAACTAGGAGCACATTGCAGCAGCAAACCCATAACAACTGATCAATTACCATTCAGCTTTTTCTGGTTCCATACGCACCACTTCTGCGAAACCTTCAAGCGCTGCTTCAGGGTCTGTTTCCACTAAGCCTATACGAAAACAACTTACATGTGAAGATTTACACATAACAGAGCTAATGCCAGCTGCTGAAGCAAGTCCATTGAAACCACCCTAGACGCAACCAGGCTAAAATAATTTCTTCTTTTTTTTTCGCAGATAAGTAAACCCTTAACCCGAGTCCACCTACCCAAAATCCCCAAATTCAAATAAATGCAAGCCTGCGCAATGCAATTCAATGACAACAAAAAACCCTAAGCTGTATAAATACACACAACCTATACAAATTTACGCCCACAATCACATATATGCATATGCGGTATGCCATACAACACAAGACAATACTTTTTTTAAGCATAAAGCAACACCCAGAAACAAACACACACACACACACACAGAGATAGAGAGAAGCTCGCATACAGAATCACACCAGTATAGGGCAAATAAATATACAATATTCGCGAAAGAAATCATCAAATAATAAAAAAAGATTGATATCAGATAAAATAAACCGTACCTTTAGAGTTGTAATACTGATTTTCAATATCAACATCCTGTTCCTCCGGCTCCTCGTCGGAGTACTCAAAGCCATAATCCTCCATATCAGCATCTGCACCGCATTATACAATTAAAGCAAATACAACATTAAGCGAAGTAAAGATCATAATGAAAATTGTTGTATTACCGGAACCCATCGGAATTCGTATCTTTTCAACACAAGATTTCGTGTAGATCGATAAAATGTTTAGGGGATTTTCCGGAGGAAATGCGAAGAGGGGAGAGAGAGAGAGATTTTGATATAAATGGGCCTTTGAGACAATTAAGAAACTCTAATTGGGCTTTGGAGATCCTCAATTGGGCTTTAATTGGGCCAAGTTTGGGGTAATTCTAGGGAAATTCTAAACACGGACTCATTTTACTCTTCATAGCCCCTAATATAATTTAAATATAAATATTAATTTCTTAGTCTTTTTTACCCTTAATATTTTTTAAAAATAAAATCAATCTTTCTAATTAATGTATAGCCTCGTCGCGCCCCACTCTGCCACCCTCATCTCTCTCTCATTTCGTTTAATTCTGAAACCCAGCAATTGTATGATGAAGTTAACTACTAACTAGTTGGAACATTTTGTGGTTGAGGTCATAAAAAAATTAAATTTCATTTTCAAATCCTAGTTCCCCCGATTATCTGGGGTTCTTCACTCTTAGAATCAAGCGCATAATTCATCTCACAATTTAGAAGATGTGGCTAGTAAATTAATGTATTACTTTTCAAGAAATTACGGGTTCATAAAATCCTTTATTAATTAGTTCAAGGTGGATAAATTTCATGTTCATTTTATAGATTATAGTTTCAAAAATAATTTCACATGGTGGATTCAGATAAACAAATCAAAGTTTATCGAATTACAGTTGTGATTCTCCATGATTACTTTCACTTGTAGCAAATAATTGAAGAAATTATAAATAAGTTGATGGACAAGAAACTATAATGAACAACCATTGTTCTCGTTCATTTTAGATTGCCACAACAAAGCTCAATATTTATTATTTTCAACATTTTTGTATGAAAAAGACTGGGGGCTATGCATCCACACTTCATTTAATTATATTTTTAGGGTTTTAAGTGTTAGGGGCTACAAGGGCAAAAAAAGGTTTAAAAAATAATATTTATATTATAATAATAATATTAGGGGTTATGAATAGAAAAATGGGGGTTGTGTTTAGAATTTCTCGTGATTCTATTCACAACTCCCATTTTTCTCTTTACAACCCCAAATTCATAAAAATATAAATATGGTTTTTGTAGACATTTCTATCCTTATAAGTCATAACCCCCCAACTAATTAAAAACAACAACAAATAAAATGCAACCTCCAATGTATAAGCCCCTATCACTTAAAACCTATAAAAATAAAATACAGCCACACAACTTAAAAAACTATAATAAATTAAAATACAACACCCAATGAATATTACATTTTTGCATTGGTATATATAAATATTGAGTCATTCTACTAAGATTAAATGCAATTGGATCTCATATTTAATATTTTTCAAAAATGGAGTGCGTGCCACTACACCTCTCGTATAAACGTTGTGCATATATATGTCTAATATGACAAGTTGTACATATTGTACATATGTAGATTAAATAACTAAGAGTTGTTAATAGAAATATGAAAATTAATTATTATCTCACTGATTTTCTCAAATATTAAATGATAAGAATGCTTTGTTCATTGAGAACATCACATCTGGAAAATATTTTACATATCATATATATTAGAGAAAAAAAATGGTTATATGACTATTACATTTTTGTGTAATATTTATCGGAGGTTGTGTTTTAATTTGCTAGATTATAAGTATTGAGTCTGTATTTTGTTAGAGTTTGAAGTAGCATGGGTTATATCGTAGGGGTTGTATTTTTTTATAAGTTTTAAGGAGTGGAGGTTATATATTGGGAGTTGTATTTTTATTTTATTATTATTTTTAATTAGTTTGGGATTATAAGGATAAAAATATCTTAAAATATTATGTTTTTATTTTAATAAATTTTGGGGATTGAAAAGAGAAAATGTGAGGTTGTGAATAGAATCAACCCCAAGTTTGAAACAAAGGCCCAACGCTCTAGTTCCTTTTTCTTTCTTTTTTTTTTTTTTTTTTTTTTGTATTTGATCAAAATACACATTTTTATAAAAAAAATTAAGACGCTATATCTTCTAAAAAACACAAATGTCATTAACATGGGAAAGGTAAAAATAAATGCCACATCGCACATAATTAATATATTATTAATATGGCCACACGGATCCCACAAAATATTTTGAAAAAAAACATTGCATGAATGTATATTTGGAAATATTTAAAAAATTCAGGTAGCTTATTTGGGCAACATCAAATCATCGGATGAGGGGAGAGCAGTGGATCTTGAATTTGAGATATTTATCTTCCGAACAGTTCATTGCTTGGGTGTCTCCAACGAGACTCTAGTTTCTTTTTTTGTCAAATAAATTTAATTTGATATTCAAAAGTTTCACCATATAAACGTCACCACAATCAAATAGTTAGTTTTTTTTAAGAAAAATCGGATGGTTAATTATATTTACCCATGTGTGGGGTAGCTGGCTTGTTCAATATATATATATATATATATATAGGGTTGGGTTCCAGAAGGAACCATACCCCATATGAGAACCGAGAACCAATCTCAGCCACAAATTGATCCGATTTTGACGGCCAAGATCAGATCAAAAAAAAAAAAGTGGTGGCATTATTGTAATAAATCAGAACTTCGGTGCCCCTGAAACTCGGCGAGGGTAAAATCGTAAATTTGAACGTATTCAAATTCTAAAGCCATTTTTCAGAGAAAACCTTTCTCATTCTTGCTATAGCACGAACTCGCGCAAAACCAGAACACTAAAGATTTGAAGATAAACTGAAAATCCTTAGAAATCAACCGTCAAAAACTCCCAAACAATCAACAAAATCCTCAGAAAAACATGAACACTCAAGGTAATATGTATTTCATTTTTATTTTTAAGAAATTTCGTTTGTTTACGTTTCCTATAAACATCCATTTAGCGTTATATTGTGATAATTCAATAATGTATTTCGTATGTTTCTAAGCACAACACGTACAAAAACCTAATCTTGAACAAACTGTATTTATTTTTATTGCATGAAGTTTTATCAGTTTCATTTTCATTCTCCTCATGACGAAAAATGTATATAAAAGTGTTAACCCTACCCAGTGTTGGCAATTTATGTGTATATTTTTCAATTTGGTATTTTAGCATTATCATTTTCTATTTTAGCACTCTCATGTATTACTTTAGCACTATCATGACTTATTTTAGCATCACACTTCTTTGGCATTAGCATGAAAAATGCCTTCGGCATTTCAATAAACCAATGAATAAACAGTGTTACAAGTTCAAAAATTGTCATTTCCTATTTTTTAACTTGTGATTTTTTATTTTAGCACCCTCATGGCTTATTTTAGCACTCTCATGGCTTATTTTAGCACTATCATGACTTATTTTAGCATGGCACTTGTTTTTAGCATTAGCATGAAAAAAAATGCCATCAGCATTTCAAAAAATCCATCAACAAACTGTCATTTTAGACTTACGTTTCACACTATTGTTCATCTCCCTTTATCTTAGCATGACTTCTGTTTTAGCATTAGCATTCAAAAACTGTCATTTCTCACAGACCCTACTCCCACTTATTTTGAAGCACTGTCATTTTACAAATTTTAGCACAGTTATCTCTCATTTTAGACTTATGTTTCACACTATTGTTCATATCCCTTTATCTTCAACATTAAATTATGTTTTTTAGCATTGTTATTTTCTTCTACTTAATAACATTATATAAAAAATTTATAGGTGTAAAAAGACCTGTAGAGGACCAACAAGGGAGAAACACGCGCGCTAAAATTGCCCTAACAAATGAAGATAATAAAAGAAGAGATATATTTCAGAAATATCCCTACTTAGAAGTCACAACAAGCCCAGAACGTCTATCAGAAGCCGTTAGTATGCTTAATACAGCACAACGTGATGTTATTAAAAAACTTGGATTTGGCAGCATCCTACACATTGATATCATCCGTTTGCCAGAGAGGATGAACTACTGGCTTCTGAAAAACTTTGATCCAGTGTCGAGAGAAATACAATTGCAACACGGGAGGAGGATAAGAATTGAAGCTTCTGATGTCTCTGTAATATATGATTTTCCCAGAAGACGACGCAAAATAGGGAAGACTGTTAGAAACCAGAAGTGTATTCTAGATTTTGAATTCTACTTTAGCACTAAAAGTTTTTATTTTAGCACCGATGTTTTATACTTTAGCACTAGTAAAACATTTTTGAGTTTTCAGCAGTCTATGTATTTTATCATTAAAATTAGACATATAACCTCATAATAGATGGTATTTTGTGTTTTAGCAATTACAGTTCTTTTTTTAGCATTGCTATTTAAAGATAGGCTACCATCTTACTCTACTTGTTAAAATATAACTGAAAGTTTGATCAATTTGAATAATACATAGTAATCATAATTTGTCATTTTAGACTCTTTTTTCTTCCATATAAATATATATAGCATTTTTGGACATTCTAGCAGTGTTAATATAAATGTAATGCTCTTCCTAAAGTTAGAGTGGGAGCAACCACTAAATGGAATAGTTCAGCAGTTTTAGCACTTGCATATGATTTTTTAGCACTTGCCATTTCTTTTTTAGCACAAGTATTTCAACTCTAGATTTCGCATTCTACTTTAGCACTGAAAGTTTTAATTTTAGCACTGAAAATTTATACTTTAGCACTTACGTTTCCTTATTTAGCACTGATGTTACACACCTACTGGAAATATTAAAACATTTATTACCAATGCAAAAAACGAAATACCAGATATATCTATTTACAATTAAAAGAAAGAATATTACTATCATTAATGAAAAAATAAAATATAATGTATCTACTTCTTCTTGCCACAGTTCCTAGAATCATGATTGGCTTTCTTCCCACACATCTTGCAAGTTCTACGAGGTTTCTTTGTGCGTTCAGCTCTCACCTCTTCTTTTAATTTTTTACGACTCGCACTGCCTTTAGTTTTCACGAATTCAGGTGGATGCACCTCAACTTCACTAGGTGCATACAAATCCACAAGATGAGGCATACACCTTGTAAAATGTTATACCATCATCTAACGTAGGGAAGGTCTTGCCCAATGCAGGCTTCAAAGATGATTCACATTCAGGTGTGTAAAATTCAGAAAAAACAGGTGAAATCTCCAAATTGGAAGAAACACAATCTGCACATTTATCAATTCACAAACTAAAATTACATTAATGCATAAAAAACATATTCTAAGATTATATAAAAAAAAATTTCACAGCAGTGCTAAGCTAGGTTACAATAGTGCTAAAATAGTTCACAGAAATGCTAAACTAGTTTACGATAGTGCTAAAATACTTCAAAGTAGTGCTAAAGTACACACACACACAAACACATGCATATATAAAGTTTGCTGAATGATTTCTTAAATTGAATCTGGATATTTTATCAATTCACAAACTAAAATCACATTAATGCATAAAAAACATATTCTAAGATCATGTAAAAACAATTTCACAGCAGTGCTAAACTAGGTTACAATAGTGCTAAAATAGTTCACAGAAATGCTAAACTAGTTTACAATAGTGCTAAAATACTTCACAATAGTGCTAAAGTACACACACACAAACATATGCATATATAAAGTTTGCTGAATGATTTCTTAACTGAATCTGAATATTTTACCAAATTATGAAGTACAAGGATGAAACTCTGATATCAAGCAACTGTTACTTCAAGAAATGCACAACTCCCCTTATGGAGGGCATTCAGGCATCTATAGGACTTATGTTAGGTTAAAGAGGCTCTTCTACTGCCCACACTTGAAGGATGATGTGACTATATCACACCCTTACAAAAGAAGGGTGCAATTTTAGTGGTGGTGGACAAGCTAACAAAGTATGGGAATTTTATCTCTATATCACACCCTTACACAACTCAAAATTGTTGCTAAGGTGTTCCCATACTTATTCTACAGCTTGCATGGTCAACCCCTAAGCCCTAAGCATTGTGACAGACATCGATAAAGTTTTCACAATAGTTTACAATACTGCTAAAATAGTTCACAGCAGTGCTAAACTAGTTTACAATAGTGCTAAAATACTTCACAGTAGTACTAAAGTACACACACACAAACATATATGCATATATAAAGTTTGCTGAATGATTTCTTAAATTGAATCTGGATATTTTGTCAAACTATAAAGTACAATGCTTTATTTGAACTGAGAGGTTTTTTGTCATAAGATTTATTACAGAAGCATAAAAATGTTACAGTAGATTTTGCAATGATAACAACAGTGCTAAATATAGTTCACAGCAGTGCTAAAAATACTTCACAGCAAAGAACAACTTATCAGCTTCACATAATTCACATAAGTGCTAAAGTAGATTACAAAAGTGCTAAAATAGATTCAAGAAGTGCTAAAATAGTTCACATAGTGCTAAAGAACATGTTAACAAAATGATTTTCATAATACTCGTTTCTTATCACAATGCTTCATTCATCCTGAAAATACTCTATTAATGAGACATTATTATGATACTCAATATGTTAACTAAATTCACAATGCTAATAACTCATATTGTAATGCTAATAAGATCTACATATATATAGAAAACCAAAAACACACAATATGAAGCATAAAAACGCATGTTAATCGTGAGAAACTCAAAATAACAGCTTAATCAGCTTCTCTAACCTTGTCGAACAAGTCTAAAACAAACGGATAAAAAAAATCGCATCAAAACTACAGAATAAAGTTTTTTACCCGACATGTTCATCAAATAACAGCGAAGAACAAAAACTCCAGCAAAAAATCGCGTGAACACCGATTAGGTTGAATAAATTTCAAAGAGAATCGCCTGATATATACAAGGAATTTGATATATACAAGGAAAACGAACTGCAGACCGAGAAGAGATTCATTCCAAATATAACATAATTCCTGAATTACTAAAATACCCTTGCTTCATTAAAAAGTCTAAAATATTACAATAATGCCACCGCTTTTTTTTAAATTTAGATTTGATCTTGGCCGTTCAAATCAGATCAATCTGTGACCGAGATTGGTTCTCGGTTCTCACATGGGAGTGTGGTTCTCACATGATCACATCTCTATCTATATATATATGTATACACACACACACACACACACACATATATATATATATATATTTGTGCGTGTGTGTGGAGTGGTTCCAGAAGGAATCATACTTTGTGTGAGAACCGATAATTAATCCCTATCATCCAATAATCTATACATCAATGGCCCATAATTGAGGCGGTGACATAATTGTAATAAAGTCAAAATTCGGTGCCCCTAAATCTCAGTAAAAGTAAAATAAAAAAATTTGAAAATATATGAATACTCAGAATTTACATGTATATTTTTCAATTTAGGGTTTTAGTATTGTCATTTCTTATTTTAGCATTGTCATGTCTTTTTTAGCATTGTCATGACTTATTTTATCATGACTCTTTTTTAGCATTAACATATAAAAATGTCATCGGCATTGTAAAAAAACCATGAACAAACACTGTTACATGTTGTTGAATTATTAATATAGTACAACCGATATTAGCATTGTAATATCTCGTTTTTAGCATTAACATAACCCTTTATTAACATTGTGATTTAAAACTTGTCATGGTCATTATAAACAAACAAATATGATTTGTGGTATTAGCATTATTGTTAACTGTGTCTGCATCACCATATCTCATTTTAGCATTATCATTAAATTATAAAACACAATCATGAACACATGCTATTACAGTTTTATTGAATTAACAATGTCATAAATTCCATTTTAGCATTATTTCATGATGATTTAGTAGCTTCATTTTTTATTTTTTGGTAAACCTACAACTGTTGTCAATATGTGATTTATCTGCACATTTTCTTGCTTTTTAGCACTATCGTTTTAGAGTTTTAGCACTGTCATCTCTCATTTTAGTATTACGATAACACTTAATTTACCATTAGCATAAATTATCTTAGAATTATCTTTGATACTATTGTTCATTTTTTTTATCTTTATTATTAAATTATGCTTTTTAGCATTGTTATTTTCTTTACTTAATAGTATTATATAAAAAAAATTATAGGTGTTAAAAGAACTACAAAAGATGAAACAACAAGAAGAACAAAAGCTAAAATTGCATCCTCTCATGAAGATGATAGATGTAGCGGCGTATTTTACAAATATCCATCATTAGACGTAACAGCATGGTCATCAACTCTCTTAGAAGCAGTTAGACAACTTAATAAAACATAGCAAGAAGCAGTAAAAAAATTGGGATTTGGCAGCATTCTTGACCCGTATATAAACCATTTGCCAGAGAAGATGAACTATGGCTGCTTGAAAACTTTGACCCAGCCTCAAGAGAAATACAATTGGAGCACGAAAGAAGGCTACGGATTGAAGCTTCTGATGTGTCTCTGATCTTTGCTTTTCCCAGAGGACCACGAAAGATGTCAAAGAGTGTTAGATGCCACACATGCAAGATCATGTTGAAAGACGAGTTACATACCAGCATTATCAAACCCTTTATTAGTATTACAAAAAAAGAATATAAGTTGTGTGTATATTAGCATTATACGAAATCAACATTTTGTACTAATTGAAACACACTATCATTTGTCTCTGTGAAGGGCATATTATTTTCTCAATTTGATGCTAAACATATAACCTCATAATCATGTTAATAACTAAATTTAATGCATTATCATTAAAGTAAATGACTTATTAGCAGTATAAATAACTATATTAGTAGTACATGCACTCTTATTAGCATTATCAAATTCTTTATTAATAATGCAAAAAAGAATATCAATTATGTGTATATCATTACAAAAAAAAATTAGTAGCATTAATACAAAATTAGTATGAGAAGTAAAAAAAAATTGTATCTAATTCTTCCGGCATTTCCTAGAATCATGACTGCATTTTTTGTTACACTTCTTGCAGGTCCTTAAAGGTTTCTTTTTGCATTCAGTGTTCACATCTTTTTTTAATTTTATACGACTTCCACTATCTTTAGTCTTCACAAAGTCAGATGGAAGCACCTCAACTTCACTAGGTGTAGACAACCCATAAAATTTAGAAAATAATCCATACAGTCATTTAATTTTTGAAGAACTCAGGAATAAGATTTAGCATCCTCACCCGACATTAAAGCAGCCACAAAGGTGACAAGCCTCCCATGATTGTCCTTTCCAGTAAAGGGTGAAAAAATCATTGAATACATGCCAACATATAAAAGATCACAAATCTCTGTTATTATAATGTCTCTCTCATCATAAATAAAAGACTATAAATGTTAACATTGTCACCTACCAAATATTCAAACATTAACTACCAATGTTAAAAAATGAAACGGAAGTGCTAAAACTTCGTATGGAAATGCTAAAATCACAGAATGACAATCTAAATAATAAGTAGACTAACATGTTAGTCCTATATGTTGCATCAAATGATACAACGGCATACCCAAATAATGAAAAAATTCTTTCTTAATATTGGATCAGCCCAAAACAAACATCTCAACTGATCATTCTTGTTAACTTCATAATCTAAATGTTTTCATAGGTCCAATGTTTACTCTTGCACAGTTCAGAATAAAACTTTGATATAAATGGTCTATATTTCTATTCAGATTCATAAACTCTCTGTGTGTATCCAAAATAAAAGATTGTGAAAGTCTTTCTTCAAATAGTACAACAATGTACCCATCAGAACCAATATACTTCAACTATGTCCTAGCCATACAACAAGTCCTCTTAGACACATGGCGTCTTTTTTTCTTTGATGTTTCACCAAAATCAATCGATGTGTTCTTAAGTCCCTCGGGTTACACACAACATACTTCCAAACTATAGTACCATTTTTAGACCTCTTTGTAGTAGACAAATGAATATTAAATCCACATGATGAAGCATAAACCTTGTAAAAGGTTTTACCAACATCCAAAGTATGAAAAGTTTTGCCCAATGCAGGCTTCAAAGATGGTTCACAGTTAGATGTGTAAAATTCAAAAAACCAAGGAGAAAACTCTAAAGTGGAGCCAACACAATTTCCACATTAAAAAATATACATCTAATCACGTTAATGCTAAAAAATATATATTATTTGATCAATGCTAAAAATGGTCACAGTGGTGCTAAAACTAATCTACAGCAGTACTAAAACCTGTAATAGTAGTGTTAATACTATTAAAAAATAAGTCATGTTGTGATGCTAACAAATCTGCAGAGTTACAAGTACATATTAATAAGAAATCATAATCTGCAGAACTGAAAACACATGTTGATCGTGAAAATTTAAAAGTTCAACTAAATTAGCTTCATCGATATTATCGAACAAATCTAAAACAAAACAGATAAAAAAATCATAGGAGAAGTGCAACAAAACTATTTTTACCTGACATCTTCATCCAAGAACATTGAACAACAAAAACTCCAGGGAAAATCGCGTGAACAACGATTAAAAGGAATAGATTTCAAAGGGAATCGACTCAAAGGAAAGAGATTTTCCCTTTGAAATCAATTTCTTTTAATCTTCGTGGTCCTGGGGTTCATCTCCGAAAAAACCCGATCCAGAGGGGTTCTTCTGTGCTCACTACTGCGACCCTCTTAGTGTTCATTGAATCTCCTCTCTCCTCACCATCCCAAGTTGGGAACTCAATGAGACTTTCCAGCTTGAATCTAAAAAGGAAAGAGATTTTTCCTTTGAAATAGATTACGAAGGAAGGAAATAGATTTTAATCCAAAAATAATAGAATTCATAAATATATTAAAATAATTCCAGATCCACATCAAAATTTTGATTAAATATATTTAAATTTTCAAATTAAATGTATTAATCAATTTACACATCGAGAATTTTAAATTAAATCTACTTAAGTTTTTTGAATTAAATGTATTAATAGAACTGGGCAATTAATCATTAAATATATTTATGTCATGAATTATATATATATATATATTAAATAGTTAAAACTTATAGTTTTAGTTTTTCAAACAAAAATCATCACACATTAAAAAAGTTACAAATATTGTTATGCTTGAACAAATTATAAATTGTGAGTTCCAACAATGATATTCCACATTTGTTAATCTCTAAGTTGAGATCAAATGTAATATTTAGATATTTGATATTATCATTTTAATATTAAATATATTTTAAATTTATAGATTTGAATTGAATTATATATATTAAATAGTTCAAATGAAATGTTTTAAAAATATTGATTTAAATTTTCTACTCTTTAATTGAATAAGGGTGTTTCTAAATACACCACCATTGTTTTGGTTTATACACTACATTTATTTCATACACCACACATCTTTTTCATATTTTCACATTTTTCTTTACAAATCACGATAAAAGTCATTTCTATCATTTCACTATGAAAATAAATTAAAAAAAATCAAAAGGAATTAAAAAAAATTATTATCCACCCTCACTCTCTCTCCTCCATACTACATACCTGCCGCCCTCCCTCGCCGTTACCTTTCTTCCTGACCTCCTGCCTTCGTTTTTCTTTTCCAATAATATTTTTTTTCCAAAATAAAATAGAGAAGGACATAGTTGTCGTCAACACAGTGTTCCAACTCTGACAAAACCCCTTTTCAAATTTATAAAATATTACGACAAATCCTTCAATGTCACCAGATTTTAAAGTAATATCACAAATACTATGTTCCAAATTTCAACACCTCAATCAAATATATGTATTTCTCCAAACATTTATGCGACAAATCCTATGATTGGAGAAGTTAACAAAATCAATTTTTTAGCCCCAAAAATATATGATATCAATACACACATTTGATTTCATAAACAATTCTTACAAAGAAAATAAATGGAGGATGAGGAGAGAAATGAAGATTAGCATAAATGGGGGGAAAGGAGAGAACAATTGTGGGGACAATGCAGCGGGTGCGGTCATTGGGTGTGAAGGAGGAGATTTTTTATTTTTATTTTATTTTTTAAGTAATTTTTAAAATTAAAAATGATATTTATGTAAATTAATAATTATTTATTTCTGAATTAAATTTAATAGTGGTTTATAAAGAAAATTTAGTGGCGTATTTGGAAATTCCCATTGATTAAATATATTTTAAAAAATCAAAATCGACACACAACATTTTAAATTAAATATATTTAAATTTTGAATGGTCGAAACTCAAAATGTATTAATTGATCTTATCATTTCAATGTTAGATAATTTTAAGATTTTCAAATTATCATATTTGAGTTTTCAACTTTAAAGATGTTTTAAATAGCTAAAACTTATATATTTTAATTTTAAATCAAAATTTATCCCACATTGAAGAACAAAGAAATAATATTGTATATGAACAAACTATGAATTGTGAGGCCCAACAATGAAGTATGATATTTGATATTTGATTTTATCAATTTAATACGATACATTTTAAATTTTTAGAAAGTAAATATTTTTGAATTAAAATTGAATTAAATATATTAAAAAAATATAAAAAAATATTTTAACTATATTAATTTAAAATATTTTTAATTTTTTAAGTTAATTAAATATATTAAAAATTTCAACATCCACATCCAAAATCTTTTAATGACTTAAAATCTTTAAAGATAATGTATTTGATTTTTTCAATAAAAAATATTTTTTTTCTATCATTCCTCATTCGTGTGTGTGCGCGCGCGTGTGTAGATTTGTCAAGTTCTAAAATTACATATCAATCATCAGGACTATGATGTTTTGTTTCTCCACAAGTGGGTTCATAAAGTTACATATAAAATCCATTTAGATTGTTTTCGCCTAAGCATTTTTATTTTTTTATAATATATTATTAAATATTGCTATTTACATATTAAATTTCACTTACCCTACATCTCACATCGGTTGTAGATTGAAATATTAAGATGTAAGTTTTATAAAAGAGTGGATAATCTTAAATTGAAACCTCAAATTAGTTCCGCAATTTTCTGTCAAATTTTTGAAGGACAACCCCAATTTTCTACCCTTCATTATACAATAGTTTTATTGAAATCTAATCAATAATAAATAAGTTAGAAATAACCCTCCACATAAAATATCTCACCAAATCAAACATTTGAAAAAAGTTGATAAAATTAAAATTTAGAACACGTAGGAGTATTTCTAAAAGTAGTGTCAAAATATGAAATATGAAATAAAATCTAATACACGATTTCGTTTTACAAACGGAGGAATAATTATGAAGAAAATCACCATTTCATCATATAATTAACTATTTAAATTTACGAGGAAATTGCGCAACTGGAAACTCATGTATAGTTTAAAATCTTTTTTTTTTTTTTTTGAGAAAAGTTTAAACTCAAAATTGGAAAGAAAAGAAAGAGAAAAATTAAAACTAATCAGCTAGGGGTATGTAAAGGTTGATGAAATTTTTCTACATATAAATCCACAATGCATTATATGTAAATAATTAAAACAAAAAATCTCACATTTTCATGAGAAAATCAACGACAACAATGTTGGAGTAAGTTGTAATACATATACAATTTTTTTTTTAATTTGGGCTCAAATTATTGGAACTGCGCCAACCCTTCTAATGGGCCGGCCCATCAGTCTCCTGCATAGGAGAGTAACCCTATTATTTATTATTGATGATTGATTTAATTATCGCTGTCAAAAGTCAAAAGTTATATTTATAGTTAGTATAATTTTGCATATATTTGATATTCTATTGGTATTAAAAATATAAGGTGTAGGAAATTTGAATATACCCTACTACCTTATAAGTGCATTATACTATCTTAAGGTTGAATTTTTAATCTTTGCAGAAGATACAAACGTGGCTTAAACATTAGATCGAAAAGAAGAAATACAAGCAACCGACAAGAGGAAAGATAAAGAGCCAACAAAACACGCCATTTGCCATGATTTATTTGTGCATTAATTAGATTTTATTTGCCAACAAATTTCCTGTAATATCCTGTAAGCCCCAAGAACCCCCTAAGTTTCTTAAGGGTTTTTGGTGCAGGCCATTTTAGCATACACTCCACCTTAGCAATAGCATAGATTGAGCTAGTTGGGAAATCTATTTTCTCATATACATGAAATCGACTTGGGTTTTTTGCTTAAAATTTTCATTCTCCTCAACCATGGCATACACAAGGTCTTCCAGCCTTGGCCTCTTCTTTTCTTCAGGTGGTGGTGATGGTCGCATAGGTGGTCCATCATCTGGCCTCCTCCATCTAAAGTTTTCATGATCTCTCCAGCCAAGGTTATAAGTTTGAGAATATGGATTATATCGTCTAGAATGCCCATTCTAGCTATAAACTACGTTCACTTCTTCTATCTCCTCTTGTAGAGTTGGGTATTCATCAGTGAAATGAAACACACTCTTGCATACTCCACAGAGTCTGGGCTTCTTTGTCATGCTCACACCTGATAAGATCTTTTCAATCTTGTCACATAACCTTTCAATCCTGCTATCCTGGTTTGGTGCCCTTTCTAATTCATTCACAACCCGAATGTCCTCTTCACTGAAATCTTAATTATCTTTATCCATCTCTCTAAGTATTCTGAATGCTTTAGCTGGCTGCTTATTCAATATAGACCCTCCATATAAGGCATTCACGATCGTCCTCTCATGTGGCCTCAATTCTTTGACAAAGTACTGAATCAAGTCATGTTCAGTAATCTGGTACTGTGGGTATTTCGTCAGCATCGCCTGAAATATTCCCCAGTAGTCATAGAAACTCTCATTAGTTCTCATCTTCAGGCTTACTATCATTCTTCTCATTTCTTGCACTCTGGATGCTGGGAAATATTTCTCCAAGAACTGTTGTTGCAGTTGCCTCAATGTGGTCACAGCGCCAGTTGACAGTGTGTACAACCAGTCACATATCCCATCCTGTAGAGTAAAGGAAAATGAGACCAACCGCATGTATTATTCTCATCCATGGTCGGATGGTTGAGTTTGACAAACCATCTCGAAATCTTACAAGTATCCCTGCAGATCCTCTCTTGGCAGGCCCTGAAATTTCGGTAAGATTTGGATAAAGTTTGCATGAATATCCCAGGTCTGAGTAACTACTGGGAGTATAATGCCCATCGGGCATAGATTCATGTTGGTCGGGAAGACTAACTACCTTAGAGTCCTGTTGTCCTCTTTATTTTCTGCGGCTATTTTCCAAACTTGGCCACTCTTCTCTTCTTGTTCGTTCTCGTGCTCTCTCTCCTCACAATCTTTTAATGGTGTGGGCTCACGAGACCTGCTTGCAGCTTATCGTGTCTTCCTAACTACTGCATTGTTCTTCTTCGAGGTCTTCTCTATTTTCGGATCATACAATAAAGGTTCTCTAGAAGAAGTCCTGGGCATCAACTTCCAGGCACATAAATGTGGAAAGTAAAATCACTATAATTAGCTCTCCGGCAACATCGTTAATTTTGACGTGCGGTCATTTGGTGCTCAAAATAAATTTGTAAAGCTCATGTGCCCACAGTGAGCGTAGCTAGCCAATGAGTATGGGTCGATCCCATAGAGAGCTGCTGTGATTTCACTTTCGGTAACCAATCACAAAAGGGGGATTTGGTGTTGCCACTATATAGAAATATAAATCTGCAAAAGAAAATAAAGATGAAATCAAATAACAAAGGTTCTTGGCATTTGAACTAGAATTTGGTTTAAGTATAAAACAACTCGATCATGGGCACACTGATTTTCATACATGCATAAGTCACCCAGTTATGGAGACCATATTCCTCTCCGCGTCTCCTCATTTATCCTTTTATTTTAGGTTTAAAAGTGATTCATCTTCTATTAAACCCCTAACCTATCACCCACCTCCTGATTCCTCTAAGAGATGTAAGAGAATAGACAGCAGTGTGCCCTAGATGAGCCCAAGTTTGTTATGTTTACTGATTCTCTGTGTGCCTACAACAATCTATTGATTCTCTTATTACTATATGAATCAACACACAGTCATGATTTGCCAATTCAATTACACTCTCCACTTCTGCACCGCCATTAGCACAGCTAGGAATTCCTTTTCATATATAGATAGAGCTTAGTTCCTAGGGTAGAGAACCTTGCTCATTTAGGCTATAGGTCTCCCTTCTATGGTGTTTACTCTTTATGGTGTTTGTATTAGTTAGAAGTCCCAACTTCAGCATGTTGTTGCTCTTTCTACTATTGAGCCTGAATATGTGGCTATCACTGAAGCAATAAATGAAGCAATTTGGTTAAAAAGTGTGCCGTCTGAAATAGGTTTTTTGAAAGATAAAGTTACTGTATTTTCAGATAGTCAATCTGCTATCCAGTTGTGTTAAAATTCTATTTTTCATGATAGAACTAAAAATATAGATGTTAGGTTTCACTTTATTCGAGATGTAGTTGAAAAAGAACATGTTTCACTTGAGAAAATTCCTACAGAATATAATCTAGCTGATATGGGTACTAAATGTTTACCTGTTGAAAAACATGTTTCTTACATGCGCATTCTTCATATAGATAATGGTTGAATGCTTCTATCTCTGTATTTTATGCTTGCTTTGTGCTTGCAACTGTATGTGTATATAACAGTCTCTATGCCATTACTGAGTGTATGTTTTTGGGTGTCTGGTTACTTTTCCTTGGTGTAAGCTTTGTGGCTTGCTTGTAAAAGGAACCTTGTTGATCAAGGAATGTTAGATCTCACTGCTTTGTGCTTTGAGACTTTCACTTAAAATAAGGGGTCTAATATTCTCCAATACAGACTTAGTATCTGATTCTCTCTATTTAATATTTTCTTTGTGATTATGTAATAATAGGGAGATTGGCAATCATGCTAGTTGTGTTGTTGCAAAGTTTTTTCTCTAGATGGACCTAAGGTGGAGAATGTGAGGATAGGCCCATCTTGTAATAATATTGGGCTAAACTCTTCAGGCCCATTTTATAGAGGCAACTCGTCCCATTGGCAGCTCTGACCCGGCCCAGTCTATGAAACCCTACTTATTATTGTGGTTGTTTAACTCCCACATAATTAACTCATTCAACTGTGTGTTTCTAGAGAGCTCTTCTTCATATTCATGAGAGATCTATGAGAGGGTGTGAGATATTGCGTAATCTCCGTACTTCATCTCTTGATTTCTAGTTCTGTTAGGGTTCTAGATTCACTGTCTTTGTGGATCAATTGGGTTTGATTTAGGGTTTGAGTTTCTTGGGTCTAAGACGGCCCTGAATTAGGGTTCTTGAGTCTCTTTCTCTCATCCGTGGTCTGTGGTGAAGATATTTGTGTGATTTCAGCCATTCCTTCGTGGAAACAAGTCTGACCTAATTCATTGGGCCAAAAACTATTGTAATTAGAAAATGGCTTCTTTGCGATCTATTCGATACCCAACAATTACCATACCAAAAGATCTCTATCGATCGTAACTACAAAATTTTTAATTTGCTCATATTGGCAGACTTCTTCTGGTTAAAGGAGATCAGCCTTGGCCCTAGCAGATCTCAAAGCCAAACTTTGACGTATTTGGTCGCTAGTGACTGATTAGCAACGTAACTATACATTGAAATTCTCCTATGCTAAAGATCAAATGAAGGCTCGTTCATCTTCAGTATGGAATCTGCGTCCGGGAATACTTCGTACTCGTGAGTAGGCCCAAAAGAAAAGGGATGAAACTTCCAAGTCTTGGGTTATGAAGAGTTTTGGAGGTGGCTCTAAGGATAATGAGCAACATGTGATGGCTCCTGCATGTAACTCATGAGGATGAGTTTGTTGAAGACGACAATTTGGAGAAAGAGTAGCAGGCTCAGAGTGTTCTAGGAGATCATGAGCGTTGAAAGAACTACAAAAGATGAAACAACAAGAAGAACAAAAGCTAAAATTGCCTCCTCTCATGAAGATGATAGATGTAGCGGCGTATTTTACAAATATTCATCATTAGACGTAACAACATGGTCATCAACTCTCTCAGAAGCAGTTAGACAACTTAATAAAACATAGCAGGAAACAGTAAAAAATTGGGATTTGGCAGCATTCTTGACCCGTATATAAACCATTTGCCAGAGAAGATGAACTATGGCTGCTTGAAAACTTTGACCCAGTCTCAAGAGAAATACAATTGGAGCACAGAAGAAGACTACGGATTGAAGCTTTTGATGTGTCTCTGATCTTTGCTTTTCTCAGAGAACCACGAAAGATGTCAAAGAGTGTTAGAGGCCACACATGCAAGATCATGTTGAAAGACAAGTTGCATAATAGCATTATCAAACCCTTTATTAGTATTACAAAAAAGGAATATAAGTTGTGTGTATATTAGCGTTATACGAAATCAACATTTTGTACTAATTGAAAGACACTATCATTTGTCTCTATGAAGGGCATATTATTTTCTCAATTTGATGCTAAACATATAACCTCATAATCATGTTAATAACTAAATTTAATGCATTATCATTAAAGTAAATGACTTATTAGCAGTATAAATAACTATATTAGTAGTACATGCACTCTTATTAGCATTATCAAATTCTTTATTAACAATGCAAAAAAGAATATCAACTATGTGTATATCATTACAAAAAAAAAATAGTAGCATTAATACAAAATTAGTATGAGAAGTAAAAAAAAATTGTATCTACTCTTTTTATATATATTAAATAGTTCAAATGAAATGTTTTAAAAATATTGATTTAAATTTTCTACTTTTTAATTGAATAAGGGTGTTTCTAAATATACCACCATTTTTTTTGGTTTATACACTACATTCATTTCATACACCACACATCTTTTTCATATTTTCACATTTTTCTTTACAAATCACAATAAAAGTCATTTATATCATTTCACTATGAAAATAAATTAAAAAAAATCAAAAGGAATTAAAAAAAAATTATTCTCCATCCTCACTCTCTCTCCTCCATACTACATACCTGCCGCCCTCCCTCGCCGTCACCTTTCTTCCTGACCCCCCACCTTCATTTTTCCTTTCCAGTAATTTTTATTTTTCAAAATAAAATAGAGAAGGATGTAGTTGCCGTCAACACTGTGTTCCAACTCTGACAAAACCCTTTTTCAAATTTATAAAATATTACGACAAATCCTTCAATGTCACCAGATTTTAAAGTAATATCACAAATACTATGTTCCAAATTTCAACACCTCAATCAAATATATGTATTTTTCCAAACATTTATGCGACAAATCCTATGATTGGAGAAGTTAACAAAATCAATTTTTTAGCCCAAAAAATATACGACATCAATACACACATTTGATTTCATAAGCAATTCTTACAAAGAAAATAAATGGAGGGTGGGGAGAGAAATGAAGATTAACATAAATGGGGGGAAAGGAGAGAGCAATTGTGGGGACAATGCAGCGGGGTGCGGTCACTGGGTGTGAAGGAGGAGATTTTTTATTTTTATTTTATTTTTTAAGTAATTTTTAAAATTAAAAATGATATTTATGTAAATTAATAATTATTTATTTCTGAATTAAATTTAATAGTGGTTTATAAAGAAAATTTAGTGGCGTATTTAGAAATTCCCATTGATTAAATATATTTTAAAAAATCAAGATCGAAATACAACATTTTAAATTAAATATATTTAAATTTTGAAAGGTCGAAACTCGAAATGTATTAATTGATCTTATCATTTCAATGTTAGATAATTTTAAGATTTTCAAATTATCATATTTGAGTTTTCAACTTTAAAGATGTTTTAAATAGCTAAAACTTATATATTTTAATTTTAAACCAAAATGTACCCCACATTGAAGAACAGAGAAATAATATTGTATATGAACAAACTATGAATTGTGAGGCCCAACAATGAAGTATAATATTTGATATTTGATTTTATCAATTTAATACGATACATTTTAAATTTTTAGAAAGTAAATATTTTTGAATTAAAATTGAATTAAATATATTAAAAAAATATAATAAAATATTTTAACTATATTAATTTAAAATATTTTTAATTTTTTAAGTTAATTAAATATATTAAAAATTTCAACATCCACATCCAAAATCTTTTAATGACTTAAAATCTTTAAAGATAATGTATTTGATTTTTTCAATAAAAAATATTTTTTTCTATCATTCCTCATTCGTGTGTGTGCGCGCGTGTGTAGATTTGTCAAGTTCTAAAGTTACATATCAATCATCAGGACTATGATGTTTTGTTTCTCCACAAGTGGGTTCATAAAGTTACATATAAAATCCATTTAGATTGTTTTCGCCTAAGTATTTTTATTTTTTTTATAATATATTATTATATATTGCTATTTACATATTAAATTTCACTTACCCTACATCTCACATCGGTTGTAGATTGAAATATTAAGATGTAAGTTTTATAAAAAAGTGGGTAATCTTAAATCGAAACCTCAAATTAGTTCCACAATTTTCTGTCAAATTTTTGAAGGACAACCCCAATTTTCTACCCTTCATTATACAATAGTTTTATTGAAATCTAATCAATAATAAATAAGTTAGAAATAACCCTCCACATAAAATATCTCACCAAATCAAACATTTGAAAAAAGTTGATAAAATTAAAATTTAGAACACGTAGGAGTATTTCTAAAAGTAGTGTCAAAATATGAAATATGAAATAAAATCTAATACACGATTTCGTTTTACAAAACGGAGGAATAATTATGAAGAAAATCACCATTTCATCATATAATTAACTATTTAAATTTACGAGGAAATTGCGCAACTGGAAACTCATGTATAGTTTAAACTCTTCTTTTTTTTTTTGAGAAAAGTTTAAACTCAAAATTGGAAAGAAAAGAAAGAGAAAAATTAAAACTAATCAGCTAGGGGTGTGTAAAGGTTGATGAAATTTTTCTACATATAAATCCACAATGCATTATATGTAAATAATTAAAACAAAAAATCTCACATTTTCATGAGAAAATCAACGACAACAATGTTGGAGTAAGTTGTAATACATATACAATTTTTTTTAAAAAAAAAAATTGGGCTCAAATTATTGGAACTGCGCCAACCCTTCTGATGGGCCGGCCCATCAGTCTCCTGCACAGGAGAGTGACCCTATTATGTATTATTGATGATTGATTTAATTATCGCTGTCAAAAGTCAAAAGTTATATTTATAGTTAGTATAATTTTGCATATATTTGATATTCTATTGGTATTAAAAATAGGGTTAATTGGTTTAAATATCACGAACTATTCATAATTTCTGATTTTTAACACGAACTTACATTTTTTTGTAATTACAACATCAGTTCAAAATTGAGTGCAATTACAAGCACAAAAATTATACGAAATACTTAATCTATTTTAAAATGTTATACGTATAACATAAACTTACATTTTTTTTTGCAATTATAACATCATTTTGAATTTCGCTCGATTAAAATTGACGTAGCACTAATGTGTATAAGTGTGATATGCATGCATACACCTCCAAATTCGTCTCTTCAATCTCTATTTATAAAAATTATACGAAATACTTAATCTATTTTATAATGTTATACGTACAACATTAACTTTTTTTTTTTTTTTTGCAATTATAACATCATTTTTAATTTCGCTCAATTAAAATTGACGTAGCACTAATGTGTACAAGTGTGACGTGCATGCATACACCTCCAAATTCATCTCTTCAATCTCTATTTAAAAAATATTCAATAGATTAAGTGTTTCGTATAATTTTTGTGCTTGTAATTACACTCAATTTTGAACTGATGTTGAAATTGCAAAAATAATGTAAGTTCATGTTGTGGAGCCAACATTTTTAAGTTCATGTTAAAAACCAGAAATCATGAATAGTGCGTGATATTTAAACCAATTAAACCTTAAAAATATAAGGTGTAGGAAATTTGAATACACCCTACTACCTTATAAGTGCATTATACTATCTTAAGGTTGAATTTTTAATCTTTGCAGAAGATACAAACGTGGCTTAAACATTAGATCGAAAAGAAGAAATACAAGCAACCGACGAGAGGAAAGATAAAGAGCCAACAAAACACGCCATTTGCCATGATTTATTTGTGCATTAATTAGATTTTATTTGCGATTTGAGAACATTTGTAAATTAGTACATATAGCAAAATCAATTGTTATTTTGCTTTCTCACTCTTTTTTACTTTTTTCTGGAGGCAAATTTCAATTGATTTTTGAAGGCAGATCATCAAATGTGATTGATTTTAATTATTTTTTGCATTTTTATAGACATCATTATCTTATTTATGCTTTAGCGATATAAAACATAAGTCATAAGCCATACTTTGTAGAATGAAGAAATATGATCAAGAATGAAGAAATATGATCAAGAAATTCCCTTGGGGATGACCTAGTGGTGGAGTAGTGTTATCTTGAGGCCTTAAGTTCAAATCTCATCACCAATACCACTAGGTGTGAGCTTGTCACACCTGGCTTGCTAAGTCTGGTTTACCTAGTATGTATCTTGATAGCGGTAGCAAGTTACCCTCGACTTAAAAAAAAAAGAGAAAAATAAATACGATCAAGAACAGCTGTAAATGGCGAAAGAGTAGACGGTTGAGAGAAGTATTTATTTTTGTTCTTGCAGTGGCAGCATGATTTGGAAAAACTTTCAAGACTTGGTATCAAATGGTACAAATTTACTATCAATTAATTAATTAATTAATTATCAAATGATACAAATTTACTATCATCTATACTGAATTATCTCCGTATCCAACATATACATGCACAGCATTAACGTCAAATCCACCCGCAAATTCAAACACATATTTGCATGCATGTGGTGCAACAAATTCAAATTGAATGAAAATTGTCAAGAAAAATGATTTCATCCTAGTTCAAACAGTCCAAAGTTCTAGTTCATGCGGTTCAAGGTTCATCTATTCTGCTAATTCAAAGAAAGGTTCATCTGGTTCATTATGCTTCGTTCTATATAAACACCCCTCTTCTTATCCTCATTCACAGCATATAGCATATGCTTTCTCATCTCTCCTCTTTCTCTCATTACCCTCAGCCTATAATGGCGGATTTGCTTCGCTGCTCTTGTCGCCTTCCTCAGTTCTTCGTCTATTATCCTCCTTCCTCTCAGATCTCTGCAGAGACAGAGATCTGAGAAGGTCAGGTCTATCATTTCTATATTTCAATTAACATATTAACTTAGATCTTCTAGATCTTCTGTTCAAATTAATTCTGCATCGTCATCTAATATGGCCTCCTTACTAAGTACCAAGTCACACCTGCTGCAAGATTTTTCATATCATGTGACAACAATTATAATAGAAGATTTTTCATATATATATGTGATTCATTACAATTTATTGATCAAGAGTGTTGGTATTGGTGAAGGTATCTTTTTAACTATTTTTATTTTATGTCGTGTGTTTTGAATGGATTGAGAAAGAGATTCGAAGTGTGTGTTATAATTTGAAGGAGAAGAGGGCTAAGATAGGAAGACGGAAGCATGAATAAACAAATGCATAAATATCATTTTTAGTTGCATTTAATTTTATTCCAAAATAAAATTAATCTTTTAACTAAGTCTATAGATAAAATATAGAGGTATATGTGTTTATAAATTATTTATCTCGAGAAATGATGTCTCTACGAAGATGATATTTTTTAATTGCTATTTTTAAATTTCACATATTGTGTCGCATAAAATTTATATATTCAGATTTTGGTGTCACATAAGGTATAAAACAACAAAAAAAAAAACAGAAATTATCTGTCACGATTGTCGATTAGCAAAAAAATAAGAAATCTCTTCCATCCTCCTCAACACTCGAGAATGGAGAAGAGGACCTTGAAAATTTCTTGGAGCTTTGAAACATTAATTTTAGACTTGGAAGTTGAAACTGAGTTTATTATTTAAGACTTGAAAACTTTGTGTTTGTTGGGCTTGCATCTTGTGTTTGGACTTGCATCTTGTGTTTGTTGGACTTGGATCTTGTGTGTGTTATGGATTTATGTGTCTTGTTATGAAATTATGTGTTTTATCTTATGTTTGTTGGACTTGCATCTTGTGGTTGTTGGATTTGGTTCTTGTAATTGTTGGACTTGCATCTTGTGGCTGTTGGATTTGGTTCTTGTAATTGTTGGACTTGGATCTTGTGTTTGTTATGGATTTATGTGATTTGTTATGAAATTATGTGTTTTGTGGTATGAATTTATGATTTTTTTTTTATATATTTTCTTCTTATTGTTGAGACTTACACCTCGAAGCTTATGCCTCGTGGTAACACGCCTTAGTTCCCATTTTCACCTTTTAAAACCTTGAATCTATGGTTCCTTCAAATCTGAAAGGGAGCAGCTCTAGAGTTTATATAGACTCATTTTGATGAGTTTCTTTACTCTTAACTAAGTTTATTATTAAATGAAATATGCTACTAGATATATATTTAGATATGCCACTCTATAAATTGTCTTTGAATCTTTTCTGCAATGAAATGAAAATGGCCCCCTTACTAAGTCACACGGTTCTGCTGCTGCAAGGTTTTTCATATCATGTGACGACAATTATAATAGAATAGATTTCATAAGTGGACAAGCATAATTTTATTCTTTTTACCCAAATTAATATGCACATATATATGATTCATTGCAATTTATTGATCTAACAGGGTGTCCACATGCGTATCAGTAGCGATGGCAATGGGTAATGGATTTTGTGGGTACCCGAAAAAATTACCTACGATGAGTAGGATAATTATCCACTTAATGGTTACGGGCACGACCACGAGTAATCACTCGCAAATTTTGATGGGTAATGATGTGGGAACAAGTACTTTAGTATCCAACCTGCCTCATACCCACATATATTTAATTATTTATTATTATTATTATTATTATTATTATTATTATTATTATTATTATTATTACATTGAATGTATTGAATAGTATTTTGATATGATATTATTTTTTGAAGACTTCATGGCATTAAGAAATGTCGCATTTTCATGAAGGGTTTTTATATTATATTTTAATTGAATTATAATTTAGTTTTAATCAATTTTTAAAATTATAAATTATTTAATCATAATTTTGAATTATTTAATATAAATAATAATTACTAAATTAAATATTTAGTAAATAGTTTGTGATAAAGAAATTAAAGATAATGAAAAAAATATGAATTTTAGTATTTTTATTTTTTTTCTAATGTATCATTTGATTATGTAAAGTGATCACAATTCAAAGGAGCCAAATTTGACCAAAATAATTTAACAAAATTTCTACACGCAATAAATGATCATTTGATTATATAAAGTGATCACAATTCAAAGGAGCCAAATTTGACTAAAATAATTTTACAAAATTTCTGCACGCAATAAATGATGATTTGATTCTCACTTTTCAAAGTAGCCAAATTTGACCAAAATAATTTAACAAAATTTCTACACGCAATAAATGATCATTTGATTATATAAAGTGATCACAATTCAAAGGAGCCAAATTTGACCAAAATAATTTAACAAAATTTCTGCACGCAATAAGTGATCATTTGATTATATAAAGTGATCACAATTCAAAGGAGCCAAATTTGACCAAAATAATTTAACAAAATTTCTACACGCAATAAATGATCATTTGATTATCACTTTTCAAAGTAGCCAAATTTGACCAAAATAATTTAACAAAATTTCTACACGCAATAAATGATCATTTGATTATATAAAGTGATCACAATTCAAAGGAGCCAAATTTGACTAAAATAATTTTACAAAATTTCTGCACGCAATAAATGATGATTTGATTCTCACTTTTCAAAGTAGCCAAATTTGACCAAAATAATTTAACAAAATTTCTACACGCAATAAATGATCATTTGATTATATAAAGTGATCACAATTCAAAGGAGCCAAATTTGACCAAAATAATTTAACAAAATTTCTGCACGCAATAAGTGATCATTTGATTATATAAAGTGATCACAATTCAAAGGAGCCAAATTTGACCAAAATAATTTAACAAAATTTCTACACGCAATAAATGATCATTTGATTATCACTTTTCAAAGTAGCCAAATTTGACCAAAATAATTTAACAAAATTTCTACACGCAATAAATGATCATTTGATTATGTAGAGTGATCACAATTCACAGTAGCCAAATTTGATCAAAATAATTTAACATGTGATTATGAGGCAAATATCTCTTATGGCTACATGACCACAATAGCCGAATGCGATCATGACTACATGATCAAAATAAATATAAATTTAATTAGGTAGAACCAATCATAATTAAAAAATTTTAAATCTCTCCCTATCTCTATATACATAAGTTTAGGGGTAAAATTGTTATAAAACATTTCAGTCAAAACTTTATTTAAAACAATATTTGTCCGGTATTTTGATATTTTCATTACGGCAGAGTGGTTTCAAGCACCCTCAACTTCGTGATGGGGATCGAATCTGCTTGCCCCACCTATTTTATTCCTTTTCTATTTTTTCTTTTATTTTCTTTTTCGCTTTTTTTTTTCTTTTATTATCCTTTTACATTTTTTTTTTCGTTTTTTGTCTTTTCGCTTTTTTTTTCTCTTTTATTATCGTTTTTTATCTTTCATTTCATTTCTACCATTTTCTATTTTTTTTCAATTATCATAAAGCCCACCATTTTTTTATAATTAACATCAATTCAAATTTATTTAACATTGGGACATTAATTCTACCTCTTTAGTATTATAACTGTTGACTATTTAATATTATAATGAATCACATTCTTATGTATTTATTTTCTGAATTTATTTATATATTTTTGTAATCCTCACTTCCATATTAGAATATTATAAAAATTATTACATTTCCTCATGAAAATATGATCGTCCGAATCACAATTCTTTTACATGTATAAATATTTTTTTCCTAAAAACACTTCAAATTATTCATTATAATATTCTTTAAATTAGTCATCTATCAAGGTTTAGGATTCTCTTTGGTGCTTTAAAGCTTTCCATCTAGTGTGCATATACTATGGATGAAGGATGAAGATGTTGCATCTAGAATGAAGGCGGACACACTCACATTTTTTCTCAAAATTACGGTTTTCATGTTACATAAAAATATACTTCCTCCATCCCGTTTGCAAGGTCCCGTTTCTTTTGGGTACGGAGATTAAGGAGAAATGGATTAAGGTGTTAAGTAGTGGGTGGAAAAAGTGAGGTCCATTTAATTAAGGAGTAGTGGGTGGAAAAAGTGGAGTATTTTATTGTTATGTGGACCCACTTCACTTACCTTTTTTCTTCTTTCTTTGCCTCATTTTTTATTCTATTTTTTATCGAGCAATATTTTTACGAGCGATTTTTTGTCGAGCTATTTTTGTCGATCAAGTTCTTTGAGAATTGAAACTAATTGTTTGCATAATTAAAAATTGGAAATGAACCGAATGAAGAAGCAATGCAAATTGATGAGAAGAGCGCTGCCAATCACTAAAAATTGAAATTTCTGTTAACTTAAAAAATTTTGGAGTACATTAGCAAAAATTTTGCCACCAAAAAATTTCCCACCATAATTCAAATCTAATCCTATAAATACAATAACCAAGGACTACCATTTCCACTACAACACAACTTCAAAAACAAAATCCCCAAAGATGAAAAAGTTGAGCTTCACAGATTCTCAAAAAAATCAACCACCTAAGGAAGTTTCCTTATCCAGTCAAAGTCCAGCAGGCACAGAAGATCTAGCAAACAAGGAAGTTTCCTTATCCAGACAAAGTCCAGCGGGGCACAACAGATCCGGCAGATATTGAACACTCCATTTTTTGGGGATTTTATAAGATCTTTGTACTCTTTTAAATACTAATTTGATTGTTAGAAAGCAGAGAACACTTCGTACCTTATAATTTATGCACTTTTATTTTCACAATTAGTTTAATTTTAGCGCCGCTTCGGCAGCAAGACAATCTGGGGCCTTATGCCCACAAGGATTAGGATTTATATTTAATGTTGTTTATGTTCGGCATTGGTGTTGGGCGAGTTTTAATTCAATTCCAGTAAGTTTTTCTTATTTATCATGTCTTTATTTTATGTCTTTGCAATTCTTTATAGTATGAGTAGCTAGATCTATATTCCGAAATTTGAACTAAAGATGAAAGTTTAACAAACACTTAAATACTCGTGAGGTCGTGTGGGCACATTACTACATGATTAGGTTTCTGCCGATTTTTGTTCTTGTTCTAAGTAAGCGTGAGTTTAATATAACTAATGTGGCTGATCACTCTTTAATTGTAGATGGCACACCAGGGTTAATTGGATTAGCGAATCGTGACTGTGTGTTAATTCAAACAGTAACTGGGAAATCGGTGAATTGTTGTGGGCACACGAGGAATCAGTAAACACAATAAATTTGGGTTTGTCTAGCACACACTGCTGCCTATTCATTTACATCTCTTTGGGGGAACCGGAGGATGGGTAATAGGTTAGAGGTTTAATCGATAAGAAATCACTTTTAAACCTACTCTGAAAGGATGAATGTGGAGACATAGCAAGAAATCCGATCTCCATAACTGGGTGATTTAATCGTGTAGAAAAATCGATGTGCCATGATCGAGTTAGTATGAGTTAAACTGGATTCTAGTTCAAGTTCTGAAATCTTTTATTATTTGATATTTCTCTTAGTTATTTTTGCATATTTAAATTCCGTTGTTGTGACCATGATACCAGAACCCCCTTTTTGTAATTGGTGACCAGAAAATAAGATCGCATCAGCTCCTTGTGGGATCGACTCTTACTCATAACTAGTTACGCTCGTTGTGGGTATAAGAGCATATAAATTTATTTTGAGCGCGAAATAACCACGATACAAAAGGAAGGTAAAATCACCCCTAAAGTTTATACTCCATTGAGGATCAATCGTATTCTTTGTTTATGTGCAACTAAGTTTAAATTTAGTAATAAAGGGTGCAAGTAAAGCCACTGAGATCTAGAGTTAATGGTGTTCAATAATTTATTTATATTATAATTAACTATTAAAATTTTACACATGAGAAAATTAAATATAATTTGAAAGGTAAAATTATAGGTGATTGGAAAAGTCATGCCATATTCTTGTAATGTTAATTTCAACTCTAATAAATTTCACCTGCTATCCAAAGTGAGCTTGGTAAAATTCAATAACAATATATACTCTAAAAGGATTCATTCAAATAAAGAACACAATACAATAAAATTATAATATTTATACACCATTAAAATTTGCATTAGATACTGCATATAATATTGGATACCATTAAAATACATGAAGCCTTTATGTTACACAAACACATACACACTAAACATATTATTTTTCTTTTTAATTTTAGAGATCAATATTTCAATTTAATGTACGTATGTGGGTCTGTGTGGGTGTGAGTGTATTTTATCTTTATTAAATATTCTATATTATCTTATAAGCAGTATTTGAATAATGATTTTCTTGTCAATCTATAGCAGTGAAGTTAAAAATGTGATTATAATAGATATTTTTTAAGTAGATTAGTACATTTTTTTTAAATAAATTACTAGAGAATCTCTAGAAAAATTACATGTGATTATTAATAAGTACATAAAATAGGGAGTGGAAAAAAATATTAGAGAAATCTTAATTTGCTTTGTATTTATATCTTTAAAATGGTACAATAAATGTAAATAAAAATACAATATTATATGTCCAATTAAATTGGATTACTAAAATCCACGTTCTAATTAATTGCATCCTTTTGTATATGATATTATAAAATTATTATTACACTCTAGCACAATATATTCTAAACTAAATTTTTTCCTAATAAGTAGTTGGAATAGTAAGTAAAAATATATAATTTCTAATATGAATTATTGTATACATACTTGTGATATATATGTTGACAATTTTTTAGAAAAACTTAATTTATATTGACACTCGATGTGTTCTTTCTAATGTTAATTATTGAAAATATTAGAGTTTAGAGATATATTCATTTTATATATATGTGTGACTTCTATATTCATGTTATAAAGTGTACACATATTATATATTTTTGTTTCGAGATCAAAATGAAATTTCAGGTATAGTTGTAAACCCAAATTGGACATTTTTCCTTAACGGTGTTAGTGACGAGTGTTAAAGGAAATTAGTTTAGCAACTAACAGAAGGATTAACATGATACCTTGTAAAAATTTGAAAAAATTGATTTGGGCCAAAATTTTATTTCAGGACCAAACTAAGATTTAAAGTATATTTGTAGGGCCAAATTAGACATTTTCCTTATAATGAATTCGATATTTGATGTTTGAAGGTTATTGCAAAATTTGTTCAACCAGATAAAGCAATTATAAGCCTATATAACTTTTTAACAAATTTTACATTTACGCATATAAATAGGTCATTAATTATATAGATGATATATAGAAATTAATCGAAATATAATTAAATTAATTCAAATTGTACTCTAATAAGTAATTTGATTTAACAATTGTGGGCTCATAAATATTTATAAACCTAATTGGTTAGGTACACTAAATTAATTAAGTATACTATTATGTATCATATAGTTCTACGTGCTATAAGTCTGCAATCATTTTCCTAAGCTATCAAAAACAAAAACAAAAAATTCTATTATTTTATATAATATTTATCAAGTTTTTTTATTTAATCAAGTGAATAATATTCATGAGCTATAATTATTGCTAATTATGATTAGACATTTTGACTCATGACATAGGCATGTGGAAATTTGTTTCATCCTAGAGATATATTATTAAATTATAAAAGAACTTTTTTTTTATGTAAATCATAAATTCTGAATTCGGTATTAGATTACAGCTGTGGTTGTTTTATTTAAATAAATTATAAAAAAATTAATCTTCCAATTATGTTCATTGTAATTTGCTCATAGTTAGCCATCTTTGAACCTGGATTGAAAAACTATATAAAAAGTCAGCTTTAAACATATAAGCAGTAATGTATAATATTTTTTATGTATGTCGATCTTTTTTGCCAAATAACCTAAAAATTCGACATAAATTCATGACAAAAACTTGTATGAAACCGTCTAACAGGTCTCTTGTGTTAGACGGGTCAAATATGATCCAAACCACCCAAAAAATTCCATCTAAACCCACCCAAACCCGCAAAAATAGTTAGACCACGCTCCTGCCCACGTGCGTATCAGTAAATATAAAGCAAAATATCATTATGTATGAAGTTAAGTATCACTAATTATATATTGAAATATCACTTGATATAAATTGAAATATCATCAATTATGAAATATTTTCACATGCTAAGAAGAAAATAAATGAATTATGAATTATTTTCTACATAAATCATAATGTAGATTTTTAATTTAGTTGATTCATTTATTTTTTGTATATGTTTGTTAATTCTCTAGGCATCACATATCACTATATGTAAAGTAAAGTATTACTAATTATATGGCGAATTATCACTTAATATGAATTGAAGTATAATCAACCATGAAGTGTTTTCACATGCTAAGAAGAAAAAATGAATTATTTTATATATAAATCATAATGTGGACTTTTAATTTAGTTGATTTATTTATTTTTATTTCTTTTAGAATATGTTTATTGATGCTCTAGATAATAAGTACCATTGTGTATAAAGTAAAATATCACTATCAATGAAGAGAAGTATTATTACCTATGAAGCATCTCACAACCGCCATTCTCTCTCTTTTTTTGATTTTTTTATTTTTTATATTTTTCATTTTTTTAATCTTCATTTTATATCAGCCTAATGCATGAGTCCACATATTAGCGTCGGATGAATGCATTGAGCGAGAAGCTGAATACAAAAATTAAATTAATTCAATTCAATTTTATGATTTGCTAATTTCATTTTAGGATATATATTTATTTCAATAAAATTCAATTAATTAAAAAAATTAAATATATACTTATAAAAAAAATGAAAAAAGGAATGGAGAGGTGAAGGGACACTACTAAAAAGAAGAAGAATGGACCACCTCATGAATCAAATAGAAATTAGTTTAATGTAAAAGATCTGTTAGACGTGCTCACACAAGTGTGATAGAATCGTAATAATATTATAATAATATATTATTTTCATAGATTAGATAGAAATATAATAGTAATATAATAATATATTAGATGAGTAGATTAATTAGATATATAATAGTATGATAATAATATATATTAGATAATTACATTATTACCCTCAAATAAAATAAAAAATAGGATTATAAGTAAACTCAAATTTTAAGATAATCCACTTTTTATATTAGTATAGATATAGATTTCAATCATTTTTTAAATATAATAATCTGATTTATTTCATTGAATATAATTACTAAACACGGAACGGGAACATTATATCTAATGTTAGTTCCATAAAAAATATGAATTTAAAAAATAAAAGAGTATAGATTAATCATAAAAATGAGGAAAAAAATCATAAAGATGAGGAATCCCATTAAATAGCCAAAAAATGTGTTTTTTTTTTTGTTGTTTTATACCTTATGTGACACCAAAATCTGAATATATAAATTTTATGCGACACAATATGTGAAATTTAAAAATAGCAATTAAAAAATATCATCTTCGTAGAGACATCATTTCTCGAGATAAATAATTTATAAACACATATACCTCTATATTTTATCTATAGACTTAGTTAAAAGATTAATTTTATTTTGGAATAAAATTAAATGCAACTAAAAATGATATTTATGCATTTGTTTATTCATGCTTCCGTCTTCCTATCTTAGCCCTCTTCTCCTTCAAATTATAACACACACTTCGAATCTCTTTCTCAATCCATTCAAAACACACGACATAAAATAAAAATAGTTAAAAAGATACCTTCACCAATACCAACACTCTTGATCAATAAATTGTAATGAATCACATATATATATGAAAAATCTTCTATTATAATTGTTGTCACATGATATGAAAAATCTTGCAGCAGGTGTGACTTGGTACTTAGTAAGGAGGCCATATTAGATGACGATGCAGAATTAATTTGAACAGAAGATCTAGAAGATCTAAGTTAATATGTTAATTGAAATATAGAAATGATAGACCTGACCTTCTCAGATCTCTGTCTCTGCAGAGATCTGAGAGGAAGGAGGATAATAGACGAAGAACTGAGGAAGGCGACAAGAGCAGCGAAGCAAATCCGCCATTATAGGCTGAGGGTAATGAGAGAAAGAGGAGAGATGAGAAAGCATATGCTATATGCTGTGAATGAGGATAAGAAGAGGGGTGTTTATATAGAACGAAGCATAATGAACCAGATGAACCTTTCTTTGAATTAGCAGAATAGATGAACCTTGAACCGCATGAACTAGAACTTTGGACTGTTTGAACTAGGATGAAATCATTTTTCTTGACAATTTTCATTCAATTTGAATTTGTTGCACCACATGCATGCAAATATGTGTTTGAATTTGCGGGTGGATTTGACGTTAATGCTGTGCATGTATATGTTGGATACGGAGATAATTCAGTATAGATGATAGTAAATTTGTATCATTTGATAATTAATTAATTAATTAATTGATAGTAAATTTGTACCATTTGATACCAAGTCTTGAAAGTTTTTCCAAATCATGCTGCCACTGCAAGAACAAAAATAAATACTTCTCTCAACCGTCTACTCTTTCGCCATTTACAGCTGTTCTTGATCGTATTTATTTTTCTCTTTTTTTTTTAAGTCGAGGGTAACTTGCTACCGCTATCAAGATACATACTAGGTAAACCAGACTTAGCAAGCCAGGTGTGACAAGCTCACACCTAGTGGTATTGGTGATGAGATTTGAACTTAAGGCCTCAAGATAACACTACTCCACCACTAGGTCATCCCCAAGGGAATTTCTTGATCATATTTCTTCATTCTTGATCATATTTCTTCATTCTACAAAGTATGGCTTATGACTTATGTTTTATATCGCTAAAGCATAAATAAGATAATGATGTCTATAAAAATGCAAAAAATAATTAAAATCAATCACATTTGATGATCTGCCTTCAAAAATCAATTGAAATTTGCCTCCAGAAAAAAGTAAAAAAGAGTGAGAAAGCAAAATAACAATTGATTTTGCTATATGTACTAATTTACAAATGTTCTCAAATCGCAAATAAAATCTAATTAATGCACAAATAAATCATGGCAAATGGCGTGTTTTGTTGGCTCTTTATCTTTCCTCTCGTCGGTTGCTTGTATTTCTTCTTTTCGATCTAATGTTTAAGCCACGTTTGTATCTTCTGCAAAGATTAAAAATTCAACCTTAAGATAGTATAATGCACTTATAAGGTAGTAGGGTGTATTCAAATTTCCTACACCTTATATTTTTAAGGTTTAATTGGTTTAAATATCACGCACTATTCATGATTTCTGGTTTTTAACATGAACTTAAAAATGTTGGCTCCACAACATGAACTTACATTATTTTTGCAATTTCAACATCAGTTCAAAATTGAGTGTAATTACAAGCACAAAAATTATACGAAACACTTAATCTATTGAATATTTTTTAAATAGAGATTGAAGAGATGAATTTGGAGGTGTATGCATGCACGTCACACTTGTACACATTAGTGCTACGTCAATTTTAATTGAGCGAAATTAAAAATGATGTTATAATTGCAAAAAAAAAAAAAAAAAGTTAATGTTGTACGTATAACATTATAAAATAGATTAAGTATTTCGTATAATTTTTATAAATAGAGATTGAAGAGACGAATTTGGAGGTGTATGCATGCATATCACACTTATACACATTAGTGCTACGTCAATTTTAATCGAGCGAAATTCAAAATGATGTTATAATTGCAAAAAAAAATGTAAGTTTATGTTATACGTATAACATTTTAAAATAGATTAAGTATTTCGTATAATTTTTGTGCTTGTAATTGCACTCAATTTTGAACTGATGTTGTAATTACAAAAAAATGTAAGTTCGTGTTAAAAATCAGAAATTATGAATAGTTCGTGATATTTAAACCAATTAACCCTATTTTTAATACCAATAGAATATCAAATATATGCAAAATTATACTAACTATAAATATAACTTTTGACTTTTGACAGCGATAATTAAATCAATCATCAATAATACATAATAGGGTCACTCTCCTGTGCAGGAGACTGATGGGCCGGCCCATCAGAAGGGTTGGCGCAGTTCCAATAATTTGAGCCCAATTTTTTTTTTTAAAAAAAATTGTATATGTATTACAACTTACTCCAACATTGTTGTCGTTGATTTTCTCATGAAAATGTGAGATTTTTTGTTTTAATTATTTACATATAATGCATTGTGGATTTATATGTAGAAAAATTTCATCAACCTTTACACACCCCTAGCTGATTAGTTTTAATTTTTCTCTTTCTTTTCTTTCCAATTTTGAGTTTAAACTTTTCTCAAAAAAAAAAAGAAGAGTTTAAACTATACATGAGTTTCCAGTTGCGCAATTTCCTCGTAAATTTAAATAGTTAATTATATGATGAAATGGTGATTTTCTTCATAATTATTCCTCCGTTTTGTAAAACGAAATCGTGTATTAGATTTTATTTCATATTTCATATTTTGACACTACTTTTAGAAATACTCCTACGTGTTCTAAATTTTAATTTTATCAACTTTTTTCAAATGTTTGATTTGGTGAGATATTTTATGTGGAGGGTTATTTCTAACTTATTTATTATTGATTAGATTTCAATAAAACTATTGTATAATGAAGGGTAGAAAATTGGGGTTGTCCTTCAAAAATTTGACAGAAAATTGTGGAACTAATTTGAGGTTTCGATTTAAGATTACCCACTTTTTTATAAAACTTACATCTTAATATTTCAATCTACAACCGATGTGAGATGTAGGGTAAGTGAAATTTAATATGTAAATAGCAATATATAATAATATATTATAAAAAAAATAAAAATACTTAGGCGAAAACAATCTAAATGGATTTTATATGTAACTTTATGAACCCACTTGTGGAGAAACAAAACATCATAGTCCTGATGATTGATATGTAACTTTAGAACTTGACAAATCTACACACGCGCGCACACACACGAATGAGGAATGATAGAAAAAAATATTTTTTATTGAAAAAATCAAATACATTATCTTTAAAGATTTTAAGTCATTAAAAGATTTTGGATGTGGATGTTGAAATTTTTAATATATTTAATTAACTTAAAAAATTAAAAATATTTTAAATTAATATAGTTAAAATATTTTATTATATTTTTTTAATATATTTAATTCAATTTTAATTCAAAAATATTTACTTTCTAAAAATTTAAAATGTATCGTATTAAATTGATAAAATCAAATATCAAATATTATACTTCATTGTTGGGCCTCACAATTCATAGTTTGTTCATATACAATATTATTTCTCTGTTCTTCAATGTGGGGTACATTTTGGTTTAAAATTAAAATATATAAGTTTTAGCTATTTAAAACATCTTTAAAGTTGAAAACTCAAATATGATAATTTGAAAATCTTAAAATTATCTAACATTGAAATGATAAGATCAATTAATACATTTCGAGTTTCGACCTTTCAAAATTTAAATATATTTAATTTAAAATGTTGTATGTCGATCTTGATTTTTTAAAATATATTTAATCAATGGGCATTTCTAAATACGCCACTAAATTTTCTTTATAAACCACTATTAAATTTAATTCAGAAATAAATAATTATTAATTTACATAAATATCATTTTTAATTTTAAAAATTACTTAAAAAATAAAATAAAAATAAAAAATCTCCTCCTTCACACCCAGTGACCGCACCCCGCTGCATTGTCCCCACAATTGCTCTCTCCTTTCCCCCCATTTATGTTAATCTTCATTTCTCTCCCCACCCTCCATTTATTTTCTTTGTAAGAATTGCTTATGAAATCAAATGTGTGTATTGATGTCGTATATTTTTTGGGCTAAAAAATTGATTTTGTTAACTTCTCCAATCATAGGATTTGTCGCATAAATGTTTGGAAAAATACATATATTTGATTGAGGTGTTGAAATTTGGAACATAGTATTTGTGATATTACTTTAAAATCTGGTGACATTGAAGGATTTGTCGTAATATTTTATAAATTTGAAAAAGGGTTTTGTCAGAGTTGGAACACAGTGTTGACGGCAACTACATCCTTCTCTATTTTATTTTGAAAAATAAAAATTACTGGAAATGAAAAATGAAGGTGGGGGGTCAGGAAGAAAGGTGACGGCGAGGGAGGGCGGCAGGTATGTAGTATGGATGAGAGAGAGTGAGGATGGAGAATAATTTTTTTTAATTCCTTTTGATTTTTTTTAATTTATTTTCATAGTGAAATGATATAAATGACTTTTATTGTGATTTGTAAAGAAAAATGTGAAAATATGAAAAAGATGTGTGGTGTATGAAATGAATGTAGTGTATAAACCAAAAAAAATGGTGGTATATTTAGAAACACCCTTATTCAATTAAAAAGTAGAAAATTTAAATCAATATTTTTAAAACATTTCATTTGAACTATTTAATATATATAAAAAGAGTAGATACAATTTTTTTTTACTTCTTATACTAATTTTGTATTAATGCTACTATTTTTTTTTTGTAATGATATACACATAGTTGATATTCTTTTTTGCATTGTTAATAAAGAATTTGATAATGCTAATAAGAGTGCATGTACTACTAATATAGTTATTTATACTGCTAATAAGTCATTTACTTTAATGATAATGCATTAAATTTAGTTATTAACATGATTATGAGGTTATATGTTTAGCATCAAATTGAGAAAATAATATGCCCTTCATAGAGACAAATGATAGTGTCTTTCAATTAGTACAAAATGTTGATTTCGTATAACGCTAATATACACACAACTTATATTCCTTTTTTGTAATACTAATAAAGGGTTTGATAATGCTATTATGCAACTTGTCTTTCAACATGATCTTGCATGTGTGGCCTCTAACACTCTTTGACATCTTTCGTGGTTCTCTGAGAAAAGCAAAGATCAGAGACACATCAAAAGCTTCAATCCGTAGTCTTCTTCTGTGCTCCAATTGTATTTCTCTTGAGACTGGGTCAAAGTTTTCAAGCAGCCATAGTTCATCTTCTCTGGCAAATGGTTTATATACGGGTCAAGAATGCTGCCAAATCCCAATTTTTTACTGTTTCCTGCTATGTTTTATTAAGTTGTCTAACTGCTTCTGAGAGAGTTGATGACCATATTGTTACGTCTAATGATGAATATTTGTAAAATACGCCGCTACATCTATCATCTTCATGAGAGGAGGCAATTTTAGCTTTTGTTCTTCTTGTTGTTTCATCTTTTGTAGTTCTTTCAACGCTCATGATCTCCTAGAACACTCTGAGCCTGCTACTCTTTCTCCAAATTGTCGTCTTCAACAAACTCATCCTCATGAGTTACATGCAGGAGCCATCACATGTTGCTCATTATCCTTAGAGCCACCTCCAAAACTCTTCATAACCCAAGACTTGGAAGTTTCATCCCTTTTCTTTTGGGCCTACTCACGAGTACGAAGTATTCCCGGACGCAGATTCCATACTGAAGATGAACGAGCCTTCATTTGATCTTTAGCATAGGAGAATTTCAATGTATAGTTACGTTGCTAATCAGTCACTAGCGACCAAATACGTCAAAGTTTGGCTTTGAGATCTGCTAGGGCCAAGGCTGATCTCCTTTAACCAGAAGAAGTCTGCCAATATGAGCAAATTAAAAATTTTGTAGTTACGATCGATAGAGATCTTTTGGTATGGTAATTGTTGGGTATCGAATAGATCGCAAAGAAGCCATTTTCTAATTACAATAGTTTTTGGCCCAATGAATTAGGTCAGACTTGTTTCCACGAAGGAATGGCTGAAATCACACAAATATCTTCACCACAGACCACGGATGAGAGAAAGAGACTCAAGAACCCTAATTCAGGGCCGTCTTAGACCCAAGAAACTCAAACCCTAAATCAAACCCAATCGATCCACAAAGACAGTGAATCTAGAACCCTAACAGAACTAGAAATCAAGAGATGAAGTACGGAGATTACGCAATATCTCACACCCTCTCATAGATCTCTCATGAATATGAAGAAGAGCTCTCTAGAAACACACAGTTGAATGAGTTAATTATGTGGGAGTTAAACAACCACAATAATAAGTAGGGTTTCATAGACTGGGCCGGGTCAGAGCTGCCAATGGGACGAGTTGCCTCTATAAAATGGGCCTGAAGAGTTTAGCCCAATATTATTACAAGATGGGCCTATCCTCACATTCTCCACCTTAGGTCCATCTAGAGAAAAAACTTTGCAACAACACAACTAGCATGATTGCCAATCTCCCTATTATTACATAATCACAAAGAAAATATTAAATAGAGAGAATCAGATACTAAGTCTGTATTGGAGAATATTAGACCCCTTATTTTAAGTGAAAGTCTCAAAGCACAAAGCAGTGAGATCTAACATTCCTTGATCAACAAGGTTCCTTTTACAAGCAAGCCACAAAGCTTACACCAAGGAAAAGTAACCAGACACCCAAAAACATACACTCAGTAATGGCATAGAGACTGTTATATACACATACAGTTGCAAGCACAAAGCAAGCATAAAATACAGAGATAGAAGCATTCAACCATTATCTATATGAAGAATGCGCATGTAAGAAACATGTTTTTCAACAGGTAAACATTTAGTACCCATATCAGCTAGATTATATTCTGTAGGAATTTTCTCAAGTGAAACATGTTCTTTTTCAACTACATCTCGAATAAAGTGAAACCTAACATCTATATTTTTAGTTCTATCATGAAAAATAGAATTTTAACACAACTGGATAGCAGATTGACTATCTGAAAATACAGTAACTTTATCTTTCAAAAAACCTATTTCAGACAGCACACTTTTTAACCAAATTGCTTCATTTATTGCTTCAGTGATAGCCACATATTCAGGCTCAATAGTAGAAAGAGCAACAACATGCTGAAGTTGGGACTTCTAACTAATACAAACACCATAAAGAGTAAACACCATAGAAGGGAGACCTATAGCCTAAATGAGCAAGGTTCTCTACCCTAGGAACTAAGCTCTATCTATATATGAAAAGGAATTCCTAGCTGTGCTAATGGCGGTGCAGAAGTGGAGAGTGTAATTGAATTGACAAATCATGACTGTGTGTTGATTCATATAGTAATAAGAGAATCAATAGATTGTTGTAGGCACACAGAGAATCAGTAAACATAACAAACTTGGGCTCATCTAGGGCACACTGCTGTCTATTCTCTTACATCTCTTAGAGGAATCAGGAGGTGGGTGATAGGTTAGGGGTTTAATAGAAGATGAATCACTTTTAAACCTAAAATAAAAGGATAAATGAGGAGACGCGGAGAGGAATATGGTCTCCATAACTGGGTGACTTATGCATGTATGAAAATCAGTGTGCCCATGATCGAGTTGTTTTATACTTAAACCAAATTCTAGTTCAAATGCCAAGAACCTTTGTTATTTGATTTCATCTTTATTTTCTTTTGCAGATTTATATTTCTATATAGTGGCAACACCAAATCCCCCTTTTGTGATTGGTTACCGAAAGTGAAATCACAGCAGCTCTCTATGGGATCGACCCATACTCATTGGCTAGCTACGCTCACTGTGGGCACATGAGCTTTACAAATTTATTTTGAGCACCAAACGACCGCACGTCAAAATTAACGATGTTGCCGGAGAGCTAATTATAGTGATTTTACTTTCCACATTTATGTGCCTGGAAGTTGATGCCCATGACTTCTTCTAGAGAACCTTTATTGTATGATCCGAAAATAGAGAAGACCTCGAAGAAGAACAATGCAGTAGTTAGGAAGACACGATAAGCTGCAAGCAGGTCTCGTGAGCCCACACCATTAAAAGATTGTGAGGAGAGAGAACACGAGAACGAACAAGAAGAGAAGAGTGGCCAAGTTTGGAAAATAGCCGCAGAAAATAAAGAGGACAACAGGACTCTAAGGTAGTTAGTCTTCCCGACCAACATGAATCTATGCCCGATGGGCATTATACTCCCAGTAGTTACTCAGACCTGGGATATTCATGCAAACTTTATCCAAATCTTACCGAAATTTCAGGGCCTGCCAAGAGAGGATCTGCAGGGATACTTGTAAGATTTCGAGATGGTTTGTCAAACTCAACCATCCGACCATGGATGAGAATAATATATGCGGTTGGTCTCATTTTCCTTTACTCTACAGGATGGGATATGTGACTGGTTGTACACACTGTCAACTGGCGCTGTGACCACATTGAGGCAACTGCAACAACAGTTCTTGGAGAAATATTTCCCAGCATCCAGAGTGCAAGAAATGAGAAGAATGATAGTAAGCCTGAAGATGAGAACTAATGAGAGTTTCTATGACTACTGGGGAATATTTCAGGCGATGATGACGAAATACCCACAGTACCAGATTACTGAACATGACTTGATTCAGTACTTTGTCAAAGAATTGAGGCCACATGAGAGGACGATCGTGAATGCCTTATATGGAGGGTCTATATTGAATAAGCAGCCAGCTAAAGCATTCAGAATACTTAGAGAGATGGATAAAGATAATTAAGATTTCAGTGAAGAGGACATTCGGGTTGTGAATGAATTAGAAAGGGCACCAAACCAGGATAGCAGGATTGAAAGGTTATGTGACAAGATTGAAAAGATCTTATCAGGTGTGAGCATGACAAAGAAGCCCAGACTCTGTGGAGTATGCAAGAGTGTGTTTCATTTCACTGATGAATACCCAACTCTACAAGAGGAGATAGAAGAAGTGAACGTAGTTTATAGCTAGAATGGGCATTCTAGACGATATAATCCATATTCTCAAACTTATAACCTTGGCTGGAGAGATCATGAAAACTTTAGATGGAGGAGGCCAGATGATGGACCACCTATGCGACCATCACCACCACCTGAAGAAAAGAAGAGGCCAAGGCTGGAAGACCTTGTGTATGCCATGGTTGAGGAGAATGAAAATTTTAAGCAAAAAACCCAAGTCGATTTCATGTATATGAGAAAATAGATTTCCCAACTAGCTCAATCTATGCTATTGCTAAGGTGGAGTGTATGCTAAAATGGCCTGCACCAAAAACCCTTAAGAAACTTAGGGGGTTCTTGGGGCTTACAGGATATTACAGGAAATTTGTTAGGAGTTATGGCATTATTAGTAAACCCCTGACTGACCTCCTAAAAAAGGACAATTTTTATTGGGGGCCCAGAGACAGAAGCTGCATTCCAGCAGCTAAAAGTTGCCATGTCTACAACACCAGTTATGGCAGTACCTAATTTCCACAAACCATTTATTCTTGAAATTGATGCTAGTGGATTAGGAGTGGGAGCTGTTCTAATGCAAGAAGGGAGACCTATATCCTACATGAGCAAGGTTCTCTGCCCTAGGAACTAAACTCTATCTATATATGAAAAGGAATTCCTAGCTGTGCTAATGGCGGTGCAGAAGTGGAGAGTGTACTTGCAGGGGCACAAATTTATTATCAAGACTGATCAACAAGCACTTAAGTACTTATTAGATCAGAAGGTGATGAACCCTCTACAGTAAAAGTGGGTTACTAAACTATTGGGTTTTACTTTTGAAAATACAGTACAAGAAGGGAATTGAAAACAAAGTAACTGATGCCTTGTCCAGAAGAGACATACCTGAGTTAGAATGCACTGCCCTCTCTACTGTAGTTCTCCTGTAGATACAGAAGGTCAGCCTCAGCTACCAACAGGACCCCTATTTCTTAAAGATTTTAAGTGCCAAATTGGTAGAAGAATCCTCCTACCCTGACTTCCAGATTACTGAGGGTTTGATTATGTATAATGGAAGGCTTGCAATGGGCAATTCTCAAGAGCTAAATCCCAGATTCTAACTGTTCTACATAATTCTTCTAATGGGGAACACTCGGGTATTACTGGCACTTATATGAGATTAAAGGGGATCTTCTATTGGCCTAATATGAAGGGAGAAGTGTTACAGTGGGTGTAGCAGTGTGAAGTTTGCTAGAGAAATAAATCAGACCATGGGCTCTATCCTGGCCTCTTACAGCCCCTTCCTATTCCTAAACAGTGCTGGACACATATTTCAATGGATTTTGTAGAGGGTCTTCCAAAATCTAGGGGAAAGGATGTTATCTTGGTGGTGGTGGATAGATTCACTAAATTTGGGCATTTTCTAGCTCTATCTCATTCCTATGCAGCTGAAACTGTGGTAAAATTATTTCTAGACAACATCTATAAGCTGTATGGTTCCCCAGTCAGTATTGTCACAGATAGGAACTCCATTTTTACTAGCTCTTTTTGGAAGGAATTGTTTAAACTCGTAGGAGTCAAGCTAGATATGACTTCTGTCTACCATCCTTAATCTTATGGATAGACAAAATGTTTGAATCAGTGCTTGGAGAGTTATTTGAGGTGTATGACCACCTCTAATCCTAGGTAATGGCTCAAGTGGCTACCCCTGGCTGAGTATTGGTATAACACCAACTACCACAGCGGTCTAAAGTGCACTTCCTACCAAGCCCTATATGAGGTTGCTCTTCTCTCACTCTCAGTATCTTCTTATGTGGACTCACCTAACTCTACCGCGGCAGACTACATGCAACAGAGATAGCAAATGATTCAATTTCTCCGAGATAATCTACTTCAAGCCCAGAATAGAATGAAGTGGTATGCAGATCTGGGGCGGCAAGATAGGAATTTTGCAGTCGGGGATCAAGTTTACTTGAAACTTTAGCCCTTCCGCCAAAGTTTGGTGGCACTGTGCCGTAATCTTAAGCTTTCACCTAAGTTCTACGGCTCATTCACTTTCTTAGAGAAGATTAGCCATGTTTCCTACAAGCTAGATCTACCTCCTATAGCTAAAATTCATCCTGTCTTCCATGTTTCTTTGTTAAAAAAATGCATCAGAAGGAAACACATACCTTCTGCAGAGTTTTTCCAAACCACCAATGACGGAGACATATCCGTTCTGCCACTCCAAGCCATATCTCACCGGCTGTTGTCTCAGTAGGGTCTGCAAGTTCCCCAAACACTGATCCTCTGGTGCAATTCTGATCTGGCACATGCCACCTGGGAAGACGATTCTTTTATCCGCAAGCAGTTTTGCTCTTTCCATTCTCAAGGTTGAGAATATGCTTCTGGGAGGTATTGTCATGGGCATGGAGGTGAAGGAAGGAGATTCAGAAGGGATCGTGGAGTTGAAGATGAAGCTAGGAGGAATTGAGAGCTCAGGAAGAATTGGGGATAAAAATTTGATCTTGAGTAAATTAGGGTTTTAGGCAGAGTTTAATCAGCAAGGGCTAAACTCGGGTCGGGGCAAGTTTTGTTCCGGGGCAGCGGTATTGGGCTCGGGAGAATTAGGCCGTGTCGGCGAGTGGGTAGAAGAAAGTGGCTAGAGAGGCCCATTAATACATTGGCTTGTTAATTAGTTTTTCTTATGTTTTGTATTTGCTTTATTTCCATCTTAGGGTTTGTATGTGGGACCTTGAGTAGGGATATTTATACCCTCTTGCTGCAGTAATGAAGTAAGGAAAAAAGTTATCTAATCTCTCCCTCTTATTCTTCTTCTCTCCCTCATTTCTTATCAAGCTACTGTTCGATGCAATTACATTAACTAAAACAAAAAAAATACAAAATCAAGACAACAAATTAGTATAGTTTTGTACAAATCGCTACAAAGAGTTAAGACGAAAATAAAAATAAAAATTGAATATCAAAGAAAAGAGAGAAAGGGGAAAGACCATTAAAAAAATAAAAAAGAAAAGGAATGAGGAGAGGGGACCACTTTGTGGGTCAAATAATATCCGTCTAATGCGAGGATATCCGTTAGACGGTTTCACACAAGTGTGTCCCTTTGATAAAATATATGTAGCATACTATAAACACATAGAAAAGAAGTAGCGTTATTATATCATGTGAGTCAACATTAATTTACTTATAAGAATGTTCTTAATTAATTAAAAATGCTAGTTATATGTCCCTTATATTGCAGCTGAAACTTAGTCAAACGATTGCGGCCTAAAAGAAAATAGAGAAGGGCATGCTCATCGTGCAAAAAAGGGTACGATTGTAATTCCCCTGTCCATAAAACAAATAGGACAAACTGCAGAAAAGAGTTCACACATATGTATAATTTAATGTAAAGTGCCTTGTTAATTTTAAATACAATATTTATCATAATTATAATTTATACATGTATACTCTTGACTATTCTCTGAGACTCATGTTCCTCATATCTTGGCTTTTAAAATTATTTACATTATCTCCTACGTGGAAAATTTTTTTAACACAGTTCAAAAATCTACAAAGATAAACAAATTAATTCACATTTTTTCACACACTCAAATCAAATGATACATTTACAAAATATTAATGTTGCCACTTAATTAAATTAAATACACTGTTCATGCATTTTTCCTTCCAATTAAGTTTAGTATTGTTGTGTATATTATATTTTTTTAGCAATTAATGCATAAGAATGAATCATAACAATGTCTAATTAACATCTCGTGCATCCGGTTATTTTTTCCGGCGATCTGTAGTTCATGTGGGGGGAGGGGGTTGGCGAAGTCAACAAGAGTGGATCATGATTGTAAAAATCGGGCTAGGCGGCCCCTAGCTGTGCCGAAAACACCAAAATCGCCCAAGAAAGTTCTCGGTGCCTCGGCGGCCTCGGCGGCTATTAATCGGTCAATTAGGTGCCGAGTAGTTTTTTTTTTTTTTTGAAATTTTCAATTCAAAATATGACCTTTTATACATCAATCTACATCCCATTTTACAACATACAACCAATGTGGGATGTAGAAAAGTGGGGGATAAAGTTGAAAAATTAATTTGAGATTTTCATTTAAAATAGCTCACTCTTTTATAGAACAACCCACATCTTAATTTTTAATTTAAAACCGTGAGATATAGAAAATGTTTAAAAAGGTTGAAAACTTGATTGGAGATTTTATACAATAACATTTATCTCAATTTTCATTATATAATCGATGTGGGATGTAAACTAAATAAAAAAAATCAATATGTAAATACCAATATGTAATAATATATTAGAAAATTAGAAACTGTCTAGGCTCCATCTAGATTCCATCCAGGTCCCGCCTAAGTGACCTAGGTGATAGGCCCCCTCCGATCCCCCGACTAGCGTCTAGCGAGTTCTGCAACCTTGGAGTGGATATAGAAAAAAAAAGGGTGAAAGTGGTGACGGGGAAGGAGATTAAGGAGAATGTGGAGGGGGTGGGGTTGGGGAAGTCAACACACGCTATATCAGACACACTATATATATACACACATATAGGGTCATGACTCTCACTCCCCCCATCTCTCTCATCATTTCTCTCACTACTATACTCTCTGAGCCGATAATGGCGGAATGGTTGGCTGCTTTCTCCGCCGGACTCAGTTCTTGCGTCTGCGATAGTCAGTTTTCTCGGTTCCTGTGGCAGGTCTGGTCCTCATTTCCATATTTCAGAAATAAATATATTAACTAAGAGCTTTTGTCGTGAATTTTGTCACTCGCATCAATTTTCTTCTCTCTCTCTAATTTTTTCATAGATCTGCAGGTGAGTGTTTGGCTCCGTCTGCGGCAGGATGTTCCACCATTGCTACCTCGAACCAACACCGATTTGCACTCGAGTACGCAAGACGTGCCGAAGCTCGAATTGGGAAAGCTCGGAAAGATTGTCCTTCAATTCTCTTTCATCCTAATCTCCGGATTGCTTCTCCCCCAGCTGAGCCATAAAGAAGCTTATAAACCGATCATTTTTGGGTTCTTGGTTTCTTCTGCCGTCCTTTATAATGGCGTTGCATTTAGGGCCACAAACCCTATCTTTGGAAACGTTCTGATACTCACCGGGATGAGTCTCATCTTGTGTTTTTTCTGTTACCTCGCCGGAATTCTTCTCGCCCCCGGATTCTCCTACGCGTGTTGGGTTTGCGCCGTTTTCTACCTACTTCCATCTATCTGCAGTCTCTTCAAACCCCATCCGGCGCCATATTGGCAGAGGTTTCGAGGATAGAGTATGTATAAATTTCCGACGGGGTGTTTTGGTTTTATTTCCAATATAATTATTATCCTTTTTTCGGTTCAATTTACTATGTGTGTTGGATGTTAGAAATAATGTACGTAATGATTTTGCTGTTTACAAAATCGAAATATATGTATTTGTGTATTTTTCAATTTACTATGTGTGTTGGATGTTAGAAATAATGTTATGATTTTGTTGTTTGCAAAATCGAAATATATGTATTTGTGTATTTTTCAGTTTGAATCTATGGTTGATATAAAGAGATAAATATTTGTGTATCCTCTAGTCCCAATTTTGTGTATTAACCATGTGCCAACATTAAAATTATATTGTTAATAATATTTTTTACAAAAGTAAAATTTATTATATTATAATTCATCATAATTAATATTTATTGTTACAAATTAAAATTGTAAAAAATTATATACACTAAGTTTAGAATAATCAACCCCAAAAATCAATTATATTAACTATTAATTGAAAATTTAATATTAAAAAAATTATAAGTCCTAATTGGGTGGAATAAACCCTAAATAAAATTGTAAAATTATACTAAAACTAAAAGAAATTAAAATTGAAGAAAGAAAATGAAAGAAAAAGTAATAATTTTGAAATGTAGTACATGATTAGCACACACAAATTAAGATTAGAGGGTCTCAGGTCATATTTGTGTGGTGATTCTCTAATTATGATATAATATGTGTGTGTGTGTGTGGTTGAAGAGCTAATTAATATAACTATACAATATTGAAAAAAGTGTATATGGAAAAAAAAAGGGAAAGAAATAACACACACACAATTTTGGTGTCCACGTAAGATCTCACTAGCATGCATAGACATTATATGTACATTGATAGCTTTGGTCTTTAACATGAGACCTTATCCATGAAAGTAAGTATGTAACGGTATTAATACATTATGGTACACAATCTTTGCACGGCCGGCCCGGGGGTAGGCCAGGTGAGCCACTGTCCAGGGCCCCAATTTATATGTATGTATGTGTGCAGTGGCGGAACCAGAAAAAAATATTAGAAGGGGCTATACTATTAGTATAGTATAAATTTTTTTTGTCACTCAATCATATATTTGTATATAATGACAACATAAAATGATATCAAAAATCAAAATCATAGCAACAATAAAAAAATATCAAAAATCAATACATTTAAACTGATCCAAAATGTATAAAAATTGTCACTTTGAAGAGACGCATCTACAAAGTGTTTTATAATATCGCTTCATAATCTATACAGTACAAAATTCAATATAAATTAATATGGAAAAGTATAGCAGCATTGTCAAAACTTTTAATTTTTCAATTCTAATTATATTCTATAAAATCTCAAATTCAAAATCTAAACTAGTTAAACCCCTAATTGAAGCTCAAATTTAAAGAATTTTAATTAAACTCAAACAACTAAATAGAATAAATAATATGATATATTTAACAAATTATACAAAAAATATTAGACTAACCTTCATAAGCAAAAGACAATAGACGAAAGTTTTAACCTTTTTTAGTTTAGTTTTTAAAAAAGTAAAGTTGCTTCTTTTAAACAGCACCTACCCACTTTTATTTTTAGCCCTCACATATAATATTAAATATTAGTTTAAATTATATTATTATTATTATATTTATACAATAGATAGAATCTATCTTCTTCTTCCTCAAGTATTCACCATGACTGAAAATGGACAAAACTTCCGATTCAAGAGAATCAAAATCTCAATCTTCTCCTTTCTTCCTCCTCCTTCCTTTTCTTCGGTCGTTCAACGCCACGGGGGCTATGAAAAATAAACTTCCGACAACCCCTATTATACATGAGGTAAATTTTCAGTTGCCCCCCTCAGCCCCCCATGGATCCGTCTCTGTATGTGTGTGTGTAATTAGGTATTTTTTTTTAAAAATAAATATGTATGAAGTTGAAAATGTTGTCTCTTTTAGATTCTAGTTTCTCGATTTTGAAATCTCATATGTGCTTTAGTGATTAGTTTCGTAACTTTTTTTTTCTACGTAAGTTTAGTGTGATAATATATTTATTGAGATTTTGTGTTGGATTAATCTCAATTTTACAATTAGGCTATTAATCAACTATTTGTGATCTATACAAAAATCGTGTATGAGAAATGCACCTTTAAAGACTTAATTTTTAAATTTTATCAAAACTGTATAACGAAAAAAAATACTCAATTGTTATATTTAGAGCTTTTATTCCTCAATTTTTCTTTCACAATTATTTAATTAATGAAAATGTTCCTTTTCACTCACAAAATTTACAAATGAGATTTTGTAAATGTTGATTGTACTTTTTCAAGACTTAAGATGATTGGAATAAAATGGAAAAATCTTCAAGATGCTCGAGAAAAAAAATATTATCGGAGCCTCCTTTTTTCGTTTCGCCCTGGGCCTCCGAATTGTCAGGGCCAGCCCTGAATCTTTGTAGTTACAGGGTTCAGGAGGTAGCAATAATTCTACAGAAGAGAAAATCAATGACCTCATATGGGTTGATCCTGGGACGTGCTGCTTTGCTTTGTATTCTAAGCTGAACCTTGATAAAGTTTTCCTGCAATCATCTCCTTCGGCCCTTGCGAAAGCCCTGAAGAATCCTGTTGAGATAGAAGGACTGAAGAATGCACACATTGGTGATGGGGCGGTTGTGGTGCAATCAGAGCCGGTTTTAGTGTGTGGCCAACGAGGCAGCCGCCTCAGGCCTCCTAAAAAATGAAGGCCCCGTGCGACGTACGTCTTATATTATGTATATAAATAAATGATATGCTAAACTTATGTATGTTAATTTATTTTGGTCTAGTGATTAAGTCTATTTTTTCCAACCAAGAGATCAAGGATCGAACCCTCCTAGAGGTGGGTCTTTTTTTTTCCATCATAAAATTGCTGTTTTCTCCGGTTTTTTCACTCCTAAAATGGGTGCTTTTTCTTCCAACTTTTTTAGCTTAAAATAGTTCTTTTTCAGTTTTTTTTTCTTCTTTAGTTTTTTAGCTTAAAACGGGGTTTCTTCTCCCCCTTGCTTAAAATTGCTTTCCCAACTTAAAAGTTATAATCCCATGCAATAGTTTTTTTTTTACTCACACACCCGATCTGTGGTATTGAGGAGGTTCAAACCCGTGACGTTTGGCCTCCGAACAACCTCACTCCACCACTGGGCCATCCCCACCGGGACATCTTATACAATAGTTTTTTCGTGTGTTTTGCTAGTAATAAAAAAACTTACTTAAAATATCTTTCTCAACTTTAAAATTCTGATCCTATTCAACTTTATTTTTGCTACTACTAATTTTTTTCACACAATAATAATAGAAAAAAGTTTTTTTTTTTGGGATAAAAATATAAAAAATCTTGTAGCAAACGACAAAAAAGTGCGTTGTGGTTAATTTTGAGATTTGAACGATATGTTAGTTGTAGTGATTATTCGACCTAACTTTATAAGGTCTCGTCAAACTCGATGGTCTTGATATGGCCCTGGGTGCAATATCTTGTTTGGCTGGATAAACAGATGCAAGAAATTTATGGAGCTCCGGGTTACTTTATGGGCGGTGAGGTCAACAATAAGGATCATCAAATAAGGACCTATTTGATTCAGAAGCACAGTATCTAGATGGAACAACCGACATTACCCGGACTGTTCATTATGGAAATCCTACTACACATGAGAAATCCTACTATACTGCGGTTCTCAAGGGCCACATTGGCTTGGGAAATGCTCGATTTCCTAATGGAACCACTAGTCATATACTTGATGTTCTTGCACGAGTTCCTTTGTGGAAGTATGGTCTTGACTACAGGCATGGCACTGGCCATGGGATTGGTTCTTACCTTAATGTCCATGAAGGGCCGCATCAAATAAGTTTCAGGCTAGCTGCTCGGAATGTGCTATTGTTGTAATCGTGTTACACTTTAACTGGAATTAAGACTGAAGTACAAAGAAGCAGAAGTAGTAGAAGTGGAAATGATTACAATAAACTGAACGAACAATTTAAAGATAATTGGAACCGTATGAAGATTCTGGCAAGCCGAGTCGAGAGGACCTCTCTCCGCAAGACAAATACGCCCCGGCTAGTGCTCACAGTTTGGCGGATGTCTTTCAAAGATGAAACGGTTTCATCCTTCCGGCAGTAGCACCACACGTCCGGTAAGGCTCCAGCGAACTAGATAAAGTCGACAACTGAGAGGATGAGGACTCAAAGGGAACTTGTATGCAGCAAGATGGTTTGTGCAGAATGTAGCATTGGAAGCCATGCAGGATGTCCTATTCATAGGCACATCTCCACTGCAGGGGACGGCAACTAGGGTTTGAGGGCATTCAAACTAGGTGTTGTAACCACCAGGAGTTACCTTTTGCAGATCTCGACAGGTGTCCCATGTCGGCTCAGATCCCAACAGTTGCCAAGATCCAAGTTGGTGCGTCGTTTTTCACCAAAAATAAATAGCACGACAGCAGTCGGTATGCCCATACTGCACAGTACAACGATGAGCGAGATCGTCTCCCAAGGGACCGGTGAGAATTACTCTAAACCTTCAATCTGCAGAACTAAACTTTCCAAACGATTTTTGTTGTTGTAAAGTAAATACGAAAATAAACAAATAAAATAGAGATTAACATTTAACAGATTATAAAGAGTATTCCGGTTTTCAATTAACTCCGCCCTAACTTAATTATACCGATCATTGATGCAAAGATAATTTCAGTTAACACATGTAAACCAGTTATAGCCACCGAAGACGCTTACTGACGCAGCCTAATTTCTCCTTAGTTTCTCGATAATCAGGAAAACGCTTCACCAATTATTTTCCTAATCGACTGACAACCGTAAGAGACGCTCTATAGATTTAATGAGTCGACAGCATTAGACACTAGAGAAACCCGATTCAAAACCAACAGACTCTGACACAGGACCGTTGAATTAAGACTGTTATTCCCCTGGTTCTGAAGAACCGTTTTACCACTAATTAAACTTAAACCACAATTACGGATGACCAGTTTAATTGGCTACTAATTAATTCCGATCTACTAAATATGTTCACCTATCTAGCAATATCGAAATAATTAACGACTCGAATTACTGAGAACAACAGATGCATGTAATTAATCAAAATAGAAAAGCAATTAGATCTCACAGTATAATTACGCCAGGGCTTCGTTAATATTCACCAGAATAAGAGCGAGTCTAGCTCGAATTCATAATTGAATTCGAAGTACAAAATATTCTGAACAATAATAATGAAAAGAACGAAAAAGAAGAACAAAATAATCTGCAGAGAAATACATCTCTGCTCTGGCGTCTATATGGATGGATGAATCCTAGCCTATCTATATTATCCTTAAATACAATGGTTTAATTAAGGAAATAGAATCCTAGACCTAATCAAACTAGGAAACATATAAAATAAAGAGTCCAAGGGTTGTAAAACACTAGAAACTCGCGTCTAAGCCCATCAGCTGTGTAAAAACTCGTGCTCCAGCCCAAATTTACGTGCCAGGCCCAGAATCTATCATCTCGGTACCCCTTCCAGGCAGTATGCCCATACGGCATGGCTTCCAGACTTGCCAGATTTCCTTCAACCATCTTGACTGCATAAATCTTCACAAAACTCAGCCAATTCCTTCCTATTTGTGTTAATTACTTGCAATCACTCACAAAACACACTTTCTTCCACAAACCATCTTGACTGCATAAATCTCCACAAAACTCAGCCAATTCCTTCCTATTTGTGTTAATTACCTGCAATTAGGGCTGTAAACGAGCCGAATCGAGCCGAATACCTTCAAGCTCGAGTTCGGCTCGTTTAAGTTATACTCGGTTTGAGCTCGAGCTCGAGTTCGACTCGAGCTTCGAGTTTGAGTTCGAGTTCGGCTCGAATTAGAAAATTCGTGATCGAGTTCGATTCGAGCTCGGCTCGAGTTCGGCTCGATAAGGATATGTTCAAGTTCGATTAAAAAAACTCGATAAAAAGCTCGATAATAATAAAATTTGTGATCGAGTCCTTTTCTTTTCTTTTCTAGATTTTCTTTAATTATGTTTATTTTTATTTTATTTTCTTTAAAATAATTACTTAATTATGTAATTGTAGTCATGCTTATTACTCATTTAATTATTTTTCATTATTAATATAGGTGTATTCAAATTTTAATATATATTTACCTTAATTTGAATTAAAATTTCAAAAAATAAAATAAAATTCTAATATAATTTATAAATCATAATTTACTCATGTCTCATTTTATTTTTATTTTATCATCATTCATTTTCACTTTTTATTTAAAAATTGTATTCATTAGTTAATTAGTAATTTATCTCACTATCCATGATAGCTTATTATTTTTTTTTCAAACTTCAATATACAAATATTTTACAATCATCTTAATTCAAATTCAAATTTCAAAGTGTTTTGTATTATGCAATTTATAAATTATAATTCAAACATATCTCATTTTCTTACTATTTTATCGATTATTCAGTTTCATTTTTATATAAATTATAATTATATTAGTTGATTGATGATATAGTTCATTATTCTTGTTAGTTTATTATTTTTTACTACACATTCACACATGTTCCAACTGATAAGTAAATATTTATAATAATCTTAATTCGAACACAAATTTTAAAGTTTTTTATAATATGATTTATAAATCATAATTTATTTTTATTGTTATATCTCAATTTTCTTTTATTTTATTGGTATATAAATTAAATATTTCAATGAGGCACGCTAAAGTATACATAATATTTGTATATTATATAATAATTGAGTAAATTTATATAATATATATTGTCGAATCAAATGAACTAAGTAATTATCAGACACTATTAATTGTTTGTTGATGAATAATTGTGATCAATATAATGATGTTTGTTTGATATCATAGGTTTAATCAAATTCATTTGTGTTTGTTTCATTATCAAATCTCAATTCTTAATTATAACTATAAACTATAATTTTAATTACCTCATAATTAGATATTTTTTTGTTAGACTTCTTCAAAATTCAAATATACTATTTTATATTAATATTTTAACTAAATAAATTTTAAAATGGATATCTTAAAGTTGGATAATTAATATTTTATTACATTATTTTTTTATCATATAAATCTATTTACATATTCCTATTTTTTGTTTAATAAAATAAGCTTAACTTAATGTTTGTAAATCTCATTAATTGATTCCGTTTTTTTATGATAATACTAATTCTTAGATTTCGTAGAGTTCATATAGTCTGTTATTATTAGTTGAATATATTTATCTGATAAATTGACAATATGATATTATATATGTTTATATAAATATAATATATAAATATTTGCATATATTTAAGTTTTGGAGAATTGTTATAAAAACGTTATTTGATTCAATTAACATAATTGTTAATAATTTGGTCGAGTGACTATAATAACAAATTGAAATACATTTGGCTAATGTTTGAATCATGTTGGGGGTGAAAATTTAAATTTTTTTAGCTTATTTGTCAAAGCTCGATTACAAGCTCGATTAAGCTTGATTAGAAGCTCGATTAAAAGCTCGATTAGAAGTTCGATTAAAAGCTCGCGAACTACTCGATAAAAGCTCGTTTATAGTCGAACTCGAGCTACTCGTGAGAAGCTCGCGAGTAGCTCGAGTTCGGCTCGAGAAAATTATCGAGCTCGAAAAAAAGCTCGAATTCGGCTCATTTAATAAACGAACGAGTTTCGATCGAACTTTTTTCGAGCCGATACCCGAGTATCTCACGAACAGTTTGGTTCATTTACAGCCCTACCTGCAATCACTCACAAAACACACTTTCTTCCACAAAACGCTATTACATGGCAATTAACTCGATCAATTCATATCAAAATGGCCTTCCTATTTGTGTTAATTACCTGCAATCACTCACAAAACACACTTTCTTCCACAAAACGCTATTACATGGCAATTAACTCGATCAATTCATATCAAAATGGCCTTCCTATTTGTGTTAATTACCTGCAATCACTCACAAAACACACTTTCTTCCACAAAATGCTATTACACGGCAATTAACTCGATCAATTCATATCAAAATGGCCCAAAAGAAGATGGTGAAAACAACCCGATCACAAGTCCGAGGACGAGACAAGACGAGCCAAGCACGGGTACCGGGCCCGTGCCCACGTATGCCCAAAGTCCAATTGCCAAGATCCAAGTCCGAGGACGAGACGAGAGCACGGGCACCGGGCCCGTGCCCACGTACGCCCAAAGTCCAATTGCCAAGATCTAAGTCCGAGGACGAGACGAGACCACGGGCACCGGGCACGGCCACGGGCGGGCGCGTGTGGGCTCATGGCCCACATCCTTGTGCACTTAATTACTTTACTTAAGTGTTAATACACTTAAATACACTTCTTAACTTGATTAAGAATTCAATGTGGGATCATTTAAGTGTCTTAAACACATTATCCCACACACCATAAATGCTCAATCGTGTGACCAACTTCAACCATTTATTTCTTACTCACCGAGAATCGGATTTGAGCAAATAAAAATACTACGATTATCTACTCACAACATAGAACAATTGTACGATATTTAATTCCTCCAAAATTAAATATCCCGATCACAAAAAATCGGATAAAATGAATCAAAACTCAATTTAATAAATCCTATTTTCCAAGAGCTATTACAATCTTCAATGACTGTGACAGATGAACCTGGCTATTATGAGGATCGGAAATTTGGCATAAGATTGGAGAATGTGCTTCTCATTAATGAAGCAGATACAAAGTTCAATTTCGGCGACAGGGGATACTCATCTAGTGAGCATATAACAAAGTTCAAAAGAACTTGATCGACGTGAGCCTCCTCGTGCCCGAAGAAATCGAGTGGTTGAACGACTACCACTCGAGATGCAGGGAAATCCTCACTCCACATTTGAGTTCTGCTGATATGGAATGGCTGAAGAAAGCTACTGAACCAATTAGTGCTTCAGTCTAGTATGTGCCCAGCAAACTTACTTTTTATAAGCTTTCAAGATCGTTTCCATGTTTATTTTAACTATAGATTATTGGAAGGATTTGACTAGCTAGCTACTTACTATGTTCTATTTTTTTTTAAAGAAAATGATTCATTTAAAAAAAATACATTATATATGGTACACAATCTTCAAGCAATATTAAAAACGAGGCACGTGCAGGTGTTGGCACTCACAAATTGAAGGTGATAAATCACACCACTAGAGAAATATTAACTTTGTATTTAATATTTGGTTGCACTACAAAAAAAAATAGTCTTTAGAGACAAAATTATTTGCGACGACAAATGTCGTCACTAATACTAGATTTTTAGTAACGACATGTCGTTTCTAATCATCACATGTCATCTCTAGTAAAATTTTTGTGATGACATTGTCAGCCTATATCTTTCTCTACAACTATAAATAGGGGCCTCCATATCGATTAAAAATTACACCGGAAGTCATTTGAATAGTTTAATAATTTGAGAAGAAATTGAATAAGTGAAATTCTCTCAAATATCCAAGGCGTTCTTCACCAAATTCAGCTTGAAGACGACGTTTGATTCATAAGCAAGACAGTCATAGGCGTTCTTCATCAAATTCATCCCGAAATTAGCATTTGATTCGGAAACAAAGAGTCCGTCCTTCGAATTAACGTTATCAAGACTAAAGACCAAGTCAAAGAAGATCGAGGATACAAATCTTCCCAGAAAACTTCAAAGTGACAAATTTATTCTGAAGATTTCAAAGACCGTTTGAAAATCAAGTTTTGAAGAGAAGAATCAAGAAAAAATAGAGATTGGATCTGTATAAATATATTTTAATTCAAAAATCATTTGAATTGTACACTATTTTGTGTTTTGCCAAATTAAATACAAACTTTGTGTTACAGGGTCAACATGATACTTTCTAATATTACGATTGATATTGATTTTGACAACTTTTTCTTTATTTATTTCTTCTAGTTGATATTTTTTAATGATACAAGTGATACTTTTAGGTTTTTGAGTGATACTTTTTAAGTGTTATGATTAATATTGATTTTGACGATTTTTTTTTTTTATCAACGTATTGTCCGATGTGCGCATAGTGCACAAAAGACCAGTCCTTATAAATTTGGCCACAGCGTTAAAAATATTATAATAATAATCCAAAATAACTATGTGTAGTAAATTCTACACTTATAATTATCAACTATTGGAATGTGGGAGCATGAATTTGAGAAAATATATGTAGCACGTACGGCTCTAAACACATGGAAGAGAAGTATAATTTAGTTTACAAAAATAAAAATCACGGGAAAAACTAGTTAATTATGAATTCATAGTTCTTTCAAAATTGCAATTAATTACTTAAGCTACTCATAATCACGTAACAGTTAATTTTTTTCTTAATGTTTTGTGTAGTATAAAAATTAAAAATATAAATTCATCTGAATATAAAAACAAAGGTAAATGTGGGAGATGTCCAAAAAATAAAACCGTTTTGATTTAGCTCAAAGCAAACAATATCATATTATTGTAGGAGAAAGGTAAACCCGCAGTCCTCTAGTTTGTGAATGGGGGACCCTACATGCATGTACGGTGTATTTAATTTAAGTTGCAACCATTAATATTTTGTAAAGGTATCATTTGATTCGAGTTTTAATTTAAGTACATGCATGTACGGTGTATTTAATTTAAGTTGCAACATTAATATTTAAAAAATGTATCATTTGATTCAAGTGTGTGAAAAAGCATATTGGTTTGTTTTTCTTTGTATATATTTTGACTGTGTTAAATTTTCTATTGACATTTTATTCACATGTACAATGTAAAATCTATATCTATATCTATATCTATATATATATATAAAAACACAGTTTCTGTTCCATTCAAATTTTGCGCCAAATTTTGTCTATTTTTGTAATTTTAATATTAAACAGTTTCTGCCGCATTTGAATATTTCTTTCCACATCGTGCACGTACATAAATAACTGCCCCATCTATATAATTAATAATTAATAAGTAATAATAACAAAGTAAAAATAACAGTTTCTGATCAATTTATTTTTGCCTTCCATAAACAGTTTCCGAGCGGTTACTTTTCCAAAAATTTATACAAACCTTTGCCGGTTATTTGATATTAACTGTCAACTGATTAAAAAAAAAATTAAGAACACAGGACATTTATCATTAAGCATTAAGCATCTATATAAAATATCAAAATCCATCAAACCATCCATTCATATAGAGAGAGAGAGATGGGCTGTAGAAAAGGAGATAACCAATTTCTTTATATCTCACGGGAATTAACATGGCCAAGCGCAAGCAAGAGCTATCCGGCCAGTACTTCGAGAAAATTGAAGGTACAGGCAAAGATGGTTGATTATTCATGTTTTGTTCCATTTTCTCGATTATATTTGTATCGATTATTATTTTCATATATAATATAATTGTTGCTATGTTCGGTTTATGAAAATAATACTTTTATTTTTAGTACCTCTCCGAAGATTGCATGTTGCAGCATCTTGCTACAGGACTTTATTTCTTTCATAGCACTCTCCCCACCCATTGTTGCTCAAATATATCAATTGGATTGTGCAAATTGTTGGAAAATAGGATTTAATAAAGTGAGTATGACTCATTTTATCCGATTTTTCGTGACCGGGATATTTAATTTTGGAGGAATTAAATACCGTACGATTGCTCTATTTCGTGAGTAGATAATCGTAGTATTTTTATTTGCTCAAATCCGATTTTCGGTGAGTGAGAAATAAATGGTTAAAGTTGGTCACACGATTGGGCATTTATGGTGTGTGGGATAATGTGTTTAATACACATTAAATAATCCCAAATTGATTTCTTAATCAAATTACGAAGTGTATTTAAGTGTATTAACACTTAAGTGGAGTAATCAAGTGCACAAAGATGTGGGCCATGAGCCCACACGCGCACACACGCGCGCGCCCGCCCGTGCCCGAGCTCGAGCCCGTGCCCGTGCCCGTCTCGACTCGTCCTCGGACTTGGACTTTGGGCGTATGTGGGCTTCCGGGGCTTAGCCGTATCAGTTTTACGGTACAGAAGCGATCGGGTCGTGGAGCGGGTCGGCGGATCGACTATCCGGGTTCCGGATCTATAACGGCTGTGGACCGGGTCGTGGGTGCACATGGTGCATGTCCAGTTTGAAGGGTGTAACTCCCATGAGTTAAGAGCCTTCAAGTGAGTAACTGCCACTGGAGCTGGTGGAGCCTTCAGGTAACTTCCATTTGGAGCTGGTGGAGTTAGTGGGCTGGACAGTAACCGAAAGTAACTCCTATCGGGAGTCAAAGTCTGCAGCTGCCCTGGACACGTGTTGGGATCCGAGCCGACATGGGACACCTGTCGGGATCTGCAGAAGGTAACTCCTCGAGGGCTTAATGGTAGAGCTGTAACTCCAGGGGGTTACAACACCTGGTTTGAATGCCCTCAAACCCTAGCTGTCCCCTGCAGTGGAGATGTGCCTATAAATAGGACATCCTGCATGGATCCAAATGCCACATTCTGCATAATCGATCACACTTCATATTGTTGCATACGAATCCTTTCGAGTCAAAGCTCCCAGTTCTCGACGTTGTCTAGTTCGCCGGAACCTTGCCGGATTTGTGGTGCTACTGCCGGAAGGACGAAGCCGTTTCATCTTTGAAAGACAACCGCCAAACCGTGAGCACTAGCCGGGGCGTATTTGTCTTGCAGAGAGAGGTCCCCTCGACTCGGCTTGCCGGAACCGGAATCTACACATCGGTTCTTTGCTTTATTTCAATTCAGTTAAATATTGTAATTGTTTGTTCCTCTATACTTCTACCTTTCTGTATTTCTTTTGTAATTCCAGTGAGGTTAAAACGTTACTACAATCGCAAGACAAATACTAAGAATAAAATTAATCAACTACCTTTGCTGGAATGACGTCTTCATCCAACACCGTTGCTCCAAGGACCATTCCCCATGGCCAAGCCGAGAAGCCGGAAAAGTTCTCTGGGTTGGACTTCAAGAGGTGGCAGCAGAAGATGCTCTTCTACCTAACCACGCTCGAAGTTGCTGGATACCTCAAGGAGGAGGCTCCTGTGGTCGAAGAAAATGAGCCGGACGTCAACAAACGAACGGCGTACGATCAATGGATCAATGGCGATTTTCTTTGTAAAAATTATGTTCTTAATGGCTTAGTAGATAGTTTATATTCTGTGTACGGAAATGTAACTAGTGCTAAGGAACTGTGGGAAGCTCTAGAAAAGAAGTACAAAACTGAGGATGCCGGAACTAAGAAGTTCGTGGTGGCAAAGTTCCTCGACTATAAAATGGTGGACACCCGGTCAGTAATGGACCAAGTGCAAGAGCTTCAGCTCATTGTGCACCACGTTCATGCTGAAGAGATGGTCCTTCCCGACTCTTTCACCGTTGCTGCGGTGATTGAGAAGTTGCCACCATGTTGGAAGGATTTCAAGAGCTATCTCAAACACAAACGAAAGGAGATGACTCTTGAAGATCTTGTGGTTAAGCTTCGAATTGAAGCCGATAACCGAAAGGCGGATCCGAGACCACGAGTCCCGATCGAAGCCAAGGCTAATTTGATGGAACGTGGTGGACCATCAAATAGCAACAAAAGGAAGCGCCCGGGTCAAGTTGACAAAGGGAAGAAGCCAATGACAAAGTTCAACGGCAATTGCTTCAATTGTGACAAGCCGGGGCACATGTCCAAACATTGCACGGCTCCAAAGAAGAAACGTACTAACTATGGTGCACATTTGGCGGAACATAACAACAAAGGCAAAGGCAAGGCCCGACAAGATGATTGGGATGACGATGATTTGGCTGCCGTTGTGTTCGAGGCCAATCACGTGGACAACCCGAGAGAGTGGTTCGTCGACACCGGGGCTACTTGTCACGTTTGCTCGGACAAGAGCTCGTTTGTTACCTACAAAGTTGTTGAAGGTAGAAAGTTGCACATGGGGAATCAAGCCTCGTCTGAAGTGGTTGGTATGGGCAACGTGGTTTTGAAGCTGACTTCAGGCCAAGAGCTGACTTTGAAGGATGTGCTGCATGTTCCGGACATCCGCAAGAATCTGGTTTCAGGCTCGTTGTTAGTCAATCATGGTTTTAGACTAGTGTTTGAGTCTGAAAAGTTTATTTTGAGCAAGTACGGAAGGTTCCTTGGTCGGGGCTATCTCGCCAATGGACTTTTCAAAATGAATGTAATGGCGATGCGCCGTGTGACAAAAGAAAATGCTAATAAAATTGCTTCTTCTGTTTACTTGCTTGTTGAGTGCTCGGATTTGTGGCATTGTAGATTAGGACACGTTAATCTAAATGCTATAAAACGTTTAGAAAATTTAGATTTGCTAAAAGTGAACCAATTTAATACACAAAACAAATGTGAAGTTTGTGTTGAAGCTAAATTGGCTAAGTTACCATTTCAATCGGTTGAACGGAGCACTAAACCTCTAGAGTTAATTCACACAGACGTGTGTGATTTAAAGTTTGTGCAAACTAGAGGTGGTAAAAAGTACTTTATTACTTTTATTGACGATTGCACAAAATATTGTTATCTTTATCTTTTAAGAAGTAAAGATGAGGCGATTGAAGCTTTTAAGAACTTCAAAAATGAAGCCGAAAATCAACTAAGCAGTCGAATTAAAGCAATTCGAAGTGATAGAGGTGGAGAGTATGTTGCCCCGTTTGAAGAGTTATGCGCAGAGGCGGGTACAATTCATCAAACTACGGCACCGTATTCCCCACAGTCTAATGGTGTTGCTGAACGCAAAAATCGAACTCTTAAGGAGATGATGAATGCTTTGTTGATAAGTTCGGGATTACCACAAAACTTGTGGGGGGAAGCTGTGTTGACAGCCAACTATATCCTAAACAAAATTCCACTTAAGGGTAAAGATGTGACGCCTTACGAGTTGTGGAAAGGACTCACGTCATCTTATAAATACCTCAAAGTGTGGGGGTGTTTGGCTAAGGTTGAAGTGCCACTTCCTAAACAAGTTAGAATCGGCCCTAAAACGGTTGATTGTATCTTTGTTGGGTATGCACTTAACAGTAGTGCATATCGTTTTCTTATTCATAAATCGGAGATTTCCGAGTTGACTGAAGGAACGATGATGGAGTCGAGGAATGCTATATTCTTCGAGAATGTCTATCCTTGTAAGAACAAGGATAGGACAGAAGGTAGTTCTGAGAAACGAACCTCTGAATCTACTACTAGTTCTGATCCTGTGGATGAAGAATCGAGACGTAGCAAGCGAGCTAGGACGGCTAAGACCTTTGGTCCGGATTTCATCACCTATATGCTAGATGATGAGCCAAAGTCTTTGAAAGAAGCTCTATCTAGTCCAGATGCTGCGTTCTGGAAAGAAGCTATCAATAGTGAAATTGATTCCATCATGCAAAATCACACTTGGGAGTTGACAGATCTCCCAAGTGGGTGTAAGCCGTTAGGATGCAAATGGATCCTAAAATGAAAATATAAGGCAGATGGTTCTGTTGACAAGTATAAAGCTCGTTTGGTTGTCAAAGGCTTTAAACAAAAAGAGGGGTATGATTTCTTCGATACCTACTCACCAGTAACAAGGATTACATCTATTCGGGTGCTTTTAGCGATTGCTGCTTTGCACAATCTTGAAATTCACCAGATGGATGTAAAGACTGCGTTTCTGAATGGTGAGTTGGAGGATGAAATATACATGGAACAACCTGAAGTGTTTGTTGCACCAGGGCAAGAACGAAAGGTGTGTAAACTTGTTAGATCATTGTACGGTCTGAAACAAGCACCTATTCAGTGGTACCTGAAGTTTGATAACGTGATGTTATCAAATGGTTTCAAAATCAATGAGTGTGATAAATGTGTGTATATAAAGAGCAGTTCTAATGGCTATGTCATAGTCTGTCTTTATGTAGACGACATGTTAATCATAAGCAGTGGACACCAAGTGATTATTGAAACGAAACAAATGTTGAAACGAAATTTCAACATGAAAGACATGGGCTTTGTCGATGTGAATCTAGGGATCAAGATAGTACGGACAAGTGGTGGAATTGTCTTAACACAATCTCATTACATAGAGAAAGTGCTTAAGAAATTCAACGCTTTTGATAGTCCGTCGGCTAAGACCCCGTTGGAACTCAATGTACACTTGAGCAAAAACCAAGGAGAACCGGTAGCTCAACAAGAGTATGCAAGGGTCATTGGGAGTTTGATGTACATCACTAACTGCACTAGACCTGATCTTGCATGTTCTGTGAACAAGTTGAGTCGGTACACGAGCAATCCAAGCAAAGAACATTGGAAAGCTCTAGTACGAGTTCTAAGATACTTGAAGTATACTTTGAACTTCGGGCTGCAATATACAAGGTTTCCTCCTGTACTTGAAGGGTACAGTGATGCGAATTGGATATCAGACACAAAAGACTCATTTTCGACTAGTGGATTTGTTTTCACTATCGGAGGTGGAGCAGTGTCGTGGAAATCCACAAAACAGACTTGTATAGCCCATTCTACCATGGAATCTGAGTTTATCGCTTTGGATAAAGCGTGTGAAGAAGCAGAATGGCTTCGCAACTTTCTAGAAGACATTCCATGCTGGAAAAAACCAGTGTCGTCAGTGATGATTCACTGTGATAGTCAAGCGGCTATCGGAAGGGCACACAATGCTATGTACAATGGTAAGTCTCGACACATACGTCGGAGGCATAATACTGTGAGGCATATGATCTCAAGTGGGATTATCTCAGTTGACTATGTGAAGTCAATAGATAATCTAGCGGATCCGCTAACCAAAGGGTTAAACCGAGATCAAATGGCTAAGTTGCTAGAGGGAATGGGTTTGAAATCCACACTCTAAGAGTGGTTGTAGTGGTAACCCAACCATGATGACTGGAGATCCCAAGAACTTGGTTCAATGGGAAAACTAAGCTACAAACATTCGGTTTGGTAGCACTTGGAAAATCATAAGTGTACATTTCCCTGTGAGCAAACCAAGTGCACACCTGTCAATGTGGTGAGGATAAGTCCTATGACTTTTAATAATTCCTAAACCTAATGAGGTTAAGTATGGCAGGATACTCGGAAGAGGAGATCACCTATATAAGTGAGAAGTAGGGCCGCTTCTAAAGAGATACTTATGAACTCAAAGAGGTTGTCCATGGCCTGAAAATGACACAAACGTGAGAACAGATAATGTTTGATATACAGCTGTTTTCAATACTATTGTCTCGGTATACACTAAGGATGTATAGTTCAAGGCATCATGTCCACTAAACAGCCGATATACTCGATAGTGTTGGAAGATGGAAGGTTCAAAGTCACAAGCTACCTATCCTGGTGCAGTTGTGTTTCTGAGAGAACTGGGCTGCTTGTCTGCATACATGCATGCACTATTTCCACTCATGTGGGGGATTGTTGGAAAATAGGATTTAATAAAGTGAGTGTGACTCATTTTATCTGATTTTTCATGACCGGGATATTAAATTTTGGAGGAATTAAATACCGTACGATTGCTCTATGTCGTGAGTAGATAATCGTAGTATTTTTATTTGCTCAAATCCGATTTTCGGTGAGTGAGAAATAAATGGTTAAAGTTGGTCACACGATTGGGCATTTATGGTGTGTGGGATAATGTGTTTAAGACAAATTAAATAATCCCACATTGATTTCTTAATCAAATTAAGAAGTGTATTTAAGTGTATTAACACTTAAGTGGAGTAATCAAGTGCATAAAGATGTGGGCCATGAGCCCACACGCGCACACATGCGTGCGCCCGCCCGTGCCCGAGCCCCCTGCCCGTGCCCGTGCCCGGTGCCCGGTGCCCGTGCTCGGCTCGTCTCGGCTCGTCTCGTCTCGACTCGACTCGACTCGTCCTCGTCCTCGGACTCGGATCTTGGCAATTGGACTTTGGGCGTACGTGGGCTTCCGGGGCTTAGCCGTATCAGTTTTACGGTACAGAAGCGATCGGGTCGTGGAGCGGGTCGGCGGATCGACTATCCGGGTTCCGGGTCTATAACGGTTGTGGACCAGGTCGTGGGTGCACATGGTGCATGTCCAGCTTGAAGGGTGTAACTCCCATGACTTAAGAGCCTTCAAGCATGAGTTAAGAGCCTTCAAGTGAGTAACTGCCACTGGAGCTGGTGGAGCCTTCAGGTAACTTCCATCTGGAGCTGGTGGAGTTAGTGGGCTGGACAGTAACCGAAAGTAACTCCTGTCGGGAGTCAAAGTCTGCAGCTGCCCTGGACACGTGTTGGGATCCGAGCCGACATGGGACACCTGTCGGGATCTGCAGAAGGTAACTCTTGGAGGGCTTAATGGTAGAGCTGTAACTCCAAGGGGTTACAACACCTGGTTTGAATGCCCTCAAACCCTAGCTGTCCCCTGCAGTGGAGATGTGCCTATAAATAGGACATCCTGCATGGATCCAAATGCCACATTCTGCATAATCGATCACACTTCATATTGTTGCATACGAATCCTTTCGAGTCAAAGCTCCCAGTTCTCGACGTTGTCTAGTTCGCCGGAACCTTGCCGGATTTGTGGTGCTACTATCGAGAGGACGAAGCCGTTTCATCTTTGAAAGACAACCGCCAAACCGTGAGCACTAGCCGGGGCGTATTTGTCTTGCGGAGAGAGGTCCCCTCGACTCGGCTTGCCGGAACCGGAATCTACACATCGGTTCTTTGCTTTATTTCAATTCAGTTAAATATTGTAATTGTTTGTTCCTCTATACTTCTACCTTTCTGTACTTCATTTGTAATTCCAGTGAGGTTAAAACGTTACTACAATCGCAAGACAAATACTAAGAATAAAATTAATCAACTACCTTTGCTGGAATGGCGTCTTCATCCAACACCGTTGCTCCAAGGACCATTCCCCATGGCCAAGCCGAGAAGCCGGAAAAGTTCTCCGTGTTGGACTTCAAGAAGTGGCAGCAGAAGATGCTCTTCTACCTAACCACGCTCGGAGTTGCTGGATACCTCAAGGAGGAAGCTCTTGTGGTCGAAAAAAATGAGCCGGACGTCAACAAATGTACAGCGTACGATCAATGGATCAATGGCGATTTTCTTTGTAAAAATTATGTTCTTAATGGCTTAGTAGATAGTTTATATTCTGAGTACGGAAATGTAACTAGTGCTAAGGAACTGTGGGAAGCTCTAGAAAAGAAGTACAAAACTGAGGATGCCGGAACTAAGAAGTTCGTGGTGGCAAAGTTCCTCGACTATAAAATGGTGGACACCCGGTCAGTAATGGACCAAGTGCAAGAGCTTCAGCTCATTGTGCACCACGTTCATGCTGAAGGGATGGTCCTTCCCGACTCTTTCACCGTTGCTGCGGTGATTGAGAAACTCAAAGAGGTTGTCCATGGCCTGAAAATGACACAAACGTGAGAACAGATAATGTTTGATATACAGCTGTTTTCAATACTATTGTCTCGGTATACACTAAGGATGTATAGTTCAAGGCATCATGTCCACTAAACAGCCGGTATACTCGATAGTGTTGGAAGATGGAAGGTTCAAAGTCACAAGCTACCTATCCTGGTGCAGTTGTGTTTCTTAGAGAACTGGGCTGCTTGTCTGCATACATGCATGCACTATTTCCACTCATGTGGGGGATTGTTGAAAAATAGGATTTAATAAAGTGAGTGTGACTCATTTTATCCGATTTTTTGTGACCGGGATATTTAATTTTGGAGGAATTAAATACCGTACGATTGCTCTATGTCGTGAGTAGATAATCGTAGTATTTTTATTTGCTCAAATCCGATTTTCGGTGAGTGAGAAATAAATGGTTAAAGTTGGTCACACGATTGGGCATTTATGGTGTGTGGGATAATGTGTTTAAGACACATTAAATAATCCCACATTGATTTCTTAATCAAATTAAGAAGTGTATTTAAGTGTATTAACACTTAAGTGGAGTAATCAAGTGCACAAAGATGTGGGCCATGAGCCCACACGCGCGCGCCCGCCCGTGCCCTTGCCCGTGCTCGGCTCGTCTCGGCTCGGCTCGTCTCGTCTCGACTCGACTCGTCCTCGGACTTGGATCTTGGCAATTGGACTTTGGGTGGACTTTGGGCGTACGTGGGCTTCCGGAGCTTAGCCATATCAGTTTTACGGTACATAAGTGATCGGGTTGTGGAGCGGGTCGGTGGATCGACTATCCGGGTTCCGGGTCTATAACGGCTGTGGACCGGGCCTTCAAGTGAGTAACTGCCACTGGAGCTGGTGGAGCCTTCAGGTAACTTCTATCTGGAGCTGGTGGAGTTAGTGGGCTGGACAGTAACCGAAAGTAACTCCTATCGGGAGTCAAAGTCTGCAGCTGCCCTGGACACGTGTTGGGATCCGAGCCTGCAGATAACTCCTGGAGGGCTTAATGGTAGAGCTGTAACTCCAGGGGGTTACAACACCTGGTTTGAATGCCCTCAAACCCTAGCTGTCCCCTGCAGTGGAGATGTGTCTATAAATAGGACATCCTGCATGGATCCAAATGCCACATTTTGCATAATCGATCACACTTCATATTGTTGCATACGAATCCTTTCGAGTCAAAGCTCCCAGTTCTCGACGTTGTCTAGTTCGCCGGAACCTTGCCGGATTTGTGGTGCTACTGCCGGAAGGACGAAGCCGTTTCATCTTTGAAAGACAACCGCCAAACCGTGAGCACTAGCCGGGGCGTATTTGTCTTTCGGAGAGAGGTCCCCTCGACTCGGCTTGCCGGAATCGAAATCTACACATCGATTATTTGCTTTATTTCAATTCAGTTAAATATTGTAATTGTTTGTTCCTCTATACTTCTACCTTTCTGTACTTCCTTTGTAATTCCAGTGAGGTTAAAACGTTACTACACAAATTAAATTGTTGTAGATATGTTGAATGGAATGAGCGGGCCGTCGATGATTCTAGCTTGAACAATCTGACATCTAAGAAGAGATGTCGTGAGCACTGATAACATCTCTGGAAAAATTTCAAATTCAAATTTCTATTCGTAAATTTCTCCTTGCAACTTTGGAAGAAGAATCTCCAACATTGATTCCCAAACGATTCTGACTCCGTCGCAATGGAGGTAAGCCGGTTTTAATTTCTCGGGGATTATTTAGTTTCATTGTTAATACTTAATATTGGTTAATCATTTTTGCCTAGCTATTTAGAAATGTAGATTGAAGGCTCCGATATCTCGAAAATATGTAGATCATATACTCAAGGCTATAGCATATAATTAATATGAAGTGTTTTTGTGTGAGTTTTGTTGTGTATGCTCTACTTTGCTACAGAACTAACGTGTGGTGATACAATGATGATTGTTAGACGAATTCTTTCCCAGAAAGATCTTATATTAATCTTAATTTAGTTACTCACTTGCTTAGTATGACTCAATTTCGCATAAGTCAGCTTCACAAGAAAAGGAGCAACGACATCTCGGTTCCAACTGAGGATAATGCTATTTCAAGGTATCAAGTGGCAAGCGAATTAAAAATTTAAATTTCTAACAAAGATAGTATTGATATTACCACTACAAATAATAATGTATATAAACAAGTATTTTAAAATTTATAATATTCTATAATTTTTTTAGTTCATTTATTCCCTTTTTATATAAACTTATATTACATCTCTAATTATTTCAATTAAGTTCGACTATTACCATGCATTGTACGGGTGCAAAACTAGTAATTTTAAAAACCCGGATATGAGGATCATGGGCCTCGGGAAATAATGGAGGGTATACATTTATAATTATCATAAATGTCGTACCCTTTTTTGCACGGAAAGAATTGCACCACGTAAGCATGCTTTCCGCAATTGCAATACTTTTATCGCAATCTCGGTTGCGCCGCATTCAACGGAGTAGAAAATGCATGCATGCATGCATGGACGTAATCAATGTAAATAAAAAGACGATATTACCCTTTCTTTTGTTGGGTTTGATTTTATTTTACAATTGAGTCACTTTCTTACCCTACTCCATCTTTCTTTGATATTCAAACTCTAATTTTAACAATAGAGATTACATAATAAAAAATAATTATAATATAATCGATATAGTTTGCATTTATCAATAACACATTAAAATAAAAAATATAAACCATAATTATAAAATAATTAACCGTAATAACTGACTGTTGATTAAAAATTGAAAATTAGGTATTAAAAAAGAAATATAAATTTTAATTGGATAAAATCAATCAAAATTAATAATTGTAAAATTAATCAAAAACATAATAAATTGAAATTGACAAGAATAAAATAATAAATTTTATAGTGGAACATGAGTTAGAATATGAAAGATCTCAAAATATGTACATTTTAAGACACTTACTACTACATAAAAATCTATATTATATCTAAAAACATGATAGCTATCAAAAATAGAAAAAATAAATTTTCCAGCCCAAAATATCCTTCCAAATCAAGAAATATTAAATTAGTATACTATAATATAGATATTAGTTAGATTATAAATCAATAATTGTTTCACCAATTATACAACCAATATATTAGTCAATATATAGATTCATGATGTGGATTCAATAATTATTGGAAAGCGATTATCTAAAAGGCGAATTTAACTGTAGACTACTAATTGACTTTTCCATAATTGTGTCTATGATTGATTTTTTTAATCTCCATAATATAAAATTTAGTATTTTATATCATTTGTGTTTAATAGATATTGCGTCCAAAAAAAACACTATAAATATTCCAAATATTGGAAAATCAGTGCAGAAAATCATACAATAAAATATATTTAGACTTCATGGGAGTTGATTTTTTTAAGGATTCATAGCAATTTATTTTAGCAAAATATATTTTATTGTATGATTTTCTGCACTGATTTTCCAATATTTGAAATCAATATTGTTTTTGTTTGCAGCTTATATATAAATGTATTCGCAACATTTACGTTTTCATAACTTTTTTTTATTAGTTTAGTTTGCATATGATGCATGTATGCTTAGTGCATTAATGTATATGTTTTACATGTTTACACCTTACATATTTTATGTTTACGGTTTATATTTTTTTGTCAAAATAAAATTGATTAATACATTAATGTCAGTATATGTGTGCAGAAAGTTACGATGGCTTCACTCTTAGAGATCTATATCATTCAAGTGTAAAAAGTTACTTTAGATTGGACGGTTCCATTTTGTGTGGTGATTGCAAGACTTTGAACGAGAAGGCGAGTGACGCAAAGTAGGGTTGACGGAATGAAACCTTTTAAACAAAATGTGAGTAACAGCTTTTATTTAATTTATTATTATTATTATTGTTTAATTGGGTTAATTGCCTTAAAATACACAAACTTTGGGTTATTTTTGTTTTTTCGCACGTTTTAAAAAATGTAGTTTTTAACATAAACTTAACATTTGTTTAGTTTTTCACATAATTTTCAAATTCCAGTCAATGGAAATGACTTGATTGTCGGAGATTTCCACGTATACATCTATGTGGGCACCAAATTATCTTAAAATACACCAATTTTTGATTGATTTTTATCGGATTAGAGTGTCCGAATTTAAAAATTATGTGAAAAGCAAACAAATGTTAAGTTCATATTATTAAAACTACGTTTTTTAAAACATGTAAAAAATCAAAAACACCTCAAAGTTTGTGTATTTTAAGGCAATTAACCCTTGTTAATTTAACAAATTGTATACACACAATTTGGTGCACTCATTTTTGCTTTTAACCTTTTTTTTTAAATTAATCTATAGTTGTAGATGTATTATGTAGAAGTAAATATATATTATAAATTGGGACATGCATTTTTATATATATATATATATATCATGATGATTTTACTTATTTTTAATTTGAATAGAAACTATTTGACTTGAGTATTCCCTTCTCATTAATTGCACATCGAATCATTCAGTATTATATAAAACTAGCATTCCCCGCCGTGCGATGCACGGATAAAAATTATAAATATAAAATATTTTATAGCAATGTTTTAATAATAATTAATAGAAATAACTATAAATAAATTTATATGATATTAAATTTATTTTGTTAGTAATATTGTAACAATATTGTAAAAATTCAAATAATGTATAATTATAAATTTTGAAGTATTTCTACACATACGTGTATAATAAGAGAGATCTATGTAAAAAAAATCATAATTCTAATGATGATGAAGTTATGATTTCATGCATCCATGTACATAGATAGATTTTTTGGGGTTCTTATATGTAATTGTTTTAAATTTTGACTACTACTCTGTGAAACATGTCATACAAATCATGCTTTATTTTTTTTTTCTTTTGTGTGTGTGTGTTTTTGCGACTCGACTACACAATGTTACAGACACCATGTAAACATTAAAATACTTTGGTGCTAAAATGTATGTTGCATGATGCTAGAATGGTACATACCTAATGCTAAAAATTAATTTGTGTCTGAACATCTCTTGATGTGATTGTATTATTATTTTTTAGCTTGTTCAGTTTATAATTTTTTAATTTTAATGTGTCAGCTTCTTCTGTTTCAAGTGACCGTAGTAAGATTACTCACATGGTGATATGGAGGGTTCTACTTCACATAGCAAGACAATGATGTTTGAGTAATTCTACGATTTACGTGCCCCTTCTGAAGTTGTTATTCATCCACCTATTCCAGTTAAAACAAAAGGTAGCGACAGTCATTTGATATATAAGGAGGAGGCAAGGAAGAGAAAGGAGAAAAAACCACTCAGAATATGCAGCAATTGCCACAAGTTGTCAGATCATGATGCTAGGAACTGTCCAGCTTGATGTTATTATAGCGATTGTGCATAATTTAATATCATGTGTTTACCATGCTTGTGAATTATTTTCAACACATTCATTTTTAAGAATATATATGATTTTTAATAAAAGTGTTTATGACATTTCCTTTGCGGTAATTATATTACTATTAAGTTTTATTAATCATAATTACCGTTTAGAATATAATGCTAAAATAACGGAAGCATGAGGTTATATACGTTGTCAGATTCCCATTACATATTTTGTTTATCAGAACATGCTAAAATGAGAAATGAATGAGGCTAAAATGAGCTAAGTAGGAGGCTAAATTTGATGTGACATTTTCTACTAGGGTTCACCGTTCCCAATTAGGGTTTATTACGTTCTAATTAGGGCTCATCTGATCCCAATTAGTAATTATCAGATTCGTCACTGTCCCCAAATAGGGTATACTGCGTTTCATTCCAATGAAATCACCGTTCTATATTTATTTATCTAAACATGCTAAAATGAGAAATGAATGAAGCTAAAATGAGCGAAGTAAGATGCTAAAATTGATGTAACATTTTCCACTAGGGTTCACCATTTCTAATTAAGGTTTATTACATTTCAATTAGGGTTCATCTGATCTCAATTAGTAATTATCAGATTCCCATTATGGTTCACTGTCCTCAAATAGGTGTATTGCGTTTCATTCCAATAAAATCACTGTTTCATATTTTATTTATCAGAACATGCTAAAATGAGAAATGTATGAAGGCTAAAATGAGTGATGTAGGAGGCTAAATTTGATATGACATTTTCCACTAGAGTTCACCGTTCCCAATTAGGGTTAATTACGTTCCAATTATGGCTCATATGATCCCAATTAGTAATTATGAGATTTCCATTAGGGTTTACTGTCCCCAAATTGGGTGTATTATGTTTCATTCCAACGAAATCACCGTTCCATATTTTGTTTATCAACACATGCTAAAATGAGAAATTAATGAGATTAAAATGAGCGAAGTAAGAGGCTAAATTTGTATGTTACTTTCTGCACTTAGAATTACAACATATATTTTGCTCTCATAAACTTTATCTCGTTTCGAAAAATATTTACGCATTTTCTTTCTTAGTTGTCAGTCATCTCCTTCGTTGCTTCACTTTCTCATTCTTTTTTCTTTTTTATTATCAACTCGTGTTCTTCATTTTGTAGTATCTATATAGGTGTAGGTGTTTATATAAAACTGTTAGAAATATATTCATAATATCACCCGCTAAAATGTATTACACAATATGCTAAAATGTTATATAGGTCATGCTAAAATATTGTATACAACATGCTAATATAAGTCTGGGGGTGCTCTATGCGAAAATTATGCCTAAAAATGAATTTTTGTATTTTTCATCTATTTTTTTCAAATAAACATATGTAATATGGATCTTAAATGAAACAGTATGAAAAGAGCTTTAATTTGATATAAGATTTGCGTAAATCCGATTAAAAATGAATAAATTATGATCATTTAAAGTTTTTAAGATTTTTTTCAAAACATGATGATGTCACTTTTTTTAAAAGTCAATTGTTCCAATTCTACCCTTAATGAGACGCGTGAATTGAAGATTTTCATTTTAATTACAAAATTGCCACCGAAAATTTTCTTTCATCTAGTGCGTTCATTTTTCAGAATAGACGGATAGGATCGGTTCCCGGTTCCCACCTGGTGACCGGTTCTCACCAGATCTCATCCTTATATATATATATATATAAGATATGTTTTTCAAGAATTAAGAATATTCTAGAAGATGAAAATTGTACATTAGCAATCGAAATGACACACACACACATATATATATCTGGAAGAAAAAAAAAGAATAGATTACGTAATCTATAAGAGACGTGTTTATTTTTTCTCTCTGAAGTTGTATTTAGAATTTTTTCAAATCATTTTATACCTATATTTTATTTTTGAATTGAGATTTTAAGTATCTTAAATTATTTGATGATGGCTCATCTCACTATTTTGTATTCTCCCTCTGTTTCTAGCTATATGTTTGTTGTTGTATGATTTTAATCTAGAATTAATAATTAATTTTTTGAATTAATATATCCCTCCATTTTATATCACACAAAATTTATTTACTTATATTTTTCTAAAAAATTGGCAAAATTTTATATCTCCACATATTTGTAGAGTAAAAATTGGGAGAGAGTGTGTGAATATATATAAAATAATAATATTTCGACACACGAAATAAAATTTCTAAAACAACAAACATATAGAAACAAATTGAGTATTATCTATACGTATATATGAAGATGATGATGAAGTAATCAAGATGTGGCAGTGCTACTCATGAAAAATGCATACACACTACAATTGATTGACCACGGTTCGTTTGAAAATCATGGTAATTGATTTAACTAACACTATTTTTTTTAATCAAAATTGTAGTGTATGTGTGTGTTTCTCCTAAAAAAATTACCACCATTGTTAAAGATATATATGTGGTCTGCCTACAAGCGTACACCACAATTATTATCCGTCTGTGGTGTGTGTCCCTTTTTTATTAACCATGATTCATAGATTATGTGTAGTCTATGTGCGTGTTTCTCCTAAAAAAATTACCACCATTGTTAAAGATATGTGGTTTGGTGTAAGTAGAGCTGAAAATGAGCCAAACTACTTGCAAGATACTCGGATATTGGCTCGAAAAAATCTCGCTCGAGACTGGCTTGTTTATTAAACGAGCCAAACTCAAGCCTGCTAAACGAGCTCACCATTTTCTCGAGCTTAGCTCGGCTCGTGAGGTTCTCGAGCTTTTTAACGAGCCGTCTCACGAATTGTCTCACGAGCTGGCTCGTGAGTAGTTAAACGAGCCGAGCTCGAGCTTAGCTCACGAGCTGTATCCCGAGTCTAGCTCGCGAGTATTTAAACGAGTCGAGCTCGAGCCGGACTCGCGAGCTGTCTCACGAGCCTGACTCACCGAGTACTTAAATGAGTTGAGCTCGCGCTGTGCTTGCGAGCTATTCGATTTAGAACTCGAGACACATACTATTTTTATAATTTTTAAAATATTATTTATGTATATTGCAACTTTTGTCAAATTAATACTTCTCATTTAAAATAAAATAAAATTAATGATATTCACTATTGAACTAATATTATTAAAGTTAAGAAATCAATGATCAAGAGTAACAATTATATATACAAACAGACAAACTAATGAACTATATATATACACACACATATATATATTATATATTTATATATAATATAGTTATCTTATTTATAATTTTACATAGTATATTAGTATAATAAATAATAATAATATGAAGTGTGAAATGATATTATATTAATATTATCAAAATTAATAAATTGAACGCTCAATAATAAATACTAAGTAATAAGAGAAATTATGAATAATATTAAACTAATATTATCAAAAGTAACAAAATAATAAAGGAAAAGGAAAATTAACAAAGATTATAACTAATCGAATGTTCAAGAGTAATGATATTCTCAGCATTAATGTTATATAGTTAATATTAAACTCTTAGTTATATGTACTATCTTCTATCGATTAGTATTATAGTATATAGTAATCAACTTATAAGAATATATATTACATGTGGAAAAAAATAGATTATAGTCCATTTTAGATTATTAGTTATAACTTATAAGAATATTAAGTTATAAGCAATAAATTATAAATTTATAATTTGTGTAAAGTAGTAAAGGAAAAATGAAATTAAAAAATTAAGATTAATATTGACAGCTTGACAAATAATACTCATCAATAAATATTAATACATGATATTAAATTAATATTATCAAAAGTAACAAAGCAATAAAGAAAAAAATAAAATTAACACAAATTAAAACTAATCAAATGTTCAATAGTAACAATATTATTAGCACCAATGTTATATAGCATAGTTATATATACTATTTGTATTATAGTATATAGTTTATATAACTATAGTTTATATTAGTTAATGTGTACATATCAATAAAAAAAAATAACAAAAATTAAGACTAGCATTAAATAAGCTAAACAAAGAATAATAATTAAACAAATTAATATAGAACGATTAATTTATAAATTATCTTAATATATTGGAATATGATATGACTTATGACTTATAGTATAATTGTGCATGTATACGAGCTCGAGCCCGAGTCAAGCTCGAGCTCGATTTTTTCCTATCGAGCCGAGTTCAAAGCTCGAGTCGAGCTCGAGCCCACGAATACTTAAATGAGCCGAGCCAAGTACCACGCTACTCGGCTCGACTCGGCTCCTATATAGCCCTACCTGCAAGAGTATACCACAATTATTATCCAACTGTGGTGTGTGTCCGTTTTTTATCGACCATTATTCATAGAATATGTGGTGCATCAATTATATCCTATATTTATATGTTTATTAAAATAAAAATTGAAAAAAATTGTTGAAATCTTCTCAAAACCCATCTAGGGTTTCACGACTCCACAAAGGTGATGACTAGGATTTCAGCATCCTTTTGCCTTTCCGTCGACTGGCAACAATTATAGAGGGATGCAGGTCATTTTTCGTCTCTTGACTGTAAAGGCACGATTCAAGGCGATATCTAAGATGCAGGGCCGTTCCTTGCATGAGGTGAGTGAGTCGGTCGTCTCAGGCCCCAAAAATTTTGAAAAAATTTCAAATTTTTTCAAAATATAATATATTTATTAATGTTAGTAAAATTATTTTAAATGTCATGTTGGCTTAGTGGTTGGAGGTTTTGTAACTCTTACAGAGTATAAGGGATCGATTCCCTATAAAGGGGAGCAACCTTTTTTCTTTCTTTTTAAATTTTTTTTTTTTTGCCATCTTTTCTTCTCTCTCTCCACATTTTTTTTTTCTCTCCACCAATTTTTTCTTACTTTTTAAATAATTAAATTAAGCATTTTTTCTTTCTTTTTAAATCAGTGTTTTTCATCTTTTCTTCTCTCTCTCCGCATTGCTTTTTCTCTCCACCAATTTCTTTTTTCTTTTTAAATAATTAAATTAAGCCTTTTTTCTTTCTTTTTAAATAAGTGTTTTTCATCTTTTCTTCTCTCTCTCCACATTGCTTTTTCTCTCCACCAATTTCTTTTTTCTTTTTAAATAATTAAATTAAGCCTTTTTTCTTTCTTTTTAAATCGGTGTTTTCCATTTTTTCTTCTCTCTCTCCGCATTGTTTTTTCTCTCCACCAATTTCTTCTTTCTTTTTAAATAATTAAATTAAGGCCTTATTTTTTCTTTTCATCTCTCTCTCTCTCACTTTCTTGTTAAGCTTCACCAAATTCAGTATTTTTTTTAAATCTTAAACCTTAAATCTAAATTTTTACCATTATTTTTTTTCTTTTCGAATCCTAAATCCAAATTATTTTACTAGTCTCTTTTTAAAAAAAAAAAAAAACTTAAATCTAAATCTATATTAAAAGGGCGCATTTTTACCAATTTTTTCTTTATAAATCCCATATCTAGATTTTTACAAGTTTTTTTTCTTTTTAAATCTTAAATCTAAATTATTTTACCAACTCTTTTTAAATTCTAAATCTAAATCTATATCAAAAGGGCTTATGCCTACAACCCGCAAATAGAAACACCTTTTTTTTATTTGTAATTCTAAATCTAAATAAATTATAAGATGAAAAATATATATATTTTTAATTTGTAATCATAAATCCAAATATATTATAAGATGAAAAATAGGACCTCATTTTCCATCTCGACTCAGGCCACTAAATCATTAGGATCGGCCCTGCTAAGATGGACAATCAAACCGTGACAATTCTCCCTCGATATTTTTTTATCCACTTTACACAGTTTGGAGGAGATATATTTTTTTTTAGGGTTTTGCTTTTAAATTTATTATTAGATATGGATTGTTTGCCCATAAAAGAATTTTATTACAACTTGAATATAACATTATATTGTTTATGTATTTTCGCATTGTTTATAATAATTATTCAATTCTATTTTTTGTACAAATTATTTATTATAAATTAATTATAAAACGCTCATCGCACAGGTATAATGCTAGTAATAATATATATAAGAGCATCCATCCCATACTTTAAAATGGAGTTTTACTCTATATGTGACCATCGTTATTCAGAACTATATACTCTATATTCATTATTTGATTGATACGTATGCTAATTTTATTGTGATGTTTTAATTCATATCTTATTTTTTCCTTAGAGATCATGGAATATTGGTTCAATTTAATTTAGTTTTAAAGTGTCAAATAATTGATCCTGTTGTGCATCATTAGTTTTACAGTGATCGATTTTTTTTAGATGTTTATTTTGTAACAAATCAAAATGTTGGTTCATCATTGCAACGCTTTTAAAAAATTGTGTATAAAATTTAAATTGTAAACTTAATTAAAGAAAATACTCCTTGTTAAATAACTTTTGGTTTTTTTTTTTTATCAAAGTTGGGTTTAACACATTTTGGTGACCTTACATGGTTAAAAGCGTATTGGATTTATATAAAATTTTAATACTCATAATACTTGGAAATAAACCATAGAACAGCATAGTCAAATAATCAACAAAATAGTTGGAAGTAAACCACGAAAGATAAGAAAAGTCCCCAAATAGTCAACAAAATAGTTAGGGAAATTCTGTCATACCGGAATACCGTCCATACCCTACAAAAAAAAATATATCAAAGATATCAATATTTACAGTATACCGATATTTCAATAAGGTATCATACCTTACCAAAATTTAACAGTAAGATAAAGATATGAATTTTCAAAAATTAAAATATACCGACATATACCAAAAATTTGGTATATCGTCATGCCGTACCGCGGTATATGCCGGTACATACATTCACTTTGGCATATACCGTGATACGATATGATAGTATATATCGGTACATATCGTACTTTGACATTTTTAAGAGATGTTAACTGCAAGAATCGATAAAATACCCAAAAAAATTGACAATTTAAAGAACCCAAGTATTATCGACTTCCTACACTCAAGAACTTCACCTTCTAATGCATCTTTATTGTAACTCATCATCAAGAAAATTGACAACTATTATAAGAATAAATTAGATTATTTTAATTTTAGTGAATGGAAATCCAACTTTTATAGCTTAGTTTAAAAAAATGCAAGGAGTACCGAGGTGCAAAACTGCCCTGTAGCCTAGGCGTGAAAGCACAAGCGCATGCACGGGCTTTTTGTAGGCAAGGCGCACCAACACTAACGAAAAATTTGATATATTTACCTATAGTATGTTCTCTACTCAAAATACCAGCCCAGGAAAATGTGTAATCCTAAATTAAATATATGGCCCATTACAATGAATATAACTAGCCCAGCCTAAATTAAATATATGTTTTTTATTCACAGTAGTTCAGTGAAATGTGACCTGCAACAGACAAGTATAAGAGCATCACACTATCTGTTGGAAGTTCCTCACAAACTGTTGCAATCACCTGCGGGAATGGCTGTGGTTAGAACCTAATATAAGTTCAAACAGTTAACTTTCAAAGGATTATTACAGTTTTAGTTCAAACTTACAGCTATCAATTGTGTTACAAGTGGACAGTGGAGAACAAGTTTCTTAGAATTTGGAAGCAAATTGGGATCTGTCATATCTGCAGCCATCAAATTAATATCTATCAATATTGAAGTAACAGAATGATAAATTGCCACACCATTCTCTCTTGGTTCAACAAGTTGCTTCGGTAGAAAGATCCACTAGGTTCCCATTCCAAACATTCCAGCATTCTAATAATGTCTAAAGTGAGTTCTGCAAATTTATAATTCTTACAGCCAAATCTCAAAATACAAAAATATATCACCTCATTTCTGTGATAACTGGACATCAATGCGTCTCTAATTTCAAAACTCTCTTAGCATGAAATCAGGACACGATGACAAAGTGCATTAGCATTCCTGAGATCAGGACCAAACAAAAAATTCCAAATAATCAGTTTTGAGGTTCATAACTAAATAGCAACAACTAGACAAACAAATAGAAACCAACCAGACTTAAACACATCTAAAAAAGATAAGGTGGAATGAATTCTTGCAAATAACAAGAGTAAGTATGCAACTAAGAAACGAATCATGTTCACAAACTGTAGCAAACATCAACTAAAGCCAGAAAAAATCAAGTGGTATTTAGCAAGATAGAAGTGCATAATACTATAAGTCATGCCAAAGGGTGACTGTCAGATATTTGAAAGTGCAAAAGTTTCATACCTGAAACTCCCCACATGTAGAGATATGTCTATGGACTTGATCAGAACCTATGTGGAGGCATATGAGAATATGTCAGCATAAAACAACCACCAAAACCCTGTAACTATGTCGATCTCAACAAGGGAAAAACCGAATGAATAACTTTCAGAATAGGTTAACCTGAAACCCAGGCCAATCAGAAAGAACTGCACCAGAAGTAGAGGAAGTTTTCTCCTGAATTTATAGCAGACCTACTTTAGCAGAGTTCAAATGCTTAGATCAAACCAGTATACAATGCTTATAAACGTACAGTTTTTTTTCCAGGTCTTCAGATTGCAACAAAGAAGAATCTTCAGAATCTTCAGAGTCACCATTATCAGGTTCATCGAACTGGTTATCACTGTAAAGACCCTGTTTCTTGCAAGAGAATGTTCCCCTTCCTCGCCTCTTGGTGGCTTGAGCTTTTGAGTCTTCTTTTGAGTCTTCCAGTGAAAGTTTTGATACCCTGGTAAACACAGTGGGGAAAGTAACTCCTCTGGGGCACAATCTGCAATAGCTTCCCAGTCTGTATGTTAAAACAGCATTAGCCCTAATCCCAACTGAGATATAAATAAGGAACAAATATCGGGAAATGTAAAAGCTCATGCAAAAGGCAAACATGTCAAGTTCAAGATAAAACAGTAATTATAGAATTGCAAATGGGCAACACCTAGAAGCAAATCCTAATGGAAGCAGGGTCTGGGAAAGGGCTTGATACTGAACTCAATGTGAAATTCCCCAGAAAAGAATATGTAAGCGTGAACAATGAACAGACCCACAATTTGTCATCAGTGAAGCAGGCTTAATATTTAAGAAATTATTAGTGGAAACATAGCCCTAGTTGAAACTGCTGCAAGATGAATGCAAGACAAGAGAAGAACAATACCAATATAAAATGATATGTTAAAAATTGTTTAACTAAACCCTATAATAAACGCAATCTACATAGCTTTCCCAAAACTATTATAGCCTATCGAGTAAAAGGTGAATATGTTACCAAATCCAATGCTTTGCACCTGAAGTAAGAAGCCCAAAAGTTGTTGACACAATTCAAAGCATATGAATGTCAATGCCCTAACATATCAACTGGTATATAGCAATCGGTAACATACTTCCTAAGAATGAACAAAAAGAATTTTAAGGCTACTCTAGGCAAGAAAGTTGGTGCAAATCTCAATTTATCATAGGATAATCTTTACCATCCTCACCACCACCCTCCAGTGTGAAGCCATCACTCTTCAGGTTTGAAGAACTCTCATCATAACCTTTGCAACAAAAGTAAGAATTAGTTCTTTAGAAAATAATAAGGCTGCATATAAAATAACGAAAGTAACATTGCTAATTTATAAGACAAAAATGAAAAAAAAAATATGACAATATGACAAACAAATAGAGAACACAAAAGCCACAAGTGTTCAACGAGACAAACCATGTTCTGCAATATCATCAGTAGTAACCTCATTATCATCAGTAGTAACCTCATTATGCGACTCCTGAGCCTCTGTAAATACATTAGAAACCGACTCTTTTTCAATGAGTGAACCCCTGAAACTCCAGGACCAGTAAAAAAGAACCAGAAATCAGTTGAACTAAGTCAAGCGTAACCAGATATTCTGCCAATTAAGTCTAGAAAGTATTGTGCCTCTGACTCTCTGTTCCTATCTCATTTTCATTAGAAGCAATATCCATTTTTTACTTTCTTACTCGGACATCTAATATCAAAGAAATTAACTCAGAAAACACATTCTTGAATTCTAATCCACAACTTTCTCAAATGCCATGGTACAAAAACAAAAACAAAAAATCATGAAAAGTAAGCAAAAAATCCCCGAATGTAAAACTCTCAGATTTCATCTAAGATTTCAGTTTTTTAATTGAAAGAGATCAACCAAGAGTACAACACGATAATCAGATTCAACAATACTTGCCTTATGAGTTCTGCGAGCGAAGAAGCTACTGATTGACGGTAAAATAGCGAACAATGGCGGCGGAGTGGCCCGTGGGGCCTGATGTCTAATACAAATCAATTTTTTGGTGAAAACCAATAAAAAATCAGTAGTAATCTCCTCGAGCATGCAATCGAACGGGTGACTGCAAATTAGTTGGTGACGGTTTTGGATTTCAGCGTCAATAGAAATTTGGGCGAAAAAGTGAGAAATGAGAGATGGTTGGCGACATAAAATCACAGAGAGAGGGGGGGGGGGTTAATTTAATTTAATTTAATTTAATGATTTAAGGATAATGGGACGCTCAAAAGCATCCTTTCAATTTTGGTATATTTTTTAATAATATAATAATTATTTAATTTATTTTTTTTGTGATTATGCAACGTTTACTGAATTTGTATCATTTTTTTTTTGTGATTATGCACGGATGAAATGTAAGTATAAATATGATATTTATACTACAATGTAATTATAAATGTAATGATATCTTACAATGTAATTATAAGTTTATCATGAAATGTTAGTATAAATATGATATCTAATCTAATTTATATTACCTAAATGATAAGTAAAAAATGAAGTAAATAATAATATTTTACTCTTATTCAATCTTTAAAACTAAAAATTAAGATGAATAGTTGATAAAATTAATTAATAGAAAATGAGATATACTTAAATTATGAGATAATAATAATAATAATATGTTTAGTAAGTTTATTGTAATGAAACATTAACCATGTCATTTTATTTATTTAAAAAATTTGAGAGTTCAAATCATAACGGAAAACATAGTAAAATAATCTAATTTTTAAGAAAATTTTATTTCTTCCACGAAACCAAAAACCACCATCATCGCATCTTATCTGCCACACATCATTCATGCCTCACAACTTATCCACTATGCATCATCTGTGCCTCCATCTGAAAAAAGGTCTTATCTGCTAAACATCATCCATGCTTACAACTGAAAAGGGAAGGTTTTGGGGTGAGTACTATTAAATTCAGCGGGGAGTATTCAATTATCCAAACTATATATATAAAAATTAACATAAAAAATGTGAATAGTTTAAAGGTGTTCAGACCGCAGACCAAACTAAATGGTATGTCAGCCCTGTTGTGTAGCCTATAAGCTCTTATGTGCTTAGCCTAAAAGTTCATGCTATGCTATGACATTATATAACTCGATAAAAATATATAAAGAGGATAATAGGAATAAATCAATGTAAAACTCCACCTTCACCTCGACCTTAAAATTGATTGATTAAGTCATGCACGTTTTATCTATAAAATATTTATCTTGAATTAAAAAAAAAAAAAACATAATGTAAGTATCAATGCATGAGACTAAACATGACGCATGCTTAATATCAAAACCGGTTATTTACGTGAAAAATGCATAACTTTGAATTAATGCATGGCCAAATTTTATAATTAACATGCTAAACACCACGACATTATATAGGTATATATCTCAAGGAAAGACAATTTAAGTTAAAAAGAAAAAGTCAATGCATGCTTTTTGGACCCAAATTCTCGGCCCAAACCTCCAATTAATTAAACCCCAAGCCCATTTCCTAAACGACCCAATTTCTGATCATTTTCACTAAAGTCATTCATTCTCCTTCTCCCAAAAGCCTTTTCTCCTTCAGATTTACGTGAACAACAATACTGATAGCCAATAAAGGGGTGAGCAAGCATGGATCCGACACCGACCCCGACACCGACCAACCAAACCAAATAAGCTTCTGTCGGTTCAGGTTGATGGTGCTTTAGTGTTGGCTCGGTGATCGGTGTTAGGGGTGTAACCGATTGGTAATCGGTGAGGTGGTCGGTGGTGTGGTCGGAAACCGACGGCCACACCGAACCGCCCGTAAAATAAAATAAAATAAAATTATTTTATTATTCATATTCAGTATTTCCTAATTTTCTAAATCTCTAATTGCTAATTTAGACTCTCACTCTCGCGAGTCACGACCTCTCAGAAATAGATTGAAGAATCGGTGAATCGCGGCCTCTCACTCACTCGCTCCTCTCACTCACTCTGTTTCGACTCTCGCCTCTCAAGCTCTCACTCACTCTCACTCACCTCCAAAACTATGCAATGCGATGCATGAGAAACGAAAAGAAAACAAATCATGAAGATATCTACATGCTTCGCTCTTAAAACTAAAGCTCTTACTTTGTTCTCTACGATTTTTTATGTGGGAAACCAATGAATAGAACTCTCAATTTATGGGAGTTTATATTTGCACCACTAAAATTACTCTTTGCACCACAAAAGAAAAAAAGAAAAAAATAAAATAATTTTGAAGTTACTTAAATGCTTTGTACTTAAAAAGACAAAAATCAAGTGTGGTTCGAAAATGAAATTTTGAACTCACTATGTTTGTTCGAAATTCCATTTTCGAACAGACATGATTTTTAAAATAAGTTTCGTTCATTTTCGAACACAAGACTTCGAACATATTCAGAATGTTCAAACACATGACTTCGAACGTAACACAAATTTATTTATTTATTTTATTAATAAGAGCTTTTAGGTAAATTTATAACTAATAAAAAAAATGAAAAATAATTTATGGTGCAAAGAGTAAAAATGATGATGCAAATAAAAACTCCCATATTTATAATAGTAGATTAGGGTTAAAAACGTGGCGATCAGAGGAGATCACATAGCTATCCAAGCAACAATTGATATAAGGTTGAAAGGCGATAAGTTTTGAGAGGTTTTTTTTTTTTTTTTTTTTTTTGAAGATAAGTTCTGAGAGTTTGAAGGATATCAATTTTCTGTTATATCATTTTGAATCGAATTTTCCAAAAGTTGGGCTTCAACATTGAACTTTAAAAACTTGGACTCTAAAATATTTCAAATGGATTAGAAATAAAACTTTGGCTATACAAAATAAAATGCAAACTCGTTTAACTCTCTAATTAAAATTCTACGTACAAGCTCATGGTATGAAATAATCATATTCTAAAATAAGTCATGCTTAGTTATTTATTAAAATTACTTAGACGCTGCTTATTAGAATTAAGCAATTAATATCACATATCGAAAAAAAAAATTAGGAAGGAAAAGGAAAATGTAGCAATTTAAATATAAAAAAAAAAATCGCTACATAATCTAAGTTGACTTTGTTAAGACGTAATTTTTTTTTGTGTTGGAGTTTGATTACATGAATTAATAATTTGTTATGTTACAGTTAATTTTTATTTTATAATAAATATTATTAAAATCATAAATTTGATAATGAAACACGGGGTGAAACACGAAAACTTATTTCACTTTCTTATCTTTTTAAATTTTTGGAATTTACGGTTTTTTTACTATTTTAATTTCTCTCGGGAAATTCTTGACAACTAGTTGGAATTGTATTCTAATATCATTGGGATTGAATCATCATGTCAAAAGTTTTATCACTTTCAATTTTGTAGAATATTCTATCTTAAGCTTAGGTTCTTTAAAGAAATTTTCTCTGCATAGGAAGTTTAATTTGTTATGAAATATTGTTCTAGCACATAGTCCTTTGAGGGTAGGGTGTACAAAATCGAACCAAAATCAAAAAATTGAACCGAACCAAATCAAGATATATTTGATTTGGTTGGTTTGGTCATTTTTTCTTTAGTTTTGGTTTGGTTTTGAATATTAAAATAAAAATATAATTTGGTTCAGTTTCGGTTTAAATAAAAAATATTTTGGTTAAAACCGAACAAACTAAAAAATTTATATATTATATTTATAATTATAATTTATAATTTATAAAATTATACCTAAATTAATAGATTTAAAAGGTATTATATACCTAAGTAATAATTAGTAATTTTAATATTTAATTTCAATTTTCTAGTTTTAGAATTTTTAAAATATTTATTTATTTAATATATTGTTTGTTATCTATTAAGTGCATGTCATTTTCTTTAGATATAATTATTTCAGAAAAATAAAAATAATCATTGAAATTCAGTTAAACCGAAAATCAAACCAAACTAACCAAAGAATTATGGTTTGGTTTGGTTCGGTTATATATATTATTTTGGTTGGTTCGGTTTGAATATTTATAAGAAAATTTTTATTTGATTTTATTAGTTAGCTCGATTTTGTACCGAACTAACCATTTGCACACCCCTATCTATGGGCACATATACAAGAGTAAGAGCCGATCCCACGAGGAGCTATGAAAAATACTGTAAAGTAAAATAACAAGCAAAACAAAAGAAAAAAAATATTAATAGTAACGTATTCCGAATTAGAACTTAGATTCGAACTTAACAAACACTTGATCGATCATGGGCACGCCGATTACTTATGTGAATCTAATTATCTGGTTAAAGGTACTGGATCTCTCTCAACGTACCCAATTTATCCTTTTAGTATAGACTAGAGGTGATCTCTTATCTCCTAATCCCTAACCTAGTAACCTGTTGCCCAACCCCGATCTCTCATATAATTGTAAATAACAAGGCAACTTTATGCCCTAGACAGACCCAGAGACGTATTCTTTGCAATTCTTGAAAATAGTGGGCCAGTAAAATCCGCTAAAAAGCACCTTCATAGTTGTGCGATGGGCAGTAAAGTGTCCTCCTCCTGGTGAAGTGTGCCAGTCAGTGATGATTTTGTGCCAATCGTCTTGGTGTACACAACGTCTGATGATGGTGACAGCGCATCATCGAAAGACGCATGGATCATCCCAGTAGAAAAATCTGACCTCATACAGGAATTTCTTTTTCTGATAGAAAGAGATGTCTGGGCGTATGATCTGAGCAACAAGATAATTGAGTATATCTGCATACCATGGTGTGTTGTCCACGACATAGAAGAGTCTTTCATCTGGGAACCTCTCGTTGATGCCAATTTGCGGATTGTCACCCTCCACTGGCTTTTCCAGCCGCAACAGGTTATCTGCTATCACATTCTCGCATCCTTTTCTGTCTCTAATTTCCATGTCAAACTCTTGTAGCAGCGGAATCCATCGAATCAGTCGAGGTTTGACATCTTTTTTTACGAAAAGATACCTAATGGCTGCATGATCAATGTATACAATTGATTTGGTTATGACAAGGTAAGCTCAGAATTTGTCAAATGTATACACGACTGTTGGCATCTCCTTCTCGGTGGTAGTATAATTGACTTGTGCTAGAATTAATGTCTTGCTCGCATAGTGAATGACTCTGAAGAGCTTGTCATATTTCTATCCCAGAACAGCTCCAACATCTACATCACTGGCATCAAACATGATCTCAAACGGCTGATCCCAATCTGGTGTAATGAGCACAAGCGCACTCACCAATGCCGCCTTCAAGGTCTCAAACTGTAGCGACCCGGTTTCCTTTATATTTAAATTGCTATATTTTCCTTTTCCTTCCTAAAAATATTTTATTCGTTCTTATGTGTGATATTAATTGCTTAAGTCTAATAAGTCGTGCCTCAGTAGGTTTAATAAATAATTAAGATTGCACGATGCATTTTGTTGAATTGAATCAAAGCATGAATTTATTGTATGGTTATTTATGTCATGAGCATGCATGTACGATTTTTATTTCGAGAATTATAAGATTTTATATTTCTTTATCCAAGTTGTCAAGCCCAAATGTTATGTGACCCGAATTCAAGAAGTTTCCTTTCTTTTCTTTCTTCTCCACGAGATTCAGCCAAAGAGTCCTCATCTCTCTCAAACTCTCTAATACTTATCACATTCTTGAACTTATCAAAACTAACACTAAACCTAATCTACCATTATAAATAGAGGGCTCACATCAACCTTTCCTTATCACCAAAATCGAAGCAAGCATAAGCTAAGAGTTTGAGTTCATTTTATAATTTCGTTTCTAGGTGTGCATCTATCTTCTAGTTTGTTTGTTTTTTTAGTAACATGGCATTGCATTTCATAGCATAAGCATGGGGGGCTTGGGTAAAGTTGAGATTAATGTGGGAGATGAGAGAGGTGTCGATGATTTTGGTATAGGAGTCAAATGTCAAGGGAGATCGTTGTGTTTGTAGTGGCGCTTGCGACGGTTAGAGAGGCATCGTCGAAGAAATGCAACAACGATAAGTGGACTGCAACAGTGCAATAACGGTTCGGTGCAGTCAAGTCTGACCCCAACAGGTTCTACGGTGGTCATCCGTGACGATGGTGGTGTGATACTGTCGTCGTCGAAAGAAAAAGAAGAAGATGGGTGAAAGAAGCTACAGATTCATGGATATGTTAAAGAAGGAATGGAGAGAGGGTTTCATAATTATGTTCTTACTCTTGCTGGGGGTTCACATGAGTAGAGGGAAAGAGAGAGGAGATTGTTTTGTGGTTTCTGGTTCACATAAACCATAGAGAGAGAATTGATGTTGTGTTCCTACGAAGAAGAGTTGTTGCGTGAGAGTGAATTAGGTTGGGAAATGAAGTAGGAGAATGGGCCATAATTTAATTGTTAAGCATGTTGGGCTTTGGAAGTGATGGGCCAAGAGGGAATGAACTTGTGTTATCATTTATTTCGTTTTCCATCAACTGACGCGCGGTCGTTTCGCGCTCAAAAATATATTTGTAAACTCTTGTGCCCACAGCGAGCGTAGCTAGCCAATGAGTACGGGTCGATCCCACAGAGAGTTGTTGCGATTCTATCTTCAAGTAACCAATCACAAAGGGGGGTTTGGTGTTGTCACTACACTGAATTTAAATCTGCGAAAGAAACTAAAGAAAATATCAAATAACAAAAGGTTCTGGCATTTGAATTAGAATTTGATTAAAACATAAAACAACTCGATCATGGGCACACCGATTTTCATACATGATATGTCATCTAGTTATGGTGATCGGATTCCTCTCATGCGTCTCCTCATCCATCCTTTCATTTTAGGTTTAAAAGTGATTCCTCTTCGATTAAACCCCTAACCAGTTACCCGCCTCCCGATTCCTCTAAGAGATGTAAGCAAACAAGCAGCAGTGTGCCCTAGACGGACCCAGATCTGTTGTGTACAACTGATTCCTCTTGTGCCCACAACACCCCATTAATTCCCTTATTACTATATGAACCAACACACAGTCACGATTCGCCAATTCAATTAATAGTGGTGTGCCCTCTTTACCTAACGAGTGATCAGCCACATTGGGCACTTCAGACACACACTCACGTGGAACAAGGCACAAGAATTAACGGAAACTAATCATGCATTACTGCGCCCATTTTGGCCTCACGAGTCCAGATTTATGCTTAATACAATTTCATCATTCAAACGTCAGAACTAAAGATCTAGCCGAGAAGGCTAGACATAATTAAAATTGTAGAAATTAAAGACATAAAAATAAACGAGAACTTACTGAATTAATTAAGCAAAAACTCGACTCCAACGTTGATAAACACGAACATAACCTAGTCCCGAAGGTTTAAGACCTTTCGGATTGTTTGGCTGCCTAAGCAGCGTACGGAAAATAAAATGCAGAAATGTAAAAATGTGGAAATGTTTCAGAGTGTCTAAAGCTTTTTTTCCCAGAAACTAAACTTGTTTAAATAGTTACATTTTCGAGTAGAGTTTCCCCCACAGGCGGGGGTCTTCTGCTGAAATTTCGGAACGGCGTGCCCTCTCTGACCTTGACTGGATAAGCTTCAGCTTTATCAAATCCCTATTTTTTAGGGATTGCTCTTATCTCTTCGATTGAGCTTTATCTCTTCGTCTGAGCTTATCTCTTTGTTGCAGCACCTTCCAGGAGTCCAACTTAGCTCCAACTCTCATTCAGATATGTAGCTATCTTCCACCAGCTCTCCTTTCAACTGAATCCCGAGTTTTACTGGAATGCCCATTCTGACCAGTGGTCAAGTCTGTGCGAGTACTGTGGGCACGGCATCATCTGTCAGTTCCATCCGTATCTGATATGCCCACTTCACCGACCGAATATGGGATGGATACTAAGGACGTCCCCTGTGCCTCTAATGAACATATGTGCAAGATAATCGTGAATATTTGGGCATAAAATGCCCCTTCCGCCAGACTCGACTCTTGAAATGCCCTTTGACCGCAACCTGGTTCTTTTCGACTCAAAACACACTAAAAAGGACATTTATAAGGGATAAAATGCCCACAAAAACACGAAATAAATGGACTTATCATCAACATATTATATCATAGCATATATATATATATAGTCACGTAGATTTTCTAGCGAGTTTAGTAATTAAAAATTGATCATGCATTAATTAATACATATCATAGTGTTAGTTCACGTAAATTCTAGGTTATTAATTAAATTTAATTAAGCATGCATCATGTTATAAGAATGGATTAGTCACTTGTATCATTTTGCATGTCATGTTATTCATTTCATTAATTCAAGATAATTAATTTATAGGCAAGGCACGCAGGACTTAATCAGTTAATATTAAGGTCAAGATGGGATTTTATGTGATCATGTCCCGATTATTCTTTTTATATTTTATTATCGAGTATGTGATGACACAGCACAGTATGGGCCTTTGGGCTGAATAAGACAGGGCCCACGGGCTACACAGCATGGGCCGACGGGCTATATGGTTTGGTCTACGGACTGAACACTTTTACTATTCGCATTTACTCATTTAATTTTATATAGCTTGAATAATTGGACACTCTCCACTGAGTCAGTAGTACTCACCCCAAAAACTACTTATCTTTTCAGGTGTTGTCTCGGATGATGCGTAGTGGGCAAGGTGTGATGATGGTGGTCAAGTGGTCAAGCATGATTAAGGATTTAATTTATTTTTTACTTTTTTTATGTAACAATTGTCAATTTTTGATATAAACTTCCGCTGTATTTCAAGAAAAGTATTTTATTAATGAAAAATATGAATAACGTGTCTTTTTCTTTTAAAAGTGAAAATGGGGCATTACACAAACGCTACCAAACATTCTTTTGTAAAGACAAATGTGGTGTCTTTCTCGAGCAATGAGCAAAGCAGTTTGGAAATTTTGGATAAATCTTTAATAAAATGTCTATAGAAACCTGCATGGCCAAGGAAACTTTGGACTGCTTTGACACTTGTTGGAGGTGGCAATTTCTCAATGGCCACAATCTTTGCTCTGCCCACTTCTAACCCCTTAGCTGAAACTTTGTAACCTAAAATAATCCCTTCTTGAACCATAAAATGACATTTCTCCTAATTCAAAACAAGGTTAGTTTCGTCATATCGTTGTAAGACAAGGGTTTGATTATCAAGGCGATGGTCAAAAGATGAACCAAAAACAAAACAAAAATCATCCATGAATACCTCCATTACTGTTTCGATGAACCCATGAAAGATGGAATTCATACATCTCTAGAATGTAGTTGGGGTATTACATAGTCCAAATGACATGAACCGATAGACATAGACACCATAGGGACATGTAAATATTGTCTTTGCTTGATCCTCAGGTGCTATCATGATCTGATTGTAACCTGAATATCCATCCAAAAAACAGTAGTATTTATAGCCAGCTAACCTATCTAACATTTAGTCAATGGATGGCAAAGGGAAGTGATCCTTTCTTGTGGCCGCATTTAGTGCTCTGTAATTGATACATACTTTCCAACCTATAATAGCTCTTGTTGCAATGAGCTCATCACTTTCATCATTAACAACTGTGATTCCTTTTTTCTTTGCCACAACTTGCGTCAGGCTCACTCATTCACTATTAGATATAGCGAAAATAATTCATGCATCCAGTAGCTTGATAACTTATTTCTTCACCACCTCTTGCATTACTGGATTCAATCTTCTTTGTGGTTGCACCTTTGGTTTGTAGTCTTCCTCCATTAAAATGCGATGTATGCAGATAGAGGGACTGATCCCCTTGAGATCTGCAATTGTCCATCCTATTGCAGTCTTGTATCTCCTTAGTACTTTTAGAAGCTTTTCCTGTTACTCTGCATCCAAATAAGAAGAAATAATCACAGGGTAAGGTCCATTATCTTCGAGAAACACATACTTAAGATGTTCGGGTAATGGTTTGAGCTCTATTTTGGGTGGAATCAGAGTCAAAGGTATTGAAATCACATCAGGCGATTTCGGTCAACTTAGAGGCTGGTTTTTGGTCAAGGTCAACCCAGATGAAGTCGGGTCGACTATTGATCGATTGACTGATCGATCCCTGGGTCGATCCAGTCGCATGTTTTCGCAGTTATACTGGGTCGACCCAGGTGTATCCCGATGGTTTTCAACTCTTCTTTTCTTGGTTTGCTCGCTTATTTTTCCTCTTCATCTTGTACATCCAGAACTTATATTATCTCAAGCAAGGGAACACTATATAATGACTCATCATAATCAAAAAGCAAATTATGGTACAAGTATACCGAATTTTGAATACAATATTCTAATGGATCTCCTTTGCTAGGTATTTGGGTTGAAATAGAGAACACATCCTCCACGATGGCACTTGCTTCTTCTTGTTCCACATGATGTGACATTGCATGCACCATGGATAGTGTGATCTCTTCATCATTGATTTTTAACGTCAATTCTCCATTTTTGACTTCGATCATTGCTCCTCCAGTGGCTAGGAATGGTCTCCCCAAAATCAACAATGCATGGCTATCTTCAGGCACATCTAAAATCACAAAATCTGCAGAAAAAATAAAATCATTAACTTGAACAAATACACTTCAATAATTCATGTAGAATGAGTAATAGAATGATCCGCCATTTGAATATCTATGGATGATGGCTTGAGATTCCCAATATCCAGCTTCATGAAAATATGCAATGGCATCAAATTGATACTAGCTCCAGAATTGCACAGGGCCTGATCAATTGTCATGTTTCCAATAGTGCATGTGATTGTAAAACTTTCAGGATCCTTCATATTTTTTGGGAGTCTTCTTCTATTCTTGACACCCCCAATTTCTGACAAGTGCACAATCTCAAGACCTCCATATCTTCTCTTCTGAGATGCCAAATCCTTCAAAAACTTGGTATAACCCGACATTTGCTGCAGAGCTTCTATCAATGGAATATTGATCTCTATTTTCTTGAATATCTCCAAGAAATTTGCAAATCTTTCCTCCATTTTTTTCTTGGCTAATCTTTGTGGGAACAAAACCTCATCTCGATTCGAGTGTGGTTGTCTAGGTCTTAGACATCTGCTACTTTCTTCTCTTGGGTCGTCATTCTTCCTTTGCACAATTACTTTCAATTCTTTTCCTTTATTATGTACATATGTTGGCTCCTCATCGGTGGGCATTGGTGGACCAAGATATGAAGTTTCACTCCTCAAATTTATGGCATAGCAATCTTCATAATAAATCATCACTTTTTTGCATCTACCCTATTCCACCTCAAGTTGAGCACGCTGCTTTTCTAATATCTTCAATTGACTATTAACAGCTTCCTTCAGCTACTCTATCTCTGTTATTATCTTTTCCGCACAGTCATTTATCTTTTTCTTAAATCGCTCAAACTGGTCACATAATGTAAGACCGTCCGATGTTCCATATGAGTATGGAGTTATGGTGTGAGGTGTAGAAATATTCATCCCCCAATGGGTTCGTAAATAATTCTGAGAGTTGTTCATGTAATTGACCTCTTTCAAACAACTCATTTCTCCTTGGTTTCCAGTCAGCACGAGTAGCTCCACTTTAAGCGTCGCAGCAGTGAACTGAAGGTCTTGCATATATATCTCCTCTATCACTGCAGCTTCTTGAGTCTCTCATTTATCAGTCAACCACTGATAGCTATTTGAAGCCACCTTCTCAATAATTCACATAGAATCAGCAGAGGTTCTTGTTATCAGAGATCCTCCTGCAGAGGCATTGATACAAACTCAATTTCACATCTTTTTACTTTGTCTTTTTACTCATTTTTAGTACTTTTAGTAGTGTCTAGAGTCTTGTTTGGGACAAAGTATAACAAGAGAGAGAAGAAGCACAATTTAACTCATTATGAGCATAATTAACTGCCAACTTGATTAAGGACATAAAGAGGATCAATCGCTAAAGCTTTGACAGTCTGTTGTGGATTTAGCGCGGAAGTTCAGCAGCTAATCCTTCTCAACTGACGTGGGCCCACGTGCACAGTAGTTCTGAAGCTTGAGGATGTTTAGTTGTTAGAGTACCCATCCTCCCTTGAACACTTTATTCCTTTGTTAGTAGTTTAGGTTTTTTTGTTTTTGGTCATTTGAGTCTTGTTTGGTCTGTAAATATGTTGTTGGTCTTTTCTGTTTTTTTCTTTTTTTCTCTTTGTTGCGGGCAAATATCATTCACACACTCACTGTGCCCTCAAAGGCACACTGTCAAACAAGTGTTTGGGTGGGATTTTCCATTGTCTATTTCTGAGTCACAAGTATGCTAGTTGGTACTGATTATATGCATAGTAACGTCTGTTATGATTAATTGGTTTTTGGAGTTAAAACCTGCATATGAGAATGATAGATGAAGATAAGAAAAATCTGTGAGTTTTGAGACTGCAGTTCATCTGTTATTTTTTCTTCTGTGAGATTAAGATTATGTAACCATAATTAGACATGTGTTTGCCTTTGCCTTCTGTGAAACTGACCACTGATTGCAAGCATGCTTAGATGATTAAGGTAGATCTCTTTCTTTATTGGTCGCGACTGTATAAAAACACATCCATTTGTTGCCATGATTGAGCTTAATTGATTTTTTTCCTAGCCCTTATGTTTAAATCTCTCTTAAAAGAGTAATCTGAATATGGGTCTGGAATATATGCTTAGCTTGAAAATGACAGCATGATAAAGGACAAAATAAGAACATGACTAGAAACATGACAAATTTGTTATTCCGCCCAAATAAGAAAAGAAAGAGCAACAGAAAAGGAAAAAAGAAAAAAAAAAGAAAAAAAATGAAAAACTGATATGAAGTCTTTTCTGCTAGAAAATAAATAAAATCTAAGCTCTGCCTATTTTTGATATCATCCGCTATGCATAATTTTCTAAAAGGGAGCACAACGGATGCCAGTCCAGAATATGCCCATATTTGCTTATCTGAAGTTATGTCCTAAATTCTTCCTACCTTTGCACCGCATGCTCCATTACAACCTGAACAAGACCTTTTGATGAGCATGTTTGTTGATTAATGTGATTATTTAACTTAGATCTTATGCAAACACTATGGACTATTTTGGTTAATGCAATTATGAGCGTACACATACACATAGAGAAACTGAGCAAAGTAAATCCCACTTATCATTTATCTATTGTGACCTTGTGCATTTTTAATTCCAACACTGTTATCATGTATAGACCTCGTTATGTCCAATATCAGACTGCTGCTTACATGTTTGTTGTGTCTTTTTTTTTAAATTGAGTCTGTAATTTTTCTTTTTTGAGTTCTAAATTACAGTCATACTTGAGGACAAGTATAGTCGAAGTGTGTGGGTATGATATAGACTCAATTTCGCATCTTTTTACTTTATCTTTTTACTCATTTTTAGTACATTTAGTAGTGCCAAGAGTCTTGTTTGGGACAAAGTGTAACAGGGGAGAGAAGAAGCACAATTTGACTCATTATGGGCATAATTAAGTGCCAACTTGATTGAGGACATAAAGAGGATTAACCGCTGAAATTTTAACAGTCTGTTGTGGATTTAGTGCGAAAGTTCAGCAACTAATCCTTCTCAACTGACGTGGGCCCACGTGTACAGTAGTTCCGAAGCTTGGGGAAGTTCAACTAGAGGAGAGAGAAGAGAAAAGATGGAGCAGCACATCCCTATAATTTAGGGAACATGGTTGAAGTGGATCTTTCCAACTAAAGCATACATACCTCTACGTGGGTTAGGCTGGGCCGAATTGTGGCTTTTCAAACAACTATAAATACTTGTTAGCTTTCATTTTCATAAGAAAACCAGAAACACACCCTTTAGAACATCAAAATATAGTTTATTTTCTAGATTTAAGTGTTTTGGAAATTCTGCACAGTCGGCGGCGATTTGCCCTCGGCTGATGCATGTACCTATTTTTACCCAAATCTGGAGTTGGTTCCAGATTTAATCTAGTTTATTTTCATTTTCATCATGTGTTATCTATCTATTTTTGCTTTGTTATTTAGTATGTTTTCTGGCTAAGTAATTCGTGTTCAAGTTGTATGCATGAGGCTAATTGATTCGAATTTATCTTGATTTGATTCCCAACTTCATTCTGGGCAAAGTGATGATACGACAATGATAAGGTTAGGAATTGGCCATTCTTAATTGAGTCATTGATTGTGTAAGTCAGGGTGGAAGTAAGGGCGACCGAACCCTAATGATCCACTAAATGATAAAGTAGGCGCTGAAGCTTGGAGATTGAAGTATATATAGGTGGATCTGGGCACACCGATGAAGGGGTTCCATTTTCTAGCGTTGGGTTCCTCCGATATAATGTTGTTGTCCTTGCAAACCCTCTGCATGACTATCTTCTTTGGGTCTTGGGTAGTTAAGGACTAGGAGTCACCGACCGTATCGCTCTTAGCATACATAATAAGAAAGAATTGGAAGGTGTAAGATGACCGTACCTGTTCCCTATAACCAAAGTCTTATCGAGGTACCTATGTTTTTGTGCCCAGGATTACATATGTCTATCGAAATCAACTTCACGTTTGACTTGAACATGTCTTTTATATTATTTGATTCAATTTATATTTTAGTCTTTATTTAGAGTTAGTTTTGCAGGAACGAATTATTGGCAGTAATTCTAACAAGTTCTAAAGGATACAAAGAATGATAGAAAAGTTAAACACTCTGTTGGGACGATATCTGCCTCTAGGCGCTATACTAGCCGTTGAGGGTATATTTAAGCATCTGCCGGGCTTTGCCTATGGGTATAATTTTGCACACAAACGACAGTGTGTCAGGAATCTAACAAAGTCTTGATAGATGTAGCAAATCCTCTACTGCGATTCCGTGAAGCCATGTTGAGGACATCTCCTGAGCATGTCTCTCCCATGCTTCATGCAGTAGCTCATCATTTGACTAAATAAACTGGGTAATCTCCGTCCGTATCTGAATAGTCTTTTCAGGAAAAAAGAATTTAAAAAAGAACTTCTAGTGTAGATCCTCCCAACTAGTTATTCTTGCTTGACCAACGGATAAGTACCACTTTTTGGCTTGTTCTTTCAAAGAGAGAGAGAGAACAACCGCAATTTGATAGCATCTTGGGGAACTCCTATGATTTTGAAAGTGTCACAGAGTTCGAGAAAATGAAGCAGATGGTCGTGCGAGTCTTCTGATTGCTTTCCCCCAAACTAATTCTGTTTAACCATGTTGATTAGGCTAGCTTTTAACTCAAACTGCGCAGCAGTGACTTCTGGACCTCCCACAGTGCTAGGTTCCTCAGCAACTTGGAACATGTCTCTCACATTCATTTGTGGGTCTAGATTTAATCTTTCTTCTTGTTGTTGCATCCTAAATTTCATCTCCACTACTTGTCTCTGGAGTGCTTCCAAAACGGCATTACCTACTGCTCCTTGGTTCTCCATCAGTACCTTTACCAAGAACAACACACACTTAAAACCGACAAAAGTAAAGTAAAAAAATAAACAAAAATACACGCATAGACTACTCATTGAATACCAAAATTAATAAGGCAATTAAATCTTTCAGTCCCAGACAACGACACCAAAAACTTGGCACGCTATTTATTAACAAATAATCATACCGCAAGTGCACGATGCGATTGTAATACTTAGGTGATGAAGAGTATCATATCCCACAAGGACTGAAGCTCGATAAAATTACCAAACTAAAACACAGATAAAATACCAATATCTAGACTCTAATAAATTAATAGGAGTAGAGAATATAAAGACTAAAATAAACACAAATATAAAATTGCACAAAAATAAATAAACAATTACCAAATAATGGAAACAGGGAATTCTAAGGATCATGCGCCTACTGCAAATATCAGATTGATTTATTTCTTACTTAACCTTCATTACTTCATTAGATGTGGGAAATCATTAATATGTTATCAGATTGTTCATAGAACACATGTCATAACATAGAAATAACAAGTATGTACTTCACTGCGGTCGATTCTTTGCACATGTTGTTACTTACAATCATGTTCCTTGGACTTAAATCCCTATGCAACACTAGCTTACTGCGGTTGATTCTTCATAGCATACATAAAATGATTCATCTGTTTTATCTCATTAATTAACCAGTCGCGACTAGAATTTTCCAGCTAATTAGCTTACATACACATGCTCTGGCCATCAACATATATATAAGAAATCCAAACCAGATAATCAAATGCCCAATAATGAATGGAAAAGATAATTCAATAAATCATAGCATTCAATCCATAGTATTTGCAAACCCTAGAATCCCTAGAACAATTTAGCTAGACATCATGAAAAGGAATAAAAAAGAGTTTGAGTCATCATAGAATAAAAGTAAATGACACCGGTGATCCCGTGTAGCATTTAAATGTCTTCTACAATGAATTCTTGCTCCACACGTCGAACTCTACCTCTTCAAAAGCTTTGATAATTTCCTCCGATTAAAGATGGTGTTGAACGCCTCCTCCATCTTCTCGAGGTGTGTGGAAGTATATCAACACTATTTTTCTATGTTTGTGACTTGTGATGCCTCTGCAATTTGCGTCTCCCTTGAGTAGTATGTTGAATGATAATTCTAATTAGGTGTGGAACCCTAATTATAGGTAAAAACTTGTCCATCCGCAAAGTGCACAACTCCAGTCGATCGAGCTCAGTAGGTTGACCCGAGAGCTATTTTTACATAGGGTCGACCTAGGTGAAAAAGCGTGGGTTGACTGAACCCTTTGTAATTTCTTCTTGATAGGGTCGACCGAGCCATCTCGGGTCGACCCAATGCACTTTCGAACTGGGCTTCAAATTTTTGACGAGCTTTTATTGCTTAATCCACTCCATTGAGCTTTTAATTAAGTCATTAATTAAGCCTGATGCCTAATTAAATCATTCATTAACTCTCTTCAGTTCCAAATTGATCTTTTTGCACCAAATATTCAATAATTCCGTCGCTTTAGCTACAAAACTCGCAAACACTTTAAAAAACCAAATGATAGGAATTTGGACGCAAAAGCTAGTAAAATACACAACTTCTGAAGATAAAAGCTATCATAATATGTCCAAAAATTGTGTAAAATACACAACTATCAGTCACATATCTTAGCATTGAAATCTCCGAGCTTCTCTATTTCATCCATCCTCCGATTCTCAAATCTGGTGGTGAGTAACTTCATTCGTAAAGCACAAACACTGCTTGTCTCTTCATAAGTGGTCTGCAGAATGTCTCACGCTTCCTTATCTCTATCACATGTGGAGATAAGTTTGAAGACATTAGCATTTATGGCCTTGTCATTCAATCTCGTGATCTGGTAGTCATCATTATCTCATTCTTCCTTCGGCTTCTTTACAACATCTTCATTCTCATCTTTCTTCATAGGAGGATTCCAGCTTTCACTCATCATCTTCCAGGCATGCACGTTCATCACTGGAGCGAATGAACACAGTCATCATGGCCTTCTAGTAGGCATAATTATTATCATCAAGGAGCAGGGGTCGCACTGTCGACGCTCTTTCTTTCATCATGTCCATCTCGGAAAAACAAACACAAAACACAGATTAATAAATCCAAGATCATACATGTGTAACTGGTGACCCACTCTGGTGCAAATTGAAAAACTATAATTCGTGCAAATGTGTGTTTAATGTTATTACATGCAAGTGTTCTTGAAAGTGACAGGAACGGAACCAAGAACAATAAATAAAATGTAGTAAAAGAACGCAAGAGATTGGTAACCCCGTTCGGTTAATCAACCTACTCTAGGGGGACTTCGTCTAAAGTTGAAGATTCATTCACGACTCCTTCATGAAGACTATTGAGGAACTTATACATACAGGACTCCCTCTTTATGCCGCGCATTCTTCTTCATGAACTCTTTGATGAATTAAAGTTGTGAGATCCCCTCACAACTGTGATACTAGACTCCCTCTAGCTACCTACGACTTCTGATATGATCCTAGAAGGTGCCAAGGATCAAGTTCAAGCATTCGGGAAGAGAGGCGCGAGTTGCAGCGTGAGTCCGAGTGTAAGTGGACTGGTTGCGCCCATTAGCACGAGTTACAGTGTGAGTGGAGGCGTGAGCACACCGCTCTTAGCTACGACATGTTCTGCTTTGGACTTGGTGCAAGTGTCAGCGCGACTCGGGGTGCGAGTGGGCCCATGTCGCGCCCAGCACAGTGTTCGTGGATTTGATTATTTTTGAATTTTAGTATTTATTTATTTCTTTTTTATTCCTAGTATTCCTTACTAGGGTTGTTTTATTTGCCCACCTATATAAGGGCTTGCACTGGATTTTATTAGACAACTTTTGATATATTGAATTTGAGAATTCTCTACGGAGATTTTATTGAACTGTGGGTCGTGTTCAAATCCTGACTTATCAAACAGATTCATCACCTCTGTTTGTGGCATCTACACTAATATTCTGAGGTTCTTGTCTTCAATCACAGTAGGGTTGTAGATTTCACATATCTACAGTTCGTCCGCGTTGTGAGATTTGGGTTGAGGGATTCCGCTTTGCAACCTGATACAGTCCTGGGGTTCCAGATCGCATCAACTTCAACTTACAATCTCTCGCGAGATTGCGTACAAAAAGGATTAAAAACTCCTCATGTGTTTCACTCGAAAACACTCAATGCTAGACTATCACGTTGAACAGTTTAAGGAACAACTTCTAGTTATTACAATAATCACAAACCAATGACTCTCAAACACTATCTTTAGAGAATCAAATAATGGAGACGAACCACCTATTGTTGATTGAATCGGCCTTCTTATATTTCACGCTTCTTGTTGACTTGATCACCAATCTTCATCAACATGGAAGATGATTTAGGGTTTGTGATTCTTTCCATATTGGTGTAGATGCTTTCCTTGATGATGAGGGTTTAATTCAGCACGACATCTACTCCACAAGGCAGTCAAACGATCAGATCTTGGCTTCCCAAACTCATTCGCGAAAGATCAACTCAACATGGAAACTGCCATAAATATAACTATTCGGGGATGCGTCTGGAACATCAAAGGGTATAGTTCACCAACTGTTCTGTATTTTGCACAGTGGAATCAGCACATTACTTCAGGAACATACCCTCGAACATAAATCGCCAAAACAAACTTAGTGATACAAAATGGCACTAACAAGATTAACTAAAAATTAGGAAATAAATATAAACCCTAATTTGGTGGAATGAACCCTAAACAATAATTATAAAATTAAACTAAACCAAAACAAATTGAATTTGAAGAAAAAATATGAACGAAAATATAATAAAAATCAAAATGAGACACCAAGTGGGATAGAGAAAACGGGATAAATCATTTCATTTGCAATTTTGTGCCCTTAATTATACAATAATTTTATTGAAATCTAACTGATAATAAATAAGTTAGAAATTAAATAACCTTCCACGTAAAATAGATCACAAAAACAAACATTTGAAAAAAAATAGATAAAATTAAAATTTAGAACACATAGGAGTATTTATACACGATTTCATTTTTACAAACGGAGGAGTAATTATAAAGAAAATCACAATTTGATCATATAATTAACCATTTTAAATTTACGAGGAAATTGCTCAAAGAAACTCATGTATAGTTTAAACTCAAAATTAGAAAGAAAAGAAAAGAAAAAGAAAAAATAAAACTAATTAGCTAGGGGTATGTAAAGGTTGATGAAATCATTCTACATATAAATCCATAATGCATTATATGTAAATAACAAAGACAAAAAATCTCGCATTTTCATGAGAAAACCAACCGCCATAAATAGGGCCATAAATGAGTCGAGCCGAGCTCGAATATATATGTTTGAGTTTTAAATTTTATGTTTGAGCTTGTTTGATTATCTCTGAGTCGAGCTCAAACGAGCTTTAATCGAGTCAAACCCGAGTAATTTGACATTACTTACACATGTTTGCTTAATTTTTACTTATCGAGTTCGAGCTCAAGCCGAACTTTAAATCTTATCAAACATAAAATTATGTTCAAACTTGTTTGATATCTTATCACATCAAGCTCAAACGAGATTTTAATGAACGAACACAAGTCGAGTTTCGAGCTATTTAGTTTGATTTTCAGCCCTAGCTACAAACATACCATGATAAAAAATGGAGAGCAAGTTCATTGATGTTGGAGTAAGTTGTACTACATATACAATTGGTTTTCTAAGACAATCAAACAATGTCTAATGTCTCCAAGAGTTCTAAACCAGCCAAAGATCAAAACATAGTGAAAATTATATTTGAACTACGAACAAAAGAAAAACAATGACTAATCACACATTAATTAAAGAGAAAAAAAAAACTAAAAAAATCACTAACTATTACATATAAATTATTACATTCAACAACAACAAAAGTAGAGTAACAAATGTCTTTTAACCAAAGAAAGTCACCTTCTACTAATGAGGTCAAGTTTTAAAAACACAAAAATAACAACTACCAACAATGACTAACCACTTATAACAACTCATAATCTTGATTGGTAGAGATAAACAAGGTCACGATGTATATGTCAAAAACATCATAAATCTTAGAAATACATGAAATCATCAAAAACTTGGCTTCATAGACTTGTGTTTCATCTTCGACGGTTGAAATTGAAGTTGAATGCATTTGAGATGTCATTTCTAATCATATTGTTACTTCTCTCATTGTTGGCCTCAATTTACTCTCCATATTCAAACACTTTTTTGCAATCTCTCCAACATCAATAACTTCATCTTATCCACCTTTTGTAGACACTCGAGCATCCAATATCATGTTGAGATTATCAGCACCCATCGTCGATGCAAGAAAGCACAGTGTTGACTTGTGTCACCTTCTACTCTTTTCCGAGTATATATACATTTGTCCTGTTAAAAGCTCAATAATAACCACTTCAAATCTATAAACATCATTTTTTTCTTCTGTTAGTCAATTTGTTTGGAGATATTCTGGATCCAAATATCTAAATGTCCTCTTAACCAATTTGATTATGTTTGTTTAGTCCATTATAACAATCTTGGAAGTTTAGATATTTAATATCTTAACAATGAATTTTTTCATGCAGAAGGATATAACTAGACTGATATATCTATGATAGATGATAGGGATGGAAGAACAAGTGTAAATAGGCTAGTGCCCCTTGTATATCTACTGCAATATTCAAACACGACTTCCATGAAGATCACAGTAGTTATAGAAGGTGCATTAACCTACTTACACTTTGTTCTTCATCTATATCTATCATGGGGATATCAAGTTCAGTAATATCTTTCTAGACGAAAAATATGTTTAAGATATCATATTTTAGAACTTCCAAGTTTCTTGGAGTGGATCAAACACACTTAATCACACTTGTTAAAGATACATTTGGATATTTGGTTCTAGAATATCTCCAAAAAATCGAGTCACAAAAAAAAAAGTTAATTAATAGAGATTTGAAGGGGTTTTGTTGAGCTTTCAACATGACAAAACCTATATATTTGGAGAGAGAGAAGCTGACATAAGTTTCAGACCACACATTCTTGCATCGATGAACGCTAATAATCTCGACATGATGTTGAATGCCTAGTGCCAACGGAATGTGGAAAAGAGGAAACTATTGATGTTGCAAAGATTGCAAAAAATTAATTGAATTTAGAGGAAAAAATGAGGCTGACCATAAAAGAAGTAGCAATAGAATTAGAAATAACATCACAAATGTTTTCATCTTCAACTTCTAACTGTTAAAGATGAAGCTGGAGACTATGAAGCCAAGCCCTTTGAGATCATATATTTCTAAGATTTATAAAATTTCAGACTAAAATAATTGACTGTTTATCTCTACCAAACTAATGTTTTATTATATTTATTAGTTTTATAAGAATGAATGCCCATGGATTAGGTGTGGTTAGTGGCATGTTAGCCATTGTTGATAATTGTTATTTTCTAGTTTTTAAAACTTGACTTAATTAATTAGTAGAAGCTTAAGACTCTTTGATTAAAAAATATTTATCATTTTGTTTCATGAATATTTTTGGATTCTCAACATAAGTAATTTCTTTCTTCCTTGTTAGCGCTGCAATTCTCCTCCCCATGTCCTTCAAATAAATGTATAAGAAAAAAAATAGTAAGAAAAAATATATATTTTCTTGTGTCCAAAATCATGACAAGCATCGCATCCAATAAATAGAATTTCGAATTCAAACATTCTTTTTATTATTTTAATGTCTTAATAGCTAAAAAAAGAAGCAAATTCTCTTGTTTTTTTTTTTTGTAATTTGATTGATCAATCCTTTCAATTTTCTCAATTTAGCCATAGCGGAAAAAAAAAATATTGCCAATTTGAAATAATGGTAAAAAAAATTGGGTGATGTGACATACAAATTAATTTTATATAAATTTCACACCATCAATAAAACCCAAACTATGCGCCAATCATCAAGAAATAAGACGAATAAATAAATAAATCCCTTATTTCAAACTATGGTTCAAATTGACAAAATTAAAAGGATCGGCCAAATTAGAAAAAAATTGGAAAAGTATTGACATTAATTTTTAAACTATTAGGCCTATTTTAATTTGTAGAAAATATACATACTAGAAATATGGAAAAAAAAACTCAATCATTATTGACATGTAATATACAAAATATGCTTAGATCTATACAAGTCAAGATGCAAAATACACAAACGAAATTAAAAATTATGCAAATCAGTTTGAGCTTTGAATACTTAGATGAAAATAATTGTTTAGTTCCATTTCCAATATTAACGACCGCCGAAATAAACAATTAAAAAAAAAAACTTCTTCATCTTTTTTTTTAAGTAAAAAAAAACTCTAGAAATGCCATTAAATTTAGATTTGTGTGTTACCTTTAGGAATAGCACTGGTCCGGCAAGATTCGCCGTCGCCGCCAGCCGGAATCATTTCTGTTCTGACCATATGATGAGAGAGAGAGAGAGAGAGAGAGAGAGAGAGAGAGAGAGAGAGAGAGAGAGAGAGAGAGAGAGAGAGAGAGAGAGAGAGAGAGAGAGAGAGAGAGAGAGAGAGAATTTCTTGGCATAGCTCAACAATTGAAGAATGTAGCAATCAGTTTTTTTTATACTAGAAATTAAGATGCATTTTCTTGAAATGAAATTTCTCAATAATATTATTCCAATTAATGCTTTTCACGAATATACACCATGTACATTTCTTGGAATTGAAATGAAATTTTTCTATAATAGTATACCAATCAATGCCTTTCACTAATATATACCTATGTACTTTTCTTGGAATTTAAATGAAATTTGTCTATAATATTATATCAATTAATGCTTTTTTCAAATTTCACGAATATATTCACCATTTACATTTCTTGGAATTGAAATGAAATTTCTCGTGGATCACTTTGAAGATTCTGGAAATGGAAAACAGTTGCCGTTTTCATGCAAACATTTGTCCTTTTTTTCACATTAGTTTTTATTTTTATTTTTGTGTTTAGATAATCAGATAATTTCAAGATAATTCTTTTTAGTTTTTAGTTAATCATTTTATTAGGGTTTATTATAATAATATTTTATTTTACTTTTTTTTTATCCAAGCATTTTGCTTAATTGGGATTGAGAAATAAAGTTGTTTTGGGTGTATATGATTACAATTATTTCCGAATTGAGATTTACCCAAAACGCAGTACTCCCCCGTCCCATTTTAATAGACTATATATACTCATATTTAATATGTTTATATTATGCATTAATTTAATGTAAATAAATAAATTGGGGTATATTAGGAAGTTTCTTGATTAATTATCTTTTCCAATTATTTTCTTAATTCTCGTGAAAAATCTCAATCAGCTTATCAAAATGAGACGGGAGAGTAATAAATAATGTTGTTGCTGAGTTTGGCATAATGGTCAATTTACATTACTTAATTAATCGTAAGTGCTCTGTTTTTGCAGTCCTAATAAATACAGCCTTAAATATTAGGTCAAGTTTCACGGATGGGATCCTCTTTTACACATTTGATGTTTAAACTCGTATTTTACGATTATATTTATAAATTTTTCTTTATTTTCTTCGTCAATTTTAATTTGTTATGTTTTAGTTTAATTTTTTTTATTGTTTTTAGGGTTCACCCACTCAATTAGGGTTTACAATTATTTTTTAATATTTAATATTCAAAAAATGATTATTATGGTTGATTATTTTACAAATAAGATTTACAATTTTTAAAATTTCAATCTTTTGTTGATAGATGTGACTAATTATGTTATAATTAATTTTTATTTTCATAATATATATTATTAAACTTGTAAATTTTATCGTGAAATATGATTAGAACACCAAATGTGGAAATAAAGAATCTCATCTGCAAATTTTGCATCATGGCATTTCTACGAATTAGTAATTTATTGGGCAAAAAATAAAATAAAAATGGCAGTGGAACATTTAATTATAAATATATGAGTACATACTATAATTATGGTAGGTGGATATCATAATCGTGTCGTAAAAATATCAAATGGGCCAGGCCGGGCGAGCCCACGGGTCAAACTTGATGAGGTGGCCCGGCCCAAAATGTTTATGCCTAAAGATACATGGTCCAACCCAGTCCAAAATTCAGGTCGGGCAACCACGGGTCAAATGTTTACTTTTAATTGAGTGGCCCGGCCCATTTGGAGCAGTGTTTTTTAGGTTCGGGTGTGCCCAAAAATATTTCGGGCCTATAAAATCTCGGTCTAAAATCGGGTGGGGCTGGGCCGGCTATCGATCCTAGCCGATTTTGACACCTCTAGTTTTAGGTAAAGGAGTAGCTATATAATCTGAGATAGAAAGTATAAATTTTTTTTTTTTTGTCAAATTATACTTTGTTACATGATTTTTGAATTTTTTGATAAAAAATATTACGACCTCTGAATATTAACGATTTGATATCTGACTTTATAAATCTTTATCAAATCTATCACATAGTCAATTATTCGGTACCATACAATTTATGTGGACTATCGAAAATTTGATGTAGATTTTTATAATGTCATCTCATATAAAAAAATGAAGAACTTAAATTTTCATGAGCATTTTTAACCATTTTTTCCCGTTTGCCTAGGAAATATTTCTCACTAATAGCCAATGTATAAGAAAATTGAGCAAAAGCATAAATATGATCGATTGAAAATTAAACAAAAAGTGCTTCCTATTTATTTTGTTAATTTGTGAATCGATATCATTTTTTTCTTAAAATATAATAGAAACACAGTAATATTGATGAGAAAGATGAAAATGTACGATAAATTTGATAGTCATAAACTAAAATCAGAAATAAATATATTCAAATACTTGATATTATAATACACCAAAACGATTTTTGTTCAATTAAATTGTAAACTTGATGGCAACTTCAATCCTAATTATAGCTTCAAACATATTGCATTCACAGTTTCAAAAAATTAAGTTTAAAAAATATTATGATTCCAACTTCAAAAATATAAGTTTTTTCATTTTTATTAAAAAAAATCTAAAATTAAATATCAAAATGTAATTTATTCTGTCTTTAACAGTATACAATTTTAAGAAAATTGAAGAGAGAGAAAGTCCTTCATAAAAAGTGCAAAAAAAGGACGAAAACATGAAAAGTTTGAGAGAGAGAGAGAGAGTATCCACTATTAGTATCATAGATATTAGCTTGCTGCAGTCTGCAGGGAAAAAAAAACCCAAAAAAATTTGTAAGAAATATTTCGAAAAAATTCGTAGTAATGCATTTGAATATGTAATATTAATAAAAATATTAATTAGATAATCAAATTACCTTATACAAACTTATGTTAATACATTAAATGAGTTAAATATAATTGTTTGAATGCATTAAATGATGACAAGTATGGAAAAAATGTGAAATTTTTACCTCGATTATGTAAAATGACACGTTTTATAAAATAAAATTAAAATATTAGAATGACACTTATTGTAAAACGAGAAAGTAATATTTAAAGTCAATGGTCATTTAAATCATGAATTTTCACTAAATTTAAGGATTAATTGTCTGAAAAATTAGCGTGTTAATTGGCCATGCTTTAAAGTTCATGTTAATTAGATTTAGTAACTATGATAAAAGTTAATGATATTTAAGATAATGAACCAAAGCTATAATTTAAAACTTTAACTTGTTACTAAATATTGTTTCAAAATTTGTATCAAAATGTACAAATTTACGGAAAGTTCGTGATTTAATTAGGCAAAACCCTATCTTGGGTCCCTGTACTTTTAATTTTTTCTCAATTGGGTCCCTCTACTTCATTTGGTTAAAATGAAGTCCCTGTACTATCAATTTAGTTAAAATGAGGTCCATGTACTATGAATTTAGATAAAATCAAGTCCTTGGAGGACTTAATTTTATCTAAATTAATAGTAGAGGGATTTGATTTTAACGAAAATTGATAGTACAAGGATCCAATTTAAAAATAAAAATAAAAATTCATTTTTCTTAAAAATAAACTAATAAAAATTGAAAAAATAATAAAATAAATATAAATTAATTTTTTAAGTAAAAAATTATTTAAAAATAAAATATAAATTTAATTAATTTTTTGAAACAATGTAATTTTATGTTTTATTTATTATTTTTTTAAATAAAAAAATACTTTAATTTTTTATTCATGTTTTTAATTTTAAAAATAAATTGCAAAAAATAAATAATTTAATTTTTATAAAATTATGCAATTTTAATTTTTTTTCAAAAGAGTAAATTAAAAAAATAATCAAACAATAGTTAAGTAAAACAATCAATTAAATAAAAACAAATTTTAAAAATTTTGTTTGATTTTTTTTTTCAAAAAATAATAAATCAAAATCAAAATATAAAATTATAGTGGTTATAAAAAAAATAATTAAATTTATTTTTTAAATTTTAAATATATTTTATATTTAAAAAATTCAATATATATTTATTTTTTATTGCTGTTTATTTAGTTTTTCAATTTTTATTTTTATTTATAAATTGTGTCCCTATACTATCAATTTTAGTTAAAATCAAGTCCCTCTACTATCAATTTAGATGAAATCAAATCCTTCAAGGACTTGATTTTATCTAAATTCATAGTACAGGGACCTCATTTTAATTAAATTGATAGTATAGGGACTTCATTTTAACCAAATGAAATAGAGGGACCCAATTCGGAAAAATTTAAAAGTACAGGGACCCAAAATAGGATTTTACCATTTAATTAAATGTCAATGAACCCTAATATTTATGTAAAAGTAAATAAAATGTATCATTGTATGGTAAGTAAAATAGTTTTTTTTTTTTTTTTTTTTTTTTTTGAGAAAAGTAAGTAAAATAGTTTTGAAAGACATCACATCTACTAAATTTACAAAGCCTGAATAAAAATAGCAATAATCATATTCAAATATTGAAATTTGTCGGTTTTTTAGATTCAAATATGTGGCTCATGAGTAATAATTCCTCTAACGGCTAAACAAAGTGCTACAATGAACGTACACATTTAATACAATTGGAAGTAAGTTACACATCCATTGATATTTATCATGTGATTTCATAAATAGTATTCAAATTGAAAAAAATGACTAATATTGTACAGTAGTGAGTATACATACATACATACATATATATAGAGATATTATTAAATTTTCGAATCTATGTGAACGCATTCATCACTCTTGTCAAAATAGTTTACAAGTGAATTTCAATAAATTTAAATAATAAATCACCCTTCAACACACTCTCGCAGTCTCGCACTAGAGGCATCAAGAGTGGTTCGACCAATTTTGAGACTCGATTTGAAAATTATATGCCTGACCCAACTCGATATTTTCGTTTGGTTTAATGAACCCACATCGGCTAGAATTTTAGAACGTACACATGCGGGCCAACCCGGCCCGTACTTTGGGAAGCTTCAGCGTGTAGAATGTGCTTTGAAAAAAATCCAGCCCAACCCGATAGTTTTGACTGTCCTCGAAAGATTCCATGCCTTCCGACCGGGAACCGAATCCTAATTTTTATTTTTTAATTAATATTCAAAACTTTAAAATATTTTTTTAATTCTACATTGGGAACATGTATTACTTTTAAGTAAATTATGCCGGTCTCGGGTTTTTTCACCTCCTTCTACGTAAATGATAATGTCGTGTTTTTTCCCACACGATATCGTTAAAAAAACCAACAATAGCGTTAATATGACAGGAAGAGAAAAAAAAAAGAGATAAACATAATTAACGTCTGCAAATGTCGATATTTATGTCCCCAAAATATAATTTAAAACTATTATAAAAATATGAATATTAATTAAAAAAATCTGGCCGATCGGGCAGCATGGAATCTTCCATGGTCCTACCTACTAAAAAAGTTCATTATAAATTTTTTCTAAAAAAAAAAAATCACTATAAATAACTATTTCATAAAATATTTATAACTGAATTCCCATTATGAAAGTCGAAATTATTTCCTTAATTTTTAAATTATTGTCCCTTTTGAGTCTAAAAAAAATATTCTCACAACTCTTTTATATGACAATTAAAAAATACAACTGGCTCGATCAAATCTTCCACTTGGGACTAATTTAAATTTATTGTAAAAAAATATTTTTATTTGCTAACATATGATACACGCCTTAACTTGATCAATCACAGAAGAATAAATTTACATTTGATTTTTATTAAAAAATATATATTTTTGACAACTTGACTTAATATTTTATTTGGTTGTTCAACTGCTAGGTTACTGTTGCAATGGGAAAAAAAACAATGAGAAATGACTTATTTCGAAGTTTTAGTCCACACCAAGTTCAAATATAGAATAGTGAATATTAATATATAATTAGGTTCTTATTTTTCACGTTTTTTATTGAATTCTAAACTTTTGAGTTACTCAATTGTGATATAATTAGGTCCCGAGTCTTGTTCTCATATCAACTGAGTATGAATAGAAAAAAAATCATCAGAAAAAATATCACCCGACCGTAAATTTAAAAGTACTACTTAACTTGTATCGATTTATTTCATCAAATGATATTTTATTACATCATAATCATCTCAATTAGGGTTCAGTAATTATTTTTTTAGGATTTAATTTTATTTAGAGCTTATGTATGTGCAAAATGAACATTTTATATTTTTCGTTCAAACATGTCTACATGAGAATAAATGAAAGATCATGAAAAGACCTTTAATTTAATATACTTATGCGTAAATATGATTAAAAAGATAAAATCACTATCGTTTGAAGTTTTGGAAAAAAAAATGAAGAAGACCTGTTTTTTTTTATTTAATTTTTAGGCTGGGTCGAGACGGATTTTGGATCAATATTTTGACTTTGGGTTTGGGCAAATCTTACTCGATCTAACGGAAGGTCTTCCCTGTAGCCATCTCATATGAAATTTTAGATTCTATGTGACATTCTCTGTTATATCTCATGTGTCAAACTTATTTTATGTTTTTTTTTTTAATTTATTATGATTTAGTTTATCTTTAAAATTTTCATTTAGGATTTATCACTCTCCAATGAAAATATATTAAAAGAGAATTGAAAAAAACTAATTCAGATCCATTAAATATGACACACAAATTAGGACAAGAAAGGCTGTATATATTGAGTAAAAATATGGGAAAAGAAGTTTTTTTTTTTATTAATAAAAGATTTTAGGTTTGGTCCACCACTTTTGGGTAAATTCTAGCGTAGCGGGGATATCCACCTCCTTCTGCTGACACGTGTCCTGGGCCACTATTTTTTAGTTAATCACAACTCTTTTTTTTGTCCAAGCTCGAAAAAGTACATCGCGACACTTTAACTAACATATTATGACACTTTGACTATCTATTGTGACACTTAATTACCTATTGTGACAGTTCGAAATTAAAATTATTTTAACGACTGACCAATAAATATTGAAAATAGAAAAAATGAATCGTAAACAATACCCACTTTTGGGTAAAGTTATTTATGAGATTTCTGGAGTTTTATTAGAAAATGTGGAATTATAAAATTAAACTAAAAAAATAATAATACTATTTTCTTTTGGTTACAAATGGCTATAATCAAGTAATTATTAAGTAAACCCGCATCACCATTATCATAATCTGACATGGCAAGTATTATATTTTTTTTCATATTATAGCTTTTATGAAAATTCAAGAGAGAGAGTTTTTTCTAAAAGATAATAATAATAATAATAATAATAATAATAATAATAATAATAATAAGGGCAAATTACAATTTAATTCCCGACGTTTGAAGGTTTTAACAAAAATAACCTAACGTTTTAATAATTATAATTTAATTCCCAATGTTTGGATATTTTAACAAAAATAACCCAACCTTTAATATTAACAATTTAATTCACAACGTTTGAACATTTTAACAGAAATGACCCAATAATTTAAGCGAATAAAATCATTTTGGTCGGTTTCAATCACATTTACTCTCAAGTGAGCTACAGACTCCCATATAACGGATTAATATTTTTGCCGAAAAAATGACCAAAATGGTTTTTTTCACCTAAATTATCAGACCATTTCTGTTAAAATGTTCAAACGTCGGGAATTAAATTGTTAATATTAAACGTTGGGTTATTTCTGTTAGAATATTCAAACATTGGGAATTAAATTGTAATTATTAAAATATTGAGTTATTTTTATTAAATCTTAAAACGTTGAGAATTAAATTATAATTTACCATAATAATAATAATAATAATAATAATAATAATAATAATAAGGGGTGGTTTCGGTGCATCGGGATCGGTGCGACATGAATTAGACGGCGCGTCAAGTCACTTTTTTTTTGTCTGTTTGGTCTTCATTTTTTATTTTTATTTTACTTTTATTTCTAAAAACTATATATCGTACAAGTGATTTAATTATTTTTATTTGACGGTTCGTACGATGCACTCATCCGACGTTAAAGTGTGAACTCATGTAATACGCTCGATAATTAATTTTATCACAATAAATTTAAACTCTAAAATGTCATTTGTGAAATCTAAAATTAAACCGAATTAATAAATATTAAAAAAAAAATTAAACATCCCCACCCCCAAAAAAAAAACTAAAAAAATATAAAACCTCAAGAAAACTCAAAACCTTAATTAACCCCTAAATTCTAAACACTTGTGTGAGACAGTTTAATAAATCTCGTACGTTAGACGGATATATATTTGACCGATTATGTGGTCCCCTCTCTTTTTTCTTTCTTTTTTTCCTTTTTCTTTTTAGTGGTCCCATTTCCCCTTTTCATCACATTTTTCCCTTTTTTTAAGTTTTTTTTCCACTTTTTATTTTTTTCATTTTTTATAAACACGTATTTAAATTTTTTTGGATTAATTTAATTTTTTTAAAATAAATATATATATCCTAAAATGAAATTAGTGAATACTAAAATTAAATTGAATTAATTTAATTTGTTTATCCGGCGTCTCGCTCAATGCATTCGTTCGACGCTAGCGCGCGGGCTCATGCACTAGGCTCGATATAAAATGAAGATATAAAAAAATTGGAAAATAAAATAAAAACGAAAAAAGGAAAAAGAAAATGGGGGGCTGTAAAATGATTCATAGGTAATGATACTCCTCCTTATTACTACTGATACTTTACTTCATACATAGTGGTACTTATTGTCTGGAGTATCCTATTTGACCCGTCTAACGTAAGAGATTCTTTAGACGGTCTTATACAAAAGTAATATATCTGAAACTTTTACAATTACAAATAATACTTTTGAACATTTAACTATTTTCATTTTCTCAAATCTATCACAAACTAATATTTTTATCAATTAAATACATAAACTATTAAAAAACTAATCAAATCTATCCCCAAATAGATTTTTAAGCCAGAATTGGATCTAAAATTTAAGGACCGAAAAATAGTAATAAATATATTTATGTCATATATATGATTTTGACTACAACACAAGAAGAAGATCCAGTATTTATACGAAACATTAGGTAGTTTTTCATCGAAAAATCTATCTGGAGATAGATTTAAGAATAAATTTAGGTATTTAAACATTAGGTATTTAATTGATAAAAGTGTTAGTTTAGAATAAATTTAAGAAATTGAAAATAATTTAGGATATAAATGATGATTTAACCTAATATCAATGATATTTTTTCTCACAATTTTTTATGGATTAACCCGTTAATTGAACGATTAATCGTAAATTTGATCAAAATTTGACCCGTTATATTGAATAATTCAGTACGACCGAAAAGTTGGTGTAATAATAATGAAAAATCAGAGAGACAAAAAGTGAAAATCAGACACGAAACCCGAGGTATTAAGAGAGAGAAAGTGAGAGAGAGAGGACCCACCTAATACGTACGGACAAAAAGACAGCAGGTCGATAGGACAGTGTTTGGTAAATGGATAAATGTGTACTCTTAAAAAATATATAATAATAATAATAATAATAATAATAATAATAATAATAATAATAATAAATTGTAGGGTAGATATTTGCCTGCCCAGAGCCAATAAAACAAAAATTTGTAAGATATCGATATCATGACCAAAATTCGTACGACATAAATTTCGAGTGATGCTTTTGAAAATGTAATATTAATTGAAAAATAAAATTAAAAATCAAGTATTTTAAATTAATCAGTAACACAAATATATGATTTTTTCGGCGATCAGAATTATAGCGCGTTAATATTTTTTTTCCACGTAAATTGATTAAATTAGTTTTTGGAGTGTTAAATTGATTAAATTAGTTTTGTACAACGTCAATTTTTTCGGTGGTCGGTTTTTTTGGGTGTCTATTTTAGTACTAAATCAAAAGATTGAATTATTATTGCAACGTTTTTAAAGTAGTGTATATATTGTAAATTCGTTTGAGATTCATTAATTATTTGACAATTTACCCTGTGTTTATAGTATTATAATATTTGGGTTATTATTAAATAAACGTTTTAAAGTTTGTGTTGGAATTACAAGTTTGTGATTTAAATGTCAATTAACCCTAATATTTATGAGTAATACTCTTGGACGATAATTATTTTTTCACGATAATTGATGTTTTAGTCTTTCAATTTCATTTCAAATTATTTGATGTTTTAGACATTTTTACACCCGTTCTCTCAATTTTATCTCCTATCAAAACATTATAAAATCTCTTACATATTAACATATCTTTCATAAATAAAATGTCTTCCATAAAATTTGATAGAGGTGGAGAAAGAAGAGGGTATGTTTGTCGCCTTTTGTGCTTCTTATTTTTTTGTCCCAAAATTTAAAACATCAATTATTATGAAATTGAGAGAGTGTAATTTAAGTCGTTACGAATTTTCGGAGGGTAAAATAAGAGAACCGAAAAATTAAAAAAACATAGTACTCCAACGTTCTAGGATTTAATTTTAAATTAAAAAAATTGAATAAAAATAGCAATAGTCATATTCAAATATTGAAATTTGTCGGTTTTGAGATTCAAATATGTGGTTCTTGAGTAATAATTCCTCTAACAGCCAAACAAAGTGCTACAATGCAAAATAAAATAAAATAAAATAAAATAAAATAAAATAAAATAAAATAAAAATACACGTACACTTGTAATCCATGTGGAACTAAAATGGTATAACTCTATAATTACTCATCTATAATTACTAATAAAATGGTGTATATGTGATGGATCACATATACACCATTTTACTGATGTAATTATCCCACCGGGTAATTTCATTAGATCCGGTAAGATATTAATTACAGACCGCATCAATGCTGATGAATCATAAAAGTTATTGATGTAACACGATTTTTACAATTTATGAATAATATATCTAGGGATAGACTTATGGGCCGGTGGGGGCACTCACCTCCTTAAATTTAGTCAATTACACACGTGCGCGCGCACGCGCGTACACATAATTTATTATACAAATATAGAGATATTTCATTTTTGATCCTATTAGAATAGCGTTAGAACACTTTTAGTCTTGCATCTGACTTTTTTGGTCCGAAGATTTATTTACTCGACAGTTTTGATCCCATATGTTATTTTTTTGACTTTGTTGATCCCAAAATTAATAACTTACTTCAAAATTAAAATGTTTGAGAATGTTAATTTTGGAACCAAAAAAGTCGAAAAATAAGATTTTGGACCACATAAGTCGAGAACATTATATTATACGTGTTGTAATCGCTTGATATAATATAGTTATTACATGTTGATTGTATTTTTCCAACAAAACCTTCAATCATATATATTTTCATTTTCAACACGTTTTTCGTTCTCAATCTGTACATTTTTTGTCCTGAATTTTATTACTTTCTTGGTAAAAAAATTATATTTTTTGATATTTTTTTTGTTCCAAAATTAACACCCACAAATATTTGTGACGAAAGTTATAAATGTTTGGGATCAAAAAAGTCGAAAAAATCATATTTGAGACAAAAAATATCAAGTAAATAAACTTTGGGACCAGAAAATCAGATGTGAGTCTAAAAGTATTTTGACCTTATTCCAATAGGAGTATAGGACCCAAACTGAAATTATTTTTATAAATATAATATTATTTGCATTATAATACTATTTTTCGTCCCGCAAAATAAAATCCATGACTTTCCCCCTTTCCCAAAAGTTAAAATCACTGCGTTGGTCTCATAAATCATAATATACCTAGGATATATAGAAGTCATAGAATATAATTTTCCCACATAACTAGTACAAAGACTTGAGATTTAAGGTTAAAAAATCGACCACTTCACATTTTCTTTAAATTTGAGGTCAACATGCATGAGAAATCATATATTTATTGATCATTGTTTGCTATAAATTAAATTTATTGACCTAGCTAATTGGTATAACCGTATCTATTGAAAATCTTGACGACATATTGAATAGATATAGTGATTGTCTCCATAACATCCCAATCCCAACTAATTTCGTCTAAATAATTAATTTGTCTCATAATACTCATTTACAAGTCAAATTAAGCACAAAAACCATCATTATCGTTATTGAGACACACAAAATATGTCAATTATATTTGTTTTGGTGGGCAATGACTAATGCATTAATTGACACATAACATAAGTTTATGCAATGTCACGTGTTTGCTCTTCGTAAAAATAATTTTTTTATTGCCAAATGGACATATTTAAGGCGCGATCGAGCATAGAAAGGGCTACGAAACATATGACATTGAATTTATGAGTCTTTTCTTCAAAAAGAATTAGATCAATCGAACTAGAAACAAGCGAAAACGAGGTTAAAAAGTGAAAAGCCCCAGAATGAGGGCGTTATCCGGACTGACAATAGAGGCACGAGTGTGACCTCTATGCTTGGCAACTGGGCTGGTCGCGCCCCAAGTTGGTCCAACAACTCTAATGTTCATTTTGATCCATTTTAGTCCGATTTTGCTCCTCCCCCTACCTTTATATGACATTGATACTTTGATTTAAGTTAACACACCATTGCGTACCATATTTAATAGAAAATAAAATATAATTTAAATACCAATTAGGTGAAATGAATCAATTATTAACCAACATCTGAAAATTTTAAGGAAAATTGTCGATTCAGGACCTGAAAGATGAAAACTTTCAATTCAGTACCTGAAAAATGAAAATTCTCAATCGAGGACCTCAAAAATCATGAATTTTGATTCTCTTTTATTTTTTAATTGATTTTATATTAATTTTCAATGAAAATTCCTTCATTAATTATCTATTAAATCTGATAAAGAAATTGTTAAAATTAATTTAAAAATAAATAGAAACCAAAATTCGTGATTTTTGAGATTCTGGATTGAGAATTTCATTTTTCGGATTCTGGATTAAGAGTTTTCATCTTTCAGATCCTAAATCGATAGATTACCCATATTTCAGGTCTTGAATTGATAATTCTTCAAATTTTAATTATCAATAGAATGAAAAAATCATAATTAATTAATTAATACAAAATTAAATTAAATTTAATAATACATCAATAATAAATTTAACAGTGAAACACGTGATGTATAAATTTAAATTTTTGGATAGACATAAATGTCCCCCTCAAGAAAATAAAGAAAAAGGTCCCGAAATGATGTAGGCGGCCTACCAAACAAAGCCTTAAAAAAGTGAATGCAATTTGGTTATCACTTATCACCGCTTACGTAGGATTACCCATGCATTGTAGCAACATGGAACTCTCCCTCTCAGATTCACGCGCTTCTCTCTCTAACATTCTCTCAATCTCTTTCTAACATTGTAGCAATTTGGTTGTCAAATAATAAAAGTTTTGTTTAATCGAAAAAAATCTATCGTGACACTTGACTATATATTATAACAGTCCGATACCAAATTCTTTTTATCGAGCTGCACCTTACTGTAGGATTTACACAGCCGTAAATAGTTTCATGGAAGCTTCTAAATAAACTATGATGAAATATTATTATTCCCAACTGGTAAATAATCATTGATGGTGAGTCTTGAATTCATCTTGATCTTTTTAAAAAGGCCTTTTTTTCAGGTTTGATGGCTGGTTTTATGCCTTTTTCTCTTTTGGGGGCCATTTCCTCTCTCCTTCACAAATCTTCAAGGATTTTGAGCTTTGTTTGACCCTTTCTAAACTCCAAGAGCCGCACTACTTATCATTGAGATTCAATTCCTACACACCAGATTTGTGTTTATCCTTTTTTTTTCCCACTTGCACCCTTTTAATTTTTATATATTTTTTCTTGGATTCTTGCGCGGTTTCTGTTCTTTACAGGTGTATATATACATATCTGTGTGTGTGTGTGTGTGTGTGTGTTTGCAGAGAGCCGTGGTTTAGTTGTTGTCTTCCGACATTTTGCCGAAGAGGGTCGGTGTCTTCTTCTTGAATTTGGGAGTTCTTGAGAGAAAGTTGGGAGCTTTCTTGCGAATTTGGATTGAAGAGAACTGATTTTGAGTTGGGATTTGTCTGATTTTAGCTGCTCTCTTCTCTTGGGTTGTGAATTTGTGATTCTTGGAATTTGCTAGCGGAGGTTGTGGATCTTTCTCACTCCTGATTTGTGGGCATCATTGTTTATTCATTCGTTTTGTTTAATGTTGTTTGGGGTCTTTGTTCAGTCATTGAATATGCTAAAAAGAAACCCTTTTTAAACTCCATGTTGTAATAAAGTAGTAAAATACTCGTAGCTTGCTTTAACTAACACGAAACACACACACACACACACACACACACAATCTCTGTTTCGATTTGAGTTCTTGGAGCTGGCTGTTTGGTAGGATAGGTGCCCCATTCACTCCCCATTCTCATTTTTTAATTTGGTGAGATTTGTTTGATCTGTTGATTCCTCACATGTGATTCATTCATTGCTTGTTGCAGTTGATCAATTTTTTCTTGCTACTAAAATATTGATGGAGTTGTCTAGCTCATGGAGCTTAGTTTTATAGAGTTAGTTACCTGTATTTTTTAAAATCTTGATTAAGGCAGTTTGTTTATTTCTATGAGTGAAGAGTTCTTGGACTAGAATATCTAAGTATGAACACCTTTTCATTTGTTGGCAATCAACTTAGTATTTCAATGGTCTGACTGTATTGAACTACTACTTCTGCAGAAATTTTCCATTCGAAAAATCGGTTACTGAGTAGGCGACTGCAGATGAATCAACCGAAAATTAAGCGTAGAATCGGGAAGTATGAGGTTGGAAGGACCATTGGGGAGGGTACATTTGCAAAGGTGAAGTTTGCTAAGAATTCTGAGACTGGGCAACATGTGGCCATCAAGATTCTTGATAAAGATAAAGTCCTTAAGCACAAAATGGCTGAACAGGTTGATCTTTGCTTTTTTGACCTTCGTAACTGATGATATCGTATTGGAACTGATCCATTCATGTTAATGAATTCTTGAGTAGGTTCTAGAACATTTATTTTGGAATCACACTGATTTGTTTCTTTTGTTGGAGATAGATTGCTATTGAGTATCTAGTTCAATTTTAGGATTTGCACTTCTTCTCAATGCATTTGAAGCTTGGTTGATAAACTTCTTGTTTGTTTATGAAATCTGCAGATCAGGCGGGAGATTGCAACGATGAAGTTGATAAAACATCCCCATGTTGTTCAACTACATGAGGTCTCTCTCTCTCTCTATATATATATACATATATATCTGTGTGTGTGTGTAATGCCTAATAATCTTGTGTTTCTTTAGGTGATGGGAAGCAAGACGAAGATATTCATTGTTTTGGAATTCGTGACCGGGGGAGAGCTGTTTGACAAAATTGTAAGACTAGAACTACACCCCTCTCAAACATTAGCATTTTGATTATCGTTCTCTGTAGTATTCTATCATTGAATATTTAATGTCCTTCGAGCAATACACTTGTCTGAAACTAAAATCTGCCATTATTAGGTGAATCATGGAAGAATGCGAGAAGACGAAGCCAGAAAATATTTTCAACAACTTATTCATGTTATTGATTATTGCCATAGTAGGGGGGTTTTCCACAGAGATCTAAAGGTAATTGAAGTGGCTTTTAAAATATTTAATCAAAATTTGCATTCGTAGGCAAAAGTCTCATTTACGCTCTATTCTGTATCTTTTCTTTTGCAGCCGGAAAACTTGTTATTGGACTCTGTTGGAAACCTCAAAGTTTCCGATTTTGGTTTGAGTGCTCTGTCCCAACAAGTCAGGGTAAATTTCTCAACGTAAATTAGACCGATCACTGAAAATGCAGTTGCATTTCATACTGTTTACACCGATGGATTTTATACTTTGATATTTTTGTGATTAGTAAGTGACCAGTACATGTAGTGATCATAACACAAAATCGATGTAAACACATGTTTGTTCCTCAAAAAATCGTCTTTTCACTATCCATTTCGAGTTCTAAATGGAACCTTGTATGCATTTGAAGGCATTCTTAATAAATAAGAAGTGATTTGTTATTCTCTGATCAATCTCCAGAAGCTAGAGATATGCTTTATGAGCTGAGTTTGGACCAAAGATTGAACCCAGTGTCCGAGCTCAGCCCCCGTTGTTTATCCTTAGAACTAGATGGTACCTTCCTTTCCACGATTCATATCAAACGAGCCATATAAATTTCAAATAACAAACTGTTGGTCGTTTTACGTTTGAAGTTATTCCAAGCAGAGGAAACAGAACACTTATTAATATTAATTCTTCTGCAGGATGATGGTTTGCTGCATACTGCCTGTGGAACACCAAATTATGTTGCTCCAGAGGTATGCTATTTACGTGAGCAAGTTGTTTCCATCTCCGTGCACCTCGTCTATTTTTCTGCTGCTGATCATGAAAATCGTCATAGGTACTCAATGATCGAGGATATGATGGAGCACCTGCAGACTTGTGGTCCTGTGGAGTCATACTCTTCGTATTGCTCGCTGGCTACTTGCCTTTCGACGATTCTAATGTTATGAATCTGTATAAAAAAGTGAGCATAATCTCGATTTTTCTGCACATATTACTCTTTACTTTTAGTTCTACTTCAGTTTTTGACCATTTTCTGTGTGATATTTCCAGATATCTTCTGCTGAATTCACATGCCCTCCTTGGCTCTCCTTTGGAGCCATGAAGTTGATCGCTCGAATCCTCGAGCCAAATCCTCTCAAAGTAAGAACGTCGCTATGCAGTTTCGATAATTTTGTTCTAACTTGTAGCAAGATGTTCTGTTAAGTTCATGTGATAGGAAAACATAACAGAAACTTGAGATTTTTTCATTCCTACTAAAGAGATTATGCTTTAAAGGCTTCTGCATTTGTGTAGCGCATTAAAATCCCCGAGATCTTGGCTGACGAGTGGTTCAAGAAAGATTACAAACCGCCGGTATTTGACGAGAAAGAAGAGACGAGCTTGGATGACGTGGAAGCCGTGTTTAAGGATTCCGAGGTGCATTATGCAGATGCATGATTCTTTTTTTTTTTTTTTTTCATTTTGTAATATTGTTAGCAAATATTCATGCAGATGCATGATTCTCCATTCCCATATACTCCCTTTGTTTCTAATTGTCGTTTTGGATGAATGCACACAGGAATATCACGTGATGGAGAAAAAAGAGCAGCAGCCCGTTGCAATGAATGCCTTCGAGTTAATTTCCATGTCGAAAGGTCTCAACCTCGAGAATCTCCTCGGTGCAGAACAGGTCCGAACATAACATACCTTTCCTCGTACACCTCGAGTAATACATAGTCTGTGAAGGTTTTTCATCAGTATCTCATTTTTTTTCCGATCACAGGAGTACAAGAGGGAAACTAGGTTCACATCTAAATGCTCAGCCAACGAGATAATCAAAAAGATCGAGCAAGCTGCAAAACCTCTCGGTTTTGATGTTCAGAAGAAAAATTACAAGGTAACGGTTAATTTTCTGCCTACAAACTCGATCAGCAACCTTGTTTCGTGCTTTCTTTTGGTAATCGTTCCCCTATCTTTTCCAGATGAGGCTTGAGAATTCGAAAGCAGGAAGAAAAGGCAACCTCAATGTTGCAACCGAGGTATATATGCCGTTGTTTTTCTTCTCTTATGTGAAGCAGGAATGTCGAAAGTTGTAACATACTTTACGCGTGATATCTAATCCGAGTTATGTGCTCGAATCAGGTTTTTCAAGTCGCGCCTTCTTTGCACATGGTCGAGGTTAGAAAAGCAAAGGGAGATACTTTGGAATTCCACAAGGTACATTACCATTCCAAAACCATCCTTTATATCATATCATAAACGAGAATTATCAATTCAAGACTTGAAAGATGGATAATCTATCGATTCAGAATCTGAAAGATGGAAACTATAAATCTAGGACTCGAAAGATGAAAATTATCAATGTAGAACCTCAAAAATCAAGAATTTTGATTTCTTTTTATTTTTTAATTATTTTTAATGATTTCTTTGCTAGATTTAATAGATAATTAATAAAGGAATTTTTGTTGAAAATTAATGTAAAATTAAATAAAAAATAAACAAAAATCGAAATTCATGATTTTTGAGATCCTAAATTTACAATTTTTTATCTTTCGGGGTTATGAATTGATAGATTATCCATTTTTAAGTTGTCAATCGACAATTCTCCTATCATAAAACACATTCATGCACAAAATGAAAAGTCTCTTTATATCTTTGATGTCTATGATCAAAGTAGATGATTAATAAATGAATTTTCGTTGGAAATCAATATAAAAATTAAAAAGTAATCAAAATCCATGATTTTTGAGGTCCTAAATTCACAATTTTTATCTTTAGGGTCATAAATTGACAGTTTTCATCTTTCAGATCATGAATTGATAGATTATCCATTTTTCAGTCCTCAATTGACAATTCGCCTATCATAAAACACGTGCATGCACAACATTTAAAAGTCTTTTTATATCTTTGATGTGTATGATCAAAGCTAGAACATGAAGGCAGAAAAGAATGGATATTAACTCGAATTAAACTTCTGGTTTCGTGGTGTTCATCATTCGCAGTTCTACAAAAACCTCTCGACCTGCCTCGAGGATGTGGTATGGAAAACCGAAGAGGACATGCAACAGATGAAGTGAGAGACGACGTTGCTGTCACGAAGAGCATTTTTGGTTACTACTGTATAAAATGGCTGGATTTCCATTCTTTTGTTGTTTTGGTTTCTCTCTGTGGGACTTTTTTCTTCCCAGAGAGAGAATCGTTCGTGTCGATGTGGTTTTGAGCTCGGTTCTTGGTGTGAGAAATGAGAATTATAGCGCGGAGGCTGCTTTTTATTTTTATTTTTTTCTTGTAAGGTGTGGTTTTGCTAATTTATATGTATATCTGGGCAACACACTATTAATTGTAATTTGTAATATACACTACTCACTCCTAGTGAAACGTTTATATTATAAATTGGACTCTTTAATTTATTAACATATTTTGGTACAATCTTGTTTTGCTATAAATTTGATATGATTTTTTTTTTTAATTTATGGATTGTGCAATTGCATATGATGTGCAGCATAAGTTAATGAGATGTAATTGTAACAGGAAAATATATATAAGATGTAATATGAAAATACGAGTTCTAATTAATTTAAAAATATGTATGAGATGTAATCGGGAAAATATAAGTTTTTAACCCGACCTTTGATTACTTGTTCCGACTTTTAACGAATTACAATTTGATAACCAACCTTTATAGATTTATCTGAAATCTAGAGCGCGATTGATTTTCCTACACTAATGTTGACGAGTGTGCCACAATGCGATGCACAAACACACTTTATAATCTATATTTTTTAGTAATATAAATAAGGGTTAATTACGATTAAATATATAAATTTTGACACAATTTGCAATTTAAATACAAACTTTGATACGTTACAATTAAAACACAATATTCTATTTTTTTTTTGACAAAATAGATACCCCAAAATTTTCAACGAACGAAAAAATGATATATAACATAAAATATTGCAAAATTGTATAGATATATAGCATAACCATAATTTGAATTTCATTAATACAATTAAAATCGGTATGAAATATGGTGTTTGATTTTCATATTATTACAAATTGTGTATAATTTGCAAAATGAATGCAAGTTTGTGTTTTAATTGTAAAATTTCAAAATTCTTGTCTAAATTACGAATTGTGTCAAAATTGAAGTATTTAATTGTAATTAACTCTATAAATAATGTATTAACTGAATGACTATACTTTTAAATTTAATAAGTATGTTATAGTAATAGCCAAACTACATACAAAAATAAAATTACAATAAAAAAAAATGCAACCATGGAATTTCATTATTTCTAATTTAGGCTAAATTTACATGTGTTAATCCAGCAAGCCATTAAAATTTGAAAATAATCTACGTACAAAGGCCAGACATTAAATTGTAATTTGTTAAAAGGTCGAGTTAAAAACTGATACGTAACACGGTCATGAAACGAAGAAAGGCTAATTAATTAGTTGAACTCGGAGATTGAAGTTGTTGAAGAGCATCGAATACCTCTTTCATGTGTGGCCGTCTCTTGGGATCTATATCGATGCAGCCGAGAGCAATGTCGGCCATGGTTAGGGCACATTTTCTCGAATATCGACCTTCCAGCTTCAAATCCATGATTCTCAACACTTTCCTATTGTCAAGTAGGAATGGCTTTGCCCAATGCACCAAGGCCTCATCAATGTTGTTGTTGCCATCGCCCCCGGCTCGTCTGCCCGAGAGCAACTCCAGCAGAACGACTCCAAAACTGTAAACATCGCTCTCTCGGGTCAAGTGCCCCGTTGCTATGTACTCCGGAGCAGCGTACCCGAGAGTGCCTATGACTCGTGTCGTAACATGACTCCTGTCTCCCCTAGGGCCCTCCCTGGCTAGCCCAAAGTCTGATAGCTTTGCATTGAATTCCTTAAATATTGCAAAAGGTCACAAATTTGATCAACAACATATGTCAAATTAGTCTCATATCTATTGAAGAATTGTAGTAAGAGATGCTAGTTTAATTATACCGAGTCAAGAAGTATGTTTGATGCCTTTAAATCTCTATAGATCACATTGGCATCTACACTATGCAAGAAAGATAGGCCTCTAGCAACATCAACTGCAATTCGAAACCGTGTCGCCCAAGGCATGAGTTGTTGCGCACCTTCTGCACGAGATCGTACGTATAAATTAGGGATCAATCTGGATCGTTTAAATTAATTAGATGGACGGACAAGATCTTTCCTTTTTGCAAGAGATGTGCATGCTGATTTTAGCTTATGTATCTTGCTTTTGAGCATCTGTGTGTTGAATTTCAGCATTGTATTTCCTAACACATATTACAAAATTATCACCACCATGAATTTTGACTTAAACATTTGTATGCTAAATTTTAGCATTCCATTTTCGAAAATAATTTACGAAATTATCATATTTTTTTCAATCAATTGGATTACCTCATTGGATAGTTGAAATTTATCCATAATTTAAGCACTAGGGATATATATAGAGGTGACAATTTCGGTCCGGTCCGACCCGCATTTTGGGTTGGGTTGGGCTAAAAAAATACGCTTGAAGTAGAGAGGTCTGAATGGGCTGGGCCACTCAGCCCAAAAAACTGCAAAAATACACCAGGCTAGTGGGCGGCTCCTGGGCCTCGAAAATTATAGGCCGGAAAGTTTTCGGGTCGAGCCGGGTCCAATTTTTTTTCGTCCGCCTGACAGGCCCGGGTCGAGCGGCCCGAATTTCCAGCCCTAAGGTATATATGCCAGATGAGATTCTAGTCCAAATTACGTGTTTTATCTGTGTGCCAACATCAAAATTGCATAGTTTTAATAATGTTTTTCATAAAAATAAAATTTATTATATTATAACTAATCCTAATTAATATTTATTGCTAAGAATTGAATTTAAAAAAATTACATATCCTAAGTTTGCAATAGTAAACCCTTATAATCAATTACATTAGCTAAAAAATAAAAACTTAATACTATAAAATAATTATAAACCCTAATTGGGTGGAATTTACCTTAAATAATGACATAAAATTATACTAAATCGAAAGAAATTAAAATTGAATAAAAAATGTTAGAAAAACTAACAATTTCGATGTTTGTGATTGACACGGTTGACACACACAACTTTGGATTAGAGGTCCTACGTGTATGTAAGCACGCTTACCCTCCGCTATATATATAATATATAATATATAATTCACATATATATATATATATATTTTGAGTTTGATTTATGATGAACACTTACTTTTAAAAAGATGATTCTCCAAGCTTCCTTTGGGCATGAACTCATACACCAGAAGCCTTTTATCAAATTCTGAACAATAACCAATCAACTTCACCAGATTTCTGTGTCTCAGAAACCCTAAGTAGTTTACTTCAGCCTGTCCAATATATAAATATATATAATTATATGAAAATCAATCAATTAAGATATTGCAAAAGCAAATTAATTAAAAGATGAATTGAATTGAATTGAAAACATACAAGCCACTCCTTGTGACCTTGAAAGCTCTGAGGATCATGTTTCTTGACAGCAACAACCATGCCGGTTCCGGTGCCTTCGTCGTCTATCCATCCTTTGAAAACACGGCCGAATCCCCCCTCTCCGACAATATTCTCAGTCGGGAAGTTCTTCGTCGCCTTCTTCAGCTCACTAAAGGTGAACGACTTGAGGTCATCAGCAGTGGCGGATCCAGAATTTTTTTCCTGACATTTTGATGCTAAGACACCTCTATAATCATCTGAAACAAGATAATTATTTATTTTTTATCACTTGAAATTATAACTCTCAGACAATTAACCAGAAATATTACCAAACAATGAAACTATATATGTTAATTAGATTGAAAGAAATCGTAGAAGCCAGTAATGTTCTTATAATTTTTTACCAAACAACGTTGTACGGTAGCTCATGACTCGCACGTGCATGAGATTTTCTATTGCAGCACTCTCTGTATTTCATTCCGTGCTGTACTTTCAAATTACGAGTTTTTATGCTACTTTTTTCTTCAGTTTCATTTTTTTTTTATGATTTAGTTTAATTTTACAATTATTTTTAGGGTTCACTCCACCCGTACAGAAAATTTGAACCGCAAGACTCGTTGCTGATCATTATATATATATATATATATATATATATAGTATACAAGCACAAAATCACATTCAAAATCAAGGATTTAGATTAGCATTCGAGTTGAGGAGTGATACCAATGAGCTGCAACCGTCCATGAGCAGCTTGATCATGCTTATAATTAGCCGCAGGCAGTCCATGACAAAGTCCCATGACAAGAAAATTTGGCAAGCTATATATATATATATGTATGTATGTATGTATGTATGTATATATATATATATCACCTCAGAATATTCTAAGAAAGGAGGAGGAAGACGAAGAAGAAGATTGAATTATTGCAGATAGAGAGTAGTTATAATAAACCATTTGGTGAGGGTATAATTAAGAAAATTAATCACCTCAGCTTAGAAGGAGTCATCAGTCAATATATATATATATATATATATATATATATATATATGAATATATGTATATGTATATATGACTGCAATCTGCACGGACTTGTGATGTTCAAAAGGCTGACCTAACTATCTAAATATATACATATATATATATATATTGAGAAAAATGCTTATCGTATTGTATTTTATTGCTTAATTGCCATAATTTTATTGCTTAAATACTTTATTGCTTAATTGCTCTAATTTCATTGCACACGTGGGATAAAATAATTGTGTAATAAAATTATACCTATTAAGCAGTAAATTACAATAAGAAAAATATTTTCTCATTTCTCACACCAACAAATATTTCTCACCAGTATATATATATATATATATATATTATCTACACATGACATGAGTATGATCCTAGTTTTAATGTTTTATACGAAATGGTCTCAAATCATAGGGTTGAATTAGTGTGTGTGTATCATTGATGCTTGGGTGGTAGAGGAAATCAAATCTTGTTTGTGATCATATATATATATAGCCATTTGCAACAGATTAATTGTAACTCTTTTTTAGAAAGAAGTCATGTTGTGTTATTATCTGTTTTTGACTTCTTTAATTATAAACTGCATAACGGGTGATGAGGGTGTGCGACGAGAGCTTCCACACAGGCCCCTCAAAAAACTCGTGTATTTTTTTAATATTAGGAACCCAATATTAGTTCAAAATATACAAATGTTCTTGTATCTAAATACAAAATTTGAACAAACTATCATATGGATCTGTCTTTCACTTTCTCAAATTTGTTTCATATTCCTTAAACAATCCAAAATTTATTTCATATTCCTTAAATTTCTCAAACTAGTCTTGAAATGAAAATCGTGCTTGATCGAAAATGTAGAGAAAATAATCAACTCTGCAAGTGACTCTTCCTTCTTTTCTTTTAAATTTAATTTTAGATAATATCTATTAAAAAAAGGGCCCATAAAAGTTTACATACATAGTGATATCTTATTTGTCACATAAATTTAAGTTTGTCTACATTTCATGCACAAGTTGTTACTACTAATCAACGGATAAGTCCACTTAATTATTACTCTCTCCGTTTCTGAATAAGTGTCATTCTGGCATTTTATTTGTTTCAAAAAAAATGTCATTTTACAAATTTGAGACAGAAAATTCACATTTTTCACACATTTGCCTCCATTTAATGTATTTAAAAATTAAAATATTTAACTCATTTAATAGATTCACACAAGGGTGTATTAGGTAATTTAATTATCTATTAATTTGTGTGCATTAATCCAAAATGACATTTATATAGAAACGGACAGAATATTAATTTATACAAAACGTGATCTCCCCTTTTGGTTTCGAAGGGTTTCATTTGCGATTTGCAAAGCATGCTCACATATTATATTAATTTATATATTAAGGTTAGATTTAATACTAATTCCTTAATTTTATTTGAGAAACGATATACCCCCTCCATTTCATTTTATTTGTTGTTTTAGGTTTTTTATCTAGAATTAATAATTAATTTTATAGATAAATATACCCATCTCTCATATATGCCACAAAATCTTATTCAATTATATTTTCCTAAAATAGGGTTTGTGATAGTGTTAAATTAGAGAGAGGGTGTGAAAATATATAAAATAACAAATATTTTGAAACAAACAGAAAACCTAAAATAACAAATAAAATGAAACGGGGGGAGTATTAATTTGGCCAAAAAAAAAAACAACATAAATTTACTTCTAAATAAGCCTAGATGGATATTGGATTCTTGAAAGTTCATTTTTTTATTGTTTTTTAGTATAAAATCCTGTGTTTTGATAGAAAATTAATTTTTGACTGGCAATTTGTTGACTGAGGCACAAGGTTGGCCAAAGTTGCGTGCTTGTGAAATTTGGGATTTTTTTAATACTTTTATGCTGAATTTGGAGATTATTTTCCTCTTTTTTCTTATATGAGAATAAAATACTAATACTATAGTATGAAGTATCTTAAATTATTGCAAAATTGGATAAAATTAAATTAAACTCACACCCTTTCGACCGGAGACTTTGAACGTGTGAGACTTCAAACATTTTGAGGATTTATTTTTTTATGAAATAATTAAAATTTGGGGATTTCAATTTTTTTTTTTTTCTTTTTTGAGGGGAATTAAATGGGATTTTCAGTACTCTAAAGAGTTGAACATACTGTGTCAACATGTTCAAATACGGATCAGATCCCCTATGTCCATTCGTGTTCCATTTAGTGTGCCATAACTAGATAATACTCTCTCCGTCCCGATTATATAGTCATTTTTCTACTCGCACGTAGATTAAAAATATTTATGAAAGCAAGAAACAAAAGCTAAACTTCCAACTTTAACCTTATTTAATGAAAATGAAACTTAAATTTTAGCTCAACTTTAATGTATTAATTTTTTGAAACAAAGAAAATATACAATTAATAAAGTGCAAATACAATGAGTATCAATAGAATTTATCAAATTCAAGTACATGCAAATTAATTAAGTTGGTTAATTTTAATTAATGTTTCTCTTTTTTTGAAAAAATAACATTTAGGATTTATAACTTTCACAAACTTAAATGTTTAATTTTTTTTATTTCCAAAACCTAATAAGGGTATAATTGTACATTTTTATTAAAAATAATACTACTTATAGTAATGAGACTATATAATCGGGACACCTCAAAATAGAAATATGGACTATATAATCGGGACGGAGGGAGTATGTCATAATTGGGGAATGATGAACACTAAATAAATTTTGGGGAATGATGAACACTAAATAAATTTTTTTAATTACATTAAATCATAATAAATTAAAAATTAAATAAATGATTTGGTTTTTTCAAAAGCAAATGCTTGACACAGGACACGCCACAGGGAATTTAACAGGTGATCTGGTGTGGGGATTTTCAGTACTCAAAAGAGTTGAACATACCGTGTCAACATGTTCAAATTAAGGAAAATATTTATTCTTGTATTGTGCAAACGTTTTGGATTCGAGACCCGTCAAATCCTCAAGTGCACGCAAATTGAAATACCACAATTACTTTCACCTAACCTATTCGAATATGCAGTATTTTTTATGTTGTCGTGCCACTCTTCTTATATGAGTTTATATTAAAGAGATCTCATCTCAAAACTTTAAAATACTAAAAACAAAAAAGAGAGATAGAATTCTTTAATTCCCACATCGAAACTCGAGCTTGAATTAATTAACTTAATTAAGTGTTTGATTAGTGTAATTAATCGCCGAGCTAAGTAACGTTGGCTTGTAACCCAAGTGGGGGCTGTGAGTATTGGGACAATTGGGCCTGCCTAATTGGGTTGGGCCCGACGGGCTGTGTTCTGGCCCGCCCTATCCAAGTGAGGAGTTGGGTCATGTTGTTCGGGCTAAGGCCCGAATGACATGGGCCCTAAAGTGGAGGGCAATGCGTCAGGCTGGTTTCACAGAGCAACGACAACTTCCCGCTCTTTGCAGTGGAAGGATTACGGGCCGGTGTTCATCGGGCCCAATAAATACTCAATTAGTTGGCTAATTGGACCAAATACTACTCTTTTTTAAAAAAAAATTTGAAATTTTCGAGGAAGATTTGGCCTTCGAACTTTATAACGTTAATTCTTAGGATTATCATCTTATTTTTGGATTAGATGTTGAATTTGAAGAATCTTGGTGAAATCCATTTTTGATATTCAACATGTTATTGGTAGAAATTGGTCTTTCGATCTTCTTTTTGCTGGCTTTGGAGCTTGGTCACGTTAATCGAAGGATTTTATATATTAATCCTGGATTAAATATTAACAATTAAATTCCCAACGTTTAAACATTTTAACAGCGATGATCCGATAATTTAAGCAAAAAAAGCCATTTTGATCATTTTTTGACAAAAATGTTAGTTCGTTATATGGGTCTCTAACAAACTTGAGAATAAATGTGATTGAAATTGACCGAAATAGTTTTTTAACCTAAAATATTCGATCATCTCTGTTAAAATTTTTAAACGTTGGAAATTAAATTGTTAATATTATACGTTGAGTTACTTCTGTTAGAATATCCAAAAATTAGGAATTAAATTGTTATTATTAAAACATTAAATTATTTTTGTTAAAATCTTCAAACGATGGAAGTTAAATTATAATTTTCCCTATTATATATCTCATCAAATATAGCATCTATGCGATGATACTTAAAATTATTATATTCATGTATGTATATCTAGAGCCGGCAATTTCGGCCCTGCCCGACCCGCTTTTCGAGCCGGGTCAGGCTAAAAAACAGGGGGCGAAATAATTTCGAGCCGGCCTGGCCTGGCCCGAAAATGAGAAAGGCCCGAACGGGCCGAGCTTTTTTGACCAGAATGATGAAAAATGCACTAGTTCCACGGGCAGCCCGACCCGGTCGCCATTTTGGGCTGGGCCTAAAAACATTAGCCCAAATTGATTCCGGGCCGGGTCTCAAAAAATTGACAAGAAATTTTTCGGGGTCCGGCCCGGCCCGATTTGCCAGCCCTATTCACTCCTCAATAGGGCTATAAATTAACTGAGTTACTAAGATTTAAAAAAATTGAGGGTTTATTATCGATTATGCACCAAGTGACAAAATCACCACGTCGAAGTGTTGGGGTAAATAAAGCTTAAGCTTAATAATAAATGAATCAAACTTGAGCTAAACAATACTCGGCTCGACTCGACTCCACCCCCACATTCTCCATTGATCTTAACATCGCAATACATCAACAACACAACAATAGGACTGCAAATACAGTTGCCAAGACAAATCACAATCAGATTTTTTCTCCCAATAGAAATAAATCAATAAAAATGGGACAATAGGAACAAAGCACAAGAAATTTCATATATATTCACTTGCAAATGGAAAAGGCTTACTGATTAAAGAAACTCTAATTATGGCTATGATAAAACTTCTTTCTGGGCTATGGTTGAGAAATGTTCAGCAATTTCCTTCTGCAGTTCTGTCGTCCGGCCCGGCAAGCATGATCTGTTCGAACAAGCATCGCGTGTTATGTTGAAGAAAGATGAATAAATGAGCATGAAGTTATGGTACTTACATTGCAATCAAATGCAAATCTTCTTGCCAGCATGATGGCTGCGTTTCTTTCTCGTTCCGATTCTGATGCTAAGATAAACGAGAGACCCGTCTTCGCTTGCCAATATATCGACTGAGCTGCAGCATTCCCACCTCCTCTGATTCCACAAAGCTGAGGAAGAGAAAATAGAGTAGTTTCAGTGACTGGTCTGAAATGTCAATCTCTCTCTTCATATTAGATTAGATGACTACCTGCATTGAATTGGAATAGTACTCTTTTGCTATTGTTGTTTGCCCTTTGCAAAGTTTTATTCTCATCTTTCCTATATGAAGTACATGGATCGAATCCGAAGGATGATCTACACCGTTGATCTGGACAAGGACGACCTGCAAACACGTTTCTTTCATCACCGTTTGGGAACACGTAAACGAAAATCGACACGAAAAGCAAATAAGAACCTGAGGCAGTTTGATATGCTTTCATGGAAGTTCTTGAAAATATCAATGTCTAATTATCTCATTGCAAACTAGAAATAAAACTCTACATTATGCTGTAAAAGCAATTAATTCCTATGAGATTGTCTATTCATAGGGATGTAAACGAACAGAATCAAGCTGAACACTCGCATGTTCAAGTTTGGCTCGTTAAGGAATATTCAAGCTCGAGCCAATCGAGCTTTTTTCCTCTTGTTCAAACCCGGCTCGACAAATATTTATCATGTTCAAATTTTGATCGAGCTTAGTGCGTGAAATGCTCGAAAATTTACTAATCAAGCTAGAGCTCGAATGCTCGAAAAAAATGGTCATTTAATTTACATATTCGGGCTCGAGCTACAAAAAAAGGGCTTATTTAATTTACCCGTTTGAAATATTTATAATATTCATGAACATGTTCGTACGCTGGCCGAGCCGAATACTACTCTGGTTGAGCTCGGCTCGATAATTTTATTGAGCTCAATTCGAGGCTCGAGGCTCGAGTTCGGCTCGTTTAGAGAACAAATGAACTTTGAACAAGCTTTTTTCAAACCAAACTCCGAATAGTTCGTGAGCAGCTATGTTCATTTATAGCCCTATCTATTCATAAAGTGAATAAAAAACGTCAAATTCAAAGAAACGCTATTTTTCTATAAGAGGAAAGTAATGTTGTATCTATTAAATGCATCTCCAACAAAAACATGCATCTTGAAAGCTAAAATTTTGTGCAAAAAGAGAAATACACATACGGTGAATTCAGTGTCGTGCCTTCGCACCAATGCTTCTACATAGTTTCCCAATCCTGCAGCTGTACGGGGAAAACCGGAAAAGTGATTTAGTGTTAGGATACAAAATTAACTATGCTTAGTGGAAGTAAAAAGAAAACAAAGAAAGAAGTTTGTACAGACATGGATCAATAGGACCAGAAGTTGATACGGTGATAGTCTGATCATCAATCGAAATATCTGCTTGCAGTACTCGTCCAACATCGAAAGGTTCTGGAGCATATACAGATTTGGTGGCTCCTGGCATTGTGTATAAGCCCGTGAGTAAAAAACCCGTTAAAACTTTTGAGAGATATTCAATTTTATGACTACCAATCTACCATATATCTGCTATTTCCTGCACGAGTAAGTGAAAGACTCAAAGAAATCGAATTCAACAAGATACCTACAGCTCATATGATTATGGCATTGTGATGCAAAGGATTAATTATTCACAAACGGATACCTGATATAAGTTCCTTCTTCCCATCTTCAGAAGTCGAGCGAAACCACTGAATAGTGCATTCCGAAAGATCGGGAGCACCGTCAGAACATGGATATATCCGCAGGCATGAACCCAGTGCCTCAGTACCATCTATATCGTATGAATGAGGTAAGTTTTCACCACCCTTCTTGGTTATTGCCAGCTGCAAATATTCATGGAATGGAGAAATCAATGTTAAACAGGCAACTCAACCTTAACAAAACCAATCTAGCGAGCATGTTAAGAATATAAATCCAACAAATAGAAAACCAGCAAAAAAAATGTCACATACGAGTTGCCATAGTGATTGCTAAATGGCGAGAACAAGAACAGAGATAAAAAGTCGGAAATAGATGCAGAATAAGAGAGACCTCTTTCTGGAGCTTCAGTGAATGCTTTGACTTTTCCACAAGTTGAGTCCTTAATGCACGAAGCTCGTGTTCCATGTCCATGACCTGGAAAAACAGTCTCTTATAATATTAATGGCATGTGAAATAGGTGTAGTAATTTCAGAGAGTTAACATCTACTTGAGATGAATACATGATGCTACCAAAAGTAGGCGGATTATGTGCGTATTAGCATCATGATTTTCCATTTGTCATTCTAATACGATCACTTTGTGCGTTCGACCAAAATATAAAGCACCATGATTGAACAAAATATCGGATGTAGATCATATAATTACCCTACTAGGCTGATGCAGCATTTTGATCCGCCTAGCCTCTTGAACCTCCTTCATCAACTCATCCAAGTCCTGATTCGAAAAATCAAACACCACATCACACACCAAATCTTACCAGAGGATGACTTAAATAAAAATGGGGCACTGTCAGACACATAGAAAATGGCCTCAAAACAATCCTTGCAAAAGACCAACAATGTATGATAAACCCCGGAACAACGACGTGCTGTTGAAGAAGGATGATCTCAGTGGCTATCACTGAGGTAACATAACTATTAATAAATTATACATTTAAGTTTCCATCTTTATTTCAGGTGTGTACAAGTCAGCAAGCAAGATAGTTCAATCAACAGGATGAGAAGATTCCTACACGTAAAACCACGTATCTTACAGACGTATATTGTATAAATTTCCTTTAAATTGATGGATGCTCAAAGAACAACCTACGGGCGAAAACATTTTGTTTTACAACAGAAGCAATATAACCGTGTAGAAAACTTTAATGTAAATGAGAGCTGCTATTAGGACCTGCTTTCCTGAAGCTCTAGACATCCGTTCATGTTCCTGAAGCGCTTCTTCCACTCTCTGCACTGCTGCTTTAGCATTCTCAATTTCTGCCTTTGCAAAAGCTCGTTCTTCATCTACAAGCTTCTTAGCATCTTCAGACGCCTGAAAGAGAAGGTAACTTTTAAAACAGGACAAAGAGAGAATGAGAAAACTCATACAGAAGAAGTCCTTATCCAATATTATGACATTTGTGCATAACAAGAATGTTTGACAATAAGTCTTGCTGTGATCATTGATACAGATCAAAACCTTTTAAAATACCGTGACTGTCGTGTAGTGAACAATTTTGAGATAGAAAACAAATTTTGACAATCAGCTCTTAAAAATCATGTCTTCTACATTATCTGCCCACGTGATCAGTTATTCATCCTGTTTTACTTTTCTGAAAGTGAGAAGAAAGACTTACACAAAAGAGCAGTAAGGAAAAAATAATTTATGTAGGCAATAAGGAGATAGTAAATTATATTAACAAGCAAAGATAGTAAAAGTGCACATAGAACTTATTTCACAAGTTTTGGTACAGTATCAAGAAAATAAAAGTTCCAACAGTTTGGCAGAATCTTCAAAGGGATGATTCCTTCTGGTTTCTTGATATATGACAACAATGACAATAGCAGGGTAAACATTAGAACTGCTCGAAAAAGGATAAAAAGTTTATAATAATCAAATGTGGATATCATTTAGTCAGTTCAAGAAAGGGAATATCATCCAGTCTCTGAAGTATCTAATCTATGTTGTCCAAATTATCCGATAATATTTATTTTTATTCTTCTAGGATGTTCATCTGGATAGAGAAGGAAATAGAAACATCATGCAATAAACATATATAATGGATTTACCTGCTTTAGAAAAGTTGCAAGCTTTTTCACTTCAGCCTTCTCTTGAATTAGCTCTCCTTCCCTCTGAGTTAACTGAACTGCTAGGGATTCGACCTGACAGATGAGGAAAAGTGGGACACTATGTAAAAGCAGATAACCAAGATAGAAATATTTTATCTTCAAAGTCAACTTATTGAAGCATCAGAGCCTAAAAAAATTTCACTACGGGGATCAAATCAATACAACCACCTTCGATTTAAATGAAGAACTCTATTCCCATCCTTGGAAAGAACATACTCAGTTCAACTGAACCATTCAAAAGAAGTCCAGCTCAATTGAATTCGACATTCTAGGTAATTCTTACCACATTCAAACGCATAGCTAATGGGCATGAGATGGATAGTGTACTTCAAGTGAGATATGGATAGTAAAGGAAATCAAGAAAACTAACAATAGCTATAGCTTCCGCAACATCATCATTGTTCCTGCCACCTACACGGCCTCTCAGAGCTTCAAGTGAATCCCTGAGTTTCTTCAGAATCACATGTTTCTCCAATGAAGCTGCCTCTTTAAGTCTCGCCTGGAACCACAATGAAGTAAATGACATTTAAATGTGTGTCGTCTACATCTAAGTGAAGAACAACACAGAGAAACCCAAGCTCACAAAATAGTGATTCAAAATCAATTTAATAATGACGTGCAGATGAAGAGCTTAGTATTTTACACAATGATACTCCACAAAAAGAATAAATTTTAAAGAACACCAACACCCTCTATAAAATTAGACAGCTCAATCTCGCTAAACATGTCCATTTGTAAAAAATCTGAGAAGCACACTTCAGAATGTGTGAGCTAAGTTAACAAGACAAACCCGATCAGATAACTTTGCAGCAGCAGCCAAACCCTTCTCAAATTTGCTAGCAAGATCACGTACTGAAAGCCGTTGCTGCTGTTCCAGAAACAACGCAGTTTCTCGTGCAACCAAGTCTTTGGTAGACAACATGTTTGAATCTTCTTTGACCTCAACAATCTGATTGTTTGCTCCAATTCTATATCTTGGAAAACGACTAGAGGCAAACACCACATCTGCTGACACTGGTGAGACAGCATCCTTTTGCACCGTGTAACTAAACCCACGGCCTAACCTCGTCATATTGCAATTTTTCTAAATATTGGCCAAAGAATAACTTATGTTAGTATCATTACCTTGATTTGGCTAAGGCTATTCCACACAAGTTCCCAAGAGACAATAGCAGAACAAGCAGTTCTCCATAAATTCCAATAACTAAAATTTCTTAGTGCCTTCACTTATTCAGACCAACATTCGACCATAACACTAAATAAATAACCAGTTTCCACACATCTATGATTATAATAAGGAATAATAACTGAGAAATTTCACATTGGCAGCGCACAATCATTTGTAATCCTAACCAAAATGTTGAATATTAAAAATCGCCAGTAAAAATGCAGCCCCAGCCATCATCAAAGCAAAGAAGAATCAACCACCCTCAAAAGTTAACCATTTCTTGTTGTTTGGCAGTAACTTTTCTACCTTTGTCCTAGATTTACAGAACCCTAAATCAAGCAGTTTTCTAATTATTTGGCAGTAAATATACTCCTTCTATCCAAATGAAAAATACAAAACAAAAATTAAACAAAAGAAAAAAGTATCAACATACACCAAAAATAGGATTTTTAGCTTTCACACTATTGCATTGAGCATTTTAATGTTACAGAAAACTCAAAAATAATGATCAAAACCACCAAACAGACTAAGGCTAACCAACATCACAAGAAAATCAGTATTAACATCAAATAAATGTCAGCCCAGAAAATCTTTTGGATGAATAAACCAAATAAGGGCATAAAAACAGAAAAAAATCGAAACGACGAAAAAAAAGAGCAGAAAAACCAATATTTGGACTGAAAAAACAAAAGCAAACTAACCCACAAGGCCACAACTGGTACTCCCAGATCATGCAATGTATGGAAAATGGTGGCAGTTCTGGTCCTCAGAAATTCAACTGAAGCAAAGAATGGATCAGTAGCAACAGCGTTTGAATGTAGAGAGAGAAAACACGTATGTACAAATACAAATGCAGGGAGAGAGAGAAGTTAGAGGTAAAATGGTTCCTCAAGAAGGTAAAGGTGAAATGGGGGTCGTTTGTCTGCTTTTTAAAAGCCAAAGAAAGGAAAGAAAACCAACTCTCTCTCCTCTCCCTCTCTCTCTCTCTCTCTCATACCGAAATATTTAAACAGTATGGATGATCCAAGTCCATGTTTTTGTGTCTCACAAATAATTTCTTGAATGCTTAAAGCTTGTGATTGTAATAATGAAGTAACAGTTGAGTAAACCAAACACATCTTAGTTCACAACCTTGTCTCAATTATTACCATTTCTATTACTTTCAAACTCTCAATATATATATATATATATATATATATATATATATTTGGCCTAATTAACAAATCACAAATGTGAAGAAGCATGAAGGATGATTCAATAAAAGATTGCCTTTTTCCAGTTAACATTACTTTTATTGATTGATAAAAGGGAAAAGTAAAAGATTACTAGAAAAATCAAGACAGCAGCCAACTCGTGGAATAATCATAATTTTGAGCCCAAAATAAAAATAAAAACACATGGTTTAAAAATAACAAATTTAGATGTTAAAAGAAGTTAAAATTTGAGCCAGTTCTATCAGCATTATGTTGGCCTCGATTTTTTTTCTTATTTTGAGCTCTATTTTCTAAATCTAGTCGAATTTCAGATTTATAAATACCCAACTCCCGTTTTATAATTTGCATTCCGCGCGTAGCAACACATACTTCATTTTTGCTTGGTGGGCGTAGCTAATACATCGTTAGAACCACGGAAAATCGGAAATCGGTGTATTTCTTGGTTTCAGTTCTAACAAATTCTAATTTGCATTTCAATTATTCTTGATTTTTATTATTTTAATTTACATAATCCCAAAAACAAAAACATTTGTAAATGAAACATCTATTTCAGACATTAATTAGAATAAATAAATAAAAATATCATCCTAGGTGGTTGTACCCAACCAAAATATGTATGTATATGTGTGTATAGGGGGGTGGAGTTGTAATAAAGAAAAGAAAAGAATAACGAAAAAGGACAGAGCAGTTGAGAAGTGAACTGTGAAATGGGCTCACCAATCATTATGATGTGTTGTTTAGCTTAGACTTCAAATTTTCATTTTTTGTAACTTTTTTTTTTCAATTCAATAGGTGCACAATCTTATTATAAAAACAAAATGGTGTTCTTGAAAAAAAAAATAACAATTTTAGAGGAAGGTCAATTAAATGTACATAGTGTTTTTTTTAAGAAAAATTAACAATTTTAGATTTGTATTTTTTTTTTGGCAAATTATATTTGGGCACTTTTTAAAAAATAGTAAATTTCTTCAAAATTAACAAAACAGTACTCATTTTTTCTTAAAAAATTACAAATTTAATATTTGATTAATTTTACGGGTCGAAAATCGTACGTAATTGATTGTATTTTAAGATTTCTCCATTGGATGATTTGTTTTTACATGGCAGGGGAAATAGAAACATTAAAATACAATAAATTACATATGATTTTCGAGTTGTAAAATCAAATATTAAATTTGCAAAAAAAAATTGAAAAAAATGGATGTTATTCGCTATTTTTGAAAATAATAAAAAATGTAGGTATCAAGGTGAAATTTACCATTTTTTCCCCTTTTTATTCGTAATGAAATTTCAAAAGCATAGGATGCTTCCCTTCAAATAGAATAATAATAGACGTGTTTCATGATTTATGTTTTGAATCAAACTCAATTAACTAGTATTGGGCTTAAATTTCATAGGTCAAAATGTTAATTTATTGAAATGCTAACTTTACATACACATGGAATCAAAGAGTGATTCATTAATTCAAGAATCTAATAATATTTTCAAGATAATTACATCATGTGTAATGATTAATCTGTAAGAGATAAAAAATACTATATAAGTACTTAATAATGGCTTAAATTTTGTAAATTGTAAGTAAATATCATTTTTATCCTCATTGTCCACAATCACCATTTATTGATGCCTTTATGGACTCTTTTCTTTATTGTTAATGTCTTTATGGATTCTTTGATGCTTTAAGACTTTGTAGCTTGAAATAATCAATGCTATTCATGAGGTTTATTTTTAGGTTATGGCATGAACCCTATCAAATCATGGGGTGGTATCCTCTATATCGAATGTACGTAAAGTCTTACATCAGACGAAAAAAATATATATATAATACTAAAAAGTATCGTGTAATTTGTTTACTGAATATTACTGTTAAAAAAAGCGGTGATATTTTTATAATTATTACTATATTTTTTTAGATTGAAAAAAGTATCACTTTTAATAGTTAAAATTATGGCGGACAATTTCGGCTTGTTCCGCTTTTCGGGCCGGGCCGAGCTAAAAAAATAGGCCCGAGATAATTTCGAGTCGGGCTGGCTAAAGAAAATTAGGCCCGGAATAATTCTGGCCGACTCGAAAATGAGATAGGTCTGAATGGGCTAGCTTTTTGCCCTAAAAAGTTGATTATACGCTAGGCCCATGGCGCCTCGGTTCGTGTTTTTGGGCAGGGTCTCGAAAAAATAGGCCCGAAATACTTTCGGGCCGGGCTTCAGACAGCCCAATTTGCCAACTCTACTTAAAATTATCATATATTTTTATCTGGTTAAAGCAGTTCGGTATAACAAGCGTACCCAAATTTTTGCCTAAAATCTAAACGCACTATGTGTAGAAGCTTATTTAAGTGTATGTCGGTATACTAGCTAGTAGGGATGATAGGGTTGTCGATTATTAAATATTAATAGCATAATTTAATTATTCTGTAAAATGCACATTTATATCGTATAGATTAAATGAATGTTTTGGTCAACCATGTTGACTGAACTAATTCGTTAAATTGCTCATGATATAAATGTTTATTCACCCTAAATTCTTTTATTAATTTTTGTTATTGTAAGAGTAAAATTTTGGAAGATTGGGCCATTAGAGTTTGTCGTTTGTTGAGATTGATAAATTATAACGGGAATAAAATAAACTCATATAATTAAGTTAAATAGTAATACTTATTTTATTTCAGTTTATGGATGATATTTTTTTAATATTATGAGTGATTTTTTTTTTCACATGTAGGTCAAGCAGCCCGCTCGTTTGACGTGTCAAACTCCGTGTGACAGGAACATTTGCCATAATTAAGTAATTCAAATTTGAACCAACTCAATGTTTGCTCTTCACTTGAGATCCTCTAGTTCCAAATTATGTGTGCCAATATTGTACTAAATATCAAAACAATTACCTTTTCATTTTTTTCTTCAATTTAATTTCTTTTAATTTAGTATGATTTTACATTATTATTTAGAGTTTATTATATCCAATTAGATTTATAATTATTTTTTAGTATTTGATTTTCATTTTTAAGTTAATATAATTGATTTTTTGAAGGTTGATTATTCCAAACTTCGGGTATATAATTTTTTAAAATTTCAATTTTTCGCAATAAATATTAATTAGGATTAATTATAACATGATAAATTTTATTTTTATGACAAACATTATTAACATTGTGCATGATCGTGCTATTCAATGCTCAATATAATTAGACGATACCAATCGACATTGAGCAACACTCATGCAAATCAAGACTTCAAAGTATAACCAAGAATCATCAAACATCCAAAACAAACATCATTTGTGTCTTGTAATCCAAATAAACGCAAAAATTATACAAAAAATAAGCATGATTTGACAAGAATAAAAGGAACGACTCGCTACAAGAATAATTGCAATAGACAATACGCGAAAGACGACGCATTTTGATTCACCGGTTGCCTATTACAGAATAGACGACTTGTATATGCATTACCGTTGTCTATCATAGCTTTTTTTTATATTATTTTCATTGTTTTATATTGCATAACGTTGTCTAAATGTTAATGAGGCTCCGGTCCCCTGAGTTATCGATCTGTGATTTCTGGGACTTTTAGGTTTTATTTTTATTTATACAATTCATTTGATAATGTTGTCTAATACCATAGAGACAACGTCCTCCTTGATCATGTTGTCTATAACTCTTTTTTTTCCTTTCTCCTGTAATTGGTTTTGTCTATCACGATTTGTTTGACTAAATTCCATGAGACTATAGATAGAGATATGCATCTTTACCATAATTTTTATAGCTTGTTTCCATATCTTAATATATACTTAATTAAAACAATACCCTTGTATTTCTAATTTTACCTCAAATATTAATTTATTCCATTTACATAGGTTTAATCTCCAACATCAATAGATACAAATTCATTCTTATGATTAGTTCTTATTATAATGCACCTTATATGTGTGTGTGTGTGTCCACCATAGATATATTAGAAGTTCACAATGTAAATACCGTTGGAAATGGCTTGCATATCTTTTCATGTTTACTCGTTCTTTGCTATTTCTTGTTTTATCAATCTTTCTTCTATTGGGCTTAATGATTTATTTGAAATTCGGCTGATGTGGAGAAGTTTGGGCTTGCTGGACCAGTTTGGTCATAAGTTTGTATTCTGTTTTGCCACTTAATTTCCTTCCACATATGTTGATTTTGCCCTAGTGGAATAATCGTTAAGAAGTTCATTTAAGAAATGCGCTGCTTCTTTCTGCTCTTTTGACTTCTTCTTCTTCCAGATTTTTCGGATGTTCGGTAGAACGGTAATCTTCGATTCCCTATTTAATAGCCTTCTTGGTTGATGTTGAATCATAAAAAGTATTCAATCTCCCCTTCATATAAACTCTGAATCTGAGCATCTGTTCAAGGAGTCTCCAACTCACCTGCTGTGGGTGCACACAATAGGTGATTAATGTGGAGCAGTCGGCACTAGGACGTGCACTCGAGTGTCCGCTGAACTTTCTTTCAAGGCAGTGGTATTGCCACGACACAGTTGTCCCTCTGCCTTGATTCTTGAATTCCAGTTTTGTCAAACTACAATTTGAAAGCAAGTTCTTATGGCTATCACACTGAGAGCCTTACCTGATCTGTCAAAACTGGAAGCGCTCGATGGGACTAATTACAAGAGATGGTACCAGAAGTTGTTAATATTTTTTGAACAACTTGATATCGACTACGTGCTCTTCAAAGAAATACCTACTGCAAAATCTAACTCTGCCACATCTTCGAATGGTAAGCAAACTGTTGTTGTTGCCACCGATGATGAAGTAGAGAAGAAGTTCAAAAAAGATAATAAGTCCGTGAAGGGGCACATACTGAACCATATGACGAACACTCTGTTCGATTTGTTTGTCAACATCAAATATGCCAAACAAATTTAGGATAAGTTGGAAACAAAATACAGGGCAGATGATGCAGGAAAAAAGAAATATGTAGTGGACAGCAATAGAAGATGAACGCTAGACTTGCTACAAATGGAGGACAAACAAATATAGCCGAAGCTGATGAAATCATTGTAGCAGTTGTTGAAGCGAACTTGGTGGAAAATAAGATAGACTGGGTATTAAACACTGGTGCCTCAAGGCATTTCTCTAGCAACAATGATTTATTCTACGAGTTTGAAGAAGTTGTAGAGGGGGAATGCGTCTTCATGGGTAACTCCAGCGTGGCTGGAGTTCTCGGTAAAGGGAAGATTCTACTCAAATTGACTTCCGGCAAAACTTTGTGTTTAAACAATGCACTTTATGTCCCATCTATGCGTAGGAATCTAGTTTCTAGTGCTCTGTTAAATAAAGCTGTTTTGAAGATTGTGTTTGAATCTGACAAAGTTGTATTGACTAGGAATGGAGAGTTTGTGGGAAAAAGTTATTTAAATGAGGGAATATTTGTACTTAACATAGCTTTTGAAATTGTTAATGAAAAAACCACTAGTTCCACTTACTTTGTTGAATCTTATGATATATGGCATGGAAGATTTTGACACATTAATTTGGCATCCATTAAAAGGCTTAGAAAAATGCAACTAATACCTGCTTTGGACTTGCATAATATATCTAAGTGCCAAATACGTGCTGAAGCAAAATTTGCTAAGAAACCTTTCAAACTTGTTGAAAATAGAAAAATAGAACTTCTCGAATTGATTCATTCCGACTTGGCAGATTTCAAGAATACTGTTAGTAAAGGAGGTAAAATGTACTATGTGTCATTTGTTGATGATTATTCTAGGTACACTAGAATCTACCTCTTAAGGACTAAAAATGAAGCTGCCAATATGTTTGTAAAGTATAAACTTAAGGTAGAGAATCAATTAAACAGCAAAATAAAAGGACTTAGATCTGACAGAGGAGGAGAATTTAGTACCTCATTTCTTAAAGACTTTTGTGAACAGCACGGTATAATACATGAGTATAGTGCTCCCTACACCCCTCAACAAAATGGTGTGGTTGGCCGTAAAAATAGAACTCTCAAAGATATGATGAATGTTATGTTGTTGAGTTCCGGTTTGCCTATTAATATGTGGGGAGAGGTTGTGCTTTCCGCTTGTTTTATACTTAATCGGGTACCTAACAAGAAACTAAGTAAGACTCCTTACGAGTTGTGGAAAGGTTTTGCTCCTAACTTAAAATTCTTAAAAGTGTGGGGGTGTCTAGCTAAGGTTAGATTGTCTGATCCTAAGAGAACCAATGTAGGACCTAAGACATACAATGCTGTATTTATTGGCTATGCATTAAATTCAACTGTATACAGATTTATGTCTCTGAGTGATAATACTATCTCTGAATCTCATGATGCTGAATTCTTTGAGCATGCATTTCCGTTAAACATTTTTAATGTTGAGAATGCATCTTTTTTGCCTGTTGATATGCATGAAAATTTGTATGACTCTTCTTTACGTAAGCATGACTTTAATGTTGAACTTAGAAGGAGTAAACATAAAAGAATGGAAACTAGTTTTGGATCTGATTTTGTTACTTCATTTTTGCTTGAAAATCCTGATAAGATTGATGATCTTGCTGTGTCAGTGTATTTTATAAATGAGGATCCAAAAACCTATAATGAGGATGTGACTTGTATAGATTTCATTTTTTGGAAAGAAGCAATTCAAAGTGAACTGGAATCTATAATTAATAATCACACATGGGACCTGGTTGATTTGCCTGCTAAATGTAAACCCATTAAATCAAAGTGGATATTTAGATGAAAAATGAAACCTGATGGGAGTATTGATAAATTTAAGGCTAGACTTGTAGTGGTGGGATATTTTAAAAAGAAAGACTTTAATTACTTTGACACATATTCACTGGTTGCCAAGATTTCCACTATTAGAGCTTTAGTAGCATTAATAGCTATTTATAACTTGGTCATACATCAAATGGATGTAAAAACTGCTTTCTTGAATGGTGACTTGGATGAAGAAATTTATATTGAACAACTAAAGGGATGTGTAGTGTCTGGTCTAGAAAATAAAGTGTGTAAATTGAGAAAATCCTTGTATAGCCTTAAGCAGGCTCCTATTCAATGGTATGAGAAATTTCATAATGCTATAGTTTCTGATCGATTTTCTATCAATACCTATGATTCATGCGTATATTCAAAAGTATGTGGATCAAGTTGTGTGATTATTTGCTCATATGTTGATGACATGATGGTGTTTGGGACAAATCTTGATATGATTTTGGAAACTAAGTGTTTTCTTTCATCTAAGTTTGATATGAAAGATCTCGGGGAGACAGATGTGATTCTAGGTGTTAAACTACAAAAAATTGAATTTGGCTTTTCATTGAGTCAATCTCACTATGTTGAAAAGATATTGAAACGGTTTAACTACAATGACTTAGCTCCTGTTAGAACTCCTTACGACTCTAACATGCATCTTAAAAAGAACAAAGGAACTGGTGTTTCCCAAGAGGAATATGCTAAGATCATTGGAAGTGTCATGTATCTTATGAATTGCACATGACCTGATATAGCTTATGCAGTAAGTCGGTTGAGTCGGTATACACATAATCCTAGCAATGAACATTGGTCTGCACTTTATCGATTATTAAAATATTTGAAAGGAACTATTGATTGGAGTTTGCATTTTAATAAATTTCCCGCTGTGTTAGAAGGTTTTTGTGATGCAAACTGGGTGTCTAGTAATGATGAAGTGAGTTCTACTAGTGATTTTGTGTTTACTTTGGATGGTGGAGCTATATCTTGGAAATCTGCTAAACAAACTTGTATTGCTAACTCTACTATGGAATCTGAATTTATTGCTCTAGAGTTGGCAGATAGAGTGGCTCAGAGAACTCTTATATGAGGTGCCTCTATGGGGGATCTTCAGCTCTAGTGTCTCTCCATTGTGATTCTCAAGTAAATGTTGAAAAATGGAGTTCACTAAACTTTGTGAAGTCTGATAGGAACTTGGCAGATCCTCTTACCAAAGGACTCACCAGAAAGACAAGTATTAGAATCTTTAAAAGAAATAAGTGTAACACCATCAACATGAAAGGAATGCAGTGGATACCTCTCTCAGGTCAAACTAAGTTGTATTACTTTTATTTCTATTTGAGTTGATTAGCAGTCAGTGAACAGTCATATTGATATTGAATGAGATACCATGACCCTTTATTCTAGGTGGTCCTTTTATGAGACGGACTTGATGGTTTGATACTCGTTGTGTGAGGTTGAGCATATGTCTCTTAATGATTCTGTGATATGCTATTGAGAAGCATTGTTTAGAATCACCAACGTGAATGTGGAGAATTGGCCATCTCCTATGAAAGACATGTTCATAAGGTCCCAAGGTGTATATTTGGCTGTATTTATTTATGATACTATCGTGAAGACTCTTTGATTCTTAGGAATGTTGCGTGATATGGAGGTTATTACTTGAATTCACTAAGTTCAAGAATTTAGTTCACTTTGTGCATTCATTTGATACTTCACTTCACTACGTGTTAATTCAAATCGAAAGATATTTAACATTTAAGCAATATATCCTACAGTTGCTCAGATCTTTCTTCCTTATGCTAGCCATTTGTGGGGGATTGTTGGAAATGGCTTGCATATCTTTTCATGTTTACTCGTTCTTTGCTCTTTCTTGTTTTATCGATCTATCTTCTATTGGGCTTAATGATTTATTTGGAATTGGGCTGATGTGGAGAAGTTTGGGCTTGCTGGACCAGGTTGGTCATAAGTTTGTATTCTGTTTTGCCACTTAATTTCCTTCCACATATGTTGATTTTGCCCTAGCGGATTAATTGTTAAGAAGTTCATTCAAGGAATGCGTGACTTCTTTCTGCTATTTTGACTTCTTCTTCTTCCAGATTTTCCAGATGTTCGGTAGAATGGTAATCTTCGATTCCCTATTTAATAGCCTTCTTGGTTGATGTTGAATCATGAAAAGAATTCAATCTCCGCTTCATATAAACTCTAAATCTGAGCATCTGTTCAAGGAGTCTCCAACTCACCTACTATGGGTGCACACAATAGGTGATTGCTGTGTAAACCTTAGGGAGCAGTCGGCACTAGAAAGTGCACTCGAGTGTCCGCCGAACTTGCTTTCAAGGCAGTGGTATTACCACGATACAGTTGTCTCTCTACCTTGATTCTTGAATTCCAATTTTGTCAAACTACATAAAGATTAGTTCTTATTATAATGTACCCTATATATGTGTGTGTGTGTGTCCACCGTAGATATATTAGAAGTTCACAATGTAAATACAAACGTTGGAAAGGCATGCAACGCACGTTTCCTAAGCTGTAATAATAAAACTATTAATAGATACTGAAGTAGAAATTTGTTCGCAGACAATATGAAAGCAAACATTACATAAATAAAACTAATTATAGATTATCATGGCAATGGAGCGGAGTAGGAGAGCTGCTCCCCGGCTGTATAATCAATCAGCATCAATGATTTTAGATTTGAGGTGTTCCGGCAGATTCTCAATGATCAAACGTCTGCAGTTATAGATCATCAATTGCTTGAGCTCCGGCATTGCACCTTTTTCAGTCTCTATATTTTTCACCCCCACATTATCCTGCAGGCAGAACACTTTGAGGCTGGGGAATCCATGACATGAGATCGCCATTTTTTGACCTACATATGCGTCTCTCAGTTTGAGATACAATAACTTAGGCAACCTCTCCAATTCGGGTAAGGGGTCTTCAGCCAGCCTCATCCGAGTCAAGGTCAGGTGAGAGAGGTTGGGAGGGAAGCTGCCGGGTAAGCTCATGGTAACCAACTTAAGTTGAGTGATACGGTGCAGAGTTTGGAGGCCATCCATGTTTTTGGACACCTGATATGTCAAGGTTAGGCTGAAGAGATTTTCCAGCTTAGCCAGATAGGTGAACAGCTTGCTTGCATCCAACATTCGACGCATGTCGAATCCCAGTTTACAGACACCACTCATTTTTGATACCTGCCAAATGTTCGAATCCTCCAACACAAACCACCTTAATGTCTGAAGGTTCCTCAGATTTCCCAGAGGCACTTTAGAGTTGCTGCAGGTTATGTATGCATAGAGATGACGCAAGCCATCCATCTCTAATATAACTTGGTCTGTTATAAAAAGCTCAGAAGCACACCCCAAATGAAGAACCTCAAGGTTTTTTAGGTTAGCCCATGAGCGTGGGAGGTTGGATATTGAACCATAGTATACCATTTTGAAATACCTCAATCCAGTCAGCAAACCAATTGTCTTAGGCCACACTTGGAATCTTGCATTTCCCAAGTCGAGGACCCTGAGGAGTTCGAAGCACTTCCAGTAAGATGATGGGCCATCCCCGGTGTATTCAATCTCCCCATAGATGAAAAGAGAGCGAACGTGCTGGTTTCGATTGGAGTAAATGGACTTCAATTGATTGCTGTATACAGCCCTATGCCGAGGTTCGCGTGAGGAGGATTGATGAGAATTTTGATCTCCATCCTCTCTCAGGACCTCGAAATTGATCTCCTCCTTGGCTTTTCTTAAGGAGAGATCGCGGAGAAGATCGTGCATGTGGCAGGCTTTTACTTGATCGTACTTGCTCTCCTTGACTTGAACCATGTTTCGGCTGATGAGCTCGTTTAAATAATTTCTTGCTACGTCCTCCATTGTTTCTTTTCCTGCAACTACTTCTTGTGGCACCAAGTCTTGTGCAACCCATATATGGACCAAGCTTTTGGCCTTGATGATATCGTCTTTCTTGAAGAAGCCGAGGCAGAGGAAGCAGGCCTTCAATTCTGGGATCAAATTATGGTAGCTTAGTTCCAATATTGTTGATATAGTATCGATGCCCCCGCCACTGCTACCACTGCTATCGAAATGATACTTCATCTCGTTAGCAACTTTCTCCCATTCACTTCTGCAGGGTGTTTTTTTGAGTAATAGGCCTCCTACCACGCTGATTGCTAATGGTAGACCACTGCACTTTCTCAAGATCTCTTCCCCTACCTCCTTCAAATCTTCCGGACACTTGCCCTCACCATTATCAACAAACGCCTTTCTCAGCAACAACTTCCAGCTTCGGTTCGCATCCAAAAGTTTCATCTCATGCACATAGTCGTCACTATACTTGCTCATATCTTTATTGCGACTTGTGACCATCAGTCTGCTGGCTTTATCTGACCCGCCCAATAATTTCAAATATACTTCTTTTAACTTGGAGTGTTGAATAAAGTTTAATTATTATATATCATAGTATCAAACTAATTTAGCTAGTATAGTAGAAATCAAATAAAAGTGATCAAGTGCAACGGAAGTAAAGAATATTAATGCAAAAAAAGAAAAAAAAACATACCGTCCGGAAAAGCTCTTCTTAGGGATTCCCAGTGGTCGGGTTCCCACAGGTCGTCCAAAACTATGAAATATAGTTTTCCCTTGAGTTCTTTGTGAAGCTCTTGTTGTAGAATTTCTTGGCGCCTTAGTTCGTCACTCATGGATTCCAGAAGCTTCAGATGATCCAAGGAAACACCGAGCTGCAGCATTATCTGCTTCATTATGTCTTCGAGCATGAATTCATTCGAAACAACGACCCATGCCCGGCACTCAAATCGATCAACAACGGCAGGGTGGTGGTATATTCTACTGGCAAGCGTTGATTTCCCTATTCCGCCCATCCCCACTATGGCCGCAACGGAAAGGCCTTTCCTCTCCTCCTCCTCCTCCATTACCGCCTCCTCCTCCTCCTCCTCCTCCTCCTCCTCTACCGCCTCCGCCTCCTCGGCTTTCTTTTCCTCCTCCTCCATTACCGCCTCCGCCTCCTTGTGTTTCCTCTCCTCCTTGTTCATCATCACCGCAGCCTCCTTGTCTTTCCTCTCCTTCTTGATTCTCCACTCCTCCTCCTTCTTCTGGCGTCTCCACTCGAGTATCTCCTTCAAGCGTTTCCTCTCCTCGTCCTCGTCCTCCTCCTCCTCCGCCTCCTCGGCTTTCTTTTCTTCCTCCTCCATTACCGGCTCCGCCTCCTCGTGTTTCCTCTCCTCCTTGTCTTTCCTCTCCTTCTTGATTCTCCACTCCTCCTTCTCCTTCTTCTGGCGTCTCCACTTTAGTATCTCCTTCAAGCGTTTCCTCTCCTCGTCCTCGTCCTCGTCCTCCTCCTCCTCCACCACCTCCTCGGCTTTCTTTTCCTCTTCCTCCATTACCGCCTCCGCCTCCTCGTTTTTCCTCTCCTCCTTGTCCACCATCACCGCGGCCTCCTTGTCTTTCCTCTCCTTCTCGAGTCTCCACTCCTCCCCCTTCTGGCGTCTCCACTCGTTTATCTCCTTCAAGCGTTTCCTCTCCTTCTCGCGTCTCCTTTTCTCCGCCGATGTCGATATTCTAAGCAGCTTCTCCACCAGCTCTTCCACATCTTGCTCCAGGCCCACTACGTCGTTGTCTTTCTGCCAATAAGCCAATCTCCGCCACGACTCAACTTGCAGTTGTGACGACGAGTACTCCAATCGCTGATGATGACCGAGATCTTGATTAATGCTGTAATTCACGCGGCTCCTTTCAATGTCTTCCAGTCTCTCCCGAATGGACTTGATCTCTTTCCCAACCCTGTTGAGGTGGTAGGCATGGCCGGGTAAACAAGTGCCGCAGCACCTACCTTGTTTCCCTCTGCTTTCAACATTGAGAACGAACATCTCGATCGCATCTGCGGCGTCGTGAGCCACCTCTCTGATCTCCGATATCCAGTTGCGTATTCTCTTGCTCTCGCTTTGCTTCTTCTCCGCGTCTTTCAGGAAACACTGCATCCTTCGCAGCTCATTTCTCAGCCACTCCACATCCCCTCTCACACCTCGCAGGAAAACAGCCTTCTTGATCAGCAAATTGCCCAGCGTCTCCACCGCAAATGACACCGCTGCTTCTACCGACATTTATATTAATTTTTATTTATTTAATATAAATTTGTGTGATGGTTTGGGAGATTATATTCAATGTGTTCACGAGTGAGAGGAATAGTTTGCAGATTTTAATTGCGTATCATCCTTAAAAACGACCGAATATTTTGGAAAAGCTTCCGTGTCTCTCGTGTGCATGGAAGATGCCATGTATATCTGCAAAAGAAAGGAATACAAATCTGCTTCTGGTGGAATATTAATTATAAAGTGAACATTTTGCGTTGCATTTTACACTGCACGCTCGATTTTTCTTATTTTTTCTCGGTTTTTTTTTTTCGATTTCAATTTCTTATGCGTTAGTTTAATTTTACGCTTATTATTTAGGTTCATCCCATCGGGATGAGATCCTCTATTCCAAATTTGATATTTTAATCCGTATTCCACGTTTGTGATTTCCGTTGTTACCAATGGATGCTATTCAACGTAAAAAAAAAAATCACAAAGAACCAAGTATTTCTATGTTTTTAATGATTAATTTAGTTAGTTTTGATGGGGTTCTTACTCAATTTGTTGTTTAATTCAACTATGCCTACACTTTATCATAGTTCATATATACATGAACTAGTAAAAATATCTAACTAATGGAAAAGATAATACTATGAAAAAATAGTAACTAAGTAGAATGAAATGCCAAAACTTTCATTTTGGGGTGCTTTATATAAAAATATGTATTTTAGGGTGCAAGTTGCAAATTATGAGATTGTGTTTGAAAACATAATCAAACTCGCCCTAATATTTTGTGAACTGGAAAATCAAGAACTGTTAGAGAGAGAGAGAGAGAGGGAGAGAGAGATGGAAAGAGAAGAAGAAAACGACATCGTTTGCTTGGATGAATCTTTCTTCATCAACGACAAGTATTGCTTTTTCATGAACGAACTGCATTCCCAATTATTATTCGCATTTCTTGAAAATTAAAGATTAAATTTTTGGTTGTGTTTGCAAATTGCAGCTACCAACTGACGAGGTTTACATTTGGGTCGCAAATTCTGGAACTCTACTGCCTCCAGTGTGCTTCAAGTGAGATCCCTATTCTTCGATGTTGAATTTTTATGACTTTGCATTTGCAACTGTTTGATATTGTAATTTCTGTTACATTTTATCACTTACACTCTGTGAAAAGCTTGTCTTTTTTTTTTTTTTATGTTGCTCATGATTTCGCGTTTTCCTTTCGTTGATCGTGTTCTGCTTAATTGTGCTTGAATGCTGAATTTGAAGTAATTACTGTAAGAACTAAGAACTAATACAGAAATGTTGTTTACATTGCTGAAAAAAAAACCGATATGTTCACATGATTCTGATGTGCAAAGTCTGTTTAAGTGGTGAAATGGGATAATCTACGATCCCGTAGCTAGTAGGGTATGTAAAAGAGGCAGAATTTGATGTTCGAACAACCTGAATATGCTGTCAAATGTAATAGAATTGTGATTTGGTTGGGGGTTGGATCGTCCATTAACTTGACGAAGAATCTTCCTGGACTTAAACATAGTTCGTGGGAGTGGAGACCGTTGGTGCAGCTCCTCTGCATTGTCTTTTGAAAAAGAAAAAAAGAATCTCGAGTAGGGGCAGAAAGTTAGGGATCACATATTATGAATGCATTGCATAATGCATACATGGAGTAACATATGTATATGCTATTGCATTGATAACATATAATGCACGGGTCTGACCATCTATGTGGCAGCTGATTTTGATTTGACAGGGCAGATGGTATGGCCGGGAGCGGAGCTCTTAAATGGTTACCTCTCGAAGAATTCTGACATGCTGCGAGGGTGTTCAGTCATTGAGCTTGGCTCTGGTGTCGGTTAGTCTCAGTTACTTAAAGTTACAGTGTTCTACACTCGATACATGGCTTTTTGTCTGTGCTGCTGGTGGCAAGTGCCAAGTAGTAGTAACTCGATGAAGAATAGGAAGAAGTAATTTTAGTCATATCTCCACAGTCGTTATATGTCAAATGCTGAATTATATACAACACTAGGAGGTGCCTTCTCTTATTTCGAAATAGCATGTATTAGAAAAATCTAGTGCAGCTTTGGATGTAGCTATGTGACCAATTTCACCACAGAAAGAAAAAGATAAATGGAGAGAACTCTTCCCCCTCGAGCACGTGAGATAGATAATGGCTATAATGGAGGCTTAATGTACTGATGTTTTGTAAAATGAATGAATCAGATAAATTGTGGAACCAACCTTATTTGGCTGTCACTCAAGAATGAACTGTTCGCTTAACTCATAGTGCAGGCATTACCGGAATACTCTGTAGCCGATTTTGTAGTGAAGTAGTTATGACAGACCATAATGATGAGGTTCTCAAGGCAAGTTAGTTAGTGCTCGGATGTCTTTCAAGTCAAGATCTTTTTGTTGACTTGCTACGTTTTTGGACATTTTCAGATCCTAACAAGGAACGTAGAGCTGCATGACTCTTCGAAGGATTCTATTTCTTGTGCTGGTAAGAGAACTGCTTTGGGATTGCCTCTTTATGGTTGAGAGTTATATCTTTTAATTCTCAAATTTATGACAGAATTGAAATCTGAGAAGCTAGAATGGGGGAATTCTGAGCAACTCAACTATATATTGGGGAGGCATTCGGAAGGATTTGATCTTGTTCTTGGAGCTGATATCTATATCCTTATCTATATTATTCAACAAGCAAGTTGCATTATTCACAAAATTTATCATGGACATTTTCTCCTTTTCTCACATAAGCAAGTCTAGACTTATCTAGAACAAGTTAAGGTGAAACGTCGTCAAGTTCGAATGCATCTTCCACTCTTCTACATAATTTGACGTGTCTTTCATTTCTTTACATCGATGAAAGATTATGCAGTTATCCTACTTCTTGGTGGCCATTGATTGCCTTAACAGTTTTCAAGCTTTCAGCAATCTAATATTCCTCTGCTTTTCGATACTGTGAAAAAGCTTCTCGATGCCAGCCATACAAAAAACTGCCGATTCATATTGGCCTATGTATCCAGAAGCAAAGTGTAAGTGTTGGGATCTTTGTTTCCTTTCATTGAATACGTTTTAACAATATTTTCAAGAATCATGCATTGACCTTTGCTTTCATTATGCAGAATGGATGATATGGTTATCAGAGAAGCCTCTCGTCGTGGGCTGCGTGTAACTGAAGTTGCTGGAACTCGCGCCACCATAAGAAACCTTGGAGGGGTTATATATGAGATGACTGTGCATGAAAGTGATGGTGCATAGCCACAGATGCAGAAATCAACGAGGGAGACGAATGCACTACAGAGAAACGAGCAGTTTCTGTCAAGTTCGATACACTGCGATTTCAGTAGGGATCTGTTTAAGCTGCGCTCTATGATTCAACTAAATATTTTTATTTTTTTTGTAGTGATGAAGAAAAGAAGCAGATTGTTATAAAGCAAAACTCAATTGTGACTTATTTCCTGTATCCTAATTTTATGCTGTTTATAGAGAAATGTTGAAGGGCAGAAAAGTAGAAAAAAATAAAGCTCAAGTCATTCAAAATTGAGATGCTCAACGCATTTTGGCTCTTGCAAAAACCACTCCAGCCACCAAACCTGAGAGAGAGAGAGAGAGAGAGAGAGAGAGAGAGAGAGAGAGAGAGAGAGAGAGAAGTTATTGGTGTATAGTGATAGAGGAGAGCAATATAGTTCACAGTTTAAGCACAAGTTGTGAAGAAGTAAGTTACCAAAGAAAATGCTGGCAGAATTTTCCAAGCTGGTAGGTACTTTGAAGAGGAGAATTCCGGCAACGGAGAGCGGTATCTTGTTTAACGACCCCACGAGGCTGAACGAAATCAGACAATAAGCAACGAGATGGGGGAGTCTTGACCGTCAAACAGTCTAACACGAGTTTTTGTCCCGATAAATCAAATGAGGCGAAAGGATTTGAGTTCCTGGTCTAAAGCATAAACTAACCCTACCAGATACCAACCTGCCTCTCTACATGGCTACATCTTGGTTCAAACTAGGCTCGAATAGATAGGACATGTTAACGAGATAACTACGTTAGGAGGGAGACGAAGGATGGTTATGGTTACTACACGAACAGAAAGACCCCCCATGACCCGTCTACTGGCAAACCCGATTTTCAAATGGAGACGGGAAGTGTTAAAAAGAGTTCGTTTACCTGTAAGTAGTAGCTCCCGTTTGATGGAGAAACCACATCGACGTGAAGCTGATTGCCAGACCCAAGAATCCGCTGAATGTCATCACGATCCAGAAGGAGGGCGATCTCAATAATGGTCTGCCATGCACAACACAACCGAACAATCCAAACACATTGAAGATACAAACAGAAAGAATGAAATGATCAGTATTCGACCTATGCTTACGTTTGTAGAAGATAATCGACCTCGTTGAAAACAAGAATGAGAAAGATTCCCAGAGGCAGTGAGAGGCTGTTATTCAGCATCACCATTGAGAACTCGTTCAACTCCCCAGATTTAGTCACTTGTTTCGCTGTATCCATCAGTCTACGCAACGTTAACTGCACCAAAACAGAGCTTAAACAAAGATTGATGTGGCTTAAACAAGATCACATCGATCAGCAAGCAAGCAGTGCTATCAAGAATTGGCATACGAACAAGATCACTTACGGAATAAGATGCTGTCAAAAAACAATTGATAAACTGCCACGTGTATCCGATGGCATGGAATGAGAGATCAGTGAACCCTCCTGATATTGCTGAAATGATCTGCATAACACGAGCAAACAACTTCACGCCTAATTTAACTCACCAACTTATGATACCTAAGGACATCTTCACTTGGTTATCACTTATGTATGTGTTTCTGTGTGTGAACATACAAGGACACGGTTTAAGACACTCGACTGTAGTAAGCAAGCAGAAGCAAGAACTACAGAAAAAAAGGTTCATGTCGTAGCAGAAGTACTTGGGATATTAGAGAACTCGTCAAATACTCCGAATCATTTTAGGTCTCATCAATGGGAATGAACTTGACTAAAAATATATTTTCCACGACATACCATCAAGAAAAGGGCTGCCCAAACTCTGTTATCATGGTGCTTGTTGAATAGATACATTTCACCGACAGCAGTAATCACATTTGTTACATTCTTCAGAACTGTAACCATAGCAACGTTTATGTATTTTAGACTGCAAGCGAACATGAAAATCAAAAGTCAGGAAACACTTTGAGGAAGAAAATAATGAAAATTGAATGAAAGGACTAGTCTAATAGAGTGGAAAAGTTTTCCACAACAAAGTAATAAAAAATGCCTGTGTTATTATTATATCAAAGTTGCTCAAATCTCTCATAAACAAAGATGAGAAATGATGAAAATCATAAATGACATTAAACTTGGAAACAAATAGGTAGAAAGCTAAAATATCAGAATATTAGATGAACGGAAAAACAAGTTTGAGGGTCTTGACTGAACACAATGAGCAGAATTAGAGCATAAATTTGATATTTTAATGTGTAGCATTAATGAACCAAACGATCTTCACACGTTGAACAAGAAAACCTCGGTGCTATCAAGAGATGTAGGACATCAACATAACTACTACTGATATTAAGATGAAATAATTTATGTAAAACTGAGATGATGAGATAAAAGGACTTGTACCTAAACATACTTGTAACCAGCATCCCAACGAATATAACATTGACAGGAAGCCAGACCTTGATTAATCTCCATGTGAGTGGTTCTGTTGAAATTATGCCAAGAAAACGTAAAATGGAAACAACGACCACTGATACGAAATTCTGCAGCATGAATAAATATTTGTCAGTTCATAGAACATGGAAAAGGTTTGAATCGACTGAACCAAAAGTAAAGTCCGGTGAGAAGATTCTGGATGAATATTTATTACAGGGGAATTTATATGGAAGGTAACCTGGTACAGCATCAAAGATATTCCAGCATTAAAGTCATAACTGGAGAGGACATACTTGTTAACTAATATCATCCCACACGAAGAAAGACAGTACGCGAGGCCAGATAACAAGGCCTGGTTGTGTAATGAAAGCCCTCTTTTACTCCGAAATCCCTTTTCTCTGTTCTTTTCGAACCTCCCACTCTCTATGTCAGTCTCCTCATTATTTATCAGAGTCTTCATTCCTAAAGTAGATCTGGTGACAGGCAGTATAAAAGTGGACAAGTATTATCATGGATGTCACTTCAATCATAGCCACTCTGTCTTCAGTTAGCAACTTCAATTATGGAAAGTGAATTTTCAAACAACCAACACATAACGAAAACAAGTGACATTTCCAAATTAGGAAAATTTCCATGTAATTATGCTTGAGACAGAAATAAGAAGCAGAAAGAATGTTTGAATGCTTACTTAAATTAAACAATCAAGTGATGAAACAAACAAACATATTCTAAACACGATGAAGATCAATTAAAAAATGTCAGCACACAAATGGTGTGAGAGCTATGAAGTGCAACGAAGGATCCATTTAACTGCGGACACCTTTTTCTTCACATAGCAGGACTCGCATGCTCCGGATACGAAGAAATCTTTAAACACGTTGGTCTTCTTGTAATGTAGTTGGAAGGCATTAGCAAGAAAGGGAATAGTAAAATAGGGATCTTTCATTAATATAGTAGTTTCCGTCATATTCCTCGGGTAATAAACATCCTTTTGGTAGAAGAAAGAGCAATTAACCGCCTACTCGGCTTTCTATAAACTTTCTTTAACTATACCAGCTTCATAGATCCTTTTTATAAAGGTTTTGTTTAATGGTGGCAGGGCCATATGAGGGTATGCATTAGTATGCAAAAACTTGCTTTAACCAACTAAGAAAATTTCATCAAAGTTTTACCGAATCACAAACATCATTGCACTAGCAGCCAAAACCTTAGTATTTCAACCCACTACCTATAAGATTTTCAAGAGAGATATTTTTTTTGGTCCTCTTATGGACACCTTTGTTTAATGACAAAGTCCGAACTAGTGAACTCTTACTTCAAAATAGGATCTTTACAATGTGGTTTGAGGGCAAGTCAATGCTAGTGTGTTATGGCAGTTATAGACGATCCCTTGTGCTAGAAAATTGACAAGGAAAGAAACATATGTTTAATGTTCATCTATCTACATACCTGGGCTTCAAATGAAAAGCTTGTTAAAATGAAGAAAACACAAATGCATACCTGCTGGCTACTGCTCTGCTAATTGGACTCGAGACCTGATCTACAGAGCCATTGAACTGATGATTTGAAATGCCTCTTTCTTCATGTGGGGATTCCATTCAAGTATCTAATGTTATACTTCTCTGAAACCAGATCAGGAAAATCTAGCAAATCACCTTAAGTAATGCTCTGCGACAAGGAAAGAACTTGATATGAGATCAGCTGCAGATGGTGGTAGAAAACAACAACACTGAGACTAAGGAATTAAAAGATGGATGCAGAGTGCACGAGAATCGTATAACCAATCATCCAGCTTCCCTATCCTATACATCTAAAAAATAGTGCAGACAACTCCACTATGAACATGAAACATGATGGTCACAAAAAGAGCCGCAAAGCAAACAAAACACCTGCATTTCAGTTTGAACATGTGATAAAGAATATCAATTCAGATGGAAATTCTTCTGTAATTCAACACCATTTTAACTGAATGTCTGAGTGTCTCAACATTCAATAAATAGGGCATTCATATTACCATTGCTAGTCAGACAAAAGAAATATGATAGGACCAATACATACATAATATCCCAAGTAAAGTAAGCAACAAATCAGATAACCAGAAATATCATTCTTCATTTTACTAATCCAAATCACACTTCCTCAAAACACACAGCTCCATCAGCAAGATTTGAGGGCAAAAAATAAGTAATCACCTCATATAAAGATCACACCTTTCATTCAAACTGCTAAAATGCTGGATTTTCTACTCATGCTCACTCCACAAAACACAAGTAACACAGTTTTGTAAGACTTGCACCGAGCAAAAACCGATCTTTACAACAATCCCATCTCACCTTACACACTAAGATAGACAGAGAAAGAGATGGTTACCTAAGATTCCTCTTACACACATAAACACAGATGAGTAACTGTAAATTTGTGTATCGAATCTTCCGCTGGGAACCCAAATGGAGTAGCTACTTTATGTGAAATTGACGTTGAGTGCAGATATCAAACAGTGGCAGAGTGAGAAACTCCATTTAAAAAAAAAATGAGAACTTAATTCTTCTGCAACAGAGGGAGACAGAGAGAGACTTCATTAAATATAAAATAAACTCTTTTCTTTTGAGTTCAAACTTCTCCTAGTCTGACTAAATTCTCTTCCCAGTTTGCCCATGAACGAAGGTTTTATCATTCATTACATATAAAATGTAATGAATTCAACTCTTTTTCTATTTTTAGCAACGATTTCAATGGGTTTTTCTTTTCTTTTTTACTTTTCATTTGTTAATTAGTTGCCATTTTATTTTAGCTTTTCATTCACTTTGATATGTTTTTAAAATAAATAAATAAATATATATATATATATATATTATGGATGAATTCTCTTTTAAAAAATGGTTGGTGGGAAACAAAAATGAAAAAAACCAAACTGTAATATATTAAAAATTTGATGAACTGTTTTATTATAGGATAATAATTGTCGATTCACGACTTGGAAAATGGATAATTCATTAATTTAGGACTTGAAAGATGAAAATTGTTACTCTAAAATCTTAAAATCATGAATTTTGATTTATTTTTATTATTTAATTATTTTATATTATTTTTCAATGAAAAATCCTTTATTGATCATCTATTAAATCTAATAAAGAAATTGTTAAAATAATTAACAAATAAAAAAAATGAAATTCGTGATTTTTGAGATCTTGGACTGACAATTTTCATCTTTCGTCATCCCAATTGATAGTTTTCATTTTTAATTGATAGATTAACTATTTTTCAGATTGTGAATTGATAATTCTCCTATTATTACATATTTTGAAAGGAAAAAACAACTTAATTGTAAAAACTCTAAAGTATACAACATATCGAAACCCACATGATATATTAATAAAAATACAAATAAAAAGTCAATACTCTAGATCTAGCATTTATTTGTATAAATAAGATTTTTCAAGAGCATATTTGCACATGGATGTGTTATATATATTTGCATCAACAAATCGTTTAAAAGTCAATTCAATTTTTTGTTTCTTTTTAATACTAAAAAATATGAGTTTTTCTAAGTACATTTACACCTCAACATAAATGCAAAAGTCATATTTTCAACTTTAATTTCCTAGTAATTAATAGAAATAAGATACATGCAATCCCTAAATTATTTTGAATGATCAAATTAAAAACATAAGATTATTTTCGGGTGAGAGCGTCTGATGGGTCAAAATCTGTAAGAGGGATCGAGATCTAGATTCAAACATTATCAAACATTAGGGATGTCAATCAACACTCATTTACTCTTGGTCGTAGATAAAAATATAACATTTAACGAAAAATTGCATTATAAAATGTGACTCGATTGCTCTTGGTTATAACTTTAAAAAATCATAACTCTTAGAATACTTAGAATCTATGAATGCATAATATATGGATGAAAAGATAACTGAGTTGGCTTTCCAATATCTCTAATTGTTCATGAATCAAATTTTTCCAAAAAATATTATGACCAAAACAATGGAGGCTTTCAGGTCCAGCCCTATTAACCCACTAGCCCGACCGGTGTTGCCTCTTCAATCCATTCATTTATTTTTCGGATTGAAAATTTTCGTTACTAACTCGGTTTTTTTCTTGGTCTATTTGGATCAATCCATCGATTTTGGACTGGATTGACATCCATATCAAGAATCAATAAAATTACAAATGTGTTAGGTTTAAATTCGAATCCTGACTCATCTTACCAATTTTAACTCGTAAGACGGTCTCACCCAAACACCGTCGTACGACAGATATCAATGGCATTTGGGGGTAACCTCAAAAGCTTGTGCACATAGATATATATTTTCATATTGCTTCTTTTCATATTGCTTTCATCTTACATCTTATAATTCAATGGAGGGATCATACATTACACGAAGTCACGACACATCAACAAAGTGTTTCCTCGTTTTACAAAGATTGATGATGTGTCGTGATCTACCCCGTTACTCCTACAACCTCGGACAAGAACTATCTTTCCTCATAAGCTTCAACAAATGCTGTCACTCATTTTGCACAGCCAAACACAGAGTTTCTATTCCAATACCTCAGTAGGCCACAGCTTTTTCCACATGGAGATCTCTTCCTCCCCACAAAGCTTCTGAATCCCCCCGTAAAATCCGTCGGCCTCGTCCCCCTCCTCCCGGTGGTCTTTCCTGCTCACAATTGTTCGTCTCCAACGAGAACCCGGTGTGTACTGCTTGAACTCCAGCACCACAGTCTCTGCAGCCCATATTGGATGTTATGCAACTTTTTTTAGCCTAAAAAACTTTTCCTAATGGAAAAAATACCTCATTCTATTCAAATCAAGCACACTTAACTAGAAAAAGAAACCAAATCATACATACATATATATATAGATAGATAGATAGATAGATATAGAGGCGATCAACGGGCAAATCAAACAGCAGCAGCTAAGCAATATGAACAGTAGCAAAGATTAAATTTTGAAATCTATAAAACTAAGCAATTCATAGCAGAAAAGTAGAGGTCTTTTTCAGCTTGGCTGGCCATAATTGTCACATTAAGACAGCACTCATTGCTTTGTTGGCAAAGATTTAGACAAGCTACTCGCGAGTTATTCCGATTCACCAATCACAAGCACAAGGGAAGCCCCACATGCAGAAAATATGGAATCAAGAAAGGGCCTACCATGAATAGAAAAAACACAGAGAGATTTGATGATGAATGATTTAGATCTCTCCCAAATAACACTACCTCATGTCTAGAAAAATCCTACTTTTCTGCTAACTTTCATCTTCAAACCTCACAATTATGCATATACAATATCAAAAAAATTGCAATTTCTTAGAGCATATGTGGGAGAAATGGTGTAGCAACTCACCACTATTGTGACATCTGCAGTAATTGGCATTCCCATCACATGTTTCCAAGTGGCCTACAACACCATACCACCAACCTGCACACGGATGCCACACATTTTCATCGTGTATGTACATGATAAAGCCACGAACACGATCATATCTTAGAACACACTCAATACAACTCGCTAACACGCAGTTTTCCACCAAGCAACAATGACAGACCACCTTCCCTTTTGAGATAAACATGTTACATATCCAAAAAAAATCACTCGAAAATAATCATAACAAAATGGGAAGAAGTCAATTAAGGCGGAGTTGTAAGTTATTATTGCAATGGTCCTCAAAACTTTGTGGTAGTGCTTCTCTTGTGAAGATTCCATTCATACTAGACCATATGAAGCAAATGAAGGAGATTTCTTGTTTTTATTCATTTTCTTGAAACGAGCATCGTGTGATCACAGCATAAACTAGATGAATCAAAGCTGCTAAAGTATATGTATATATACCGTATGGGAATTCCTTGTTTCGTCTCCATTGAATCTCAATCTGATCGCCCGGTTGCAGGTCGTGTAAACAATCAGAAACATGAAGAACATATGGTGAAGTATCAACAAGAGGAGCTCTAATTCTATCCCATGTCACACCACTCTCTACTGCACATGCTCTTGCTCCATGAGGTGCATATCTACACATCAAAACCACAAACTTTACCACTTCCAAATCATTCCAAAACCACAAATTAATCCTAATTATGAGCTAAAACTATACATACACACATATATAATGATCACCTGGCACTGAAAGTGTCTGTTTTTCTATCATAGCTGAGCATAGCATCATAGCAAGACAACATAAATCCAACATGACCATTCTGCAAAACACGCACAACTTTCTTTAATCCATCTTCAATTCCTCTCATTCAATAACAAGAAATCAAAGAAATTTAACAGTTCATCAGCAATAAACAGTAATACCTCACGGTTATAAACCTGCGCAGGGAAACAAAACTCGCCGGACTCAAGAGCAGCATACCGAGGCATAATCGAATCAACGGTCGAGAAAAAACACTTCTTTCGAGTAGTATTGCTGAAGCCAGATCTAATCAACGGCCACAGACGAATCAAATAGTTCACCAAACCCTTCTGCTTGCTCTGATTCAAGAACTCGCGGCCTCTTCTCGAAGCAACGCAGCTCTGCCATTCCTTCTCCGCAGCAGCTCCAATAACCCTGCCCCATTTCTTCGTGGTGTGATTTTGCCAGAGATGATCGCTCACGCACCTATCTCTCAACGAGCTGCACACGCTCGCCATCGTGCACAGCCCCTCCGGCGGGAGCTTCTCGAGAATGCATTCCAAGACGAGGTCCGGCAAGTCCAGCACCGACATCTCCGGCGGAGGCGGCGGCTCCACGGCGGCGTTGTTGAGCTTCTGGGTTGAATTGTTGGTCGTAGAAGACATTCTTGAAGTGAGGAATGACAGAGTTGCGGTAATGAGAGAGTATCTTGTGGACTTTGTGAAGGTCAGAGAGGAGAGATTTTTCCAGAAGGAGAGAGAGAGCAGTCTCATCTCCGAATCCTAGTGAGAGAGAGAGAGAGAGAGAGAGGTGTGGAAGAGGATGAAGGAGGAGGAGCGAGAAGTGATCAAGAAAAGCAGCATTTGACAACAGAAGCCTACTCTGTTGTAGTATATATATAGAAACACGCACACGCACACGAACTGACGCACGTATCTATAAAAGAGTAAGGCTTTCCAAAATTACATTTTTTTGTTTTTTTTTTTTAATGATTGACTCTTTTTTTAAAATTAACAAAATAATACTTACTTTTTAAAAAAAATTAAGATACCTTGATGGGAGGATTTTATTTTACACATTTTATGGAATATAAATCTTAAAATATAATTAATTCTCAATTCAAAATCTTAAAAATCACGATTTTTTTTTTATTTTTAATTAATTTAAAATTTTCTTTATTAGATTTAATAGATAACTGGTGAAAGAATTTTCATTGAAAATTAATTAAAAATAAAAATAAATCAAAAATCGTGATTTTTGAGGTTCTTAATTTAGAATTTTCATCTTTCGAGTCCTGAATTGAGAATTTTCATATTTCGGGTCCTAAATCAATAGATTACTCATTTTTCAGATCCTGTAAATTCTACCATAGTGTTTGGGTACTACCCAACCAATAATACATCATTTAAAAATAATAAAATTATATTATAATGATAATAAAGAAATCATTAAAATGTATTACTGGTTAGGGTAGTGCCTAAACCACTATGGTAGAATTTCCCATTTTTTAGACAGACCCCAAAATATAGATATCAAAATGCAATTTGCTCAAAGAGTAAGACCAACAATGGTAGAAACAATGTAAGCAATAGAAAAGGATGAGATCCTCTGGTCCGAACTCTGTGTCCCAACATTAATAATTACGTAGTTTTAATAATACTTATGATAAAAATAAAATTAATTATAATATAATAGATCATAATTAATTTATATTGCTACGAATTGAAATTTTTAAAAATTATATGCCCTGACTTTGGAACAATCAACCATAATAATCAATTATTACTAAAAAATAATTATGAATCTTAATTGAGTTGAATAAATTCTGAATAATAATGTAAAATTAAATTAAATCAAAAAAAATTAAAATTGAAGAAAAAAAAGGAAAACAAAACTAATAATTTTAATGTTGTGACACCATTGAGACACGTACCTTACACTGAGGATTTCAAGTGAATAAAAAAGAATGGTAAATTTTGTGTTTTTCTAAAAAAAAAAAATCAAAAGAAAATGTTAAGGGCCACGTAGTTCCTTTAACTATTCTTCAAAGTTCACGTTACCCCATCTTTAATTATTTGGTCCATTTAGCCATTTTGATTTTCTAATATGACTTGTATTACCCCTTCTATGGATGTAGAGATTAACATCATTAATAAATAGATATTGACATACATTTTTCTCACACACTAACATTTTTTACATACTTTTACACACAATGTTACAATTAACAAAAAATATGACAAATTAATAAAATAATAAATATCCTCAAATTTATTATTAATAATAATAATAATAATATGAAAAACTCAATATGTATAATATATATATATATATATTGAGATAATTTATAAAATTATTTTAATCTAAAAACTATCATCCGCTTATTTCAAATTTATAACTAAGTGTTCGATTCAATTTTCAATGGTAAAACGAACCCACAAATCAATTAATATCACTATATAATGACTTTAGAAAATGAGAGTCGAAACAAATATGAAATTCACAAATCTTGCTTCCTTTCCAAAACATTAAATCATCATAAACGAATACTCGATCTCTATTGTGTTATTATTATGTGTTAATTATTTTATTAATAAATATGGGTATTTATTATTTTATTAATTATTAATCGGAATTTATTAATTTTTAACAATTTTGGTTAATTATAAAATCGTGTGTAAAAGTATGTGAAAAATCTTAGTGTGAGAGAAAAATGTATGTTAGTGTGTAATCCCTCCGTTTCATAATGCTTGTTGTTTTAGGATTTTAATCTGGAATTAACAATTATTTTTTCAGACTAATATACACATTCCTTCTATATCAAATAAAATCTTATTCCCTTATATTTTCCTAAAAAATTAGTAAAATTTTCTTTCTCCATATATTTGTATGGTTAAACTTGGGAGAAGGGCTGTGAAAATATCTAAAACAGCAAATATTTTGACATAAAAATAAAACTACAAAACAACAAACATTATAAAACGGAGAGAGTATTTGTTAATGGTGTTAATTTTTCCATCCATAGAAGAGGCAATGTGAGTCATTTTAGAAAATCGAGTGAGCTAAATAGATCAAATAATAAAAAAAAGAGGACAATATGAACCTCGTAAAATAGTCGAGCGGGCTACATGGCCCTTAACACCAAGAGAAATGGGGTTTTTTACTCAAGGGAGAGAGAGAGAGAGAGAGATTATTATTGGGCAAGAAGAGGATTAGGAGAAGCCCACCTAACACAAATTGTGGGGGTGATAGTCATAGACAGAGATAGCAAAAATATTTGGTGTAGCAAAGCATGTTATTAAAATAGGATTATCTTTAGGCACGTATCAAGAGAGAAGACAACATCATCGGAAAAAGGAAAAAAAAAGAGTAGAAAAATATTTGCCTTAAAATGCACCCCCTCAGTCCCGTTTGCAAGGTCCACTTTCTATTAAAATAGAGAGAGTAAATAATAAAAAGGTGGACCTTGCTATTGAGACGGAGGGAGTATATAATTTTAAAAAATATATTTAATATTATTGAAAAGGAAAATGAATATACAAATTAAATATTTTAGCCAATTCTTTTACAATTGTTTATTTATTTTCTATCAGATGAAGAAAATCACGGCCAAATTTTCATTTAGATTAATAATCAGAACAGATAAAAAAAAAATTTAATTGTGATAAAAATTAGAATACATAAGTATTAATTAGAAAAAAAATATTTATTGCACTAAAAAATGATAGCGATAATGATAATAATCAGACGAAATTAATTAATTATTGATTAGACAAAAAATTATTATTATTGTAATTGACAAAATAACCAATTATAATTAGACAGAAATTATAAATGGTAAATAACTTATTTATAATTGGATAAACAATTATCAATAATTAGTTTTTTTGGAAAAATAATGCATTCATGTGAAGCTGAATGAGCCAATAAATAGAAAAATTATTGCATGAATAATAAAAGAACTCGTTTTAATTTAATCAAGATAACCTAATTTATGATTTTTCTGTATTTTTGGGATCTCTTTACGTAGATATTTTTTTAATTTTCTAAGTTATCTTGCTTTACAATGGCGTAACGTGTCTAAATTAGGCAAACTAATTAATAAATACCTTAAACTTTTCAACACTCGTGAAAGTCAATCAATAACTAACATTATACATGATTAATTATAAAAAAAACGATGATTAAAGCTATGATTTATTAAATGATTAGAAATTCTTTTTGTTTTTTTAATCTAGATTCTAATAAATATTCTCTAATAACCATTTTTCTTTAAAACAATTGAGTAAAAAAATATAGGGTTAATTGCTAAATAAATCACCACGTTTACACCTTTTTTTCAAATTAGACACCACGTTTAAATCTAATCAATTACAACACCACTTTTTAATTTGTATGAGATTAAACATCCCCAATTTTTCCAATGAATTAATATGTCGTATTTGGCCTAAAAATCACGTTGGCAGCCACGCCAACACACACGAATAACAAACGACGTCGATTTTATTAGTTTTCTCAATATTTTTTTCTATTTTAGAAATAAATAATTATATAAAAAATGATTTTTTTCAGTAAAAAAAGAAGAGAAAGTAACAAAAACGGCGTCGTTTGTTACATGTGTGTGTTGACGTGGCTGCCAACGTGAATTTTAGGCCAAATATGTCATATTTAACTCATCGAAAAAATTGGGGATGTTTAATCACATACAAATTAAAATGTGGTGTTATAATTAGCTAAATTTGAACGTGGTGTTTAATTTACAAAATGGTGAAAACGTGGTGATTTATTTGACAATTAACCCTTAAAATATCTCAAAGTGAGGCCATTGATAGTAATTGAGAATTTCTTCTTGTTAAATTAATTAAGCAAAAAAAAAGTGATAGTATAATTCATTTGTATATTACTTAAATAAATTCGACCAACCTATATCCTCTTCGAATTATTGGGATATTTAATTATCCCTGCGTATTTTACCTAACTATCTTAATATAATATTGTTTGTCACGCTAACAAACCTCTTGGATCATCCAAATCTATTAGCTAGTCACGAGAATCACATTAGTTATATATAATTATTAAATAGTATAAGTTTATTAGAAAAAAAAAGTTTTGAAGATTTGTAGGTTCTCTTAAATCTTCTTATGTTAGATTAAATGATATTAATTAATTAATTAATGCATGATTTGGTTGGTGACAAAATTTTTGTCAAAGATTTGGAATTAACAATAATGCTGGTCCACGCGGATTACTATGGACGCTTTTTTGTTAATAGTTCACATTGGTTGGCCAATTTCACTATTAGTCACAAAATATTTTATTTGATTATACAAAATTGTTAATAAAATATAAGTATTTGAATAAAGAATTTAAGAATTACGCACTATGAGATGCAAACATATTTACAATCAAGAAATGAAGTGTGAAAAGTTGCATTCACCTATTCCACATTTTGTGTTTTAACTCGTGTTTCATAATCAAATTTACAAGTTAATAATAGATATTATAAAAGATAAATTTTAATTGTGACATAATTGACCTAGTCACATTAATCAACAAAAGATTGGAATTTAAAGAATTACAATCCATATTTATAAAATAATCAACCATAATAATTATTTATTTAAAAATTAAATACTATATAAATCATAATTGGGTAAAGTCAACCCTAATTAATAAGTGAAAATTTAAACTAACGCACAATAAATTAAAATTGACGAAAAAAATAAAAGAAAAATTCAAAAATTCGACCGTGGAATACGGGCTGAAACACCAAATGTGAAATAGAGGAACCCATCCGCATAAATTTTTTTCAACATTCTCCCATTTAATGTCATCTCCAAGAGGATACTGATTAATTTTCGTTATATGTTTTGAAGTTTTAGTTTATTTATTTTTAAATTGCAGAACGAAAAATTTGTGAATCTCAAACTCGAAATATTTTTCTTTTACGTAGAGATTTCTATGATAGTAGTATATCCACATTGCTAATAAAGTAGCTCATCTTTAAACAAAATATGCAGTTTCTTTTTCTAATCAAGTCAAGGTGGAATAAATTAAAAAAAAAATTTATGAGAAGTCCTTTAATTTCCACTTTGGGCACTTTAATTAGTAATATTTGGCTTTTCATTTAATACTCGACCATAAAACAATTTGAACTTTACATTTATACCTTTTGAATTTAGGATTTGTGTCTCCAAAATTTGACATCTTGAAAAGCACTAAATTATTGGTGGGCTATGTTCATATACGTGGCTTAATCTCATAATTAAGCAAAGTGAAATGACACCTCTCTAACACAATCACTAACATATATTTTAAAAGAAAATTTAAACAAAAAGTATTCACAATATATATATATACATATATATATATAGAATTTAGTTCAAATGAAAGCTGATGTTTGGTGTGTAAATGTGAAAACGGGCTTGTTTACTATAATTTTAGTGTTTTTTTATTGTATTTTGGTGCTATTTGTTCTTAATGATTTTCTTAGTGTGTTGGTTGATAATAAATTAAAGTTGTTTAGGATTATATATAATTATTTATAGGAATGTAATTTTGAAGAAAATGAACGCTGGCATATTATTTGTCTTATATTTGGAACACAACAAAAAAATTGAATTAATGTTAGCGAAAAGAGTTGTGCATGGGCGGAAAATCAAACAAACAATTCAATCCCGACTCAATCATTTGATAAAAACTTTTTTGAGTATAGTTTGATAAACAAACAAGTTTGAACATAATTTCACATTTGATAAAATTTAAAGCTCGATAAGTAAATATAGAGCAATGAGTATAAAAATAGCAATATGCTCGATCGACTTGCGTTCGGCTTGAATATAACTGACTTGAACTCGACCCAATAGATAATTAAACAAGTTCTGTATAACTTTCAAAACTCGATATCATTTCATACAAACTTAACTCGACTCGACTCGACTCGTTTACAATCTTAACTGTGCACATATATATATATATATAGCATATTACAAGGAAGCATGGAAATTATGAGACATAAACCAATATTGACAATGATGTATGTGTGGTGAATAATGCTTATATTCAATGCATCTCAAAAGATTCTCTCTTTAAAAGCAACATATCAAAGCACAAGGAAAACAAACTTTTTTTGCTTCTTATAGGAATCTTATCCAGCTCAATCAAAAGCCATTGGATTCTTACTTCAATTCATGTGGGCACCATGTTTATTTTTTTCTTTGGATTACAACCATTTGAAGTCTTATCTCCATTGATCAAGGAACCATAAAGTTTACAAAATGGGCACTCATAAATTAATGGTTCATCCATACTATTTCAAAACCACAACTTTAGGTGTTGTGTTAAATGTAGAAATTCGAAATACGTAGTATAGAAACAACATCTACAAAATGTAAATTTTCACTAAATTTTAGATGTAATAACTTTGATAAATATACCCTCTCTCTCTACCATGTATCAAATAATATTAAGATATGTTTATGTAATAAACATAGATTTCTCTCTCTGCCTAATAAATGCAGGATTAACATGAAAAATATGGTTAGCGAATAAATGATAAATATTTTGAAATAAATTAAGAATTATAAAACGATAATTAATTTGAAACAAAAGGAGTTGTATTTTGTCTTTATTGGAACACAAAAGATCAAGTGGGAGATTTTCTTTTTGAGTATTTTGATCATGGAAAATTGGAGCATATTCTTGTAGGTTACTTGTTAGGTGCATTATCTTTTGTTTTGGTAGGCATTGTCTCCTAAAGCAATATCACATCATTTTCACATTTCCATCATGATATAATTTAATGAGTTGGTCTTGTTCTTGTCTTTGGGAGGTGACCACTTTTATCCCCTCTTTTGTGTCCTCACAATAATGGATGTGTCATTTTAATATTTGAGCTATAATGGAATGAACATTTAAGCAACATTGTATAGGTGTGAGTGAAAATATTGGTGCTTGTTTGGTTTTATTTTCAACTTCGATTTTCAGTTTTTAGTATTTTTAATTCACCTTATGACTTATGTAGGTTTCTGTAAAAATATAATAATTTTGATTTGATTAATGATTTGATATTTAAATAACTTAATTATAATCTAACTATCAACGTTTAAATGTTTTAACATGAATGATCTGATATTTTAATCATTGCAGTTTGATTTCCAACGTTTGTACATTTTAACATGAATGCCTCGACGTTTTTGGCAAAATAACATTTTATTCGATTCCAGACACGTTTACTCTCAAATGAGCTTGATAACATTTATAATGAAATGATACTTTTACTCGGAAAATATCAGAATGACATTTTGTCGAAAACACGCGTTGAATCATTTATGTTAAAAACATCCAAACGTTGAAAATGAGTTATAACTATTTAAATATTGGGTCATTTATGTTAAAACATCCAAACTATTGGTCCAAAATGAGTTATTGTTAGGGTTTATACCTAAACATTAAACAATTATTTTTTGTATTTAACTTATTTCCCTATTTTGAATGAAAATAAACGGTCAGTAGTTTTGCATTTATACTCGTGTTATGGTTATGCAAAATCATCCCATATTTAATATTGTAGATTATATGGTATGCGGGTATCACATAAAATATTATATTATCGGTTCTTTATAAAGTATAAGTAGTATTGTTCACAACCTAGATGGATTTGGACGAACCATGAGTATAGTTAAAGTCTATCTTCACTGTGTATAGAATTATCCCTTAATTTTTTAGTTCTTTTTTTATAATTTTGTTTTCTCCATGCCATATTTTTATTTTTATTTTTGGCATTCTCAATCTCTTTCTTTTTTCATAAATTTCATCTTCTATCCACTATAAAAATACACTATTTTAACATACATGCATGTATATCATATATTTTATAATACATAATCATTCTTGAATTTGATATTTTAAAAAATGGTAGATGACAACTAGTTCATTCATTCCATTCTACAAAAATACTAATCTTCTATTTCTTATTCATCGGTCGGTCCAAAAATATATTTTGTCTACAAAAATGAAAATACACCATTGATTTTTTTTATTTTTAATTTGTTAAAGTTTCTAGATTCAATGTACTAGGCTCCAATAATGTATCCCACTTCGTCAATGTGGGTCGGTTTGTTGTAAAGTGAAACAACAATTTAACAATAAAAATAAAATTGCCAAAAATATATTTAAAAAATTATGAGTAGATAAATAACCAATTAATCAGAGTGGCGCAGCGGAAGCGTGGTGGGCCCATAACCCACAGGTCCCAGGATCGAAACCTGGCTCTGATATTCAGATGCAAGCTTCCCTTTATTTTTTATTATATATTTTTTTTAATATTTATTAAATAAATATTTTTTATTTATAAAATTCCCTTTATTTTGCACCATAAATATTTATTATTATAGATCTTTTTTATTTTGTGCTATTTATTTCAAATTTGATTATTAAATACATACATATATATATATATATATAATTCGTAGTTTGATTGTTCATTATTATTTAAACTAAAACTATAAATTTAAAACAAAAAACATATTATAAACTCGTTGAGTGAATAATTAGCTACCCCTAATTAATAGTTCTTAACTAAAAGAAAGAACAAAAAAAAAAAAAAAAAAAAAACTTTCTGGTTGGCAATGACGTTTTGAGTTTTAATTCTAATACTTTTTAAAGAATATATTATTACTTCAAAACAAATAATTAAAAACAATTGATCCTATTTAAATATTATTTATTAAGTAATTAACGCTAATTGGAAACCATTAACTAAAACTAGGGAAAAATATAAAACACGAAATATATATTTTTTTAAAGAAAAATTCGGCACCACCCCAAATCCAAAGACATAAATTTATGTGACACTGTTTCACGAGTTAAAATAAAATTTATAAGACACGTCCATCAAGATTCGAAACCAAAACTCATTTTTACACATTTATAATTTTATTAGTGTTTGATTGTGTTAGAATCTAAATTTTGATAAATCTCATAAATTTTGACTGTGAAATAATCTCTCAAAAGACTACCTCAAATTCAAATGGAGTGGTTAATAGTTGATGTTGTAGGACTAACATACACTCATGTGATATTTTCTAATCTAAAATTGTGTATACCAACCGTGTATCAAACGTCAAAATTATTACTGTTTCTCTTATTTCATTGTTTCTTCAATTTTGATTCTTTTGAGTTTAATATAATTTTATATTATTATTATTGATGATTTATTTCATCTAATTAGGGTTTATAATTATTTTTTAGTATTTGATTTTCATTTTTTTTAGTTAAAATGAATTTTTTTAAATTTCAATTTTTACCTGATTTACAAACTTCAGGTGTGTTTTTTTTTTTAAATTTCAATTTTTGGAGAATTATCAATTCAAGACCTAAAAGATATGTAATCTATCGATTCAGAACCCAAAAGATAAAAATTCTCAATCCAGGACCTCAAAAATCATGAAATTTTGATTTCTTTTTTACTTTTTAATTAATTTTCAATAAAAATTTCTTCATTAACTATTTATTAAATCTAATAAAGAAAATTTTAAAATTAATTAAAAAAATAAAAAGAAATCAAAATTCATGATTTTTGAGGTTCTGAATTGAGAATTTTCATCTTTCGAGTCATGAGTTGAGAGTTTTCATCTTCCAGGTCCTTAATTGATAGATTACCCATCTTTCAGGTCCTGAATTGATAATTTTCTTTCAATTTTTGCCCATAAATATTAATTACGATCAATTATAATATAATAAATTTTATTTTTATGAAAAACATTATTAAAATTATGCAATTTTGATGTTGGCACGCGATTGATGCGTACAACTTGGAACTAGAAGATCTCATGCGACACACTCTACCTCAACACACGTATATTAAAAAATGAGTGGGGCCCATTATTTAGACTCGAGAAAGAATTACAAAAATCGTCAATGTATATTGCCACGTATCAACATTTGTGTGGGTTAGAATAATTTGTGTTCACTTGTGATAGAATTTCCCAATATAGAGAACGATTTCCAGTATGGTGACAAAGAAAAGTATCTTTAGCAAACTTTAATATTATTTCTTACTTACACAAAAGAAATTGTGAGTTTGGTACAAATTTGTACTAGCCTAGTACATGTGTAATAGATCATGTACATTTCATAGAAGTACCCAATTTGTAGTACAATCAAACGTAGGGTTTGGTCTTCTTATATAATGCAAGAATTCACATTGTAATTGCTACAACTATTTTGGCACAATTGATTGGATTTGAGGTTGGTGAAGAGACCCCACAGGGGTGTCATGAGATCACACGGGAAATGCATTTTGATTATCGAATATAGAAGATTCGTGTGTTCTCAGGTCGCCCCTGTAGGATTTTTTTTCACTTATCGAGTTAAGTATGTTTAAATTTCAAAATTATTTTATGAATATTGCGTATATTTGATTAACTATGAAATTGGCGAATTGCACGGTTTATTGGTACTTCTTTTCTTGGTTTTTAGCAATTTGTACTTGAGATTTTTTATGGGGAAATTTGAGGGGCCAAAAGAGTAATTTTCATTTTCATTTTATGCCCCTGAAGTAATATTTTTTTTTTTTTTGTGAGTAGCGACAAGTATTTAAAATTGGGATATTGACCACAAATATATCGATGAGTGATCGAGGTTTAATCCTCAAATATCATAATAATAATAATAATAATAATAATAATAATAATAATAATAATAATAATAATAATAATAATATTTTGATACCTACATTTTATGCTCTTTTTAAAAATAATTTATTTTTTCAAAATTTACGAAACAATATTCATTATTTAAAAAAATTTAGAAATATAAGATTTTATCAATATTACGATCTGAAAATCGTACGTATTGATAGTATTTTAAGATTTCTTGATTGAATATTTTTTTTATTCAGTTGGGGAAATTTGAATATTAAAACACAATCAATTGCATATGATTTTTGAGCCAAAAATTTGATCAAATATTAAATTTATATTTTTTAAAAGAAAAATTGGTATTGTTTTGTTAACTTTGAAAAAACGGGTTATTTTTAAAAACTAACCAAAAATATAAGTATCAAATTATAATTTTCCTAATAATAATAATAATAATAGTTTCACTATTATAAATGATATTTCCATCTAATATAATATATGATTATATACATGGTGTACTCAAAATAAAAAATCACTCTTTTGTGTTAAATATATATATATATATATATATATATATATATATGAGAGAGAGAGAGAGAGAGAGAGAGAGAGAGAGAGAGAGAGAGAGAGAGAGAGAGAGACTTAAACATAAATTATATATGCATAAATAACTTGATGTTGTGAGATCTGCTCATTGATGAAATTAATTAACAATGATTCTCAGTTAAGAGAAGGCCATATATATATATATAGATATAACCAAATCATTTAATTTGGAAATTAAATGATTACCTAAAATAACCAACCAAAGCATTTTAGCACCTTCTTCCTCTTCTTTTTGATCTCCCCCCTTTTCGTTTTTCGCTGCGCACCAAACATACATACATCAAATTAAGGTCAAAACATTAATATTGTCAATTCTATTTATATATATATATATATATATAATTCAATAATTTGAATATCATGATTTGAAAAACACAAATTTGAGCCTTTCAAATATATGATTTGTGTACTTTATTCACTAAGGTGTATAAAAAATGTGAAGGACTTAGGTCAGGTGGTAAAACGGTACCCGCCACTCACGCCTACGCACGGCTTGTGTAGTGCACGCACCCGAATTATTTTATTTTGTATTTTATTTATTTATTTTATTTTCAATTTTTTGATTTTTAGTGTTTTTTTTTTCAAAAAAAAAATAGATACCCTAAAATAAATTGAACTCTAAAGTTAAAGTGAATTATTATTATTATTTTTTTGACGACTCGTACAGTGCACTCTTGCGACGCTAACGCATGAGCTCATGCACCAACATTGCACCCGAGTGCCCGACAATTAATTTTTCCGAATTAAATATAAACCCTAATTGTGCGTGATAACTATAAGATCAATCAAATAGCATTAGGTGCTCGAACATATATCTTACGTACCACAGGCAACGGAAGATGGGCATCGTTCCTCTTGGGCAGCAATTCGCGGTCGTCCCCGAGGCTATGGTGGGAAATTACATGTTTGTTCTTCTTCTTGTTGGCTCGAGCTTCTTGAAACACTACAGAGTAATTGGTCTCACTCTTTCCATCCCATGCTCCGAATTGAGGCACTGACGACGTCACCCGTGGCCGCCGGGCTTTCTGCAACCAAACAACCACCACATAGATACATTCATTTATTTAGCTATGTATATATCTACCTCTCTCTATATATATATCATCTTCAACAATGTAGATATATGTGTGTGTACATGGTTTTAATTAGCATGATCATGTAAAGAAATTTCAATCATTTCATAAAAAAAATAGTTGAATTTGGAGAATCAATTTGATGACTTACCCCATTTATGTCCATGGAAGGAGACAAGAGAAGTGAAGATGAATTATGAGTTTGAATGAGCCAAAAAATTACATTTATTTAGATGTATATTTATGATGAGAATTTCACCATCAAATATGTGACGAGAGGAGGATTACTAGCTTTCACCACTAAAAATTAATGGTGGAACCTCATTTCTTTAATTTAATCTAATCATACTAAAACTACGTACGTACGCACATGTGGACTATAGATCATTGTGTTAACATTAGAGTTGTCAAAATTGGCCCAACCTGATTTTAGGTCGGACTGGATTGTAAATTTATTGGTCCGATTTGATTCTCAAATGGGCCGACCCGACCAAGTGAAAAACTAAATTTTAACCTTAGGCCCACGACGGCCCGACCCTGGCCTAAATTTCAGACCAGGCTGGGTCCATAATTTTTAGGTCCGGAAATGGTTCAGACCGGGTTGGCCTGACCCAATTTTTTTTGGTCTGTGGGCTTGGGTAGGGACAGCCCAATCCGACCCGACCCATTTGACAGCTTAACATTATGGGACTTGGATTATAAAAAAATGTGGGCTAAACTAAAGACAATAAATTGGTCAAATGGATCGGATTGACTCAGCCTAGTTTGGCCTAAGCCCATTTTAGATTGACCCAGTCCGATCCATGAAAACACATGAGTTTATCGCTCAAATTATGTTAAAGAATTTATATGCATTTTAGTTAACGAAAAAAACTAATAATATTCAGGGCTCTAAATGAACTGAGCCGAGTTGAATACCTTGATGTTCAATAAAGATCTGTCATGCTTGAGCTCGACTCGTGAAATGTTCAAAATTTTACAAATCAAGTCCAAACTCGAGTGTTCGAAAAAAAGGCTCATTTAATTTGCATGTTCGAGCTCGAGTTAAAAAAATTTACTTAATTTACTAATTTGAGATATTTATAATATTAATGAACAATGTTCGAGAACATATTCGATTAAGTCCGAGTTCGAACATGTTCATGAGACGGTCAAGCAGCAGTATCTACTCGGACACTAGAATGGAAGTGTGTTGAATCAAGAACAAGCACTAAATACCTTTATTACAGTCGAACAAATTTTTTTCGAGTCGACTGAATGACTCGCGAGCTATTTTATTAAGTTACAATCTTGATAATATTAAATGTAAAATGTGAATTTGATATATTTTGAATAATTATTGTGCATTTACAATTTTAAAATAGAATTGACAAAATGTTCTAAAAATAAAATCCTTGTCAGAGAATTGGGAGTTGGAGGAACCCTAATTTCCCAAATCCCTTTATCCATGGCAGCAATCAGTCTCCGCAAAGGGAACACCCGCCTCCCGCCGGAGGTGAACCGCGTGATCTACGTGCGGAACCTGCCGTTCAACATCACGAGCGAGGAGATGTACGACATCTTCGGCAAATACGGCGCCATTCGCCAGATCCGCATCGGCACCAACAAGGACACGCGCGGCACCGCCTTCGTCGTCTACGAGGACATCTACGACGCCAAGACCGCCGTCGACCACCTCTCCGGCTTCAACGTCGCCAACAGGTACTTGATCGTCTTGTACTACCAGCAGGCCAAGATGGGCAAGAAGTTCGATCACAAGAAGAAGGAGGAGGAGATTCACAAGCTCCAGGAGAAGTACGGAATCGCCACTCCGGTGGCGGGAGATAAGTAGCTCAGTTTAGAAGAGGTTTTCTTTCGATTCTGTAGTTACATGTGCGTTTAAAGACGTAAAATTTATGGTTTTTAATAGAAATTTTTGGAAGTTTGTTTTGTGCGTTTTCATGTTCTGCATCATTACATTTCTGTTCACGAGTCATCTTCTTGTTAGTGATCATAGTCTTAGCCTATTCTCATAGCTAGAGTCTCATAATCTCATCCGTAATAGTGCCATTTGCTTATTAACATCTCCATATATACATCATAGCATAATTCCAGTTCACGGATGTGAATTGGATAGCATGTAATGTCGTGGAGTTGTGATCACTTATTTATGGGAAATAAAAGAGACTGTGTAGAGGGCTCGAGGATTTGAATTAATTTTCTTCTTTGTGTACCAATGTCTGTAAACTTGCCAAAAACTGTATTGAGATGTTCATACAGTATATTCCAAAACTTGTTTTGGGTGAAGAAAGTGATGCATCGTAAAATTGCACATAACTTCTTCACCTAGTGACTGAGAACTATAAAAGAAAATGATTGGCACTGCTGTCTACCGCATTGCCCGCTACACCGTGCCAAATTAGGATGTATCGGTATCTCTATTCTTCTTTACACGTTCAGTCAATGGAACTAACAGAAGAATAATTAGGCGTTTTCCTTGAAATTTTAGCACTTCAAATATTGAAATATACATGTTATATAGAAAACGCTACATGTGTATATAGATATTTGTACATGAAGCTTGTCATATTAGTATCTCTCTGATCTCCAGAACAGCTTGCCTTCCCCCCATGAAGAATTTTTTGGGTAAGATATTTATATACATTTCTATAATGTACACATAAAGCTCACGTTCTCCTTCAAGTCAGTCTTTAGGAATTAAGTACCAAAGACACCACTTCTTCTTTTCTTGGTATTTGCTCCCAAATCTGGATTACCTTTCTTCATCATGGCAACAAATTCATCATAGTTGATCCGGCCATCCTGTGCATTTTAGAAGAGTTTAATCTCTAGATCAGCGTTTATGTTTTTTATTTTGTAAAAGAAATATGAAACTACCACTCTGCAGTCTTGATGTATAATCTGTTGGTGGTTAGCTTATTGAATAAATGTAACTGATGAATTCTGTAGAAGAGTTTTAAGCTTATAGATATGGATGTTCACTAGAAAAGGAATTCTTACATTGTCAGAATCAACTTCCGAAACGATTTCCTTAATGTCCTTGTCACTACCCATGCCAAATTCTTTGAGAGCTTGCTCTAGTTCTTCAATTGTAATGTACCTGGTGTTGGGAAGAAAAGTAACAAATAGGGGGCTTTTTTAATCACAGTTGACACAAATTTGTTATTGTAAAAGCATCTTGTTCGAGGACTAATTACCCGCTGTTGTCTTTGTCGAAGTACTGGAATGCTGTGTATAGATGCTCTTCTCTGTCCATTCTGTTCATGTGCATTGTTGCTGTGATGAATTCTTCGTAGTCTATGGTGCCATTTCCATCAGCGTCGGCAGCTTCCATCAACTGTTCGACCTCGTTTTCGGTTAGCTTCGTTCCAGACTTGGACAATCCATCCTTTAGCTCTTCTAGCGTTATTGTTCCGCTGTTATCTGTATCCATGCCTTTGAACATTTCTTTTAGCCCCATGATTTCTTCCTCCGACAGGCAGCCAGCAATAACCTTTTTTTATCATCAAGAATCGTGATGATCAGTCGTATTAGAAATATGAGTCAAAGAATCATCAAAATTTAGCAATAGTTTAATTTTTCGCACCCGCAGCGCAACTTTCTTGAACTTATTCATAGCTCTGAATTGTTTGAGCCTATTGAAAACTGCGTTGTCAAGTGGTGTATCGGGTGCTTCTCCGTCCTCCTTAATCCATGGATGATCTGCACTCACAAAACAGAGCATTTACATAAATCATCTCTCGCAATCGAGAATACCCAGAATAGGTATGATTGAGCTGAGGTACAGAGTGTAAGAGTGCATCATACTCAGCACTTGAGATGCTGTGAGCCTCTGCTTGGGGTCTGTATACAGCATCTTCCTGACTAGATCTTTTGCTCCACTTGACATGGCAGGCCATGGGTCTGAAGTGAAATCGATATGTCCTCGTAGGATAGCGTTGAATATGCCTGTCTCCGATTCTGTACGTAAAATAGGATCAATTTCTAGTTCTACTGCAAGAAGAATCAATTTAAGAGTGAGTGAATGAATGAATACCTGCCCAAAATGGAGGAACCCCAGAAAGAAGAATGTAGAGCATGACCCCAATACTCCAAATATCAGCTTCTGGTCCATAGTTTCTTTTCAACACCTCAGGAGCAATGTAATAAGCACTTCCTACTATGTCTTTGAATTGTTCTCCTGCAAAACAGTAACATTCATATTTATCTTCTTTTATCTCAACATTTTGCTTAATTTTGTTGTATTGTTGTTGCAGTTGTGTAACCTTCTTTGTAGAAGACGGAGAGGCCGAAATCAGTGGCCTTGAGCGGCGAATCCTCATCCTTGTTCAAGAGCAAGAAATTCTCAGGTTTGAGATCTCTGTGAATGATCCCCATGGAATGGCAGGTATGCACAATCTGCACGATAGTCCTCATCAAGGAGGCGGCGGCGCGCTCAGTGTAATGGCCGCGGGCGATGATCCGGTCGAAGAGCTCGCCTCCGGCGCAGAGCTCCATGACCAAATGCACGGAGTGCTTGTCCTCGTATGCCCCCTTCAAGTCGACAATGTTGGCCTGCCCTGTGAGGTGATGCATGATCTGCACCTCCCTCCGCACATCGTCGATGTCTTCCTTGTTGGCCAGCTTCCGCTTCGCGATCGTCTTGCACGCGAACTGCTCCCCCGTCTGCTTGCTCGTGCACAGGTGCGTCACGCCGAACTGTCCCCGCCCGAGCTCCTTCCCCATTGTGTAGTGGTTCTTGATGTCCTCCATCGGCCGGCCTAGAACAGGGCCCATTTGGACGGGCTTCGCAGCCGCCGCCGTGGGTGTGTGGTCGTTGGGGGTGGCGGTCGGTGGAGGGGTCATTGGAGATGTTGTGGCGGCGGCGGCTGCTACGGAGGCGGTGGTGGGCTCATTGTTGGCATTGGCCGTGGCGGCGCCTCCTCCTCCTGCATTGGCGGCCGGGGGTGGTTCCGGTGAGGCGTCGTCGCCCTGGGAGCAGCAGTTACCCATGAGTGGAATGATTTTGATGTTGGATGAGAGAGGAAGGGGGGCTGGCGAGGCGCCCTGGGGAAGAGCAGAGGGAGAAACTTTGGGGGAGTTTCTTGAGGTGGTTGTCAAGAGGGGAGAGAAAACCATGCATGGACACTAAGTTATGAGGAGAGAGAGAGAGAGACATCACGAGAGTCACTGCGTTGGAGAGATTTTAGGAGATGTCCCATTTTTTTTTTTTTTTCGAAATTTGATATGGTTTATTTCAACGGTTTGATTTTCAATAAGAATATTATGTTCATGAATTATTAAGTCTCACTTTTAATGACATTATATTGGCTTTCAATATCCTACATAGTTTTTCTCTTGGAAAAAGATATGTTATTCTTTAATGAATCTTAGTATGATACAATGATACCTCATCACATTTTTTTTTTAAGAATGTGTTTGCATTCCATCAAGGGATAGTAATGATTAATAAGGGCTTGTTTGCTGCATAGGATAAAGAAGTGATAGATTTGTATACTAACTTATATACCGTTTATTTGAAAAATTTAAGTTTTTGAAAATGAAATAGGCCTAAACTTGATTAGATATTACCTTGTCACACTTCTGAGATGGGATGTGTAATCCAAAAAATAAAGATAATTAATATTAAATGCTATTGATTGGATTGACCTTCATCAATATAAATTAGAACCCTAACACACACTCCCCTCTTCATTACTACAAATATAGATAGTTATAGACAACGGTTATTATCTATTGTCGATAGGCTTAGATTAACAACGGTTTGGAACCGTTGTAGAACTCTTATCTTACAAAGGTTCAAACTCAATTCGGGCAAAAAAAGCAACAACCCCAATCCACCCTTTTCGGGCATTTCAGGCTGAATTGACATCCTTACCACTAATACTGTTGCAATGAGACGAGCACGAACAAGCGCGTGTGAGCTCATGACTCACACCCTTGTGCACTTTAGATATTTTACTTAAGTGTTAAAATACTTAAATACATTTCTTAACTAGGTTAATAATTCAATGTGGATCAAATTTCTCACTCACCGAAAAATCGAATTTCTCAATAATTAATTTCTCACTCACCGAAAATCGAAGTTGAGAAAATAAAAATACTACGATTATCTACTACAAATATAAATCAATCGTACACTATTTACTTCCTTCAGAATTAAATAACTTGATCACCAAAGGTCGGATAAAATGAGTCACGGCTCAATTTATTACATCCAATTTTTCAATCAAAGTTGTCATTGCAAATTCCTCAAAAATGAAAAAAAAATGTCATTGCAACTATAAAATCATATTCAATCAAGGAACCATATAATGTTTGGTGCACTGTCCACTCCACAGGTGTGAACATTATATTTTCCATGTAATAAAAATGAAATGAATCATTTATAACTATTAATTACTTAGTCAATATTGATTTGGACAGAGGCTGGTTCATGGAACTTTACAACCCAATCTTGCGAAAATCTTGATATCATTTGAGGCTTTTTATTTTTATTTTTGTTTATTTGCATTTTTAATTTAAATTATTTTTCTGCAGAAATAATTATTTATTTTAGTTAATCATATAAGTGTAATTAATGTGTTTGTTAAATTGAATACAATATTTTACCGTACGCTTAAAGATTATCAAATTATTATACTCCCCCGTTTCATTTAAATGTCATTTTGAATGAATACACACAAATTAATAAATTAATTAAATTAGCTAATACACCCTTTAAATGAGTAAAATATAGATATTTGAATAAATTAAATGAGGGTAAATGTGAGAAAAATGTGAATTTTCTGTCTCGAAATTATAGAATGATATTTTTTTGAAACAGAATTAAGATACTTAAATGACACTTATTCAGAAACGGAGAGAGTATATTATCAATCAAGTTGTATTGTGTTGTGAAAGTATTAATATTGTTTGATGTCTCATCGTAGAACTAGATATTATAAAAGTTCAATTTCTTGTAAATTTTTTGAATTAAATTAGCAAACTATGTTTACACTTCATGAAAAAAAAAGTGATGTTTAAAAATATAGAGGTATTATCATATTTTAACCCGACCTTTCAAGTACTTCAAATAATTTAATAGCCGACCTTTTGAATATACAACAAATCTAGCATGAAATTAATTTTTGAGCCTTTAGTTGCCGTTGTATATCTTTTTTCCGAATTTTTTAATGGCGTGGAAAATACTTGTGCCACGTCAATTGATCAAATAAAATTTAAATAAAATTATATTTCACTCCGGACCATATGTAAGAAGATATACGTTGGAGATTAAAAGCCCGAAAATTAATTTCAGACTATATTTGTTGTATATTGAAAAGGTCAAGTATTAAATTGTTATTTATAAAAGATCGAGACATTTTTATGAATTACTTGAAATGTCGGATTAAAATCTGATAAACCCCAAAAATATAAAATCATTGTTACTTCTGATAGTAACTCCTCAAATTTGTTTTTCTCAAAAAAAAAAAAAAAAAAACCAAAAAATCCTCAAATTTGTTTCCTACCTTCGATTTGACTACATAAGTTGTTCGAACTAAAAACGCGTTTTCTAAATTGGTTTTAATCAAATCAACGCGTAATGGGGAGAAATTTCAAGAGGAATTCAAGATAATAAATCAGAAAACATCATATTCATATTCATCATTTAATCGTAATTCATGTACACGTTGAAAAATTCAGTCCTTGTTGGATTTTCAATTGTCGGAAAAATTTTAAGGATGTCGAATTTGCTATAAATCGAAAGATCGTTTTATTACTGTGACGTTGCAAAAGTGGTGATGAAATTGTAAACAACGTGAAAGATGATATTTTTTTCCTTCAATTAATCCAAAAAACAAAATAAGCTACACAACTTTAAAACTAGGGTTATGGTTTTTTCTTTTGTGAAATGAAGTTGCTATAATAGTTCAACTAAATTTTAATATTAAAAAAACCAATCATTATGTTTCTTATAAGAAATTATAATTATTATGTATTTTGAACTGTTTTTTCATGTTAGTAGTCAACGAAAGGATAAATTATATTTTAATGCTTATATTTTGATATTCTTTTAAAAAATACTTTATTTTTTTAAAATTAACAACAACACAGTCCTTTTTTTTTGTTAAAAAATAACGCTTTTCACCCTATTTGTAATTTCAACGTCATTTTTGTGATATTGTAATAATGAAATCAACTTTCAATTTGTAACAAATTCGACAAATGAAAGATTCTATGTCACTTTTCTCTATCTCATTTGGTGTCCCATTTTGATTTTTATTCGATTTTCATCAATTTTTTTCTTCAATTAGGGTTTATTCCACCCAATCAGGATTTATATTTATTTTTTAATATTTATTTCATGTTTTTTAGTTAATATAATTGATTAATATGGTTGATTATTCCAAAAGTAGGATATATAATTTTTAGCAATAAATGTTGATTATGATTTGTAATACAATAATAAAATTTATTTTTATAATAAACATTTTTAAAATATTAAATTTCACAGTGAAACATAAATATGGACTAGAAGATCCCAAATTGGATACCCTCAAATTAATCCGGTGATCAAAAATTCGACGTGATCTTTTTCAACATGTATATGAATTCCGACGAACTGACTTGAAATATGAATGACGTGTTCATTACATAAATAGATTGCAAATTGTTTAAGTTCATCACAATTAATATACGTACGCGTCGAAAAAAACAGTCTGAACGGGGAGAGAGAGAGAGAGAGAGAGAAGAGAGAGAGAGAGAGAGAGAGAGAGAGAGAGGACCGCAAGTCAACTGCCGTAGCAATATCGTGGAAGAAAACTAAGTTGGAGTTCATCATTTCTCATTCTTCAATATTTAAAGAACCTCATTAACATATAATTAATCACAAAACTTAAAGCTTCAGCTGCTCTTATTTTGTGTGTGTGTGTATATATATATATATATATATCACCTATGTCGTCTACGGTCTACTACAACCCCTCTCCTCCGGCGGACAACGGCGGAGCTAGAGCTGCAGGTAATTAAACTTAAACTAGTCAAGATATTTCTCTCTCTTCATGTCATCATGTGTTTGTATCTAAATATATATATATATATCTTCATGTGCAGCCGTAATCGTCAGCTTGCTAATACTACTAGTAATCGCCGTCGTCTCCTGCTACTGCGCCAGGAAGGCGAGGAAGGCGATAGTGTCGGAGCTAAGGGCCGCCGTCGCCCCTCCGCCGCTCCCCTCCGCCATGATCCAAGTCTGGGAGGTCGACGCCCCCACCATGGAGAAATTCTTCCTCGAACTGGCCCGAGAGAAGCCCGTCCGCTTCACCGCGCAGCAGCTCTTCACCTTCACCGACAACTACTCCACCCTCCTCGGCCGCGGCGGCTTCGGCCGCGTCTACAAGGGCAAGTTCCCCAACGGCGTCCACATCGCCGTCAAAGTCCTCAACCGAGACGCCAACCGCAGCATCGAAGATCAGTTCATGGCGGAGGTCGGCACGATCGGCCGGACCCACCACATCAACCTCGTGCGGCTCTACGGCTTCTGCTACGATCAATTCATGAGCGCCCTCGTCTACGAGTTCATGTCCAATGGCTCCCTCGATAAGCATTTGTTCGGCGAAGATCGAGAGCTCGAGTGGGAGAAGTTGCATGCGATCGCCATTGGAACAGCTCGAGGCATTGCTTATTTACACGAAGAATGCCAGCAGAGGATCATTCACTACGACATTAAGCCCGGGAATGTGCTTCTCGACTCCGATTTCAGCCCGAAAGTGGCCGATTTCGGGCTTGCGAAGCTCTGCAACAGGGACGACACGCACGTGACCGTCACCGGGTGTAGGGGGACTCTCGGGTATTTAGCACCGGAGTTCATGCTCAAGAACTTTCCGATCACTTATAAATGTGATGTGTATAGTTTTGGTATTCTGCTGTTCGAGATAGTTGGGAGGAGGAGGAATGCCGGAGGCGGCGGCGGTGGTGGTGGGGATGAAGAGAGTTTGGATTGGTTTCCGAAGAAGGTGTGGGAGGAGTATGAGAGAGGGGAGCTGATGGCGTTGGTGGAGAGTTGTGAGATTGAGGAGAGAGATAGGGTGAAGGCGGAGAGGAGCGCGAAGGTGGCGCTGTGGTGCGTGCAGGACTCGCCGGAGACGAGGCCTCCGATGAGTGCGGTGGTGAAGATGTTGGAAGGAGGGGTGGAGGTGATGCCGCCGCCCAAACCGTTTCACTACTTGTTTTCGGTCGGGACTGATGTGCTCAGGCGACCGAATGCCTCGATAAACGAGTCGTCCGAGTATTCTTCGGACAACTCGTATTGGTACAAGGAGACAACTCCGATCATGTCCCAATACGAGATACAAGTTGCCTCTTCATGAAATGTTGGAACTCTTCTACTTTGAAGAGTGTGTGTGTGTGTATGCAGCAAAATTGCTTTGTTGTTTCACTACTTTTGTAGCAATCTATATTGATTTATGAGAAGCCATCAAAGAGGAAGAAGAGATGATGATATTATATTTTCAACTCCCATATGCATCTTGATGGCCAACAAATTAATTGGCAACCATATGATCATGAGACTCCCACTTTTAGTAGGGGTGGCAAAACGGGCCGCTCGGTCGAGCTTAGCCTGAGCCCATCGGGCCAATGGAGAATGGACGGATCGAAACTTTTGTTCCGATATTTTAGAAATTTGACCCGATCCAAAACATGGGTCGAGCTGCCCGCGGGGCATAGTGTATTTTTCAGTTTATGGGCTAGGTGGCCTGCCATTCAGGCCATTCGGTTTTTCGGGTCAGATCTGGCCGAAATCATTTTGGGCAACAAAATTGTGGTTAATCCAACTTGAAATCGAGCATGTTTGGCCTAAATTGTCACCTCTACTTTTTAGTGCATGTTATACTGTTGAAAACAGCTTGTACATTGTGCCACCCCCGAGCCCCGACATCCAAAGTATGACACGCCTCATGAATTTTTCAATCTTGCTCCTCATGGGTTTCAAACACGTGAATGGGATGAACTTATGAATGAAATGAAGGTCTGAATGGAATGACGATTCTTATGATTAGTGTGTCACGGAATGAAAAAACAGAATGAGATATTATTATTTTTTTATATTATAAAATGAATATTTTATATATTTTCAAATTTCTTTATAATTAAATAAAATGTAGTAGCTAATATTATCACACGTGCTGAATATTTTTTTTTCTTTTATAGTGCAATTTTTTTCTCTTTTTTTAGAAAATTTTAATTTATTTATTTTATTAAAAAAATTATTCTAAAGTATTTAATTAATACACGTATAATAATTTGTATACCTTAATAAAAAAAATTACTCCATAGAAAATAGTTTATTATTTCTATTTTTCATTTGAATATATCAAATTATATCAAGTACATGGTCTGTTTTTTTTTATTATAATATATTTATATGTTACTTTTATTTTGGTACTACTTTCATTTTTCTTCAATCAAATTTTAAGAACTATCAAAATTTTATGTTAATATATATTTCTAATTTTTTAAAATAAATAAACAATACAATAATAATTATGAAATAATAATAATAATAAATTAGTTAATCTGATTTTCAAATTATTTTTCTAGATATGATCAGATAATATTATAATACATGATTATGTGTGAATATATAATATATTAATTTTTTGGTTCATTGAGAATAGCTAAATCTAGAGGGTGAGTGAAATGACTATTTCCTTATTTCGGGAATAGCGATTTCTTTAGAATTGGTGATTAATTACCAATCATAGTAATGAAAATGGTCATTCCATTTTTCAATACCAATCAACTCCTAAATATTCAATATCAAATATGCAATAGACGATTTTGTATAATTGACGTGCTTTGTATTTGTCTAATTTTGTAGCAATCTATATTATTTTATGAGAAGGCATCAACTTTATGGCCAACAAATTAACTAGCGGCCATATTTGATCATGATCTCATGAAAATGGGCCTGTCAATTGAAAATGGGCCTATAAATTGGGCCGGCCCATACATCCCAAGCCCGACGTGCTTCATAAATTTTTAAATCTCGTTACGTGACCTCCAAAAAATGCCTGATAATTATTTTTCAATTAATAATTTATTATTTCGGAAAAAGTATATACACGCTAATTGTGTCTAGTTAACGAGTGCAAAATTAAACTAAAGCACAACAGATTGAAATCGAATAAAAAAAATGAAAGAAAAACTAATTCATTTTAGGGGCACACTCGTGTCAGTTGTGTGAGATCGACTAACGGATCTCAATTTGGATCCGATTGAATGAAATATATAATTAAAAATAAAACGACTCGGGTATCACTAGACATAAGTAAAGTATCACTAACTGCGATGTTTCACAGTTAGTGATACTTCACACATGGTGATACTTTACTTTATATCTAGTGATACCTGAGTGGCCGCGCGTGGAGCCCACATGTCTAATTGTTTTTGCTGGTTTGGAATGATTTTTTGGGCGGGTTTGGATCTTATTTGACTCGTCGAACGCAAGAGACCCGTTAGACGGTATCATACAAGTTTTTATCTTTATCTTATAATATATCATGGACTGTTACACAAAGTGTAGCAGATGATTCCATCTAAATATCTACTGCCCATCAGATAAAAAAGGGTTCAAGTAATATTCACATTAGTAAAAGTAAATTATAAGTTGATAAAAGAACAAAATTAAAGAAGAAAAAGGTGACCTTAGATAGAGATGTGATGAAAAAGAGAAGAAACAAGAACTTGACTAGGCATAAGAAAGCAAAAAATTATTAATGTTAGAAATTTGTATAATGAGCTGGCAATTTCCTATTATAAACTTGGACCACTTGGACTCAGTAATTTATATAACCACAACTGTTATATTTATTTTGTACAAAATAGTAGGTACAAGTCTTATTGCACAATAAACTGCACTTAGGTAGTGGAGCCTTGCTTTAAAGATTGTACATTCTCTTTGACTCTAGCCTTTTTTGGCATTACTTTGCCCTCAAAACTAAAAATTCCCTTGTTTATTATTTATTTGCCAATTATTTTATGATAAATTTGAAAATGAACCACAACTCCGTAGCACATGATATTCTCTGTCAACTTTATGTGTATGAGTTTTATTAATTTTTCTACAATTCTAATTTTATATGGTTTAGTTTAATTTTATAATTATTAATTATGATTTTGTTGGGGTTGATTATTATTTGTAATCAAGGTATATAATTATTTAAATTTAAAATTCTTAGTAATAGATGTTAATTATGTTTGAGTATATTGTGATTTTTTTTTTACTTTTGTAATATGTTATTATAATACTAGTAGTAAATTTCATAGTGAAACATAAGAATGAGACCTAAAAAATTGACTTTAGGATTTCATCACATAAAATAACTTATCTTAACCTCTCAAAAAAAAAAAAAAACCACCACTATCTTAGGGCACTAACTATTATCACAGATTTACATTTGATCAAACAATAGTTTTGCCATAAAGTAAAATTGAGGGTTTTATTTCCAATTTTAATGTTCATTTCTTACTATTTTTAGTTCGATTTACTATATGTATTGGTTTTTGAAAAAAATGTAGTGATTTGTTATTTTGAATGATTTAATGTTTAAATTTATAGATTTGAAAAATTAAAATATGTTTATTTGATTATTTTTCCAAATTGAATTTGCAGTGGAGAGATGTAAATAAAAATATTTGTGTGGTTATAATAAGTCGATGAATATTTAAGTGATGAGTCTCACACTAGTAATATGTATATGATTGAATATGTGATATATTATATGATTGAAAAATTGAAAAATGAAACTGCAAATGTGTAAATCAAACGTTATTTCGATATTTTGAATAGTAAAATGTTGAAAATTTGTAATTGGAAATAAAAACGAACAAGCCCCGAGATTTTTCGAACAACTCTTTACGAATTATTATTTGAAACCTAATTTATAAAACTCATGTCTATAGATATGTCAATCGGGCCAACCCGTCCGGTTTCACATCAGCCCTATTGGATTCGGGTTAAATCGGACTAGATTTTTTGCAAGTTGAAAATTCTCGATCCTAACCCTAATTCTTTGATTTTCGGGTTGGCCCGTTAGGCCAAACAATTTACGGAAAATGTTGAACAGGTGGTAATTGATGTCGCATAAACTTCTAATTTTTAAAAATTAACACAAAATATAACATAACTTGCAACTAATTGATTGAATAAATTATTTAAGTTTCAACAATTATATTTTTAGCGCTTCAATTAAACTATACCAAATATGAAATTTTTAATATTTACCAAATATATAAAACCAAACAATATAAATTCGGACTATTCCTGTCAACCTACTTGATTTCGGACTAACTAGCATTATCGAATTGTTGGACTATTCGATTCAGACCAATTCGAGCTGACCCTAATTTTTTTGACTATTCATACCAGTTCATCAGTTTTAGGCTGAATTGACATCACCGTCTATCAGTATCAATTATCAACCAATCAAAAATTATTATTTGTAAAGATCCCAATGCTAGAAATTAGAATCAATTCTTATGTATAAGATCTATTTATTTATTTTAAAAAACACAAAACTAGAAAATTGATTATAGAAGGTTTCCCTTTTTTTGTCATGTGCACACTTATGGTAATAGCTATAGGACCTCTCCTAAAAAAATTAACAAAAAATCTCATGATTTTAAATATCAAATTTTTGTAATCTTGAACTATTTGATTCTTGAGAAAAAGGAAGAAAAATAAATAAATATAGGTCTTTAATATTAATCAATAATCAATGCCAAAAAGCAAAATTTTATTATAGCAGAGTAAGTAAGGCAAGTAGTAAAAATTCAGAAAAATTAGTGATGAAGAGTCAAAGGTGGTTGAAAAAGCTACAAAATATAGAGATTATTATTATTATTATTATTATATTATTATTATAGAGAGTAATAAATAATACTATAAAAAAGATATAATAACTACACACAACTGCAATTAACATTTCCACCCCACCTAATCCACCCCCACCCCCACCCCACCCCACCCCACCCCACCCACCCACCCCAGTCCCCCACCTTCACATAAACACACAAAAAAACAGTAGAGAGAGAAAGGCAGCTCTGGTTGGTTGCTGGTAGTGCTTCCTTCATCTATCCATTTTTGTTTTTTTTTGAAAACTTTGAAAAAGAAAAGAAAAAAAAGGGATAAAAATACGGTCTTTGTTGTTCATCAATCTCCATTGTACAGATCTTCACCGATTGTTTGTGCTTGAGCTCGATCCGGCGTGTAATCCCAGCTGAGATGGAAGCTCATCCCTGAAAAGGGGGGTGGAAAAAGGGGGAAATGTCGGCCACTCTTGCCGCATTTGAGCGCCCTCGTATTGGGAACTCGAATACGGTAATGTGTTTAGCTGCTTCTATTTTTCCATTTTTTTTTTTCAATTTTTTGTGTTGTGTGGGAAATGAGGAGAAGGGTTTTGAATGGTGGGAGTTTTTGAAGTCAATTTAGTCAAGTAATTGTCAAGGTGAAGTTGGAAAATTGTGGCTGAGTTTAGTTGAAGATTTCACCTTTTTCCTATTTTTAGGATTAATTTGTTCTCATTGATGAGGTTGTGGTTTGGCATCTTGCCGCATTGTGGGTTATTGCTGCTTTTAACGGGACTCTTTGTGTGATTTGTAGATATTCAAGAGTGGGCATCTTCTCATATCATCGAAAGGTTAGTGTATTTTTTTTTGCTTGACAAATATTTAACTTGGAAACAGGACTGTATGGATGTTAAATCTGTGTGCCAGCATCGTGGGAAATGCATCTGTGCTTGAGCTGCATTACATTTGTTTATTGATTGTCCAGTCTCACAGGACTCTGGTTTATGTACCGTAGACATTTGGTTAAGGGGATCTAATCTTTGTTGTTGCAACTATTTGCCAATGTTCGTCACTAGAGATCGATGAAATTTTGTTTCAGTTGTATTTTAATTGGATGTGATGGCATTTAGTGCCCCTGCCATGAAAGTTTCAAGTGTGCACATACTGAATAAATGAAAAATTGTCGGCTTCCGTCCTTCCTCTTTATTGATTCAAATGAATAAATGCACCTTTCTTACTCGTTTTATTGTTGGTTCCATGTATCCCTTAACTGCTTAGACTTCTTGCAGGGTTAGGGTGGAAGTCTTGGAAGAAGCGTTGGTTTATCCTTACGCGGACTTCTTTGGTTTTCTTCAAGAATGACCCAGTTAGTGCCAATTTATCTTCAATTTCTCATCTTTTAATTGATTTATCAAGCTACTTATGCACATGTTATGTCCAAATATAGCTATTGGACCAGTTTTATAGAATTTTGATTTGCTCAGACTTCATCATGTTATAATTGCATTTGATATCAATTATTCCCTTTCTCTAGAGTGCACTACCGCAGCGTGGTGGTGAGGTAAATTTGACTTTGGGTGGCATCGACTTAAATAATTCAGGAAGGTATTGATAAACGGTTCCTCTTTCTCTTCATCCATCTCTATGTGTCTCCTGCAGTTTTTTGACGTCTTTCTGCATGCAGTGTTGTGGTTAGAGAAGACAAGAAACTGCTAACTGTTCTATTTCCTGATGGGCGTGATGGACGGGCATTTACTCTTAAGGTGCATAAACAATCAGACAATCGTTTCCCTACTTTTTATGTTATTCATATAGTGCTCCTAATTGGTTGTTATCTTATATATAGCTTGTAATTACTCAGCTGTTTGCCTTAATTCTGTTTTCCGAACTTCAGGCTGAAACATCTGAGGACTTGTATGAGTGGAAGACGGCACTTGAAAATGCTCTTGCGCAAGCACCAAATGCTGCTCTTGTGATGGGACAAAATGGGATATTTAGAAGTGACACTAATGATACTATTGAGGGGTCTTTCCATCAATGTTTGTACCTACTTTTATTTTCCTTGATGCTCTTCTTGGAATACTCTATTGGAGCTTTTCCCTGAAAGATGTTTGCAAGTCCTGATGGATTACCTTTTCATTTAGGGAGAGACAAACGACCAGTGAAGTCTTTGGTTGTTGGACGCCCAATTTTGCTTGCATTAGAAGATATAGACGGAGGTCCATCCTTCCTGGAGAAAGCACTTCGGTTTCTTGAGAAATATGGTAAGCTTTTGTTTTGAGTGCCTGCAGTGAGCTCCCTTGAAATAGTTTCTCCTAGAACTACAAAGCTGTTGATTTATTTATTATATATATATATATATATAGAGTTGGAAGCTGTTTGATTTCAATAACAAAATTTCATGTTGTATCAGCTTCCAGGACACTCACACGTTGGATAGTTAGTGATGATAATTCATAATGAGCCATGCTAAATGAGTCCATATTTTGATCTTCATGTTCCCAAAGTAACAAAATAATGATACAGAAGCTTTTCATTTGCTGTTTTGAGTATATATTCTGACTTAACTACTATGAAACAGGAACTAAAGTAGAAGGAATTTTGCGGCAGGCTGCAGATGTTGAGGAAGTGGACCGAAGAGTTCAAGAATATGAACAAGGTGCTTGTTTTGGCTTTATTTGAGTGAATGTGCCTGAGCATGGCATTCTTTACTTGTTGCTCTGAATGCATTTTATCTTTTGTTACGCTTGATCATGATTCTAGTGTAGGTTAAACAGTTGTGTCTCTGTTTTCTGTTTTCTGTTTTCATATGTAAAGGTTTATTTAATTTTATCCCTTATAAACATTTAGTGATTATTTTTTCTTCTTTCTAAAGTATTCTAGAAAAGATGGACATTTTTTCTTTTCTTCTTTTTGGGGACCATTTAACCTTGTTCAATTGACTTTTTCCTACCTTTTCTTAATTAGGCCAATATTTAGCATGCCTTCTAATTCTTATTTTTTTTAAATACATTCGAACAACTTCTATGTGGATAGACACAACACAAACCCTTCGTTTTCATTCAATGATGATTGTGAAAATATGATGACAACTCAGCTGGATGGAGATGCAATTTTCTTAAGAGTTAAGAGACCAACCTGATAGATTGCGGAAATAGGGGATCCATCAACGTGAGAGTAAATAAGTAACTGTATATTTTATATGGAGTTAAGAAACTTATATGCAATTATGGATACAGATATATGCGCGTATCCAATGTTTCCTCTACACATCCGTTGATAATATTTTTTCCCTCATAGCATATTGTTGTTTCATATTCAAATACATTACACATCCTGATCAATTTGAAATTTATTTGATAATAGGCAAGACTGAATTTGATCCTGATGAGGATGCTCATGTTATTGGCGACTGTGTTAAGGTTCGATTGCAATCTGAGTAATTGGTTCTTTTGTTCTGGTTTCTGTAAGTGATACTTATGTGAGTTACCCCTCCTTCAGCATGTTCTTCGGGAACTACCTTCATCACCAGTTCCTGCATCCTGCTGCACCGCATTGTTGGAAGCTTATAGTAATGTTCTGTTTCTTCATTCACTCTAGATGTTTGTCACAAGTTTCCAATCTGTTTTATATTCCTATAATTGTCAAAGTTTTACTGAAACTGTACATAACTTGGTTCTTTGTGGCTGTTTTATGAAGAAATTGACCGGAAGGAAGCTCGGATTAATGCAATGCGCTCTGCCATACAGGAAGCATTTCCCGAACCCAACAGGCGCCTCTTACAGAGGTATAAACTCCTGTTATTGATGCATCACTCTATGAGCACATGTTGTTGCTTACTTTTCAATCAAATTCCCTCTATTTTTGTTCGTACTATAAAGAGCTTCGAAAAGTTTCAGAGAGTAGTCAGACATTGGTGAAATGTCTTCTTTTAAATTCTTTGATAAGAACAGATACCATAGTTAATCTTTCTTTTAGATTCTGAATGTCTTTATCTAATGATTTGATCTTAAAACTATTTCAGTACTACAATTGAATGTAAAAGCTACAATAAAGGGAGGTCTAAAAACGAGCAATTATGTGTCATCCAATTAGCATCTGTAGGTGGTTAATTGGGAAGGAAACGAATGAACAGACATTTACATGATTCTATTTATCTCACTGATAACTCTTGATTTCCAAGTAAAATCTGTTGTAATTGAGAGATAAATCTCCTGCCACTTGCCAGTCTCACTTTTCAACATAATACCTACTTTATGCCAAAAATAGGTGTTTTCAACATGAATGTTTTGGTCTTGGAAAATACAGGAGCTAAAGATTCATATGACATGGAGAATCTACGTTTCTAGCAATAAAAATGCTTCCTATCTTTTTGCTTAAAATTTAGACAAAAAAAGAGACTCTGTGTCTAAGACTAAAGAAAGACTAGAAATAATGCTAAAGTGATAAAAAGAAGACTATTAGAATGGGGTTCTTATCTGGTTATTGGATTTTGTTTTGCGCTAAAGAAATGTGCATCCTGGTAATTATCTGTTTGTATTCTTTTGTTTCATATCTTTTTGTTGTATTACTTTTGTCTTGGGTAGGAAAACTGCATCAACTTCTCTCGATTATGGAGTACTGACCCTTAATCTTCTGCTTCTTCCTCTCCCAATCCCATCTATAGAAAAATGGGTTGGAAAATTTGCTGAAACCCCCATTCCCTTGGTTTCTCTTAAGGTCTGACTGAGAATTTGGGTAGAAAATCAATTTTCTGTCTTTTTTTTTTTGTTTTGAAGGAAAAAGTAAGAAAAACTAAAATCTTTATAAACTTGATGTGGTTGTTATTAGTAAGCTGCTGCTAAATTTTTATTGGAGAAAGTTTGTTCTGTCTGTTCCCCTTGAAATAAAGTCTGTACACTTATCAGAAAATAACACCTTTTCCTTCCCACAAAGTCCAATTTTCCAGCTAACATTTTATTTCTGGGAGAAAGAATTTATTTTGACAAAAGGTGCAAGGGCTAACCAAACATTGCCCATTGCCCTAGCGTATGATGTTGATTGCTTTTATTTATTTGTAAATATAGCAGTGAGATAGTTATGGATTAATATGTTTCTTAACAAAATCGATGGTTAAGCACTGATAGCATACAAAGAGCTACATTATGTACTTATTCTTCATAACACTGTCTTATCATTCTTTTATGTCTCGTTTGTCCCCCATTCATTGTTTGTAGAGTTCTCAAGATGATGCATACAATTTCTTCTCATTCTTCTGAGAATCGGATGACACCGTCAGCAGTTGCTGCTTGTATGGCTCCATTGCTGTTGCGCCCTCTTTTAGCTGGTGAATGTGAATTAGAGGATGACTATGATATTAATGGAGATAGTTCCGCTCAGCTTCTAGCAGCAGCCAATGCTGCTAATAATGCCCAAGCTATTATCACAACACTTCTGGAGGAGTATGACAATATTTTTGATGTAAGTTACATTGATAGCTTATTTCCTAAAATAAATGATTCCTGTGCTTTTCATCTTCTCTGTTAGTTTCTATACTGTGTTCCTAGGATTTAAGCTTTGTGATAAACCATGAGAAGTATTATAGTGGTTCTTTGTTCATCACATTGGTTTACATGCAGGATGATAATCTACACAGATGCTCCATGTCTGTAGATTCTAAAACTGATAACAGTGGAAGTGACGATACAAGTGATGATGAAAATCCTCAAATAAAAGTGAATGGTTATCATGATGCTGAAAATGAAGTTGACCCTGAAACAGACGTTGACTCTGATCGAAGACACAGTGGGAAGTTAAGTGAAAGCAGTGGCTCAGCTGCTAGTGATCTTTACGACTATAAGGTTCTGTCTTCCCCCCGACTTGTGTGCATGATTATGCATGCAGTCTCAGTGACTTTAACATTAAATTTATATGGTAAACTGTGAACATGCATATGACAATCTGAATGGCAAAAATACATGCAGTCTTCTCTTTTTTTTGTCCGTTCTTTCTAAATTTATTTCCACTATGGATCAGTTTTCTAGTGATTTCTTTTAACTTTTAAGACTTGAGGGGAGGTTGCAAATTTGCGAATAGATGCTACTGCAATTAACTATTTTTGCCTATTTTTTTTCTTAATTGCTAATTTTTTGAGATTGTATTTCAAAGATGACTTTATAAATTATAAGAGAGGAGAACACAATTTTTACTTACACCATTCATTTTCACTTAAAGCCCTTTCAAGTAAAATTTATAACTAACTGATCTTGATTACCATTTCTAATGAGAAACCGATGTGATGTTAGTAACGACCAACATTAAAGATTTTTTTGTCCCTAAAAATAAATTTTAAGAAAGTTTATATAACTTATTAGTGTGGTTAATAAACATTAGTTAGGCCCACAAATCACAATATATAGCTCAACTTAATGACAATGTTAACATCAAAATTTTGCCTAGGTAGAGAGAAACATGAAAGTCAATTGATCAACGTTAAGGGTTTATTTGATCTTAAAAATGCTTGAAGAGTTTATTTGGCCCTGGAGGAAACATCAAGGGTGTATTTGTAGCTAAAAATATGTGGGGTCCATTTGAAACTTGGGGGTAAGATCTATGGTGTATTGACCTTTTTCCCTAAACAAATTTAGTTTTAAATTAGTATAATGCATTATGTATTTCCATGCTCAGTGATTTTCTTAGTTAGAACACTACTGAAAGTTTCTTAATCTTGTCATTAGAGGCCATTTGCAACAAAGTTAGACTGGTCAATATGTGTTTACATACCATAACTTTGATTGACCTTGAACTCTAGTTCCAATTTTCTGGTTTATCATTGTTTTGGGTTCGTGTTGTTTCACTACTTGTCTGCTTCTCCAGAACTATAACCAAGCTCAGACTTTAGACTTTTTAGAGTAACAATCTGAAGTTGCTGCTTGTGTTATTACTAATATACCAGGCTGTAGGAAATGATGATTCAGATGATGAGACTCCCATGCACAATAATCTTATGGGAACAAAGTTAGATGCAGCATTGGACACTAGATCCAGTAGAGACTCTAAGACTTCAGTTAATGAGCAAATAGAGCAACTGAAGGCGCATGGGAATATGACAGATGCTTCTACTGAAAAACCTGGCAATGAGTCTCAGCGATCTGTGGGAGAAATTTTGTCCTCTATAAATCAAGAACTACATCAATCTGTTCCTGGACCCGAACTATTGAGTGAGAAGGTAGTGCCCAAAATCACCAATACCAATATCGGAGGTAGTGCCAAGAAGTCAACATTTTGGGGAAAGAAAAATGTGAGTTTCTTTTCTTTCCTTTTTTATATTTTCTTTGGTTGCCGGGGGTGAATGAAAATCATGTTATATAAGATATTTTTTTCATAACCATATAACATCAAGGAGGATCAAGCTAAGTGCTTCGTAGATGGAGCCTAAGTTTCTTAACAAAGTGAAGTTTAAACTTAGTAGATAAGCCATTATTCCTTACAAAAGTAATTTAATTGTTGGTGGTGAACTACCTCTCGGACTGTCTAACCTAGCTTAGTGGGAAGGGGTGGGGATGTTGCTTACGTGATTTTACTTTTTGATGTATTGAAAACATTGAATTTTAAATTTATCCGAATGTTTCGAACATTATACATTCTTTAGATCTTATCTTTTGGAATAACAAAGCTATTTTTTCTGTTCTTGCAGGCAAGAAAAACTCCTTCAACAGAATCAATAGAATCTTCTGGAGAGGAAGAGTATGATCATTTTCGATAATCTTTAACTCTGTTTTGTGTAATCTGCAAAAGTGTTATCTTCTTCAAGACCCTTGAAACTTATTAGTAAAAATTCTGAAGAACCTTAGAGATTTGCCTTAAAAAAATTCCATATTTCAACAATAGTTGCTCTCTAGTGCAAGGTGTTTTGGTCACTGAATATTGCTTAAGAAGTTGAGAAGGTGTATATTGTAAATGGTGCGAGGCTTTATTTATAAATATGTTCTGAATGCACAGTTCTAAATGTGTAACCTTTCTATAACTAAGCCTCCATTTCAGAATTTCTAAATCTTTTTTTTTTCCTCTGTTTATTATTATTATCATCAATTTCCTACACAAACTGTTCTCTGAGCTTGACATGAACCAATAAACTCAGTTTGTCTTTTTCTATGTTTGACCTTTAAATTTTCATGAACTAGGTGCATTTCTTAACACACTTTTTCCGAAGGAGGACATGAATTTTTACTTCTCCATGTCTTGGAAGTTCCTTTAACTCATGAGTTTGTAATAAATTTTTTTTCCCTCATAAATACTTCTCCAGTGCACTTCTCTGCATAATCCTCAAAAGTCTTCTCGAATAATGACTATTCAACAACTGATTGTTGATGCTTGCTTGCCTTGCTGATGTGCTTTCTTGTCCTTTTGCATTTCTTATTGCTTGAATTTCAATGGTGCTTTTACAGGCTTGCCATCCAGAGGTTGGAGATTGCAAAGAATGATTTACGCCACCGAATTGCGAAGGAGGTAACTACTGAGAGTATTCTAGTGGCTATGGTATATTAAGCTACTGGGTAGTATTGGGTGATAAAATTTGGCATTTTCATCTATATTAGGCGAGAGGAAATGCAATTTTGCAAGCTAGCTTGGAGAGAAGGAAGCAAGCTTTGCATGAGCGGCGCTTGGCGCTTGAACAAGATGTGAGGGTTTACTCTAAATTTTACATTTGTGCAGTGTGTGTGTGTTTGTGTGTGTGTACAGTGCGTGTGTCTGGAAGTATAGTTTTGAAAATTGTTAAAAACCTTTAGAGGTTGGTTTCACACAATCCACTAATTTCATTCAGTATTGATCTTTGCACTACTGATTATGAGCAATTAACTCAATGACAATTCATCTACATAGATTGAGGACAAAAACTCATCTGAAGTAAAATAATCTGTCATTTTTTCCACATTCTGCTTCAAAAACTTTTAGCACTGGTTTTTTGTATTAGTTGGTTAATTATAAGATATGGCACATTTCAAGCACATTAAGAGTTTTCTCTTTCCTTATCTCTTCGGTCTATATTGGCATACTGAGTTTATTTTTTTTATTTTTTTTGTCGGTAGGTAGCAAGACTGCAAGAACAGCTGCAAGCCGAGAGAGATTTACGAGCTGCTCTGGAAGTTGGCTTGAGCATGTCTTCCGGTCAATTTTCTGGCTCTCGAGGCATGGATTCTAAGGTCCGAATATGTTCTAATTCCTATATTATTCAGATTCATGAATTACTATAGATGCTGACATGTTACATTTATGTGCAGACTAGGGCTGAGCTTGAGGAGATAGCTCTTGCTGAGGCAGATGTGGCCAGATTGAAGCAGAAAGTTGCTGAACTTCACCATCAGCTAAATCAGCAACGTCAGCACCACTATGGTTCTCTTTCTGATGCATGTGATAGATATCAACACACAGCAAACCAAACTTCTCAGCAGTGAGTATTTTCCAAGTTATCTGACCATACTTCCTCTTATGTCCCTAGGATCATTCTCTTTGGCGTAGGATTAAATTCTTATATTACAATTTCAAACAACTATTGACTACTTGGAATAAGGCAGAAATATAAAATTTTCATACGGTTCAACTTACCATTTTGCATAATGAATTGGAAAGTGTCAATACTGTTTACTTATAGGAATTAATATTGTGGAATTTCTTTATCTTGCAACATAGTATGACTGCACAAAAAAGTTAGTGATATAAAGTATAACATATGGACTAATTCTAAATATCACTTGAATTCTTGATGCCTTTTGAATATCTCTTTGATTTTTTTTTATTTTTTTTTTTTTTTTTTTTTTGTGTGAGAATAGCATAATATAAGACAAGTCCCTTGTGTTCTTTGGTCAGTTTTCAACAATATTTGTGTTACTATTCCTGTTTTACTTTCTTTCTCTCATTGTCGGGGGTCGGGGTGGTGGGAGGTAACTACTAGCTAAGCATCAAGAGAGAATTTGAGACTTCTTTTATTGGTGCTGGGTCGGTTTCAGATGAATTAGCATTTAAGAAAGTTAAAAGGAAATAATAGAAGTCCTAGGCATTGCTGTAGAAACTGGTCTAGGTGGCCTGGCTAGGTGCCCCTAGACCAAAGGTAGTCATTTAGGTGCTAGGTGGCATGAAATGGAGCTAGACGCTCCTGGGATCGCCCTTTGTGACTCATAGCCACAAGTAATTTTCTTCTTCCTTCATCTGGCTCTAAATGAGATTGCATACCAAACTTAGTTTAGATTAGCCAAAATTTGTTATCAATGTATTCAAGAAAACCTTTAAGTGAGCTTGAATTTGTCTTGAATCTATAAGAAAGATTGAACCTAGCAATTCTGCAACACTGGTCTTGGGATGCAGTCAAACTATTTTGCTTCAACTAAAGTAAAAAATTCGAGACAAAAATCAAACATTTATGCAGTTCTGATGTGAAGATTCTGATGTAGCTTAATCCCGCATGCAGGAAATATTTCCAGCAAGATTTTGATACAACACTTGCTGTTTGTAACCATGAAAGAAGACAAAGGACAGAGGTATTTGCTTTTGTTTTGTAATATAGTTGGTATCATTGCAATTCATTTTCAGCTCTATCTTCTCTGAAATTTTGTTTCTGCCCTCTAATTTTTGTTCTGTCACGTTCATGGCAATTTTGGCTTGTTTACCTTCATCCTACCCATTTTAAGTTTTCATTTAGGACCTGTTGTTTTTGGGTTTGTCAAAACCCATGTATGGCATCTATATTGGTCTGGTCTCGATAAATGAGCTTTTTTATGAGATGGAATTGGGTGGACTTCTCTTCAATCTCTGTATATGTATCCTTTTATAAACAATGAACTCCATTTAAATCAGTTGATGTCTTTTCATATGAAGGAAATGAAGACTTACACCATGTGATGTGGACCTAATTGCATTATCCACTATTCCTGCACCCATATTTTTTCTAAGAACATCAAGCCCATCGAAGATGATGCTGAACCTGTTATGATCCTGTAATATCCTTGAAGAGGGCTCATGCAATTCACAATTATGTTTTTAATCTATGCCTTCTGAGACATGCTATTTGGTGCATGCGATAATGATATAGTTTGTTTTTAAGTTTTATTTCTGTTTTATTCTTTTTTCTGTGGGGTTGGGGGCGGAGTAGGGAGAGTAACTGACATCCATTCCTTTTCTCTGAATGGGAACTTGAGAGATTTTAGTTTTCTTTGTACTTGTTAATCTTTTATTGCTACTCTAACCTGTAAATGGTGCAGGAGTTAATGGGAGCAGACATGAGAAATATTAAAGGACAACTATTGACACATGGCAGCAATGGTAGATTGCCTTCTCGTAAACAGTTAATTGAATCAACAAGCTTGAGTGATTCTAAAAGTGCTGAGGCCTCCACAAGCTTATCCATGGATGATTTTCCTGCTGTGGACTCTGCAGCTTTACCTTCTACTTCTAGGGTGGCTGAGGTAAGACTCATTATTTTTTCAGTGTATGCATAGCGTCAACAGATATTATCTTCGAACTATACTCGATATTACTCGTGCTAACTCTGATGAATACGCGAACCATTGTTCCTTCATGAGGGAAATCATGTTTGATACTGACATCGTCTACATAGCTGTCCTTTTACCTACATGGCTCTGTGTTATTTGTCTCAGCATGTTCCCATATTTTGGACCAATTTATCATCTGCATATGTTGCCTCCATTCGTGTCGATTACATTGCAGAAAATAAATGAACACGTGATCTGACGTTTTACATATGTGAGGCATTTGAGGATGCGTCTCTTTATGTTCTTGCATATTGAGAACATCTTGAAATTCAATTGGCACTGTTAAAATGCCACTATATCTTCTACAGTTAGAGCTTCCAAACACAAGTGTTCTACTCACCCTTGCTTTGTCAAATTTAATATGAACCGATAGTTCTTGATACTAAAAACGCTACTGCAGGTGATGGATTATCCTCGACATCAGCCAGCAGCATCGTCAGCTTTGGTAGAGTTGACAACCCGTCTCGACTTTTTCAAGGAACGGAGGTCTCAGTTGATGGAGCAACTCCACAACCTGGATTTAAACTACGCGTCCACACCTCAAGATTTTATGTACAAACCGTCATCCCCTCCGTGGCACTAACAGTCAGTGCTTCTGTTGTGTGTTTGAAAGTGAAAAACATGATTCCCTCCCTTGTATATTCTCTGTTGAATAGTATATAGATGTATTTCATTTTGCCCTTCACTTGGAACAGCCTCCATCCGAAGCTGTTCTTGTATTTTCCTTTTCTTTTAAAAAAAAATATATTTTTGAAGTACATGGAGAATGTAATTAGTATCTAGGCTGTGGAGAACTTGTCTTAGCATAAATCTTCTAGTGCAGGATGCCCTACTCGATCTAAATAAACTATCATAGATCTTGTGTGCAAATTGCTCGAGGATTTGGTTAAACGATGTTGAAGCACGTTCAATTTGTGTTTTGTAGCTTTTGATGAGAACTGCTATTCATTGACTCTTGTTATCTGTTATCTTGTCTTAGCATAAATCTTCAATCCTCTACCAAGAAGAGAGAGAGAGAGAGAGAGAGAGAGAGAGAGAGAGAGAGAGAGAGAGAGAGAGAGAGAGAGAGAGAGACCTAATACTAACAATTACAAACTATCTGCTGGAGAGAGAGAGAGAGAGAGAGAGAGAGAGAGACCTAATACTAACAATTGCAAACTATCTGCAGTTGGATTCAGTGGTTTTGAAGCTATAGTTGTTGGCTAACAAATACTAAACCAACAACAATTGCATAGTATCCAAAACTATCAAGAAAAGCAAACTGGGATTTTTGTGAAGGACATTATTAGGAAGAATCTGAAACCAGAAGGAATTTATGAGAACAAATTTACAGCAAATAGGCAACAACTAAATCTTGGTGGGACGATGACGGGGAGCAAACGATACGATGCAGCCCGGATTTAGTATATCCTTATTTCACAGACATACGAAATTACATACTGTACAACGTGCCTCCGACGAGGAGGCGGAGGCTCTACGGAATCAAACCTGCACGCGACCCAACCTTGCTAGATGCTGCTGGTGTTTCACTGCAGCGGCCTTGTTTGCAGCTTCACGCTTCAAAGCCCTTTTTGCTCGTCTCCCGACTGTTTCCTTGGTGTCTTTTTTCTCTGTCCGATGAGATGGGCCAGCAGCACCTGAATCCTGGGGGTTCGGGCGATAAACTGGCCTCGCTTCTTGCCTTCCGGCCCTGACATACCCGTTGTCTCCCCATCTGCGGTTTCCAATGCGGAGACTTGAGGAACTACCTAAGTAAACATCATCATCCATGTCTTCCTCTTCATCCTCATAATAGTATTCTTCTATCTCCTCATACACTGCCTCCTCTCGTTCCACCACAACCAAAGGCTGAAACCATGAGGCCCTTAGAAGAAGGCAGACACTCTCCTCGAACATGTAATCATGAATGCTGCTCAGATATAGCTTCATGTAAGATACAGATAATAAAGAACTGACATTTTTTTTTTCATAACTACTATGACTAGTACAGTTTCTTTAATTTAAGTCGGTCATTTTGTCCGTGATAAGAGAAACAGAGATGGTTCACCATTTCAGCTGTCATCTAAAAGATATTTGACGGATTCATAGCATAGTTTAGACTAGCAATAAAAATCAATTTTTTCCCTTCCATGAATACCAAGAGAAGAAAGATGAATTAACACATACCTCCCATCAAGTGCACGATGAACATTAAGGAACTCGAAAGGATTTTTACACTGAGGGCATGTTGGTTCCTTCTTGCACGAAGCCCATTTCAAGATGCAGGTTACACTAAACAAACAACCAAAATAGAACCAGTCAATCACCATAAGGGTGCGCTACATTTCCAAACCAAGAATCATATATACTCAAAAGTAAAGCAACATTAATCAATCATGTGCTAACAAACTAGAGTGCCCCACAATCCTAGCTAATACTAGTTACTCATGTGGTAATTCGAAACTAATATTCACGTTCCTCCTTGGATGAGGCCCATTTCAAGAAACAAGTCACACTAAGCAAACAACCAAAATAGAACTACTTAACGACCAAAATGGCGCTACATTTCCAAACCAAGAATCAGATATACTAAAACGTAAAGCAACATCCCCATCAATCATGTGCTAACAAAGTAGGGTGCCACAATCCAAACTATACTAGCCATACATTGGTGCAACCAAAATTAATATCAATGCTCATTTCTTTGTCCCTGATCTCTATTCCAACTTCAACATAGTTCTCTTTAAGAACCCGCAGGTAAAGTAAATGTTTGATAAAGCGCGAGCACACACATATAAAGAGATTCAGACAAACCAGTAGGCGTGCTCGCAACCTTTTACAAGGGCGGTTTCCTGAAGAACTATCTTGTTCAAACAGATTGCACAAACACCATGATGATTATTCATTTCACTACTGTTAGTTTCACACACAACTGGATTAGTCTCCTCCACCGCTGCTGTACAATTATCATTGTTGCTCTGGAATTCACAAATTCAACTCAATCAATCAAAACAAACATATTTTGGACAAGACAATAATAGAAAAAAAACTCAATAAGTAGACACTTATGTTATAAGAAAATATAAATATGCATATATCATATCATAACAATGAAATCTTCGTGCATTTTCCCAACATTTAAATGAAACGACAAATCTTGGACACAAATAATCGATCCCACCAAGTCAAATGAGTCAAATCTTAAACAGATCATAAAACAAAGCACAAAATTAACACTTTCATCGTGAATAAGAAATAGTAATTCAAAATTAAGAGGAGAAAAACCAAAAAAAGCAGAGGCAAGCAGCTAAAAACCTGATCTTGAACTGCGAGATCTTGAACACCATCAATTAGCTTCTGATCAACGATCTCAGCTGCAGACATGGCGATATCTTTTTCTATTCTATATCTAAACACCAAAAATTAAACAAAAAGCTATGTACCCAGAAAAAAATTATGTACCCCAACTGCAAAAAAAATCTAAAATAAAGAATCTGTTGATCTACAAATTACAAGGGGGTAAAAGAAACAAAAAATGGGAAAAACAAAAAAAAGATGAAGAGATTCTGAAGAATAATTCCGATTCCAGAAAGGGAGGAGCGAGAAAGAGGGGGTAGGGGGGGTGGGTGGGGGTTAAAACCGAGGGGCTATGGCGGTGATTTGGATCACATATATAGGTGGCAGCGATTGCATGTGCCCAGAAAAAAAAAAAGTCATCTTTTTTTAATGAATTTCAAATTTCAACAAAGTGAGGGAGCTACGCTTTAAAGGCTTGTACTTTCCGCTTCGGGTGTTGTACATTTTTTTGTATTTTGACTTTTTTTTTTCTGTCTGATTTTTTTGGGTCAAATGTGCAGTTGAGTGACGGCAGCTATTAACTTACGTTGTCTAAACAACTCCCATTTATGGTAAAGTCTTAATATTTATAATATGAAATTGCAAGAAAATTGTTTTTATAATATGAAATGATAGTCATGAAAATTATAACAAAAAATGTCTCGTTTTGGATGCTTATCTATTCGTCCAAATCATCGGATTGTGTTTTAACGAGTTATGACAGCTGTATATTTTACGTAATTTTTTTATATGAACTGATGAAGAATTTGTGTAATTGCATTGGTCGACCAATGAACTGCTTTTTGTTATTATATTTTTTTGCAAGTGTACGTCACTACATACATTGTCCCGAGTAAAACCATTAACCTGAAAAATAAATAATAGCTTGAGGCGAGTGCTGTTAATTCAGAAGTGAATATATTTTATACAAATTAAACAATCATAGCAAATTATCTAGCAGGAAACCCGAGGCTAATTAATTTTGGGACATATGCAGCCTGTTGGCCATACACCGATTGGATTCTCCACCTTAATGTGGACTTGAACTTTTGACCTTGAAAAATACTAGAGTAGTTAGATCCACGCTCGTCGATTATCATTATATATAGAATAAATAAAAAGAATTATCAATTCAAGACCTGAAAAATGGGCAATTTATCGATTCAAGACATGAAGATGAAGACACTTAATTCGGGATCCGAAAGATGAAAACCCTCAATTGAGGACCTCAAAATTCACGATTTTTTATTTATTTTTATTTTTAATTAATTTTAAATAAAAATAAATTAAAAAATCGTGATTTTTGAGGTCCTCAATTGAGAGTTTTCATCTTTTGGATCCTGAATTGAGAGTTTTCGCGTTCTAAATCTTGAATTAATAGATTATTTATTTTTTAGATCATAAATTGACAATTCTCTAATAAATAATTAACATGAAATTAATTTAAATGCATGGAAATGAATAATAGGTTTTAGTAAACTAAATAGTATATGATGTATAGACTCTATTTTCAAGCCCAACTGTTTCCTCCCTCAAGCCCACCTCACAAGTCAACCCATGCAACCAACTAAATTAAAGAAATGAATCTCTCTCTCTCTCTCTCTCTCTACTATTTTCTCTTCAGAAATTTTTTTGGTGTGTTTTGACAATGAAAACAAAGCTTTTTTTTTTTTTTTAAATTGACAAAATAAATATTTTGAGAAGATGAAAGAACTCCATCAATGTTATAATTTGCAAAGGAAAAATATCTTCAATTCTCCTATTTGTTCACTTACTCACGTGAGAAAGGCCTCAAATTGAGATTAAAACAAATAAATAGTTTTGGGGCTTTAGGAAATTGGCTTGGGCTCAAATTAGATTGAATTAGTTGAGCTAATTTTAGGGCTAAATAATTGATAGACTATTTTCAAACATAAGAATCCATTTTAACTTACCAAAATAAAATAAATAATTAAATGATCATTTTACACTTTTATATAATTATTCAATGCAATAATACTATGTAATGATTTCAATGCATATTAACAACATAATATTAGCTAAATGCGCGACTTACAGGAGCATATATGATAAAACATTTAAAATTAGCATATACGAATAAAATCATTATGTCCATGATACTTGTATTCAAAGTACACTTTAAATAGAAGGTAACAACTTAAAAAGATTTGGGTTGTTACAAGAACATTGCTTATCTTATTATAAATTTAATGCTTATTTGTTATAATTTCAGTGCATAATTACATATGTGAGAACAAAGTATATATAATTATGTAATGAAATTATAGCAATTAAAGAGTAAAGTAAAATAAGATAAACAATGATCTCATTTCTCACACTTGGTTGATTCCCACCTGAACCTAAGTACCTAACCATATGTATTAGAATTTAAATAGGAAAAAATTACAAATAAAATGAATAATCGCCTTAAAAATATACAAATTTTTGGGGTTTTCACAAGATTTAGGAAACTTACTTCCAATAATATAAATTTGACAACTTTTGTTGTGATTACAACATTATTCATATTCACGGCCAACTGAAATCGATGTGAATCAGATTGCACAAAAACGATTTTCAGTTGGTTGGAAGCATTATCGATTCAATCGGTTCCAATCATGTGAAAACAAAACGATTTGAATCAAAATTGTTGCAAGGTTTGTGTATTTGAACTCAACTATTCCAAAATAAAATTAGTATATATTAAATGTAAAGTGAAAAGAAAAGAAAAAAAAGGTAATAATACTTAGTTTGATTCATTTAAAATGGTTGAGGAAAAGTGAAAACAAGATTGCAAAGTTTCCGGAAAAATGAGAGGATGAAATTAGCTTTTAATGGCAGACAACATTCAAACTCCCACTTTTTTTTCACCTTATCACAAAAGTAAAACCAACCCTATTTCTTTCTTTTTTTCGATGACAATTGTCGATACAGAACCCGAAAGATACATAATTTATGATTAATGTATGATGTGAAAGATAAAATTTATCAGTTCAGAACTTGAAAAATGAAAAATTGTCAATTTAGAACCTTAAAAATTATGCAGTTCGATTACTTTTAAAAAAAATTACTCCCCCCGTCCCATAATTGTAGTATACTTCCGATTTTCATACAGATTAAGAAATCACATTCAATACGTATTGAAAATACAAAATTTACAACAATTACCCTATATTGCACTTATTTTCTTATATATGTAAAAGAATGTTTTAATGGAATCTCAATTTAGAATATAACTATAATTTTGGGACATCCAAAAAATGAATAATGAACTACAATTATGGGAAGGAGGGACTGTTATTTTTAATAATTTATTTACTAAATTAAATAGAGAGTTAATAAAGGAGTTTTCGTTGAAAATTAATATAAAAATAATTAAAAATAAAAAGTAATTGAAATACATGATTTTTTAAGTTCTGGATTGATAATTTTCATCTTTCAGGTTCTATATTGATAGATAATACACGTTTCAGGTCATGAATCGACAGTTATCCTTCTTTCCTTTTATTTCTACTATATCGACGATGTATACAAATTATGTAATCCAATCCATTCGTATATATTGGAAATTTCATAATGCGTGTAGGTATACTACCTCCTACCGTGGAAATCATGACACATGGCCAACATAGTTCGTTATTTAGAAAACGATTGTCGATGTGTTATGATCTACGCAGTGAGAGATAGTATTCTTATATTGGTTTGTAAAATTTCCTCTTATATATGGATATATCGAGTGTATTATTAGTCACATATTGTTTGTTTTATATCTAGAATAACATAAAACTACATTGAGTGTAGGATGAACTCTATTATAATTAACCGATTAATTAAAACTTGGGTTAATTACTTTAAAATACATAAATTTTGGGGTGTTTTTTTTTCCCACATATTTTAAAAAAACATAGTTTTAATAACATGAACTTAATACTTATTTAATTTTTCACATGATTTTCAAATTCGGACACTCTAATCCGACCAAAATCGATCAAAAATTCATGTATTTTAAGATAATTTGGTGTCCATGTAAATATATAAGTGAAAATCTCCCACAACCACGTCACTTCAATTGATCAAAATTTGAATTAAAATCACATGAAAAACCAAATAAATACTAAGTTCATGTTATTAAACTACGTTTTTTAAAACGTGCAAAAAATCAAAAACACCCCGAAGTTTATGTTTTATAAACCCTTACAACTTTTTCCGTGGATAGTGAATCAAGATAAGTTCGTAACATTCAAGAAATAGTATCTTAAACCTAGAAATACATGAATTGAATTAATTTAGATGTCATTATTAGACATTTGAAATTAACTAATAAGCTATATATAATCTAATGTGTTTCATCTTGTCTTGATAGCTAGCCTTTTGCGTTACAAACACTCATTTCTTGTATTGATGTTATACATACATACATATATACACACACACACACACAAACCCTAAACCCTAAATGAAGTGATAACTTAACAAAGAACCTAACTCATTATTGGCTAAGCATATCTATAATTATTAACTTAAGATCTTGTACTAGAAGCTAGCACAAAGCAAGCAGTTCAATTCCCACACAAATTAATGTGATTAACTTTGCAGCAGTTCATGTAAAATGAAGTCTGTTTATAAAGATATGAATGATGTTTATGTCAAAAATCTAGAGAGAGAGAGAGAGAGAGAGGAAATTTCACCCAAGTGAAAATATGTAATTAATGCTCAAGACCATCTACTTTCTGGAGGTATAATCAACCCCATGATCAAGAAATGAACAATAGTTTATACATACACACACACACACATATATACATATAATCATGAAAACTCATCTCCCATAAGAAAAAACATTCAATAAATTAAATCTCTACATGTGCTCAACGTTAAAAAAGTCTTCACAAACAGTCCTACATGTCACATGAATTCTCTATCATCAAATTCAAAATCACACATGTGACCTCCTTCTACCCAAGATCATCATCATATATATATGCACTTCCATACATACATATATACATTATATATATATATACATATATGCATGTGTGTGTGTGAAGACAAGAACATGCTTCATATTTTACGCTGAAATATAAGAAAGTAGAAACGAAAGATAAAGATTGAGTGACATCCAGCAATTTAAGTGTTTCCAAATCATACGACATAATAGAGTAGCAGCTAGGAAATTAATTAATTAAATTAAATGAGGACTACTGTATTATTATTATTACTATTATCAAATTTATTTATTTATTTATTAGCCATCTCAAAGGCAGACAGCACGTGATATTAGACGGCGCAAAGTTACCAAATGCACCATTAACAAATCTAATTCCATTTTTTTTATTAAAAAAAAAATCATTTTCATTAGCTAGTACATATATATATATATAGTCTTAATTAATTAAAGCTGTATATAAACACTGCTGATAACTGCTTTGTCTATACTTTCTCTCAGAAATCACAGTAGCTAGATATCCCACAGAAACACAGGCATCAATCAAATCAACATTAGATAAACATGCCTATATATACATATATATAAGAAAGAAAAATAAAATAATCCTGCAATCTTTGTACATATATGTACATATATATACGTCTCTATAATGCAATGATCAGGGAGGAAAAAAGAGAGCCGAAAGTGAATGAATTTACTAGTAATTCTTGATTTGATCAACAACTAGAGTTTAAACTAGTAAAAAACAATAATTATATTGCAATTACCTGCAGCCTAATTAATCCATTAAACATGACCATTAATAGACCTAATTAACCCAGTGAAGCCACATAAGATAATGGATTAACACATTAGGAATTATGGGCATGATTAAGATCCAAAAACGTACAAACATTCGGCCAAGATAATCATTTAAATTACCACTAAATGAGAGGTATACACACACACATATATATATATATGTAAACAAAAAGAGAGAGAGAGAGAGAGAGAGAGAGAGAGAGAGAGAGAGAGAGAGAGAGAGAGAGAGAATAACTCGTGTGTATTACAGTATTAATTATGTATATAACTTAACAAGATTACAATATTATGGAACATAAGACTCATTATGCACATTTGGTTACATTTTATTGCAAATATGACATATATTTATATATAATTTATTCATTTTTTTTGGAGGGGAAAATGGTGATACTATTCTAGGAATGAACCTAACATATTTAGGGTGCCTAGAGGTAATAGCAGATACCAAAAGTGAATAAAATAGTTGAAAATGGAAAATGTCTCTGTAATAATAATAATTTTAATAATAATGATAATAATAATAACAATAATAATAATAATTAGGAAGATATAGTAATTAATTAGATCAAATATCTCAATTCATGGGGTTACCATAACCTGATCCACCTAGCAAACCGCCGCCGCCTGAACCACCGTATATATCAGAGGAGTCAAGAACTGGCGGCGGCGATGATGAAGCCCCATTTCTTCCGCCGCCGCCGCCGCCCAAATGTAATTCGGAAAGATTTGGGAGCCCATCTCTTCCTTCAACTCCTTGATCATATAGAAACCCTTTGAAAACATGGCCGCCTATTTTCACCACCGCCTGATACGCATACTCGTCCTCGCCGTCGTCGAGCGCCGTCACTCTCACACACTTGAACACCGCCGGAGCACGCACTTGCCCCGGCAATGAATCTTTGAAGCTTGCATCTACGCACATTAATGGGAATGATTTACGATGCAATGTCGATCGAGAAATGTGTTCAAGATCGTATAATTGATCATACCTTGATGGCTAGAGCTGGTGTCGAAGCTTCTCGCCGGAGTGGTATTGGAGGTGGAAGTATGGGAAGCGGTGGTGGTTTGCGACGCGCCGCCGAGCCTAGGTTTCTTGGTGCCGGAGGTGGACTGCGAGGAAGCCGCGGTGGCGCCCATCACCTGCCTCTCGCGGCGGCGCGCCGCCGGAACCCAAGTGCTTTTCACGTGGGTGGAGCAATCGTAACCCCTACTCTTGCAGCAAGTTCTACACCGTCTGTGTGAGCAGTCTTTCTTCGCTTGGTTCCCGCAATCTTGACAGGTGGCGGCGGCGGAGGAAGACCCCCCGACTCCGCCGCTTCCTCCGACGCCGGTTTGGAGGAGATTCGTGTGCTCGAGAGTCATGGGTTTGATCAAGTAAGCTGAGGAATTCTGTCCCTGCTGCTGCTGATGATGGTGATGATGGTGCTGCCACAGCTGCATTCCGCCGCCGCCGGAGCGGCCGCGTGCGTTGTTCATTAAATCCTCATCCGCCGCAGCACCGCCGCCGATACAAGGAGTAGCCGTGAGAAGAGGGATCACGCCGATAGCATTGGAGGCATTGAGCGAATGAGGGTCGAAATTGATCGTGGTTGCGGCGGCGGCCGCCGCCTCCGAGTGGTGGTGGTGCTGGAAAGAGGCCGGCGCGACGAAGAAGAACTCCGGGGGAAGGCCGCAATTGATGTGGGGGCGGGCCGTAGCGGCGGCGGCGGAAGACCACATTCCAGCGGCGGTGTTGCTGGTGGAGCTTCCGCCGCCTCCGGCGGCGGGGCCCGCATTGAAACCTAGGGAGAGGTCTCCGGCGGAGGCTGAAGATGACGGCACCCAATCCGCGAAGGCGCCGGAGTCCGACGGCAGCCGCCGCGTTGTAGCCACAACTGCAGGTTAATTAATTAACCAATTGTTCGGAATTCTTGATTTCTGATATTAACGTCTGCTGCAAGAACACATATACATACAAATTAGATACAAAAAAACAAGTGATGAACGTCTCTATCAAGGGCGTCTCTCTCTTTCTAAATCTTGAAAAAATCTAAGAGGGAGTCGTTATTGTGATAGGGGAAAAGAAGAGGAAAAAAAAGAGTGGGGTCTCTGAAATTCTTTTCAGCAGAAGAGAAGATTTTGAGACATAAGAGTAAATAAAGATAGAGATGGCTGTAGAGAGAGAGAGAGAGAGAGAGAGAGAGAGAGAGAGAGAGAGCAATTACTGCTGGTGATGATGATGATGTGGTGGAGCTTCTTTCTCTTTCTGCGCAGCTTCTACGCCATATGTTACTGCTACTTACTGCTCCTGCTGTCGCTTTGGCTTTTCTAATGGAAAAGTTTTCTCTGCTGAAGCTCTTCCCATAGCAGGAGAGAGAGAGAGAGAGAGAGGAGAGAGAGAAGGGAAGAGCAATATATTAGCTTGAAAGGAGATTAGGAGACCCCCACATAGATACATACACTACTACTATATATACAGAGAGAGAGAGACTGTATATATATATATATATATATATTGATGGGTATATTTGTTGTTGTGTTGGTGTTGTAAGAGTAGAACTTCTCTCTCTCTCTCTCTCTCCTCAGAAAGTGAGAAAATGAAGTGAGATCACCTCGACCTCTCGATGGAGTGGATTATGGTGTGTGATTATTGGAGAGAGAATGCACTAAGTGCGTGTGGTGTGTGTGAGAGAGACAGACAGAGAGAGAGAGAGAGAGAAGACTTTTTAGTTTTGTAGGTTTGTACGTTGTTGAAGCCCTAAGATCACATGCCAAAACCAAACTTATGCTTCTCTCTCTCTCATTTTCGATTTTCTTTTTTTTTTAACCTCTTTATTTGTCGGATGAAATCATCTGCTACACGCACTTTGTACAATATTCCGTGCTGAATAATTAAATTTATTCTAATTCTTCCAAACACGTGAGACGGTCAACGCGTTAACTAAAAAAAATCAAAACATGTGATATTTTTTAGGATACAAGTGATATTTTTTAGTGTTACGGTCGATGCTAATTTTAACTGATTTTTTTGATCAACGCGTTGACTATCCGATGTGCACACAATACCTGCCCTTGAATTTATTGTTTTTCTTCAATTTTTATTCTATCTCAATTTATCGTACTTTAATTTAATTTTACATTTGTTAACTAGGGTTCATTTTACTCAATTAAAGTATATAATTATTTTTCAATTTTAATTTTATTTTTAAATTAATATAGTAAAAAATAATTACATTTTCTAATTGAGTAGAATGAACAATAATCAACATGTGTAAAATTAAATTAAAACACAATAAATTAAGATCAAAGAAAAATTAATTAATAAATTTATTTGTGTAGTACTGAGTGTTGCACAAGATGCAGTGGAGATATCCGATTATTTTGGGTGGAAACAAATAAAGGTTTGTGAATGTATCTTTCAACACCCTCCATAAACATGGAATATAAATTCATACAACCACCATGCCTTATCTAGTTATCTCATCCTATGTTGAATATATTCTCTAGTACAATTTCCATATTCTATTTAAATTGAATGAAACCTTCATATATAAATAGAATATATATATATATATATATATATAGATAAGTTATTCACCGAATGACCCTTTTGCCCCTACTATATATATATATATATGTACATGTTCTACAATTTTTATATTTGAATTTCGCATTAATTAATTCTATAGATAATTAAAACTATTTTCGTTTAATTATAATGGAACCTTTCGAGATGATGTAATGGTATGGTTTTGAATTCAATTTCTCAAGTTTAAATCGATGTTTTTAAATTCGGATCCGTTAATTTATTGGGTCATTGGGTTACTGACTAAACCCTGCTGAACTGTTATAAAAAGATAGAATGATCCATTTTATAATATGTGTGTGTACACGTTAAAAATATAAAAATAGATAAATTAGTATAATGATAAATATATTAAATTAAGTTTAAAAAACACTCATAATTTAAATAAATGCAAAGTAGATAAAGTATGTATCAATAAGTATTCCACAAATTAAGCAATTTAAAGTATAGTATTTATTAAAATAAACATAGAATATCCAATACTAAATTATGCATAAGAAGGTATATAATTAAATGTCAAACAATTAAACATTGATTTTAAATACGAAGAATATTGATAACAATTAAAAATATTGCTAATCATTTTTTCATAAGCCATTAATCTTGATTATTATAATTTATACGGTAAATTAGATATATTCTTAAATCTTGATTTTGACATCGTTAGTTGAGTGCATAACACAAAGTTGTGTACTTTTTGAAAGTTACGACTAGACACATGACTGATTTACGGTTAAGTTGTTTGAACTATTTGTTACCGTCTTAATTTCAAAACATTAGTATAAACCTCACCAGTATCTCTAGGTGTGATCGAGTGCATCACCCTTGATTTTCCAAATATGATCTAGCTCTTCCACCAACATGGTCGATCCTAACATTTCGGAGGCTCATGGCAAAACGAAGAAAATGGGGCCTAATTATTTTTTCAAGAGCGTCATGAAATTTTTACTACTATTGTTTCATCATCAAAAGTTTTTAAAATATGCAATCAACACCTAAAAATTCAAGAAAAAAATATCAAATAATTAGCAAAATAATTTAGATCTTGTAATATTTTGAGAAACAAAATCATCAACCGCGTCAAGTTTTTTTCTTTTCAATGCTTAAAATTGATAGCTCATTTAACATTGCTAAAATGTACAACACTGAAATCATTTAGCTCTCAGTTTAATAAATAAAAAAATTCGAACCCTCGGTTCCATGGGCATTGCCCAACCCAAACACCCCTCGGGCTCGGGCCAGCCCTGCCCACCAATAAATCTAAGTACGAGTCTGTCATACTAATTTCCAAATGTACTTAGTTTATTATGTTTACTATGTGTAATTTGTAAAATATTGCATAAAATAAGAGTAGAAAATTTACTTTCTATGATTTGCATATTATTGTATAGGTATCAAATTTATGATGCGTGGGGCTATATATGGATCGTTCATTAATTGTGAAAAGGTTATGGGAACGTTGCAGATATTTTCTTTTCTAAACCCATATTTTATTACATTTTTTTTTGTTCTCTAATTTTAGATATTCGAGTATATAATTTTTATTTTTCATGTTTTTATAGATCATTGGGTTAATTGCTAAATACTACTAAATCACTACGTTTGCACCCTTTTGCAAATTAGACACCACGTTTAAATCTAGTCAATTATAACACCACGTTTTAATTTTCGTGGGATTAAATATCCCCAATTTTTTCAACGAGTTAAATATGACGTATTTGATCTAAAAATCACGTTGACAGCCATGTCAACACACACGTGTAATAAATGACGCCGATTTGTTACTTTTTCTTCTTTTTTCGTTGAAAAAAATCATTTTTTATATAATTATTTATTTTTAAAATATAAAATATATTGAGAAAACTAACAAAATCGACGTCTTTTGTTACACGTGTGTGTTGATGTGGCTGCCAATGTGGTTTTTAGACCAAATACGTCATACTTAACTCGCCGGAAAAATTGGGAATGTTTAATCCCACACAAAATTAAATGTGGTGTTATAATTAACTAGATTTAAACGTGGTGTCTAATTTACAAAAAGGTGGAAATGTGGTGATTTATTTGACAATTAATTCTAGATCATTTTACTTTAGATAATTAATATTAATGATAAGGATGCTTTAGGAACTATTTTTGTTTGTAGCACTCTAATGCAATCTCGATACATATATCAAAGCAATATCTAGAGATATAAAATACATATTTCGATACATTTAAAAAAATTTATTAAATAAAACAATCAAAGCTCAAAAGCTCATACGATCATCTATAATCATTCAAAAAGAAATCAATGTCATCAAAACATGTTTAGTTACTTTCAATTGTTATGCATATATATTATTAATATCCAAAGAAGAATATAAATATGCATTGACACAGTTGGCTTAATGCATATTTTAAAATATGTATTTTTTGAAGGTTGCGGATTCCCACTCGTAGGTCATGTAAGTGGTTATCCCGCTTTCTTGATTTCACTGCCACATCATTTATGTAGCATTCAATGTTGGCGGTCATTTGATATGTCACATGTGTGCTTTAATCTTAATGAAATTATTTTGTAACATATGTTATTTGGGGTAAGAAAGACTGTCATTTTCTTATTCCTTGATGACATACGAACTTGATCTTAACAAAATGACCCATCCATGAATGATAATATTTCATGTTGAGCTGTAACATTAATCATTAGTTCATCACTTGGTGGTGGGGAATCATTTTTAAGACATGCTTTGTTCAAGTCCCTAAAATCGATGCAATATTCGAATTTATCCATTCTTTTTTTTTTTACATGAGCAATGCTCAAGATCCATGTTGGGTGTTTTACTTCTCCGATGAATCCAACTTTGATGAGCTTGTTTTCTACTTCAATCAATGAGGATTAGCCCGGGTCAAAATCATTTGTCAACTTTCTTGATGGTTCGCGCCCTTTTGTAAATGGATAACTGGTGGACAACTAACTTCTTGATGCGAAAACAACATGGAATTCATCAAGTAATTCTTATATGAATATTCTTTGTCGGAAGTCAATAATGCACTGATGTAGGTCGGTCAAGGATCATCAAGCTTACCTAGATTAACTTCCTTTAGCTCATTAATAGTGTCCTTAACGCACGTCACGCGAGAATATAACACCCGTCTCACGAACATTAGAGCTATTAGTTAAAATGCTCACATAACACGTCCCGATTGAACTGAATTTGAAATTTTAAGGGTTCAATTAGACCCGACAACTCTTGACGCTCAATTAGTTAAAATGCTCACATAACACGTCCCGATTGAATTAAATTTGAAATTTTAAGGGTTCAATTAGACCCGACAACTCTTGACGCTCAATAAGAATCCAACTTATAGTTCGGGGGCCTATTTACATCTTTTTCCCGCCAATTATATATTTTGACTGGTGTTACATAAAGACTCGATTTAACCGGTCATATATGAACACAAGTCACATTTTACCTAATAAAACTCCCAATCATTTAAAAAAACCTTTCAACATATCACCAAAATACATTTTGACTATATTAAATCTTGTGCAAGTCTTTAATGAAAGTTACGAAACCGTCACACAAAAAATAATGTGAGGTTTCCTATAAACTTGGTGGTCAAAATTGGTCATCTATATACCAAAACCACATCTCTCAAGAAAATGATAGAAATCAAAAACCAAAATATATGTAATGTCCATTCATATAAAAATGCGCAACTTGTATTCCCAAACCAAATATGGATATCATCATATCTAAAATGGTCTCATTAGAATCTGATTATAGATTCACATTCAAAAATCTTAATATCGGTCTGGGTACGTTTTAGCTAATGAGCAAAATCAGGTACAACAATCTGTGGTGCTTACAAGTTAGTCGACTACGAAAAAGCCTTCACATATATGCTCGATGTTTACTGTAAGTTGCACCTCGTCTATCAACCAATCTCACTCTGCTTTCTTGACGGAGTCTGCATCGCCCTCTTCAGGCTTGCTCGATTTTGATTCATCAAATGCCAACAACTGCATCAAAAGATACCGCGTGAAGGGATTATCAATATAGTATTTCAGTACTCAAATCGATGAAGCTGGAAGATCGTAATATGATATTACAATCAGTAGAACTCAATGGTTATAGCGAAACAAAATGGTAGGTGGAGTCCGGTTTCTGAGAGCCGAGCATCAAATTCAAAAGGACAAAATCAAGAATCCGGACGTAGGTAGAAACGACGACTCTAATTGTATTTCAGTTTTAAAACATTTCTTTCTGCAGTTTAAAATTTAAAATATCATAATGAAAAGAAAATCAAGAGAATAATCGACTTACAGGTTTGACTTCACCGTTCCATAAGCAATGTGCAGCCAAAAATCCAATAACACCAGGCACAATATACAAAAGGGCAGGCTGGAAAAATAATCAAAATAGGAAAATCAGACCTTAGGGTATTAAGTCATTAATATATAAATATGAGGGTCATGTGGGGGTAATCCAATCTCTTTGAGAAGATCACTCACTTGTGCAGCTTGAAACCAGTTCATTACAATGATGGTGACGACCAGACCAGCTGTATATCCTAGGAAAGCACTCTTAAAATATTGGCTGTTGTTCTTCACTCTGGATGCATCAAATCTTAGAGCTAATGCTACGAAAATTCCTGAAAAGTACAAGAAAAATTAAACAATACAATCCATGAGGAATGTTACAAATTGAATAAGGGAAGAATAGTCCATGTACCCAGATGCCTATCTAGATGAAGCATGCAAAAAAGATACACCGAAGAGAACTACATGTCTTTCTCTATTAATGATAAAAGAGACATATGAATGATACTCTACCCATGTGCACTTTATCATCCACATGGCCAAATATCATTTGTGCCAGCAGGTAAAGAGCGAAAATGCACACCAAATTATAAAATCTGAAATTGACAGTCAAAAGTTCATACCAGGAATCACTATATCACCAAGTCCTAACATCGAAAATGGACGTGCAGAATCTGATGTAGGGAACAAAAGCTGCAGTAGACAAAGCATATGATTATATTAGAAAATTTATGGATTACAATAAGGACAAGATAAGTTCATTTATACCATGCCAGGTAAAGACAGGTTATAGAGTTGAAGTACACACCTTGATTGGAGCATCAAAAGATTTAGCAACGCTAACCATGACTGGGGTAAAAAAGACCCAGAATATGTCATAGAAAAAAAGTCCAACCTGTTAATGGCAGAATATATGCATCAAGTAAAGATCTGGACAAAAGAATAGCTATTGAAAAAACAGATCAAAATATTCACACTCTCAGCTCATAATGAAATGGAATTAAGAAACTAGTAATTAAGTGAAACTTATATCATAAAAAGTTATATTCATACCAACAGAATGCCACCAGTCTTGAATGAGCCAAGTGAAAGCATTTCAATTCCCTGAAATTGTTTCATAGAAAAAAAATTTATGAAAATGGTATAGATAAAAATGTAATGATACAAGAGCTCTGGATATCAAGGTGTACCAGCTTACTTCCATGCATCCACAAAATCATATGGAAGTTGAGTGCACAAAGATAAATAAAAATTAATATATTGTGTTTAAACCTGAATGGAGAAGGCAAGCCCCAGGATATTGTTAGCGAGCCAGTGCTTCTTTTTAGCATACCACGCACAAAAGAAGGTTCCAGGAATTGCAGCAATTATCTGTGATTTTGTAAACTCAACCTCCAAAGCTGCGCAACAAATATATAAATAAGAACATCAGTCTTCACATAAAAGCAACACAATGTCAAACAGATTGAACGGAAGGCTTTAAAAAAAGGCAATTAATAGAGAACATAAGTCACATGAAACATGAAGGCCAGGTAGTTTAAAACCATGTCAAAGTTTTCCAATCACAGAAAACAGTTGGTAACAATACCAGGGCATAGATAATGTCCATATGCATGTGCACTTCTAATGAAGAATATCGACCAAGTGACAGTCCAACTGATCTAGTCAAATCCTTTATTTTCTAGATTAAAAACAAAAAAACCCTGCAGCTCAATAATCAAATGCTTGAACTTTATGCATCAAAATTTGAAATCTAACTTATCATACCGAAAGAAGAAAAGGGAGAACTAAACATCATACATAACTTTTCAACATTACAGCAAGAAACTTCACCAGGCCAAAGAAAAAAATTGCACAAGGCACCAATGAAACAATTTAGCCTTCCTCTCTTAATAACATTTTGCCATCTATCCATCATAGACTTACCAAAAAGTATTACTCAACAAAAGAACACGTTTGAAAACCATTTATTATGTTCCCTCCACTGTGCAAGGAATGAAGAATCAGACTTTCTAAAACAAAGTTTAATAATTTTACATTAAAAAATCTGTCATTTAGATTAGTACATTAACTCATATTTCTGAAAGAAAATCATTCAAAAGTTTTCAATTTATTGCTCTCATTTCCTTTTGGGCATCCCTAAATAAAACTTCCCAGCCTAAAATGGATAATTTTCTTTAAAAGGCTATCATCCAAATAAAAATAGTAATGAGACAACGTGCGTTATATCACTACTTCTTAATTGCATTACTTAATTATCACCAACTCTAATCCAAGTCAAATTAGATCTTTTATTTTGGGGTGGAAGATCTACAATCATCGAATGAAATGCACATGAACACTGGTTACCCCCAAGAGAAAATTGAAACAAGATCAGTGAAGTAAGAAACAGAAGTTGAGAAGCATAAAAATGTAACATATTATTGCTAAACATGATAGAAAAGCAGAAAAAAAGAATTAGATGTGCAGAGGTCGTGGTGAGTCATACACCGGAAATATGGGATACGCAATGTAATGACATTATCGTTCCATGCGTTCGGCAGGAATCGTTTAATTGCAGGTAGCAGTGTTGCCCTACAAAAAGTTGACACAAAGTAAAGAAGATTACAACGATAAACCTCTAAACCAATAAAATACGACCAAGCTAAACAAGATATGGAATAGTCAGTATGGAATAACTTACGATAGTGCAGCAATCCCAAGTACAAAAAAATAGCACGTTAATACAGCATTAACCAAGTCTTTTGATAGAAATTTGAAAAGTAAAAACAGAGACAGCAACATCGCACTCCCAATCAATGGAAACCGCATTGCATGTTCGTTAGACATCATCTCCTGAAATATTTAATGGCATGACCCAGAAAATGTTGAAAATGAATCCCTTAAGGAACAGCTATTACCAGCTGAAAATACATTAGAAACTCTACTTACTGATGGTGGAGTTGGCTTAACAGAGCGATAGCATCCCACATAGACAGTTAGACAAGCTGTCAAAATGACATTTAAATTTGGGTCTACCTTCACAACAAGTGGGGCAAGGGTCAAACCTGCAACAATAAAGCAACGAGGTCAGAAAGCCAAAAGCAGAGACAATTATATAAACTTGTTCAAAACTCCATACTTACAAAACACATTTTTCAAAAATATGGAAATAGAATTTCCAAGAAAGATCGGTGCCTAAGGGCATGATTGGTATGAAAAAATAAAAATGATAAATCCAACAATCTCTGAAGAATATACATTATTAGATTGCACCTTGACGTTTCACCTAGCCATTGTATCAAATATGATGTGACTAATGAAGTTAAATAGATATCAAGGAACATCAGCCCAATACAGTACCCACACAACAGATGTCAACCAAGTTTCCACAAAGCACTCAGCCAGCAAACAAAATAACATTGAGATTAAGGGAAAAAAAAGTGTTCATCATCACATTCACCTTAAAACATGTTCAGAAATTCACCTTAAAAATCACAGAAACGCTCTATTTTTCACTATCCTGAGACCACATGAATTCAATGAAACAGAAGAAACCGTACCTGCCAGAGCCAAATTAGCAAGACGCTCATTGTTCTTCATTCTAAATCTTCAAAAATCTTCAACTGCCCCTCAATTAACTAAAAAGACTACAGCAAACGGCACACATTAGATACACCATAAACAAAAAACTAACAAGTATCTCAATTTGTAATGTATCCAAATATGAGCAGATGCTAATAACACACAACTTTCCTCCATTTTACACTACCGAATGCAAAGATACAATCTGAATTAAAAAAAATCAATTTGCTTAACCCATATCCAGCGTTAAAACAGAATCTTTCCAAATCAATCAGCAGATAAATTTCAAGATCACGTAGAAAACTAAACGAAACGAACCATATCCCAGAACGAACTATCAAATTGATTTGAAGAATCCGAAAAAAAAAATACTAAATCAAAACTCATATCATCCGCAGGAATGCAACGGGCAAGCATACCCACGCAAATGAGCACACGCAAACATGTATGGATACAGATAAACACAATTAGAAATCAAAATCAACAGAGAATTGGAGGTAGAAACCTTCAAACGGAGAGAAGTTTTGATGGGTTTTGTTCTTTCTCTGTGACTGTACCAATCTTCAATTTCGAAACGCTCAGATCGGAACACCTTCAGTGTGTGTAAATTTCTCACACACACACATACACACAGAGAAGAAAAGGGTTTTAGTTTTTAATTTTCTTTTTCACGCAGTGGAATTTATGGAGAGAGAAATTACAATAAATAGGCATTTCACAAAGCCACGTACCAAAACGAGCATTCCTCCAATAACATTGCGCCACGTCGGATTTACAAATATCTTGCAACTAATTTTCTCTTTTCACAATAGATTTTCTTTCTTCCAATCCCTTTAATTTTTTTTTTAAAAACATATATTTCTAAAAGCGTTTACTCGGTGGTTTTCTTATTATTTATACGTTACTTTTACTTTACACACCACGTAATTTATAAAAAAATATTCGTTTTTTCTCGACACACCACACTGCAGTAAAAATAATATTCACCCTTTCCCTTAAAAAAATATGAAAAAGAAACGCAAAAAACTTAGAGAATGATCGACTCTCTTCTTCTTCTTCTTCGGTGAATACCTTCTTCTCGTCACCGCTCAGGAATAGGATCGGCGAGGGTTTGAGGCAGTGATGAATGTTCGAAGAGTGATTTCATGACCTAATGTTTTCTCTCTAACTACTCCACCACCAACATCGATGACATCAGGGATGCGTGGCCTAAGGCAAATGATTGTTGGGCGTGGATAGAGGTGGCAATTCGGTTCGCTCGGCTCGGTCCCGTTGGGCCAATGACAAAAATCAAGCTCGGTCCAAAAATATTCAAGCCTATATTTTAGAGGATTGGTCTGAAAAGACGGGGCGGAGTTGGTCACCCGTGGATTAGTGTACTTTTGCAATTTTTTGGGCCAAGTGCTCAGTCCATTCAGCCCACTCTCTATTTCAGATTGAATTGACCGGCTCGAAATCAATTGAGGGGCTAACTTTTTTTGGTCCAGTTTGATCCGAAAATGCGGGCCAGACCAAAATTGCCATCATGATGGACTAGAGAGACAAGGGGATGGGAAGGTTTGAAAAATTAAATAAAATCCTAAAAATTAAATATAAATTAAAAAAAAGATTCAAGAATTAATAAAACCTGCAGTTTGAAAAAACAAGACCCTAGAAATTAAAATAAAATCCTAAAAATTAAAATAAATAAATAAAAACAAACCTAAAATTTAATGAAACAAAATAAAAAATTTTAAAATTAAATAATGCAAGAACGAATATTATTATATTATGAAAGACAATTAATAATTAGTTTTTTTCTTTATTCAAAATGATGCAAATAAAGGCCAGCTGCTCCGCCTCTCTCCGCCCGACAATGGCGGCGAGGGGTACGTTTTTCCGCCGCAAGAAATTCACCACACCTGCACTCAGTTCTTGCACTCACAACCCCACTTACTATACTACAAATTCTCTGCAAAGGGTATCTTCGGATTCATTTTTGCTCGAAAAGATTTTGTGGGCTCTAAAGAGAGGTCAGTCGATCAACACCCATTTACTTTACCAGCTAAACCCATCAACATATGCGCAAATTATTTTCGAATTTCGTCATGATTTGCATACGGGCCAGAAATTTATTGATTCTGTTGCAATAAATTGCCCGAACTTCAAGCATTCATCATTATCATGGAGCGCTGCTATACATGTGTTGGTGAGGAGTAAAAGGGTGTCTGATGCACAGGCTTTGATTCTTAGGATGATTAGGAGGAGTGGGGCGTGTAGAGCTGAGATTGTTGATTCGATGTTAGATACTTGTGGGAAATGTGGCTCCAGCTCTAATGTTTTCGATTTGTTCATTAGGACATTTGTGCAGGCTAGGAAGTTTAGGGAGGCGGTTGAGGTGTTCCATATGTTGAAATTCAAGAATGTTTGCGTTTCTATTAATGCTTGTAATAGTCTTCTTGGTGGGCTGGGTAGGATTGGGTGGGTTGATTTGGCGAGGGAGGTTTATGCGAAAATGGTGAGTGATCGAACGGATTTGAATGCGTACACGCTCAACATCATGGTGAATGTGTTCTGTAAAGATTGTAAGATTGAGGAAGCTAAGGAGTTTCTAGTGGAAATGGAAAAAAGAGGGATCTTTCCCGATGTTGTGACTTATAATACTTTGATCAATGCTCATTGTCGTGAAGGGGATGTTGAAAGAGGTCTCGAGGTGATGAGGCTGATGCGGGATAAGGGTTTGGAACCGAGTCTTTTGACTTATAATTCAGTTATCAATGGTTTGTGTAAAAATGGGCATTATGAGAGAGCAAAGAACGTTTTAAACGACGTGATGCAGAATGGCCTGTGTCCTGATACTGCCACGTATAACACGCTCCTAGTGGAGTGTTCTAGGAAGAATGATCTGGTAGAAGTTGAGAGCATTTTTCGTGAAATGTTGTGTCGAGGAGTTGTCCCTGATTTGGTTAGTTACAGTTCAATGATTGGGTTTTTCTCAAGAACTGGGAATCTTGATAGGATGATAGCTTATTATAAGGATATGCGGTTGAAAGGCCTGATACCTGACAAGATTGTTTATACGATTCTGATCCGTGGATTCTGTAGACATGGCGCAGTATCAGATGCTATGAAGGTGCGTGATGAAATGGTGAAGCTGGGTTGCCAAATGGATGTGGTGACCTTCAATACCATTTTGAGTGGCTTGTGCAAAGAAAAGATGCTTTCTGAGGCAGATGCACTTTTCAACGAGATGGTGGAAAGGGGTGTGTTTCCTGATTTTTGCACTTACACGACTCTAATAGATGGATATTGCAAGACTGGAAATGTGGATAAAGCAGTGAACTTGTTTGGTTCTATGCTTCAAAGAAATCTGAAGCCTGATGTGATTACATACAATACTTTGATTGATGGATTTTGCAAAGCGGGTGACATGAAAAGAGCCATGGAGTTGAGAGATGACATGATCTTTAAGACGATACATCCCAACTACATCACATATGGTACTCTAATTAATGGATTCTGTGAACGTGGTAATGTCCCCGAAGCATTTAGATTGTGGAACGAGATGATTGATAAAGGTATTGAACCCAACACGGTTATTTGCAACTCTCTTGTCAAGGGCTATTGCAGGGATGGCAATCTGGGGAAGGCATTTGAGTTTCTGAAGATGATGAAGTCAAGAGGACTTGCCCCTGACTGTTTCACTTATAACACTCTCATACATGGATTTATGAAAGAAGAGAATGTCGATATGACTTTTGACTTGGTGAATCAAATGGAGAAAGAAAGTCTTGTACCTGATCGAATTACCTATAATGTTATTCTGGATCAGTTCTGTAGACTTGTTAGAATGCGAGAAGCCAATCTAGTATACAGAAAGATGGTTGAAAAAGGCATTAACCCTGATCGGTCTACGTATACATCATTAATAAACGGTTATGTCTCTCAGGAAAATTTGAAGGAAGCCTTTCACATCCATGATGAGATGCTGAAGAAGGGTTTCATGCCTGATGATAAGTTTTGATATGTGTGCGGTAGTGTAAACATTTTCATGGCTGTAAAAGGATTCTGGCCGCCTACTTCCTGCAACAATCATGCATGATGTCATCAGGCTGCATGTCGATTTTCATTAGACCCAATCTGGTTATTTGAAAAGGTCTCTCAACACCTACTTTTTGGCTAATCATGAAATTGAAGTGTTAATATTGCAATCATTTTCCTTCATAATGACAACTTTTGCTTGTTCTCCAGGAAATGTTGATGATGTGAGAAGACCGGAAGACACTTGGAATGAACTTGAAGATGGAGACTAAGTACGTTGATCGAGTTTTTCCTTCTTATCAGGGAATCACGTTTGCTCCAAGAAGGTTTGAGGCTCGGAGTAGACTCTTTAAGGCAAGAAATGCAGCATCTGTTATGGTATTCCCTAATCCTTAAGCTTCTTTCTTTTCTTGAATAATTTGATTGCATTCTTTTTTCCCTAATTAAATGGAAAACATGGCTTGTGGCAAACCCTCATTACTCATGTTAAGTTCCATTGTGTTGCTGATTGAAGTCTTTGTTGTAGTTTATCATTGTGCATGCTAGGTAAGATTTTATTTAAAATCCTGAAATTATCTGCCAATGATCAAAATATGAGGTTATAAAGTTTGAGTGTCATGGGAAAATTTGTTGGGAAAAATCACTTACGGGTTATTTGTTCTGTTATAACGGTACAGCTATATCCTGGCGGTCAACTAAACAGACATTGGTGGCTACATCCTCTGATCACTCTGAGACAATTGCTCTTTATGAAGTTGGGAGAGAATGTGTTTGGCTTAGTTCAGTCATAACACGTACAAGGTGCATGCAATTTGAAGACGGTTACAAATACTCCTGCAATTATCAATGAGGATAATGTTGCTTGTATATCACAAGTCGAAGAAGGATACACAAAAAGCGACAAGACCTAACATATTTCACCGAAGTTTTTCCAAACTCATGAGCTTAAATAAAAAGGAGAAATAGATGTCCAATAGATAGACTTGTATAGCCCACATAATGTCTAATCTAATATTTCAATAGCATTTGTATAAATAGGTGATCAATGTAATTATGCTTTCTTCATCCAATAAACTCTTCATCAAGTTTAATATTATACCTCTACTTTATCTTATTAACAAGTGTTTTCCATTATTGTTTTATAATAAAAAACCCAAATAATAAAATAATGCCAAATAATAAAATAATGTAAAGTTCAATAACCCAATTGAAACATACAAAAATTTGAGGGCCCAACTGCAAATCAAAAGTATACTAAAAGTTCAAACCCCTAATTATGTATTATTCCTAAAAAAATGAGAATTATCAATCCAGGACCTAAAGATGGGTAATCTATCGATTCAGGACCCAGATGAAAACTCTCAATTCAAAACTCAAAAGATGAAAATTCTCAATTCAAGATCTTAAAAATCACGAATTTTAATTTCTTTTTAGGACCTAAAGATGGGCAATCTATCAATTCAGGACCAGAAAGATGAAAACTCTCAATTCAGGACTCGAAAGATGAAAAATTCTCAATTCAGGACCTCAAAAATCACGAATTTTAAATTCTTTTTTTTTTAATTAATTTTATATTAATTTTCAATGAAAATTCCTTCATTAATTATCTATTAAAACTAATAAAGAAATTTTTTAAATTAATTAACAAATAAAAAGAAATCAAAATTCATAATTTTTGAGGTCCTGAGAATTTTCATTTTTCGGATCCTGAATTGAGAGTTTTCATCTTTCACGTCCTGAATTGATTAATTATCCATCTTTCAAATCCTTAATCGACAATTCTCCAAAAAAATGTGTATTTATTCCTAACAAGAACTTCAAAATAAATGAAGCTGACACCATCATCGCATTATTACTTCATCAATATCTACTCAAGGTCAAATGTGCAACTACAATAAAATAAAATAAGACAAAAGGCAACAGAAAATAACACAAATTAATTTCTCACTGAAAATACTAGTAAACTTGAGAAGAGACAAGAATGGTTCACAATGGGGCCATGACAAAATCATCATCCTCAACATTATGAAGGTTCCTACTAGAGCTACTTAATAATGTTACAATGCTATAAAAAAAAAAATTAACTGTACATATTTCCAGCTCTCGGCAAGCGGCGAAGTCCCTTTAACCAACAAGTATAAAGCATCAATGCTCATCCACATTTTGCTCAAATCCATTTCCCTTTTCAATCCACTGAAGAACTCGTTCCAGCACTTTCGTCGTCTTCGCTAAAACTGGATGGCATCTCTGTTGCAGACCTAAAGATACAAATATGTTGTGATAACGGAGAAGACGTGCGAGCAACAGCAAGATTTCTAGATTCCAATTGGAAAAAAGCCAAGCTTGCACATGTTAAGAACTCTGCCATGAAGGCAGACAGAAAGCAGAAACCACAAAGAATCTAAGGGATAAAAATGTCGAAAACTAATGAGTCTGTACATGCAAAGTATCTGAGAACACTTTGTTTAGAAAAAAATCTAACATTTTGTCTCAATACCAACAATGTTGGCCATTTAATCTACTTGTCCAGTGATATAGTTCTTCATTTGTTTCAGTAGACTCAGACAATAAATCAAAAGGCAGTGTGCACGTTGATATTTGAACAGACCATAAAAATAGATTAAGGCACTCCTCCCAGGATATAGGCTACCAAAGTTCGAAACTTGTTGCGTTGCTAAAACAAATGGTCTGCTGCTAAGAATTTTAATTCCCACACCAACAACAGTAGACTTAAGTTGGTATCCATTGACCTATATCATTTATGAAATCTCTTTGCTAAATGTCCAGAACTTCTAACAAAAGCACCAAGCCACCAATGTCTCAGAAATTATTAAATTGACCAAACCTTATGACTGGATGGTTCGGTGGTAGGTTATCCATCATCAACGTTGCTTTTGGGGGTTGCTGGTGTGGATATTCTTCCCTTAATCTTTTCTTGCCCTGTAAATAAGGAACATGCAAAGAGAAAAGTGTGTCAAAGAGTATCACCTAATTACTGTATGCATATCAGCACAGATGCCGTAACATAACTTACAATTGAATCATTCTTGAGGGGGATCTTCACTTGATGTTCATTTATCATCCTCCGATCAGCGTATATTTTACACTCCTGTATAAAACATTATGAAGGCACAAAACATCAGCACCAGGGAGAAAAACAGAAAAAAATTTGCAGGAAGAAGAAAGTCGAGAAAAGAAAAGAAAAGAAAAGAAAAACCTTAATTACTTCTCTGCCGAGTCCTTTGTCCCCAGAACTGTGGTATTCATTCCTTTTTGCGGTCAAATTAGAATACTCATTTTCAGGATTTTCTCCGAGGGAAACCCTTCTGCTCACATCATTATACTTGTGAGGCCAAGCCTCTGCTCGTTTCTCTCTCAATTTCCCACCATAAGCTTGCAGATTTGAATAGCTTGGAACAGTATCCATGGTCGTAACTTCAACACCAGGTCTGCGCCTCGAACCATAGTCATCTCTACTCCCAACCCCAGGCATATCTCTGACAGAACCTTCTGTAAACTCTACTGAAGAGTTACTCCTCGGATAATAGGAGCCACTGTTGGAGAGAGAAGTCTTTATTCTGGATTTTTGGTAAATGTAGCTATCAGGAATATCAGAGCCACTCCTCGTTTTAAAATTCACACCATCAATGTCAGAGTTAAATGAAGCCATGGTGGATGGGTACTCAGATCCCTGTAAGGATTTATATTAGAAGAAATTAAAATAGATCATATCTGACGCATTAGCCACTCAAAGTTGAGTACAAAAATCAATATAAAAGGAAACATTGCAAGCATGGGCTTCAGCTCTTCCAATGATGAGAATGTGGGCATAGGGTCCGTTGGACTTGTTTGCACATAAGATTCATCAATCAATTACATGAATTTTCCTACTTAGCAAGAAAATACAGAAAGATAGCTGATTAATGCTAATGTTAGATACGTGACTAGCAAAAGCAACAGGAGAGAAAAACAACAAAAGAACGATAGCTGATTTATCTTGATTAGATTCAACACATGCAACATGAATTATTGAGTTCAAAAAGAGTTGAAGTTTGAATTAACCATGTAAGATAATCTCCCAAGTTTGATTAAAGGCAAAACCAAAACTGACAGTGACAAACAATCAAAATGAATTATATGTTGAGCCCCGCATGCTCAGACCTCAAAGATGGATTTCACAGCAGATCAAGAAAGACTTCGACTGCAAACCAACAACTTCAACACTATCTTCCATTCCATTTAACAATAGAGATTTACAAAATCTAAATGCTAATATAGAAACTTGGCTCACCTTGCAAAACTTGGAATTCTGGCGAACATTTGGAAAATCAGGCGAACCACGAACATCTTCTCCAGTGTGGAAATTTTCTAATACACGTTCACAGTGAAAAAAAGGGCAAAAGTTAAAATGATGAACATCAAATGTAAGCCTATAGATTGCAAACAAAAACATATGCAAAACAGATACATATATATTGTCTTAAACTAGGACAGAAATTGTTGAAAATGCAGTTTATTACAAGAATCACAAGCCTAAACTCCTAATGATATCCTTGTAAGACTGACAGTGCAATTGGGCAAGAAAGCATTAAGATTGTAGGCATGAGTCACCCAAATAAAAAATGATATCAAAAGTTTTGAAATGATCGCCAAAGTTTACTAAATTAAATTTGCAAAATATCACTATTTCAACTGACCTTCAACCGGATCCTGCATTGAGGACTCAAATGCACCAGGAGGAAGTGGATCAAATTCAACACCAAGAGGAGGACCGTCCTCCCGATAATGCTTTCCCAGCTGCCTCTTGACCGCAGTTATAGCAGGATTTTCTAGTCGTCCCTTCACCTTTAAGTAACCTGATGGACCAGGCCTGGTTTTTACGCCCTTTACATCAGATGGAAATTTGGGTATTAGGTACCTTGAAGTGGCAGCATCAGAGGGATCCCCATTTTGGTAATTAGGAGGGATATTTCGCAATGAAGAACTACTTCCTGAAGAATCATCATTTGTACGATTGTAGTTTCCAGCATAATGACTGTCATGCTCATATGTAAGGTCTGCAGCAGAAATATCTTTTGAAGTCAACCTTCCACTTTCAACTTCCCTCGTATCAAGATTCTTATCATCTCCCTGTTTTGTGCTACCACATGAATCTTGCCTATGCCCGCTGCCACGGTCTTGTATGACTCCACTTGACCGATCTTGTCTAACAGTGGCATAGCTTTCTCCATTGATTATCTTCTTGTCCTTCAACCTCCTATGGCAAAACCATCCAGAAACTTGCTTTTCTGTCAAACCTATGGACTCCGCAAGATCCATTTTCATTCCTTCTGAAGGGTATTTATGTTCTGGTAAAACAGTACCGACACTTTAATTAACAATGATATCAAAGAAATTTTTCACAAATAATCTGCAAGACTAAGAGATATCAACTCAAGTAATTTACCATTGTAAAATTTCTCCAATGCTTGAACCTGAGCACGTGTCTTCACTATCCTCTTCTTGTTCTTCTCTGAAAGAGCTTTATCATCTTCAGGGTGCATCTCACATGATTCTAAAAATCATTAAAAATCAAAAGCATAAATAGAAAGTGACAAGAAACTTACTAAAGGGGCATAACTAACATGCCAACTAATAAACAAAGAAGCTGTGAAAATGCCAATGTATTGGAAAATCAACAGTTATGCATTCATTTGCAAACCTCATATGGTACTTGTGTGACTGGAGTACACGGTGGAATTTTTTTCATTATGCCACTTGATTTGTGCAAAAAAATTAGGTTTGCAAACATTCAATTCTGTTGGATTAAATTCAGACACCCAAACAATGAACACTATTGGGGGGGGGGGGGACCAGTGCGCCATTTCATTTAATAGGAATAAATCTTAATTGTGTAAATATTTAGATTTGCAATCATTCACTTCTATTAGATTTAATATAACGACGCACCGACAAGGAAGACATATTCGATAATTTGCATGAAGCCAAAAAATTGTACCAACATGTGTAGATCTGTAACCGGTAACTTTATATATTCATGAATGCACCATTACCATCACCATCTAAGGAAGATTGTATTTCAGATGTCCCTGTTTTATATTAGACATAGATAGGATGCATGTACATGCCTCAAAAGGGCAATAAGGTAATTGTTATCTAGGCATTTTGAATTGAAACTATATTACGGTTGGATGGCGACAAGAATTGTACACACTTCCGTATCCTTCAACTATTATTGCAATAATACCAAGAATAAAGGTGCTAAATAAATCGAACGAACGATTGCCAGAGTAGGATACAAAAAGCAACAGAATCTCAAAGCAGCAGGCTATTAACTTTCAAACCAACAAGAAATTGACAATTATATCTCGTAAAGTTGGATAGTGGAAGCACATTGTGAAGGAGACAAGGATCTATGAATATTCATATACGACAAAAAACGCTCCATGGAACTGGGTTCATAATATGCCTCATTTTTTACATAACTTCCATGCCTCTCCATTCCGCTAATACTCGGATAGCTCAAATTCATCCATTCTTTAGTTCATCATCTTTATTCAGAAAAACACATATCCATAAACTCCCAAAGCCAATAATCGACATGAACATCTGAATTATCTTAACATCGACTACACCAGAAAACTGCAAGTAGTAATTTGCAGCCTCCTCCAGCAAAAGCAACAGTGACAAAGTTCCAAAATCATCTTTTGGAAAGAGAGCAAACACCTTAGAAGCACATATATCATATATGCTCCATTATTAGACAAATACAGAAATTCACATACAATCAAAACTGAAACCCAAAATCAACCCCAATTCGCACCAAAAAAAAAATCCTCAGATATCAAATTCTACACCCTCTCACAGCTACAAAAACTCAGAAATTAATCTACAGGCAAAAAAAAAAAAAAAAAACAAAATCAGCATCCCCCAAAACAAAACCAAAATCCAAAATCCCCAAACACAAAATCCAACTAAATCAAGTTCTCCAACAACAGCAACAAGTCAATCATGATCTGCTACGTTAAGGAAACTGAAATATATCAAGCCATACCTTCTCCCATGATTCTTCCGGCGCAGTTTTCCCCTTCCCCCCTTCTTATTTTCCCTCTTTCCAATTAGGTTTTTAACTCTCCAACCCCCTTTCTCTGTATCGACCCATCAACGTTCCATCCTCCACTCAACTTGGCGGAGAATTCAAGAAATTACAGGCAGAGAAAGAAAGCGAATCTCGAAGGGCTACATGAGATGTCAATCAATTATGTATATCCGAATAGGAGAGAGAGGGAGAGAGAGACAGAAAGAGAAAAGAGTGGTAGAGAGAGAAAGAGATGGCTGGGGATGAGAAAGACTTGAAGAATTGAATTTTTGTGTTTCTGGGAAAATTATAATTATGTTTTTGATGTTTTGATTTTTGTCAATTTTGCTATTTTTTGGCTTTGATTTGCAAATCTTTCCTGTTTAATTTTGATTTTCGATTGTTATTATTATTTTATTATTAAATTTTTAACTGCTAATTCTATTAACTCTCTTGCCTTCAATATTTATTAAAATTCATTAGCATTTTCAACTTCTTAATTGCAGAAAATTTTAAAAAAAGTCTTTCAAAAGGTGAAATATTATATGGAAAAATAAATTTGGAATAAACAATATTTTTTTATTAAATATATAAACTCCAATCTTCTGCAATAAATAAAAATTCAAGAAATGTGCTTTTCTTTCTGCACACTTTTGGTTTGGGTTGCTTTTAATGAGCAAAAACAATGAATCACATGAAACTATACATATTTGCTTTGCAATGGAAAAAATTATTTTTTTTCTCTTTCCTTTTTTTTCAACACATCCGTGACAAATTTTCATCAATACATAAACATAGATAGTCTACGCTATACGGGTGCACACGGGTTGGGTTGGTCGGGTGAGTGTTTAAATAGATCAACCGATTTTGAAGAAATTACAAACCATTAATCAAGACGAGTACTCGTGTGTGAGACTGTCTTACGGGTTAAAAGTGTAGGATGACGGGTAAAAAATCGGAATCCAAACTCATATTTAATGGCACGTTTATAATTTTGTTGGTGTTTGATTGGGTTATGATCCAGATTTTTTAACTTGTCGTATAAATTTTAATTTGTAAGACGATTTTAATCTTTGTGTATTACACAACCAAACTTTACTTCTCATTCGGATATAAATGTTGGCTTGGGTTCTAACAAATTTTTTAAACTTTATAATCAATTTTAGTGGAAGCTACCCTAAAAAATTTGGCCATTCTAGATAAGTAAGTACGCATGTCATGCATTATTGTATAGGCATAATTAACTTAACAAACAAAACGTATAAGAAATTGTAATCAGTTACAAGTATCCATAAATCAAAAACTAAGTAACGATATTAAAGTTCGCGACAATAAATATAAAAGTTTAAAATGATAAAATAGTCTGATAAATGCATATCATAAATGTGACGCACGGGGGACTGAAGTATGGAGTGATTCTCGGTGCAGAGACACAGATAAATAGTGACTCCTGTAAGACTTTCAATTGAAGGGCACATTAATGAACCGAATCTACTTAAGAAAGAGGGATTCCGAGATTATGCAGAAATGTGATTGTACAGTCGAGGAGGGCTTAAAAAATTCGATAGACGCTATGCATATCATAAGATGCATTTTCTTTTCTACCGCTATTTCCATCAGAACTTCAAAGTTAAGCACCCATTGGGTCGTGTTAGGTGGGATGCAAGTCGGCAATGGTGGGATGGACGACACATTGAGAAGTTTCTCATGGAGCATGGTGGGATGAGTGATCAATTGAGAAGTTTACTGGGGAGCGTATAAATAATGACAAAACACGTTGGAAAAATTTGTGTTGGTTTGCGGGGATAATCGTTAATCTGAAAATAGCATCATTAGGAAATTTTTACGCTCACCTATGTATAATTATAATTAAATACATGTAAGATATAATATACACATATAGAACCAATCACACGCCTCCAGCTCGACAATATTATTAATACAATAAATAAAAAAATAATACTTTTAGATTTTTAAAAGTTAAAAAAAAAACTTTAAACACTTATAATTTGCTAAAATATTTTTTATACCTAATTTACATAAATAATATTAAATTATAACATTTCCCATACTCTTTCATTTAGTATTCACATTGTATATGTTGTTCAAATGTAAATAAATGGAAACACAAATAATCATTTCTCCGACATATATAAGTTCCACGTCTGTAACTGTCACGTATAGTTAACGTGACTCAACAATATTATTAATATAAAATTTCATTATTCTGAACATATGTATACATACTAATATGAACATATAATTATAATATTATGAACGAACATGAATAAAATCATATTTTATAATTATTTTATCAAATTTTCCTCTTCGATTTCAATTTCTTACACTTCATCTTAATTAGCATGCATAATCATTACACTAATTCGAGTGATTATTATTATGTAACGTTAAATGCAATTCTAATGAATTCTTGTATAGTCACATGGCTGGCCGACCTGGAAAATTTCAGTACAATTTTTTTGAGGCCCGGCCCAGAATCAGTTCGGGCTATTTTTTTTAGGCACTGTCTAATCGAAAAGGCGGGCTGGATACGGTCGCTCGCGGGCCTAGTGCATATTTGGGCCAAAAGCCCGACCCATTCGGACCTTTTCATTCCGACCCGATCCAGAATTATTTCGGGGTTAATTTTTAGCCCGACTCGGACCGAAGCATCTAAGGTCTAATTTTTTAGCCCGACCCAGTTCAAAACGGGCCGGGCCGCCCGAAATTGCCGATTCTAATAGTTCCAGTATATTATTTTCCAGGGATGAAAAATATGAAAAAAAAAATTCTAAATTTTTGAACAAAAATACTATTTTTGGGAATGGGAGGGGGATTTGCACTTTTTTTGTAAACGTAATGGTGTTATTTACTCAAAAAATAACCTTAAGGGTGAATCTGTCCCCCAAAGTAAATGTTAGGGGTGTATTTGCAACTTTTCCCAAAAAACTTTAAACACTTATAATTTGCTAAAATAATTTTTATACCTAATTTACGCAAATAATATTAAATTATAACATTTCCCATACTCTTTCATTTAGTATTCACATTGTACTCGTTGTTCAATTATAAATAGACAAGAAAAACCACTTCTCCTGCATATACAAGTTCTACATTTATAACTGTCACACATCGTTAACGTGACTCAACAATATTATTAATATAATATTTCATCATTCTGAACATATATATACATACCAATATGAACATATAATTATAATATTATGAATGAACATGAATAAAATCATTTTTTTATAATTATTTCTTCAAAATTTTCTCTTCGATTTGAATTTCTTATATCTTAAATAGCATGCATATTCATTACACCAATTCGAGTGATTATTATTATGTAACGTTAAATGCAATTCCAATGAATTCTTGAATAGTTCCAGTAGTCCACTCTCTCCCATCTCTCTCTCTCTCTCTCTCTCTCTCTCTCCTGCTATACACTTCTGCTGCGGAGAACTGTTGATCATCAAATCAAAATCCATTGGATTCCACACATTCTTCTCATCTCCCACAAACGCGCACATTGAGCTCGCAACAGTCGTCAACCGACAGCTGAGATTTAGCCAAATGCCCCTCCCCTCCATTGCATTCCCTCTCACCGTCGTTCCTCTACTGCTGCACTCTCCATACCTGCTGAAGAATTCAGCCTCGCTCGCTAATTTAGGAGCTCTGCAGTTGCATTAGGTGCAGTTTGTGCGGTTTTGACTGCTGCATGCGGCATTAGGCGGAGTTGATTGGACACCGAGAGTTAATTGGGCGAGCGTCGATGGTGAAGGGGGTTGTGGATTTAGGGCTTTTGTTGGGACGCGGGGATTCGTTTTCTTACGTCACGAAACAGCGGTAGGATGAGCAACCCTGATGTCAGCAGAGCTGGTGGGACCGTCGAGAGAGACGTCGAGCAGGTATATATATTTCTTCAGTTTTATTTTTTTAGGGATTCATGTTGACTTGAAGCCTGAGATTAGCTGTAGTCAGTTATGATGTTACTGTTCTTGAGTTTTGTGATGCTGTAATTTTGATCTATCATGCTTAACTAATTTGACTGCTTGAAAATCTTGATCACACACGGTTAGTTAAAGAATTTAATTTCGGCTGTTTTTCCTTAAGTTTCTGTTTGCATCACTAATTTTATTTGTTAATTAATAAAAGATAGTAATAATTATGTAGCTTAGTTATAGACATCCCAATTTTGTGGAGAGCTCTCCCATTATCATTTATGGACATAGTTTCCGTAGATATTTGTCCATTCCATAAAAGTTCTTCTGGTTCAGTTGATATGCATAATGTTATGTTTGTGAGTAATGCCGTCGCTGATGCTTAAAGATTTTTAAAAAATGCAAATTATAAAGGGTGTGGTTACATTCTATAGGAAAAGGCATGAATATTAGTATGTTTTGACTGGTACAGTGTACATCATTTTGAATAGTTCAACATTTTTGTGGGCTGACAGTGAGTGTTCAAAATTAGCTCTTATTGAGTTTCGGTGAATAGCCTTCAATGATTTAGCTATAAATATTTAATACTCTTCCTCTTCATTTTTCTTTGTATTAGGCTTAGATTTTTGGGTTGATTGCTACTCTGTCTGTCATAATTTAGGCCCTGATTGACTCTTACAACAGGCAATTACTGCTCTTAAGAAAGGCGCACACTTACTCAAGTATGGAAGAAGAGGAAAGCCCAAGTTTTGTCCATTCCGCCTTGCAAATGTAAGACCTAAAAATTCTATATATTGTGCCTTTGGCTCATATTTTGTTGTTCTGCTTTGTCCCTCTCTTTTTTTTTCTCTCTTCTCTATCTCTCTGGCTTTTTTGGGTCTTCTGTCTTTTCTGAAGTGAACAGGAAACTGTAGATAATGGCGATAATTTTATCAAAGAGTTATTTACTGATATGTATGCTTCTTAATCTGTACCTTTGCAAACCTTTGTATAATTTTCTTCCCTCTGTATGTATTTCATACAGGCACAGCTCAAGGTTGCTTCTTTCCATTTGAATGTATTTGCTAACTCCATATGAATATATAAGTGGCACTGGAAGATGATTAAAAAATAAAATAAATCTGTTATTCCACTTATCTCAAACTTGTGCCTCTGCTAAGTAGCAAGGGAGTCTGCTGTAATTAGTTTTAAAAAATGAATTAAAGAGTCGATGGTTAGTTTGAGCAAAACATTACTATTGGCTGCTGATCCAATTATATCTAAGAGAGGTCAAATAACTTAGCCTGCATTTTGAATGAACTGTCCTTTTGATTGACCTACTGAATGATGCAATATCAATATGAGTAATCCACAATTATGGAAGAATGATTAAGTACATCTTTGGTGATTTCTTGTATTTGATGAAGCTCGGCATAATTGCATTTTCTTATACCGACAAATGAAGCAATTTGTACGTGGATTACAGAGTAATTGGCATCTCATTCTCCCATATAAAAGCTTGTGAACGCAATGGAAACATCTAATGATTGGTGCACTTGATTTCAGGATGAGTCTGTTCTGATATGGTTCTCGGGTAAAGAAGAAAAACACCTGAAACTTAGTCATGTATCCAGGATTATCTCTGGCCAGCGGACTGTAAGTTTATTCCTCTGAAAATCTTTTATGCTGCCATAATCTAGTCTCTGGTAACTTGTCCAATGTAATCATTGATAGATTAAAGCTTAATGCTATCACACTCCTTAAATTTATTAATGGCACTTGCTCTCAGAGTGAACATAGTTCATAGTTGTAACTTATAATTTTTTAAATAATTCGTACAAAGAATTATTAGCCCTTCCCAATAAAATAGATTTGGTCTTTAATTTTTCTGATGCCAAAATTTAGCAATGAGTATAGTGTTGCATGTTACTGGCTGAACTATTAGTTTCTAAGCAATCCACGCATAGAAGAACATCACTTCTTCGCCATTTATTGCTCATGTTTCCTTATTAACTTTTTTATTAGTTTCCAGGCATGTGAATGTGTGTTCTAGAATGTGAAGAAAGATGCATAAAGTCTACCGATAGTATTGTTCTGCCAAATAGAAGATCTATAGAAGTAGAACATTTTTTTTTTTGTAATTACTTTGTGGTCAGAACTTTATATCAACTAACCTTTTCATGATTTCATGCAGAGCTCTGCTTAAAATATCCTTGTTGACTTGTTTAAAAAGAAATCAATGTTTGTGATATTAGTTTCTGCAAAACGCCTACATAGTCAAAAACTTATTCATGGGAATTGGTACACGTAATTCTAATTGTTTATGCTTGCAGCCAGTTTTTCAAAGGTATCCACGACCTGAGAAGGAATATCAGTCTTTTTCTTTGATATATAATGACAGATCGCTTGATGTGGTGAGACCCCCCTTTTGAGATGTTCAAGTTCCTTAAAAACAATTATTTTGGTCCCTTTTTGGTTCTTCCTGCACTGACTTCTTCACATTGATGGTATACATCCTCTGCGTTGGGTAGATATGCAAGGATAAGGATGAAGCAGAGGTGTGGTTTAGTGGGCTTAAGGCATTGATTTCCCGCTTTCATCAGCGTAAATGGAGAACAGAATCAAGGACCGATGGAATTTCTTCTGGAGCTACTAGTCCGAGAATATACACTAGAAGAAGTTCTCCACTAAATTCCCCATTTGTAGGTGGTGATATTATGCAGAAGGTGAGTTGCTTTTGTTTTCATCTGTTTGCACATGGAGCCTGCTTTTCCTAGTTTTTAGTTTTGTGGATTGGGAATAGTTGTACGTGGATTTTTCTTCTAAAAAAAGTAATTTTTAACTAAGCAGGATAGCAGTCAACCCTACCTCCATAGTCCTTATGATAGTCCTCCAAAAAATGATCTGGATAAGGCATTTTCAGAGGCTATGAATGCTGTGCCTCCAAAGGGTTTCTTCCCTTTTAATTCTGCCAGTGGTTCCACCCATTCCATTTCTTCCGGAGGTTCAGATGGTGTACATGGTCTCATGAAAGGTACAGGAGGGGATGCCTTCAGAGTAAGCCTTTCCAGTGCTGTAAGTTCATCAAGTCAAGGTTCTGGTCATGACGAAAATGATGCTCTTGGGGATGTTTTCATTTGGGGAGAGGGGACAGGTGATGGCTTTATTGGAGGTAGACCACACAGAGTTGGAAGTTGTGTTGGTTTGAAGATGGATTCATTGCTGCCCAAGGCGTTGGAAACTGCTGTTGTATTAGATGTCCAGAACATAGCTTGTGGTGGACGACATGCTGCTCTAGTAAACAAGCATGGAGAAATATTTTCTTGGGGTGAGGAATTGGGAGGTAGGCTCGGTCATGGTGTAGATTCTGATGTCTTGCATCCAAAGCTGATGGATGCCCTCAGCAATACTAACATCGAGCTTGTTGCATGTGGTGAATATCATTCTTGTGCTGTCACACTTTCTGGAGATTTGTACACATGGGGTGATGGTCATTTTGGTGTCTTAGGGCATGGGAATGAAGTGAGTCATTGGGTACCGAAAAGAGTAATTGGGCCACTGGAGGGGATACGCGTATCTTCAATTTCTTGTGGGCCTTGGCATACTGCTGTCGTTTCATCTGCAGGGCAGTTGTTTACTTTTGGTGATGGAACATTTGGGGTTCTTGGTCATGGAGATAAGGAAAGTGTTTCAAAACCCAGAGAAGTGGAATCCCTGAAGGGTCTGCGTACTGTACGAGCGGCATGCGGTGTTTGGCATACTGCTGCAGTTGTTGAAGTTGTGGTTGGTAACTCAAGTTCCAGTAGTTTTTCTTCAGGCAAACTTCTTACATGGGGAGACGGTGACAAAGGTCGGCTTGGACATGGTAACAAGGAGTCTAAACTTGTCCCAACCTGTGTTGCTGCTCTCGTCGAGCCAAACTTTTGCCAGGTTGCTTGTGGACACAGCTTGACAGTAGCTCTTACAACCTCTGGGCACGTATACACTATGGGTAGTCCAGTTTATGGGCAGCTAGGGAACCCGCAAGCTGTTGGGAAGCTCCCTTCTCGTGTTGAAGGAAAACTAGGTCAGAGTTTTGTGGAGGAGATAGCTTGTGGTGCTTACCATGTGGCTGTCTTGACTTCAAGAACTGAAGTTTATACATGGGGGAAGGGAGCAAATGGTAGATTAGGTCATGGAGATGCAGATGACAGAAATTCTCCAACTTTAGTAGAAGCTTTAAAGGATAAGCAAGTAAAGAGTATTGCTTGTGGTACTAATTTCACTGCAGCTATATGCCTTCATAAGTGGGCTTCAGGGGCTGATCAGTCCATGTGCTCTGGCTGCCGTCAACCATTTAATTTCAAAAGAAAACGTCACAATTGTTACAACTGTGGACTTGTATTTTGTCATTCATGCAGCAGCAAGAAGTCACAGAGGGCTTCCATGGCACCAAATCCAAACAAACCATACCGTGTTTGTGATAATTGCTTCAATAAATTAAAGAAAACTTTTGAAGCTGATGCGCTATCTCAATCATCTGTGAGCAGACAAGGAACTATGAATCAGGGGATAAGTGATATTGAAGTCAAAGATGAAAAGGTGGATATAAGATATCGGCCCCAGATGACTAGGTTCTCTTCTATGGAGCCCTTGAAACAAGGGGATATTCGCACCTCAAAGAGGAATAAGAAACTAGATTTCAGTAGCAGTCGTGTGTCACCAATCCCGAGTGGAAACTCTCAGTGGGGGTCGAACAACTTCTCCAAGTCATTTAATCCTGTCTTTGGATCTTCGAAAAAATTAATTTCAGCTTCAGTTCCTGGGTCAAGAATTGTTTCACGAGCAACATCACCAATATCAAGAAGAGGGAGCAGTCCCCCTCGTTCTACTACACCTACTCCTACATTGGGAGGACTTACATCACCTAAGGTGGCTCTGGACGATGTTAAACTGACAAATGGTAGCCTTAACCAGGAAGTTATAAAGTTGAAAGCCCAGGTACCTTAATTAACCTGCCTTGTCTAAACATTTACTTACAAAATAGTTGGATTTTAGTCATTTTGATCTCATGTTGAAGTTAATGATACAGGAAGGGAAGTAGTGAAGATACTTCTAAATTATATAAAATGTAAAATAACATATGGAACTGTTTTATTCTCTCTGCTTCCTTTGGACAAATATTATGCTTAAGAGGGCCCCCCCTGTGCCGATTTGTGGGAGTTAAGTTTGCTATCAGTTTTGTATTTTCTCATTGCACTAGCAGAGAAGGTAAAACCGATAGGGGGGCTTGTATTCACATCTCATTTGATACTTTTCTTATATTCAACAGCAAATAGCTTCTGAAATTACAACATCATCAACATCTTTGCCAAGCTGAATATAAACTTTATGCTTCCGGAGACTGATGGAGTTACTACAATAATTCCACATTCAATTCTCTTTCTAGTTGCTTCCTACTATGAGTTTTGAAGAATATAATTTTCTATGAACTTTTATTTTTCCCCAATCCCGGTTTTTCTACTGCCTTTTATTCATCATTTTCAGAGGGAAAACATGTCCTTGCAGTTCATCTTGTGACTCCGGACTGATAGCTTTATTTGGTACATGTGAAGGCTCAAAGTGTTTGAATCCTTTAATTTAATCTGTATTTACTGAAGATAAATTTATTATCCTATGAGCATGAAATTATGAGGCGTTGGAATTAATTTCTGACCGTGCCTTTAAACAGGTAGAAAATCTTACTCACAAGGCTCAACTTCAGGAGGTAGAGCTGGAAACAACAACTAAACAGCTTAAGGAGGCAATAGCAATTGCAGGGGAAGAAACTGCCAAATGCAAAGCTGCAAAAGAAGTCATCAAGTCACTTACTGCACAAGTAAGGAAAACACTGGTCATCCAATTTATGAATGGCAAATTGTAGGTTTTCTTGAATAAAAGAAACATAATCATCACTTTTGCTGACAACACAATGATGCAATGTTATATAATCAGAGTATTTAATTATTATTTAAACCTTCTATAATCCTTGAAATAAAATCATATAGTAGACTAGAGGGTGTAGAGCACCATTCAAATGAATTCTATTCTTTAAATGCTGTAATAGTGGTAGTCTAGCTTGATTGTAATATTTCACTTACTGCAAAGTGCAAACAGGAAAGTGACGATTCATTTCCAGCACCATTTTCAGAAGAATGTGAAGGGTGATACATAAACCAAAATAAACCAACTTAACCATCTCACTCAGAGTGCATTACATTGCTCATAAATCTTACTGTGTGGTTGATCAATGATTATTGAAGAAAACCAGTCCACTAACTGCTGCTATATTAGTTTTATATTTCCTCTTTGTATATCCTACATTAATATTGATGCAATTTATTATTATTATTATTATAGCTGAAGGAGATGGCCGAAAGGCTTCCCGTTGGTTCTGCAAGAAATGTAAAGTCTCCACCTTTCACTTCTTTTGGTCTGCCTTCCCCTGACGACGTTACCAACACCTCTGTTGCTATACTGAATGGTCGAATAGATGGCCAGGAAGTGCAATTATACGAGTCAAGTAACCTGTTGCCTTCGAATGGATCCAACACAGCAGGTAATCACAGTCTGCATCATAACAAACACGGTCAAACAGAAGCGGCCATGAGAACTGGACTTAGAATAAAAGAAAGTGATTCTCTTTATCAAAATGAATCGATTGAGCAAGACGAGCCCGGTGTTTATATTACTCTTACCTCCCTGCCTGGCGGTATCAATGATCTGAAGCGTGTTCGTTTCAGGTATGTTTCACAACTCTCGCTACTTTTTTTTTCAAAATGGATGTACTTGATATATTAGCACTTCCCTATCTACGGAGAGACCAAAGAGCCATATATTGCACCAATACAGCTCTGAGCATCATTCATTTACATCTCAAGCTTCACTTAACCTTGGCATGTGTATAACCATCAGCTCTAAAACATCTTTCTCAAAATGCTCGTCTCATAAGATTCGTCTAGGCTTTAAAAAAAAAAAAAAAAGATTCGTCTAGGCTTTTTGCTGATTAAATGTGTTGCTTAATTTGTTTTATGATTATTTGGTTCAAGAATGAGGTTTAGAAATGGTTGAATGCAGTCGGAAGCGATTTAGTGAAAAGCAAGCAGAAGAATGGTGGGCAGAGAACAGGGCAAGAGTTTATGATCGTTACAACGTACGAGTGCTCGAAAAATCGAGTGTCGGTGTAGGGAGCGAGGACTTAGCTCATTGACACTGCTTAGTGCTGAGCTTATATGGATCCAATGTATATGATTCTTTTATTTTTCTCTGCTTCATTCACAGGAAATATCGTTTGAAGTAGATTGGTATATAAAGATAGAGTAGATGAGCTATAGAGGTTTTCTTGTGGGAGCTCTCTCTCTCTCTCTCTCTCTCTAGTTGCTACCCTCGATTATTTTTATTGATTTGATATTATGCTTTTATCATTCTCTTTTCTGCCTAATATCATATTGTATGAGCAAATACGTCTCTAACCATCAATTCTATATTTCATTCTACAATAAAATATTTTATTTATGTAGTTTCTAATATTAGATTATTTTAAAGATAAAAATTATCAATTTAGATTTTTAGCGATTGGGACCATCAATTTAAAGCATTTAAAATTATTTATTTTGATTCTTGTTTTAAATCGGTTGTTTTAAATAAATTCTTTATTAAATTTATTGGATAATTTGTGAAGAAATTTTCATTAAAAATTAATATAAAATTAAACAATATTCAAAATACATGATTTTAAGAGGCCTCAATACTTTCAATTAGTGGGAGATCTTAATTGATAGTTGTAACACAAATTTTTCATGTTGATGTTAAAGCTAAAGATCAGTGTTCGTGTTCGTGTCGGGCATATGTTTATTATATGTGAGAGTTTGACAAGTCACCCATCTCGTGATAAATCTTCTATTTTATAGGGCTGCAAAAACTATTACTCTGCTCATAATAATTTTTGAAAAATCACAAATTCAAATCAAATAAATTTGTTTCAAATGCAGATTGTTTTATGGCAAATTCCTTTTAATTTCTTGAGTTTATTAAGTTTCCAAGTATTTATTTTCTTGAAAAAAAAAAAAACTTTAGCTCTACAAGCTCATCTTACATTGGCTTTGCATTGTATTTAGTTTCAGCTCTTGATTCAATTTCACTTCTCATTCAAGTGACACTTTATTTTACATAGCAAAAATAGGGTTAATTATAATTTAATTCTCAACATTCGAATATTTTAACATAAATGACCCAACATTTTCGATGAAAATACCATTTCAGTTGATTTCAATTATATTTACTCTTAAGACTATTGTCATCGGTGCCTTTGAGGTTGGGTCACGCGAATAAGACAAAGGAAAATTAAAAAATAAAATGAAAAGTCAAGTTTTTTGGTGACTTGAGGCGGCCTGCCGCCTTGAGGGCAAGTTGAGGGCGTGGAAAAAGTATCTCCACGTGGCACCCTTTCATTGGGTGCCGGGTGCCACTTTATTTTATAGATATAAAATTATAACATAAATATTTTATATAATTATTAAAAATTAAAAAAATAAAATTATATCAAAATTCATAAAAAAAATTATCTATAAATATAGCCTAATATTGATATGTTTCTACACACAACTTAAAACTCTCTTTTCCTCACACATTTTCTCTCTACAAATTATCAATCACATATTTCTTCTTCATCTTAATCTATGGATCCAAACCACCCAAATTATTTTGATGACTCCCAAAATTTGCCAAACTTTAGATCATACTTTCACCCACAAAATATCTTGTAATTTTTATTTTGTTGTGAAGTAAATTATGAATTTATAATTGTATGGGTAATTTTTTGATAATTATGCAATTAAAAATAATTAATATTTTATAAATGCAAGAGAAAATATTATTTTAATAACATGTTCTTATTAAAAAAAATAAAATGAAAAATATTTTATGTAGGTTGGAAGAAAATGAAAAAATAATATTTTATTTGAAGGTTGGGTTGGATGAGATCACTGATGGGAGTATAAATAATATAAAGTTGGAGGTTGTGGATATGGAGGAGAGAGAATTTAATATTTTATTTGAAGGTTGAATTGGAGAGGTCACTGATGTGGGTAGCCTAAGTGAGTTAGAGAACTTATATAAGAGACCGCCATTTTTGTCGAAAAATGACAAAAATGGTATTTTTCACCTAAAATATCAGGCAATTTCTGTTAAAATGTTCGAACGTTGGTAACTAAATTATTATTATTAAACGTCTGTTAAAATATCAAAACGTTGGGTTATTTAAGTTAAAAACCTTCAAACGTTAGGAATTAAATCGTAATTAGCCCGGAAAAATATAAACACATTGCAGGTTTACTTTGGAAGAGCTAGAAGATCTCCCTCCATTGTGAATAAAACACCAAATTTAAATGTGTGATGAGATGAAGCAAAGTTTGTAGATACAAAGTTGCATTAAAGAACACTTGAAACCAAATACAGAAGCCAGAAGAGTTGGAAACAAGCATTTTTTTTACAGTAAATATGGTCATATAACAGAAGCAAAATATATCTGTGATCACAAATTTTGATCAAATCCTTGAAGGGATCAAAGGAGTGGTGTTCTGTAAATACGTCGAAGCCGCAGCAACCCCGCTTCCCAGCTTCACCGGGTACCCGACGTCCTTCAACACCATCTCCACCCCAGCAAGGCACCCCAGCAGTTGCAACTGCACCAACAACAACAATTTGAATAAGCCTTGTTTACATAAACATGATCATAAACTCTGCATTGCATGATCTCATTCAAATGCCTTTGGTGGCAGAGATGCATACGTAGCTCGATTTATCTACATTAATGGAGAGAGAGATGAGAATGCAGACCTCATTGAGGTTGCCAAGATGGCCTATTCTGAAAACCTTCCCAGCCACCTTGTTGAGCCCAAGGCCTAAGCTCAAGTTGTACCTCTTCCACGCCCTCCGGACTATCTCTGAACTGTCGATGTATGATGGAACGACCACAGCAGTGACGGTGTCACTGAACCATTCCTCCTTCTGAGTGCAGTTCTTCAACCCCCACGCCTCCACCGCCAGTCTGAATCATCATCCATCACAAAAACACATTATATAAAATGAAAAAAAGATGAGTTTTGATTGAAGATGGTTGGTGATCACAGATCAGACCTAGTAGCCGTGCCAAGACGAGTGTGCCTTTTGATGACATTGTCAAGGCCCTCCTCGAAGAGGAGATCAAGGGCTGCTCTTAGGCCATAGAGTAGCTGAATGGAAGGGGTGTAAGGCCAGTATGTTCCCATTTTGTAGAACTTCAAGTAATCTTTCCAGTCGAAGAAAACCCGGACTGATTTTGCAGTCTTGGAGGCCTCAAGAGCCTTGGGGCTTGCACACACGATCCCAATCCCGGTTGGGAGGGATAGAGCCTTCTGTGAGCCGGTGAGAGCCACGTCTATTCCCCATTCGTCCATGCGAAAGTCGAGTGCACAGATGGAGGACACCCCATCAACTAGAAACAGTGCAGGGTGCTGATAATGATCTGATTGAGGCAAATAACATTAGCATCTTCAAATTAGTTCATTCATTCATTAATCAAGAACCTTAGTTAGGTAAGTTAGTTACCAAGAATTTTTCTGACAGTAGACAGATTGTTGGTAACTCCAGTTGCTGTCTCATTGTGAACAATGCAGATGGCCTTGATTGTGTGTGCTTGGTCCTCTGCTAGTTTTGAGGCCAAGACATCAAGATTAGCTCCTTGCCCCCAATCACTTTCCACAACATCGACATTGAAGTTGAGGCGTTGCTGCTGATCAATCCACAGCAGACTGAACTGCCCAATCAGGAACGAGACAATCCGATCACCCGGTGACAATGTGTTTGTCAGAGCACTTTCCCACGCACCCGTCCCTGCCCCACACCGGAAACACGAGCAATTAGGCACACACAAGAGTTCTCTACAATTGTATATATCAGACTAGCTATTCTCTTCTAATCATCCATAACAAACAAAAAAAGGACTCATTTGTTAATTTCAATCAAACAACATTATATAGAGCAATTTATGAACTAGAGCATCACAGAACATCAACCTCTTCTTCCACAATGAGAGAGAGAGAGAGAGAAGATAAACATATCATATATTTTTAGCATACTAACATAACAAACAACACTTAACTATGCAAATTAAATGAAGAAGAAGCTATACAAAACTAGTTGCATATATATCCACAAACACATATAAACTACACAACAAAAGCTTCGATTCGATAAATCAGCACCTGTAGTTGGAATGAGAAAGGGGGTTCCAGAGGTGGTCTTAAAAATCTGCTTCACATCCTCAAGCAAAGTTTTTGTGAGTGCTGGAACAGCCGGAGACCGGTAGTCCTCGTTGTTTCTGCTCATTGCTCGAATCACCTGGTCCGGGATATTCACCGGCCCCGGAACAAAGAGGTGGTTCCTTCCCGGTCCATTAACGTAGTCCATCTTCTCCACTCAAGAGGAAATCACAAACTCCCCCAAAAATCCCTTCAAAATTTTTACAAAAATCAAATCATCAAAACCTTTTAAGGCCCCCTAAACACAAAAGAATTGCATATTTCACACATATTAAACTCAAAGATATATATACCAACACAAGCAACAACTTCTTCATCTCATGTTTAAGTCTTCCTCTTGAAACCAGATATTATTGTAAATTATAAACATCAATCCAATCAACTAGAATTAACTCAGAATGTTAATAGAAAATTAAATTACTTCTTCAAAATCAATTAATTCTTGACGTTTTGTTCAAGAATTCTGGACTTATTACAGTCTTGTTTCATCAATGAAAACAAAAAAAGGTATAGAACAGTATATCTCATACTCAAAATGATATATATATATATATAATCATTATTTTGCAAAATTCTCAGTAGATTTTCCGTTTGATGAGTTTGATCTTTATCCCAAACAGTGATTCACTTTTTTTATTTTTTATACATATTTTTTTATAACACCACACGAAATTCTTTATTCTCCACACTAACTACATGCATGCATGGAAATAAATATCATGTACCCTCTAAAAAAAAGAAAAGAGAGAGAGAGAGAGAGAGAGAGAGAGAGAGAGAGAGAGAGAGAGAGCTTGAATTTAGAGAGAGAAGCAAATTTACCTGTTGTGGAGTTGAAGCAAGAAAACTGCAGGGGAGAAAATGGAAGGATGAAAAGAGCAAAGAGAGTTTGTATAAAATTTTATAAGAGGCGGGAGACCAATCACGGCTATGTGTGGGTCCCACTTTGGATCTCTTACGTGGCAGATAAGAGGCACACCATTCTCTTACATCACCACAAAATATTTTAACATACAAAATCCCACACTAACCTTCTTGTTTTTTTTTGTTTTTTTTTTATTTAGCAAAATATAATATTCTGCTTTTGCAGTCATGCCCTCGTTTTCTTGTTATATTACTATTCAGTCCGTGGCACTTTTTTTTTTGCTTTTTTTTTAACACTTGAGATCCTCTAGTTCCGACTTGTGTGTGTCAATCGTGTACCAAACCTCGAAATTATTCATTTTTCTTGCATTTTTTTTTGCTTCAATTTTAATTTCTACATTATTGTTTAGAGTTTATTGCACCCAATTATGATTTATAATTATTTTTTTAATATATAATTTCCGGTTTTTAGTTAATATAATTGATTTTTGGGGTTGATTATTCCAAATTTAGAGTATATAATTTTTAATAATTTCAATTTTTAGCAATAAATATGATTCCATCCGTCCCACTTTGATAGACTTGTTTTCCTTTTTGTTATGTCCTGATATATAGGCATGTTTCTATATATATTTAGCTAATTTACTAATATATATATATATATATATATATATATATATCAGACATTAATTTAACATCAAAGAATTAAATAGTGGCATATTATCAAGCTTCTTGATTAATTGTCTTTCCCAATATTTTCTTAATTCTCGCGAAAAATTCCAATCAACATATCAAAATGGGACGAAAGGAGTAATTACTATTAGTTATAATATAATAAATCTTATTTTTATAAAAAAAATACTATTAACAATATATAATTTTAATGTTGGCACACACAGTTGTGTCTAGAATATCTACTCTTTTTTTAGTGGGTGGGGGAGATTTGAGGATCGAACCTTAATCACTTATACAATTTGAGAACAATCCGACCATTTTCCTTGAAAATAAAATAAAACTCAATTTTTGAATAGAAGGATTGTGAGTATGCAGATTTTGTTATGTTGGTCTTTCTCTTTGTTATAGACATTTGTTCATATGGTGAAAAGTTTGTGGCGAAATAATCAAAATAAATTATTATGTATAACATTAATTGATTTAGAGCTTGGTTACGTTACTCATCTTCAAATATGTAAGTCTCAATATTTTTGCTACATTGAAATGTATACCTATATATTCTACTTTTAACACTTCATCTTGAATAACATGTTGAATGGAGACATAAAAGTAATGGAATACGAAGACCCATATATAAAAGGGAGACGAGCGACTATTTGGACCATAAAAGAAGAAAGAAAAAAATAAAATAATTTTGAAGTGACTTAAATGCTATTTACTTAGAAAGAAAAAAAAATTCAAGAGTGGTTCAAAAATGAAATTTCGAACTCACCATGTTTGTTCGAAATTCAATTTTCGAGGAGGTAATAATTTTTAAATATAGTCTTGTTCGAAAATAAATTTTCAAACAAACGTGGTGTGCTCGATAATCTATTTTCGAACGGACTCCATGAATTTTTGTTTACGTACTGTTCAAAAACAGAATTGCGAACACACGAGTTCGAAAGAAAAGCGATTTTTTTTATCAATAAGGGTTTTTAAGTACATTTATAACTAATAAAAAAAAAGAAACATAATTTATGATGCAAAACGTAAAAATGGTGGTGCATTTAGCAACTCCCGAAAGACAGACATGTCTAGTTCAAGATTCATGCCAACTCAAAAAAGAAAGAATTCAAACTAAATACCAAATGAAATTCTATATCCCACTTTTTCTATATCCCATTTGGTGTTAAATTTTGATTTTTATTCGATTTTCATCAAAAAAATTTCTTCAATTTCAATTTATTATGGCTTAGTTTAATTTTATAATTATTATTTAGGGTTCTTCCCACCCAATTAGGGTTTCTATTTATTTTTTAATATTTGTTTCTTATTTTTTAGTTAATATAATTAATTAATATGGTTGATTATTCCAAAAGTAGGTTATATAATTTTTTAAAATTTTTATTTTTAACAATAAATATTGATTATGATTTGTAATACTATAATAAAATTTATTTTTGTAATAAATATTTTTTAAATATTAAATTTTATAGTGGGACACAATAGTAAGACATAAAAAGTGAACTAGATAATTTTATCTCCTAAATACGCACGAACATACACTTGATAAAAAAAAAAACAAGGGTGCTTAATATGTAAATACAATAAAAGTATGAGGTCCACATGTATAATACCAATAATGAATCCAAAAAAATAAAAGATTCCATAAAAAAAATGTATGACTAAATTACACACACGCCATAGAAAAAGTTAGAAAAATATTGAGGTGGAAAACAATATGTGAAGGATAACGTGATAAAGGGCTTTCAACCACACCATTCTCTATGGGAACCAAAGCCACACAACTATGGTTTCCTTTTGTTTTATCTATCTTTCTTTTCATCACTTTTTTTGTTTATATCTCTTCATCCCAACTCATATTAATATATACAAAACTATTTATATGCCAACACCATTTTTTGAATTTTGTTTTTTTGTTATAATCTACTAATCTAGGGTACACTTGTAGTCCATGGGCACATAGTAACATGCACGTATGTTATTAATTACTCCATCCGTTTCTGAATAAGCTAGTGTCATTCTAGCACTTAAATTTTGTTTCACAAAGAGTATCATTTTATCTAATCGAGGTGAAAACTTCACATTTTTCTCATACTAAATGATTGGATATATATTTGAGTCAGGGTTCCAGCCCATCAAGAATTTCGGAAAAATCTTAAATGTGGAAAGAGAGAGAGGTATAATCGTTTTATTGCGCTGCTAGAAAATGGGCTGAAATGGGAGTACCTAAAGCACATGTGATATTTCATGCTTGAAAAAAATAGATTTTTCTTCCATTGAGGATGAATTAAGGTAATATAATGATATGTTTGGAATCATAGTGGTTGTAGTGTTCAGAAATATGAAATTCGAAGAAAACTCCGGAAGCCGCCCAAGCCCTACACTATTGGTCACACTTATTGTCTCAATTTGAAAACCTTGTCAAATTTTATTCAGAAGGAGATCTGTTCTCATTTAATACATTCAAACATCCATATTTGATTTATTCAGTGTATTTATATAATCGTGCATAAGATAATTTGATTACTTTATTAATATATGTGCATTTAACCATAATGACATTTATTCAGAAACGAAATGAGTAATATATTTTATCGGATGTAACATCTATGAAACTATCTCGTAATAGACAAGGTGCACAAAAGTCTTGACTAATTTCAAACGGTCTTCTACTTATGCCGTCATCAATTTTTTATTTGCTTACTACTATTGTAAATGCCATTTTGTTTTAATTTTTAGAAAGATATATATAATTGAAGCTAGATATTACAATCCCGTATAAGACTCTGAAATATAGTACAAAACGTATCAATGTTGCCCATTGCTAAAAAGAGCATAAGATAGGTTCCCCCAAAAAAAAGTTAATATCATATTTTAATCCGATATTTAAAATTATTAATAAAATATTTCATGACCTTTAAAAAATTGCAAAAAATATCACACATTACAACATTAATATAATAAACGGTATAAATTTCTGGTGTCTAAAATATGACGTGGTTAGACAGGATTCTACATGGAATTTTATTTCAATATTTTAATGCGGACCAAATCATTTCCAATGTATTTTCTTATTTTGGGCTAAAATTTCACGGCGGGATCATCACATTTCACACCAAAAATTTACTCCGGTGCTTAGGGTTGTAAATGAACGAGCTGCTCGCGAGTTATTCGGAGTTCGGCTCGAAAAAAATTCGTTCGTTTTCTAAACGAGCTGAGGTCGAATAGAGTAGTATTCTGCTCGCGAACTTAATCGAACATGTTCATGAATATTATAAATATTAAAACGGGTGAATAAAATAAGCTATATTTATCAAATTCAAGCTCGAATATGTAAATTAAACGAGCTTTTTTTTTAGCATTCGAGCTCAGACTCGTTTAGTAAATTTTTGAGCATTTCACGAATCGAATTTAAACATGACAAATATTTATCGAGCCGAACTTGAACAAGAAGAAAAAAGCTTGAGCCGAGCTCAAGCTTGAATAATCCTTAACAAGCCGAACTCGAACACCAAAATATTCGGCTCGATTCGATTCATTTACGGCCCTCCATCAAAAACTAAAATATGATATTTACCCCCGAAAAATATAGCAAAAGATAAACACACACTTCCATTCAAGTGATTGAACAAGCTTAGCAGTTATACCAGTGAGGCAAAAATGTGGAGAGAGAGAGAGAGAGAGAGAGAGAGAGAGAGAGAGAGAGAGAGAGAGCATAGGGAATTGCATTTATAACTTTTGCAAGTTTGATGAGCAAAATTGTGTCATTTACATGGATTTTATAAAGCCATTATACATACAAAAATGTCTTTTTTGGCGTCGTGTATCACAAAGGATAATCGCGCATCCTTTCAACTATCCTCTATATACCTAAACAAATATGAAACTAAATAAATTTATAAGTAAAACAAAAGCAAAAAAAAAAAGAAAAAAAAAGAATTAGTTTTAGAGGATTTCCCAAGTCTATATGCATCTTCTTCATGTCAGCCTCTCCCATCATCTTGTGATATTCAGATTTTTCTCAATCACCTCAAAATGTAAAGCAGAGGAGCTTCAGATCACAGCAATGGCAAAATTGGTAACTCGTCAATCATCACTCACGCAGGCTACTTGATACCAGATGAGAAACCCTGTCTCGGCTGTTGCATCCTGTACGGCCTCCCGTTACTGAACGGCCTGCCCTCGGATGACGGTGGCGGTCCTAGAATCCCGGAAGTGCTGGAATCGGGTAACCAGTTCCCGTTATTTGGAGGAGGCCTTTGGTTTTGGTAGGGATGTTGAATGTGAGAAGAATCAGCTTCAGCTCGTTTTCTCCGCTTCCAAGCTTCAAATTTCCCCACGTCAAGATCCCTATGCATAAATGCTGCTGTTTGATGCCCCGAGGCAGAACCGTTGATATGGGACGGACCTACACCGCCAATCTGCTGCTCCTGTTTAAGTTTCGAATAAATTTGCTGAAGCCCGTCACCAGACAAGTTCGAAAATGTAGATACGTAGTTCCACAATCTTGTCGTCATCCCTGCAAAAAGAGAGTTCGCCCCAACAGAAAAAGGCCAGTAGTGCTATTAGAGCAAAAGGCAAAGGGATGGCACAACATGAAAAATGATCGACATAAATAGAAACACGTACTTTCTTGCCTATAAGACTCCTGCTCGTACTCTGCAACAATTTGGTCGACCCTCCGACCGATAAGCTGCAAGTAATTCCGAATTTTGGAAAGCACCTGATATGGTAGTGGATTGAACGCAAAGGTTAGATCTAACGAGACAACTTAAGGAACAGAGATGCAATAGCTGTACTTAAATCTACCTTCTCCTTGGGCAAATCTGCACTAGTAGATTGCAGTTTTTGAAGACGTTTAAGAGTCTTTTCCTCATCTATCATGACATCTTCACACCACTCCCTCCACTTTACTTCCTTGAACTGCTCGTAAACTTCCTCATTATCAGACATCTCACCTTCCTCTTTGACTAAAGGCTCCATCTTCTGGGATTTTGGAGCTCTTCTTCTGTTCATTTGAGCATTCGCTCTAGGAGAACTAGGTTTCCCTTGTCTTCCCTTTCCGCCTATTGTCGTAAGAGTTTCTTTCTGTTTTTTTGCATTCTTACGGCCAACTTTCAAATTAGAATTCTTTCCACCGACAGCTACAACTTCCTGAGATATTATGCAGGAAACAGATTGAAGCTCACTAATAGATTTGAAGACTCGTAGATTTTTTAAAAAAGGCAAAATATAACCCAGGCCAAATTGAATTCATACACACCCCTAACATGTAGATGCAATATTTCTATCTATCACAGGAGAAGAGAAGTTGCATCCTAAATAATGTCAGTAGTGAGTCAATGATAAAGGATTTGGCTAAATAAGAGAAAGTATCCGTTCTATGAACTTTTTGTTCAAACAAAAGCGCATCTCAATTTACGAAACAGAAGACAGGAGATTCACTACCAATTCGAAGAGCTTTGCAGGTTAGATAGGAATGCGCTCAACCTACCATTTCCAAAAGTTGTGAAGCTCGCTCTTTCAGTTGCGGGGCTCGAGGTAAGAAAGTTTCGTGATGTTGAAGTTCCACGGGAGCTATCTTCTTAGTAAGACCAAGTCTTTCATCCAACCTTATTTTTTCCCAGTTGCCAAATCCATGATAGTGAACTCCAAGCAGCAGCCTTGCATCATCCTCTGATGGTACCAGTAGAAATAAGTTATGCAACCAACTACATAATACAAGCACAGTAACATTCATCCCATACATGACAAAATTCCAATCCATCCAGAAAGGGGAGAGCCACTTTGCAAGAGATGAAACATTGGAAATATGAGAAAAAAGGGTTCCCGTAAAATCAAATATTGGATACTTACTCTGGTTCCAGCCACAACCTTTGGACCATGTGGATGGTTTGAGATACGCTAGTGCTCTGAATTGAGACAGAGGATCTTCATAACGGTTAATCCGCTTGGCAAGCAACTGAAGTTCTTCAACACGCCCCAAGAATTCATCAGCTTTTACAGGCACACCAAAGAAATCCAAAAGTGGACCCTAAAAGAATAATATAACAAGTTTTAGTTGCAATACCGCAGAGTTCCCAAGCGTAGACAGACAAGGGCATTTACAACAAAGGAACAAACCTTTGGGTCCAGAGTCTCTCCTTTAATCGCTTCTCTACAACCATCAATTAAAGCGTCATAAAGCTCTATTTGAGCTTCAGTTGGAGCAGCTTCAACTGTTCCACCAACTTCTGAGGCTATCAAGCCTATCTGACTATCATTTCCAAACTTCTTGACCTAATTTGTATCCCATTACAGATGCAGACAATATAAGAGTAAGGTAAGAGAAAAACTTAACACCGTCAAGATAATTCAAGAACAGAGACTATTTTCAAGATATTATTTGAAATTGTTTCACCAAAATATAGCCCTTATATGAAAAACAGAATCGGCACAGAATCTTAAGAGGATAGAGCTTTGAAGCCCACGAATCTTCTATTAAATTTCTATTATATTTTCTCTTTACTCGAGTCATTGTCTTAGAGAATAAATTTGCAAGAATTATTTATTATCCTAGACGCTTCCCTTGGAGTAATTGAAGCTTTTCATCGTGTAGAGATGGTCATCATATCAGACATCTCAGTGATTCTGACAGACCTGTTTATTGAAGCAAAGTGTACATGTGTTTTATTTTATTATGGGGGTGGGGGGGTGGCTGTTGACCATCTTTTTTTCAATTTTTTTGTTTCTCTTTTCTGTCTTTTCTTTTCTCCATTTTCCTCCATCATTGAGGTATCTCTTTTTCCTAACAATTCAAGAGTCCGCAACGTAACCAACCAAACCGCCCAACTAAAACAGAAGCATCAAGGCACATAAATGTATGTCAAGTAGCACATAGAAGAAACATAAACATTAGTCTTGTTGCTTCATTTGAGACGAGTGATGTGTCCACAGATGCTCATTTAACTTTGTTGGTGAGGATGTCAAAAATGCATGTTGTCCAAAAATGCTCCTTTAAGTTCATTAGTTTTGAAGTCAAAAGATGCATGTTGTCCAGAGATGCTCATTTGACTTCATCAGCGTGAATGCCAAAAGATGCATGACCAGATAAGCTAGTCATGCATTAGTAATGCTAAAATCTGAAAGCCCAACACAATATAATTCAACTTAGACATTTCTTTAAGGAACGAGGTACATGACCCCCAATTTGGGCAAATAACAGAATGGAGTTGTGATGATTTGAGCATCTGGTAAAAAACTCAATACACAATAATTTATAAAGTGGCAACTAAGCTTCTCTTTTTGGAACATATAGTAGTTTACTTTACATCCAGATCTGAATATGAGAGGTAAAATAGTTTGATGCAGTCATGCAGGCAACATAGGACAGAATAAAAGACCTGGAGGACAAAGGTATTGGAGACAGAATACAGTTTTCTTATTCATCGCATGTGAGCATATAAAATTATTTTAACTTAAATTTCATATTATAGGTATCAAATGAAAGCAGCTTTACCGCACGAAAAAACCGAGTTGCGTCTCTTTTAGGTAAGTTTCCATAAGACCATCCTCTCACTTGGGCAGTAGCACCTTCAAGCACAGGATGAGAGTAACCAGAATCCGCCCTTCGTCGCTTTGACATTCTTTCCTGAGTTTCAACTCCTTTCTTTTTCCTCTTATTAGTCCTTTCAGATGGTATAGCCTCAGCATAACTTTTGATATTTCGTGCTGCTCGAGGAACTAAAGCATCCTGGAGGAAAAAGGACATAAAAAAAAACTTATGAGACAGCACCCTTTTAAGAGATAGCTTGAAATTGGGGTAAAATGCATACCTCAGCTTGGGCAACAGCTTCTGGCTTTATCATCCGGCTCCAGAAAGTTCCATCATCTTCACCACTACCAAAATTGGCCACCTGCAAATCATGACAAGAACAATTCATCTCATGAAGGCAATGAAATAAAAGAGCACCAGCATATAAAGGGGATGAGAGACTCTCACAAACATTTCATTATGCAGCTGAGATTTAAAAAAAAAAAAAAAGGAAATCATCTATTCAACAGAAAAATTACTGTATGCTAACCTTAAAAGCACTCAACAGTTCATGACCTTCCTCTCCTTCGGTTGGTTTCTCTTCAACCTTCTCTGCCCTTTCAAGAATTTCATCAATATCCATTCCGAGAAGCCTTTTCTTGCTTTCCTCATCATTTTTGTCTTCCTTAAAGAGTTCTTCGGCCCCAAACCTCAGAATTGCTGAAAGCTCATTCTATATGCCAAAAAGAGAGTAGGAAACATATATAAAACACAATAGCAGAATCTTCAAGCCCATAAAAGTAGTTTACTTCGCGAACTTACTTTATCAAAGGTACTTCCTTTTTTTGCTTCTTTTTTCTCCAATCTGCCCTCTGCATTTAGTTTTTGAATGACTAAATGGTCAAGAACCTAAGAAAGATAACTTCAAGTAAGAACTTAGACAAGATCTGTCCAACAGTGTCTAATAAACAACAATCCATGAATGTAAATCAGATGTTAATACAAGCAAATCTATGCAAATTTTAAATATAACAGCAAACAACCACATTTCAGAGTCATAAAAGAAATCAAATGCCAACAATATTGCTCATAAAAAAAAGGCATAAGATAACTGAAGTCCTTGCAGTATAGCATACCATCTTCTTTTTAGCCCGCTCCAAAATATCTTCCTCAACACTCTTGCTAGTAACAAACCGGTAAATGTTAACTACTTCTTGCTGCCCAATTCTATGAGCTCTGCTCATCGCCTTCACATAAAAAGAACATGAACAATGTTAAGGCAATATACACTAATGTAAGGCACCAGCAATTCAAAGAACTTCATGAAGTATGCCATAAGAATCATCTGTCATTAACCTGTAAGTCATTTTGTGGATTCCAATCTGAATCAAATATGATAACTGTATCTGCAGTTGCAAGATTAATACCCAAGCCACCAGCACGAGTAGAAAGAAGAAAACAGAAGTCCTCACTCCCAGGAGCATTAAAATGTTCCATAGCCTGATGACGTAACTCAGCCTTTGTGCTACCATCAAGTCTTTGGAATTGGAATCCTTTGAGAGAGAGATACTCGGCCAGCAAATCCAACAACCTAACCATCTGTGGACATATATAAGAGTGGTTGATTCCTATCCTTAAATACGAAGTAAGAAAACTAAGGCTTTTGCAAGGAAGTCCCAAGCATTTAAAGTTAAATAATGTTATGTTCAGGTAATCATGAAACCAAGAGTATGCTACGTTACAGAAGAAAATAATAAAATCACAAAGTACAAAGAAATGTCAGCTAATTGAAGTAGTGCAATTCTGAGTCGCAGCCACTCGACTCACTTCTGAAAGTTAATAACATAGCCAATCTTCAAGCTCACTTTCTAGATCACCAGGGCGACTTTACATCAACAATTTAGAACACAGGCTTATGATAAATGCCGTAATGGAAATCTTATTATATGTGTATGTTTTATCATCTATAAGATGACATTACTGATTACACAGATAAAGGTAAAACAGGGAGGACAAAAAACCACAAATCTAGTGTGGAACATGAACATAGATCCTAAAGTTACGACTTGGAAACTCAAGCCATCAGCCACCCAGTTGGATACAATTTTTATAAAGCGGCATCAGCCAAGTTTGCTTACTCAGTAGCAACTATTAAGTACCAAATTATTATCCAGTTACGCCCAGCCATCCAGAACTTTTGAGCAGTCCAATAAGTCCATCAAGTTCCCAACTTTCCGAAAGTAATACAAAATAGACATGGCAGAATATAAACACACCCACAATGATAAGTAAAATGTTGCAAACCTGAGAAAATATCAACACACGGTGGTTGGTCTCATGCAATCTATTAAGCAGCTTATCTAGTATGACCAGCTTTCCGCTACTCAAAATAATGCGCTCAAGTTTTGTGCTACCTAGGAAATTTGTATCCCCACCATAACCATGGTCTGCACTCTCAAACAAAAATGGGTGATTGCAGCATTTCTTCAACTCCACCACAATATTCAAAAGTGAGACCTGCATAATTTTTTTCAGAATGACATTGAGAAGTTTTGCCACCGGTTTTCTTCACACAATTAGAACATCCACAAAATACGGAAGTGTCACATTAAAAATATATATTTGGTGGCATGCACATAGCAAAGTGATCTCCACATAGCAACTTCAATCTTTTGTATTCTTTCAATGATGAAAAACGAAGTGATCTCCACATAGCAAACTTAAAGAGAACAGTGCATGGGGATTGTGGCAAGTGAAAACAAAGAAAGAGCAAACAGCATAATGGCTCCTGTTAAATTCAGCAGCGACCTTATGTGCAAGTTGCAGCAGTCTACCTACACAACTTCAGACGAGCAATGAGTACACACCTGATTTCCTCGAACTCCTTTATTCAAATCATGGAAGTTACGTTCCAAAATCCACTTATAATACCTAATAGATACCATTTGAAAACATAAACAGATTGAGAAACCGATATTGAAAACTAACCAAGCAGATGTTTCTTAATTAAATTAAAAACTCACTGTTTTTGAAGTGGAGACATCTCAACCCTCAGGATGCGTTCAATCTTAGGAGGCAAAGACTTCTCCACATCTTTTATAACTCTTCTGAGTATATGAGGTCTCAATTCCATGTGAAGATTTGTAAGCTACATACGATTATAAAGCACAAATTCAGTAACATATTTGTGGAAAGTGAAAAAAAAAACATGGGGTGGTGAACAAGAAAAAACCAACATATACACACAAAGATCTACCTCTGTTTCATTGAAGGAACTTAGATTCTTGTACTTTTGAACAAAGTCGTCCTTACTCCTAAACTTATCAGGATCGAGAAAATGGAGCAAAGCCCTGCAATTACCCATCAAATAAATTCAGACAGCGAACATCGTCTACCATACCCAAAAACAATAACAATAAAAAAAACAACACAAATAAAAATTTGAGCATATTGAGAACACATTTCAAAATTAGAAATTTGCACTAGGAGCACAAATAATCAAAATTCAAGGGGAAACAGAAGAAGACACTCCACAGTAAAACCTGAAAGGACAAAAAAAATAACTTTACCTTAAGGCACAGAAGGATTATCAGAAGCAAGAAACATAAAAGGAATTGAAGCTGAATTGACCAAAGGATGACTAGTGGTGCAGGTGCATAAATTAAGTGGTTGATCAAATTTGTTAGAAGAAACAATCAGTTCTTATAATTCCATCAGGAAACGTTTTCCTGATCTGGAAGGAGGATAAACTCTGCTCAACTGTTAAAATTCATAGAAACATATGCACGTTTGAAATTCTTTAATTCTCACTTTCTAATCAGGAAATAATGTAAACACGTATAATTCATGAAAGTAAGGAAAAAATCACCATAGCTCTTCGACACTGTTTTGCAGGGGAGTGCCAGTAATTAGCAACTTGTTCTTTGTGCTAAATTCCTGAAAATGTATAGAAACTACTTAGAATCCAATAAGCTTACGTGAATAACAAACAAGTACATTTAACAGCAAAAGAAAGAAAAAATCATCATACTGATAATGACGTATACAAAGAGGCCTCGCTGTTCTTTAACCTATGCGCTTCATCAACCATCAGGTAGCTCCACTTAATTTTCGAGAGAACAGCTTTATCCTTCAATAAAACTTCATAAGTAGTCAAAAGAGAATCAAATTTAGTACTCCTGCCTACTTTTTTGTCATTGTAAAACTCATACTGCTGGCAGACCTGCAATTAAATGGAGAACACTATTAAAGAATAAAATAGCAAACCTTCTCACAAGAAACCAAACCTCCTCACAACATAGAGATGAGGATTCACCAAACCTTCTCACAAGAAAACAATTATAAGTTTTTGTAGTTTAAACTCATGGCACTTTCCAACTAGTTACTTGAGAAAAAGACCATCATCATAAGAAAGATGATGAAAAAATAACTAAAATCCATTAGACCTCATCTCTCAAAGAAAAATCCATCCCATAATATAAAGGTGATTACAAGTGCAATGTCTTCCAATAAGTACACCAAAGAGAAGCATTTATCTGATGCAGATATAATGGAACACTTCATGGGGCATGAATAATGGACATTGGAATAAGTTGGGAAGTACTATGACCTAATTATAACATAATATAAATTTAAGGACAATTGAACCAATGGATGTTCAACGACCCAATTAGTACATAATGCAAAGTTCAAGAATTCAATTGAAACAAATAAAAGTTCAAGGACCCTATCACAAAGAAAATATGAATGTTCAAGGACCTATTTATATATTATTTCATTTTTTTTTAAAAAAAATCCTGCAGAAAAGACATAACCACTAACTTCCGTCATCATACCAGTAAACAACGACCATAAAGTTAATGCATACAAAGGAAGAAATTGATAACTAAAAGAACAAAACCCAATATAAATCAATATGTAGATGAATGAAGGAGAAGCATATCTGAACCCACCTCACGGCTAGCACGAGTTCCAACATATATAATAACATTCATGTCAGGTAACCACTTTTTAAACTCTTTTGCCCAATTCGACAAGGTAGATAGAGGAACGACAACAAGAAATGGCCCTTGAATTTGCTGAGAATTCTGCAGAAATGATTATGAATCAGCTGTGCTATAAAAAAAATAACACTTCAAAGCTGACCAACAACAACATCAATAACCTGCAAGAAACCAAGCATCGAAACTGACTGAACAGTTTTACCAAGACCCATTTCATCAGCTAAAATTACATTAGTATCATTTCTCCAGCTGCGCTGCAAAAGAGTCACTGATCAGCACTGCTTCGCATGCATAAGCCAAGTGATAAAAAATTAAGACGACAACGCATTCACAATAAATCCACCTAGAACCAAGTCCGCACCTGTTAACAAGAAAGTTCAGACCTTCAAGCTGATAGTCTCGAAGATTGCCCCCTTTCAGCCACTCAGGCTGCTCGTCAAGCTTCCTGAGACTTCCTGGGGAATGAAGCAGTCTTTATTACACTAAAATGGCCTATACTCTTCATTTCAATTTGCAAGAAGAACTACAAGGTATATGAAGCTAGATAAAACAAAGGAAAAATTAAGGAATTGTTCTTCACTCCAAAGTTTTCTATATTGTTCATATTATAGTTCTAAGACACTAAGAGACAAGTTATAATAAATACATATAGGCAAATGCAGATGATTCCAAATACTTCCACTGTGAAGAGACATATGAGGAACTACTAACCTTTGATTTTCTTGCGCTGAAAATCAACGGTCTTCCCTTGAACCATTGAAGCAGCCTCTCGAGACTGCAATGCAATCATTAAACGGCCATGATTTTAAGCAGTCTTCACACATTAACTAAAGATATCCTCCATGAAAACAAGTGAAAATCTAGTACTTATGGGCCAAAAAGCAACAAAGCTGACCGTGAAGATAGTAACAGACCATGAACACACCCAAAAAAATTAAGATTTTTGAAGGGATAAATAGAAGAGCAGAAGTAATGAAAATACAAGTAAAAGAGTAAAAGCACAGAAAGTAAAACGCAAAATGCAAGGAGCAAAGTCAAAACAGCTGATTCATGGAAAATTGTATGCTAAAAAAACTGAACCACTGCCATGAAGATCATCAAATATCCATTGACCCAGAGCAAAAGTCTTAAACTAATACCTTGTACTCATCGATAGCATCTTGAGCAAATGAAATATCTATGTCCTTTTCCCTACAAGACAAAACAAAAAAGAGACCTTAAACTCTACACTGATACAAACCACGGTCAACAAGTTATAGTTTGCTTCTAACCTAATGTTAGAACTGAGAAAAGATAATGAGCCAAATATATGTATAGGATCACCATAATAACCAGTAGGCAACAAAAGCATTCTAAACCAGTATATTCTCATTACCAAGTAACTTCAGCATAAGACAGTCCCTGCCACTTGACCAAATATTCTGACACTACATCATCCGAACTATCTTTAACGACCCGCTCCGCTATCACTCTCTCCACCTGACTGTTTTGTTTGATGATATCCAGGTCCATCTCCTTGCTGACATCATTTACCTCAATCTAGTCCACATGTGGCGAAGTGAGAGCAATGGAATAAGACGAGCCATCAACAACTAAAAGAGCAGAGAGAGAGAGAGAGACAGATAGAGATAAAGAGAGAAAGAGAGGGAGAGGAAACTTCTGTTTTCATTCCGAGAACAGGAAAAATAGACAACATAGGCACAACAATCATATTCAAGTTCCACTCACTTGCATACATAGATGATAATATAAAGGGTTAAATTTGTTGTATTAGCTTCAGTTCTACAAAGTCCAAAATTCGCTGCGATAGTTATAATGATAATAATGAACAACAACAGCTAAACCCTTATCCAAGCTACTGTCAAGCTTAAAGAGTTAAAGTCAAAATAGAGCTTTGTTCCTCCACTACAAGATACAAGTTCACACAGAGGCAAAGAAATATACATTATAAACAACTTATCATCCCACAGATCAAAATTTAGAAAAGAAATGCCCTACTGGGGAAATTATGTACATCTATGAAAATGCTTAGAGAGGTAGCGACCACAAGTTTATATGGCATAAAAACCCTAAGTTATTACAGATGAAGTGCAAAGATATCCAAAGCTGATTGTCAGGTGACCCCCTCCAGAGAAAAAAGAAAATTAACAGCACGTTAACAGGTCAACTTAGAATCTTCGAAAGGATAATATTATAGTAGCAAAATGACAATTTCATCACCAAATAAACAGATTTCAATGTCTCACAGAACATCAACCTAAAGTTTTGCCAATATGTCTACAAGTCTGTTTTAGCACTGTCACTATATATTAGCCAGACCAGATACAGGTAGCTCAAGCTCATGTTAGCTCCAGGGCATGTTTTTATTTTCACAAGTAAGATAAAACATTTAACCTTGCATTCAACAGTCACCTCACAAATCATATAGAACACCGCCCTTCCCTCAGGGAGCAAGTGAGCAACAACTTCAAGATAACCACAACATAAGCAAGATACACACAACACTATTTTGAGAGAGCAATCTATAAGTTCTTAATAGATAGGTTTTTAATCTTATTAATTATATTTATAATGAAAACATCATTACCTCCTCCCGAGATACCATCTTCCGGTACTTCACATCTTCCATCACTTTTTTGGTATAATTCAACACCTTTTTAAAACCACTGAGCTGAAAAATCACAGATATCAAAATCCTTCTGCCGTTGTAGAAAATATGAAATTATCATTATCAATCTCTAGTACTGCTGTAAACAAAGACATTATAATGTCTATCTTGCACTGATAAGCTAACTGATATTTTGACTCTAGGAATTGATGTCCGCAGTACTTACATTCTGCAATTCAGAAAACGATTTCCATTGACAGTGTAAATGTGACTGGCCTTTCCACTTTATCAGAAATTCCATGTCATTCCAATCTGGCTCTGCACTAAACAAATAGTTCAACAGTACAGGCTCTGTTGATCTATTATTCCTCAAAGCTTCTTCAGCTGTGCCCCTTGGTTGATGCCATAACACCTTCTCAATCGCATCTCCATCTTCTTCTTCAATCTCTTCCTTCTTGAGAAGAATATTAGCAAACAACTCAAGATCAAGAAGAGCTTAATCATAATAAAAGTATAGAAATATTTAATTGTACAAGAATTTTTGTAAGACGTAAAAGAAATGAGAGTATAAATAGTGACAAAGAAAATAGTGAAACACAGAGCGTCAATGAACTGCAGATACACACAGACAAAATCAGAATGACCTGAACAATATGAATATCACTGAGAATTTGTAAAATTTAAACCTGAACATATAGGAGAGAAAGCCATGGGATTGATAAACAACTACCACACCAACATGCCAGAGCACAAAATACAAATCAAGTGAACAAACAGACCTTTTGATTCTTTTTCTTTACTTCATCAAGATCTTCACTCCCATCACTCTCAACATATGACACTTTTCGCACTGAACGACCTGATGTTCGTAGTTCATTTTTCCTACTAGAAACATTAACGTGAGAAGATCGAGCACCGTTCTTTCTGTGCACTTGTGCACCTCTCCTTGTACTCCTAAAATCCTCGTCACTGCCATTTTCTGAGTCGTCAGCAGAAGATTCTTCATCGTCTTCCTCAAAAGAAGCTCTACCTTTCTTTCTTCGTGTGGTTGATGCAATTGATTTAAGTTCTCTTGTAGACTTCAAACTACGACCACTTCTATTTGATTGTTTTGCCCTACTTTTCCTCAAGTATGAATCATCTCCATCTGAGATATCCAAATAGTCATCATCAACATTATCATCCTCATCAGATTCTTCCGCATCCCAACCTTCATCTTTATCCTGCATATTGACAAAAAGCTAGTCCACTTAAATTCACATTGAATAGTATAATCAGAAAAATTTCACTAAATTCTGAAATTAAGATTTTCCATAATAGCTAGATCTCTTAAATTCTGAGAACTCGTTCATTCAAAAATTCTGGATATTCCTTAGTGCATGAAAAAAAAAACATTGAAACCAGCCTATCAGAGCAGCCCAACAATTTCAAAGCTTCAACATGTTTTAAGTAAGCAGAAATTTGGAGAATGCATTTTTGCTCTAGGAATCAACAAACTATGAAGACACCAGTGTGTCAAACCATAGATATTGGAAACTGCAATTCACATGCACTAACTCAGATTTTCTATACAGATAATCCAAACAAGCTACCAAATCTTCATCGAACACATCAGTGTGTTATGAAATAACCTTGATTTGTCTTTCCCCGCTTATTGCCCCATAATCAGGATCGAAGTCAGCATCATCAGGGTCATCTTCTGCAACCACAAAAAAATGCCAGCATTGACAAAAGATGAGATTGCAGAACAAATTGCAAGATGCCATATTTCATGACACGTGATATGATTGTGCTGGTCAGATGAGACTTAAAGGGATAAAACAGTTACCATCTTCGTCATCATCATCATCTTCATAATCTGCATCTTCATCACTGTATTTGTTGGCTTTCGACCCCTTTGATTTCCTCGAAATACCACTGGGAGCAGCAGGCCGAGGAGGTGGCTTTGAACTATATCCACCAGACCGGTTCACTGCTCTATAATGATTCAGAGACTCATTTGGTGGATCATCACCATCCTGCTCATAGTACTCATCAGACAACATCTCATCAGCAGGAACTGCCTGAAATCCTTTCCCCGTCATATCTTTATGTGCCATATCATCATTTTCAGACTCCATTCTATCCTCTACTCCATCAGACTCCTCCTCCACTTCAGACCCTTTATACTCTGAACCACTCTTTGACTCCTCCCCTGACTCTGATGGTCCACGGGACGTCCTTGCCGGCGGGTAGTCCTTCCAAAAAGTTGAACCCCACTTCCCCCCCATAGTCGTTCCCCTAATAGGAGGCTGGTCATCTCCTCCTATCCTGAGATTACTTCTACTATTGTTATTAGGTGTAGGATCTGCCGTTTCTTCGTTATTGATCATATCACTCTCCTTGAGCCTATTGTTATTAATGGCCATCTGATGCATATGACTTCTTTCATTCAATGCAATCTGTTCTACTGCTTCATCTGAAGAATTTCTGGAAAAATCCATGTTCGATTCTTCACATTGAATTAATTACGGAGTTCGAAATAAGAAAGCAGCAACCAAGTGAATGCTGACGTAGAATTCCAATCAGCTCCCTCCAAAAGCCTCTGCCACAAGCATAAACATGTAAGTTGAATAGCAACAAAGTAAAACCAACTAAATTTCAAAAACAAAACATTCATCAAACTTCAGAAATTGATTTCAGACATGGCCGCACGACAGATGAACGAGTTTCGACAAGTGAACAAATTTTACAGTGAGGCATATGGATCGGTCACTCAGCACTCAGAATCCGTCCAGTAAACTGGACGAAACCCACAATTTCCTCTCAGCCAGCAATATTTCTAGAAAACCCTAAATCCACATTGACGAAAACCCTAATCAAGCTGAAAATTGGCTAATTGGTTGCAACAGGAGCTGATTGCTCAGGTTTTTTTTCTCGCAGGAAACAAACCTTCGCGCGCGCGCAGAGCAAAACCGGAGGGAAAATCACGCAATTCGGTCGAGGGTATTTTCGTAAATCCAGTGGACAGGGGAGGCCTAAACCCCCGATTCACCGGTTGCGGCGGGGTTACCACAGTGAAGCCGGCGGCGGCGGGAAATATAGGTTTCAAAAACGATACCGTTTGAGGGGCTTTTCGTGCACGGAATTCGGGTCGGGTTGAAAACCGCTAAAATTTTCCTATCGCGCGCGGGTTTGAGGAGAGCAAAATCGAGGAATCGAAAACCTCGATTGGATTTAATCTACCAGTGTTGTTGTCCGATGATGCACAGAAGAGGAAAGAAAAAATGAAAAGAAAAAAAAAATAGAGAGAGAAAGATAGAGAGAGAGAGAGAGAGAGGGTGGGCGTATATGCGCGTGTGTATTTGGGAGTTTTATTTGTAGAGAGAGAAAGGGAGAGAGAGATAATCAGAGGAAATTTTTGGATTTGTGAGAGGTTATTTTTTTTCCTTAGGCGTAAGTGATATATAGATACGGATGGAATGGTTAAAAGTTGGGGAAATTTGTGATGCAGGGGCAGTATTGTCATTTCCGGATGGATGTACCATTCTCTAAGAAGAGGGTACTACTTGAATCAAGGGCATTGAGGAAACCTAATAAAACTCGTCCATTTCCACAAACTCATGTTCTATCGAGTTTTTTCAAGGAAACTTACGAGTTGGAATTATATTTTGATATTTATATTTTATGATTTTTTTAAATAGCTCATTTGATCATCCGTGAGAGCTTGGCCTACGACACGTGCCCTTGGGGGCCATAAAGGCGTTACTGCAGGTCGGTAAGCGGGCGACGGGCACATACGTCGCTTCTAGTCGGGATTCTGATTTAGAGGCGTTCAGTCATAATCCAACACATGGTAGCTTCGTGCACTCAACTAAGCGTGATGACCAATTGTGTGAATCAACGGTTCCTCTTGTACTGGGTTGAATTATTATTGCGACACTGTCATCAGTAAGGTAAAATTAGTAAAATAATACCTATTTTTTCAAAAAAAAATTCAGATGTAACATTTGATCAATTTTACAGTCCAAAAACCCATACGTAATTGATTGTATTTTTTTAGAGAAGTAATTGATTATATTTTAAGATTTCTTGATTGTGGTATTTTTTTACGTGGTTGGAGAAATAAAAATATTAATATATAATAAATTACGTATGATTTTTGGGTTGTAAAAATTGATCAAATGTTAAATTTGTAAAAAATTTAAAAAAGTTAATATCATTTTAATAATTTTAAAAAATAGCACATAATATAGGTATCAAAATGTAATTTACTCCAACAACATTTGCTCTTGGGATTAGCCTAATATTAGTGTGCTCGAAAATTGATACATGTAACTAACTTTGTGTGCAAAATCTTTTAAATAGTAACAGGCCGTTTGGTTGGCATAGAATCTGACTTTGAAAAGTAATTTGATTCCCTATTTTAATATTATTGTGTTTGGTTCATTTTTTTTTAATGTAATATGGAAATGAATCACATTCCTCAAAACAAGGAAAATTGTGCAACTTTCCTGGATTCTGAATACCTACTCCAAGTTGGTATTTTTTTTCCTTATTTTTGAGAATCCGATATTAAATGATTTCATTATTCGATTTCTTCATTTATTATTATTTATTTAGTTTTATAAATTATTATTATGTTTAGATTCATATTTTTTAACTAGAAATAAAAAAATGGATTTTTTTAAATTGAAAAATTAGATTTATTATTAATACTAAGTTTGGATTAAAAAAATTCAATAAAAAATGAGTAAAGTAAATAAAATAGAAAAAATAGAAAACTTTATGAATTAAAAAATGAGATACTTTTTCTATTGAAGAAATTACGACCAAAATTCGACTATTTTATCAATCAATTTTTTTTTGCATTTCTATCAAAATTCTAATAATATCATTTTTAAGACAACGTTGCGGACTAAACGACGACCATACCATTGTCAATATAGATAATTTTGACTTCCAATTCAATAAAAAAAATATTTATATAGATAATTTTGATTTCCAATTCAATAAAAAATATTTGGATCACCAATACACTATATACATTAATTGATTATTTTTTAGTCATACCATTTTATTTAAATTGAAATAATATTTTGCATTCAATATCTATAATACTAATGCAAATTGAATAATTACACATTATATGGTTCCTAGTTTAAAATTATAAATATTCATAGTATGAAATAAAATACAATATATATTTTAAATATTTAATTATCTACTCCTGTTTAAATTTAATCCAATAATAAAAAGAGAATCATTACAATTTCTTGGTTGTGTTTAAAACACAGATTAAAGATTCTGTTAGTAATCATTTTACTCAGAATCATATTCCCATAAATCATATTCCCAAAAAACTTTACTTTCCTGCCAACCAAACGAGCCCTATGTGTTTTATAAACTAATGTCACATTCCATGATTAAAAAGTATATTTTTTATATATTCTACCTGTCACATGATTGTAGTCTCTTGTTCTTTTTTGAATCAATGAATAAGGATATAATAAGAAAAAAATATTAAATTTTACTTTTCTAAGAACATTAATAGATTTTTCGTAATATGTGTAAAAAGAGAAAAGAGACTACATTTTTTAGGACGAGGAAGTATTATCTAAAAATATTTATAATCTAGTTTGGGGCATTAGTAGTGGTGTAAAAGTCACTTAGTTTTTATTTGATTCGTTTTATTTGAGTTTCAGCACCGTTGTTTAAAAAAATTATGCTCGAGCTTTAGTTCGGGAAAATTTTATTTAGTTAGTTACACAAACTAAGCTCGAACTTGAACTCGTTTGTGCATGATAACCCTTAAACTTAAGTTCGTTTGATTAGAAAAATACTTGATCCCGAGTCTGGTTCAAAAGAGCTCAATTGGCGTAGCACAAGTCTCCAAATATTGTGGTCTTGAATTTTGTTCGATATTTATTTCACTAAAATTCCACTTGTATGTTATTCTTCATGTATCTCGTAAGCTAAAAAATGGTTAACTGTTTAGGCGAGGCGTGATGCGGCGATGAGTAGTGCCATTTGTGTTACATTTGGTGTTGCATAACTAAGTTTTTTTTTAAACTTTTGTTATTTTTTTTAATATACCCTAATTGGAAAATGATGAACCCTGGATTGAAAATTTTAATTAAAATAAATCATAAAAAATAAAACAAATAATTTTTTTTTAAAAAAAATATTGAAGAGTTGCAACATGATTTGCATAGACGTACATTTCTAAACAAGAGGAGGTCTCCTGTACACAAGTCTGATGGGCCAGCCCATCAGATTGACCCGACCCGCCCAATATTAAAAAAAAAATGGCAGGCGCGGGTACCACACGCGCGCCCACTCACGGCGCGTGGGGTACATGCGCCTGTACTATTTTTTATTTTTTTTCAAATTTTTTATTATTTTTTTGATTTTTTTTTTCAATTTTTTTTTTGTGTATTTTCTACCCCAAATTGTATACCCTAAAATACAATTAGTGAACCCTAAAACTTGAAATAAACCCCTAAAAAACCCTAAAACCACAAAATAAACCCCTAAAAACACCTAAAAAAAATCCTAAAAAATACAAAATAAACCCCTAAAAACCCCCAAAAAAACCCTAAAAAACACAAAATAAACTCCTAAAAACACCCCAAAAAACCACTAAAATACAAAATAAATCCCGAAAACACCCAAAAAAACACAAAATAAACCCCTAAAAACACCCCCAAAAAACACAAAATAAACCCAATAAAAAACCCTAAAAAACAAAAAAAAAAACACAAAATGGTACTATTTAGTGTTCGAAATGGTACTATGGGGGGCGACTTTTTTTTTTGGGCGGGTCGGAAGCAGGTCGTCTGATGGGCCGACCCATACCCCATGATGCACAAGAGTTTTGTCGTCTAAACAATAATTAAAGTGAATCAAAATGAGATGTTTAAATACATTAAATGAGGATGAATCGAAAAAAATATAACATTTTCACCTTGAATGTATAAAATAAAATTATGTATGAAACAAAACTAGAACGTTAAAATGACATTTATTCATAAAAGGATGTAGTATCGTTTATCTTAGTTTTGCCTCATGTTAGTTTAATATCATTTAATTTTGATTGATTCATTTTCACTATGTACAGATGATATAATATATTCTCATTTTATTTGTTTACCAATTTTAAACACATGTTGCTTATTATATATATATTAATATGCACAATTTATAAATAATTTATGTTATGTGTAATTATTATACTTTTTAACAGTATGCTCCATTTTTATTATTTAAAATTTGTAATAAAACGACTATGAAAAGTATATATCTATCTAAATATATAATAAATTTGCATCTTAAAATTTGTTATTCAAATTTTCATGTTATCTACTTTTTTGTTCGTTTATTAGGTTAGTTTAAGTTGACTTTTTTCATGAGAGTTTTATTTTTGTCGATTTTTGTTTATGATTATTTTAATTAAAATAATATGAATTTTCGAGTTCGGCTCAATAATTTTATCAATTTCGGTTTGAAATTCGAACCTTAGTTGGGATTTTGTGAGTAGGGGTGAGTATTCATTTTTTCGGTTTGGTTCGGTCCCGAAAATGTTAAAACCGAAGAAAACTGAATTTTTTAAAAATAGAACCGAATCGAACCGAAATATTTCGATTCAGGTTTGAACCGAAATTTTTCTTAAATTTTCTGTTTTTTTTTTTTGCTTTAAATTCTATTCATTTGATATAATTAAATATGTATAAGTGTGAATTAGCTAATTATCAAGATTCAAGTTCAAAAAATACCAATAAACAGTTGAATAAAGTCCAAAAATGTGTAAATTCCAACAAAGCAAAGCCAAATAAACTATAAAGTTCAACAAAGTCGAGTATTTTTATTGCTAATACATATATAAATTCGGTTTTTCAATTCGATTCGGATATTTTTCCTCTGGACCGAACCGAAACCAAAAACCGAATTTTTACTAGAAAAAAAATCGAACCGAATCGAATTTTGAAAAGAACCGAACCGATTCTCGATTTTCGGTATTTTTGCTCACCACTATTTGTGAGATACAAGTTTAAAATAATTTCCTTACTTTAATTTCCAAGTGACTCTTGCTGTTTGCTTAGAATACACACACACACATACACACACACACACACACATATATATATAATTCTCCATGTCTCCTTCTCTCTCTCTGTCTCTCTCCGTACAAATCCTAGTGCACTGTACTTATCCCATCTTTTCCCTAAAGAAGAAAGTTGAAATTCCTTTGAGCTTCATCAAATGGTATCTAGCCACTACCATCTTTCCTCATTCAGAATGATCTCAACTGCCAAGAATCACAGTTTGCAACCCACAAACACAACTTCCATCAATTTCAGCAGCAGAAAAGTCTTCAGTATTAGCTGTAAGATGAGGCCCTCAATGGCTGAAGCTACTTCTTCTATCACTTACCAAAAATTTGTTCATTTTGCTTTGGAAGAAACCATGAAGCACACCCACTTAGCCCCTTCTATATTACAGGTACTAAACACACTTCTACATTTCCTAAGCTATTACAAATTTACAATTGCTTCTGGTGCTTATCAAATTGTGTTGCTTGCAATGAGAATATGCTGTTTTCTTCTCAAAGTTTGCTTTTTGGGCACTTGGGGTTTTGAAAAAATCTGATCTTTTTTCATTCCAGTTTGAATCTGTAGGTAGTGGTTTGTAGCTTCTGCACTTTTTTAGATAGGTAGGTGGCCCATATTCATGCTTGCTGTGTTTGTGCTTCGAAGAATCCTATGAATTTACACGTCTTCGCTACAGTTTGTAACTCTGTATCAAAATTTGTGGTCTGCTCATGACTATGTAGATGCTGTTTGTAGTAGAGCTGTGTTTTATATTGATGAATAGACTGTAGAGGTGCTCGATTTTTCCATGACCGGGCCTGTAAGAAATTTGAGTATGCTGTTTTTGTTTTGAGCACTTTACACTGAACACATGTATGGTTGCAACCGCTTCTGGTGTTTATCAAATCGTGTTGTTTGCTATGAGAAATATGCTGTTTTCTTCTCAAAGTTTGCTTTTTGGGTACTTGGGGTTTTGAAAGATCTGATCTTTTTTCATTTTAGTTTGAATCTGTAGGTAGTGGTCTGTAGCTTCTGCACTTTTTTAGATAGTTAGGTGGCCCGTATTCATGCTTGCTGTGTATATGCTTCGGAGAATCTGATGAATTTACATGTCTTGCTACAGTTTATAACTTTGTATCAAGATTTGTTGTCTCCTCATGACTATATGTAGATGCTTTTGCAGTAGAGCTGTGTTTTTTATTGATGAATAGACCGTAGAGGTGCTTGATTTTTCTTTGACCGGGCCTGTTGGAAATTTGAGTATGCTGTTTTTGTTTTGAGCAGTTGTTGCAACCGCTTCTGGTGCTTATCAAATTGTGTTGTTTGCTATGAGAATATGCTGTTTTCTTCTCAAAGTTTGCTGTTTGGGCACGTGGGCTTTTGAAAGATCTGATCTTTGTTTTTTTTCTTTTCAGTTTGAATCTGTAGGTAGTGGTTTGTTGCTTCTGCACTTTTTTAGATAGGCAGGTGGCCCATATTCATGCTTGCTATGTATGTGCTTCGGAGAATCCGATGAATTTTACATGTCTTTGCTACAGTTTGTATCAAGATTTGTGGCCTGCTCATGACTATGTAGATGCTGTTTTTAGTAGAGCTGTATTGCCTGTAGGAAATTTGAGTATGTTGTTTTTGTTTTGAGCACTTTACATTGAACATATATACGGTTGCAAATCTATAATGTACTAATCTTCTGCAGGAAAAATATGGTTGCTTGACTGCCATGGATGGGAAGACAGAGCTCCAAATGCAGTCTTTTGAATCACCAAAGATTAGATTACTCCGAAGTTTGTTCATAGAAGGGAGTGATGGAATGCAGGTTAGTATTTTCCCTATATAAAAAAAATTTAAAACTGTCACAACGGCCTCAAAGTGTTGCACTGCTTTTGGCTATGGGAAACCAATGAACTTATCTAATAACTCGCAGTCGAAATATTGGAAAGAAGTTGCCACCCCACCCCCAAGTAGATTTATATAAACTCCCGTTGGAGTGTATCCTTTAGATTTTTTTTTTTAAAGTTAGGGTGAGGGGAATTGGGGATTAAACACCCGTCTCACACCCTTACACGGGTGAGGAATACCTTATTTATACGTTTACTTCATGTTATTGATTTCATTGTATTTATAATGACCTTATATTGTGAATTTTTTTACGAGCTTTCTTGCTATGTTTTAGGAAGTTGTGACCCACAGTTTATCCTTAGTAGCTCACTCATTGTAATGTCTGCATTTTTTATTTGGATGCAAGCCGACTTTTTTACCTTATACCGTAGGCCGTTAACATCCATTTATGAGGTTTCTGGAGAATATACATACTGTGGTGTAAACAAGCGTTTCCATGTAATACGGGAAGCTGTGAACTAACTATTTTCTGATTGTGAGTGGTTAACGTAGGCTGACAATCATCGTTTCTCTATGTTTTACAATATTTTTTTCATATTCATATTTTGATAGAGTTTGTTACTAATATTTTGACATGATTCATTTATTTTATCAAATAACTATTCACATCCCTTAAAAGGTTTTAGCTAACGACTCCCCTTTGGTCATATCATTTGTTTTTCTTCTTCTTCCATTCCTTTTTAGTCATGTTCTGATCTTATTTACAAGATGTTTAAGATTGATTTTCTTCATTCCTCTTCATTGTCACCTTTTCTATTCCCCGTCGTAGACAGTTAGTATCTCTGCATCTTCCAAATCTAGCTAAAGCAAAAGGCTGGAAAGAAAGATTACAGGATCGGATAGAGGTTGGGTAACGACAGTGTAAAATAATTTCCATTTATGCTATTTCTGTTATTGGAACCAATATTTTACTGTAAGATACTGAATTTGTTATTCTTATTTGAAATATTGAAAACGGGACGAATCTTTTCATTAAGTGTATTATCTTGCATCCACAGTTGTAAGCCAGCACTCTCTTGCTCCCATGTAGAACTTTATCGTAGTTACTCTTGTTCGCGTGCACTATATGCAGGTTTTGGATTTTGCCATCTTTCCCCGAGCAGAGTTTGATCTTCCGATTTTTTGTGCCAACTTCTTTACCACTCCGGTCATCAGCATAGTTGTATTGTACGCTGCCTTCTTTCCCTTTTACCTGATGAGCAAAATTTTATTTCCGTTTTTTCGGGTGTATATTGGAATAGTAACCTCCTGATTTGTGTTTGTGAAATAAAATGTACTTATAAAGTATATATGGATTGTTGGCATGCTCAGAATACGGCAAACCAGAAAATCGTGTACACGTGTGAGAAATATTCATGAATTGCCATCACAAGTAACTTCTGTCTTGTGTTATACAATCCTTCCGAGACTACATTTCTTTGCATGACACGATATTGAAATTTTATTTTCCTCGATTCACTTCTTCTTCCCATTTGATAGAAGAATCGAGTTGAAGTTCCTGAATATTTGCTCGATATTGATTTCATTTTCTAGATCTAGCTCAAGTCAAAACTGAACTCCTAATTGTATATGTTTGCTGTACTGATCTTCTTTGAAATTTGACATCATTTTCTCTTACTTACAATACAGATAACTCAAATCTGGCATCATTCATTTGTGATCTGGTTTTATTCATTTAATTTTGGTTGCTTAATTATTATTTAACATTTTCAGGGACCTTAATCCATTACACGACGTCATCAATCGACAAGATTACAAGAAAAAGTATTATGAACACTTGATTCCTCTTGGAGTTAAGTATGGTGAGGTGAGCAAACTTTTACTACTTTGCATCACTATAATGTATAAAACGACACGCGTTGATTCGACCAACACGGATTTCATGCAGCTTTTACCATGGGGAGGAAAGATAACTGCTGAATCTATGAAATTTTTCTCACCAATTGTAATATGGACCAAGTTTCCCACGAGCGAGCAGAAGCACCGTCTTTTATATTCTGCATTCGAGGATTATCTCAAGGTAGATATAGATCTAGATAATGCTCTAACTTAATTGATGTGCTGGTTTATGTAGAATACACAATTTTTTTTTTTTTTTGGTTTTGTTTCTCCTTTGGACCGTAAACGATAATCTTGTCCGGTTTAAATTGAAACCGAACAACCTCGAACCTGCCTCTGACTACGTTTTTTTCTGTCTTTTTTTATCTTACAGTCATGGCTTGAACTGATGGACCAGGCATCAGCAGAAACGGATGTTTCTCGGATTACGGCCAATCTTGAAGCACAACACAAGTATCTGACTTGGAGAGCTGAAAAGGTAGGATAAAATAAACTGTTCTTTGTTATGTTACTTCTACCCGCTCTTGCCATTATTATGGGATCGGAACAATTGAGTATGTTTGATGTGCAGTTCGTAGATTCATCTTCGTATAGAAAAACTACATCATGGTCCATGGATGAAAGTAAATCATGAGGCCCTTTTAAACTTTTTTTTTGTGATTTTTAAGGTTTCATATAAATTAGTGTTATTCCATGTTAAGACAATATTCTTAGACATCTTATCAGTTCTGTGCTAAAAAAATATGATCACAACGGATTCTCTTCGTTAATACGAACAGAAAATAACACGTAGCTCGAATATATCAAGAACGGTACAGAATATGGTTCTCTGACATGAGCCCTTAGCTCGAGTGAAATATATCTGCATGGAATCATTTTGTGGCGTCTCTTCGTATTTGTCCCTCGAAGTTTCTGATCTACACTCGTACGTGCAGGATCCCGGCCATCAAGTTCTAACACGATTAATAGGAGAGGCTCGAGCAAAGGTACGAGTATCTTATGGCAAAGCATCAAAGCAGTACTCTTCTGTATTTCTTCATGATGCATAGTTCACCTCTTGATTATTCTGTAGGAAATAATTCGGAGTTTTCTCTTCGATGGAGTTGATGAACTGGGCAACAGAACATTTACCGATTACTTCCCCGAGTATAAACGTGATGACGGGACGATAAACCAGAAGCGTAGTATGATCGGAAAATCATTCGAAAGTCGCCCGTGGGATACGAGAGGTGAATTCATTGGTGACAGTTGAAGGTAGAGAGCATGGCTTGAATTTCTTGCTTTCTTGTGTATATGGACTGTTTGTTTGTATGATGTATGGAAACATTTTATTGTGGTTGCTCATGTAAATGGAAATGATCGTGCCCATTTTTGTATGATCAATAATTAGGGTTGTAAACGAACCGAATCGAAAAGAACACTCTAGCTAGCTCGACTCGAGCTTTTTTTTTCTTGTTCAAGCTCGGCTCAATTAATATTTGTCATGTTTGAATTCGGTTCGGTTCGAGTGCGGTTCGTGAAATGTTTGAAAATTTACTAAACGAGTCTGAACTCAAATGCTCTAAAAAAAGCTCATTTAATTTACATATTCGAGCTCGAATTCAAAAAAATAGCTTATTTAATTTATCCATTTGAAATATTTATAATATTCATGAACATATTTGATTAATGTTGAGATTGAATATGTTCACTAGGTAACCGAGCCGAACACTACTCTGTTCGAGCTCTGTTTGATAATTTTATCGAGCTCGCGTGATTCGAGACTTGAGCTCGGCTCGTTTAGAAAATGAACGAATTTCAAACGAGTTTTTGTAAACTAAACTTCAAATAGCTCGTGAGTAGTTCGGTTTCTTATTTTTGTATGTTGGAATTTTCGGTGGAAATAAGTATTAAGATATTGTATTAGTGTATCTCTCGACTCTTGTATGATGCACGAACATATTTTATACATACACACACGTAAATAATGTAATAATTGAATGCTCGGACTTTTAAATTTAATGGGCGTCTATATATTATTATTATCATTGAATTATATATGTTGTGTTCAAATTTTTAAAATTAAGCATACTAATTAGACAATTCGAGATAAATTTTGCGTACTTAGAACAAACAAAAAGAAAAATAAATGTGAGGGGATAAAGAAAATCCACGATTTGGACTATTCTGAACGACGTAATTCAATAAATAATTAACAATGTATATTATTTACTACTAAAGAATATTTATTTTTTAAATATATGACAAATATAAAAAAAAAATGAGTGTTTGTTTTAAATGAAAAATTGAAATAGAAAATTAATAAATTATGTTATACTTTAAATTATACTGAAATAATATTGAACTATGTACGCGCTGTAATAATAATAATAAGGGGCAGACTTGGGTGAGACCGTCTCATACATGAGACGGGTCAATACTCACATGCGGGGATCATTATTTATGGGTGAAATATCATTAACTCACATGTGAGTATCATTATTTATACCCGCATGTGAGTATCATTATTTATGGGTGAAGTATAATTAAAATACGGGGATCATTATTTATAGGTGAAGTATCATTATTTATGGGTGAAGTATCATTAACTCACATGTATTGATCCGTCTCATACAAGTTTTTATCTAATAATAATAATAATAATAATAATAATAATAATAATAATGTTGCACAAATGTATAATTTTAATATTGATCCTTCAAGCCAAACAGAACATGACAAATTAGCAAACTAATATGTGCATAGCGATATTTTGAACTTGGACATTTAAAATTGATAAAAAAAAGACAACTTTGATTTTATGTGAGAAGTGTGTTTGAATGATACACAAAAGTACAAATAAATTAATAAAACTTGTTGTGCCGTGGTAAAAGTCACTTCCTTAAAAGTTAAATCGACCAACTATAGCGCAAGTTGGAAAATGTCCATCGCTTTTCAACGTTAACACAACTTCGACTGACATGTGCACTCGTGGCTGACGAATTAGAGACACTAAACAATTGTTCAGGATGGAAAAATCGAAATGAAACAGTAAATGAAATATATGATATATCAAAATTATATGTACTTGTGGACAAATCCAACCATGCTATTTATAAAGATGATGAGAAAGAAACTGAACAAATGAATTATTTGTTCAATCCATTCAAAAATATCATAAAATAAATGGTCAAATAATTAATAGCATTCCAGAAAAAATAAATACAACTCAGAGCCATTTTCTGACAAGAATGAAGTAACTATTAGATTACCATTATCAACAATCGGGCAAACACCCCAATCAGTCTAACAATCTTAATATTCAATTTATTTATTTTTCTTCCACATCATTGATATTTCAATCAATCCAACCACGTATAATTTGATAGAGATTAAAATAAACTAATATTATTACTGAAAATTGTAACAACACAAAATAACTAACTTACATAAAATAGACAATATGATAAAATACAAAACAAACAAACAAACTAATAACATAAATAACAATAAACTCAAAATGAATTGAAAATAAACAAACGACAATTAAAATGGATGAAAAAATATAAATTTAATCACGATCGCCGAGTCTTTGCCATATATGCTCGATAGGTCGGTCATGAAGAATGTCGTGAGCTTCTCGATTGCGAAGTTGTGACCTAGTTTTCATATAGCTCGACAAGCTTGCAATCCTTTCTGCAGAGTAAACGAGATTATTTTCTTCTTCTTTTTCTTCACTTTATTGATTGAGATATTGAGAAATATAGCAAAATCGGTCTCTATTTATAGAGAATGAAAAAAATATAAATTTTAATACTTTTAATGTATTATATAAAAGATATATACATTATATTTATTCATCTAAATAAAATTTACATATCCAATAAATTAGAGACAACACTGATCTTTTGTTCTTCTCTGATCGAACGCGTTCAACGGCCGATTTTTTTTTTTTCGAACTTAATGACATGGCGTCCGGCCCGTTTGCTCATATCTCAACCGATGATGCAAGTCTCAAAGATTTGGAGATGGGCTATCAAATCTTGGAATCAAGAAATTTGTGATGTTTGCTTTAACTATTTGCTCTTTTTTTCAAGGTTGAAGATAATGGTGATTTGAAGAGTCTTTGAGTTTGCACAAGAAAACAAAAGCATTTTTTGGAAGAATTTATGGCAAATTCTCAATCACACACACACACGCACTAAGTGACAAAATTGACGGCTCATTGTTTGGCTTTGTTGGAGCATATTTGGAGCTTAGTGAAAATTGTAGAATATATTAAACTTTTTAGACACCTCACCTCATGTCATCACAAATCACGCAACAAAAAAGTCATTACAAATAAAAAAATGTGTGTGAGAGAGAGAGAGAGAAGATTATGAGATCTAATTTTTCTTGTATCTTGTGAGTTTTGTCGTATTCTTGATTGAACGATGTTTGAGAGGGTCATGTTGTGAATTAGGTATGAATGTATGATTGTGGGTGATTTGGTGATCTAAGTTGTGAATTACCGTTCTTTTAGGGCTAAGACAAGATAAAGACGTAGGGGTGAGCAAAAAGTTCGAAACTCGAGAATGGGTTCGGTTCTTTTTAAAATTCAGTTCAGTTTGAAAAAATTTCTAGTAAAAATTTAATTTTTAGTTTCAGTCTGATCTAGAGAGAAAATATTCGATCGGGATCGAAAATTGAATTTATATATATATATATATCAGTAATAAAACTAAATAAAAATTTCTAAAAATAAAATACTCCACCAATCCAAGCCCTATTTTGATGAACCTGAATCTTGATTATTATCTAGTTCACTGTATGTATTTAATTATATCGAATAAGGAGAATTTCAAGAAAAAAAATTCAAAAAATTCAAAAAAAAATCGGTTCAAAACTAAACTGAACTGAAATATTTCGGTCCAGTTCGGTTCGGTTCTATTTTCAAAAAAATTGATTTTCTTCGGCTTTAACATTTTTGGGACTGAACCGAAAAACAGATTATTCAGCTCTACAAATACGTATTGGTCGAGTTCTGATTAGACTTTTAAAGTATATATGATTTGATCCTTTCGACTCCTTAAACTATTTTAAAAGATCCAATCGGTTCATTCAGTAAAAAATGCTTAATTTTCGGTCAGTAACTAAAGTTAATTAAACTTGGAAAATTTGGCCGTGTAATTTGATACTTGACATCGGAATTTTCATTCTATGTAATAAATACAAGCACTTATATCTGATATATCCTTATCCAATTACTATATTATTCAATATCCAATTGATGAATTGATGCTACCATAAAAAACTCATTATGTGAGTTTTCTAATCATACCCATATTGCTTGGTATTAATATTATCAAATCACTCGAAATTAGATTGTAAAATTTTGTACATTTAATTAACTTTAATTAATAATAGAAAATTAACATTTTTTACATATTTCTATCTGCACCATTTAAAATAGTTCCAAGGGGCTGAGTTTAAGTGTCTAACCGGGAATTCGCCAATGTTTTGAGTCTTTTTTTTGGATATTTTTCCTTAAAGTTAATTATTTCGTAACTATGCTTTATAAATATTTAATTTTCTACGAGTCGTTTTAACTATGGTTAATTATTTCATAATTAAGTTATATATTTTGTAGTTTTCATTTTTAATTAATCTAGTTATTTCATAATTCCATTTTATAATATTTTGATTTATAGCCAAAAATAATTTATAGAACAAAACAAAAATTAGACCAAAATTAAATAATTTAAAAGGAAAAAAGTTAGTATTATTTTTGTGGGTCCCAAAGAATATAGTGTATAGCAATAAAGAAATATAAAAATCACCGAACAAGAAGTGTTTGCATCTAACCTCAAAAAGTAATTGGAATTTCCGATGGCCAAGTAATTGTCATCATCAGCCAGAGAGAGAGAGAGGGAGAGAGAGAGAGAGAGGGGGGAGAGAGAGAGAGTGACAAGTCACATCCTATAATCAAGAATGCGAACAAATTTGAAGACACTTTTGTCCAAAGCAAAAAAAGTTAGAAAGTTGTAGTAGAAAGGTGATCACAAATTCCGCATACCTTCAACGACGACAAACTGCATTCTCACCATACTCACTGAATCTTGCTCCTCAAATACAAGCAAAGGGCACCTCCCTTTTCTCTCTTTCTCTCTCCTGTTCCTTTTTCTCTCTCTTTTTGATGCATTGAGGAACCACATGCGGTGTTAAGCAATCTTGGCTTGCTTATGGGTTCTTGATAATTTCAGGTTCTGTTCTTGAATTTGCAGCGTCTTTCTGCTTGCTTATGAGTTCTTGATAATTCCAAGTTTTGTTCTTGAATTTGCTTGCTAGTCTTTAGTTTCCCTTTTATTTGTTGATTTCTTGATTCTTGGACCGATTAGGGGTGTGATTCTTGAATCTTGATTGAGTTGTTTCGAGGGATTCTTTTTCTTTCTATATAATTTGCAGTTGATTGGAATTTGTCTTTGAAAAAAGAGAAAAAAGAATCGATTTTTTTTGCTTCAAATTTATTGTTTGCACAAATGTTTCAAGAAGAGGGATCATCTTCTGTGACTTCTTCGCCGCTGCAAATGTTTCCAATGATGTCATTATCACCTGGTTTGATGTCACCATATCCATGGCTGAAGGAGCTAAAACCTGAGGAGAGAGGGTTATATTTGATCCATTTATTAGTGAATTGTGCAAATCATGTTGCATCAGGCAGGCTTGAGAATGCAAACATAGCCCTTGATCAGATTTCCCAGCTGGCCTCTGCTGAGGGCGATACGATGCAGCGAATTGCTGCATACTTTTCTGAAGCCCTAGCTGATAGGATCCTTAGATCATGGCCTGGTGTGTATAAGGCCTTCCATTCGACTAGGAGTAGGGCTAGGGGTTGTGTTGTTGCTGAAGAAATCCGAACGAGGAAGGTGTTCTCGGAGTTGTTGCCATTTGTGAAGGTGGCTTTTGTGATCAGTAACCAAGCCATTGTTGAGGCAATGGAGGGTGAAAGGGTGGTTCATGTTATTGATCTGAACGCGGCTGAGCCTGCTCAGTGGTGCTCGTTGATTCGGGACCTGAGCGCCCGGCCTGAAGGGCCGCCTCATTTGAGGATTACGGGGATACATCAAGATAAGGAGGTGTTGGAGCAGATGGCTCACATCTTGATTGAAGAAGCTGAGAGATTGGATTTGCCATTTCAGTTCAACCCTGTGGTGAGCAAGTTGGAGAATCTTGATTTTGAAAAACTTCGTGTTAAGACAGGGGAGGCATTGGCAGTTAGCTCGATTATGCAGCTGCACACCCTTTTGGCTTGTGATCAGAGTGATCGTGATCATAAAAATTCGAACCAGAACCAGAACCAGAATACATTTTATAGTCCAAGCAATGACTCGGCCTCTTCATCACCGTTATCTTCACTTCTTTCACCAAGTCCGAGTGTTGATAATTTTATAGGCGCGATTTGGGGTCTGTCTCCCAAAGTTATGGTGGTGACGGAGCAAGATTCTGACCACAATGGCAGCAGCTTGATGGAGAGGCTATCGGAGTCCCTCTACTTCTATGCTGCATTGTTTGATTGTATGGAGTCGAGTTTGCCCAGAGGCTCTTTGGAGAGGCTGAAGATGGAGAAGATGCTACTGGGCGAAGAGATCAAGAACATCATAGCCTGTGAAGGAGCAGAGAGGAAGGAGAGACACGAGAAGCTCGAGAAATGGAACCAGAGGCTCGACTTGGCTGGCTTTGTGAACGTCCCGTTGAGCTACTATGCTATGCTGCAAGCAAAGAGATTGCTGCAGAGTTATAAATGTGATGCCTACAAGATCAAAGATGAGAATGGGAGTGTTGTCATTTGCTGGCAAGATCGACCACTCTACTCAGTCTCTGCTTGGAGATTTAGGAGCTGATATACATACATACATACATAAATATATGTATATGTATGTTAATCAATTGGCTGTGAGTTTGTAGAGCTAGAGGAGAACTTCATCAATGATCATGTAGAATGTATATGTTGTTTATATATATTGGTTGTGATTGACTTGTGCTCTTTTTCTTGCCTAATTCAATGTTTGTCGATTGAGTGAATTGATAAATTTGATCAATTCTTGTATCAATATACAGTTGAAATTACAATTTACAGTTAATTACAGATTTAAAAGTACAATTCTATGCTAACACAACTAATACAAGTTATAACTCACAATACATCAATAATATATGAGGAGAGATCTTCATATTTTGAAGCTAATGCAAGTTTCTTCATATCATCAGTTAGATTTCTCAACATAGAGACAATTGTCTCATATTCAGAATGAGAACTATGTTGCGTGAAAAACGGGGTGATTATACCGTGCATTTGAACAATACTCCAACCCGGAGCTTTCATTCGAGCCCAAGCTTCTCTGACTCCATCCCACCTCGCCATTGAAGCAAAACTCTGAGCCAACTGCACATACCTACCAGCATCTGCAGGCTCGAATTCTGAAATTTCCTCAGCAATGGCGCGCCCAAGCTCTTCATGGCCATTATTGTCTGCAGAATCATTCTGTACAAGCCCCGAGATCATACTTGTCCAAAATATTACATCTTTATCTACTGCTTGCTCAAAAACTTGAAATGCATCATCCAGATTCCTGCATCTTGAATACAAAGAGACGAGTGATGTTCCGACATGCTTGTCTAATTCAAATCCAGAAGTTATTATCTGCGCATGTGCAACTCTTCCCACTTCTATACTACCCTGTCTTGCTACAGCAGAGACCAATGATCCAAAAGTCTGCTGATCTGCCTCATAACTTATTTAACCTCATTCTTGAAAAAAGATTCAGAACCTCTGCAAGATTTCCTACCATAGAAAGTGCATTGATCAAACTATTCCAAGAAACAATATCTTTCTTATCCAACAACTCAAAACTCTTCCACACTTGGCATATACACTCAATAAACAATTCATAAGAGCTAACTCACACACATAACCCCTTTTGACAACGCAGGCATGCAAAACATCATTATGGCCGCTCTCTGAAGCCCCAGAGAGCACATTCAAGATGGTGACCGGTCTAGGTGGGATGCCTTCATATTGCATAGTGGTAGTGGAAAACATGGCCACATCGGAGCTCCGATATCTGAGTTCCGACGATAGGTTTCTGCCGACAAACACCACACGCAATTCTATTTTATCGTATCAATCTTATCTGTGTCGTAACAGAACCAAATGGGCCTTGTGGGATGGCATCCCATTTCCAATTTTATTAATATAGTATAATCCTATTGATATTATGCAGGTTATAATTTTTCTATTTTTTCCAAGAGTAAAAAAAAGTTACAAAGTGAAAATATAGTACGTTCGAACACATGTATTATTGCAACTCAGATATTTGTGCCCGGCCAATATGGACCAAGCTTTAATATCCTGCAAAAATAAAGCAAAAAAACTTTAGAGAAGACTTAATGAGTATTGTAGTCATCAGGTCAACTGAAAATTGAATTGAAGCTAATTGGTTATTGGTGTGTAGAAGCAGAATTCCATTGGAGATATCAGAGAGCTCTTCTTGCAACCAACCGTTTTAAACTGGTACGTAGATCACTAAAGTTGTTGTTTATCATGAAAATTCTCAACTCAAACTGTTTATTTTTTTATTTTATTTTCAGTTTATCATCTCATTTGCAACAATATCGTTTTGTTAATGTTAGCAATGCTATTTGAGTATTGATCCATACTTTCTTCGCTCCTAACTTCACTGATTTTACTCGTGGTATAAAAACAAGTGGAGGAAATGGCAGAAATTCTGGCAGTAGTGACGGCTTTTCTTGGACCAGCTCTGGAACTTGGGAAATGCTTTCCTGAACCAATCAAGCGTCAGTTCAATTATCTCTGTTGCTTTAATAGCAATATTCAGAATCTAACAGACGAGGCCCAAAGGCTGGAAGACACCAGATCTGGCCTGCAGATGAAAGTCGATGCAGAAGAGAACAATGCACAAGTCGTTGTTCCAGGGGTTAAGACTTGGTTTAACAAAGTGGATGGCATCCAAGCAAAGAATACTAAAATTGAGACTGAAATAACCACCTTCAGACAAAATGGTTGTTTCGCCGTCAAATCTCGTTTTTCACTTGGCAAGAAGGTGAAAAAGACAGCTGAAGCTATGAAAGACTTAAGGGAGGAGGGCTCTAAATTTACCATTATAGCACAACCTCCACCACCGGCAGCAGTGGCGGCCCCAATCCATTTAGGATCAAATATATTTGAGTTCGATTCTAGAAAAGGAATCGAAGAAGAAATCATTATGAGTTTGAAAAATGAGAATGTTAACAAGCTGGGAATATGTGGAATGGGGGGTGTAGGAAAGACAACCATGGCCAAAAGAATTATGCATAGGGTGAGAGAAGAGCATCTGTTCGATGAGATCGTGATGGCAGTTGTCAGCCAAAAAGCAGACAGGTTGGAAATTCAGGGTGTTGAAAGATAAGGAAAGTGTACCATGTAGAGCAGTGGACTTGCATGCCAGGTTGACTGCAGGCACAAAAAGATCTCTCATAGTTCTAGATGATGTTTGGGAAGTTCTCAATTTGGAGGAGTTAGGAATACCTTGCGATAGTGGGTGCAAGATTCTGTTAACATCCCGGGATAAAAATATATTGAAAGGAATGGATGTGGAGAAGGTTTCTGCAGTGAGAGTCTTGTCTGAAACAGAGGCATGGGAGCTCTTCAAATCAAAAGCTGGCAGTTGCATTGAACAAGGAAATGTGATTAATGCTGTTGCACAACAAGTTGTGAAGGAGTGCAACGGTCTACCCATTGCCCTCGTAACTGTTGGTGTGGCACTAAAAGATGAGACACACATACGAGGTTGGAACAACTAAAAAGCGCTAACCCAAATCACATGCCAGAGGTTATTGAAGATGTTTACAAACCACTAAGGTTCAGTTATGAGTCTTTGAAAAGTGTGGATGAGAAATCCTTATTCTTGTTGTGCTGTCTATTTCCTGAAGATTATCATATTCATCTTGAGGATTTGGCTATTTATGCAACGGGGCTGCGCATGTTTCGAGATATCAGAAGTTTGGAAGGAGCGCGAGAAACCGTGTTCTTCTTGGTTGAAAGGCTTAAGAGTTGTTTCTTGCTATTAGAGGGTGACTCTTACTATGAAAATGGTGTCAAAATGCATGATGTTGTTCGTGATGTTGCCAGATTCATTGCTTCAGATGAAAGGCTGATTAATTGTGATGATTGCACTTGGATTGCTCCCTACACTGAACAAAGATTCCGGCTCCATGGGGGGTCAGCAGTTTATCCCAATCTGCATCTCTTGTTGATTGATAATGAGTCAAGAGATAAAGAATTGGAGATCGGTGATGATTTCTTTGAAGGAATGGGGAAGCTCAACGTGTTATCCATCAGAAATTCATCATCGCGGCGACTCCCAAAAACGACTAAATTAATGAAAAATCTCAAGACATTAATTTTACACTGGTGTCCATCTTTGGAGAGCATATCAGTCGTTGGCGAATTAGTTAATCTTGAAATTCTCATATGTCGCGGGTGTCATTCAATTGAGTGTTTACCAATAGAGATGGCGGGAATAAGTCGGCTGAGGTTATTGGAACTCTCAGGTTGTGACAATCTGAAAACAATAGCACCAGGAATCATATCAAATCAGAAGGGATTGGAGGAGTTGATAGTGGAAGACTTTGATAATTGGGAAGCAGCGGATGAGGAAAGCAGAGAAAGAAAGAATGCATCTCTTAGTGAGCTTGAGCAGTTATCGAGATTGAGTCGCCTGAAGATTCAGATAAAGGATTATAGAGTAGCTGCTGGACATAAAGGCCCTTCACCAAACATGGTGAAATATCACATTACAATTGGGGATGATGATGAGATGCCTCCCTACGACAGTGAGGGGTTCGAGAAGGTAATGAACCTGAAGCTGCCTGGAAATATTAGTTTGGGAAAGTGGATTCAAGAATGTGTTAGGAGTGTTGAATATATGAGGTTAGAAGGATCAGATGATTCCAGTTTGGATTTTGGAGCAGCTCATAACATGCGGTCGTTGACTTTGAAAGAGTGTTCGGCAGTGAAGAAATTGGTGAATATGAGTAGTAGTAGTGCTACTGTTTTCCCTCTCTTGGAGAGTCTGGAGCTTGGAGAACTTAGTGATTTGGAAGTGATATGCGATATTGATGGCCCAATGCAATCCAATTATTTCCAGAATCTCAAAGAATTACGACTTGTTCAGCTGCCGGCACTAAAGCATTTGTGGAACAGTGGTATTAGTCCAAATCATCAGAACGTTATCTCGAGTTTCAATAAGCTTTCGACCATAGATATTTCTCATTGTCATGGACTACGAAGTTTATTTTCATTGTCAGTGATGGCAAGGGGTTCATGGTTTGAACAACTAGAAAGCCTTGAGATATGGGAATGTGATATGATGGAACAAGTATGGTTGTGGAATGAAGAAGAAAACCAAACCAATATTCATATCCCACTAGTTTTCCCAAAATTGAAGAAATTGAAGCTCTCCTCTTTGCCAAGGCTCATGAGTTTCAGTGAAGGAATATTCCAATCCATTGAATTCCCTCTGCTAGAGAAAATGGAAATCCGGAACTGCCCACTGCTGAAAGGTTTAGTTAGTAGTGCGTCTTTTGATGAACACGATGATGTTTCTAATATACAATTCTTTTCCAAGGTACATGACTACTCATTTAATATCTTCTAAAAAATGCACATATTATCCACTTATCCTGTAAATTTTCAATGTATTTTTTTTTAAATTAGATCCTCCCACTTTTATTCCTTAAAATTGAATTCCATATTGAATATACATATATTCAATATACACAAGTAAAATATATAAACCCAAATTTAACAAATATTAAAATATCTCTAACTTGTACACTTTATTCTCTCTTTAATTTTTGCATGTTTTCCATTATCATTTTCTTCGCATCTACATGACATTTTAATTGGAAATGTCATTGCCGGTAGGACTGCAAATGTATTCTTCTATGCCGCAGCCATATTTTAATATTTTTGTTTGATCAAAGGAATGTGAAATTGGGAATGTGATATATACTGTATTTCCAAAGAAACATAAATTCTGAATTATTGTAGAAATCTTTTAAGTTTAATTTTATTTCGATTAAATTTTTGGTCATATATATGCTACTTAGTTAATTTAATATTTTAATTCAATGGTAAGTAAGATAGTAACAAAATGCGAATATGTGGTTACTTTTATGCGAAATTATTTTATTTTATTTTATTAATTGGTTATGTGTTTTGTGGCTTTATTATTTCCAACATTTAGTTATAATTATTTGCAGGTCAAATTTGATAGATTAACCACACTTGTGGTGGATGAAAGTGTTGAGATGGGGAGAAATTGGCATCAATTTCCAATTGACTTGTTCGCTGGACTTTGTGAGTTAAGCTTATCGGGATTTAAAGAAATGAAAAGCTTATTTTCATTGTCAATGACTCAAAGTGGTTGTCTTTTACAACTAGAGATTCTTGAGATCCGCCATTGTGAAATTATGGAACAAATCATCTTGTGGAATGAAGATGAAGAAAACCAAATGAATATCCACGTCACACAATTCCCAAAATTGAATTTCTTGATTCTAGAGTCTCTGCCGAGGCTTACGAGCTTCTGTAAAGGAATTGAAAGCATTGTTGAATTATCTTTGCTAGAGAAATTGGAAATTCATAACTGCCCAGTATTGTTGGAAAGTTGTGTTTCCACGTCCATTTCTTCAATTGGGCCTCCTCATGATGATGATGATTCTATGCATTTGTTTTGCAAACCAAACAAGGTATGTACCCCTATTATTTATTTATCTTTTAGAAATCGCATTTTTTAGGTATTTTTAATCTGGCTTAAGTGTCAAAAAAATTCACAATTGTTAAGCAAATTAATTTGCACTTTTGAAATTACTTTTTTTTTGAAATTTAAATAATAGCCTAATATTTAGATTGATATCAAAATCGACACATCCAAATTTTATTAGGCAATCTAAACGAGTGAAATACGATGGTTTATATAGCGCCATTTTTACTACTCAGTTTAACTAATAATTAATATAAAATATTTAAATTTAATTTCATCCTTTTCATTAAATTTTTAGTCATATGTTAATGTAATATTTTAGTTTTCATTGGTAATTTATTCACATATTTGTGAAAATTTTTACTAAAGTTAAGATTGCAGATTCTTAAATAAAATAACTAGGGAGAATTATACCTAGAACCTAGTATACTAAAAATTGAGTAAATTATATTTTTGGTACCGTAAGAATGAGGTCCAAAAACTTTTAGTCCCAAAATATACAATTTTGGTCTCAAGTTAATTTTTTCGACACTTTTTGTCCAATAGTTTATATTTCAATACTTTTGATCCTAAAAACTAACGCACCATATTTAACATTCGCTAAGTACTTAATTTGGAGCCAAAAAGGTACTTATTTTGGAACCAAAAGTGTTGAAATATCAATAAAATAGGTATTTAACGGATGTTAAGTGTAGTCCGCTAGTTTTTGGGACCAAAAGTGTTGAAATATAAACTGTGCGACTAAAAGTGTCGAAAAAATTAACTGTGACCAAAATTGTACATTTTGGGACTAAAAGTATTTGGGCCTTATTCTTACAGGACCAAAGTGTAATTTACTCCTAAAAATTTGAGGTAGGGGAGGGTGATTTGAGGATTGAAACCTCGATCATTCATTTAAATCTAATACACTAAATCTAATAGTGGAAATTTGTGATCACAGTTTAGAAATGAAACTTTTGAGATAAAATACTGTAACATAAAAAAATCTAGCTAGTTTTGTTGCAAAATCGATCAACGGTTTCATTTTTATATTAGGAAGAACAAATTATTTGTATCTATAAAATGATTTATAAAAAGTGCGACTGTGATTTGTTTCAATTGAAATTTAATGTATGAGTATTGTGTTTTTTTTTTTTGGAAATTATTTTCATTCCATGCTGTTAAAATTATTTGCAGGTTGAATTTGGTAACTTAAAAGAATTGAGTATAGGTAACTATGATAGCATGAGAAATTGGTGTGGTCAAATTTCAATTGACTTCTTCGCCGTGCTTTGCGAGTTAGAAGTATCAAGCTTAAAAGGCATGAAGAGCTTATTCCCCTGTTCAATAGCTCGAAATCTGCGAAACCTCGTATGGTTACGTATTCATGATTGTGAAGAGATGGTTAAAGTGATTGAAGATGAGGAGGACGATGCTCTTCAAATTTCTCTCTTTCCTAATCTGGAAACTCTACGTTTGTTGGATCTAGAGAAGCTCAAGTGTTTTTGTGAATGGAGATGCACTCTTCAATTGCAAAAGCTCGAACATTTGGATATAAGAGGTTGTGATGTGATGGAGGAGTTTACATTGGGAGCTCTCAATACACCAAATCTGAAAAGAATATACATAGACTGGGAAGACAGCGGTAATGAGGTGAACAAAGCATTGCAGCAACGTAGGCTCAAAAGAGAGGTAAAGGGCTCTAAATTTACCATTATAGCACAACCTCGACCACCGGCAGCAGTAGCGGCCCCAATCCCTATAGGATCAAATATTGAGTTCGATTCTAGAAAACGAATTGAAGAAGAAATCATTGTGAGTTTGAAAGATGAGATTGTTAACAAGTTGGGAATATGTGGGATCGGGGGTGTAGGAAAGACGACCATGGCCAAAAGAATTATGCATAGGGTGAGAGAAGAGCATCTGTTCGATGAGATGGTGATGGCAGTTGTCGGCCAAAAACCAGACAGGTTGGCAATTCAGGGTGTTATTGCTAAAAAGTTGGGGTTGGAGTTGAAAGATAAGGAAAGTGTAGAATGTAGAGCAGTGGACTTGCATGCCAGGTTGACTGCAGGCACAAAAAGATCTCTCATAGTTCTAGATGATGTTTGGGAAGATCTCAATTTGGAGGAGTTAGGAATACCTTGCGATAGTGGGTGCAAGATTCTGTTAACATCCCGGGATAGAAATATATTGAAAAGAATGGATGTGGAGGAAGTTCTTGCAGTGAGAGTCTTGTCTGAAACAGAGGCATGGTATCTCTTCAAATCAAAATCTGGCAGTTGCATTGAACATGAAAATGTGATTAATGCTGTTGAACAACAAGTTGTGAATGAGTGCAAAGGTCTACCCATTGCCCTCGTAACTGTTGGTGTAGCACTAAAAGACGCGGTAGACATACGACGTTGGAATCATGCGCTGGATCAACTAAAAAGCGCTAACCCAAATCACATGCCAGAGGTTATTGAAGCTGTTTACAAACCACTAAGGTTCAGTTATGAGTCTTTGAAAAATGTGGATGAGAAATCCTTATTCTTGTTGTGCAGTCTATTTCCTGAAGATTATAATATTCATCTTGAGGATTTGGCTATGTATGCAACGGGGCTGCGCATGTTTCGAGATGTCAGAAGTTTGGAAAGAGTGCGAGAAACAGTGTTCTTCTTGGTTGAAAGGCTTAAGAGTTGTTTCTTGCTATTAGAGGGTGATTCTGACTCTAAAAATCGTGTGAAAATGCATGATGTTGTTCGTGATGTTGCCAGATTCATTGCTTCAGATGAAAGGCTGATTAATTGTGATGATTGCACTTGGATTGCTCCATACCCTGAAGAAAGATTCGGGCTCCATATGGGGTCAGCAGTTTATCCAAATCCGCATCTCTTGTTGATTAATAATAATTGGTCATTTGATGAAGAATTGGAGATCGGTGACAATTTCTTCGAAGGAATGGGGGAGCTCAACGTGTTCTCCATCGAATATTCATCATTGCGGCGACTCCCAAAAACGACAAAATTAATGAAAAATCTCAAAACATTAATTTTAGAGTGGTGTACATCTTTGGAGAGCATATCAGTCGTTGGTGAATTAGTTGATCTTGAAATTCTCATATGTCGCCGGTGTCATTCAATTGAGTGTTTACCAATAGAGATGGCGGGAATAAGTCGTCTGAGGTTATTGGAACTCTCAGATTGTAGTAATCTGAAAACAATAGCACCAGGAATCATATCAAATCAGAAGGGATTGGAGGAGTTGATAGTGGAAGATTTTGATAATTGGGAAGCAGCGGATGAGGAAAGTAGAGAAAGAAAGAATGCATCTCTTAGTGAGCTTGAGCAGTTATCGAGATTGAGTCGCCTGAAGATTAAGATAAAGGATTATAGAGTAGCTGCAGGACATAAAGGCCTTTCACCAAACATGGTGAAATATCACATTACAATCGGGGATCATGATGATGATGACGACGGCGACAGTGAGAAGGGGTTCGAGAATGCATTGAAGCTGACGTTGCCTGGAAATATTAGTTTGGGAAAATGGATTCATGAATGTGTTAGGAGTGTTGAATATATGTGGTTAAAAGGATCAGATGATTCCAGTTTGGATTTTGGAGCAGCTCATAACATGCGGTCGTTGACTTTGGAAGAGTGTTCGGCAGTGAAGAAATTGGTGAATATGAGAAGTAGTAGTGCTACTGTTTTCCCTCTCTTGGAGCGTCTGTCGCTTTCAGAACTTAGTGAGTTGGAAGTGATATGCGATATTGATGGCCCAATGCAATCCAATTCTTTCCAGAATCTCAAAGAATTATGACTTTATAGGCTGCCGGCACTAAAGCATTTGTGGAACAGTGGTATTAGTCCAAATCAACAGAACGTTCTCTCGAGTTTCAATAAGCTTTCCACCATATATATTTCTGAATGTCATGGGCTACGAAGTTTATTTTCATTGTCAGTGATGGAAAGGGGTTCATGGTTTGTACAACTAGAAAGGCTTGAGATATGGGAATGTGATATGATGGAACAAGTATTGTTGTGGAATGAAGAAGAAAACCAAACTAATATTCATATCCCACTAGTTTTCCCAAAATTGAAGAAATTGGAGCTCTTCTTTTTGCCGAGGCTGACGAGTTTTAGTAAAGGAACATTCCAATCCGTTGAATTCCCTCTGCTAGAGGATATGACAGTCTCGAACTGCCCACTGCAAAGTTTTGTTTTCAACGATTGTTCAACTAGGTCTCCGTATGATGATGATTCTAGACATTTGTTTGGTGAACTAGACAAGGTATGTAACAATATTCGTTATATATTTCTCTTTAAAAAAATGTAGTCTTTTGTTTGGCTCTTTAATTTTTCTGAATTGAGTTGTTTTTACTTGTTAATTTATTCACTATCGGTGGTTAAAATTATTTACAGGTGAAATTTGGTAGCTTAAAAGTAGTTCAACTCAAGGAACTTGATAAGGGCCGAAATTCCAACTCTTGTCCTCAAATTCCAATTGACATCTTCGATGAACTTTGCCGGTTAACATTATCGGGATTTAAAAGCTTGAAGAGCTTATTTTCATTGTCGATGACTGAAAGCAGCTGTCTTTTACAATTAGAAGAGCTTGTGATAGAGAAATGTGATATGATGGAACAAGTATTACGGTGGAATGGAAAAGAAAACCAAAGGAATAATGGCATCACACTACAATTTCCAAAATTGAAGTTACTGAAGCTATCTCATATGCCGACGCTCACGAGTTTCAGTAAAGGAATATTTCAATCCATTGAATTCCCTCTGCTAGAGAAAATGGAAGTCCAGAACTGCCCACTGCTGAAAGGTTTAGTTAGTAGTGCATCTTCTGATGATCAGGATGATGTTTCTAATATACAATTCTCTTTCAAGGTATGTAACTACTCATTTAATATCTTCTAAAAAATGCACATATTAGCCACTTATCCTGCAAATTTTCAATTTTTTTTTTAAATTAGATCCTCCTACTTTTATTCGCTAAAATTGAATTCCACATTGAAAATACATATATTCAATACACAAATAAAATATATAAACCCAAATTTAACAAAATTAAAATATATCTAACTTATACACTTGATTTCTTTCTCTTTAATTTTTGCATGATTTCCGTTATATTTTTGTCCAAAAAATTATTTTACAATTATATCATTTTCTTTACATTTGCATGGCATTTGAAATGTATAAAGCAGAACGATATTGGGAATGGCGTTGCCGATAGGACTGCAAATGTATTCTTTTATACATTACCGCAGTTGTATTTTAATCTTTTTGTTTGATCAAAGGAATGTGAAATTGTGAATGTGATATACTGTATTTCCAAAGAACATAAATTCTGAATTATTGTAGAAATATTTAAGTTTAATTTTATTTTGATTAAATTTATGGTCATATATATGCTACTTTAATTTAATATTTTAATTCAGTGATTAGATAGTACGAAAATGTGAATACGTGGGGTACTTTTATACGAATTATTTTATTTTATTTTATCAATTGGTTATGTGTTTTGTGGCTTTATTATATCCAACTGTAGGTTAAAAATTATCTGCAGGTAAAATTTGATAGATTAACCAAACTTGTGGTGGGTGAAAGTGTTGAGATGGGGAGAAATTGGCATCGATTTCCAATTGACTTGTTCGCTGGACTTTGTAAGTTAAGAGTATCGGGATTTAATGAAATGAAAAACTTATTTTCATTGCCAATGACTCAAAGTGGTTGTCTTTTAAACCTAGAGAAGCTTCAAATTAGCAATTGTGAAATTATGGAACAAATCATCTTGTGGAACGAAGATGAAGAAAACCAAAGGAATATCCGCATCATAACTTTCCCAAAATTGAAGCTCTTGATTCTAGATTCACTACCGAGGCTTACGAGCTTCTGTAAAGGAATTAAAAGCATTGTTGAATTCTCTTTGCCAGAGAAATTGAAAATTTGTAACTGCCCAGTACTGTTGGAAAGTTGTGTTTCCACGTCCATTTCTCCAACTGGGCCTTCTCATGATGATGATGATGATTCTATGCATTTGTTTTGCAGTCCAAACAAGGTATGTGCCTGTATTATTTATTTATCTTTTGGAAAGCGCATTTTTTTAGGTATATTTAATTTAGGTTAATTGCAAAAAAAAATTCACAATTTTTAAGCAAATTAATTTGCACTTTTGAAATGACTTTTTTTTAAAAATTTAAATAATAGCCTAATATTTAGATTGGTATCAAAATCGACACATTCAAACTTTCTGGCAATCTAAATAAGTGAAATACGATGGTTTATACAACGCCATTTTTACTACTCAATTTAACTAATAATTAAATTAAAATATTTAAATTTGATTTCGTCCTTTCCATTATATTTTTAGTCATATATTAATTTAATATTTTAGTTTTCATTGGCAATATATTCACGAACTTGTAGAAACTTTTACAAAAATTAAGATTGCAGATTCTTAAATAAAATAACGATGGTTTATACACTTTTCTTTCTCTTTAATTTTTGCATGTTTTCCGTTATATTTTTGTCCTAAAAATTGTTATATAATTATATCATTTTCTTTGCATCTGCATGGCATTTGAAACGTATAAAGCAGAATGATATTGGAAATGTCGGGTAGGACTGTAAATGTATTATTCTATACATTGCCGCAGTTGTATTTTAATCTTTTTGTTTGATCAAAGGAATGTGAAATTGTGAATGTGATATACTGTATTTCCAAAGAAACATAATGCTACTTAATTAATTTAATATTTTAATTCAGTGATAAGATAGTAAGAAAATGCGAATACGTGGGTACTTTTATACGAATTATTTTATTTTATTTTATCAATTGTTTATGTGTTTTGTGGCTTTATTATATCCAACCGTAGGTTTAAAATTATTTGCAGGTAAAATTTGATAGATTAACCAAACTTGTGGTGGGTGAAAGTGTTGAGATGGGGAGAAATTGGCATCGATTTCCAATTGACTTGTTCGTTGGACTTTGTAAGTTAAGAGTATCAGGAATGAAAGAAATGAAAAACTTATTTTCATTGCCAATGACTCAAAGTGGTTGTCTTTTACAACTAGAGAAGCTTCAAATTAGCAATTGTGAAATTATGGAACAAATCATCTTGTGGAACGAAGATGAAGAAAATCAAAGGAATATCCGCATCACACCATTCCCAAAATTGAAGCTCTTGATTCTAGATTCACTACCGAGGCTTACGAGCTTCTGTAAAGGAATTAAAAGCACTGTTGAATTCTCTTTGCCAGAGAAATTGAAAATTCGTAATTGTCCAGTATTGTTGGAAAGTTGTGTTTCCACGTCCATTTCTCCAACTGGGCCTTCTCATGATGATGATGATTCTATGCATTTGTTTTGCAGTCCAAACAAGGTATGTGTCCGTATTATTTATTTATCTTTTGGAAAGCGCCTTTTTTTAGGTATATTTTATTTGGGTTAATTGGCAAAAACAAAAAATCACAATCTTTAATTTGTGAATTTGTGAATCACAAATTTATATCTAATACACTAAATCTAAATAGTGGAAATTTGTGAATCACAGTCTAGAAATGAAACTTTTGAGATAAAATACTGTAACATAAAAAAATCTAGCTAGTTTTGTTGCAAAATCGATCAACGGTATCATTTTTATATCATGAAGAACAAAGTATTTGTATCTATAAAATGATTTATAAAAAGTGCGACTGTGATTTGTTTCAATTGAAATTTAATGTATCGCGTATTGTGTGTTTTTTTTTTAATTTATTTACATTTATGCTGTTAAATTTTTTTACAGGTTGAATTTGGTAACTTAAAAGAATTGAGTATAGGTCACTATGATAGCATGAGAAATTGGTGTGGTCAAATTTCGATTGACTTCTTCGCCGTACTTTGCAAGTTAGAAGTATCAATGTTAAAAGGCATGAAGAGCTTATTCCCATGTTCAATAGTTCGAAATCTGCGAAACCTCGTATGGTTGAATATTAATAATTGTGAAGAGATGGTTAAAGTGATTGAAGATGAGGAGGACGATGCTCTTCAAATTTCTCTCTTTCCTAATCTGAAACGTGTAGAGCTATTCTATCTAAAGAAGCTCAAGAGTTTTTGTGAATGGAGATGCACTCTTCAATTGCCAGAGCTCGAACTTTTGAATATATTCGATTGTGATGTGTTGGACGAGTTTACATTGGGAGCTCTCAATACACCAATTCTGAAAACAATACTCATAGACTTCCAAGACAGCGGTAATGAGGTGAAGAAAGCATTGCAGCAACGTAAGCTCAAAAGAGAGGTAACTACTCTAATCTATGAATTTATTTCTCCACCTAAATTACTTCTTCTATGAATTAGTGATAATTTCACTTTTAGTCCCATTAGAATAGGGTCAAAACACTTTTGGTCCCATATCTTTCGTTTTTGGTCCCATAGTTTATTAGCTCGACACTGACTTAAATACAAGACTGAGAACTCTTTCGCAGTTCTTGATATCTCTGGGATGTTATTACTTCTGAAGTCATGGAGTGAAAACCGAAGATTATAAAAAAAAAAGTAGTATATATACATAATATGTATATATATAATTATTTATTTTGTTATTGGAGAATATTAATTAAAGTCATAAAGATGAAAAAAATAAAGTAGTGATTAAGTACTTTAGTTGACTACGGTGAATAATGTTATCGCAAAAAAAAAAAGATGGTGAATCATACCCTTAATAATATTAACAATATCCAATTAATCATTTATTCATGACTCTCCATCTTACTCCTCTTTAAATCGCATACATGTATAAAAATATAGGAACAAGACATGTACAATTATTCAGTCTTCAAAATACAACTCGTAACGATTTCAAAAATACATTAAAATTTTAAAATGAGAAATGCACAAACAACACTCTCAATTGGTTGATGTTATTTTTTTCTTTCATTCTTGATTTTTCTATGTATATTATTAATTAGATTTCTTATTTCTGTTTAGTGTTGCTTACATTTTTTTTTTGCCGAATTAAAATTCCAATTGAACTAGGGGTTTGCATTGTTTTTTAATTCAAAATTTGAGTTTATGTACATGTGGTTTGAATTTTACAAGCATGAAAGATATTTAATTTTGAATTGAGATTTGGACTTAGAAATTTAAAATTAAGAATAATAATTTGAATTAGAGATTTTAAAATTTGAAAAATATTTATTTATACATTTTTGTATATCGTACCTCCAATTTTAAAATCCTGGATCCGTCACTGGCTATTACAATCGACGTTTCTTCTCCTTCCCAAAGCAAACCTACGGAGAGACATCAGCACAATTTGGTGGCCAAAAAACATCAGAGAGAAACGACATTAACGCCTCCGACATTCGATTCCACACAGAAATTCATCCATTCACGACGGAGTGTATTTTCGACACCTTAAACACACAAAAAGTTGGGAAAGGCATGAAGAAATCTTCATATGGCAGGCGGAGGAAAACGAAACACCCTTCAACGTATTGTAAGTTCGTTTGTTGCGATGGGCATTGATTTAGTTGGTTTTAATTAGTCTAAGGTGTGTGTTCATGTTGCTATATGTTTGATTTAAAAATTTTGGGTTTTTAGTTGTTTGGTTGTGTTTTGGTGTACGTTCATATTTCAGATGGGTTTGTTCATGTTCATGCAGATGAAATCCTCTACTATGTTTTGTGCTGCACAGTTCAATTTATTAATTTTTCTTTGATTTTTTAATTCAATTTCAATTTATTGTGGTTTAGTTTAATTTTACACTTATTATTAAGGGTTCATCCTACCGTATATAATTATTTTTTTTACGAAATAATCAATTATTAATTAGAAAATAAAATATAATGTTGAAAAAATAATTATATAACCTAATTGGGTAGGATGAACCCTAAATAATAAGTGCAAAATTAAACTAAATCATAATTAATAAATTAAAATTGAATTAAAAAAATTGAAGAAAAATTAATAAATTGAATTGTGTAGCACTAAATGTTGCACAAAGTGTAGTAGAGGATTTCATTTGATATTCGTGAGGTTTTGAAAAGTTTGTCAATAAGTACCCACAATTTATTTGATTTCTAATCTTTCCCATCTCTGCATATTAGATTATGTATTTTTTTTTAAAAATTTGTTGGGTGCATATTTGCTGCAAACAATATTAGGGAAAATAAATATGCTTATGATGTCATATATGTCGAATAATCTTAGCTAGTCAGAAAGATTATGTTTGCAATTGTTTGATTTTGGAAGTTAATAACATGGTTAATTAATAGCAAATTGAACGTGTTATCATATATTATCAACATTGATAGCAAAATATGTTTATAATTATGTATGTGGTGCTTTCGTGATGCGAATATTTCTGAGTGCAAATAATTATGTTGTTCTAATATATTGTGAATAAATCTAACAGAAAAATTAATTTTCAATTGGTGGATATAAAAATCTGAAATTATGATGTTTAGCAAATAGTTATAATGCACATAACTATGTTTAGCCATTGTATGTTGATGTTTGTGTTCTGAGAATGTGTAATCAGCAAACAATATTGTTTCTGTAATGGTTAGATATTAATTTTCAAATTAGCAAATGTTACTGGTATCATTAGCAAATATAATACGTACTGTTAAAAAGTAAGTTATATATATGTATTCATTTTAATTTACGGATTGGCATTTTTAAAGTTGGCATAATTTAATGTTTATTTGTCAAGTTAACTGATATTTATTATATAATTAGTATTCATGATATTGATTTATGCAAAATATTTAGATCTTCGGTACGAACTTGTTATTTGCAAAAATGAGTTAAATGGTGAATATGTTTTTCTTAGCAAATAATTGATGATATGTTAGTCAATATTAAGAGGGAGAATAACAAATTTATTAATAGTGATGTGCTTTAATTTTGGATTAATGTTTTTCCAAGGTAGCAGATAATTTATCAAGTTAGCAGATGTCTATTAAATAATTAGCAATTGTAATATTGATTGTTGTAAAATATTTAAATATTTGTTATGAATTTGTAATTTGTGAAAATGTGCTAGGTGTTGAATATGTGCTTATTAGCAAATAATTGAAAATATGGTAGCCAATGTTAAGAGGGTGAATAGAAAATTATTAATAGTACACATTTCATTTGATTAATAGTGATCTAGTTTTGCATTTTTTTTCAAGGTAGCAAATATTAATCATATCGTTAGCATTTATAATATGGATTGTTTGCAAATGAGCGATGGTTACAAGTTTGTTTAGTTGTGTTTTGTAATGGTTAGACAATAATTTTCAAATTAGTAAATGTTAATAATATCATTAGCATATCTAATATGTATCGTTAGCAAATAATTTGTGCACGCACGCGCGCGCACACACACACATACACACATATATATATATATATATGTGTGTGTGTGTGTGTATTGATTTTAATTTCTGAAATGGCATTTGAATATATAGCAAATTTATTAGTATTGATCTATTTTTATATTTTTTTTTTCAAAAGTAGCAAATGTTAATTATATCGTTAGCATTCATAATATGGATTATTTGCAAATGAGGGATGTTCTAATGTTTGTTTGTCTATGTTTTGTAATGGTTGGATATTAATATTTAAATTAGCAAATGTTAATTGTATCATTATCATATCTAATATGTATTGTTAGCAAATAATTTACAATATTTGCGTCAAATATTTGCATTCTTATTTTTTTTTTAAATATAAATATTGATATAACTGAAAATCATGCAGATGAAGAAAGACCCAATCAAAGTGCCAAGAAAAGGAAGAAGAGCAAGGAATGACCCAATCATGTAATTTTGAGCTAGCTTGAGAGTGTGATTTTGGAGTGTGTTAACTATCTTGATTGCTACTCTGCTTTTCCTAGAGGTTTAATTCTGGACAAGATCATTCTTAGTGAACTAGACATGAATAAGAATGCAATGATCTTACAAAAGTTTTACATTGCTAATTAAATATGCAAGGATTTTGTTATTACTGTGATGAATTTGAATTTTTTTAATGTAATTTAATCTCAGTTCTCTTTTCTGAATTTTTCTTGGTTAGTATTTCAGATCACATTGTCTATTCGGTAATGCATGTTTAATTGATGGATTCATGTGGATTTATTAAGCTACAAATTCTACTTTGATTTTTTTTTTTTCTTTTCTTGTGTTCTTAGTTTTTTCAAATTCTTTAAGGAGGATTGGAGATCTAGGAAAAGGGTTCAAATTTTTCAATATGTTTTTCTCAAATGGACACTTGCTCTTCTCATTGGATTGCTCACATGTCTTTTTCAATATGTTTTTTGTTTATAGTATTATCAGAACATATGTTTTTGATAAAATGTATATATATATATATATATATATGGATGGGATCTGGTGAGAACCCGTCGCTAGGTGAGAACCGGGAACCGATCCCATCCGTCCATCCTGCAAAATCGACGCTCCAGATCCATCCAGATTTTCGGTGGCATTTTTGTAATTATCGCGAAAATCTTCAATTCCCGCGTCTCATTAAGGGTAAAATCGGAACTGAACACATAAATTGCCCAGATTCAATTTTAGCATCCGACTTCGCACATTTTAGCCTCATGCACTTCTCATTTTAGCATATGTTGATAAATAAAAATGGAACGATGATTTCATTGAAATGAAATGAAATACACCCTATTTGGGGACAGTGAACCCTAATGGGAATCTCATAATTACTAATTGGGATCAGGAACTTAATAAACCCTAATTGGGAACGGTGAACCCTAGTGGAAAATGTCACATCAATTTTAGCATCCTACTTCGATAATTTTAGCATTATGCGATTCTCATTTTAGCCTCAGAACAAAAGGGAAGAATTATTAAATTACTATAATACCCCTCCGTCCAGAAAGTTGCCGAAAATTACAGGAATGCCACCGCCCATCACTTAAATCTGATTTAATCTAGACCGTCCAGATTGAGTCAAACAAGGGCTAGGATTGGTTCCTAGTTCCCACCTAGGGGAATGGTTCTCATTTGATCCTTTCCCTATATATATATATATATATATATATATTTGATTTTGACATCACTTCCAATAATCAAGTTGTACATTAATATATAATTTTTTTTTATCTCTTTTTATTAGTGCCCATTTAAATATTTTTTGACTGGAAATTGATTTTTTTATCACAAATTATACATATATATATATATATATATGCATGATTTGGTTCAAATAAGGATTAGTGTTTCGTTTAGGAATGTGAGTTCGGGGCTTGTTACTGTGATTTCTTATTGTATTTTGATGTAATTTTTTTTATTTGTGCACTGAAATTACAGTAAACAAGCACCGTCCTCACATCAAACCTAGTCCCTATTATAATCAACCCCTACATATAAATATACATATACATATACATTGTGAGAATATTTGCTAGCAAATAAAATATTATATATATATATATATATTATCTGATAACATTTGGTAATAAATTGAATAATGATCCTATGCCATCTTTTTTTTTTTGTAGAGAAATCATATTAATCTATGTCTATATGCAGAAGAAGATAGTATCCTAGTTATTCAAAATTAAATTATATGATAAAATCACATTATTTAAATTTTGAAATTCTTAGTTAGTTTGTATCATAAAATAGTATTTGGATCATCAACACAGGACAACCACATAATACAATTTCTTTTGCAATTAAATTCAAACAAACTCATTGATCAACTGTAGTTGTACATACTCTAGAAATAAGAAAATAAAATAAAAAGGAAAATGCATTATAAAAAAGGAAAATGCCTCAAGCATAACCTAGCTTTCAAGTTGAATTAACAAATAATATGTCTTAATAACGTGTAAAAATCAACCAAGAAATAAAATTATGATATTATAAGTTGATCTTCAAGTTAAAAAAATTAATATATATTTAAAAAATATTAGCTGAATTAAATCTTTAATTCTTTAAAAATTGCATTAGATCATTTTATTCGTAAATAATTATTTTTCAGATAATAAAACGGGTCATATTTTCTTTAAAACATATAATTGTTTTATCACTAACTATTTATTTAATATTTAATTTATCAATCATCTATGTCTAAATGATTCAAAAATAAGATTAATTAATTTATAAATTTAAAAATATTGATTAAAACTAAATCAGAATTTCATAATAATATAATACAAAGACCATTAGTGAAAATATGACATTACATAAAAGCTACAAATATAGCATGATAGCAATACTATGAAATCTTCAAAAATTACCATATTGCAAGCAATTCAACACCAATAATAATAATAATAATAATAATAATAATAATAATAATAATAATAATAATAATAATAATAAAAATAATAATATGCATCGGTATGAGGCGGGTTGGGCACCTGTACCCATCCCCTTTAGAATTAGCAGGTAATTATCTGTGCCCATTCCATTCATATTAAATGGATAATTCTTCTACTCATTGTGAGTAATTTTTACAGGTATATCATTTTTATCCATAGTTAAATGTTTTTCCCTTTTTTTTCGCTTTTTAATTAATCTAATTTTTTTTCTTTCTCCTGTCTTGTTGTGAGCATTGTGGATGAGTCATTGATTTTTGTTTTTACTTGTCCTCAATAGTCAATTCAAATGAACTAATGCTCTTGCACTTATTGAACCTGGTAGTATTAGGTGTCGCACATGATTTTCTGGTAACTATTTAGTGCACATTTTGTTTCAAGTGTCGCATGTGATGGAAGGATAGTCGTGACCCACTTTATTTAGGTATATACTATAGTATAAAAAAAAAAAACTTATTTTTTGGAGGGTATTCACAATGATAATGCACCAAAAATGTTACGTACCATTATTGAGGATACTCTAAAGTAGGGCTGTAAATGAACCAAACTGTTCGTGAGCTAATCGGGTATCGACTCGAAAAAAATTCGATTGAAACTCGATCGTTTATTAAACGAGCCGAATTCATGCTTTTTTTCAAGCTCGACAATTTTCTCGAGCCGAACTTGAGCTATTCGCCAGCTTCTCACGAGTAGCTCGAGTTCAACTATAAACGAGTTTTTATCAAGTAATTCGCGAGATTTTAATCGAGCTTGTAATCGAGCTTGTAATCGAGCTTTGACAAATAAGCTAAAAAAAATTAAATTTTCACCCTCAACAAGATTCAAACATTAGCGAAATGTATTTCAAATTGTTATTATAGTCACTCGACCAAATTATTAACAATTATGTTAATTGAATCAAATAATGATTTTATAACAATTCTCCAAAACTTAAATATATGCAAATATTTATATATTATATTTTGATATTATATTTATATAAACATACATAATATCTTATTATCAATTTATCAGATAAATATATTCTACTAATAATAATAGACTATATGAACTATACGAAAATTAAGAATTAATATTATCATTAAAAAGGGATTCAATTAATGATATTTACAAATATTAAGTTAAGCTTATTTTATTAAACAAAAAATAAAAATATATAAATAGATTTATATGATAAAAAATAATGTAATTAAAAATTGATTATTCAACTTTAAGGTATACATTTAGAATTTATTTAGTTATAATATTAATATAATTAGTATATTTGAATTTTGAAGTAGTCTAATAAAAAACTATCTGATTATGAGGTAAATAAAATTATAGTTTATAGTTATAATTAAGAATTGAGATTTGATAATGAAACAAACACAAATGAATTTGATTAAACCTATGATATCAAACAAACATCATCATATTGAATTAAATCATAATTATTCATCAAAATCAATATCAGACAATTAATAATGTCTGATAATTACTTAGTTCATTGGATTCGACAATAAATAAATATATATATATATATATATTATATCAATTTACTCAATTATTATATAATATACAAATATATATTATGTATACATTAGCATGCCTCATTGAAATATTTAATTTATATACCAATAAAATAAAAGAAAATTGAGACATAACAATAAAAATAAATTATGATTTATAAATCATATTATAAAAAACTTTAAAATTTGTATTCGAATTAAGATTATTGTAAATATTTACTTATTAATTGGAACATGTGTGAATGTATAGTAAAAAAAATAAACTAACAATAATAATGAACTATATCATCAATCAACTAATACGATTACAATTTATATGAAAATAAAAATGAATAATCGATAAAATAGTAAGAAAATGAGAAATGTTTGAATTATGATTTATAAATTGCATAATAAAAAACACTTTGAAATTTGAATTTGAATTAAGATGGTTGTAAAATATTTATATGTTGAAGTTTGAAAGAAAAATAATAAGTTATCATGGATAGTTAGATAAATTACTAATTAACTAATGAATATAAATTTTAAATAAAAAGTGAAAATGAATGATTGATAAAATAAAAAGAAAATGAGATATGAGTAAATATGATTTATAAATTATATTCGAAAAAATATTTTGAAATTTTAATTCAAATTAAGGTAAATATATATATTAAAATTTGAATATCCTATATTAATAATGAAAAATAATAAAATGACGATAAGCATTACTACAATTACATAATTAAGTAATTAATATATAGAAAATAAAATAAAAATAAACATAATTAAAGAAAATTTGGAAAAGAAAATAAAAGAACTCGATCATGAATTTTATTATTATCGATGTTTTATCGAGCTTTTTATTGAGTTTTTAAATCAAACATGAACATATCTTTATCGAGTCAAACTCGAGTCGAGCTCGAATCGAACCCGATCACGAATTTTCTTAGTCGAGCTGAATTCGAACTCAAACTCGAAACTCGAGCCGAGTATATCTTAAACAAACCGAACTCGAGTTTAAAGGTATTCGGCTCGACTACAGTCCTGACCTACAATAAACATTCCTAAGTCTGATCGATTTAAAAAATAGATCATAAAAATGCATTTTAAGAATTTATTTAAATAAGTCAGACTTAGACCTTTGAACAAGCTCGTTAAGTCTAATAAGCTTATCAGTTTAATGTAACAATATAATTTATATTTACATAGTATACATTTATATAAACCATTTAATGTAATTTGTTATATAAATAACTAGGCAATATGATTTTTTAATTTTTATAGACCTTAAAAAGATCTTTATTATGTTTGAAACTTAACTCGCATCACTAAATAGTTAGACTCATGTTTCTCAAGCTTAAGTCTACCCCGATCAAATCTATTTCCACCCCCCATATAAACATACTTGATTCCCCCTTTCTTCAGTATGGGATGGTGCTAGAAATGTTTGTAAAGAAGAAAAAAAACAAATTTTAGCAATAAATATTAATTATATTATATAAAATTTTATTTTCACTATAATAAATTTAAATATTAGATACACATAAGGATGAATATAAAACGAATTAATTGCAAGAAAATTCACCACTTGGAATGAATTTGTAATTTAAACATGATTTTTAAAAAATTACAATAATGACCTAACCTTTTGATTTGTTGCAAAATCGACCCACCATAAAATTTGGACGATTATAAAACTAGAGGTGTACAATAATAATTTTCATTTACAACACCCATAAATTGAATTAATGTGTTCATGTAGAAATATTATTCTCACATCATAATTTTAATCGTCGGAAAAACGTTTTAGAATATTAAATTTGTAAGAAATTCAAAAGTTGTGTTATTACTACAACATTATAATAATCATATCTAAATTACAAATTACATAAAAGGTTTGATACTTAAATACTATGTTAATTATTTATTGTGATACTGAGTGCACATGAAATTGTAGCATGGAGCCATAACCTTACCATCTCCCACCGATATCGATATCACGAGATGTTGATCAATAATATTTTTAAAACTATAATAATAATAATAGGAAACGAGAGAAAATGCATGCACAATAGAAAATATTTTTAAAATTCTCAATGAGAAGACTGCATTTCTTGCACGCAATAAATTAATAATAGATATTACCCTAGCACCTTACCGATTTAGTTAAATCACAACGTAGAGAACCAAATTTGAAATTTATAAGCAATAAACTCGATGCTACACCCCCTTTATGTCCACATTCTGTTACAATAGACCTAATATGATAATATTAAGTGTCTCAATAGACTTATTGCAATTGGATGACAAATACCAATAAAATACATTATTAATTGAATGACAAATAAAATAATTACAATTTTAATAATTTTTTTTTTGGTAAATAATATATATTTCCCAAACTTTGCATTTACAGTACACAACCTCTGAATCAGAAATCCACCAAATTCAAACTATCAAAACAAAACCACAAATTTGAAACTTCACAACACAGAAACTCCAGCATTCTTCAGACCTATGCAGCAATCATTTGAATCAGTCCTTGATGTCCTTGACAATTGATTGCAATCTGAATTTGAGAACTTCGAATCACTTGCTCACTCCCCATTTCAATGCCTTTGAATTTTCTCTTGTTTCTTTCTTGCCAAAGCTGGTATATGGCTATTGAAAATACAAGTCTGTACATCCTTTGTTTGTTGCTTTTAGTCCGAGCTTGAGTGATCATATACCTCTTCTCCTCCTCCCATTCATAAGCTTGTCTAGGATGGCCACACCATTTAGTAATTTTCCTCCAAACCTCTGCAGAAAATTCACATTTAAAGAAAAGATGAGATATGGTTTCATCTTCTTTTTTGCAAAGGCTGCATTTAGGATCCACTGGTATATTAATCTTCAACAGATAATCAGAGGTGACTAGTCTTCCCAATAAAGCAAGCCAACATATGAAAATACTCTTTGGAGGTGCCAGGTTACAACAAAGAAGTTTTTTCCATTCAACCTTGTGCACCTCTCCTCTCAGATCACAATAAAGCTGTTGGATTGAGAATTTTGCTTGTTGCAGAACTTGAACACCAGATCTTGAGAGTAAGATAGTGTTTCTAGCAGCAAGTATTTTCCTCACTACCCATGATGCTTGAGAGGGGATATTCATAGTAGTGAGATCTTGATGCTTAATGTAATATCCATGAATCCATTTCACCCATAGTTTATCAGTTTTATGGGAAATGCTCCACAACAACTTACAAATTGCAGCCTTATTCCAAATGAGCATATTGACAATATTCCAACCTCCTGCAGCTTTTGGAAGGCATATATGATCCCAAGCAACCAAAGCTCTCTTTGAATAATTTGATTTTCCTGTCCATAAGAAAATCCTACACGCTGTTTCTATAGCTTTCAGAACTTTCTTAGGCAGTAGAAAAACTTGACTCCAAAATGATTGAACTCCAAATAGAACTGATTTTATAAGTTGCACTCTTCCAGCATAAGACAGTAGCTTAGATGACCAACAGTTTATTCGTGCAAGAATTTTATTGATCAATCCTTGGCATTGACTAATTGAGATCTTCTTATATGACAATGGAACTCCCAAATATTTATAAGGCAATTCACCTTTTACAAGACCAAATTCTTGAAGTATCATGTCCTGCACATTGCTTGCAACACCTCCAAAATAGATTGAACTCTTGGCTGGATTTGCTTGAAGGCCTGAAGTTGCAGAGAATTTGTTAAAAGCTTTCATCATTTGTCTAACTGAACTCAAGTCACCTCTGGAGAACATTAAAAGATCATCTGCAAAACAGATCTGGACTAATCCAAATTTCCTACACCTTGGGTGAAACTGAAAGGCCTTGTTTGCTTTAAGGTCTTGTAGACATCTGTTTAGATATTCCATACAAAGAACAAACAAATATGGAGACATAGGATCTCCTTGTCTCAATCCTTTTCTTGCTTCAAATGGCTCAGTGATTTCTCCATTCACACATATGGAGTATGACACTGTGGTGACACAAGCCATAATCCACTGCACAAATGTATAAGGGAATCTCAGTTGTAGCATAAGGAATTTAAGAAAAAGCCACTCCACTGAATCATATGCTTTTTGGATATCAATCTTAATCATGCATCTAGGAGAAATATTTCTCCTATTATAGCCTTTGATCAGTTCATGACTAAGGATGATATTATCAAATATCAATCTGCCTTTGACAAATGCAGATTGGTTTTCACTAACAATTCTTCCCACAGCATCTTGCATTCTATTTGCTATCACTTTAGAAATGATCTTATACAGAACAGAGCAACAGGCAATAGGTCTAAAATCTTTAGTTGAACACGCATTTTCAGTTTTAGGGATGAGTGATACTAGAGTAATATTTATTGCTTTAAGGAGGAATCCAGTTCTGAAGAATTGTTGAACTGCCTCAGTGACTTCCTCTCCTATAATTCCCCATGATTTCTTGAAAAAGAAAACATTGAAACCATCTAAACCAGGAGCTTTATTTGAATTCATGCTGAATAGAGCTGCCTTGATCTCCTGTGCTGTGACTTCTTTACAGAGCTTCAGTTGGTCTTCATGAGTAAGGACAGGTCCTTGATTCACCACTGTTGGATCCACCATAGGTAGTCTTTCAGCTGCACTTCCCATCAGGTTCAAATAGAATGTTCTAATCTCTTCTTTGATCTGAGATTGAGTAATACATCTATCACCATTCATCTTGATAAGCATTTTGATAGCTTTACAATTCTGCCTGGCTTTAGCATAGGCATGGAAATATTTAGTGTTGGAGTCACCAAATTTAATCCAATCAACTCTGGATTTTTGTTTCCATATACTTTCTTCCACCTTGTTCCACTTTTCAATTTCAGCTATTAGCCTTTTTTCCTCTGTAATCAAGATCTCATTAAGTTTGTCTTGGATGAGCTGAGATTGAATAGTCTTCAATTCCTCCCTGATTCTAGTTATTTTCTCAGGAATGTTCATGAAATGGAGCTTATTGATATTCTTCAATGGTTGTTTCAGCTGTTTGAATTTGAACCAGATATTGAGCAATTTATTCTCATGCATTTGAGATTGCCATTGTTCCTCTAGGATAATTAGGAACTCTTCATGATCAGCAATAGCATTGAAAAATCTGAATGGAGAATTCCTAATTACCTGATCATCTTCAAGTTTGATTAATTGAGAACAGTGATCAGAGACTCCTCTCTCCAAAATTTCCACCATTTCTTGATCAAATTCCAAAAACCATCTTTGATTAGCAACACATCTATCAATGAGTGATAAAATGTGATCCTCTCATCTTTGATTGTTACACCATGAATAATCATTTCCAATACTTCTCAATGGAGATAGATTATTCTCAGTTAGACAATCTTTGAAATCCTTAATCTCTGCTTCAGAAACACTAGCCCCTTGAAATCTATCTTCAACCTGCAGAACACAATTAAAGTCTCCACCAATCAACAGTGGACTATTATTTGCTTGACTCACTTGAGATATGAATTTCCAAATCTCTTTTCTTTGAGCATTTGTATTGAGTGCATAAACAGCAACAAATTCAAATTGTTTTCCAGAGATTAGATCCAAGATAACACAGTCAATACCTTGTTCATGATTAGCTCGATGACAGATATTGACCTTCCTTGGATCCCATCCAATCCAAATCCTCCCATTACTAGCATGGGAATAGTTATTTAAATACTCCCATCTATTATTCAACTTTGTTGTTATTCTGTGATACTTCCCTTCTTTAACTCTTGTTTCCAATAAAACTGCTACATCAATCTTAAGTTTAAACAAAAGGTGTTTTAATTCCTTTTGTTTATAGGGCTTATTACAGCCCCTAATATTCCAAATAAGCAGCTTCATTGCTCCACAAAGGGGAAAAGGTCCCCGCCCTTTTCAAGCTCCTGTAAAGTCCTCTCTTGCCCTTCCAGAATGTTATATGAGTTACCAAGCATTACAGGAGTTGTACTGTGTCCTGTAATAGCTTGACTATAAGTCTTTTTAGGTACTGTCCATTCTGCACTGTTTCCTTGCTTTTTCTTCTCAGTTTCTTTTACTTCAACTGCAAGGTTGTTATTTGGTTGCTGCTCTTTAGGCTTCCATTGTTGTTTGATTATTTGTTTGTCCTCCTTCTTATTGGAATTGCAATCATGACCTACCATTTGACAGCTTGGACAGTAAGGGGGAATCCATTCATAGATAACTCGCTGAAGAATTCTTTCACCCCCTGCTCCTTCAATATTAATCTGATGCTGCAATGGTTTTGTAACATCAATTTCGATCATCATTCTTGCATAAGAAATCCTGTCTTGATTTGAAGTACATTCATCAGCACAAATTGGTTTACCCAAAATACTACCAATTCTACTCAAAGATCTTCCTCCCCAACAATTCAACGACAGATTTGGAAGTTGTATCCAAAGAGGAATCACTTTAAGTATTTCTTTTTCAAAGCTGAAATTAGCTTCCCATCGTTTCACTATCACTGGTCTATTTGCAATTGTATGAGGTCCAGAAGCTAAAATTAGATCTCTATCCTCCTCCTTCTGGAACTTAACAATAAAATACCCATCCACATGATAGTAAATTTGCAGATTTTCCATTTGAAATTGTTTTTCAAAAAATGTGCGTAGATACCGAATAGATGGTGATTCCCCAACAACAAACAAAATAATTGCATTTCTCCATTTTTCAGCTTCAAAGTCAATATCATTTTTATCCAGACATGCAATAGGAACACCATTTCTCAGAATTGGAGCTATATAATCCAGTTGCATACCTTTCTTAGCTTTGAATTGAGCTGATTTCTCTGAGATACCTTCAGATTTCTGAGCCGCCTCTCGTTGAATTTCATTTCTGTCAGCTGCAGCTTTGGATGATTCTGGTTTATCACAATTTTCTACTGTTACATTCAAGTTCACTGCCTTTAGATCCATTTGTTCCTCACTTGTCTGAATTGTACTCACAAAGACCTTCTGAGCTGTCACCGGAATTACTCCCTTTCTCGGTCGTCCTCTCTTGCCTTTCATCGGAGATCAGCGCACTTTAGCAAGATTTCACTATCATGCGCCTCCGTCAATTGAGATAGCTTAAACTAATTAATTTTACTACAATTTTAATAATTATTATGAAAATATTGATATGTAAATATAATACTAATGAGAAATATTAATATGTAATTAAAAGACAACTTCAGAAGAAGAAACTATTTTAGTGAATTATTTTTATATGTCAATTATTTCCCAACGTTTGGTAAATTATTTTTGTGCATTGATTATTTTCAATTTCATGATTTCAAGTATTTTTAAATAAGAAATACAACTTTAATAAATATAAATGAATATCTTATATAAAGGGTAATTTATGTATTTTTCAACATTTTAATCATAATTATTTTATCCAAACAAAATATTGACAATTTATCTTAAATCATAAATAAACAATCCAAACACAGTATTATTTTTATCCCATTTTATTAATATATTATAATCCTATAGATATTATGGATATTATGTAGGTTTTTTTTTCTATTTTTTCCAAGAGGAAAAAAAAGTCACACATGTATTATTGCAACTTTGATATTTGTGCCCGACCAATAGGGCCCAAGCATTAATTTCCTGAGAAAATAAAGCAAAAAAACTTTAGAGAAGTCCGAAATTTGAAGCTAAAACTCAAATTGATTATTGGTGTGTAGAAGCAGAATTCCATTGGAGATATCAGAGAGCTCTTCTTGCAAGCAACCATTTTCGAACTGGTACGTAAGTAGATCACTAAAGTTGTTGTTTATCATCAAAATTCTCAAATTAAACTTTTTTTTTTAGTTTATCATGTCATTTGCAACAATATTCATTTAGTTAATGTTAGTTTCTTCATATCATCAGTTAGATTTTGAAGCTAATGCTCGAATTCAGAAATTCACACTAGAAAGCAGCATTTTCTTGAACACTCTTAATGCATCGTCTGCAGAATCATTCTGTACAAGCCCTGAGATCATAGTTGTCCAAAATACTACATCTTTACCTACATGCTTGTCTAATTCAAATCCAGAAGTTATTATCTGCCCATGTGCAACTCTTCCCACTTCTATACTACCCTGTCTTGCTACAGCAGAGACCAATGATCCAAAAGTCTGCTGATCTGGCTCTAAGTTATTTAACCCCATTCTTGAAAAAAGACTTAGAACCTCTGCAAGATTTCCTACCATAGAAAGTGCATTGATCAAACTATTCCAAGAAACAATATCTTTCTTATCCAACAACTCAAAACTCTTCCACACTTGGCATGCACACTCAATAAACAATTCATAAGAGCTAACTCACACACATAAGGATTCGAGCATGGAGGTGAAGGTGATGACGACTTCCCGGTGGAAGCCTTTGGCGGAGAGGCGGTTGATCACATTAAAGCTCATACAAATACACAAATAAAGTGTTTTTGTTCAGGTATTGGATCATATTCAATCAAAACTATTAAAGCAAGCACAAGTAGTGATCAAATAGATGAAACAAATAAATAGCTTGATATAATAAGCAAAAAAGAAAAGAACTGATAATTGTGCCCGACCATATAGTGAAAAAGTGAAAATATAGTGCGTTCCTACACATGTATTATTGCAACTAAGATAATTGTGCCCGACCAATAGGGCCCAAGCTTTAATTTCCTGCAGAAATAAAGCAAAAAAAACTTTACAGAAGACCTGATAAGTGTTATAGTCATCAGGTCAACTGAAATTTGAAGCTAAAACTCAAATTGGTTATTGGTGTTAGAAACAGAAATAATCGAGAATCAAGGAAAGGATCAAGGGAGTTTTGTTTAGACCATATCTTTAGATTGATTTGTTTCCATAGGTGATACGTTGTATAGTCTATTTATCTCGATGTAACTTATTGTGTAAAATACATAGAAATTATTGAATACAATTGTTCTTTCAACGCTCAAATACACACTTCCGCACATTACAATTCTTCGGTAATCTTCAAATATGCCTGTACCATGTTCTAACATGGTATCAGAGCAGGTTCTCTGATCCAAGAAATCGACACAGCAGAAACTTTGTGAACTCAGATTTTATTTTCGTCATCGTTCAACCTTCGATCAAACCATCTTCAATAGAAGATGTCTGAACTCACCGCAACATCAGCCGGCAACAAGATCTCCGATGAGTTAGCCCTGCAAATTGCAAACATCCTCAAAACCGGAATCAATTCAATACCAAATCAAACAACACAGTCAGACAGAATCAATCTCAGCATCAAATTAAATGGAGACAACTATCCCCTCTGGGCTCGACTCATGCGAGTCGAAATTGGAGTTCGAGGCAGAACGGGACACATCACCGGAGCGACCCAACCTCCGGCTACCGATGACACAGCCATTCTCCGATGGGAACAAGCGGATCTAGGAGTATTTTCCTGGATCCTTCACAATATCGAACCTAATTTGGTGAATAATGTAGCAGAATATCAGACAGCCAAAGCCCTCTGGGACGCCTTGGCCGTGACTTACGGTAGCGGCGGTGATGCTCTCCAAGTCTATGACCTGCACAATCAAGCAAGCCGACAAACTCAAGACACACAGACTCTAGAACAATATTGGAACACGATGCAAGGGTTATGGCTCGCGATCGATCGGAGACGCCCAAATCCTATGAAGTATGACGAGGACATCACAGCCTATAACCGAATTGTACAAGAACACCGGCTTTTCGACTTCCTCGGCGGACTCGACCGCCGATATGATGCAGCTCGCCGGGAAATCTTACGGCTTGACCCCCTTCCCTCAGTCGAGGCGGCGTATGCTACTGTCCGCAAGGAGGCCGCCCGGATCCGCATATTGAGATCGGCAGCCTCTGAAGGTGTTGACTCGTCATCCTCGGGAGAGTTAGGTGTCGGTCTTCTCTCAAAAACCCCTGCCCATGGCCGCGGTCAACGACGGTCGGAAAATCGACCCGGTAAACCCACCGTCGACAAATCTAAGCTTCATTGTACTCACTGTGGCATGAACAAACACACCAAGGAAACATGCTTCAAACTTGTGGGATATCCAGAATGGTGGGAGGATGGACACAAACCCGGAAAATCCAACAGCGGCAAGGCGGCCATCGCCGCGGGTAGCTCGACGGCCACCGGCGTCGGCGACGGTCACCAGGCACTCGAGCAGGGCGGCGAGCGGCCGGGATTCGCAGCAGTCGCTGCGGGCTATGGTGACAACGAGGGCAGAGGTGAAGAAAACAGAGAGGGGGGAGGCGCAGAAGGTACAAAGGGAAATAGGGTTTTAACACCCTCACCCTCCTCACTTCCAAAATTGCAAATCAACCCCTCCCCAAGTTTTAATGATTCTAATATCTCTCTTGCTCTTGTATCTAAAGACTCCAAGTGGATTTTCGACTGCGGAGCAACAGATACTATGACTTATGATCCCAGTGATCTCACAAATATTTTGCCCACTACTAAACAAAACATTTACACAGCAAATGGGGGCTTTGCTCGTGTTGAGGGGGCCGGTGACGCAAGAGTGTCACCCAATATTAAATTGCCGTGTCTTTTTGTGCCTTCATTAGCTTGCAAACTTCTCTCTGTCAGTCAAGTGACACGCGAACTTAATTGTCGGGTTCTCATGTATCCCACATTTTGTATTTTGCAGGATATTCTTACACAGACGATTATTGGGCGTGGCACTGAGAGCAATGGGTTGTATGTGGTAGATGAGGTGTCTCAACAGGGTGTTGCTAGGCTTGCTCACGGAACATCAGATCGACAACTTTGGCTGTGGCATCGCCGGTTAGGACATCCATCTGTCGGATATCTCAAACATTTATTTCCATCGTTATTTTCGAGTAATCCTAGTTTGTCTTGTGAAACGTGTATTTTGGCTAAAAGTCATCGTACTACTTTTCGTCCTACCAACACTAGGGTTGATACTGTTTTTTCATTGATACATTCTGATGTGTGGGGTCCAGCCCCGGATTCTACCGAATCTATTTTTCGGTACTTTGTTCTGTTTATTGATGATTGCACGCGTATGACTTGGCTTTATGTTTTGAAAAACAAGTCTGATGTTACTGATCGCTTTATTAATTTTTATCATATGGTGCATACTCAATACCACAAAAAAATCCAAATCCTCCGGTCTGATAACGGCGGCGAGTACCTCAACACTGATCTTCAGAAATTTTTCCACCACCATGGTATTATCCATCAAACCACCTGTCCAAACACCCCCCAACAGAACGGTGTTGCCGAACGAAAAAACCGGGTCCTACTTGAAATGACCCGTGCTCTCATGATCGAGTCCCACGTACCCCAACTTTTTTGGCCCGAAGCAGTAGCTACCTCAGCCTATCTACTTAACCGTCTCCCTACCAAAATCCTCAATCATCATACGCCTCTCCAAAGCCTCGCTACCCACACCAGTGTTCCTGTATCCCTCACCCTACCTCCTCGTATCTTTGGCTCCACTGTGTTTGTTCACATTCCCAAAGCTTCTCGCAGTAAACTCGACCCCTGTGCTCTAAAATGTGTGTTTGTGGGGTATGCACCACACCAAAAAGGATATCGCTGCTATCATCCTCCTACTCGCCGTCTCTATACCACTCTTGACTGTCAATTTGTTGAGTCCGAGTTTTTTTATTCATCCCAACTCCAGAATCAGGGGGAGAGTGTACGAGATTCCTTGAGTTGGTTGTGTCAACCGGTTTTGTCTCCAGCAGGGATGTCGAACACTGAGGTCCCACAAGAACTTGCGCGCATCACCACCGAGACACCATCACCCACCACAGTACAACTCGAAGCTCCTGTGTCACCTGTCCAATTGTCTCCTGCTGAGAATACTCCTGAGGTACACGTCTCTCCTGATATTTCTACTGGTATTTCCTCTGATATTGGTAATATTGGATATATTGAGAGAGATAGTCATGAGACTAACAATGAGTTGAGTAGTGTACAAGATGAGCAGGAACAAGTTCAGGGGGAGAATCAGAATCAATTTGAAGAGCCTCAACGGCGTGTGTTGCCACCAAGAATCAATAGAGGCGTGCCACCGAAGAAGTACTCTCCGGAGTACAAGCCACGAGTATCTAAACATCCGGTGGCTAATACAGCCCAAAGAAACTTGACAGAAATGGCCTTGGCCTTTGAGGCAGCCATGTATGGAGAAGTGGAAATTCCAAAATCAGTAGAGGAAGCTCTTCAATCCAAGCATTGGAAGGACGCTATGGATACAGAGATGCAAGCATTGGCTAGAAACAATACTTGGGAGAAATGCCAACTTCCTGAAGGCAAACACCCAGTTGGATGCAGATGGGTGTTCACTATAAAACGGAAACCTGATGGAAGGATAGACAGATACAAGGCACGCCTCGTCGCAAAAGGATATACTCAAACCTATGGAGTGGACTATTCTGAGACATTCTCCCCAGTTGCAAAAATGGACACAGTTCGTGTCTTACTCTCTATTGCAGCAAATCAAGATTGGCCGCTCCACCAGTTTGATGTCACCAATGCCTTCCTGCATGGAGAACTAAGTAAAGAGGTCTATATGGAAAGACCACCGGGTTTTGAAGAACAATTCGGAAGAAGAGAAGTCTGCAAGTTGAGGAAAACATTATATGGTTTAAAACAGTCTCCAAGAGCTTGGTTTGGCCGATTCACCACTGCTATGAGGAGTTATGGGTATCAACAAAGTAATTCAGATCATACACTCTTTTTGAAGAAACAGAAGGGTCTTATCACATGCCTGATTATCTATGTTGATGACATGATCATTACCGGCAGCGATACAGAGGAGATGGAAAACCTAAGACGAGCTTTGTTCACAGAGTTCGAAATGAAAGACTTAGGGAAGCTGAAGTACTTCCTCGGGATTGAAGTGCTTCGATCAGAAAGAGGCATCTTCATTTGCCAAAAGAAGTACACCTTAGATCTTCTTGCAGAGACAGGAATGATGGATTGCAAACCAGCTGATACACCGATTGTCGTGAATCACAAACTACAAGTTGAAGAAGGAGCCAAATTCACTGACAGAGACAGGTATCAACGCCTAGTTGGTAAATTAATCTACCTCTCCCATACAAGACCAGATATCGCGTATGCTGTCGGTGTAGTAAGTCAGTTTATGCACAGACCTCAAGTTGATCATATGGATGCAGCTCTAAGAATCGTTCGATATCTGAAAGGGACTTATGGCCATGGTGTGCTATTTGCGAAACATGGGAACTTTGACATACATGGGTATACTGATGCTGATTGGGCAGGCAATCCTGTGGACAGACGATCAACAGGCGGATACTTTACCTTTGTTGGTGGTAATCTCGTCACTTGGAGGAGTAAGAAACAAAAGGTGGTATCTCTCTCGAGTGCAGAAGCAGAGTTCAGAGGGATCAAAAGCGGGTTGACAGAAATCTTGTGGTTAAGGAAACTGCTCAAGGAAATGGATCTCCTTTCGTCTCGAGTATGTCGGCTCTTCTGTGATAATAAAGCCGCAATCAGTATTTCCGAGAACCCTGTTCAGCATGATCGAACAAAACATGTTGAAGTAGATAGACACTTCATCAAAGAGAAAATTGAGGCTGGGATTGTTGAGCTACCGTTTGTTCGATCAGAAGATCAGTTAGCGGATATTCTTACTAAAGCGGTTAGTGCAAGAAACTTCACGATGATACTTGACAAGCTGAACATTGGCGATCCTACTATTCAGCTTGAGGGGGAGTGTTAGAAACAGAAATAATCGAGAATCAAGGAAAGGATCAAGGGAGTTTTGTTTAGACCATATCTTTAGATTGATTTGTTTCCATAGGTGATACGTTGTATAGTCTATTTATCTCGATGTAACTTATTGTGTAAAATACATAGAAATTATTGAATACAATTGTTCTTTCAACGCTCAAATACACACTTCCGCACATTACAATTCTTCGGTAATCTTCAAATATGCCTGTACCATGTTCTAACAATTGGTGCGTAGAACCAGAATTCCATTGGAGATATCAGAGAGCTCTTCTTGCAAGCAACCATTTTCGAACTGGTACGTAAGTAGATCACTAAAGTTGTTGCTTATTATCAAAATTCTCAACTTAAACTTTTTTTTGTTTTAGTTTATCATCCCATTTGCAACAAATCGTTTAGTTAATGTTAGCAATGCTATTTGAGTATTTTTTGAGTATTGATCTATACGCTCCTAACTTCACTGATTTTACTCGTGGTATAAAAACAAGTGGAGGAAATTGCAGTAGTAATTCTGGGATTAGTGGCGGGTTTTTTTGGACCAGCTCTGGAACTTGGGAAATGCTTTGCTGAACCAATCAAGCGTCAGTTCAATTATCTCTGTTGCTTTAATAGCAATATTCTGAATCTAAGAGACGAGGCCCAAAAGCTGGAAGACACCAGATCTGGCCTGCAGATGAAGGTCGATGCAGAAGAGAACAATGCACAAGTCGTTGTTCCAGGGGTTAAGACTTGGTTTAACAAAGTGGATGGCATCAAAGCAAAGAATACTGAGATTGAGGCTGAAATAACCACCTTCAGACAAAATGGTTGTTTCGCCATCAAATCTCGTTTTTCACTTGGCAAGAAAGTGAAAAAGACAGCTGAAGATATGAAAGACTTACGAGAGGAGGGCTCTAATTTTCCCATTATAGCACAACCTCCACCACCGGCAGCAGTGGCGGCCCCAATCCCTTTAGGATCAAATATATTTGAGTTCGATTCTAGAAAAGGAATCGAAGAAGAAATCATTGTGAGTTTGAAAGATGACAATGTTAACAAGTTGGGAATATGTGGGATGGGGGGTGTAGGAAAGACAACCATGGCCAAAAGAATTATGCAAAGGGTGAAACAAGATCATCTGTTCGAAGAGATCGTGATGGCAGTTGTTAGCCAAAAACCAGACATGTTGGCAATTCAGGGTGTTATTGCTAAAAAGTTGGGGTTGGAGTTGGAGTTGAAAGATAAGGAAAGTGCAGAATGTCGAGCAGTGGACTTGCATGCCAGGTTGACTTCAGGCACAAATAGATCTCTCATAATTCTAGATGATGTTTGGGATGTTCTGAATTTGGAGGAGTTAGGAATACCTTGCGATAGTGGGTGCAAGATTCTGTTAACATCCCGGGATAGAGATATATTGAAAAGAATGGATGTGGAGAAGGTTTCTGCAGTGAGAGTCTTGTCTGAAGCAGAGGCATGGGAGCTCTTCAAATCAAAAGCCGGCAGTTGCATTGAACAAACAATTGAGATTAATGCTGTTGCACAACAAGTTGTGAAGGAGTGCAAAGGTCTACCCATTGCCCTTGTAACTGTTGGTGTGGCACTCAAAGACGAGATTGGAATCATGCGCTGGATCAACTAAAAGGCGCTAACCCAAATCACATGCCAGAGGTTATTGAAGCTGTTTACAAACCACTAAGGTTCAGTTATGAGTCTTTGAAAATTGTGGATGAGAAATCCTTATTCTTGTTGTGCTGTCTATTTCCTGAAGATTATGATATTCCTCTTGAGGATTTGGCTATGTATGCAACGGGGCTGCGCATGTTTCAAGATATCAGAAGTTTGGAAGGAGCACGAGAAACAGTGTTCTCCTTGGTTAAAAGGCTTAAGAGTTGTTTCTTGCTATTAGAGGGTGACTCTTACTATGAAAATCGTGTGAAAATGCATGATGTTGTTCGTGATGTTGCCAGATTCATTGCTTCAGATGAAAGGCGGATTAATTGTGATGATTGCACTTGGATTGCTTCCTCCGCTGAAGAAAGATTCAGGCTTCATATGGGGTCAGCAGTTTATCCCAATCTGCATCTCTTGTTGATTAATAAATATTGGTCAATTGATAAAGAATTGGAGATCGGTGACGATTTCTTTGAAGGAATGGAGGAGCTCAACGTGTTCTCCATCAGAAATTCATCATTGCGGCGACTCCCAAAAACGACAAAATTAATGGAAAATCTCAAAACATTAATTTTACACACGTGTCCATATTTGGAGAGCATATCAGTCGTTGGTGAATTAGTTAATCTTGAAATTCTCATATGTCGCGATTGTTGGCGAATTGAGTGTTTACCAATAGAGATGGCGGGAATAAGTCGTCTGAGGTTATTGGAACTCTCAGGTTGTAGGAATCTGAAAACAATAGCACCAGGAATCATATCAAATCAGAAGGGATTGGAGGAGTTGATTGTGGAATACTTTGATGATTGGGAAGCAGCGGATGAGGAAAGAGAAAGAAAGAATGCATCCCTTAGTGAGCTTCATGAATGTGTTAGGAGTGTTGAATATATGGAGTTAAAAGGATCAGATGATTCCAGTTTGGATTTTGGAGCAGCTCATAACATGCGGTCGTTGACTTTGGAAGAGTGTTCGGCAGTGAAGAAATTGGTGAATATGAGAACTAGTAGTGCTACTGTTTTCCCTCTCTTGCAGCATCTGACGCTTAGAAAACTTAGTGAGTTGGAAGTGATATGCGATATTGATGGCCCAATGCAATCCAATTCTTTCCAGAATCTCAAAGAATTACGACTTATTCAGCTGCCGGCACTAAAGCATTTGTGGAACAGTGGTATTAGTCCAAATCAACAAAACGTTATCTTGAGTTTCAATAAGCTTTCCACCATATATATTTCTGAATGTCATGGGCTACAAAGTTTATTTTCATTGTCAGTGACGGCAAAGGGTTCATGGTTTGTACAACTAGAAAGCCTTGTGATACGTGAATGTGATATAATGGAACAAGTATTGTTGTGGAATGAAGAAGAAAACCAAACCAATATTCATATCCCACTAGTTTTCCCAAAATTGAAGACATTGCAGCTCCACTGTTTGCCGAGGCTCACGAGTTTCAGTAAAGGAATATTCCAATCCGTTGAATTCCCTCTGCTAGAGGAAATGAATGTCCTTTACTGCCGACTGCAAAGTTTTGTTTTCAACGCTTGTTCAACTAGGTCTCCGGAAGATGATGATTCTAGACATTTGTTTGGTGAACTAGACAAGGTATGTAACAATATTCGTTATATATTTCTCTTTAAAAAAATGTAGTCTTTTGTTTGGCTCTTTAATTTTTCTAAATTGAATTGTTTTTACTTGTTAATTTATTCGCTATCGGTGGTTAAAATTATTTATAGGTGAAATTTGGTAGCTTAAAAGTAGTTCAACTCGAGGTACTTGATGAGGGCCGAAATTCCAACTGTTGTCCCCAAATTCCAATTGACTTCTTCGATGAACTTCGCAAGTTAAAGTTATCGGGATTTAAAAATTTGAAGAGCTTATTTTCATTGTCGATGACTGAAAGCAGTTGTCTTTTACAATTAGAAGAGCTTGAGATAGAGAAATGTGATGTGATGGAGCAAGTATTGCGGTGGAATGGAGAAGAAAACCAAAGGAATAATGGCATCACACTACAATTCCCAAAATTGAAGTTACTGAAGCTCTACCGTTTGTCGAGGCTCACGAGTTTCAGTGAAGGAATATTCCAATCCATTGAATTCCCTCTGCTAGAGAAAATGGAAGTCTGGAAGTGCCCACTGCTGAAAGGTTTAGTTAGTAGTGCGTCTTCCAATGAGCACAATGATGTTTCTAATATACAATTCTTTTCCAAGGTACATAACTACTCATTTAATATCTTCTAAAAAAATGCACATATTAGCCACTTATCCTGTAAATTTTCAATTATTTTTTTAAATTAGATCCTCCTATTCGTTAAAATTGAATTCCATATTGAAAATACATATATTCAATACACACAGATAAAATATATATAACCCAAATTTAACAAATATTAAAATTTATCTAACTTATACACTTGATTTCTTCCTCATTAATTTTTGCATGTTTTCCGTTATATTTTTGTCCTAAAAATTATTTTATGATCATATTATTTTCTTTGCATCTGCATGGCATTTGAAATGTATAAAGGAGAACGATATTGGAAATGTCCTTGTTGTATGTAGGACTGCAAATGTATTCTTTTATACATTATCGCAATTGTAGTTTTATCTTTTTGTTTGATCAAAGGAATGTGAAATGGTGAATGTGATATACTGTATTTCCAAAGAAACATAAATTCTGAATTATTGTAGAAATATTTAAGCTTAATTTTATTTCGATTAAATTTATGGTCATATATATGCTACTTGATTAATTTAATATTTTAATTCAGTGATAAGATAGTAACAAAATGCGAATATGTGGTTACTTTTATGTGAATTATTTTATTTCATTTTATCAATTGGTTATGTGTTTTGTGCCTTTATTATTTCCAACCGTTGGTTAAAATTATTTGCAGGTCAAATTTGATAGATTAACCAAACTTGTGGTGGATGAAAGTGTTGAGATGGGGCAAAATTGGCATCAATTTCCAATTGACTTGTTCACTGGACTTTGTGAGCTAAGAGTGTCGGGATTTAAAGAAATGAAAAGCTTATTTTCATTGGCAATGACTCAAAGTGGTTGTCTTTTACAACTAGAGAAGCTTGAGATCAACGATTGTGAAATTATGGAACAAATCATCTTGTGGAACGAAGAAGAAGAAAACCAAAGGAATATTCACATCACACCATTCCCAAAATTGAAGCTCTTGATTCTAGAGTCTCTGTCGAGGCTTACGAGCTTCTGTAAAGGAATTGAAAGCATTGTTGAATTCCCTTTGCCAGAGAAATTGAAAATTCATAACTGCCCAGTATTGTTGGAAAATTGTGTTTCTACGTCCACTTCTCCAACTGGGCCTCCTCGTGATAATGATGATTCTATGCACTTGTTTTGCAAACCAAACAAGGTATGTGCCCGTATTATTTATTTGTCGTTTGGAAATCGCATTTTTTAGGTATTTTTAATTTGGGTTAATTGTAAAAAATATTCACAATGTTTAAGCAAATTACTTTGCACTTTTGAAATGACTTTTTATAAAAATTTAAATAATAGCCTAATATATAGATTGGTATCAAAATCGACACATCCAAATTTGTTGACAATCTAAACGAGTCAAAATCGTCCTTTTCATTATATTTTTAGTCATATGTTAATTTAATATTTTAGTTTTCATTGGCAATTTATTCACAAACTTGGGAAATTTTTACAAAAGTTAAGATTGCAGATTCTTAAATAAAATAACTAGGGAAAATTATACATAGAACCTAGTATATTAAAAATTGAGTAAATTGCATTTTTTATCCCTTCAAAATAAGGCTCAAACACTTTTAGTTCCAAAATGTACAATTTTGGTCTCAAGTTAATTTTTTCGACATGTTTGGTCCCACAGTTTATATTTCAACACTTTTGGCACCCGTTAAGTACCTATTTTTGGTTGAAATTTCACTACATTCCCTCTATTTTTACCCTTAAAAGTGTCAAAAAAATTAAATTGTTGCCAAAATTGTACGTTTTGGAACCTAAAACTGTTTGCACATTATTTTTACGGGACCAAAAATGTAATTTACTCCTAAAAATTTGAGGTTGGAGAGGGTGATTTGAGGATTGAAACCTCGAACATTCATTTATATCTAATACACTAAATCTAAATAGTGGAAATTTGTGAATCACAGTCTAGAAATGAAACTATGAAACTTTTGAGATAAAATACTGTAACATAAAAAAATCTAACTAGTTTTGTTGCAAAATCGATCAACAAAATCATTTTTATATCATGCAGAACAAATTATTAAAATGATAAATGATTTATAAAAAGTGCGAATGGGATTTTTTTCAATTGAAATTTAATGTATCGAGTATTGTGTTTTATTTTTTTTGGGTATTTATTTTCATTTCATGATGTTCAAATTATTTGCAGGTTGAATTTGGTAACTTAAAAGAATTGTGTATAGGTGACTATGATAGCATGAGAAATTGGTGTGGTCAAATTTCCATTGACTTCTTCGCCGTACTTTGCGTGTTGGAAGTATCAAGGTTAAAAGGCATGAAGAGCTTATTCCCTTGTTCAATAGCTCGAAATCTGCGAAACCTTGTAGAGTTAGATATTCGTGATTGTGAAGAGATGGTTAAAGTGATTGAAGATGAGGAGGACGATGCTCTTCAAATTTCTCTCTTTCCTAATCTGAAAAGTCTATTTCTGTGGAATCTAAAGAAGCTCAAGTGTTTTTGTGAATGGAGATGCACTCTTCAATTGCCAAAGCTCGAACTTTTGAGTATTAGAGATTGTGATGTGATGGACGAGTTTACATTGGGAGCACCAAATCTGAAAATAATATACATAGACGGGGAATACTACATCGGTAATGAGGTGAAGAAAGCATTGCAGCAACGTAGGCTCAAAAGAGAGGTAACTACTCTAATCTATGAATTTATTTCTCCAACTAAATTACTTCTTCAATATATACATATATATAATCTGGTAGCATTGTCGATTTTTTTTTTAAAAAAAGTCTCTTTTCTTTTCCATTGATTTTATTCTTAGATAGCTACACAGTTACAAACAAACTCACTAATTCTCGCTCATGTACATGATCCGAAGCAACTCGAAACGCGGCTGGAGGAGAGCTCGGCTGAAGCAGATTCAACAAATTGATTCAAATTTCTTCTTCTGCAATTAATTTCGTATCATCAGATTATCATATTGCATTGTGAGTTGTGGCCGGGGCCAAAATGCATTTATTCAACCTTTTTTTTAAAAGGGAAGCGTTTACTTCACCTTATTCAGATGTTGAAGTGATAAATATAACTAAGCCACATGTCCTTTTTTTTTCATTCAAGGATTTTCTGGGATTTGACTTTTGATATGCTATATATTTTTTAGCTGATTTTTCAATTATGCATGTGATTTGAGTTAGCTTGTGAGTGTGATTTTGGAGTGTGTTAACTATCATGATTGCTACTCTGCTTTTCCTAGAGGTTTAATTCTGGATAAGATGATTCTTAGTGAACTAGACACGAATAAGAATGCAAGGATCTTGGAAAAGTTTCGCATTGCTAATTAAGTATGGAGAAAGAAAGTAAGGAGTAGGAATAATTACATGGTTTTACCATTTGGTGTACTAACATGACAAAATGCATGTAAAAGCAGAAACTTATTTGTTGCAGCAAAATAAAATAACGAACATGATAAAGGTTTTGATGAAGTTATGACCACTGCCAGTAATTATACTAAATTCAACCATCCTGCAATCTGATGATGGATGCATAATCTCGTTGTCGTATCCATTCCACAAAATTCCAATCCCTCTGTATCTGCTTACTTTTGTTTCTTATAATGGTTTGTTGAGAGGCAATCTTTTTGAAGGTGATTAATATATGTGAGCTCGGATGATTTTGTTATTATTGTGATGAACATGAAAATTTTTAATGAAATTATCAGTTATCTTTTCTGAATTTTCCGCGGTTAGTATTTCAGATCACATTGTCTATTTGGTGATGCATGTTTAATTGATGGATTCATTAAGCTACAAATGTTACTTTGTGTTTTTTTTTTCCTTGTGTTCTTAGTCTTTTTGTTTGAATTATTTATGCTATCGAGAACCATGGGGAATGATCAACTAACATTCAGTTCACTTCTTTGAAATCTGTAGGATTGTTGAAAACGAATTCTTTAAGGAGGATTGGAGATCTAGGAAAAGGGTTCAAATTTTTCAATATGTTTTTCTCAAATGGACACTTGCTCTTCTCATTGGATTGCTCACAGGTCTTGTTGGTTTCCTTAATAACCTTGCAGTTGAAAACATTGCTGGTTTCAAGCTTGTGGTCACCACTCACCAGTGATTTTTTGCGTTCATATTTGATTTAAATCTTTTGAGCTGTCACATAGGGCATGTAGTCGTAGTGCAAAGTTGGATTTATCACTAAAATAAGCATGTCACCTTAATCTTCTATGGTGTTAGTATGCACCTTGTTTTAGGAGTGCAGAAAATGGCCTCCTTTTGAGATAGTTATCCTGAAAATAAGTAGGAATTGACTTATTTCAATGCAGGTATCTGAAAATTAGTAAAAAATTTCAGATTTTCTCTTACAGCTGAAGGAAATCATGAGAGAAATTGTGCATGTGTTTTGAGCTAGAAACTAGAACAGATTTACTGGTATATCTGTTATATTACAAATTTCAATCTCAAGGAGCTGAATGTGATCCTCTCTCTTTTAGGAAACATGATTTATTCTTGTTGATAACAATTCACATTCGAATGTTCTAGATCTTTGGTTCCATTGTGGGGGGTTTCTGCTGGATTAGTTGTGGGTAAAGAAGGACCAATGGTATCTTTCCCTCCTTCCCCTCTTCCCAGATATATAAGTAATATAACATACTAAATTTTCGGATATAGTTTATGGAGTAAGAGATTGTTTTATATAATTTCAAAATCCTATTAGATTAGGCTTCAGAAATAAGCCCAAAACAGAAAATTTAGTCCCAATTGTTGGTATAAAAAATAAAATAGCCATTTTTGATAGCAAAAGAAGTTTTTTAACCACCTTAGTACAAAATAAATGTTCTTTTAACACTTAGGTGGTTAAAAAAGTTATTTTTGTTATTGAGAGTGGCTATTCTTCTATAATAACTCCCAAATTGTTACAAAGAGATTTCCATGCAATTAACTTGTATAACTCACTCATGAATTAAATGAATGTACAAATGTTTTATCTAATTATAATAGAGTTATTGTTAGTGAAATGTATAAGTTAGTTTTTCCTCAATTTGATATAACTATGAATTAGTTGTGTTAATAAAAGTCATGTGCAATAAAAATATAAATTTTTAATTGTGAAACTAATTTTTTTCTTTCAATATTTTAATAGTATAGCCCAAATAAAATTGGGCAGCGGCCGGCCCACTTTATTTATGTGGAAATATTTCTTGCAGCTTAATTCTTCATTGCTAAAATAATTTGAAGTCCACTATTCTGAAAAAAAAATTATAAAATATTTAGTTGTCTACTAATCACTATTGTCCTCATCACATATATTTAAATATTTTTAGTTTCAGTTATATAAGAATTTGATTACACCAAATAAATGGATAAGAATCTGATCCCAACAAAAGATTGAAAAGAAAAACTGGGAAATTCTATACTATTTCATTTCATGGGATATTATATAACCCACAACTACAATTACAATACGTACTAATTGTGTTATGTTATATAATCATGTATTTACTTGTTTTAAAATAATTTATTTTTACAGTATATATCCACATATCTCGGAATCCATGCAATAATTGTCGGCAGTACTAAATGTGTAATTTAATATGTACTGATATTTGATTATTTCATCAATTTATTGGGTTTTAATCAACCTTGTTCTTTTCTCATGGTAAATTCTACTGTAAGGGAGATGTAATACATCACACCAGATCACTTATTGCATTTCCGGTTATATTTCATGTTCTAAGCCTTTGTTTTTTTTTTAAATATTTTTTTAATTTTTAATTTATTATGTTTTATTTAATTTAAATTTTTTATTTAGGGTTCATCCATCCCCAATTAGGGTATATTAATATTTTTTTAAAAAAATAAAAATAAAATTTAGCCATACAATACCAAGTGGAATAGGAATGACGACAGAGGATCTGATACGCTAATACATCCCCTTATTATATCCAATTAATTTTTGCTATTTTCAATTTTTATTGGCCGACCGATACAAAAAATATTCAGTATCAGACTGTCAGAATAGGTAATTAAAGTGTCACAATAGATTTTTCGGTCTGCCAAATTTTTTTGCTCAAACTTTTGTTATTGAACAAAGAAAAAAATAGGGTATAAATAACCAAAATTAGGGGGCCCGACCCTTACGGTAGTTTTACCCCATAGGCATTATCTTTTTGTTGCCACATGTTATAGTCTGAAAGTACAACGCTATCCATTAATATTATATTTATTAACGACGACAGTGATAAATTAAATACGACATTTCGTTATCGCTCATTCGTTGGCTAAACATGCATTTTTTTCTTTCGGTTTCTAGTAGTGATCTAATAGATGAAGCACGTAGTATTCTTTTCTTTCTTTCTTTCTCTTTTCCTTGTAATTTACTTTTGCTCATACAGAGGTGATCACTGCTTATTCTTAAATTTGAATATAAAAAAAAATAACTTTGAAAGTAACAAAGAGAAATATTACCATTTTGGGAGTGTCTCCATAATTCAAACAAGTGAATATTCATAAAAAAACAGAATTAATTAACTACCTGTTATAGCACACACATTAAACGAGAAATGAGTAGTAATTAGCATTGATTAAACAAAATGCAAATTGGCAACAAAATCAAGATATAAATCAGAAATAATTAAGAACAAAGCTACCCACAATGGTTAGGTGCCCTCATTTCTTGAAATAAAAGCAATGCTTTACTTAGATATCCATTTTTTGCATAAGCAGCAAGAATCGCATTCCTGGACACGACGTTCCTTTCATCCATCTTGCTGAAAACAGTAAGACTCTGGTCTAAAAGGCCACATTTTGCATACAGACTAACAAGATAATTCTGTATGAGAATATCTACAGCCATTTGCTGCCTTAAAAAATGTAGCATTTTCTGGAACACTCTTAATGCATCATCTGCAGAATCATTCCGTACATCTTTATCTACTGCTTGCTCAAAAACTTGAAATGCATCATCCAGCTTCCTGCATCTTGAATACAAAGAGACGAGCGATGTTCCTACATGCTTGCTACATGTGCAACTCTTCCCACTTCTATACTGCCCTGTCTTGCTACAGCAGAGACCAATGATCCAAAAGTCTGCTGATCTGGCTCTAAGTTATTTAACCTCATTCTCGAAAAAAGATTTAGAACCTCTGCAAGATTTCCTACCATAGAAAGTGCATTGATCAAACTATTCCAAGATCCATCAACTCAAACAACTTCCCAGCATCTTCAACTCTTCCACACTTGGCATATACACTCAATAAACAAATCATAAGAGCTAACTCACACCCACATAACTCAATACACGGGATGTCTTCATATTGCATAGTGTTGTACAGAACAAATGCGTTTCTCATGTCACCAGCGTGAGGATAACACCAGATAATCGTAGTCCACGGGACGATATTTCTGTGAGGCATGATATCAAACACCTTCCGTGCATAGCCAATGTTCTTGAATTTTGCATACAAATTGATCAATGAGGAGGACATATAAGCCTCGGATGCGAGCCCATTAACATTAACTTGCTGGTGGAGAGAGAGGCCGAGAGAAAAGAGGCCGAGCGATGTGCAGGCCTTAAGTAGGGAAGGGCATGTGAAGGCGTCTGGATTGGTGTCGAAGGATTCGAGCATGGAGGTGAAGGTGATGACGATTTCCCGGTGGAAGCCTTCAGCGGAGAGGCGGTTGATGGTGGCCTTGAAAGATTTTGTGGCGGTGGTTGCGGCGGCGGTAAACGGTGGTTCATCACCGTTAAACTTGACGCGCCAATTTCAATGTTCAAAATATCTAAAAATAATAATAATAAAAAAAGGGAAACACTTGCATGTATCATGATGCAAATAACACTATATGAGACGGGTCAGTCAAACCCGCTTTTGACCCAGTCAACACGGGTCAACCCGCACTTTGACCCGGTCAACACGGGTCAATCCATAAAAAAAAACCTTTCCAAAGTGAGTATAATCTTCCTATTAAAAAGTATCATAAAACATTCGAAAAGTACCATCTGTATCATTAAAAAGTAAGGGGTCTGCTAATTATTTTATATAAGTTTATTTAGTTCAAATTCTGATTTTTTTTTTCAGTTTTTATATTGTATGTGTTGAGATTAATCTAAAACAATCATCATTCCAAGAATTTGCAAAGGAAAGCAAAAAACGAGTTCGGTAAAATAAAAAGTACCATGTGGTAAGCAGAAAAGTATCAAGTACGATAAAGAAAGGTATCAACCTGAGATTAATACTATCATCATTCTAACTACAATAAAAAGTATCATGTGCCACATGACACGCCCGCGTGGGGGCCACGTGGCCGCCTGAAATAGGCGGAAATAACTGTTGTTGCACGCAAGTCCACCTCTAAAAAAAAGAAGATTTTATGATGCTTGATTGTTAGGTCTCTGCCTTTTCCTATTGTTGTTTTGCTTTATTGGCTACAACTTTGTCTATGTATGCTAATGCTAGGCTTTATATGTATATACGTTGCGTTAGCTATGTTCATGGATTAGAAAAAGAGGATATATTATAATGTTTGGATATAGTTTACAGAGTAAGAGATTGGTTTATATGATGGGTGTTTCTCTACATACTACACATTAAAACTAATTGAAAAGTAATTATTTATGATTTTACTTAAATATCCTTACTAAATAATCTAATAAATAAATATGTATATATTCAAAAAAATAAACCAATAATCATAAATAAAAAAATAATTAAACTCATATATCAAAAATTAAATTTGGAACCGGAGCAGAAATCGAATAACCGAAAAACAAAGAAAAAATGAAGTAGAAATCAACCATTATCATTCTAAAAAGTTTCCAAAATCCATTTAGATTGAGTTTTTTTTGGTGGAAATCAATCATGGAACACAAAAAGATTGAAGAAACAGACAATGTAAGTCATTTGCCATATATTTTTCTGATTATTTTTTGCAGTTTTTCCGATCAAAGAGCATTGTTCATTGCAGATAAGTTGAAAAACACAGTCTGAACCTGTCACAGGGCACTGAAAATATATTTAATTAATGTCAGTGAAATCAATGAGTTAGTTTATTCTCAATTTAATATTATGAATTAGTTGTGTTAAAAAAGTTAGATGTATTCTATTTAGTTTCCTATGTAATCTATATTTTTTTTATTACCAATTATGCAATTCATAATGTTAAGACTTGCATTCACAATTAAAGCATTTAATGATTACAAATTTATATTTTTTTATTAACACAACTCATCTAAAGTGAGTATAATCTTCCTATTAAAAAGTATCATAAAACATTCGAAAAGTACCATCTGTATCATTAAAAAGTAAGGGGTCTGCTAATTATTTTATATAAGTTTATTTAGTTCAAATTCTGATTTTTTTTTTCAGTTTTTATATTGTATGTGTTGAGATTAATCTAAAACAATCATCATTCCAAGAATTTGCAAAGGAAAGCAAAAAACGAGTTCGGTAAAATAAAAAGTACCATGTGGTAAGCAGAAAAGTATCAAGTACGATAAAGAAAGGTATCAACCTGAGATTAATACTATCATCATTCTAACTACAATAAAAAGTATCATGTGCCACATGACACGCCCGCGTGGGGGCCACGTGGCCGCCTGAAATAGGCGGAAATAACTGTTGTTGCACGCAAGTCCACCTCTAAAAAAAAGAAGATTTTATGATGCTTGATTGTTAGGTCTCTGCCTTTTCCTATTGTTGTTTTGCTTTATTGGCTACAACTTTGTCTATGTATGCTAATGCTAGGCTTTATATGTATATACGTTGCGTTAGCTATGTTCATGGATTAGAAAAAGAGGATATATTATAATGTTTGGATATAGTTTACAGAGTAAGAGATTGGTTTATATGATGGGTGTTTCTCTACATACTACACATTAAAACTAATTGAAAAGTAATTATTTATGATTTTACTTAAATATCCTTACTAAATAATCTAATAAATAAATATGTATATATTCAAAAAAATAAACCAATAATCATAAATAAAAAAATAATTAAACTCATATATCAAAAATTAAATTTGGAACCGGAGCAGAAATCGAATAACCGAAAAACAAAGAAAAAATGAAGTAGAAATCAACCATTATCATTCTAAAAAGTTTCCAAAATCCATTTAGATTGAATTTTTTTTGGTGGAAATCAATCATGGAACACAAAAAGATTGAAGAAACAGACAATGTAAGTCATTTGCCATATATTTTTCTGATTATTTTTTGCAGTTTTTCCGATCAAAGAGCATTGTTCATTGCAGATAAGTTGAAAAACACAGTCTGAACCTGTCACAGGGCACTGAAAATATATTTAATTAATGTCAGTGAAATCAATGAGTTAGTTTATTCTCAATTTAATATTATGAATTAGTTGTGTTAAAAAAGTTAGATGTATTCTATTTAGTTTCCTATGTAATCTATATTTTTTTTATTACCAATTATGCAATTCATAATGTTAAGACTTGCATTCACAATTAAAGCATTTAATGATTACAAATTTATATTTTTTTATTAACACAACTCATCTAAAGTGAGTATAATCTTCCTATTAAAAAGTATCATAAAACATTCGAAAAGTACCATCTGTATCATTAAAAAGTAAGGGGTCTGCTAATTATTTTATATAAGTTTATTTAGTTCAAATTCTGATTTTTTTTTTCAGTTTTTATATTGTATGTGTTGAGATTAATCTAAAACAATCATCATTCCAAGAATTTGCAAAGGAAAGCAAAAAACGAGTTCGGTAAAATAAAAAGTACCATGTGGTAAGCAGAAAAGTATCAAGTACGATAAAGAAAGGTATCAACCTGAGATTAATACTATCATCATTCTAACTACAATAAAAAGTATCATGTGCCACATGACACGCCCGCGTGGGGGCCACGTGGCCGCCTGAAATAGGCGGAAATAACTGTTGTTGCACGCAAGTCCACCTCTAAAAAAAAGAAGATTTTATGATGCTTGATTGTTAGGTCTCTGCCTTTTCCTATTGTTGTTTTGCTTTATTGGCTACAACTTTGTCTATGTATGCTAATGCTAGGCTTTATATGTATATACGTTGCGTTAGCTATGTTCATGGATTAGAAAAAGAGGATATATTATAATGTTTGGATATAGTTTACAGAGTAAGAGATTGGTTTATATGATGGGTGTTTCTCTACATACTACACATTAAAACTAATTGAAAAGTAATTATTTATGATTTTACTTAAATATCCTTACTAAATAATCTAATAAATAAATATGTATATATTCAAAAAAATAAACCAATAATCATAAATAAAAAAATAATTAAACTCATATATCAAAAATTAAATTTGGAACCGGAGCAGAAATCGAATAACCGAAAAACAAAGAAAAAATGAAGTAGAAATCAACCATTATCATTCTAAAAAGTTTCCAAAATCCATTTAGATTGAATTTTTTTTGGTGGAAATCAATCATGGAACACAAAAAGATTGAAGAAACAGACAATGTAAGTCATTTGCCATATATTTTTCTGATTATTTTTTGCAGTTTTTCCGATCAAAGAGCATTGTTCATTGCAGATAAGTTGAAAAACACAGTCTGAACCTGTCACAGGGCACTGAAAATATATTTAATTAATGTCAGTGAAATCAATGAGTTAGTTTATTCTCAATTTAATATTATGAATTAGTTGTGTTAAAAAAGTTAGATGTATTCTATTTAGTTTCCTATGTAATCTATATTTTTTTTATTACCAATTATGCAATTCATAATGTTAAGACTTGCATTCACAATTAAAGCATTTAATGATTACAAATTTATATTTTTTTATTAACACAACTCATCTAAATAAAATTTTGAATTTATTTATAGTTCTTATCACATCATATAATTAATAATTTGATCTTATAGGATTAAAGTTTAAAATTGCAGTATATACATATTATTTTTTTATGTTGGATTTGTGGTGGGCGAGGTTGGGCCTGTAGTGGGCCTTGAAAACACCCAATATATTATTACCCATTCGGGCTGAAAACTTCTAATTTTTCATCACTCACATTGTTTTCTTATATTTCTGTTTTTATTTTATTTTAAAATGATGAATCACATTCTAATTAAATTTATTATGCATAAATAATATAGAATTTAATAGCTGCAATCATATATTCATTTACTCTGTCCTTTTATTTATTTTTTAGAATTACATAGCCCATTTCAATTTTGCATATAAATCTATCTAATATAATAAAATAGAGTCCTTCCAAAATATTTCCCTTTCAAAAATATCACATCATTAATAATTATTTGACATAAAAAAATTGAAAATGTAATATTTACATTAAAAATATGATAATTGAGTTTGAGATCATGAATATTTCGTAAATCGCACGCGCGAGAATCTAGTTAATATATTATAATCCTATTGATATTATGGAGGTTATAATTTTTCTTTTTTAAAAAAAAAAAAGTCACAAAGTGAAAAAGTAAAAATATAGTGCGTTCGTACACATATATTATTGCAACTTAGTGGAGGTTATAATTTTTCTATTTTTTAAGTCACAAAGTGAAAAAGTAAAAATATAGAACACATTTATTATTGCAACTTAGTGGAGGTTATAATTTTTCTATTATTTCCAAGAGGAAAAAAAAAAGTCACAAAGTGAAAAAGTAAAAATAGAGCCCAAGCTTTAATTTCCTACACATATATTATTGCAACTTAGATATTCGTGCCGGGCCAATAGAGCCCAAGCTTTAATTTCCTGCAAAAATAAAGCAAAAAAAAAAAAACTTTAGACTAATGAGTATTATAGTCATCAGATGAACTGAAATTTGAAGGTAAAACTCAAATTGGTTATTGGCGTGTAGAAGCAGAATTCCATTGGAGATCTCAGAGAGCTCTTCTTGCAAGCAACCATTTTCGAACTGGTACGTAGCTAGGTAGATCAGTAAAGTACGTTGTTGTTTATCATGAAAATTCTCAACTTAAACTGTTTTTTTTTTTTTAGTTAATGTTAGCAATGCTATTTGAGTATAGATTCATACTTTCTTTGCTCCTAACTTCACTGATTTTACCCGTGGTATAAAAACAAGTGAGGAAATGGCATTAATTCTGGGAGCAGTGGCGGGTTTTCTCGGAACAGCTCTACGACTTGGGAAATGCTTTGCTGAACCAATCAAGCGTCAGTTCAATTATCTCTGTTGCTTTAATAGCAATATTCTGAATTTAAGAGACGAGGCCCAAAAGCTGGAAGACACCAGATCTGGCCTTCAGATGAAAGTCGATGCAGAAGAGAACAATGCACAAGTCGTTGTTCCAGAGGTTAAGACTTGGTTTAACAAAGTGGATGGCATCATCCAAGCAAAGAATACTGAGATTGAGGCTGAAATAACCACCTTCAGACAAAATGGTTGTTTCGCCGTCAAATCTCGTTTTTCACTTGGCAAGAAAGTGAAAAAGACAGCTGAAGATATGAAAGACTTACGAGAGGAGGGCTCTAATTTTGCCATTATAGCGCAACCTCCACCACCGGCAGCAGTGGCGGCTCCAATCACTTTAGGATCAAATATATTTGAGTTCAATTCTAGAAAACGAATCGAAGAAGAAATCATTGTGAGTTTGAAAGATGAGAATGTTAACAAATTGGGAATATGTGGGATGGGGGGTGTAGGAAAGACAACCATGGCCAAAAGAATTATGCATAGGGTGAGAGGAGAACATCTGTTCGATGAGATCGTGATGGCAGTTGTCAGCCAAAAACCAGACAGGTTGGCAATTCAGGGTGTTATTGCTAAACAGTTGGGGTTGGAGTTGAGAGATAAGGAAAGTGTACCATGTAGAGCACTGGACTTGCATGCCAGGTTGACTGCAGGCACAAAAAGATCTCTCATAGTTCTAGATGATGTTTGGGAAGTTCTCAATTTGGAGGAGTTAGGAATACCTTGCGATAGTGGGTGCAAGATTCTGTTAACATCCCGGGATAGAAATATATTGAAAGGAATGGATGTGGAGAAGGTCGCTGCAGTGAGAGTCTTGTCTGAAACAGAGGCATGGTATCTCTTCAAATCAAAATCTGGCAGTTGCATTAAAAAGAATGATATTAATGCTGTTGCACAACAAGTTGTGAATGAGTGCAAAGGTCTACCCATTGCCCTCGTAACTGTTGGTGTGGCACTAAAAGATACGGTAGACATACGATGTTGGAATCATGCGCTGGATCAACTAAAAAGCGCTAACCCAAATCACATGTCGGAGGTTATTGAAGGTGTTTACAAACCACTAAGGTTCAGTTATGAGTCTTTGAAAAGTGTGGATGAGAAATCCTTATTCTTGTTGTGCTGTCTATTTCCTGAAGATTGTAATATTCGTCTTGAGGATTTGGTTATTTATGCAATGGGGCTGTGCATGTTTCGAGATGTCAGAAGTTTGGAACGAGCACGAGAAACAGTGTTCTTCTTGGTTGAAAGGCTTAAGAGTTGTTTCTTGCTATTAAAGGGTGAGTATGGAAATCGTGTCAAAATGCATGATGTTGTTCGTGATGTTGCCAGATTCATTGCTTCAGATGAAAGGCTGATTAATTGTGATGATGATTGCACTTGGATTGCTCCCTACACTGAAGAAAGATTCGGGCTCCATATGGGGTCAGCAGTTTATCCCAATCCGCATCTCTTGTTGATTGATAATAGGTCAAGAGATAAAAAGTTGGAGATCGGTGACGATTTCTTTGAAGGAATGGGGGAGCTCAACGTGTTCTCCATCGAAGATTCATCATTGCGGCGACTCCCAAAAATGACAAAATTAATGGAAAATCTCAAAACATTAATTTTAGACAGGTGTACATCTTTGGAGAGCATATCAGTCGTTGGCGAATTGGTTAATCTTGAAATTCTCATATGTCGCCGGTGTCGGTTAATTAAGTGTTTACCAATAGAGATGGCGGGAATAAGTCGTCTGAGGTTATTGGAACTCAGAGGTTGTTGGAATCTGAAAACAATAGCACCAGGAATCATATCAAATCAGAAGGGATTGGAGGAGTTGATTGTGGAATACTTTGATAATTGGGAAGCAGCGGATGAGGAAAGCAGAGAAAGAAAGAATGCATCTCTTAGTGAGTTTGAGCACTTATCGAGATTGAGTCGCCTGGAGATTAAGATAAAGGATCCTAGAGTAGCTGCTGGACATAAAGGCCCTTCACCAAACATGGTGAAATATAACATTAGAATTGGTGATAATGGGATGTACGAGAGAAGGGGGTTTGAGAAGGTAATGAAGCTGAATTTGGCAGGAAATATTAGTTTGGGAAAGTGGATTCATGAATGTGTTAGGAGTGTTGAATATATGTGGTTAAAAGGATCAGATGATTCCAGTTTGGATTTTGGAGCAGCTTATCACATGCGGTCGTTGACTTTGGAAGAGTGTTCGGCAGTGAAGAAATTGGTGGATATGAGAAGTAGTAGTGCTACTGTTTTCCCTCTCTTGGAGCGTCTAGAGCTTAAAAAACTTAGTGAGTTGGAAGTGATATGCCATATTGATGGCCCAATGCAGTCCAATTCTTTCCAGAATCTCAAAGAATTACGACTTATTCGGCTGCCGGCACTAAAGCATTTGTGGAACAGTGGTATTAGTCCAAATCAACAGAACGTTCTCTCAAGTTTCAATAAGCTTTCCACTATATATATTTATAAATGTCATGGGCTACGAAGTTTATTTCCATTGTCAGTGATGGCAAGGGGTTCATGGTTTGTACAACTAGAAAGCCTTGAGATAAGGAAATGTCATATGATGGAACAAGTATTGTTGTGGAATGAAGAAGAAAACCAAATCAATATTCATATCCCACTAGTTTTCCCAAAATTGAAGAAATTGGAGCTCTTATTTTTGCCGAGGCTCACGAGTTTCAGTAAAGGAATATTCCAATCCATTGAATTCCTTCTGCTAGAGATAATGAAAGTCTCGAACTGCCCACAGCTGAAAGGTTTAGTTAGTAGTAGGTCTTCTGATGATCACAATGATGTTTCTAATATACAATTCTCTTCCAAGGTACGAAACTACTCATTTAATATCTTCTAAAAAAATGCACATATTAGCCACTTATCCTGTAAATTTTCAATATTTTTTTTTAAAATTAGATTCTCCTACTTTTATTCGTTAAAATTGAATTCCATATTGAAAATACATACATTCTATACACACAAATAAAATATATAAACCCAAATTTAACAAATATTAAAATATATCTAACTTGTACACTTGATTTCTTTCTCTTTAATTTTTGCATGTTTCCGTTATATTTTTGTCCTAAAAATTATTTTATAATTATATCATTTTCTTTGCATGTGCATGGCATTTGAAATGTATAAAGCAGAACGATATTGGAAATGTCATTGCCGGTAGGACTCCAAATGTATTCTTCTATACATTACCACAATTGTATTTTAATCTTTTGTTTGATCAAACGAATGTAAAATTGTGAATGTGTTATACTGTATTTCCATAGAAACATATATAAATTCTGAATTATATTAGAAATATTTAAGCTTAATTTTATTTCAATTAAATTTATGGTCATATATATGCTACTTAATTAATTTAATATTTAAATCAGTGATAAGGTAGTAACAAAATACGAATATGTAGTTACTTTTATGCAAATTATTTTATTTTATTAATTGGTTATGTATTTTGTAACTCCCAAATCCCAATATTGCAGGAAAGCTGTGTTTCTACGTCCACTTCTCGTGATGATTCTATGCATTTATTTTGCAAGCCAAAGGTATGTCCTCATATTATTTATTTACATTTTGAAAATTGCATTTTTAGGTAAATTTTTATTTGGGTTAATTGTTTCACATTTTTTAAGCAAATTAATTTGCACTTTTGACATGAATTTTTTTAAAATTAAAATAATAGCCTAATATTTAGATTGGTATCAAAATCCACACATACAAATTTTCTAGCAATCTAAGTGAGTGAAATACGATGGTTTATACAACACCACTTTTACTACTCAATTTAACTAATAATAAATATAAAATATTTAAATTTAATTTCATCCTTTTCATTATATTTTTAGTCATATGTTAATTTAATATTTTAGTTTTCATTGGCAATTTATTCACAAACGTGTGGAAATTTTTACAAAAGTTAAGATTACAGATTCTTAAATAAAATAACTAGGGAAAATTATACCTAGAATCTAGTATACTAAAAATTGAGTAAATTACATTTTTTGTCCCTTAAAAATAAGGTCCAAACACTTTTAGTTCCAAAATATACAATTTTGGTCTCAAATTAATTTTTTCGACACTTTTGGTCCCACAGTTTATATGTTAACACTTTTGGCATCCGTTAAGTACCTATTTTGGGTTGAAATTTTCACTACATTCCCTCTATTTTTACCCTTAATTAGGCGGTGCAACCAATATCAACAAAATAGGTAATATTTTGGCACCAAAATAGGAATTTAACGGATGTTTAATGTACTCCATTAGTTTTTGGGACCAAAAGTTTTGAAATATAAACTGTGGGACTAAAAGTGTAAAAAAAATTAAATTATGGCTAAAATTGTACATTTTGGAACCTAAAACTGTTTGCACATTATTTTTACGGGACCAAAAGTGTAATTTACTCCTAAAAATTTAAGGTAAGGGAGGGTGATTTGTGGATTGAAACCTCGATCATTCATTTATATCTAATACTCTAAATCTAAATAGTGAAAATTTGTGAATCACAGTCTAGAAATGAAACTTTTGAGATAAAATACTGTGACATAAAAAAATCTAGCCAGTTTTGTTGCAAAATCGATCAACGGTTTCATTTTTATATCAGGAAGAAAAAATTATTTGTATATATAAAATGATTTATAAAAAGTGCGACTGTGATTTGTTTCAATTGAAATTAAATGTATCGAGTATTGTGTTTTTTTTTTTGGAAATTATTTTCATTCCATGCTGTTAAACTTATTTGCAGGTTGAATTTGGTAACTTAAAAGAATTGAGTATAGGTAACTATGATAGCTTGAGAAATTGGTGTGGTCAAATTTCAATGGACTTCTTCGCCGTACTTTGCAAGTTAGAAGTATCAAGCTTAAAAGGCATGAAGAGCTTATTCCCCTGTTCAATAGCTCGAAATCTACGAAACCTCATAAAGTTAGAGATTTGTGATTGTGAAGAGATGGTTAAAGTGATTGAAGATGAGGAGGACGATGCTCTTCAAATTTCTCTCTTTCCTAATCTGGAATGTCTATATCTATGCCATCTAGAGAAGCTCAAGTGTTTTTGTAAATGGAGATGCACTCTTCAATTGCCAAAGCTCGAACATTTGGATATAAGAGGTTGTGATGTGATGGAGGAGTTTACATTGGGAGCTCTCAATACACCAAATCTATATACAATATACATAGACAAAAAATACAGCGGTAATGAGGTGAACAAAGCATTGCAGCAACGTAGGCTCAAAACAGAGGTAAAGGGCTCTAAATTTACCATTATAGCACAACCTCGACCACCGGCAGCAGTAGCGGCCCCAATCCCTATAGGATCAAATATTGAGTTCGATTCTAGAAAACAAATTGAAGAAAAAATCATTGTGAGTTTGAAAGATGAGATTGTTAACAAGTTGGGAATATGTGGGATGGGGGGTGTAGGAAAGACGACCATGGCCAAAAGAATTATGCATAGGGTGAGAGAAGAGCATCTGTTCGATGAGATGGTGATGGCAGTTGTCGGCCAAAAACCAGACAGGTTTTTGGCAATTCAGGGTGTTATTGCTAAAAAGTTGGGGTTGGAGTTGAAAGATAAGGGAAGTGTAGAATGTAGAGCAGTGGACTTGCATGCCAGGTTGACTGCAGGCACAAAAAGATCTCTCATAGTTCTAGATGATGTTTGGGATGTTCTCAATTTGGAGGAGTTAGGAATACCTTGCCATAGTGGGTGCAAGATTCTGTTAATATCCCGGGATAGAGATATATTGAAGAGAATGGATGTGGAGAAGGTTTTTGCAGTGAGAGTCTTGTCTGAAACAGAGGCATGGTATCTCTTCAAATCAAAAGCTGGCAGTTGCATTGAACAAGGAAATGATATTACTACTGTTGCACAACAAGTTGTGAATGAGTGCAAAGGTCTACCCATTGCCCTCGTAACTGTTGGTGTGGCACTAAAAGACGCGGTAGACATACGACGTTGGAATCATGCGCTGGATCAACTAAAAAGCGCTAACCCAAATCACATGTCTGAGGTTATTGAAGATGTTTACAAACCACTAAGGTTCAGTTATGGGTCTTTGAAAAGTGTGGATGAGAAATCCTTATTCTTGTTGTGCTGTCTATTTCCTGAAGATTATAATATTCATCTTGAGGATTTGGCTATGTATGCAACGGGGCTGCGCATGTTTCGAGATGTCAGAAGTTTGGAAAGAGTGGGAGAAACAGTGTTCTTCTTGGTTGAAAGGCTTAAGAGTTGTTTCTTGCTATTAGAGGGTTACTCTGAAAATCATGTCAAAATGCATGATGTTGTTCGTGATGTTGCCAGATTCATTGCTTCAGATGAAAGGCTGATTAATTGTGATGATTGCACTTGGATTGCTCCCTACACTGAACAAAGATTCGGGCTCCATATGGGGTCAGCAGTTTATCCCAATCCGCATCTCTTGTTGATTAATAATAATTGGTCAAGAGATAAAGAATTGGAGATCGGTGACGATTTCTTTGAAGGAATGGGGGAGCTCAACGTGTTCTCCATCAGAAAGTCATCATTGCGGCGACTCCCAAAAACGACAAAATTAATGAAAAATCTCAAAACATTAATTTTAGTCAAGTGTAGATCTTTGGAGAGCATATCAGTCGTTGGCGAATTAGTTAATCTTGAAATTCTCATATGTCGCCGGTGTGAGTTAATTGAGTGTTTACCAATAGAGATGGCGGGAATAAGTCGTCTGAGGTTATTGGAACTCTCAGGTTGTTGGAGGCTGAAAACAATAGCACCAGGAATCATATCAAATCAGAAGGGATTGGAGGAGTTGATTGTGGAAGACTTTGATAATTGGGAAGCAGCGGATGAGGAAAGCAGAGAAAGAAAGAATGCATCTGTTAGTGAGCTTGAGCAGTTATCGAGATTGAGTCGCCTGAAGATTAAGATAAAGGATTGTAGAGTAGCTGCTGGACATAAAGGCCCTTCACCAAACATGGTGAAATATGACATTACAATTGGTAATGAGATGTATCTCTACAAGAGTGAGGGTTTCGAGAAGGTAATGATGCTGAATTTTCCTGGAAATATTAGTTTGGGAAAGTGGATTCATGAATGTGTGAGGAGTGTTGAATATATGTGGTTAAAAGGATTAGATGATTCCAGTTTGGATTTTGGAGCAGCTCATAACATGCGGTCGTTGACTTTGGAAGAGTGTTCGGCAGTGAAGAAATTGGTGAATATGAGTAGTAGTGCTACTGTTTTCCCTCTCTTGGAGCGTCTGTCGCTTTCAGAACTTAGTGAGTTGGAAGTGATATGCGATATTGATGGTCCAATACAATCCAATTCTTTCCAGAATCTTAAAGAATTACGACTTATTCGGCTGCCGGCAATAAAGCATTTGTGGAACAGTGGTATTAGTCCAAATCAACAGAACGTTCTCTCGAGTTTCAATAAGCTTTCCACCATATATATTTCTGAATGTCATGGGCTACGAAGTTTATTTTCATTGTCAGTGATGGAAAGGGGTTCATGGTTTGTACAACTAGAAAGCCTTGAGATATGGGAATGTGATATGATGGAACAAGTACTGTTGTGGAATGAAGAAGAAAACCAAACCAATATTCATATCCCACTAGTTTTCCCAAAATTGAAGAAATTGGAGCTCTGCTTTTTGCCGAGGCTCACGAGTTTCAGTAAAGGAACATTCCAATCCGTTGAATTCCCTCTACTAGAGGATATGACAGTCTGGAACTGCCCGCTGCAAAGTTTTGTTTTCAACACTTGTTCAACTAGGTCTCCGTATGATGATGATTCTAGACATTTGTTTGGTGAACTAGACAAGGTATGTAACAATATTCGTTATATATTTCTCTTTAAAAAAAATGTAGTCTTTTGTTTGGCTCTTTAATTTTTCTGAAGTGAATTGTTTTTACTTGTTAATTTATTCGCTATCGGTGGTTAAAATTATTTACAGGTGAAATTTGGTAGCTTAAAAGTAGTTCGACTCAAGGAACTTGATAAGGGCCGAAATTCCAACTCTTGTCCTCAAATTTCAATTGACATCTTCAATGAACTTTGCCAGTTAACATTACCGGGATTTAAAAGCTTGAAGAGCTTATTTTCATTGTCGATGACTGAAAGCAGCTCTCTTTTACAATTAGAAGAGCTTGAGATAGAGAAATGTGATATGATGGAACAAGTATTGCGGTGGAATGGAGAAGAAAGCCAAAGGAATAATGGCATCACACTACAATTTCCAAAATTGAAGTTACTGAAGCTATCTCATATGCCGATGCTCACGAGTTTCAGTAAAGGAATATTTCAATCCATTGAATTCCCTCTGCTAGAGAAAATGGAAGTCCAGAACTGTCCACTACTGAAAGGTTTAGTTAGTAGTGCATCTTCTGATGATCACGATGATGTTTCTAATATACAATTCTTTTCCAAGGTATGTAACTACTCATTTAATATCTTCTAAAAAATGCACATATTAGTCACTTATCCTGTAAATTTTCAATATATTTTTTTTTAAAGTAGATCCTCCTACTTTTATTCGCTAAAATTGAATTCCATATTGAAAATACATATATTCAATACACAAATAAAATATATAAACCCAAATTTAACAAAATTAAAATATATCTAACTTATACACTTGATTTCTTTCTCTTTAATTTTTGCATGATTTCCGTTATATTTTTCTCCAAAAAAATATTTTACAATTATATCATTTTCTTTACATCTGCATGGCATTTGAAATGTATAAAGCAAAACGATATTGGGAATGGCGTTGCTGGTAGGACTGCAAATATATTCTTTTATACATTGCCGCAGTTGTATTTTAATCTTTTTGTTTGATCAAAGGAATGTGAAATTATGAATGTGATATACTGTATTTCCAAAGAACATAAATTCTGAATTATTGTAGAAATATTTAAGTTTAATTTTATTTCGATTAAATTTATGGTCATATATATGCTACTTAATTAATTTAATATTTTAATTCAGTGATAAGATAGTAAGAAAATGCGAATACGTGGGTACTTTTATACGAATTATTTTATTTTATTTTATCAATTGGTTATGTGTTTTGTGGCTTTATTATATCCAACCGTAGGTTAAAAATTTTTTGCAGGTAAAATTTGATAGATTAACCAAACTTGTGGTGGGTGAAAGTGTTGAGATGGGGAGAAATTGGCATCGATTTCCAATTGACTTGTTCACTGGACTTTGTAAGTTAAGAGTATCGGGAATGAAAGAAATGAAAAACTTATTTTCATTGCCAATGACTCAAAGTTGTTGTCTTTTACAACTAGAGAAGCTTCAAATTAGCAATTGTGAAATTATGGAACAAATCATCTTGTGGAACGAAGATGAAGAAAACCAAAGGAATATCCGCATCATACCATTCCCAAAATTGAAGCTCTTGATTCTAGATTCACTACCGAGGCTTACGAGCTTCTGTAAAGGAATTAAAAGCATTGTTGAATTCTCTTTGCCAGAGAAATTGAAAATTCGTAACTGCCCAGTATTGTTGGAAAGTTGTGTTTCCACGCCCATTTCTCCAACTGGACCTTCTCATGATGATGATGTTTCTATGCATTTGTTTTGCAGTCCAAACAAGGTATGTGCCCGTATTATTTATTTATCTTTTGGAAAGCGCCTTTTTTTTAGGTATATTTAATTTGGGTTAATTGTCAAAAAAAAAAATCACAATTTTTAAGCAAATTAATTTGCACTTTTGAAATGACTTTTTTTTAAAATTTAAATAATAGCCTAATATTTAGATTGGTATCAAAATCGACACATCCAAACTTTCTGGCAATCTAAATAAGTGAAATACGATGGTTTATACAACGCCATTTTTACTACTCAATTTAACTAATAATTAAAATAAAATATTTAAATTTGATTTCGTCGTTTCCATTATATTTTTAGTCATATGTTAATTTAATATTTTAGTTTTCATTGGCAATTCACGAACTTGTAGAAACTTTTACAAAAATTAAGAGTGCAGATTCTTAAATAAAATAACGATGGTTTATACACTTGATTTCTTTCTCTTTAATTTTTGCATGTTTTCCGTTATATTTTTGTCCTAAAAATTGTTATATAATTATATCATTTTCTTTGCATCTGCATGGCATTTGAAACGTATAAAGTAGAATGATATTGGAAATGTCGGGTAGGCCTGCAAATGTATTATTCTATACATTGTTGCCGTTGTATTTTAATTTTTTTGTTTGATCAAAGGAATGTGAAATTGTGAATGTGATATATTGTATTTCCAAAGAAACATAATGCTACTTAATTAATTTAATATTTTAATTCAGTGATAAGATAGTAAGAAAATGCGAATAGGTGAGTACTTTTATACGAATTATTTTATTTTATTTTATCAATTGGTTATGTGTTTTGTGGCTTTATTATATCCAACCGTAGGTTAAAAATTATTTGCAGGTACAATTTGATAGATTAACCAAACTTGTGGTGGGTGAAAGTGTTGAGATGGGGAGAAATTGGCATCGATTTCCAATTGACTTGTTCGCTGGACTTTGTAAGTTAAGAGTATCGGGATTTAAAGAAATGAAAAACTTATTTTCATTGCCAATGACTCAAAGTGGTTGTCTTTTACAACTAGAGAAGCTTCAAATTAGCAATTGTGAAATTATGGAACAAATCATCTTGTGGAACGAAGATGAAGAAAACCAAAGGAATATCCGCATCATACCATTCCCAAAATTGAAGCTCTTGATTCTAGATTCACTACCGAAGCTTACGAGCTTCTGTAAAGGAATTAAAAGCATTGTTGAATTCTCTTTGCCAGAAAAATTGAAAATTCATAATTGCCCAGTATTGTTGGAAGGTTGTGTTTCCACGTCCATTTCTCCAACTAGGCCTTCTCATGATGATGATGATTCTATGCATTTGTTTTGCAGTCCAAACAAGGTATGTGCCCGTATTATTTATTTATCTTTTGGAAAGCGCCTTTTTTTTAGGTATATTTTATTTGGGTTAATTGTCAAAAGCAAAAAATCACAATCTTTAAGCAAATCAATTTGCTCTTTTGAAATAACTTTTTAATTTTTTTTTAAATATTTCAAAAATTAGAAAAGATCGAATGTAAGAAGCTCGAGGTTCTAAACCAAGAGCAAAAGGTTTCTAATTTTAACTTAAACCAAGAGCAAAAGGTTCATTTACATCTAATACACTAAATCTAAATAGTGGAAATTTGTGAATCACAGTCTAGAAATGAAACTTTTGAGATAAAATACTGTAACATAAAAAAATCTAGCTAGTTTTGTTGCAAAATTGATCAACAAGATCATTTTTATATCATGCAGAACAAATATTTGTATGTTTCAATTGAAATTTAATGTATCGAGTATTGTGTTTTATTTTTTTCGGGGTATTTATTTTCATTTCATGCTGTTAAAATGATTTGCAGGTTGAATTTGTTAACTTAAAAGAATTGAGTATAGGTAACTATGATAGCATGAGAAATTGGTGTGGTCAAATTTCGATTGACTTCTTCGCTGTACTTTGCGAGTTAAAAGTATCAAGCTTAAAAGGCATGAAGAGCTTATTCCCCTGTTCAATAGCTCGAAATCTGCAAAACCTCGTATGGTTACGTATTCATGATTGTGAAGAGATGGTTAAAGTGATTGAAGATGAGGAGGACGATGCTCTTCAAATTTCTCTCTTTCCTAATCTGAAACGTGTAGAGCTATTCTATCTAAAGAAGCTCGAGAGTTTTTGTGAATGGAGATGCACTCTTCAATTGCCAGAGCTCGAACATTTGCATATAGAAGATTGTGATGTGATGGACGAGTTTACATTGGGAGATCTCAATACACCAAATCTGAAAACAATACTCATAGACTGGCACGACAGCGGTAATGAGGTGAACAAAGCATTGCAGCAACGTAGGCTCAAAAGAGAGGTGGCAACTCTAATCTATGAATTTATTTCTCCAACTAAATTACTTCTTCAATATATGCATATATATAATCTGGTAGCATTGTCGATTTTTTTTTAAAAAAAAAGTCTCTTTTCTTTTCCATTGATTTTATTCTTTTACATGATCAGAAGCAACTCGAAACGCGGCTGGAGGAGAGCTCATCGGCTGGAGGAGATTCAACAAATTGATTCAAATTTCTTATTCTGCAATTATTTTGGTATCATCAGTTTATCATGTTGCATTGTGAGTTGTGGCCGGCGCCAAAAATGCATTTATTCAACTTTTTTTGTTTTAAAAAAAGGGAAGCGTTTACTTCACCTTATTTAGATGTTGAAGTGATAAATATAACTAAGCCACAAGTTCTTTTTTTTTCATTCAAGGATTTTCTGGGATTTGGCTTTTGATATGCTATTTTTTAGCTTATTTTTCAATTATGCATGTGATTTGAGCTAGCTTGAGAGTGTGATTTTGGAGTGTGTTAACTATCTTCATTGCTACTCTGCTTTTCCTAAAGGTTTAATTCTGGATAAGATGATTCTTAGTGAACTAGACACGAATAAGAATGTGAGGAGTAGGAATAATTACATGGTTTTACCATTTGTTGTACTAACATGACAAAATGCATGTAAAAACAGAAACTTATTTGTTGCAACAAAATAAAATAACAATCATGATAAAGGTTTTGATGAAATTATGACAACTGTATGTAATTATACTAGATTCAACTATCCTATAGTCTGATGATGGATGTATAATGTCGCTGTCGTATGCATTCCTCAAAATTCCAATCCCTCTGTATCTGCATACTTTTGTTTCTTATAATGGTTTGTTGAAAGGCAATCTTTTTGAAGGTGATTAATATATGTGAGATTGGATGATTTTGTTATTATTGTGATGAGCATGAAATTTTTTAATGCAATTATCAGTTATCTTTTCTGAATTTGCCGCCGTTAGTATTTCAGATCACATTGTCTATTCCGCGATGCATGTTTAATTGAAGGATTCATTAAGCTACAAATGTTACTTTTTGTATTTTTTTCCCCTTGTGTTCTTAGTTTTTTTTTGTTTGAATTAGTTATGCTATCGTATGCTAAACCATCTCGTGGTCGCCTTATGCAATTTCTGTCAGCCCTTGATCATCTCAACAAAGGCACCAAGATCATCTCTGAGTACATGATTGAAGAACTTTTAAGTGATGAGCTCCCTATGATATATGTTGATGATCTTACGCTCCAAGCGATGTGGTGAGCAAGGCCATACTGCCAAGCGATGTAACACCTTCACTTTCTCTCGCTCAACTGCTACCTCTCAGCAAATCTTTCTCGCCTCCTCAGGCGAATATTTCTTCCACAGTTGCTCCTTCCGCTGCAGAATGGTTACTTGACTCCGGTGCCTCTCATCACATCACCAATGATCTCCACAATCTTAGTCTCCACAGTGGGACTATTGTTGGTGTTGGCAATAATAATGCTTCATCCCGTTGGCCTGATTCTGAGTGGAGATCTCTGAAGGTAACTCTTGCAAGTTTATAAAACATATTTTCTATGAAGATGTTGCCTTGTGCAATATGATCAGAAGTATCACAAAGGAAATTCTGTATTTTGGCTGTGAACAAATTTGGATTTATGGCTAAGTTCTGCATTTGGATGGTAATAAACATTTAATTAAGTTGTGCTAGGTATGTTGATGAATCAGAACGAGAGGATATATTATATATAATGTTCGGATATAGTCTACGTAGTGAGCAATTGATTTATATAATTTTGAAATCATATCTGCTTATGTTTCGAAAAATAAGCCCAAAATAGAAAATCCAATCTATGAGTTAAATATATAACTCACTCATGAATTAAATATATGTACAAATGTTTTATCTAATTGTAATAGAGTTATTGTTAGTAAAATCTATATGTTAGTTTTTTCTCAATTTAATAATTATGAATCAGTTGTGTTAAAAAATTAGCCCCCCAATTTAGATGTATTCTTTTTAGTTTGCTATGTAATTTATATATTTTTAATTACCGATTATGCAATTCATAAGGTGGGACTTGAGTTTACATTTTTTTTATTATTAACATACAATTTAAATCATTTAATTATTACAAATTTATAATTTTTATTATCATATACAGCTGATTTAAATAAAAAAATTTGAATTTATTTACAATTTTCATCACACCATATAATTAATAATTTGATCTTATAAGATTAAAGTTTAAAATTGTAGTATATATATACACACACTATTTTTTATGTAGTAAAAGAAATTAATTAATTTAATTAAGGAAGACACATAGCGGGTCTGTGTGGATTTGATATTGGGCCTTGGATGGGCCGGGCCATGAAAACTCCCAATATAGTTTTCTTATATTTCTGTTTTTATTTTATTTAAAAATGTGGAATCACCTAATAATTTAATTTATTATAAAAATAATAATGTTGGATTGAGTAGTTGCAATCATATTAAGCCGTAGCCTTTATCGTATTTTATTTGTTTTTTTAGACATGGTAAATTAAAATTATACATACTCCTCTTACTTAAAAATTGTATAGTCAATTTCAATTTTGCATACAAATAAAATATAATATTGAAAAAGCAAAAAAAAAAAAAACAAATGAATATCCCGTAATAATATTATAAAAGATGTGAATTATTTTTCTGAAAAAAATAAATTCAAAATCAAGAAGTTAGAAAATGAATTGAGAAATTGAGAAGGTGAGTTATGTGTGGAGAGTAGAGATTTGTTTTGTTGCTTCACACGTGCTAATGGTGGTTGTGGGGGAGTTAAGTTGTCAAGTAGACATAGCTCAACGTATTTGAAATCGTCTATTGCACATTTCGTGTTGCATTTCGTATTGCACACTCGATTTTTTTAGTTTTTTTTTTCAATTTTTTTCTCAAATTTCAATTTATTATGCTTTAGTTTAATTTTATACTTATTATTTAGGGTTCATCCTACCCGATTAGGGTTTTATATATATTTTTAGTCTTTAATCTTTCAAATAATCAATTAATAATTCAAAATTTTAAATTAAATAATAAAAAATTACAACGCATCCTAATTGGGTTTGATGAATTCTAAATAATAAGTGTAAAATTAAACTAAAGCATAATAAATTGAAATCAAGGAAAAAAATTGAAAAAAAACTAAGAAAATCGAGTGCGCAATACGGAATGCAACACAAAATGTGCAATAGAAGATTTCAACTGAGCTCAACGGAAGATTCGATATCATCCATACGCGTAGTGCTCGATTTTTCCAAAAATACGTATAAAATACACATTATGTGATATTTTAAGTGATATTCTGATGATATAAATTATGAGTTTTAATATCAATGGGGCGATGATAATATGCAGTATATACAATAAAACCTTGTTAAATTAGTACTAGGTAAATTAATAAATTTTCTAAAATAATTTTTTTCTACGGTTTTTACTTGGGTTAGTTGAAAAAAATTATTGATCTCCATAGGAGATGATATATTTTCGGAAGATCTCTATATAAAAATATAGTCATTTTAATATCATAAATTAATAATTCTTTGAAATTACAAATAGAATTAAGACATGCCATGAAATATGATTCTATGTTATTTAGATAGTGTACTGTCTCACCATCATACAATTTCAAGAAAATTTTATATGTTGTTTATATAGTGTGTACTCTCTAACCATCATACAATGGATGTTTTTCGTAAAAAACAATGAATAATATTGAATTTTTTTAGCGAATAGTATTAGATTATGAAGAAACAATGAACATTAATACCAACTTTCACTAATATTATATGCAATGATTTTTCTTTATTAATTCATTGAATATGATATATAAATTAGTAAGAGACAATGACTTTAATTTTGATGAAATCAAAATTCAAATTCATTGAATCACAAAATCACTTTTTAAATTAATAAATATTAATTTATTGATTAATTAATAGCTCTATAAAATAATAAAATTTCATTAAATTATATGGCACCAACATTATTAATTTATAAATTATTTTTTCAAACTGAGTATATATTGTATACAATTTGAAGAAATTTGTGGAGCACAACTGCTTCAGGTGATAACTGTGACTTCAATTAATTAATCTCCACTCTTATTTATTTATTTATTTATTTATTTATTATATATCTTTTGGGCTCACGTGATCATTAATCTATGAACAACATTCATGCGTGATATTTGGTCAACCAATAATTAAACTTCAAATCATCAATTAATTTAAACTACTTCATCCATCGGTTTTATATATCTACACTAGGACTAGAAGCACTATTAATAATGTCCAATAAAAATAAAAAAAAAATTTAATTGTCAAACTCATTTTTTCTTTCAATATTTTAATAATAGACCCCAAATAAAATTGGGCCGTGGCCGGCCCACTTTATTTAAGTGGAAATATTTCTTGCAACTCAATTCTTCTTTACTTAAATAATTTGAAGTTCACTATTATGAAAAAATAAAATATATAAAAATATTTAGTTGTCTACTAATAACTATTGTCCTCGTCAGATATATTTAAATACACATTTAGTTTCAGTTATATAGAATTTTATTACACCGATAAGAATCTGATCCCAATAAAAGATTGAAAAGAAAAATTGGGAAATTCTATACTATTTCATGGGATATTATATTATGTATGTTATATTATATAATCATGTATTCATTTTTTTAAAATAATTTATTTTACAATATACATTCACGTATCTCGGGATCCATGTATTGTGGACAGTACTCGATGGGATAGCATAAAATCTCTTGAGAAAAAACTAGGTACTAAATGTGTAATTTAATAATATTTATTGACATTTGATTGCGTCATAAATTTATTGTTTGTTAATCAACATCGTTATTTTCTCACCATAGGCATTATCGTTTCAATGTCACATGTTATAGTGTGAATGTACAACGTTATCCATTAATATTATATTTATTAATGTATTAATTTAATTACATAATTAAAAATGTAATTGAATATTGTAATAAATTTAAGATATAGATAAAATGATGATATAATAGTGGGCCCCTTAGAAAGGCATTAATGACTGAGTAATCATCACTTAGTTGTTAATTACTACTACTTTAGCTTTTGAATTTAAAAACTCTTTTTACATAAGTTCATCCTATCATCGATTCATCATAGAATTTCAAAATAAATTTCTTACACACGTTTTTGTGATTTATTTATTTTTTCTTTTTTATTTCGGATTTATTTTAAGCATTAGACTCTATATTTACTTATCTATAATGAGGGGGAAAATTAGAGCAAAATTATTTATTATATATAAATATCCTTTTATTTTATTTTGAGGGAATAAATATTATTGGTTTGATGTCTAACTTATGTGAGGTTCAGAAAGTTACATTGAATTAATATATAATATATTAACTCAAAATTGATTTTACTCTGCAACTGTATTTATTAAGTCGATACATATTATTTCAATATTACAGATTGTTAGATAGAGAATCTCCCGAACAAAATCTAGAACTTTTTAAGGTATATTGGGTAAATTATAATTAATACCTAACATTTGCAATATATAACAACAATACTCCGATTTATATTTAGTAGCAATTTTATCTGAAAAATATTTCGTATAAGTTAAAATGATATGGGTCCCAAAATTCAACAAAATCAGATCGTCAAATCTCATGTGGATACCAAAAGTCCAACAATTTTTACAAAAACAACGATAATTTCGAGTAAGATTTAACATTTTATATGGAAAAACGAGCAATATTTCTTATGTATTTTCCAACTTGGTGACTCGGTTTTTAGTAGCTAGAAAAACTTGTGGATGGTGTTAATTATTTGTTACGAAAATTTCTTTCGGGTAAAATTACTATTAAATGTAGATTGAGGTATCTATATCTATATCTATATTATATTTAAAAGCAGAATAGTCTACATAAATAGTAGTCACACTTTTTCCCGCCCAAATAACATTTCCTATTATAAAAATTAATAACATAAAATGTCACTAATTCATTATGTAATTTAATAATTAAATTACCTATAATTTTTCACAATTTTTCTAAAACCAATACCCTGAAATCCGGCTATACTAATATCCTTCTAAACTAATTAATTAATAAGAATCGTGTCATTCGAATAATTATTTAATTCAAGCTAATTGAATTGGTAATGAGGTTAATTTACCGGCATTAATTCAAGCTAATCGAATTGACAATTTATATTAATTCATTTTTTAAATTTTGCTGCCTATATTTAATAACTAATAATAATTTCACATATACAAATCGGCAAACCGGTTCAATTAATTTTATTTTGGCAAAAGTGTATACGTACATGTTATAAGATTCAATATATTATATATTGATTTAGAAGATATATGAGAAGATATTTAACAGATTGCAATTGATCATACAACCTTGAGTTTCTACAGCATTAGAATTGGATAGATTCCATAATATAATACACTAATAAATAATAAATATTATCCTACTAATAAGAGAAATTAATATTCAGAAATCTATTATAACTAGGTTAATTATATGTTTATACTTATGTAATACATAGTTGGATGCATATATAATTACATTAAATCCATTACTAATTTTAAAAAATCTAATTATATATAATTACCTTAAGTCCGTTAATCATATCCATAATTATATGTTGTGTAGTTATATATATGGGGATTCTATGTTGATTAATTATTTAATTTGTAGACAAATATGTTGTAATTAGGAAAGTCAATGCATTCGATCCGATAATATTTAGTTGCGTTCTGAATAACAATCAATCGTACAAGCATTTTGATTTCAACACGCTCAAATTTATTTTCAAAGCCTCCATTTATTGGTGTCGTCATTTCAAGACTTTGCTTCCATTTCTTATACCAATTAGTTTTGAAACGAATGCTTCATAATCATGTTTAATTTTACAATGGTACTAATCTAATCAATATGTTTTTTTTTATGACAGGATATAGATTTACAAAATATACCCATGGTCATTTGTCGATATTATCTCATCAAGAACATGCAGCGCACAAAGAAATCAATGCTTCATTTTCACATTCCATTATCAAAAGGTTGGTGCAGATTTAAAATCATAAAAATACCATATAATCTCGGTTTTCAAACATACATTCATGAATTATTTCTTCTTTCTAGAAGAATATATATAAGGTCATTCATGATCTATAATTTTCTTCTGATAGATTCTGAGGACGGAAAAATCATATCTCCACACATATACAATGAAGAGAAGATTTGTAGATTTGCGAAGTATTGTGTTTTTAATTTTTTGTTTTATTTTATTTTTTAGTTTCATCTACATTGATGTCATTTATTTATAGCTTTTTTTTTTTGTTTGAGATTTAGCTATTAGATAATCAGTTTGATATGATATAGTCTGCTCACTTACCGATCGAAGGGTAAGCACCACATCAGTGTCTTGCATGTTGATACCTAATTTATTGGAATATAGGCTCGAATATAAAGACTCATAAGGAGTTGAGTGTTAAATTAATTCAACTTTTCGGATGAAAATATAATACCCAAATAAATTACTATCTTATTAATTATAATATGTTTTTGTGATTAATTATTTGAAGTGCAAAAACGAGAGAAAACAAAGAGATTTTGAGATTCTCCTATAGAAATATTCATTTTCCTAATTAATGTGTGAATTTAAAATTTTAGTAGTGAAGATGAATTGTAGTTACAATTATTTGGACGAACATGAATTTGGAAAACTATTTAAAGTAATTTAAAATTGAAAGTTTGTTTATTATGTATAATTAACAATTTTTTTTTTGCAAGGATTTTGAAGAATTTTAAGATTTATGCGAAGAAGATTGGGGATGAGGAGGATGGCTGAAGATTGAAGATTGGGTTTTTTTAGAGAATTGAAGATTGTGTTTTAACTTAATACACTACATTAAATTAAATTGTATAATAATAGAATAAGTTTTATTGTTTGGTGTGTAATTGATTATTTTAGCCTAATTTATTCTATTTGTGTATTATGATAATTTTTGCTTAAATGAAAATAATTAGATCAACATGTTTAATTTATTAATTAACTAACTTTCCCTTTGTCCTCCATCAGCCAGTTTGGTGTATCACATGAAATTAATTGATTGGAATGGGGTGAAGATTGAGTTTATGATGCATAGAGAAGGTGAAGGATAATATTATTATATTATATATAATAAAAACAATTAAAATTTATAGTATGCATGTATGGCATGGTGGGTGACTTTGATAAACAATTTACGAGAACATGAATTATTTAATTTTCTAAATATTGTTGGTGTCATTGATTTTTGTTGTTGTTAATAAAATGAATTGTTTTGTAATTTTATCTATTTATAATGGTTTAATTATATTTTGTTTCTAATTTCATATTTCATGCATTCTCTACCTCTCAATCATTTAATAATATTACAATTTAATATTATGAGTGAACATCATGTTTTTTTTTCTTATATTTGGTTTGAAGATTAATTCTTTTGATAATTAAACGAATAATTTTAATATGATACTAACATTATCCGTGCATTGCACGGGAGGAATACTAGTTATTATTATAATAATATAATTTACCCAAGTATATATAAATATAGAAAAAGTAAAAATTCAAAATGAACCAATGAAATGCAAACATATACTATATACAATTTTTTTAATATTTTTTTAGAACATTTATTTATATTTTGTGAGAGATCGATACATGTCGGGGAAATCAGACGCCATTGAAGTAGCTTCGAGCTCTTTCCCCTGCTTTCCTAATTCAACCATCACCATTATCCCCTCTCTCTCTCTCTCACACACACACACACACACAAACACCTTGCTTTACAAAAATCATCGTTGAGCAACGACGGAAGGGTGAGCAATGCGTCGTAGTTTTCGGAGTCGAGAGAGCCGTTGTTGAATCTGAGAAGTGGTGTCTGAGGAGTAGGCTCAACACCACTTCTCAGATTGCGATTGTTGGCGCCAAAGTTTACCCAATCGAAAGCCTCGATTACGAGTATGATTTTTTTTAATTGTTTATTTATTTCTTAACTCCTTTGTGGTAGCTTAGTATCATCTTTTTTTTTTTTTTCAATCAGTGATTTTCTGGGATTTGGCTTTTGATATGCTATTTTTTAGCTCATTTTTTTAATTATGCATGTAATTTTGAGCTAGCTTGAGAGTGTGATTTTGGAGTGTGTCAACTATCTTGATTGCTACTCTGCTTTTCCTTTAATTCTGGACAAGATCATTCTTAGTGAACTAGACATGGATAAGAATGCAAGGATCTTGCAAAACTTTTACATTGCTAAGTAAAACAATTCATCTGATAAAGGTTTTGATGAAATTATGACTACTGCCTGTAATACTAAATTGAACTGTCCTGCAATCTGTTAATGGATGCATAATCTCATTGTCGTATCCATTCCTCAGAATTCCGATACCTCTCTATCTGCGTACTTCAATTAGTCTCTTATATTGGTTTGTAGAGAGACAATCTCTTTGAAGGTGATTGATATATGTGAGCTCGGATGATTTTGTAATGAACATGAAAAAATTTAATGCAATTTTCAGTTATCTTTTCTGAATTTGCCGCGGTTAGTATTTCAGATCACATTGTCTATTTGGTAATGCATGTTTAATTGATGGATTCATGTGGATTTATTAACCTACAAATTCTACTTTGATTTTTTTTTTCTTTTCTCGTGTTCTTAGTTTTCGTTTGAATTAGTTATGCTATCCAGAACAACGGGGAATGATCAACTAACATTCAGTTCACTTCTTTGAAATCTGTAGGATTATTGAAAACGAATTCTTTAAGGAGGATTGGAGATCTAGGAAAAGGGTTCAAATTTTTCAATATGTTTTTCTCAAATGGACACTTTCTCTTCTCATTGGATTGCTCACAGGTCATGTTGGTTTCCTTAATAATCTTGCAGTTGAAAACATTGCTGGTTACAAGCTTGTGGTCACCAGCAATATGATGTTCGAGAAAAGGTTAGACCAACTCCAACCAGTGATTTTTTGCGTTCATATTTGATTTAAATCTTTTGAGCTGTCACATAGAGCATCTAGTCCTAGTGCAGAGTTGGATTTATTGCTAAAATATGCATGCTGCCTTAATCTTCTATGGTGTTAGTATGCACCTTGTTTTAGGAGTGCACAAAATGGCCTGCTTTTGAGATTGTTATCCTGAAAATAAGTAGGAATTGACTTATTTCAATGCAGAAATTTTCAGATTTTCTCTTCAGCTGAAGGAAATCATGAGAGAAATTGTGCATGTGTTTTGAGCTAGAAATTAACTAGAACAGATTTATTCTCAAGGAGCTGAATGTGATCCTCTCTCTTTTTGTAAACATGATTTATTCTCGTTGATAACAATTCACATTCGAATGTTCTAGATCTTTGGTTCCATTCCGGGGGTTTCTGCTGGATTAGTTGTCGGTAAAGAAGGACCAATGGTATCTTTCCCTCCTTTCCAGATATATAACATACTAAATTCAGGGCCGTCTTAAAATTTTGGTGGCCTCTGAGCTAATTTTAAAAATTGGCCCCCTAGTGTTGAAAGAATGTTAAATTATTTTTTTAGTTATAAATTTCTAAACATTAGTATATTGCAATTATATACCATTCTGAGTAGTAACAACATTTTCAGCATCACTATTTTGATTTTGTGATTCTTTTATAATAAATTTATCAAGAGCTCCTCTTTGATGCATTGAGAAACCACATACGGTATTAAGCAATCTTGGCTTGCTTATGAGTTCTTGATAATTTCAGGTTCTGTTCTTGAATTTGCTAGTCTTTCTGCTTGCTTATGAGTTCTTGATAATTCCAAGTTTTGTTCTTGAATTTGCTTGCTAGTCTTTATTTTCCCTTTTATTTGTTGATTTCTTGATTCTTGGACCGATTAGGGGTGTGATTCTTGAATCTTGATTGAGTTGTTTCGAGGGTTCCTTTTCTTTCTACATAATTTGCAGTTGATTGGAATTTGTCTTTGAAAAAACAGAAAAAAGAATCGATTTTTTTGCTTCAAATTTATTGTTTGCACAAATGTTTCAAGAAGAGGGATCATCTTCTGTGACTTCTTCGCCGCTGCAAATGTTTCCAATGATGTCATTATCAACTGGTATGATGTCACCATATCCATGGCTGAAGGAGCTAAAACCTGAGGAGAGAGGGTTATATTTGATCCATTTATTAGTGAATTGTGCAAATCATGTTGCATCAGGCAGGCTTGAGAATGCAAACATAGCCCTTGATCAGATTTCCCAGCTGGCCTCTGCTGAGGGGGATACGATGCAGCGAATTGCTGCATACTTTTCTGAAGCTCTAGCTGATAGGATCCTTAGATCATGGCCTGGTGTGTATAAGGCATTCCATTCGACTAGGAGTAGGGCTAGGGTTTGTGTTGTTGCTGAAGAAATCCGAACGAGGAAGGTGTTCTTGGAGTTGTTGCCATTTGTGAAGGTGGCTTTTGTGATCAGTAACCAAGCCATTGTTGAGGCAATGGAGGGTGAAAGGGTGGTTCATGTTATTGACCTGAACGCGGCTGAGCCTTGCTCAGTGGTGCTCGTTGATCCGGGACCTGAGCGCCCAGCCTGAAGGGCCGCCTCATTTGAGGATTACGGGGATACATCAAGATAAGGAGGTGTTGGAGCAGATGGCTCACATCTTGATTGAAGAAGCTGAGAGGTTGGATTTGCCATTTCAGTTCAACCCAGTGGTGAGCAAGTTGGAGAATCTTGATTTTGAAAAACTTCGTGTTAAGACAGGGGAAGCATTGGCAGTTAGCTCGATTATGCAGCTGCACACTCTTTTGGCTTGTGATCAGAGTGATCGTGATCATAAAAATTCAAACCAGAACCAGAACCAGAATACATTTTATAGTCCAAGCAATGACTTGGCCTCTTCATCACCGCTGTCTTCACTTCTCTCACCAAGTCCGAGTGTTGATAATTTTATAGGCGCGATTTGGGGTCTGTCTCCCAAAGTTATGGTGGTGACGGAGCAAGATTCTGACCACAATGGCAGCAACTTGATGGAGAGGCTATCGGAGTCCCTCTACTTCTATGCTGCATTGTTTGATTGTATGGAGTCGAGTTTGCCCAGAGGCTCTTTGGAGAGGCTGAAGATGGAGAAGATGCTATTGGGCGAAGAGATCAAGAACATCATAGCCTGTGAAGGAGCAGAGGCCAGAGAGGAAGGAGAGGCACGAGAAGCTCGAGAAATGGAACCAGAGGCTCAACTTGGCTGGCTTTGTGAACGTCCCGTTGAGCTACTATGCTATGCTGCAAGCAAAGAGATTGCTGCAGAGTTATAAATGTGATGCCTACAAGATCAAAGATGAGAATGGGAGTGTTGTCATTTGCTGGCAAGATCGACCACTCTACTCAGTCTCTGCTTGGAGATTTAGGAGCTGATATACATACATACATACATACATACATACATACATATATGTATATTAATCAATAGGCTGTGAGTTTGTAGAGCTAGAGGAGAACTTCATCAATGATCATGTAGAATGTATATGTTGTTTATATATATTGGTTGTGATTGATTGTGCTCTTTTTCTTGCCTAATTCAATGTTTGTAGATTGAGTGAATTGATAAATTTGATCAATTCTTGTATCAATATACAGTTGAAATTACAATTTACAATGTTAATTACAGATTTAAAACTACAATTCTATGCTAACACAGCTAATACAAGTTATAACTCACAATACATATTTTGAAGCTAATCCAAGTTTCTTCATATCATCAGTTAGATTTCTCAACATAGAGACAATTATCTCATATTCAGAATGAGAACTATGTTGCGTGAGAAACTCTGAGCCAACTGCACATACCTACCAGCATCTGCAGGCTCGAATTCAGAAATTCACTCTAGAAAGCAGCATTTTCTTGAACACTCTTAATGCATCGTCTGCAGAATCATTCTGTACAAGCCCTCAGATCATACTTGTCCAAAATATTACATCTTTATCTACTGCTTGCTCAAAAACTTGAAATGCATCATCCAGATTCCTGCATCTTGAATACAAAGAGACAAGCGATGTTCCGACATGCTTGTCTAATTCAAATCCAGAAGTTATTATCTGCCCATGTGCAACTCTTCCCACTTCTATACTACCCTGTCTTGCTACAGCAGAGACCAATGATCCAAAAGTCTGCTGATCTGGCTCTAAGTTATTTAACCTCATTCTTGAAAAAAGATTTAGAACCTCTGCAAGATTTCCTACCATAGAAAGTGCATTGATCAAACTATTCCAAGAAACAATATCTTTCTTATCCAACAACTCAAAACTCTTCCACACTTGGCATATACACTCAATAAACAATTCATAAGAGCTAACTCACACACATAACCCCTTTTGACAACGCAGGCATGCAAAACATCATTATGGCCGCTCTCTGAAACCCCAGAGAGCACATTCAAGATGGTGACCTGGCTAGGTGGGAAGCCTTCATATTGCATAGTGGTAGTGGAAAACATGGCTGCATCAGAGCTCCGATATCTGAGTTCCGACGATAGGTTTCTGCCGACAAACACCACACACAATTCTATTTTATCATATCAATCTTATCTGTGTCGTAACAGAACCAAATGGGCCTTGTGGGATGGCATCCCATTTCCAATTTTATTAATACTAGCTGAGACAGCGTGCATTGCACGCAATTCAACTACTATGCTTAAATTAATTATTAAAGTTTGAATAATTTTACTATACTATATTTGAGTAGTCAATTTAAAAATATTTTTTATTATATATATATATATATATATCACTTTATAAATATAATAATATCTGAAAATTCTAGATTAATCAATAATCAGAAAAATAATATAAATATAAATTGTAACTATTCGAACATGAACTCGGAATTTATAGTCTTTTCATTTGTTTATATTTTTGTTCTTTTGATATTTACACACACACATAGAGATATGCATGTATCCTTTCTCAACTTTTATTTTTTACAACAATTCTCAACCTTTGATTGTTGACACACACACACACACACACACACATATATATATATATATACAATTCAAATCTTCTATTCAACAATTTTTATTTTGATTTTACTGTCTACTAAAAATACAAACTTTTAATTAATGTAAATTCACAAAATCTTGCATCATCCATTTTAGAAAAATTCAGTATAAAGTTAATTAAACTTACTAAAATAATTTAAATAGTTAATGAGTTCAAAATATTAATAATTATATAATTTTTTAACTATCATGACAAAACACATTATATCACATCAATTGATGTAGTTTATCTTATAAGTAAATTATATTTTTAACCACTCTATGTTATCAATTAATTTACGTATGATATCATGCACTGAATTGATTGAACTATGTTAATTATTACACTTGTCGCAAAATATTAACTATTTTTTATGTGTATTTTATATGAACATACATTTAATACTATATTTGTTGTTCTAATATAAATGACTACATTGAATAAATAAAACTAAAAATAACTTAACTAAATTAAAATGGTGTTGAATGTATAAATATCATGTGTTTAAAGATATATATATATATATATATATATAATTATAGCAATATGTATTGCTCAACGATAAAGAAATGATAAAATCTCAAAGTTTAGTTAATAGTTTGTTGTGGTAAATTACGTTCAAGTTTTCAAGTTCAATATATTTTTCAAAATTTTATACATTGTTTACAATTTTTTAAAAAATATATAATTTGATTGGCAGTTGTAATTCTTGATTCAATGACTAACTAATTTAATTAGTAGTAAGGAATCTAAGGGAAAATTATTTAATTCCTCAATTTCAATTATTTTCTCAACTAACAAATAAAATTGGTAATCACCATTTTCGTGGAAATCTATATTCCAAAAAATGTGGAATATAAATTCCTTCTACCCAAGGAGTTTAATCATTCTCATTCAACCAAAACACCTAATTAATATATATCATTTTATAAAAAAATCATAATGTATAACACTTCTACATATAACTACATATTATATTAGTGTTCTGTATTATGTTTAGCTAAAAAGTTTGAGAATTATTTTTAATAATTAGTAGTTCAATCTAAGAGAAAATATGCAATTTTTCTATTTCAACTCTTTTATAAGTAGTTGGATTATGTTCATTCCCAGCCATATGATTATGGGTAGTCAACATAATCCATATTCCAAAAAATTATGCAATATTCATTCCTTTCCCCAGATGAATTTAATTAACTATTCTTAATTAACTGAATAATCTAATATAAAATATTTTATATATAATTATCAAACCAACCAATATTCTAAATTTCTCAAATTATAAATTAATAAGCTAGAAAAACGTAACATTTGAACCATAATTTTAAATTTATTTTCCCAATCAACCATCTATTAATGTAATATTTTAAAAGTCATGTATAAATTGTTAATTCGTTTAAAGTTGGTGAGTTTTTTTTACAATTAACCATATTTTTAAAACTTTGTCTAGCAACTTTTAAAATAGAGTCTCCCAAAATTTTCTACATTAATTAATTCTTATATTTATCTTTACCATTTACTTTTTTTAGGTGTTCTTCACTTTAATAGATATATACTCATTTCCTTTCGTTTTGATTGTTGTTTTAGTTTTTTTTTTTATTTTGTGTCAAAATGTTTGTTGTTTTATATATTTTCACACTCTCATCTCTAATTTTAACCATATCCTAAATCCTAAAAATATATATGAGAAAATGTTGTCTTATTTTTAAGAAAACATAAATGAATAAGATTTTATGCTATACATAAGAGATGGTTATATTAGTCCATAAAATTAATTATTAATTATAGATAAAAAAGCTAAAACAACAATCTAAACGAAACATAAGGAGTATATTCTAATAGCTCAGCATATATTATCTGACATGTCTTCTTGGTGCAGTCAGCATTATCCGAACCCGATCATAAATAAAGAAGTTGAAATTTAGTTTCAATAAATTTATGAAACTACTCATAATCATATGAATGAAGAATGAACACATAAATTTCAAGGGATATATTAAAACTTAGTATTTTGATTGTATATATTATGGAATCAATTTGTTTATTTTTTTTTTCATTTTTTATTTCATACCATATAAAATGATTCAGAATACACACACACGCGCGCGCACACACACACACACACATTGTAGTTGCCACAACTAAAATTACATGTTTTCTATTAAGAATTACTTAAATAACTTATATTAAATGAATCAAATCAGTGATTGAATGTCATTCATCTTATCTTTTTCCCCTCTCATTAATATTTGGTGAAGATGTAATTCTTGATTATTGACAGATAACTAAGAACAATATGTTAGTTTATAATCTTTTCATAAATTCAAGCTTTTATCTTTCAATCCTTTCCTTGGGTTGTAATCTGTATAAACTACGTAATAGTATAATTCTATTGAAATAATATTTAAATTATAAAATATAATATGTTATATGTAGAGAATTAATTATATAATATATTATATTACTGTGGGATTGTGTTTTTTATTTTATTTTATTTTTCTTGTTTGCTATGGTTGATATGATGGAGAAATAATTAACTAATTGATGTGAATGAAGAATTGTAATAGTACAATACTATTAAAATAAATAGAATATATTAGGGGTAAATAATTAATTATATAATGATTGATGGAGAATAATTTTTTGATTTTTGATAGAAAACTTCTTTAGTATCATCCGGTTAGTTTATAATCTTTCGATAAATTCAAGCTTTTATTTTTCAATCTCTTCATTCGAGTGTAATTTATATAGAGGATGTAATTGATGGAGAATTAATTAATGTGGGTGAATGAAAAATTATAATAACACAATTCTATTAATTTTATATTTAAATTATAAAATTAAATATAATATATTATACGTGTCAAATTAATTATCTAATATATTATATTGTTGTGGGATTATACCTTTTAATTTTTTTTCTTATTTGTTATGATTGATATGATAGAGAAATAATTGGTGAAAAATTAATATGGTGTGGATGAATAATTGAAATAGTACAATACTATTGAAATAAATATAATACATTATATTATTATTTAGCCCTTAAATTAAGTGGATATTATGGATATAATAGAAAATTCGTATTTTATAAGAAATTAATTAAGTATAATCTATTATATACAAAAAATGTAATAAAAAAAAAGATTAATTTAGGAAAGCTTTGACAATGCCTCTAGGGCGGCCAAACATTAATCTTATATCTATATACCTTATTAAATAAATAAGTTTGTTATTATTGTGGGATAATTTTATATAATAAAGTTCAATTATAACAAAACTATTGAAATAAATATAATATACTAAAGAAATAATTTTGTTATTATTTTGGGATAATTTTATATAATAGAGTTCAATTATAACAAAACTATTGAAATAAATATAATATACTAAAGAAATAATTTTGCTATTATTTTGGGATAATTTTATATAATAGAGTTCAATTATACCAAAGCTATTGAAGTAAATATAATATATTATATTTGTAAATAATTATTTATAAATAGTTAGATATATTACATTACTTTTTTACCCTTAAATTAAGTGTAGATCATGGATATAATAGACAAATCATACAAATAATTATTTATAAATAGTTAGATATATTATATTACTTTTTTACCCTTAAATTAAGTGTAGATCATGGATATAATAGGCAAATCATATTTTGTAAGAAACATCCACACTTTTTGTATAGGTATAGATAGTATAATCCTATTGATATTATGCAGGTTATAATTTTTGTATTTTTTCCAAGAGTAAAAAAAAGTCACAAAGTGAAAAAGTAAAAATATAGTACGTTCGAACACATGTATTATTGCAACTCAGATATTTGTGCCCGGCCAATATGGACCAAGCTTTAATATCCTGCAAAAATAAAGCAAAAAAACTTTAGAGAAGACTTAATGAGTATTGTAGTCATCAGGTCAACTGAAAATTGAATTGAAGCTAATTGGTTATTGGTGTGTAGAAGCAGAATTCCATTGGAGATATCAGAGAGCTCTTCTTGCAAGCAACCGTTTTAAACTGGTACGTAGGTAGTTATCTAAAGTTGTTGTTTATCATGAAAATTCTCAACTCAAACTGTTTATTTTTTTATTTTATTTTCAGTTTATCATCTCATTTGCAACAATATCGTTTTGTTAATGTTAGCAATGCTATTTGAGTATTGATCCATACTTTCTTGGCTCCTAACTTCACTGATTTTACTGGTGGTATAAAAACAAGTGGAGGAAATGGCAGAAATTCTGGCAGTAGTGGCGGCTTTTCTTGGACCAGCTCTGGAACTTGGGAAATGCTTTGCTGAACCAATCAAGCGTCAGTTCAGTTATCTATGTTGCTTTAATAGCAATATTCTGAATCTAACAGACGAGGCCCGAAGGCTGGAAGACACCAGATCTGGCCTGCAGATGAAAGTCGATGCAGAAGAGAACAACGCACAGATCGTTGTTCCAGGGGTTAAGACTTGGTTTAATGATGTGGTTGGCATCCAAGCAAAGAATACGGAGATTGAGACTGAAATAACCACCTTCAGACAAAATGGTTGTTTCGCCGTCAAATCTCGTTTTTCACTTGGCAAGAAAGTGAAAAAGACAGCTGAAGCTATGAAAGACTTAAGAGAGGAGGGCTCTAAATTTCCCATTATAGCACAACCTCCACCACCGGCAGCAGTGGCGGCCCCAATCCCTTTAGGATCAAATATATTTGAGTTCGATTCTAGAAAAGGAATCGAAGAAGAAATCATTGTGAGTTTGAAAGATGAGAATGTTAACAAATTGGGAATATGTGGGATGGGGGGTGTAGGAAAGACGACCATGGCCAAAAGAATTATGCATAGGGTGAGAGAAGAGCATCTGTTTGATGAGATCGTGATGGCAGTTGTCAGCCAAAAAGCAGACAGGTTGGAAATTCAGGGTGTTATTGCTAAAGATTTGGGGTTGGAGTTGAGAGATAAGGAAAGTGTACCATGTAGAGCACGGGACTTGCATGCCAGGTTGACTGCAGGCAAAAAAAGATCTCTGATAGTTCTAGATGATGTTTGGGAAGATCTCAATTTGGAGGAGTTAGGAATACCTTGCAATAGTGGGTGCAAGATTCTGTTAACATCCCGGGATAGAGATATATTGAAAAGAATGGATGTGGAGAAGGTTTCTGCAGTGAGAGTCTTGTCTGAAACAGAGGCATGGGATCTCTTCAAATCAAAAGCTGGCAGTTGCATTGAACAAGGAAATGATATTAATACTGTTGCACAACAAGTTGTGAATGAGTGCAAAGGTCTACCCATTGCCCTCGTAACTGTTGGTGTGGCACTAAAAGACGCGGTAGACATACGACGTTGGAAGCATGCGCTGGATCAACTAAAAAGCGCTAACCCAAATCACATGCCAGAGGTCATTGAATATGTTTACAAACCACTAAGGTTCAGTTATGAGTCTTTGAAAAGTGTGGATGAGAAATCTTTATTCTTGTTGTGCTGTCTATTTCCTGAAGATCGTAATATTCCTCTTGAGGATTTGGCTATTTATGCAATGGGGTTGCGCATGTTTCGAGATATCAGAAGTTTGGAAGGAGCACGAGAAACAGTGTTCTTCTTGGTTGAAAGGCTTAAGAGTTGTTTCTTGCTATTAGAGGGTGACTATGGAAATCGTGTCAAAATGCATGATGTTGTTCGTGATGTTGCCATATTCATTGCTTTAGATGAAAGGCTGATTAATTGTGATGATTGCACTTGGATTGCTCCCTACACTGAAGAAAGATTCGGGCTCCATATGGGGTTAGCCGTTTATCCCAATCCGCACCTCTTGATTGATAATTGGTCGAGAGATAAAAAGTTGGAGATGGGTGACCATTTCTTTGAAGGAATGGGGGAGCTCAACGTCTTATCCATCACAAATTCATCATTGCAGCGACTCCCAAAAACGAGAAAATTAATGAAGAATCTCAAAACATTAATTTTAGATGGGTGTAGATATTTGGAGAGCATATCAGTCATTGGCGAATTAGTTAATCTTGAAATTCTCATATGTCGCGGGTGTGTATTAATTGAGTGTTTACCAATAGAGATGGCGGGAATAAGTCGTCTGAGGTTATTGGAACTCTCAGATTGTAGGAATCTGAAAACAATAGCACCAGGAATCATATCAAATCAGAAGGGATTGGAGGAGTTGATTGTGGAATACTTTGATGATTGGGAAGCAGCGGATGAGGAAAGAGAAAGAAAGAATGCATCCCTTAGTGAGCTTCAGCACTTATCGAGTTTGAGTCGCCTGAAGATTAAGATAAAGGATTATAGAGTAGCTGCTGGACATAAACTTTCACCGAACATGGTGAAATATGACATTACAATTGGGGATGATTATTTGATGTCTATCATCGCCTTCAGCATGGGGTTCAAGAAGAATGCATTGAAGCTGAAGCTGCCTGGAAATATTAGTTTGGGAAAGTGGATTCATGAATGTGTTAGGAGTGTTGAATATATGTGGTTAGAAGGATCAGATGATTCCAGTTTGGATTTTGGAGCAGCTCATAACATGCGGTCGTTGAATTTGAGAGAGTGTTCGGCAGTGAAGAAATTGGTGAATATGAGTAGTAGTGCTACTGTTTTCCCTCTCTTGCAGCATCTGACGCTTAGAAAACTTAGTGAGTTGGAAGTGATATGCGATATTGATGGCCCAATGCAATCCAATTCTTTCCAGAATCTCAAAGAATTATATCTTATTCAGCTGCCGGCACTAAAGCATTTGTGGAACAGTGGTATTAGTCCAAATCAACAGAACGTTCTCTCGAGTTTCAATAAGCTTTCCACCATATATATATCTGAATGTCATGGGCTACGAAGTTTATTTTCATTGTCAGTGATGGCAAGGGGTTCATGGTTTGAACAACTAGAAAGGCTTGAGATACGGAGATGTGATATAATGGAACAGGTATTGTTGTGGAATGAAGAAGAAAACCAAACCAATATTCATATCCCACTAGTTTTCCCAAAATTGAAGCAATTGGAGCTCTCCTTTTTGCCGAGGCTCACGAGTTTCAGTAAAGGAACATTCCAATCCGTTGAATTCCCTCTGCTAGAGGAAATGAAAGTCGTTCACTGCCCACTGCAAAGTTTTGTTTTCAACGCTTGTTCAACTAGGTCTCCGGATGATGATGATTCTAGACATTTGTTTGGGGAACTAGACAAGGTATGTAACAATATTCGTTATATATTTCTCTTTAAAAAAATGTAGTCTTTTGTTTGGCTCTTTAATTTTTCTGAATTGAATTGTTTTTACTTGTTAATTTATTCGCTATCGGTGGTTAAAATTATTTACAGGTGAAATTTGGTAGTCTAAAAGTAGTTCAACTCGATGTACTTGATGAGGGCCAAAATTCCAACTGTTGTCCCCAAATTCCAATTGACTTCTTCAATGAACTTCGCAAATTAAAATTATCGGGATTTAAAAACTTGAAGAGCTTATTTTCATTGTCGATGACTGAAAGCACCTGTCTTTTACAATTAGAAGAGCTTGAGATAGAGAAATGTGATATGATGGAACAAGTATTGCGGTTGAATGGAGAAGAAAACCAAAGGAATAATGGCATCACACTACAATTCCCAAAATTGAAGTTACTGAAGCTATCTCATATGCCGACGCTCACGAGTTTCAGTAAAGGAATATTCCAATCCATTGAATTCCCCCTACTAGAGGAAGTGAAAGTCGTTTCCTGCCCACTGCAAAGTTTTGTTTTCACCGCTTGTTCAACTAGGTCTCCGAATGATGATGATTCTAGACATTTGTTTGGTGAACTAGACAAGGTATGTAACAATATTCGTTATATATTTCTCTTTAAAAAAAATGTAGTCTTTTGTTTGGCTCTTTGATTTTTCTGAATTGAATTGTTTTTACTTGTTAATTTATTTGCTATCGGCTGTTAAAATTATTTATAGGTGAAATTTGGTAGCTTAAAAGTAGTTCAACTCGAGATACTTGATGAGGGCCGAAATTCCAACTGTTGTCCTCAAATTCCAATTGACATCTTCGATGAACTTCACAAGTTAAAATTATCGGGATTTAAAAGCTTGAAGAGCTTATTTTCATTGTCGATGACTGAAAGCAGCTGTCTTTTAAAATTAGAAGAGCTTGAGATAAAGAAATGTGATATGATGGAACAAGTATTGCGGTGGAATGGAGAAGAAAACCAAAGGAATAATGGCATCACACTACAATTCCCAAAACTGAAGTTACTGAAGCTATCTCATATGCCGACGCTCACGAGTTTCAGTGAAGGAATATTCCAATCCATTGAATTCCCTCTGCTAGAGAAAATGGAAGTCCAGAACTGCCCACTGCTGAAAGGTTTAGTTAGTAGTGCATCTTCTGATTATCACGATGATGTTTCTAATATACAATTCTTTTCCAAGGTACGTAACTACTCATTTAATATCTTCTAAAAAAATGCACATATTAGACACTTATCCTGCAAATTTTCAATATATATATTTTTTAAAATTAGATCCTCCTACTTTTATTCGCTAAAATTGAATTCCATATTGAAAATACATATATTCAATACACAAATAAAATATATAAACCCAAATTTAACAAAATTAAAATATATCTAACTTATACACTTGATTTCTTTCTCTTTAATTTTTGCATGATTTTCGTTATATTTTTGTCCAAAAAATTATTTTTACAATTATATCATTTTTTTGCATCTGCATGGCATTTGAAATGTATAAAGCAGAACGATATTGTAAATGTCGTTGCCGGTAAGAACTGCAAATGTGTCCTGCAGTTGTATTTTAATCTTTTTGTTTAATCAAAGGAATGTGAAATTATGAATGTGATATACTGTATTTCCAAAGAAACATAAATTCTGAATTATTGTAGAAATATTTAAGTTAATTTTATTTTGATTAAATTTATGGTCACGTATATGCTACTAGATTAATTTAATATTTTAATTCAGCGATAAGATAGTAACAAAATGCGAATATGTGGTTACTTTTATGTGAATTATTTTATTTTATTTTATTAATTGGTTGTGTTTTGTGGCTTTATTATTTCCAACCGTTGGTTAAAATTATTTGCAGGTCAAATTTGATAGATTAACCAAACTTGTGGTGGATGAAAATGTTGAGATGGGGAAAAGTTGGCATCAATTTCCAATTGACTTGTTCACTGGACTTTGTGAGCTAAGAGTGTCGGGATTTAAAGAAATGAAAAGCTTATTTTCATTGACAATGACTCAAAGTGGTTGTCTTTTACAACTAGAGAAGCTTGAGATCAACGATTGTGAAATTATGGAACAAATCATCTTGTGGAACGAAGAAGAAGAAAACCAAAAGAATATTCGCATCACACCATTCCCAAAATTGAAGCTCTTGATTCTAGAGTCTCTGTCGAGGCTTACGAGCTTCTGTAAAGGAATTGAAAGCATTCTTGAATTCCCTTTGCCAGAGAAATTGAAAATTCATAACTGCCCAGTATTGTTGGAAAATTGTGTTTCTACATCCACTTCTCCAACTGGGCCTCCTCGTGATAATGATGATTCTATGCACTTGTTTTGCAAACCAAACAAGGTATGTGCTCGTATTATTTATTTGTCGTTTGGAAATCGCATTTTTTAGGTATTTTTAATTTGGGTTAATTGTAAAAAATATTCACAATGTTTAAACAAATTACTTTGCACTTTTGAAATGACTTTTTATAAAAATTTAAATAATAGCCTAATATATAGATTGGTATCAAAATCGACACATCCAAATTTTCTGACAATCTAAACGGGTGAAATACGATGGTTTATACAGCACCACTTTTACTACTCAATTTAACTAATAATAAATATAAAATATTTAAATTTAATTTCGTCCTTTTCATTATATTTTTAGTCATATGTTAATTTAATATTTTAGTTTTCATTGGCAATTTATTCACAAACTTGGGAAATTTTTACAAAAGTTAAGATTGCAGATTCTTAAATAAAATAACTAGGGAAAATTATACATAGAACTTAGTATACTAAAAATTGAGTAAATTGCATTTTTGATCCCTTCAAAATAAGGCCCAAACACTTTTAATTCCAAAATATACAATTTTGGTCTCAAGTTAATTTTTTCGACACGTTTGGTCCCACAATTTATATTTCAACACTTTTGGCACCCGTTAAGTACCTATTTTTGGTTGAAATTTCACTACATTCCCTCTATTTTTACCCTTAAAAGTGTCAAAAAAATTAAATTGTTGCCAAAATTGTACATTTTGGAATCTAAAACTGTTTGCACATTATTTTTACGGGACCAAAAGTGTAGTTTACTCCTAAAAATTTGAGGTAGAAGAGGGTGATTTGAGGATTGAAACCTCGATCATTCATTTATATCTAATACACTAAATCTAAATAGTGGAAATTTGTGAATCACAGTCTAGAAATGAAACTTTTGAGATAAAATACTGTAACATAAAAAAATATAACTAGTTTTGTTGCAAAATCGATCAACAAAATCATTTTTATATCATGCAGAACAAATTATTAAAATGATAAATGATTTATAAAAAGTGCGAATGATATTTGTTTCAATTGAAATTTAATGTATCGAGTATTGTGTTTTATTTTTTTTGGGTATTTATTTTCATTTCATGATGTTCAAATTATTTGCAGGTTGAATTTGGTAACTTAAAAGAATTGAGTATAGGTAACTATGATAGCATGAGAAATTGGTGTGCTCAAATTTCGATTGACTTCTTCGCCGTACTTTGCAAGTTAAAAGTATCAAGCTTAAAAGGCATGAAGAGCTTATTCCCCTGCTCAATAGCTCGAAATCTGCAAAACCTCGTGGAATTACGTATTAGTGATTGTGAAGAGATGGTTAAAGTGATTGAAGATGAGGAGGACGATGCTCTTCAAATTTCTCTCTTTCCTAATCTGGAAAGTCTATATCTGCGAAATCTAAAGAAGCTCAAGAGTTTTTGTGAATGGAGATGCACTCTTCAATTGCCAAAGCTTGAATTTATGTATATATTCCGTTGTGATGTGATGGATGAGTTTGCATTGGGAGCTCTCAATACACCAAATCTGAAAACAATACGCATAGACCGCCACAACAGCAGTAATGAGGTGAACAAAGCATTGCAGCAACGTAGGCTCAAAAGAGAGGTAACTGCTCTACTCTATGAATTTATTTCTCCAACTAAATTACTTCTTCAATATATACATATATATAATCTAGTAGCATTGTCGATTTTTGTTTTTTTAAAAAACTCACTAATTCTCGCTCATGTACATGATCAGAAGGAACTCAAAACGAGGAGAGCTCGGCTGAAACAGATTCAACAAAATTGATTCAAATTTCTTATTCTGCAATTAATTTCATATCATCAGTTTATCATGTTGCATTGTGAGTTGTGGCCGGCACCAAAATGCATTTATTCAACTCTTTTTTTATAAAAAGGAAGCATTTACTTCACCTTATTCAGATGTTGAAGTGATAAATATAACTAAGCCACAAATTCCATTTTTTTTTCATTCAAGGATTTTCTGGGATTTGGCTTTTGATATGCTATTTTTTAGCTGATTTTTCAATTATGCAAGTGATTTGAACTAGCTTGAGAGTGTGATTTTGGAGTGTGTTAACTATCATGATTGCTACTCTGCTTTAATTTCCTAGAGGTTTAATTCTGGACAAGATGATTCTTAGTGAACTAGACATGAATAAGAATGCAATGATATTGCAAAAGTTTTACATTGCTAATTAAATATGGAGAAAGAAAGTAAGGAGTAGGAATAATTACATGGTTTTACCATTTGGTGTACTAACATGACAAAATGCATGTAGAAACAGAAACTTATTTGTTGCAACAAAATAAAATAACATCCTGCAATCTGATGATGGATGCATAAAATGGTTCAAATTTTCAATATGTTTTTCTCAAATGGACACTTGCTCTTCTCATTGGATTGCTCACAGGTCTTGTTGGTTTCCTTAATAACCTTGCAGTTGAAAACTGTTGTGGCAGAGGCTGTATCTGACTGTTGTGGCAGGGGCTGTATCTGATAGAATATAAGCTCCGATATCGACGCAGTGGAATGTCGAAATAAAATATCAAAGCACCCCAAATCACCCCAAATCTGCCACTCAATATACAGGCAACCAACTACGAGCAAATAAACCAAACAATGCACACACAAAGCATATAAATAACACTGAGACTTTTTTACGTGGAAAATCCCTCAAGTCGAAGGTAAAAACCAAGGACCTAGTCTAGATAAAACTCCAATATGTAATCACAAGTTACACAATGTCTCCTCCCTATCACAGTAAGAATTGACTTATTTCAATGCAGGTATCTGAAAATTAGTAAAATTTTCAGATTTTCTCTTCAGCTGAAGGAAATCATGAGAGAAATTGTGCATGTGTTTTGAGCTAGAAACTAGAACTAGAACTTATTTCAATGCAGGTATCTGTTGTAGTGTGGACAATGCTCTTACCTTCATTGTTATATTACAAATTTCAATCTCAAGGAGCTGAATGTGATCCTCTCTCTTTTTGCAAACATGATTTATTCTTGTTGATAACAATTCACATTCGAATGTTCTAGATCTTTGGTTCCATTTTGGGGGTTTCTGCCGGATTAGTTGTCGGTAAAGAAGGACCAATGGTATCTTTCCCTCCTTCCCCCCTTCCCAGATATATAACATACTAAATTTTCATACTATGTTTTAAGAGTATAGAAAGGATTATATTCATGTCATTTTCTGTGGTATCTGAAGCCAATTTCTTCAATGAAAAGCCATGTAACAATGTAAAAATGAAATTTTGGATAATAGGATATATAGTAACAGTGTCTCTGCATTCTTCACAAAGGGGACATTTGTATATAATTTGATTGTATATAAAGTGGTTTCTAAGTAGTATATATTTCTCAACCATCTATGATCTATCTCTCTCACACACACACATATATTGTGTTTATGTACCATAATTGAGAATACTCTAAAGATCTACAATCATGACTTACAATAAACATTCATAAGTCTGATCGATTTAAAAAATAGATCATAAAAAAGTATTTTAAAGAAATTTATTGAAATAAGTCAGACTTAGACCTTCAAACATGCTCGTTAAGCTGTCCCAATGGGGATGACCTAATGGTGGAGTGAGGTTGATTGGAGATGAAAGGTCACGGGTTTGAATATCCTTAATACCACAGGTCGGGTGTATGATTAAAAAAAATGCTCGTTAAGCCTAATAAGCCGGTCGGTTTAATGTAACAATATAATTTAGACAAAAACTTGTATGAGACCGTCTAACGGATCTCTTACGTTAGACGAGTCAAATAATGCCCAAACCCACTCCAAAACCCGCCCACACGCCCATTTCGAGACAGGCCCAGGCGCACACCCAAACCCATATGGCGTGTCTAATGTGCTGTGGTGGTTTTAAAAAAAAAAATTCTGGCGGGCCTTACCCACAAGCAGGCCCAAATTCTGTTGCCCACTTCTTTTTCTTTTTTTCTTCTTCTTTTTTTTATTTCTTTCTTCTCTTCTCGTTTTTGTTCGTTTCTTTTTTTTTCTTTTTTCTTTTTTTTATTGAATGTCTAGAATCTGTCAGTAGGACCACTAAATGTTTGATATGATATCTAAAATTTACGAGCAATATTTTTCCTATCAAACAAACGGTATCTTTAGAGCTTCGAACATTGAGAAAATGATTGGATTGGAAAAAATAATTGCGACAAATAACACAACTTTTAAAACCTCATATTAACATTAACTTTTCGATTTTTAACAATTACAACCACCTAAAAAAAAGCAATAAAACCAATTCATTTTAATGGTATAGGTCAGACAAACCTTACTTTAAAAAAAATGAAAATATTGTTATTGAAATGAAAATAAGTATCATTAATTATAAGGTAAAGTATCATTATCTATGATATGAAATATCAGTGGCTCTGAGGTTAATTAAACATTAATTATCAAACCAATATATATATATATATATATGGCCGGGTCGGATTCGGGTCGGGTGGAGATCCGTCTAACGTAAGAGACCCGATAGACGGTCTCACACAAGTGTGCCCTTATAATTTATATTTACATAGTATATATTTATATAAACCATTTAATGTAATTTGTTATATAAATAACTAGACAATATGATTTTTAATTTTTATAGACCTTATAAAGATCTTTATATGTTTGAAACTTAACTCGCATCATAAAATAGTTACACTCATGTTTCTCAAGCTAAAGTCTTTAGTATGGGATGGTGCTAGAAATGTTTGTGAAGAAGAAAAAAATTCAATTTTTAGCCATAAATATTAATTATATTATATAAAATTTTATTTTTACAATAATAAATTTAGGGATAAGGGCCAAATTGGCCACTGAACTTATTTGGGGGCTCAATTGGGTCACTACAACTTTTTCGGGCTCAATTGGGCCACCGCCATGTTAAAATTGGCTCAATTTGGCCACTACGTAACGGAGCCCTAACAGCCTCCGTTAAGTCAGCTCAAAACGACGTCGTTTTGTTTATTTTTTTACCCGACCTATAACCCGACCCACCCCACCTGATACCCGACCCAATTGTTCAAATTTTTTTCTTTTTTTATTTTTTTTTCATTTTCTGTTCTTGTATCCTAAATCAACATCCGATCACGTTTTGGCTTTAATCTTCAAAATTAGCTGTTATGGGTCGCCGGAAATCTCCATCCGTCTAGGCTGCCCAGAATCCGACAGCTTCTTCCAAAGGGATCGCCGAAAATCTCCCAAATCAACATCTCATCTGCCCTAACTACTTGCCTCACCGAACCCATCGCTATTCCCGTATTCAAACGGGATCCCAAGCTCGCAAACAATCATCACAACCCCCTCCATCTTCTGCAGACAACACCACACCCAAAGCATGTTCACTAGATTCCGACAGCTCCTCGCCATCAGATTTCACACCCCAAAATCCCTCCTTAATTCTAAAAACAAACACCCATCATCTTCTCACCTCCTCCAAAAAAATTCACATCGCATAACCTCAATCCACACTTCATCAAACCACCACATTCTCAAATATCCCAAACTCATAAAGAAAAGATGAAGAAGAAACAAATTTCGAGCAAGACTTAGAAGAGCTCACTGATTCTGATTAAGAATTTGAGGAATTACCTAGTATTGCCTAGCCGGACTTGCTCTCGTCAACCTCCGCGTCATCGGACGACTTCTCCGACTAATTCGTGAATTTGCCATTCCTCCCCAACTCCATCCCTCCGCAGCCACCAAACATCTCAGCTAACCTGCCCAGAATTCACATACCCATCTCCCAACATTCAAAATCAAATACAATAAATCCCAAAATTTCCCTTTTCAGATCGGGTATTTCTCTCAAAAGATTCTGAGATAGAAAAAGATTTTGAAGAAGAAGAAGATCTTGAAGTAGAAGAGGAAGAGCAGGATGAGCGGGTCGGGTTAGGGTTTAGGGCTGGATCGGGTTATGGGTCGGGTAAAAAAATAAACAAAACGACGTCGTTTTGAGCCGACTTAACGGAGGCTGTTAGGGCTCCGTCACGCAGTGGCCCAATTGAGCCGATTTTAACAACGTAGTGGCCCAATTGAGCCCAAAAAAGTTATAGTGGGCCAATTGAGCCCCCAAATAAGTTCAGTGGCCAATTTGGCCCTTATCCCATAAATTTAAATATCATATAGACATAAGGATGAATGTAAAATGAGTTAATTGAAAGAAAATTCACCACTTGGAATGAATTTATAATTTAAACATGATTTTTAAAAAATTACAATAATGACCCAAGCTTTTGATTTGTAACAAAATAAACCCACCATAAAATTTGGACAATTATAAAACTAGAGATGTACAATAATAATTCCCATTTTCAACACCCATAAATTGAATTAATGTGTTCATGTAGAAATATTATTCACACATCATAATTTCGATCGCCAAAAAAAAGTTTAGAATGTCGAATTTGCAAGAAATTCAAAAGTTATGTTATTACTACAACATTATAATAATCGTATCTAAATTTCAAATTACCTAAAAGGTTGTGATTTTTTTCGACAATCAGCCCAAATAAAACAGAAAAAGTGAATTACAATATTCTCAAAGTAAACAAGCACTTAAGGAATAATTCTCAAGATTAGATACGCATGAATGGATCCGACAAGGTCAACTGATCCTTAATGCCATTGTTGGCTCCCTCTCTTCATTGCTGTTTCCCTCGATCGCCACTGCAACCACGTCGCAGCAAGCACGGGGCATTCTCCATGCTACGTATGCTAAACCTTCTCGTGGTCGCCTTATGCAATTTCAGTCAGCTCCTTGATCATCTCAACAAAGGCACCAAGGCCATCTCTGAGTACATGATTGAAGTAAGAACTTTTAAGTGATGAGCTCCAATTACTCAATGCTCCCTATGATGTTGATGCTCTTACGCTCAAATGAAGCATTAATCAGAAATAAGAACAAAGCTACCCACAAACAGCATAATGGGCCCAAATTCTTGTGCTAGTCTCTATATCAATTTTTCCTATTCAACTATAATCTGCTTTGATGTTTGCAATTTTGTTGATTCGATCGAATGTGTGTGCCAATCATTATCCAATTATGCTATTTTATGTTTATGTATAATTTTTGGATTGATTACTATAAAATACACAAATTTTGACATGATTTGCAATTTAGAAACATACTTTAAAAATTTACAATTAAAACACAAACTTACATTTTTTTTTGCAAAATAGACAAACTCAATTTTTTTCCAACTAACGGAAAAATGAGAATTTGCGACATATATTCATTTTTACTTATTAAAGTCAATGCAATGCCATCTAAATCGAAAGGTGAACAATTTTTGTTGCTTTGTGGTTTTCATTCATTCATTCAAATTGAATTGATTTTAAAATTTTGCTATGAGTTTGTCTATTTTGCAAAAGATTATAAATTTGCGTTTTAATTGCGAATTTTCAAAGTTGGTGTCTAAATTGCAAATCTTGCAAAGTTTGTGTATTTTATAGTAATTAACCCATAATTTTTTGTGTAAATCACAGTAATTAAGTATTTCTTCCAGGAAACTCAAAAAGATAAGAATAGTAACGTTAAATAGAGATCGAGACCATTGCATTCCAAACATTTAATTTTCTCTATAAAAAATTCAAACAAAAAAACTAAAAAGAGAACATTTGCAAAGCAGCCTCCCCTTTCCCATGGCTACCATACCCTGCAATAATAGCAGTCCAAGAAACACTGTCGTGCTCTGGCATTATGTCGAAGCACTTCCTAGCACAATCTAGGTTGTCACTTTTAGCATACATATCGACTAAGGCTGTACCAATCCGGATACACGGGCCAAGGCAGCTGCAGAGGACATAGATGTGAATCCACTTCCCCTGAGGGTGAGAAGGGAAACCATGGTTATAGAATCAGGTAGTAGGTTAGCTGCCCTCATTTCTTGAAATAAAAGCAATGCTTTACTTCGATATCCACTTTTTGCATAAGCAGCAAGAATCGCATTCCTGGACACGACGTTCCTTTCATCCATCTTGCTGAAAACAGTAAGACTCTGGGCTAAAAGGCCACATTTTGCATACAGACTAACAAGATAATTCTGTATGAGAATATCTACAGCCATTTGCTGCCTTAAAAAATGTAGCATTTTCTGGAACACTCTTAATGCATCATCTGCAGAATCATTCCGTACATCTTTATCTACTGCTTGCTCAAAAACTTGAAATGCATCATCCAGCTTCCTGCATCTTGAATACAAAGAGACGAGCGATGTTCCTACATGCTTGCTACATGTGCAACTCTTCCCACTTCTATACTGCCCTGTCTTGCTACAGCAGAGACCAATGATCCAAAAGTCTGCTGATCTGGCTCTAAGTTATTTAACCTCATTCTCGAAAAAAGATTTAGAACCTCTGCAAGATTTCCTACCATAGAAAGTGCATTGATCAAACTATTCCAAGATCCATCAACTCAAACAACTTCCCAGCATCTTCAACTCTTCCACACTTGGCATATACACTCAATAAACAAATCATAAGAGCTAACTCACACCCACATAACCCCTTCTGCACATTCAAGATGGTGACCGGGCTAGGCGGGATGTCTTCATATTGCATATCACGATTTTTCTGTGAGGCATCATATCAAACACCTTCCGTGCATAGCCAATGTTCTTGAATTTTGCATACAAATTGATCGATGAGGAGGACATATAACATTAACTTGCTGGTGGAGAGAGAGGCTGAGAGAAAAAGAGGCCAAGCGATGTGCAGGCCTTAAGTAGGGAAGGGCATGTGAAGGCGTCTGGATTGGTGTCGAAGCATTCGAGCATGGAGGTGAAGGTGATGACGACTTCCCGGTGGAAGCCTTCGGCGGAGAGGGGGTTGACGGTGGCCTTGAAATATTTTGTGGCGGTGGTTGCGGCGGCGGTGAACGGTGGTTCATCATCGTTAAACTTGACGCGCCAATTTCAATGTTCAAAATATCTAAAAATAATAATAATAATAAAAAGATTTTATGATGCTTGATTGTTAGGTCTTTGCCTTTTTCTATTGTTATTTTGCTTTATTGGCTACAACTTTATCTATGTATGATTTTACTTAAATACCCTTACTAAATAATCTAATAAATAAATATGTATATATTCAAAAAAATAAACCAATAATCATAAATAAAAAATAAACCCATATATCAAAAATTAAATTTGGAACTGGAGCAGAAATCGAATAACCGAAGAACAAAGGAAAAATGAAGTAGAAATCAACCATTACCATTCTCAAAAGTTTTCAAAATCCATTTAGATTGAGTTTTTTGGTGGAAATCAACCATAAAACATGAAAAAATTGAAGAAACAGATAATGTAAGTCATTTGTCATATATTTTTCTAATTATTTTTGGCAGCTTTTCCGATCAAAGAGCATTGTTCATTGCAGATAAGTTGAAAAACACAGTTTGGGCGTCGAAAATATAGTTAATTAATGTCAGTGAAATCAATCAATTAGTTTATTCTCAATTTAATAATTTTGAATTAGTTGTGTTAAAAAAGTTAGACGTATTCTATTTAGTTTCCTATGTAATCTATATTTTTTTTTTACCAATTATGAAATTCATAATGTTAGACTTGCATTCACAACTAAAGCATTTAAGGATTACAAATTTATATTTTTGTTTTTATTAATACAGCTCATCTAAATAAAAAATTGAATTTATTTATAATTTTTATCACATCATATAATTAATAATTTGATCTTATAGGATTAACGTTTAAAATTGCAGTATATACATACTATTTTTTTATGTAGTAAAAGAAATTAATTAATTTAATTAAAGTGGGACATAGAGCGGGTTTATGTTGGATTTGTGGTGGATAGATTTATACATACTATTATTACCCATTTAGACTGAAAACTTCTAATTTTTCATCACTCACATTGTTTTCTTATATTTCTGTTTTTATTTTATTTTAAAATGTTGAATCACATTCTAATTAAATTTATTATACATAAATAATATTAATTTAATAGCTGCAATCATATATTCATATTACTTTGTACTCTTCATTGACTTTTATTTATTTTTTAGAATTACATAGCCCATTTCACTTTTGCATATAAATCTATCTAATATAATAAAATAGAGTCCTTTCAAAATATTTCCCTCTCAAAAATATCACATCATTAATAATTATTTGACATAAAAAAATTGAAAATGTAATACTTACATTAAAAATATGATAATTGAGTTTGAGATCATGAATATCTCGTACATCACACTGGCTAGAATCTTGTTAATATATTATAATCCTATTGATATTATGGAGGTTATAATTTTTCTATTTTTTTAAAAAAAGTCACAAAGTGAAAAAGTAAAAATATAGTGCTTTCGTACACATGTATTATTGCAACTTAGTGGAGATTATAATTTTTCTATTTTTTAAGTCACAAAGTGAAAAAGTAAAAATATAGAACACATTTATTATTGCAACTTAGTGGAAGATATAATTTTTCTATTATTTCCAAGAGGAAAAAAAAAGTCACAAAGTAAAAAGTAAAAGCAACTTAGATATTCGTGCCGGGCCAATAGAGCCCAAGCTTTAATTTCCTGCAAAAATAAAGCAAAAAAAAAAAACAAAAAACTTTAGACTAATGAGTATTATAGTCGATGAACTGAAATTTGAAGGTAAAACTCAAATTGGTTATTGGCGTGTAGAAGCAGGATTCCATTGGAGATCTCAGAGAACTCTTCTTGCAAGCAACCATTTTCGAACTGGTACGTAGGTAGATCACTGAATTTTTGTTTATCATGAAAATTCTCAACTTAAACTCTTTATTTTTTTATTTTATTTTTAGTTTATCATCTCATTTGCAACAATATCGTTTAGTTAATGTTAGCAATGTTATTAGAGTATTGATCCATACTTTCTTCGCTCCTAACTTCACTGATTTTACTCGTGGTATAAAAACAAGTGGAGGAAATGGCGGAAATTCTGGGAGTAGTGGCGGGTTTTCTTGGACCAGCTCTGGAACTTGGGAAATGCTTTGCTGAACCAATCAAGCGTCAGTTCAATTATCTCTGTTGCTTTAATAGCAATATTCTGAATCTAACAGACGAGGCCCAAAGGCTGGAAGACACCAGATCTGGCCTGCAGATGAAAGTCGATGCAGAAGAGAACAATGCACAAGTCGTTGTTCCAGAGGTTAAGACTTGGTTTAACAAAGTGGATGGCATCATCCAAGCAAAGAATACTGAGATTGAGGCTGAAATAACCACCTTCAAACAAAATGGTTGTTTCGCCGTCAAATCTCGTTTTTCACTTGGCAAGAAAGTGAAAAAGACAGCTGAAGCTATGAAAGACTTACGAGAGGAGGGCTCTAATTTTACCATTATAGCACAACCTCCACCACCGGCAGCAGTGGCGGCCCCATTCCCTTTAGGATCAAATATATTTGAGTTCGATTCTAGAAAAGGAATCGAAGAAGAAATCATTGTGAGTTTGAAAGATGAGAATGTTAACAAGTTGGGAATATGTGGGATGGGGGGTGTAGGAAAGACAACCATGGCCAAAAGAATTATGCATAGGGTGAGAGGAGAACATCTGTTCGATGAGACCGTGATGGCAGTTGTCAGCCAAAAACCAGACAGGTTGGGAATTCAGGGTGTTATTGCTAAAGATTTGGGGTTGGAGTTGAAAGATAAGGAAAGTATACCATGTAGAGCACGGGACTTGCATGCCAGATTGACTGCAGGCACAAAAAGATCTCTCATAGTTCTAGATGATGTTTGGGAAGTTCTGAATTTGGAGGAGTTAGGAATACCTTGCGATAGTGGGTGCAAGATTCTGTTAACATCCCGGGATAGAGATATATTGAAGAGAATGGATGTGGAGAAGGTTTGTGCAGTGAGAGTCTTGTCTGAAACAGAGGCATGGGATCTCTTCAGATCAAAAGCTGGCAGTTGCATTGAACAAGGAAATGTGATTAATGCTGTTGCACAACAAGTTGTGAAGGAGTGCAAAGGTCTACCCATTGCCCTCGTAACTGTTGGTGTGGCACTAAAAGACGCGGTAGACATACGACGTTGGAAGCATGCGCTGGATCAACTAAAAAGCGCTAACCCAAATCACATGTCAGAGGTTATTGAAGATGTTTACAATCCACTAAGGTTCAGTTATGAGTCTTTGAAAAGTGTGGATGAGAAATCCTTATTCTTGTTGTGCTGTCTATTTCCTGAAGATTATGATATTCCTCTTGAGGATTTGGCTATTTATGCAATGGGGCTGCACATGTTTGGAGATATCAGAAGTTTGGAAAAAGCACGAGATACAGTGGTCTTCTTGGTTGAAAGGCTTAAGAGTTGTTTCTTGCTATTAGAGGGTGACTCTTACTATGAAAATCGTGTGAAAATGCATGATGTTGTTCGTGATGTTGCCAGATTCATTGCTTCAGATGAAAGGCTGATTAATTGTGATGATGATTGCACTTGGATTGCTCCCTACACTGAAGAAAGATTCGGGCTCCATATGGGGTCAGCAGTTTATCCCAATCGGCATCTCTTGTTGGTTAATAAATGGTCAATTGATGAAGAATTGGAGATCGGTGACGATTTCTTTGAAGGAATGGGGGAGCTCAACGTGTTCTCCATCAGATATTCATCATTGCGGCGACTCCCAAACACGACAAAATTAATGAAAAATCTCAAAACATTAATTTTAGACACGTGTACATCTTTGAAGAGCATATCAGTCGTTGGCGAATTAGTTAATCTTGAAATTCTCATATGTCGCTATTGTCACTCAATTAAGTGTTTACCAATAGAGATGGCGGGAATAAGTCGTCTGAGGTTATTGGAACTCTCAGATTGTAGTGAGCTGAAAACAATAGCACCAGGAATCATATCAAAACAGAAGGGATTGGAGGAGTTGATAGTGGGAGATTTTGATAATTGGGAAGCAGCGGATGAGGAAAGCAGAGAAAGAAAGAATGCATCTGTTAGTGAGCTTGAGCAGTTATCGAGATTGAGTCTCCTGAAGATTAAGATAAAGGATTATAGAGTAGTTGCTGGACATAAACTTCCACCGAACATGGTGAAATATGACATTACAATTGGGGATGATGTGATGTCTCTCAAGGTCAGAGGGGAGTTCAAGAAGAATGCATTGAAGGTGACAACGTTTCCTGGAAATATTGGTTTGGGAAAGTGGATTCATGAATGTGTTTGGAGTGTTGAATATATGAGGTTAGAAGGATCAGATGATTCCAGTTTGGATTTTGGAGCAGCTCATAACATGCGGTCGTTGACTTTGGAAGAGTGTTCGGCAGTGAAGAAATTGGTGAATATGAGAAGTAGTAGTGCTACTGTTTTCCCTCTCTTGGAGCGTCTGGAGCTTTCAGAACTTAGTGAGTTGGAAGTGATATGCGATATTGATGGCCCAATGCAATCCAATTCTTTCTAGAATCTCAAAGAATTACGACTTATTCAGTTGCCGGCACTAAAGCATTTGTGGAACAGTGGTATTAGTCCAAATCAACAGAACGTTATCTCGAGTTTCAATAAGCTTTCCACCATATGTATTTTTGAATGTCATGGGCTACGAAGTTTATTTTCATTGTCAGTGATGGCAAGGGGTTCATGGTTTGTACAACTAGAAAGCCTTGAGATAGAGAAATGTGATATGATGGAACAAGTATTGTTGTGGAATGAAGAAGAAAACCAACCCAATATTCATATCCCACTAGTTTTCCCAAAATTAAAGAGATTGGAGCTCTCCTTTTTGCCTAGGCTCACGAGTTTCAGTAAAGGAATATTCCAATCCGTTGAATTCCCTCTGCTAGAGGAAATGGAAGTCGTTCAGTGCCCACTGCAAAGTTTTGTTTTCACCGCTTGTTCAACTAGGTCTCCGGATGATGATGATTCTAGACATTTGTTTGGTGAACTAGACAAGGTATGTAACAACATTCGTTATATATTTCTCTTTAAAAAAATGTAGTCTTTTGTTTGGCTCTTTGATTTTTCTGAATTGAATTGTTTTTACTTGTTAATTTATTCGCTATCGGTGGTTAAAATTATTTACAGGTGAAATTTGGTAGCTTAAAAGTAGTTCGACTCGAGGTACTTGATGAGGGCCAAAATTCCAACTGTTGTCCACAAATTCCAATTGACTTCTTCGATGAACTTCGCAAGTTAAAATTATCAGGATTTAAAAACTTGAAGAGCTTATTTTCATTGTCGATGACTGAAAGCAGCTGTCTTTTACAATTAGAAGAGCTTGAGATAGAGAAGTGTGATATGATGGAACAAGTATTGCGGTGGAATGGAGAAGAAAGCCAAAGGAATAATGGCATCACACTACAATTTCCAAAATTGAAGTTACTGAAGCTATCTCATATGCCGATGCTCACGAGTTTCAGTAAAGGAATATTTCAATCCATTGAATTCCCTCTGCTAGAGAAAATGGAAGTCCAGAACTGCCCACTGCTGAAAGGTTTAGTTAGTAGTGCATCTTCTGATGATCACGATGATGTTTCTAATATACAATTCTTTTCCAAGGTATGCAACTACTCATTTAATATCTTCTAAAAAATGCACATATTAGCCACTTATCCTGCAAATTTTCAATATATTTTTTTTAAAAAAATTAGATCCTCCTACTTTTATTCGCTAAAATTGAATTCCATATTGAAAATACATATATTCAATACACAAATAAAATATATAAACCCAAATTTAACAAAATTAAAATATATCTAACTTATACACTTGATTTCTTTCTCTTTAATTTTTGCATGATTTCCGTTATATTTTTGTCCAAAAAAATATTTTACAATTATATCATTTTCTTTACATCTGCATAGCATTTGAAATGTATAAAGCAAAACGATCTTGGGAATGGGCGTTGCCGGTAAGAACTGCAAATGTGTCCTTCTATACATTGCCGCAGTGGTATTTTAATCTTTTTGTTTAATCAAAGGAATGTGAAATTATGAATGTGATATACTGTATTTCCAAAGAAACATAAATTCTGAATTATTGTAGAAAGATTTAAGTTAATTTTATTTCGATTAAATTTATGGTCACGTATATGCTACTAGATTAATTTAATATTTTAATTCAGCGATAAGATAGTAAGAAAATGCGAATACGTGGGTACTTTTATGTGAATTATTTTATTTTATTTTATCAATTGGTTATGTGTTTTGTGGCTTTATTATATCCAACCGTAGGTTAAAAAAATTTTAATTTGCAGGTAAAATTTGATAGATTAACCAAACTTGTGGTGGGTGAAAGTGTTGAGATGGGGAGAAATTGTCATCGATTTCCAATTGACTTGTTCGCTGGACTTTGTAAGTTAAGAGTATCGGGATTTAAAGAAATGAAAAGCTTATTTTCATTGCCAATGACTCAAAGTGGTCGTCTTTTACAACTAGAGAAGGTTGAGATTAGCGATTGTGAAATTATGGAACAAATCATCTTATGGAACGAAGATGAAGAAAACAAAATGAATATTCACATCACACCATTCCCAAAATTGAAACTCTTGATTCTAGATTCACTACCGATGCTTACGAGCTTCTGTAAAGGAATTAAAAGAATTGTTAAATTCTCTTTGCCAGAGAAATTGGAAATTTATAACTGCCCAATATTGTTGGAAAGTTGTGTTTCCACGTCCGTTTCTCCAACTGGACCTTCTCATGATGATGATGATTCTATGCATTTGTTTTGCAATCCAAACAAGGTATGTGCCCGTATTATTTATTTATCTTTTGGAAAGCGCCTTTTTTTTAGCTATATTTTATTTGGGTTAATTGTCAAAAACAAAAAATCACAATCTTTAAGCAAATCAATTTGCTCTTTTGAAATAACTTTTTAATTTTTTTAAAATATTTCAAAAATTAGAAAAGATCGAATGTAATAAGCTCGAGGTTCTAAACCAAGAGCAAAATATTTCTAATTTTAACTTAAACGAGTGAAACAAGAGGGTTTATATAGCGCCACTTTTACTACTCAATTTAACTAATAATTAATATAAAATATTTAAATTTAATTTAATCATTTTCATTAAATTTTTAGTCATATGTTAATTTAATATTTTAGTTTTCATTGGTAATTTATTCACAAATTTGTGCAAATTTTTACTAAAGTTAAGATTGCAGATTCTTAAATAAAATAACTAGGGAGAATTATACCTAGAACCTAATATACTAAAAATTGAATAAATTACATTTTTGGTCCCGTAAGATTGAGGTTCAAAACCTTTTAGTCCCAAAATGTACAATTTTGGTCTCAAGTTAATTTTTTCGATACTTTTTATCCCACATTTTATATTTCAACACTTTTGATCCTAAAAACTAACGCACTATATTTAACATTCGCTAAGTACTTATTTGGGAGCCAAAACGGTACTTATTTTGGATTGAAATTTTCACTACATTCTCTATTTTTACCCTTAATTAGGTGGTGCAACCAATATCAATAAAATAGGTATTTAACGGATGTTAAGTGTAGTCCGCTAGTTTTTAGGATCAAAACTGTTGAAATATAAACTGTGCGACTAAAAGTGTCGAAAAAATTAACTTGTGACCAAAATTGTACATTTTGGGACTAAAAGTGTTAAGGCCTTATTCTTACAGGACCAAAGTGTAATTTACTCCTAAAAATTTGAGGTAGGGGAGGGTGATTTGAGGATTGAAACCTCGATCATTCATTTATATCTAATACACTAAATCTAAATAGTGGAAATTTGTGAATCACAGTCTAGAAATGAAACTTTTGAGATAAATACTATGACATAAAAAAATCTAACTAGTTTTATTGCAAAATTGATCAACAAAATCATTTTTATATCATGCAGAACAAATTATTTGTATATATAAAATGATTTATAAAAAGTGCGACTGTGATTTGTTTCAATTGAAATTTAATGTATCGAGTATTGTGTTTTTGTTTTTTTGGAAATTATTTTCATTCCATGCTGTTAAAATTATTTGCAGGTTGAATTTGGTAACTTAAAAGAATTGAGTATAATTAACTATGATAGCATGAGAAATTGGTGTGGTCAAATTTCGATGGACTTCTTCTCCGTGCTTTGCGAGTTAAAAGTATCAGGGTTAAAAGGCATGAAGAGCTTATTCCCCTGTTCAATAGCTCGAAATCTGCGAAACCTCGTACACTTAGTGATTCATGATTGTGAAGAGATGGTTAAAGTGATTGAAGATGAGGAGGACGATGCTCTTCAAATCTCTCTCTTTCCTAATCTGAACAGTCTATATCTGTTGGATCTAGAGAAGCTCAAGTGTTTTTGTGAATGGAGATGCACTCTTCAATTGCCAAAGCTCGACGATTTGTATATATTCCATTGTGATGTGATGGACGAGTTTACATTGGGAGCTCTCAATACACCAAAACTGAAAAGAATATACATAGACAACCAAAAGAGCGGTAATGAGGTGAACACAGCATTGCAGACACGTAGGCTCAAAAGAGAGGTAACTACTCTAATCTAGGAATTTATTTCTCCAACTAAATTACTTCTTCAATATATACATATATATAATCTGGTAGCATTGTCGAATTTTTTTTTTTAAAAAGTCTCTTTTCTTTTCCATTGATTTTATTCTTAGATAGCTACACAGTTACAAACAAACTCACTAATTCTCGCTCATGTACATGATCAGAAGCAACTCGAAACACGGCTGGAGGAGAGCTCATCGGCTGGAGGAGATTCAACAAATTGATTCAAATTTCTTATTCTGCAATTAATTTCATATCATCAGTTTATCATGTTGCATTGTGAGTTGTGGCCGGCGCCAAAATGCATTTATTCAACTTTTTTTTTAAAGGCGTTTACTTCAACTTATTCAGATGTTGAAGTGATAAATATGACTAAGCCACAAGTTCCTTTTTTTTTTTATTCAAGGATTTTCTGGGATTTCGCTTTTGATATGCTATTTTTTAGCTTAGTTTTCAATTATTTGTTGCAACAAAATAAAATAACAAACATGATAAAGGTTTTGATCAAGTTATGACAACTGCATGTAATTATACTAGATTCAACTATCCTATAGTCTGATGATGGATGTATAATGTCGTTCTTAGTTTTTTTGTTTGAATTATTTATGCTATCCAGAACCACGGGGAATGATCAACTAACATTCAGTTCACTTCTTTGAAATCTGTAGGATTATTGAAAACGAATTCTTTGAGGAGGATTGGAGATCTAGGAAAAGGGTTCAAATTTTTCAATATGTTTTTCTCAAACGGACACTTGCTCTTCTCATTGGATTGCTCACAGGTCTTGTTGGTTTCCTTAATAACCTTGCAGTTGAAAACATTGCTGCTTTCAAGCTTGTGGTCACCGGCAATATGATATTCGAGAAAAGGATAGACCAAGTCTAACCAGTGATTTTTTGCGTTCATATTTGATTTAGATCTTTTGAGCTGTCACACAGAGCATCTAGACCTAGTGCAGAGTTGGATTTATTGCTAAAATATGCATGCTGCCTTAATATTCTATGATGTTAGTATGCACCTTGTGTTAGGAGTGCACAAAATGGCCTCCTTTTGAGATTGTTATCCTGAAAATAAGTAGGAATTGACTCATTTCAATGCAGGTGAAGGAAATCATGAGAGAAATTGTGCATGTGTTTCTCTCTCTTTTTGTAAACATGATTTATTCTTGTTGATAACGATTCACATTCGAATGTTCTAGATCTTTGGTTCCATTCTGGGAGTTTCTGCTGGTGCCTGTATAGCAAATTTACTAGGCCAAGGAGGCTCTCGGTAAAGAAGGACCAATGGTATCTTTTCCTCCTTCCCAGATATATAACATACTAAATCAAGAGAAGGAGGTGTTGGAGCAGATGGCTCACATCTTGACTGAAGAAGCTGAGAGATTGGATTTGCAATTTCAGTTCAACCCTGTGGTGAGCAAGTTGGAGAATCTTGATTTTGAGAAGCTCCCTGTTAAGACAGGGGAGGCGTTGGCAGTTTGCTCGATTATGCAGCTGCACACCCTCTTGGCTTGTGATCAGAGTGATCTTGATCATTCGAGTGTGGATGATTTTATAGGTGCGATTTGCGATCAGAAATTTCCTCAGCAATGGCGCGCCCAAGCTCTTCATGGCCATTATTCCGGCAAGCATCAAGTAGTATACCTAGGACATCAATGATGCATGCAAGGGTTCAATCTTTGGCTCAATCTTATGACCATGCATCATTGACTCAAACAAGACCATGCCACTATCAACCAGCCTGTTATGTACAATCTTAATGCATTGTCTGCAGAACCATTCTGTACAAGCCCTCAGATCATACTTGTCCAAAATATTACATCTTTATCTACTGCTTGCTCAAAAACTTGAAATGCATCATCCAAATTCCTGCATCTTGAATACAAAGAGACGAGCGATGTTCCGACATGCTTGTCTAATTCAAATCCAGAAGTTATTATCTGCCCATGTGCAACTCTTCCCACTTCTATACTACCCTGTCTTGCTACAGCAGAGACCAATGATCCAAAAGTCTGCTGATCTGGCTCTAACTTATTTAACCCCATTCTTGAAAAAAGATTTAGAACCTCTGCAAGATTTCCTACCATAGAAAGTGCATTGATCAAACTATTCCAAGAAACAATATCTTTCTTGTCCAACAACTCAAAACTCTTCCACACTTGGCATATACACTCAATAAACAATTCATAAGAGCTAACTCACACACATAACCCCTTTTGACAACGCAGGCATGCAAAACATCAGCATGACCGCTCTCTGAAACCCCTTCTGCACATTCAAGACGGTGACCGGGCTAGGCGGGATGTCTTCATATTGCATAGTGTCGTACAGAACAAATGCGTTTCTCATGTCACCAGCGTGAGAATAACACCAGATAATGGTAGTCCATGGGACGATATTTCTCTGAGGCATCATATCAAACACCTTCCGTGCATAGCCAATGTTCTTGAATTTTGCATACAAATTGATCAATGAGGAGGATATATAAGCGTCGGATAAGAGCCCATTAACATTAATTTGCTGGTGGAGAGAGAGGCCCAGCGATGTGCAGGCCTTAAGTAGGGAAGGGTATGTGAAGGCGTCTGGATTGGTGTCGGAGGATTCGAGCATGGAGGTGAAGGTGATGACGACATCCCGGTGGAAGCCTTCGGCGGAGAGGCGGTTGATGGTGGCCTTGAAAGATTTTGTGGCGGTGGTTGCGGCGGCGGTAAACGGTGGTTCATCACCGTTAAACTTGTTTGGATAATTGACGCGCCAATAATGTTCAAATATCTAATAATAATAATAATAATAAAGTAAAGAGTTCAATTTTAATAAATTAATCATTTAATGAAATAAAAACTTCAAACATTTTATATCCTTCTGCACTATATATTTTTTTTACTTGTTATGAATATTTTACTAAGTACTTCATAATACTATTCTATAGGAGAATTCGGAATATTCAACCACTTTATTTGGAAATGGTTTATTGGCCTAAATCATTTACAGTTAAAAAGATAGAGAAATTTACACTTTGATACCTATATTTTGGACATTTTTTAAAAATGACCAACTTTATTACTGTTAGCAAAACCGTATCCATGTTTTTAAAATTTTTGCAAATTTGACATCGATCAAATTTCTAGCCTAAAATATCTACTTGACATGCCCAATAATTTTATTTTATTTTTAGTTCATAATTGATACGGCATATCCAGGTAATATTTTTTATTAGAGCAAATTAAAAAAGCCACGCAAGAATTCAGGCGTGCCACATGCATATTTTAGGTTGAAAATTTGATCGAGGTCAGATTTACAAAAATTTTGAAAAAATGGATACTGTTTTGCTAATAATAATAAAGTGAGTCATTTTTTAAAAAGTGTCCAAAATGTATGTATCAAAGAGTAAATTTCCCAAAAAGATATATAAATTTGATTTCCAAAATAGAACGAAGTGAAAAAATAATAGCTCTACAAAAAGGTTTCTCTTTCTAGTTCAAAATGATGTTTTGAAAATTGGACCGAACCGGCTAGTTATGCGATCGATCCGATTATACTTAAATGTTGGGTTGAAAATGATCGAAGCGAATCGCGAACAGGCCATGTGATCAATTTGGTTATACTATATTTTTAGCTGCTTAACTTATGAAAAAATTATCGATAAACACTTTATAACTAGAGAAGCTTGAGATCAGCGATTATATTGTGAAATTATGGAACAAATCATCTTATGGAATGAAGAAGAAAGTTAAAGGAATATTCACATCACACCATTCCCAAAATTGAAGCTCTTGATTATAGATTCTCTACGTAGGCTTATGAGCTTTTGTAAGGGAATTGAAAGCATTGTTGAATTCTCTTTGCCAAAGAAAATGGAAATTCGTAACTGCCCAGTATTGTTGGAAAGTTGTGTTTCCACGTCCATTTTTCCGACCAACTAGGCCTCCTCATGATGACCATGAATGCATTTGTTTTGTAAACCAAACAAGGTATCTACCCATATTATTTATTTATCTTTTGGAAATCACATTTTTTAAAATATTTTTAATTTGGGTTAATTGTCAAACAAATTAATTTGCACTTTTGAAATGACTTTTTTTAAAATTTAAATATTAGCCTAATATATAGATTGGTATCAAAATTGACACATCCAAACTTTCTGCTCAATTTAACTAAAAATTAATATAAAATATTTAAATTTAATTTTGTCCTTTCCATTATAATTTTAGACATAAGTTAATTTAATATTTTAGTATCATTGGCAATTTATTCACAAACTTGTGGAAATTTTTACAGAAATCAAGATTGCATATTCTTAAAATAACTAGGGAGAATTATACCTAGAACCTAGTGTACTAAAAATTGAGTAAATTACATTTTTTTTGTCCCGTGAAAATAAGGTCTAAACACTTTTAGTCTTAAAATTTACAATTTTGGTCACACGTTAATTTTTTTGATACTTTTGGTCCCATAATTTATATTTCAACATTTTTGGTCTCTAAAACTAATGGACTATATTGAGTAAATTTCACTTTTGGTCCCATTAGAATAGGGTCAAAACACTTTTAGTCCCAAAAGTTACATTTTTTGTCCCAAATGAATTTTTTTCAACAATTTTGGTCCCATAAGATATTTTTCTGACAATTTTAGTCCCATAAGAAAATTTTCCAACAATTTTGGTGAATTTTGGTGTGTCTCATTCATATGAAAACAAATAATATACGTTCCGAAATCCAATGTATTCTATCTGAAATCAATTTGTGTCGTCTAGCACACCAAAGATCTCAATTAGTTTGGGACTAAAATTATTGGAAAATTTTCTTATGGGACTAAAATTGTCATAAAAATATTTTATGGGACCAAAATTATCGAAAAAAATTCATATGGGACCAAAATTGTCGAAAAAAATTCATTTGGGACCAAAAATGTAACTTTTGGAACTAAAAGTGTTTTGACCATATTCTAATGGGACCAAAAGTGAAATTTACTCGACTATATTTAACATTTGTTAAGTATCTATTTTGGATTGAAATTTTCACTACATTCCCTCTATTTTTACCATTAATTAGGCGTACAACCAATATCAATAAAATAGGTAATATTTTGGCACCAAAATGGGTATTTAACGGATATTAAGTGTAGTCCGCTAGTTTTTTTGGACCAAAAGTGTTGAAATATAAATTGTGGGACTAAAAATTTGAGATAGGGGAGGGGGTTGAACCTCGATCATTCATTTATATCTAATACACTAAATCTAAATAGTGCAAATTTGTGAATCACAGTCTAGAAATGAAAGTTTTGAGATAAAATACTGTAACAAAAAAAATCTAGTGAGTTTTGTTGCAAAATCGATCAACGCATCATTTTTATATCATGAAGAACAAAGTATTTGTATCTATAAAATGATTTATAAAAAGTGCGACTGGAATTTGTTTTACTTGATATTTATCGATTCAACAAATTCAACAAAATTGATTCAAATTTCTTATTTTGCAATTAATTTCGTATCATCAGTTTATCATGTTGCATTGTGAGCTGTGGCTGGCGCCAAAATGCATTTATTCAACTTTTTTTTTAAAAAGGGGAGTGTTTACTTCACCTTATCCAGATGTTGAAGTGATAAATATAACTTCGCCACAAGTTCGTTTTACAATTTCATACAATCTCTCTCACCTGCTCAGGCGAATATTTCTTATATTTATAGTAGCATGTATATATATTTATAATAGCATTGATATTATTATGTTTCGTATTTACTATTATTTTTATATTCATTTAATTTATCATTTCACATATTTAATTTATATCGGTCTCTAAGTTTTACAATAATAAAACAATCTACATGCCCATTTTTCAATCTGGTGAAAGAAATTAATCATATTTCACCCATCAAGATATGCGAGATTTTCTGTTTAAAATATAATTTATTTACAATTTATATCACGTCATATAATTAATAATTTGATCTTATAAGATTAAAGTTTAAAATTGTAGTTTTTTTTTATGTAGTAAAATAAATTATTTACAATTTTTTATGTAGTTTAAAACATAGAGCGGGTTTATGTTGGATTTGTGGTGGGCGAGGTTGGGCCTGTAGTGGGCCTTGAAGACGTCCAATATATTACCCATTTAGCCCAAAAACTGCAAATTTTTCATCACTCACGTAGTTTTCTCATACTTTTATTTTTATTTTATTTTAAAATGTTGAATCACGTGATAATTAAATTTACTATACAAAAAAATAATGTTGAATTTAATAGTTACAATCATATTAAGCTGTAATCTTTATTGTGTTTAATTTGTTTTTTAGAATTATATAGCTCATTTCAATCTTACATACAAATTAAGTATAATATTGAAAAAGCAAAAGAAACAACTGAATATCCCGCAACGATATCATATGATTTTATAAAAGATAATTTATTTTCTAAAAAAAATCAAAATCAAGAAGTTAGAAAATGAATTGAGAAATAGGTATTATCATATTTTAGTTTAGCCTTTTAAATAATTCACAAAAATGCCCTGACTTTTTATAAATAATAATGGGTTAATTGCCAAAAAAATCATGACTTTTGAATGAATTTGTAATTTAAATACCACTTTTAAAACGTTGCAATAATAACCTAATCTTTTGATTTGTAGCAAATTTAACATCCTCAATTTTTTTTCCGATGATCAGATTTGGGATGTAACAATATTTTTCGACGTATTCATATTAATTCAGGTTTGGAATGTTAAATAAGAGAGTTCTTATTGTACAACATCAATTTTCTAGTCGTTGAAATTTCTTTGATATGTCTATTTTGCTACAAATCAAAAGGTTAGGTTATTATTGCAACGTTTTAAAAGTGATGTTTAAATTGCAAATTCGTTCAAAGATCGTGAATTTTTTAGCAATTAACCCAATAATAATTTAATACCCGACCTTTTGAATGTACTATAAATCTAACCTGAAATTAATTTTCGGGCTTTTAGTTGCCGACGTGTATCTTTTTGTCTGAATTTTTTAATGACTTGGAAAATACTTGTGACACGTTAATTGATCAAATAAAATTATATTTCACTCTACACCGTATGTAAAAAGATACATGTCGGCAACTAAAAACCCAAAAATTAATTTCAGACTAGATTTATTATATATTCAAAAGATCAGATATTAAATTATTATTTATAAAAGGTCAGAACATTTTTATGAATTGCTCAAAAGATAGGAAGACTAAAATTAGATATTATACCCATTGAGAAATTGAGTAAGGTGAGTTATGTGTGGAGAGTAAAGATTTGTTTTGTTGCTTCACACGTGCAAACGGTAGTTGTAGACTTGTAGTTGAGCCACTAGCCAGGGGAATGGGAAGTGGCTCGCGGGCCCTATAATATTTTAAATGATATTCTGACGAAATTAATTATGCGAGTTTAATTATTTATTTTGAAAGTGATGACATTTTTTATTTTATTTTTTGCTTTAGTATTGATATTTAGTATTTTGTTCTCACACACATAATATTATTTATTATAATCAACTCCTATATGTATATTGGAGATATCAAATAAGAATCAATCTTTCAACCCGTCAAAGATTGTTTTGATATAAACGACCACAATTTAGTTGAATTTTAGTCGAAGGATCGATGATAATGTGCAGTATACAATAGAATATCGTTAAATTAATACTAGGTAAATTAATTATTTTTTTAATATTTTTTCTACGGTTTGTACTTGGGTCTTTTGAAATCTCATAAGAGATAATATATTTTTGGAAGACCTCTATATAAATATATAGTCATTTTAATATCATAGGTTAACCATTCTTAAAAATTACAAACATAATTACGATAGTGCCGTGAAATATGATTCTATGTTATTTATATAGTGTACCCTCTTACTGTCATACAATTTCAAAAAAATTCAAGAAATTTTTTTGTGTTGTTTATATAGTTGTACTCTCTCACGATCATACAATGAATGTTTTTCGTGAATAGTATTAGATTTTTTTAGAGAATAATATCACATTATTAAGAAATAATGAACATTAATAATAACTTTCACTAATATTATGTTCAATGAATTATTTATTTTTATATTAATTCAATAAATATGATACATGAATTAGTAAGAGATAAAGACTTTAATTTTGATGTAATCAAAATTCAAATTCATTGAATCATATAAACACTTCTTAAATTAATAAATATTAATTTATTGATTGATTAATATATCTACAGAGTCATAAAATTCCATAAAATTCTATGGTCCAAACATTATTATTTTTATAAAATTATTTATTATTACATAATCCAACTGGAGTACACAACTGCTTCAGGTGATAACTGTGACCTTAATTAATTCTCATCTCTTTTTTACTATTTATTTATTTATTATATATCTTTTGAGCTCACGTGATCAATCAATGAACATCATTCATGCATAATATTTAGTCAACCAATAATGAAACACTCACTTTCATATACTCAATCAATGGATTAATTACAATCTAATTCTTATCATTTGAAAATTTTAATAAAAATAATTTAATATTTTAATATTATAATTTAATTCCCAACATTTGGATATTGTAACAGAAATAACTCAACGTTTAATATTAACAATTTAATCATCAACGTTTGAACAATTTAACAAAAATGACCCAACATTTTCGATGAAAATACCATGTCGGTCGATTTTGATCACATTTACTTTCAAGTGAGTTAGAGAATTTATATTAATAAATTGACATTTTTTTTAAAAAATAACCAATATGATTTTTTTCACCTAAAATATCAGGTCATTTATGTTAAAATATTCAAATTTTTGGAATTAAATTATTAACATTAAACATTGAGTTATTTCTATTACAATATTCAAAAGCTGAGAATTAAATTATAATTATTAAAATGTTGGGTTATTTTTATTAAAACACTCCAACGTTGTTGGAATCAAATTGTAATTAGCCCTCAATTAATTTAATTCATCCATCGGTTTTATGTATCTACTCTAGAACTAAAAAGAGTATTAATTAATTGCTAATATTACATGTCCAATAAAAATATAAATTTTTAATTGTCACTAATTTTTTCTTTCAATATTTTAATAATAATAATAGACCCTAAATAATATTGGGCGGCGGCCGGCCCAAAATATTTCTTGCAACTCAATTCCTCTTTGCTAAAATAAATGGAAGTCCACTCTTCTGACAAAAATAAAATAAAATAAAAATATTGGTACTCAATGAAAAAATAAAAGTGTTATATATTTAAATACTTTTCATTTATGACATTGGCATATTATATATTTGGTAACATGTGTACAAATTTCTAAGTAGTTTTATCATTTATGACATTGGCATATTATATATTTGGTTGTCAACTATTGTACTCGTCATATATTTAAATACTTTTAATTTCAGGTATATTCCATTCGTTTCATTTTATTTGTTGTTTTAATCTTTTATTTTGTTTCAAAATATTTATTATTTTATATATTTTCACACACTCTCTTTAATTTAATCCTATCACAAATCATATTTTAGAAAAATATAATTGAATAAGATTTTATGATATATATGAGGGATGTATATATTTATCAACAAAATTAATTGTTAATTTTAGATAAAAAAATCTTATCAAATAAAACGAAACGGAAGGAGTATAAGAATTTGATTACCATAAATAAATGGATAAGAATCTAATCCCAAAATATTTCATGGGATATTATATTACCCACGAGTACAAAGGTCTCGACGTGCTAAATGGTAATTATGTTGGTTATGTTATATAATTATGTATTCACTTCTTTTAAAATAATTTATTTTTACAACATATATTCACATATTTCGGAATTCATGTAATAATTGTGGGCAGTACCCTGATAGGATAACATAAAATCTATCTAGAAAAACATAGGTACTAATGCGTAATTTCATATTTATTGATAGGGTTGTAAACGAACTGAATCGAGCTGAATACCCTGATGCTCGAGCTCGATTCGAACTTTTTTTCTCTTGTTCAAGTTCGGCTTAATAAATATTTGTCATGTTTGAATTCGTTTTGAACTCGGTTCGTGAAACGCTCGAAAATTTACTAAACGAGCCTGAACTCAAATGCTTGAAAAAAGCTAGTTTAATTTACATATTCGAACTCAAACTTGAAAAAAAAAATAGTTTATTTACCCATTTAAAATATTTATAATATTCATGAACATGTCCGATTAAGTTCGAGTTCAAATATGTTCGCGAGCTGGTCGAGCCGAATACTACTCTGTTCGAGCTTGATTCGAGACTCAAACTCAACTCATTTAGAAAATAAATAAACTTTAAATAATTTTTTCTCGAACTGGATTCTGAATAGCTCGCGCGAGCTACTCTGTTCATTTACAACCATATTTATTGACATTTGACTGCGTTAGTTTATTGTTTTTTAATCAACCTCGTTCCTTTCTCACCATAGGCACTATCTTTTCATTGCCACATGTTATGGTCTGAAAGTACAACGTTATCCATTCATATTATATTTAATTATTTATTAATGTATTAATTTTATTAAATAATTAAAACTGAAACTGAATATTTTAATAAATTAAAGATATAGATAAAATGATGTTATAATGTGGGCCCCTTAGAAAGGCATTAATGACTGACTAATCATCTCTTAATTGTTAATTACGACTTTAATTAGCTTTTGAATTTAAAAACTCTATTGACTTAACTTCATCCTAACATCAATTCACCATAGAATTTCAAAATAAATTCCTTACACGCACGGTTTTGTGATTTCTTTTTCCTTTTTTTTCGGATTTATTTTAAGCATTAGACTCTATATTTACTTATCTATAATGGAGGGGAAAATTAGAGCAAAATTATTTATTATATGAATATCCTTTTTTAGGGAATAAATATTATTGGTTTAACGCAAATTCTCCTGTACATAAATGTACATTAGACAGTCAACACGCGGTGATCTGGTCAAAGCGTTGACCAAAGAAATCACCAAAACAGGTGATACTTTTAGGGATATAAGTAATACTTTTTAGTATTTCGATTGATACTGATTTTAATAGTTTTTTTTTTTCTGACTGATATTTTTTAATGATACGAATGATATTTTTGGACTTTGAAGTGATACTTTTGAGTGTTATGAATGAAACTGATTTTGATGGATTTTTCAGTCAACGCGTTGACCGTCTAATATGCACCTAGTGCACATAAGACCTGTCCTTGGTTTGATGTCTAACTTATGTGAGGTTGAGTACGTAACATTGAATTAATATATAATATAACTCGAAATTAATTTTATTTTGCAACTGTATTTATAAATTCGATACATATTATTTCAATAGTAACAAAAATCTAGAATGTTTAAGGTATATTGGGTAAATTATAATTAATACCTAACATTTGCAATATATACCAACAATACTTCAATTTATATTTAGTAATAATTTTATCACAAGAATATTCCGCATAAGTCAGAACGACGTGGATCCCAAATAATCCAACAAAATACTTATTGTCAAACCTTCCTTGAATACCAAAAGTTCAATAACTTTTACAAAACAATAATAATTTCGAGTAAGATTTAATATTTTATGTCTCTGTTTTTAGTAGCTAGAAAAATGTGTGGATGGTGTTATTTATTACGAAAAATGAAATTTTGGGGGTAAAATTACTATTAAGATTGGGGTATTATTATTATAAATAAATAATATAATTTAGCCAAGTATATATAAATATAGAAAAAATAAAAACTCAAAAATGAACCAATGAAATACAAACACATAATATATATATATATATATATATTTAATTTTTTTTAACATTTATTAATATTTGTGATAGATCGCTACATGTCGGGGGGAATCAGACGCCATTGAAGTAGCTTCGAGCTCTTTCCCTTGCTTTCCTAATTCAACCATCACCATTATCCCCTCTCTCACTCTCTCTCTCTCTCACACACACCTTGCTTTACAGAGATCATCCATAACAGTAACATATATGCTTGTTTGTTTCCGTATCATCATATTTATTATAGGATCTAAGAGATCATTGTGAGGATCCGGAATTCTGATCGAACGGTTATTGAGAGAGCTCTTCTCTTCGCGGAATCCTTGATTTATTGTTATTATTAAAAAATAATTGTTTACCGGCGTGCTTGATGGCTGATCATCATGGCGAGAATGATTGCGTTAGTGGTGGTTCAGGAGGAGGAGGAGGAGATATTGAGAACGACGGAAGAGTGAGCAATGCGTCGTCGTTTTCGGAGTCGAGAGAGTCGTTGTTGAATCTCAGGAGTAGGCTCAACACCACTTCTCAGATTGCTATTGTTGGCGCCAAGGTTTATCCCATCGAAAGCCTCGATTACGAGTATGTTTTTTTTTTATTATTATTGTTTATTTATATCTTAACTCTTTTGTGGTAGCTTAGTATGATCTTCATCACTTTTGCCTTCTTCCCTTTTTTTCAAGGATTTTCTGGGATTTGGCTTTTGATATGCTATTTTTTAGCTGATTTTTCAATTATGCATGTGATTTGAACTAGCTTGAGAGTGTGATTTTGGAGTGTGTTAACTATCATGATTGCTACTCTGCTTTTCTTAGAGGATTAATTCTGGACAAGATGATTCTTAGTGAACTAGACATGAATAAGAATGCAAGGATCTTGCAAAAGTTTTGGGCGGTACATTGCTAAATGTGGAGAAAGAAAGTAAAGAGTAGGAATAATTACATGGTTTTACCATTTGGTGTACTAACAATGCAAAATGCATGTAAAAACCATGGAGTCTATAATAAAATAATGCATCTGATAAAGGTTTTGATTGAACTATCCTGCAATCTGATAATGGATGCATAATCTCGTTGTCGTATCCATTCCTCAGAATTCCAATACCTCTGTATCAGCGTACTTTAGTGTCTTATATTGTTCTGTTGAGAGGAAATCTCTTTGAAGGTGATTGATATATGTGAGCTCAGATGATTTGGTTATTATTGTGATGAATATGAAATTTTTAATGCAATTTTCAGTTATATTTTCTGAATTTGCCGTGGTTAGTATTTCAGATCACATTGTCTATTCGGTAATGCATGTTTAATTGATGGATTCATGTGGATTTATGAAGCTACAAATGTTACTTTGTGTTTTTTTTTCCCTTCTTGTGTTCTTAGTTTTTTTGTTTGAATTATTTATACTATCTAGAACCGCGGGGAATGATCAACTAACAATCAGTCATGTTTAATTGATGGATTCATGTGGATTTATGAAGCTACAAATGTTACTTTGTGTTTTTTTTTCCCTTCTTGTGTTCTTAGTTTTTTTGTTTGAATTATTTATACTATCTAGAACCGCGGGGAATGATCAACTAACAATCAGTTCATTCTTTGAAATCTGTAGGATTATTGAAAACGAATTCTTTAAGGAGGATTGGAGATCTAGGAAAAGGGTTCAAATTTTTCAATATGTTTTTCTCAAATGGACACTTGCTCTTCTCATTGGATTGCTCACAGGTCTTGTTGGTTTCCTTAATAACCTTGCAGTTGAAAACATTGCTGGTTACAAGCTTGTGGTCACCAGCAATATGATGTTTGAGAAAAGGTTAGACCAACTCTAACCAGTGATTTTTTGCATTCATATTTGATTTAAATTTTTTGAGCAGTCACATAGAGCATCTAGTCCTAGTGCAGAGTTGGATTTATTGCTAAAATATGCATGCTGCTTTAATCTTCTATGGTGTAGTATGCACCTTGTTTTAGGAGTGCACAAAATGGCCTCATTTTGAGATTGCTATCCTGATAATGATTTTCTTGCATTGCAACAAATGTATATCTCTTGTTGGACAGTTGTACTTAATTCACTATTAAGGTTTGAAAATAAGTAGGACTTGACTCATTTCACTGCAGGTATCTACTGGGATTTGCAGCATTTGCTGGTACTAATGTGGTGCTGGCTGTTTGTGCTGCAGCGCTATGTGCATTTATCGCCCCTGCAGCTGCTGGTTCTGGCATACCTGAGGTGAAAGCCTATCTCAACGGTATTGATGCTCATTCCATTCTGGCTCCAAGTACTCTATTTGTGAAGGTGTGTTTGTCTTGCTCTGATGCTCCCAAATCAGTAAAATTTTCAGATTTTCTCTCTTGTAATGAGCTGAAGGAAGTCATGAGAGGAATTGTGCATATGTTTTGAGCTAGAAGCTAGAACAGATTTACCGGTATATCTGTTGTAGCGTGGATAATGCTCTTACCTTCATTGTCATAATACAAATTTCAATCTCAAGGAACTGAATGATCCTCTCTCTTTCTGTAAACATGATCTATTCTTGTTGATAACAACTCACATTTGAATGTTCTAGATCTTTGGTTCCATTCTGGGAGTTTCTGCTGGATTAGTTGTCGGTAAAGAAGGACCAATGGTACATACTGGTGCCTGTATAGCAAATTTACTCGGACAAGGAGGCTCTCGGAAGTATCATTTGACTTGGAAATGGCTCCGATACTTCAAAAATGACAGAGACCGGAGGGATTTGATTACTTGTGGGGCTGCAGCTGGTGTGGCTGCAGCTTTTCGCGCCCCAGTTGGTGGTGTACTTTTTGCCCTTGAAGAAGCTGCCTCTTGGTATCTTCCCTCTTCCCAGATATATAACACACTCAATTTTCATAGATAAGCATGCTAAGTTTTAAAAGTGTAAAAATGATTATATTCATGTCATTTTCTGTGGTATCTGAAGCCAATTTCTTCAATGAAAATCCATGCAAGAATGTTAAAATGAAATTTTGTATAATTGAATAGTAACAGTATCTCTACATTCTTCACAAAGGGGATATTTGCAAATAATTTGATTGTATATAGACTGGTTTCTGAAGTAGTATATATTTCTTAACCATCTATCACATATTTATAGGAACATATATACATTATGTATCTGTGTTCCAGGTGGCGGAGTGCTCTACTCTGGAGGACCTTCTTCACAACTGCTATTGTAGCTGTTGTGTTAAGATCTCTCATAAATTTTTGCCGGGGTGGCCATTGTGGACTCTTCGGACAAGGAGGACTGATCATGTTCGATATGCATTCTGTGTCCCCTTCTTACAACAATGCAGATTTGCTTGCTGTTGTACTAATCGGGGTTCTGGGAGGCCTTTTTGGATGCCTGTACAATTATCTCGTTGACAAAGTGTTGAGAACATATGCCTTAATCAACGAGTATGGCATTATATTGCTTTGTGTTTTTGCACATTGCTGTGGATTGGTTTGTTAGTTTTTCTGATTTTTATTTTGTTTACTTGCTGCAGGAGAGGCCCTGGTTTCAAGATGATGCTAGTGGCAGTGGTTTCCCTTGTAACATCTTGTTTTGCCTATGGACTACCATGGCTCGCAAGGTGTGCTCCGTGCCCGAGTGGCACAGAGAAAGAGTGCCCGACAATAGGCCGGTCGGGCAACTACAAGAGCTTCCAATGTGAGCCGGGACACTACAATGATCTGGCCTCACTTTTCCTCAACACCTGCGATGATGCCATCCGCAACCTAATAAGTTCAAGAAACAGAAATGAGTTCCACATCTCCACACTCTTCATTTTCTTCTTTGGAACCTACTTCCTCGGCATTGTGACATACGGGATTGCTGTCCCGTCGGGGCTCTTCATACCGGTCATACTCGCTGGAGCCTCCTACGGGAGGCTCATCGGGAGGCTCTTGGGCTCGATGTCCAGCCTAGACATCGGCCTCTTTGCCATCCTCGGAGCTGCCTCGTTTCTTGGTGGCACCATGAGAATGACTGTATCCCTCTGTGTTATACTCCTTGAGCTCACCAATGACCTGCTGATGCTCCCCTTGGTCATGCTCGTTTTACTGATCTCAAAAACTGTGGCTGACAGTTTCAACAAGGGAGTTTATGACCAAATTGTGAAGATGAAGGGGTTGCCTTACATGGAAGCACATGCAGAAGCATACATGAAGCATCTGGCAGCAGGGGATGTTTGTTCTGGTCCGTTGGTTGCCTTTTCGGGCATTGAGAAGGTTGGGAATGTATTGAATGCCCTGCAGATGACGGGGCACAACGGGTTCCCGGTGATCGATGAGCCTCCGTTTGTGGATGCACCGGAGCTGTGTGGGCTGGTGCTGAGGTCTCATTTGCTGGTCTTGCTCAAAAGGAAGAAGTTCACCAAGAATAGGGTGGTCTCCGGAGCTCAAGTTTTGAGGTTTTTCGACACGTTCGACTTCGCTAAGCCGGGGTTGGGGAAGGGGTTGAAGGTGGAGGATGTGGAGGAGGTATTGAGTGGGGAGGAAATGGAGATGTATGTTGATCTCCATCCCATCACCAATTCATCGCCTCACATGGTTGTGGAGACCATGTCTCTTGCTAAAGCCGCCGTCCTCTTCCGACAGCTCGCCCTCCGCCACTTGTGTGTCATCCCCAAAAAACCCGGGGTAAATATGATATTAATATATTACTTTTTTCACTTCACCCGTTAGATGGTCTTACATGAGTTTCACGTATTTGCTTCCTTGCAGCGGCCTCCCATCCTCGGAATCTTGACGAGGCACGATTTTATGCCGGAGCATGTTTTGGGGCTCTACCCACATCTTGTTCACCACAAATAGACCTTAGTTGAAGTAGCATGCATGCTTGCAAATTTCTCAATTAATAGGGATTTCATTATTTGATTGAATATTGATGGAGATTTATGAATAATGTACAAACTGTGCATCAGCTATAGCTCTATGCATGGAGCTTGGACATTATAGTTCTAGTGTGTGTGTGTGTGTGTGTTTCTACCTTTTTAATGAAAAGAGAATACTAAAACTATGGTGGGATGGCACAAATTGGGAAATTTTTGCTGCTGGTTTAAGGGTTATGACAATGTTAGCTATGTTTTAGTTGAAATTTTCTTGATACAAAAAAATTATGATATGTATAAATAAAAAATACACTTTCTATAGTGAACTACGATAGAAGTGTGGAAGCTAGTATAATTTACAAATTTGAGGGAGGGTTTTCCTACAATATTATGTACAACGTACGACATGGCTCGTCGTCCCCGTCGACGTGGTTCTGTTACCGTACGACACGGCTCGTCATCCCCGTCGACGTGGTTCTGTTACGTTGGAGCCCTACAGTATAAAAAGAGAAACCTACTTAATTTAGCATTCCATCTCTAAGATGAGTGAGGCTAATCAAAATCTGAATGATAACTCAACTGATGTTTCTCCGTTCGCGGTTGGCAAAGCTGTTGTCTCTTCCGATAAAGATGTTCCGTCGTTCGCCACTTCAGCCGACGTTATCCTTAAACGGGCCAGATTCATGCAGCAATTTCATAACGAGTTCAAGCTGTGAAGAAATCCAACAAAAAGAGAGAAAATCCCAGAGTGAGTGAGGAACTTGATGCTATAAACAGATTGAACAAAGATGACAAATGCATTTGTTTGCAGTCATTTCAAAGTAGCAAGGCTCATGATCTTGAAACTCAGTGATTCGTCGAAATAATCACGACAAACAAATGGAAAATGGTTGCACATTTAAGAATAAAAAGAAGCAAATGGAAGAAAGACAGATAATGCAGTATCTAGAAATAAGTAAATGACCTGAGCTCGTTCTCGTGCCAAGAAATCTGAAATCGATTTCCTGAAGCCTTCGTCCAAAATATAGTGACAGCTGTAGGTCGTCACCGGCATATAACCTCTCTGGATTTTATGCTCACCTTGGGCTCCAGCCTCTACCTTGTCGAGATTAAGCTCAATCGCTGCATCTATAGCCTGCCACATTAGGAATCAGTTTCAAAAATAAGTGTTTCGATCTATTTTTTCCTGTACTGATTAGCTCACATCTGAAAGAGGACGTCGTCTGAGTAAAACTGCGTAGCCACCACTTGTCCTAGATTAAGAGCATTTGAATTTAACACTAAGAATTCAAGGTTTATGCTAATATTATGATCATTATCCACAAAAATGGAAGGTGCTACACAAATTTGACAAGAATAGTTTCCTTCTAATCGAATCTAATATAATGTTGCCACGACATAAATGATGCAACGATAAAACATAGTAAAGTAGAAGAAAAGGGAAAACCTGATAATAGCAGGCTTCAAAATGTAGATTCGGGTAGTAAGCTCGAGGGAGGCATCCCCATAAGCGTCCATATAATGTGTCTCCTCCAATAAGATTAAGGGCTCCAGCAACGAGTTCATCCCCTTCTTCTGCGGTAACAAGTAGCACCCGATCACCCAGCTTTGAAGCCATAGTATGGAAGAAATCTCTTGTTAGATAAGCGGTACCCCACCTGAAGACATATTAACACCACGATTCAGGAAGAATTATGAGGATTTTCTTATTTTCTTTTTTTAAATGTAACATTAGCTAAATATATTTGACCGGGAAACGAGGAGTTCAGTGAACAAACTTATTGTCTGTGGTGTTCCTGTAGAACTTATAGAATGTATCCCAGTGTTTAGCCTGCCAAAGAAATAGACATAGAAAGTTCAGAATTTAGGAGCACGAGAAGGTTGCTGAAATATCAGTAGGGTAATTTCATTAACTTTTTTTATACTATTTTTCCAGTATACAACAATTACAAGATTATCAATGTATTTCAGAAAGAGAAGGCAGCAAAGATGGAAAGCTATGACATTATAACGAAAAGTCGAAAACAAAGTATGATGATATTCCCAAAGTACCTTAATTTCATATCCTCGAAGGCGTTTCATGGTCAAATTCTGGGCAGAGATCTGCAGGAAGAAATGAATTTGGAGATTAGCAGCAGTTTTTATGGTGAAAAAAGCCAGCCTAAAACTTGCAGCTAGCAGAACTTAAAACGAATAACCTTAAAATGGCCAAGTACAAGTTTATAAAGATGGTTCGGGTTCTTGAATTTCAAAATCAAATGTTCATATCAGATTGAATTTGTGTTCTTTCTCACCTTCAATGTTCAACTATACCTACCCATGTTAATTTCATTTTGCCTCAAATGGAAGTATCAACAAAGCAGAGTATGAAAAAACTCATTTAGTCTAGTCCATAAGCGTGATTGGTTTATAGCTTCCTCTTACTTTGATTTCATGATATTTAGTTTCAAGGTCCACCTCGAAATTTGTTGTATCAATATTCTCCTCTAAATCTTTCCATCTATTATCAGATTCATCAGCTGAAAGTAAAATGAAAAAACAAACAAACAAACAATAACAGCGAGAAAAAAGCTCTGACAGTACCTTCTTGCGCTCTTGGCGAATAGTTTTTCTTTTACTTTGCTTCATGTCCATCAAAAACTCATCAAAACTGTGCATGACATAAGAACTCAGTAGCAATAAGGCCCTTCAAATTCATGAATCATTTCTTATATATTGGTATATTTATAGCAAAGTTATATTGAGGTCAGGTCAGCTCATAGCATTTGATTCACTCATATAATTTAAAAATTGTGACTTAGGTCAAAGGGATTCTTTGCTTTTCTGTCACGACTTCTTTTCTTTTTCGGGAATCTAGTTCTCTTGTCTTGTAAACCACTCACCAATATTAGCCCAAGTGAGACTAGAAGAAACAATGACTCCATTACTACTCCTAATGCCAATTGCCAAAGAAAAATGTGCTACACAGTTAAAAGAAAAAATTGCCTACATAATTATTTTTTTATATTGCTCGTTCAGTCATTGCACTGAGAAAATGAAGTACCAAATGTGGCTACCTTTTGTAATTACGATTTTCCCAGTGATACTGCATTCCATTTCTTTGCAGAAAACCCTTCTCCTTCAATTTCCCCAACTCATCTGCAGAAGGGAAAGTGATGTGCAGTGATGAAACCTGAAACTGGGAAGACACAAGTATATTATTACTAACCGTGGGAGAGCAGAAAAATAGACCATTTCAGTCAGTGAAAGAAAATAGAAGAGAAACAAATATATGAAATTTTAACATGGGTGGAAGATGGCTCTAATGGTATTTGTTCTGGTGATTACTCAAGCATTTTGCTCATGAATTACACCACCACTATATCCGTTCATAAAAAGGATACAAACACATACACTGGATGCATCCTAAGCATTACATAAATCCAAAATGAAAAGTTTGAGCTACAGCAATAGAGATCATTTAGATTCAACAGCCACCTTAATTGTCAGCGCCACCAATGCAGAGACTAAAATATCAAAGACCTGGTCTCTGGAACTTGTGTTACGAACTAAGATCCTTGGGCCAGTAACTGGAGTGAAAGGCACACAACATTGCAATTTTGGATAATATCTTGACCCATAGCTGTAATAGGCATCTGCCCATGAATGGTCGAAGACATATTCACCGTAAGAATGGCTGCAGTGTTGGATAAAACCACACCCAAGCACAAATCATGTAAGAGAAGACTTGTATTGCTACCAAGGCAACTGTTTGCAGTCTGCATGTGACATGTGTGATGAATAAAAAATAGTAAAAGAGAAAAAACAAACCTTTTCAGATAGAGAGGAATAACTCCAAGAACATTATCGGAGTCATCCTGTGCAACAATATGCTGGGGAACCCAACCTTTTTCCTGGAAGGGATGGCAAACTATTACTAATTCAATGATGAGGGCAAACCTAGTCCAAAAAGAGGCAGGTATGCAGATTATACAGCTGATATTGCCTTGTGATTTTCTACCCCCTTACATACTCTTCTATATTTAATCAAGGTGAGACACCAGTAAGCACAAAAACTGTTTGGACTTCCAAAAAAAAGATTAGTACTGACTACTGAAAATATGCTGATATCTGTCACTGTCCAGATCGTTCGCCAACCAAAAGAAAAGAAGCAAAGTTATGGACAAAATTATTTGACATCCAGGAGTAAAGTTCCTTGTCATATACCATCTCTTGCGTATTTTGATTCACTCATACGACACATATATCCTAGACTGTAAAAAGTGGAAAGGCAGTACATAAGGATCATCATTGAAACCAATCTTTTTCTCCCCTCAAAAGGCAAGCATAAATTAATTATCTTGTAATTTACATGAAGGTAATCTAGTCAAATACTTATGTACACTGAATTTCTCATACGTGTTAGATAAGAAATGACAAATAAATCGCAAGCCAGTGTCACAGAAGTTGAATTTGCTAACCTTGACGGCACAGCCTGTCTCCTCTAGGCTGGAAAGAAAACCATGGGTAAGAAATGGATTAAATTTTTCTGGACCTGTAGCATCAAGACTGCAAGCATCCCACTCATGCGGTAAAATATCTAAGATGGATGAAACCACTCGAACTGATAGCTTTCTTTCCTTGTCAAGATTAGTTCTATCTCCCTATTATAGAACAAAATAGTATGGAATCAACATTATCATCATGAATTTAGCAGCCCAAACACCAAAATATTGAAGGAACAATAAAGCAAACACCTCAATCCCTAATTCTGACAAGCTGAAGTCTCCAAGGGATAGCTCTTGTTTGGTGGGCTCAACAGCCTTCTTCGGTCCCCAAAAAATGGCTTTTATGCTAAACCCAACATCTGAATTCTGGATGCGCCTTCTACATAATGATTTCCTCTGGGTAACAAGAGACTTAGAAATGCATTATACCAAGCAGAAAAAACATAAACACTAAAACAAGATTAGTCTATATTATGATGAAAGAAAGCAGCAAAGCACGCAAGCATATAAATATGACAACCAACTAAAGGCCACAGTCTAGTTTGTTTGAAAAAAAAAATAGAGCTGCATATTGCAAGCCACAGAATTGAGCAAGTGAGTTCAACAACTGCATGCTCTTCAAGTCCTGAAGAATGAAAAATATCGGGTAAATTGGAATTGAGCTGCCTGCATACAACCTTTTTTCACAAACTTCAAATTCAACATTGCTCTTTTCATCGTAAGTTTGAAGCAGAAATTTGAATTTGCAACTGTACATGATTAAAGTATACATCTTCTAGAAAAAAGATAGTTTGCAGAAGTCCAGTGAAACAATTGGAGACTGCCCTTTAATGGGCATAAAAATCTATTTTTTCTTCCCTAAAAATACAAATAATGATTCCAAAATTAAGGAACAAAATCAAGATTCTCAGAGTAACACGATCAAAACCCTCTAAGCTGTAGGTGGATGAAGATTAAGGGGGAAAAAAGGATCGAGAGAAACAAGTAATAATTTTTTAGTAAAAAGGAGTTGAGTAGAGAAATGAGGAAAATCTTACGAGGGTGTGGCCCAGAAATGGAGGAGAAGCAGCCACGGCGACAGCCATGGCAATTGGCATCACTAAAAGATGAGATTTTTTGTGTTCCTCTCTCTCTCTCTCTCTGCAAATTTGTTTTCTGTTACTGTTTTAGTCGTTACTACTATAAAAGGGAAGAGTTGCTAAACACACTGAACTTTTTTCACTTTACACTGTATTAAAAATTAAATGAAAATTAATTAATTATGAAATTATTTAAATATATTTACTGAATTAAAAGGGTAAATATGTAAATACTTCAAACTTTGATGTCGAGGGATAAATTTTTCATAACATTATTCTTGGACCAATTAAATCCAAAAAATATTTTTTATGGAGCAAATATCCCCAAACATTTACTTTAAGGGATACATTTTCTCATAATGTTCTATTTTTTTTTATCAATTAAAAAAATATATTTTTATGGAACAACTATATCATCATTTTTGTTGATGTATAGTTAATTATAAAAATATCTAGTAATTAAATAAAATTAAAAATAATAACCATTTTTCAATTATTATTATCTTCCAAAAATAATATATTTAATTATTAAACTTATCGTGCATCTTAAGTGAAAAGTCATTGTATGTATTATCAAACAATATATTATACGAAATATTTAAAATTTAATGAGTATTTACTATATTCTAATATAGATGATTAATCATGCATAAACGTATGATAATATTTATTTAATGAAATAAGTGGATTATGTATATGTTAATATGTATATAACGATTAAAATAAATATAAATAGATATTCTACACCTTTTATATTTATTCAAAATATTTTTTTATCACCTAAAAATACAATTTATTTATTTAATTGGTCCAAAAAAATGTTGGGAAAATATGCTCATCTAGATAAATGTTGAGGAATTAAATAAGCACGACGTTAACCCATTGGATATCGATGTGCCAACACACAAATCCAATGCAAAGAATTTCACTCCTACAATATTTTTTATAAAATAAAATAAAATAAAATCAAAGGCCATATTTTTTTTATTTTATTTTTGCATATTTTAAAGGTCATAACATTTTTGCAAAACAGATGAAAGCTCAAAAAATAAATATATATTTGGCCATTTCAATTCAATGCAGCAACAACATATCCATTGGGATTTTGCTGAGTTGGACACTGAAATATTATCTCATTGTAGTTCTCTCCCCCTCTTTTTTCTCATATTCCTTGTATAAAGAATTAAAGATTATGATTATATAGCATCCTGACTAACAGTAAATAGGGTTTTACCACTACATTTGTGATTTGTCTTTCTCCAATCCTAGAGAGAGAGAGAGCAATTTTGTGAGAAGCTGCAAAGATTCAATATTACAACTTTTTTCCCAATGACTTAAAAGCACAAATTTAATAATATAACAATCTCTATTACTTTCCATTGGCATCACACAGTGAGAGGTGAACCATTATCTGCCATTGTAAGATGAAGAATCAGAGTAGCTGCCCTAGGTGCCCTGTCATAACAAAAGACCAAACAACTCTTAATGATTCAACAGATCAAAATCCATCACAACTTGCAACTGTTGATCTCTTTCTTTAACAAAACCCAAAATTCAAATCAAATCATTGAAAAGAGGAAAGAATTGTGGTATCCCCAATGGGTTTTGACAACCGTTTCCTCGATGATTACTTAAATCTTCACTTACTCTTACTGAGACAGTTAGGAGCCAAGAGAGAGAACAAGAGAGGTTGTATAATGAATTTGAACAAATTCTAGGAATGAAATTACCCAACAAGTTATAAATATTGTGCCTTAAACAAAGTTCATAACCATGCCTGCTTCATTTTCATTCAAGGGTGAAAGTTATAGCTATAGGTAGTTGCATAAATGTAAATTAGGTAAGAAAATTATCTTACTAATCAGAGATGCTAATTAAAGATAACTTATTCCCCTTTAGATTATTCTTCGTGGATGAATCTACTAGTTGGTGTCCGGTGCTTTGTGGAGGCACATTCAGCAAATCAAGTGATTGCATCAATCAAATGTATGATAGAGAGAATATGCAGATAGAGGCTTCAGATGATGTTTACAGGTTTACCTACAGAGCAAACTTTTACCTACAGAGCAAACTTACTTCCATCCTAATATGAATCAGCATAGTATCTTCAATGGTTTCTTTTGTTGTCTCCAAAACCTCTTATGACAGATAAAAGAGATAATGTTCACAGGTTTCTGTTTTCTTAAATATAAAAAATCTATAGTTTCAATAGATGTCTTATGCCATGACGAAGTAAGACGTAATTATCTATAAGAGTACTACAAAATGTGAATTTGCATGTGCATTTTGAACATGAAAGTGTTTTAGAAAGGAAAAGGAGTGAAATGTGGCCACTAAGTGAGGACGACATACAGATTACAAGTTGAATACATATGTTCTTGCACATATTTAAGTAATATATATTAACAAAAGAAATACACAACGATAACGTTACAATAGATGCATTTAGAGAGAGAGAGAGAGTACCATGATTCAGGTGTTGGATATGCCGAGGCTGAACTGCCAAAACATGATTGAAGCATCTCGGTATTAATCACACCAGGATTGAGCGCAACAACAGCAATTCCAGGAGGCAGCTCCTTAGCAACTGACCTTGTCAAACCCTCCACTGCCCACTTCGAAGCACAATAAGGAGCCACCTAGTATTTTTTCATAAAGTCTCAACCCATAAATAACATTGTCCACAACAGAGGACCTTAGAATTTAGGCACTTCGGGGTTGAGATTCGGAAATCAATGCTTGGTCATCCTACATCTGTCTGATACATATGACTTGATAAAATAAATGACTAAAACTCAGAAATGTCCACCATGCTTATCTTTTAAAATGCCTACATGATCATGTGGTTTTTAGATGAAGTTCATTGATGTGGAATAGGTCATAATATCAGATTCAGCAACATGTCAAAGCAATAAGCATAATAATAATTATCCTTCTATTAGTTATGTAGTCAGTCACCACGAGTTAACAACTCAAATGGCGCCTCTATCTCACATACTGAATAAAAAAAATACAGTAAATACATAGCAAAGATAAAAAGGTATGTCTATTACCTAAAAATATAAGATCATGGGAAAAAAATACACATGCAATAACTTTATTACCTGCGCGGCAGCAGATCTTCCCCATCCCGATGACATGTTGACAATTATCCCCTGCTTGTTCTCAATCATAATTGGAATGAAGTGGCGTAGTACATTTGTAGTACCCTTGATGTTTGTGTCAATCACAGTGTCAAATTCCTCTTCTGGAACCTCCCATATTTTGTTGTTCCTATTTATTGTCCCGGCATTGTTCACTGGAAAAATAACCATCCATTAATTCACATAATTAGGAAATACGACAACCTGGGGTAAAATAAATTTAAACACAAACCAGCAATCGTAAAGACCTGAAGTAACATTGTGTCAGTTTACTTCTCACACGAAGCAATACAAATCTATTAAGGAGTATCCAGAACTCATAAACCTAGAGGAATTCGTTACAATCGAAGACACCACATGAATAGCAATATCAAGCAAAGAAATAAGCAATTTTTATTATTTGACACCAACAAAAACAGAAACCAAAAACCAAGAAAGAAAACCACATCACATTTCCAATAGCATTATGCAAAAAGCCATCTTTCTTCTAGACGAACATGCTGCCAACAAACATCATCACAATCAAAATATTTAAGCTACATTAAAATAAATTCAAAAGGCAGATCAAACAATCTCATCAGAAACAAACTAGATAATTTTAAAGCCAGTATCAAATATCATAAAAATACAAACAAAATGGTTAATAATGCCTCAACATACCGATGATATCAGGAATAGCCTTCTTCTCCACGACGGCGCGCGCCAACTCCTCAACACTACGATTAGACCTCTAATTAAACAGCAATTGCAGAAAAAGGAAAAGAAAGAAGTAAACGATCGTAGCAGATAAGAAAATCAGAGAAATGAGGAGGGGCATATTAATTAAGGTGGAATTACCACGTCAACATTCATGACGATGTGCTTATTTGCGTTGTTCTTGCCGTCGGAGGCGGAGGCGAGCTCCGACTGGAGGGCGGAGAGCTTGTCAGCCGAGCGGGAGCAGCCGATTACAGTGTGGCCGCGCTTCGCCAGTTCCAGTGCTAGGGCTTTACCGAGGCCGCGGCTCACCCCCGTAATCAGCACTGTCTTCAGATTAATGGCGGCGCCGCCTCCTACGATGCTCATCGCGTTCGTAGCCGTCGGCGGTAGAGCTGCGCTCATCCCTCTTCAACTTCTCCAAGCTCGTGTCTCTCTCTTCGACACCTTTCGCAAAGCAACGCCACAAACAATTCAAAAAGGGAAAATTACATTTTCACACCTGCATTTTTTGTTATTTCTAAAAAATAAATAATTTTTTCAAAATTAACAAAAAAGTACTTGATTTTTTAAAAAATATAAAAATCTAAAATTTAGCCAAATTTTCGGTCCGAAAATTCTATGTAATTAGTTATATTTTAATATTTTTATTTTTTCAACTACTTAAAAAAATTATTCAATCAAAAAAATTTAAAATACAATTAATTACATATAACTTTCGGACCGAAAAACTGATGAAATGTTAGATTTGCATGTTAGAAAAAAATTATGCATTGTTTTGTTAATTTTGAAAACTCAATTATTTTTTTAGTGAAAATATAATTTGCTCACAAATATATGTGTGCATATTATATATTACATTGTTTGTATATTATTCGTGAGATCTAGATTATAGACTATGTTATATTTGTCAAACTGATATAAAAATAATTAGATTATATATATTTATAATGATACAATAAAGTATAGATTTAGTAAATGACTATAGCAGCTACTTAATATTAACTGTAATATATATAAAGTTTTAAATTTAATTTTTTCGAGTCGAGATTTAAATAGTTCAGGATTAGTTGGACTATTTTACATCCATATGCACCCACAGTCAGTTTTTTTCCTTTTTTTTAGGAAAATTAATAAATATTTCACAAATTACATTTTCATACTTATATTTTGAAGTTTTTTTTTTCAAAAATGACTCACATTTTCAAAAATAATAAATAATACCTATTTTTTCAAAAAAATTGCATTAATCAACTTTACAATCCGAAAATTATACGCAATTAATTATATTTTAATATTTCTTAATTGGAGCATGGTTGGGAAAATATAAATATTAAAATATAAACAATTACGTACGATTTTCGGACATAAAATTAATTAAATGTTAAATTTATAATTTTTTTAAAAAAAATTAATACTATTTTACTAATTTTAAAAAAGTTGACCATTTTTTAAAAAGTATCCAAAATATAGGTGTAAAAATGAAATTTACCCAAATAACATAGGGAGCCCAGCTTATATCGACAAAAGCAAATAATTAAATGGAAAAAGCAACAGGGTTTAAAAACTATGAGTTTTATCGACAATATGTACTTTTTTTCACAATATTCATCTAAGGGTCCCACAATATCTGAAAAAAACTGACACTATTCTGCTTCACATAAATTATCCCAACTTTTAAAATAAAGTCCCCACCAACCCCACGTTGTCTCTCTCTCTCTCCTTTTCACTCTCAATTTGAAGTTAGGGAAAACAGAACATAAAGCATACCCAACAGCAAAAAAAAAAGAGAGAGAAAAAACACAACCCGCCGTCATCGATTGTCGTCGAGCCTCGATTGGAATAATTTAATACTAATCGAGGAATTTTAATCCATGAATAATTAATTTTAAAAAACTAACCGAGGAAATCCTAGAATAATTTAATACTAATCGAGGAATTTTAAAAATCATAATCGATTAATATTTTATTTAAAAAAAAAAATAAATGAATATTTAATTAATCGATTAAAAAGTAAAAAAAAAACTAACCGCCGATTATCAAAGTGATAATCGATGAATATTTAATTAATCGATTAAAAAGTGAATATTTCACATGTGAGAATATTTAATTAATCGATTAAAGTGAATATTTAATTAATCGATTAATCAAAGTGATAATTAATGAAATATTTCACATGTGAGAATCAATTTAATTATACTATAGTGTATAGATTGTGTGTAATTAAAAAGAAGGGCTTCACAGCTGCAATTAAAAAAAAACCTAGCCACAACCGATCATCTTCTCATCAAGTAGGCTTCCTTTTTTTTTTAAATATGTAAATATCTTCTTCGATTACAATCGTCGGTTAATTTGATGCTATTGTATTAATCGATGAACTAAATTAAAATAACTGAGGCCTGTTAAAACAATCGAGGAACTTTAAAAAATAATCGAGGAAACTTTAAAACAATCGAGGAACTTTAAAACAATCGAAGCTTTTAGTTTATTAATCGAGGCATCATAAGGCAACATAATAAGGCTTTTATTTTATTAATCGAGGCATCATAAGGCTTTTAGTTTCTTAATTAATTAATCGATTGTTTTAAATAATGCAACATAAGGCATCGATTGTTTTAATCGAGGCATCATAAGGCTTTTAGTTTATTAATTGAGGCATCATAAGGCTTTTAATCGAGGCATCATAAAGCTTTTAGTTTATTAATCGAGACATCATAAGGCTTTTAGTTTCTTAATTGATTAATCGATTTTTTTAAATAATGCAACATAAGGCATCAATTGTTTTAAATAATTACTAGCATCGATTACTTAACTAAATTTTTACATTAATCGATGAACTAAATTAAAATAACCGAGGCCTATTCAAACAATCGAGGAACTTAAAAAAATAATCGATGCTAATAGGTTTCATGACTTATATATATATACACACACACAATCGAGGCTAATAGTGTATAGATTGTATCTCCACGATTAATTCGATTATATGTCCACGATTAATTCAATTTAATTATACTATACTGTATAGGTTGTTTCGAGATTTCATAATTGATAATCAAAGTGATCTTCACAAGTAAAATTCCGATACAACATATACACTATATTAAAATCAAATTGATTACACTATAGTGTGTAGATTTTATTGAGATTTCACTTGTGAGAATCAATTTGATTATACTATATAGTGTATAGGTTGTATTAGGATTTCACATGTGAGAATCAATTTAATTATACTATGGTGTATAGGTTGTTTCGAGATTTCATAATCGATAATCAAAGTGATCCTCACAAGTAAAATTCCGATACAACATATACACTATATTAAAATCAAAATGATTACACTATGGTGTGTAGATTTTATCGAGATTTCACTTGTGAGAATCAATTTGATTATACTATATAGTGTATAGGTTGTATTAGGATTTCACATGTGAGAATCAATTTAATTATACTATGGTGTATAGGTTGTTTCGAGATTTCATAATCGATAATCAAAGTGATCATCACAAGTAAAATTCCGATACAACATATACACTATATTAAAATCAAAATGATTACACTACGGTGTGTAGATTTTATCGAGATTTCACTTGTGAGAATCAATTTGATTATACTATATAGTATATAGGTTGTATTAGGATTTCACATGTGAGAATCAATTTAATTATACTATGGTGTATAGGTTGTTTCGAGATTTCATAATCCATAATCAAAGTGATCCTCACAAGTAAAATTCCGATACAACATATACACTATATTAAAATCAAAATGATTACACTATGGTGTGTAGATTTTATCGAGATTTCACTTGTGAGAATCAATTTGATTATACTATATAGTATATAGGTTGTATTAGGATTTCACATGTGAGAATCAATTTAATTATACTATAGTGTATAAGTTGTGTGTAAATTTAATATAGCATCGATTAAATTTAAAATAACTGCGATTGATTTTAATATCATCGATTATTTTAATCAATTATTTACAATCGATTATTTTAATCGATTGTTTTAATCAATTGTAATATTTACAATCGATTATTTTAATCGATTGTTTTAATGAATTGTAATATTTACAATCGATTGTTTATAATCGATTATTTTAATCGATTATTTACGATCGATTATTTTACGATTGATTATTTTAATCGATTATTTACAATTGATTATTTTAATCGATTATTTTTACAATCTTCCTCGATTAAATTAAATTTAATTATCAGCGATTAACTCTAATTTTTAAATATCCTCGATTACTTCTAAGAGCCTCCATCAATTAGTTTTAACCTATACCTCGATTAATTTTAATCTATATCTCGATTAATAGTAATTTCAATTATGCCTCTATAATTTAATAAGGTCCTCGATTAAGTGAAAAAGGTCACGATTACTAGTTCAAATATCCACGATTATTGCTAAAACTAACATCGATTAATAAAAAAATTCATCGATTATTCTAAAAGGTTCATCGATTACTAAACTCTTCATCGATTATTCTAAAAAATTCATCGATTATTCTAAAATATTCATCAATTAAATTATAAGTGAATTCAATTTATTCATCGATTATATTGTGGCTAACATCAATTAATCCTACAAGCATTGATTATTCTAACTACTTCCTCGATTAGTAAAAAAAATGCATCGATTAAATTTAGAATAGCATAGATTAATTCTAAGAGCCTAAGAGCCTCCACTAATTCTAAAAAATAACTAGATTAATTATAATAGCCACGATTATAGTCAAAAACATGAAAATCATAAATATATTACGGATAAAAGGGTACAACATGCGTATCTCTCTCTATCGCCTATTTTCAAATTAAAAAATAATCTATACTTCTAAAAATTAGTCGATGAATCTTAAAAATTAATCGATGCTTCTTATAAAATAATCGACGCTTCACAAAAATAATTGATGCTGTTTTAAAATTAGTCGATGCTGCTTAAAAATTAATCTATGCATTACCAAAGTTAATCGATGAACCTTACAACATAATCGATGAACCTTACACTAATCGATGAACCTTGCGTGACTTTTTTAAAATAATTGATTCCAAGAATTAATTGATGCGTGCCCAATAATAATCGAGAAATTTATTAGAATTAAAGTTTCGGTCTTAGGCCGTGCATTGTTTAAATAAATAACTGACAAAAGTACACTGTGGCAATGATTGGGTGTGGGGACCAACTATTTAATAGTACAAATTGCCTAACAAACTACCTATTTTTAAAAGTTATTGTTTTTTCCCAAAAACTATTTACTTTTGTCGATTTTTACCTATTTTGACAATAACATATTTGTAATATTTTTCCTTTTTATTACACTTCCTCACTTCCAGTCTCTCACTATAAAACATTAAAACTAGAACAAAAATATCTTAAAAAAAGGCAGATTAAAAAATAGAGATGTTGGCTTTCGGCGCCGCTTCCCCAGTCTCTACCAGCGCCGCCGTCACCTCCTCGCTAGTCAGCGCCGGCCACCCGACGAAAAGCATCACCGCCGCCACCTCCTCCGCTATTCACCCTACCACTGCCTTTCCGTCGCACCATTTGGTTCACACTCATTTGATTTTCAATTTTATGCGAGCTTACGTTCAATTGTTTATCATTTCTGATTCTCTTGAGCTGTTTTGTTGCGTTTCTCTGTCGGATTGTTATTGTAGTCGACAACTACTTCGTATAACTCGTTTCGAGTTAAAGCGATGGCAGAAACTCTTTCAACTCCGAAGATTGAACATAAACCCACACTTTCTGGTATTTACATATATATATATATATATATATAGATATATACATGTATTCGGAGAGACAGATTATTTGATGGATCATCTGTTAAGTTATCTGTTAAAGAGATTTTGTCATTCCTTTATGATTTATGTGTATGTTTGGTATGTTTTTTTATTTCACTTTACTGTTTTAGGGAAGAGGCAAGCGTTGATATCACTGTCAGACAAGAAGGATTTGGCTTTGCTTGGCCTTGGGCTGCAGGAATTGGGGTGAGGTGTTTCATGGTTTTGTCCAATTTTTAAGTTTCACTACTGAGAGTCTTAAGTTGATTTTGGAATATTAGGACACTATTTGTAGATTTTGTGGCTGTGTCTCTTTGAGAAGTAGTAAGATGTGAATTTTGCCGAGAAGATGATAACCGAAGTTGGCGCCTTCTCCTTGTGGTTATTATTGGTCCAATAAGTACTTCTCATTTCTACTTGCATAAAAATAGTAGCTTATCAGTATTAATTAAAAGGTGGAGAATTTAAAATAATGGAGGTGAAGATGTAACATTTTCAGTTCTCTTGAAATGTTATGAATGCTGTTTACTTGAACGTGCATAATTACCTTACTGTATGCCAATATTTGCGCCTAAATGTTTCTGCTTGTGTGTGCTCAGTAGCCATACCTTATAATTATCTAATTACTAATGTATGATTGATTGTTTGGTTTTGTTGGAAATCACTAGATACTAGAAGAAATCATAATAGAAAAATATTTTTTTTTAATCTTATGTAGATACACAATTGTTTCCACGGGAGGAACGGCATCGGCTTTAGAAGGATCTGGTGTCTCTGTTACCAAGGTGGAGGAACTTACTCGTTTCCCAGAAATGGTAAGCCTTTTATACTCCTTTATTAACATTGATTCCTTTCAGTTGTGTAGCTCCTCAGGATTATTCATATAATTCCTTTCGGGTGTGTAGGTCCTTTCGGTTGTTTATGTATTTCAATATAGTTGTTTCTTGTACTTTATTCTTCATCCTTCACAGCTTGATGGTCGTGTAAAAACTTTACATCCTAATGTTCACGGAGGTATTCTCGCAAGAAGAGATCAGGAGCACCACATGGAAGCCCTGAATAATCATGGAATTGGTGAGTTGGTAATTTTCTCTTTGGTTAGAGTCTTTATTGAAAGCTGTAGTCCATATTCTAATTTGCCTTCACTTTCCTATACAATGACACTCTTGGACAGGTAATAATGTTTGGTTTAAGTTTATTAATACGAAAGAATGGTATTTCTATGGTAGTGCTACTCAATGACAAACTAAGCAAAAACCTTTGTTAAAGAAAGAAAAGGACTTCATGCATTTTAATAATGCTTTGGTGACTGAGTGACCCAAACAAATTATATAAACTCTTATTAACTACTCTTTGATTTTATTTTTTTGCTCATGTCTATTGCTATTCATAAGCTATTTCTCAACTTGTTTCACTGTAGGTACATTTGATGTGGTAGTTGTGAACTTATATCCCTTCTATGCCAAGGTTTCTTCTTCTACTGGGATTTCTTTTGAGGATGGAATTGAGAACATTGATATTGGTGGACCTGCAATGATCAGAGCAGCTGCGAAGGTTATTTGGGTTTAAGTATTCTCGTTTAACAATATTAAGTTATGCCTAAAAGACTTTCCATAGTCAAGAACTGAGGATGGGATGGGATAAAGGATCTTCTTGCTTTTGTCACTGAAGTTACATTTTTTTACTGGGGTGCAATGCTTTTTTCACTGGGGTGCAATGCTAAGATATTTTTTGCTTAGCAGATAGACAACATGTTATTCTACTTTTGTCTTGTTTCAACCAACGAAAACCATTCTCAATTCATTTTCTCTGGACAAAACTAAGCATAAATTACATTCTCGAATGCATTCCTTACTACATCCTATTTATTCAGTGCAATACTGAGAGTTTGAGACCCAGTGCCTGAAACATTTATTAGAAACTCTAGACAATATAGAGATTATGTTTCTTATCAGCACATTAGTCTTATAAAGTTCATGCCCTTGTTTCTTTTACCTGTTTCTAATTGCCTTTTTCTTATTGACAGAATCATCAGGATGTTTTGGTTGTAGTTGACTCCAGTGACTATCCAGCACTCCTAGAATATCTTAAAGGAGAGCAGGACGACAAGCAATTTCGAAGAAGGCTAGCCTGGAAGGCTTTTCAGCATGTTGCTTCTTATGATTCTGCAGTTTCAGAATGGCTGTGGAAGCAGACTGATGAAGGTAAATTTCAGAAAACCAAGTAAACTTCGACTGAAATATAAAGTAAATAATTTCTTAGCTGAACTTTTCTACAATATAATTTTCCCTTCTTAGAAAGGATAACAAAAGTTTGATAAAGATTGGGTAGGTGTTTTTGTGACCGTGAACATATGTCTTTGTAGATAAATTTCCTCCGAGCCTGACAGTACCTTTGTCTCTCAAGAGTTCTCTTCGGTATGGTGAAAATCCTCATCAGAAGGCTGCATTTTATGTTGATAAGTCTCTTGCAGAGGTCAATGCTGGTGGCATTGCAACTTCCATTCAACACCACGGAAAGGTATAATTCTACTGTCCTTGAAAAGGATCTTTGTAAACATTACATTAGTAACTCTGTGTGTGTATGTTGTATATGTACATATGTTGAATGACCTCATGTAAAAGCTGAAACTATTAGAAAACAGAATCATCAGGCAACGAACTCTAACCTGTGTATAAGTGACTAATTGGGTACATAAGATTTTACAACATTATGACAAGTTAAAAATGTATTTTCTCTTAAGCTTTTGTGTACCTCTTTCATGCAGGAGATGTCATATAATAATTATTTAGATGCGGATGCAGCATGGAATTGTGTGTGTGAGTTTAGTAAGCCAACCTGTGTGGTTGTGAAGCACACAAATCCCTGTGGAGTAGCATCACGTGATGATATTATTGAGGCTTATAGGTTGGCTGTCAAAGCTGATCCGGTTAGTGCTTTTGGTGGTATTGTTGCCTTCAATGTTGAAGTTGATGAGGTAAGATCCATTTCTTGATCTTGTAAAACTTTTTTTTTTTTTTAATCTGGATGAAGGTCATCTTAATTTTTTTTTTAAACTAATTGTCTAGAGCTTAGAGCTGCCTTCAATTAAATTTGGATGTGGGTTAGGCTGATATCCATAATTGCATTCTTGATTTGAATCCTTCTTAAAGTAGGAGAAACAACAGCTTTGACGTGTCGGTGTGTGTTTGACAGGCTCTTGCAAAAGACATAAGAGAGTTCAGGAGTCCAACAGATGGTGAAACTCGCATGTTTTACGAGATTGTTGTTGCTCCTGCCTATTCTAAGAAGGGGCTTGAAGTACTTCGTGGGAAGTCCAAAACATTGAGAATCCTTGAGGCGAGTAAAAATATTAAAGGAAAGCTGTCCCTGAGACAAGTCGGTGGTGGGTGGCTAGCACAAGAAGCAGACGATCTAACCCCAGAAGACATCAAGTTCAATATTGTTTCTGAAAAGGCTGCACTAGAAAACGAGCTTAGTGACGCACATTTTGCCTGGCTTTGCGTCAAGCATGTCAAGAGCAATGCTATTGTTATTGCAAAGGTTATGTTTACCCTCTCGTTACCTTCTGCTGCCCGGAAGCGTTCAATATCGCAGGGAGTTTCTCACAGCAATTTTTGCCCGTTTTCTGCAGAATAATTGTATGTTAGGTATGGGGAGTGGGCAGCCAAACCGTCTCGAGAGTTTGCGGATAGCAATGAGGAAAGCGGGGGAGGAAGTCAAGGGAGCTGCATTGGCGAGCGATGCTTTCTTCCCATTTGGTAAGTTGCAATCATTTACATGTATACATATCAAGTTGCTATATATATCTTAAGATATTGAGTTCTTGGGTGGTAATGTAATGTAATGTAATGTAACGTAACACAGCGTGGAACGATGCTGTCGAAGAAGCGTGTAAAAGTGGGGTTGGTGTTATCGCTGAGCCGGGGGGGAGCATCAGGGATGCCGACGCGATCGAGTGCTGTAACAAGTATGGAGTTGCACTTGCTTTCACCAATGTGAGGCACTTCAGGCATTGATGCACTAGATAAGTACTCTCATTGTAAGCTTTGTTGTTGGATCTCTTCCTTTCTATCATTTTTCTACACCTTTTCCCCCTTTTTTTTTTTCTTTTCATTTCTCTCAACTTGTAGCAATTTAAATAATTCGTGGGTTTTACTTTTTATCTCATCAATGGGTAAAAAAATTAATTTTATCATTTTTTTTATTTTGCTAAATAGAGTGAAATCATACTTGATGTGAATAATGATAGAATTAGAGTAAATTAAATATATAGGAATACGTAGTAAATAAAAGATGGCGCTTTATCTTTTGCTTAAACATATCTATACAGATAGCAAAATTATAAAGGTTGTCTTAAACAGTGCTCTTTAAATTTTGATCAAAATAAAAGGACAAGGGTGGTGTCAACGATTCCCCTAAAAGATTATGAGTTGAATTCTCTCAATGTTTTTGGTCGAGCAATCCAAAACGCACATATAAGTAGTCGATCGTTTTTATAAAGAAAAGGAAAATATGTATAAATGTAATAATCCAAATTTGAGCATATTATTTCAAAGGATTAATTATCTTAAAATACATAAATTTTGGTGTGTTTGATTTTTCATATGTTTTAGTTATTAATGGATGCCCGGCTGTCGGGGCCCACCGGCTAGGCCGACATTTTGGAAGCCCTATCAAGCTACCTGCGGGCGTGGTGTATTTTCCAGGTTTGGGTTAGGTTGTCCGGCCCATTCTAGCCATTCGATTTTTCGGACCGAACTTAAATTGCCACCCTTGCTATACATATAGACATCGTTTGGTGAAAATGCCATTGTCCTCATCTTATTTTTATTTTTTCTGCGTAGTTTGTAGATTATTATACAAAGCTAACACGGTAAACACTTTGAGCTAACACGGTAAACACTTTGGGCCCTCTCAAATAGTGTGGGCTCCTCATCATAAAAAAAATAATAGTAATAATAAATAAATAGCAAACAATATGTAATGATCCAAATTTGTGCATATTATTTCAAAAGGTTAATTGTCTTAAAATACACAAATCTTAATGTGTTTTTGGTTTTTCACATGTTTTAGTTATTAATTGATGCCCGGCTATCGGGGCCCACCGGACCTACGGTAAAAATTGGGCTGCGCCTAAAGGATTCCGGGCCAACATTTTGAAAGCCCTGTCAGGCTGCCTGCGGGCTGTGTTGTATTTTCCAGGTTTGGGACTAGGTAGTCCGGCCCATTCTAGCGATTCGATTTTTCGGACCGAATCTAAATTGCCACCTCTATCTATACATATAGACCTCATTTGGTGAAAATGTCATTGTCCTCGTCCTATTTTAATTTTTTTGCGTAGTTTGTGGATTATTGCACAAAGCTGACAGGGTAAATACTTTGGGCCCTCTCAAATAGTGTGGGCTCCTCGTCATAAAAAAATAGTAATAATAAATAAATAAACAGACAATTTATTGTTAATTCTTTTGGTTTCTCTGCTTTATTTTAATTTGCTATTGCTTTATGTCCATCAAGTAAACTATTATTTCAAATTACAATTATTTGAAGTGCAATATATGGAATTCTATACTTCTACTTTTCCACTTTCATGCAATGTACCAGTTAAAAACTATAGCTAAGAGCATCCATTATAGGTTCAGAATTTGGGTACAAATTAAGTGGTATGTACAAAAAATTAAAGAATACTATAGGAGATTGAAAAAAATTGGTACAAACTAGTAAATTGATACAGTTGCATGTACCAATTTTTTTAGTGGAAAAAATTGATATCCTTTTTTTTCTTTTCTCTCTCTCCCTTTCTCCCTCCACTATTTCTCTTATTTTTCTCTCTTACCCGATTTTTCTTTCTCTTTCTATCTCTTTTCCATTTCTCTCCCCCCCTTTCTCTTTCTCTCTCTTTTCAAAATTATTGAATTTTACTTCGCAATAAAAATTTTGATTTCATTTCATTAGACTAAACATGATAATTAATTAGAAAAGTAGGTACATAATTTTTTATATTTCATTTTTAAATAAAAATAAATAAATAACATGTTTAATAATTACTTATAAATATTTAAATTAAAAATATATATAAATACTAATTAATTTGATTATATATATAATTAAAAATATATATAATTTATTTCAATAAATGAGTGGTATGTGCATGGCACCCTCAAAAGTGATATATGTACTATGGATAATTTAAAGGAGAATTTGATATTTAGAAAAGTAGACACATAACTCGTGATGTGACGGAGTTACGTACCTAAAATGTGGTATACTATAGGAAATGTTAATAGTACATGTGCGCGTGCGCACATACATTTATACTCGAGTACCCTAGGTGGCAATTGAGAAGGCTCAAAACGACGTGGTTTCGGGTATATGCCGCCACCACGTCGTCCCATACCATTGGCCCCACTCCTACTTGAGCACGGGCGGCGTTGTGAGCGTCGAGATAGTCTTGTGGTGAGTTTTGCCCTTCACATGAGCCTACTAGGGTTGCAACCATGATCAACAAGAAGAAGAAGAGATCAATATTGGGTAGCCATGGCTTCTTTTGGTTTTTCATTTTTTTATTAATTATTTGGGTACGAATATGTATGTCATGAGTTGAGGGTATTTATAACCAACAAATTGAAGTACTTAGGAGAATATGTTGGAAAATCGGGTTAAATAAAGTGAGTTGTGTCTGATTTTGTTAGATTTTTAGTGGTCGGAGTGTTTAATTTTAGAGGAATTAAATAGTATACGGTTGGTGTATGTTTGTAGTAGATAATCGTAGAATTTTTATTTTCTCAAATTAAATTTTATAATTTATAATATTAAAATTTGATTATTGATCGAATGACTATACAATTAAGATTTTTTATGCTCTTCTATTTAAGATTCATATTGCATCATTTGTTCGAACAAAAATAGATTAAAAAAAATAAAGAATCATTTTTCATTCATTCATATACAAGATCTAATTCTATAATTATCAAACATTGCTTTGCGACTCAACAATATAATGTTGCTAATTGCATGCACTCATATTGCTAATATGAAATGACTAAATTCTTAATATAAACAATGCTATTATAAATATATATACATGCTACTTTAAATATAAGAAATATTCGCCTGAGGAGGCGAGGGAGATTGTACGAAATTGTAAAATGAACTTGTGGCTTAGTTATATTTATCAATTATCAATTCAACATCTGAATAAGGCAAAGTAAACGCTTCCCTTATAAAAAAAAAGTTGAATAAATGCATTTTGGCGCCGACCACAACTCACAATGCAACTGATGATACAAAATTAATTGCAGAATAAGAAATTTGAATCAATTTGTTGAATCTGCTTCAGCCGAGCTCTCCTCCAGTCGCGTTTCGAGTTGCTTCTGATCATGTACATGAGCGAGAATTAGTGAGTTTGTTTGTAACTGTGTAGCTATCTAAGAATAAAATCAATGGGAAAGAAAATAGATTTTTTTTTTAAAAAAAATAGATTTTTTTTTTAACTGCGACAATGCTACCCAGATTTTATATATATATATATATATATATATATATATATATATATATATATATATTGAAGAAGTAATTTAATTGGTAGTTGGAGAAATAAATTCATAGATTAGAGTAGTTACCTCTCTTTTGAGCCTACGTTGCTGCAATGCTTTCTTCACCTCATTACCGCTGTTGTGGAACTCTATGTATATTGTTTTCAGATTTGGTGTATTGAGATCTCCCAATGTAAACTCGTCCATCACATCACAACTGAATATATCCAAATGTTGGAGCTTTGGCAATTGAAGAGTGCATCTCCATTCACAAAAACACTTGAGCTTCTCTAGATCGAACAGAAATAGACTTTCCAGATTAGGAAAGAGAGAAATTTGAAGAGCATCTTCCTCCTCATCTTCAATCACTCTAACCATCTCTTCACAATCACGAATATTTAAAAGTTCGAGGTTTCGCAGATTTCGAGCTATTGGACAGGGGAATAAGCTCTTCATGCCTTTTAAGCTTGATACATATAACTTGCAAAGTACGGTGAAGAAGTCAATCGGAATTTGACCACACCAATTTCTCATGCTATCATAGTTACGTATACTCAATTCTTTTAAGTTACCAAATCCAATCTGCAAATAATTTTAACGGCATGAAATGAAAATAATAACCGAAAAAAAATAAAACACAATACTCGATACATTAAATTTCAATTGAAACGAATCACAGTGGCACTTTTTATAAATCATTTTATAGATACAAATACTTTGTTCTTCATGATATAAAAATGATACGTTGATTGATTTTGCAACAAAACTCGCTAGATTTTTTATATTACAGTATTTTATCTCAAAAATTTCATTTCTAGACTGTAATTCACAAATTTCTACTACTTAGATTTAGTGTATTAGATATAAATGAATGATCGAGGTTCAATCCTCAAATCCCCATCCCATACCTCAAATTTTTAGGAGTAATTACACTTTTGGTCCATGAGAATAATGTACAAACATTTTTAGTCCAAAAATATATAATTTTGGTCACAAATTAATTTTTTTAACACTTTTAATCATAGTTTATATTTCAACACTTTCGGTCCCAAAAACTAACGGACTACACTTAACATCCATTAAATACTTATTTTGGTGCCAAAATATTACCTATTTTGTTGATATTGGTTGTACCACCTGATTAAGGGTAAAAATAGAGGTAATATAGTGAAAAATCCAAAATGTGTACAGGTTTGGTTCCATAATTGGTACTTAACGAATGTTAAATATAGTGCTTTAGTTTTTGGGACTAAATGTGTTAAAATATAAATTGTGGGACCAAAAGTGTTGAAAAAAATAACTTGGGACCAAAATTGTACATTTCGGAATTAAAAGTGTTTGAATCTTATTCTTACAGGACCAAAATATAATTTACTCAATTTTTAGTATACTAGATTCTAGGTATAATTCTCCCTAGTTATTTTATTTAAGAATCTGCAATCTTAACTTTTGTAAAAATTTCCACAAGTTTGTAAATAAGTTGCCAATGAAAATTAAAATATTAAATTAACATATGACTAAAAATATCATGGAAAGGACGAAATTAAATCTAAATATTTTATATTAATTATTAGTTAAATTGCGTAGTAAAAATGGCGTTGTATAAACCACTGTATTTCACTCGTTTAGATTGCCTAAAATTTGGATGTGTCGATTTTGACACCAATCTAAATATTAGGCTATTATTTAAATTTCAACAAGCCATTTCAAAGTGCAAATTAATTTGCTTAACAATTGTTAAATTTTTTGACAGTTAAGCCAAATTAAAAATACCTAAAAAAATGCGATTTCCAAAAGATAAATAAATAATAGGGTACATATCTTGTTTGGTTTGCAAAACAAATGCATAGAATCATCATCATCATGAGGAGGTCCAGTTGAAGAAATGGACGTGGAAACACAACTTTCCAACAATGGGCAGTTATGAATATCCAATTTCTCTAGCAAAGAGAATTCAACAATGCTTTCAATTCCTTTACAGAAGCTCGTAAGCCTCGGCAGAGAATCTAGAATGAAGAGCTTCAATTTTGGGAATTGTGTGACGTGAATATTCATTTGGTTTTCTTCATCTTCGTTCCACAAGATGATTTGTTCCATAATTTCACAACGGCGGATCACAAGCTTCTCTAGTTGTAAAAGACAACCACTTTGAGTCATTGGAAATGAAAATAAGCTTTTCATTTCTTTAATATCCGACACTTCTAGCACACAAAGTCCAGCAAACAAGTCAATTGGAAATTGATGCAAATTTCTCCCCATCTCAACAATTTCACGCACCACAAGGTTGGTTAATCTATCAAATTTGACCTGCAAATAATTTCAACCAATGGTTGGAAATAATAAAGCCACAAAACACATCCCCATTTAATAAAATAAAATAATTCGCATAAAAGTACCCACATATTCGCATTTTGTTACTATCTTATCATTGAATTAAAATATTAAATTAATTAAGTAGCATATATATGACAATAAATTTAATCGAAATAAAATTAAACTTAAATATTTCTACAATAATTCAGAATTTATGTTTCTTTGGAAATACAGTATATGACATTCACAATTTCACATTCCTTTGATCAAACAAAAAGCTTAAAATACAACTGCGGCAATGTATAGAAGAATACATTTGCAATCCTACCGGCAACGACATTTCCAATATTGTTCTGCTTTATACATTTCAAATGTCATGTAGATGCAAAGAAAATGATATAATTGTAAAATAATTTCTAGGACAAAAATATAACGAAAACATGCAAATATTAAAGAGAAAGAAATCAAGTGTATAATTTAGATATATTTTAATATTTGTTAAATTTGGGTTTATATATTTTATTTGTGTGTATTGAATATATTTGTATTTTCAATATGGAATTCAATTTTAACGAATAAAAGTAGGAGGATCTAATTTTAAAAAAAAATTAAAAATTTACAGGATAAGTGGCTGATATGTGCATTTTTTAGAAGATATTAAATGAGTAGTATGTACCTTGGAAAAGAATTGTATATTGGAAACATCATCGTGATCATCGGAAGAAGCACTGCTAACTAAACCTTTCAATAGTGGGCAGTACAGGAGTTCCATTCCCTCTAGCAGATGGAATTCAATGGATTGGAATATTCCTTTACTGAAACTCGTGAGCCTCGGCAAAACGTGGAGTTTCAAATGCTTCAATTTTGGGAAAACTAGTGGGATATGAATATTGGTTTGGTTTTCTTCTTCATTCCACAATAATACTTGTTCCATCATATCACAATCCCATATCTCAAGGCTTTCTAGTTGTTCAAACCATGAACCCCTTTCCATCACTGACAATGAAAATAAACTTCGTAGCCCATGACATTCATAAATATATATGGTGGAAAGGTTATTGAAACTCGAGAGAACGCTCTGTTGATTTGGACTAATACCACTGTTCCACAAATGCTTTAGTGCCGGCAGCCGAACAAGTGTTAATTCTTTGAGATTCTGGAAAGAATTGGATTGCATTGGGCCATCAATATCGCATATCACTTGCCACAACAATACTTGTTCCATCATATCACAATCCCATATCTCAAGGCTTTCTAGTTGTACAAACCATGAACCCCTTCCCATCATTGACAATGAAAATAAACTTCGTAGCCCATGACATTTAGAAATATATATGGTGGAAAGCTTATTGAAACTCAAGATAACATTCTGTTGATTTGGACTAATACCCTTGTTCCACAAATGCTTCAGTGCCGGTAGCTCAATAAGTCGCAATTCTTTGAGATTCTGGAAAGAATTGGATTGCATTGGGCCATCAATATCGCATATCACTTCCAACTCACTAAGTTCTTTAAGAATCAGACTCTCCAAGAGAGGGAAAACAGCAGCACTACTACTTCTCATATTCACCAATTTCTTCACTGCCGAACACTTTATCAAAATCAATGACCGCATGTTAGTATGAGCTGCTCCAAAATCCAAACTGGAATCATCTGATCCTTCTAACCACATATATTCAACACTCCTAACACATTCATGAATCCACTTTCCCAAACTAATATTTCCAGGCAGCTTCAGCTTCAATGCATTCTTCTTGAACCCCATGCTGAAGGCGATGATAGACATCAAATAATCATCCCCAATTGTAATGTCATATTTCACCATGTTCGGTGAAAGTTTATGTCGAGCAGCTACTCTATAATCCTTTATCTTAATCTTCAGGCGACTCAATCTCGATAACTGCTCAAGCTCACTAACAGATGCATTCTTTCTTTCTCTGCTTTCCTCATCCGCTGCTTCCCAATTATCAAATACTTCCACTATCAACTCCTCTGATAAACAACAACTTTAGTGATCTACCTAGCTACGTACCAGTTCGAAAATGGTTGCTTGCAAGAAGAGCTCTCTGAGATCTCCAATGGAATCCTGCTTCTACACGCCAATAACCAATTTGAGTTTTACCTTCAAATTTCAGTTCATCGACTATAATACTCATTAGCCTAAAGTTTTTTGTTTTTTTTTTGCTTTATTTTTGCAGGAAATTAAAGCTTGGGCTCTATTGGCCCGGCACGAATATCTAAGTTACTTTTACTTTTTTACTTTGTGACTTTTTTTTTTCCTCTTGGAAATAATAGAAAAATTATATCTTCCACTAAGTTGCAATAATAAATGTGTTCTATATTTTTACTTTTTCACTTTGTGACTTAAAAAATAGAAAAATTATAATCTCCACTAAGTTGCAATAATACATGTGTACGAAAGCACTATATTTTTACTTTTTTACTTTGTGACTTTTTTTAAAAAAATAGAAAAATTATAACCTCCATAATATCAATAGGATTATAATATATTAACAAGATTCTAGCCCGTGCGATGTACGAGATATTCATGATCTCAAATTCAATTATCATATTTTTAATGTAAGTATTACATCTTCAATTTTTTTTATGTCAAATAATTATTAATGATGTGATATTTTTGAAAGGGAAATATTTTGGAAGGACTCTATTTTATTATATTAGATAGATTTATATGCAAAAGTGAAATGGGCTATGTAATTCTAAAAAATAAATAAAAGTCAATGAAGAGTACAAAGTAATATGAATATATGATTGCAGCTATTAAATTAATATTATTTATGTATAATAAATTTAATTAGAATGTGATTCAACATTTTAAAATAAAACAACTAAAAAACATACGAAAATAATTATTTACGTTATGCTAAATAAAATAATTAAGAATTTTCTATACAAACATAAAATAGTGGATGATTCTTTGTAAAAATGGAGAAAATTTCATGTTCAATCCATATGAGAATTCTTTGTGAAAATGGTGGAAATTTTGTGTTCAATTCATATGTGTGTAAAAAGTGTGTGTTAATGTGTGAAATAATCTAATTATGTGAGAAAAGTGTGTGTTAAAATAGTTGGAGGATCAAAATAGGGACCAAATTAAACCTTTAAAATAGTTATAGGAACCTTTTGAACCAAAAAGATAAATAGGGATCAAAGTGCTCCTACACAAATAGTTATAGGATCAAAACGAACCTTTGCCCAAAAAAAAATAGAATACATCTAACTTTTTTAACACAACTAATTCATAATTATTAAATTGAGAATAAACTAACTCATTGATTTCACTGACATTAATTAACTATATTTTCGGCGCCCGGTCACAGGTTCAGACTGTATTTTTCGACTTATCTGCAATGAACAATGCTCTTTGATCGGAAAAACTGCTAAAAATAATCAAAAAAATATATAGCAAATGACTTACATTGTCTGTTTCTTCAATCTTTTCGTGTTCCATGATTGATTTCCACCAAAAATAACTCAATCTAAATGGATTTTGGAAACTTTTGAGAATGGTAATGGTTGATTTCTACTTCATTTTCCCTTTGTTCTTCGGTTATTCGATTTCTGCTGCAGTTCCAAATTTGATTTTTGATATATGAGTTTATTTTTTATTTATGATTATTGGTTTATTTTTTTAAATATATACATATTTATTTATTAGATTATTTAATAAAGGTATTTAAGTAAAATCATAGATAAAGTTGTAGCCAATAAAGCAAAACAACAATAGAAAAAGGCAAAGACCTAACAATCAAGCATCATAAAATCTTTTTTTTATTATTATTATTTTTAGATATTTGAACATTGAAATTGGCGCGTCAAGTTTAACGGTGATGAACCACCGTTCACCGCCGCCGCAACTACCGCCACAAAATCTTTCAAGGCCACCATCAACCCCCTCTCCGCTGAAGGCTTCCACCGGGAAGTCGTCATCACCTTCACCTCCATGCTCGAATGCTTCGACACCAATCCAGACGCCTTCACATGCCCTTCCCTACTTAAGGCCTGCACATCGCTGGGCCTCTTTTCTCTCAGCCTCTCTCTCCACCAGCAAGTTAATGTTATATGTCCTCCTCATCGATCAATTTGTATGCAAAATTCAAGAACATTGGCTATGCACGGAAGGTGTTTGATATGATGCCTCACAGAAAAATCGTGCTATGCAATATGAAGACATCCCGCCTAGCCCGGTCACCATCTTGAATGTGCAGAAGGGGTTATGTGGGTGTGAGTTAGCTCTTATGATTTGTTTATTGAGTGTATATGCCAAGTGTGGAAGAGTTTTGAGTTGTTGGATAAGAAAGATATTGTTTCTTGGAATAGTTTGATCAATGCACTTTCTATGGTAGGAAATCTTGCAGAGGTTCTAAATCTTTTTTCGAGAATGAGGTTAAATAACTTAGAGCCAGATCAGCAGACTTTTGGATCATTGGTCTCTGCTGTAGCAAGACAGGGCAGTATAGAAGTGGGAAGAGTTGCACATGTAGCAAGCATGTAGGAACATCGCTCGTCTCTTTGTATTCAAGATGCAGGAAGCTGGATGATGCATTTCAAGTTTTTGAGCAAGCAGTAGATAAAGATGTACGGAATGATTCTGCAGATGATGCATTAAGAGTGTTCCAGAAAATGCTACATTTTTTAAGGCAGCAAATGGCTGTAGATATTCTCATACAGAATTCTCTTGTTAGTCTGTATGCAAAATGCGGCCTTTTAGACCAGAGTCTTACTGTTTTCAGCAAGATGGATGAAAGGAACGTCGTGTCCAGGAATGCGATTCTTGCTGCTTATGCAAAAAGTGGATATCGAAGTAAAGCATTGCTTTTATTTCAAGAAATGAGGGCAGCTAACCTACTACCTGATTCTATAACCATGGTTTCCCTTCTCACCCTCAGGGGAAGTGGATTCACAGCTATATCCTCTGCAGCTGCCTTGGTCCGTGTATCCGGATTGGTACAGCGTTAGTCGATATGTATGCTAAAGTGGCAACCTAGATTGTGCTAGGAAGTGCTTCGACATAATGCCAGAGCACGACAGTGTTTCTTGAACTGCTATTATTGCAGGGTATGGTAGCCATGGGAAAGGGGAGGCTGCTTTGCAAATGTTCTCTTTTTAGTTTTTTTGTTTGAATTTTTTATAGAGAAAATTAAATGTTTGGAATGCAATGGTCTCGATCTCTATTTAGCGTTATTAATTCTTATCTTTTTGAGTTTCCTGGAAGAAATACTTAATTACTGTGATTTACAAAAAAAATTATGGGTTAATTACTATAAAATACACAAACTTTGCAAGATTTGCAATTTAGACACCAACTTTAAAAATTCGCAATTAAAACGCAAATTTATAATTTTTTGCAAAATAGACAAACTCATAGCAAAATTTTAAAATCAATTCAATTTGAATGAAAACCACAAAGCAACAAAAATTGTTCACCTTTCGATTTAGATGGCATTGCATTGACTTTAATAAGTAAAAATGAATATATGTCGCAAATTCTCATTTTTCCGTTAGTTGGAAAAAAATTGAGTTTGTCTATTTTGCAAAAAAAAATGTAAGTTTGTGTTTTAATTGTAAATTTTTAAAGTATGTGTCTAAATTGCAAATCATGTCAAAATTTGTGTATTTTATAGTAATTAACCCAAAAATTATACATAAACATAAAATAGCATAATTGGATAATGATTGGCACACACATTTGATCGAATCAACAAAATTGCAAACATCAAAGCAGATATAGTTGAATAGGAAAAATTGATATAGAGACTAGAACAAGAATTTGCGTCCATTATGCTGTTTGTGGGTAGCTTTGTTCTTATTTCTGATGTATGCTTCTTATTTCTGATTAATGCTTCATTTGAGCGTAAGAGCATCAACATCATAGGAGCATTGAGTAATTGGAGCTCATCATTTAAAAGTTCTTACTTCAATCATGTACTCGGAGATGGTCTTGGTGCCTTTGTTGAGATGATCAAGGGCTGACCGAAATTGCATAAGGCGACCACGAGATGGTTTAGCATACGTAGCATGGAGAATGCCCCGTGCTTGCTTCGACGTGGTTGCAGTGGCGATCGAGGGAAACAGCAATGAAGAGAGGGAGCCAACAATGGCTATGATATGTTGGCCCAATTTGCTCTGGCCCAAACTTCTATTATTTCTCTTGGCCCAACTGCTAACCCTAAGCCCACTACCCGACACCCGTATCCCTCCCATATATATCACTCCTAACCCTAACTTTCCTTATACATCTCTCTCTCTCTCCTCTACAAAATGCGGCGCTCTACCCTCTCTCTCTCATGCCTCACACTGAAAACCCTACCTCTGATTCTTCTTCTCCGAGCTTCTCCACTGCAACCCTCTATTTCTCTGGTCGGATCTCTGCTTGTGAGTTCCTGGTTGGCCTATGAGTTGAGGTTGTGGGCTTGCTCTGGGTTGAAGAAGGCTGTGAGAGCATCGAAGCTTTACATCTCACCCTCCCCTCCTGGTCTGGGTTCGATTAGTCACCGGAGTTGCCTCTTGCCGTCGTGTTTGGGAGAATCTGAGCCCACCAGTGCTTCTGAGCACTTTTCTTTCTCAAATCTCTCTATACTTTACATATATATATATTCTGTATGTTTCTGTGTGAGTTTATCTCATATCTTTACTCGAACTAACTTGGGTGCTTGTCCCTGTTTATTACAGATCCTACACTTGATCTAGCAAGCCTATGAAGAAGAAACCCTAGATCTACTTGATCTAGCGTCTGAGGCTGTGTCACTGACTAAGAAAAACTGAGTTCTAAGGTCTCAGCTGCTTGAGCAGCGAGTGTGGTAGACCGCCGAGGCCGGAAACCAAGTGGTGAACCCTAGCCAGGCCTGATACCCAATAGTGGTATCAGAGCCAGGTTGTGGTTTGGCCGGGGCACCCTCCTACCTACATCTACCTCACCCCGCCGCCGGTAAGGGCTGCGCCGAGTCGCCCCCCTGGGCTTGAAACATTTGGTAAGTCCGGTCTTCTCCTGCCTGAGAAGACCGGCTCTGGTATAATTCTAAAACCCTAAAACTCCCTGTTGTGGTATCTGTCGATCCTGCTTCATATCTTGCTTCCTCACTGCTCTCTGTTTTCCCCTTGGCATTCCACGCCTTTTCCCAAAATATAGCTTACGGTCGGGACCGTCTGGATTCCCCTGTGGGTCTCCTCAAAGCGGGTTGCCCCGATAGCTAATTTTGGTAAGGGGTTCTCAGTTGAAAAGGGGGGTTTTCTGGGTTGGTTTTGGTGCTATTTCCCTGCCTTGATTGTTCTAAGTTCCTTGCAGTATCTCTGATAGTGTCTTATTGCTGTTGTGGTGATTCCTGGAGGGAATCTGATCTGAAAACTCTGTTTCAGAGTTGCTGTGTTTAGACTTAAGTGTTCCTAAGTCGTATTGGTGGCCTAGTAGGGTTTTGGGATTGACCTGAGTGAACCCCTGCTCCACAGATAAATCTGTGCTGAGAACTGGGATAGCCTCAGCTCTAAATTCCCCTTGTGCACCCTTCTTAGGGCCTGTGGAGTGTTATCTCCTGTTCTAAAGTTTTTCTTGGTGGTTAGTCTGTTACCTTTGTGGTGAAATTGGTATTTGGTGAATTTTCTGGCTATTTGGTGAATTTTCTGTGTTTCCAGTACATTTTAAGGTGGATTCTTGCATTCTGGGTGTTTCTGTGAGTTCTGGAATGATGAATAACTTGAATGCTGTGCCTTTTAATGGAAAAGATGACTTTGGTGACTGGCAGACTCGAGTTGAATGCATCTTAACTAAAGAAAATTTGCAAGATGCTATTTATGAAAGAATTAGTGAAAAAGAAACTGATAAAATTCTCATTAAATTGAATGCTAGTGCCAGAGCCACTATTTTGTTGAATTTAAACAGTTCTGTTGTGAGAAAAGTATCCCATCTTAAATGTGCTAAAGATTTATGGGAAAATTTGACTTCTTTATATGCTGCTACCTCTGAAGAAGCTGCTTATTCTTTGCAAAATCAGATTATGAATTTTAAGATGGATCCTTCAAAAGATGTTGATACTAATGTTGAGGAATTTTTAAAACTTCTAAAGGATTTGAAATTAGCTGGTGATGACACTTTGGAAAAATATTCTGCTCAAATTTTGCTTGGATCTATTCCTGAAACCTTTTCTGATGTGAAAACTGCTTTGAAATATGGTGGATCAAAAGTTACATGTGATATGATTATTAGCTGTCTGAAAACTAAGGAAAATGAGATCAAACAACTTAAATCTAAGCCTCTGCAGAATGATATCATGTATGTGAATAACAGAAATCATGAGTATAAAAAATCTTTTGTGAATCCTGAGAATCCAAGTGTGCTGGTTGCTGAAAGACATAGTAGAGAAATGAAAATGAGGCAAATGAATCCAAATTATGCTCATTCCTCTCACTCTTCTGATTCTATGTATAAATTCCCTGCTCATGCTCCTAATCATGCTCATTCCCATAACTATGCTCATAATCATGGTCATATTGCTCCAAATCATGTTTCAAATCATGCTTACTATCCCAATTCTGATCAAAAATCAAGGAAAACATGCTGGAACTGTGGAAAACCAGGTCATTTTTCAAATAGATGCAAGCTGCCTAAAAAGAACAAAGGTTACATGCATAATCATGCCAATAATGTGATGCACTATAACCCTCATGTGTCTGATTTGAACCCTCATGATTATGGCCTGTCATCTCATGATCCTGAAATCCATAATATGCATGAAAACTATGATAGCAGTGGTATATATATGGTACATGATGTATATGATTTTCAGTTTATTAATTATACCAATGCTATTTCCAAAAATGTGCATAATAATGAATGGTTGATTGATTCTGGTTGCACATTCCATGTTACCCCTTTTAAGGACATGTTTTATAATTTAAACTTCATGAACTCTGGGCATGTTGCATTGGCTGATGGCCAAAACTGTGAAATTCTTGGAAAGGGAGATGTATGCTTAAAGTTTGAGAATGGATCTATGTTAACCTTGAATGAAGTGAGATATGTTCCAAAATTAAAATTCAACCTGCTCTCTGTGTCTAAAATTGCTGATCATATGATTGATGGTTCTGTGAATAATTTAAGGTTCAAATTTGAAAAGGATTCAATGCTATACTTTAATGCTCCAAGAAAAGGTGATCTGTATGCTGTGACTACTGAATCTGTCCCTTTGCCTATTGATAATGCTGTTCAACATGATAAAACTGCCCTTTGGCATGCTAGGTTAGGTCACATGAGTAATAAAGGTTTGGAAATCTTGAGTAAAGTTGGTGCTTTTGGAAATGATAAAATATCTCATATGACCTTCTGTGAACCCTGTGTGCTTGGTAAACATCATAAAGTGTCCTTGCCTGCTACCATTCCTTATCCAAGAAAGCATGTTAGCTCTGAAATACTTGAATACCTGCATGCTGATGTATGGGGTCCTGCAAGGGATCCAACTCATGGTGGAAATGTTTTCTTCTTATCTGTAATTGATGATTTTTCCAGAAAAACTTGGGTGTTCTTAATGAAAAACAAATCTGATGTGTTTACTAAGTTTTCTAAATGGGCTACAGAAATTCAAACTCAAACAAATAAGAGCATAAAATGTCTTAGAACTGATAATGGTCTAGAATTTTGTAATCAAGCTATGGATCATTGGTGCTCTATTAGAGGAATCAAAAGACATAAGACTGTTCCATATACCCCACAGCAAAATGGAGTAGCTGAAAGGATGAATAGGACTTTGCTTGATAAAGTAAGAAGCTTGTTAATTGCCTCTGGTCTTGAAAAACCTTTTTGGGGTGAAGCTTTAATGACTGCATGTTACTTGGTTAATAGATCCCTATCTGTTCCTTTGCATGGTAAACTTCCTGAATCTGTATTTCATAACAAACCTATTTGCTTGAATAATTTGAGAACCTTTGGCTGTGCTGCTTATGTGCATCAAAAATTGAGTAAACTTGACCCCAGAGCCAGAAAATGTGTCTTCCTAGGTTATCCTGAAGGTATTAAAGGTTACAGATTATGGGATAAGAGTGTTCCTGGTTTTAAAACCTGCATAAGTAGAGATGTGATGTTTAATGAGCTTGATTTCCCTTGCATACCTGAAAAGGTACCCTCTGCTACATCTGAACATGTGGAAAATTTGCAAACCTTGAATAAAACTTTTAATGACCACTTGTTTTCTCCTAATGATGATAATAAGGTGGATGATCCCTCCCCCTCTGTACCTGAACCTGTTGATAATGATGCTTTAATTGATGAGATTAATCCTGATGACTCAGCCTCAAATAATGACAGTGATAATATGGTTGTTTCTGATCCTGAAACCAGTTCAAATGAATCTGAACCTACTCCTGAACCTGTGCCTACCATGAATGACTTGAGTAATTATCAACTTGCTAGGGATAGACCTAGAAGGAATGTTAATGAGCCTGCCAAGTATGATGATTACAATTTGTCTATGTATGCTTTCAATGTATTCAGTAATGTGGATCAAATTGAGCCTAATTCTTACAAGGAAGCTATTAATTCTGTGGATTCTGATAAATGGATCACTGCCATGAATTCTGAAATGAAATCCTTGCATGATAACAACACTTGGATATTAGTTGAAAGACCTGAATCATGCTCTGTTGTTGAATGCAAATGGCTCTTTAAAATCAAACAAGAAATAAATAATGTTAGATACAAAGCAAGGCTTGTAGCTAAAGGATTCACACAAAAAGAAGGGATTGATTATAATGAGATCTTTGCTCCTGTGGTTAAATTTACAACTGTGAGAATAATGCTTGCTTTAACTGCTCATTTTGATTGGGAATTGAAACAAATGGATGTTACAACAGCCTTTCTGCATAGTGAGCTTGAAAACAATATATATATGCATCAACCTGAAGGCTACATTGATAAAGAACATCCTAACCATGTATGCTTATTGAAAAAATCCTTGTATGGTTTAAAACAATCCCCAAGACAGTGGAACATCAAATTTGACAAATGCATGCAAAGCTTGAACTTCACTAGGAGTAAATTTGACCATTGCTTATACTATATGACATCTGGAGTGCCTGTGTTCCTTCTTCTTTATGTTGATGACATGCTTCTGATTAGCCCTTTTCTGAATACTGTGAAGCATATTCAATCTTGCTTGTGTGCCAATTTTGATATGAAGGATCTTGGTGATGCAAAGAAAATCCTTGGCATGAACATAGAAAGAGATAGAGCAAATCACACTCTTAAATTGCATCAAACTGCTTACACTGAACAAGTCTTGAAAAAATTTAATATGGAAAGCAGTAAAGCTGTGTCTGTGCCTCTTGCCTCTCATTTTATTCTAAGTAAAGATCAATGTCCCAAATCTGACTCTGAAATAAAAGAAATGCAATCTGTCCCTTATGCTAATGCTATTGGATTTGTGATGTATTTGATGATTAGCACAAGGCCTGATATTGCTTATGCTGTGTCTTGCTTGAGTAGATTTATGGCAAATCCTGGAATGCCACATTGGGAAGCTTTAAAATGGTTACTAAGATACTTGAAATATACTATCTCCCATGGCTTATTGTTTTCTAAATCCTCTGAGGGTGTCCAATGTGTGGGATATGTTGACTCTAACTATGCAAATGATAGGGACCAAAGAAAATCCACAACCTCATATGCTTTTACCTTATGTGATGCTTGTATTAGCTGGAAATCACAATTGCAGAATATTGTTGCCTTGTCTTCTACTGAATCTGAATATATTGCTGCAACTGAGGCTGTAAAAGAAGCCATTTGGCTAAAGGGTGTCCTATCTGAGATTAAATACATTAATGATATACCTTGCTTGTACTCTGACAGCCAATCTACTATTCAACTGTGCAAAAATCCTGTTTTTCATGACAGGACAAAACATATTGATGTAAGGTTTCACTTCATTCGTGATGTTGTGGAAAAAGGAGAAATCTTCTTGGATAAAATCCCATCTGAATACAATCCCTCAGATATGGGAACTAAAGTCCTACCTGTGGCAAAATTAGAAGCCTGTAAAAAGGCTTTAAACATGGTGACTTGAAGATCTGAAAAAGGTGGATCCCCTGACCACATTTGGGGAATCCTGATCTACCCAAAAAGGGGGCTCTTTCTCTCTCCCTCTCTCTCCTCCCTCTTCCTCTCTTCTTGGTACCTGGATATATAAGTACTCTGGACTGGGAAAGTCAAATCCTGACTGGAGTCAGTGTACTTGGGGTTGGTCTCAAGTTGTGTGAGACTGAGTATAATGCGCATAGCATTATATCTCTCCCTCTCTGACCTTGTCTTGTCTAAGATGAGTAATGAGTAAAAATAAGGGCAGTGATAAAGATTCCTTAGTTCTTGGCAAGCAATTTCCTTGGTGACTATGACAGACCAAATAGGGCCAAAGGTGGATATGTGATATGTTGGCCCAATTTGCTCTGGCCCAAACTTCTATTATTTCTCTTGGCCCAACTGCTAACCCTAAGCCCACTACCCGACACCCGTATCCCTCCCATATATATCACTCCTAACCCTAACTTTCCTTATACATCTCTCTCTCTCCTCTACAAAATGCGGCGCTCTACCCTCTCTCTCTCATGCCTCACACTGAAAACCCTACCTCTGATTCTTCTTCTCCGAGCTTCTCCACTGCAACCCTCTGTTTCTCTGGTCGGATCTCTGCTTGTGAGTTCCTGGTTGGCCTATGAGTTGAGGTTGTGGGCTTGCTCTGGGTTGAAGAAGGCTGTGAGAGCATCGAAGCTTTACATCTCACCCTCCCCTCCTGGTCTGGGTCCGATTAGTCACCGGAGTTGCCTCTTGTCGTCGTGTTTGGGAGAATCTGAGCCCACCAGTGCTTCTGAGCACTTTTCTTTCTCAAATCTCTCTATACTTTACATATATATATATTCTGTATGTTTCTGTGTGAGTTTATCTCATATCTTTACTCGAACTAACTTGGGTGCTTGTCCCTGTTTATTACAGATCCTACACTTGATCTAGCAAGCCTATGAAGAAGAAACCCTAGATCTACTTGATCTAGCGTCTGAGGCTGTGTCACTGACTAAGAAAAACTGAGTTCTAAGGTCTCAGCTGCTTGAGCAGCGAGTGTGGTAGACCGCCGAGGCCGGAAACCAAGTGGTGAACCCTAGCCAGGCCTGATACCCAACAATGGCATTAAGGATCAGTTGACCTTGTCGGATCCATTCATGCGTATATAATCTTGAGAATTATTCCTTAAGTGCTTGTTTACTTTGAGAATATTATAATTCACTTTTTCTGTTTTATTTGGGCTGATTGTCGAAAAAAATCACAACTTTTTAGGTAACTAGCAGAGAAAGCGTGCATTGCACGTAATTCAACTAATTTGCTTAAATTAATTATTAAAGTTTGGATAATTTTACTATATTAAATGAGTAGTCAATTAAAAAAATACATTTGAATATATATATATATATCATTTTATAAATATAATAATATCTGAAAATTCTAGATTAATCAATAATCAGAAAAATAATATAAAAATAAGAGACATAAAGTATAATTAAATTGTAACTATTCGAACACGAACTCGGAATTTATAGTCTTTTAATTTATTTATATTTTTGTTATTTTAATACACACACACACATAAGGAAAGGGGGATGCATGTATCCTTTCTCAATCCTTTTTTTACAACAATTCTCAATCTTTGATTGTTGACGTATATATGTATTAATATACTTCAAATCTTCTATTCAACAATTTTTATTTTTATTTTACTGTCTAATAAAAATATAAATTTTTAATTAATATAAATTCACAAAATCTTACATGATCCATTTCAGAAAGCTTCAGTATAAAGTTAACTAAACTTACTAAAATAATTTAAATAGTTAATGAGTTCAAAATATTATTAATTATATGATTTTTTACTATCATGACAAAACACCTTATCGCACATCAATTAATATAGTTTATCTCAAAAGTAAATTATATTTTTAACCCCGCTATGTTATCAATTAATTTATGTATGATATCACGATACACTGAATCAATTGAACTATTTTAATTATTACACATGTCGCAAAATATTAACTTTTTTGTGTGTATTTTATCCAAACATACATTTAATACTATATTTTTATTGAAATATAAATGACTACATTGAACTAATAAAACTAAAAATAACTTGACTAAATTAAAATGGTTTTGAATGTATAAATATCAAGTTTATATATATATATATAAACTTTATTATTATATATATATAAACTAAATTAAAGTTTATATATATATATATATATAAACTTTATTATTATAACAACATGTGTTGCTCAATGATAAAAAAATAATAAAATTTCAAAGTTTGGTTAATAGTTTGTTGTGATATATTGTGTTCAAGGTTTCATGTTCAATATATTTTTCAAAATGTTATACATTGTTTACAATTTTTTTAAGAAAAATATAATTTGATTGGCAGTTATAATTCTTGATTCAATGACTAACTAATTTAAATAGTAGTAGAATATATATCATTCCTTCCACCCGAGGATTTAATCATCTCATTCAACCACAACACATAATATATATCATTCTATAAAAAAATCCTGATGTATAACACTTGTACATATAACTACGTATTATATTATTGTTCTATGTTATGTTTAGCTAAATAGTTTGGGAATTTATGTTAAATAATTAGTAATTCAATCTAAGTGGGAAATATTCCATTCTTCTATTTCAACTCTTTTATCAGTAATTGGACTATGTTCATTCTCAGTCACATGATTATGGGTAGTTAGCATAATCCATATTCCAAAAAATTGTGCAATATTCATTCCTCCCCCCCACATATTTAATTAACTATTCTTAATTAACTGAATAATCTAATATAAAATATGTTATATATAATTATCAAACCAACTAATATTCTAAATTTCTCAAATTATAAATTAATAAGCTAGAAAAACATAACATTTGAACCAAAATTTAAAATTTATTTTTCTAATCAATCGTTTATTATTGTAATATTTTAAAAGCAATGTATAAATTTTAAATTTGTTTAAAGTTGGTGATTTTTTTTTACAATTAACCATATTTTTAAATCTTTGTCTAGCAACTTTCAAAATAAAGATCCCAAATTTTTCTATATTAATCAATTCTTATATTTATCTTCATTATTGACTTTTTTTAAGTGTTCTTCACATTAATATATTTTTTTAATAGTTCAACATATATCATTTACATGTCTTGTTGGTACAGTCAACACAATAAATAAAGAAGTTGAAATTTAGTTTCAATAAATTTAATTAAAACTACTTTTAATCATATGAATGAGAATGGACACATAAATTTCAAGGAATAAATTAAAACTTAGCATTTTGGTTGTATAGATTATGGAACCATTTTTTTTTTCAATTTTCTTTCATACCATATAACATGATTCAGAACACACACACACTATAGTTGCCACAATGTTTTCTATTAAAAACTACTTAAATAGCTTATATTAAATGAATCAAATCACTGATTTAATGTCATTCCAATTGATCCTCTTATCTTTTTTTCCCACATTAATGATTGATGAAGATGTAATTCTTGAATATTGACAGATAACTTCTTAAGAACAATGAGGTTAGTTTATAATCTTTCCATAAATTTAAGTTTTTATTTTTCAATCTCTTCATTGGGATGTAATATGTATAAACTATGCAATAGTAAAATTCTATTGAAATAATATTTAAATTATAAAATATAATATATTATATGTGGAGAATTAATTATATATATATATATTATATATTATGTTTTTTTATTTTTTTTCTTATTTGATATGACTAATATGATGCAGAAATAATTGGTGGAGAATTAATTGATGTGGATGAAGAATTGTAATAGTACAATACTATTGAAATAAATATAATATATTACAGGTGAATAATTAAATATAGAATGATTGATGGAGAAGAAATTCTTAATTTTTGATAGATAACTTTTCAAGTATTATTGACTTAGTTTATAATCTTTTTATAAATTCAAGCTTTTATTTTTCAATCTCTTCATTTGGATGTAATTTATATAGACGATGTAATTGATGGAGAATTAATTCATGTGTGTGAATGAAAAATTATAATACTACAATTCTATTAAATTAATTATCTAATATATTATATTGTTGTGGGATTATACTTTTTATTTTCTTTCTTGTTTGTTGTGGTTGATATGATAGAGAAATAATTGGTGGAAAATTAATATGTTGTGGATATATAAAGAATTGAAAGAGTACAATACTATTGAAATAAATATAATAGATTATATTGAACAATTAATTATATAATATAGTATATTACTATTTTACCCTTAAATTTAGTGCATATTATGAATATAATAGACAAATCATATTTTGTAAGAAATCAAATAAATATAATATATTATATTTACAACTAATTATTTTTAATATTTTATATAGTAGAGTTCAATTATAACAAAACTATTGAAATAAATATAATATATTATATTACAAAAAATATTATTTATAATATTTTATATTAGGGATAATTTTATGTAGTAGAATTCAATTATTAGGGATAATTTTATGTAGTAGAGTTCAATTATAACAAAACTATTGAAATAAATATAATATATTATCTTTACAAAAAAATTGTAATATATTATATTACTTTTCTACCCTTAAATTAAGTGCAAATTGTGGACATAATAGGCAAATCATATTTTGTAAGAAACATCCACACTTTTTATATAGGTATAGATTTGAAATTTAGATACGATTATTATAATGTTGTAGTAATAACATAACTTTTGAACTTCTTGCAAATTCGACATTCTAAACTCTTTTTTAACGATCGAAATTATGATGTGTGAATAATATTTCTGCATGAATACATTAATTCAATTTATGGGTGTTGAAAATGGGAATTATTATTGTACATCTCTAGTTTTATAATCATCCAAATTTTATGGTGGGTCTATTTTGCTACAAATCAAAATGTTGGGTCATTATTATAATTTTTTAAAAACCATATTTAAATTACAAATTCATTTCAAGTGGTGAATTTTCTTACAATTAACTCGTTTTACATTCATCCTTATTATTGTAAAAATTAAATTTTATATAATATAATTAATACTTATTGCTAAAAATTGGAATTTGTTCTTCTTTACAAACATTTCTAGCACCATCCCATACTGAAGAAACAAATGACGGGGAATCAAGTATGCTTATATGGGGTCTATAAAAATTAAATATATTAAAGATCTTTATAAGGTCTATAAAACTTAAAAATCATATTGTCTAGTTATTTATATAACAAATTACATTAAATGGTTTATATAAATATATACTATGTAAATATAAATTATATTGTTACATTAAACCAACCGGCTTATTAGGTTTAACGAGCTTTTTTTAGCTTTTTTTTTTTCCTCATACACCCGACCTATGGTATTAAGGAGATTCGAACCCGTGACCTTTCGTCTCCAAGCAACCTCACTCCACCATTAGGTTATCCCCATCGAGACGGCTTAACGAGCATGTTTGAAGGTCTAAGTCTGACTTATTTCAATAAATTTCTTAAAAATGCAGTTTTATGATCTGTTTTTTAAATCGATTGTAGGACAGGATTGTAGATCTTTAGTGTATCCTCAATGTTGGTACATAAACACAATATATGTGTGTGTGTGTGTTCCTATAAATATGTGATAGATCATAGATGGTTGAGAAATATATACTACTTAGAAACCAATCTATATACAATCAAATTATATACAAATGTCCCCTTTGTGAAGAATGCAGAGATACTGTTACTATCCTATTATCCAAAATTTCATTTTAACATTCTTACATGGATTTTCGTTGCAGAAATTGGCTTCAGATACCACAGAAAATGAAATGAATACAATCCTTTCTACACTCTTAAAACATAGCATGCTTATCTATGAAAATTTAGTATGTTATATATCTTGGAAGGAGGGAAAGATACCATTGGTCCTTCTTTACCGAGAGCCTCCTTGTTCGAGTAAATTTGCTATACAGGCACCAGCAGAAACTCCCAGAATGGAACCAAAGATCTAGAACATTCGAATGTGAATTGTTATCAACAAGAATAAATCATTTTACAAAAAGAGAGAAGATCGCATTCAGCTCCTTGAGATTGAAATTTGTAATATAACAATGAAGGTAAGAGCATTATCCACACTACAAGTCTACAACAGATATACCAGTAAATCTGTTCTAGTTTCTAGCTCAAAACACATGCACAATTTCTCTCATGATTTCCTGCATTGAAATAAGTCAATTCCTACTTATTTTCAGGATAACAATCTCAAAGGTGCATACTGCATACTACACCATAGAAGATTTAAGGCAGCATGCATATTTTAGCAATAAATCCAACTCTGCACTATGACTAGATGCTCTATGTGACTGCTCAATAGATTTAAATCAAATATGAATGCAAAAAATCACTGGTTAGAGTTGGTCTAACCTTTTCTCGAACATCATATTGCAGGTGACCACAAGCTTGAAACCAGCAATGTTTTCAACTGCAAGGTTATTAAGGAAACCAACAAGACCTGTGAGCAATCCAATGAGAAGAGCAAGTGTCCATTTGAGAAAAACATACTGAAAAATTTGAACCCTTTTCCTAGATCTCCAATCCTCCTTAAAGAATTCGTTTTCAATAATCCTACAGATTTCAAAGAAGTGAACTGAATGTTAGTTGATCATTCCCCGTGGTTCTGGATAGCATAAATAATTCAAACAAAAAAACTAAGAACACAAGGAAAAAAAAAAACAAAAAGCAACATTTGTAGCTTAATGAATCCATCAATTAAACATGCATCACCGAATAGACAGTGTGATCTGAAATACTAACCACGGCAAATTCAGAAAAGATAACTGATAATTGCATTAAAAATTTTCATGTTCATCACAATAATAACAAAATCATCCGAGCTCACATATATTAATCACCTTCAAAAAGATTGCCTTTCAACAAACCATTATAAGAAACAAAAGTATGCAGATACAGAGGGATTGGAATTTTGAGGAATGGATACGACAACGACATTATACATTCATCATCAGACTATAGGATAGTTGAATCTAGTATAATTACATGCAGTTGTCATAACTTCATCAAAACCTTTATCATGTTTGTTATTTTATTTTGTTGCAACAAATAAGTTTCTGCTTTTACATGCATTTTGTCATGTTAGTACACCAAATGGTAAAACCATGTAATTATTCCTACTCCTTACTTTCTTTCTCCATATTTAATTAGCAATGCAAAACTTTTGCAAGATCCTTGCATTCTTATTCGTGTCTAGTTCACTGAGAATGATCTTGTTCAGAATTAAACCTCTAGGAAAAGCAGAGTAGCAATCAAGATAGTTAACACACTCCAAAATCACACTCTCAAGCTAGCTCAAATCACATGCATAATTGAAAAATAAGCTAAAAAATAGCATATCAAAAGCCAAATCCCAGAAAATCCTTGAATGAAAAAAAAAAAAGGAACTTGTGGCTTAGTTATATTTATCACTTCAACATCTGAATAAGGTGAAGTAAACGCTTCCCTTTTTTTAAAAAAAAAAAGTTGAATAAATGCATTTTGGCGCCGGCCACAACTCACAATGCAACATGATAAACTGATGATGTGAAATGAATTGTAGAATAAGAAATTTGAATCAATTTGTTGAATCTGCTTCAACCGATGAGCTCTCCTCCAGCCGCGTTTTGAGTTGCTTCTGATCATGTACATGAGCGAGAATTAGTGAGTTTGTTTGTAACTGTGTAGCTATCTAAGAATAAAATCAATGGAAAAGAAAAGAGACTTTTTTTAAAAAAAAAAAATCGACAATGCTACCAGATTATATATATGTATATATTGAAGAAGTAATTAAGTTGGAGAAATAAATTCATAGATTAGAGTAGTTACCTCTCTTTTGAGCCTACGTTGCTGCAATGCTTTGTTCACCTCATTACCGCTGTCGTGCCGGTCTATGTATATTCTTTTCAGATTTGGTGTATTGAGAGCTCCCAATGTAAACTCGTCCATCACATCACAATGTCTTATATCCAAACGTTCGAGCTTTGGCAATTCAAGAACGCATCTCCATTCACAAAAACTCTTGAGCTTCTTTAGATTCCACAGATATAGATGTTTCAGATTAGGAAAGAGAGAAATTTGAAGAGCATCGTCCTCCTCATCTTCAATCACTTTAACCATCTCTTCACAATCACGAATACGTAACCCTACTAGGTTTCGCAGATTTCGAGCTATTGAACAGGGGAATAAGCTCTTCATGCCTTTTAAGCTTGATACTTTTAACTCGCAAAGTACGGCGAAGAAGTCAATCGAAATTTGACCACACCAATTTCTCATGCTATCATAGTTACCTATACTCAATTTTTTTAAGTTACCAAATTCAACCTGCAAATAATTTTAACAGCATGAAATGAAAATAAATTCCAAAAAAAAAAATAAAGCACAATACTCGATACAATAAATTTAAATTAAAACAAATCCCAGTCGCACTTTTTATAAATCATTTTATAGATACAAATAATTTGTTCTGCATGATATAAAAATGATCTTGTTGATCGATTTTGCAACAAAACTAGCTAGATTTTTTTATGTTACAGTATTTTATCTCAAAAGTTTCATTTTTAGACTGTGATTCACAAATTTCCACTATTTAGATTTAGTGTATTAGATATAAATGAATGATCGAGGTTTCAATCCACAAATCACCCTCCCTTACCTTAAATTTTTAGGAGTAAATTACACTTTTGGTCCCGTAAAAATAATGTGCAAACAGTTTTAGGTTCCAAAATGTACAATTTTAGCCATAATTTAATTTTTTTGACACTTTTAGTCCCACAGTTTATATTTCAAAACTTTTGGTCCCAAAAACTAACGGAGTACATTAAACATCGTTAAATTCCTATTTTGGTGCCAAAATATTACCTATTTTGTTGATATTGGTTGCACCGCCTAATTAAGGGTAAAAATAGAGAGAATGTAGTCAAAATTTCAACCTAAAATAGGTACTTAGGCGGATGCCAAAAGTGTTGAAATATATACTGTGGGACCAAAAGTGTCGAAAAAATTAACTTGAGAATAAAATTGTACATTTTGGAACTAAAAGTGTTTGGACCTTATTTTTAAGGGACAAAAAATGTAATTTACTCAATTTTTAGTATACTAGGTTCTAGGTATAATTTTCCCTAGTTATTTTATTTAAGAATCTGTAATCTTAACTTTTGTAAAAATTTCCACACGTTTGTGAATAAATTGCCAATGAAAACTAAAATATTAAATTAACATATGACTAAAAATATAATGAAAAGGACGAAATTAAATTTAAATATTTTATATTTATTATTAGTTAAATTGAATAGTAAAAGTGGTGCTGTATAAACCATCGTATTTCACTCACTTAGATTGCTAGAAAATTTGTATGTGTGGATTTTGATACCAATCTAAATATTAGGCTATTATTTAAATTTTAAAATAAGTCATTTCAAAAGTGCAAATTAATTTGCTTAAAAAATGTGAAACAATTAACCCAAATAAAAATTTACCTAAAAATGCAATTTTCAAAATGTAAATAAATAATATGAGGACATACCTTTGGTTTGCAAAATAAATGCATAGAATCATCACGAGAAGTGGACGTAGAAACACAGCTTTCCTGCAATATTGGGATTTGGGAGTTACAAAATACATAACCAATTAATAAAATAAAATAAAATAATTTGTATAAAAGTAACTACATATTCGTATTTTGTTACTAGCTTATCACTGATTTAAATATTAAATTAATTAAGTAGCATATATATGACCATAAATTTAATCGAAATAAAATTAAGCTTAAATATTTCTAATATAATTCAGAATTTATATATGTTTCTATGGAAATACAGTATAACACATTCACAATTTTACATTCGTTTGATCAAACAAAAGATTAAAATACAATTGTGGTAATGTATAGAAGAATACATTTGCAGTCCTACCGGCAATGACATTTCCAATATTGTTCTGTTTTATACATTTCAAATGCCATGCAGATGCAAAGAAAATGATATAATTATAAAATAATTTTTAGGACAAAAATATAACGGAAACATGCAAAAATTAAAGAGAAAGAAATCAAGTGTACAAGTTAGATATATTTTAATATTTGTTAAATTTGGGTTTATATATTTTATTTGTGTGTATAGAATATATGTATTTTCAATATGGAATTCAATTTTAACGAATAAAAGTAGGAGAATCTAATTTTAAAAAAAATATTGAAAATTTACAGGATAAGTGACTAATATGTGCATTTTTTTAGAAGATATTAAATGAGTAGTTTTGTACCTTGGAAGAGAATTGTATATTAGAAACATCACTGTGATCATCGGAAGACGCACTACTAACTAAACCTTTCAGCAGTGGACAGAACTGGACTCTCATTTCCTCTAGCAGAGTGAATTCAATGGATTGGAATATTCCTTCACTGAAACTCGTGAGCCTCGGCAAAAAGAAGAGCTCCAATTTCTTCAATTTTGGGAAAACTGGTGGGATATGAATATTGGTTTGGTTTTCTTCTTCATTCCATAACAATACTTGTTCCATCATATCACATCTCTCTATGAAAAGCCTTTCTAGTTGTACAAACCATGAACCACTTGCCATCACTAACAATGGAAATAAACTTCGTAGCCCATGACATTCATAAATATTTATGGCGGAAAGCTTATTGAAACTCGAGATAACGTTCAGTTGATTTGGACTAATACCACCGTTCCACAAATGCTGTAGTGCCGGTAGCCGATGAAGTCGTAATTCTTTGAGATTCTGGAAAGAATTGGATTGCATTGGGCCATCAATATCGCATATCACTTCCAACTCACTAAGTTCTCCAAGCTCCAGACTCTCCAAGAGAGGGAAAACAGTAGCACTACTACTCATATTCACCAATTTCTTCACTGCCGAACACTTTATCAAAGTCAACGACCGCATGTTATGAGCTGCTCCAAAATCCAAACTGGAATCATCTGATCCTGCTAACCACATATATTCAACACTCCTAACACATTCATGAATCCACTTTCCCAAACTATTATTTCCAGGAAACGTTGTCAGCTTCAATGCATTCTTCTTGAACTCCCCTCTGACGTTGAGAGACATCACATTATCATCCCCAATTGTAATGTCATTATCATCCCCAATTGTAATGTCATATTTCACCATGTTCGGTGGAAGTTTATGTCCAGCAGCTACTCTATAATCCTTTATCTTAATCTTCAGGCGACTCAATCTCGATAACTGCTCAAGCTCACTAAGAGATGCATTCTTTCTTTCTCTGCTTTCCTCATCCGCTGCTTCCCAATTATCAAATTCTTCCACTATCAACTCCTCCAATCCCTTCTGATTTGATATGATTCCTGGTGCTATTGTTTTCAGATTCCCACAACCTCTGAGTTCCAATAACCTCAGACGACTTATTCCCGCCATCTCTATTGGTAAACACTCAATTGACGAACAATCGCGACATATGAGAATTTCAAGATTAACTAATTCGCCAACGACTGATATGCTCTCCAAAGATTCACACATGTCTAAAATTAATATTTTGAGATTTTTCATTAATTTTGTCGTTGTTGGGAGTCGCGGCAATGATGAATCTTCGATCGAGAGCACGTTGAGCTCCCCCATTCCTTCAAAGAAATCGTCACCGATCTCCAATTCTTCATCTCTTGACCATTTGTTAATCAACAAGAGATGCCGATTGGGATAAACTGCTGACCCCATATGGAGCCCGAATCTTTCTTCAATGTAGGGAGCAATCCAAGTGCAATCATCATCACAATTAATCAGCCTTTCATCTGAAGCAATGAATCTGGCAACATCATGAACAACATCATGCATTTTGACACTATTTTTATAGTAAGAGTCACCCTCTAATAGCAAGAAACAGCTCTTAAGCCTTTCAACCAAGAAGAACACCGTTTCTCGTACTCGTTCCAAACTTCTGACATCTCGAAATATGCGCAGCCCCGTTGCATAAATAGCCAAATCCTCAAGAGGAATATCATAATCTTCAGGAAATAGACAGCACAACAAGAATAAGGATTTCTCATCCACACTTTTCAAAGACTCATAACTGAACCTTAGTGGTTTGTAAACAGCTTCAATAACCTCTGGCATGTGATTTGGGTTAGCGCTTTTTAGTTGATCCAGCGCATGATTCCAACGTCGTATGTCTACCGCATCTTTTAGTGCCACACCAACAGTGACGAGGGCAATGGGTAGACCTTTGCACTCCTTCACAACTTGTTGTGCAACAGCATTAATCACATTTCCTTGTTCAATGCAACTGCCAGCTTTTGATCTGAAGAGATCCCATGCCTCTTTTTCAGACAATTCTGTCACTACCGGAAGCTTCTCCACATCCATTCTTTTCAATACATCTCTATCCCGGGATGTTAACAGAATCTTGCACCCACTATCTCTATCGCAAGGTATTCCTAACTCCTCCAAATTGAGAACATCCCAAACATCATCTAGAACTATGAGAGATCTTTTTGTGCCTGCAGTCAACCTGGCATGCAAGTCCACTGCTCTACATTCTACACTTTCCTTTTCTTTCAACTCCAACCCCAACTTTTTAGCAATAACACCCTGAATTGCCAACCTGTCTGGTTTTTGGCTGACAACTGCCATCACGATCTCATCGAACAGATGTTCTCCTCTCACCCTATGCATAATTCTTTTGGCCATGGTTGTCTTTCCTACACCCCCCATCCCACATATTCCCAACATGTTAACATTCTCATCTTTCAAACTCACAATGATTTCTTCTTCGATTCCTTTTCTAGAATCGAACTCAAATATATTTGATCCTATAGGGATTGGGGCCGCCACTGCTGCCGGTGGTGGAGGTTGTGCTATATTATTGGGAAAATTAGAGCCCTCCACTCGTAAGTCTTTCATATCTTCAGCTGTCTTTTTCACTTTCTTGCCAAGTGAAAAACGAGATTTGATGGCGAAACAACCATTTTGTCTGAAGGTGGTTATTTCAGCCTCTATCTCAGTATTCTTTGCTTGGATGTCATCCACTTTGTTAAACCAAGTCTTAACCCCTGGAAGAACGACTTGTGCGTTGTTCTCTGCTGCATCGACTTTCATCTGCAGGCCAGATCTGGTGTCTTCCAGCTTCTGGGCCTCGTCTGTTAGATTCAGAATATTGCTATTAAAGCAACAGAGATAATTGAACTGACGCTTGATTGGTTCAGCAAAGCATTTCCCAAGTTCCAGAGCTGGTCCCGCCACTAATCCCAGAATTTCTACTGCCATTTCCTCCACTTGTTTTTATACCACGAGTAAAATCAGTGAAGTTAGGAGTGTATAGATCAATACTCAAAAAATACTCAAATAGCATTGCTAACATTAACTAAACGATATTGTTGCAAATGAGATGATAAACTAAAAAAAAAAAAAAAAAGTTTAAGTTGAGAATTTTGATGATAAACAACGACTTTAGTGATCTACTTACGTACCAGTTCGAAAATGGTTGCTTGCAAGAAGAGCTCTCTGATATCTCCAATGGAATTCTGCTTCTACGCACCAATAACCAATTTGAGTTTTAGCTTCAAATTTCAGTTGACCTGATGACTATAGTACTCATTAGGTCTTCTCTAAAGTTTTTTTGCTTTATTTTTGCATGATATTAAAGCTTGGGCCCTATTGGTCGGGCACAGATATCTAAGTTGTAATAATACATGCGTACGAACGTACTATATTTTTACTTTTTCACTGTGTGACTCATTTTTCTTGGAAAAAATAGAAAAATTATAACCTCCATAATATCAATAGGATTATACTGTATTAATAAAATTGGCAATGGGATGCCATCCCACAACGCTTATTTGGTTCGGGTATCGGATATATAAGATTGATATGATAAAGTAAAATTGCATTATTTGAATAAGAATAATATTGTGTTTGGATTGCTTATTTATGAATTAATAGTCGGTTTGGATAAAATGATTATGATTAAAATGTTGGAAAATATATAAATTTCCCTTCATATAAAATATTCATTTATATTTATCAAAGTTGTATTTTTTTATTTAAAAATACTTGAAATCATGAAATTGGAAATAATCGATGCACAAAAAAACAAAAAAAAATTACCAAACGTTGGGAAATAATTGACACATAAAAATAATTAACCGAAATAGTTTCTTCTTTGAAGTCCTCTTTTAATGACATATTAATATTTCTCATTAGTATTATATTTACATATCAATTTTTTTATAATAATTATTAAAATTGTAATTATTTTATTTGTCATTCAATTAATAATGTATTTTATTGGTATTTGTCATCCAATTGCAACAAGTCTATTGAGACACTTAATATTATCATATTAAGTCTATTGTAACAGAATATGGACATAAATTAAGGGGTGTAGCATCGACTTTATTGCTTATAAATTTCAAATTTGGTTCTCTATGTTGTGATTTAACTAAATCGGTAAGGTGCTAGGATAATATCTATTATTAATTTATTGCGTGCAAGAAATGCAGTCTTCTCATTGAGAATTTTAAAAATACTTTCAATTATGCGTGCATTTTCTCTCGTTTTCTATTATTATCATTATAGTTTTAAAAATATTATTAATCAACATCTCGTGATGTTGGTAGAAGATGGTAAAGTTCATGGCTCCATGCTATAATTTCATGTGCACTCAGTATCTTAATAAATAATTAGTATAGTAATTAAGTATCACAATAGATCCAAAACGCAACGGAATAAATCTAGCATTTAGTTTACCGTGGAAAACTTTTGAAAAGTTTGGATGGGGAGGATTGAATCATAGAATGGGAGTAGGTGAGTGCACTAATTGAGTAGTTGGGAAAGTGGAATTCAAATTTGTGGATGAAATGTGGTACGGTTCTAATTCACTTTTATTTGTGGATGAGGTGGGGTATGGTTCTAATTCATTTTTCTGTTTTATTTGGACTGATTGTCGAAAAAAATCACAACCTTTCAGGTAATTTATAATTATACGATTGATATAATGTTGTACAGTTGTAGTAATAACATAACTTTTGAATTTTTGCAAATTGGACATTCTAAACTTTTTTCGCCGATCAAAATTATAATGTGGGAATAATATTTCTACATGAACAAATTAATTCAATTTATGGGTGTTAAAAATGGAAATTATTATTGTTTTATAATCGTCCAAATTTTAGTCTATTTTGCTATAAATCAAAAGATTGGGTTACTATTGTAATTTTTTAAAAATCATGTTTAAATTATAAATTCATTTCAAGTGGTGAATTTTCTTGCAATTAACTCCGTTTATATTCATCCTTATATGTCTATCTAATATTTAAATTTATTATTGTCAAAATAAAATTTTATATAATATAATTAATATTTATTGCTAAAATTTGAATTTTTTTTTTCTTCTTTACAAACATTTCTAGCACCATCCCATACTGAAGAAACAAATGAGGGGTAATCAAGTATGTTTGTATGGGTTGGAAATAGATTTGGTCGGGGTAGACTTTAGCTTGAGAAACATGAGTCCACCTATTTAGTGTTGCGAGTTAAGTTTCAAACATAATAAAGATCTTTTTAAGGTCTATATATAAAAATTAAAAATCATATTGTCTAGTTATTTATATAACAAATTACATTAAATGGTTTATATATATATGCTATGTAAATATAAATTATATTGTTACATTAAACTAACCGGCTTATTAGGCTTAACGAGCTTGTTCGAAGGTCTAAGTCTGACTTATTTAAATAAATTCTTAAAATGCATTTTTATGATCTATTTTTTAAATCGATCAGACTTAGGAATGTTTATTGTAGGTCAAGACTGTAGATGAGTAGGGCTGTAAACGAGCCGAGTCGAGCCGAATACCTTTAAACTCGAGTTCGGCTTGTTTAAGATATACTCGGCTCGAGTTTCGAGTTTGAGTTCGAATTCAGCTCGACTAAGAAAATTCGTGATCGGGTTCGATTCGAGCTCGACTCGAGTTCGACTCGATAAAGATATGTTCAAGTTTGATTAAAAACTCGATAAAAAGCTCGATAAAACCTCGATAATAATAAAATTCGTGATCGAGTTCTTTTATTTTCTTTTCCAAATTTTCTTTAATTATGTTTATTTTTATTTTATTTTCTTTATATTAATTACTTAATTATGTAATTGTAGTAATGCTTATTATCATTTTATTATTTTTCATTATTAATATAGGATATTCAAATTTTAATATATATTTACCTTAATTTGAATTAAAATTTCAAAATATTTTTTCGAATATAATTTATAAATCATAATTTACTCTTATCTCATTTTCTTTTTATTTTATCAATCATTCATTTTCACTTTTTATTTAAAATTTATATTCATTAGTTAATTAGTAATGTATCTAACTATCCATGATAGCTTATTATTTTTCTTTCAAACTTCAACATATAAATATTTTACAACCATCTTAATTCAAATTCAAATTTCAAAGTGTTTTTTATTATGCAATTTATAAATCATAGTTCAAACATTTCTCGTTTTCTTACTATTTTATCGATTATTCGTTTTCATTTTCATATAAATTGTAATCATATTAGTTGATTGATGATATAGTTCATTATTCTTGTTAGTTTATTTTTTTTTACTACACATTCACACATGTTCCAATTAATAAGTAAATATTTACAATAATCTTAATTCGAATACAAATTTTAAAGTTTTTTATAATATGATTTATAAATCATAATTTATTTTTATTGTTATGTCTCAATTTTCTTTTATTTTATTGGTATATAAATTAAATATTTCAATGAGGCATGCTAATGTATACATAATATTTGCATATTATATAATAATTGAGTAAATTGATAATATATATATATATATATATATTTATATATATATTGTCGAATCCAATGAACTAAGTAATTATCATACATTATTAATTGTTTGATATTGATTTTGATGAATAATTGTGATTTAATTCAATGTGATGATGTTTGTTTGATATCATAGGTTTAATCAAATTCATTTGTGTTTGTTTCATTATCAAATCTCAATTCTTAATTATAACTATAAACTATAATTTTATTTACCTCATAATCAGATAGTTTTTTATTAGACTACTTCAAAATTCAAATATACTATTTATATTAATATTATAACTAAATAAATTCTAAATGTATACCTTAAAGTTGAATAATCAATTTTTAATTACATTATTTTTTATCATATAAATCTATTTATATATTTCTATTTTTTGTTTAATAAAATAAGCTTAACTTAATATTTGTAAATATCATTAATTGAATCCCTTTTTAATGATAATATTAATTCTTAATTTTCGTATAGTTCATATAGTCTATTATTATTAGTTGAATATATTTATCTGATAAATTGATTATATGATATTATGTATGTTTATATAAATATAATATCATAATATAATATATAAATATTTGCATATATTTAAGTTTTGGAGAATTGTTATAAAATCATTATTTGATTCAATTAAAATAATTGTTAATAATTTGGTCGAGTGACTATAATAACAATTTGAAATACATTTCGCTAATGTTTGAATCTTGTTGAGGGTGAAAATTTAATTTTTTTTTAGCTTATTTGTCAAAGCTCGATTAAAAGCTCGCGAACTACTTGATAAAAGCTCGTTTATAGTTGAACTCGAGCTACTCGTGAGAAGCTCGCGAATAGATCAAGTTCGGCTCGAGAAAATTGTCGAGCTCGAAAAAAAGCTTGAATTCGGCTCATTTAATAAACGATCGAGTTTCGATCGAACTTTTTTCGAGTCGATACCCGATTAGCTCACGAACAGTTTGGTTCATTTACAGCCCTACTTTAGAGTATCCTCAATAATGGTACGTAACATTTTTGGTGCATTATCATTGTGAATACCCTCCAAAAAATAATTATTATTTTTTTATACTATAGTATATACCTAAATAAAGTGGGTCACGACTATCCTTCCATCACATGCGACACTTGAAACAAAATGTGCACTAAATAGTTACCAGAAAATCATGTGCGACACCTAATACTACCAGGTTCAATAAGTGCAAGAGCATTAGTTCATTTGAATTGACTATTGAGCGAGTAAAAACAAAAATCAATGACTCATCCACAATGCTCACAACAAGACAGGAGAAAGAAAAAAAAATAGATTAATTAAAAAGCAAAAAATAAGGGAAAAACATTTGACTATGGATAAAAATGATATACCTGCAAAAATTACTCACAATGAGTAGAAGAATTACCCATTTAATATGAATGGAATGGACACAGATAATTACCTGCTAATTCTAAAGGGGATGGGTACGGGTGCCCAACCCGCCTCATACCCATACATATTATTATTATTATTATTATTATTATTATTATTATTATTATTGGTGTTGAATTGCTTGCAATATATATGATATTTTTTGAAGATTTCATAGCACTGCTATCATGCTATATTTGTAGCTTTTACGTAATGTCATATTTTCACTAATGGTCTTTGTATTATATTATTATGAAATTATGATTTAGTTTTAATCAATATTTTTTAATTTATAAATTAATTAATCTTATTTTTGAATCATTTAGACATAGATGATTGATAAATTAAATATTAAATAAATAGTTAGTGATAAAATAATTATATGTGTTCATATTTTTAAAGAAAATATGACCCATTTTATTATCTGAAAAATAATTATTTACGAATAAAATGATCTAATGCAATTTTTAAAGAATTAAAGATTTAATTCAGCTAATATTTTTTAAATATATATTAATTTTTTTAACTTGAAGATCAACTTATAATATCATAATTTTATTTCTTGGTTGATTTTTACACGTTATTAAGACATATCCTTTCTTAATTCAACTTGAAAGCTAGGTTATGCTTGAGGCATTTTCCTTTTTTATAATGCATTTTTCTTTTTATTTTATTTTCTTATTTCTAGAGTATGTACAACTACAGTTGATCAATGAGTTTGTTTGAATTTAATTGCAAAAGAAATTGTATTATGTGATTGTCCTGTGTTGATGATCCAAATACTATTTTATGATACAAACTAACTAAGAATTTCAAAATTTAAATAATGTGATTTTATCATATAATTTAATTTTGAATAACTAGGATCTTATCTTCTTCTGCATATAGACATAGATTAATATGATTTCTCTACAAAAAAAAAAAAAGATGGCATAGGATCATTATTCAATTTATTACCAAATGTTATCAGATAATATATATATATATATATATATATAATATTTTATTTGCTAGCAAATATTCTCACAATGTATATGTATATGTAGATGAAGGATCAAATAGGAACCAATTCCCCCTGAAGGAACCTAGGAACCAATCCTAGCCTTAGATTTGATTAGATCTAATGACCATAATTTAGTCAAAGTTTTAGTCAAAGTAAAGTGGCAAACTTGTAATATTTGAGAACTTAATGAAAGTGGGGTTATTTTCATAATTTAGAAATTCTGTTATGTTTTTTCGGATTTTAGGCCCAATTCCCGGAATTAAATAGACAACACTTTAAAGCCGTTGTCTTTTCTGGCGTTGTATTAATATGCTAACATGAAAGATGTATATTGCTAACATCAACAGATTTTGTTGTTATCATGAGATAGACTCATATTGCTAACTTGACGAGATCATAATATTAAATTGACACGTATTAAACACCACACATATAACATTGGACCACATTTAAAATAATACTGTGTAACATGTGTAACATCATTCATACATACAACATATTGCTAATATGTTAGAGAATATGCACACTGCTAATATGTGACTATTAATTTGCTAATATGTTAGTACCACATTGCTAATATGTGAATAATGATATGTTAGCATGACTTAAATTCTCAAATATTACAAGTTTTTAAAATAATATTAATCATTGATAAAGTTATAATTGTTTATGAACTTAAATATATATAACTCATACTTTAACTATTTTCTCATGAAAGCAACTTAAAATTCAAAGTCGTGCATAAAAAATTTCATGTTAGCAATATAAACACAAGATATGAGCAATATTGTGATATCATATTAGCAAATATCTGACAGTTACGAGTTGAATATACGTGAAAAATAGTTTTTTGTATTTTTCATCAATTTTTGCTCAAATAAACATATGCATCATGGATCTTAAATGAAAGAGCATGAAAAAAAATCTTTAATTTGATACATTTTTTGCGTAAATTGGATAAAAAACGAATAAGTTATGATTATTTAAAGTTTTTAGGAATTTTTTAAAAGATGATGTCATCACTTTATTAAAAAAATCTCGAATTACCCCTTGTAATTCGAATTTTACATATTTACAACTATGCCACCGCTTTTTTATCCGCCATGTCATCAAAATTCTTGAATTTGATTGGTTCCTAGGTTCCTTCAGGGGGGGTTGGTTCCTATTTGAACCCACCCCTGTATATGTATATTTATATGTAGGGGTTGATTATAATAGGGACTAGGTTTGATGTGAGGACGGCACTTGTTTACTGTAATTTCAGTGCACAAATAAAAAAAATTGCATCAAAATACAATAAGAAATCACTGATATTACCGTAACAAGCCCCGACCTCACATTCCTAAATGAAACACTAGTCCTTATTTGAACCAAATCATGCATATATATATATATATATATATATATATTTGTGATAAAAAAAATCAATTTCCAGTCAAAAAATATTTAAATTGGCACTAATAAAAAGAGATAAAAAAAAATTATATATTAATGTACAACTTGATTATTGAAAGTGATGTCAAAATCAAATATATGTATATGTATATATATATATATATATATATATATATATATATTTTTATCAAAAACATATGTTCTATAATACTATAAACAAAAAACATATTGAAAAAGACATGTGAGCAATCCAATGAGAAAAACATATTGAAAAATTTGAACCCTTTTCCTAGATCTCCAATCCTCCTTAAAGAATTCGTTTTCAATAATCCTACAGATTTCAAAAAAGTGAACTGAATGTTAGTTGATCATTCCCCATGCATGGTTCTAGATAGCATAACTGATTCAAATAAAAACTAAGACCACAAGAAAAGAAAAGAAAAATCGAAGTAGAATTTGTAGCTTAATAAATCCACATGATTCCATCAATTAAACATGTATTACCGAATAGACAATGTGATCTGAAATACTAACCAAGAAAAATTCAGAAAAGAGAACTGAGATTAAATTAATTACATTAAAAAAATTCAAATTCATCACAGTAATAACAAAATCCTTGCATATTTAATTAGCAATGTAAAACTTTTGCCAGATCATTGCATTCTTATTCATGTCTAGTTCACTAAGAATGATCTTGTCCAGAATTAAACCTCTAGGAAAAGCAGAGTAGCAATCAAGATAGTTAACACACTCCAACAAATATGATGATATGGAAACACGCAAGCATATGTGTTAATGTTATGGATGATTTTTGTATAGCAAATCAGGTGTGTGTGTGTGTGTGTGTGTGTGAGAGAGAGAGAGAGAGAGAGGATAATGGTGATGGTTGAATTAGGAAAGCAGGGGAAAGAGCTCGAAGCTGCTTCAATGGCGTCAGATTTCCCCCGACATGTATCGATCTCTCACAAAATATAAATAAATTAATGTTCTAAAAAAATTTTAAAAAATGTATATTTATTCCAACAATATTGTTTAAATTGTGTTGGTTCATTATTATTAGGTTAGTCTGTGAATTTGATTTGGGGTTGCAACTTTATTAAAAACATATTTATAGTTTTTAATACTAGCTATATTTAATGGCTAGTGGGCAACTACATAAGCAAATAGTGCTTAGTATAATAGCCATATTATATATGCATATTAGTAAATATGTGTGATGAAATTTAAGCATGGTAATAGCAACAAACTCAAAGTTTAACCTATTGATAGTTGATAACAAATTAGAAATTCATTTGCTTCAAATTAGTAAAAATGCGTAAACAAAATAGTAAATCGTGTCTGATCATATCATTATAATACTATAATAACATCCATATCGCTATAGGTTGATTGAAATAAGAGATCAATTTTCACGAAGATGGTTATAAATTCAATTTGAAAACAACATAAAATAATTGCAAATATCATTATAACCATAAAATAGCATCCATATCACTAAATGCTAATATTGTGTTAGCATTTTGCTAAGGTAATTAACATTATTTGCTTAAAGTGATTGTAACAAACGATTGAACATAGTGATAACATATCATAATTTATCTATAAAGTTATATAGTATTTGCTTATATGAATATCAATTGGTTCATTCCTTGCTCTTCTTCCTTTTCTTGGCACTTTGGGTCTTTCTTCATCTGCATGATTTTCAGTTATATCAATATTTATATTTAAAAAAAAAATAAGAATGCAAATATTTGACGCAAATATTGTAAATTATTTGCTAACAATACATATTAGATATGATAATGATACAATTAACATTTGCTAATTTAAATATTAATATCTAACCATTACAAAACATAGCCAAACAAACATTAGAACATCCCTCATTTGCAAATAATCCATATTATGAATGCTAACGATATAATTAACATTTGCTACTTTTGAAAAAAAATATAAAAATAGATCAATACTAATAAATTTTCTATTCAAATGCCATTTCATAAATTAAAATCAATACACACACACACACACACACACATATATATATATATATGTACAAATTATTTGCTAACAATACATATTAGATATGCTAATGATATTATTAACATTTACTAATTTGAAAATTATTGTCTAACCATTACAAAACATAACTAAACAAACCTGTAACCATCGCTCATTTGCAAACAATCCATATTATAAATGCTAACGATATGATTAATATTTGCTACCTTGAAAAAAAATGCAAAACTAGATCACTATTAATCAAATGCAAAACTAGATCACTATTAATCAAATGAAATGTGTACTATTAATAATTTTCTATTCACCCTCTTAACATTGGCTACCATATTTTTAATTATTTGCTAATAAGCACATATTCAACACCTAGCACATTTTCACAAATTACAAATTCATACCAAATATTTAAATATTTTACAACAATCAATATTACAATTGCTAATTATTTAATAGACATCTGCTAACTTGATAAATTATATGCTACCTTGGAAAAACATTAATCCAAAATTAAAGCACATCACTATTAATAAATTTTTTATTCTCCCTCTTAATATTGACTAACATATCATCAATTATTTGCTAAGAAAAACATATTCACCATTTAACTCATTTTTGCAAATTACAAGTTCGTACCGAAGATCTAAATATTTTACATAAATCAATATCATGAATACTAATTATATAATAAATATCAGTTAACTTGACAAATAAACATTAAATTATGCCCACTTTAAAAATGTCAATCCGTAAATTAAAATGAATACATATATATAACTTACTTTTTAACAGTACGTATTATATTTGCTAATGATACCAGTAACATTTGCTAATTTGAAAATTAATATCTAACCATTACAGAAACAATATTGTTTGCTGATTACACATTCTCAGAACACAAACATCAACATACAATCGCTAAACATATTTGCTAACAATGATAATAAAATATGCTATTATGTGCATAACTATTTGCTAAACATCATAATTTCAGGTTTTTATATCCACCAATTGAAAAATAATTTTTCTGTTAGATTTATTCACAATATATGAGAACAACATAATTATTTGCACTCAGAAATATTCGCATCACGAAAGCACCACATACATAATTATAAACATATTTTGCTATCAATGTTGATAATATATGATAGCACGTTCAATTTGCTATTAATTAATCATGTTATTAACTTCCAAAATCAAACAATTGCAAACATAATCTTTCTGACTAGCTAAGATTATTCGACATATATATATGACATCATAAACATATTTATTTGTTGACATCCCTAATATTGTTTGCAGCAAATATGCACCCAACAAATTTAAAAAAAAAACATAATCTAATATGCAGAGATGGGAAAGATTAGAAATCAAATAAATTGTGGGTTCTTATTGACAAACTTTTCAAAACCTCACGAATATCAAATGAAATCATCTACTACACTTTGTGCAACATTTAGTGCTACACAATTCAATTTATTAATTTTTCTTCAATTTTTTTAATTCAATTTCAATTTATTATGATTTAATTTAATTTTGCACTTATTATTTAAGGTTCATCCTACCCAATTAGGTTAATTATTTTTTCAACATTATATTTTATTTTCTAATTAATAATTGATTATTTCGTAAAAAAATAATTATATACCCTAATTGGGTAAGATGAACCCTTAATAATAAGTGTAAAATTAAACTAAACCACAATAAATTGAAATTGAATTAGAAAATCAAAGAAAAATTAATAAATTGAATTGTGTAGCACAAAACATAGTAGAGGATTTCATCTGCTCGAACATGAACAAACCCATCTGAAATATGAAGGTACACCAAAACACAACCAAACAACTAAAAACCCAAAATTTTTAAATCAAACATATAGCAACATGAACACACACCCATCGCAACAAACGAACTTACAATACGTTTAAGGGTGTTTCGTTTTCCTCCGCCTGCCATGTGAAGATTTCTTCATGCCTTTCCCAACTTTTTGTGTGTTTAAGGTGTCGGAAGTACACCCCAACGTGAATGGAGAAATTTCTATGTGGAATTGATTGTCAGAGGCGTTAATGTCGTTTCTCTCTGATGATTTTTGGCCACCAAATTGTGCTGATGTCTCTCCGTAGGTTTGCTTTTGGAAGGAGAAGAAACGTCGATTGTAAAAGCCAGTGGCGGATACAGGATTTTAAAATTGGAGGTACAATATACAAAAATGTATAAATAAATATTCTTCAAAGTTTAAAATCTCTAATTCAAATTATTAGTCTTAATTTTAGATTTCTAAGTCCAAATCTCAATTCAAAATCAAATATCTTTCATGCTTGTAAAATTCAAACCTCATGTACATAAACTCAAATTTTGAATTAAAAAACAATGCAAACCCCTAGTTCAATTGAAATTTTAATTCAGCAAAAAAAAAAAGTAAGCAACACTAAACATAAATAAGAAATCTAATTAATAATATACATAGAAAAATCAAGAATGAAAGAAAAAAAGAGTTCTCAGTCCTGTATTTAAGTCTCTCAAATATCTCAAAGTTCTTCACAGCAAAACTTTTACTATGTGAAAGATCGTTTTTTTTGTTTAGCAAAATTTCGTGCAGAATTCTTCAAGGTATTTTTCAGTAAAGATCGTTTTCTTTGTTTATGCTATCATGTTTAGAAAAATATAGAAATGTTTCCTTGATTCCCACCTGCTGAGTATCTTTTTAAATATTCACCCCTGTGATTTTAAATGTTTTCAGGTGAAGAGTTTGGAGACGTGTGATGGAAATGTGTATGGAAAGTGGTTAAAGTATTAAAAAGACGTATTTTATCTAGTTAATTAAAATATGCGTATTAGTCTTATATTACTATTGTTTACTATCAGGATTTATGGTTCGTATTTTGATGTTTGATGTTTAATAACTCAAATTTGTTAGTTGGTATTTTGGAATGACAATAGTATTTATTATTTCAGTTTATTAGTTGTGGGAAAAATCGAGTTTTATGCTTTTAATTCAGAATCTGAATAGTTTTCGTATTATTATTAAAGGTACTAATTGAGTGCTTATCGAGGTTTTTTATGGATGTGTGTAACTCGACATATATGTTGTTTAATTATGTAAGGTGTTGTGAGTAAAAAAAAAGTGTTGTCATCTTTATTATATTATATTCAGATACATTTATATTTAAATTAATATATCTGATCAAATTTGGGGGTTGTAAGTTAACTGGCAATGCTTTGTTGGTAGTTGGTAGAAATAAATTCATAGATTAGAGACTTACGAGTAGTTACTCTCTTTTGAGCCTACATTGCTGCAATGCTTTGTTCACCTCATTACGGCTGTAGTCGGAGTCTATGAAAAATCCTTCCAGATTTGGTGTATTGAGAGCTCCCAATGTAAACTCGTCCATCACATCACAACCTCTAATACTCAAATGTTGGAGCTTTCGCAATTGAAGAGTGCATCTCCATTCACAAAAACACTTGAGCTTCTCTAGATCCAACAGATATATACGTTCCAGATTAGGAAATAGAGAAATTTGAAGAGCATCGTCCTCCTCATCTTCAATCACTTTAACCATCTCTTCACAATCACGAATCAATAACTCTTTGAGGTTTCGCAGATTTCGAGCTATTGAACAGGGGAATAAGCTCTTCATGCCTTTTAAGTCTAATACATGTAACTTGCAAAGCACGGCGAAGAAGTCAATCGAAATTTGACCACACCAATTTCTCATGCTATCATAGTCACCTATACTCAATTCTTTTAAGTTACCAAATTCAACCTGCAAGAAATTTTCACAGCATGAAATGAAAATAAATTAAAAAAAAAAAACACAATACTCGATACATTAAATTTCAATTGAAACAAATCACAGTCGCACTTTTTATAAATCATTTTATATATACAAATAATTTTTTCTTCCTTATATAAAATTGAAACCGTTGATCGATTTTGCAACAAAACTAGTTAGATTTTTTTATGTCACGGTATTTTATCTCAAAAGTTTCATTTCTTTCACAAATTTTCACTATTTAGATTTAGTGTATTAGATATAAATGAATGATCAAGATTTCAATCCTCAAATCACCCTTCTCTACCTCAAATTTTTAGGAGTAAATTACACTTTTTGGTCCCGTAAAAATAATGTGCAAACAGATTTAGGTTCCCAAATGTACAATTTTGGCCACAATTTAATTTTTTTGACACTTTTAGTCCCATAGTTTATATTTCAAAACTTTTGGTCCAAAAAACTCACGGAGTACACTTAACATCCGTTAAATTCCTATTTTGGTGCCAAAATATTACTTATTTTGTTGATATTGGTTGCACCGCCTAATTAAGGGTAAAAATAGAGGGAATGTAGTGAAAATTTCAACCCAAAATAGGTACTTAACGGATGCCAAAAGTGTTGAAATATAAACTGTGGACCAAAAGTGTCGAAAAAATTAACTTGAGAATAAAATTGTACATTTTGGAACTAAAAGTGTTTGAACTTTATTTTTAATGGACCAAAAATGTAATTTACTCAATTTTTAGTATACTAGGTTCTAGGAATAATTTTCCCTAGTTATTTTATTTAAGAATCTGCAATCTTAACTTTTGTAAAAATTTCCACACGTTTGTGAATAAATTGCCAATGAAAACTAAAATATTAAATTAACATATGACTAAAAATATAATGAAAAGGACGAAATTAAATTTAAATATTTTATATGTATTATTAGTTAAATTGAGTAGTAAAAGTGGTGTTGTATTAACCATCGTATTTCACTCGTTTAGATTGCTAGAAAATTTGTATGTGTGGATTTTGATACCAATCTAAATATTAGGCTATTATTTAAATTTTAAAAAAATTCATTTCAAAAGTGCAAATTAATTTGCTTAAAAAATGTGAAACAATTAACCCAAATAAAAATTTACCTAAAAATGCAATTTTCAAAATGTAAATAAATAATATGAGGACATACCTTTGGTTTGCAAAATAAATGCATAGAATCATCACGAGAAGTGGACGTAGAAACACAGCTTTCCTGCAATATTGGGATTTGGGAGTTACAAAATACATAACCAATTAATAAAATAAAATAAAATAATTTGCATAAAAGTAACTATATATTCGTATTTTGTTACTAGTTTATCACTGATTTAAATATTAAATTAATTAAGTAGCATATGTATGACCATAAATTTAATCGAAATAAAATTAAGCTTAAATATTTCTAATATAATTCAGAATTTATATATGTTTCTATGGAAATACAGTATAACACATTCACAATTTTACATTGTTTGATCAAACAAAAGATTAAAATACAATTGTGGCAATGTATAGAAGAATAAATTTGCAGTCCTACCGATATTGACATTTCCAATATCGTTCTGCTTTATACATTTCAAATGCCATGTAGATGCAAAGAAAATGATATAATCATAAAATAATTTTTAGGACAAAAATTTAACGGAAAACATGCAAAAATTAAAGAGAAAGAAATCAAGTGTACAAGTTAGATATATTTTAATATTTGTTAAATTTGGGTTTATATATTTTATTTGTGTGTATTGAATATATGTATTTTTAACATGGAATTCAATTTTAACGAATAAAAGTAGGAGGATTTAATTTAAAAAAAAATTGAAAATTTACAGGATAAATGACTAATATGTGCATTTTTTTTAGAAGATATTAAATGAGTAGTTTCGTACCTTGGAAGATAATGGTATATTAGAAACATCATCGTGATCATCGGAAGACCAACTACTAACTAAACCTTTTAGCAGTGGACAGTTCGAGACTTTCATTTTCTCTAGCAGAGGGAATTCAATGGATTGGAATATTCCTTTACTGAAACTCGTGAGCCTCGGCAAAAAGTGGAGCTCCAAATGCTTCAATTTTGGGAAAACTAGTGGGATATGAATATTGGTTTGGTTTTCTTCTCCATTCCACAACAATACTTGTTCCATCATATCACATTCCCATATCTCAAGGCTTTTTAGTTGTACAAACCATGAACCCCTTGCCATCACTGACAATGAAAATAAACTTCGTAGTCCATTGCATTTATTAATAGATATGATGGAAAGCTTATTGAAACTCGAGATAACGTTCTGTTGATTTGGACTAACACCACTGTTCCACAAATGCTTTAGTGCCGGCAGCTGAATAAGTTGTAATTCTTTGAGATTCTGGAAAGAATTGGATTGCATTGGGCCATCAATATCGCATACCACTTCCAACTCACTAAGTTCTTCCAGCCACAGACGCTCCAAGAGAGGAAAAACAGTAGCACTACTACTTCTCATATTCACCAATTTCTTCACTGCCGAACACTCTTTCAAAGTCAACAACCGCATGTTATGAGCTGCTCCAAAATCCAAACTGGAATCATCTGATCCTTTTAACTCCATATTATCAACAATCCTAACACATTCATGAATCCACTTTCCCAAACTATTATTTCCAGGCAACGTTGTCACCTTCAATGCATTCTTCTTGAACTCCCTGCTGACATTGAGATGCATCACATTGAGATGCATCGATCGAGAGCACGTTGAGCTCCCCCATTCCTTCAAAGAAATCGTCACCGATCTCCAATCCTTTATCAATTGACCAATATTTATTAATCAACAACAGATGCAGATTGGGATAAACAGCTGACCCCATATGAAGCCCGAATCTTTCTTCAGCGGAGGAAGCAATCCAAGTGCAATCATCACAATTAATCCGCCTTTCATCTGAAGCAATGAATCTGGCAACATCACGAACAACATCATGCATTTTGACGCGATTTCCATAGTCAGAGTCACCCTCTAATAGCAAGAAACAACTCTTAAGCCTTTCAACCAAGGAGAACACTGTTTCTCGTGCTCCTTCCAAACTTCTGATATCTCCAAACATGCGCAACCCCATTGCATAAATAGCCAAATCCTCAAGATCAATATTACAATCTTCAGGAAATAGACAGCACAACAAGAATAAGGATTTGTGATCCACACTTTCCAAAGACTCATAACTGAACCTTAGTGGTTTGTAAACATCTTCAATAACCTTTAATATGTGATTTGGGTTAGCACTTTTTAGTTGATCCCGCGCATGATTCCAACGTCGTATGTCTACCTCGTCTTTTAATGCCACACCAACAGTTACGAGGGCAATGGGTAGACCTTTGCACTCCTTCACAACTTCTTGTGCAACAGCATTAATCACGTTTTCTTGTTCAATGCAACTGCCAGCTTCTGATTTCAGATAAGACTCTCACTGCAAAAACATTCTCCACCTTCATTCTTTTGAATATATCTCTATCCCGGGATGTTAACAGAATCTTGCACCCACTATCTCTATCGCAAGGTATTCCTAACTCCTCCAAATTGAGAACTATGAGAGATCTTTTTGTGCCTGCAGTCAACCTGGCATGCAAGTCCACTGCTCTACATTCTACACTTTCCTTATCTTTCAACTCCAACCCCAACTTTTTAGCAATAACACCCTGAATTGCCAACCTGTCTGGTTTTTGGCCGACAACTGCCATCACCATCTCATCGAACAGATGCTCTTCTCTCACCCTATGCATAATTCTTTTGGCCATGGTCGTCTTTCCTACACCCCCCATCCCACATATTCCCAACTTGTTAACAATCTCATCTTTCAAACTCACAATGATTTTTTCTTCAATTCGTTTTCTAGAATCGAACTCAATATTTGATCCTATAGGGATTGGGGCCGCCACTGCTGCCGGTGGTGGAGGTTGTGCTATAATGGTAAATTATAGCTTCAGCTGTCTTTTTCACCTTCTTGCCAAGTGAAAAACGAGATTTGACGGCGAAACAACCATTTTGTCTGAAGGTGGTTATTTCAGTCTCAATTTCAGTATTCTTTGCTTGGATGCCATCCACTTTGTTAAACCAAGTCTTAACCCCTGGAACAACTACTTGTGCATTGTTCTCTTCTGCATCGACTTTCATCTGCAGGCCAGATCTGGTGTCTTCCAGCCTTTGGGCCTCGTCTGTTAGATTCTGAATATTGCTATTAAAGCAACAGAGATAACTGAACGGACGCTTGATTGGTTCAGCAAAGCATTTCCCAAGTTCCAGAGCTGGTCCAAGAAAACCCCCTACTAATCCCAGAATTTCTAGTGCCATTTCCTCCACTTGTTTTTATACCACCAGTAAAATCAGTGAAGTTAGGAGCGAAGAAAGTATGGATCAATACTCAAATAGCATTGCTAACATTAACAAAACGATATTGTTGCAAATGAGATGATAAACTGAAAATAAAATAAAAAAATAAACAGTTTGAGTTGAGAATTTTCATGATAAACAACAACTTTAGATAACTACCTACGTACCAGTTTAAAACGGTTGCTTGCAAGAAGAGCTCTCTGATATCTCCAATGGAATTCTGCTTCTACGCACCAATAACAAATCTGAGTTTTAGCTTCAAATTTCAGTTGACCTGATGACTACAATACTCATTAAGTCTTCTCTAAAGTTTTTTTGCTTTATTTTTGCAGGATATTAAAGCTTGGTCCATATTGGCCGGGCACAAATATCTAAGTTGCAATAATTCATGTGTTGGAACGTACTATATTTTCACTTTTTCACTTTGTAACTTTTTTTTACTCTTGGAAAAAATAGAAAAATTATAACCTGCATAATATCAATAGGATTATACTATATTAATAAAATTGGAAATGGGATGCCATCCCACAAGGCCCATTTGGTTCTGTTATGACACAGATAAGATTGATACGATAAAATAGAATTGCGTGTGGTGTTTGTCGGCAGAAACCTATCGTCGGAACTCAGATATCGGAGCTCCCATGCGGCCATAGTTTCCACTACCACTATGCAATATGAAGGCATCCAACCTAGCCCGGTCACCGTCTTGAATGTGCTCTCTGGGGTTTCAGAGAGCGGCCATAATGATGTTTTGCATGCCTGCGTTGTCAAAAGGGGTTATGTGTGTGAGTTAGCTCTTATGAATTGTTTATTGAGTGTATATGCCAAGTGTGGAAGAGTTTTGAGTTGTTGGATAAGAAAGATATTGTTTCTTGGAATAGTTTGATCAATGCACTTTCTATGGTAGGAAATCTTGCAGAGGTTCTGAATCTTTTTTCAAGAATGGGGTTAAATAACTTAGAGCCAGATCAGCAGACTTTTGGATCATTGGTCTCTGCTGTAGCAAGACAGGGTAGTGTAGAAGTGGGAAGAGTTGCATATGGGCAGATAATAACTTCTGGATTTGAATTAGACAAGCATGTTGGAACATCGCTCGTCTCTTTGTATTCAAGATGCAGGAATTTGGATGATGCATTTCAAGTTTTTGAGCAAGCAGTAGATAAAGATGTAATATTTTGGACAAGTATGATCTGAGGGCTTGTACAGAATGATTCTGCAGACGATGCATTAAGAGTGTTCAAGAAAATGCTGCTTTCTAGAGTGAATTTCTGAATTCGAGCCTGCAGATGCTGGTAGGTATGTGCAGTTGGCTCAGAGTTTTGCTTCAATGGCGAGGTGGGATGGAGTCAGAGAAGCTTGGGCTCGAATGAAAGCTCCGGGTTGGAGTATTGTTCAAATGCACGGTATAATCACCCCGTTTTTCACGCAACATAGTTCTCATTCTGAATATGAGACAATTGTCTCTATGTTGAGAAATCTAACTGATGATATGAAGAAACTTGCATTAGCTTCAAAATATGAAGATCTCTCCTCATACATTATTGATGTATTGTGAGTTATAACTTGTATTAGTTGTGTTAGCATAGAATTGTAGTTTTAAATCTGTAATTAACTGTAAATTGTAATTTCAACTGTATATTGATACAAGAATTGATCAAATTTATCAATTCACTCAATCTACAAACATTGAATTAGGCAAGAAAAAGAGCACAAGTCAATCACAACCAATATATATAAACAACATATACATTCTACATGATCATTGATCAAGTTCTCCTCTAGCTCTACAAACTCACAGCCCATTGATTAATATACATATATATATGTATGTATGTATGTATGCATATCAGCTCCTGAATCTCCAAGCAGAGACTGAGTAGAGTGGTCGATCTTGCCAGCAAATGACAACACTCCCATTCTCATCTTTGATCTTGTAGGCATCACATTTATAACTCTGCAGCAATCTCTTTGCTTGCAGCATAGCATAGTAGCTCAACGGGACGTTCACAAAGCCAGCCAAGTCGAGCCTCTGGTTCCATTTCTCGAGCTTCTCGTGTCTCTCCTTCCTCTCTGCTCCTTCACAGGCTATGATGTTCTTGATCTCTTCGCCCAGTAGCATCTTCTCCATCTTCAGCCTCTCCAAAGAGCCTCTGGGCAAACTCGACTCCATACAATCAAACAATGCAGCATAGAAGTAGAGGGACTCCGATAGCCTCTCCATCAAGCTGCTGCCATTGTGGTCAGAATCTTGCTCCGTCACCACCATAACTTTGGGAGACAGACCCCAAATCGCGCCTATAAAATTATCAACACTCAGACTTGGTGAAAGAAGTGAAGACAGCGGTGATGAAGAGGCCGAGTCATTGCTTGGACTGTAAAATGTATTCTGGTTCTGGTTCTGGTTCGAATTTTTATGATCACGATCACTCTTATCACAAGCCAAAAGGGTGTGCAGCTGCATAATCGAGCTAACTGCCAACGCCTCCCCTGTCTTAACACGAAGTTTTTCAAAATCAAGATTCTCCAACTTGCTCACCACAGGGTTGAACTGAAATGGCAAATCCAACCTCTCAGCTTCTTCAATCAAGATGTGAGCCATGATGTATCCCCGTAATCCTCAAATGAGGCGGCCCTTCAGGCCGGGTGCTCAGGTCCCGAATCAACGAGCACCACTGAGCAGGCTCAACCGCGTTCAGGTCAATAACATGAACCACCCTTTCACCCTCCATTGCCTCAACAATTGCTTGGTTACTAATCACAAAAGCCACCTTCACAAATGGCAACAACTCCGAGAACACCTTCCTCGTTCGGATTTCTTCAGCAACAACACAAACCCTAGCCCTCCCTACTCCCAGTCGAATGGAAGGCCTTATACACACCATGCCATGATCTAAGGATCCTATCAGCTAGAGCTTCAGAAAAGTATGCAGCAATTCGCTGCATCGTATCGCCCTCAGCAGAGGCCAGCTGGGAAATCTGATCAAGGGCTATGTTTGCATTCTCAAGCCTGCCTGATGCAACATGATTTGCACAATTCACTAATAAATGGATCAAATATAACCCTCTCTCCTCAGGTTTTAGCTCCTTCAGCCATGGATATAGTGACATCAAACCAGGTGATAATGACATCATTGGAAACATTTGCAGCGGCAAAGAAGTCACAGAAGATGATCCCTCTTCTTGAAACATTTGTGCAAACAATAAATTTGAAGCAAAAAAAATCAATTCTTTTTTCTCTTTTTTCAAAGACAAATTCCAATCAACTGCAAATTATATAGAAAGAAAAAGAACCCCTCGAAACAACTCAATCAAGATTCAAGAATCACACCCCTAATCGGTCCAAGAATCAAGAAATCAACAAATAAAAGGGAAAATAAAGACTAACAAGCAAATTCAAGAACAAAACTTGGAATTATCAAGAACTCATAAGCAAGCATAAAGACTAGCAAATTCAAGAACATAACCTGAAATTATCAAGAACTCATAAGCAAGCCAAGATTGCTTAATACCGTATGTGGTTTCTCAATGCATCAAAGAGGAGCTCTTGATAAATTTATTATAAAAGAATCACAAAATCAAAATAGTGATGCTGAAAATGTTGTTACTACTCAGAATGGTATATAATTGCAATATACTAATGTTTAGAAATTTATAACTAAAAAAATAATTTAACATTCTTTCAATACTAGGAGGCCAATTTTTAAAATTAGCTGAGGGGCCACCAAAATTTTAAGACGGCTCTGAATTTAGTATGTTATATATCTGGGAAGGAGGGAAAGATACCATTGGTCCTTCTTTACCGACAACTAATCCAGCAGAAAACCCCCAGAATGGAACTAAATCATGTTTGAATAAATCATGTTTGAATTAGTCAATTCCTACTTATTTTCAGGATAACAATCTCAAAAGGAGGCCATTTTGTGCACTCCTAAAACAAGGTGCATACTAACACCATAGAAGATTAAGGCAGCATGCATATTTTAGCAATAAATCCAACTCTGCACTAGGACTAGATGCTCTATGTGACAGCTCAAAAGATTTAAATCAAATATGAACGCAAAAAATCACTGGTTGGAGTTGGTCTAACCTTTTCTCGAACATCATATTGCTGGTGACCACAAGCTTGTAACCAACAATGTTTTCAACTGCAAGGTTATTAAGGAAACCAACATGACCTGTGAGCAATCCAATGAGAAGAGAAAGTGTCCATTTGAGAAAAACATATTGAAAAATTTGAACCCTTTTCCTAGATCTCCAATCCTCCTTAAAGAATTTGTTTTCAATAATCCTACAGATTTCAAAGAAGTGAACTGAATGTTAGTTGATCATTCCCCTGGTTCTGGATAGCATAACTAATTCAAACGAAAACTAAGAACACGAGAAAAGGAAAAAAAAAAAAATGAAAGTAGAATTTGTAGGTTAATAAATCCACATGAATCCATCAATTAAACATGCATTACCAAATAGACAATGTGATCTGAAATACTAACCGCGGCAAATTCAGAAAAGATATCTGAAAATTGCATTAAATTTTTCATGTTCATTACAAAATCATCCGAGCTCACATATATCAATCACCTTCAAATAGATTGTCTCTCTACAAACCAATATAAAAGACTAATTGAAGTACGCAGATAGAGAGGTATTGGAATTCTGAGGAATGGATACGACAATGAGATTATGCATCCATTAACAGATTGCAGGACAGTTCAATTTAGTATTACAGACAGTAGTCATAATTTCATCAAAACCTTTATCAGATGAATTGTTTTACTTAGCAATGTAAAAGTTTTGCAAGATCCTTGCATTCTTATTCATGTCTAGTTCACTAAGAATGATCTTGTCCAGAATTAAAGGAAAAGCAGAGTAGCAATCAAGATAGTTGACACACTCCAAAATCACACTCTCAAGCTAGCTCAAAATCACATGCATAATTAAAAATAGGCTAAAAAATAGCATATCAAAAGCCAAATCCCAGAAAATCACTGATTGAAAAAAAAAAAAAGAAAGATGATACTAAGCTACCACAAAGGAGTTAAGAAATAAATAAACAATTAAAAAAAATCATACTCGTAATCGAGGCTTTCGATTGGGTAAACTTTGGCGCCAACAATCGCAATCTGAGAAGTGGTGTTGAGCCTACTCCTCAGATTCAACAACGGCTCTCTCGACTCCGAAAACGACGACGCATTGCTCACCCTTCCGTCGTTGCTCAACGATGATTTTTGTAAAGTTGCAAGGTGTTTGTGTGTGAGAGAGAGAGAGGGGATAATGGTGATGGTTGAATTAGGAAAGCAGGGGAAAGAGCTCGAAGCTACTTCAATGGCGTCTGACATGTATCGATCTCTCACAAAATATAAATTAATGTTCTAAAAAATATTAAAAAAATGTATATAGTATGTGTTTGTATTTCATTGGTTCATTTTGAATTTTTTACTTTTTCTATATTTATATATACTTGGGTAAATTATATTATTATAATAATAAAATACCTCAATCTACATATAATAGTAATTTTACCCGAAATAAATTTTCGTAACAAATAACACCATCCACGAGTTTTTCTAGCTACTAAAAACTGAGTCAACAAGTTGGAAAATACACGAGAAATATTCCTCTTTTTCCATATAAAATGTTAAATCTTCCTCCAAATTATTGTTGTTTTGTAAAAATTGTTGGACTTTTGGTATCCACGGGAGGTTTAACGATCTGATTTTGTTGAATTTTGGGACCCGAGTCATTTTAACTTATACGGAATATTTTTGAGATAAAATTGCTACTAAATATAAATCGGAGTATTGTTGTTATATATTGCAAATGTTAGGTATTAATTATAATTTACCCAATATACCTTAAAAAGTTCTAGATTTTGTTCGGGAGATCCTCTATCTAACAATCTGTAATATTGAAATAATATGTATCGACTTAATAAATACAGTTGCAGAGTAAAATCAATTTTGAGTTAATATATTATATATTAATTCAATGTAACTTTCTCAACCTCACATAAGTTAGACATCAAACCAATAATATTTATTCCCTCAAAATAAAATAAAAGGACATTTATATAATAAATAATTTTGCTCTAATTTCCCCCCTCGTTATAGATAAGTAAATATAGAGTCTAATGCTTAAAATAAATCCGAAATAAAAAAGAAAAAATAAATAAATCACAAAAACGTGTGTAAGAAATTTATTTTGAAATTCTATGATGAATTGATGATAGGATGAACTTATGTAAAAAGAGTTTTTAAATTCAAAAGCTAAAGTAGTAGTAATTAACAACTAAGTGATGATTACTCAGTCATTAATGCCTTTCTAAGGGGCCCACTATTATCTCATCATTTTATCTATATCTTAAATTTATTACAAAATTCAGTCACATTTTTAATTATGTAATTAAATTAATACATTCAGACTATAACATGTGACATTGAAAAGATAATGCCTATGGTGAGAAAATAACGATGTTGATTAACAAACAATAAATTTATGACGCAATCAAATGTCAATAAATATTATTAAATTACACATTTAGTACCTAGTTTTTTCTCAAGAGATTTTATGCTATCCCATCGAGTACTGTCCACAATACATGGATCCCAAGATACGTGAATGTATATTGTAAAATAAATTATTTTAAAAAAATGAATACATGATTATATAACATAACATACATAATATAATATCCCATGAAATAGTATAGAATTTCCCAATTTTTCTTTTCAATCTTTTATTGGGATCAGATTCTTATCGGTCTAATAAAATTCTATATAACTGAAACTAAATGTGTATTTAAATATATCTGACGAGGACAATAGTTATTAGTAGACAACTAAATATTTTTATATATTTTATTTCTTCATAATAGTGGACTTCAAATTATTTAAGTAAAGAAGAATTGAGTTGCAAGAAATATTTCCACTTAAATAAAGTGGGCCGGCCACGGCCCAATTTTATTTGGGGTCTATTATTAAAATATTGAAAGAAAAAATGAGTTTGACAATTAATTTTTTTTATTTTTATTGGACATTATTAATAGTGCTTCTAGTCCTAGAGTAGATATATAAAACCGATGGATGAAGTAGTTTAAATTAATTGATGATTTGAAGTTTAATTATTGGTTGACCAAATATCATGCATGAATGATGTTCATAGATTAATGATCACGTGAGCCCAAAAGATATATAATAAATAAATAAATAAGAGTGGAGATTAATTAATTGAAGTCACAATTATCACCTGAAGCAGTTGGTGCTCCACAAATTTCTTCAAATTGTATACAATATATACTCAGTTGAAAAAAAAAATTATAAATTAATAATGTTGGTGCCATAGAATTTAATGAAATTTTATTATTTTATAGAGCTATTAATTAATCAATAAATTAATATTTATTAATTTAAAAAGTGATTTTGTGATTCAATGAATTTGAATTTTGATTACATCAAAATTAAAGTCATTGTCTCTTACTAATTTATGCATCATATTCACTGAATTAATAAAGAAAAATCATTCCATATAATATTAGTGAAAGTTGATATTAATGTTCATTGTTTCTTCATAATCTAATATTATTCGCTAAAAAAATTCAATATTATTCATTGTTTTTTACGAAAAACATCCATTGTATGATGGTTAGAGAGTACACACTATATAAACAACATATAAAATTTTCTTGAAATTGTATGATGGTGAGACAGTACACTATCTAAATAACATAGAATCATATTTCATGGCATGTCTTAATTCTATTTGTAATTTCAAAGAATTATTAATTTATGATATTAAAATGACTATATTTTTATATAGAGATCTTCCGAAAATATATCATCTCCTATGGAGATCAATAATTTTTTTCAACTAACCCAAGTAAAAACCGTAGAAAAAAATTATTTTAGAAAATTTATTAATTTACCTAGTACTAATTTAACAAGGTTTTATTGTATATACTGCATATTATCATCGCCCCATTGATATTAAAACACATAATTTATATCATCAGAATATCACTTAAAATATCACATAATGTGTATTTTATACGTATTTTTGGAAAAATCGAGCACTACGCGTATGGATGATATCGAATCTTCCGTTGAGCTCAGTTGAAATCTTCTATTGCACATTTTGTGTTGCATTCCGTATTGCGCACTCGATTTTCTTAGTTTTTTTTCAATTTTTTTCCTTGATTTCAATTTATTATGCTTTAGTTTAATTTTACACTTATTATTTAGAATTCATCAAACCCAATTAGGATGCGTTGTAATTTTTTATTATTTAATTTAAAATTTTGAATTATTAATTGATTATTTGAAAGATTAAAGACTAAAAATATATATAAAATCCTAATTGGGTAGGATGAACCCTAAATAATAAGTATAAAATTAAACTAAAGCATAATAAATTGAAATTTGAGAAAAAAATTGAAAAAAAAAACTAAAAAAATCGAGTGTGCAATACGAAATGCAACATGAAATGTGCAATAGACGATTTCAAATGCGTTGAGCTATGTCTACTTGACAACTTAACTCCCCCACAACCACCATTAGCACGTGTGAAGCAACAAAACAAATATCTACTCTCCACACATAACTCACCTTGGTCAATTTCTCAATTCATTTTCTAACTTCTTGATTTTGAATTTATTTTTTTCAGAAAAATAATTCACATCTTTTATAATATCATTAGGGGATATTCATTTGTTTTGGTTTTTTTTTTTTTTTTTGCTTTTTCAATATTATATTTTATTTGTATGCAAAATTGAAATTGACTATACAATTTTTAAGTAAGAGGAGTATGTATAATTTTAACTTACCATGTCTAAAAAAACAAATAAAATACGATAAAGGCTACGGCTTAATATGATTGCAACTACTCAATTCAACATTATTATTTTTATAATAAATTTAATTATTAGGTGATTCCACATTTTTAAATAAAATAAAAACAGAAATATAAGAAAACTATATTGGGAGTTTTCATAGCCCGGCCCATCCAAGGCCCAACATCAAATCCACACACAGACCCGTTCTGTGTCTTCCTTAATTAAATTAATTAATTTCTTTTACTACATAAAAAATAGTGTGTGTGTGTGTGTGTGTGTGTGTGTATATAGACTACCATTTTAAACTTTAATCTTATAAGATCAAATTATTAATTATATGATGTGATGAAAAGTGTAAATAAATTCAAATTTTTTTATTAAAATGAGCTGTATATGATGATAAAAATTATACATTTGTAATAATTAAATGATTTAAATTGTATGTTAATAATAAAAAAATGTAAACGGAAGTCCCACCTTATGAATGGCATAATCGGTAATTAAAAATATATAAATTACATAGCAAACTAAAAAGAATACATCTAAATTGAGGGGCTAATTTTTTAACACAGCTGATTCATAATTATTAAATTGAGAAAAAACTAACATATAGATTTCACTAACAATAACTCTATTATAACTAGATAAAACATTTGTGCATATATTTAATTCATGAGTGAGTTATATATTTAACTCATAGATTGAATTTTCTATTTTGGGCTTATTTTTTGAAACATAAGCAGATATGATTTCAAAATTATATAAATCAATTGCTCACTACGTAAACTATAGCCGAACATTATATATAATATATCCTCTCGTTCTGATTCATCAACATACCTAGCACAACTTAATTAAATGTTTATTACCATCCAAATGCAGAACTTAGCCATAAATCCAAATTTGTTCACACCCAAAATACAGAATTTCCTTTGTGATACTTCTGATCATATTGCACAAGGCAACATCTTTATAGAAAATATGTTTTATCAACTTGCAAGAGTTACCTTCAGAGATCTCCACTCAGATTCAGGCCAACGGGATGAAGCATTATTATTGCCAACACCGACAATAGTCCCACTGTGGAGACTAAGATTGTGGAGATCATTGGTGATGTGATGAGAGGCACCGGAGTCAAGTAACCATTCTGCAGCGGAAGGAGCAACTGTGGAAGAAATATTCGCCTGAGGAGGCGAGGGAGATTGCTGAGAGGTAGCAGTTGAGCGAGAGAAAGTGAAGGTGTTACATCGCTTGGCAGTATGGCCTTACTCACCACATCGCTTGGAGCGTAAGATCATCAACATATATCATAGGGAGCTCATCACTTAAAAGTTCTTCAATCATGTACTCAGAGATGATCTTGGTGCCTTTGTTGAGATGATCAAGGGCGGACAGAAATTGCATAAGGCGACCACGAGATGGTTTAGCATACGATAGCATAACTAATTCAAACAAAAAAAAACTGATAATTGCATTAAAAATTTTCATGTTCATCACAATAATAACAAAATCATCCGAGCTCACATATATTAATCACCTTCAAAAAGATTGCCTCTCAACAAACCATTATAAGAATTTAGTATAATTCTTGGCAGTGGTCATAACTTCATCAAATCCTTTATCATGTTTGTTATTTTATTTTGTTGCAACAAATAAGTTTATGTTTTTACATGCATTTTGTCATGTTAGTACACTAAATGGTAAAACCATGTAATTATTCCTACTCCTTACTTTCTTTCTCCATATTTAATTAGCAATGCAAAACTTTTGCAAGATCCTTATTTGAACCAAATCATGCATATATATATATATATATATATGTATGTATAATTTGTGATAAAAAAAATCAATTTCCAGTCAAAAAATATTTATATTGGCACTCATAAAAAGAGATAAAAAAATTATATATTAATGTACAACTTGATTATTGGAAGTGATGTCAAAATCAAATACATATATATATATATATATATATATATTATCAAAAACATATGTTCTGATAATACTATAAACAAAAAACATATTGAAAAAGACATGTGAGCAATCCAATGAGAAGAGCAAGTGTCCATTTGAGAAAAACATATTGAAAAATTTGAACCCTTTTCCTAGATCTCCAATCCTCCTTAAAGAATTTGAAAAAACTAAGAACACAAGAAAAGAAAAGAAAAAATCAAAGTAGAATTTGTAGCTTAATAAATCCACATGAATCCATCAATTAAACATGCATTACCGAATAGACAATGTGATCTGAAATACTAACCAAGAAAAATTCTGAAAAGAGAACTGAGATTAAATTAATTACATTAAAAAAATTCAGATTCATCACAGTAATAACAAAATCCTTGCATATTTAATTAGCAATGTAAAACTTTTGTAAGATCATTGCATTCTTATTCATGTCTAGTTCACTAAGAATGATCTTGTCCAGAATTAAACCTCTAGGAAAAGCAGAGTAGCAATCAAGATAGTTAACACACTCCAAAATCACACTCTCAAGCTAGCTCAAAATTACATGATTGGGTCATTCCTTGCTCTTCTTCCTTTTCTTGGCACTTTGATTGGGTCTTTCTTCATCTGCATGATTTTCAGTTATATCAATATTTATATTTTAAAAAAAATAAGAATGCAAATATTTGACGCAAATATTGTAAATTATTTGCTAACAATACATGTTAGATATGATAATGATACAATTAACATTTACTAATTTAAATATTAATATCTAACCATTACAAAACATAGCCAAACAAACATTAGAACATCCCTCATTTGCAAATAATCCATATTATGAATGCTAACGATATAATTAACATTTGCTACTTTTGAAAAAAATAATATAAAAATAGATCAATACTAATAAATTTGCTATTCAAATGCCATTTCATAAATTAAAATCAACACACACACACACATATATGTGTGTACAAATTATTTGCTAACAATACATATTAGATATGCTAATGATATTATTAACATTTACTAAGTTGAAAATTATTGTCTAACCATTACAAAACACAACTAAACAAACTTGTAACCATCGCTCATTTGCAAACAATCCATATTATAAATGCTAACGATATGATTAATATTTGCTACCTTGAAAAAAAATGCAAAACTAGATCATTATTAATCAAATGCAAAACTAGATCACTATTAATCTAATGAAATGTGTACTATTAATAATTTTCTATTCACCCTCTTAACATTGGCTACCATATTTTCAATTATTTGCTAATAAGCACATATTCAACACCTAGCACATTTTCACAAATTACAAATTCATACCAAATATTTAAATATTTTACAACAATCAATATTACAATTGCGAATTATTTAATAGACATCTGCTAACTTGATAAATTATCTGCTACCTTGGAAAAACATTAATCCAAAATTAAAGCACATCACTATTAATAAATTTGTTATTCTCCCTCTTAATATTGACTAACATATCATCAATTATTTGCTAAGAAAAACATATTCACCATTTAACTCATTTTTGCAAATTACAAGTTCATACCGAAGATCTAAATATTTTACATAAATCAATATCATGAATACTAATTATATAATAAATATCAATTAACTTGACAAATAAACATTAAATTATGCCCACTTTAAAAATGTCAATCCGTAAATTAAAATGAATACATATACATAACTTACTTTTTAACAGTACGTATTATATTTGCTAATGATACCAGTAACATTTGCTAATTTGAAAATTAATATCTAACCATTACAGAAACAATATTGTTTGCTGATTACACATTCTCAGAACACAAACATCAACATACAATCGCTAAACATATTTGCTAACAATGATAATAAAATGGGAGTTTCTGTTTGCACCCCCATATTTATTCTTTGCACCCCAAAAGAAAAAAGGAAAAAATAAAATAGTTTTGAAGTTACTTAAATGCCCTTTGTTCAGAAAGAAAAAATTAAGTGTGGTTCGAAAATGAAATTTCGAACTCATCGTGTTTGTTCGAAATTTTATTTTCGAACATACATAATTTTTAAAATAAGTCACGTTCGGAAATTAATTTTCGAACACATCATATTTGTTCGAAAATTGATTTTCGAACAAACATGGCATGTTCAAAAATTAATTTCCGAACGGACTCCATGAATTTTTTTTAAGTACCGTTCGTACACAAGACTTCGAACATATCCATTATGCTCGAACAGAAGACTTCGAACATATTCAGAATGTTCGAATACACAACTTCAAACGGAACGCGATTTTTTTTTACGCTTTTAATTTTCAGATTTTATGTTTTTTTTAAGTAAGGACATTATAATCCATTTTAGGGGTGCAAAGAGTAAAAAAGAGGGTGCATGGAGAAGCTATAGTGCAAAGAGTAAATATGGGGTGCAAACAGAAACTCCCAAATAAAATATGCTATTATGTGCATAACTATTTGCTAAACATCATAATTTCAGGTTTTTATATCCACCAATTGAAAAATTATTTTTCTGTTAGATTTATTCACAATATATGAGAACAACATAATTATTTTGCACTCAGAAATATTCGCATCACGAAAGCACCACATACATAATTATAAACATATTTTGCTATCAATGTTGATAATATATGATAGCACGTTCAATTTGCTATTAATTAATCATGTTATTAACTTCCAAAATCAAACAATTGCAAATAAGATTATTCGACATATATGACATCATAAACATATTTATTTGCTGACATCCCTAATATTGTTTGCAGCAAATATGCACCCAACAAATTTTTAAAAAAAAATACATAATCTAATATGCAGAGATGGGAAAGATTAGAAATCAAATAAATTGTGGGTTCTTATTGACAAACTTTTCAAAACCTCACGAATATCAAATGAAATCCTCTACTACACTTTGTGCAACATTTAGTGCTACACAATTCAATTTATTAATTTTTCTTCAATTTTTTTTAATTAATTTCAATTCATTAGTTATGATTTAGTTTAATTTTGCACTTATTATTTAGGGTTCATCCTACCCAATTAGGTTATATAATTATTTTTTCAACATTATATTTTATTTTCTAATTAATAATTGATTATTTCGTAAAAAAATAATTATATATCCTAATTGGGTAGGATGAACCCTTAATAATAAGTGTAAAATTAAACTAAACCACAATAAATTGAAATTGAATTAAAAAATCAAAGAAAAATTAATAAATTGAACTGTGCAGCACCAAGTGTAGCACAAAACATAGTAGAGGATTTCATCTGCACGAACATGAACAAACCCATCTGAAATATGAAGGTACACCAAAACACAACCAAACAACTAAAAACCCAAAATTTTTAAATCAAACATATAGCAACATGAACACACACCTTAGACTAATTAAAACCAAGTAAATGAATGCCCATCGCAACAAACGAACTTACAATACGTTTAAGGGTGTTTCGTTTTCCTCCGCCTGCCATGTGAAGATTTCTTCATGCCTTTCCCAACTTTTTGTGTGTTTAAGGTGTCGGAAGTACACCCCAACGTGAATGGAGAAATTTCTATGTGGAATTGATTGTCGGAGGCGTTAATGTCGTTTCTCTCTGATGTTTTTTGGCCTCCAAATTGTGCTGATGTCTCTCCGTAGGTTTGCTTTGGGAAGGAGAAGAAACGTCGATTGTAATAGCCAGTGGCGGATCCAGGATTTTAAAATTGGGGGTACGATATACAAAAATGTATAAATAAATATTCTTCAAAGTTTAAAATCTCTAATTCAAATTATTATTCTTAATTTTAAATTTCTAAGTCCAAATCTCAATTCAAAATCAAATATCTTTCATGCTTGTAAAATTCAAACAACATGTACATAAACTCAAATTTTGAATTAAAAAACAATATAAACCCCTAGTTCAATTGAAATTTTAATTCGGCAAAAAAAAAAATGTAAGCAACACTAAACATAAATAAGAAATCTAATTAATAATATACATAGAAAAATCAAGAATGAAAGAAAAAAATAGCATCAACCAATTGAGAGTGTTGTTTGTGCACTTCTCAATTTAAAATTTTAATGTATTTTTGAAATTGTTACGAGTTGTATTTTGAAGACTGAATAATTGTACATGTCTTGTTCCTATATTTTTATACATGTATGCGATTTAAAGAGGAGTAAGATGGAGAGTCATGAATAAATGATTAATTGGATATTGTTAATATTATTAAGGGTTTGATTCACCATCTTTTTTTTTTGCGATAACATTATTCACCGTAGTCAACTAAAGTACTCAATCACTACTTTATTTTTTTTTATCTTTATAACTTTAATTAATATTCTCCAATAACAAAATAAATAATTATATATATACATATTATGTATATATACTATTTTTTTAAAAAAACTCGTACCCCCTTCCTCAAACGTGGCTCCGCCACTGGTAATAGCCCGCTTTTGATGTATTAAGTGAAAATATATGAATAATAAATATTTTTTTTTATTTTTACTCACACACCCGACCTATGTTATTGAGGTAATAAATATATTATATATAATCTTTGGTTTTCACTCCATGACTTCAGAAGTAGTAACTTCCGAGGGATATCAAGAACTGCGAAAAGAATGCTCATAGTCTTGTATTTAAGTCGCTCAAATATCTCAAAGTTCTTCACTGCAAATCTTTTACTATCAGAAAGATCGTTTTCTTTGTTTAGCAAAATTTTGTGCATAATTCTTCAAGGCATTTTTCAGTAAACTTCTTTTACTTCCTAGAAGTGGTGCAACTAGGACCCTCGTCTTCAGATTAAGTCTTATTATCAAGAAAGATTTAACAGTCAAGTCAAGGTAGGAAAAATTACTTCCTTTGAAGTTATGTTTCCAAATAAAATATGATGTCCAACGTGATACGTGATATATGTAAATTATGGATGAATGTTATGAGCATTCTAATGCATGCACTTTGATCCTGCATTCAAATGAAATTAAAGTATATTATTATACCTGATTTTTATATGGAAATGCTCATATGATGAAATCTTGGTTGAATGTTGTCCTGTTTATCTTGCCTGTGTGCTTGATGTTCGGTTGAAAGTTATGATTCCATATACGCACATGTTTATGTTATCATGTTTAGAAAAATATATGAAATGTTTCCTTGATTCCCACCTGCTGAGTATCTTTTTAAATATTCACCCCTATGATTTTAAATGTTTTCAGGTGAAGAGTTTGGAGACGTGTGATGGAAATGTGTATGGAAAGTGGTTAAAGTATTAAAAAGACGTATTTTATCTAGTTAATTAAAATATGCGTATTAGTCTTATATTACTATTGTTTACTATCAGGATTTATGGTTCGTATTTTGATGTTTGATGTTTAATAACTCAAATTTGTTAGTTGGTATTTTGGAATGACAATAGTATTTATTATTTCAGTTTATTAGTTGTGGGAAAAATCGAGTTTTATGCTTTTAATTCAGAATCTGAATAGTTTTCGTATTATTATTAAAGGTACTACTTGAGTGCTTATCAAGGTTTTTTATGGATTTGTGTAACTCGACATATATGTTGTTTAATTATGTAAGGTGTTGTGAGTAAAAAAAAAGTGTTGTCATCTTTATTATATTATATTCAGATACATTTATATTTAAATTAATATATCCGATCAAATTTGGGGGTTGTAAGTTAACTGGCAATGCTTTGTTGGTAGTTGGTAGAAATAAATTCATAGATTAGAGACTTAGAGTAGTTACCTCTCTTTTGAGCCTACGTTGCTGCTGCAATGCTTTGTTCAACTCATTACCGCTGTCTTGGAAGTCTATGAGTATTGTTTCCAGATTTGGTGTATTGAGAGCTTCCAATATAAACTTGTCCTTCGCATCATCGCTTATATCCAAACGTACGAGCTTTTTTTTAAAAAAATTCGACAATGCTACCAGATTATATATATGTATATATATTGAAGTAATTTAGTTGGAGAAATAAATTCATAGATTAGAGTAGTTACCTCTCTTTTGAGCCTACATTGCTGCAATGCTTTCTTCACCTCATTACTGCTGTCGACCAAGTCTATGAATATTGTTTTCAGATTTGGTGTATTGAGAGCTCCCAATGTAAACTCGTCCATCACATCACAACGCATTATGTCCAAATGTTTGAGCTTTGGCAATTGAAGAGTGCATCTCCATTCACAAAAACTCTTGAGCTTCTTTAGCTTCCACAGATATAGACTTTCAAGATTAGGAAAGAGAGAAATTTGAAGAGCATCGTCCTCCTCATCATCTTCAATCACTTTAACCATCTCTTCACAATCACGAATACGTAACTCTACGAGGTTTTGCAGATTTCGAGCTATTGAACTGGGGAATAAGCTCTTCATGCCTTTTAACTTCGATACTTTTAACTTGCAAAGTACGGCGAAGAAGTCAATCAGAATTTGACCACACCAATTTCTCATGCTATCATAGTGACCTATACTCAATTCTTTTAAGTTACCAAACTCAACCTGCAACAAATTTTAACGTACATCATGAAATAAAAATAAATTCCAAAAAAAAAAAACACAATACTCGATACAATAAATTTCAATTAAAACAAATCACAGTCGCACTTTTTATAAATCATTTTATATGTGCAAATAATTTGTTCTGCATGATATAAAAATGATTTTGTTGATCAATTTTGTAACAAAACTAGTTAGATTTTTTATGTCACAGTATTTTATCTCAAAAGTTTCATTTCTAGACTGTGATTCACAAATTTCCATTATTTAGATTTAGTGTATTAGATATAAATGAATGATCGAGGTTTCAATCCTCAAATCACCCTCCCCTACCTCAAATTTTTAAGAGTAAATTACACTTTTGGTCCCGTAAAAATAATGTGCAAACGGTTTTAGGTTCCAAAATGTACAATTTTGGCAAAAATTTAATTTTTTTGACACTTTTAGTCCCATAGTTTATATTTCAAAACTTTTGGTCCAGAAAACTCACAGAGTACAATTAACATCCGTTAAATTCCTATTTTGGTGCCAAAATATTACCTATTTTGTTGATACTAGTTGCACTGCCTAATTAAGGGTAAAAATAGAGGGAATGCATTGAAAATTTCAACCCAAAATAGGTACTTAGGCGGATGCCAAAAGTGTTGAAATATATACTGTGGGACCAAAAGTGTCGAAAAAATTAACTTGAGAATAAAATTGTACATTTTGGAACTAAAAGTGTTTGGACTTTATTTTTAAGGGACCAAAAATGTAATTTACTCAATTTTTAGTATACTAGGTTCTAGGTATAATTTTCCCTAGTTATTTTATTTAAGAATCTGCAATCTTAACTTTTGTAAAAATTTCCACACGTTTGTGAATAAATTGCCAATGAAAACTAAAATATTAAATTAACATATGACTAAAAATATAATGAAAAGGACGAAATTAAATTTAAATAATTTATATTTATTATTAGCTAAATTGAGTAGTAAAAGTGGTGCTGTATAAACCATCGTATTTCACTCACTTAGATTGCTAGAAAATTTATATGTGTGGATTTTGATACCAATCTAAATATTAGGCTATTATTTAAATTTTAAAATAAGTCATTTCAAAAGTGCAAATTAATTTGATTATAAAATGTGAAACAATTAACCCAAATAAAAATTTACCTAAACATGCAATTTTCAAAATGTAAATAAATAATATGAGGACATACCTTTGGTTTGCACAATAAATGCATAGAATCATTACGAGAAGTGGACGTAGAAACACAGCTTTCCTGCAATATTGGGATTTGGGAGTTACAAAATACATAACCAATTAATAAAATAAAATAAAATAATTTGCATAAAAGTAACTACATATTCGTATTTTGTTACTAGCTTATCACTGATTTAAATATTAAATTAATTAAGTAGCATATATATGACCATAAATTTAATCGAAATAAAATTAAGCTTAAATATTTCTAATATAATTAAGAATTTATATGTATTTCTATGGAAATACAGTTAAACAAATTCACAATTTTACATTCCTTTGATCAAACAAAAGATTAAAATACAATTGGGGCAATGTATAGAAGATTACATTTGCAGTCCTACCGACAATGACATTTCCAATATCGTTCTGCTTTATACATTTCAAATGCCATGTAGATGCAAAGAAAATGATATAATCATAAAATAATTTTTAGGACAAAAATTTAACGGAAAACATGCAAAAATTAAAGAGAAAGAAATCAAGTGTACAAGTTAGATATATTTTAATATTTGTTAAATTTGGGTTTATATATTTTATTTGTGTGTATAGAATATATGTATTTTCAATATGGAATTCAATTTTAACGAATAAAAGTACGAGAATCTAATTTTAAAAAATATATTGAAAATTTACAGGATAAGTGGCTAATATGTGTATTTTTTTAGAAGATATTAAATGAGTAGTTTCGTACCTTGGAAGAGAATTGTATATTAGAAACATCATGGTGATCATCAGAAGACGCACTACTAACTAAACCTTTCAGCACTGGGCAGTTCCAGACTTCCATTTTCTCTAGCAGAGGGAATTCAACGGATTGGAATATTCCTTTACTGAAACTCGTGAGCCTCGGCAAACGGTAGAGCTCCAGTTTCTTCAATTTTGGGAAAACTAGTGGGATATGAATATTGGTTTGGTTTTCTTCTTCATTCCACAACAATACTTGTTCCATCATATCACAATTCTGTATCACAAGGCTTTCTAGTTTATTGAAACTCAAGATAACGTTCTGTTGATTTGGACTAATACCCTTGTTCCACAAATACTTCAGTGCCGGTAGCTGAATAAGTCGCAATTCTTTGAGATTCTGGAAAGAATTGGATTGCATTGGGCCATCAATATCGCATATCACTTCCAACTCACTAAGTTTTTCAAGCCGCAGACGCTTCAAGAGAGGAAAAACAACAGCACTACTACTTCTCATATTCACCAATTTCTTCACTGCCGAACACTCTTCCAAAGTCAACGACAGCATGTTATGAGCTGCTCCAAAATCCAAACTGGAATCATCTGATCCTTTTAACCACATATCTTCAACACTCCTAACACATTCATGAATCCACTTTCCCAAACTAATGTCTCTCGGCAACGTCAGCTTCAACGCATTCTTCTCGAACCCCCGCTTCAATGCATTCTTCTCTAATCGCCTCCTGAAGTAGCGATCGAAGCTGAAGTCCATGTTTCTTTCTCTATAATCCCCAATTGTAATGTCATATTTCACCATGTTTGGTGAAAGGCTTTTATGTCGAGCAGCTACTCTATAATCCTTTATCTTAATCTTCAGGCGACTCAATCTCGATAACTGCTCAAGCTCACTAACACATGCATTCTTTCTTTCTCTGCTTTCCTCATCCGCTGCTTCCCAATTATCAAATTCTTCCACTATCAACTCCTCCAATCCCTTCTGATTTGATATGATTCCTGGTGCTATTGTTTTCAGATTCCAACAATCTGAGAGTTCCAATAACCTCAGACGACTTATTCCCGCCATCTCTATTGGTAAACACTCAATTAACCAACACCCGCGACATATGAGAATTTCAAGATTAACTAATTCGCCAACGACTGATATGCTCTCCAAAGATATACACCACTCTAAAATTAATGTTTTGAGATTTTTCATTAATTTTGTCGTTTTTGGGAGTCGCGACGACAATGTTGAATTTATGATGGATAACACGTTGAGCTCCCCCATTCCTTCAAAGAAATCGTCACCGATCTCCAATTCTTCATCTCTTGACCAATTATCAATCAAGAGATGCGGATTGGGATAAACTGCTGACCCAATATGGAGCCCGAATCTTTGTTCAGTGTAGGGAGCAATCCAAGTGCAAGCATCACAATTAATCAGCCTTTCATCTGAAGCAATGAATCTGGCAACATCACGAACAACATCATGCATTTTCACATGATTTTCATAGTCACCCTCTAATAGCAAGAAACAACTCTTAAGCCTTTCAACCAAGAAGAACACTGTTTCTCGCACTCTTTCCAAACTTCTGACATCTCGAAACATGCGCAGCCCCGTTGCATAAATAGCCAAATCCTCAAGATGAATATTACGATCTTCAGGAAATAGACAGCACAACAAGAATAAGGATTTCTCATCCACACTTTTCAAAGACTCATAACTGAACCTTAGTGGTTTGTAAACAGCTTCAATAACCTCTGACATGTGATTTGGGTTAGCGCTTTTTAGTTGTTCCAGCGCATGGTTCCAACGTCGTATGTCTACCGCGTCTTTTAGTGCCACACCAACAGTTACGAGGGCAATGGGTAGACCTTTGCACTCCTTCACAACTTGTTGTGCAACAGCATTAATCACATTTTCTTGTTCAATGCAACTGCCAGCTTTTGATCTGAAGAGATCCCATGCCTCTGTTTCGGACAAGACTCTCACTGCAGAAACCTTCTCCACATCCATTCTTTTCAATATATCTCTATCCCGGGATGTTATCAGAATCTTGCACCCACTATTGCAAGGTATTCCTAACTCCTCCAAATTGAGAACTTCCCAAACATCATCTAGAACTATGAGAGATCTTTTTGTGCCTGCAGTCAACCTGGCATGCAAGTCCCGTGCTCTACATGGTACACTTTCCTTATCTTTCAACTCCAACCCCAAATCTTTAGCAATAACACCCTGAATTCCCAACCTGTCTGGTTTTTGGCTGACAACTGCCATCACGATCTCTTCGAACAGACGTTCTCCTCTCACCCTATGCATAATTCTTTTGGCCATGGTTGTCTTTCCTACACCCCCCATCCCACATATTCCCAATTTGTTAACATTCTCATCTTTCAAACTCACAATGATTTCTTCTTCGATTTGTTTTCTAGAATCGAACTCAAATATATTTGATCCTAAAGGGAATGGGGCTGCCACTGCTGCCGGTGGTGGAGGTTGTGCTATAATGGTAAATTTAGAGCCCTTCTCCCTTAAGTCTTTCATAGCTTCAGCTGTCTTTTTCACTTTCTTGCCAAGTGAATAACGAGATTTGACAGCGAAACAACCATTTTGTCTGAAGGTGGTTATTTCAGCCTCAATCTCAGTATTCTTTGCTTGGATGATGCCATCCACTTTGTTAAACCAAGTCTTAACCTCTGGAACAACGACTTGTGCATTGTTCTCTTCTGCATCGACTTTCATCTGCAGGCCAGATCTGGTGTCTTCCAGCTTCTGGGCCTCGTCTGTTAGATTCAGAATATTGCTATTAAAGCAACAGAGATAATTGAACTGACGCTTGATTGGTTCAGCAAAGCATTTCCCAAGTTCCAGAGCTGGTCCAAGAAAACCCGCCACTAATCCCAGAATTTCTAGTGCCATTTCCTCCACTTGTTTTTATACCACGAGTAAAATCAGTGAAGTTAGGAGCGTATAGATCAATACTCAAAAAATACTCAAATAGCATTGCTAACATTAACTAAACGATATTGTTGCAAATGAGATGATAAACTAAAAAAAAAAAAAAGTTTTAAGTTGAGAATTTTGATGATAAACAACAACTTTAGTGATCTACTTACGTACCAGTTCGAAAATGGTTGCTTGCAAGAAGAGCTCTCTGATATCTTCAATGGAATTCTGCTTCTACGCACCAAAAACCAATTTGAGTTTTAGCTTCAAATTTCAGTTGATCTGATGACTATAATACTCATTAGGTCTTCTCTAAAGTTTTTTTGCTTTATTTTTGCATGATATTAAAGCTTGGGCCCTATTGGTTGGGCACAAATATCTAAGTTGCAATAATACATGTGTACGAACGTACTATATTTTTACTTTTTCACTGTGTGACTCATTTTTCTTGGAAAAAATAGAAAAATTATAACCTCCATAATATCAATAGGATTATACTATATTAATAAAATTGGCAATGGGATGCCATCCCACAACGCTTATTTGGTTCGGGTATCGGATATATAAGATTGATATGATAAAGTAAAATTGCATTATTTGAATAAGAATAATATTGTGTTTGGATTGCTTATTTATGATTTAATAGTCGGTTTGAAAATATATAAATTTCCCTTCATATAAAATATTCATTTATATTTATCAATGTTGTATTTTTTATTTAAAAATACTTGAAATCATGAAATTGGAAATAATCGATGCACAAAAAATAAAAAATAAAATTACCAAACGTTGGGAAATAATTGACACATAAAAATAATTAACCGAAATATTTCTTCTTTGAAGTCCTCTTTTAATGACATATTAATATTTCTCATTAGTATTATATTTACATATCAATTTTTTTATAATAATGATTAAAATTGTAATTATTTTATTTGTCATCCAATTAATAATGTATTTTATTGGTATTTGTCGTCCAATTGCAATAAGTCTATTGAGACACTTAATATTATCACATTAGGTCTATTGTAACAGAATATGAACATAAAGGGGTGTAGCATCGACTTTATTGCTTATAAATTTCAAATTTGGTTCCCTACGTTGTGATTTAACTAAATTGGTAAGGTGCTAGGGTAATATCTATTATTAATTTATTGCGTGCAAGAACTGCAGTCTTCTCATTGATAATTTTAAAAATACTTTCAATTGTGCGTGCATTTTCTCTCGTTTCCTATTATTATCATTATAGTTTTAAAAATATTATTGATCAACATGGTGGACTCAGTATCACAATAAATAATTAATATAATAATTAAGTATCACATTAGATCCAAAATACACCGGAATAAATCTAGCATGTAGTTTACCGTGGAAGACTTATGAAAAGTTTGGATGGGGAGAATTGAATCATTGAATGGGAGTAGGTGAGTATAGTAATTGAGAGTAGTTGGGAAAGTGGAATTCAAATTTGTGGATGAAATGTGGTACGGTTCTAATTCACTTTTCTGTTTTATTTGGGCTAATTGTCAAAAAAAAAAAAAATCACAACCTTTTATGTAATTTGTAATTTAGATATGATTATTATAATGTTGTAGTAATAACACAACTTTTGAATTTCTTACAAATTTAATATTCTAAACGGTTTTCCGACGATTAAAATTATGATGTGTGAATAATATTTCTACATGAACACATTAATTTAATTTATGGGTGTTGAAAATGAAAATTATTATTGTACGCCTCTAGTTTTATAATCGTCCAAATTTTATGGTGGGTCGATTTTGCAACAAATCAAAAAGTTAGGTCATTATTGTATTTTTTTAAAAATCATGTTTAAATTACAAATTCATTCCAAGTGGTGAATTTTCTTGCAATTAATTCGTTTTATATTCATCCTTATGTCTATCTAATATTTAAATTTATTATTGTGAAAATAAAATTTTATATAATATAATTAATATTTATTGCTCAAATTTGTTTTTTTTTCTTCTTTACAAACATTTCTAGCACCATCCCATACTGAAGAAACAAATGAGGGGTAGACTTTAGCTTGAGAAACATGAGTCCACCTATTTAGTGATGCGAGTTAAGTTTCAAACATAATAAAGATCTTTTTAAGGTCTATATATAAAAATTAAAAATCATATTGTCTAGTTATTTATATAACAAATTACATTAAATGGTTTATATATATATATATATATGCTATGTAAATATAAAGTATATTGTTACATTAAACTAACCGGCTTATTAGGCTTAACGAGCTTGTTCGAAGGTCTAAGTCTGACTTATTTAAATAAATTCTTAAAATGCATTTTTATGATCTATTTTTTAAATCGATCAGACTTAGGAATGTTCATTGTAGGTCAGGACTGTAGATGAGTAGAGCTGTAAACGAGCCGAGTCGAGCCAAATACCTTTAAACTCGAGTTCGGCTTATTTAAGATATACTCGGCTCGAGTTTCGAGTTTGAGTTTGAATTCAGCTCGACTAAGAAAATTGATGATTGGGTTCGATTCAAGCTCGACTCGAGTTTGACTCGATAAAGATATGTTCAAGTTTGATTAAAAAACTCGATAAAAAGCTCGATAAAACCTCGATAATAATAAAATTCGTGATCGAGTTCTTTTATTTTTTTTTTCCAAATTTTCTTTAATTATGTTTATTTTTATTTCATTTTCTTTATATTAATTACTTAATTATGTAATTGTAGTAATGCTTATTATCATTTTATTATTTTTCATTATTAATATAGGATATTCAAATTTTAATATATATTTACCTTAATTTGAATTAAACTTTCAAAATATTTTTTCGAATATAATTTATAAATCATAATTTACTCATATCTCATTTCCTTTTTATTTTATCAATCATTCATTTTCACTTTTTATTTAAAATTTATATTCATTAGTTAATTAGTAATTTATCTAACTATCCATGATAGCTTATTATTTTTCTTTCAAACTTCAACATATAAATATTTTACAACCATCTTAATTCAAATTCAAATTTCAAAGTGTTTTTTATTATGCAATTTATAAATCATAATTCAAACATTTCTCATTTTCTTACTATTTTATCAATTATTCATTTTCATTTTCATATAAATTGTAATCGTATTAGTTGATTGATGATATAGTTCATTATTCTTGTTAGTTTATTTTTTTTACTACACATTCACACATATTCCAATCAATAAGTAAATATTTACAATAATCTTAATTCAAATAAGAATTTTAAAGTTTTTTATAATATGATTTATAAATCATAATTTATTTTTATTGTTATGTCTCAATTTTCTTTTATTTTATTGGTATATAAATTAAATATTTCAATGAGGCATGCTAATGTATACATAATATTTGTATATTATATAATAATTGAGTAAATTGATATAATATATATATATATATATATATATATATATATATATATTGTCGAATCCAATGAACCTGTAATTATCAGACATTATTAATTGTTTGATATTGATTTTGATGAATAATTGTGATTTAATTCAATGTGATGATGTTTGTTTGATATCATAGGTTTAATCAAATTCATTTGTGTTTGTTTCATTATCAAATCTCAATTCTTAATTATAACTATAAACTATAATTTTATTTACCTCATAATCAGATAGTTTTTTATTAGCCTACTTCAAATATATTAATATTATAACTAAATAAATTCTAAATGTATACCTTAAAGTTGAATAATCAATTTTTAATTACATTATTTTTTATCATATAAATATATTTATATATTTCTATTTTTTGTTTAATAAAATAAGCTTAACTTAATATTTGTAAATATCATTAATTGAATCCCTTTTTAATGATAATATTAATTCTTAATTTTCGTATAGTTCATATAGTCTATTATTATTAGTTGAATATATTTATCTGATAAATTGATAATATGATATTATGTATGTTTATATAAATATAAATCAGAATATAACATATAAATATTTGCATATATTTAAGTTTTGGAGAATTGTTATAAAATCATTATTTGATTCAATTAACATAATTGTTAATAATTTGGTCGAGTGACTATAATAACAATTTGAAATACATTTCGCTAATGTTTGAATCTTGTTGAGGGTGAAAATTTAATTTTTTTTAGTTTATTTGTCAAAGCTCGATTACAAGCTCGATTAAAAGCTCGCGAACTACTTGATAAAAGTTCGTTTATAGTTGAACTCGAGCTACTCGTGAGAAGCTCGCGAATAGCTCAAGTTCGGCTCAAGAAAAATTGTCGAGCTCGAAAAAAAGCTTGAATTCGGCTCGTTTAATAAACGATCGAGTTTCGATCGAACTTTTTTCGAGTCGATACCCGATTAGCTCACGAACAGTTTGGTTCATTTACAACCCTACTTTAGAGTATCCTCAATAATGGTACGTAACATTTTTGGTGCATTATCATTGTGAATACCCTCTAAAAAATAAGTTTTTTTTTTTTTTATATATACTATAGTATATACCTAAATAAAGTGGGTCACGACTATCCTTCCATCACATGCGACACCTAATACTACCAGGTTCAATAAGTGCAAGAGCATTAGTTCATTGGAATTGACTATTGAGGACGAGTAAAAACAAAAATCAATGACTCATCCACAATGCTCACAACAAGACAGGAGAAAGAAAAAAAAAAATAGATTAATTAAAAAGCAAAAAATAAGGGAAAAACATTTGACTATGGATAAAAATGATATACCTATAAAAATTACTCACAATGAGTAGAAGAATTACCCATTTAATATGAATGGAATGGGCACAGATAATTACCTGCTAATTCTAAAGGGGATGGATACAGGTGCCCAACCCGCCTCATACCCATGCATATTATTATTATTATTATTATTATTATTATTATTATTATTATTATTATTATTATTATTATTGGTGTTGAATTGCTTGCAATATGGTATTTTTTGAAGATTTCATAGCATTGCTATCATGCTATATTTGTAGCTTTTACGTAATGTCATATTTTCACTAATGGTCTTTGTATTATATTATTATGAAATTATGATTTAGTTTTAATCAATATTTTTTAATTTATAAATTAATTAATCTTATTTTTGAATCATTTAGACATAGATGATTGATAAATTAAATATTAAATAAATAGTTAGTGATAAAATAATTATATGTTTTAAAGAAAATATGACCCGTTTTATTATCTGAAAAATAATTATTTACGAATAAAATGATCTAATGCAATTTTTAAAGAATTAAAGATTTAATTCAGCTAATATTTTTTAAATATATATTAATTTTTTTAACTTGAAGATCAACTTATAATATCATAATTTTATTTATTGGTAGATTTTTACACGTTATTAAGACATATTATTTCTTAATTCCACTTGAAAGCTAGGTTATGCTTGAGGCATTTTCCTTTTTTATAATGCATTTTCCTTTTTATTTTATTTTCTTATTTCTAGAGTATGTACAACTACAGTTGATCAATGAGTTTGTTCGAATTTAATTGCAAAAGAAATTGTATTATGTGGTTGTCCTGTGTTGATGATCCAAATACTATTTTATGATACAATCTAACTAAGAATTTCAAAATTTAAATAATGTGATTTTATCATATAATTTAATTTTGAATAACTAGGATACTATCTTCTTCTGCATATAGACATAGATTAATATGATTTCTATACAAAAAAAAAAGATGGCATAGGATCATTATTCAATTTATTACCAAATGTTATCAGATACTATATATATATATATATATATATAATATTTTATTTGCTAGCAAATATTCCCACAATGTATATGTATATGTATATGTATATTTATATGTAGGGGTTGATTACCAATAGGGACTAGGTTTGATGTGAGGACGGTGCTTGTTTACTGTAATTTCAGTGCACAAATAAAAAAAATTGCATCAAAATACAATAAAAAATCACTTATATTACCGTAACAAGCCCCGACCTTACGTTCCTAAACGAAACACTAGTCCTTATTTGAACCAAATCATGCATATTTTTTTTTATATATATATGTATAATTTGTGATAAAAAAAATCAATTTCCAGTCAAAAAATATTTAAATGGCCACTAATAAAAAGAGATAAAAAAATTATATATTAATGTACAACTTGATTATTGGAAGTGATGTCAAAATCATACATATATATATATATATATTATCAAAAACATATGTTCTGATAATACTATAAACAAAAAACATATTGAAAAAGACATGAGAGCAATCCAATGAGAAGAGCAAGTGTCCATTTGAGAAAAACATATTGAAAAATTTGAACCCTTTTCCTAGATCTCCAATCCTCCTTAAAGAATTTGAAAAAACTAAGAACACAAGGAAAGAAAAAAAATAAAAGTAGAATTTGTAGCTTAATAAATCCACATGAATCCATCAATTAAACATGCATTACCAAATAGACAATGTGATCTGAAATACTAACCAAGAAAAATTCAGAAAAGAGAACTGAGATTAAATTACATTAAAAAAATTCAGATTCATCACAGTAATAATAAAATCCTTGCATATTTAATTAGCAATGTAAAACTTTTGTAAGATCATTGCATTCTTATTCATGTCTAGTTCACTAAGAATGATCTTGTCCAGAATTAAACCTCTAGGAAAAGCAGAGTAGCAATCAAGATATTTAACACACTCCAAAATCACACTCTCAAGCTAGCTCAAAATTACATGATTGGGTCATTCCTTGCTCTTCTTCCTTTTCTTGGCACTTTGATTGGGTCTTTCTTCATCTGCATAATTTTCAGTTATATCAATATTTATATTTAAAAAAAAATAAGAATGCAAATATTTGACGCAAATATTGTAAATTATTTGCTAACAATACATATTAGATATGATAATGATACAATTAACATTTGCTAATTTAAATATTAATATCCAACCATTACAAAACATAGCCAAACGAACATTAGAACATCCCTCATTTGCAAATAATCCATATTATGAATGCTAACGATATAATTAACATTTGCTACTTTTGAAAAAAAAAATAGATCAATACTAATAAATTTGCTATTCAAATGACATTTCATAAATTAAAATCAATAAATACACACACACACACACACATATATATATATATATATATGTGCGCACAAATTATTTGCTAACAATACATATTAGATATGCTAATGATATTATTAACATTTACTAATTTGAAAATTATTGTCTAACCATTACAAAACACAACTAAACAAACTTGTAACCATCGCTCATTTGCAAACAATCCATATTATAAATGCTAACGATATGATTAATATTTGCTACCTTGAAAAAAAAATGCAAAACTAGATCACTATTTATCAAATGCAAAACTAGATCACTATTAATCAAATGAAATGTGTACTATTAATAATTTTCTATTCACCCTCTTAACATTGGCTACCATATTTTCAATTATTTGCTAATAAGCACATATTCAACACCTAGCACATTTTCACAAATTACAAATTCATACCAAATATTTAAATATTTTACAACAATCAATATTACAATTGCTAATTATTTAATAGACATCTGCTAACTTGATAAATTATCTGCTACCTTGGAAAAACATTAATCCAAAATTAAAGCACATCACTATTAATAAATTTGTTATTCTCCCTCTTAATATTGACTAACATATCATCAACTATTTGCTAAGAAAAACATATTCACCATTTAACTCATTTTTGCAAATTAAAAGTTCGTACAGAAGATCTAAATATTTTACATAAATCAATATCATGAATACTAATTATATAATAAATATCAGTTAACTTGACAAATAAACATTAAATTATGCCCACTTTAAAAATGTCAATCCGTAAATTAAAATGAATACATATATATAACTTACTTTTTAACAGTACGTATTATATTTGCTAATGATACCAGTAACATTTGCTAATTTGAAAATTAATATCTAACCATTACAGAAACAATATTGTTTGCTGATTACACATTCTCAGAACACAAACATCAACATACAATCGCTAAACATATTTGCTAACAATGATAATAAAATATGCTATTATGTGCATAACTATTTGCTAAACATCATAATTTCAGGTTTTTATATCCACCAATTGAAAAATAATTTTTCTGTTAGATTTATTCACAATATATGAGAACAACATAATTATAAACATATTTTGCTATCAATGTTGATAATATATGATAGCACGTTCAATTTGCTATCAATTAATCATGTTATTAACTTCCAAAATCAAACAATTGCAAACATAATCTTTCTGACTAGCTAAGATTATTCGACATATATGACATCATAAACATATTTATTTTCCCTAATATTGTTTGCAGCAAATATGCACCCAAGAATTTTTTTTAAAAAAAATACATAATCTACTATGCAGAGATGGGAAAGATTAGAAATCAAATAAATTGTGGGTTCTTATCGACAAACTTTTCAAAACCTCACGAATATCAAATGAAATCATCAACTACACTTTGTGCAACATTTAGTGCTACACAATTCAATTTATTAATTTTTCTTCAATTTTTTTAATTTAATTTCAATTTATTATGATTTAGTTTAATTTTGCACTTATTATTTAGGGTTCATCCAACCCAATTAGGTTATATAATTATTTTTTCAACATTATATTTTATTTTCTAATTAATAATTGATTATTTCGTAAAAAAATAATTATATACCCTAATTGGGTAGGATGAACCCTTAATAATAAGTGTAAAATTAAACTAAACCACAATAAATTGAAATTGAATTAAAAAATCAAAGAAAAATTAATAAATTGAACTGTGCAGCACCAAGTGTAGCACAAAACATAGTAGAGGATTTCATCTGCACGAACATGAACAAACCCATCAGAAATATGAACGTACACCAAAACACAACCAAACAACTAAAAACCCTAAATTTTTAAATCAAACATATAGCAACATGAACACACACCCATCGCAACAAACGAACTTACAATACGTTTAAGGGTGTTTCGTTTTCCTCCGCCTGCCATGTGAAGATTTCTTCATGCCTTTCCCAACTTTTTGTGTGTTTAAGGTGTCGGAAGTACACCCCAACGTGAATGGAGAAATTTCTATGTGGAATTGATTGTCGGAGGCGTTAATGTCGTTTCTCTCTGATCTTTTTCGGCCTCGAAATTGTGCTGATGTCTCTCCGTAGGTTTGCTTTGGGAAGGAGAAGAAACGTCGATTGTAATAGCCAGTGGCGGATCCAGGATTTTAAAATTGGAGGTACGATATACAAAAATGTATAAATAAATATTCTTCAAAGTTTAAAATCTCTAATTCAAATTATTATTCTTAATTTTAAATTTCTAAGTCCAAATCTCAATTCAAAATCAAATATCTTTCATGCTTGTAAAATTCAAACGACATGTACATAAACTCAAATTTTGAATTAAAAAACAATGTAAACCCCTAGTTCAATTGAAATTTTAATTCGGCAAAAAAAAATGTAAGCAACACTAAACATAAATAAGAAATCTAATTAATAATATACATAGAAAAATCAAGAATGAAAGAAAAAAATAACATCAACCAATTGAGAGTGTTGTTTGAGCACTTCTCATTTTAAAATTTTAATGTATTTTTGAAATCGTTACGAGTTGTATTTTGAAGACTGAATAATTGTACATGTCTTGTTCCTATATTTTTATACATGTATGCAATTTAAAGAGGAGTAAGATGGAGAGTCGTGAATAAATGATTAATTAGATATTGTTAATATTATCAAGGGTATGATTCACCATCTTTTTTTTTTTTTGCGATAACATTATTCACCGTAGTCAACTAAAGTACTCAATCACTACTTTATTTTTTTCATCTTTACGACTTTAATTAATATTCTCCAATAACAAAATAAATAATTATATATATACATATTATGTATATATACTATTTTTTTTTATAATCTTCGGTTTTCACTCCATGACTTCAGAAGTAATAACTTCCCAGAGATATCAAGAACTGCGAAAGAGTTCTCAGTCTTGTATTTAAGTCTCTCAAATATCTCAAAGTTCTTCACAGCAAAACTTTTACTATGTAAAAGATCGTTTTCTTTGTTTAGCAAAATTTCGTGCAGAATTCTTCAAGGCATTTTTCAGTAAAGTTCTTTTATCTCTAACTGATTTTTTTTTTCCCTACATTTTCTGGTCTCCTTATCTATTAGTTTTCTTTAATGAACAAAGGTTTAAGATATTATTTAATTCTAACTTATTTTTTGAAACCATGTACGGTGATTACTTTTATAAATGGTTAGCACTAGTTTTTTTTTTTTTTGTTTGTTTTTTTTATGAAGTTGGGAGTTGGCCATGGTGCAGTTAATTAAGAATAGTTTGAAGATTTTGGAAATTTAATTTTGGAATTTAGTCTATTATACTATATTAAGCAAAATCTTTTGCATGGAAAATTCCTGCCCAAAATGCTCTTATCCGGCCCAAAATGCATGGCTGACAAATCTATTCTATATTATATATATTATATTATATATTATATATGTATTATATATTATAATATTATATATATTCCAAACTTCATGGCTCACGGTTGGGTTGATTTCTCAACTATGTCTATTCTATATTTATATTATATATATATATATATATATATACTACCTCCGTTTCATAATGTTTGTTGTTTTATTTTTTTTATCTGGAATTAAGAATTAATTTTGTGGACAAATATACCCATCCCTTATATATGCCATAAAATCTAATTCATCTATATTTTCCTAAAAAAATAACAATATTTTCTCTCTCCATATATTTTTCTCTCTTCATATATTATAGGTAAGTTAGAATCAAAAAATCTTGTAGGATTTGAGAGGGTTAAAATTGGGAGAGAGGATGTCAAATTATATAAAACAACAAACATTTTGAAACTAAAAAAAAAACCTTAAACAACAAACATTATGAAACGGAGGTAGTATATTATATAAATTCTGTTTGCACACAATTTGATTTTTTTTTTAAAAGATAAAAACTAAAAAATCCCTTAATCTCTAAATGTTTCAGATATTGCCATATTCATAGGGTTTAGAGATCTTTCTAGAAAAGATTCTTCAATTCTTATCAATAAAATATTATGCACTCATATTAAAATTAATATTCTATAAAATCTCCCCTCGATTCTACTGCAAATCACACTTGCTTCCCAGATTTGTTTTGCAATCATACCTTCTGTGTGGTGCGTTTGCGACTTTGATGACTCAAAAAGCACCTTCGCCGTGAAGCTTTGACTGGTCCGGGCCTATGCATATCCTTCATTTACAAACAGAGAAGACATTGGAAGTTGGGAATGCATTCTTCATGATGAAAAGGTACGAAAACTTGGGGGTACAAGTGTACCCCCTTCTTCAAACGTGGCTCTACCACTGGTAATAGCCCACTTTTGATGTATTAAGTGAAAATATATGAATAATAAATATATTATATATAATCTTCGGTTTTCACTCCATGACTTCAGAAGTAATAACTTCCCAGAGATATCAAGAACTGCGAAAAGAGTTCTCAGTCTTGTATTTAAGTCTCTCAAATATCTCAAAGTTCTTCACAGCAAAACTTTTACTATGTGAAAGATCGTTTTCTTTGTTTAGCAAAATTTCGTGCAGAATTCTTCAAGGTATTTTTCAGTAAAGTTCTTTTATCTCTAACTGATGTTTTTTTTTTCCCCTATATTTTCTGGTCTCCTTATCTATTAGTTTTCTTTAATGAACAAAGGTTTAAGATATTATTTAATTCTAATTTATTTTTTGAAACCATGTATGGTGATTACTTTTCTAAATGTTTAGCACTAGTGTGTTTTTTTTTTTAATGAAGTTGGGAGTTGGCCGTGGCGCAGTTGATTAGGAATGGAAGGAAGATTTTGGAAATTTAATTTTGGAATAATATCTAAATCTAAGAGATTAAAAATTGATCCAAATTTAAGATTTTTGGTTTCGTATTTTGGTTTATATTTTATGTTTCATCTAAAATTTTGTATAGTCTAAATTCACTGTCAAACCGGCCTCTACTTTTTTTTTTTTTTTTTTGGATGTCGAGGGTAACCCACAGCCGCTGCCGTGGTGCGCACTGGGTAAACCCCGAAACCGGCCTCTACTTAATTTTATATATGATAGATATTGGGAATTTTAATTTTACATCAAAATTTGATATGAATTAGAAGCTGCTTGCAAGTTTAGTTTTACGTGGAAATTTATTAGGATTCTATTAACTTTAAAGTTTTTGTACAGGTTGAAACCTTGTCTTAGGAATAGATATTCATTAATTAAAATGGATCATTTTATTAATAAAAGTTTTAGCTTAGTTCAGGACATTTTTATTTTATTTTATTTAAATTTATTCTAGAGATTTTAGTTTGGGGATTAAAATTTAGCAACTAGGATCCTCGTCTGCAGATTAAAATTTAGCTTAGTTTGGGATCCTAGAAGTGGTGCAACTAGGATCCTCGTCTGCAGATTAAGTCTTATTATCAAGAAAGATTTAACAGTCAAGTCAAGGTAGGAAAAATTACTTCCTTTCAAGTTATGTTTCCAAATAAAATATGTTTCAAATGTCCAACGTGATACGTGATATATGTAAATTATGGATGAATGTTATGAGCACGCTAATGCATGCACTATGATCCTGTATTCAAATGAAATTAAAGTATATTATTATACCTGATTTTTATATGGAAATGCTCATATGATGAAATCTTGGTTGAATGTTGTCCCGTTTATCTTGCCTGGTATTGTATTATGTGCTTGATGTTCGGTTGAAAGTTATGATTCCATATACGCACATGTTTATGCTATCATGTTTAGAAAAATATATGAAATGTTTCCTTGATTCCCACCAGCTGAGTATCTTTTTAAATATTCACCCCTGTGATTTTAAATGTTTTCAAGTGAAGAGTTTGGAGACTGTGTGATGGAAATGTTTATGGAAAGTGGTTAAAGTATTAAAAAGACGCATTTTATCTAGTTAATTAAAATATGCGTATTAGTCTTATATTACTATTGTTTACTATCAGGATTTATGGTTCGTATTTTGATGTTTGATGTTTAATAACTCAAATTTGTTAGTTGGTATTTTGGAATGACAATAGTATTTATTATTTCAGTTTATTAGTTGTGGGAAAAATCGAGTTTTATGCTTTTAATTCAGAATCTGAATAGTTTTCGTATTATTATTAAAGGTACTACTTGAGTGCTTATCAAGGTTTTTTATGGATGTGTGTAACTCGACATGTATGTTGTTTAATTATGTAAGGTGTTGTGAGTAAAAAAAAAGTGTTGTCATCTTTATTATATTATATTCAGATACATTTATATTTAAATTAATATATCCGATCAAATTTGGGGGTTGTAAGTTAACTGGCAATGCTTTGTTGGTAGTTGGTAGAAATAAATTCATAGATTAGAGTAGTTACCTCTCTTTTGAGCCTACGTTGCTGCAATGCTTTGTTCACCTCATTACCGCTGTTGAGGTGGTCTATGTATATTGTTTCCAGATTTGGTGTATTGAGAGCTCCCAATGTAAACTCGTCCATCACATCACAACCTCTTATATCCAAAAGTTCGAGCTTTGGCAATTGAAGAGAGAAATAAATCTACATGTTTCAGATTAGGAAAGAGAGAAATTTGAAGAGCATCGTCCTCCTCATCTTCAATCACTTTAACCATCTCTTCACAATTACTAATATCTAACTCTACCAGGTTTCGCAGATTTCGAGCTATTGAACAGGGGAATAAGCTCTTCATGCCTTTTAACTTTGATACTTCTAACTTGCAAAGTACGGCGAAGAAGTCAATCGAAATTTGACCACACCAATTTCTCATGCTATCATAGTGACCTATACTCAATTCTTTTAAGTTACCAAATTCAACCTGCAAAAAATTTTCACAGCATGAAATGAAAATAAATTAAAAAAAAAAGCACAATACTCGATACATTAAATTTCAATTGAAACAAATCACAGTCGCACTTTTTATAAATCATTTTATATATACAAATAATTTTTTCTTCCTTATATAAAATTGAAACCGTTGATCGATTTTGCAACAAAACTAGTTAGATTTTTTTATGTCACGGTATTTTATCTCAAAAGTTTCATTTCTAGACTGTGATTCACAAATTTTCACTATTTAGATTTAGTGTATTAGATATAAATGAATGATCAAGATTTCAATCCTCAAATCACCCTTCTCTACCTCAAATTTTTAGGAGTAAATTACACTTTTGGTCCCGTAAAAATAATGTGCAAACAGTTTTAGGTTCCCAAATGTACAATTTTGGCCACAATTTAATTTTTTTTGACACTTTTAGTCCCATAGTTTATATTTCAAAACTTTTCGTCCAAAAAACTCACGGAGTACACTTAACATCCGTTAACTAATTCCCGCCATCTCTATTGGTAAACACTCAATTAACTCACACCCGTGACATATGAGAATTTCAAGATTAACTAATTCGCCAACGACTGATATGCTCTCCAAAGATTCACACCGGTATAATTCTAATGTTTTGAGATTTTTCATTAATTTTGTCGTTTTTGGGAGTCGCCGCAATGATGATGAATATCCGATGGAAAGCACGTTGAGCTCCCCCATTCCTTCAAAGAAATCGTCACCGATCTCCAATTCGTAATTAATTGACCCATTATCAATCAACAGGAGATGTGGATTGGGATAAACTACTGACCCAATATGGAGCCCGAATCTTTCTTCAGTGTAGGGAGCAATCCAAGTGCAATCATCATCACAATTAATCAGCCTTTCATCTGAAGCAATGAATCTGGCAACATCACGAACAACATCATGCATTTTCACACCATTTTCATAGTCACCCTCTAATAGCAAGAAACTACTCTTAAGCCTTTCAACCAAGAAGAACACCGTTTCTCGTGCTCGTTGCAAACTTCTGACATCTCGAAACATGCGCAGCCCCGTTGCATAAATAGCCAAATCCTCAAGATCAATATTATAATCTTCAGGAAATAGACAGCACAACAAGAATAAGGATTTCTCATCCACACTTTTCAAAGACTCATAACTGAACCTTAGTGGTTTGTAAACATATTCAATGACCTCTGGCATGTGATTTGGGTTAGCGCTTTTTAGTTGATCCAGCGCATGATTCCAACCTCGTATGTCTACCGAGTCTTTTAGTGTCACACCAACAGTTACGAGCGCAATGGGTAGACCTTTGCACTCCTTCACAACTTGTTGTGCAACACCATTAATCACATTTCCTTGTTCAATGAAACTGCCAGCTTTTGATCTGAAGAGATCCCATGCCTCTGTTTCAGACAAGACTCTCACTGCAGAAACCTTCTCCACATCCATTCTTTTCAATATATCTCTATCCCGGGATGTTAACAGAATCTTGCACCCACTATAGCAAGGTATTCCTAACTCCTCCAAATTGAGAACTTCCCAAACATCATCTAGAACTATGAGAGATCTTTTTGTCAATCTCAACCTGGCATGCAAGTCCAGTGCTCTACGTGGTACACTTTCCTTATCTTTCAAGTCCAACCCCAACTGTTTAGCAATAACACCCTGAATTTCCAACCTGTCTGCTTTTTGGCTGACAACTGCCATCACGATCTCATCGAACAGATGTTCTTCTCTCACCCTACGCATAATTCTTTTGGCCATGGTTGTCTTTCCTACACCCCCCATCCCACATATTCCCAACATGTTAACATTCTCATCTTTCAAACTCACAATGATTTCTTCTTCGATTCCTTTTCTAGAATCGAACTCAAATCGCCACTGCTGCCGGTGGTGGAGGTGTTGCTATAATGGTAAATTTAGAGCCCTCCTCTCGTGAGTCTTTCATAGCTTCAGCTGTCCTTTTCACTTTCTTGCCAAGTGAAAAACGAGATTTGACGGCGAAACAACCATTTTGTCTGAAGGTGGTAATTTCAGTCTGAATCTCAGTATTCTTTGCTTGGATGCCAACCACATCATTAAACCAAGCCTTAACCCTTGGATCAATGACTTGTGCTTTGTTTTCCTCTGTAGTAACCCTATTCTCCAGAGCAGATCTGGTGTTTTCCAGCTTTTGGGCCTCGTCTGTTAGATTCAGAATATTGCTATTAAAGCAACAGAGATAATTGAAGTGACGCTTGATTGGTTCAGCAAAGCATTTCCCAAGTTCCAGAGCTGGTCCAAGAAAACCCGCCAATACTCCCAGAATTACTGCCATTTCCTCCACTTGTTTTTATACCACCAGTAAAATCAGTGAAGTTAGGAGCCAAGAAAGTATGGATCAATACTCTAATAACATTACTAACATTAACTAAACAATATTGTTGCAAATGAGATGATAAACTAAAAATAAAATAAAAAAATAAACAGGGGTTGCTTCTGATCATTTACATGAGCGAGAATTAGTGAGTTTGTTTGTAACTGTGTAGCTATCTAAGAATAAAATCAATGGAAAAGAAAAGAGACTTTTTTTTTAAAAAAAATCGACAATGCTACCAGATTACATATATATGTATATATTGAAGAAGTAATTTAGTTGGAGAAATAAATTCATAGATTAGAGTAGTTACCTCTCTTTTGAGCCTACGTTGCTGCAATGCTTTCTTCACCTCATTACGGCTGGCGTGGCCGTCTATGCGTATTGTTTTCAGATTTGGTGTATTGAGAGCTCCCAATGTAAACTCGTCCATCATATCACAACGTAATATTTCCAAATGTTCGAGCTTTGGCAATTGAAGAGTGCATCTCCATTCACAAAAACACTTGAGCTTCTTTAGACACCATAGATCTAGTCTTTCCAGATTAGGAAAGAGAGAAATTTGAAGAGCATCGTCCTCCTCATCTTCAATCACTTTAACCATCTCTTCACAATCACCAATATCTAACTCTACAAGGTTTCGCAGATTTCGAGCTATTGAACAGGGGAATAAGCTCTTCATGCCTTTTAAGCTTGATACTTCTAACTTGCAAAGTACGGCGAAGAAGTCCATCAAAATTTGACCACACCAATTTCTCATGCTATCATAGTTACCTATACTCAATTCTTCTAAGTTACCAAATTCAACCTACAAATCATTTTAACAGCATGAAATGAAAATAAATTAAAAAAAAAACACAATACTCGATACATTAAATTTCAATTGAAACAAATCCCAGTCGCACTCTTTATAAATTCATTTATAATTTTATAGATACAAATAATTTGTTCTTCATGATATAAAAATGATCCCGTTGATTGATTTTGCAACAAAACTAGCTAGATTTTTTTATGTTACAGTATTTTATCTCAAAAGTTTCATTTCTAGACTGTGATTCACAAATTTCCACTATTTAGATTTAGTGTATTAGATATAAATGAATGATTGAGGTTTCAATCCTCAAATCACCCTCCCCTACCTCAAATTTTTCGGAGTAAATTACACTTTGGTCCCGTAAGAATAAGGCCCAAACACTTTTAGTCCCAAAATGTACAATTTTGGTCACAAATTAATTTTTTTCGAGACTTTTAGTCGCACAGTTTATATTTCAACACTTTTGGTCTCAAAATCTAGCGGACTACACTTAACATCTGTTAAATACCTATTTTATTGATATTGGTTGCACCGCCTAATTAAGGGTAAAAATAGAGAATGTAGTGAAAATTTCAATCCAAAATAAGTACCGTTTTGGCTTCAAATTAAGTACTTAGCCAATGTTAAATATAGTGCATTAGTTTTTAGGATCAAAAGTATTGAAATATAAATTGTGGGATAAAAAATGTCGAAAAAATTAACTTGAGACCAAAATTGTATATTTTGTGACTAAAAGTTTTTGGACCTCATTCTTACGGTACCAAAAATATAATTTATTCAATTTTTAGTATACTAGGTTCTAGGTATAATTCTCCCTAGTTATTTTATTTAAGAATCTGCAATCCTAACTTTAGTAAAAATTTCCACAAATTTATGAATAAATTACCAATGAAAACTAAAATATTAAATTAACATATGACTAAAAATTTAATGAAAAGGATGAAATTAAATTTAAATATTTTATATTAATTATTAGTTAAATTGAGTAGTAAAAGTGGCGCTATATAAACCCTTGTGTTTCACTCGTTTAAGTTAAAATTAGAAATATTTTGCTCTTGGTTTAGAACCTCGAGCTTCTTACATTCGATCTTTTCTAATTTTTGAAATATTTAAAAAATAATAATAAAAAGTCATTTCAAAAGAGCAAATTGATTTGCTTAAAGATTGTTATTTTTTTTAATTAACCCAAATAAAAAAATACCTAAAAATGCACTTTTCAAAATATAAATAAACAATATGAGTACATACCTTGTTTGGTTTGCAAAACATATGCATAGAATCATCATCATCATGAGGAGGACCAGTTGGAGAGATGGACTTGGAAACACAACTTTCCAACAATATTGGGCAGTTATGAATTTCCAATTTCTTTGGCAAAGAGAATTCAACAATGCTTTCAATTCCTTTACAGAAGCTCGTAAGGCACGGCAGAGAATCTAGAATCAAGAGCTTCAATTTTGGGAATGGTGTGATGTGAATATTCCTTCGGTTTTCTTCTTCTTCATTCCATAAGATGATTTGTTCCATAATTTCACAATCGCTGATCTGAAGCTCCTCTAGTTGTAAAAGACAACCACTTTGAATCATTGGCAATGAAAATAAGTTTTTCATTTCTTTAAATCCCGATACTCTTAACTCACAAAGTCCAGCAAACAAGTCAATTGGAAATCGATGCCAATTTCTCCCCATCTCAACACTTTCACCCACCACAAGTTTGGTTAATCTATCAAATTTTACCTGCAAATAATTTTAACCTACGGTTGGATATAATAAAGAAAATAATTCATATAAAAGTACCCATATATTCGCATTTTGTTACTATCTTATCACTGAATTAAAATATTAAATTAATTAAGTAGCATATATGTGACCATAAATTTAATCAAAATAAAATTAAACTTAAATATTTCTACAATAATTCAGAATTTATGTTTCTTTGGAAATACAGTATATCACATTCACAATTTCACATTCCTTTGATCACACAAAAAGATTAAAATACAACTGTGGCAATGTATAGAAGAATACATTTGCAGTCCTACCCGACATTTCCAATATCGTTCTGCTTTATACATTTCAAATGCCATGCAGATGCAAAGAAAATGATATAATAATATAATAATTTTTAGGACAAAAATATAACGGAAAACATGCAAAAATTAAAGAGAAAGAAATCAAGTGTATAAACCAACATTATTTTATTTAAGAACCTGCAATCTTAACTTCTGTAAAAATTTCTACAAGTTCGTGAATAAATTGCCAACGAAAACTAAAATAAAAAATTAACACATGACTAAAAATATAATGGAAAGGACGAAATCAAATTTAAATATTTTATTTTAATTATTAGTTAAATTGAGTAGTAAAAATGGCAATGTATAAACCATCGTATTTCACTTATTTAGATTGTCAGAAAGTTTGGATGTGTCGATTTTGATACCAATATAAATATTAGGCTATTATTTAAGTTTTAAAAAAAGTCATTTCAAAAGTGCAAATTAATTTGCTTAAAAATTGTGAATTTTTTTTACAATTAACCCAAATTAAATATACCTAAAAAATGCGATTTCCAAAAGATAAATAAATAATACGGGCACATACCTTGTTTGGTTTCCAAAACAAATGCATAGAATCATCATCATCATGAGGAGGACTAGTTGGAGATATGGACGTGGAAATACAACTTTCCAACAATACTGGGCAGTTATGAATTTCCAATTTCTCTGGCAAAGAGAATTCAACAATGCTTTCAATTCCTTTACAGAAGAAGCTCGTAAGCCTCGGTAGAGAATCTAGAATCAAGAGCTTCAATTTTGGGAATGGTGTGATGTGAATATTCCTTTGACTTTCTTCTTCATTCCATAAGATGATTTGTTCCATAATTTCACAATCCCTTATCACAAGCAAATTTAGTTGTAAAAGACAACCACTTTGAGTCATTGGCAATGAAAATAAGCCTTTCATTTCTTTAAATCCCGATACTCTTAACTCACAAAGTCCAACAAACGAGTCAATTGGAAATTGCCAATTTCTCCCCATCTCAACATTTTCACTCACCATATGTTTGGTTAATCTATCAAATTTTACCTGCAAATAATTTTAACCAACGGTTAGAAATAATAAAGTCGCAAAACACATAGCCAATTAATGAAATAAAATAAAATAATTTCGCATAAAAGTAACCACATATTCGCATTTTGTTACTACTTATCACTAAATTAAAATATTAAATTAATTAAGTAGCATATATATGACCATAAATGTAATCGGAATAAAATTAAACTTAAATATTTCTACAATAATTCAGAATTTATGTTTCTTTCGAAATACAGTATATCACATTTATAATTTCACATTTCCAATATCGTTCTGCTTTATACATTTCAAATGTCATGCAGATGCAAAGAAAATGATATAATTGTAAAATAAATTTTTGGACAAAAATATAACGAAAATCATGCAAAAATTAAAGAGAAAGAAATCAAGTGTATAAGTTAGATATATTTTAATTTTGCTAAATTTGGGTTTATATATTTTATTTGTGTATTGAATATATGTATTTTCAATATGGAATTCAATTTTAGCGAATAAAAGTAGGAGGATCTAATTTTAAAAAAATATATATATATTGAAAATTTGCAGGATAAGTGGCTAATATATGCATTTTTTTAGAAGATATTAAATGAGTAGTTACGTACCTTGGAAAAGAATTGCATATTAGAAACATCATCGTGATCATCAGAAGATGCACTACTAACTAAACCTTTTAGCAGTGGGCAGTTCTGGACTTCCATTTTCTTTAGCAGAGGGAATTCAATGGATTGGAATATTCCTTTACTGAAACTCGTGAGCGTCGGCATATGAGATAGCTTTAGTAACTTCAATTTTGGGAATTGTAGTGTGATGCCATTATTCCTTTGGTTTTCTTCTCCATTCCACAACAATACTTGTTCCATCATATCACCTTTCTCTATCTCAAGCTCTTCTAATTGTAAAAGACGGCTGCTTTCAGTCATCGACAATGAAAATAAGCTCTTCAAGCTTTTAAATCCCGATAATTTTAACTTGCGAAGTTCATCGAAGATGTCAATTGGAATTTGAGGACAACAGTTGGAATTTCGGCCCTCATCAAGTACCTCGAGTTCAACTACTTTTAATCTATCAAATTTTACCTGCAAATAATTTTAACCAACAGTTAGAAATAATAAAGCCACAAAACACATAGCCAATTAATGAAATAAAATAAAATAATTTCGCATAAAAGTAACCACATATTCGCATTTTGTTACTACTTATCACTAAATTAAAATATTAAATTAATTAAGTAGCATATATATGACCATAAATTTAATCGGAATAAAATTAAACTTAAATATTTCTACAATAATTCAGAATTTATGTTTCTTTGGAAATATAGTAGTATATCACATTCATAATTTCACATTCCTTTGATCAAACAAAAAGATTAAAGTACAACTGCGGCAATGTATAGAAGAATACATTTGCAGTCCTACCGACAATGACATTTCCAATATCGTTCTGCTTTATACATTTCAAATGCCATGTAGATGCAAAGAAAATGATATAACTGTAAAATAATTTTTTGGACAAAAATATAACGGAAATCATGCAAAAATTAAAGAGAAAGAAATCAAGTGTACAAATTAGATATATTTTAATATTTGTTAAATTTGGGTTTATATATTTTATTTGTGTGTATTGAATATATGTATTTTTAACATGGAATTCAATTTTAGCGAATAAAAGTAGGAGGATCTAATTTAAAAAATATATATGTATTGAAAATTTGCAGGATAAGTGGCTAATGTGCATTTTTTTAGAACATATTAAATGATTAGTTATGTACCTTGGAAAAGAATTGTATATTAGAAACATTATCGTGCTCATCGGAAGACGCACTACTAACTAAACCTTTCAACAGTGGGCAATTCCAGATTTCCATTTTCTCTAGCAGAGGGAATTCAATGGATTGGAATATTCCTTTACCGAAACTCGTGAGCGTCGGCATATGAGATAGCTTCAGTAACTTCAATTTTGGGAATTGTAGTGTGATGCCATTATTCCTTTGGTTTTCTTCTCCATTCCCCCACAATACTTGTTCCATCCTATCACATTTCTCTATCTCAAGCTCTTCTAATTGTAAAAGACAGCTGCTTTCAGTCATCGACAATGAAAATAAGCTCTTCAAGCTTTTAAATCCCGATAATTTTAACTCGCGAAGTTCATCGAAGAAGTGAATTGGAATTTGAGGACAACAGTTGGAATTTCGGCCCTCATCAAGTAGCTCGAGTTGAACTACTTTTAAGCTACCAAATTTCACCTGTAAATAATTTTAACAACCGATAGCGAATAAATTAACAAGGAAAAACAATTCAATTCAGAAAAATCAAAGAGCCAAACAAAAGACTACATTTGTTTTAAAGAGAAATATATAACGAATATTGTTACATACCTTGTCTAGTTCGCCAAACAAATGTCTAGAATCATCATCATCCGGAGACCTAGTTGAACAAGCGTTGAAAACAAAACTTTGCAGTGGGCAGTCAACGACTTTCATTTCCTCTAGCAGAGGGAATTCAACGGATTGGAACATTCCTTTACTGAAACTCGTGAGCCTCGGCAAAAAGAAGAGCTTTAGTGTCTTCAATTTTGGGAAAACTAGTGGGATATGAATATTGGTTTGGTTTTCTTCTTCATTCCACAACAATACTTGTTCCATCATATCACATTGCCATATCTCAAGGCTTTCTAGTTGTACAAACAATGAAGTACTCATTGTCTTCACTGACAATGAAAATAAACTTCGTAGCTCATGACATTCAGAAATATATATGGTGGAAAGCTTATTGAAACTCGAGATAACGTTCTGTTGATTTGGACTAATACCACTGTTCCACAAATGCTTCAGTGCCGGCAGCCGAATAAGTCGTAATTCTTTGAGATTCTGGAAAGAATTGGATTGCATTGGGCCATCAATATCGCATATCACTTCCAACTCACTAAGTCTTACAAGCCACAGACGCTCCAAGAGAGGAAAAACAGTAGCACTACTACTCATATTCACCAATTTCTTCACTGCCAAACACTCTATCAAAGTCAACGACCGCGTGTTATGAGTTGCTCCAAAATCCAAACTGGAATCATCTGATCCTTTTAACCACATATATTCAACACTCCTAACACATTCATGAATCCACTTTCCCAAACTAATATTTCCAGGCAACTTCAGCTTCAACGCATTCTCACTGTAGTAGGGAGGCATTCTCACTGTAGTAGGCAACGGATAACGATCCCCAAATGTAATGTCATTATGATCCCCAATTGTAATGTCATATTTCACGATGTTTGGTGAAGGGCCTTTATGTCCAGCAGCTACTCTAGAATCCTTTATCTTAATCTTCAGGCGACTCAATCTCGATAACTGCTCAAGCTCACTAACAGATGCATTCTTTCTTTCTCTGCTTTCCTCATCCGCTGCTTCCCAATCATCAAAGTATTCCACTATCAACTCCTCCAATCCCTTCTGATTTGATATGATTCCTGGTGCTATTGTTTTCAGATTCCCACAACCTGTGAGTTCCAATAACCTCAGACGACTTATTCCCGCCATCTCTATTGGTAAACACTCAATTAACCGACACCAGCGACATATGAGAATTTCAAGGTTAACTAATTCGCCAATGACTGATATGCTCTCCAAAGATTCACACGAGTCTAAAATTAATGTTTTGAGATTTTTCATTAATTTTGTCATTTTTGGGAGTCGCCGCAATGATGGATATCTGATGGAGAACACGTTGAGCTCCCCCATTCCTTCAAAGAAATCGTCACCGATCTCCAACTTTTTATCTCTTGACCAATTATTTTCAATCAACAAGAGATGCGGATTTGGATAAACTACTAACACTGACCTCATATGGAGCCGGAATCTTTCTTCAGTGTAGGGAACAATCCAAGTGCAATCATCACAATTAATCAACCTTTCATCTGAAGTAATGAATCTGGCAACATCACGAACAACATCATGCATTTTGACACGATTTCCATAGTCACCCTCTAATAGCAAGAAACAACTCTTAAGCCTTTCAACCAAGAACAACACTGTATCTCGTGCTCCTTCCAAACTTCTGATATCTCGAAACATGCGCAGCCCCATTGCATACATAGCCAAATCCTCAATATCAATATTACGATCTTCAGGAAATAGACAGCACAACAAGAATAAAGATTTCTCATCCACACTTTTCAAAGACTCATAACTGAACCTTAGTGGATTGTAAACATATTCAATAACCTCTGGCATGTGATTTGGGTTAGCGCTTTTTAGTTGATCCCGCGCATGATTCCAACGTCGTATGTCTACCGCGTCTTTTAGTGCTACACCAACTGTTACGAGAGCAATGGGTAGACCTTTGCACTCATTCACAACTTGTTGTGCAACAGCATTAATCACATTTTCTTGTTCAATGCAACTGCCAGCTTTTGATCTGAAGAGATCCCATGCCTCTGTTTCAGACAAGACTCTCACTGCAGAAACCTTCTCCACATCCATTCTCTTCAATATATCTCTATCCCGGGATGTTAACAGAATCTTGCACCCACTATCGCAAGGTATTCCTAACTCCTCCAAATTGAGAACTTCCCAAACATCATCTAGAACAATGAGAGATCTTTTTGTGCCTGCAGTCAACCTGGCATGCAAGTCCAGTGCTCTACATGGTACACTTTCCTTATCTCTCAACTCCAACCCCAACTGTTTAGCAATAACACCCTGAATTGCCAACCTGTCTGGTTTTTGGCTGACAACTGCCATCACGATCTCATCGAACAGATGTTCTCCTCTCACCCTGTGCATAATTCTTTTGGCCATGGTTGTCTTTCCTACACCCCCCATCCCACATATTCCCAATTTGTTAACATTCTCATCTTTCAAACTCACAATGATTTCTTCTTCGATTCGTTTTCTAGAATTGAACTCAAATATATTTGATCCTAAAGTGATTGGGGCCGCCACTGCTGCCGGTGGTGGAGGTTGCGCTATAATGGCAAAATTAGAGCCCTCCTCTCGTAAGTCTTTCATATCTTCAGCTGTCTTTTTCACTTTCTTGCCAAGTGAAAAACGAGATTTGATGGCGAAACAACCATTTTGTCTGAAGGTGGTTATTTCAGCCTCTATCTCAGTATTCTTTGCTTGGATGCCATCCACTTTGTTAAACCAAGTCTTAACCGCTGGAACAACGACTTGTGCATTGTTCTCTTCTGCATCGACTTTCATCTGCAGGCCAGATCTGGTGTCTTCCAGCTTTTGGGCCTCGTCTGTTAGATTCTGAATATTGCTATTAAAGCAACAGAGATAATTGAAGTGACGCTTGATTGGTTCAGCAAAGCATTTCCCAAGTTCCAGAGCTGGTCCAAGAAAACCCGCCAATACTCCCAGAATTACTGCCATTTCCTCCACTTGTTTTTATACCACCAGTAAAATCAGTGAAGTTAGGAGCCAAGAAAGTATGGATCAATACTCTAATAACATTACTAACATTAACTAAACAATATTGTTGCAAATGAGATGATAAACTAAAAATAAAATAAAAAAATAAACAGTTTGAGTTGAGAATTTTCATGATAAACAACAACTTTAGTGATCTACCTACGTACGAGTTCGAAAATGGTTGCTTGCAAGAAGAGCTCTCTGAGATCTCCAATGGAATTCTGCTTCTACCTTCAAATTTCAGTTCATCTGATGACTATAATACTCATTAGTCTAAAGTTTTTTTTCTCTTTTTTTGCTTTATTTTTGCAGAAAATTAAAGCTTGGGCTCTATTGGCCTGGCACAAATATCTAAGTTGCAATAAAATATAGGAACGCACTATATTTTTTACTTTTTCACTTTGTGACTTTTTTTTTCCTCTTGGAAATAATAGAAAAATTATAACCTCCACTAAGTTGCAATAATAAATGTGTTTTATATTTTTACTTTTTCACTTTGTGACTTAAAAAATAGAAAAATTATAACCTCCACTAAGTTACAATAATACATGTGTACGAACGCTCTATATTTTGACCTTTTCACTTTGTGACTTTTTTTAAAAAAATAGAAAAATTATAACCTCCATAATATCAATAGGATTATAATATATTAATTAGATTCTCGCCTGTGCGATGTACGAGATATTCATGATCTCAAACTTAATTATCATATTTTTAATGTAAGTATTACATCTTCAATTTTTTTATGTCAAATAATTATTAATGATGTGATATTTTTGAGAGGGAAATATTTTGGAAGGGCTCTATTTTATTATATTAAATAGATTTATATGCAAAATTGAAATGGGCTATGTAATTCTAAAAAATAAATAAAAGGCAATAAAGAGTACAGAGTAAATGAATATATGATTGCAGCTATTAAATTCAATATTATTTATGCATAATAAATTTAATTAGAATGTGATTCAACATTTTAAAATAAAATAAAAACAGAAATATAAGAAAACAATGTGAGTGATGAAAAATTAGAAGTTTTCAGGCTAAATGGGTAATAATATATTGGGCGTTTTCAAGGCCCACTACAGGCCCAACCTTGCCCACCACAAATCCCACTTTAATTAAATTAATTAATTTCTTTTACTACATAAAAAAATAGTATGTATATACTGCAATTTTAAACTTTAATCCTATAAGATCAAATTATTAATTATATGATGTGATAAAAATTATAAATAAATTCAAATTTTTATTTAGATGAGTTGTATTAATAAAAAATATAAATTTGTAATCATTAAATGCTTTAATTGTGAATGCAAGTCTAAAATTATGAATTGCATAACTGGTAATAAAAAAAAATAGAATACATCTAACTTTTTTAACACAATTAATTCATAATTAGTATTAAATTGAGAATAAACTAACTCATTGATTTCACTGACATTAATTAACTATATTTTCGGCGCCCTGTGATAGGTTCACACTGTATTTTTCGACTTATCTACAATGAACAGTGCTCTTTGATCGGAAAAACTGCCAAAAATAATCAGAAATGAACACATTTGATCACAATGCTCTTTGATCACATTTTTCGACTTATCTGCAATGAGCAATGAACATCGCTCTTTGATCACATTTTTCGACTTACATTGTCTGTTTCTTCAATCTTTTTCGTGTTCTATGGTTGATTTCCGCCAAAAAACTCAATCTAAATGGATTTTGAAAACTTTTGAGAATGGTAATAGTTGATTTCTACTTCATTTTTCCTTTGTTCTCCGGTTATTCGATTTCTGCTCCAGTGCCAAATTTAATTTTTGATATATGAGTTTATTTTTTATTTATGATTATTGGTTTATTTTTTTGAATATATACATATTTATTTATTAGATTATTTAGTAAAGATATTTAAGTAAAATCATAAATAATTATTTATTAGATTATGAAGTCAAAACTCCCAACTACTGTTTGGGGTCATGCCATATTACATGCGGCAACATTAGTTCGTATTAGACCATCAGCCAACCATGAATACTCCCCAATGCAAATTATTTTTGGTCGAGAACCAGATGTTTCTCACTTGCGAACTTTTGGTTGTACGGTTCAAGTCTCAATTGCACCCCCACAACGAATAAAAATGGGTCCCCAACGAAGGCTTGGGATATATGTTGGATTTGATTCACCTTCCATTATAAGATATATTGAACCTTTAACGGGTGATTTATTTACTGCACGTTTTGCAGATTGTCATTTTGATGAAATTACATTTCCAACATTAGGTGGAACAAATCTACATCCAGAAAAGCACAAGGAATATCTTGGAATGAGAAAAGTTTGTCACATTTTGATTCTCGAACTAATCAATGTGAACAAGAAGTTGAAAAAATTATTCATTTGCAAAAGATTGCAAACCAACTTCCTAATGTTTTTATAGATACAAGAAAAGTGACACAATCTCACATACATGCTCCAAATACTCTAGCCAAAATTGATGTCCCTAAAGGACAAATAGCTTTGGCAGCAAATGAGTCTAAAATTCGTCAAAAACGTGATCGACCAGTTGGTTGAATATTCTGAATTCTCGTATAGAAGTAGTATTATGACATATTTAGTAAAATAATCATAACAAATAAAAAAAATGCAGGACATAAAATGTTTGAAGTTTTTATTTCATTAAATGATTAATTTATTAAAATTGAACTCTTTTTTTTATTATTAATTTTAGATATTTGAACATTGAAATTGGCGCGTCAATTATCCAAGCAAGTTTAACGGTGATGAACCACCGTTTACCGCCGCCGCAACCACCGCCACAAAATCTTTCAAGCCCACCATCAACCGCCTCTCCGCCGAAGGTTTCCACCGGGAAGTCGTCATCACCTTCACCTCCATGCTCGAATCCTCCGACACCAATCCAGACGCCTTCACATACCCTCCCCTACGTAAGGCCTGCACATCGCTCGGCCTCTTTTCTCTCGGCCTCTCTCTCCATCAGCAAATTATTGTTAATGGGCTCGGATCCGACGTTTATATATCCTCCTCGTTGATCAATTTGTATGCAAAATTCAAGAACAATGGATATGCACGGAAGGTGTTTGATATGATGCCTCACAGAAATATCGCCCCGTGGACTACCATTATCTGGTGTTATTCTCACGCTGGTGACATGAGAAACGCATTTGTTCTGTACAACACTATGCAATATGAAGACATCCCGCCTAGCCCGGTCACCATCTTGAATGTGCGCAGAAGGGGTTATGTGGGTGTGAGTTAGCTCTTATGATTTGTTTATTGAGTGTATATGCCAAGTGTGGAAGAGTTGAATATGCTGGGAAGTTGTTTGAGTTGATGGATCTTGGAATAGTTTGATCAATGCACTTTCTATGGTAGGAAATCTTGCAGAGGTTCTAAATCTTTTTTCGAGAATGAGGTTAAATAAGTTAGAGCCAGATCAGCAGACTTTTGGATCATTGGTCTCTGCTGTAGCAAGACAGGGTAGTATAGAAATGGGAAGAATTGCACATGGGCAGATAATGACTTCTGGATTTGAATTAGTCAAGCGTGTCGGAGCATCGCTTGTCTCTTTGTATTCAAGATGCAGGAATCTGGATGGTGCATTTCAAATTTTTGAGAAAGCAGTAGATAAAGATGTAGTATTTTGACAAGTAAGATATCTGGGCTCGTACAGAATGATTCTGCAGATGATGCATTAAGAGTGTTCCAGAAAATGCTACATTTTTTAAGGCAGCAAATGGCTGTAGATATTCTCATACAGAATTCTCTTGATAGTCTGTATGCAAAATGCGGCCTTTTAGACCAGAGTCTTACTGTTTTCAGCAAGATGGATGAAAGGAACGTTGTGTCCCCTGGAATGCGATTCTTGCTGCTTATGCAAATAAAGCATTGCTTTTATTTCAAGAAACGAGGGCAGCTAACCTACTACCTGATTCTATAACCATGGTCTCCCTTCTCACCATCAGGGGAAGTGGATTCACAGCTATGTCCTCTGCAGCTGCCTTGGTCCGTGTATCCGGATTGGTGCAGCCTTAGTCGATATGTATGCTAAAAGTGGCAACCTAGATTGTGCTAGGAAGTGCTTCGACATAATGCCAGAGCACGACAATGTTTCTTGGACTGCTATTATTGCAGGATATGGTAGCCATGGGAAAGGGGAGGCTGCTTTGCAAATGTTCTCGGAGTTTCTGCAAAGTGGGCTCGCACCTAATGATGTCATATTTTTATCTGCCCTCTACGCCTGCAACCATAACAAGCTGGTTGATAGTGGCATGGTCTTGTTCGAGTCAATGATACATGATCACCAGATTGAGCCAAAGATTGAACACCTTGCATGCATCGTAGATCATGATGCATATCACCTCTATAGAAAGATGTTTGCCAAACCAATCATTGATGTCCTAGGTATACTACTTGATGCTTGTCGGAGTAATGGCCGTGAAGAGCTTGGGCGCGCCATTGCTGAGGAAATTTCTGAATTCGAGCCTGCAGATTCTGGTAGGTATGTGCAATTGGCTCAGAGTTTTGCTTCAATGGCGAGGTGGGATGGAGTCGGAGAAGCTTGGGCTCGAATGAAAGTATATTTAGATAAATTTGAAATCTCTTCCAATCATAATTTACCAATTGGAGATCGTTTGATATGGATGAGTGTCCATAGTAATTAACTAATAGTAGTACTCATATAACGTGAGTATAAATACATAGTTGGGAGTTTAGCTTAAGGGATCAAAATCAAAAGCAACAAAAAAGGAAAAATTAAACGAAAAAAAAAAGAATTGAAGGAAGGAAAGTTGGAGGAAAAATGGAGAAAAATTAAGGGGAGATTCTTAGCACCAAAGTCTTCTTTCGATTTAATTTTCGGTTAATTTGGCTATTCAAGTTTTAAAATTTTTATGCCGTAACTTCATCTCCATCGATCATTTCCAAATTTTTAATCCAATATTATTTGATATATCAATTCTCAAGTTTTCCCATAATATATTACATGAACCCAACTCCCAAATTTATATTCTTCTAGTTCTAATTTAGTACTTGGCAATTAAATTAGCATTTTAGAAAATGTTATTTAGCTCTATAATTTTCAAATGTTATTTTTTTTCTAAAAGAAATTCTAAATATTATAATTCCCTCCTAAATGTTAAATTGAACTTCATAGCCATTGAATTCAGTTTAATTCATCTTTATCCACGCAATTATGTCCATGAAGTCCGATAAATTCTCAATCAGGATTACTAACTTGATTCAAGCCGTCAAATGCGCATTATTCGCCCATTTGACTCTTTTCAATTCCAAACGATCCCAAGTCATAGGAAATTATTATTTAAGCTATTTATGACCTAAGTTATTATTTTATCGGCCTATATTAGGATTATAAGTTAGAATTTTAATTTTATAGGTCGAGACAAGCTGAAAGCATAGTAGCATCTCACGCATAAATTGCACTATTTATCAAGATCATCCAGGTGGATTTTTCTATAACTCACGACTATGTTTTAAATTCGTCCATGAAAAGCATGTTAAATATTTTAATAGTATTGTTTACGGAATGATTGGATGTTATGAGACTTCATGCACAGAGGAATTCCGACTTACAAGCATATATAGACGGTTTACTATGTGACTAAATCTCTAGATAAGTAACCGTAAAGTATTCATGTGATCACATTGAGTTTCTCATCCAATGAAGAAGAGTAAACTTTGTTATAAATATGTTCATGGATTTCCATGATTTATGCAGCATAACAGTTTTAAAACATGAAAGTATGACTTGGACGAATATTAATACCCACTGAGTGTTTTCTGGCACTCAACTCAAATGTTTTCAGGTTCTGGAGATCGAGCTGGTTGATGACGACGTGCTGGAGTGGGTTTGATGGTTGATCCTTGTGTGGTTTTTGCTAAAATCATCTTTAAAATCTTGTCAGTATTTAAATATTAAATGCTTCTGCTAATACTCTGCAAAACTTTTAAGTTTGAAATTTATTGACCTCACTGATTAGGTTTTAATTGTATATACAAATATTTGAATGTATAGAAGGGTCAACCATTAAACTTTTAAACGTGTGACTTTGTTTGGCTATGTATATTGTCAGGTCATAATTTGGTTATGTATGTGTTTATGATTTTAAAATCCTTGTTGAAAGTTGACTTTGAGGACGCCTGAGTGCGTGGTTTGAACATTTTTAAGTTGAGGTGCTGCCCATTTACAAATTATTTATAAAGTTAAATCTTATCTTTTGAAGAATATTTATCACGTGCTACGTATGTTTTTGGTGATGTTTTGGTCCTAGTGGGACTGTGGCGTTACAATATATATATATATATATATATAGTTTTAAATTTAAATTAATTTAAATATTTTTCTTTTGTTGTGCAAACTTTTATTATATTTCACACATATGCTTAATTTGTTCTTTAGAAGATATAAATATAATATTCAATATAGAATTTCGCATAATGATATATTACTTATTTTTTTAAAGAATTCATTTTAATGTTATCAATATATATATATATATATATATATTCTTACTCTAATTATTTATTGATATTTTCTAATTATAATATAGCTTATAACTTTAAATTTTACACTTTCAAAAGAACTTTTAATTTTACACATTTTAATAAAAATCATACAATTTACATATAACGCATGTGATCCTAGTATATATATGAAGAAGAGAAGATTAAAAAAATGAAAATCAAATAGCTTCCGTTACAAAAAAAAAGCACAAATTGACCAAAATAAAAAAATAATTAAAAAAAATATGGGAAGTGCGGGCGCCTGAGACAAAATTCAGATCATTTTCAACCGTTGGATCACATATATTTAATCACGTCTGTCAATTGGACAGACCCCGTCTCATCTTGGCCATTCATACCCCCTATTTCCCTCCTTGTTACATCCTCTGTTTAGCAACTAGCAGTTACACCAACCCACATAGGTTTGTGTTGGGAAATTTAATATTGGAAAATTGGGTTTAATAAAGTGAATAGTCAGACGTAAGTCTCATTTTATTCGATTTTCAGTCACCGTGATATTTAATTTTGGAGAAGTTAAATGTTGAATGATGTATCTATGTTGTATTAGATAATCATGGTATATTAGTTTCTCAAATCCAATTTTTGGTGAGTGAGAAATTAATCGTAAAATTGGTCACGTGAAAGGGGCATGTGTGATGTGGGGGGAAATGTACCGTGTTACATTTGAGAGATCCCGTGATTGAAGCCTAAGCTGGTTAAGCTTGTACTTAAGTGTGTAATCACTTGAGTGTGACATCTGATGAGTACTAAGTGTGTGAGCTTCAAGTCCACACGCGCGAGATCAACAGTGCCAGTGTTCATTCCCGCTCTCGGGATATGAATAATTATAGTGACAGTGACAGTGTCTCGTGTCTTGGCATTGGTCGTTCAGTGAACTTTGATTTGGACTTGGTTGAATTTGGGCCTAGCCAAAATCAGCCCTAGTGGATTCAGATCAAGTGTCGAGTAATCTGTCAGGAACATATTCAGGGACAGTTCAATGTCCGAACCCATTAACGTACATGGATATGACTCCTAATCTTCAGGAGTGTAACCGACTCTCACTCATGGTGAAGAGTTAATACTACAATGGTAGTAACTCATGGGAGGTTTCAAATGTGGATTTGAATGCATCCTTAATGGGAGGTTACAAATGTGGGCTTGAATGCATACTAGTAATTCATGGGAGTTACATCTTGGTTTGAATGCCCAAACCCTAATCCTAAATGAGGTGGAATATAGGTGCTCTTGCATGCGTTGTTGAGGTATAGAGAAGAGTAGAGGAAGAGAAGAAAGTGGAAGATAGAAAGGGAAGTCTATGAGTTGTAGAGAGTTGTACGAGAGCTTGTAGGGTTCTCTTAGACAAAGTCTCTGCGTTTAGCATCATTCATCGAGTCTCATTGCTTCTCAGTTCTCTCATTATCTAGTTCGGTGGAGTCTACTGGTTTGTGGTCCTGCTACAAGGTAGGACGAAGCCGTTTTATCTTTGGGGACAGACGCTAATACCATGAGCACTAGTCGGGGCGTAATTGCCTTGCGGAAAGAGGTCTCCTCAACTTGGCTTAATTTCATACAAAACAAGTTTGCTGTTTGTTGCAGGTTTTGACTAAGACATTTCGATTCTGGTCCAGAATTTGTTCCAGACAAGGCGGGTTTGTTCTCGTGTATTTGTATTTATATTTCTGTTTATCTTGTGATTTTCTCCTCTACTTGTTTTATGTCTCAGTTCAAGATGTTCAAGAACTGGAACATTGTAATGCGTAATTACAATCGATGGAGAGAATCTATTTGGAACAGAAACGGTGTCGAAGAACACGATTCCTTTTGGATATTCAAATTCAACGAAGACAAACCTAAAGCGGTTCAAACTCATTCAAGATGAATTCTGAATTGTTAAAGACGAGTTTGGACGTAACAGTTCCTGAAACTGTTCAAAAATGAATCCAGAAACACAGAAATAGTCGAGTTTGAGTTATTTTATGTATTTTGTTTCTGCCTTGATTCATTTGTAATTCGTCTTTTCATTTCTTGTGGAAGGTCCGTTCCAAAGTCTGTCAAGAACAAGCCAAAGGCATTGTTTTTCCCAACATTTAACACAATTATGTTCTCCAAATATTTTGTTTTTAAATTGTGGATTATATGTTTTTTATACATTTCAATATATAAACAGTAAGAACAACAACGACAATTAGAAGCAAATAGTCACAATATTTGAGGCCTTTCAACTTGACGGCAGTCTGTTGAAGGGCAAAATTCGTAAAATTCTTGCAAAATCCGATTTAGAAAACCAACTTTACATTCATTGAACAGCAGCACATAATACATAAGCATACACAACACAACAAACCGAGACTTTTAATTATGAGAAGAAGATAAATTATATATATATATATATATGACCGTAGGAAGGTCATGAATGAATTCGAATCTCGTAAACGTCTTAGGTTGCAGCGGCTAATTAAGAAAAAGACACGGACGACTTCAGCATGTGATCAGATCAGTAGCCATTTGATCAGAACGTATGTATGTGTATATATGTAGAAAGAACAACAACAACAACAACAATATGATATATAATGATACATGCATAACTTACGAGAACAGAGCTTTAGTGATAAACAACTTTAGTGATCTACGTACGTACCAGTTCGAAAATGGTTGCTTGCAAGAAGAGCTCTCTGAGATCTCCAATGGAATTCTGCTTCTACGCACCAATAACCAATTTGAGTTTTAGCTTCAAATTTCAGTTCATCTGATGACTATAATACTCATTAGGTCTTCTCTAAAGCTTTTTTTGGTTTATTTTTGCAGGAAATTAAAGCTTGGTCTCTGATCTATTGGCCCGGCACAAATATCTAAGTTGCAATAATACATGTGTAGGATCGCACTATATTTTTGCTTTTTCACTTTGTGACTTTCTTTTTCCTCTTGGAAAAAATAAAAAATTATAACCTCCACTAAGTTGCAATAATACATGTGTATGAATGCGCTATATTTTTGCTTTTCCACTTTGTGACCTTTTTTTTCCTCTTGGAAAAAATAAAAAATTATAATCTCCACTAAGTTGTAATAATACATGTGTATGAATGCACTATATTTTTGCTTTTTCACTTTGTGACTTTTTTTTTTCCTCTTGGAAAAAATTGAAAAACTATAACCTCCATAATATCAATAGGATTATAATATATTGACTAGATTCTCGCCCGTGGCACAAGTTATTCATGATCTCAAACTCAATTATTATATTTTTAATGTAAGTGTTACACCTTCAATTTTTTTTTTCTGTCAAATAATTATTGATGATGTGGTGTTTTTTAGAGGGAAATATTTTGGAAAGAATAGATTTATTTGCAAAATTGAAATGGGCTATGTAATTCTAAAAAATAAATAAAAGGCAATAAAGAGTACAAAGTAAATGAATATATGATTGCAGCTATTAAATTCAATATTATTTATGCATAATAGAATGTGATTCAAGATTTTAAAATAAAATAAAAACAGAAATATAAGAAAACAATGTGAGTGATGAAAAATTAGAAGTTTTCAGGCTAAATGGGTAATATATTGGGCATTTTCAAGGCCCACTACAGGCCCAACCTTGCCCACCACAAATCCAACATAAACCCGCTCTATGTCGCACTTTCATTAAATTAATTAATTTCTTTTACAACATAAAAAAATAGTATGTATATACTGCAATTTTAAACTTTAATCTTATAAGATCAAATTATTAATTATATGATATGATAAAAATTATAAATAAATTCAAATTTTTATTTAGATGAGCTGTATATGATAATAAAAATTATAAATTTGTAATCATTAAATGCTTTAAATTGTATGTTAATAATCAAAAACTGTAAATGCAAGTCTAACCTTATGAATTGCATGATAGGTAATTAAAATATATATATATATATATATATATATATATATATATATATTACATAGGAAACTAAAAAGAATACATCTGACTTTTTTAACACAACTAATTCATAATTATTAAATTGAGAATAAACTAAGTCATAGATTTCACTGACATTAATTAACTATATTATACGTGGATAAAACATTGTAGATACATTTTGTTAGGAGAAACAATCACGAAAAGGTTTCAAAAAAGTTTTGATGAAATGTCAAAACACTCAAAGAAAACTGAAAGTCAAGTCAACAATGGAAATTGAGCTCAAGCCAAGTCAACAATGAAAGCTGAACTCTAAGTTCAAGAAAATCTGAAACTAAGATCAAAGACGAAGCCATCATGAAGATTCAAGCAGAACTGAACCAAAGCTGCTAAGCAATCGTTAAACCGTTGACTGAAATCTGAACCGCACGGTCAAATTGAGCGCATCCTATAACTCAACCATAGACGAGACATCAACTTAATTCAGTTTATAAGACAAAATGAATTCAGTCAATGAACATCATATCAAACTGAAAGCGAAGCAGTGAGGGAAGTTTGCAAACTGAGAAATTGCAAACTAAAGAACGAAGATATCCAAAGTGAGTCACATCAAACTGAAGAGCCAACCGAGTATGTGGAAACAGTTGACTCACAGAAGAGAAACTAAATCATCAACCAATAAAGTAAGTTCGAAGATCAAACGGCTCATCTCTTTAACCGAACCCAAGACCACTGATTGAACAAACAACCTCAGTTAATGCACGTCCAGAGGTCAACTATGGAGTACACAATTTCACGAAGATGAATAATATTGAAGATATTAACGAACATTACATATCAATTAATGGAGTACACAATTTCACGAAGTAAAATATTTTATAATTGATGATAGTGCAATTCCAAATATTTGATCATTTGAAAATAAAGTATATTTTCATTTTCTTATTTTAATATTTAAATAAATTTAAATTGACATACATGATTCCTATGTTGTTTTATTATAGAGATGAGGTTATAGATGAGGTTGAATCCATTTATTTTGTGAAAATCAAATTGAAATTTTGTAACTGCCATTTCCTTTCAATTCAAACTGAAATGGCTTTTTATTCTTTAATTCTTAATGCATGCCTGTTTTCCTGTTTTTTTCACCTAATATTGCGTTGGGTTTTTTTGAATATATATATATATATATATGTGTGTGTGCGCGCGCGCGGTTTGTGTTGTATTTTTTATTGCGCACTTGATTTTTTTAAGATTTTTTTCTTTTTTTTCTTCGATTTCAATTTCGTGTACTTGAATTTAATTTTACACTTATTATTTATGGTCCATCCTATTGAATCAGGGTTTATTATAATTTTTTAGTATTTGATTTTTCAAATAATCACTTAATAACTAATAATTGAAAATTAAATACTAAAAAATTATAATAAATCCTGATTGGGTAGGATGAATCCTAAATAATAAGTGTAAAATTAAACTAAACCACAAGAAATTGAAAAAAATAATAATCAAATGTCCAATAAAAAATGCAACACAAAAGATGCATCTTTATTCATCTCCTTAATCTGCAATGGGCTATTTACGGATCGAAATACTTTTTTGAAGTGGAATCAAAGTAGATAGGGAGAAAACAGTTGGTCAATAGGAAAATAAAAAATGCTACAAATAATTAAATTTCATTGTCAATAAATATGAAATATAATTTAATAGAGCTCATGAATTACATCTCCGCCCCTAAAAATATGTAGATGATGTAAATCGTGAAATGTTCTAGAAAGATAAAGATGTAATTTGTTACTCTAGTCCTCATACTAATTGAGTTATGAGTTATATATTTATACGTACTAATAATTCGTATGAAACTATATATACATATTGAAAACAGATATCACCCCCTAAAAAAACACAATATTTAAAAAAAAAATGCAACCGGTTTTAGTAAAAAAAAATGTGGATTACAACAATGTTATTGCAACATATCTGAAATTATCATATGAGAAATTAATAAGTAGAGTGAAATAATTGGTGGAATGCACATATTAAATATACACAAATTATATATATTTGTGACAATTTCTTTTGTGTGTGTGACTCGATTATGATTTCAAGCCCCATATGGCATAATTAGTTCATACATAAATGGCATGTTTGTCATGTGTCACGGCTTTTTAATTTAAAAATCTTAAATTCAAATGATTTTGCCACTAGAATATATTTAATATCTTGTGCTTGTATGTATTTTTCTGATCCTATTAAATTAGCTTCTTTTTTTTTCTTCATAGTATTCTGCGAGCAGTATTTATGAGTATCAAAATAAGGGAAACAACATTAAATAAAGTTTTCCGAAATATAATTTTCTTTTTTCCTTCCTATGGTATTTTTTTTTTAGTTTCTTCCTGGAAATTTTTGAATATCTGATTGAATTTTTTGTATGTTTCCACCTAATTAATATACATTAGTTTTTTTCTCTTTTTGGAACATTTTTTGAAAATATTCTAAATGAGATAAATGTGCATTAGTGTGAATATTGTTGTGATACATGCAAGAGATAAGTATGTACAACTCAAAAAAGGGGGATAAAATCCTCTAATCCATTTTTCATATCCCACTATTGTGTCCCACTATGAAATTTAATATTTTAAAAATATTTATTACAAAAATAAATTTTATTATAGTATTATAAATCATAATGAACATTTATTGCTAAAAATTATATATCCTACTTTTGGAATAATCAACCATATTAATCAATTATATTAACTAAAAAATAAGAAATAAATATTAAAAATAAATATAAATCCTAATTGGGTGGAATGAACCCTAAATAATAATTATAAAATTAAACTAAGCCATAACAAATTAAAATTGAAGAAAAAATTAATGAAAATCGAATAAAAATCAAAATGAGACACCGAATGGGATAGAGAAAAGTGGGATAGAGGATTTCATTTGCAAAAAAGGAGAGGGGGTGTAGTTAATGCATAATTTTGATTTCTAAAATGTACCACATTTCCATATTTTAGCCATTGTACAAAAAGAAGGTGACAACTGACAACCTTGTGATTTGTAAATATGATAAATTAAAAAATATATATATATTTCCAGATTTTTTTCAAAAAATCTGTATATTATATGTATATGCACATATTAAAATATATATATATATATATATATAAAATTACAAAAAATAAAATAAATAAAACAAACTAGTATCATGATAAATATATTAAATTAAGTTTAAAAGTGCACCTAATTTATATTAATGCAAAGTAAATAAAGTGTTTATCGATAGTTTTTTCATAAGTTAAACAGCTAAAAATATAATATAACCGGATTGATCAATGGCATGTTCGCAATTTGCTTCAATCATTTTCAACGCAACATTAAAGTATAACCGGATCGATCATAACCGGATCGTTTTGAACTAGAAAGAGAAACTTTTTTGTAGAACTATTATTTTTCACTTCGTTGTATTTTGAAAATCAAATTCATATATCTTTTTAATTGTAAAAGATTTAGGCCAATAAACCATTTTCAAATAAAGTGGTTGAATATTCCGAATTCTCGTATAGAAGTAGTATTATGACATATTTAGTAAAATAATCATAACAAATTAAAAAAAAATGAAGGACATAAAATGTTTGAAGCTTTTATTTCATTAAATGATTAATTTATTAAAATTGAACTCTTTTTTTTTATTATTAATTTTAGATATTTGAACATTGAAATTGGCGCGTCAATTATCCAAGCAAGTTTAACGGTGATGAACCACCGTTTACCGCCGCCGCAACCACCGCCACAAAATCTTTCAAGCCCACCATCAACCGCCTCTCCGCCGAAGGCTTCCACCGGGAAGTCATCATCACCTTCACCTCCATGCTCGAATCCTCCCACACCAATCCAGACGCCTTCACATACCCTCCCCTACGTAAGGCCTGCACATCGCTCGGCCTCTCTCTCCATCAGCAAATTATTGTTAATGGGCTCGCATCCGACGTTTATATATCCTCCTCTTTGATCAATTTGTATGCAAAATTCAAGAACATTGGATATGCACGGAAGGTGTTTGATATGATGCCTCACAGAAATATCGCCCCGTGGACTACCATTATCTGGTGTTATTCTCACGCTGGTGACATGAGAAACGCATTTGTTCTGTACAACACTATGCAATATGAAGACATCCCGCCTAGCCCGGTCACCATCTTGAATGTGCGCAGAAGGGGTTATGTGGGTGTGAGTTAGCTCTTATGATTTGTTTATTGAGTGTATATGCCAAGTGTGGAAGAGTTGAATATGCTGGGAAGTTGTTTGAGTTGATGGATCTTGGAATAGTTTGATCAATGCACTTTCTATGGTAGGAAATCTTGCAGAGGTTCTAAATCTTTTTTCAAGAATGAGGTTTAATAAGTTAGAGCCAGATCAGCAGACTTTTGGATCATTGGTCTCTGCTGTAGCAAGACAGGGTAGTATAGAAGTGGGAAGAGTTGCACATGGGCAGATAATGACTTCTGGATTTTGAATTAGTCAAGCGTGTCGGAGCATCGCTAGTCTCTTTGTATTCAAGATGCAGGAAGCTGGATGGTGCATTTCAAGTTTTTGAGCAAGCAATAGATAAAGATGTAGTATATTGAACAAGTCAGAAGCTGCCTTGGTCCTTGTATCCGGATTGGTACAGCCTTAGTCGATATGTATGCTAAAAGTGGCAACCTAGATTGTGCTAGGAAGTGCTTCGACATAATGCCAGAGCATGATATTGTTTCTTGGACTGCTATTATTGCAGGGTATGGTAGCCATGGGAAAGGGGAGGCTGCTTTGCAAATGTTCTCGGAGTTTCTGCAAAGTGGGCTCGCACCTAATGATGTCATTTTTTTATCTGCCCTCTACGCCTGCAACCATAACAAGCTGGTTGATAGTGGCATGGTCTTGTTCGAGTGAATGATACATGATCACCAGATTGAGCCAAAGATTGAACACCTTGCATGCATCGTAGATCATGATGCATATCACCTCTATAGAAAGATGTTTGCCAAACCAATCATTGATGTCCTAGGTATACTACTTGATGCTTGCCAGAGTAATGGCCGTGAAGAGCTTGGGCGCGCCATTGCTGAGGAAATCTCTGAATTCGAGCCTGCAGATACTGGTTGGTATGTGCAGTTGGCTCAGAGTTTTGCTTCAACGGCGATGTGGGATGGAGTCGGAGAAGCTTGGGCTCGAATGAAAGCCCGTGGTCTGAGGAAAGCTCCCGGTTGGAGTATTGTTCAAATGCACGGTACAATCGCCCCGTTTTTCACGCAGCGTAGTTCTCATACTGAATATGAGATAATTGTCTCTATGTTGAGAAATCTGACTGGTGATATGAAAAACTTGCATTAACTTCAAAATATGAATCTCTTCTCATATATTGATGTCTTGTGAGTTGTAATCTGCATATAAAGTATAATAAAACATTCTGTCGATTATGATTTATTACAAAATAATTCAGTTAATTATTTTATTTAAAGTATTTAATATATATTGGTGATTATTTGATAACATATCCTTACCAGTTTCATCTTCTTAATTTCTATTGTGACTTTCTCCACCTTTTCTGCTGACTATTTTTTTCTAAACATAAGAAACTTTCATATTTTAACTCAACTAATCATTAATGTCGTGTTCTTCTCTTAGTCTAATTCCACTCGAACTCAATTAATTAATATTCCGATCCAAAAAAGAATTGTGTCACAACTAATTTATCCGAAAAAATTGGAGTGGATTTAGCCTTCACTCATCTATATACACACCCTAGATTATCGAAAAATATCTTGTAAATTTTGGGAATGGCGTTTGAGTATAGCTATCATTTTTTGGTGGAAGAGTTGAGGATGCTAGGAAGGTGTTTGAGTTGAGGATAAGAAAGATATTGTTTTTTGGAATAGTTTGACCAATGCACTTTCTATGGTAGGAAATCTTGCAGAGGTTCTAAATCTTTTTTCAAGAATGGGGTTAAATAACTTAGAGCCAGATCAGCAGACTTTTGGATCATTGGTCTCTGCTGTAGCAAGACAGGGTAGTGTAGAAGTGGGAAGAGTTGCACATGGGCAGATAATAACTTCCGGATTTGAATTAGACAAGCATGTCGGAACATCGCTCGTCTCTTTGTATTCAAGATGCAGGAATCTGGATGATGCATTTCAAGTTTTAGAGCAAGCAGTAGATAAAGATGTAATATTTTGGACAAGTATGATCTCGGGGCAGGTACAAAATGATTCTGCAGACAATGCATTAAGATTGTATATAACAGGCTGGTTGATAGTGGCATGGTCTTGTCTGAGTCAATGATACATGGTCATAAGATTGAGCCAAAGATTGAACACCTTGCATGCATCATTGATGTCCTAGGTATACTACTTGATGCTTGCCGGAATAATGGCCATGAAGAGCTTGGGCGCGCCATTGCTGAGGAAATTTCTGATCCCAAATCGCGCCTATAAAATCATCCACACTCAAATGATCAAGATCACTCTGATCACAAGCCAAGAGGGTGTGCAGCTGCATAATCGAGCAAACTGCCAACGCCTCCCCTGTCTTAAAAGGGAGCTTCTCAAAATCAAGATTCTCCAACTTGCTCACCACAGGGTTGAACTGAAATGGCAAATCCAATCTCTCAGCTTCTTCAGTCAAGATGTGAGCCATCTGCTCCAACACCTCCTTCTCTTGATTTAGTATGTTATATATCTGGGAAGGAGGGAAAGATACCATTTGTCCTTCTTTACCAAGAGCCTCCTTGTCCGAGTAAATTTGCTATACAGGCACCAGCAGAAACTCCCAGAATGGAACCGAAGATCTAGAACATTCAAATGTGAATTGCTATCAACAAGAATAAATCATGTTTACAGAAAGAGAATCACATTCAGCTCCTTGAGATTGAAATTTGTAATATAACAATGAAGGTAAGAGCATTATCCACACTACAACAGATATACCATTAAATATGTTCTAGTTAATTTCTAGCTCAACACACATGCACAATTTCTCTCATGATTTCCTTCAGCTGAAGAGAAAATCTGAAAATTTTACTAATTTTCAGATACCTGCATTGAAATAAGTCAATTCCTACTTATTTTCAGGATAACAATCTCCAAAGGAGGCCATTTTCTGCACTCCTAAAGCAAGGTGCATACTAACACTGTGCACTACGACTAGATGCCCTGTGTGACAGCTGAAAAGATTTAAATCAAATATGAACGCAAAAAATCACTGGTTAGAGTTGGTCTAACCTTTTCTCGAACATCATATTTCTGGTGACCACAAGCTTGTAACCAGCAATGTTTTCAACTGCAAGGTTATTAAGGAAACCAACAAGACCTGTGAGCAATCCAATGAGAAGAGCAAGTGTCCGTTTGAGAAAAACATACTGAAAAATTTGAACCCTTTTCCTAGATCTCCAATCCTCCTTAAAGAATTCGTTTTCAATAATCCTACAGATTTCAAACAAGTGAACTGAATGTTAGTTGATCATTCCCCGTGGTTCTCAATAGCATAAATAATTCAAACAAAAAAACTAAGAACACGGAAAAAAAAAACAAAAAGTAACATTTGTAGCTTAATGAATCCATCAATTAAACATGCATCACCGAATAGACAATGTGATCTGAAATACTAACCGCCGCAAATTCAGAAAAGATAACTGATAATTGCATTAAAAATTTTCATGTTCATCAAAATCATCCGAACTTACATATATTAATCACCTTCAAAAAGATTGCCTCTCAACAAACCATTATAAGAAACAAAAGCATGCAGATACAGAGGAATCGGAATTTTGAGGAATGGATACGACAAAGACATTAGACATGCAGTTGTCATAACTTGATCAAAACCTTTATCATGTTTGTTATTTTATTTTGTTGCAACAAATAATTGAAAACTAAGCTAAAAAATAGCATATCAAAAGCTAAGCTCAAATCACATGCATAATTGAAAAACTAAGCTAAAAAATAGCATATCAAAAGTGAAATCCCAGAAAATCCTTGAATGAAAAAAAAGGAACTTGTGGCTTAGTTATATTTATCACTTCAACATCTAAATAAGGTGAAGTAAACGCTTCCCTTTTTTTTTAAAAAAAAAAAGTTGAATAAATGCATTTTGGCGCCGGCCACAACTCACAATGCAACATGATAAACTGACGATACGAAATTAATTGCAAAACAAGAAATTTGAATCAATTTGTTGAATCTGCTTCAGCCGATGAGCTCTCCTCCAGCCGCGTTTCGAGTTGCTTCTGATCATTTACATGAGCGAGAATTAGTGAGTTTGTTTGTAACTGTGTAGCTATCTAAGAATAAAATCAATGGAAAAGAAAAGAGACTTTTTTTTTAAAAAAAATCGACAATGCTACCAGATTACATATATATGTATATATTGAAGAAGTAATTTAGTTGGAGAAATAAATTCATAGATTAGAGTAGTTACCTCTCTTTTGAGCCTACGTTGCTGCAATGCTTTCTTCACCTCATTACGGCTGGCGTGGCCGTCTATGCGTATTGTTTTCAGATTTGGTGTATTGAGAGCTCCCAATGTAAACTCGTCCATCATATCACAACGTAATATTTCCAAATGTTCGAGCTTTGGCAATTGAAGAGTGCATCTCCATTCACAAAAACACTTGAGCTTCTTTAGACACCATAGATCTAGTCTTTCCAGATTAGGAAAGAGAGAAATTTGAAGAGCATCGTCCTCCTCATCTTCAATCACTTTAACCATCTCTTCACAATCACCAATATCTAACTCTACAAGGTTTCGCAGATTTCGAGCTATTGAACAGGGGAATAAGCTCTTCATGCCTTTTAAGCTTGATACTTCTAACTTGCAAAGTACGGCGAAGAAGTCCATCAAAATTTGACCACACCAATTTCTCATGCTATCATAGTTACCTATACTCAATTCTTCTAAGTTACCAAATTCAACCTACAAATCATTTTAACAGCATGAAATGAAAATAAATTAAAAAAAAAACACAATACTCGATACATTAAATTTCAATTGAAACAAATCCCAGTCGCACTCTTTATAAATTCATTTATAATTTTATAGATACAAATAATTTGTTCTTCATGATATAAAAATGATCCCGTTGATTGATTTTGCAACAAAACTAGCTAGATTTTTTTATGTTACAGTATTTTATCTCAAAAGTTTCATTTCTAGACTGTGATTCACAAATTTCCACTATTTAGATTTAGTGTATTAGATATAAATGAATGATTGAGGTTTCAATCCTCAAATCACCCTCCCCTACCTCAAATTTTTCGGAGTAAATTACACTTTGGTCCCGTAAGAATAAGGCCCAAACACTTTTAGTCCCAAAATGTACAATTTTGGTCACAAATTAATTTTTTTCGAGACTTTTAGTCGCACAGTTTATATTTCAACACTTTTGGTCTCAAAATCTAGCGGACTACACTTAACATCTGTTAAATACCTATTTTATTGATATTGGTTGCACCGCCTAATTAAGGGTAAAAATAGAGAATGTAGTGAAAATTTCAATCCAAAATAAGTACCGTTTTGGCTTCAAATTAAGTACTTAGCCAATGTTAAATATAGTGCATTAGTTTTTAGGATCAAAAGTATTGAAATATAAATTGTGGGATAAAAAATGTCGAAAAAATTAACTTGAGACCAAAATTGTATATTTTGTGACTAAAAGTTTTTGGACCTCATTCTTACGGTACCAAAAATATAATTTATTCAATTTTTAGTATACTAGGTTCTAGGTATAATTCTCCCTAGTTATTTTATTTAAGAATCTGCAATCCTAACTTTAGTAAAAATTTCCACAAATTTATGAATAAATTACCAATGAAAACTAAAATATTAAATTAACATATGACTAAAAATTTAATGAAAAGGATGAAATTAAATTTAAATATTTTATATTAATTATTAGTTAAATTGAGTAGTAAAAGTGGCGCTATATAAACCCTTGTGTTTCACTCGTTTAAGTTAAAATTAGAAATATTTTGCTCTTGGTTTAGAACCTCGAGCTTCTTACATTCGATCTTTTCTAATTTTTGAAATATTTAAAAAATAATAATAAAAAGTCATTTCAAAAGAGCAAATTGATTTGCTTAAAGATTGTTATTTTTTTTAATTAACCCAAATAAAAAAATACCTAAAAATGCACTTTTCAAAATATAAATAAACAATATGAGTACATACCTTGTTTGGTTTGCAAAACATATGCATAGAATCATCATCATCATGAGGAGGACCAGTTGGAGAGATGGACTTGGAAACACAACTTTCCAACAATATTGGGCAGTTATGAATTTCCAATTTCTTTGGCAAAGAGAATTCAACAATGCTTTCAATTCCTTTACAGAAGCTCGTAAGGCACGGCAGAGAATCTAGAATCAAGAGCTTCAATTTTGGGAATGGTGTGATGTGAATATTCCTTCGGTTTTCTTCTTCTTCATTCCATAAGATGATTTGTTCCATAATTTCACAATCGCTGATCTGAAGCTCCTCTAGTTGTAAAAGACAACCACTTTGAATCATTGGCAATGAAAATAAGTTTTTCATTTCTTTAAATCCCGATACTCTTAACTCACAAAGTCCAGCAAACAAGTCAATTGGAAATCGATGCCAATTTCTCCCCATCTCAACACTTTCACCCACCACAAGTTTGGTTAATCTATCAAATTTTACCTGCAAATAATTTTAACCTACGGTTGGATATAATAAAGAAAATAATTCATATAAAAGTACCCATATATTCGCATTTTGTTACTATCTTATCACTGAATTAAAATATTAAATTAATTAAGTAGCATATATGTGACCATAAATTTAATCAAAATAAAATTAAACTTAAATATTTCTACAATAATTCAGAATTTATGTTTCTTTGGAAATACAGTATATCACATTCACAATTTCACATTCCTTTGATCACACAAAAAGATTAAAATACAACTGTGGCAATGTATAGAAGAATACATTTGCAGTCCTACCCGACATTTCCAATATCGTTCTGCTTTATACATTTCAAATGCCATGCAGATGCAAAGAAAATGATATAATAATATAATAATTTTTAGGACAAAAATATAACGGAAAACATGCAAAAATTAAAGAGAAAGAAATCAAGTGTATAAACCAACATTATTTTATTTAAGAACCTGCAATCTTAACTTCTGTAAAAATTTCTACAAGTTCGTGAATAAATTGCCAACGAAAACTAAAATAAAAAATTAACACATGACTAAAAATATAATGGAAAGGACGAAATCAAATTTAAATATTTTATTTTAATTATTAGTTAAATTGAGTAGTAAAAATGGCAATGTATAAACCATCGTATTTCACTTATTTAGATTGTCAGAAAGTTTGGATGTGTCGATTTTGATACCAATATAAATATTAGGCTATTATTTAAGTTTTAAAAAAAGTCATTTCAAAAGTGCAAATTAATTTGCTTAAAAATTGTGAATTTTTTTTACAATTAACCCAAATTAAATATACCTAAAAAATGCGATTTCCAAAAGATAAATAAATAATACGGGCACATACCTTGTTTGGTTTCCAAAACAAATGCATAGAATCATCATCATCATGAGGAGGACTAGTTGGAGATATGGACGTGGAAATACAACTTTCCAACAATACTGGGCAGTTATGAATTTCCAATTTCTCTGGCAAAGAGAATTCAACAATGCTTTCAATTCCTTTACAGAAGAAGCTCGTAAGCCTCGGTAGAGAATCTAGAATCAAGAGCTTCAATTTTGGGAATGGTGTGATGTGAATATTCCTTTGACTTTCTTCTTCATTCCATAAGATGATTTGTTCCATAATTTCACAATCCCTTATCACAAGCAAATTTAGTTGTAAAAGACAACCACTTTGAGTCATTGGCAATGAAAATAAGCCTTTCATTTCTTTAAATCCCGATACTCTTAACTCACAAAGTCCAACAAACGAGTCAATTGGAAATTGCCAATTTCTCCCCATCTCAACATTTTCACTCACCATATGTTTGGTTAATCTATCAAATTTTACCTGCAAATAATTTTAACCAACGGTTAGAAATAATAAAGTCGCAAAACACATAGCCAATTAATGAAATAAAATAAAATAATTTCGCATAAAAGTAACCACATATTCGCATTTTGTTACTACTTATCACTAAATTAAAATATTAAATTAATTAAGTAGCATATATATGACCATAAATGTAATCGGAATAAAATTAAACTTAAATATTTCTACAATAATTCAGAATTTATGTTTCTTTCGAAATACAGTATATCACATTTATAATTTCACATTTCCAATATCGTTCTGCTTTATACATTTCAAATGTCATGCAGATGCAAAGAAAATGATATAATTGTAAAATAAATTTTTGGACAAAAATATAACGAAAATCATGCAAAAATTAAAGAGAAAGAAATCAAGTGTATAAGTTAGATATATTTTAATTTTGCTAAATTTGGGTTTATATATTTTATTTGTGTATTGAATATATGTATTTTCAATATGGAATTCAATTTTAGCGAATAAAAGTAGGAGGATCTAATTTTAAAAAAATATATATATATTGAAAATTTGCAGGATAAGTGGCTAATATATGCATTTTTTTAGAAGATATTAAATGAGTAGTTACGTACCTTGGAAAAGAATTGCATATTAGAAATATCATCGTGATCATCAGAAGATGCACTACTAACTAAACCTTTTAGCAGTGGGCAGTTCTGGACTTCCATTTTCTTTAGCAGAGGGAATTCAATGGATTGGAATATTCCTTTACTGAAACTCGTGAGCGTCGGCATATGAGATAGCTTTAGTAACTTCAATTTTGGGAATTGTAGTGTGATGCCATTATTCCTTTGGTTTTCTTCTCCATTCCACAACAATACTTGTTCCATCATATCACCTTTCTCTATCTCAAGCTCTTCTAATTGTAAAAGACGGCTGCTTTCAGTCATCGACAATGAAAATAAGCTCTTCAAGCTTTTAAATCCCGATAATTTTAACTTGCGAAGTTCATCGAAGATGTCAATTGGAATTTGAGGACAACAGTTGGAATTTCGGCCCTCATCAAGTACCTCGAGTTCAACTACTTTTAATCTATCAAATTTTACCTGCAAATAATTTTAACCAACAGTTAGAAATAATAAAGCCACAAAACACATAGCCAATTAATGAAATAAAATAAAATAATTTCGCATAAAAGTAACCACATATTCGCATTTTGTTACTACTTATCACTAAATTAAAATATTAAATTAATTAAGTAGCATATATATGACCATAAATTTAATCGGAATAAAATTAAACTTAAATATTTCTACAATAATTCAGAATTTATGTTTCTTTGGAAATATAGTAGTATATCACATTCATAATTTCACATTCCTTTGATCAAACAAAAAGATTAAAGTACAACTGCGGCAATGTATAGAAGAATACATTTGCAGTCCTACCGACAATGACATTTCCAATATCGTTCTGCTTTATACATTTCAAATGCCATGTAGATGCAAAGAAAATGATATAACTGTAAAATAATTTTTTGGACAAAAATATAACGGAAATCATGCAAAAATTAAAGAGAAAGAAATCAAGTGTACAAATTAGATATATTTTAATATTTGTTAAATTTGGGTTTATATATTTTATTTGTGTGTATTGAATATATGTATTTTTAACATGGAATTCAATTTTAGCGAATAAAAGTAGGAGGATCTAATTTAAAAAATATATATGTATTGAAAATTTGCAGGATAAGTGGCTAATGTGCATTTTTTTAGAACATATTAAATGATTAGTTATGTACCTTGGAAAAGAATTGTATATTAGAAACATTATCGTGCTCATCGGAAGACGCACTACTAACTAAACCTTTCAACAGTGGGCAATTCCAGATTTCCATTTTCTCTAGCAGAGGGAATTCAATGGATTGGAATATTCCTTTACCGAAACTCGTGAGCGTCGGCATATGAGATAGCTTCAGTAACTTCAATTTTGGGAATTGTAGTGTGATGCCATTATTCCTTTGGTTTTCTTCTCCATTCCCCCACAATACTTGTTCCATCCTATCACATTTCTCTATCTCAAGCTCTTCTAATTGTAAAAGACAGCTGCTTTCAGTCATCGACAATGAAAATAAGCTCTTCAAGCTTTTAAATCCCGATAATTTTAACTCGCGAAGTTCATCGAAGAAGTGAATTGGAATTTGAGGACAACAGTTGGAATTTCGGCCCTCATCAAGTAGCTCGAGTTGAACTACTTTTAAGCTACCAAATTTCACCTGTAAATAATTTTAACAACCGATAGCGAATAAATTAACAAGGAAAAACAATTCAATTCAGAAAAATCAAAGAGCCAAACAAAAGACTACATTTGTTTTAAAGAGAAATATATAACGAATATTGTTACATACCTTGTCTAGTTCGCCAAACAAATGTCTAGAATCATCATCATCCGGAGACCTAGTTGAACAAGCGTTGAAAACAAAACTTTGCAGTGGGCAGTCAACGACTTTCATTTCCTCTAGCAGAGGGAATTCAACGGATTGGAACATTCCTTTACTGAAACTCGTGAGCCTCGGCAAAAAGAAGAGCTTTAGTGTCTTCAATTTTGGGAAAACTAGTGGGATATGAATATTGGTTTGGTTTTCTTCTTCATTCCACAACAATACTTGTTCCATCATATCACATTGCCATATCTCAAGGCTTTCTAGTTGTACAAACAATGAAGTACTCATTGTCTTCACTGACAATGAAAATAAACTTCGTAGCTCATGACATTCAGAAATATATATGGTGGAAAGCTTATTGAAACTCGAGATAACGTTCTGTTGATTTGGACTAATACCACTGTTCCACAAATGCTTCAGTGCCGGCAGCCGAATAAGTCGTAATTCTTTGAGATTCTGGAAAGAATTGGATTGCATTGGGCCATCAATATCGCATATCACTTCCAACTCACTAAGTCTTACAAGCCACAGACGCTCCAAGAGAGGAAAAACAGTAGCACTACTACTCATATTCACCAATTTCTTCACTGCCAAACACTCTATCAAAGTCAACGACCGCGTGTTATGAGTTGCTCCAAAATCCAAACTGGAATCATCTGATCCTTTTAACCACATATATTCAACACTCCTAACACATTCATGAATCCACTTTCCCAAACTAATATTTCCAGGCAACTTCAGCTTCAACGCATTCTCACTGTAGTAGGGAGGCATTCTCACTGTAGTAGGCAACGGATAACGATCCCCAAATGTAATGTCATTATGATCCCCAATTGTAATGTCATATTTCACGATGTTTGGTGAAGGGCCTTTATGTCCAGCAGCTACTCTAGAATCCTTTATCTTAATCTTCAGGCGACTCAATCTCGATAACTGCTCAAGCTCACTAACAGATGCATTCTTTCTTTCTCTGCTTTCCTCATCCGCTGCTTCCCAATCATCAAAGTATTCCACTATCAACTCCTCCAATCCCTTCTGATTTGATATGATTCCTGGTGCTATTGTTTTCAGATTCCCACAACCTGTGAGTTCCAATAACCTCAGACGACTTATTCCCGCCATCTCTATTGGTAAACACTCAATTAACCGACACCAGCGACATATGAGAATTTCAAGGTTAACTAATTCGCCAATGACTGATATGCTCTCCAAAGATTCACACGAGTCTAAAATTAATGTTTTGAGATTTTTCATTAATTTTGTCATTTTTGGGAGTCGCCGCAATGATGGATATCTGATGGAGAACACGTTGAGCTCCCCCATTCCTTCAAAGAAATCGTCACCGATCTCCAACTTTTTATCTCTTGACCAATTATTTTCAATCAACAAGAGATGCGGATTTGGATAAACTACTAACACTGACCTCATATGGAGCCGGAATCTTTCTTCAGTGTAGGGAACAATCCAAGTGCAATCATCACAATTAATCAACCTTTCATCTGAAGTAATGAATCTGGCAACATCACGAACAACATCATGCATTTTGACACGATTTCCATAGTCACCCTCTAATAGCAAGAAACAACTCTTAAGCCTTTCAACCAAGAACAACACTGTATCTCGTGCTCCTTCCAAACTTCTGATATCTCGAAACATGCGCAGCCCCATTGCATACATAGCCAAATCCTCAATATCAATATTACGATCTTCAGGAAATAGACAGCACAACAAGAATAAAGATTTCTCATCCACACTTTTCAAAGACTCATAACTGAACCTTAGTGGATTGTAAACATATTCAATAACCTCTGGCATGTGATTTGGGTTAGCGCTTTTTAGTTGATCCCGCGCATGATTCCAACGTCGTATGTCTACCGCGTCTTTTAGTGCTACACCAACTGTTACGAGAGCAATGGGTAGACCTTTGCACTCATTCACAACTTGTTGTGCAACAGCATTAATCACATTTTCTTGTTCAATGCAACTGCCAGCTTTTGATCTGAAGAGATCCCATGCCTCTGTTTCAGACAAGACTCTCACTGCAGAAACCTTCTCCACATCCATTCTCTTCAATATATCTCTATCCCGGGATGTTAACAGAATCTTGCACCCACTATCGCAAGGTATTCCTAACTCCTCCAAATTGAGAACTTCCCAAACATCATCTAGAACAATGAGAGATCTTTTTGTGCCTGCAGTCAACCTGGCATGCAAGTCCAGTGCTCTACATGGTACACTTTCCTTATCTCTCAACTCCAACCCCAACTGTTTAGCAATAACACCCTGAATTGCCAACCTGTCTGGTTTTTGGCTGACAACTGCCATCACGATCTCATCGAACAGATGTTCTCCTCTCACCCTGTGCATAATTCTTTTGGCCATGGTTGTCTTTCCTACACCCCCCATCCCACATATTCCCAATTTGTTAACATTCTCATCTTTCAAACTCACAATGATTTCTTCTTCGATTCGTTTTCTAGAATTGAACTCAAATATATTTGATCCTAAAGTGATTGGGGCCGCCACTGCTGCCGGTGGTGGAGGTTGCGCTATAATGGCAAAATTAGAGCCCTCCTCTCGTAAGTCTTTCATATCTTCAGCTGTCTTTTTCACTTTCTTGCCAAGTGAAAAACGAGATTTGATGGCGAAACAACCATTTTGTCTGAAGGTGGTTATTTCAGCCTCTATCTCAGTATTCTTTGCTTGGATGCCATCCACTTTGTTAAACCAAGTCTTAACCGCTGGAACAACGACTTGTGCATTGTTCTCTTCTGCATCGACTTTCATCTGCAGGCCAGATCTGGTGTCTTCCAGCTTTTGGGCCTCGTCTGTTAGATTCTGAATATTGCTATTAAAGCAACAGAGATAATTGAAGTGACGCTTGATTGGTTCAGCAAAGCATTTCCCAAGTTCCAGAGCTGGTCCAAGAAAACCCGCCAATACTCCCAGAATTACTGCCATTTCCTCCACTTGTTTTTATACCACCAGTAAAATCAGTGAAGTTAGGAGCCAAGAAAGTATGGATCAATACTCTAATAACATTACTAACATTAACTAAACAATATTGTTGCAAATGAGATGATAAACTAAAAATAAAATAAAAAAATAAACAGTTTGAGTTGAGAATTTTCATGATAAACAACAACTTTAGTGATCTACCTACGTACGAGTTCGAAAATGGTTGCTTGCAAGAAGAGCTCTCTGAGATCTCCAATGGAATTCTGCTTCTACACGCCAATAACCAATTTGAGTTTTCTATAATACTCATTAGTCTAAAGTTTTTTTCTTTTTTTTGCTTTATTTTTGCAGAAAATTAAAGCTTGGGCTCTATTGGCCTGGCACAAATATCTAAGTTGCAATAATATATGTGTAGGAACGCACTATATTTTTACTTTTTTACTTTGTGACTTTTTTTTTTCCTCTTGGAAATAATAGAAAAATTATAACCTCCACTAAGTTGCAATAATAAATGTGTTCTATATTTTTACTTTTTCACTTTGTGACTTAAAAAATAGAAAAATTATAACCTCCACTAAGTTGCAATAATACATGTGTACGAATAGCACTATATTTTTACTTTTTCACTTTGTGACTTTTTTTTTTCAATAGAAAAATTATAACCTCAGTAATATCAATAGGATTATAATATATTAATTAGATTCTCGCCCGTGCGATGTACAGGATATTCATGATCTCAAACTCAATCATCATATTTTTAATGTAAGTATTACATTTTTTTTTATGACAAATAATTATTAATGATGTGATGTTTTTGAGAGGGAAATATTTTTGAAAAGACTATTTTATTATATTAGATAAATTTGTATGCAAAATTGAAATGGGCTATGTAATTCTAAAAAATTAATAAAAGGCAATAAAGAGTACAGATTAATATGAATATATGATTGCTGCAGCTATTAAATTCAATATTATTTATGTATAATAAATTTAATTAGAATGTAATTCAACATTTTAAAATAAAATAAAAATAGAAATATAAGAAAACTACATGAGTGATGAAAAATTAGAAATTTTCAAGCTAAATGGGTAATATATTGGGCGTTTTCAAGGCTCACTACAAGCCCAACCTTGCCCACCACAAATCCAACATAAACCCGCTCTATGTCTCACCTTAATTAAATTAATTAATTTGTTTCGCCAAAACTCCTGTGCATAGGATGCATGGGTCGGCCCATCAAACGGACCCATTTCGACTCGCTTCTGACCCGCCCAAAAAAAAAATCGCCACCCATAATACCCAAAAAAGGACTTGGTTTACAACATTGATAAAAGAAAAAAAAAAGTAGAGAAAAATGGTTTGGGGGTATGGAAATGCACATGTAGGGATGGAAATAGACCAGGCTACCCGACAGGGGTCTTAGATCTGGCCTGGCCTAGCCTGGTCTACTAAGTAAAAAGGTCGGGCTAAGGTCATCATATAAGTCTTCTAAGTTATAAAGGCCAGGTTTGGGCCTTAAATATAGCCCGCAAAGCCTAATAGGCCGGCCTGTTTAACTAATATATATATATATATATATATATTAAAATTTAATATACTAGTTCAGATTATGTATTTTGCACTCATTTGTAGTGGAGATTAGTTTCGCATCTAGAATGGTTTGAAAAAAAAAAATGAAAGTATGACTATGCTAATTAATTTGAGTATTTTATTACGAATGTTAAGATTGTGCTTTACATTTCTTTTCTTTTCTTTTTTTTTTTGGAAGAAGTTGGGTCTAGAATAAAAGATGGCTTGAAGATTTATGTTTTGTTTGTCTATCGTAATTTTCTATGACATTTCTTGAGATTGGAGAATATATAAATATTTTTAGTTTTATTTTTCTTTGTTATTGACTTACTTGAACGAATTTGAAGCTTATGTAATTGTAAGAATTTGATGATGATTTATAATTTATGTGTTGTGTTGTTTTGAATTGTGTTTCTTATTATTTTTGTTTAGATAAATTACATTTGATGATTTGCAAATATTAATTTTAGTTTAGTGAAAAATGAGACTTAGTTATATACAGGCCTTAATAGGCTATTAAAAGGCTTCAGGCCAGGCTTAGGCCTACGTTCAATGTGGCAGGCCCAGGCCGTTTAGCGTCTGGCTCGGCCCGGCCTGGCCTATTTCCATGCCTATGCACATGCAGTTATTTATAATATTATCAAGAACTAACAAACTAATTGATGAAAACAAATCAAGAAACACGATTTAACAATAAATTGTTTATCATTTATCACTAGCATCCATCAACATCAAGAACTATAAGATCAAGAAATAGCATCCATCATCATCATGAAGAACTAACATCGACCAACATCAACAGAGCTAACATACACCAACATCAAGAAATAACATCGATCACCATCAAGAACAAACATCCACCAACATCATCAAGAACTAACACTATTCATAAGAAAGCATCAAGAACTAACGTTATTCATAAGAAGTTAAGAACTAATACGTAGTGAGAAATTAATTGTTGAAATTTGGTCGCATTTGTGGAGTGTGGAGAAATTTGAAGAATCGCATTTTTTACATTCCACATTGATGTCTAAACTTAGTTAAGACGGGTATTTAAGTGTTTAATCATTTAACTAGAATATCAATGACTTGATAGAAATTAAGTCATGACAGATATTTGTTACTCTACATTGTTCGGAACATAAGGTGAAATTTGACATACTTTTTGATATTTTTGTGACAACCTTAATAGTTCAGGATATATATGAGGTGTAATTAAGTAATTTAGCATGTATATATATACAGTATATATATATATAGGTGCACACTATGTATGCACATATATACATACACACATACATCGTATATATGCAAAACCTAGCCTACTACTATTAGCAAGGTTTAAGTAAATTTTTGTCTTTTCTTATTGAAGTTTATTATCTGCATGAAGTCATGTTTTCCTAGCTAGGTAAGGGCCGGTTACTGGTACTGTCATCGAATAGTAGAAAATAAAATGTCAATATAGACTTTATTTCTTTTATTAAAATCTCAATTTTGATAAACACTGTGATTTGGTTCAAATAAGGCTAGTACTGCTTCGTGTAGAATGTGAGAACAATGATTGTTTACTACTCCCTTCACTACAAAAAAATTCCGATTTAGCGACGGGGTTTTCCGTCGCTAATCTCGTCGCTACAGGGTTTAGCGACGGGAAACCCCGTCGCTAAATCGCTCGTCGCTAACCGTCGCCAAGGCTTAGCGACGGGGCACCCCGTCGCTATCCGCCAAATTTAATCGCTATCCGCCAAATTTAAAATTTTGAAATTATTGATTGGCCCGGCCCGCGATGAGCCCCCGACCCGGGGGCCCGGCCCATTAATGAGCCCTTGACCCGACCCGATGAAAGGCCCGCGCCCAAGCCCTTCCCAAGCCCTTCAAGAATAATTTTGTATAATATGCACCTAAGAGGATTCGAACCTGTGACCTCCTAGAAGGAGGGCCAAGCACTTATCCATTGGGGCAAGTTCAATTGATGTTATATTGATAGTTTAAATAATATATATACTTATACGATTTTTTCATAATTTATTTTTATTTATCTCTATAAATTAAAAGTGTTATATTCTTATTAATATATTTATATCTAATTGTGCACAAATATATATATATATATATATATATTATTGATATTATATTGTATTATATATTTGTATATAAGAACTATAATTTAAGGTGATATTTATTAAGTATCCATGCATACAAAAATTATAATAAAGGTGATATTGTATTATATATTTGTATATAGAACTATAATTTATTAATTAAATTATTTTAAAAATTATATATATATATATATATATATCATGGTGAAAATGTGGTTAAATAGTCTTACTTGGGGTTTCATGCTAAATATCATAATGAATTTAATTTTTTTTTTTTTTTTTTTTTTTGGTAAATAATATTTTATTTCCCAAATGAAGAGAAGAAAGTATACAAGCCAGAAATCAAATAACCAAACAAAACAGTCAAGACAACGATTAACTAATGAACTAGCATCTGTAGAAGACCAGGTTCATTTTGGCATCTAACTGCTATTTGAAGTTGAGCTATCCTCACCACCTGCTCAACCCCAGTCTCTGCTTCTCTGAATTTCCTTCTATTTCTTTCCTTCCAAATCTGATAAATGACAACAGCCAGCATTAATCTGTACATCCTTTGCTTGTTAGTCTTTGTGCGTGTCTGAGTGAGCATATACATTCTCTCAAAGTCCCAATCACATGCAACTCTAGGATGACCACACCATTGAGTAACTCTCTCCCATACAACCGCAACAAACTCACATTTAAAGAATAAATGTGTAATGGTTTCAGGTTCCTTCCGACAAAGGCAGCATAAAGGATCAACATGGATGTTTATCTTGAGTAGATTGTCACATGTTACTAATGTTCCCAAGATAACAAGCCAAACAATGAATATACTTTTGGGAGGTGCTAAGTTACAACATATCATCTTTTTCCAGGTCACTCTTTGCACATCTCCTCTCAAATCACTATATAGCTTCCTAATTGAAAACGTGGAATCTTGCAGCAGTTGAAGGCCTTCTCTTGAAGCTGAAATAAAGTCTCTGGCTGCTAAAATCTTCCTCACTACCCATGATGCTTGAGTTGGTAAAGCCATTGTAGTGAGATCTTGATTCTTAATATAATAACCATGGATCCATTTGACCCATAGTTTATCAGATTTGTGAGCTATGCTCCACAACAACTTGCAAATGGCTGCCTTATTCCACAGATACAAATTTGTAATATTCCATCCCCCAGCAGACTTGGGTAAACAAAGGTGATCCCATGCAACTAGAGCTCTTTTTGAGTTCTCTGATTTCCCAGTCCACAAAAAGATTCTACAAGCACTTTGGATTGCTTGAAGAACCTTCTTAGGGATTAGGAAAATTTGGCTCCAGTATGATTGCATACTAAACAGCACAGATTTGATTAATTGAATTCTTCCAGCATAAGAAAGGAATTTTGATGACCAACAGTTAACTTTAGCTAGAATCTTGTTGATCAAGATTTGGCATTGAAGGATTGTTACTTTTTTATAAGATAATGGAACTCCTAAGTACCTGAAAGGCAATTCTCCTTTGACAAGGCCAAATTCCTGCAGAATCAATTCCTGAGTGTTACTTGCAACTCCACCAAAATAAATGGAACTTTTGGATTGGTTTGCCTTCAATCCTGAAGCTTCAGAAAATTTATTAAATGCTCCAATCAGTTGTCTTACAGAATTAACATCTCCTCTTGAAAACATCAATAAATCATCTGCAAAACAAATTTGAATCAATCCAAATCTCTTGCATCTAGGATGATAGTGAAACTCATTATTAGCTTGAAGTTCTTGTAAGCATCTGTTAAGATATTCCATACATATCACAAACAAGTATGGAGATATGGGATCCCCATGTCTCAATCCTCTTTTTGCCGCAAAAGGTTCAGTGATCTCCCCATTCACACAGATAGCATATGACACAGTAGTGACACAAGCCATAATCCACTTCACAAATAAATAAGGAAATCCCAACTGAACCAGCAGAAATTTAAGGAACGGCCATTCCACCGAGTCATAGGCCTTTTGAATATCAATTTTAATCATACAGCGTGGAGAGATATTCTTCCTGTTATATCCTTTGATAAGTTCATGACTCATAAGAATATTGTCAAAAATCATTCTACCTTTAACAAAGGCAGATTGATTTTCACTAATTAAAAACCCCAGAACTTCTTGCAGTCTATTTGCAATCACCTTTGAAATGATTTTGTACAGGACAGAACAACAAGCAATAGGCCTAAACTCTTTAATCGTACAAGCATTTTCAGTTTTGGGAAGAAGAGATACCAGAGTAGTATTGATGGTTTTGGGCAGAAAACCAGTCTTAAAGAATTGTTGGACTGCTTCAGTTACCTCTTCACCAATAACCTCCCATGCTTTCTTGAAAAAATACACATTAAAGCCATCTATCCCTGGAGCTTTAATTGAATTCATACTGAATAAGGCTGATTTGATTTCCTGAGGAGAGACAGCTTTACACAGATTCAATTGTTGTTCATGAGTAAGCAAAGGGCCTCTATTAACCACTGTATGATCCACCATTGGCAGGCATTCAGCTGCACTTCCCATCAAATTTAGATAGAAAGATCTCACTTCTTCCTTAATTTGTTGCTGTGTAATGCATCTTTCTCCATTTATCTTGATGAGAAGCTTGATTGCTTTACAATTTTGCCTAGCTTTAGCATAGGCAAAGAAGAATTTAGTATTTGTATCTCCCAATTTAATCCAATCCACCCTTGACTTTTGTTTCCAGATACTCTCCTCAACCATACTCCACTTCTCAATATCAGTCAAGAGTCTCATTTCTTCAGCAATCAAATTCTCATTTAGCTTATTTTGAATCAGTTGCGACTGAACATTACTTAAATCAATCCTCAAATTGGCTAATCTTTCAGGTATATTTCTGTAATGAAGATTATTAATGTTCTTCAGAGGCTGTTTAAGATGTTTAAGTTTGAACCAAACATTAAGCAGTTTATTCTTATGTTTTTGAGAATTCCACCTTTCAATGAGAACAGTCTTGAACTCTGAGTGATCGGCAATAGCATTAATAAATCTGAAAGGTGAGTTTCTTATAACCAAAGCATCTTCAAGCCTTAGTAACTGTGGACAATGGTCTGATATCCCTCTTTTCAGTATTTCCACCACTTCTTTATTAAAATCCATAAACCATCTTTGATTTGCCACACACCTGTCAATTAAAGAAAGAATGCGATCCTCACCTCTTTGATTGTTACACCATGTGAAGTTATTCCCCACCATTTTCAACGGGGTGAGATTATTTTCAAGAAGGCAATCTCCAAAATCTTTAATATCTGCCTTAGAAACATTATTACCTTGAAATCTATCCTCCACATGCAGAACAGTGTTAAAATCACCCCCAATAAGGAGTGGTCCAGCAATATCCTCATTAACCTGCGTGATAAATCTCCAAATATCTTTCCTCTGAGTATTTGTGTTCAGTGCATATACTGCAATAAAATCAAACTTTTTTCCAGAAATAAGATCACTTATAACACAGTGAATTCCTTGTTCATGGTTTTCACTGCTCTGCACATTTACCTTTCGAGGATCCCATCCAATCCAAACTCTTCCATTAGTTGTATGAGAGTAATTATTGATAAACTCCCACCTACAATTCAAGTTAGCTGTGATTCTTTGAAACTTGTCTTCTTTTACTCTTGTTTCCAATAAAGCTACCACATCTATCTTTTGTTTAAACAAAAGGTTTTTTAATTCCTTTTGTTTAAAGGGCTTGTTACAGCCCCTAATATTCCATATGAGTAGCTTCATGATTCCACAAAGGGGAAATGGTCCCCGCCCTTATCAATCTCCTGCTTTGATTTCTCTTGACCTTCCAAAATGTGATAAGAATTACCTAACATTACTGGTGATTGTATATTTTCAGTAATAGCTTGGCTATATGTCTTCTTAGGTACTGTCCACCCTTTACCTGCATTATCCTGTCCACCCTCTACCTCAACAACTTCTGATTTCTTAGGAAGATTAGTGACTGGTTGTTTCTCTTTAGGTTTCCATTGCTGTTTAATCAATGGTTTTTCCTCTCTTTGTTTTAAGTTGCAGTCATGCCCTGCCACTTGACACACCTTACAGAAAGATGGAACCCATTCATAGATAACTTTTTGTTCAATCATTTTACCACCCTCTCCTTCAATAATAATCTGATGTTTTAGTGGTTGTGTAACATCAATCTCAATCATCATCCTTGCATAAGAAATTCGATCCTGATTTGATGTACATTCATCTGCACAAATTGGTTTTCCCAATATACTGCCTATCCTGCTCAATGATCTCCCTCCCCAGCAATTTAGTGGCAGATTTGGGAGTTGAATCCAAAGTGGAATCACTTTTAAAATTTCTTTTTCAAAACTGAAATTCGCCTCCCATTTTTTCACAATCACAGGTCTATTTGCAATAGTATGAGGACCTGTAGCCAATATCAAATCCCTCTCCTTCTCATTTTGAAATTTCACAACAAAATAGCCATCAGCATGGTAAAAATATCTGCGGATTCAATATCTGGAATTGTTTGTCAAAAAAAGTACGCAGATATCGAATTGTAGGAGATTCCCCAATTACATACAGAATAATAGCAGATTTCCATTTCTCAGCTTCTAATTCAATATCGATCTTATCCAAACATGCAACAGGAACACCATTTTTCAAAATTGGAGCAATATAGTCCAGTTTCATACCTTTCTTAACTGGAACATGATCAGAGTTCTCTGGAGTAAGATTTTCCGCAGGTAATTTCACTGATTCCAGTTGTTGAACCTCTCCACGTTCAGACGCAGCTTTAGATGTTTCCAATTTATCTCCAGCTTCATTATGTGTTTGCTTCAATGTTCCACTCAAACTAGACTCAATCGGAATCATGGTAGATCCAGTCTCATTTGACGAACTAGTTACCATAGATATCCTCTGAGTCGTTATTATGTTCACTCCCTTCTTCGGTCGGCCCCTTTTGCCTTTCATCGGCGACCAAGCGCACTTTAGCTTTTTTCCACTAAAATGCGCCGAGAGCAGCTATTATTCAGCAGCCTCTTTCCCTAATAATTATTGAATTTAATTATTTTTACTTACATAATAAATAACTTTAGTTTATAATTAAAAATTAAAATCCATTATATACTATATTATGTATATATTTTCATAGTATATTTTAGTTTGTTAATGTATAATTGATTAATCTTGTAGTAGTAACTATAATAAATATTATGTTAAACTTAATACATTTTTTAAATATATAATAATATACTAATTAGTTTATTTATAAGAATACTAATAAAGCTAATTTGTATAAATTTTTATTTAATAAGGAAATAATACAAATTTAAAGATGTGATATTAATAAATGTGTATAATTGCGATATTATTTTTTCAAAAATTAAAATAAATGAATAAAAATATAAAAATGATTTTAATAGGGAGAATATTTGTATTAGAATAGATTGAAATCATATTTAATTATTTTAAAAATAATTAAATAAAATTTAAAATATAAATAAAAAATTAAAAAAAATTAAAAATTACTTTAGTTTATAATTAAAAATTAAAATCCATTATATACTATATTATGTATATATATTTTCATAGTATATTTTAGTTTGTTAATGTATAATTGATTAATCTTGTAGTAGTAACTATAATAAATATTATGTTAAACTTAATACATTTTTTAAATATATAATAATATACTAATTAGTTTATTTATAAGAATACTAATAAAGCTAATTTGTATAAATTTTTATTTAATAAGGAAATAATACAAATTTAAAGATGTGATATTAATAAATGTGTATAATTGCGATATTATTTTTTCAAAAATTAAAATAAATGAATAAAAATATAAAAATGATTTTAATAGGGAGAATATTTGTATTAGAATAGATTGAAATCATATTTAATTATTTTAAAAATAATTAAATAAAATTTAAAATATAAATAAAAAATTAAAAAAAATTAAAAATTACTTTAGTTTATAATTAAAAATTAAAATCCATTATATACTATATTATGTATATATATTTTCATAGTATATTTTAGTTTGTTAATGTATAATTGATTAATCTTGTAGTAGTAACTATAATAAATATTATGTTAAACTTAATACATTTTTTAAATATATAATAATATACTAATTAGTTTATTTATAAGAATACTAATAAAGCTAATTTGTATAAATTTTTATTTAATAAGGAAATAATACAAATTTAAAGATGTGATATTAATAAATGTGTATAATTGCGATATTATTTTTTCAAAAATTAAAATAAATGAATAAAAATATAAAAATGATTTTAATAGGGAGAATATTTGTATTAGAATAGATTGAAATCATATTTAATTATTTTAAAAATAATTAAATAAAATTTAAAATATAAATAAAAAATTAAAAAAAATTAAAAATTACTTTAGTTTATAATTAAAAATTAAAATCCATTATATACTATATTATGTATATATATTTTCATAGTATATTTTAGTTTGTTAATGTATAATTGATTAATCTTGTAGTAGTAACTATAATAAATATTATGTTAAACTTAATACATTTTTTAAATATATAATAATATACTAATTAGTTTATTTATAAGAATACTAATAAAGCTAATTTGTATAAATTTTTATTTAATAAGGAAATAATATAAATTTAAAGATGTGATATTAATAAATGTATATTGCGATATTATTTTTTCAAAAATTAAAATAAATGAATAAAAAAATAAAAATGATTTTAATAGGGAAAATATTTGTATTAGAATAGTATGAAATCATATTTAATTATTTTAAAAATAATTAAATAAAATTTAAAAAAATTAAAAAAAATTAAAAAAATTAAAAACTAAAAAAAAAAATAGCTACGGGGGTTCCCGTCGCTATTTCCGTCGCTAGAATTAGCTACGGGGAACCCCGTCGCTAACCCCGTCGCAAAATTTCCCGTCGCTATTTCCGTCGCTAGTGGCGACCCGTGTCGGCCCCGTCGCTAATTCCCGTCGCTAGAATGGACTTTTTTTGTAGTGCTTCATTGCTGTTTAAATGTCATTTTGGATGGGTGCACACAAATTAATAAATTAATTAACTTACCTAATACACCCTTGTGTAAATACGTTAAATGAGTTAAATATATGTGTGTGTGTGTGTGTTTGAATGCATTAAATGAGAGCAAGTGTGAGAAAAATGTGAATTTTCTATCTCAAATTTATAGAATGACACTTTTTGTAAAACAAATTTAAAATATTAGAATGACACGTATTCAGAAACGGAGGAACTATAATTTTAGTGATTTTCTTAATATATGTTGATGCTATTTTTTTTTTTTTACAATGCTTTTCTTATTGTATTTGGTGCTTTTCTTAGTGAAGCTAATTTTTAATTTGTATTGTTAATATTTTTTTTTACTGTATTTTAGTGCTAAATGTTTTAGCACCAAAAATTAATTTGATTAGGTAGGTTGTTCTTTCATCTCATATATACACTCTAATAGGCCATGAAATTAAACAATTTCTTAAAAAAATTATCTGAACTTACTTGTAATTAAAAAGCTAAATAAGTTTATGAAAGTTGGAACGTGAGAAAAATAATGAAAAATAGGAATTAAGTTGCGTTCGAATATTAGATTAATTAGTTATATGTATTTTGTATTTATTAATTTGTTGTTATCTTTTTTAGTTTGTATCTATCGTTTCTCCTTTACTTAGGACTCGATTAGGCTTAACTTGTAACTTATAAATTGATAATATAAAATGTCACATCCGATCGACCTAGTATTAATCTAAATAAAGATAAGAGTGGAAAATTTAAAAAATAAATCTATGAAAAAAAAATTTATATGATCTATGGTCATGGCTACAATATATATCACTTAATGGCGAGGAAATGTTAATAAATCTGATCTAATTCTGAAAATTGATTTTTTTTTCTTCTTTTTTATTTTTCTCACATGCACTACTATTCAAATGGGATTTTTTTCCTTTTCCTCAAAAAAATAAATAAATTCAAAGGGTTTTTTCCTCAATGTTTGATTTTCTTTTTTTCCATATATCTAGTTTTTTGAGTAAAAGAGAAAATAGATTAAAGATAAAGCCGTGCAGCCGACGGAATATTATATTAAATGAGCTAATTAAAGAGATGGATTTGAGATAATATTGGCTTGCAGAGAAAATAAAATGAGCGTGTATTAAATCATAATCTACTTGGGAAAAAAACGTTATGTATAGCTTTAATTATAATAGAGTTTTTATTATATATGTCCATAATCATCGGTTTATTACATTTATCGGTTTTTTTCTTTTATTACTCTCCCCGTTTCTGAATAAGTGTCATTCTAAAAATTTCGCATTGCATTCATCTGAAATGAAACTTAATTCATGAAAACGAAAGGAGTATAATTTGTGAGTGTAAAGTAAATCGATTAGAGACATTTTAAGTTTCGTACTAGCTATAATTAGGGTTTTATGAACCTTATTTTGATAAAGTTAATTCTATTAATTGTTTCAAAAACAAAGTTAATTCTATTAATTCAATTGATCACTTTTCCATGTGCACCATGTTCCCATAGTCAGCACCCTAGGTTTCCATAGCTAATACCAGAACAGCCACCGCCCCTAGTTAGGGGTGTAAATGAGTCGAGTATTAAATTCAAAATTAATTTAGTACAAGATTGAGCTCAAAATTGACTCATGCACGAGCTTAAGAAAAGTACTAAAAAATTTGTGTACTTATAAATTAGGAGAATTATCAATTCAAACATGTTTCTAGTCACTTGGACAAAATAACTATTTAACGTACAACAATGTAAAATCTGAATGTTGTACGAATAGGTTTAGTCGTGTAACTCCATTCGTGTAGTAGTGTAATTTTTTTGAATTATTGCATAACTACGCTCGTCATGTACCCTTAATTCGTGCAATAGTATACAAATTTATAATGTTGCATGAATGGACTTATTCGTGCACCCCACTCGTGTAGCATTATTTCGTGCAATAGTATATAAATTTATAACGTTGCACGAATTTACTTATTATATTCGTGCACCTCACTCGTGTAGCATTATTAATTTGTACTGCTAGTCTTGCAGGTAGTAATTTTATGAACGGCAATTAAGTATTTTCAATAAAAAAATAGTTATAAATAATCTTTTTTTTTTAAAAAAAAGTTACCCGAAACACAATTTCCTAAATGAAAATGGCTATTTTTATATATTAACACCTAATTAAAAGCATGTGATAAAGCAAATACTTATTTGGACAAGAATTGGAGGAGCAAACATATCACCATCTTCAATTCATGAATACTTAAACAATGGATCCCACTCTAATGTGATATATATATATATATGATTGGATAGGTTATATAAGATTGTAAAAACTGAAATTTAAAACAAGTAAAACGAACGTGTTTTCGGTGTTTTGAATAGCAAAAAGAAGGAAATTTCCATTTGAAAATAAGAACAAACTATATATTAATACTCACAATAAGTTGAAGAAAAAACTAAAATAATGTTTAGATCCTTAAACATAATCTCTCATAAATTAAAATAAAACGATAGAAAGTCTCACAACATTCCCAGCAAAGGATCTAGAGGCTAGAGATAATCTTTGGAGAGAGAATCTTTGGAGGGGCAGTACTAGTGGAACGGATCAACTGACTCATTTTCTCCAACTCCTCTTTACTTAGGCAAATCGAAAGGTGACGCTTCAGATGAGTCGGGAGAAATACAATGGATCCTTTGCTGTGTGTAAATAACTTTTTGCATTTCTTACAGCGGGCCATCCGACGATCCCCGCTGGCTGCTTCCATAGTGAAATGCTTCATCGTCACTCTCGTCGACTTCGACTCCTTTCTCTGGCGTTTAGCGATGATTGGCTGCACATCTAATTCCATTGGCATAACTTCATTGTTCATGACAGCCTCCATCTTCAGACAAGGCACCAACTGCAGAAATGGGGGTTCTGAAAAAGTTAACATTACATGAAACACTTTCCAAACTAATGGAGAGAAACTGCATTTTAACAAAACAATTTTCCAAATAAAGATAACAAAATTTTCATCACTGCCAGTAAAAGGGAGTTTCTATTTGCACCACTAATTTTACTCTTTGTACTGCAAAAGCAAAAAAAAAAAAATTACCTAAATACCCGTTAATAAAAAAAATAAGCCTAAACACATCCAGGGGTGTTGGAACGTCGAAGTTCGAATGAGGATGTTCGAACTTTAATTTTCGTACCAACTCTGTATTTTTCAAAGTGTAGGAGTCGTTCGAATTAATATTATCGAACAAGTTGAACGTGTTCGAAATTATTTTTCCGAACATGTTTTTTTTTTAGGGTGTGTTCGAAAATTGAAGTTCGAACATCCTCACTGCGTTCGAACTTCAATTTTCGAACCAATTGCATATTTTTCAAAGTATTGGTGTCATTCGAATTAATATTCTCAAATAAATAATTGGACGTGTTCGAAATTGTGCTTCCGACCTTCCGTACATATTTTTTAGACTGAATGGCATTAATGTAAATATGTGTGTGATGCAACGAGTAAAATTTGAAGTGCAAAGAGTAAATCCAATAGTACAAATAGAAACTCCCATTTGAAAAATAAAGTTATATGCACTAAAACATAGGCTTCAGATGAAATTAAATGATCAGAAGAAACACAGAAACAAAAACACAAAACTTGAGCAATAGTGAAGGAGACTAACACTTCAAATGTTAACCAAAACCAAATTTTTGCAATCTCTATGATCACACAGAATTGAAATGAGGCATATAAAGTAGGGTTCTTTAAAATAATGAACTTGTACCACAATGTTTCATAAAAGCCAACCAAACAACAACATGTCTGTGCAAAGTGATTGCAACATCATTTAATTACAAGAATAACTCCACCATACAATAGCATGTTCAACAAAAAAGCATCAAAGACACCCTTAAACCAAAGAAGCTTCAAAAATATCTCAAAGAAGCCAAGATCAAATCAGTAGCCCACACAGAAGAATCATAAACATTAATTCAATAAATCAACTCTAAAAACAGAACAGAGCTGATATATATTCACACCAGATTGTCCACTTAATTAAACCATAAGAGAATCAAACAAGCCCAGAAATATTTGAAGCCTCAGTTTAAACAGAAAAATACTTTTGATCTGACTCAAAAACTCAGCCCAACAACACCAGAACAGAGAATTACATGCAGATTGAAGGTTGACTAGCATTAAACATACAGGAAGCAAAAGAAAAAATAAATCCAATCAACAACAAAATAATTCCAATAGAACATAATTGAGTCACCAAAAAAGGGATTGAAAAAGGTGAATTGAAACTTTAGAGAGAGAAAAAAAAATCATTAAGGAAACTCAAAACTTCTCATACCAGCAAAAGAAGAGGATCTAGGGTTTGAGAGAGAGAGAGAGGAGAGAGAAGATGGAATTGGCCAGATTTGAAATCCCCAAATTTATACTTACATCCTTAGCGGGAGAAGAAGCGCAGCCACGCTTATATATAATTGTTGACTAATAGTTATTTATAAAAGTAAAAACGTACTTGTTGTCGGGTGTAAGTAAAAAAAAAAAAGTAAAAATACATTTTTATGTCTTCGTATTTTTGTGTTTTAATTCAATAGGTCTCTGTATAATTTTTATGTTTTATTAATCATTCTATTTTGATGATATATTTTCTTACATCTTTGTACTTTGATATTTTATTCAATAGATCATTATACATTTTTTTTTTATTTTTAGTAAATCCTTCTACTTTGTGTATTTGATATCATTAAGTCCTTAATTATTTAATGAAAGTAATGGAGTCTACACTTTTTCATTATTTAAATAATTAACACTTTGTTAAATATTTTTTTGGGTTATTATTTATTTATGAATTTTTCGTATGTAATAATATATGTAAAATAAGAAAGAATTGATGATTTTTGCCATAATAGAGATTGGCATAGTTGTTGTGGATCCCTTTTTTATAAGCACTTTAATTTTATTTTTCTATTTATATATTAGATTGAGAAAATAATTTTTAATAAAAAAATAATAATTCACTAACTAATCATTGACAATTAAGTTTTATTTCATATAATATAAAATATACTAAAACCCTCGAATTAATTTAAAGAGCAAGACGCCTAATTATATTTCTTTTTCATATTTAATGTGATTTTCATTTTTTTAATTAATGATCGAAATTTTATTAGTAATTTGTAATAATTGGATTAGGTTAAGTAACAAAAGTAGAAAAATCTAATAAAATATAAAAATTGTGGGGGGGGGGGGGGGGGGCTTTCAAAATAAAATAAAAATGTACATGGATCTGAAAAATGTATTTTCTAAATAGAAGAAACTACTAAAAAAATATACAATAATCTATTGAAACAAAACATAAAAATATAGGGACGTAAGAATGTGTTTTGCCTTCATTCATGTAATTATGATTTGTACAAATTTTTTTCAACCAATTTAGTCCATTTAGACTAACTAATATTTTGTAATTACAAAAATTATTAAAAATGGTGTTTTATTTGCAATAATTACAAGATCATGTTATAATTATAAAATGATTTAAAAATTGCGATTTTTTTTTATGCAAAAGACCCTTCTAATTTCGTAACAATATAAAAATTTGTAATTTATTTTTATCTCTCTAGTATACATTTAATTAATCAAACTTGATTTATATATATGATTGTCTAGCAATACATCATCATATAAATGTAGGGTTAATTACAATAAAAATTCACTACCTTTTGATTCGTAGTAAAATAAACATTCTCATAAAATTTCAACGATTGAAAAACTAGAATTACACAATAAAAATCATCATTTCCAACACCATTAATTCGAATTAATCTATTCATGCGGAAAAAAACTTCTCATGTCATAATTTTGATTGTCGAGAAAAGTTAAAAGTGTCAAATTTATTACAAATTAAAAAATTAAATTATCATTGCAATATTTCAAAAGTAACGTCTAGATTGCAAATTTGTTCAAATGGTTAATTTTTTAACAATTAACCGTATAAATATACGATGTCAATACTCTAGTCGAAAAAAAAAAAAATTGCTTTCATCATGACTTATTTACATCATCTACGATAGTGTTACTTTCACATACAATCATTTATGAGGGCTCCCAACGGCCTCTTTCATCAACCAACTCTGATTTCTGGAGTCTATTTTTTCTATATTTTGAGCTCCGACGGTCTCTGGGGCTTTCACTCTCATACTCAGCTTCTCCGTCATCGGAGAAGCCGTCGTCATTGTAGGAAGCCCTCGACATTCTCTTCCGCTGCCATCCACCCTTAACCGCTGTGCCACTTTTTGAACGTGCGCCACGGCCATGTTCCTCCCGGTGCCTACTGCTGCTTCTTGAACGTTCGTTCTCACGCATATTTTCATCGGGATCAGTTTCGTGTATGCTCGTTTCATCGCTACGGTCACCTCCAGATTCCAATTTTCTTTTCCTGCAAGATGGAGGGAGATTTGAGCTGTAGCTTTGCCTAACCCCATCTCTGTCTGACCAATATCTGTCGGATTGGTGATTGACGGGCGCACTCTCACCGTGCTGCTTCTCCCTAGAATCCGATACATCACTGTACTGTTCATAATTGTGCCTTTCGGGATGCTTTCTATGGTGCCACCGAGGTTCACTGCTCCGTAAACCATCATCTGAGTAATTTCTTGAACTGCTTGATGATTCGATTTTCCTCGACTGAGATCGGTCCGAGTGGTATCTGTGATGGAAATTTGCACGAACAAGAGAATATCATAAAAGCGCTGCTAGAGTAATGCATGAACAGAGCTAAAATAATCATGAATAAGCCCAGCCACAAATAACAGAAACACGTTTCGCCTCAGCACAAAATGATATTTGTATAGGCTTAACTTGTGCATAACATTTTCTACAGAACATACAAAAATGATTCTTAATGTTCAACTCGTCTAAGTTATGGAATACCTGGGCAATCTCGGACTTCCTTGCTCGGACATTTTGTCATGTCCTGATTCATCGGGATAACCGAACAAAGCTGCCATCTCTTTTACCCAGTATTTTGGAGGAGGTTTATCCCAATCAGCCCATTCATAGTCTCCACCAGGATTCCGAAAGCAATGAATAAAGTTGCAGGCGGTTCCACGAGAGCAAGACTAGGAGGAAATGCAGATATCATGCACGAATCCAGGTTATTCGGCACACACACAATGAAATATGGGGCTGAGAGAACATCACTTTACCTTAAGTTTGGATTTCATAAACTCCCCACATATAGCACCCCTCCACCTAGTTACCCCCACAAACTCACATTGAACCTGAATGATTATCAAAACATGAAGGAACAAATGAACATACTACAATGTGGTGTACGCAGACCTTAGAGGAGACATGCACAAGACAGCAGCAAATATCACGAAATACAGGCACATTTCAGTAACTTTCAAAGTTTAGAAATGAACATATTTTAAAGGGTCAACAACTCAATCAAGAAAAATAGAAATAAAAACAAGAGCAATAGCTCTTGCTCATCAAATATAATGTTATATCTGTAGCCAATTACAGTAATAAAACTGTTACTTCGACAAGATATGGAAATACTTGTAAGACAAAAAGGGCAATCATATGAGGATGATAGATTCCAAATCCATGTCAATGGACTTGTCAGGTCTAGTAAGCTCACGATAGTATTAAATCCAGAATAGCAGCAAGGTACCCATATGTCATATTATCACATAACTTTCCCAATAAACTTTTTCCCTTAAACAAATCATGTCACGTCTCCTTGTAAAATTACAACTACTAATCCTTTTACCTTTTTTTTAGTTCGACCTTCTTTTTCATGCATAGCACGGGTCTACTAATGAAAGATCTTTCTCAAGAACCACCATCTCCACTTCTATATTACCAATCAAAGTTTAAAGCATCTGCTGGAGACTTGGAGAAGTCATTTACAAGATTATGGATTCAGTTGAATTTTGAATTAAATGGTAAAGTTGATAAATATTTTATATATTATTTTTTCTCTAGGACTATTGCTCTAATAGATTTTTTTTTTTGGTTAACCATACTTAAGGGCGTGGATGTCTTCTTTCACACTAGCAATAAACACTTGTAGGATTGAGACTTTCATAATTTTCAGTTAGTTCAATTTGGCTGGGCTAATTTTTATTTATTTTTTTCATTTTTATTTTTAGTTTATCTACTTTTTGTGAGGGTAGAGATGATATGTTCTGCACTCAAGTTACCCAGCTTTATTTACCACACGCCTAGCATTCTGCCCCATAAGAAAGATTTCCACTACCTGGTCTTCTACAGCAGAAAGAAAACACATAATACCATCCAAAGTCCACACTATTTGTCATGGAGTCTCCTTAGCATATTATCAGCTCAGGAAATAATGCAATGACTGCATGTGAACCTTGCATATCATAATAACAATAAGCCACTAACAAGATTTACCTGTTTTCCTGCAAAGTAACGGCCATTGGCTGATTGATAAGACAGCACAGCAGAATCCAAATCCTTATAGTGAACATACACGTTTCCACGCAAATGAGATGAACCATTTCTACACACCTGAGACATGGGGTTTTTAATACCAAACTGGAGATTCATTCAACAAAAATATTAACAAAGTCAAGTACCTAACTTTTGGTGAAGGACTAATGTGTACCTTGAAATTTACGATCTCCCCAAATTTCAAAAATTCTGTATGTACATCCTCATAGAACTCTTCATAAGCACGCTCAACCTCTTCGTCTGTGTACTGGCATAAACAAAGAGATAGGAAAAAAGTTGGTCGTAGAAACGATAATTCTTGTGAATGCCAGCGCAACAAACACTCAACAACCAAACCCAAAAAATACGAGAACAATAAAATGCTTTAATGTCAAAACTACTCCATATTCTCCCATTAATATTTTGCATTCCCAACATTGATACATCAAGAAAGAATATAGTAGATACTCAAATGTGTGTTCCATGCTCAAAGCTAAATCATCTGCACCCAAACACAAACCATGATTTGTTTCGCTGCATGGGATATCCCAAATAAACAACAGCAAATAGTAAGTTTTAGAAACAGAATAGTAAACAACATTCCAGAACTAGGACATCATGAAAATGATTGCATTCCATACAAAATAACTAAAGAGAAGGGGGACTCTACAACAGAGATTTAATTAAAGTTAATGCTGATAACATAGTCCTTATACATATGCAACCTCAATGAGTGCTCAACCATGAAGCCTTTTTGAATTCTTAAACATTTGAATTTTGAACTCTTTAGGATACATGCATGCAGGAAGAAATAGTCATATTAATGTGCTGATATAATAAGTAACCATTATGATTAATTTTGGATAGAAGTCCCGAGTTTTTTTCTCAGGCAAACAGCAAGCCTAGGTTTAAATGTCAGGGTGATATTCACTACTAAATAACATGCATACTATATATAGTCATATACAAAGCAACATACAATATGTGGACTTACAGTTACAGGCACGATGACATATAGATAGGATCTGGAAGTATTCACAAATACCAAACCTTAAGAGGTAACATCTATGGCAGAAGATCCCCAACATCCAGGAAACAGAAGCTCCAATAATACTAGTAGTAATTAAGGAACTCAAAAGATTCGTGTCCAAAACATACAACAAGGAATCTAAAACCATCAAAAGATCGTGATTGATTGCTGAAACTATTAGGAGCAAATAAATGTAACTTTCTCTTTCAAGCCAATTAGCCATAGCAAATGTGATTTCACAATAGAACGGAAACTAAAATAAAATAATGCTAAAAGAAGAAAGAAAGACATAATGGGATAGATATAACATACGACTACTAACAAAATAAGAAGCTACGTAAAACCTCTTGGTCCACCTGAGAGACAATCATCGCAGAGAACATTAAACACACACACACACACACACAAAGATTCAATTACGAAAACAGGACAAAAAATATTGTGCCAGGAGTGGCAAAAGGAACTGTTTAGATATATGTCTAACTATGACATTTTTAATCTTTCTCTTAAAAATCAAGCCAAAAGAATTTTGTACATCTTCCAATAGTTGTTTAATATAACTAGTTAAAGAAAATCATTATGTTCAATTAAGAAAATCAGTTAAAGTTGCCATGACCCAGAAGCACATAGCCAATAACCAAATAATTGTGTGCAAATGTTACGGATGTATAGATCAGGATACTAGAGTCGCATGAAGACCTCATTAACAGACCTCAAGACCCTCATCCTGCTCCCAAGCTAGGCCAGGGCCGCTGTACATATTCTTGATGAGCAAAGTGCAGGATTTATCCGGATAAAAGTGAATTCTGCTACAACGTAAACCGAACCTACACGCCCCTGTTTTGAGGTGGAAAGGACAATGAGCTTTATCCTGCCAAACAAATAACCAAGAGATGAGATGTAGCTTTCCAGCAAGGAAAGGGAGTAAGACTTCTCCAGGTATGAGTGACAGAACTAATATGTGCTATTGTGCTAACTGTTAATGATCCATAAAATAGACATACAATAAGAGATATATAATTACAAATTATACCATCTCTGTTCCAAAGTTCGGAGTCTCTTGAGCAACAGTTTCTAGAAGCTGTTGAGCTGAAAGAACAGGTGCTGATGCATTTTTATGGTCAGCAAAAGCTTCTGACTGAGGAGGAAGAGGGTTCGATGTGGGCCTGTTAGGATCCTACATATTAAAGAATTTAAAAAATCAGCTGATTCAGCCTAATGGAGTGACCATAGCGTAAACCATCTGGACAGTCAAATGTAGAAAGCAAGAGAAACCTCTTTCAGAATCTGTTGGTCAGTATCTTTCTTTTTCACCCTGATCTTTTTCTTCTTGACAATAATCTCATTGCCCTGCCAAATAATTTCAGGAGGCCCTTCTTCCACATACTCCCATCCATCATCATCCACTTCATTCTCATGTCCAACCTGTATGAGTGGCCCATATGAATTTTAATGGAGTTCGATTGTAAAAATTAAAAAAATGCAGAGTGAAAATATGTATGATGGATAACTCAGCAACAACAACTAGCAGTTACATAATTCTTGTGATGCTATTGACAAAGAAATAGCAATAATAATTAAACTGCAGATTACAGTGACGGAGTCCTGTGGCTGAGTAGTAAACCAAACACCTAACAAATGGAGAGAGAGAGAGAGACCTAACAAATGAAGCCCTGTGTAACACCAAAATCATTTCTATCAGCAAAAAACATTTTCAACATTACATTGATTCATCTTTCCCAGTAAGTAAGCACTCTATTATTTTAATTCAAATCGGCATCCCTTGTTTCAACATTCGCTTGTTGCCACTCATCACACAATGAACCTGAGTTTTCTCATTCCATCATCAACTCATCTCAAACAGATACTCTTAACAGGAACAACAGTAAGGTAAAATTGGAACATAATTATAATGAGAACTAAAGCTCATGAACTAAACTCAGATATTCAAAGTTAAATTATTCATTCAACTAAATATATAACAATACCTGATTTTGATTTGACAGAAGCTCTTCTTCCTCAGGTCTCCGCCTTCTCTCCTCCTCCTCTTCCTCCAGAGCTTTCTTTCTCTCCCATGCTTCCAGAATCTTCCTCTCATTCTCCTCGAACAGCCTCCTTTCCTCTTCGGCTCTCAACCTCTCCTGCTCCTCCTCAGCTTGGATGCGCCGCTGCTCCTCGGGATCATTGAGGCGCGCCTCCTCCTCTCGGCGCGCAATCTCCGCCATTTCTTTCCTCTTCTTCTTCCTCTTCTCCTTCTTCGCCGTCTTCCGCCGCTCATCCCGGCTCTCCGCCGCGCTTCCCGCCGTCTCTGTATCAACATGGTTGGTGTTGGCATGACGTTGTTGCATCTCATCATCCATCATGATTTTCTGTTTAGACATCGTTAGGGTTTTCTCTCTCATCGATCGCCGGAAATTATAGGCCTGAGAAAATGGAATTTACATAAGCCGGTGGCTCAAAAAACTCCGGTCGGTTTAATCCAAAGTGGGTCGAATCGAATAGCCTGATGGACTTATAAGGCTAGCCCGAAGTTTAGTGGATTGATCCAAATAGTCTAAATATTTATTATTTATTTTTATACTTTGATTAAATATTGTAATTTTCATATTTAATTTAAGTATTGAAAATGTAATTATTAAAATTTAAATGATCTATTCAATTAATTAATAGTAAATTATGTTATACTTAGTGTTAAATTATTAAAATTAGAAGTTTATACGTTACGAATGAGTGAATGTGTAAATATTTAAAAAAAACGTAAATTTTATAGTCGGATGAGCTAGTTCAAAAACTGAAGGTTTAGAACTATGGTCAATAAATTTTAGGTAGAAAAAAATCTTGCTCGAATAGGCCTGAATAGAATAGTCCGACAACTTAAATGGACTGACCTAAAGTCGAGCATGCTAGCCCGATTGACATAAGTAGCTAAAAAGGATATTAATTGCATTTTGATACTTAAATGATTTATTCAATAAATCAGTAGTAAATTATGTTATATTTAGTGTTAATTTATTAAAATTAGAAATGCATGTGCAAATGTACACATACAAATAATAAAAAAAAAATTCGTAAATTTTACGGCACGATTGGTTAGCCTGAAAACCAAAGATTTATGGTTAGATCCAACAATTTCCGGTCAGAAGAAAAAACTAGCCTAAAATAACCCGAACGTAATAGTCCGAAAATAAAATAGGATTTACTCAAAATCAAGCAGGCTGATCCAATTGACATGAGTAACTAAAATACAGATACTAATTGCATTTTTTATACAAATTGTTTTAAGATTTTTTTTTATTAGAATTTTTTTTCCTCACATGGCTAGTGAAATAGGAATATAAATCTAAAAATATAATCAATTATCTAGGATTTACGATTTGAAATTTTGATCAGACGTTAAATTTACAACTTTTTCTTGAAGTGAATATTATTTTATTAGTAATTCTCATTTATGCTCTTTTTAAAAAAATCAAAATGTAGATATCAAAATGTAATTTCTCCTCAAAATAAAATAAAAACAAGTTTTTTTTATAATCAAATTTAAATGTCCTCTCAATAATAATGGGATCCAACTCATCCAAGTCTATCATACTTGGCTACTAATTGTCGCCAAATGTAAAATAAATAAAAATAAAAGAGGAAAAAGACTGCCACACGCAAGTCCTACAAATTTCCAAAACCAATAAGTTAAAACTAAGAATTAAATACCAATAAGTCGACATAAAATAGTAGAAATATACATTTTTCTAAATTTTTTTTTTATCCAATGAAAATCTACCCATTCACAAACAAAATCCAAAATTTCTTCAATCAAAGCTAAAACATTTGTGATTATTGATTAATACCCACATTCAATTAATAAAATGACTTGGGTGAGAGTTTCAAGGTTGAAATATGTATGTGGCGGCGCCGCCTGTGATTTTAGATTTTAGGTTTACATGCTCATGTGTTTTAGTGGACTAGCTCAATTTAGATGGTTTAATCATTTAGAAATCAAGATATACGTTTTTATTACGTGCCGGATTATATAGTCTCGTTATTAAAAGTAGTATTAATTTTCATAATAATATATAAATACATTCGTATTAATTCTTGAATAATAAAATATTAATCACTTGAATTTTGAAAAGTTATGAATATTAAATAAGAGTATCATTGGAAATTTAATTTTAATATCTTATTTTCATAAATATTTTAAATTTACGTGTGATTAGAAAATGAACATTATAATTGGGACGCGGAGAATATTAAAATTTAACTAAGAATTAATAAAAATATAAATTATAAATATAGTGTTGTTCAAATATGCTTGCTTATCAGGATCAATGGACTTTTAAAAAAAAAAACCCCACGTGTAGGCCCACCAATATACATCGGTTTGATTCAGTGTACACCTGCCGTATATAGGGTTGTGCAGAAATCGGACCGACTGAATTGACCGGACAGGAGCGATCGATTTTTGCCGATTTTAATTGGTTTTTATACATAGTTCGGTCTTAATTTAGGAGGATCGAAAAATTAATCGGTTGATCCAGCTTTGAATAATATTCATTCAGTCTGACCGAACTAATTGTAATTTTTAAAATTTGTAATATATATATATATATGTGTGTGTGTGATATATTCCATAGTCGACTAAAATAAATTTAGTTTAGAACTAGTCAACTCGATTTATTATGATTTGGGAATGAAACTTAATAGTGGGAGAGATATTCGGTCGGATCAACGGTCAAACCGATTATATCGGTCTAGTAAAAAAAATTCGGTCCATACAATGCCCATGATTCGGTTCGGTAGTGGACCGAGCCAACTATTTGCACAACCCTAACTGTATATAAATTTTATATTAGATGGGAAAAATATCACTTCTAACACTGAAAATTATCACTTTAATACTGAAAATTATTATAAAGTCCGGTGAAGATGGTCTAGTGGTGGAGTGGGGTTACTTGAAGACTAAAAATCAGAGGTTCAAATCTCCTCAATACCACCAGATCGGATGTGTGAGTAATAATAATAATAATAATAATAGCATGTGTGAGTAAAAAATATAATAATAATAATAATAATAATAATAATAATAATAATAATAATAATAGCATGTGTGGGTATAATAATAATAATAATAATAATAATAATATCATTTATTTTACAAGAAAGTATTGCTAGTTGCTGTTATAAAAAAACAGTAATATTTTTTTAACTATTATTACTATATCTTTTAATTGAAAAGGTCACTTCTAATAGTAAAAAGTACTCGACGGTTATATGCAAGTCTTTGCCATGTGGCATATTACTTTATCTTTTTCGAAGTATATGATATAAGACTCGTGTACATTCGATGTTAGTTAGAACTTGCATTTTTAAAACATATGATATAAGACTAGTGTACATTCGATGAACTTGCACTCTCGAAATATATGGTATAAGACTCGTGTACATCCGATGGTAGTTGGAATTTGCGGACTATATAAAGATGCATTGCCAGCCATTTCCCAGTGAAAGACAGATTACTCAATTCCACAATAGGAGTGAGTCCAAAAAATACTAGAGATTCCCTCCTCCGCAGAATCTGCGCCGCAGCAATGAACAGATCGCCGCTGTCACTCTCCGCCACCACGATGGCGGCGGTGGCGGTTCTTCTCGCCGTTGGCTCATCCATGCTACACGCCTACTTCTTGTACGGTAAGTACAACCAATCTCATTTTTTTCTGCAGCATTACCATTTTTTTCCGTACGTTTTTGAAGGTACGACACCCCATGGATAGGCTGCTTCCACTCTCCACCGCCGCGCCGCCGGCTTACGTTTAGTGTAGCAGAGCTAGCACAAGCCCATTAAAAGATTTTGCTGAAAGAAGACTTTTTTTTGCATTCATTTCGTTAGTGATTGTGATTCTTAATAATATGTGTGTATGTATAAGCAAATGTTCAGATATGCGTAGTGTTTCAATGCAGAGCCACGGTTGCACGGCGGAGAAGCGGCGGATTTGGTGGTGATGAATGGGACTATATACACCAGCGACGCCGCTTTGCCTTATGCTGATTCTATGGCCATCCGCGGCGGCCGGATTCTCCGAGTTGGCAACTATTCATCCGTTCAGGTCCATCAATATATCTCCATTTTTTCTTGTGTTTCTTCTAATTGAGTTTGATTTCTCTCTCTTTTTTTACAAGTTTTGCAGTATTTTTTCGATTCAAATAAATTAAAGATGCATGCTAGGAGTGATTATGCTACTGTACAATTAAGAAAGTCATGTGCTCCGCATTTGGTTGAAATTCTCTTTTTACCTCTTGCAATACCAGCATGATGTAGGAGTATTTTAGCTTTGATTTCCCCTTTCTTTTATCCCTCATCCATCCATCTGTTTGTGTTGCACTGGTACGATAAGAATCTTTGGGCTTGCTTGCTTCTTTAGTCTCTGCAAGGCAGAGTAAGTTTCTCTACTTATTGAATGTAAACAAATTGTAACTTGGGGATCTCTCTAGATGGCAAGAACTTTCTATGATTAGTTTACTCTTGTTGTAACTTGTGGATTATGATGTGAATTCATTATGTAATGATGTGATATGGATGAATGCAGGATTTGGTTGGGTCCAAGACTAGAATGGAGAATCTACAGGGGAAAGTAGTCGTTCCTGGATTCATCGACTCACATATGCACTTCATTTTTGGAGGATTGCAGGTCCTGGATATGCTTATATTGGCACGCATTACTCTTTACTTTGTGTGAAACTCGTGGTTTATAAGCCCAAGTAAACATCGTCTTTTACCCATCTCTTTTGATTGTATCCTATTTAGAGAAGAAGCAAACACTTTTTGTCTCTTTGATTCCACTTTTAACTTTTTTTGAACTTGACCTCATTCTGAAGCATTTGATGACATCCTGTAGAGTGAACTGAGAGAAACTACGGAGGTTTTGGGTGTCGGAATTAATTGCTTATTGTTGTTTTGTTGGTTGGAACCTTTTGTGTTCTAATTTGATTTTCTTTTTTCAGCTCATTGGGTATTTTGCTAAGATTTATTTGCTTACTTTCTTTTGTTTAAAGAACTTTTGGTTTAATTCAACTGCTTTCTCAATGTGTATTTCTACTTACTTTGAGAACTTTATTCAATCATTAGAAGGTTATTGGAGAATCAAGTCTTTAGCCTGGGTAAACAAAAGTTGAGTGGCTCAATATGTGTGCGCCTTAAAACTTGGAAAGCTGTAGTAAATAACAGTAATATTCAACTGCAATATATGATATCTTAATCGCTCGTCAGATGATGGATTTGAGTTAGAAATTGAAACAGATGGGTCAAATTCAACTCCAAGGTGTCAGCCAAAAAGACCATTTTGTGAACAAGGTCAAAGAGGCAGTATCAAGTAAGTCCTATCTTAATCATGCATTTGGTAAACAATTTGTCTTATTTCTGTGGAAACTCTTGTTGTTGAGTGCTGATTCCACCCTTATGTCCTTATTATCAATGCCGCATCACCTTTTATTTATTTAGTTATTTTTTTGAAATGTTTTTCCTCTGCTGCGTTTATTTGGTATGACATGTACACATCCCTGACTTGATGAATTTAAGGGGAAAACTACAATGAAAGTTTCTTTTGCTCCCCCCCCCCCCCCTCTTTTTTGTATGTTTTTATTTTTTTCTATAGGTTCCTTTTCTAATGTTTGGTTCAAAATTCCCATAGATAGCCCACCTGGCACTTGGTTGTTGGGTGGTGGATGGAACAATAATCTGTGGGGAGGAGAGCTTCCAATGGCATCCTGGATTGATGATATTACTCCTCAAAATCCTGTAAGTGTGGTCAGCATTTTTAATGCACTTTGCAATTTAAATTAAATAGTATGTAGCTGATTCTAGGTAGTTAATGTGTAGGTTTGGCTGTCAAGAATGGATGGCCACATGGGCTTGGCGAACTCTCTAGCGCTAAAATTAGCTGGAATATCTAATAACACAAAGAATCCAGAAGGTGGAACTGTCGTGAGAAACAGCGTAGGAGGTATTCTTCCTTTCTACTGTTTCCATATTTTTTTATATAAACAAGTTTGCACTTTGCTGAACCTGCAGCAAATTAAAACTATCTTTTTTAGCGTGTACAACTTAACATGTATTGATGGCATCTTCATTGCATGCAGAGCCTACTGGTCTGTTGATTGATTCTTCCATGAAGCTCGTCTTCGCCTGCATCCCGGAGGTCTCAGTGGAGGAGAGGAGGGAAGCTCTTTCGAGAGCTAGTGATCATGCCTTAAGGAGAGGTGTCACAGCAATTGTAGATATGGGGCGATATTTTCCTGGTGCATCACCAGAGCTCTCTTGGGAAGATTTGTCAGGTTCCACTTAGAATTACGCATTTATGTTGGACCACCAGAACACAAGCTATAAATGGTGCTAGTAGTCTTCCTCCTCAATCCGTAATGTGTTCAAAGACAACTCGTTATGCAAAAAGTTTTGTGACAATTCAAGTATTTTAGTTCATGCCAACAATTTATGAATGTTTAAAATGCCTTCTTATTTAGGTCCTGTTCTCTGGTACATGCAGATGTCTACAGATGGGCTGATGTATCTGGAAAGATGAAGATTAGAGTTTGCTTGTTTTTTCCGATGGAAACATGGGCACGGTTACATGTAATTGAATTTCATCTATACCTTCTCCTTGCCTTCAAAGAAAATTTATTATATACAGTCTTAGGATATGATCTTTCTAGCTTATTAGAGAAAATCAAACATCTGCTGTATGCCTGGTTATTTGGATTTTGTGCTATTTCAAATTTGAGTTTCTTAGGCTTAGTAGTTAATGAAATATGGCTGCAATTTGAATTATCTTTTTTTTTTGTATCATAACAACTATCCAGAACTCTGATTCATAATTCTGTTAACTCTTCCTCCTTAAGTGGAAGTGAGGTTCTTTTATTTACTTATATTTATGAATTATTATAGTCAGGCACTACTTCCACTTTTCATTGGCCCAAAAACATCCTAATTTGGAAGATTTTCCTTTTATGTATCATCAATGTTTAGAAAATGAACGTCTTAGTAATTATACTTGCGTTTGTTCTTTGTTCTTGGTACAGGAACTTATCAATAAAGCAGGTCGTAAGTTGAGTGAATGGATTTACTTAGGTGGCGTGAAATCTTTTTCGGATGGATCGTTGGGTTCTGGTAGTGCACTATTCTATGAGGTGAGAATAGATCTTTTTGTCATCTCTAAAAATCACATCATGAATCAGAAACTCTCCTCTTTTTAAGATAACTTTAACTATGTAACATTGTAACACTCCCTTTAGCTTCTTCTTGGTCTAATGGTTTATCCCATAATTTATTAGATCCCGTTTTAGCATTCCGAATCTGGAAGCTTGCATCAGTTAATAGTTCCGAGACTATTTTTTGTGTTTCTATAGCCTTACGTTGCAGAACCGCTCAATCATGGCCTGCAAGTGGCAGATATAGATCAGCTCTACAATTTAACTCTCGCTTCTGATAAGGCCGGTCTTCAGGTGCTTATGCATTTTCTGTGGAAGTGTTTCTGCACCATAAAAATATTCGAGCATGCATTTTAGCGTTCTTGGTTTGTTTCAGGTTTCCATTCATGCCATAGGTGACAAATCCAATGACATGATCTTAGACTTGTACAAATCAGTGGCTACTGAGAATGGAATCAGAGACCGAAGATTCAGGGTAAAGTTCAGCTGATGTTTTTATGATGTTTTGACGGTTTAATCTTCACGTTCCTTTCCGTTTGTTGCTTTACAGTTATTATGCCGTAGAACTGGAAATTTTCGAGTATTGCTTATAACGATTACAACAATGGTTTGCAGATCGAGCATGCTCAACATTTGGCTCCCGGAACAGCAGCCAGATTTGGCAAACAAGAAATTTTTGCTTCAGTGCAGGTTTTTTCCTCCCTTCCTAATACGGCCTTCGAATGTTGAAAATCGGAAACCAATGCAAAGACTTATCAATTCACGACCTGAAAGATGGGTAATTTTATCGATTGAGGACCTGAAAGATGAAAAACTCTCAATCCAGGACCCGAAAGATGAAATTTCTCAACTCAGGATCTCAAAAATCACGAATTTTGATTTCTTTTTATTTTTTAATTAATTTTAACAATTTCTTTATTAGATTTAATAGATAATTAATGAAGGGATTTTCATTGAAAATTAATATAAAATTAAAAAGAAATCAAATTTCATGATTTTTGAAGTCCTGTATTGAGAATTTTCATCTTTAGGTTCTGAATTGATAAATTTCCCATCTTTCTGGTCCTGAATTGACAATTCTCCTTTTTTTTCAATTTTTTTATTTATTGTAATATCATCTGTTGAACGGGGTTGAATAATTTTCCCACAAATGCAAATTTATGTACCATTGTAATAACAAGGCCTCCCACTAATTCTAGTTTATGATAGCCTGATCACTTATTAGATGATGCTGATTCTGCCATAAAAAGACTTGGTGTTGAAAGAGCAAATAGAGGATCATATTCATTCAATTCCCTCCTTGCCGGAAACGCGCAGTTGGCTCTCGGCTCCGACTGGCCAGTGAGCATTTCGCCATCACCCGCAGTCGTCTCTTGAATTTCGAATTTCACGCTACGCGCTTGAACATCATTTGTTCGTTTTCTCACTGCAGGTAGCAGACATCAATCCTATAAGAAGCATAAAGTCAGCAATGAGGAGAGTGCCTCCTGGTTGGGAAAATGCTTGGATTTCGTCGGAATGCATTAATCTACACGATGCATTGATCGGGTACGCACCATGACCTTTTTTGCTGAGAGATCTCATGTAAACTTCAACTGTCAACTACTTTTATGCTGTGTTATCTACTATAGATCGACTAGTATTTCCCATGCGCGATGCACGTTTTTTAGTTTGACTAGTATTTCCCCAAATGCTAAAAAAAAAGGTGTTGCATCTAGGGTTGTAAACGAACCGAATCGAGCTCAACACCCTGGTGTTCGAGCTTGGCTTGCTAAGGAATATTCAAGTTCGATCTCGAGCCGAGCTTTTTCCCTCTTGTTCAAGCTCGGCTCAAATATTTATCTTGTTCAAATTAGGCTCGAGCTCGGCTCGCTAAATGTTCGAAAGTTTACTAATCGGGCCTAAGATCGAATCCTCGAAAAAATGCTCATTTAATTAATATATTCGAGCTCGAGCTCGAAAAAAAAAAGCTTATTTAAATTTGCCCACTTGAAATATTTATAATATTCATGAACATATTCGTGAATATGTTCAACTAAGCTCAAGCTCGAACATGTTCACGAGTTGGTTGATTGTTCAGTGTTCGAGCTTGATTTGAGGCTTGAGCTCGGCTCGTTTAGAAAATGAATGAATTTCGAACGAGCTTTTTTTGAATCGAACTCCGAATAGTTTGTGAGCGGTTCTGTTCATTTACAGCCCTAGTTATATTAATAAAAAAATGCATTTAGTAGTATAAAGGCAGTTAAAGAAACAATTCAAATTCTCTGTTAGTTTCACTACACAGTCATGTATTTCATCCCATCTGCTTTCTTGTTTACCTGCAATGTTTTCGTAGAATACGGGATGAACGAGAGCACTGTATGGTTCGTATCAAGGGCTCTCGTCTACATCACGAGTCAGCGTGGACTCGAACTGAATTCGAAGATGCACCTAGGCACATTATATGATGATCTTTTCTAACTACATGCAAAAACATTGCTGATGCAGCATTTGATTCATTTGAAACAATTTGGGCAGGCATACCATTTCCGGTGCTCGGGCGTGCTTCCTTGACGAGGACATCGGGTCTCTATCTCCCGGTAAAATGGCGGACTTCGTGGTTCTGTCCGTGGACTCGTGGGATGAGTTTGCAGCACAAGATTCTGCTTCGGTTGAGGCGACGTACGTCGGTGGATTACGAGCATATCCAAGGGACCTCAAGGAAGATTCATCAAGTAGGATTTGATGATCAAAGCCAGAAAGCTGTGTTGCAGTTGCATGTGTTTCCACAACTAAAAAAGGGTTGTGTTTTCTGACTCTGTTAGCAGTAGCAACCATTGTGCATCAATCTTATGGTTATGAGAGCTTTTATTTGTATGTATCTTCAATTGTTCGTCGATTTCGACGACTGAAAGCTGACTCAGACACCGAAATCATGAAGTATGAATATAATTAAGCTTTTGAAATCATGGAATGAAAATTCCAATAAAAAAATACGTGGAATATAAAAAATTCCACGCCAATTAGTTATGTTTAAAAAAATTAAATAATCCGCACATGATCATAGTGTGTGTGTGGATATTTTTTTTTATTTTTTAAACCCAAACTAATTGTCGTAGAATATGAAAAATTCCACCTTTTTTTATTAGAACGAAAACTCTACACAACATCTATCATGACACATGGGATTTTCAGAATTGAAAATTGATCGAAGGTTAAATTTGTAAAAACTTTGAAAAAATAGATACTATTTTGTTAATAGTTTTCATTTGAGTTATTTTTTTAAAAAGAGTCCAAGATTTAGACATCAACGCGCAATTCGTCTTTTTTAAAAATAAATTTATATGAAAAAATGTTAAATGAAATTTGTAAGATTATAACTAAAATATATGAATAATTAAACAAAATTTAAATCATATGAAAAATGTTTAAATAAATATAAAGCTTGATAATTGAATGAAAATTGTGAAGAAATTAAAAATTATAAATGGAAAAAACTCAAAACTTGTAAATTAAAAATGAAATTTAATAAATTTTTATGCGTCACAAGGAAATATAAAAAAAAATTATGATAAAAATATTAAATATTTAGATTTTCTTTGAAAATGTAAAAAAATAAAATAAAATTAGGAAATGAATAATAATCGAAAAACTTTTACAAAAATAATAAATTGAAAAAATCGTAACTAGTCTTAATATTCAAACTTCAAAGACTAGTCCAGAAATTTTTAAAATTGAATAATAAAATTTGAAAAAAAAAACCCACCACCAGCGCTCTCTCCACCCGCCGTCGACCGCCGCCTCATCCACCGTCGTCCGTCACTACATCCTTGTTATTTCGGTGGAATTGACGTCGCTAGTGAGTTCAATTTCAATATTGCTTGTTATGTGTTTTTTCCCTCTTTTTTGTGGTGTGTCGTATTGCAGAGAGAGGGAGAGAGTATTGTGTGGATTTTACCATTTGTTTGATTTTGGGGATTTTTGCTGTGTATAGATACAACAATATGGCGTATAGTGTTGCAATCTGTGAATGAGTGACTGTTGTTGTGGTTTGATCACTTTGAACATTAATTTATTGTAGATGGAGCCACAAATTATGAGTTGTGCATGAGCTTCCTAATTTGGAATGTTTCAGGATATTCAGAATTAACTGGGTGTTAATTTCTTAGATCATGATCCTTCGAGCTAATCGGTAGTTTTTATGCTAAGAAATTCTGTTGCTTGAAATGTAGCAAATGGATGTCGTCATGTCGGAACTTCGAAGTTCTTAGGTTTCTTGATATTGTTCCTGGATTGAGACGAAACACTTAAAACTCCCATGCAGTTGTACTTCTATCATAAAATATTCTTGATAGTATTCTGCTTCCAAAGTTGTTATGGTAACTTATAAACTTATACATCATATGAGTAGTGATGATTCTTTTTTCCCCATTTTCAAATCATCATTGCTATTTCTTACTATTATATCACAATCATAAATAAAGTGAAGAACTGTTTCTTTCTGTTTTGAATTGTGATGGGTATGTCGGAAATATTAGTGTGGTATACGGTAATTTATGTGGCTGTGAGAAACCTATGATGTGCATAATTGCACTATAGAAACTGTATAAGGTTAGTTTTTACGAGATTTGCGAGCAGTAATAGTTTATCAGCTATTTCTAATACAGTTACTGTGAGATGTATGAATTTCGGTGTACAATATATTAATTTGTTATACCAAAAGGGAAGCTATCATTAGATGTATTGACTACATTACTTATGTTACCTCTTCCAGTTTTAGCAAATTTGAGTTCTACCATGTTTATATATTATCAGTGTTATCTATTCCTTGCTTTCTGAAGTGTACCTGTAACCAGATTGCATGGTTTAAACAGGATGACTAGTTGCTGAGGAATCCATCGCTGCTGCTGCCACAACACGTGGTGTACCATCACCATCACTTTTCATTGATCTCCGAGCTGATGAGGAATCCCCAAGCCCTTCTCCAGAGAGTCCTCTTTTCCTATTCTAGATTACAAGTCTTCTCCCTTTCTCACCATCCTTCACCTCCTTACTCCTACATTCAAGTACAAAGTTATGTGGAGGTTTACATGAAATGGAAAAAAGACCCCTTCTTTGACTCGATTGATTCCATTCACAAGTCCCTTGAACTGAAGCCCGTAATCGCTATGAAAAACTTCTTTGTATCAACATCTTCCTTGCCGCATGACAATTATTCTATTCCCATCTCAGCTGTCTCCAAAAAAGGCTCGGAATTTGATATAAGTATCAAAGTTATAAGGTTCTTGAGGAACTATCCTTCCTTCTTCGAGGAGTTTAAAGGTCCTTGTTACAATTTACCTTGGTTTAGACTGACTGATAAAGCCGTCGAGCTTGATAAGGAGGAAAGATTAGTTTATGAAGAATGCAGAGATGATATTGTGGGGAGATTAAAGAAGTTGATATTGATGAGTGGCGGAAGAAAGATGCTTCCTTTAAAGGTCATTAAGGGCTTGCGGTGGTATCTAGGCTTGCCTGATGAGTTTTTCAAAGATCCTATGAATTATGTCGGAGGTTATGGCTATTTTAGGATTGTCGACATTGAAGATGGATTGAAGGGGTTGGCTGTTTTCGATGAGTATAGTGATGGAAAAGGTGATGAAATCTTGTCGATGATGCAAAAGAATGCAATGAGGAAGGGAATATATAGTGGAGGTGCTGATGAGGCAATTGCATTTCCATTGTTCCCTTCTCAAGGACTGAGGTTAAAGCAGAAGATAAAAGATTGGTCAGATCAATTTCAAAAGCTCCCGTACGTGTCTCCATACAACGACTACTCGTATTTGAATCCCGACAGTGATATATCAGAGAAACGGGTGGTGGCCGTGCTACATGAGTTGCTGTGTTTGTTTGTCGAACATGCTGCAGAGAGGAAATTTCTTTTTTGTTTGAGGAAATATTTAGGATTGCCTCAGAAGGTTCACAAGGCCTTTGAGAGGCATCCTTATATCTTTTATTTGTCTCTGAAGAATAAAACCTGCACAGCTATTCTGAAAGAAGCTTATCGCGATGAGCTGGCTATAGATCCGCATCCGCTTGCTGAAGTGCGGAGAAGTTGCATCGCTTTGATGAAGGAATCGACGGGAATTCTCAGGAACAGAAGGGTGAACAATAGCAGGACGTTTGATCAAGAAAGTGTCGGCTCCGATGGTTTAGGTTGTGTTGATGGTGAAAGGTCTCATCCTACAGAAGCTTGAATGTGAGTGACTTTTTCGGATGCACTAGAGTTCGATGTGATTATAAAGAGAAAAACGGGGGCTGGTGCAAAGAGTGAAGGTTCTCGAACCGAGATAGACAACGCTGTCTCTGGTTCTGCTTGGGCTGCACTACTAGCTCTGCTGGAAGAGAGTAACATGAGGTTGTATTGATCAGAGGAAGAAATGTAGTGTATACTCATGGGAAAAGAGGGAATATGTTGAAAGACCAAACTGACCCTCGTGAATGTGAATCAGATTTGATGTATTTTTCACTTTGGAGGATAATATAAAGGCAAAATATTATTTTGGGTCCCCGTCCTGTATTTTTTAAATTTTTTTAGATCGAGTCCTATTTTATTTGGGTAAAATCAAGTCTGAGGGACTTAATTTTAACCATTCGAAACAAAAATAAAAAAATGTTTTTTTAAATAAACAAATAAAAATTGAAAAAATAATTAAATAAAAATTAAAAATCATACAAATTGATTTTTTAAATTAAAAAATTGTTTAGAAAATTAAACAAAAATAAATTTAATTAAAAAAATTTAAATCACTGTAATTTAATTTTTGAAAAATTCGAACAATAGTATAAAAAAAGGATTTTTATCTTATTTTATTTCACTTTTTAAATTTACTATTTTGAAAATAAAATAAAAATTGCAGCCAAAAATTAATTTATTTTTTTCAATTTATTTACTTATTTTTTAAATTAAAATTAAAAAAGTCGAACAATAGTTAAGTTTTCTTTTTTAAGAGGAACTGAAAAATTTCGAGATTTGAATCATAATAGTTAAAAGAGAAATCATATTCATAGTCTTTACTCTTCATAGCCCCACATTAAATAAAAATAAAAATATTATGTGAATATACTTTTTAGTCCTTACAGCCCCAAACTAACTAAAATTCTAACAAAATAAATAAACAAGGTTGTGCAAGACATTCTCACGAGTCAACAACACTACAATACTATGAAAGTAACTGCAATCTTGCTATCAGAAAGGGGAGGCCAACCTGAAAAATTTGAAGAGAAACTAAACTCACTGTGCCTTCAATATTCGTGCGAAAAACCCGAACGTCGCCTCGTTCAAAACTACAATTGAACTCTGCACTTCTAGACATGTCAGTTCCAGCAGACTGCAATCCTCATCAGTAGCAGCATATCATTGGCATCCATTTCATAGAAATCGAGCAGCAACTCGAGAATACTCAGAAACTGTTCGGAGTCCACAGAACAGGAGTTGAATGGAATCAGTCTACAGTCGTACACTGATTCCATTCAAGCTAACTGAGTTTATGGTCTGAGCAGAAACGGTTTCTTCAACCAATCCCGGTCTTTTTCTGTAACTTGAAAACAGAGGTAAGACAAAGACTGACCACGAAACTAGAGCTAGTTTCCGTATAGCATCATCAGTTTCTGCGATTTGCTCATACAGTTGATTAAGGAGCACGTTATGCCCGTTCAAGGGTAGTCGGACAATCAGCTGGGCCAATAACATCATTAAATCTGGTAGAACCTACAAGTAGTCACTGAACTTCACTGAATTGAAGGCCAAAATGCAACAGGTGAAAACAGAGATGGAAGAAGACTATGCATACCTCGCTAGTAGCATACAGTGGCATCCATTTCACAGGAATAAAAAAATTCGATTATCCATCTTTTCGCAGAGCTATGGTGCAGTCTTGATCCTCTTTCCAGAGTCCACAGAATAGGAGTTAACTGAATTCCGCCTAAATGTCTACAGTCGTGCACTGATTCCGTTCAAGCTAATTGAGTTTGTGGTCCTAGAAGATGCAGTTTCTCCGCCCAATCCTCGTCCTTTTCTGTCATTACCTGGAGAACAGAGGTAAGACAAAGACTGTACCCATGAAACCAGAGCCGGTTTCCGTATAACATCATCAGTTTCCGCAATTTGGTGATACAATTGATTAAGGAGCACGTTCTGTCCATTCAAGGGTAATTGGACAATAAGCTGAGCCAGTGACTTCATTAAATCTGGTAGAACCTACAAGTAGTCAAGGAACTTTACTAAATTGATAGCCAAAATGCAAACAGGTAAGAACAGAAAAGGTTCATTAACCAGTTGAATTCAACAATCAATTAAGTAACATGATACTTGAAGGAAGAAGCACCACCACCATTGACAGTACTGAAATTTCAGTTACTATCATAAAAGAGATCATATGTGTCACCAAACAAAGGTAACACATTCGGAGGAGAAAGATATGAATATAATATGAACACACTCTACTGAGTATTTTTGTTTCCTTTTTGGGAAGGGTGTAATAGAGGGAGACTACACTACTCAACCTCAAATATTGCTTAAACTCCCCACCAAAAATATAATAAGAGAAACATTGTACCTGTATATCAACCAGAGAAAGTAGTCGTGAAAGCAGATCTAGCACTTTCTTGGGAGGCTCTAACTCGCCTTCCCAGTTCTTCCAGAGATCACTGTCGAGATCATTGACTGTGTTGCAGAGGCTAGTTGCTTTTTGAATTAGACTACTAATGCAATAGAATATAGATGGACTGCCAGCAGGAAGATGCCTAACAAGAGCAGCTACTCCAGAAGCCATTCCATCAAATGGCGTAATCCCAGGATAACCCTATATCCAATTTATAACTTTATACAGTTGACTATGTTTCAATCAGACAAGCATAAAGTAGAAGAATCGATACCTCTAATGATCTCTGTATGTAATAGAAAACAAGTTGCTCTTTCAGTAAAGCTCTTTCATCCTGATCAAGATCTTTCCCAGAAGTAACGAAAGCCACAAAAACTGAATGTGTATATCGAGCAACTTTCACATTGGGATGTCCCATATATCTATTGATGATGTATAAGGAATTGACAAAAATTAAAAACAATTGATATAAGGTTATTAAAGATACAAAACTTCCTGGTTTAATAAAGGATACAGGAACATAACGGGAGCCACATCCTTCTTAAATACAGAGGCTGGTAATAGATCAACACAAGTAGGTACAACACGCATATAGAATATAATACGAGCAGTTTGAACCTCATTGGTGGACCACAGATGCTCCATTTTGGGTTGGTTAGAAGAACCTGCAAAGAATAACTTAAATATAGGGAGAATTCTCAGCTGAAAAGAGATGGAATAGAAGAAAAGGAAAAAGGAAATACCTTGATTAGTGATCAACTGATGATAGGAAGGCATAGACTCTACGAATGCAACACATGCTGATTCATTCTCCTGAACACTTACAATAACAGCTCTAATTGTATCCATATATTCAGGCAAGCGCATTCTGCGGAAATACTCCATGCAGGAGAAAGAAACCAATATTTTTACTGAGATTTGTAAATGAGTTTCTCGATCTATTTTCGTGTCTAACCTATGTTTTGTTACTCCTAATGCAAAAACCACAATCATAAGAAAAGCAGATTCAGCAATTTTCTCTATGTCACTAATTAGCTGATCTCCCCGACCTCTAAGCATTAATGTTGCCTCCTGATGCCTCAAGTAGACTGCCTGGCAGTAATCCCATACAAGATTCTCCACTGAATTTCGACTATCTTCATTGGCATATGCATATTGATTGCAGAAGACAGCAGTTATAGCTCCTGCTTCCTTGAAAATGAAACTACTTAGAAGGTTTTTGGTCTCATCAAATAGTGCTGCCCAATTTTCTTCAGGAGATTTAAGGATCTTATTATAGATACGCTGCAAAGGGAATACTTCAGTCAACAATGCCATTGCAAGGGTGACAAGAATAGAAGGCCTGTAGGAGACTGAACCACTTCGAGCCAAAGCTAGTGCAACACAGTGCAAAAGATGGTTGAGCCTAGGTTGTTCTTTGCCATAGTCAAAACCTTTGATTGCAGAAACCAATTCTCTTGCCACAATTTCAAGACAATCCTCTATAGAATTCGTGAGTTGCACGAAACCACTTGATCCAGATCTATTTATAGCCCTCAATACTCCAGCTGCAGTCATGACTACAGCAAATGAAGAATGAGTTGGCTCAACATTCTCCAAAAGTTCTCTCACAACATCAATTATTTCCCGGGAACGTAGATTTAAGGCATTAGATAGAACCCACTCGATCAAATGCAGTAGCATGAGTTCCTGAGAAATGCCAAAGGGACCGCCTTCTTGACCCCAGATTCTGAACAAAATATCTAGAGTTCTTCTAGAAGTAACTGTAACAGTGGAAGAGAGTGCATAACCAGCGCCTGCAAGAACCATGGAAGCTAGCTCATCAGACAAGAAAATAGATCTGTATTCCTCTTCCAGTAAGTTACAGAGTAGCTCCAAGCAAAGCATTTTGGACTTCTCAGATGCAGAAGTTTGGAAAGAAAGGGCGCCAAGAAGTAGAACCCCTTCGGAGAAGAAAAGGGAGCTTTTTTCGGAACAAGATTTGCTAGAGAAAATGTGCAACAGGACTTCGATGGCAGATTCAACAACCAAAGAAGTTTGCCTCGATTTTCTTACCCAAATGTACAGAAGCCTAAAGAATAGGGGATAAGACTCCTCTGGGAGAGAGAGGCTTTGCGAAGACAAAATGGAGATAACAAGTTTTGCTTGTGGATCTGCTACATGAAGAGCAGCTTGAGAACTGATAAGAATCTTCAGAGCTTGGAGATGACGAGCATGGAAGGCCTGGCATTGAAGTGAGTCTCTAAGGTCAGCCCAAGCTTGGATTAATCCTTGCGCAGAGGAAGTAGATGATTGTCCTGAACCATTCTTGTTGCTGCTGATAACAGAGATGCTCCGCAGCCATTCTTCAAGGAAGAAATATTGAGGTTGCTTGGCCATTTCTCAACCTCAACTTAGGAAAGATATATAGTTCACAAAGTCTGTAAAAGAAAATAAATATAATGATAAAAGATTTACTCTACTGCATTTTGCACAAAAGAGATGGAAAGAAAAAGTATATATAATTTAAATAGGCATCTTTCTCATTCCTGCAAAATCAAGGTACAAGATGAAGCCCAAAGATACATTAAAAGGGGTTAACTAGAATGTTCTATTATCCATATTCATAAATAAGAAGCCTCATATTTATTTCATTTACGAAGTATCGAAGAGAAATGTGCATAACCCATATCAGACGGTTGACAGGATGGCAACAACGAGAATTCTTATGAACAATTTACAAGAAAGCAATGACTAGCCTTAAAAAGAACCGCCATCACAGCTTCAAAGTATAAATTAACAAATAAGATTTTTCTGATTCTTTTTCTTGTGGCAAGGTTTCTCTGCAGAAAAGTAATAACCCAAAAACAATCCACGACTGCCAGGAAAAGCACATGAGAATCAATCCAACTAATACGAGAAGGGCAAAGTAACTTATAAATAATAGAAATAATTGCATCTGCATCAATGAAAATTCAGGGATTCGATTCGAATTCAAGTATTCAACTAGAAACACCATATCCATAATTGATGCTTAACTACAAAAGGAAACAACTCAGTCAGAAAAAAGGTTTTATGAGAACACAGAAGTAAACAATTAATGAGGCACTGAGAAGAAAACGGAGACAAAAATCTGACGATAAGCAAAACCATCCAAAACATAAACAAATATGGCGAATTAAAAAAACCCAATACAGAAGCATACGGCAATCCCTATAAACAAGCATATAGCAATCCCACAGCTCAATTTATTCAATTCAGATTTTCCTTGCCCCAAAACAAACAACACTGACAATCAATTTTAGCCGAGGTCCCATTCTAACATTCCTCACAGTATCATCAGCATTCCACCACAGTTTACACTACAGTCAATTCGCTGAATTATGGCGAATTAAAAAGCAAGAGAGATCATAATCGAGATGCACGAAAAGAGACCCAGTACTCTATAAACATATAAGTGGAAGCTAAACTAGCTATATCTGGATTTTCTTGGTAGTTGGGTAATTTGTGGTGAAGAAATACTTATATTTAGTTGAAATTAGGCCACTTCAAATTGAAGGGAAAACATAAATTATGAACTCGTATTTACAAAATGGTGAATGTTCATGATAGTTGGGCATGGAGCGTCAGATGACGAGCTTTAAGCGTACCTTTGATGGCCGGCGGCAGCGGCGGCGGCGGCGGCGGAGTTTAATTTTTCAATTTGGGAATCGGCTAGTGTTGATGATGAATTGATAGTGGTGATAATTCTTGGTATGATAAATAAAGATTGATTGACCTCTCGAGAAACTCGAGCGACCAACCCGTTTCTGGTTCGAACGAATCGCGAGCTGCACCAAAACAAAATTTATTCTAAATTCCATTATTTTCAACGAATACACTCATACTAATATTTAATATTTCTAATAAATTATTAGAAAATGATGAATATTTCAATTTTTTTTTTTTCTTTCGAATTTGTAGTATATTGGATAATTTAATGATATTAACAAGTAATAAAATGGTATTGAAATAAATTCACAATTATTTTATTTTATTTGTATTTCTATTATGGTGCAAAACCCTATGGTAAGTTATGGGGATAATTTAGAGCTCAATTGAGATTTAAATCTGATAAAAATCGTAACGCATAGGATTCTTTTTCTACGAATAAATTTCATTTTGGTCAAAAGTCACTTCGAAAATATGTTACGAGTTGCTGTTTTATAGCAAGTGTTTCAAGGATTGTGTTGAACATGAAATTTTATAGTTTCGAGTTCCAATGAACTTCCGACATAACTTTTCACCATAAAGTAGTTTTCGCAGAATATTATATTATCTTTAAAAAAATAATCGAATGTGAAAAATGATTTATAGCATCTATTAAAATTAATCGTGTAGTATTAGTATCCGACTCAATTTAAAAAAAAATGGAGCGGTGAAAATTCAGTAGTTAAAATGTAACTGGAGGAGTTTGTTTCCGACTTACATATTATTAGTAGTGTTGAATGTAGAACAACAATGTGTTACATGTAGGTGTAACAATTTAGATATAACCCCACCCATCGGGCCGGGCCCAAAATGACTTCGTGCCAGGGTTGACCCATCCTGAAAAATTGAACAACCCGAATGGGCCAAGCTGTTTAGCCCAAAAATGGACTACGGCCCTCGGGTGGCCCGATCCGGTCCACACAATCAGGGTATTTGGGCCTCTAAATTTTTGGCCCAAAATAATTTCAATCTAGTTGGCCCGACTTGATTTTTCCATTGGTCCGACAGGCTCGGGCCGAGCAACCTAAATTGACACCCCTAGTTACATATACAAAATCTTTGGCAACATTACTTATTTTCTACACTATTTTACTTACAAAATGTGCTAATATGAATATTTTAGAAATTACGCCATCATAGATTTTCTGCTTCTTTTTCTCCATGAGTAGTTGTAATACGTGTTCTAATTTTGGGTTTCGATTTTATCCTTTTACTCAATCAAGATGATTTAATTTTCCAAAAAAAAAAAATACATGAATGCCCAAATTTTGACTAATTTTAGTCCTTAAAATACAAGATTATGCCATGAAGATCCATTCTCATTTAAACCCTATATATTTGCATATAATTTGTAACTAAAATTAAAATATGAAATCTAACCAAAGCTATTAATTAAGCTAAAAAACAAATATCCAAGAGAGAAAGAGAAAAGGGGAAAAAGATAATAATTGAGAGAGAGAGAGGAACTGTATATTGTAAAAAAGACAAGAAACCAGTCTTTGGGTTCTGCTCGTTTCTCCATTTCTTTTTTCTTTCCTCTAAACCACCCCCACCCACCACCGATCTCCGCTTGCCCCCTCCGCCACCGTCGGGGGAAATCTCTGACATCTTTCCAAACAATAAAAAGGTAACTCTTTTTCTCAACGCAGAACTGTTCAACTGGAATTTTTATATATGTGCTTAATATTCTGCGCTTATGCTCGATTTTTGTGTATTTTCTTGCAATTTCGTGTTGTTTCCTGTCTGGGTTTCTGTTACGGGGCTTGATCGGATTATGCAGGGTATGGATTGGGCTAAATTCAGTCCGAAATTTCAATTGCGGGTTTATTTTAATTTGGAGCTGTATGTTGGAGTTCAATGTCAAATGCATTTTGGGTTTCTCGGAATAGTTGACTAGCTTCTGTTTTTCCAGTGATCCAATTGAGATTTTGATTTTTGGCGCTGGAAATATGACCCGTGTTCCCGGTTGTTGCGTGCTGGCGAAATGATCAATCTTGTAATCAGCTAGGAAAAAAAACGCTCTTTTTTGCTCTTTCAGCTCCAATATTGCGTTTTTTCTTTATCTTCTTCTTGTTCCTTTCTGTACTGTAAGAGGGTTTAGTGTATTTTCTTTTGTTTCTCAAATAGTTGCTTGAATGGCTAGAATTTGCAGTTTGCCCTATGAGTTTATAGTGTTGATTAAATTGTGTAGCTGGATGGTGATTTTGGTGCACTTAGGAATGTATTAGTCAGAACTTATGCATATACACATGTACTTATACACGTTATGACTTGTAATTTTATGCATTTGTACAAGTACAAGAAGAGTTCGAATTGTCTTATTGCATTGTCAAACTCTGGTTTTATTGTTTAGCTGTTCATTTCCTCCTGTCTTACCTGGTTGTGGTACCTAGTTTGTCCTCTACTGGAGCTCAGGTTCTTAAGTTGCCATGTGACAGTGAAAGTTCTGATCAGATTGGATGTGTTTGAGGAAACTTCATTCACTAGTCATTCATCAATCACAATTACCCTAGTTCTATTGTTTCCTCTATATACTGTTTCTTGTAACTTCCCTTTCACCCCTAAATCATCATCAATTTGCCAGACTAAATTCCTCCTAGTCACTTGAAGTTGTTTGTTGCACCTATTATTGGATTCTTAGAATCTGTATCAGAAGCTGTTCCGCGAACACTTCCCTTGCTGAAGTTTTCAACTTTTTGGATGAAATTACTGTGTGATATCTTGCTTGAACTTATCTGGGGCTGTCCAAGCTTGTAAATTCCGTAGTACCTTTTACCTTGGTCAAACATAATGGAGAAGAATATGAAAGGATCTCAATACATGCAACTACCCTGTTATTGGATTCTTAATATCTTGTTCAGAAATTAGTCGGACATACCGTATTGTAGCGTTATTTAAGATGGGAATTCCTTGCCCTCTTTTTTATTTTGATGATGATGAAGGTTTTTCTGTCAAACAATGCAGGCTGAGTTATTTCGGTGATTCCCTAATTGGAACCTGGATTATATGTTATTTGGACTCTGGAGCTCCTGCATTAGTAGATGTCCTTTTTCTTCTACTGTCCATCAGTTTGTGCTTAAAGGTCGATATGCAGAAGAGTGGGAGTCTATCCAAGCATACTTCTTTGCGACTGACGACGCAACAGTCACTTCGTCGTTTAGGTCTTTGTTCTCAAGTTGCAACAACACAACAAACATCACCTGTTGTCTATCCAGAAAAACGTAGTAGTAGAGGGAAGGCCGCGAAATGTGGTGAACTCAGTGTCAAAAATGATGATCCAAATGGGCCTAAGAGGACAGAACATAGGATTGATGTTGGAGATGAGCAATCTGACTTACTGGGATACGAAGTGTTCACGGGAAAACTTTCCCAGGACAAAACAAAATCTGCTAAGGATGCTGAGGTACAAACTTCTGAGAATTCCAACTTGGATGCAGTTGATGCTAAACTGACAAGCAAGGCATTGATTTGGGGTTCTAAGATGTTGCGTCTGGATGATGTGATTTCGGTAAATTCCTTTATATCCTTTGCCAATTGTTTCCTCAATTTATGCTGTATTAGTCTTCTTAGTCCCAGTTTCTCCTTCCACTTGGCAGTTGTCCTTCTGTGTTGGTCTCAGACATTTCACTGTACATGCATATCCATTAAGAAAGGGTTCGTGCCTTTTAATGAAAAGTGGGAGGAGTCGGAAGGACTTCCGGTTTTTTTCCTCCACCCCAGAAGATGCAATCCAGTGGGTCAATGCATTTGCAGATCAGAAGTGCTATGTAAATTGCCTGCCTCACCCTATGGCTTCCAAAAAGCAGAATTTGGATTCAATTTTCAATGAGTTTCCTCCTGAGTCTTATATAAGATGTAAAAGTTCTCCAAAAATGCTTGTCATTTTAAACCCTCGTTCGGGACGTGGCCGTTCAAGCAAAGTTTTTCATGGATCAGTAGAGCCTATATTTAAAGTAAGTTTATTCTGTGCTTCCCGCATTTTATTTTATTTTTCTTGTACTTTGAACACATCATTAGCTAGGGCCGTAAATGAGCAAGTTGCATTTGAGTTCTTTTAAATATGATGATAGCCTTTTCATTTATAAGAAACTAATGCCATCTTTGGAAGTTTGATTGTGTGGAATCTGCAGAACATAAGGAAATTTTCTTTTTTATCCATGATTTTATTATAATAACTTCTTTCTCAAACTGGCTACAGTGCTACACGGTCACAGTTTGGTGTATTGGGTGATGAAATTAGAATCAATAAATAATGAAAGGTACTTGTCTGTAAAGTTGTTGGGGACATTCAGTAGCCTGTGCCAGAAAGTATGTTAATGTTCGTGATAGTACTCTAGTCCCTTTTTTCAGCCTCTGGGGATTTTATAGCAACTGGAATATTGTTCCAGGAAACACTATTTTATAAAACTGTGTGGGGATGAGTTCTACATTTAAATAGGTTTTGTGTGGTTGACTCTGAATTGAACATATTCTGAATTTGTATGCACTGTGCAGAAACTATTTAGGTCCCTAATCCTAGATGGCTGGCCGGAAAATTAATTTGGTTTTGTACTTCATCAGCATGCTTTGCTATAAGCTAACTGGCTAGCTCCCATATCTTCATTGTTGTCATATGATCTATAACTGCCTTTTTCTTTTGATGGGTTGAAATGCAGCTTGCAGGATTTGAGTTAGATGTTGTCAAAACAACATCTGCTGGTCATGCTAGGAAGCTCGCAGCGACTGTTGATTTCACTACATGTCCTGATGGTAAATTTTGGTTTTATGTTCTGTAACAACTAGGTACTGCAATTATACCCCTACTTTTGACTATTATCTCCTTGATTTGCACTTCTTCCAGGTATTATATGCGTAGGAGGAGATGGAATCATAAATGAGGTTTACAATCATTTCTTCTCCTTCTCCATTTGTAATCCTTGAACAAGGATGTGTAGCTTATGAATTGATCATTCTGTATGATTGTATCATTACTTGAAAACATTTTTGATTTGGTGTTGTTTTCATATTGGGTTGATGTCACTGGTGCGTTGATGAAATGAATGTTTGCTTCCTTGACATAACTACAAATATAACATCTTAGAAGATTTTTTTGAGCTGACACACACCTTGGAAAATCCAGCTTCCTAAATATCTCTGGTGATAGTTGGAAATGATTGCTCTCATGGTTTAAAAAGGCTGTTTTGAGGCGCGCCTCAGAGTGAGGCGCCCAGAAAAAGCCTCAGAGGCGCCGCCTCGCCATCTGCTGTTGAGGCTTAAGCTTCAGTAGGTCTGAGGCGGTCGAGGCGGTTCTGAGGCTTAAGCCTCAATTGCTGGTTTGATTTTGGACATTTTTTAGGGTTTTTATGCGGGCTTTTGAGTGGGCTTTTGTTGGGCTTTGTTTAATTAATGAAATAGATAGAAATAACATCTAAAATAAAGTAATAAACATAAAAATAAATAGATTCAGATGCCCTAATTCAACAGCCACTCTCCCGCGCGCGAGTGGCTGATTCAGATGCCCTAATTCAACAGCCACTCTATGTTATTTTAGGACTTCATTATTGAATATTTGAATTGTGTGTTGATTGATGTGAATTTGATTAATTAAATTGATATATATATATATATATATATATAATATACATATTTTTTCCTTGTATTGAGGCTTACGCCTCGGTCCGCCTCGAGGCTTACGCCTCGTGAGGCTACGGGTAAACGCCTCGAGGCTTGAAACCGCCTTTTAAAACCTTGATTGCTCTCAGAGCTGTCAGAAGTTGGTCTAATGGTTGCCAAGTTCTGTGGTCTTTATCAATCCCGTTGGTGTTTTTCAGCACTTCTAAATGTGTGTGTGCGTGTTTTACATTTGCCTACGTCTTTCAAATTCATTAGCTTGGTGTTTGACCATTGGTTTAACTTGTTTAGTTTTAAGAGATATTTGTTCACATGGTCTGGTGGAACAACTGACTAATTGTGCTTACATGTAGTTTGGGTAATACATATTGCACTGTAGTTGCTTTCATTACTATTGTTCATCAACTGGCATCTCCTTAATGCAGGTTTTGAATGGTTTACTTAGCAGAGAGAACCAGAAAGAAGCAATTTCAATTCCAGTCGGTATCATACCTGCTGGTTCTGATAATTCTTTAGTCTGGACCGTTCTTGGAGTTAGAGATCCAGTATCTGCAGCAATTGCCATTGTTAAGGTAGCTGTTTTGTTTTAGACTCATTAAATTATTTTGGTCTGGTTTAAAGTATGTTGAATTACTGAATATTGAGCTTTGCTGAGGCTGATTGTGTTGGCAGGGCTAAAATCTGCAACAGTATATTAGGAAGAAAACTCTTTTCATTATTTCCGTTGCAATAGAAGTGCTATTTCGTGTATATGTTGGTTGTAAGGCAAAATGCCCTAGGTTAAAGTCATTCATTGTCTTTCGAGATGTCAAGTCAGTATCCTGAAATATGAAAACATTTTACCCAATTGGTTAATTTCAATTTTGGAATCCTCATAATGATGCAAGAACAGTGTCTTGATATTGCAGTTTCAGCTTAACCGGATTATCACAAAAATATTAAGTCCTTTAAACACTTTTCAAGGATTCTTCTTCTGCATAGAGAGTGAAGTTTTTATAAACAAAATCAGGCAATAAAAGAAGATTCTGGAAAATAAGATCCACTATGTGGCGCATGAGATTTCATGAGATTACTATATGACCTGACAAGATATATGCAATATTCTAGAGAAGGAAGACATTAAAAGTTACTTTGAACTCTAAGGGCCATAACAACTGTGGTCCACTTTTGAAATTGCAATATGTTGCATCAGGGTGAGAAAAAATGCCTGACACAGAGACTTGTACTTCCCTTAAATCACTTCTTGCTTGTCATCCAAATTTGAATGATTGGAAATGTTCTTTTCATTGTACTCTTAACAAGATCGAAATCAGTATTTTTATATGCAAAACTTCTAATGACTTTTCCTAATGCTAAATGTCCTCATATTATTCTGCAGTATTTTCTATGGACAGCTAGGTTCATAACTAGGAGTTTTCTGCTTGATTTCAGGGAGGTCTTACGGCAACTGATGTTTTTGCTGTGGAGTGGATCCATACTGGAGCTATTCACTTTGGGATGACTGTTACTTACTTTGGTTTTATTAGTGATGGTAATACACTAGCATTTTATGTTAATTTAATCTCCCTTTTTAGGATTGCCACGATTTTTCCAACTATGAATATTTTTAGCCCCTCCTTTTCTTTTTGGCTCTTTTAAAGGTGATGCTTGAAGCTTGTCTATGTTTCAGATGAGTCTGATTGTTCTCTTACCTAGTTTTCAGTGCTTGATCTTGGATATGCGGAACTCTAATGGCAACTTTCTATCAATGACACTCCCTTTGGTTCCAAATATGATTCTCCAGTTAATTTGTTGAAACATGTTGGTTTGTGCTTTGTAATGTGGCAAAATGCATAAGATTAAATTTATGTTCTCTTGCTTTGAAGCTGTATTGTACAAACTGGACTTGTTGCTAAACGGTACCTTCTTCTGGGTTCAAATTTATGGAATAGGACTTAAGGACTTTCTTAACTTCTCTAGCTTAGTCAGAAAATCTACAACTTATTATTTCCTTATTTTCCAGAACTGTTCCAAGTAACATTTTAACATTGTTAAAGACAAGGAAAATGCGGAAATATACTGACACTAACATCACTTGAATTTTAGAACATCATCTTTCTAAAAAGAAACCTGATTTGGATAGTTCGATTTAGATAATCTAGGGTGTGAAAGTATATTCACTTGGATGAACGGGAGTTGAGGCTCTTATTTAGCTTGTGATACAGTCTCAACAGTCACTTACCATGTGGCGAAAGTGGATAAGACTGGAATTCATTTGCTGCTTAAGTGTGGACGTGGTCTCCTGATCACGATGTACATTATTCTTTGTTAAATTCAAACTTAGCATATCATATTTTGGTCTCATTAGGACTTTTGTTGAATTTATCAAGGACTGCTTGGCTGAATGGTTCCTTATTCTGTACTTAGTTATGGGAAGTTCACATTGATCCTCTTTTTTACGTCTAGCTAGTCTCATTTGTTACATCACACACATTAAGATTCAAAATAATTATTCTTAACTTCAGCACATATAATCTCAAGTTAGATTGTTGATCTGGAATTACATTTACTATTATTTCAATGAGAACTGATGAAGGAGCATTTGGAGGCCTTTCTGTGGGCTTCCCTGTCTCATCATGTCTCAAATCAATTTAAACATTCTTATTCATTCTACACGAAACTTGCACAAATTGTGTTGCTTGTATTCGTATTATCATGCCGCTCAAAAGTTTTGGCTTTAATGTCAGTTCTATGAAGCCGTGTTTACAGTTTAAATGTTTTAAGGAGGAATTTCGGAGTGCATGAAATATCCAAGTTGTTCCTCCCCTTAGATAAATTTGCTAATTTCTCGGGATTGGTTGAATTATGTTAACTCAACCGCTTTCTTGAATTGTCTGATGATTTCTTATGTTTCTTGTTTCGCTTTTATTATCTCTTTTGTCTTCTTTGTTTGGTTTTATTCAAATTTTTCGTACCTCCTTTTTGTATTATTTGCATAGTTGGACTGAAATTCAGTTTGTATGATGTTAAAAAAACATTTCAGTTTCTTTTGTCTCTGTTTTTTTACTTGATTGCCCTTTTTTTGAGTCCCATCTTTTCTATACTTGCTGCAGTATTGGAGCTTTCTGAGAAATTCCAGAAGCGGTTTGGCCCTTTGCGATATTTTGTTGCTGGTTTTCTCAAATTTTTCTGCTTGCCCAAGTACAGTTATGAAGTGGAATATCTTCCAGCCCGAGTTGGAGCCGGAGAGGGAAAAGCTTCTGCTGATCATGAAATTGTAGACATGTCGGAGCTCTACACTGATGTGATGCGTAGATCAAGCAAGGAAGGCCTTCCTCGGGCCTCCAGCTTATCAAGTATTGATTCAATAATGACCCCAAGTCGGATGTCTGGAGCTGATTTTGATACTACCTGTAGTAGCACCGAACCATCAGATTATGTGCGAGCCATAGATCCAAAGTCAAAACGACTATCAGCTGGTAGAAGCAATGTGACAGCTGAACCAGAAGTCATCCATCCACAGCTACCACATTCAGTTACTCCAAACTGGCCAAGGACTAGATCAAAGTCAAAGACAGATAAAGGCTGGTCTGGCACGACCTCCACAAACGATCCCACTAGATGTTCCTGGGGCAATACAACAACTTATGATAAAGAAGATATCTCTTCGACATTGTCAGACCCTGGTCCAATTTGGGATGCTGAGCCTAGATGGGATTCTGAGTCTAACTGGGATGTTGAACCTCCTATTGAATTGCCAGGGCCACCAGAGGACACTGAAGGTGATGATAAAAAGGAAATTGCACCGAGATCAGATGATAATTGGGTGGTTGCTAAAGGTCAATATCTTGGTGTCCTTGTGTGCAATCATTCATGTAAAACCGTCCAGAGTTTGAGTTCACAGGTGGTGGCCCCCAAGGCAGAGCATGATGACAACACCTTGGACCTTTTACTGGTTCGTGGTAGTGGACGATTTAAGCTGCTGAGATTCTTCTTGCGTCTACAGATGGGTGGCCACCTTTCCTTGCCATACGTTGAATATATTAAGGTAAAGAAGCATCTCCTAGTTACCCATTCCACTCATCCAATAAATTAAAACAGGAAAAAAAAAAAAGCATTATAAAAATTAAGGAAGATAAACAAGTATACGAGGCTATTGCATATCTAGTTCACTTTATTGAAGCTATGATGCTAGGAGAATTCTTGGCCCAAACCTGCACCTTCAAACTTATATTTAGAAAAACACCTATGGCAGAGGAGCGAATCTAATGTGAGCCTTGACTCTTTAGTCTTCCAGATGTCAATTAAGTGACGTGGCCTCGTATTTTCTGTTATTGGTTTTGGTATTGGTGCTGCATCCAATGATTTACATGTTTATGGGCTATGATGTATGCAGGTGAAGTCCGTTAGAATTAAACCTGGAAAGCACACACACAATGGATGTGGCATCGATGGTGAACTGTTCCCAGTAAATGGGCAGGTGGTCTGTTCACTACTACCTGAACAGTGCAGACTTATTGGAAATTCCTCGTCTTCTAACAAGTGATCGCTGCAGCCTCTCATCCGCATCTTTCAAAGGTTTTGCAGCTGCACACGTGCTCTGTTACACTCGATGGTGCAGAAGTGAAGAGGCGATACTTACAGAGACTTCCGGTGATTCCTTCCTGCCATTTGTTTTTTATTTGACAGAGCTTGAGGTCCTTGTAGATTTTTGTCGACGTTATCCCGGTTGATTCTTTCTAAATTAACTCGCTGTATCGCATCTCGTCTACCCTTGCCAGTTGCAGACTGGCTCTGTATGGAATGTAGCCATGAACCCTTTAATCTGATGTATTATATATCAAATTTCTTCAGATTTCGGAGTTGTTAAGCTTGTTTGTATCTTCTTCTTTTTCTTTCTTCCCTTATTTCTAAAATGCCTTATTGTTGTATAGATGTGTTGAGGAACTGCTATGTTTGTATTAACATTCTATATTGATATATCCGTTTTGATGAACAGTCAAATTTACTCTGTTTCCGCATTAGTGAAAAGGGTGTTGTTATTTGCACTACGAAATTTACGGTTTGCACCACAAATTTCGAAGTGCTCTCGGCGTTGTTGATAGTAAGTTTGCACTGAGGGGGAGTGTTGCAAATTAATCAAACTTAATGTCACACAAGTCTTAGTTGAATTAGTCTAGTTCGTTATGTTTTCCATTGTGTGTAGGTATTTGTGGTGGCCTTCATTTAGGAACATAAACACACATTTGTGTTTGTTGAGATTTTTTAGGACTTTCTTTCTCTATTTTTTTTTTCTTACTCACACACCTGACTATGGTATTGAGGAGATACGAGTCCGTAACTTTTGATTTTCAAACAATCTTATTCCACAGACTTTCTTTCTCTATTTATTTAGCTTGTAATCACTCGTTTTCATATCCTCTAGTAGAGCTGTCAAAATCAGCCCGGTCCGATGGGCCGGCCCGATCCAACCCGTTTTTGGGCCGGGTTGGGCTGTAATTTTATAAGACCTATTTGATTTCAGGGTAGCCCGACCCGAAAAAAAAATAGACCAAATGGGCTGAGTCGGCTCAGAGAAAAAACTGATTTTTAACCTTAGGCTCACGACGGGCCGATCCGACCCGAATCTGGGCCGGTCTGGACCAATAATTTTTAGGCTTGACGGCCCGACCTGAATTTTTTTTTGGCCCGTGGGCTCAAGCCGGGTCAACCGTTTTGACAGTTATATCCTCTATTATAGCAGAATACATTTGAATTTCCAATTTCCACTATTGCAATTATCTTTGTTGCTTCTGCTTCCATAAATAGGACCTGGACAGCTGACTTAATAAACCATGTAATTGGACATTTGAGGACCTAAGAGCTTCTCCAACAAGTCCGGTAGATCGGCAGTTTAGCGTGAAAACTTGGTTTTCTCTCCTCCAACAAGGAGTTTCAACGGGACGGTAGTTTGATGTAGGTGAACAGTACCTCGGCTAAATAATCGATGTATTGTTCATCACGGCGCTCTTTTTCTTTTTCCTTTTTTTTTTTGGTTTTTCATGAATGCAAAAATAATTTATTTGGTCTATTTTTTTATTTTCTATTAGATTTTTTTTCAATTTTTTAAAAATTATTTTATGCATTGATTAAGTAAATAGTATTACATTAATTTAAACATCTAATTAAACACAAAATACATAATTAATAAAAATAGAATTACATGAACATTTCAGTAACAATACAAAACCATAAATATAATATAATAAATAATTCAAAGCCACAAATATATTACAATAAACAATACAAATACATAATTAATAAAAATACAAACATAATATAATAAGAGCAAAATGTTAAAAATACAACATAATTATTTTAGCTAATAATTCCCCAAACCACTTTCGGATTCAGATCATGCACCGGGAATATCTGTAATTTATGTTTTTATTAAATGATCTATTATAAATATTGAATTTTATTTTGAATAAGTTGATTGTTGTTACATGAACCTTTTAATTTTTGTAAAATAAAAATAAAATTTAATTATATATTAATTAAAAATAAAAAATAATGAGCAAGAATATTAATATATATATATATATATATATAATCATATTTAATTAAATAATTCGATAAAAAAAATTAAATCAATAGTAAAGAGTGTAAAAAAAGAATATTTCATTGTAGAGTGAAATCTAGATTGATGTTGTCAGGGATCAAAATTAAAAATCTGTAATTTTAACTGTACAATAGCATAGAGTTAACTGTATTCTGGTAAAAACTATTGGAGATGGTCTAACTACCCTTACATGACTTGAAAAAATTATGCATTGCTATAAAATATAAAAAAAAAAAAGGAAAAAAAGAAGAAAATTTTAGTATTTCTTACTTGGGCCTTGATAAATATTGAAATATACATTTCCCCTCAGAATTTCTTGCTTATAATTTGAATGATTGAATCCATGTTTTCAATTATCCAACCTAGGGTTCTAAAAAAAGATTGCATTTTTGCTGCTTTAGCTACCAAAAATGGCGTCTTCCCTAAATCATTCTCCTCGCGAAAATCATCTGAAGAAGCTTGCGGCGGAGATCCAGGTAGATCTTTTACTGTTTCTTACCTGATCAACTCGTGCGGGCTGCCGGAAAAGAACGCCGTCGCTGCATCGAAGAAATTGTGCATCGAATCTCGAGAAAATCCAGATGCTGTATTAGAGCTGCTCACCGATTATGGATTCACAAACGCACATATCTCCAATCTTGTCTCGAGATGGCCGGTTGTTCTTCAATGCCGCGGTAACGAAACCCTAATGCCCAAACTCGAATTCTTCCGCTCAATCGGCGTTCCCGCCGCCGTCTCCGCGCAGAAACTCTCCACATACCCCGGGATTTTTCAGCGCAGTCTCGAGAACTATCTCATCCCGGTTTACAACGATTTGAAAAGCCTCGTTCAATCCGACGAGAGAGTCGCTCACGTGTTTGCTCGAGCGCCGAGGGCGTTCGCGAATAGCTGGCCGAGGGAGATTTCGTCCAACATCGCGATCTTGAGAGATCGCGGAGTTTCCGAGTCCTGCATCGTCTCGTTGCTCGTGAACCAGCCGAATTTGCTCATGCTGGGTAAAGGGAAATTCACGGCGTGTTTGGATCGAGCTGCCGGAGCGGGGTTTGACGCGTCGAAAACTCAGTTCGTGGTTGCGCTCAAGGTGTTTGGTTGTATGTCTGAGTGGACTCTGAAGCGGAAGAGGGACGTCTATCGGAGGTGCGGGTGGTCGGAATCCGAGGTTGCTGCTGCTTTTTTTAGGTATCCGAATTGCATGACTTTGTCTGAGAAGAAAATCACGGCCACCATGGATTTTCTTGTTAATGAACTGGGATTGGAGGCTGGTGAAGTTGCCCGTCGCCCTCTGCTTCTCGCTTTGAATGTCGACAAGAGAATGAGATCGAGGTGGTGGATTGTTAAGAGTTTGATCGCGAAAGGGTTGTTGAAGGAATCCACCAGCGTCGCCGGCTTGATGCTAATCTCCGAGGAGAAGTTCGTGAAGAGGTATGTTATTAATCATCAGCTATTGGATGTGTATCGAGGCCAGTTGAGTCTCTCCGAAACGGGGTGTGAGTGAGTTGAACCGACTCGTGAGCTATTCGGGATTTGATTCGGGGAAATTTTGTACCCACTCGAAGATAGTCAAGCTTCAAATTTTTCAGTTGTGCTCGAGCTTGTAACTGCTCGATATGATTCGGCTCGCTTACAACCCTAGACCCAAGAGCATGAAACTACATGACTTGGGTGATGAACATGAAGTTCTTTTTCTTTAGTTGTTTTATATGAAAAGGAAATTGGAATATGAACATATCTCTCTCTTGTTAAAGTTTGTGGGCTGTAAACAAACTGAATCGAGTCGAATATCTTTTAAGTTCGAATTCGAGTTCGTTTATTTATATTGGGATCGATTTTGAGTTCGAGTTCGACTCGAGCTTTGGTTTACTGTTCGAGTTCGATTCGAATAAAAAAACTTATGGTCAAATTCGATTCGAGCTCGACTCGATAAAGGGTTAGATAATTATTTGTACAAATAATTCGATAAAAGCTCGACAAGTAGTTCGATAGAAGCTTGACATAATTTGTTACACAGATAGTTCGATAAAAGTTTATTGATTTTTGAACTGATGCCAATGTATTTGGATGAGACATCTGAATATTGAAACACAAAGAATTAATTACAAATTCCATGTGTTTTGATATTTCTTCAGTAATACTCTCTTCCTCTCTCGAAAGAAAATGACACAAAGTATGTTGAAGTTACACTAGAAGTTGAATAATCTATGTTGAGTGTATATTCAAATTTAAGATAGTAAAAAAAATTAGTAAATTGTTTTTTAAACTTTGATATTCAAATTTTGGTTACATATATATTAAAGTTTTCAAGATTAATTTTTATTGTAGAATTCTATTTGCATTTATTCTTAATAGTAAATTTAATCATAAGTCTTAACTCAGTCTTGGTAAATATAATTAATTTTTTTATGATACTCTTAATCTTTGTAAAGTTAATATAGATCATTATTCTTGACCGAATAAATTTACTTCATGAATCATGATTAATAAATGATAACTAATAAGTAGTAAACATATTAAATGAGCTAATAAAGTTATATATTAAACACAATTCATTGCTTAATATTGATGTTGTTTAATTTTCCTTGATTACCAACTATATCATAGCTACATAATATATTTTTTTATCAATTTTTTTTTTGATAATATATATATATATATATATATATTCATCAAAATTATAAAATAATAAATGAATTCAATATTAATAAAATTATGATCTAGTCTAGTGGCTAGTGGTTACGAGAGTTATTAAATATGATTTATTTTGACCAATGTTCCATTCTCGACGGCAACAAAAAATTAATTTATTTAGCTTTTTTTTTAGCTCTTTTAACATGAGCACGATTTTAGGTTTCATTAGAGATTCGATTATAAGTTCGCGAACAAATTCGTAAGCAAGTTTGCGAACGGGCTCATTTATCTTCGAATTCAAACTATTCACGAACTTAGCGAGCCGAATACTTTCAAGTTTAAGTTACGTTCGTTTATTTAGTCGAGCTCGAAAAAAGTTCGAGTTCGATTCATTTACTAAATAATCGAATTTCGATCGACTTTTTTTCGAAACCGATATCCGAATAACTCACGAATTGTTTGATTCATTTACTGTCCTTAATTACGCACTCGAACAGTTTGTAAAAACTATATATCCGAGCTTGACTAGCTCAAATTAAATACCTAAACACTTATTCTTTGGTCAAAAAACTAATGCGAACCTAACACAACGAAAAATCTAACAAATCAAACAAAGGGAAACTTATGAAATTCAAATGAAAACATAACATGTGAAATTCCAATGAAAACCATGCATTACAATTATGAGTAAATTAAAGAAAAATAAATAAACATGTATTTAAATTAATTAATTCGTACAAATCAAGCAATTATATCGTAAATTTTAATATTATGGACAATTTGAGCATAACGACATGCACTAATATCGTCCTATATGTTAATGAAAACCCTAACATTTAAGTTTTAAAGCATTCATTCTTCAAATCCATAAATATATTTATTTTTATTTCACATATATAATGAAGTAAACTCGAAACATTACTTCTAAACAGAAATCATAAAATATTAATAAGAATGAAGAGGGAAAAAGGGTAACAAGAAAATGGACTTACACCAGTTACAGAATAGTAGTAGAAACGAAGCAAAAATAATTTTGAATTTTGAGATAAAATTATTTTTTACTATTATTCTATTTTGGGCCCTTAATTCAAGCCATATCACAATGTGGGCCAAAATTGAGTATTGGGTTGGGGGGATTATGAATTTACTTAAAATCCACGGCCGAACTTTATATTTTGGTGAAAGAAACAAAATTAACGATAATAAAATTTATAAATAAAATACTAAAATTTAATTTAGTTAATAGTGAATTAAATTGCTCTCATTAATTTTCAAAAGTAACATAATTATTTATAGTTTCTGAAAAAAATTATATGTACTAAAACAACAAAAAAGACTATAAAAAACACATCATTTGTTAAATGTATTATACTATTTTCTGTTCGCGCACTACACGCTAATTTAAATATATTTTTTTTGGAAATTATCTAGATATTCTTATTAAATAAAATAAAAATAAATGGAAACAAACTGATAAAAATGAAAAAAATTATAAAAATTATATATGTAACATCCAGACAACCTTGCACTTAATTCATTTAAAAAATAAAATAAAATTATTACCTCCATGTAAGCCATACCCTACTTAAAAACATCCAAAAGTTCATTTAGATTTAGAGATTTTTGGTAGAAATCAACCGTGAGGTATGAAAATGAAGAAACCACGAACGATATAAGTGAGATCATGCTAAATTTTTTCGATTATTTCAATAGTTTTATAGATTTTTGATTTATGTTCATAGCCCATTTTTCAAAAAATACAATTTGAACCTGGCTCGAAAAATAGTTTTTGAACTCATCAAGATGGTTCAAAAAATATTTTTCAAGCTCACAAAGGTAGTTTGTAAAATCATTTTCGAATATCTTTAAGGTGGTTCGTAAATTGTAACGACCAAATAATCATTTTAAACTGATCGTTACCCTTTTCAAAAAAAGTTGGTTCAAGCAAATTATTTAAATTATTTTGCTACTATAAGGCGCACAATGTCTATTATATGTTTAATTAATGTTTGTGTTTTAAAGTTATTTCATACCATTAAATATAATCCCATAGATCTCTAGTTCAAAATATATTTTTAGTCGCAATTATATTTTATTGAAGACGGTTCAAGGAGAAACATGTTTTTTTTTTTTTGGATGTCGAGGGTAACCCGCAGCCGCTACCGTGGTGCGCACTGGGTAAACTCCGTCCCTGTGTAATAGCCTGCAAACCTACACAGGGGAGGTAAACCACACTTGGCAAGCCAGGTGTGACAGGCTCACACCTAGTGGTGTTGGTGGTGGGTCGAACTTGAGATCTTTGGCCTCAAGAAACACCACTCCACCACTAGGCCATCCCCAAGGGGACGAAACATGTTTTATTTTGCACATGTTTCATGTGAACAGTGTGCAAAATACACTGTTTCATCTGTTATTCTAAAAATCACACGCCAGATGTCCTATTTTTGTCATTTCAGATTCTAATTCGAACATATACATATGTAATAACTAAATATATACCCGTCACTTAATTAACTACAGATTTACAAGCATACTACATTTATATTTTATTTAGTAAGAAAAAGACAAGGGAAGGGATGAATTTTTTTATTTTTTCTCATTCGTAACTTATAAAGAACTGTTTGCACAATATAAAATATGGTTAGCATAACGTACGCGTGACATAAAATACATCACCACACATCTCACATAATTATGCCTTGTGGAATCTCTCTATATAAGCATATACGGATCTGATAAAAATTTATCATGTATTTATGATTTTTATACACAGTGCGCAATACCGATAGCGGTTGTGTAAAAAAAAAGAGATTTAGTATTTAGCTCGGCCAGCTCGAGCCTGGATAAAATTATCGAACCGAGCTCGAATAGAGTAGTATTCGGCTCGGTCAGTTCGCGAACATATTCGAGTTCGAACGTAATCGAACATGTTCATGAATATATTTCAAACGGGTAAATAAAACACAAGCTATTTTTTTGAAGCTCGAGCTCGAATAAGTAAATTAAATGATCTTTTTTTTTTCGAGCATTTCATGAACCGAACTCGAAGTGAATTCGAACATGATAAATATTTATCGAGCCAAGCTTGAATAGGAGGAAAAAAACTCGAATCGAGCTTGAACTTGAATATTATTTAACGAGCCGAGCTCGAGCATCAGTGTGTTCGGTTCGTTTACAGCCTTAGTTATTATTTTTGGATGTCGAGGATAACCCGCAGCCGCTACCGTGGTGCGTACTGGGTAAACCTCGCCCATGTGTAATAACCTGCAAACCTACACAGGGGAGGTAAACCACCACACTTGGCAAGTTAGGTGTGATAGACCCACACCTAGTAGTGTTGGTAGTAGGTCGAATTTGAGACCTTTGGCCTCAAGAAACAGCACTCCACCACTTTAAATATGACCTAATATAACCAATTTAAACTAACTTAAATATGACATAATATAATCAATTAGTCAAATTATATTTAACTTGAGAATTTGAAAAAAAAAAAAACAAAAGTTAAAATAAAAAAAATTGCAAAATTTTGTGACAATTAGACCAAAATAAAATATTACTATGATTTACATTTGACAATAGACAAATGGCATAGTGGAAGAGGTGTAGAATGTCGTGTATGAGAAAGAAAAAAAAAAAAAAAGAAAGAAAAAAAAAAGCTCATTGTCTGCGAAAAACGACGGCAAAACCCCTCTCTCAAGCTTTCTCATTTCTCCACTGCAGCTCACCTTCCCATTTCCCCCTTTCTCTCTCTAAAACCCTTTTCATGGATCTACGGTTCTCTCTCTAAAACCATCAGCTAGTTGCAGGATTTCCGTCTCCTTAATTCGGCCGCTCGCCGCCGCAATTGTATCGGCGCAGGAGGAATTTGAGTGGGAAGAAGAAAGAAGAAATATTTATGAGGGTGCCGTGTTGTTCGGTGTGCGAGAACAAGTACAACGAGGAGGACCGGTGCCCTCTCCTCCTCCAATGCGGCCATAGCTTCTGCCGCGAGTGCCTCTCCAAGATGTTCTTGGCGTCGCCAGATTTTTCCCTCTCCTGCCCGCGCTGCCGCCACGTCTCCACCGTGGGGAACTCCGTCTCCGCCCTGAAGAAGAATTACGCGGTCCTGTCCTTGTTCCAGGGGGGCGAAGACGAGGATGAGGACGATGAGGACGACGATGATGAGGGTAATGATGCGGGAAGTGCGAATAGGACTTTTATAAATAACGTTTGTTGTGGGAATAGTAGTAGCCGTGTTTATAGCAATGGGAGTAGGAGGGTGGTGGAGGATGGTTCCAGAGTTGGGAGGATAGATTTGGGGGTGCACAAGGAGGTGAAGATGGTTAGGAGGATCGGAGAAGGGAGTAGTCGGAGGGCCGGAGCCGAGATGTGGGCCGCAGTTGTGTCGGGTAGAGGATGTAAGCATAAGGTGGCGGTGAAGAAGGTGGTTATTGGGGAGGAGGCTGATTTGGTGTGGATGCAGGGACAGCTTGAAGAGCTGAGGAGGAAATCCATGTGGTGTCGGAATGTTTGCACTTTCCATGGAGCCAACGGGGTGGAGAGTAGTCTTTGTTTGGTGATGGATAGATGTCACGGGTCTCTACAGACTGCAATGCAGCGAAATGAAGGGCGCCTTACGCTGGAGCAGATACTCAGGTTTTACTTTTTCACCATTTTCATTTTAATGGATGCAGCATAGCAAACTTTCCCCTCTTAGTTTTTCATGGCTGCCGAATTGGTGATTTAGTTTCGTCCTCTTAGTGGATTACTCGAGATCATATATAAATGTGGATGGAATAAGTGAGTCGGTCGTGCTTGGACAGCTTGGTCATTTATTTTACAGAGCATGGATATTGTTTACTTAATTAAATGTTGGATTTACAGAGCATGGATATGGTTTAATTAAATTAAATGTTGGAAATGATCTGCAGTTCCCATATTAAAAGAGTGTATTCCTGTAGTTGCGATATTAGGAATCCGTGCATTGGGATATGGAAATCTCAAGTGAAAAAGGACACCCTATTTAGTTTCTGTCATTTTCTTGGGGGTTCTCTAGCTTTCTCCTTAATTTTGATGCAATGAATTTAGATACGTGTCGATTCTCATTGTGCAAGGATGAACCCTTTGCTGGTGTAACGGACATATCCAGAATTTAAGAGCGAGATCTAATATTGGTCCATTTGTTCTTTCTCTAGTGGCTTGCTTATGTTCAGTGATTGTATGACAACTTGCACTTTCTTTAATATGTGTCAACACCTTCGGAATTACGGGTGTTTTCTATATGACAGAACACGTGGAGCTCCATTTTTTTTTTTTGGAGGCTTATGAGACTTTTCAGTGCCCTTTTCTTATGAAAAGAAAAACAATAAATTACATTGAGGAGACTTTGGATCTTGATGCTCATCTCATTATCATATGTAACTTGTCTGCTAATCTCACCAAGTCACCATCTTTAACGTTTTCTTGGGATTGCCAATTGCTAGTTAAAATCTTTAGTAAGTACAAAAAATCTTCAGTAATTTGCTAAATTGGTACGGATTTTCTTACTAACAAGCGGATATCGACAAAACTAATTATCGCCTTTGTCATTCTCAGTTTATTTACCATAATTTTAATAACGAATCATATTTCTATGATTTCATCTCAAAAGCATTAGGCTAAAATGTGACAGCGGGGATATTCCTTTATTGAACCTCTTTTAAGAACTAACCTAAAATCTCTCGTGGGTGAGACAATGCATTAATTGCCACGTCTTTCGTCTGTTGCATTTTGATTTATACAACTTTACAACAAATATAATTGCGTCAATTGAGATTGCAGTTTGGGTAAAGTGACATTTGGATATTCTTCTAAAGAGCTTAGTACCAAATAACACATTTAGTGTTTGCTGATCTACGTTGCGGAAATGTGTAGATTGCTGTTTAAGAAAGCTCACTTCCGAAATATGGTTGCCTTGTAAGTGTTGCTCTCATGAATTTTTTTACGCGACCTTAAATTGATGGACATATAATGGATAAGACAGCTACCAAAACCTTCGGATATGGTTCGTTGTGGAATATCGGCTCGAATAGGAAGTACAAGTTTAATAGTAATGGAATAAGTCTGTAGAATATTGGTTGAAGAACTGGGTGAGTGATAGATTATTTGACAGGCGTATGTATTCTGGTGTTCTTCCAAGCTCACCAAATTTATAAACTTCTGCAGGAATCAAAAGTGTTATGCTTTTTTAGTTTATAAAATTTTCTGCTTAAGTCAAATGAATATTCTCTGTTGTATGGAAGTGGCTATTAAGTTGGTATGCTGCACAGTACAAAAGGTTGCTTGATGGCTAATTTTCTATGATTGATTCATAATTCATATTATTGCAAATTATGATAGCTTTTAACTGACCTATAATTCTCTTTGGGCATAGATATGGAGCAGACATTGCTCGTGGGGTAGCTGAACTTCATGCAGCCGGTGTTGTTTGTATGAATATTAAACCATCCAACATTCTCTTGGATGAAGATGGACATGCCTTGGTCTCTGATTATGGGCTCCCATCAATTTTAAAAAATCCCAATTGCAGAAAATCTGGAAAAGAACGTGAATCCTCAAAGATTCATTCATGCATGGACTGCACAATGCTGAACCCAAACTATACCGCCCCTGAAGCATGGGAACCCGTAAAGAAGTCGCTGCATCTTTTCTGGGACGATGCTATTGGCATATCTCCTGAATCTGATGCATGGAGCTTTGGTTGCACACTGGTAGAAATGTGCACGGGAACTATTCCGTATGTGAAATTATTCTATTATATTGTCCTGGATGACATGTTATTTAAGCAGCTCTTTTTAATTTTGAATGAATGGGAAAAACAAGTAGGTTTCTTTTACAGGTGGGCTGGTTTAAGTGCTGAAGAAATCTATCAATCTGTTGTCAAATCCAAACGACAGCCTCCTCAATATAGTGTAGTTGGCGTTGGAATACCAAGGGAATTGTGGAAGATGGTTGGTGACTGCCTGCAGTTCAAGGCTGCGAAAAGACCAACTTTTCATTCGATGTTGGCAATATTTCTTCGACATTTGCAAGGAATTCCTAGGAGTCCACCGGCAAGCCCAGACAAGTAAGAAACTAGATTAAAATTGGAAGGTCATATTGTATGGTATTTGTGTGTAATTTCTTTGTTGTATCATGGTCTTCAGTATCTTCAGGTGTTTATTTTGAGGATAACCCCTGTATTTAGTACTTCGTTACATGTTTGATGAGTTTGATGTCCATTTTTGCTCCATCTTATGATCAGTGTCTTGCCTATTAGCCCTGTGATAAATGGGATTCCTCCCTCCCCATCAGCTGAGGTGGAAATCCCACTAGCAAATCCCAACCTTCTACACCGACTTGTCTCTGAAGGAAATTTCGGCGGAGTTCGGTGAGGCCTATTTCCTTTAGAGATGATTGTAACTGCTAATATAATATCTTCTTTAAGATACACACACACATATGTATTTCATTACCTATTCGGCTATTCCATGCAGAGAGTTGCTTGCGAAGACTGCTGTGGCACATGGTCGCAGTACTCTACATTCACTTCTAGAAGCACAAAATGCTGATGGCCAAACTGCTCTGCACCTGGCTTGTAGACGGGGAAGTGTTGAACTGGTTGAAGCGATATTGGAGTGCGAAGAGGCAAATGTTGATGTCCTCGACAAAGACGGTGACCCACCTCTTGTTTTTGCTCTGGCAGCTGGATCACCTGAATGCGTTCGAGCACTCATTAAGTGCAATGCAAATGTGAGGTCCAGGTTGAGGGAAGGCCTTGGCCCATCAGTTGCTCATGTCTGTGCCTACCATGGCCAACCAGATTGCATGCAAGTATGTATCTCGGTCCCTAGTACACATTTTCATTGGTTTATGAATTCTGAGAAGGTATGGAAATGCAAAGCAGGGTAATAAACTTAATCACATAAAACATAACTCCATTTCCACCAAAACTTCATTCAACATATGTTTTTGTTGCTTAATCTTTCTAACTTTAGCTTTGGGTTTTCTGATATTTATAATTGGGATTCTTGAATGCCAATAGGAGCTATTATCAGCGGGTGCTGATCCAAATTCAGTTGATGATGAAGGTGAATCTGTGCTTCACCGTGCTGTTGTGAAGAAATACACTGACTGTGCTATCGTGATATTGGAAAATGGAGGATGTAGATCTATGAGCATCCTGAACTCGAAACATCTGACGTAAGTGTAAATGCATCCTGAAGTAAAATAATTAGGATTTTTTGGTCAATCATGTAATACTAAGATAGAGAAATGCAAGTTCGAGAAATGCATGTCCTGCTACATACAGGAAAAGTGGAGTCAACTTTCCATTTTACTTTATTAGGAATTTAAGAAGGAAAATCATATTTTACCCTATATTTCTACTGCAATAATATTAGGTAATGCATTTGTCCTGGATTCTCGATTAATCAAAGTAAGTTTGAGATTAACTGCATCTAATAACACTCCAATAGAAATTTAATTTTGGAAATGATATTGTGACATGCTGAACAGAATTCACCTCAAAATTGTGGCGAGGTAAAATACTGTCATTTCTATATTGTTACAAGCAGGCTATGGATAGCTAGATCAACTTTGAAAAAATGTGCTGTATTATAGGTGTGACATCTGTTTAGCAGGCATCAATTCATTCATCCAATGGTATTCCCATGTTGTTACAAGTAGCATGGCCGGTTGAGGTTTGAGTCCTGTGGTCCAGTTTGGTAGTCATTTTAATTGGTTTGGACTGGATGTCGTGTCCAATGGTTGTAATTATCTCTGATTTACCATGTAATATTTTCATTTTTGATATAAAAGATCTAGATTGAATGGCCAATCTAATGGACATTTCATGTTTGACTGTTCAGACGGACATTCTATTTGATAGTCTAATGGCTACAAAATTGGTACCTAATATTGGATTTATAAGACATAAAGCCCTTTTCTTTTCTTGTTTATGGTTGTCTTCCCATGCACTGGCACATGCTATAAGGACATTCTATTTCACAGGCCACTGCACTTGTCTGTAATGAACTGGAATGTAGCTGTTGTCAAAAGATGGGTAGAACTTGCATCCATGGAAGAGATTGCTGAAGCAATAAATATTCAGAGTCCTGTGGGAACAGCTTTGTGCATGGCAGCTGCCTTGAAGAAAGATCATGAATCTGGTATAAGTTGGGCTGTTTTTCTTCTGTCTTTTTTAATTATGGTTCTAATAGGTATCTTAACAAAATACAATTTTTTTATCTGTAAACTTCTGTTTTTTGGCATTTACCTTTTTAATATGTATCATCCTTTAGAGGGTAGAGAACTGGTAAAGATACTGCTAGCTTCTGGAGCAGATCCAACAGCTCAAGATACCCAACATGCCCAAACTGCTCTGCACACTGCTGCTATGGCTAATGATGTTGAGTTAGTCAGGGTAAGACAAACAACCACTTAATTTGCAGGGTAAAATGCACCAAACCCCCTCGTGTTATCAAAATCTTGCATGAAACCCCCTACTGTTCTAGAAATTGTGCCAAACCCCTTTGTGTTTTAAAAAAAATATTCACTCTTTTTCCAAACGTTTGCCCAAAGTACTCTTACTTGGTTTTGAGCACACCAATTTTTCTTGCACCAAGCTTCATTATTTCACATTTTTGCAAATTATTGGTTCATTTTGTTTTTATATATTTTTCTAATAAAAAACCAAACAAACAAAATCCGTTAATACTATAATTAAAATTATTAACGATTTGTGAACCAATAATTTGCAAAAATAAGAAATAATGAAGCTTGGTGCAAGCAAAATTGGTGTGCTTAAAACAAAGTAAGGGTAATTTGGCCAAAAGTTTGGAAAGGGGGAAGCTGTGCATATTTTTTTAAAAAACACAAGGGGGTTGGCTGCAATTTCGAAAACATAAGGGATTTGGTGCATTTTCCCCTAATTTGCACCTAGTTCCATTCTCTATTGGTTGGCTACATTTCTATATCATTCAAGGCCATAGCTTTAAATGTTTAAAATATTTTTATTGGACAATGTTTCAAGACATAAATACTTTGTTTAACTTTTGCAGATCATACTGGAAGCTGGTGTTGATGTTAACACAAGGAATGTGCAGAATACCATACCTCTCCATGTAGCATTGGCCAGAGGTGCAAAGTCTTGTGTTGGATTGCTTCTATCAGCTGGGGCAAATTGCAATATGCAGGTATGCTGTTGGACTTTTGGTGTTTGATCTGAATATTTGGCATAAGTTCTAGTCTGGGGAAAACATATTTAGAAAATCTGAGATGATTCCATAGATATATTTCATCGACGTAAAAGAAAATGGCACTTCAGCAATCTTAGATCTTATTGAGGTGTTTGAGGTGATCCATTGTTGGCTTATTTAATAAGCTCGATATAGTACTGTTTATAACTAACTCAGTTGAGCTGTAGCCTGCTCCCCATCTACTCAAGTACTCTACAAAAGTCTTCTTCTATGTACTGGATTTTGACTTGAGTGGAATGTTTACCTATATGATTCATATACCATTAAGCTTTTAAGATTCTATACTTGCTGATCTTTGTGTACAGGTTAAATTAACACAGATTTATTCTGTTACCTGGCCCAACAATATCTTAAAGTTGTAATTTATCATAATTAAATCCAACTTCTTTCTTCAGCTATGCAAATTAGGAAATTATATTAACAAGGACAGGAATATCCAACAAGGATACTTGGTTGTGGGAAAATATTTTTTTTGCACTTTGAGTAGTTAGATCCTATGGAGATGTTCAAGAAAACCACTCGATGTTTGTTTGGTTATCTTTATGTAGTAGTACTTTGTAAGTGTTCACATAAACTGAGCTAGTTTTACGAATGGGATCTTAACTTGATGTGCCTGGAACTTTAAGCTTTAAGCTTTTAAGAAATTGCGACTTTCTGATTTGTGTACAGTTCAAATTTACACAGATTTTCTACTGCCTTTCCCACAACCTTTTAAAATTTCAATTGATCATCAATGAAAATATCTTCTTTGAATTTGACTAACATAAAGTCCTAATCTTACTTATCTTCAGGATGATGATGGTGACAATGCATTTCATATTGCTGCTGATACAGCCAAGCTGATACGTGAAAATTTGGAATGGCTCATTGTTATGCTTAGGTATCCTGATGCTGCAGTTGATGTTCGGAATCACAGGCTAGTTTTCTGATAACTCGAGCATTATCTTAAATTATTGAAAACCAATTGAATTAGTTTACTACTTAAGTGCTGTGCATGTAGTCTATGGCCAAGTAAAATAAATGTCAGATGCTTTACAGTGGTAGGACATTACGGGACTTCTTGGAGGCTCTTCCCCGAGAATGGATATCTGAAGATTTGATGGAGGCACTGGTGGCGAAAGGGGTCTATTTATCTCCTACAGTGTGCGTAGACAACAGATATCATTACTACTCTAGTTTCAATGCTTTTCTTATATCATCAGTACATATAATTGTGTATGGGCACTTTTATATTGTCAAACATTTTGCAGATATCAAATTGGTGATTGGGTGAAATACAGAAGAAGCATCAAGGAACCAACTTATGGGTGGCAAGGCGCAACACATAAGAGCGTAGGTTTTGTGCAAAGTGTCCCGGATACTGACAACCTCATTGTATCATTTTGTTCTGGAGAACCTCAAGTACTAGCAAACAAAGTACTAGCAAACGACGTTATAAAAGTGATTCCACTTGATAGAGGGCAGCATGTTAAACTTAAATCCGACATCCCAGAGCCAAGGTACGATCTTTCTGACACAAACATAACTTTTTAGGTATACTTTTCAACTTTTACATCCTAGGCTTTACTTCTAGTATGTTTATTTTCATTATGAAGTTATGCTTGTCATTATTGAATCCTGCCTCAGACATTTGTTTTATTTTTATTGTCAACATGATGTATTCCTTGAATCCTGGATTCTTGCATAGCATTAGTTCTTTATGCTGTAGCATACTTTTGTCTTGTAGTTGTTAGTCCTTTTTCTTATTAGAAGTTCTCATTTTACTCTCCTTTTACCTATTAAGATATGCCATGAACATTTCCAAGTTTTTCTATGCCATAGAGTATCACCAGCAGGTTGTCCTTAATATTCACTGATAGAGTTAGATATGCTCCAAATTGCTTATGAACGTCCTCAATATCCACCAACCTCGCAGTAATTCATTTTCTGTTAATGCAGATTTGGCTGGCGCGGTCAGTCGCGTGATAGCATCGGAACAGTTTTGTGTGTTGATGATGATGGAATCTTGCGTGTTGGATTCCCTGGAGCATCTAGAGGATGGAAAGCAGATCCTGCAGAAATGGAAAGAGTTGAAGAATTCAAGGTTGGAGATTGGGTTCGTATACGCCCCACGCTGACTACAGCTAAACATGGATTGGGAGCTGTGACTCCAGGAAGCATAGGCGTAGTTTACTGTGTTAGACCAGATAATAGTCTGTTATTGGAACTAAGCTATCTTCCTGCACCGTGGCACTGTGAACCTGAAGAAGTTGAACATGTGGAACCATTTAGGGTAAGGGAATTCTATTGGAATAGATGCATTTAGTTTCTTTGTTTTTGCAGTTCTTCTCTCGTCTTAGTTAGAGTATTGTTTTCTTTTCATCAGATTGGTGACCGGGTTTGTGTAAAGCGATCTGTTGCTGAGCCTAGATATGCTTGGGGTGGTGAGACACATCATAGTGTTGGAAGAATTAGTGAGATAGAAAATGATGGTCTTCTGATAATTGAAATCCCCAACAGGCCTATTCCATGGCAGGCTGATCCGTCTGATATGGAAAAGGTGGAAGATTTTAAGGTAATTCCTGTCTTGGTTATTGGTCTGTCGAAGATATGATGCTATGTTTCTATTCACCGTCTAATTATACGACTTGTGCAGGTAGGGGACTGGGTTAGGGTAAAAGCTTCTGTTCCCTCCCCAATATATGGATGGGACGACGTTACGAGGAACAGTATAGGTATCATTCATAGTTTGGAGGAGGATGGAGATATGGGGGTTGCGTTTTGCTTCCGTAGCAAGATTTTCCGCTGTTCAGTTACAGATATGGAGAAGGTACCTCCTTTCGAACTGGGTCAAGAGATTCATATGATCCCATCTGTTACCCAACCTCGGCTTGGATGGTCAAATGAGACACCTGCTACTGTTGGAAAAATAGTGAGGATTGACATGGACGGTTCCCTGAATGTAAGCTTGTTCTACTCTTGACATTTTACATGGATTGATACCTCAAAGATTCCTTAACAATGAGACTGTGCAATAATTGTATCCAATTCTAGTGGTGGAGTAGGTTGTTTATTGATTGAAAAAAAAGAGTTTCTTCTAGATGGATTATCCCCTCTTGGATCCATGTAAGATAAAATGAAATATCCACAGGTAAACCTTGTGGAATATGAAATTCTGAATTCCTTTGCTTTATCCTCCCTCTATAGTGATTTATCTAGAGTCACTCTTCTCCAAGCCTTTCTGTTGTATCTGTTTCTTGAGTTCTGCCTACTAATACATCTTCCTAATTATCTATTTTTAGGTGAAAGTTACCGGAAGACATAGTTTATGGAAAGTTTCTCCTGGTGATGCAGAAAGACTGCCAGGTATTGAAGTAGGTGACTGGGTGCGCTCAAAACCAAGCCTTGGTGCCAGACCAAGTTATGATTGGAATACCATAGGGAAAGAAGGTCTGGCAATTGTGCATAGCATACAGGATACTGGTTATCTAGAGCTAGCTTGCTGTTTCCGCAAGGGAAGGTTGAGTACTCATTATTCTGACGTTGAAAAGGTCCCGGGACTTAAAGTTGGCCAACATATAAAATTCAGAACCGGGTTGGTTGAGCCAAGATGGGGCTGGAGAGGTGCTCAGCCTGAATCTCGGGGTGTTATTGTTAGTGTCAATGCTGATGGTGAGGTGAGAATAGCGTTCTATGGTTTACCGGGTTTATGGAGGGGGGATCCTGCAGATCTAGAAGTCGAGAAAATGTATGAGGTGGGAGAGTGGGTTAGATTGAGAGATAATGCCACTAGTTGGAAATCTGTTGGCCCCGGAAGTGTTGGTGTTGTGCAAGGGATTCAATGTGACAAAAATGAATGGGATGGAAGTGTTTTGGTCGCGTTCTGTGGAGAGCAAGAGTTATGGGTAGGGAACACGACTGATCTTTTAAAAGCCGATAAACTAGTGGTAGGGCAGCGGGTTAAAGTTAAGAGCTCGGTTAAGCAACCAAGGTTTAATTGGTCAGGACACAATCATGCAAGCATAGGGACTATATCAGCTATTGATGCAGATGGAAAACTGAGAATGTATACACCTGCTGGCTCGAAATCTTGGGTGCTGGATCCTTCGGAGGTTGAGATCGTCGAGGAAAGGGAACTCCACATCGGAGACTGGGTAAGGGTGAAGCCAAGCGTTCCCGTTCCTACTCATTCTTGGGGAGACGTAACCCATTCGAGTCTTGGAGTCGTGCACCGTATAGAAGATGAAGACGTTTGGGTGGCGTTCTGCTTCATGGATCGGCTATGGCTCTGCAAAACGGTGGAGATGGAGCGAGTAAGACCATTCCGAGTGGGGGACAAGGTGAGGATCAAAGACGGGTTGGTGACTCCTCGATGGGGATGGGGTATGGAGACTCACGCGAGTAAAGGTGAGGTAGTGGGAGTCGATGCAAACGGGAAGGTGAGGATTAAGTTCAGGTGGCGTGAAGGGAGGCCGTGGATCGGTGATCCTGCTGACATCGTGCTCGATGAGAGTTGAATCTACGCCTCCTGAACATTTTCTAACCATGCAGAAGCTGAAGCTGAAATCTTTTGGCGTTTCAACCCGTTGAGGTAAGAAACGTATCGAATGAACGATGATTCCCGGAGACGAGCATCGAGTTTATGAGCCGATGATGTTGAACATATATAGCAGAAAGGAGGCATTCAGTAACAGAGGGAATTTGGGAAGATGATGATGGAGAGCTGGGCTCTGAAAAATTTATATGAAGTTATTTGAGTTGTAGACTACATTGATACAAATAAAGGTATAGTTGGTTTATTCGTTTGTATATTCAAATTAGCATAACAGTTTCCCTGTATGAGTTCTAATGATTTTAACAATTTTTTTTGGGTGTGATTTGAATCAAGAAGGAAATCTTGTGTAGTTTTTGCCAAAATAAGAAATCTAGACTATATATAAATAAAATTAAGCTTAATAAATGTTATAATATATATATATATATATATATATATATATATCGTAAATTTCTTTCCGTGGTGTTCTAGTACACTTAAAAAGAGTTCAACCTCACTTCAATTATAACACAAAACCAACCAAGTGTTTGAAATGTCGAGTCTGAAAGAGGGGGTTAATTGCAGAATTTAACATAATGTTTGCACCATTTTGTAATTTTCTCACAATATTTAAAAATTTGTAATTCATATCACAATCTTTAATATTTTTACAATTGTAACATCTTCAATTTTAATCCATTTATCATACGTGTCCAATTTGTAATTCACGTTTGCCGGCTATCTATAGATTCACCATATACATCAGTTTTATCTACATAAAACATTTACAATTACAAAAATATTAAAGGTTGTGGTATGAATTATAGATTTTTAAATGTTGTGCGAAAATTATAAAATGGTGCAAAAAAATAGTGTTAAATTAGATAATTGGCCCAATTTTTTCCCTATATATTAAACATTAATATTTTCAATACCGAAGACAAACAAACACACACACACACACACATTCGAGTGAGAAGACAAATATACCCTCAATGTACATTTTTAATTACTTGAGAAAACAAAGAGAGAGAAAGACAGAAGAGAGAATGTAGGCTTCATTACTATCACACTTAGGGATGGCAATCGGGTACAACGGGCTATCCGTGCCCGTACCCGCCACCCGACCCGTGACCCGCGATGGATACCTTCCGCCACCCACACCCGCCACCCGTCGGGTACCCGCTAACCCGCCATCCGCGGACCATAATTTAAATATAAATTAATGACAAATTTAACACAAATAAAAAATTCAACACAGATCACATTGTTCAAATGCACATATTTCATCAAAGTTCAAATTCATAAATCACAATCACAAAGTTCAAATCCACAGTTAATATCCAAATTCATCAACTAAAATTCAATTGAACTATACGGGTAGTCGGGTATTTTTCACGGATAAACGGGTTTCACGGGTACGGATAGTAACTATCCAAACTCATACTAACAAACTAAATAAATAGTGAATTCTAACCACGAAGCTACCCGTGGATACCAAATGCCCCTCAAACCCGCACCTATTAGGGTCGGGTACCCGCGGGTATCCGTTACCTGCATCCCTGATCACACTGCATCAAATCATCTCCCTCTCTCTCTCTCTCACCCAAATCCATAACAGTTTTTATACAAGGCCACCTCCATAAATCCAGAAACAAGCACAAATTCAAATTGGGGAAAGAATCACACTCGCCATAATCGTCCACAATTTGTCGCTCCAAATCGTCATAAATGCCTCTGAAACGATTTCAAAAGCCCGCAACAGGTAGATCTTCATCAACCCACTTACTTTATTTTTTGCTGTTTAATCTTCTTCTTTTGAACTTTCCCGATCACTCTTTGTTGATTAGCCTTTTTCATTCGAAATTTCGTGCAGGTAAGCCGTTCGACAAAATGTACAAATATGCCTATCACCTGTTCGACAGAATGCCTCACTCAAATTGTCAATACCAGTGGATAGCACTCAAATTAGTTATCTCATTGCGAATCCATTTCTTGATTCTTGAATGAATTCCTCTTCTGCAGGGCTTGCGGCATTCGAAGCAGAGAAATACTTGAAAAAAATAGGGCTAGGAAAGGAAGACCACCATTTCTGGAAGCAAGTAGGCAAAGCTCTGTTGTGCACGTACGCTCTGTTTGGGGGGGTGTGGTTTCTGAACGAAACGTCGCCGTTTGGGTGGTGGACGCTGAAGCCAATGCCCAAGGAGGAGAAGGAGCTCGCCCACCTCTATGAGCGCCGCGAGTTTCCTTACCCGGGCGACGAGGAGGCGATGGAGGAGTTCGTTGCGAGAGGCGGGATGATCGGCACCAGCATTGGGCCGAAAGGGATGATTGAATCGGATAAGGATTCGTACAATTATCAGAAAGATTTGCAGGATGAGAAGCTTGATCAAGAGGCTCTGAAGCTGTGGATGAGGATGAGGAATGAGGTCTTAGCTGAGCTGCAAGAGAGGATTTGATGTTGAGTGATTGCACTGTGTTTTTTCGACTGCAATTGTGGTGTATGTGAATTGGTATTTTTTATGTTTCTTCGGCGTTACATCTCGTGTTCCACCATCATTAATACACCCGTCACGTGTACATTTATGATGTGATGCTATGATAATTACTACACGTGTCATTCATTAATGATAGTGGAACACGACACGAAATGTAATAGAATATCTGATCTGCTAAAATATGCATCCCTCTATTTAATTTTAATTTGGAGAAGTGAAAATGGATCAAAAGATCTAGGAAGAAATCTCGAAATTATTGGCATCATTAAGTGTAAACATTCTTGTGATTTATGGCATCATTTACGGTGTATCTCAAATTATTTTCATTTTCTCCAATCCATTCCAAACGAACACATTTATCAATTAAATAGTTAAACTATTAAAAAACTAATGAAATCTAACCTCGAATGAATTTTTCGGACAAAACCGGGTTTAAAAATATATTAGAAAATTAGAATAAAAATATTATGTCATAAATTTGATCGATTTGAGTACAAAACACAAGAAGGGTCAAGTAGTTAGCCGAAACATAAAGTAACTATTATAAATGAATGAATGAATGAATGAATAAATAAATTCAGCTGGAAATGGGTTCGATGGAAAGTTTGTTGGAATTCAAAAAAATCCGAGCGAAAATGGATCCACTGGAATTCGGCCTTCTACGTATAGGCGTGGCAATTCGGGCTGCCCGACCTGATCTCGTCAAGCCAGTGAAAAAAAATTCAGTCCGTCCGGCCCGAAACCCATATTTTAAGGCTCGATTTTCTGAAAAAGCGGACCAAGTCGCCCCTGCCGATGTATTGTATTTTTCCAGAATTTTGAGCCAAGTGGCCCAGCCGTTCGAGCCACTCTCTATTTCGGGCCGGGTGGCCTGAAATCATTTGGGGTCTATTTTTTTGCCCCCCTTTCGGCCCGAAAAGTGAGCCGAGTCAAAATTGCCACCTCTGTTAACAAAAATTGACTATTAACACTTGAAATGTTTATGAGATGTTATCAAATCATCGTTTCATTTCCCATTCCAAATATTTCACTAAAACATTATCAAGTCTCCACAACTTTCTTAGGAGTGATTGTCACAGCCCAATCAATCCATAATAATCTTACAAAATTTCCAAATTATCGCATAACTCAAAAGAAGCAAATAAGCCATAAAATAAGGTTGCTATATATATATATATATATATATATATATATATATATCTAGCTGCATGGCTCACGCGCAACGCCGAGCTTAGAGTTGGGAACATCAATGAGAATGCGGTGGTTCTGCTGCTGGAAGGAGGCGATGACGTTAAGAACGGAGTTGACGCCGGTGTCGGGCGCCGCCGCCATCGCGAGGCAGGAGGTGGTGCCGGCGGAGCTGCGGATGAGGAAGTTGTCCTGAGGGAGGCTCATGTTCAGCCCTGAGAACATCAGAGTTATGGTCGGAACCGTCACCGGAATCGTGTAGCACGTGTCGAAGCCGCCCAGCGTCGACACGGTGGTGGTGTTGCCCATTTGCCGCCGGAACTCGTCTCTCACGGCGGTGTAAGCGGCCTTCACAAGTACGGTGAACACCGTGCCTTGTTCAAGAAATCATAAATATATTAACATTAATGTTTACAATATATTTATAAATTAGATATCGAATATTTTTAAATAAATAAAAAACTCTAAAATATAAATTAAAATTAAAAAGAGTGATTTATAAATTATCACAAATCTTTCATTGCTATTAATGTAAATTAAAATTCGAAAAATATAAGTTAAATTCAAGTTTCTATAACTTTAGTAGTCTAATTAAATTGAACTAATTCAAATATGGTCTCAAATCAATTAATGTGAGATCTAATAAACAAACTATTTTCATCTAAAAAATTAAAATATATAGAGTAGGACTTAGGTGCACCTGTTGGCCTATCAGACGGGTCAAAACCTATTAAATTAAACAAAAAAAAAAACCCATACGCGCCAGTCCTTTTTTTTATTATTTTCTGATTTTTTTTAAATTTTTACTCTAAATTGAAATTAGTGAACCTAATTTTTTTTTATCGACTTGTGAAATTATAATTGACATGTAATAAGCTCATAATTAAAGTATTAAGGTACGACCGATACTTTTTAGCGTAATGAGTGATATTTTTTCGTATCGGAGCAAGGGCGGGTCGACCTGCACACGACCCACCCGTCTAAAGGTCTGATTTTATGTTTTTTGAGTTCCAAAATCTATAGATCAAAATGAGAAAATAAACCAACCTGAATCAAAGACTGTTCCAGCTCCAGTAGAGGGATCAAAAGCAAAAGCAGAGGGTGGGATGTTGACAACTCTCTTTCCAACCCTAATTCCCATAAGATTCACATAATAAAAAGATGATCTTCTTTGATTTTTTAGCAATGGAGTGGTTCGAATCCTTTTGGGCTGGCTGATGGGCCCCAATCTCAACGATCCGCTAAAATTCAGCGACTTGTAGCCCGGCAAGCAATACGAGAACGTGGACTGGTATAAGCTTGAGGTTTGGGCCAACAGTGATAATGGGCCTCGGCCCAAGCCCAGAAGCCCTTGGGCCGGGAACGACGTGCCCGTCGCCTTCGTGATGCACCCGAAGGTGTACCCGGCGACGGAGTCCGTCGCTAGGGTGATGTTGTCCTGCACGAGGGTGGCGGCGATGGAGGATCCGCCGTAGGTCAGGTTGAAGCCGCAGGCGGCGCCGCCGCAGCTTGGATTTGTTACCTTAATTAGATTAATAATATCATCATCAATGAAATATTCTTAAAAATGTAACGTTATTTAAGAACTACAAGAGATAATCATGCATCACTATTTAATTAGTACAATTGAATTACTACTTCGGTTCGAAATTAGTGGGATGAAATTAATAAACGTTAATAGGGATTAATAAATCTTAATTGAAATTAATAAACCTAATTAAAATGTAATAAACTCTAAGTGAGATGGAATAATGAATCGATTTATAATGACATTTTCTATCCAACATTTAGTGTTCTAATTTTAATTTACTAGTTTTGATTATATTATTACATTTTTATTTTTATAATAAATATTATTAAAATAATAAATTTAATAGTAGAACTTTGGTCGAGTAAATATCATCTCTTAAAATGAGATATGGTTGAGATATTGTTTCACATCCTACTTTAAGAGTTGTTCCAATCAATCAAACACGTGACTTGGATCCTCTATTTAGAAATTATATTTAATTTCCTACTTTATTAATTTGACATGTGATATGTCACATGGTGCAGTACTATTCGCAATTTCATTATATATATATATATATATATATATAATCGCGGACAGCCGATCCTAGTTATTTCGTGTCCGGAGTCGAGGTGAAAAACAAGATCCTTGATTATTTTTTTATCATCCTCATTTTTGTAATTGTATTATGTTTCTTGAATTTTTACAATTGTTATGATTTATTATTTCTAATATATATTTAGATCATAAAAATACATATACAAAAAGTATTTAGCCTAAAATTAATAATAAAAAAATAAAGCAATAAAGACAAAATAAAAGGATAAAATTTCTAGTTTTAGATGACTAGAAACCCAAGATCATTCTCTTTATGTCAAGGCTTCTATCTATAATTAGATGAAACTTCACATTTATGATTTTTCATATATTTATATATATAATACTACAAAAAAATAAAATTCCTAAAAATTTCGATATTTTTGGGATCTGGGACGACCGCCTCGTTGGGCTCAATAAAGAAGCGGCTCTAGACATAATGTGTGTGTGTGTATATACATATATACATACAAAGTCGCATTCTTTGTTTTCATTGTAGTACTATTGAAAGCAATCAATCAATATTAAAATGAAATGTACGTATTTAGGTTCACGGGTGGTCACACTGCACCGCTAGAAGTGGACAAAGCATCACAAATAAGTGAATAATCACAAATATTATGTCGACAATCACATAAGACATTCGCTACCACGTGAATTTGAGAAAACATAACAACAAAATAATGACATTTTTCACGTGATATATTTTATATATAATCTTTATATATATATATATGTGTGTGTGTGTGTGTAGGATTTGGTTTAAATATACACTAGAGCTTGGTGTGTAAACGTAACGTGTGCACCGTGCTTATATACTATATTTTTAGTGCTTATTTTATGGTATTTTAGTGCCGATTTTTTTTATTGTTATTACATATCTTATTATATTTCAATGCTAATTAGCATTAGAAAGCACTAATATAAGCAATAAAATTATAGCAAATAAGCATAATGTACGGTTTTAACACTAAGCACAGTGCACATTATAACTCACCCCTATATATACTAGTCATATACAAATATGTGACTAGATATTATTTTCGATTAGGTGAATAGCACCTACAAAGATATGCGATATATCGTCATACACATTTTTTAGTTTCCCACATCAATTGTATTTTAAATATCACTTCAAAATATCGAATCTTGTATATTTTAAAAAACTCGGGCACTACCGCGTCGAATAAAAAGGCATACCTGGTTGCATTGTGGAGCGCCGCAGCTGACGGGCTTAAAAGAGGCGGAGGCGGAGGGGTTGAAAGTGGTGGAGGAGCAGCCGACGCAGGCGGTGCATGGGATCCACGCGGCGTCGTTGCTAGTGTCAACGGCCAGAAGTAGTGTCTGAGCCGGCGTGCCGATCTTGGCCCGGAGAATGTAGGTAGGGTTTTGAGTGACGGCCCGGCCCGAGGCAATCGGGACGATGCTCTTGCCGTTGGTGGCGGCGAGGAGGCTCGAGAGGTACTCGAGGCGGGCCCGGTCGCTCGACTGCATTCGGAGGATCGAGTCCTGCCATGAGAGGGGTGTTTTAGGTCTAAATGGTGAGCATGGGCTGTTTACATGGATTAGTTCAAGGGTTGAGCCATGATCAGTTGCATGGCAGTTTGGGGTGTGGAGGGCTTGGGTTAGGGTTAGGGTTAGGGCTAGTGAGAGAAAGAGAGTAGTGGGTAGTGAGAGAAAGAGAGTAGTGGCCATTTCTTTGGTAAGGGAAAGTGATGGTGTAGTGAGAGATATTTATAGTTGGAACTTTGCAATTGTTGTTATAATGACCTCGAATATATGTGGTGGCTTGCATCTAATATGTCTCAATTAGAAAAACATGAATTTGACTAATGTTTTGTAACTCTACAATGTCACATGATACAATATTTTATCATTTTTAATGTGTAATTTTGAAGGCAATTACGTATGGACGGGGTTTACTAATTAGAACGCATTCTTGATAATGGATGAGTTCCTTAGTTATAAAAAAAAAAGCATATGTACCAATTTTATTTGGTATTATTCATTACAAATTATCCAAGCCTTGATTAAATGAAGTATTAGATAATACACACACAAACATATATAATTTAATTGGTTCCAATGAGCATTAGTGCTTAGTATGGGAACAACGAGAAGCTTGTTTATTGTAATTTTAGGATTTTTCTTATTGTATTTTGATGTTATTTTTTTAATAATTTTCTTGTTGTATTTTAGTGCTAAAGAAATTACTAAAGTTGCCGTAAATAAACAGTTTTTCACATTCCTATACGAAGCACGTAGTCCCTATTATAACCAACTCCTATGTGTAGTCACACACCCCGATTTTTCTTATGTTAGCCACGTATTCACTCAACCATTATAACTTGATTGTGATTGACTGGATTTTTAAGTTTAAAGGAGAGAGAGAGAGAGAGAGAGAGAGAGAGAGAGAGAGAGAGAGAGAGAGAGAGAGAGAGAGAGAGAGAGAGAGAGAGAGAGAGAGAGAGAGAGAGAGAGAGAGAGAGATCCCAGAGATTGATCGAACCTTAATTTTGTTTATTTTTTTTTGCTAAATTTTGATGATTAAAGTAGGTTCTAGAACATACTTTAATTTCTGCATTGAGAAGGGTGCTAAATGATTTCGATTGAGACAATATGAAACATCTGTAATCCCTTATGACATAACATAACGTAAGATTTTCATCACTGTGACGATAAAATTATATATATATATATATATATATATATATAGAGAGAGAGAGAGAGTATAAGTGAGAGATTAATTATTTGGATATATGGCACATGTAGTTGGCAATATTGGGCAGAACTCAGAACTGTTTGTATGAAGAATAATGTTTGATATATACCAGACTGTATTCCATTTAGTTTTGTTGTATGATATGGTGATATGATAGAGTTTTAGTGGTTTGTGGCAAATGCAAGTGTCCCTCCTGCATTCTGTCCAATAATCTAGAGAGAGAGAGAGAGAGAGAGAGAGAGAGTGCATGCATGTGTGAATATATCACTTTGTTATATGTTTTTCCTTTTTCATTTTATTAATGCACATCTATTCGTTGTCCATGTTTTGTTTTCTTCCTTGTGTTATTAAATTGGCGTGACACAGAGAATGTAGATTTAGAATTTTAAGATGTAGACATTAATAATAATAATAATAATAATAATAATAATAATAATAATAAGAGTTATAAAAAAGACAACGTACAAAAGGTTATATATACAGTAAGTCCAAAGGGAACAATGCATGTATCAAATTTGCAAGAAGGAAATAAAATTTCATACATGTTAGAATATACCGACCAACTTCTTAGGTGGGATACATGATATACGATGAAGAATAAAAAATTAGGAGGATTTTTGTTTTGACGACGTAATCTTGTGGAGGTTGTAAGAGAGGTTAAATGGGGAAGTTGAGACGTAAATAAGTGTTTGTGCGTGTGAAGGTCAAGAAAGTGTTAGTCATTTCTGGAGTAGCAGAAATTTAAGGCTCCGACGAACTAGATGATGTCATGATGGAGAGGTTTTGGCTGTGTGAACTCTATCTACAAATTTAAAACATGCATCAAGGCCATGAGTTACAACCTGAATTGGGTTGAATGAAGTGTATGTGGGTAAGATATGATGATCGTGAATAGAACTGTAAATAAATCGAGTCAAGCCGAACATAAATTTATTCAAGTTTGTTCTAAATGATCTCGAACATTAAAAATTATGTTTGAATTCCTTTGAGTATAATTAATAACAAATTATTTATATTAATTGGAACTGATATAAATGCAATCCAAAAATGAATTTGCGCATCATATCTTTATTTTATCTTTATTTGGTATGTATGTATATAGATATTTAATTCATTGTATCAATTAATAATTTTTATAATTTAATTAGATACATTATTTTTTAAAGTAAAGAAATTTTCATCTAAACTTAATGTATTAAAAATCAATGCATTGTTAATCAATCTATTTTCAAAATTAATCACCATTTTTTATACTTACCAAAAATGAATTATAATTTTTTTTATCAAAATTCATAATTGTTATAATTATATTTAGTCTAATTGTTACTTTAATTATGGGTCCTATTTTGTTTTATTTAATTATAATAAATAAATTATAGCTTGTGCATTGCATAGTTGAAGACATTATAGTAATGTGGCTCCATAATATTTTACTAATGAAGAATGTCATACATCAATAAGTATTTCATAATTTATATATTTTTAGTTTGTGTATTTAATTATTAAGCACAATGTTTTATTTAGACTTGTATATTTCGGTCATATATTATCTCATTGTACAATTATTATTCACATATTGAAATACTCTATATGCAAAAAAAATTATATAAAATTATACTTATAAAAATTATGTTTTTTATATTGATGATATTTTAGAGTAAATATACAAAATTATACTTATGAGTTACTAATGAAATAAAATGAATTTATTCAAGTATATAAAAAAAAGGACTACCAAGTTATTTTTTTATTTTTGTTTTTAAAGTGACACTAACAAGTGAATATTGAGTATGCATTCATTCCATATAAATTTTTTGTATTGATTTTTTAATTAATTTTAATATAATTTTTTTTATTAGTTAATGTATATTATATTTTCATGCAGTATGATCCAACTTTTCTTTTTTGTTGAAATTATTATTGTTCAAATTTAACTAGAATATTCTAGACTTCAAAATTATAAAGTATGTGAAATTGTATGAAAAAGAAAAATTATAGATGATTAACAATAGTCGTACGTTACAATAAAACTCAATAAAATGAAAAGCACGCAATTCACTGATATTTGCATATAATATATATATATATATATATATATATATATATATATAGACACAATGTTGTAAAGACTTAATCTCCTAAATTATTAGAGTATTGAATTTTAAATTTATTTAATATTAAAAAATATTATAAAAGAACATTACAAATAATAAAATGTAGTCGAACATTGTACTAGTAATACACTAGTATTATATATATCAATATTGTTATAGTTTGTCTTAATAATTCTTATTAAACCGAAGGAATTTGGAGAAGTGGTTAACCGTTGTCGAACGGAAGTGATATAAGGATAGGCGCATTTTGGACATTCTAGTTAGTTATCAAAATCAATGAGCGTAAACATTACTAAATTAATTAATTTTTTTAATTAATGATAAGTATTAAGTGACCAACTCTAGTGAAGAATTTATCTAAATGGTAATATACCATGATTATCTACTATAATGTAGATCAATCGTAAGTATACCATATAATTTTTATAAAATTAAATATTTTAACCACCAAAAATCGATAAAAAAGGCGACTTACTTAATTAAACTAAATTTTCAATAATAATTACAATTCCCTTTTTTAACTGCTTATAATTTATTTTCTAAAAAAAAGAAACTACTTATAATTTATTTCCTACCAACACCATAGTGTTCACTTTATACAAGCATGTAGGGATATTGACTAAATTATTAATTAATAATATGAGAAAAGCAATCTACTTTTCAGTTTCCACCTTCATTTTTTTTTTCTCCAATGAAATATTGATAACTAGCTTCTCTCTCACCCCAAATGTGTGTGTAGATAGTGTGATCAAGCTTAGTTGTGAGGAGTATTAGGGCCACACACCCACTTACATAAATATATATGTAAGTTTGGAAAAATAATTTCTTGCAATGTGGCATGGCAGAAAATGCATGTGACTGCACCAATAATGAATGCGACATTACATTTTGGATTTGCCTCTCCAAAGAGTCTGAATAAATAAATAAATGGTAGTGTGTATTTGTAGTATATTTTAAAACATATCGTTCAGGGAAGACATTTCAAATAATGTGAAAAATGGAGAAGAGGAATTGAAAACTCTAGATGACTATCCTCTGACATATGTGAGAAAAGAAGTCAATTCCGCTCATCTATTCACTCTGGACATGACATATGAGTTAACATGCACATAGTAAATGTGACATCAAAAAATCAATTTTTTTTTTCTAAATTCTACTTCATTGAAAATTATCATTTTTAACGTTTATTACCTTAAATGATATTTTGAGAGAAATTAAATAAGTTATACTTGAACAATTTTAAATATTTTTTTGAGTAATTTCTATCTCCAACAACATAATCCAAGCTCCATTATTTTCAAATTATTATGAAATTCAAAATATTTTAATTAAATTAATTTCAGTTGTATTTGGATGAATAAATTTCCTTAAATTTATCAATTGTTGGTGGTGCGCGCGGTGGACTCACCTAGTGCTAACGTGCGGGATCATTCACCACACTCATAATTGCATTTTTTGAAATACATGTTTACTCTAAGATGAAATTATTAATCATACAATTAAATTATATTTATTTATTTTATTTATCATGTGATTCACGCAGTGCTTAAACCGAACGCTAACTGGTGGACTTGTACATTGCGCTTGATAATTACTTTTTAAAAATTAAATATAAATCATAAATGAGATTGATAAACTCTAATTCATATGAAATCATATTATTTGTACTACTAGTAAACTTAACAAAGTTTGACTTCTTGGGAACCCTAGTTTTTTTTTTTAGTTATAAAATGAATATTTTGTGTATGATCATATTCCCTTCCAATTAAATAAAGGGTAGTAGCTAGGGGTGGAAATGGGCCAGGCCGCCCGACAGGGGCATATGGCCTGGCCTACTTTGGGCCTAGTTAGGCCTGACCTATATAATAAAAAGGCCAGGCTCGGGCCTTTTAAAAAGCTTACATTTATAAGTAGGCCTAGGCTTATATTTTAAAAAAAGCCTAATAAACTTAACAGGTCAGCCTATTTATATAATATAATATGGTATAATATAATATAAATTATATATATATAAATATATATATTGAAACCACATATATTTATTATTTAAAATATGAAATAATTTTTATTGTCATTTATGTTTTGTATTAATTTTGGCATGATATATGTTATGTGTCTTTTATTAGATATGCTACTCTTGTTATTATTGATATTATTTGAATAAAAAAAAAATTCAAGTAGGCTCAAATAGGCTTTTACAAGGCCCCAAGCCTAGCTCATTTTGTTAAAGAGGCCAGGCCTGGGCCTATAAAAAGGCCCACAACAGATAATAGGCTAGGCTTGGGCCTAACATTCGTATAATAGGCTCAGGCCTACCAAGGCAAAGCCTAACTCGGCTTGGCCCATTTCCACCCCTAGTAGTAGCTATTAGTATCAATATGCCCTAAAATTTTCTCAAATTTCTAAATTCTTTTTTTTGTGTTATTTTTTTCTATTTTTGTTTCTACAAATTATAATTTATTTATTTTTATTAAAAATGTTTATTTTATAGTATTTAATTAATAAATATATAATATTTTGGATCGCTTAATAAAAGTCTTTTTAATTAATAAAAAATCATTTTGATTTTTCGTTTGAATATATTAAATTTTATACAATACATAATTATTTTATTTTTTTAGCAACATATATTTACACGTTCTATTTATTTTGGCGCCACTTTCATTTTAATATATTTTCTATATGTCCTGTGTTATGGTATTGTAATTTTAGGGGTATTGAAGAATAAGATAATAAAATTGAAAATAGTTGAGGTTAAAAGGGCACAATCGTGTTCTGCCTACGATTTCTATAGTAAATAATCAGGCACCCAAATGCGCTCAACAAAACTATTTTCATATTTTTAGTTATGAGTTAGTTATTAATAAATGAGATTCTTTTAAATGCATCTTAGGCCCCGTTTGGTTGACACGGAATCTGACTTGGGAAAGTAATTTGATTTCCTATTTTAACATTATTGTGTTTGGTTCATTTTTTTATGTAATATGGAAAGTAATCACATTCCTCAAAATAATGAAAATTGTGCAACTTTCCTGGATTCTGAATACCTATTCCAAGTAGGTATTCTTTTTCCTTATTTTGGGGAATTTGATGTTAAATGATTTCATTGTTTGATTTCTTCATTTATTATTATTTATTTTTTTATAAATTATTATTATGTTTGGATTTATATGTTTTAACTAAAAAAATTAAAAAAAAAGATTTTTTTTTTAAATTGAAAAAATAAGATTTATTATTATCTTTTTTTTATTATTAATACTAAGTTTGGATTAAAAAAATTCAATAAAAATGAGTTAAATAAATAAAATAGAAAAAATAGAAAATTTTATAAATGAAAAAAGAAATTCAAAAATGTGATACTTTTTTTATTGAAGAAATTATGACAAAAATTCGACTATTTTATCAATAATTTTTTTGGCATTTCTATCAAAATTCCAATAATGTCATTTTTGAGTCAACATTGCGAACTAAACGACGACCATACGATTGTCAATATAGATAATTTTGACTTTCAATTCAATAAAAAATTATTTATACAGATAATTTTGATTTTCAATTCAATAAAAAATATTTGGATCATCAATACAATATTTACCTTATTGATTATTTTTAGTCATATCATCTTATTTAAATTGAAATAATATGTTGCATTCAATATCTATAGTACTAATGCAAATTGAAGAATTAAACATTATATAGTTCGTAATTTAAAGTTATAAATACTGGTAGTATGAAATAAAATACAGTATATATTTTAAATATTTAATTATCTACTTTTGTTTAAATTTAATTTAATAATAAAAAGAGAATCGTTGCAATTTTCTTTTTGTGTTCCAAACACAGAATAAACATTCTGTTAGTAATCATTTTCCTGAGAATCACACTTTTAGAAATCATATTCCCAAAAAATTTTACTTTCCTGCCAACCAAACGAACCCTTATTGTTAAGTCAATTGTGAATAAGCATGTTGGACCATGTAGATTATTTGTCTTTTACCAATGTAAGTTTCCCAACAGATTTACATTACTTACAAATTTTGAAAGGATTTTACCTTATAAACACATCTTGTTTGAATTATGGCTACAAGATCTTGCCAGCTCAAAAAGCTTATGATTGACACAGAAAGTACCAATCACATTCAAGAAAATTGATGGTCCACCTAAGAAAATTCTATGCTATCCAATGTGGCACAATAGATCTATTATGACATTCTCAAGTGTCCTAATAGATGTATTGCGACACTTGAGAATGTCACAATAGATCTATTATGCTACATTGAGTATTACCCATTGGGTAGCATAGAATTTTCCGTCGACCTACTAGAGAGTTTGCTAAAGTGTTAATAAGGAAACTGACTGAAGCTGTCAGAGCTTTTGCTCCACTACAAGTTGAAAGTTGGAAGCAAATCAACGAATTCATCTCTATTGTAGATATCATGATATATTGCAGAGGTGATGGAGTAGGAGATTTTATCATTAGTCTATTCTCTGCAAATTCATCTCTATCCTCACAATCCAACATCAAAGAAGAAACGATCATGGGGTTTTTTGCTCGGGCAGTAGAGATTGAGTTTGAGAATGATCAGACTTGAGAATAGGTGTGGATAGAGATTTAAGAGAATGTGTAGCAATTTGAGTGGTGGCGGAAACGTTTGTAGAGATGGATAAAGTTGGTGATTGATTTTTGTAGCATATTTGTGATGGAGGTGGACAAAATAATGATTTCATCATGAACAAATGCTTAATTGAGTGAATTAAAAGATGGGTACATCATAATTAAATTGATTTCATATTATTAAAAAAATATTTTATCGCAATTAAGTACATGGAGAAAATCTACATATAAATTGGTCAAATTTCGTACCCTCAGGCCATCTCCAACAGTTTTCACCAGAATACAGTTAACTCTACACTACAGTTAAAGTTATAGATTTTTAATTTTCATCTTCAACAACATCACTCTACGTTTCACCCTACAATGGAATATTCTCCTTTTATACTTTTTACTATTGATTTAATTTTTTTATCGAATTATTTAATTAAATATGATTATATATATATATATAATATACATATATATTAATATTCTTGCTCATTATTTTTTATTTTTAATTAATATATAAAAATATTATGTTGTAATTTTAATATTTTACTCTTATTGTATTATGTTTGTATTTTTATTAATTATGTATTTGTATTGTTTATTGTAATATATTGTTGCTTTGTATCGATTATTAATATATTTGTGGTTTTGTATTGTTAAATGTTTATGTAATTCTATTTTTATTAATTATGTATTTTGTGTTTAGTTAGATTTTTAAATTAATGTAATAGCATTTACTTAATTAATGTATAAAATAATTTTCAAACAATTGAAGAAATCTAATAGAAAATAAAAAATACACCAAATAAATTAATTTGTATTATGAAAAAAAAGGTACCGAGATGAACAGTACCTCGGTTAATCAACCGGGGTACTGTTCACCCCCCGCCCCCCTAAATCTACCAAGCCGTCAACCAATCTGTTGGAGAAAGAAATTTGCCAAATTCACTCTACACGTGGTGTTTACAGAGGATTATCGTGTGTAAATATCTAATATTAAATATCAAATCCACTCTCTCTCAAAAATCAAAGAAAAGCGTTACTAATCAATCCTTCTTTAATTAGAATCAATGTAGAATTAAATAAATATTTCTACACATTTGACAAAAGGAAATTAAAAAAACGTTACTAATCAATCCTTTCTTTAATGCGGATTGGTATAATATATGAATTTTATTGATTCTTTTACGATTGCAAACACACACAAACCCCTTTGGAAATTAATTAATAATTTAATTGTTTGAGATTTCAGCGATAAAATTTTCTACCATTCCATGATTTCAAACATCAATTTGCTCGAGAAATCTTATGCCATTTCTCTATGAATTTTAAAAACCTCGATAGCAACTGAAGGTTACCCTCGTGAAGAAACTTTACTAAAATGAGACGAGCGCTAGAACTTTCGATTCTAGTCTTGTCCGCGATTATATGGTATAATATCACTATGTTGATCGTTCACAACAAGAAGGTCGGTCCAAGAAAATGGAGCCCTTCGATTGATCGTCTGAGTCTGATCGATCCGGTGATGGAGAAGCCAAAGCCGGAGAAGATGAAGAAATCGAAAAATGAAAAACGGAGTTTCCATGTTGCCATGACAGGGGAGGATACGCCTTATAGTAAATGGCAGAGTCGAATTATGTACTACTGGTATGTGAAGAAGAAGGATCTAGAAGGTTCGGAGATGGGAAAATTCACCAGAATTCTTCATTCAGGAAATCCAGATAATTTGATGGATGAGATTCCTACATTTGTTGTTGATCCTCTTCCTGAAGGCGTTGATCGGGTAAGAACGTCGTCGTCGTCGTTACTAATCGTCTATTGCACTAGTAGTGTGACATGCTCATATTACACTATTAAATTTATAATTTTATAATAGTTTTTGTGGGAGTAAATTTCACTTTTTGTCCCATTAGAATGGAGTCAAAACACTTTTAATCTCAAATGATATTTTATCGATAATTTTGATTTCATAAGATATTTTTCCGACAATTTCAGTCCTATAAGATATTTTTTTGACAATTTTAGTCCCAAAATATCTTAAATGGCAATTAACTTTCACTGTTAGTTTGGGACTAAAATTGTCGGAAAAATATCTTATGGAATTAAAATTGTCGAAAAAATATCTTATGGAATCAAAATTATCGAAAAATATCATTTGGGACCAAAAAATTAACTTTTAGTACTAAAAATGTTTTAACTCCTATTCTAATGGTACCAAAAGTGAAATTTATTCTTTTTGTGAGAATAAAGATTATTTAATTTTATAAGTTTTATTAGTATTCATCCTTCTCAATTAGGATATATAATTATTTTTTAGTATTTAATTGTCATTTTTGAATTAATAATTTATTATTACAGTTGATTTTTTCATAATTACAATTAGAATTTTTTTTGTTAATAAATGTTGGTATGTTTTCGTTGTGTTATAATTATTTTTTATTTTTATAAAAATTATTATAAATTTAAAAGCGTAACACGAGAATGTCCACCAATAGTACAATAGACGATCATTTACTGCACTTAATTTGTCATTAATTAGATGAAATTAATTTTGACAAATTGCATTCAGGGCTATGTTGTTTTGAATAGGCCTTGGGCGTTCGTGCAATGGTTGGAGAAGGCTACCATTGAAGAAGAGTGAGATTTATTTCTTTTTTTTTTCTTTTTGGTTAAAATTCATATAACCCCTTATTTTTTCTCGATGTATTTAAAAATTATCATGTTTAATTCATTTGTCTATTGTGAGGATTTCATAAATTTTGTATTATTTTTTAAATATTTCTTTCTTTCAATAGATCATGGAAAAATTATGTTAAAGTTAAATGTTATTAGATTATTAAGGTATATAGGGAGAGTGCAATGGATTTTACCTTAATAAATGGAGGATTTTAGCTTATTTATTAAACACGGAGGTTCTTTTTACTTTTTATTTTTTTTTAAAACACAAGGGTGTTATATGAATTTTTTTCATTCCTTTTTTTCCGGTTCGGATTCTTGTTTCATGATGATAGGTGAATAGAAAATGAAAATACGGTTTGAAATAGATGATCTCGTATGACTCTTGGGAGTCGATCGGCCGGCCGGGCATGAGTTTTATATTGTTTTCTTCTTCTACTGCAGATACATTTTGATGGCGGAACCCGATCACATTTTCTTGAAACCATTGCCAAACTTGATCTACGATGAATTTCCAGCTGCATTCTCGTTTTTCTACATCGACACTCTCAAACATGAGAGAATCATAAGAAAATATTTCCCAGAAAAGATGGGTCCTGTCACAAATGTGGATCCAATTGGCAATTCTCCTGTTATAATTAAGAAGGTGAATCCACACTACTTTATTTAATTTATTTCGTGTTACATAAATGATAAATTTATATCATGTATTCCCTGTGTTTTCCCGAAAAATAATATAAAAAAAAGCGTACGTATTTAATAAATGAGAAAATTACGCCTTATGTTTTGAACTGTAATGGTTGTAACGAATATGTCATGAATTATGACTAATTTGCAACTATGTACCAAATTACTAAGATTTTCATAAAAATGTTGTGAATTATGACGAATTGCACCATGTGTCCCGAACTAATGATAAATTAACATGTTTAATTTGTTTAGAACCACATTGATTTTCAAAGATTTTCAGTTGTTGGAATTTGAGGCATGTGGACAAATTTATTAATTTGTCGATAGTTTAGAGCGTAAGATGTAATTAGGCATTCTTCAAGACATTTAATGTCATTAATGTCAGCACATATTTAAAAAAAAAACATATTTCCCATTATATCATTTTAATGTTTAAAGAAATAAATATTTAAAAAATAGTACAAACTTAGGAAATTATCACAATTTCAAAGTAGTAGTTTCACTAAATACTATAATTTTCAAATTATATAAAATATATTTATATTGATTAAAGATGTAAAATTATCTTTTCGTATAACTTACCTTTTGTCTTAGCAAGTGTGATTTACTCTCCCTAAAATAGGCCTTTGATGAATTTTATCATAACATAGAGGGTTTTAGAGTCATTATTAAACATAGATTTTATTTTATTTTTTCTGAAAAACACAGGGTAGTAACATTTGAATTGACACTCAGGATTTGCTGGAAAAAATCGCACCTACATGGATGAATGTCTCGTTGAAGATGAAATACGACAACGAGACTGATCGTGCGTTAGGATGGGTGCTCGAAATGTGAGTGTATATATATATATATATATATATATATATATATATATATATATATATATATATATATATATATATATATCGATCTAACGTGAAATTCCACTATATCCCATGGGATACTATCCAAAGGGTTACGGTAGAATTTCTCGTATCTAAAAAAACATCACTTGATGTAATTATATGAAACCTTAAACCTTCAAATTATGTCATTTAATTTGTTGTTTTTTTAGGTATGCGTATGCTGTCGCCTCAGCACTTCGTGGTGTGAAACATATCCTTTGGAAAGACTTTATGTTGCAGGTTAATTATTTTCGTAGGTGACACTTTTTTTTTAATTACTTGAATTTTGAATATATATATATATATATATATAATATTTACATATAACTTGATTGATAAAATTTCAGCCTCCATGGGACTTTGAAAGTGGGAATAAATTTATTCTTCATTATACTTATGCTTGCGACTACACAATGGAGGTAAATTTAAAGAATTTTTTTCTATTATCTTGTAGTTGATATACATATTATATGGGGCAATGTCTAAATTTATTTAATTTATTGTGGTTAATTGATGATTAGGGTGCATTAACATATGGAAAAAAAGGAGAGTGGAGCTTTGATAAAAGAGTATACCTCGACTTTCCTCCACCTCGAAATATATCATTGCCCCCTCCACGTGTTCCCGAAAGTGTGGTACGTCGTCTTTTATCCTTTTAACTGTACAAGAACTTATGTGAGACTGTTTAACGGATGAAGATCTGTAAGATCGTACACATATTCAGATCCAAACTTATATGGAGTGTCATATTTGTAATTTTATTGATTGCATTTGCATCTAAATACGTGTACAATTTAACGGATAGTGATTCGTGACCCGTATCTCATCTTCTTTGCCCATTTCTGCATTCTGCTTTATGCTATAATTAATCTTAGGTCACGGGGTCGTGTGTGAAACCACTTTATAAATTTTTCTTACGGATGAGGATTCGAATCAAAACGAGAAAATATTGATTTTGGTCCCATAGGACATCGGGTATTCCGATTTTGGTCCCGAGACTATCATTTTTGGTCCCAAACAGAGTTAGTATCGATTTTGGTCCCTTTTTTGCCTTAAAATCATGGGACCATAAATGATATTCTTAAACCTATGAGACTAAAACTGGGCGATTTTTTTGAAAAATGACCACAAATGATAGTATCAGAACCAAAATCGGAATACCTGATGTCCTATGGGATCAAAATCGAAATTAACTCGAATCAAAACACAAATACAATGACAAATATGCTACTGGATATAAGTTTGGATATTCCAAATCTTGATCTGTTTTACTAATTTTGACTTGGTCTCACACTTGTTTTTAATGATGTTAAAATTTTGATGTGTGTGTGAGATTATGTATTTCTCTACACAAATTGATGCTATATATGGTTTGCAGGCAACTATGATAAAGTTGATCAATGAAGCTACTGCAAATATTCCAAATTGGGACACAATAGGATTATAGGAGAAGTTGATTAGTGATCATGATCAAATCAACGGCTCATAAGCCTCTACCTTGAAGAGACGATATTCTCGACTATAGCCTATGAAAATTGCATACATTATATATATAGTCGAGAGAGAATTTTTTTGGAGAACATCACCTTTGTAAGATAAGATTGTACATGTTAGGAGGTATCCTATTACATGAGAATTGTGATTGTTCGAGGAAGTGACGACCGCTGAAATCTACAAGTATCTATCAATTGAGAACGGTATAAGATCTGCTCATTTTTAATTTGTTGAAAACATATATCTCTCAATATACTCAACTAATTTGTCATTCTTTCATATACCAGAAAATATTCTCTCAACAGAAGCGGTAGAAATATCAAACTCCTCGATTGATTTTCGTAGTCTTGGATCACTAACAATATAGTTTTTTATTAGTTATACTTGTACTTGATGCTGTTTTTCCATCGATTCATTAGCACCGGATACATGAGAAGAGAAGAAAGTGGCATGCACCCATAAATTTTTGTACAAAACTCTCCATAATCCACATTAGACAAATCCAAAATAGATTGATAAAAATAATGGCACTGAATCACAATTAATATGAATTCAAAATCAATTTAATTAATTGTAAAGATTCATTGAACCATAAGTTAATATATATAAGTAAAAAAATAATATTAATTAAATGCACTTAGTAATAATCTAATTCATCACATTTTTACTATTTTGTAAATTAGACAAGGCATTTAAACTCAGTCAAGCACCACATTTCAATTTAAAAGGGATGAAACATATATTCCATTTTTTTATGGCCATTTAAATATGATGTATCCGAAACACACATCAGCTAAATAGACAGCCACATCAGAACACACATGTAATAATGTGTTAGTTATAAATTATGTACATAATTTTTTAATATAAATAAATAATTTGTTTAAGCTCATTTAAATTCACATTTTTTCAATATTTTTCTTACTAACACCATATTAAATTTTAGAGGAAAAAAAAACATATTTAGTTTCATATCCTAATAAGATTTTTTGAATTAAGTCTATGTACTTTAGTTAGGTAAAATATAATCCTTAATATACTTACATTTTCATTAAAATAAGAAACATGCACCGTTGAATTGCATCGTTAAATTGTTAATTCACTTTGGAAACAATATAGGAGAATTGTCGATTCAGAACTTGAAAGATGGGTAATTTATCGATTCAGGACCTGAAAGATGAAAATTCTCAATCCAGGACCTCAAAAATCGCGAATTTTGATTTTCTTTTATTTTTTAATTAATTTTATATTAATTTTCAATGAAAATTGATTCATTAATTATCTATTAAATCTAATAAAGAAATTGTTAAAATTAATTAAAATATAAATAGGAATCAAAATTCGTGATTTTTGTGGTCTGGATTAAGAATTTTCATCTTTCAGATCCTGAATCGATAAATTACGTATCATTCAGACAGGTAGGTGAATTGATATTTATAATTACAGCATGCATTCAAAGTCCAAGCATTGATCACGTGCTGAAAATTTGTGATGGAGTTATTTTTAAACTTTTCCTTCCCACATCAATGGCAGTCACAACACAACGCCGAGCACTCATTACCTATCTGACTATTTGCTTCACAGAGAAATTCATCAATGGCTGCTGTAGCAATGCCATCTCCAATCATCAAAGTCGCTGCTCTCTGCGGTTCTCTCCGCAAAGGTTCCAACAATCGCGGTCTCCTCCGTGCCGGTAATCGCTCTCCTCTTCTCTCTCTCTCTCTACCCTATTTTTCCTCTTCATTTTGCGCCAATTCCGAGCTGTCTCATTCGTTTATTTCGATTTTCTCCCGATTTTTCGTCATGCCATTTGTTAATTTGATTCTGCTCTGCTGCATGCCTGCATTGGGTCGTCTATTGATTCTAATTACCGTCTGAAAATTTCATCACTGACGATTTAATTTTTCGATTGCGTTTTGTGAGTTGTTTTAGTTGATGAAGTATTTGAAGATCACATTAGGATTTTGCAGAGCTAATGGTTTTTTTTTTTTTTGTTAATTTGGTTGAATTCCTTTTGACGGGTGATTAGCGATCGATATATCGAAGACAGTGAAAGGTATGGAGATAGAGTATGTGGACATATCGGAATTACCATTCGTGAACACTGATCTCGAAGTAAATGGAACTTATCCGCCTGTTGTGGAGGCTTTCAGGCAGAAGATCCTTGATGCTGATAGTGTGCTCTTTGCTTCACCTGAGTATAACTACTCGGTCACTGGTACTAATCGGAACTTCATCTGCTTAACTTATCTGGATTTAACAGTTCCTTTTTGTGTGTGTGTGTGTGTGTGTGTGTGTGTTTAATGTATATATTTGGATTTGTATGCTAGTGAGTAGTGATATACTCTTGAGTTTGTTGTGAACTAATGTAGCATTCCTATTGAGATCTTGATGTTATGTTATCGTTGTTTATTCACTAATGATGCTAGATTTTTATACGATTTCCTTCTTTTTTCACCATGTTATTAATGTTGATGAGTTCTGATTCATGATTTCTTTGGGGAGAATTTAGAATCATTTTTGGAGTTGGCGATGAATGTAATCTTCTCTGTTGAAGAACGTGTTGTGATGATGCATCCAATGAACTTTTTGTGTGTGTATGGCACTTGTTTGACAATCAGGCCAATAGAACACGATATTATTCTGTCACACAGCAGAAATGGAAATGACATCTGTTTTGGTTGTGGTCTGTCTGCTTAGCTAATTCGGTTTTGCTTCAGCTTTCTGAGTTTATTGTAAATTTTAGCCCCCGATTCTTCCTTAGAACTATCCTAAATCATGACATAGATAAAGGGATGGTAATAGTGTGTAAAAATAAGCGCAACTGCACAAAACATTGGTTTCGTGAACTTGAATACAATATCTACTTTGATAGAATTGGACTGAGCTTACATCTTTCCTTCATTTATAGTTTGACCTAACTGGTTAAAGATTCTTAAATAATCTAGCTACCAGTCATCATGATAATGCTTAGGCTCTTCTTGCAGATCTCATTCTATGATATGATCATAATAAAATGAAAGATAGAAACTGTAATAGATGGTGGCTATGATTCTAATTAAGGATCGTATTGGAAAAGGTACGAATTCACATCTATTGAATGAGTTGTTAGTGTTACATGGGGTTGTTAAGATTTCATAGAAAATTGTTATATGGATGAAAATTGTTACAGCTGTTGTTACAGGGGTTGTTAAGATTTCATAGAAATTCTTGGTGCTATGGTTCCATGACGAAGAATGCCTTATAATGTCAATATAGTGAAATGCTGGACAAACTAATATTTCCCTTCTGTGGAGTGTGAAATGATCTCTGAATGATCATGTTCACTTGCTTAGGTGAATTATTTCCATAGAATCTAGCTTATATAATTTATTCTTCTCATGCTTCTGTAATGAGGATCTATGTATGTGTGTTTTTTATATTTAGGTTGTAATGCTTCTATTCAGCAACCAGTACTTAACTACACCAGTGTGCACTATAATTGGAAATCATATGATGCTTCACTTAACCTGTATTTTTATTTTTTTCGATTGCACTAGGACCTTTGAAAAATGCGATTGATTGGGCATCACGGCCCCCGAATGTCTGGGCTGATAAGGCCGCTGCAATTGTGAGCACCGGAGGAGGCTTTGGTGGAGGGCGATCTCAGTATCATCTCCGTCAGATAGGCATTTACCTTGATCTACATTTCATCAACAAACCGGAGTTTTTCCTGAACGCATTTCAGCCTCCGGCAAAATTTGACAGTGATGGCAACCTGCTCGATGATTCAGCCAAGCAAGAGCTGAAAGCCATGCTCTTATCCTTATATGCATTCACACTCCTGCTCCAAGGTAAGTCCGCGTAGGCTGTCGCTCTATCATCGGACCTTCCTCTGTTCGATTTCATGAGCATGTTGTTGTGCATCTCAAAGACTACCATGAACACCAATTTGCTTTCATTTCCTCTGCTTTTGTGAATATTATTCAAGTGTTATGTCACAATGGAGACATTGAATGGATTTCTAGGTTTCTGATTGTTTGACAGTTGAGTCCAAAATTGTGGATATCTAGGTCAATATGTATAACATTTGGCATGGGATTCATGTTATTATGAAATTGTTTGATTTTATAGCTCTACTATATATGTCCTTGACATTTTGCAAGGGTTAATATACTAAAAGATTATAACGTAAATACTACGTTATAATCGAAATAATCCAACATATTGATAATTACTGTAAAATACTTACCGTTTCATTTTTTAACAAATTTATCCTCAATCCCAATATAGAGAAAAGTTAGAGATGATTCGAGGAAAATATCTTGTTTGAGAAAATTGCAAAATTGGTCCTCACCGTCACATTTGCCGTGAAACGTTAATGCAAATTTAGTCCCAAAACATTTTGCAATTTTAGTCCCATATAGAACCTTATTCATAACAGTGAATTGGAGGGAAATCTCGGAAATTGGAGGGAAAATTCAACCATTTGGAGGGCATTTATGCCTTACACCTGCCTGCATTCAATATATATACACATCTATGCACATCTACCTGCCTGCATTCAGTAACGGTTCCGTCTACTCCTAATATTTCCGTCAAAACAGCTGGGACTATTTATGCATATCTCAGTCTTTTGGTTCATTTTTGCAGCAAAAAAAAAAAAAGGACCAAATTAGAAAGTATGGACCATAATCGGGGAGGAGCATGTAGTCTTGCAATTTTCTCTATCTTGTTTATACAAACATTTTGAGCTGAAAAAATGATTTCTTAAATTCAAGAATCGATCTTTGGTTAAGTAACTTAGTTGCCGGAAATCTGCATTTGAATTGGGGTGAATGGGTGATTGGCGATTTTTTTTAATAATATTTTTGCTATTCAAAAAATAATTTAACTTCATTATTATCTAAAATTATAGTATTTGGTAAAACCACTGTTTTTTTTTTTTTTTACTATGGTAAGAATTTCATAAATTTTGTATTATTTTTAAACATATTTCTTTAAATATATAATGGAAAATAAAAGTGAAGTAGTCTCTATACAGTATTTCCCGCCCATTTTGTTTGCCAAAACATGCATGGCCAATGCTTGCGTGAATAGTCTTTGCACATGCTGAATTGCACTTTAAACTTATTTTAATATTTTTAAAATATTTAACGGTTTTTATGGGCTGCTTGCAATTACTCATCTCAAAATGGTCTTTTGCCAATTTGAAATTAAAATTTCAAATAAAAAACTATCTAACATTTCTAACTCTATAAAGATTACATGCTCACCATATTTGTGGTTGTTTACAAAGCTACTGCAAATGTCACGAGTGGTGAAGTGAGATTGTTTGGAGACTAAAGATCACGAGTTCGAATCCTTTCAATAACACAGATCTGGTGTTTGAGTATTTAAAAAAACAAAAAACAAAAAACAAAGCAAAACAAAGCTACTGCAAATATTCCAAATTGGGATACGGTAGGATAATTTATTGGATGATGTCATCCGTGTAAGATAAGATTGTACAAGTTAATTAGGAGGACATGAGAGCCACGATTGTTTGAGAAAGTGGCGACAACTGAAATCTACAAATATCCATCGATTGAAAACACTTCAACATCTGTTCGTTTTCAATGATTGAAAACATATATCTCTCAATATACACAATTAATTTGTTAAACATCCACTCATCTGCCATTCAATCACACAAACCGGTCTTGACAATCTTCATAGTATAAAATATTTTCTCAATAGAATTCGTAGAAGCATCAAACTCCTCAATTGGTTTTCGCAACCTCGGATCACTGACAATATAATTTTTTATTAGTTATACTTGCACTCGATGTTGTTTTTCCACCGATTACTCAACATTAAGTACATGAGAAGAGAATTCCTCAAAAAAAAAAGTACATGAGAAGAGAAGAAAGAGACACCCACAAATTTTTGAAAATATATCTCCATATTCTACATTAAAAAAATCTAAAATGGATTAATAAAAATAATGACATTGAATCACAATTCATAAATTAATATAAATTCAAAAATTAATTTAATGCCGTAAAATTTAGAGGTGACAATGACTCCGGAGCTTAATCATAACTAGTTAAAAATAAAGACAAGAACAATAAGGGGGAGGTTTGTGAGAAGATTGTAGAGTTTTTAGATTTATTTATTTTTTCGAAACAAATGTATTTCAAATCAGTTCTAATACGTCAAAGTGCTAAAAAATCAAATGTATATTTTTTTAATAGAAAAGGACTTTGTGCTCTTAAAAAATATATAAATTAGTCAAAACTTCGAAAATAGAAAAATTGTTGAAGATTGTATGGTGAAATTCAAAGTAGATACAATGAATTTGGACAGGAGTTTGTCCATTAGGTCAACTGATAAGGACAGCTAAAATATATTTTTTTAATAAAGAAAAAATAGGACACCTCGAATAAATTAAAATAAATTTACTAAAGCTAGAATAAAATATATTAGTTTTCTCAAAAAAAAAAAAAAAGGCCGACACTAATCTTGCACCACAACACTAACTTGGATTTTGGGGCAAGTTTTTTTTTCCAACTTTCTCTCAATTTTTTTTTTTATGTCGAGGGTAACCGCAGCCGCTACCGTGGTGCGCACTGGATAAAGTCCGTCCCTGTGTAATAGCCTGCAAACCACATAGGGGAGGTAAATCACACTTGACAGGCCTTTGCAGGGGAGGTAAATCACACTTGACAAGCCAGGTGTGACAGGCTCACACCTAGTGATGTTGGTAGTGGGTCGAACTTGAGACCTTTGGCCGCAAGAAACACCATTCCACCACTAGGCCATCCCCAAGGGGACACTTTCTCTCAAATTTTACCCCCAAATTAGTGTTGCATTAAGGTACTTTTATCATTATAAGCATATTATGCATTATAAATTATAATTTTTTAATATTATATAGTTTTTTTTTGAAATTATATAATTAATAGTTATTAATTTTGAATAATTATAATTTTAAAATATACTAAATTTATTAATCGTATTAATGTTTAAATTATTAAAGTAAAAATTGAATCTTTACGAAAATATTCTTATTTAATGTGAAGGGTTGGAAATGACAAAAAAATTATTGCTGAAATTGCACATATTTGGTGCAAATTACACACCGAATATGTGTTATATATGTATCGGAGTTTCTCTAAACGACCGAAAGTAAAATTATGGGAAATTTTCAAAAATATCAACAGTTAGTTTTAGGTTTGATGTGTTAGTTATAATTATGTCCATGTATTTATACTCAAAAAATCAAATTTATTTTTCTTACTAACACACCATGTTAAATTTTAGGCAAAAAAATGTATTCCGGGTCTATACTAATAAGATATACTACTTCCGTTTTAAAATGTTTGTTGTTTTGCTTTTTTTATCTGGAATTAAGAATTAATTTCGTGGACAAATATACCCATCCCTTATATATGCCATAAAATCTAATTCATCTATATTTTCCTAAAAAATAACAATATTTTCTCTCTCCATATATTTTTCTCTCTTCATATATTATAGGTAAGTTAGAATTAAAAAATCTTGTAGGATTTGAGAGGGTTAAAATTGGGAGAGAGGATGTCAAATTATATAAAACAACAAATATTTTGAAACTAAAAAAAAACCTTAAACAACAAACATTTTGAAATGGAGGTAGTATTAAATTAAGTTTATATATTTTAGTCGGGTAAAATTTAGTCTATATATCCATATTTTTGGTAAAACAAGATTCCTATACCGTTAAATTGTGTTTCTACTTTTTACAAATATGATATTTATAGTTATATTTGAGCGATTCTGTTATGCAGAGACATTCTTTAAACAAAAATAATACTACTTCGAATCTCCTCAACCATCGGGCCAGGTGTGTGAGTAAAAAAGGCAAAATAAAAATAATACTACTTAAATGGATCTCCTAGGGAATGATTTCTCAGTTTTATATGAATAATAATCGTACCCCAATAATTTGGATAAATTACATTTTGATAATTATATTTTGAGTATTTTTTAAAAAGTGATTCATTTTTTCAAAATTAACAAATCAATACCCACTTTTTCAAAAAAAAAATATAAATCTAATGTTTTATCAATTTTACGAGCTATAAATCTTTCATAATTGATTGTATTTTAATATTCATATTTCCCCCAACCACGTAGAAAAATTCCTACAATCAATAAATATTAAAATACAATCAATTACCAATAAATTTTGAACTATAAAATTAATTAAATATTATACTTGCAATTTTTATTTGAAAAAAGCAAGAACTATCTATTAATTTTTTAAAAAATAGATCCCTTTTACAAATATATAAAAAATACAAGTATCAAAGTATAATTTTCCACCTATAGTTTCCCTTATTGCAAAAAGGGGTTTCCATTCATTAATGGAAATAAATAAATAAACAAAAAAAAAAAGGAAAATAAAAAATTTGTTGTGGAGTTGCTTTTTAAAACTTTTCCTTCCCACATCAATGGCAGTCACAACTCAACGCTGTAAGCACTCATTACCAGTCTGACTATTTGCTTCACAGAGAAATCCATCAATGGCTGCTGTAGCAACAGCTTCTCCAATCATCAAAGTCGCTGCTCTCTGTGGTTCCCTCCGCAAAGGTTCCTACAATCGCGGTCTCCTCCGTGCCGGTAATCGCTCGCCTCTTCTCTCTCTACTCTATTTTTCTTCTTCATTTTGCGCCAATTCCGAGCTATCTCATTCGTTTATTTCGATTTTGCCCCGATTTCTCGTCGATCCATTTGTTAATTTGATTCTGCTCTGCTGCATTGGATCGTATAATAATTCTAATTGCCGTCTGAAAATTTCATGACTGACGATTTAATTTTTCGATTGCTTTCTGTGAGTTGTTTTAGACTTAGTTGATGAAGATCATATTAGGATTTTGCAGAGCTGATGGTTTACTTTTTTTTTTTTTTTGGTTAATTTGGTTGCATTCCTTTTGGCTGGTGATTAGCGATCGATATATCGAAGACATTGAAAGGTGTGGAGATAGAGTATGTGGATATATCAGAATTACCATTCATGAACACTGATCTCGAAGTAAATGGAACTTATCCGCCTGTTGTGGAGGCTTTCAGGCAGAAGATCCTTGCTGCTGATAGTGTGCTCTTTGCTTCACCTGAGTATAACTACTCCGTCACTGGTACTAATCGGAACTTCATCTACTTAACTTATATGGATTTGACAGTTCCTTTGTGTGTGTGCGTGTGTGTTTTTTTAATGTATATATTTGGATTTGTATGCCAGTGATATACTCTTGAGTGTGTTGTGAACTAATGTAGCATTCCTATTGAGATCTTGATGTTATATAATTGGTGTTTCTTCGGTAATGATGCTACATTTTTATATGATTAATGATGATGAGTTCTGATTCATGTCTTCCTTGGGGAGAATTTAGAATGATTTTTGGAGTTGGCGATTAATGTAATCTTTTCCTTTGAAGAACATATTGTGATGATGCATCGGATGAACTTTCTGTGTATGCATGGCACTCGTTTGACAATCAGGACAATAGAACACGATATTATTCCGTCACATGGGTGAAATGGAAATGACATCTGTTTTGGTTGTGGTCTGTCTGCTTAGCTAATTCGGTTCTGCTTGAGTTTTTTGAGTTTATTGTAAATTTTAGTTCCCGATTCTTCCTCCTCGGAACTATCCTAAATGACTACATAGATAATGGGATAGTAATAGCGTGTAAAAAGAAGGGCAACTGCACAAAACATTGGTTTCGTGAACTTGTATGCAATATCTTCTACTTTGATAGAATTGGATTGGGCTTACATCTTTCGTTTATTTATAGTTCAGTCATTGGACCGGGCTTCATCTTCATGAATTAGCTTAGGCTCTTCTTGCAGATCTCATTGTATGATATGATCAATAATAAAATGAAAGAAACTGTAATAGATGGTGGCTAGGATTCTAAGGTTCTTATTGGAAAAGTTATGAATTCACATCCACTGAATATGAATTGTGAACCGATATATATGGATGAAATTGTTATCAAGGGTTGTTAAGATTTCATAGAAATTCTTGGCGCTATGGTTCCATGACGAAGAATGCCTTATAATGTCTTTATATGGTGAAAATAAAAATGTTACACAAACCAATATTTCCCTTCTGTGGAGTGGGAAATGATCTCTGAGTGATCATGTTCACTTGCTTGAGTGAGTTATTCTGTAGTTGCACGTGTAGAATCTACGCTTATATAATTATTTCTTCTCGTGCTTCTGTAATGATCGGGGATCAAGAATGTATGTCTGTTTTCTATATTTAATTTGCAACTCTTCTATTCAGCCATCAGCACTTGAATACAACAATGTGCATGCACTATAAATGGAAATCATAAGATGCTTCACTTAACCTGTATTGTTGTTTTCGATTGCACAAGGACCTCTGAAAAACGCGATTGATTGGGCATCACGGCCCCCGAATGCCTGGGCTGATAAGGCTGCTGCAATCGTGAGCACCGGAGGAGGCTTTGGTGGAGGGCGATCTCAGTATCATCTCCGTCAGATAGGTGTTTACCTTGATCTCCATTTCATCAACAAACCGGAGTTTTTCCTGAACGCGTTTCAGCCTCCGGCAAAATTCGACAGTGATGGCAACCTGCTTGATGATTCAGCAAAGCAACAGCTGAAAGCGATACTCTTATCCTTATACGCATTCACACTCCGGCTCCAAGGTAAGTCTGCGTAGGCTGTCGCTCTATCACCGTACCTTCGTCTATTCGATTTCATAAGCATGTTGTTGTGCATCTCAAAGACTACCATGAACACCAATTTGCTTTCATTTCCTCTGCTTTCGAAAATATTATTCAAGTGTTAATGTCAGAATGCAGACATTGAATGGACAACGTTGTTCGTGTATTATGTGTGCTATGAAATTGTATATTGATTTATCCGAAAACAGTTTTAGTATAAGTTTCTGATTGTTTGACAGTTGACTCAAAAAATGTGGATATCTAGGTCAATATGTATAACATTTGGCATGGAATTCATGTTATTGTGAAATTGTTTGTTTGAAAATGGTTGGAATTATTAAATTGATAGGTTATTATAGCTTTACTATCCTTGACATTTTGCAAGGGTAAATATACTAAAAGTTTCTAATGTTAACACATTATAATCGAAGTAATCCAACATATCGATAATTGTTAACATTATAATCGAAATAATTCAACATATCGATAATTACTGTAAAATACTTATGGTTTCATTTTTTAACAAATCTATCCTCAATCCCAATATCAAGAAAAGTTTAGAGATGATTTGGGCTATATATCTTGCTTATACTAACATTTTGAGCTAAAAAAACAAATAAAGATTTCCTAAATTCAAGAATCAATATTTGGTTGAGTAACTTGAGTTGCCGGAAATCTGCATTTGAATTAGGATGATTGGCGATTGTTTTTTTTTTTAAAGAAAATATGTGATTCCACGTCAGTAATTTGTCACGTTAAGGAGAATGCTAAAATGGGCTCAATAATTAAAGAAAATGATTTTGGGCTAAATAAAGTTGAATCCATATAACTTAAATACTTATTCAAATAATGCGATGATTGTTCATTAATATTTACAAACAAAACAGTACTCTCCATGTCTCGTTTTGTTTGTTGTTTTAAAAGTTTAATCTAGAATTAATAATTAATTTTTTGGACTAATAAATCTCTTCCTTTTATATTACATAAAATCCTATTTACTTATATTTTCCTAAAATGTTGAAATTTTTTTTTCTCTCCATATATTTGTAAGGTTAAATTTGAGAGAGTGTGTGCCAAAATATATAAAACAACAAACATTTTGACACAAAAGAAAAACCTAAATCAACAAACAAAACGAAACGGAGGGAATAATAGTTAATTGGCACCATAGGAACGTGATGTTTTAAATAATAATAATCAATATTCAATAGGCAAACACTTGTGTACACGAGATTTATACTAGACGGGATAATTCACAGGCCAACCCAAGAGATAATTAAAATAATATATATATAATACACACATATAATACATTAGAAAATAGATCTAATGTAAATATTTCCTGCCCACACACACATATATAATACATACTTTTATATTAAATAATTAATATGTGACCTATATTAATTCCATATAGGTGTATAACCACTAACAAATAAGAAGGTTGATATGATCAAAAATCCAATAATCAAAGTTAATATAATTGACTTTAAAAGGTAATCTTCTTCTAGAATATAATTTCCCTCACAAGTCTAAATTCATTTTTAAAATTATCCTATTTTAGGCTACAGCTGGCAACTCTCTATCTTCCGTACGTTATTTTTCCCTCTCCATAATACTTCACATTTAATAAAAAAAAATACAATTATAAACAATTCAAGTAGGGTGACTATGATATGATCTCAATTACATTTATTCTAACAAATTTCAAGATTTTTTTCATACATGCATGCATAACCTCCCATTAAATTCTCTTACGATTCTAAAATAAAGATAAAAAAAAAAAAAACTTATATCAGACCATTTAAAGGACTGTAATTTGTTAAACGGGTCGAATCCCATCCAAAACTCGGTGTCGGATGTCGTGATCGCGCCGTGCGACCGTCTCACAGGAGAGTACGCACCTCTAAACAAGTGGTCAATCAACAACCGTTTAATTAATTAAGATCCAATACATCCACATATATGAATGGACAAGAATTATTTAATTTAAATAGATGAATATATATATTATGTATAGTTTGGGTGTGTATGCTTTGTATTGGCGCAGCCCCACCACACTTTTCTAAGATATTATATATTTTGCTTTTGGTTGTAATCTCCATACAACTAGACAAGCAAAGACAAGAGTTTTGAGTCTTGGAAGCAAGAAATTAGACATCTTTCATGTATGAACACAATAATATATTATATATATATATAAAATACCTAATTAATTCAAGAATACACATACTAGCTAACATGGAAATATTAACATATGATAAAAATCAACATTGAAATACTACAAGTGGCAAAAGCCAAAAATTCATAGCAACTCATCGAAGCTTCCTAGAACATCTAGCTGCGAAGGGTCATAAAACGAATTTGACGAAAAAATCCCTCCAAATTGATCTCTAATTTGAGATGTGTACACATTGTTCATAGAGTCCGAGCTAGTCGATGTGTCGTTCGGAGATATCGATGAATAAGTTTGGTATAAGTCGCTCGATGTCTCCTTTGCTAACGAATGATCATCACAATCGATCTCCTGAAAAATGTCATTGGCTCCGTAGTTGATACTGTCATCCATATACTGTGATATGTCGGAGTTCTTACCCGTTAGTTCTTGCACTAGTGACCTAAACCTCGAGGCACTAGTCTTCACCTTCATGGGGCTAGAAATGTACACAACTTTGAGAGGGTCTTCCTTGATCTTTTTCTTCCCTTTGTAGCCCTTCTTCACTACTATAGGTACCCTTTGATGATCAACATTCATTTTCAAGAAAAAATGAATTTCAAACTTTTGTGGTGATGAATTGATGATGGGACAAAGATTTTGTTAAGATTTATGTAAGAATTGAATAGATGGTGTGTGTATATATATATATAGGTACCTTAGCTAAGTTAAATTAGGTCATTGAGGGAGGGATGTTTCTTGGAAGGTGGTGAAGATTTGAATAAAATGAAGAAAATGGAAAAAAAAGAAATATTCGAATTGATTATGAAATAGGAAAGTTGGAGGAAAAAGGGAATAAATAGAAGTTTCCGAATAGATACTTGGGTGACCCGCAAGCTCATGATTTTTCTATGCTACCTAAATAAAATACCACTCACCCCGATCTGAATGGCTCGTCTATTTCACATTCGGTGTTCCGATTCGTATTTCACGATCGAATTTATGAATTTTTCTTCCATTTATTTCATCGATTTTAATTTATTATGTTTAGTTTCATTTTATGACTTATTACTTTGGTTCGATTATATCCAATTAAGATTTATATTTAATTTTTGAAGAAATGGTTATTATGACGGATTATTTTATAAATATGAGTTGTAATCTTTTTAATTCTAATATTTCGTTGATAAATGTGACCAGAACAGTTACGTTACAATTAATTTTTATTTTCTGTAATATCTATTATTAAATTCGATCGTGGAACGCGAGTTGGAGCACCAAATCTGGAGCAGATCGACGATCACATCCGCCTCCGATCTCATTCATATATACTTTTTTTTTTTTTGGTGTCTCAATACATACGCGAGTTTCTATCTTTATTTACCTCGTCTACTAACGTGCACCTATTTAATATGTTCACATAAACATTAATTTATCATCAAATAAAATAAATATCAGCATACTAGGAAATTTATATGTTTAATTGTTTTTTTCAATATTTTTTTTAATTATCGTAAAAATCACAGTCTATATGAATGGGACGAAGGGATCTTTTTTTTTTATTATTATTATTATTTTTGTGATGTTGAAATTTGGCTAAAATTGAGTCACGCACGTTGCTTGGAGAAGTTGATGATGATAATTGATAAAGATAAAATCCTATTCCTCACGTGCGCAGACTTAGGTGACTATAGAAAAAATTAAATAAATTAATTTGATCGTATATACACGTACGGTTATATTATTGGTTGGACTATTGATTTCTTTGTTGAAGTCTTTGGAAAATATGTGTAGGGGAAAAAATGATGAATCTAAATTTTTTTACATATTATTTTTTTAATCTTCAATAAAAATTGGACATGTAAGAAAAATATATTTTGTCTTTTATTATTGGGTGGACAATTTCGACGGCTTGGAGGTTTTTTTTTCTTGGCAAACAAGAAATTTGTTTGAAATTTTTAAAAATCATGAATTTTGGTATAGTTGTAGATTAAATTTTAATTTTAATTCAAAAGTAGGTAATTAAATTTTTAATTTTTAATTTGGGTGTCGTGCAATATTTTTAATAGGTTTGGGTCATATCGACTGCGCAATGTATATGTGGCTTACAACTGATTATTACGCGAAATTACGTGAGTTTGACGTGTTGGTTATACATAGCTTCCAATTGAAATTACATGAAGAGTGCATAAATAATTTTCAAGAAAAAAAAACTATTATTTTATTAGAAACTATCAATTTTTTTTTAATTTTTTTTTTACACTCGCACACCCGACCTGTGGTATTGAGGAGATTCGAACCCGTGACCTTTGGTCTCCAAGCAATCTCACTCCACCACTAGGCCATCCCCACCGAGACTATAAACTATCAATTTGTTGTATTAGCACAAGTAGGGAAAATAGGATTTTCAATTTATTAAGGTTAATTTAATGAGACTTTCAATTTATTTTACTATGTTATATTAATATCTTCACATTAATAGTATATTAAAATATGGTAAAATGCATCAAATCATCTTGTGTTATTGAAATATTGCACAATCTCCTTGTATTTTTTTTATAAAAAATATGCACAACTTATCCTTTTCAAATTGTGAACCAAAATACTCTAATTCACACTTGGTTAGACACTTCAATTTTTCTTGAAAATATATGTAGTTTGAAAAGGAAAAAAAAAAGAATTTGATACAATTTAAAATACATAAGGGAGTTTGATACAAAATTTCTGAATATCACAAGAGAATTTAGCGTATTTTACCCGTATGCATATAATACGATGATTGTCGTTTTAGTTTTTTTATTTTATGTCAAAATATTTCTTGTTTTATATATTTTCACACTATCTCCCAATTTTAATATTATCCTGAACCCTAAAAATATATGAAAAGAGAAAATGCTCTCTTCTTTTACCCGTATGTATATAATACGATAAGTATATACTCCCTCCGTTTTTTTTATGATTATTGTTTTAATTTTTTTATTTTGTAACAAAATGTTTGTTATTTTATATATTTTCATATTTTCTCCCAATTTTAACACTATCCCGAACCCTAAAAATATATGAAAATAGAAAATGTTGTCTTCTTTTAGGAAAATATGATTTTATATGATACGGGAGGAATGTGTACATATTAGTCCAGAAAATTAAATGTTAATTTTAGATTAAAAAATTAAAATAATAATTATAAAGAAACGGACGGAGTATCAATTTTTTTAGGTGCTAAAGCACAAAATTAATATAAACTATAAAAAGTTAAATGTTGTCCTAATTCATAATAAATCAATCTACAAGAACATGATAAGGACTGCAACAGTGCAGATTATTTGCTTCATTGTATTTATAAATTAATTAATCATAATTTCTATTTTCAAAAAGTCGTTTAGTTTTTTTTTTTTTTTTTCTTTTCAAAAGTCGTTTAGTTTTTCTGGAAGAGATTACACCAACCACTTGTTCAAACAAATGTCATCCGAAAATTTCGGTGACTTCATATTTATGGCATACAATGACACTGATGTGATGTAATATTTTATAATATTTTTTTGTATTATCTACTAGTAAGCAAAATAAATTACTATTATTAGTATTGACACATACTTCCCTATGTTTCTTATTAAGTAATTTTCTTATTTTATTACTATACGTGTATTTATCCAGAATGATACTTATTCATAAAATGTGAGTGTATATAGTTACCACTTACTATTAGATCTGATATAATTATTTAGTACGTGATAACAGTGTTGCAGAATTCCTAGACAACGCCTAGACGCTCCACGGTACTCTCCCGAGGCGAAAACAGGCTATTCGGCCCTCTTATGCGAAGGCGCCGCCTAGCCTAGGCGGCCGAATTTCATTTTTTTTTTAAAAATTATTTTTTAATATATTAATTATTAAATGGGCTCCTAATTCATAATAATTTTTTAATATATTGATATTGTTTTATTATTTTATATATTTCTTAATTATTTTTGAACTTTGAATGTTATTTTGTCATGAACTTTGAATAATTTCAATTCTCAATGTTTGTTTTATTTGGATTTGGATGATTTAAACTTTAATTGATATTACTTGGAATGTTAAGATTTAAGAATTTATGAATTTCTACATGAATTTTTTTATATTTGTTAAGGTATATATAAAATAATAAAATAAACAAATACATAGAATCCGCCTAGGTCCCGTCTAGGCGCTCCAGATGCTAGGCCCCCCTCAGCCACCCGATTAGCGCCTTCTGCAACCTTGCGTGATAAGTTTATTACTGTAAATCTTTATTTTTTTCTTGAGTATGATTATTTAGTAAATATATTTTATTTTTTTAGTTCAAGACACACCACAGACCATCTCTGTAATAGGTAAATGTCTCAGAAGTTATTGCGAAGTAGAAAAACCCCTATTTTATATGGCAGGTATCGCATAACTACATCCTTGAGCTTGAGGTTTGAATTTCTTTGTACAATTATCCATAAAATTCCATTTTCTTATTATTATATGTTAAAATATGTTAAATTGGATTTATTTGAATAAAGACAAATTAAGCTAATATAATCAAATGATTTGAATCATACTCGAGTCTAGTGTTTAGAAATATGGATTTCGACAAAAACCCTGAAAGTTACCCCGAGCCCTACACAAGAGGTGACGGTTGTGGCCTCAATTTAAAAATCTTGTAAAATTTTATTTAGGATGAGTTAGAGGATTTCCAGTATATGGTTGGACATATATTTGAGTCAGGGTTCCAACGCAATAAGAAGTTCATGAAAATCTTATATGTGGAGAGAGTTATAGCCGTTTTAACAACGGCTACACAGAAAATGAGGCCAAATGGGGGCACCTATAGCATTGACCATACTTGAAAAATTGATTTTTGTTGAATCGGGATGAATTATGATAATATAATGATATAGTTTGAATCATACTTGATTCTAGTTTTTAGAAAATATGAAATTCGATGAAAATCTCGAAAGTCACCCGAGCCCTACATAAGAGGTAACGCTTGTGACCTCAATTTGAAAACATTTTAAAATTTGATTCAGCAGGGATTAAAAAATTTCCAATGTATGGTTGGACAAATATTTGAGTCAGGATTCCAACGCAATAAAAACTTCAGGAAAAATCTTACTTGTGGAAAGAGTTATGATCGTTTTACTGACAGCTACCAGAAAAAGAGGCCAAATAGAGATACTAATAGCATTGACCGTACTTGAAAAATTGATTTTCTTCGAATTAGGACAAATTATGCTAATATAATGATATGATTTTAATCATACTTGATTATCGTGTTTAGAAATATGATATCTCTTCATGAAAAACCTTAAACCTAATACATACTCATGTATAAAATTTAAAAAGGCAAATTACACTTCAATACTTACATTTTTAGCACTTTTTGAAAAATAATCAATTTTTTCAAGCAGAAGTCACTTGTTCAAAAAAATTACGGTGGATATTCTTACGCGGCTGAAAAAGTATAAATATTAAAATACAATCTACATCGAAAAATTGATCAAATGACGGATTTATAAATTGTTTGAAAAAGTAGGTTTTGTTTTAGTACTTTTTAGAAAGAACTCAAAATATAATTTGTCAAAATTCAAATTCTAAATTCTTAATTTTCATAAATTATTAACTTGAGTAGCTCGACACTACACGAAAATGTTCCAAAGTGTAATTGAACATTTTAACTTGAGATAATACATTGCATGAATGTTGATGAGAGAGTCAACTTGATTAAAGAAAATAATTAGACAAATTAACACTAGGTGAATCATTTCTGGAAGATTAAGTTAAATAAATTTTTATGGACAAAACTAATCTAGAAAGCACTATACAAACTATTTTACTAATAATTAAAAAAGGAGTCAATGGTTTCCAAAAAGGATAACAAAAAAAATCAAAAAAGTAAAAAAAAAAAAAGTAAAAAAAGAAAAGAAAGAGAGAAAAGTGAGGAGTCAAATATTGAGGTAAGACATGACGCAGTTTTAATTTGGTGACATCTATACTTTACCATGGCTTCTAGATAGATAGAGAAGCTTAGCTTCCACAAATTAATGGATAAAATATTGTGAAAGATAAAGAAAGACATTGACCTAAAATTGAATATATATATAGATAGATAGATAAAGAGACATTGACCTAAAATTGAAAGTGTGTGTATATATATATATATATATATATATATATATATATATATAAGTTGGTTGTAATAGGGACTATGATTCCTTACACGTGAAAACAAGCTCGTTTATTGTAATTTTAATGTTTTTTTATTGTATTTAGGTGTTAAAACGATTAGCATTAAAATGCAATAAGAAAAGTATTGAAAAAAAAAATAGCATTAAGATGCAGTAAGAATATATATTATTTGCTTCAAATGAGGACTATTGTTCGGTGTGTAAACGTAAAAACAAACTTGTTTATTTATTTTTAATATTTTTCTTATTGTATTTTGGTGCTAATTTTTTGAATGTTTTTCTTTTTGTATTTTTATTACAATAAGAAAAACAATAAAATTACAGTAAACAAGCTGGTTTTCATGTTTACACATGAAGCGCAGTCCCTATTATAACTAACCCACACACACATATATTGTAATTAGAATGGAGTTTTAAGATTGGTATCCTAATATTTAATCCTTACAAAAATATGATTTAAATTATTCAAAATGATATTGTAGCCAAATATAATATGTTTTAGATATAATTTGGCTAAAAATTAATTCGAGGTTAGATTTGTTTTTTTTTTAATAATTTAGGCATTTTATTGATAAAATTATTAGTTTGAGATAAATTTAAGAAAATGGAAATAGTTTGAGATATAAATGATGGTTTAATACTTTAGTAAAATTCTGCACAAATTGTACTTTTAATACATTATTTATATGTTATTAGTGCGAATATATTTTTTCCATTCGCATTCTTTATTTCTACCTTGTACAATTAGTACAACCTGTAGCAAGGTTGCACCAACCAACTACTAGACTCGCAGCTGGAACGAGGAGCTGAATCGGGTGCTACATCTCGAGCCACCGACCCCCGATCAATCAATATAGTTAACATTAATGCATAGGAAAGAAGGGAAGATGGACAACTCTTGGAAATTGATATATATCGTAGCCACGTCGGAGATATCAAATAGCGATTCATGTGGTTTTCTAACGGTATAAGAATCGTATAATACTTTACTTCCAAATAAATGGGTTTAATTCATAAAGTTGTTGAATATTTATAATCCAGAACTTGTGTTGTGAGATACTTTAATAAAATAAAATAATCATATTTTTATGCAAAAACATTATTTTTTTTCTTTTGTTGGAAATTAGATTCATGTGACTTTCCTAGGGCCGCCCGACCGGCCCGAAAATTCGGCCCAATTTTTTTGAGGTCGGCCCAGAATCAATTCGGGCTTTTTTGAGGCCCGGCCTTGCCCGAAAAGGCGGGCCAACCGAGCCTAGTGTATTTTTTGGCATTTTGGGTCAAAAAGCCCGACCCGTTCGGACCTTCCTCATTTTCGGGTCTAAATTCTTGAAACCTAACCCGGCCCGAAATTCTTCCGGGTTTAATTTTTTTAGGCCGGCTCGGCCCGACGATCGGGCCGGATCGAAATTGCCGGCTCTAGACTTTCCCAAGGTATAGACTTAAATCATAAATCACTACTAATAATATAAAAAAAAATCATAAAATTAACTGAAAAACTGAATTTTGGGGTTTGTAAACAATTTTGAGAGAGAGAGAGAGAGAGAGAGAGAGAGAGAGAGAGAGAGAGTTAAAAAACATAAGAAAAAGGAAGTGATTTTTTTTTTTGAAATGGGCTGAATGCTGTTAGCTTCAAAGCCCAAACCGTGAAATCAGAATAGGGTTTAGGGTTTAAGAAATTCTTGAAGCTGAGAAAAAATTCTGCCTCGCTTCAGCGCAATTGTCAATGGCGACGCACCAGGCAGAAGAAAATGGCAATCAAAACGACGCGCAACTAAACGCAGAACGACATTTCACCGATTCCGAAGATGAAGAAGAGTTGGAGGATGGGAATTGGGACGATTGGGACGCCGAAGATGACGCCGGAGAGGAGCATTTCTCCAACCCCGAGATGCTCTGTCTCTTCTGTGACTCTAGCTACAGTTCGTGCAGTTCCTTCTTCGAGCACTGCGCTTCTGCACACTCGTTTGATTTTCACGGGATCAAGAAAGCTTATAAGATGGATTTCTACAAGTGTTTCCAGCTGCTCAATTACGTTAGGTCTCAGGTATAGAAATATGCATACTGATTTTTCATGGAAATTTGGTTTAGGGTTTATTGTGGATTTTCTCTTGTTGAAAGGTTTCTATCAAGTTCTGCGATAGTATAGTAAGAAATTACTTCATGATGGAATAGCTACTGATCCATGCTCTATGTTCATTTGCTTTAGTTCTAAAAATTTGCATGTTTTTTGAGGTGTTATTGTAGATTATGTGATGGGTTATCTTGTTTAGCTGTTAGTTTTCGTGTTAGATTTCGAGCAAATGCAAAACAGTACAGTTAGAAGTACCAGTTTTATACAGACAATTTCTAATTCCTATGTGCATTAAGGTACTTATTAACGAGGGCTCATTCGATGTGGTATTACTTTTTTTTTAAAATATTATTCGCATGAACTTGAACTATTTATATGCATTTTGGTTAAGATGCATGGTTGAACAAGTTGGTTGCATCACTGTTCTTGGATCATTTATTTACTTGTTCTTATCAGGTAGCAGTAAACAAATGTTGGAGTTGTGGGATCGTATGCTCGTCTAAGGAAGAATTGCAGAAACATTTACACGAGGCAGTTAATTTTGATGGAAGCAGTTTTCCTTGGGATGATGATAGGTATCTCAAGTCTTTTCTGCAAGATGATCCCCTTTTATACAGTTTTGGTGAGGATTATGAAGACGAGGAGTTTGGTAACATGTCTGCTGACACAAATGAAATGGAGTCATATTTATCTGAACTTGAGCGGATTGATATTCATGATGAGAGTTCTTCTGATAGATGTGCATCTGAGCTTAAAGTTCGTGGTGAAAATGGGGGAAAAGATGTTATATCACCTTCTTGTAAAGATGCGAATACTGCAATGCCTGTGGTAACTCCAATGGTTGATGACACTAACAATGTAGCGGGTGACGCCTACAGAAATGGGGAAGATGAGATCGACAATATTCCTTCATCAACAATTGTAGCAAAACAGATAAAGAATATTAATAAAAGTTATTTTGGCGCATACAGTTCGTTCGGCATCCATAGGGAAATGATCAGTGACAAGGTACCACAAAACCTGATGTTTGGACTTTGGAAAGTAAACTCTAGATATAATTATATTCAGGAGTAAGCATATTCATTGATTTAACTCGTGTTCATTTTGTTGATATTTAATGGATTTGTGCAGGTAAGAACCGATGCTTATAGACAAGCTCTTCTGGAAAATCCTTCCCTTCTAAAAAATGCAGTTGTTATGGATGTTGGTTGTGGGACAGGCATTCTGAGGTTCGAGTTCGTCTTATATCTGGTCGTTAATTCTTTGATTATATGATGATTCTCTTTTAGAAACCTTGAATTTTATTTGAGATTAATGTTCTCTAACTCCTTTTGGTTTTACCAATGAATGTACGACTAAAAAGTTATGAATTGGTAGTTTGGGCTTTACGTGTTCCATTACATTCCTTGATATGATATATTTGTAAAATGAGATTATCCCTGTTTGTCATTCATGCATCGTAAGGTATCCATCATACCTACAGTTTATAATCTGCTGTTATTTATAGTGTTTGGATCTGAGTTTTTCTTCTTCCGTTTTTTCCCCTGCTCATTGTTTACTTCTTTTATAGCCTATTCGCAGCCAAAGCAGGTGCTTCAAGGGTTATTGCAGTTGAAGCTAGTGAAAAGATGGCTGCTGTGTGGCTTCCCAGGTTAACTTTTAATTGATCTATTATGAACTTCCATTATGATTGTTTAGATTATTCTGCACCAGTTACTCGGTTTCTTTTTAGACTCCTTATGATTTAAGTTGTTGCAGATTGCAGGAGATAATAATCTTTTGTCAAATGGAATACCTAGTAAAGGCAGCCAACAAAACGGCTCTATTGAGGTGGCTCAAGGCATGGTCGAAGAGCTCGACAATGCCAATCAAATCCCACCTCACAGTGTTGATGTGTTAGTGAGTGAATGGATGGGTTATTGCCTGCTTTATGAGTCGATGCTCACTTCTGTACTATTTGCACGAGATAAGTGGTTAAAGCCTGGCGGTGCTATCCTTCCCGACACTGCTACCATGGTGCGTTAGCTGTCCTTCTTTAATTAGTCCTTGCTTCTCAATTTTGACTGCTTCTATGCTCAGATGTGGTCCTTTCCATTTAGAGCTAACGATAGTTTGTCCCACCTTTGCCCGTGCAGTTTGTAGCTGGATTCGGAAGAGAAGCCACCAGTCTCCCATTCTGGGAGAATGTATACGGATTCAATATGTCTTGTATCGGCCAGGAGGTTGTCGAGGATGCTACCCGTTTCCCCATTGTCGATGTGATCAACAGTTCTCATATTGTTACGAACACAAAAGTTCTTCAGGTTTGTTCTCGATGTTTTCTTTCATGCGTTAGCAAAGGAGAACTATAAATGAAGTTTTAATTCCTACTTAATTCCAAGATCTTCATCTTTTCCCTCCGTTTCCCAATAAGTGTCATTTACACAATTGAGGTGAAAAAATCACGTTTTTCTCACATATACCCTCATTAAGTGCATTCATACATATCCATATTCAATTCATTTAATGTATTCACACAAGGGTGTATTAAGTAATTTGATTACTTTATTAACGTGTGCATTTATCGAGAATAACACTTATTCAGAGAAACGGAGGGAGGGAGTATATTTCATTACAGTCTGTTCTAAAATATTTCTTTGCTTTCAGACATTTGACCTGGTGACGATGCAACCGAAGCAGATGGATTTTACAGCCATAGTTGAACTGGAGCCAGAGTCAGCGTCTGAACCGATCAACCCCACCGATTCAAAATCAGAAACCACTTCTTGTTACGGAGTTGTGTTGTGGTTCGACACCGGGTTCACCGAGAGGTTCTGCCATGAGAAGCCCGTGAATTTGTCGACATCACCCTACACTCCGAGCACCCACTGGTCACAGACGATCCTCACTTTTCGAGAACCAATCGCAATGGCCTCGAACTGTGTTGGTGGAAAACCGGCCCCGGTTGGTACGGACGATTGCCCCGTTGCAAGAATACAGGCCCGCATCAGCATCGTCCGAGCTGCTCCACATCGAAGCATCGACATTTCACTGGAGCTTACCGGCGTCGGCCACGATGGCCATAGACGCAAGTGGCCTGCGCAGATTTTCCATATTAACTAAAATTGTGCTGTTTCAGCTGATGCTCATTGTATTCGAATTTTGGTTATTTCGTTTTTGTAAGTGAATTAAAGCCTCTGTTTCTTACTATAAAATGAAGGCAGTTGAGCAATGCTGTTGTTGTGTTGAGCTTCAAATTTTGCAGAATCGAAGAAGATTTATGTGAATTAATTTATTCCGTTCGATAATTAATGTTTTGAAAATATGATATATGGTGCATCACGTTCGATAATTAATGTTTTGAAATAAATATATATTTTGAAATCAAATTAGTGAATTTTAAATTTAAACTGAATTATTATTATTATTATTTTCTTTTTCTTTTTGCGTCAACTGTCGATGTCGATGATGTTTTTTTTTTTTGAAATAAATGTCATAAAATAGAATTATTGAATCAGTAAATTAATTTAATTTTTTATCCAGTGGCTCGTGTTATGTACTCGATCGATGTTAATACGTTGACTCGTACATGATGCATGATAATTAATTGGGGTGAAATATTTTTTTTTAAATAATCAATTAATTGGGGTGAAATAAAAAGTTTTAGAAAAATAAAAAAAGGGGGAGGGAATGTCGTGCGCAGTTGGGGCGGGTTTGGACTATTTTGGACGGGTTTTGGGCCCATGTAATTAATTGTGATTTGTTAGATCGTCTAATATAAATTTTTATCATCTTAATTATGTGGAAACTTTTAAAACATCATATATATTTTAAACGGAGATATTTAGAATTATGGGGATGATTATGTGTTATTCAAGTGTTTTGGTTAATTAATAGTATCAAAATTTTACAATATTACATACACTATTTTTTAAGGTTGTACTTACCAATAAATTAATTACGTTTGGAAGATACAAAATTATATATCTCTTTAATTAATTCTATGTTTTATTTTAGAAAAAAACACATCTTTAATAAATGAAAAAGTACTTTAGAAACATAGCTCTAATTAATGTAAACTTGCTTCAAAAAAGTTTTTTTTTTTTTAAAAAACTCCGAAAAAATAAAGTTTATGGTCTGTGAAAATTGAAATTAATGTAAAACTCTTTTTAAAAAAACAAGTTAATGCAACATTTTTAAGCAAAAATCAATTAAAGTAACTTTCTTTTACAATAAAAAAAAAATTAACGTTACATAGATACTCATAAAAACAAGACTACTATAGTAAAATCATTGGAGAATTCTTGTGAAAGTTTAAAGAAAAAAAGAATTTTTTTTACGGGGATTAATTACACTTTAATATTTACATTTTGGATATAATTTTTTTAAAAAATCACTAACTTTTTTAAAATTAACAAAATGGTATCCACTTTTTTTTTTTTTGGCAAATATAGCATTTAATCCATTTTATGGCCCGAAAATCTACACAATTCATTATATTTTAATATTTCTTAATTGGAATTATTTTTCTACGTGGTTAGAGAAATAAGAATATTAAAATACAATCAATTACTTATGATTTTCGTGTTGTAAAATTGATAAAATATTAAATTTATAATTATTTTGAGAAAATGAGTACTATTTGTAATTAAAAAAAATGAGTTATTTTTTAAAAAATATTCAAAATATAAGTATCAAAATGTAATTTTTTATTTAAAAAAAAAAAAAACCCTCCAAAATAAGAAAAGAATTTCCAGAAGCTTTTGGAAAAGCGTCGTGGGGAAACTTCAGTTCAGTCAAAGGATGTGATAATTAAATAAAGAAGAAAAAAAAAAAGAAAAAGAAAAAAAAAAAGTCATCTTCGATTGAGGGTTCAAGCTCATTTCATCTCACAATCGAGGTACGAATTCGATCGATATTTTTGATTCACTGTCATCGTAAACAAAATCTATGGTGAAGTAGTTTGTTTCTGAATCTGCGATGGTTGAAGTTTGTTGTGCTGTTCATTTGCCCCAAAAAAAAAATTTAATATTAGTTTTTATTTCAATTTGCACTGTTTTTTGATGCGTATGCTTGATATATTTTGTGGATTTTATGTTCTCTTGTTTGTGTTACTGTTGTAAAAACTGGTATGGTACCTATGCACTGTGCTGATAGAATTTTTCTAGGCTAAATGTTTATGGAAATTGGGATTGTTTCGATTATATGATGTTTCTAGGCGTTTGACGGTGTTCATTTGTTGATTAGGTTGTTGTGGTGATGGAATGAGAGCTCCTAGTGCTTAATTTTCGTCGAGAAGGGTTGGATTTTGATATTGAGTGATAGATTTGGTTGGAACAATGACCTGGTTTAGAGCGGGCTCTAGTGTGGCAAGGCTTGCCATTAAGAGAACTTTATCGCAGAGTTGTTCGTATGCAACGCGGGCAGGGACCATTCCTGTGCAAAATCGATATTTTCATTCTACAGTTTTTAGGTCAAAGGCGCAATCTGCACCCGTTCCTCGTCCAGTTCCGCTGTCGAGGTTGACTGACAGCTTCTTGGATGGGACCAGCAGTGTTTACCTGGAAGAGCTCCAGAGGGCTTGGGAACAGGATCCTAATAGTGTTGATGAATCATGGGACAATTTCTTCAGGAACTTTGTTGGGCCGGCCGCCACCTTACCGGGGATTTCGGGGCAAACTATTCAAGAGAGTATGCGGCTGTTGTTGCTCGTGAGAGCTTACCAGGTTTATGGTCACACGAAAGCCAACTTGGATCCATTGAGTTTGGAAGAGAGGTCTGTTACCGATGACCTTGATCCAGCTCTTTACGGTTTCTCAGAAGCTGATCTTGATAGAGAGTTCTTCATTGGTGTTTGGAGAATGCATGGGTTCTTGTCTGAGAACCGCCCGGTGCAAACCTTAAGGGCAATACTGAAAAGGCTTGAACAGGCATATTGTGGAAACGTAGGCTATGAATACATGCATATAGCTGATCGAGAAAAATGTAACTGGCTGAGAGACAAGATTGAGACTCCAACACCAACTCAGTACAGTCGCCAGCGGCGTGAAGTGATCCTTGACCGGCTCATTTGGAGTACCCAATTTGAGAACTTCTTAGCAACTAAGTGGACTGCAGCCAAGAGGTTTGGGCTTGAAGGTTGTGAGACATTGATTCCTGGCATGAAGGAAATGTTTGATAGGTCGGCAGATCTTGGAGTGGAGAGCATAGTCATTGGGATGTCGCATAGAGGAAGATTGAATGTTTTGGGTAATGTCGTGAGGAAACCTCTCCGACAGATCTTCAGTGAATTTAGTGGTGGTACAAAACCTGTGGATGAGGTTGGCCTTTACACTGGAACTGGTGATGTTAAATATCATTTGGGAACTTCTTATGACCGGCCAACACGGGGAGGCAAGAGAATTCACTTGTCACTGGTTGCTAATCCTAGCCACTTGGAAGCTGTGGATCCTGTTGTTGTTGGAAAAACTAGGGCTAAGCAGTATTACTCTAATGATGTTGATAGAACAAAAAACATGGGCATTTTGATACACGGTGATGGGAGTTTCGCTGGACAGGGCGTTGTCTATGAAACTTTGCATCTTAGTGCTCTTCCAAACTACACTACTGGTGGTACCATTCACATTGTAGTGAACAATCAAGTGGCATTCACTACTGATCCAACAGCGGGAAGATCTTCTCAGTATTGTACAGATGTTGCAAAAGCTCTTAGTGCTCCAATTTTCCATGTCAATGGTGATGATGTAGAAGCAGTTGTCCATGTATGTGAACTTGCAGCAGAGTGGCGTCAAATATTCCACACAGATGTTGTTGTGGATATTGTGTGCTACCGTCGTTTTGGCCACAATGAAATTGATGAGCCATCATTCACTCAACCGAAGATGTATAAGGTCCATGCTGTTAATTTTTTTTTTTTTCTACTTATCTGTGATATCAAGATCTGCTTCTTTCACTGTTTCTTTGTTTTGGTTCCATCTTCCAGTATTCAGTTTTACCATTCATTCATAGTATAACTGTAGAAGCTTCTCATTTCTATACTTTTATGATTTTTATAGGTCATCCGGAACCATCCTTCCGCACTTCAGATTTACCAAAACAAACTTCTAGAATCTGGTCAGGCTACAAAAGAGGACATCGATATGATAAACAATAAAGTCCTTTCCATTCTCAATGAAGAATTTCTGGCCAGCAAAGATGTCGTGCCTCAGAAAAGGGATTGGCTTTCAGCTTACTGGGCTGGTTTCAAGTCTCCAGAACAGCTCTCTCGTCGCCGTAATACTGGGTAAATTTATGTCCTAAAGATCTTGTAATGGCATTTTCTGTTACTCATTTCATTTTGGTGTCTAAAACATTGCTTATTTGCAGAGTAAAACCTGAGATTTTGAAAAACGTTGGCAAGGCCGTCACAACTTTGCCAGAAACTTTTAAACCTCATAGAGCAGTGAAGAGGATCTTTGAAGATCGTGCAAAGATGATTGAAACAGGTGAGGGCATTGACTGGGCAATGGGAGAAGCACTTGCTTTTGCAACCTTGTTGGTGGAGGGAAATCATGTCAGGTTAAGTGGACAGGATGTTGAGCGAGGTACTTTCAGCCACAGGCATTCTGTTCTACATGATCAAGAAACAGGGGAAAAATACTGCCCCTTGGATCATGTTATAATGAACCAAAATGAAGAGATGTTTACTGTTAGCAACAGGTATTTTATGTTCCTATTTCTGCTATACATATATATAGACACACGTGCTAACAAGATATTTTCCTTGTACGTTCTGGTTGATTTTTTGTCTTTTCAAGTGAACTATGTTTGTGCGTAAGCATTTAACATCCACAGCTTTCTAAAAGATATTGTTTGGTAAGAAGTTTTTATAAGAACAAATTTCTGAAGTTTCACATGGAACCAATGTGCTCCGAACTGTGAAGATTTAATGAGATATTTATTTTGATGGAGGCAACTGGGATCAAACTAATTTTTGTGTTTAGAAACTTTTTATTGTTCTATTTCATACACTATTTGAAAGTTTTCCTCCATAATTTACATGCAAAGGAAGAGAACATATTTTCTGTGCCTTCTGTTCACTTACGTTGTATATATTTATTCAGAAAGTTATCAACAAAGCACATGTTGCGTGCTTTTTATTTGATAAGTTACGTCCTCCAAGCGCTTTCGTAATTCTTAGGAAATTGTTTATGAGCTTGATAAAGTTCTAATATTTACTATCTGACTCTCACATTTCCAGCTCTCTTTCGGAGTTCGGAGTTTTGGGTTTTGAACTAGGTTATTCAATGGAAAATCCCAATTCACTTGTACTCTGGGAAGCCCAATTTGGAGACTTTGCCAATGGGGCTCAGGTGATATTCGACCAATTTCTGAGCAGTGGGGAGGCCAAATGGCTGCGTCAAACTGGATTAGTTGTCCTACTACCTCATGGATATGACGGTCAAGGCCCTGAACACTCAAGTGCTCGTTTGGAGCGTTACCTTCAGGTATTGTTTTATGGGCCTTTTGTTCTCCTTATTTCCTTTTTCCAACAATCGGTTTCTTTTGCACTGGGAGTTATACCATTTCCATGCTTTTGCTAGTGTTTAAGATACACTGGTTGGAGTTAGTACTTCTCAGATTCTTTTCATATGTGGTTTTACTGTAAACTGACTTAGAGGGTGTTCAACTTAGGTTATAAGATGTTATATCTTATTTTTATAAGTAATTGTAGAGTTGGAATTACAACGACTAAAAAATAAGGGGTTTCCCTAAGAAGTTTTTTTTTTTTTGCCCAAAAAAAAAAGTTGAGGGCCCCTAACCTTTTCAATAGGAACTTTTGAGCTTCTACCATCTTATTTTGAGAGCTAATAAGATTTGTATTTTTAATGATTGTCAAACATTTTGAATGAGCCTATAAGCTCTTAATCATCTTATAAGCTAGCCAAGCACCCTCTTAACTCCTTCCTTTGAGACGACTAGTTGCTTTCCGAACTTGGCATCTGGTCTTTCCTTCTTTTGTTTAGAAGGTTGTATTTATGGTAGTTTCAATCAGGAACTGAAAAGCTGATCTTTCTTGTTGCAATACAGATGAGTGATGAACATCCCTATGTAATCCCCGAGATGGACCCTACCCTTAGGAAACAGATTCAGGAATGCAATTGGCAGGTGGTGAATGTTACCACTCCTGCAAATTATTTCCATGTCTTGCGACGCCAAGTAAGTGCATTTAAGTCGCTGAAAAATCTTTATGAATTTGTGGCTATATCCAGTTCCTCACGTTTTGCATTTTATTTTTCTCAGATTCATAGGGACTTCCGTAAACCTCTCATTGTGATGTCCCCAAAGAATTTACTCCGTCACAAGGAATGCAAATCTAATTTATCAGAGTTCGATGATGTTCAAGGACACCCGGGTTTTGACAAGCAAGGTACAAGATTTAAACGTCTCATAAAGGACCAAAATGATCACTCGGATCTTGAAGAGGGTATTAGACGTTTAGTTCTTTGCTCTGGAAAGGTATGAAATATTCTTCTTTCCTAATTCTCTCTCTCTCTCTCTCTCTCTCTCTCTCTCGTTGTCTTGTTGCTGAGGTTGTTTGCTTGCAGGTTTATTACGAGCTTGACGAATTGAGGAAAAAAGTGGAGGGAAAAGACGTCGCCATATGTAGGGTCGAGCAGCTTTGTCCCTTCCCTTACGATCTCATCCAGCGTGAACTGAAGAGATATCCAAGTACGTCTTCAAAACATGCAAATTTTCAATAAAATAGTGTCTTTAATCGAAATGGCTTGTTAATTCTTGTGCAAATGATTGAATCCAAACAAATTATATGAATCATCATATCAAATAATTTATCTGTAATTCTTTCAGATGCGGAAGTCGTCTGGTGTCAGGAAGAGCCCATGAACATGGGAGCTTACAGCTACATCCTACCGCGTCTCGGAACTGCAATGAAAGCTCTCGATAGAGGTACCATTGAAGACGTCAAGTACGTCGGCCGTGGCCCGTCTGCGGCCACGGCTACCGGCTTTTACCAAGTTCACGTTAAGGAGCAAACGGAACTGGTCCAGAAGGCCATGCAGCCTGAGCCAATTTCTTAGTAAAATCGAACCCATTCGTCGTCGAACCATCGCCATTTTTTTCCTTCACGAAACTGTGAAACGGTCATGATTTAGCTGTTGCTATTTTTGTGAATAAATTTCTGGGAAACTGTCGATCGAATGATCTGAAGCTAGATCGACCCCTGCATACTCTGGGGAAAAAAAACTTGATAAATGTGTTTCTTTTAATGTACTGACTTTAGATTTGTTGTTCATGTGAGCAAATCTAAGTTTGTAACCCTCTCGTGGGGGTGTAATCGAGATGAGTCGAGGATTATCATGTTTCGAATTTAACTTGTTTATGTGAGCAGTCGTATGAAACATTTCATGAACATAAGAATGTAAGTTTTATCTGATGATTTTAGTCCTATGATTTGCTTGTGTATCTGTCACATCTATCAATTCATTTTGGATCAAATGCAACTTCTTGCATATTACAAATATTATGATACAATGATATTATAATTTTTTACATATAATTATTTATTATGAATTAAATTATAGGGTTAAAGGCCAAATAGGCCCTGTACTTATTTGGGGGAACAAACAGCCCCTCGAACTATTTTTTGTCTCGATTGAGCCCCTGTACTTTTATTGAAGGCTCAATCAAGCCCTTTCGTCACACCCTTCACTAACGTCCGTTAGGGTTGATTCAAAACGATGTCGTTTTGATCCTGAAATTAATTTTTTTTAAATCTCTCTCTCCCCATCTCTTTCTTCATCAACGCTGCCGCCACCATTAATCTCCATTAAATTCAAATCACAAAGCTTCACCATCTTCCTCTTCTTCATCAACAGCTTCATCTCACCATCACCATCATCAACAACCTCACCAAAATCCTTCATCCCCCTCCGCCAGCATCATCAGAAAGTTCACAGCTTCATCTTCGTCGGAGCTCGTGGCCACCTCTCCAACCTCGTCACCGGCGCCGCCCCTCAGTCCCTAACCATGTCAACGTAAGAACCCTTCTCTTTCTCTCAGCAATCTCTCACATAACGGCCGGAAAACCCTGCCCAAATACGATAGGGGGCGAGAAGGTTGGGGATCCACGATAAAGGTAGGGAGGGTATCGCAGACGCCGGGAGAAGGGGTGGGGGCCTGGTAGATGACGGCGATGCTATTTGGGAGGATGTGGAGGTTGCAGGCGGAGGTTGGGAGCCGCCATGGCTGGTTTTTGAAGCTTTTTTTTGAGGTTGAGCTCGGCGCAGAGAGGAGGAAAGATGGGGGTGGGAGATAATAGCAGAGGCATGGGAATGATGGGAAATTTCTTGTTGGGATGTCGGAGGCGGGTCTGGAAGCTCCGAAGACGACCGTCCATGTGTTAAGAGTGCCGACGGTGGAAGGGAAATGGGTGGTATGTGGCAATGATTTTGAGTGTCGGGAAAGGGGGAGATGGCGAAGTGGGTATCGCCGAAGGTCGATAGTGGAAAGAAAGGGCCTCGCCGGCGCCGTGGATGGGAGATGAGTGATTCTCGTCGATTGGAGCAGCAATAGATGCAGAGAGACGGGTTGGGAAGGAGGGTATTCGGATCGGGTTTCTTTTAGGTGCAGGGGCTTGAGGAGAGAGAGAGAGAAATTTAAAAAAAAAATTAATTTCAGGATCAAAATGACGTCGTTTTGAATCAACCCAAATGGACGTTAGTGAAGGGTGTGATGGAGGGGCTTGATTGAGCTCTCAATAAAAGTACAGGGGCTCAATCGAGACAAAAAATAGTTCGATGGACTATTTGTTCCCCCAAATAAGTACAAGGACCTATTTGGCCCTTAACCCTAAAATATATGATACCATGTATCCGAGAGAAAATTGTATGGGACCACACCAATCAACTTGATTATGTGTATACGTCACCGCATTTTATCACATGAAATCGTTTTTAACATTTTTTATACTGCATTTTTTACTACACACTCGATTTTTTTATTTTATTTTTATTTTTTTCTTCGATTGTAATTTCTTGTACTTTAGTTTAATTTTATATTTGTTATCTATGGTTCATCCTATCAAATTAGGGTTTATTATAATTTTTTAGTATTTAATTTGTAATTAATCAATTAATAATAAAAAATTAAATACTAAAAAATTATATTGCATTTATTTGATAGGATGAACCATAACTAATAAATATAAAATTAAATTAAAGAATAATAAATTAAAATTGAAAAAAAAGCTCGAGTGTTGCAATGCTAGAAATAAAACTAAAAAAATATATTAAATAATAGAATATGATTTTTTTCCCCTTTGTTCGTTTAACCCGGATGAAAACCTCTACTGCATCATGTGCAACACTCTATGCTACACATTTAAAAATATTAATTTTTACTGTCTTTTTCTTCGATTTCAATTGATTGTATTTTAGTTTAATTTCACACTTAATAATTAGCGTTCACTTTTCCTAATTAGGGTACATAATTATTTTTTTACAAAATAATCAATTATTAATTAAAAAATGAAACTAAATATTAAAATTAATTATATACCCTAATTGAAAAGAGTGAACCCTGATTAATAAGTTTAAAATTAAACTAAAGGACAATCAATTGAAAATCGAAGAAAAATCAGAATAAAAATTAATATTTTTAAATTTGTAGCATAAATTGTTGCACATAATATAGTAGATGATTTTATCCGTAATTAACCCATAATATATATATATATATATATATATATATATATATATATATATGGAAATGATCAAATGAAAACCCTTCCTCCCGCTAAGAACTAGGAACCAATCCTAACCCTTGTTTGACTCAATCTTGACCGCCCAGATTAAATCAGATTTAAGTGGATAGGTGATGACATTCCTGTAATTTTCGGCAACTTTGTGGGAGGGGGGTAATATAGTAATTTAACAATTCTTCCATTTTGTTCTGAGGCTAAAATAAGAATCGCATGAGACTAAAATGATCGAAGTAGGAGGCTAAAATTGATGTGACATTTTCCACTAGGGTTCACCGTTCCCAATTAGGGTTTATTACGTTCCGATTAGAGCTCATCTGATCCCAACTAGTAATTATGAGATTCCCATTAGGGTTCACTGTCCCCAAATAGGGTGTATTGCATTTCATTCCAATAAAATCATCGTTCCATTTTTCTTTATCAACACATGCTAAAATGAGAAATGCGTGAGGCTAAAATGAGCGAAGTAGGAGGCTAAATTGGATCGTTTAGATTTTGGAATGGAGGGATGATATTGGTTCCCAGTTCCCACCTGATGACTGGTTCTCACCAGATCCTATATATATATATATATATATATATATTTTGTGATTATTTTGAGTTATACACCCCCGTTCCAATTATATAATATCTTTTCAAATTTCACGTAGATTAAAAATATTTCTGAAAACAATAAATTAAAGCTAAACTTTCAATGATACCCTTATTTAATATTTATGACTTTCAAAATTTAAGTAATTAGTTTTTTTAATTTTCAAGAATTAATAATGGTGTATTTGTATATTACTATAAAAACTAATACTGCTTACAATAATGAGACAATATAATTGGGACACCCCAAATAGTAATATGAACTATATAATCGGGACGGGGGTAGTAATTCTAATATTAATTTTTAAAGTTTGTGTTTAAATTGCAAATCTTGTCAAAGTTTTTGTTATCTATAGTAATTAACCCTATATATTACATAGAGTTAATTATTATAAAATTACACTTTTAGTCCCGTACGAATATGGTTCAAACACTTTTAGTTCCAAAATGCACAATTTTGGTCCAAAGTTTAATTTTTCGACACTTTTGGTTCCACAGTTTATATTTCAACAATTTTGGTCCAAAAAATTAACGGACTATATTTAACATCCGTAAAGTACCTATTTTAGTGTCAAAACGGTACATATTTTGAATTGAAATTTCACTACATTTCCTTTATTTTTGAACCCTCAATTAGCCGGTGCAACCAAGATCAACAAAATATGTATTGTTTTGACTCCAAAATAGGCACTTAACATATGTTAAGTATACTCTGTTAATTTTTGGGATTAAAAGTGTTAAAATATAAACTGTGGGACCAAAAATGCCGAAAAATTAAACTTGAGACCAAAATTATATATTTTTGGACTAAAAATGTTCAGACCAAAATATAAACTGTGGGACCAAAATTGTATATTTTTGGATTAAAAGTGTTCAGACGAAAATATAAACTGTAGGACTAAAAATGTCGAAAAATTAAACTTAAGACCAAAATTGTATATTTTCGGACTAAAAATGTTCAGCCGAAAATATAAACTGTAGCACCAAAAGTATCAAAAATTTAAATTTAGAACCAAAATTATATATTTTCGGACTAAAAGTGTTTGGACTCTGTTTTTTCGGACCAAAAATCTAATTATTACGTTTGTGTGTGTAACAAAACAGAATCGTGAAAGTGTAATTCACAATAATATAGAAAATATTAGGTAAACGCGAAGACATAAATACATATCCTTAAATTTGCCTCAAAACCAGCAGCAAACGCTCTCTTCGCAAATCGCAGCGCCAACGAGGTTGATACCTGTCCTCCTTTATATAGCCAATTTGCAGTGGTGTGTATATGTGTATCTATACTTTGTATTTATCTCGATTTCTTGTTTTTGTAGTGCAATCACAGACTGAGATTTGATGTACTTGCATCCGGATCTTCGTCACTTTCGTCGTATGCATGATGATTTCTTTGGATAATAAAGGTATCTTCGATTCTCTCTCTTGTATTTCTGCTTACCAATTGGTAATTTGATTTCCCTTATTTTTCTTGATTCTTTTATGGGATGTTTTGGTGATTTTTGTTATGGGGATTTTTAGAGAGAGCTTGAACTGTCTCTGAGAATTCAGCCACGATCAGTGTTATTTATTTGTCTTTTGGGCTCGTCAGATTTGTGGGAGTGGAATTCTGTGAACCTGTTTTAGAGGGCTTCAATTTTTTAGGATCCATGTTTCTTAGAGCAGTATGGGTGTTGGTTTATGTATTATACATCATGCATGTGATGAGAAAGTGAGTAGATCATGTTTAACGTTGGTGTAATGGCAAACAATCTGTAGAACATAATTTGCATAGTAATATTGATGATGTAGTGTGTGTTGGGATGGTGTATGTTATGTAGTATGTTTTTCCAATACAATCAGTTTTTTTTTTAGATCTGTGGTGTAGTCGTTGCTGTGTTGGAGCTTCTTTCTTCTTGAGAATATGGGTAAAGATTGGATAGAAATTGGTAGAGGAGAAGAATTACAAGAAAACGTCAGTCAGAAAAAGAAGGATTGGAGGATACAAGTGCAAAGAATTAGGAGGAAATTAAGAAGTTGGAAGTGAATTGTGCAAATAAATTGCCTCCTTACTCCTTGTGTGTTTTGTTTATGGAATGTGCACATAAAGGTTGCATATAGTTAGTTTGGGCATCATTCTATTTGTATAGTTAGATTGCATATCTGTTAAGTTAAGATGCTACAATCCTAGTGAATAAGTAGAACTGTTACAGCATTTACTAAGACGTGGAAGCTTCTTTCTGATAGAGCATTACGGATTTCTTCGGCCTTTTTATTACCGAGTGTCTTCAAACTAGACTTATATCTAGTTGAAATATGAATAGAAGCTGCATATGTGTGAACTTTTTCCCTCTGAGATAGCTACCTTTGAGAAAAGTAAAGCTACCTAACTGTTAGACTTACTTATAGCATGTGTCTATATATGAAATTTGTCTAGAAATATTTGGTATCCTTTTGTTTCAAATTACTCATTTGGTGTTGTCTCATTTTTTTGCTTTATGTGATGTTAAACGACTTGGAGAATTAGTTTGTGTAGTCGGTGCTAGCTTATAAATTTGGACCCTATTATACATGCCATAGTGTTGAACTAATGCCAGCATCTGTCAATTCTTTTGAAATGCAGAAACTATGCAGAGTAACCGTGAGACATCAATCACAAATCTTCAAAATAAAGGTTACTTCTGCTCTCCACAAAATAAACCCGGCTGCTTTGAGGGATTTCCAGAGTCGCAAGATGATATCCATGCTCAATCAGGTTCGGGTTCTGTAGATCAAGATTGCTCGTTAAGCAGTGAGCCTGTAGAACCTTCTGAAGAATCTACAAAGCGGCCCTTATATTATCATGACATTGGCAAATGGTCTAGGAATCCTGGCTGTAACAATGCTCTCATGTGCCAACTGAATGTCTTTCACAGCCATTTTCACCCTTTTGCAATGAATTACAGATTTCAACGTGCCCCAGTTCACATGATAGCTCAGAGTTATCCACATGATAAACAATTCCAAGATTTTCAATATTTTGTGGTCATCGACTTTGAGGCCACATGCGACAAAGAAAAAGTTCCTTATCCGCAAGAGATAATCGAGTTTCCATCTGTAATAGTCAGCAGCATGACTGGACTGCTAGAAGCCAGCTTTCAGACATATGTTAGGCCAACATGCAACCAGAACCTGACTGATTTCTGCAAAGATCTGACTGGCATACAGCAAATTCAGGTTTATAACCATATTCAGCCTTCTTCAACGCACTGTTTGTGTTTCTTTAATAATGTGTGGATTTAAAATATAATCCTCGGTACATTGTCTGGGTGGTTGATGCCAGAGAAGTGTGTGATTCTCATTTCATGATGACTTTGTTTAGATGGATAAGCTACTAGTTGTATAATCTATCTCAAGTGCACTTATCTGGAAATCCCAAAAATCTCCCATCTTGCTTTCATGGAATATGTTTGAGTAACTGCAGAAAAAAATTAACTTAAGAGCTTAGAATAGGGCTTTCTTATGCCCTGTTGAAGCCCATGCAATTTGCTAACAATCATGACACCCTGAGAAGAAATTTGTGACTGATAATAAGGAAACCAGTTGTAATTCGTGGAAGTAGTTACAATGCTAAATGGTGAATTATTGCAGAACTTTGATAGATGAGTGAATCTGGATAAGCTTGATGGTTGTTTGTATCTTGTGCTTGTATCTAGTTCATCTAGCTATTTTAATGCTTCTATTCATTGTATTTAGTTCCTCATGTCTATATATCTTGGGGCCTTTTTTAGGTCGATCGAGGAGTTACGCTAAGTGAAGCTCTTCTTAGTCATGACAAATGGCTTGAAAAGCGAGGAATAAAGAACGCCAACTTCGCTGTAGTAACATGGTCTGACTGGGATTGTCAGGTGATGTTGGAATCAGAATGCCGCTTCAAAAAACTCAGAAAGCCCCCATATTTCAACAGGTATATATGTGTATATATATATTAGTACACTAGAGATGAAACATTTCTTCAAAATCTTAGTGTAAGGCATGCATTAACATGATTCTCAACTGTGTTTGTTTAGGTGGATCAATCTGAGAGTTCCTTTCCATGAGGTGTTTGGTGGGGGGAGGTGCAACCTGAAAGAGGCAGTCGAGAAGGCCGGCCTGTCGTGGCAAGGCCGCGCTCACTGTGGTCTGGATGACGCCAGAAACACGGCCTGCCTGCTCGCCCTGCTTATGCACAGAGGCTTCAAATTCTCGATCACCAACTCGCTCACCTGTGACGATTCCTTGGCATGGAACGTGACCCCGGAGAAGCCGCTGTTCGTCTCTCCACGGGCGCAGCGGCAGCACCAGCTTCCCCTGTGTTACTGTGGGGTGAAAAGCAGCAAAGGGATAGTGAGGAAGCCAGGTCCAAAGCAGGGGAGCATCTTCTTTGGATGTGGGAATTGGACTGCTGCTAGAGGTGCCCTTTGCCCATACTTCCAATGGGCTTCTTTGTAGGCAAGTATCAATCTATAATTTTTTATTTATTATTGGGAGGAGTAATAATTAATAGGGATTCAATTCTTTAAATAATTTTTCATGTGTTATTCTTTGTGATTAACTTGGTGATGGAAAAAAATACTTCTTAATTTTGGTAAATAAAATAATTAAAACTGAGAAAGGGTTATGGGATTCATCTTTTTTATGAATGTTGGGTCTCATGAATTTCAACAATCTGAATTGCAAGGATTTGTTGGATAGAGTAGAGAAGAGAATCCATCACGGATGAAATTCTATGCTACATGATTAAATTTATTAGTTTTTCTTTTATTTTTTCATTCAGTTTCGATTTCTTGTGATTTAGTTTAGTTTAACACTTGTTAATTAGGGCTCATTCAACCCTATTAAGGTACACAATTATTTTTCAATATTTAATTTTATTTTTCAATTGATTATTTTGTTAAAATTTTTATATACCTAGCTAATTGGGTAGAATGAATTCTAATTAATTAACAAGTATAAAATTAAACTAGAGTATGATAAATTTAAATCGAATAAAAACTAAATAACATATGCAAAATTAAACTAAAATACACGAAATTGAAAATGAAATCGAATAAAAAAAATAAAAAAAAAATTTAATATTTACTACCAACTTGTGCATGAGTTTTGTAATATTTTTTTTTAAAAAAAATTTGTGCATTAGTTTTAATTTATAAATCTTCGTACAATGTCGAACAATATACTCATATTCAGATTCACTTTGCATTTCACGTACGATATGAATGTACGAATCTACCCTTGAGTTGATGATCCACAAGTAGCAATGAAATGAAGCTTGATCTTTTCCAAAGCTGTTAAGACATTCTTCATCTTCAATCTATCTTTTGGAGATTCAACAGTGCAAGCCATGGCCAAGGCGAAAATCGACGAAACAAACTGCATCTTTCGAGTAAAATGCTCGTCGTTGTCATCATCATCTTCTTTCTCTTTTCTAGTTAAGCTCGAATCCACAATCAAGCTTACTGAATTAGGAAGCATGGCGTTTATCCAGCTTCTCAAGCTCAACTCTCCGGCAAACATGTCGTCGCACGGCCGTTTTCGGGTAAATGTTTCCATCAATAGAATACCAAAGCTATATACATCACATGCACTCGACACGAGACCTTTGATTCCAAACTCTGAGCAAAACAAATGTTACAATGGTCATATATAAACCCTAATTTCATGTAGTATCGACATGCATGCTATAGTGTACGTTATTTATAAAATTTTCTCAGATTGAAAATGTGAGAATCCATAATGCTCTTTGTGGCCATTTGAATTTCCTATTACACTTTTCGTGTTTTCTATATGACTAATACGAAGAGGCATCCGAATAATCGAGATGAGATTCTCTGTTGCAGTTATTGTGTAACATTCTCTATTGACCACTCAATTTTTTTACACTTTTTTCTTCTTCTTTTTTCGATTGGAATTTCTTCTAATTTAGTTTAATTTTACACTTGTTATTTGAGCTTCAGCCAACCCAATTAAGGTGTATTATATTTTTTTAGTATTTATAATCCTTTATTATTAATTGATTGTTTGAAAAATCAAACACTAAAAAATTATAGAAAATAAACGCTAATTGGACAGGGTTGACCCTAAATAACAAGTTTAAAATTAAACTAAAGTGCAATATATTGAAATCGAAGAAAAAAATGATAATAAAAATCTTTGAGTCGGCAATAGGGAACACAACTCAGAAGGTGCAATAGACGATTTCGTATGAAATTATATAACCGCACAATTACGCTTTGATACTTACATTTTAGGTTCTTTTTTAAAAACAATCCATCTTTTTAAAATCAACAAAACAGCAGTCACATTTTCAAAAAAAAAATTACAAATCTAACATTTAATCAATTTTTCCGCAAAAAAAAAAACATCATATATAATTGATTGTGTTTAATATTTCTATTTCCCATGCGTGTAAAAGAAATCCAACAATAAAAAAATATTAAAATACAATCAATTACGTACGATTTTCAGGTCGTAAATTGATCAAACGTTCGATCAGCAAAATTTTTGAAAAAATCAGTACTATTTCGTTAATTTTGAAAAAACTGATCGATCATGTCATTTTAAAAAAAAAAAGCTCAAAATGTAGGTATGACCTATGATATGTGTAATTTGCAATATAGTAGAATTAGATTAGAAAACTAACAAATATATATATGATAAAATAAAGAATGTAAAAAAATTTAATTAGTTAAAACTTAAAAGTAAATAATTATTACCTGGTGCCATATAACCCAATGTAGCCAAAGTTTGAGTATACACCACACTTCCTTCCTCTCCTACCAACTTTGTAATCCCAAAATCAGTCACCCTCCCCACCATTTCTCCATCCAGCAATACATTACTAGGCTTCAAATCACAGTGAATCACAGGCTTCATGTAGCCATGGTGCAGATACTCCAACGCCGACGCGACGTCGATCATCACATCCAATCTCTGCAGGAAATCAAGCAAGCATCCATCATCATCACAGCCATACAGCCAATCCTCAAGGCTCCCATTCTGCATGTACTCAAGAATCAGAGCTTTAAAATCAAGAACATTGGAGCAAGCACTGATCACTTTGGTCAGATTTCGATGCCTTAATCTGCTCAGCATCTCACATTCCCTCTCAAAACTCCTTGATGCATGTTCTTGTTCAAGATCAAACACTTTCACAGCAAGAACTATCCCATCCTCAAAGGTTGCTCGATAAACCGATCCGAAGCCCCCGCTTCCGAGCAAGTTCCCATGGCTGAAGTCATCTGTAGCTTGCTTCAGCTGCTGGTATGAAAACCTCTCCATCTCTTTGCTGTCAATTAATGAAGAATTTCCCTCTTTTAGGGTTTCTTTTCCTCTATTCCTTTTTTTTTTCCATGCAAAAGCTATGACAATTATTGCAAGGACCACCAATGATCCCATTCCAACTGATAATACAATCACTATAATCTGCTTATGTGCAGAAGAATAAGAAGAAATGTCGGGACAACGAGGCACTCGTAGCTCGGGATCATCACTACACAAGGCTTCATTTGATTCAAACATCATGTAACTGAAATTCTTGAAAGGCCCTTTTCTTGGAATCTCTCCACTCAATTTGTTGAATGAGACATTGAAATATGTTAGGAATTTAAGCCCTTCTAACTCCATAGGTATCTCACCAGACAGATTGTTGTTCGACAAGTCTAAGGAAACCAAGCTGATCATTCCGCTGAAGGATTGAGGTATGCTTCCATGCAAATTGTTACTCGCTAAAGAAAAGCTGATCAAGTTCTGCATGTTTCCATATGCATCATCCGGGATAACACCGGTGAAGCCATTGATCGAGAGATTGATATAAGTCGCGACTTGTAGGTTTTGGATCTCGAGAGGCAGATTTCCGGTTAAAGAATTTGAAGATAGGTCCAGCTCCAAGAGATCATTGAGGTTCCACAAGCTCAAAGGAATGGTTGAATCCAATCTATTCGAAGCTAGATGAAGATTTCTCAGAGAAGTAACATTGCCTAAACAGTCTGGAATTTGACCTAAAATCTGGTTTTGTATCAGATTCAAAGTGCTCAACTGAGGCATACCACACAGATTATCAGACAATGATCCTTCTATCTTGTTATTACCAAGAAACAACCCTTGCAAACGTTGTAAACCGGTGACCGTGGTCGGAAGAGAACCAGACAAATCATTATCTGATAGGTCCAAATTGTTTATATACGTTAGGTTTCCAATTTCATCTGGGATCTTCCCCTTGATCATGCAACGATTAGCATAAACCCTAGTGAGAGAAAAGGAGAAATTTCCTATGGAGGTGGGGAGGAATCCAGATAAAGGGTTTCCAGACACGGAAATATCTTGAAGGAACCGACAGTTAGTTAAGGAAGTTAAGAAGCTCAACTCTTGATCTTGATCTTGATCATCTGCAGCAACATTTGTTAGTTGGTTTCCAAACAAATGCAAACATTCGAGGAATTTAAGGTTTCCGAGGGAATTAGGTATGGGGCCGGTGAATTTGTTGAGTTCAAGAGAGATTTGTTTGAGTTGGGATGAATTTGAGATGGAGTCTGGGATTTTACCAGAGATGTGATTTTGGTAGAGGAAGAGATATTCAAGATTGGGAAGAGTTTGCCCCATTGAAGAAGGCAAATTTCCAGAAAGATTGTTTTCAGTCATGAAAATTATTTGAAGTGATGAAATGTTGAAGATTGATGGTGGTATAGAGCCACTCAAATTGTTCTTGCGCAGTCCTATCTCATGCAAATTATCAAGATTGCTTATTTCTTCTGGTATTGAACCTGCCAAATTAGACATAAAGAAAATTAGTTAGCATCAATTTGATTTACTCCACATGTATGGAACAATTTTTTTGGGGGGAAAATTTAAATTATCGGGCGGGCCGGGGTCGCCCTGAAGCCCGGTTTAAACCCGCAGAAAAAAAATCGGAGTAAGAGTGGTTTTTAATAATGAAAAATATTCTTCCGATAATGGGCTTACATGGGTTTATTACATTAGGCTTATAATTTATTAATCCCAATTATGATTTATTTTACCCCATTTAGGGTTTATTAGGTTCCGATTATTATTTATAATTATTTTTTAGGATTTAATTTCATTTAGAACTTTAATATGCATAAAAATAATAATTTTTTTTTAATTTTTCATCATTTGAACATGCCCTTTAAATATATTAAATGAAAGAGCATGACAAGAACTTTAATTTAATATTTTCTTTTTCATATATCAATTCAAAATGAAAAAAAATATGATATGTTTTGAAGTTTGGGGTAGTTTTTGACATTAGCATGATGTATGTGCTAAGGCGATTTTTTTTTTTATGAATTTGAATTGGTTCGAGACCAAATTTTAGAGGGACCGGACTTCCTTAATTAGGAGTGGCAAAACAGGTCGCCCGACCCGGCCCTCCTGGCCAACAGTGCAAAAGCAGGTTGGGCAAGCCGGGCCAAAAGGTGTTAGGGCGGCTATTTTTGAAGCCCGATTGATGATTAAAAGACGGGTCGGGTCAGACCGGGTCATGAATCTCAGTGTATTTTTTTCATTTTTTGGGCAAGACGGTCCGACTGATTCAGACCATTTTTTCTTTCATCCGACCCATCCCAACTCGGAAACATTTCGGGCCAACAATATCTTGACCCAGGCCGGCCCGACGGGCCGGGGCCATACCTAATTTGCCACCTCTTGCCTTAACTAAGGACTTGTCAGAATGTCAGTCCACCTATTACTAGCTCAATAAAATAAAGAAAAAATGTAAATAGGTACAAATCTATGATTTGATGGATACCTAACTCTGAATTTTTTCAAAGCGAGATAGATGTAGAATATTCATTAAAATTTTGAATTTTCTTCATGTTTGAACGCAAAAGTTGTAGCAACAATGGAGTTTCTCATTTTTATAAAATGGAGAAGTCAACAAGTTTTTTTTTAATATGATTTTGTATATGTTGACCACATTAACTTAGATTCTTTATTTCACTAGTAGTAGATTAATGTGTTTTTCTTTTTCTTCATGTAATAGGTAAATGTCAAACGTCAACTACATAAAATTGGATATCTAATAGTAAGAAAATCTTATTTAATAATTTTATATAAATGGATTGGAAGCAACGTTAATATAAAAAATATAAGGTAAAACTTAACAACTATAAAAATACCACCGTCTATTTAACAAATAAAAAAAATTATCAATATTTTCCTTTAAAATAAGCGTAATACTTATTATAACCAAAAGTATATAACAAAATTCTTAATTTTCTGGAAAAAATGACAAATTTTGTTAGCCACGATATCTTGTGTGGCTAAAATATATCATTATTATATTTTTTTTGCTAGAAAACAATTTTGCTTTCAGTCTTTTGACTGATTTAACATTTATCTCTAAATAATTGCTAATCAAAAGTTATCAAGAAAGTCGCAATTTGCAACTAAACCATCCTATATATATTGGACAAAATCTTATCGATCATAATTTTTTAAACCAGCTGAAATATTTTCACAAAATATTCCTCTTGATTCCATCATTTTTTAATTTGCAACTTTGTTAAAAAATAAAAATAAAGATACATAAAAAAAAAAGTTTGTATTAATAATTTAGTAGTGAATCCAAATATCATAATTTGTAATATTTGTCCTTCATTAAAAAAATGGTTATTGTGTGAGACTGACTCACTTTTCAAGATCCCATATGTCTAAATCCAAAATACCAACGAAATTATAAAAATTTCATCAGATATAAGTGTTTGGATCCGATTTTGAGTACCATCTTACGAATTTTGACGTGTGAAGTCACTCACATAAGCGTTTAATTTGGATCCCATATATGAATATCGTCAAAACGAATTTAGACACGTGACACTCACATACGTGTTTAATTTGGGTCCGATTATGAATATCGTCAAGACGAATTCTGACCTATGACGTCACTCACAGTCTCACATGCACAAGTTTTTTGGAGTAAATTTTGATTTTGGTCTCACATATAGGACATACGTTTGTCCACTACTTTTGGTTATGATACTATCATATTTATGGTCCAAAACTGAGTAAATTTCAATTTTAGTTCCGCTGTTGGCATTAAAACCGTGTGACCAAATTCGAAAATCATAAACTTATGGGACTAAAATTGTACAATTTTCTTGAAATAGAACAAAAAATATTAGTGTATATATATATATATATATATCAGAATGAAAAACAGACTAATATAATATGTATCACATGGGACCAAAATCGAAATTTACTCCAAGTTCGAACTTACCTTGAAGCAAGTTGTCTCCAAGATAAAGATATTCAAGCATCCTTAAGCTTCCAATCCCACTTGGTATACCTCCACTAAACCTATTGACTTCTCCATAAAACTGCTTGAGATTAGTGAGATTGCCAATCTGTTGAGGAATGTTTCCATGCAGATTATTTTCTGCAATTATCAAAATTTCAAGCTTCGAAATGTTGGTGAAGGAAGTCGGAAAAAATCCACTAAAATTGTTATTGAAGAGATTGATGACTCTCAATCTAGGCATGCCGGCCAAATCCTCCGGCAAGTTGCCGTGGAAGCCATTGTTGCTGAGATCGAGCGAGACGAGAAAAGAGAGGTTTCCTAACAGAGAGGGGACGGTGGCCGTGAGTTCCATGCCGGAAAGATTCAATGCAGTCACTCTGCGGTGGCGAGAGCCGCATGAGACTCCGGCCCAGTCGCAGACCGAGGCGGCCGTCGTCCAGTTTCCGGCTAGGAAGTGATTAGGGTTTGTGGTTAGTATGTGATTTTTTAGGGCAACAAGAGTGGATTGGTCGGAGGTGAGGTTGAAGGTGGCAAAGCATGTTGATATGGAGGAAGAGATGATTAGAGAGAGAGCTAGATGAAGGATGAAGGGAGGAGATGTTGTGATTGCCATTCTTTTATTTGAGAAGACTATGGTGAGATGAGAATTATATATAATGATGGAGAGACTTTTTTTTTCTTGTTTTTTTAAACCACCCTAAGTCGGTGAGGATTAGACGGATTCCCAACCTGTATATATCAGCCAAAAGAAAATCCAAATCATCGTCCGAGGAACCTAAAAGTGACTCTCTAGCCTCCCAAAAATACGACATAGAATCTGTAGAGTATCAACCTGTGATGGGGAATAACCAAACTAGAAACTACCGAACTACCTGAACGAAGGAAAAATATAAGGAGTAAAAGGGAAACGACAACACCAATATATACATAGTGTATTTTAAAGATGATGGAGTCTTGTGCGAGACAGTTTTATGAGTTAAAATTCGTAATACGGGTCAAATTCTGGATCCATACATAATTAACAAAACACTTATAAAATTAAAAATGGATGTGGTATTGAATATAAGTTTGAATTCTGATCTTTAACGTATCTTACGAATTATGACGGCCACACACAAATTTTTATGTTTAATTTTACTCATGCATGTCATCAACTCATAAGAATTTATGACTGATATCACACCAGAAAATAATAATAATAATAATAATAATAATAATAATAATAATAATAATAATAATAATAATAATAATAATAATATAAAAGGTTTATAATTAATAACATGATTGATTACAAGTTAATTTCTCAATAATTTTAATAATTATAATTTAATTATCAACTTAAGACATTTTTTTAACATAAATTACCTAACATTCTGATGATTACAAAACAAACCATTTTTTTTTTTCAAAAATGTTAAAGAAGAAATTACTTTATAATTATATATTAAAATATTAAAAATTAAATTATAATTATTAGAACATTCAAACATTTCTATTAAAAATTATAAACATTGAAAAGAAGGGAGACAAAAATAACGTGTTAGGACAAAGAGGCTCTTGGGAAAATGTCACAAGTCAAAAGTCGTGTCTTTAATTGGCATTTATTATTATTTATTCTTCCATTAAGACACTTTCAAATAGTACTGCACAAATGTGTCAAATGAAAAGGTTGAATTATTTTTGTAAAAAAGAGCAAATAAGGGTTATTTTGGGAAAATTCTAATCACGCTATTATTGATAAAATAATTTCGATTTCGAACTGTAATAATAGGTAGTTGAAGTATCACAATATGTTAGTTGAAGTGTCACGATATAATTTTTTTGATTGAAACTTTAGTTTCTTGACAAAAGAAAAAAGACTGCAAATATTCAAAAATTGATGGGTCTGGAACACATGTCGCTTGCAGAGATGGGGAATGCACTACAAGCATCTCACATTAGAATTTTTGGCAAAATTTTTGCTTACCTGTTTGGGTAGTACTCAAACACCATTGAGATCGTGTCACATCAATAATTTTTTATGAAAAATTATCGACGTGGCATGACCCTAATGATGTTGGGTACTACCCAAACAGGTAAGGTAGAATTTTCAGTTATTTTGATATGTTTACCCTTTCCATAATGTCCAAAATGATCTTTCTTTTTCTAACATGAAAAAATGTCTAATGAAAGATGCATATTCATGTTCTTCAATATAGAGAAGAAATAAAAAAATTCAAGAAATTTGAAGAATGGAAGTATATATGCTCAGGGTTGTTGATAAGTAGGAATAGGCACCCCTAACTCAGCCGTCAGTTTCCGGTGAGCGTCTTGCAGCCTCCGCGTCACGGGTCCCACTTTACCGTCACCGATCACGCGCCCGTCGATTTTAGTAACCTGGGAGCAACAAATTAGCATCACTCTGAATGACATTAATCTGAGTTGCAGAGAATTTAACAGTTTGTCTAAGATCTAAAGGTCCAAGATGCAGGAAATTTGAACAGTACTTACAAGAAATGCTTTGTAACTAAGAAGAAAGCTAACAACAGAGGTTCTCCACTTTTTACTAAACTTCTTGATAGAATGTGACATATGGTTATGGCGAATTTCGTTCCATTTTCCGTGATTATAGAGATTTATGTGTAAGAACATATATATTTAGTCCGTAAATTATGTTTGGCATGAAATCATGACATCAATATGTATCTATACAGACCTAGAATATCTGTAAGAATGAATTCCTCCAGTGTAAATTATCAGTGACGGTGTGATGAGTAGTTCGAACATTTTAATCGAAACAGTTCTGGCGAGTAGTTGGCAACATGATGTAACGCTAGGATATAGAAGACTTACTGGAGTGAGTTCTCCCATGGTTCCTGTTGTGAACACCTGCAGCGAAACAGTTAACATAATGAAACATGCAATGGAAAGGAGTAATCGAAGAATAAGAAGTATAGTTATCAATAACTAGCTAGATGAAACACAACATTAGTAAGTGCTTTCATGATTGAGGGAAAAAATGGGTTAAAATTTAGCATGTATTGGTGAGGGCAAAAGAACATAAGGAAAATCGAGCTAACGAGTGAAAAAAGTATGAAATAATTCAATGAGTGGAGCAGTGTGCAAAACTGTGATTCACAAAGCCTGTATATTTTACATCATATTTCAGATGAAAATAGATGAATCTTAAAAAAAAAAAAAAAAAAAAAAAAAAAGCTATAATAAAAGTTCACCTCATCTGCCGTATGGAACTCTGATATACTAATACGCCTCTCCGACAAAACCATCTTTTCCTTGACCACAAGTTCCATGACCTGCAAATCAAATAATGGTAATCTGTGCTCATAAAGCATGCATATGTAGATGTGGAATATTCTCAATGATTTGAGAATTGGTATCATGTACATTCAGCAGAAGTTGGTAACTCAAAATTTACAAAAGAAAGCATTGGGAAACAATTCTTACTTATTAAAGAAGTTGATAAAATGAGGACATAAATCAAACCTGTCATGCATTATATTCTTATCTCATTTACTCACTACTAATGGTATATACATATTCTCACATTCGCCAGAGCCAACAAGAGTACAGCAGTAGACTGTTTCATCCTACGAAATGTCTCCTTCCATTTGAAACTCTACACTGAATTTTATGCATCGAATACAACAGATAAACATCTATACATGGCACAACCACACATCAGAATATGATTGGGAAAAGATAATATCTCCTAACCCAGTCTGATCTTACTCCCCCCAGAGAATTTAAAAGTCACCCAAACCATCATGCATAAAAAATTACAAGCAGGTTGAAATCTTGCATTGATTAACACAAAGGGGAAGAATATAGGTCAAGAGAAAAATGAAAAATAAAAATCCATGAGTCACTTCTTTAACTTGTCATTTTGGAACATTTTACAGTGAATCTTACAGTTCCCCTTGTTATTCCTGGAAGACAGTAATCAGCATGAGGTGTAGCAACATGGCCTTTCTTCACCAGAAACTGCAACATAAATTATAAAATCAAAAGGTCACTATGAAAAAAATGCAGCAGTGTAAACATGGGGCAAATTAGCCTTTTAGGAAATGTTTAGTGGGAGCTGCACTGAGAATACCCATACAAGTGCAACTAAATGAATAACAATAGTTTACGTCAATCCACGTTTTTAGCACAAAAGCTAGTGGAGTGATGATTCCATAACTGATCTACCTATCCATTCTACCCTCTTACGGCAAAATAGTGAAAGAAAGTGGATTTCAATAAAGAACTACCTCTCATGCGCATGTGCCAACATTCCTTTCCAAATGAGGAAAAGAATGAAGAAAGAGAGCAACAGAACTCATTAATAAGATTCTTTTTTATCTCAAAATAAATAAATAAACATAATGATTGGTAATCCCATCAGTATTCCCCCTTGTTCATTAATGAAATAATTCTACATGTGAATCTATCCCATCTCTCCATGAGATGAAGATAGTTTCTCACTGGAGGGTGGAGACACAGTACACGAGCTTACTATGTTTGTGGCATTGGTTTCAGACACATAGCCATCCTTGTCGAGCATGATTGCATCATCAGCATGTGAGTTATTCCCTTCTATCTGCATCAAGTCAAAGCATTGGGTTAACTATATAACTAACTAAAATTGACAATATTGAGTCGCATCATCCTTAGTACAAAAGATTATGATGCCACTAAAAAGCTTGGCTACTTACAATGTCAAGCCACCAAACCAATGAAAGAAATATCTATTCCAGAAATTAATGGTCATAAAACTTTTGTAACCTGATGGAACAAAATTAATAAAGATGATTCTACCTTGGCAAGAATATTGTTCAGAAGGTTGTTGTGATGAATTTTTGAATCCAGATTCTGAAAAAGAAGACAAACAGAAGTCTTCACTGTAAGTTCAACCCTAGTTTATCAAGACGATGGATGATAAACAGTGAAAATGAAAGACTAAAATAAATCTTGAAGAATGTTGAGCATGTAATAAACAAACAATCTCTACATTTACAAGCTAATAAAAAAATTTGAGTCGTGGATTATTTCCTTTTGTGCATATCAGATAGAAATCATATCTATAAAAAAATATATATATATTTGCAATCTACTAAATGACTTCCCAGCTTAGAAGTTAGAACACAGATGTTTTGGTGTGAGTTTCACGATCATGTAGCATGAAATGCAGCTCAACTATCGGATCACAAATGGGAAGATCAGTCACAACATGCATAATGATGATTATGAACACATGACAATTTTACAACAGCGGGAAAATTTTAGTTTAATGACACTTTGACAACACCCATATAGGAAAGAGGAAATGTGAAAATTTGAAAGGAAGGACAGTACATGGGGATAAAAAAATAGTTCAAAATAATGTACGCAAAATAAAAAATTAAAATTTAAAAAGCTACTTAGTAATTGAAGACCTTACGTTCGGTGAATTACGACGTGTGCTAGCAGTCACCAAGGTTATACCACTTTCGTTGTCATAGACTGGCGGCTTCCATTCAGCAAGCACTATGGCAATGGAATGGAGCTTGATTACACATAATTTGTTATTTGACATTGTTCAGGAATGCACAGTGCTTTCAGAACAAGTAAAGGCACAGGTACAAAGTTAAGCAGCCAGAAAACTTAAGATAATTTAGTTCTAAGTGAAGAATCACATGCTTTGTTCTCACAGAAAAACATACAAGATCGTATAAGAAATATTTTGCCTGGGCTGTTTTATCATATCCAGACGGAGACTAAATTGAGCAAGTAAGCAGATTGAGCTATAAACAAGAAACGAATCATCTCCTGTAGCCCAGATCCAAGAGATAATAAGAAATATAATGCGTGTATATTGCATCAAATGGTTCTGGTGATCTCTTGAATGTTTTTGTATCAGATAACAGTATAGATCGATACTATGGTTGCTTCATAATCATAGAAAAGCAACAGCAAAATCTGACACAGTCCTCGACAAATGGTGTACATTTACTTATCAAACAACTATATAATTCAGAATGCACCATACCAATTAAAGAACATCCATAGAGGTTGAATGCTGGGCTCATTCCTGAAGTCACCTATCACAGAGATGTTTGGATGAGTAGAAAGCACAGATTATAAAAAAATAATTAGATTTATGAAACACTGCTTCAGTCATAATTGGATAACAAACAAGACCCCAGGTTTCAGGAAAACTAATTGGCAGGGGGGCCACCAAAGGCATCCACTGAAGGATTTTGATGATGCTTTTTTATGCAGGTAATTATGTTCCAGGTTTATGAACATAAAACAACTTGCAAGTACGGGGATCAAAATAGGCTTTGCGCCTGGATACTCATTATTAATTTTTTTTATGAGGGGAGAAATTGTAAGGTAAAGACGGAGAAATAATTAGCTCTCTCCTTTCATACTATAATCAAACTCAAGGGCTTAGCAAACTTATCTTGCTACTTTAAAGTATTATGGTGTACATTTTTATGGTCCCCGTTGGCATTATGGAACAGAAAACCTACGTATATTTCATGATCTAGTTATCCTCCATGTTGCTAGTGATGCAGATTCACTATTACCAAAGGGAAATGCTTCAAGTTGTAAGATCATTAAGGAGAAAATATCGACAAAAAAGAGCATAGTTACAAAAAAAAAACAATTAAACAACCTTGATCAGCATAAACTCGTTTGAAGAGCTCTACTGCGCTCTTTACAATTATTGATTACTAAAAATGCTGTATCCACATAATCATTAGTCAATTTCATTTTCTCCTAAATCTCGACATACCTTCTTTCCACGAGTCAAAGTTAATCTAATGTGTGCATTATTAAACATTCCATTCCTTATTAGAGTTTTGAAAATCGCTTCCTTCACCTGCACAAGTTGCATGTTGAATCGGGTATTTGTAATGTGAATCATAATAATGCAAACTACCATGAGTCTATAGGCACACCAAACACTACTACATTTATAAAGGATACCTAACACAGAAGTTCAAAGTAATAAAATTATTGAGTAAAGGATATAGGTAATAGATTACATATTCTCGAGTTGGTAAATTACTGAAAGCTAGAGCTTTTGTCGAATCAAACAACCTGAATGCCAGAAAACAGCAGTTATTACAATGAAATATACTCAACACTAAACAAAAATACATATCTATATAAAAAGGAAATAGAGAAATCTGGATTTTGGATGGTGGAAATGCAAGTGTAGAAAATATTCAGTAAGCCATAAAAATATTTAGACCAAAACTTCTAACAAGGAATACAGATTGGGTGAAGGGTGACGCACAAACGAATAGTAAAATTGTGGAATAACCTTCAAGCAAACTTAAGCAAAACAAAGCTCCAACAATGTTTCATTACTAACCACTAGTGTGAGACATCTGCTTAATTACTCTAAAAGAGTCAACTCTTGAACATAACAATTAACAACCATATGATCGGGAAAGAGGCTTTAAACTTGTGCAAACTACTTGAAAAAGTGACCTTATTAATTCTATCATAACAGGCAACAACACACATGCTCATATTATCATTTCTCTTTTCAGTTTTATATGTATTCTCCAATACCAATACCTGTCTAGATGTTCCTCCAATTTAAATATTTTCCCGTCATAAATTCGAAGACCCTCCCAAGCTGCATCGCCGCCTTGGACAACTGAATCAAACACTGACACCTGAAAATTGTTCCATGAATGTCATTAACCTGAAAAATATTGCTTCCTACTTCTTTATCAAGGGAGAAATTGATAATCTATTATTTTCATAGCACTGTACCTTTGCATTTTCACGGGACACAATCTCATCACCAACCCAAGCAAGCAACTTCTTATTGGCGGGAACTGGAAGATGGGGTTCAGGAGATTTCGGAGTAGTATGTCTCACATAGCGCTTAAGCAAGTCATAAAAGGGTAAACTTTGTTCCAGCAAGTTGTACAAAGATGATGGAAAGGGCTGAAAAAGTAAATAGGGGAATAGAAACCAAAACCACAAAACTGTTCAGTCATCGCCATGGAAATGTAACTAGTGCAGCATATCAGGATTTCCTTATAATGTACGGTACAAATTGGAGTTTCAAGCAAATAGAGAACATACAGGGCATCGTTTACTTACCGGAGGATACTTTCTTGGTGGTTCAAAACCTGTTGATTTATGTGTATTTTTATACCAAAAGGGGGCCCACAAGCCATCAAATGGTTTTGGTCCAGACTCCCATCTGATATTAAATTGCAACAGATAAGTAATATTACATTTGCATCTTTAATAGTACTAAAATCTAACAGCCAAGACATAATCAGTGGCGAGCTAAGATAATTACTTGAGGAGTCAGGGTCTGAGTTTTTTCCATTATTTCCTTATTCCTTTGTTATTTCACTATTTCCTATTTATGTTATTTAACTAAGTGTCACACATGCGTAGTCATGGGCTGATGAGTAGACATAGGGCTGTCTTTGGGCTATTGGAGTAGTAGAGTATTTATTTGAATCTTAGAGTTGAGTAGGGTAGACAAGGATTTACATACTTGGTCAGCCGGATTGGCTGGGAAGGTTTCTACCTGAGTAGTTTTTTTATTGCTATTGAAATTCCCATTGCTTTGAAGTATTTTCCATCTCAATATGGAATAACTATATATTTACATAAATAATTTTCCCTTACTTGAGCATAGCAGCTTGGAATGGTATGCCAACATAATCACATAGACCACGTAAAGTAGCCTGCATTCCGGGGGATTAAAAAAAAAAAAGGAAATCCAATTATCCAAATAGCATAACCAATTGTTTTTATTAACATCTTTGGAAGCAACAAATGCAGAAAGAAACATTTTTCCAGGCATTATACAAATTGCGAAGACTGCAAAGTACTTGAGGTCCTAACTTATACCTTCAGGGCCAAATGCAGTTCAAAAACATTTCTGATTTCTCAGAAGAGACAATTTTGAGCTTCGACGCTCATGATATAATTAAAAAGCAAGATCACTAAGACCTGATAGAAATGTATTATGTATGTCCTGCATAAACATCCAATAGAAAGAAGTCTAAATTCAAGAACTAGAAAAGCATAAATCTCAATGTAGTTCCAAACCTACCTTAGATGTTATTGGACCACTAAAAAATAAGCAATTAAAAGAATGTATAATAATAAAGATACATCCAACTGAAGTGGTCCTGCTTAAAAGTGCTGCAAATGCAGAAGGATGTGCATATAAAAATTTTAAAGAAAAGAAGTCTAACATATGAGACATCAAGATCATAATAAGCACAAGCCTCATATAACTCCAAATACATAATTGTATAAAATTGGGTAAAAGCCTAGTTGGGTCCCATGTACTTACGAGTTTTTCCGGATTGAATCCATGTACTTTATTTGGTCAAAATCAGGTCTTGTATTCATCTCTTTCGTTAAAATTAAGTCCTTTCGTAATGTAGTATTGGCATTTGAGGTGCACACACAGGTAAATGAGAGTAGCATGAAAAATGATGGGATGATAAGGGCTTGATTTTAACCAAAACAATAATACTAGAACCTGATTTTGATTAATTAAAGTACAAGACCCAATCCATAAAAAAATGGAAGTACTGGGACCCAAATAGGCTTTTTAGCAATTTCTTTAAATGTATGTGCACCTCACATGCTAACAGTGGTTTATGGAAGGACTTGATTATAATTAAGTATAGGCTTTAAATATTTACAATGATATTAGAAAGAACTGAAGCTCTCAGGAGCCAGAAGGAAGAGCCCATTACTAAGATAGGAGTATATTAAGACAGTCCTCATCATGTAAAAACATGCAGTCCTCATCACCTAACTATACATGTTTAATTGATAGAACTTCAAATCAAAGGAGAAAATGGAAAGTAGTAAACAACACAACATTATGTATGGACTTGTGTGCAGAACAAAACTGATGGAGCCTATAACAATTAGATGGTATGCATACTAACAAAAAAATATATCTGATCATTCAAATAATTTTCTTCTCTTTCATAACATAGAACAATACAGATCAGCCTACAGTTATGTGAAGACACAGAAAAGGAAAAGAAAAACTGTACTTCAAACTCTGAGAAAGAAATGGTAGAAACCTCAGGATCTTCTCTGAGTAAATCTGAATCAATAACAAGAGGGGCTTGTCCTCGAGAACGCAGGTCACTGTAAATGGAGACCATGCTATCATATCCCAGGTCAGCTAATGATGGAGAAATGACCTTGTCATAGGATGTCTGAGACAACAGACAAAATTAGTAATAATAAGATAGGCATTTGAATACTAAAAACTGCTTATTCCTATGGCTGCACTAGATTTCACACTCCTTACTAAACTTGTTTCACAGTGTAAGTTCTTCTACCAGTTCAAATATTACACTAGCTGCTCTTTTTTAAGCCTGGTTTGTATTAGGGAAATTAGAATTAAAATTGAGGAAATTCATAAATAATTGCCCACTGATGTTGAATCAAATTTTACAAAGTATGTCTATAAACATGTAAAATCATAATGAGCTCATTTACCAGCACATCAAGGGGATTTCTTATCAATATGCAGTGTTTTCCTGTCTTCATCAAGTCATCCGGCAGACCAGGCAGATGCTGGCTGGCCATATGCTGTATCAAACAGAAAAAATAATAATAATAAATAAATAATTAAATTAAGCACGTTTATCATTTGCTAAATGATCTTTGAACAAAAGATACAGTGATCTCAGGAAACTTATATTGTATGGGCTTGCCTTGATGCTGATCTAAAAGCCTTCTAAAAATAACGCCAATTACAATCAATGAACCAAGGCACAATAGTTTCATGGTAGACTCTATGTTGAAATTGATGGAACAGAGTTGTCAGAAATTAACTACTCAATAGGAATAGAATTTGAATTGATTCATTCATAGAGTTGCTGTTGTATTAACAACAAAAGAGCATTTTGCATTTCATTGAATACAAGTAATCTCAGTAAACATCATCCAGATTTAAAATTTCTCGAAACATGTCACACTCAAATGACTCCTGCTCTACTCTACTATCGATTATTAATTGACATATTTGATCAGTTTATCGTCTTGACCTATAAACTTTATTGCTTTTATTTGCTGCCATTGTATCACACAGCATCTACGCCAATGAATACCACAGCTTCTGGTAAAAAGAGACAGAGAGTCAGGACCTCTTTCATTCATTCATCTGCCTAACCTCACTACTGCACATATAGAACCAGTGATAATCCTCATAATTTTATTTTTACGCTTCAGTAGTTTAGAAAGCAGACTCCTGAACAAGAACCACTGTAATCCTATCTAGATCTTATTATTAAACTAAAAAAAAGATCATATTTTATTTTTTATTTAGGAAAAAAGCTTTATGATGAATTGAATATCCAGTTCTTATTGAAGAAGTGCATTGGTTCTGTCCAGCATGCGTTAAACTAAGAGAAGACACTAGCCAACTATCATTGTCAATAGCTGGATAATAAAGATCTGAAAAGCATATGCATCGGCCAACATGAAAGCCATCAGTAATAGCCATACCTTGCAAAATCTATACTTCTTGGGCCCAGGGCTAAAAATTATCTCTTTCACAACTTTATTGCCATCTGATTCCTAGCCATTCCAGAGAGAAATGTCAAGTGAAGAGAAATAACACCATATACACGTAGTATAATGATATCAATTTTACCAAAATATTAAGTGGTGGTAAAACCAACTAGGCAACTACCCCTTGAACAAAATTTAACCTTAAATGCCAACTTCTAAACTTTTCCTTTGTTAACACTTTTTGGGCATGAGAGCTTCAAGTATGCACCCCCTCTCCCCCAACCCCATGACCACATCTAACTTATGTACGAAATCCCTCACCTTGATTCTCAAATAGTAAAACAATAATTGATGAGTAGAGCCTACACGTAAACCAGTGGAAGTAGAAGAAATAAGAACACCAAAAAGCAGTTCCATTTTCCCACAATTATCAGACCCTCATATCTACACAAAAGATTCAAAATTCCTAAAATAAAGTCTCACTAAGAGACCCCCAGGTATGTTAATCATTACAATGGTAAGAAATTTAGAAAAATAAATATGAAAGGGACCACAGAATAACAGAACCCAATGAGGTAAAAAAATTCTGCAGGTTTTTCTAGTCTAGCACACACTCTACAAATATCAATAGCTATATAATTCTTAGGAAGAAGAGCATTGAATGATGAATGTTATACAGTCAATACCTAAAATTAAGTATAGAATGTGCAATTTAATTGAAATAGATCTAATACAACGTACCATTTTTGACAGAAGTTCTTCCCTGTAAGGTCTCTGAGTTCCTGTGACACGTAAAAGATTTGCATATAGGGGTTCATCAAGCACTTCCATATCATCTCTCTGAGCAAATTAAAGAAAAGGTTTTAGCATCACCTCTAGTGAAATTTATGTATATATTCTTCCTGCATTTGGGATTCCATTTTATATTTCCTCATTTAAAGGTGACTTTGTAGTCATGCAGCAAACAAACTCAGATGATCTCCAAATAATTAGCCGCACTGGCTTAAATTATGAATAAAAGTAATCCCATAGTTATCACAGATGTTACCAAATTGACTTACAAAGAGAACTGGTATAAACAAGGAGCTGAACAAAAACACCCCATCCAAATTCTGAACAATGCTATGTCCAAATGTTTCAGTTTCACAATATAACACAAATGTACAACACCAATGCTGAAATGAACATGTTTTTTTTTTTAATCGGCAATGCATCTCATGATTTATCATTACATCAACTCAACCTAGAACAACATCTCCAGAAGAAATCCTAAACCGAAAAAAAAAAAATCGAACAGTAACTGACAGTCATATCAGTAATCAGTGCAATACGGAGTTGTACCTGAGCGAAAGAATACATGAGACTTGTACTCACGGACCTCGGTGACGACCACAGGTGAATCACCTCCACCATTCCTTCCGCCGCCGCCGCCGCCGCCATTGCCAGTGAATCAGTGAACCTCACTTTCCAACTTCAACCAAATTGAAATTTTATGATAATAATCGCTAATTTATAGCAATGCGAATTAAATCTGATTTAGCAACATCTAATGATGATATTATTAGTAAATAGTAACTGTTAATCACAATATCTCAACCTTTTTTTTTTAAGATATTACTTTTAAATTTTAGTAATAACACCACAATTTTACCTAATTTTGCAATTAAATCATCAATGAATTGATTATGTCAATGAATTAAAAATAATATAATTTTAAACATTACACGTGTATATATGATACGTTTATTCTATATAATATAATTAAAATGACAATGTTCATAAAAATGACGTTCTTTAGTTTTAATTTTATTTTATTATAAAATGGGAGATTCTATTTACACTATTAATTTTACTCTTTACACAAAAAAAATAATAAAATTAAAATTAGTTAAATATCATTTAATAAAATTAAGTCTGAACATATTCAGAGTGTTCGAATGTCGAAGTTCGAACACAATGAGGATGTTCGAATTTCAATTTTCGAACCATCTCTATATTTTTCGAAGTATAGGAGCCGTTCGAATTAGTATTGTCGAACAAGTTGAACATGTTAGAAATTGTTTTTCTAAACATTTTTTTTTAGCTGTGTTGAGGATGTTCGAACTTCAATTTTGGAACCATATCCAAAAATTTCAAAGTGAGTGTTGTTCGAATTAATATTCTCAAACAGATTGAACGTGTTCGAAATTGTATTTTCGAATATATTTTTTAAACTTAATGACATTAATGTAAATGTACGTGGTGTGGAGAGTAAAAATAGGAGTGCATGAAATAAATAAAATATGAAGAATAATTTTAGTGGTGTAGATATAATCTCCCCTATAAGAATCAATAATGTTATAGATGCAAAAATATATAAAATTTTGATGTTATTTTAAAATTTAAAAGTTATGCCAAAAATAAAAAATACGTGAAAAGTGGTGATTTTAGGGACAGTTAAATCCAAATAATAATTATTCAATAAAGCAAGCAAGAAAAAAAGGTAATGTGCCACGTGTCACTGACATGCACTCACTTGATACACAGCATAGATGATCATTTCATTTAGAATTTAGTGTTTTTTTTTTTATCAATTCAAACAAATTATTAACATGTCATCATTGAGTTTTGTGGATATATATTAGCTCGAGATATAATTTTAGATGTAAAATGATAAAAGTTATGAATTTATGACATATGGTTAAAATTATTAATCTAAATTTAAAAAAAAAACATATAATTTGATATTTTTTTTCTTTTTTATCGATTTTAATAAATTTGTTGTTGTATTTAATAAATAATTCGTGAAGGACTTGTCCGAGAAAATAATTATTACTCCTTCCGTCCCATTTTAATAGGCTGATCGGAGTTTTTCACGGGGATTAAGAAAAATATTGGAAAAGACAATTAATCAAGAAACCTAATATGCCTATATTTATTTCTTTAATATTGAATTAATACCTAATGTGAACATATTAAATATGAGTATATATTAGTAAATTAGCTAAATATATATAAAAATATGTCTATATATCAGGACATAAGAAAAAAAAAAACAAGCCTATTAAAATGGGACGGAGGGAGTAGTAAAAAAAAATATATGATATCTTAAATTTATAGTTTCATCTTTTAAATCTTGAATTAATAATTAAACGTTATAAATTTCTTAGGAGTGAAAATTTAAAAAAAAAAATCTATTGTTTTGTGGGAGTGTGAAAGGAGCCAAAAAAAGGTTAGAATTTAAAGGGGATTAGATTCCATAATTGAGATTCTTAATTCTAGGTTATTTGAATAGGATGGATATCGTATGAGTCACGATGATATACACTTTTCATAAAAAAATATGATAATTTATATTTGGAGCAAATTGCAATGAGCGTGACAACTTTTTTTTGTACCTTTTTTTATCCTTACATGGATGGCTACATGTTACAATATTTACAAAGCAATACTAAATGGGAAGCACTTCTGTATAGCAGGTGTACCATTAGATGCATTGATCGTTGACTCGGTTAATTCGTAAAAAAAATAATCTTTCAAAATTAATATTAATCATAATATTAAAAAGTATCGATCGGTCAGGAAAAAAATTTAAAAAAACCATCAAAATTGTCACTCGAACTTCAAAAAGTATCATATGTATCCTTAAAATTTTTATTTTTTGTGGGTTAACGAGGTCAACACGCGTTGGCCGGCGTTAGAGCTGGTCAACGCGTTGACCGTCTAATATAAGACAGTATACATCTAGTGCATGCAAATTTTTGTCGTACTAACTTTGTCCTCTTTTTTATGCATTTACCCCGTCAAACTCGGGGCACAGGACGTTCCCAAAACGGTTACTAGGGGATGCTAGATATGAGTCATTATTATATATTTTTCCTAATAATAGTTGGGGAATATCATGTCACAATTCTATCTAATGGTCAAATTATTTAGTTCGAATCAATTCATGTTATGATTTCTTACTTAACTCTGACAAGATTGATCTGCTCTCTCTCCTAAAATCGTTCAAGTTTATTAATGTTTCAGGTTGGTTCAAAATCAACATTGATGGTTCTTCTACTGATTTTCCTGGTAGGATTGCTATTGGAGGATTGTTATTGGAGGTGTTTTGAGACGTGTAGATGGTTCAGTTATGGGTAGTTTTCACACAGACAAAGGGATCGGGTTCTCTTTTCAAGCTGAGTTGTTAGTCATGGTTTTTGCCTTAGAATGAGCGACGGATTTGTCTCTATACTTTATTTGGCTTGAAGTGGATTCATGTACGTGGTTTCCCTTCTTTCTTCCTGTAGTTGTTTGGTTCATTGGACATTGAAGGCTCGATGGCATTGACTTTTGGCTTTCTTAGATGCCATTCACTTCATGGTCTCGCATATTTCTCGAGACGGTCTCTCTTTCTACCCTTTCAAGTGTTTGGTTTCATGCATTACCCAGTATTGATTATGTTGTTCATTCTATATGGTACTGATTATTTCTGATTTTCATAAAGGAGTACTCCTTTCTAATCTGATTTTTCTCACCATGAGTTTTTCAAGTTGGTTTTGATAAGACTTCGGTCCTCAGAGTCATCATATTGTGATATCGAGGATTTCTAGGATTGGTCTCTTTTTTTCATTTATAAAATTTATTTTAAAAAATTAACTCTGAAAAAATAAATACTAAAAACTATTTATAAATCATAATTGACAGAGATGAACCCTAATAAATTATTGAAGAAAAGCTAAAGCACACAAAATTGAAATTGAGGCAATAAAAAATCATGATTTAAAAGTATAATATGAAATGAAAAATATATAAAGAGTGCAATATGAAATTCCATACACAATGCTCAGTGAGTAGTACAGCAATAAAGATAAGGGTATATATATAGCTTAGTTTAATTATGAAGTTTATGGTATTTATAAGTTGGTGATAAATAACGCAACATAAATTTAAATTGCAACTAATTCAATGCTCGATAAATAAATATATATGATTTAGCTTGGAGAAATATATTTATACATAAAACATATTTATAAATATAATTCACAGTCTAACAAAGAAAATCTCCGGATTCATCATATAAAACTACTCCGAGTCTCTCGACCCAACTACCCTCTCAAAGTTAGCCCTCAAATTCAGATGAAATCTTTTGTCCTATTTTTTCTATTCCATTTTGATTTTTATTATTTTTTTCTTCAATTTCAATCTGTTTTGATTTAGTTAAATTTTAGAATTTTATTTGGGGTTTAATTATTTCACCCAATTAGAATTTATATTTATTTTTTAATTATTATTTTTATTTTTAGTTAATGTAATTTATTAAATATGGTTGATTATTCCAAAATTATGGTATATAATTTTTCAAAATTTTAATTTTTAGCAATAAATGTTAATTCTGATTGGTTATGCTATAATAAATTTTATTTTTGTAATAAGTATTTTTAAAATATTAAATTTGATATTGAGACAGAGAATGTGTACTAGAGGATTTTGGGCAAATTACATTTTAATTCATTTTCGGCTCTTTTTCAAATATAGTCAACTTTTTCAAAATTAAATATAACAAAATAGTATCCACTTGTTTCCAAAAAAAATACAAATCTAAAATCTAAAATTTGATACATTTTAGGAAAATTATCAATTCAGGACCTGAAAGATGGGTAATTTATCGATTCAGGACCTGAAAGATAAAAACTCTCAATCCAGGACTCAAAAGATGAAAATTTTCAATCCAGAACCTCAAAAATCACGAATTTTGATTTCTTTTTTTATTTTTTAATTAGTTTTATATTAATTTTCAATGAAAATTCCTTCATTAATTATCTATTAAATTTGAAGTCCTGGATTGAGAGTTTTTCATATTTTGGGTCCTTGATTGAGAGTTTTCATCTCCCAGGTCCTGAATTGATAATTTACCCATCTTTCAGGTTCTGAATCGACAATTCTCCTATATTTTATGGCCCGAGAATCGTACGTAATTTATTATATTTTCAAGTTTTTTTATTTGATGATTGTTTTACTTAGCTAACCAGGGAAATAGAAATGTCGAAATACAATCAATCACTTTCATCGCAAAGATCTTGCTATCCCCACCTTGGCGATTGAATTTCATCATATTATCACCATTGCCCAAATCATTGACCAACACGCACTCACTCTATTGTCCACCTAGTTCATATATCCTCTCGCCCTCGAACATGAATCTCCTCTTAGGGGTTATTATATATGGTAAAACCTCAATAAATTAATCGAATTGGGATTATGAGATTCTATAGAAATTTATTATTTTATCGTGATATTAATTAATCTATAAATTAATATTTATTAATTTAAAGAGTGTTTTCATGATTCAATGATATTGAATTTTGATTAAATCAAAAGTCATTGTATCTTACTAATTCATATACCATATTTATTAAATTAATATTAAAATAAATTTATTTCACATGTTATCAATGAAAATTAATAAATAATGTTCATATTTTTAATAACTTAATATTATTCATTGTATTTTTTCTAAAAACATTAATTGTGTACTGGTGATAGATTACGTTATATAAACAACATATCATATTTCTTAAAATTATATCCAACAATGACTTCTCATCTAAAAGGTGTCTTAAAATCAACAATGACAAATGAAATATATATGTGAGTACAAAACGATCAGTGAACATGCACTAAAAAAAGTACAGTTGTGGCTAGATGAAAAAATTCATTTGAAAATTAATACGGTAGTACTTTTGGATCCAGTTAGCACGGTAGTACAATAGTTCATACAAATAATAATTCTCACCCAACTAAAAAAGGTGGATCATAAACATGATTGTGAACCTAAAGAGGGTGGATCATAAACGTGTTGTTGAACTTAAAGAAGGATGATCATAAACATATTTGTTAACCTATTATTCGGTATTCGAAAACATATTTTTGAACTTCCTTCACAACATTCAAAATGTTATTTCTTAACGTATTTTGATGATTTGAATATCCAAATACAATGGAACTCACGAAAAACAAAGAAAATCGATATAAGCAGTAGGAAATCACTTACATTACTTGTTTCTTCATCATTTCCACCATCCATGGTTGATTTAAACACAATGTACTCAAATTCAAAGCTTGTAAAATCCTATCTATACAATTTCTCTCAAACTATTTTTTCTAATTGAATGTTGGATGTTGGAATGAAAATAAAATCATTTTGTTTTAGTAAATTTTTAATTTAATATATCATTTTATTTTTATGGTGTGTAAAGCAAAAATTGTAGTGTATTGAAGTAAAAAAATGGTATTTTAATAATCTCAAAATTAATTATTTCTACATTTTTTTTTGTGATGTGTAAAGAAAATCTAGTGGGGCATCTCTAGTTTGGTATTAAAAACCCATGCCTTAGGTGTGCAGAAATGATTCATCTCATTTGCGTGTATGTTTACTGTAAGTCATTGGATTTTGTAAATGCATATCACATTATTTTAATAGATATATGTTGTCTCTTTTTTTTTTTACATCAAACCATACTAAAGAACTGAAATATCAATTTAACTAAATAAAAAAATTATAACAAAAAAATTTCATTGATACAGCTTCTGAACGGAACCAGACGAACGAACGTGAAGGATGAACAAGAATGCATTTCTTGTTAGTTTAACAAAACAAATAAAACAGAAAATATTAGCAATATTAGTAATATTTAACTACAAAAATATTTAACAAAAAATACTCCACACACAAATGTTTACGGAACGAACCTTGAGGACGAAGACAATGAGTGTGCTCCGGAAGCCGATATTGCATTTCTTGTTAGTTTAACAAAATAAATAAAACAAAAAATATTAGTAATATTTAACGATGAAAATATTTAACAAAAAATACTCCACACGCAAATGTCTACGAAACGAACCTTGAGGACGAGAACAAGAACAAGGAGTCGTGTGCTCCGGCTTCCGAGATTGCGTTTCTTGGCAAAGTAACATTGCAAAAAATAGGCAAAATAGGTTTGGTTGGGTTGAATGAATAATTTATTGTTGAGGAGATGGTTGGGCGGCTTGAAAGAAATAGTATAGAAATAATATTTTGTAGCTATGATATAGTTGATAGTCAAAAAAAAATTAAACAATGTACCAATATTAAACAATAAATTGTGTGTAATAACTTTATTTCCACATTTAATATGTTACCACTTATTACTAGCTTATTAGTTATTGATTCATGAAATACTATAATTCGACCAAGAATAATAGACTATATAAATTTTACAAAAATTAAGACTATCATAAATAAATTAATTATATTTACCAAGATTGAGTTATACTTATGATTAACTCAGTTAATATGTTTACTACTTATTACTTTTAGCATGATGCTCTACTTAATGCATTAAGCTAATTATTTTCCTATCGCAGATGAGATAATAAAAAAGTCACTGTCGTTCTAGAGCACATTTGTCCTTCCTTACCTTTGGTTCAGTAGCCATTGTTAATGGAAGTTGATTTTCTATGCCACTTGTAGTTGGTTGAAAAGTAGTTATACTTATCAAGTGATTCTTCTTGCTCATCTCTAATTTGTTATTAAAAACACATGCCGCACGTGTGCATTATAAGTCATTGGATTGTTGTGCTCTCTTATCAAGCATACTACTTATTACTTTTAGCATGATCCTCTACTTAATGATTAAGCTAATTATTCCCTATCGCAGATGAGATAATGAAAAAGTCACTATCGTTCTAGAGCACATTTGTCCTTCCTTACCTTTGGTTCAGTAGCCATTGTTAATGGAAGTTGATTTTCTATGCCACTTGTCGTTGGTTGAAAAGTAGTTATACTTATCAAGTGATTCTTCTTGCTCATCTTTAATTTGTTATTAGAAACACATGCCGCATGTGTGCACTATAAGTCATTGGATTGTTGTGCTCTCTTATCAAGCAATCAATGGTCATTACTACCTTATTGTTATTATGATAGGATGGGTTTCTTTATAAATAGAGAGGATGAACGAGAGCGATAGCTAATGAGAGAGAAAGAAAGAGAGTCAGAACTAGAGAGAGAAATCATGGAAAATGACAACAGCAACGGTAGCAGTGGTAGTAGTGCCGACACCGGAAGCTCTGGAGAGGATGATCTTTTTCCTGTGAATGCTATTGTGGATAAAGCTGGTGAAGTGAGTGTGGGCAAGACTGAGCGGATGACATTTACGACTGATCTAGATGCAGAGTTCATTGTGGTGGATGTTGCCACAAATGTGGAGTACACAACGACCTTGGAGAAGATATCCCTCAACAGGTACTCGGGTGGGAGTGTTTATGTACTGGGGGGACAGTAGAGTGAGTACGCGTTGACCAACGATTTGGCCAATGCTGATGGCAATCTCATGGTGGTATTCGATCGTCGAGTAACGATACCAGGATCTCTGCGAGGATAGGGCCTGCGTAGATTCAGTAAAGTTGTTATCTAATGGTGTTATTTTCTAATTGTGTTGTTTTCTGGATCAGACTTGTTATTATTTATCAGACTTAATTGTGTTGTTTTCTGGATCAAAGTTGTTAGTGTTTATCAGACTTAATTGTATTGTTTTCTGAATACTTGTTAATGTTTATCAGACTTAATTGTGTTATTTTATGGATCAGACTTGTTATCTAACTGTGTTGTTTTCTAGACTTGTTATCTAATTGTGTTGTTTTCTTTGCTATATCTGACTTGTTATTGTTTGATATTCATCTACTTGCATTGCTTTCTATGGTGTCACCGATGGTGATAGATTACACTATATAAACAACATATCAAATTTCTTAAAATTATATCCAACAATGACTTCTCATCTAAAAGGTATTTTAAAATCAACAATGACAAATGAAATATATAAAACATTATGTTAGTACAGAAGAATAATTCAACATGCACTAAAAAAGATTTACAGTTGTGGTTTGATGGAAAAATTCATTTGAAAGTTAATACGGTAGTATCTTTGGATCTAGTTAGCATGGTAGTACTTACTATTATTACTTATTATCCATGATTCATGAAATGCAATTATTTGAACAAGATTAAATTTTCTATTAATATGATTCATATTTACCTAGATTTATATTTAGGTAGAATAGTGATTAAATTTTCTATTACGAAAAAAATTGCTAATTTGAATATCAGTATATAATCTCAACAAAAAATTATATAAATCAAAGTATGAAACATAATATAAATATTTATTAATATACATTCTCAACACAATATATATATATATAGATTAATTAAATGTATACTAGAGAGACATGAAAATAAATTACAAAAATTTTGAAAAATTAAATATTTGATTTGGGTCATTTTTAAAACTGGGATTGGTTGATATGGTATTTACACATACTTGTATATATTAACTGAAAAGGAAAAAAGAAAAAGAAATGAAAAAATAAGGGAAAGACAGAATTGTAGAACAAAGGGAACAATAGCCTTAAAATGGGTACATGTTTCCCATTTTGAATCCACCGGCATTCACATTTCAACAGCCCTATTTAATTTTTTTAGCCCTATTCAATTTTTTGATAACATTCTCAAAAATTGGGGAATGACTAATGAAATATGTATCAACATGCACTAAAAAATATTTACATATTTGATTTGGGACATTTAAACTAGTATCTTAAAATCAACAATGACAAATGAAATATGTAAAACATTATGTTAGTACAAAAGAATAATTCAACATGCACTAAAAAAGATTTACAATTGTGGCTTGATGGAAAAATTCATTTGAAAATTAATACGGTAGTACCTTTGGATCTAGTTAGCACGGTAGTACTTACTATTATTACTTATTATCCATGATTCATGAAGTGCAATTATTTGAACAAGATTAAATTTTCTATTGATATGATTCATATTTACCTAAATTTATATTTAGGTAGAATAGTGATTAAATTTTCTATTACGAGAAAAATTACTAATTTGAATATCAATATATAATATCAACAAAAACTTATATAAATCAAAGTATGAGACATAATATAAATATATATTAATATACATTCTCAACACAATATATATATATATAGATTAATTAAATGTATACTAGAGAGACATAAAAATAAATTACAATTTTTTTGAAATATTAAGTATTTGATTTGTGTCGTTTTTAAAACTGGGATTGGTTGATATGGTATTTACACATACTTGTATATATTGAATGAAAAGGAAAAAGAAAAAGAAATGAAAAAAATAAGGGAAAGACAGAATTGCAGAACAAAGGGAACAGCGGCCCTAAAATGGGTACATGTTTCCCATTCTGAATCCACCGGTATTCACATTTCAACAACCCTATTTAATTTTTTTAGCCCTATTCAATTTTTTGATAACATTCTCAAAAATTGGCGAAGAACTAAAATTACCATCCCTTGCTAAAAAACTAAATTTACTAAAAAATTTAAAACATTACATAGATAATTGATTAAAAATCATAAAACATGGAAAATAAAATAAAAAATCTTAGTTAAATCCTAATTAAACCTTAACTACTCTACTCATCATCTTCATCAGAATCAACCGCGGGTGGCCCGATATCGTCCTCACCGACATCATTGTCCAAGATTTCTTGATCACCGACATCAAAGAGTCTTTTCAGATACTCTCATTCATCCTCCGCTTGATTCATGTAAACCATTACTTCGTTCCGGCGCTGAATAATATAAAATGAGTCATGAACTAAAACAAAAAAATATTTAGTTTGGTGAATAATGCTCATAAAAAAATAAATTCGACAAATCACTTGTGCAATTTCAGTCCGCTGTTCAACATCCGCATCGATGAGTCTGGTGTACAAATCAAGACGTTTTTCCCCTACATACTTGATTAACCAAGAGAACATTTGGTACCTGTGACGCCAATGATCAACGCGGCCGACAAACTCTAGCATCGGTATATCTACTCCAAAATGGGTCCGGGTCAACTCTTTAATACGAGGAAGACAGTTGAGGTTCCGTTGATCTTCACTGGGAACCTATTTTTTCCCGACGCAGTAATAGTAGAGCAATTGATTGAGACACGCACAGTCGATTTCACGAGTCCAAGGTGCAGTGTAGAAAACTAAATCTTATGAGATAGGTGTTGGTAAAGCCATGAATGAAAGTTTTTTTTTTCCAATGGAGGCTATCTATTTTTTTTTAATGGACGCTGGTAGTGTACAGGATCTCTCTTTTCGATATTTATAAAATCTAGCTGCACACAATGCGAATCCCAAGAAAATATTTCGATAATATCTCGAATTTTATCCATATTTGGAATTCAAGATAATATCCCGAAAGTCTATTGATCGGGATCGCGATCAAATCCCGATAGGATCACGATCGGAATCCCGATGCTGACTCTCACTTATTATCCCGATAATATCAGGATCACATAATGATCCAATCACGATCTAATCCCGATCAGTCTGAACATGACCCTGCTATATATCACGATCTAATGGCGATATACTTAAATGATAGGATCATGATCTTATCGCGATCGAATCCTGATATACGTATATAGAATGCTAAAAATTTAGATAACGATCGTATTCGGTGAAATCCCAATCGGTATTTGAATTTGAATCACTTTCTTGTGATTTTTCAGTCGTACACACGCACTTTAATGTAAGGGACAAAAAATGTCACATTGGTAGTACAGTCACATGTATGTTTGTGTAAAATAAGTACATATGTGTAAGGGTGGTGTAAGAGATGTGTAAGAGACACACATGTGAATACTTTTTGAGGGCATTTTAGACAAATTGAGTATTTATTGGATGATTATGTTATACCGGGTAAAAGAGGTTTTTTGAATAAGGAAATGAGTACTTTTATCCATTTACACTTTATGTTTGACGCATTTGTTCACTCCAATTTTAAATATATATAATCAACCAACAAGAAATTATTCCAATTCATTTTTTTTTTATTTCCAGTTAATATAGATGCCATGTTAATATTCCCAATTGAACTATATAATTATTTAGAACGGATGCTTAGCGCTAAGATAAATTAAAATTAAATAGAGTACCATAATTATGACTATTGACAAACACATATTCCCAGTAGTTGCAGTGCATTAAAGTATTGGAAAAAAATGGTCAATCGAATTTGCATATTTACCCATACTTGTATATATTAAATGAAAAGGAAAAAGAAAAGAAAAGGTAAGGGAAAGGCATAAGTGCAGAACAAAGGGAACAATGGTCCTAAAATGGGTACATGTTTCCCATTTTGAATCCACCGGCATTCACATTTCAACAGCCCTATTTAATTTTTTTAGCCCTATTCAATTTTTTGATAACATTCTCAAAACTTGGGGAATGACTAAAATTACCATCCCTTGCTAAAAAAACTAAATTTACCAAAAAAAATTAAAGTTCCCAACCATATTGTAGAGACATATACTATTAAAAAATATAATGAAAATGGCGAGAGCATAGAAGATTCCTACAAATAAGAGGAGTGAGAGCATAGAAGATTCCTACAAATAAGAGAAGGAGTGAGAGCGAGAGAAAGATAGTCCGAGCTAAAGAGAGAAAGAGTAGCTAGAGAGGATGAGGCATCTAAAGAGAGAAAGAGAGAGAGTAAGGACGTGGTCGGTCGCTAAAGGGCGTCATGGAAAATGGGTAATTTATGATTTCTATGTTGATTGTGATTATTTATTTTGTTTTTGCATCAGATTTGAATCAGTGTATGTGCTAATCAACTCTAGACACGGCTTGATATATAATTTTTTTTAATTTATGACTGATGTAGTGACTGATGTAGATGTGGAGTTTATGATTTCTATGTCGATTGTGATTATTCATCTGGTTTTTGCATCAGATTTGAATCAGTGTATGTGCTAATCAACTCTAGACACGACTTGAAATATAATTTCCTTTTTTTTAATTTACGACTGATGTAGATGCGGAGTTTATGATTTCTATGTCAATTGTGATTATTCATCTGGTTTTTGCATCAGATTTGAATCGGTGTATGTGCTAATCAACTCTAGACACGGCTTGAAATATAATTTCCTTTTTTTAATTTACGACTAATGTTGTGACTGATGTAGATGCGGAGCTTATGATTTCTATGTCGATGTAGATGCGGAGTTTATAGAGTATACAATGACGTTCGAGAGAGGATTCATGATGAGGGTACAACTGATGTTGTGACTGATGTAGATGCGGAGTTTATAGAGTATACAATGACGTTCGAGCTGATGTTGTGACTGATGTAAATGCGGAGTTTATGATTTCTATGTCGATTGTGATTATTCATCTGGTTTTTGCATGCAGAGACTGATGTGACTGATGTAGATGCGGAGTTTATAGAGTATACAGTGACGTTTGAGGGTTTTTGCATCAGATTTGAATCAGTGTATGTGTTAATTTCTATGTCGATTGTGATGTGCTAATTTCTATGTCGATTGTGATGTGCTAATTTCTATGTCGATTGTGATTATTCATATGTAGATGCGGAGTTTATAGAGTATACAATGACGTGTGCTAATTTCTATGTTGCTAATCAACTCTAGACACGGCTTGAAATATAATTTCTTTTTTTAATTTACGACTGATGTTTTATAAAGTATACAATGACGTGTGCTAATTTCTATGTACATTTCTATGTACGTGCTAATTTCTATAAGATTTGAATCAGTGTATGTGCTAATTTCTATGTCGACGTGTGCTAATTTCTATGTACATTTCTATGTACGTGCTAATTTCTATAAGATTTGAATCAGTGTATGTGCTAATTTCTATGTCAATTGTGATTATTCATATGTAGATGCGGAGTTTATAGAGTATACAATGACGTGTGTAATTTCTATGTACGTGATGTGCTAATTTCTATAAGATTTGAATAAGTGTATGGAGTTTATAGAGTATACAATGACGTGTGCTATCTATGTCAATTGTGATTATTCAGATGTAGATGCGGAGTTTATAGAGTATACATTCTATGTCAATTGTGATTATTCATATGTAGATGCGGAGTTTATAGAGTATACAATGACGTGTGTAATTTCTATGTACGTGCTAATTTCTATGTTGTGCTAATTTCTATAAGATTTGAATCAGTGTATGGAGTTTATAGAGTATACAATGACGTGTGATTATTCATATGTAGATGCGGAGTTTATAGAGTATACATTCTATGTCAATTGTGATTATTCATATGTAGATGCGGAGTTTATAGAGTATACAATGACGTGTGTAATTTCTATGTACGTGCTAATTTCTATGTTGTGCTAATTTCTATAAGATTTGAATCAGTGTATGGAGTTTATAGAGTATACAATGACGTGTGCTAATTTCTATGTACGTGTTGTGCTAATTTCTATAAGATTTGAATCAGTGTATGTGCTTCTATGTCGATTGTGATTATAATTTCTATGCTGTGCTAATTTCTATAAGATTTGAATCAGTGTATGGAGTTTATAGAGTATACAATGACGTGTGCTAATTTCTATGTACGTGCTGTGCTAATTTCTATAAGATTTGAATCAGTGTATGTGCTTCTATGTCGATTGTGATTAATTTCTATGATGTGCTAATTTCTATAAGATTTGAATCAGTGTATGTGCTTCTATGTCGATTGTGATTATAATTTCTATGTACGTGCTAATTTCTATGTCGATTGTGATGTGCTAATTTCTATGTCGATTGTGATTATATAATTTTTTTTTGTGATTATTCATCTGGTTTTTGCATCAGATTTTAATCAGTGTATGTGCTAATTTCTATGTCGATTGTGACGTTCCGGCCAAATTTAATTTAATATGCAACTTGAAAGATTTGAACCCAGGATTTAATATGTAACTTGAAAGATTTGAACCCAGGATCTCAAGAAATTAAATGTCTTTGTACAATGTGTACAACCAACTGGGCCAACATACTTTGATGTTATTATTCGAATATTAATAATATATATATATATATATATATATATATGTGCTAATTGAAATCACAAATCTACATTTTAATTAAAATCAATGTTTAACATGTAATTAAAATAAATATTTAACAATATCTAATTTAATATTTTTTGAATTAAAATAAATAGAGAAAATAAATAAAATTTAAAATAGTGTCTTGTGAAATAATGATTAGCAATGTTTTTAATTGTCATTGCGTAGTATTCTTTGTAATTAATATTTAATTATTTGACATTTAATTATATATTTTCTCAAAATATAGTATTTGATGTTCAATATTTTTTTATAAATATTATATTTTTAACTACTTAATTAATTTATGGAATAACTATCGATAAATTAAACACTTTATTTTGTTGCATTGATGTAAATTTGGTGTAATTTTTAAACTTATTTAATGCATCTATCATGGTACTAGTTTCTATCATTTTATTATGTATATATATATACACATAAATATCATATAACGGTTTATCTGGTTTTTTCAAAACGGTTCAACCGGTTGAACCAGTCACCCGGTGACCCGATAAATTGAACGGTTCGATGTCCGGTCCGATTTTAAAAACATTGGTGGACAGTGGAGTAAGTACGCCTTGGCCAATGGCAATAACATGGTGGAATTCGACCGCCGGAGTGGGGAGGATACCAGGATCTTTGCGAGGAAATTGGCTGGCTAGATTAAGCGAAGCGTATTGTTTATTTTTCTATTCATCTGACCTTTTATCTCTATCTATTTATCAGACTTCTTTTTTTCTTTGACATTTGTCGTGGATCAGACTTGTTTAGTTTGATTTTCTTCTAATTGTGTTGTTTCTTTGCCATCTGTCATTGATCACGTTAATTTGATTGTCATCAGACTTCTTTTTTCTTTGTCATCTGTTGTGGGTCAGACTTGTTTTGTTTGATTTTCATCTAATTGTGTTGTTTCTTTGCCATCTGTCATTGATCACGTTAATTTGATGCCAAATATGATGTTTTTATTCGAATACGTTAATTTGATGCCAAAATGCTAAGTGGAACATTATGTTTTTATTCGAATATTTGGATCATGTTAATTTGATGTCAAATTGCTAAGTAATTAAGTTGCAATGAAGGGAAGGATAGCTCTGGTAGTTTACAATTAGAATTAGAATTACTCCCTCCATCTCAATTATATAATCTCATTTCTCCTTGTACGGAGATTAAAAATATTTATGAAAATAAGATATTAAAGATAAATTTCCAATAACACCCTAATTGAATATTTATGGTTTTCAACTTTTAAGTTGTTATTTTTTTAATTTCCAAAATTCAACAAGAGTTTATTTGTACATTACTATGAAAATTAATAATATTTATAGTAATGAGATAATATATTTTTGGGACACCTCAAAATAGTAAAAGGACTATATAATCGGGACGGATAAAGTATGTTATTTGTGTTAAAAATCACAATCTATCTTTTAGGGCAGCTTACAACTAGGCCCAATATAGAATGGGCCAATATACTAACATTGTACCGATACATCACCTGATCAATTGTTTAAGCAAAATTCATTGAATTAAAACAATCATAATTTGGAATTTCTAAAGGTCTTGAGAGTTTTTAGTGAAATAATAAACAAAACGAAAATACATAAACTCTACAAATATACAACAGTGAAACCTAATTTCCACGTGAACAAAGTTATTAAAAACTTAATATTCATAATAAGTTGAAGAAAATACTAAAATAATGTATAGATCCTAAAACATAATTTCTTATAAAATAAAACGATAGAACACCCAGAAATAGGGGTTAGCATTCAGTCTATTCGGTCTATTTCGGTCCAAAAATCATAAAATTGAATAGACCGAATTGAGAAATATTTAGGACCGAACCGAATTAAGGAGAGGACCGAACTGACTTTGTTCGGTTCGATCCGGTTCGGTCCAATTTTTCTCTTTTTTTCTTTTTTTTAATAGCTTGACTAACTGTTGAAATAATAGCCTAAATAATAAACAAATATCACAAATCTATAACTATAATCATAAATAAACATTTATAACTAATATAAAAACCAAACCAACAATTAACAATACAAACATCCGAAGTATCCAACAAATAATAATTAAAAAAATAATAAATTAATAATAAATAAAACTCCCATTTGAAAAATAAAGTTATATGCAAAAAAACATAGGCTTCAGATGAAATTAAATGATCAGAAGAAACACATAAACAAAAACACAAAACTTGAGCAATAGTGAAGGAGACTAACACTTCAAATGTTAACCAAAACCAAATTTTTGCAATCTCTATGATCACACAGAATTGAATTGAGGCATATATATATATAAAGTAGGGTTCTTTAAAATAATGAACTTGTACCACAATGTTTCATAAGAGCCAACCAATTCAAACAACATGTCTTTGCAACATGATTTAATTACAAGAATAACTCCAGCATGTTCAACAAAAAAGCATAACAAAACATAACGGGTTGAAATTTCCTGTTACACTATTTCGTGTTTCACTCCATGTTTCATCATTAAATTTATGATTTTAATAATATTTATTATAAAATAAAAATTAATTATAACATAAATAACCATAATCAACATTTATCAACAAAAAAAAATGAATTAAAAAAATTATAAAACATAATTTTGAAAAAATCAACCATAATAATGAATTATTAATTGAAAATCAAAAATTAAATATTAAAAAATAATTATAAACCCTAATTGGGTGGGGTGAACCCTAAAAATAATCACAAAATTAAACTAAATCACATGAAAATAAAATTGAAGAAAAAAGTACAAGAAAAACTCGTAATTTGAAAATGTAACACTGAGTGTAACAGGAAATTTCGTATGCCATTATTGTTGGGGTAAGGCGAAATTTTAAAGGGCATAAGCATAACTGCATAAGATTTGTGAAATTTTAATATGGGTTTTATAAATTAATTAATGTAATTACATACTGAATTTAATTAAACATTGAATTTGATTTAAATTTTTAAGAATCTCTGATTGAATTAAGTAAAGATTGAATTTATAGAATATAATAAAATCCTCTATTTAATTTAATTAATGTAAGGTTTTTTTTAATTTAATTTTTAGGATACAAATGATGTGAATATTTAACAGTCGCATCATTTTTTATTGGTTGGAGTTTTAATCTCCAAATCTTAAATCGATAGTTTTAAATTTTTTAAGTTTTGAATCGAGGTTCTGTATATAGATAAATTATCTTTCGGGCCTTGGATTGATATTTCTCCATTATGAAATTTATGATATTTATATATAAGTTGGTGATATATTACGTAACACAAATTTAAATTGCAACTAATTCAACTCTCCACAAATTAAATCTACATGATTTGGGGAAATATATATATATATATATATTCATACATAAACATATTTATAAATATAATTCACACTCTAACAAAGAAAATACTGAGTTCTGGCCCACTATTCCCATCTGGATTCATCATATAATAAGTCTCCGAATCTCTCGACCCAACCACCCTCTCAAAGTTAGCCCTCATGTATGTCAGCTCCCCCTCCGCCGCCGCGTCGCCGCCGTGCCCCGGCAGCACGCCGGCTCCCATCGACACCGCATGCAGCATTTGCATCACCTTCAAGTCATCATCGGTCGGTTCTCTCTTCACGGCATACCCTACTTTCTTCCCATTGCAGTACATCGTCCATATCGGCTCGTCGGTGAGCTTGATCTTCTCCGACGGGTTCTTCTCGCTCTCGAGCGCGATCCTCACGAGCCCGAGCCCCATATCTTGGAGCAGCTTACCTGTCTGGATTGAGAGCTCGAGCACGAGCATGGGCAAGCACCTAAGGTCAGAGACGGACGCAGAAATTTTAATTTGGGAAGCAAAGAATAGTATTATAATGTAAAGTATATTATATTTATAATAAATTATAAGTATATTATATATAAAAAAAATTGACAAAATTTGAGGGGGCGGGTGCCTCCACCAGTCCCTAAGTCTGGTCCCTACCTAGGGTTCTCTTGAATGGCTAGGTTTACGCGGGATTTCCGGTGCCCGAATAGGGTTCCGGTCATCTGCTTGCCACCGTGGATGTGACCGTCATGCATGCGGCCCGTGTGAATGGGGACCGGCATCTTGCATGGCGGGTTGATCACCGGGAACGACCGGAAAACGGACTTGACCCGCCGGAAGAGTTTGGCGGATTTTGATGGGGTCTTCTTGTTGGAGGGCTGCTCGAGGGAGACGGGGAGCCGGGTCGGGGATTGGTCCGGCGCCACCGCGTTGGCGGGCGGCGGCGGCGGCCGACGCTTGGGGGTAGGGGGCTTGTGTTTGGGTGTTGGCATTTTGGTGTAAGGAAAATTATGTAGGGGAAGGCTAATATATGTTGTTATTGATGCATTTGTGGTGGAAGTGTAAACAAAGATAATAGAGTGATGGAAAGCACGACATATAGGTTTAGATTATTTAATATTATTGAAGTTAGGTTTGAGATAATTAATTCAACTACTTTGAACTAGGAGTGTTATACTACTATTTAATTTGGGCAGTTTAATTTGTTGTTTTAGTACTTGATACTATTATTTTTAAATGTAGAGTTGACCTTAGATATTTGGGTTAGGTATGTACTTCAACACTTCAATCGGTTTCTCCAATTAATATATATTTCATACAATCCCTTATTCTAGTACTATTATACACATTATTAAGTGTAAATACATTATGTGAGTAAAAAAAAAAAGTGTAAATACATGTTGTTTATAAAGAGGGTTGGTTTTACATAATTCAATTGTATATTATAAGTCTTAATATTTATATTAGACAAGAAAAAAAAAGCATCACTTGTTAATATACTCAAAAGTATCGCTAGAAAGAGAAAAAAAGAAGAAGTCAGCGTCATTTTTGTAATTATTACTACATTTTTTAATTGAAAAAATTAAGCATACCTATTATTGAAAAGTATGATTGCTAACACCGGTACCCGTCTAATATAAGATTTATATACAATACAAAAGAATTTGCCTAATAAATATTTGTGAAGTATCTGAATGCATATATAATCTCAAATTAATACACACACACACACACATATATATATATATATAGGATTTTGTTTAAATCTTGAGTACTAATGTTTAGCGCGTGTAAATGTGAAAACCGGCATGTTTATTATATTTTTAGTGCTTTTTTTTACCGTATTTTGGTGTTATATATTAAAAAATATTTTAATATATTTCTTATTGTAGTTTAATGTTAATTGTCTTAGTATTAAAATACAATAAAAAAAATTCACTAAAATTACATTAAACAAGCTGATTTTCACATTTACAGACGAAGCATAATCCCCATTACAAAGATTAATTAATGAATATGCTTGCGAGCAGTGTGTTTAGTTTGTTTTGTGTTTGTCTTTTTCGCCTTTCTTTTTTCTTCTTCTTTTCTTGGACACGTTGTACCCAATGCTTAAGAACAAACATATCTCAAGCGGGTGAGCATGACAAGTCCGATTTCTCTCATATTTTTAAAGTGTTTTCTTCGTTCATTTGTCCTTTTGTCCTTGCATTGATGGGCTTTGTTGGTGGGTTTGGGGCTTTGGTTTGAACTAATCTTTTGGGTCATTGGGTGTAACCCTATGCAGTTTGCAGTCAGCGTGGGTATAGATAGGAAAAGTACTTGCAACTGATAGCTAGGTTCTCCTCTTTCTTCCTACTCGGGATCGATTCGACGAAATTTGAAATCGATTCGAGGTTTGTCGAGCTGAGCTCAAGTTCGAGCTACTCGAGTAGCTACGTACCGAGCTCAAAATTGATTCGAGATTTGTCGAGCTGAACTCAAGTTCGAGCTACTCGAGTAGCTACGTACGTATCGAGCTCGAGCTCAATAATACTAAACTCAACAGGTTCATGAGGTTTATCGAACCTAATCGAGCTTCAAGATAATTATAATTTTACCCTTGAGGATTAATTATCTACACACATATTATTAATAATTAAATTATTTTTGTTTAAAATTAAATAAATATAATTATTTTATTTAATATTAATATGTAATCGAGTCGAGTTTCGAGTTTTCTTATTGAGCTTAAGCTCGATAAGACTAATACTCGACTCGATTACACGCCTAAGTGCACGCTTCTGGTGAAAGATGTGTTAATGTTGGAAAGCGTTCGGTGTTGAGACTTAAGACAAGGATTCACTGCAAAGACAGTGATTTTCTTATAGTGCATAGCAACAAAGATATTCATAGCCTTCCCAAAAGCTGCACATTGGTGCAAACTGCAAAATGCATGTCTAATGGCAACACCTGCAATGACTGATTTTAATTGGAGGGCAATAGATTCCAAGATATTCAAAAAAGTTGGCAAGATATAAATATATAAATATATATATATATATATATATATAGAAGAAGAGATGTAAGTAATATTAAAAAAAAACCTATTTAACAATATGGATAATTACTTTAAAATAAACGAACTTAATTTGATTTTTTCACATTATTTTAGAAACATATACTTCCAATAATATAAATTTAATATCTTTTGCAATTATACCATTTTTCATAACATTTTCAATTAATTAAAGCCGAGGTGAATTGTGTTATATTTGCAGATTCCAATAATATGAATTTGATTTCAATTGGTTGGAAATAGGAAAAATATTGTCATTCAAAAAATTGTTAAAGTTTTATTATTACAGGTGCACTTGTTGCTAAAATTTGGTGAAAAACAAAAATCAGGGCAGAGTCGCAACGACGGACTTAGGAGGGCTGGTGGAGGCAGCCGCCCTCTCAAATTTTGTAAAAGAAAATTAGTATATATATGTTATATAATTATTATATAAATATAATATTTTTGCCCTCTAAAGTATTAATATTTTTGGACATTAAATTTAGTAATATCTAAGTATGATCCACATGGACTTTAAATTGATGTAGTGAGAGACCCAAAATAATATAATGCTAAATAAAGAATTTTATTTAAAAATTCAAAATTATTTTCATTTTGTTTATATTGTGGTTTTACTACTTGTATAAGTTCATTTTATTATTATATTTCCCCTTACATTCTTATTAATATTTTAAGTTTATTTCATTATATTTTAGGTATTTTTTTATATTTATGGACCTGAGAATGAATGTTTCTAGACTTTAATGTTATGATTTTCTTTATGTTTTATGATTTCACAATTTACCTATAATATAATAATATGTCATTATGCTCAAACTGTACATTTAATTATTTTTTTTATTAATATTTGTTGGAGTTTTGCTCGCAATAAATTTAAGTTAGGGTTTTACATTTCTCAATGCACATTGATAAAAAAAAATTGTCGAGACTTTTAATGCCGAGTCAATCATGTATGAATTTAAAATTATGAAAAAACGTCAAGTACAACTTATGATGTCAAAATTTTAAATAAATATAGTTTTATTTTAATTGAGATAAGCAGTTGCGTGTAGATATATATGTGTGTGCGCGTGCGCACCTTATAACTTTTTTTCGCCCTCCCAAATCAGAATTCATGCGCCCGTCCCTGCAAAGTTGTATATTTTTTATTTTTATTTTTATCCAAATGAGAATGAAACAGAGCCGTGAAATTAAGATGATGTTTGACAGTAAATTAAATAATTACAAATGTTGATCATAATCAATTAACCATCACCAATTCCTAAAATTATATATATATGTATATATGGATAAAATATGTCCATTTATTTATTATGAAATTAAAACCTTTTCTTTAACTTTATTTTTTTTAGTGTGACAAAGACTTGTGACACTCATTATTGGTGAAAAGGGCTATGGGTCTGCGTTAAACAAGGCTTTTTAGCATATAATTACATAAATGATCGTGATTAATTTATCTTTGGGTATTAATTAGTTGTAAACCTTCCAATAATCTTAAGTGCTAAGTAAAATCAATGGTGGTTAAATATGTGTAACGCACTCACCTTATGCAATTCATTTTTTGGGAGATAGATAGAGTGAGGATTCTTTCTTGCTTTAATTTTACTTCACTATCGATTTGTAATGGATATTAATTAATTTTTTCCAAAGTTTTTAATTAGTTTTTTAAAAGAAATTAACATCATCCATAGATCCATAGGTAGGGGTATACATGAATCGAGCTGAGCCCGAATATACGTATGTTCAAGCTTGTTTGAAATGATATCGAGCTTTAAAATTTATGTTTGAGCTTATTTAATTACTTATCAAGTCGAGCTCGAGTAGTTCGATATTTTTACACGTGTTTGCTTATTTTTTTACTTATTGAGCTCGAGTTCGTGCTGAGTTTTAAATTTTATCGAATATAAAATTATGTTCAAGCTTATTTCATATGCTTATCGAATCGAGATCGAATGAGCTTTTAACGAACGAACACGAGCCGAGTATCGAGTTATTTGGTTTGATTTTCAACCCCTATCCATAGGGTTGTGCAAAACCCGAACTGGCTTAATGGATCCGACCGGATCGATTTTTGTTAGTTTTGGCCGGTTTTCTCATACATTTCAGTTGGTTTGGTCTTCGCTTTAAGGAACGAAAAGATATTTGATCAGTCCGATCATGAAAAAATCTTCAATCGGTTAGACCGGACCGACCAAAATAAATACTTAACTAATACCTATTTAAATTTTAATATTTCTAATATTAATATTTAATGTTCCTAAATTCCAAATATTTCTGGATTGTTTGTTTTGAAATGATTTGTGAATTTATAATCTTGATTGTATTGTGTTTACTTTGTTGAATTTTGGAATAATTGGTTTATTTTATGATTTACTCATTCATGAACACAGAATTAAAGAAAAAAAAATGAGAGAATCAGTCGGACCGACCGAACCAATCGAAAATCGGTCCGGTTTAGACAAAGAATAAATAGCTCGAACCTTCCAGTCTTTCTCGGTTCGGTCCGGTCCTAGATCAAACCGGCACCATCAACTAATTATCTCGTGTAAGATAAAACGTATAAGTGAGAAAATGCTAATATATATTTGAGTTTTCAACTTTCTTTTTCTTTTTTTTTTCTAATATCTGAATTGGCGTCATCTAATTTGTAAATATTTTAATTGAGTCCCTTGACTCTCACTCACATCAAATTGGTCATTGGATTTTAATTATTTGTAAACATTAAGTCCTTCCATATGTTTATTTTTTGCGTGTAGATTTGATGCTATTAATAATCTTGTAAAGATTAATTATTGCTTGTAATCAAATCATCAAGCAATGGGGCTAGTGGATTATACACGATGTTTTCATTTATTTTTTTTAATAATATGCATGGTTAATTAATAATTAGTTCCCATTTGAGAATGTAATAATTGCTAATTAATCTTATAATGTCATAGCTTAAGTCATTCATTTTTCTTTCCTGACTCAGATACCTTGTTCGTTTCTGGGACGTGTATTCCATCACATTTCTAATTAAAAGTGAAAAAAAAAGATTAATCAGATTCCATATATATGAATAAATAATTAAAAATAAGACTATACTTTTCATGCAATATTGCTCGATCGATTTGCTCGAGTTTCCTTAACTTTTCTTATCTATAAATACGTTGCATTGCAACTCAACACGGCATTTCCTAACAAGAACTCCGACCACTTTTAACGACTGCGAGTTACCCTCGACATAAAAAAAAAAAAAAAAAAATGAAGAGCGAGACGGGCATCTCGAGTTTTGTGAAGAACAGCAAGCCATACATCGGTATGATCTCGTTGCAGTTTGGGTATGCAGGCATGAATATCATAACTAAGATATCTCTCAATGGAGGAATGAGCCATTATGTGTTAGTTGTTTATAGACATGCCATTGCTACTGCAGTCATAGTCCCCTTTGCTTTCTTCTTTGAGAGGTATATACATATATATATATATATATATATATATATATATACCAAATTTGATTGAATAATTTTGTTAATATAATTAAATATTGTGTTTCTTCTATATATTCAATTGTTTTTAATTTCCTTTTTTCAGGAGAGAACAACCGAGGATTACGTTCCTTGTCTTCCTGCAAATTTTCGTTCTTGGTCTTCTTGGGTATAGTATTTAATTAATTCGTCGAGCATGAAATCCTCTAGTTCAAACTATGTGTCCCAACTAGCTCCCAACGTTGGAATTATTAATTTTTTTTTCAGTTTTAATTTATTTTGGTTTAGTTTAATTTTATATTATTATTTAGTATTTGATTTTCATTTTTAGTAGTTAATGTGATTGATATATTATTAGGGTTGATTATTCCAAAGTTAGTGTGTGTAATTTTTTTAAATTTTAATTCAATTGCTAGCAATAAATTATAATTAGGATTGGTTATAATATAATGAATTTTATTTTTATCATAAGCATTCTTAAAATTGTGAATTTTTTAATGTTCGGACACGGTCGATACACGCATTTCGGACTAGGGGATCTCATCGTAGTTAGTTTCCACAATTAGATTTGAATTAAGAATTATATATATATATATATATATATAACAAGAAATTGTATATGAATATATGTTTATGACTTTAATTTATATTTCAGGCCGGTTATCGATCAGAATTTTTACTATGCTGGACTGAAATTGACATCACCTACATTTTCATGTGCAATGAGTAACATGTTGCCTGCCTTAACATTCATTATGGCTATTATATTCAGGTAACATTTAAATAAATGATCAGTAAATGGTAAATTATAGTTTAATACCTACATTTTTTTAAAAAATAATGTGCCTTTTCAAAATTAATAAAATAACACTCACTTTTTAAAAAAATTATAAATCTAAAATTAGATCAATTTTCCAACCCGAAAATCATATGTAATTGATTCTATTTTATTATTTATATTTCTTTAGCAACATAAAAAGAATCATCCAATCAAGAAAAACCTTAAAATTCAATCAATTACATACGATTTTCGGGCCGTAAAATTGATCAGATGCTAGATTTGCAAAAAAAAAAAAATATTGTTTTGTAAATTTTGAAAAAAATGATCATATGCTAAATTTGCAAAATTTTATAAAAATAAATAGGTATGTTGATTTGTTAATTTTGAAAAAGTGCGGGCTATTTAAGAAAAAGTGAATTATTAATTCAGGACTTGAAATATGGCTAATCTATCGATTGAAGACCTGAAAGATGAAACTCTCAATTTAGGACCCGAAAAATAAAAACTCTCAATCCAGCTAAGACCTCAAAAATCATGAATTTTAATATAAATTTATTTTTTAATTAATTTCAACAATTTCTCTATTATATTTAATAGATAATTAATAAATGAATTTTCATTGAAAATTAATTAAAAAATAAAAACAAATCAAAATCCGTGATTTTTGAGATCCCGCATCGAGAATTTTCATTTCCCAGGTCCCGAACCGATAATTCTCCTTAAAAAAACCGAAAATGCAGATATCAAATTGTAATTTGGCCAACAATAAAACACCATGCATATATATAAAGATGAATTAATAATTTGAGTATTAATTAATCAATCAATTAAAATTGATGGGAACTAATTAATATATAATAATTAATCAAGAATGGAGAAAGTGGACATAAAGAAGGTGATATACCAAGCAAAAGTGGCGGGAACGATGATCACTGTGGGAGGGGCAATGTTGATGACTCTGTACAAAGGGCCACTTGTGGAGATGGCCTGGACTGAGCACCGCCAGTCTCGCGGCGGCGGCGGCGGCGGAGGAGGAGGCTCGACGAGCAGTCGGGACTGGTTCATTGGGTGTATTGTGCTGATCATCGCCACCCTTGCATGGGCATCCTTCTTCATTCTGCAGAAAGCAGCCCTAAAAACTTACTCCAACCACCAGCTTTCTCTCACATCAATGGTGTGCTTCATGGGAACTCTCCAAGCTATTGCAGTCACCTTAGTCATGGAGCATGACCCCTCCGTTTGGGTTATCGGTTGGGACATGAATCTCCTTGCTGCTGCATATGCTGTATGTATATATACAATCTCTCTCTCTCTCTCTCTCTCTCTCTCTCTCTCTATATATATATATATATATATATATATATATATATATAGGTAAAATATTATTTTGGGTTCTTTTTATGTATAATTTTTTTTTTCAAATTGGGTACTTCTGTTTTATTTCGTCAAAATGAGTGTCTTATATATTATTAATTTGGTTAAAATCACATCTTGTTAATACCGGAGGGACTTGATTTTGAGAAAATTGATAACACAGGGACCTTGATTCGGAAAAAAAAATTGTTTTTTTTAAATAAATAAATAAATAAAAATTTAAATTTTATTTAAAAAAAGATTTGTTTTTAAAAAAACTGTTGTTTGACTTTTTTATTTTAATTTAAATGATTTAAAAAAATAAATTAATTTTTATGAACGGCTGTAATTTTATTTTATTTAAAAAAAAATCAAACATTAGTTCAATTAAATAAAAATCATTTTTTTAAACTATTGTTCGATTTTTTCAAAAAATAAAATAAAAATAAATAAAGATTAAAAATATAATTAAAAAATTCAATTAATTTGTATTGTTTTTTTTATTTTTGTTTTCGAACTGGCCATGTACTATCAATTTGATTAAAATCAAGTCTTTATATTATTAATTTTGTTAAATTAGGGACTTGATTTTAACCAAATTGGCAGGTACACTGATCTCATTTTAATCAAATAAAATAGAGGGACTCTCCAAAAAAATTTAAAAGTACGGTGACCCAGAACAATATCTTGCTATATATCTCTCTCTGGAGATTTATTTAGTTTTCTGATATATATATATATATATATATATATATATATATATATATATATATTTTGCAGGGAACTGTGACATCTAGCATATCTTACTATGTGCAAGGGCTTGTGATGAAGAAGAAAGGGCCTGTGTTTGCCACTGCATTTAGCCCATTGATGATGATCATTGTAGCAATCATGGGCTCCCTTATCCTAGCTGAGAAAATATATCTTGGAGGGTAATTAACTCTCTTTTAATATATACTTCCCTCGTTTCATTACAATCGTTGTTTTAATTTATTTTATTTTATATTAAAATATTTGTTATTTTACATATTTCAACACTCTTTCTCCCAATTTTAACCATATCCCAAATCCTATTTTAGGAAAATAAGTGAATAAGATTTTGTCGTATATGAAGAATGAGTATATTAGTGCATAAAATTAGCTGTTAATTCTAGATTAAAAAAAAAAAAACTAAAACAACAATGCAAACGAAACAGATAAAATAGTTCTCTATTTCATACATCAACATTAATTGTGTACAGCTTCTGATTTAGATGAAATCCTCTATCTCATTTTCTCAATCCCTCTCGGCATGTCCCATTTTGATTTTCATTAGATTTTCATCTATTTTTTTCTTCAATTTTAATCTGTTCTGGTTTAGTTTAATTTTTAGGTAAAATTCATATTACTCTCCTTTGTTATGTATAATTCATAAAAAAAAATTCATTTTGAAGAGAGTGAATTACACTTGGTAAAAAAGAGCGCATGATTCTTATTTTTACAATTTTTGTATTATTTTTTAAGTTAATCATTTTTAAAAGAAATTGTAGTTTGACCAAATACTACAATTTTTAAATAATATAAAATATATTTATATGTAAAAAATACGAAACTTAGGAAATTATCAAAATAGCTAAAAAGTAGTATAAACAAATATTATAATTTTTCAAATGATATAAAATATATTTATCTAAAATAAAAATTGTAAAAAAAAATTAAATCCTACTATCTTTCTTTGATTTTTTTTTTTTTTTATGGATTATACAGAACATAGAAGGTTTTAGACTATCTATTGAACATAGGGGGGTTTTTTTTTTTTTTGGAAAAACATATAGGAGTAATATATATGAAATTGACCTTTAATTTTATAATTATTATTTAGGGTTTATATATATTTTTTAATATTTATTTTTGTTTGTTAGTTAATATAATTTATTAACGAGTGTTGATTATTCCAAAATTAAGGTATATATTTTTTTAAAGAAATTTTAATTTTTAGCAATAAATGTTAATTATGATTGATTATGCTATAATAAATTAATTTTTGTAATAATTAAACATTTTTAAAATAATAAATTTGATGATGGGACACAATAGTCGGATAGGAAATATGGACTAGAGGATTTTATCCCTTTCCAATTTGATGCAATCTTTTTAATGGACAAAATACACTTTAATACATGTATATATTTTCGACTCTTTTTTCAAAAATAGTCCACTTTTTCAAAATTAACAAAACAACATCCACTTTTTCAAAATTTTATAAATTTAACATTTCATCAATTTTACGGCACAGGAATCATACGTATTGACTGTATTTTAAGATTTGCAAAAACGGATACTGTTTTGTTAATTTTGAAAAGAACGTGAACTATTTCTTAACAAAAAATTGAAAATGTAGATATTATAGTGTAACTTATCTTTTTTTTTTTATGTATATCTTCTCTATCTAACTCAAAATATTTTTGTTGGGACAGGGTTATTGGCTCTGTAATAATAGTAATCGGTCTCTACTCAGTTCTGTGGGGCAAATACAAGGAAGAGAGAGAAGAAAAAACGAAACTTGAAGAATTAACAGAAGTTGTGAAGAATAACATCAATGACATTCATACAACTTTTGTAGTTGCAGAGAACAACGAAAACGACGATGACAAAACTGCAAAGGATGTTACCATAAACGTCTTACCCCTCTCCTCATCAACTTTGACAACTTAAATTATTTTTCTATATATTAATATCATCTTTTTTTAGAATTGTGGAATTTGAAGGACTTCAATTCCTATTGGATGAAAGGAAGTATATATAAGTGTATGATTCATATTTGCATGATTTAGAGAAATGGATGAATCTCTTTTGTTATGTATGTTGTAGGCTCCTCATGTTTGTACGTGAGGGTGAGGTTGGTAATTTTGGTCCGGCGCGCATTTCGGGTCGGGCGGGGCAAAAAAAATGGAAATAAGAAATTAGGCCCGAAATCTAAATAGCCTGAATGGGTTAGGTCACAATCGAAAATTTACACCATGGCCCGCGTGACGGTCTGGTCCGTTTCGCGGGACGGATCTCTAATATTTAGGCCCGAGAAGGGTTCGAGCCGGGGTGGCGCGGATCCAAATTTTGCACTTGGCCTCTCGGGCCGGGCCGAGTGGGCGACCTGTTTTGACACCTCTAGTTGTACGCATGGTTTGTGTAAACCAATTTTCTTTTTTCATTTTGAGGCGAGGAGTCCTTTTTATTTAACAAAGAATTTGGTTCAATAAGAGTAATTAAATATTTTCAATGAAAAAATGACTATAAATAATTATTTTTTAAAAATAATTAAAAAAATAATTTACTAAACATTACCGCTAACATTTGGGAAAATAAACTAACTAAACTAGAAAGAAGACAATTGAGATGTACGGTCAACTAAAAACTCATATATGGCTAAGCACAATGTCAAAATCCCCAATCCCTCTCTCTCTCTCCTCTCTCTCTCTCTCTCTCTAAATTGAGTGATTGATGCTGGGGAAGTATGGCTTCCTGCCTTGAGCGTGAGATCAATGCCTTCCTTTGGCTATCTCTGATAAGTGTAACTTCCTATTTGCTTGGAAAATTAGCCAAGATTTTCGAGTTATGGCGCAAGGCCCGGCCCATACCAGGGCCGCCTTGCCCTTCCTTCTACGGCCATGGCGGCCTCATCTCCACCTCCAGTCTAACCGGTCTGTCACTTCATCATTTATCTGTTCTCTTCAATTATTGTGTTGTTTTTTTTTTCTTTGGAGCTTTTGTTGTTTGCTATGGCTTTGGGGTTAGGGGATTTTGAAAATAAGTGTGTAATTTGTGGTTCTGAAAGTGTAGAAGTAGGAAAAATGTGATCTTTGGAGGACTTTGTTTTACACTTTCTCATTCATCATAAGTAGGAAGATCACGTGCTTGCATCTCGCTAGTGGCTCGATGGATTAATCTGAGTCTTTGTGTTTTTGTATTTGTTTAGATCTGAATTTCGCAGTTGTTTGATCATTTCCATGCATTTTTGTTACTTGTGTGGGATTCCTTGGGAAGTGGAAACTGGAAATTTGAGTGTAGAGTTGAAGATCGAAGTATCTGCGGTACTGGATTTTGTACCTTTTGGAACCTTGTTTAGCTGACGAAGATGGGACGATGATATTGAATTAAATAATGGAATCTCTATCTGAGATGTTACTGTGTCATAATTTGTGCAGCTCTTTTTGGGTTATGAGAATTGAAACTTTTGTGGGGCTGTTGTACTGTTTGGGTGTGCATTGGATTTTTTGCACTTATAAAGAGCTGTTTTGTTTTGTTTTTATAATTACGGTGGATTACTTTTTTGCTTCTGATTCAGATATCCTTTACACGACGCATAAGAAATACGGAGGTGTTGTGAAACTTTGGCTTGGTCCTGCACAACTTTTGGTGTCGGTAGAGGATATGGATCTTATAAGGGAGGTACTTTTGAAGGCTGAGGATAAGTTGCCTTTGACAGGGAGGGCCTTTCGTCTAGCTTTTGGAAAATCTAGTCTATTTATCTCCTCATTTGACAAGGTTCGTTATCTCCACACATTGTGTCTTCACTTGGGAGTTTTTTATACAAGCATTCCTGCAAGAAGGGGAATAATGCTGTTCCTGAGACTTGGATGTCTTCCAAGTAGCAACAAGCAGGCCTATCTTCTTCCAGATTCTGTGAATTCATTTATATATGATGCATGTGTTAATATATAAGGGAGTTTTTGAATGCCTCATAATTCTCTCTGTTTGTAAAAGTTTGAACATTTCACCCCTTCTTTTGCTGCAGGTCGAACATAAGCGTAACTCATTAGAACTTAAACTTGGAGGTGCATTGCTTGAGAGAGCACATTTAATTCCTGAACAGATATTGGGTTGTGTTATAGAAAATGCTCAAAGTGCGAGGGCCAATGGAGCTGTAGACTCTAAAGAAATTTCTCTGCATCTAGCTTATACAATCCTAGCAACCACAATATTTGGAGATTTATTTTTGGCTTGGCCTAAGGCTACTGTCTATGAGGAGCTGCTAATGAATATATCTAAGGATGCATGCTTTTGGGCTTCTTATAGTATCACTCCTTTCTGGAAAAAGGATTTTTGGAGGTATCAGGATTCTTGTGCTAAGTTGAAGTGCTTAACAGAGGAGCTTATAAAAGAATGCAGACAAAAGTGCAAGTCGGGTTTCTTGTGGGAGTCTGATGGCCATGATAACACGGAATATGAGCCATGTGGGGAAATTATAAGTCTGATGTTCCATGGGTCTCTGACTATGGCTGCACTTATTGCTAATATATTGACAAGGCTTGTGACACATATGGACATACAAGATAAGGTACCTCATCTTACATTAACATTTGATGTCATTTTTATTATCAGAAATTCATTATGACAGCATGAAGTCTTATTATGTTTTTGCATACTAGTATATTTCTCTTATGTGATTGCTTTCTTATGAAGGTTTTAAGTTTATTTACATACAGAAAAGACCTCAAGATTTTAATCTTTTATGAATTTAACAAGTGTACCAGTTCCCCTTAAAAAATAATTAAATTAATTGTTTACAATTGCATTTTTGTTTTAATCTTGCGAATTTGTTCAGTGATATTGTATAGAGTCTTCACCTTCCATGTCTGTCCTTCCATATAGCTGTTTTTGTAATACTCTTAGTTGAGGGTAGAGCTATTTCACTCATGGTTGTCCGTCCTTGTTACTAGTTTTCAGTTTTACCGGATACTGTCTTTTTGCTTAAACCTGCCATTCTGTTTCTTCATTTTTTTTTCTTTTTTCAGTATAACCTAGCTGCCTTATATCACTTTCATTGTTTTTGAGATCAAACTGCTCTTGCACTAACTTATTTTATGCGACTAGAGAAATAGAAAAAATTTAATACAATCAATTACATAGGGTTTTCGTGCCACAAATTGATCAAATGTTATATTTGCAAAATTTTTGAAAAAATGGGTACTATTTTATTAATTTTAAAAAAAGTGGGTTATTTTTAAAAAGAGCCCAAAATGTAGGTATCAAAGTGTAATTTGCCCTTTTTTTTCAGTATCACTGAAAATGCTTTTGATTGATGATTTTGACAGATTTACTCTGAGATAGTTATGGTCCAAAAAGTTGGGAGAAGTCCAGATGAGCAGAATTATGATATGACACCGAATCTCTTGGCAGTTGTATATGAATCAGCTCGTCTACTTCCAGCTGGACCTCTATTGCAGAGATGTTCTCTCCAACATGGTAATTTTTTTTCTCGACTTCTTTAAGTGCTGAATTAAGAGGTGCATGGCTCTCTTCACATCATCACTTAACAATAATCTTTATGGGCAATTAAATTATGGTATATTCTTGCTTGAAGTAGACCTCAAGGATGTCTAGAATAATACTTTCCAGAATGTAATCTCTTGTAGAATTTTGATTGTGTAATATTTTTAACTCCAGATAGAGAGGCTAAAATTTTCTTTGTTTTGGTGCTTGTTGAAGATTTGAAACTCAAAGACGGTACAGTGATACCTGCTGGTGCAATTATTGTTGTACCCGTTCAGCTGGTTCAAATGGACAGTTCAAACTGGGGGAGTGATGCTCTCAAGTTCAATCCATGCCGATTTCTATCAAGTACTGATGGCAGATGTATCTCCGACCAAAAAGAAACTTCGACAGGTAATATAAATGACTAATCTGCATAGTTTAACCCCCTTCATAAACGGGAGCAACTACAGTCTATTCCAAGTCCGGGATTGTTGCAGAATAATAAGTTTTTGACATTTATGATATTCTTAGTTCTGAGCTACTTCTGAGGATAATTGACTTTGTGTTGTACGTGATGATGATAATACGCTAAAGAACACATTTTATCAACCACCGTCCTCACTAAGATAACACTACTAGCTAATGTCTGAATGGAAAATAGTAAAACATTCTGTAGTTCTGCAATTTATAGGCTTATAGCGAGCATGATAACAGTTGAATTCGCGGTGTCAAGAAAATAAGCCTTTTAACCTTCAAGCTCGGTAACTGACTCATGAATCCATCCTTTTTATATCCCTTTAGCACGAAAGATTGCCCTTACATCTGGTTCTTTCATGTATTTAGTTTCCATTCTACTGTAATTTGAATCTGTGCGCTCAATTTACACCTGTTTTGATGTTTTTTCATGTCTCTGCTGGATTGTGTTGGATGCAGGACATACTTCCTCTGTTCTAAAAGACCCGAATGAGTTCAAAGCATTTCTTCCTTTCGGATCTGGCACGCGTGCATGTATTGGACAAAAGCTAGCCGTCCTTGGGATTTCATCATTGTTCGCTGCATTACTTGAACGTTATGAGGCACGAAACATCTTATTCAAGTCCAATAGTGTCTTGAGATTTGATCCCTCACTATAAACTACTGTTGACTCTCATTTGATTCATCACTGCAGGTAAGGCTCCAGCCAGGATCTGAAATCAACCCGAAACCAAAGATGAATAACTGCATTCTCCAGCTTCTTCCAAGCCCGCAGATAGTTTTTGTTAAACGGAGCGCCTGAAGAAGCCGGGTTTTTCCTCTCTCAAGTTTTCAGCTATGAGGGGTCGTGATTTTTGGGCATTTCACCACACGGGCCGGGGGATAATGGTACGTGAGTTTATAATGTCGGCTCGTGTTTTTTCCTTCCAAGGTTTTTGATGTGGCTCTAGCGCTCTCCATGCTATAACATTGTAATTAGTTTTTGAAGCGCTGGACCATTGTTGTGCAAGTTGTAATCGAGTCGTCCTTGTGTTTTTTTCTCTCTCACGAGAGTTATAAATTATAATGCTTGTAAATATGCAAACAAGGCTCACTTTGGAAATAATTTATTCAAGAACACATTTATATATATTCATGAAGATGTATATTGCGATGAGGAAAATACTTGGGCCTAGGGCGGCCCGGCCCGGTACGGGCCAATGGCAAATGAAAATGATTTGGGCCTATTTTTAGAGGCCCGGCCCGGACTAAGAAAGGGGCCCGGTTGCTCCTGTGGTCTAGTGCATTTTTTAAGTTTTTTGGATTGAGTGGCCCGAATGGTTCAGGTCACTTTCTATTTCAGGCCGGGTCTTGGATCTTATTTTTGACCAATCCGGTTTGAAAAGCGGGCCGGGCCGAAATTGCACCCTTATGTGGGTGGTTGTTGCTCACCAACTTCATTACCAACTATAATAGTAAAAGGTGGGTCCTATCCACCCATTCACCAACTCTTGAATTCAAATAAAATTGATCCGTATATATAAATATATATATGATCCAACTCTTGGATTCAAATAAAATTGATCCATATATAAATATATAATCCAACTATTGCTTACCAAACAAGCCTTTCCGGTGGGACCCAACATTTACCACTTATAATCAATCTCCATTCCCTTCCATGGGCGCCAACGTTATCACAAAATAAACTTAATCTATAATTATTGAGTTTCAATTTTTATTGCCCTTTTCCTACCAAGTTTTGTTTTAGTCATGAATGCACATTATGTTAGCCTCATGTATTGGATAAGACTGATTCGTGTGCAACAGTCTGCAAACTGCGTGGAGAAATAAATCATACTAAAAAAATCGCGTGTTATATACTCTTTAAAAGTGCCGCTAAAATTGAAATTGAGGCATTTGATAGCAAGACTGAATTGTGTGCAATAGTCTGCAAATTACGTGGAGAAATAAATCATACTAAAAAAATCGTGTGTTATATGCTCTTTAAAAGTGTCGCTAAAATTGAACTTGAGGTATTTGACAACAAGTTATCTCACTCCATTAGTAGGTCATCGCTAAATAGACAAAGTTGAAGTATTTTTGACAAGATTGTATATGGGAAAATTACACTTTGATGTTTTTGGACTGTTTTTTTCAAAATTAACAAAACAATATAAACATTTTTAAAAAAATTGTAAATCTAACATTTGATTAAATTTTTGGGCCAGCCAACTATATGTAATTAATTGTATTTTAATATTTTTATTTCCCCGTCCGCGCCAATATCCTCCAAATAAAAATCTTAAAATACAATTAATTACGTACGATTTTCAAGCCGTAAAATCGATTACATGTTGGATTTGCAGAATTTTTGAAAACGTTAGTACTATTTTGTTAATTTTAAAAAGTGGGCTATTTTGAAAAGAACTCAAAATATAAATATCAAAGTTTAATTCATATCTTGCATGTACATGTTGTACTTGCCCAACAAGATTGACTTTGAAGCTATGTGGCAACTACTAATAAGAAATATGTAGTTAAAAAATAAAATAAGAAAGTCATTAATTATATACATATTGAGATAAATGATCTATTATTAGTACTATGTTATTCATAGTAATAAATCGTTAAAGTTGTGACATGTCAAATACATGTGTGCATGTATGTGTGTGTATATATATACACACACACACACACATAAAAGATTATATGCAAACATGTCAAAATCAAATAAAATGAATTTTAGTTGGGTTTATAATTAATTGACATTTCATCTTATAACATATCATTCTCAAATCTCAAATAGTCGTTTATATTATAAATATAGACGTGTTCTAATAGGAACCAAAAATCCACCGGATCAAATCCTCTGTTGCAATTTCTATTTCATTTGGTGTTGCATAACTAAATTTTTTTTTAATTTTTTTTAAAAAAAAATATTAATATACCCTAATTGGGGATGGATGAACCCTAAAGGGAAAATTTTAATTAAATAAAATCATAATAAATTAAAAATTAAAAAAATAATTTTTTTTTTTTAAATGAAGACTTGGAACAAAAAATGTAATAGGAAATGCAACAGGTGATCTGGTGTGAAAATCCACTCCTACAGTTCAATTGAATGATCTCAATGACACAAATCTTTTTCGTATAATATATGAAATTAAGTTCTTTTATTTAAGATGTCGAGAATATTTCTATTTATCCAAATAAATATGGATGAAAAATACAAGATAATCGATTTTAGGATTCATTCTATCACAATTAAGGTTTAATCTATCCAAATCAAAGTTTATTCTATTCAATTAGAGTTTAATTTATATGACAGAGATTACCATAAGTCGATTTTTTTACTCTCTTTTCTTCTTTAATCTTGTTAGAGGGGTACTATTAGGATTTAGTTTTTTGATTCCCGTTTCTAATAAGGGTTAATTATAGAATTTAATACAACGCTTGTACCATTTTGTAATTTTTCAACGTTTAAAAATTTGCAATACATATCACAACATTTAATATTTTTGCAATTGAAACATCCCCAATATTAATCTGGCATATATATCTCATGTGCCCGATTTGTAATCCACGTATACTGCTATTTCCGGCTACCTAAACGACGTCGTTACATAAATTCACTATATACAACAAGATTCCCCATCAGTTTCATCTCCATAAAACGCCGTTTTATGTCGGATTAATATTGAAAACGTTACAATTACAAAAATATTACAAATTGTAATATAAATTACAAATTATTAAACATTGTACGAAAATTGCAAAATGATACAAACATTCGGTTAAATTGTGCAATTAACCCTTCTAATAATACAACTTATTCAAACATATCATATATTATTTTCCTATTAAAAATACCGCTAAAAATGTAGGAAATAGGAAATGGAAGAGTGAAATGACAAAAACACCCCTCACCAACTCCACCTCAACCGCTATAAGTCCAAGTTCCCTCCACTCTCCTCCCTCCAACCACCACCACCACCGCCGCCGCCCATGGCCGCTCTCCTTCTCCTCCTCCTCCTCCCCCCCGCCATTTTCCTCCTCCACCACCTCTACTACCGCCTCCGCTTCCGCATCCCTCCGGGCCCGCGTCCCCTCCCGATCGTCGGCAACCTCTACGACGTCAAGCCCGTCCGTTTCCGGTGCTTCGCGGAGTGGGCCCAGTCGTACGGCCCCATCATATCCGTGTGGTTCGGTTCGACCCTAAATGTCATCGTTTCCAACACGGAGTTGGCCAAAGAAGCCCTCAAGGAGAAGGATCAGCAGCTCGCCGACCGCCACCGCAGCCGCTCCGCCGCCAAGTTCAGCCGCGACGGCCAGGATCTCATTTGGGCCGATTACGGCCCCCACTACGTTAAAGTGAGGAAAGTCTGCACGTTGGAGCTGTTTTCCCCAAAGAGGCTCGAAGCTTTGAGGCCGATTAGGGAGGATGAAGTCACCGCCATGGTTGAGTCCATTTACAACGATTGCACTGCTCCCGGTATGCTGATTATCAACTTAGTTTGTGAAATCTTGTTGAGATAATTGATCTGTTTTTTGCATTGAATTTTTGTCGATTTGTCAATTAGAAATGTGCATTTTTGTGTGTGAATAATTCTAGGTTACTTGGATTGTTAACATTAGCGCTCTAAAATGTGTTGATGCTTGAAATTTGGGAGTTTCTGTACAGTGGATTTTGAGGGCTTATGAGTTGGAGAAATCATATGTTCTTCACTTTGGTGAAATATTAGTATTGACTTTTGAGTAACAAGTAATCAATCATGTTCAAGTGTAGTGTAGAGATCGAGGGTTGGTTTTCAGAAGTCATGATTCCGATTTTCGGATCACTCGGGTTCTCGTGGTAGGATCTGTATGTCTTGTGTACAGGTTTTCGGGGACTGCCTTGTGATCTAGAGACTCCAAGAATCACAAAAAGCTATTGCATTCTCTCTCATTTGAATGGAAAATGAAAAAATGTTAATAGTATTACAATTTTAGATAAATGGTTGTTAGGTTAGTATGTGGGATGGAATTAGGTGGGACTCTACTTGTCCAATTAGGTTCACTTTTTTCTTTGCCAAGCTGAAATGGTCCATTAGGTTGGTGGAGAAAGAAAATGATGTTAAGATAATATATATATAGTTGTATGAGTCAAGACTTGATTGTTTATCTAATAGACTATGTCAATGAAGTATAGAAGAATTGCAAATCCACCTTAAAAATGAGATTCTGGATTCGGGGCTTAATGTTTTCGATTGAGAGTCCTTATTGTGATCTTTCTGGTCACCTAATTGTCATTTGTGAGTGTCTCAGGCTGGCCTTACAAGTGTATAGTTTAATCAAGAAGTCAACTTTAACAACAGGGATGTCGACATTTAAGTATTTGTGATAAACTATCTCGGGCCCGTTGTGCCTTGCAAACTCTATGAATTAGAAACTTGTGCGTGAATGCTAAAAGTTCTTTGAAAATGTACAGATAACTCAGGGAAGAGCTTGCTAGTGAAGAAGTATCTCGGAGCTGTGGCATTCAACAACATTACTAGACTTGCATTTGGGAAAAGATTCGTGAATTCTGAAGGGGTAATAGACAAACAAGGACTAGAATTCAAGGCCATTGTTTCCAATGGATTAAAGCTCGGTGCATCCCTAGCTATGGCTGAGCATATCCCATGGCTCCGTTGGATGTTCCCACTAGATGAAGATGCATTTGCCAAACATGGAGCACGCAGGGACCAACTTACTCGTGAGATTATGGAAGAGCACACACTTGCTCGCGAAAAAAGTGGAGGAGCCAAACAACACTTTTTTGATGCTTTGCTGACACTTAAAGATAAATATGATTTAAGTGAGGATACCATCATTGGTCTTCTCTGGGTGAGTTAACCTTTATACATACACTATTATGCAGTTTCTCAAGATTTATTTTCATTTATGAAGTTTGATAACATATGAGGGCCAAAAACCTTTTTTATAAATCTTATGATTAACATTTATTTCAAATTAATCATTTTCTTTATTTTTTGGAGCGCGCGCTGACACACATCAATTTGCTCAGTCAAATAGATAGCAATATGGATTACTTTACATCTTTTTTTATCTATTTATCTCTTCCTTCTAGATGAGGCGACCACTACGTCCTCTGTTAATTGGTATAGCTGCATTGTGCTAAATCTGTTTGGGAAAACTGCAGGACATGATCACTGCAGGGATGGACACAACTGCAATATCTGTTGAATGGGCCATGGCCGAGCTGATCAAGAATCCAAGGGCTCAACAAAAGGCTCAGGAGGAGCTGGACCGTGTAATTGGTTATGAACGTGTGATGACTGAACTGGACTTCTCAAGCCTTCCATATCTGCAGTGTGTAGCCAAGGAAGCACTGAGGTTGCATCCTCCAACCCCTCTCATGCTCCCTCACCGTGCCAATGCCAACGTGAAGATTGGTGGCTACGACATTCCCAAGGGATCAAATGTGCACGTCAATGTATGGGCAGTAGCGCGTGATCCCGCTGTGTGGAAGAACCCCTCAGAATTCAGGCCAGAAAGGTTCCTTGAGGAGGATGTTGATATGAAGGGACACGATTTTCGTCTTCTTCCCTTTGGTGCCGGAAGAAGAGTGTGTCCGGGTGCACAGCTGGGGATCAATTTGGTCGCGTCTATGATAGGCCACCTCCTGCACCACTTCAACTGGGCTCCTCCCAACGGAGCCACAACGGAAGAGATTGACATGGGGGAGAATCCCGGTCTGGTAACCTACATGCGGACTCCGTTGGAGGCTGTACCGACACCTAGACTACCCGCGAATCTGTACAAGCGTATCGCTGCGGACATGTAAATTGCTGGCTTTTGCAGAAATACTTGATCAGCTGAAACTTGAAATCTGGGATTGAATCAAAACTTTCTTCCTTGAGTTGTCCTAGAATTGTCTCAGTTTCTGGTACAGTTTGCTATGCACAATTTGATGTCTGAAAAAGTTTGTATTGGTAGCAAAAGGATTTTATTAATTTTCCACTATTCAAGAAAATGAAGAGATCATAATGCTATAACCTTTTTTTTCTTTTTTTCTTTCAGAATTTGTCAAAGTAATTAGGTGATACTGACTTTATAGTTCAATTTCATCAATTATCACCACATCCCTAAAATAAATAAATATATATGAATTAAAAATTTAACACCACTAATACAAGCCTTTAAAGAATAGCTTAATTATAATTGATCGTTACTGGACTAATTCAATATGAATTAAAATTCAACTGTGAGTTTGGTTATACAATTCCAATTATTGGGAGTTGACAGGAATCCATTTATTGTTTTGAGTTGACTATTTGCCATTTTTATTTGTTTTTGGGTAATCTTTTATTTGATTTGCATTTTCTATTATAATTATTGATAAGTATAAAGTATTCCACATTATTATACACAGAGATTAACAAATTAAGTCGAAGAGCACATGCATGTTAAGAAAATGGAGGTGAATGTTGATTTTATAATATTTGTTATAATAATTGGAGTCTTATATTAGACCATCTCACACGTCGAAATTCGTAAGACGGGATCTGAATCCAAATACAGTAAATTACCAATAAACTTTCAAATGTGCCAATGAATATGAGTCTGAATCCGAATTTTCACTTGTTTTATAAACTTTGACCCGTTATACGGTCTCACTCAAGATTTTATCTTATGATATTCGTATATTAAAAAAAATTGAAAATGGTGACACAAATTACATAATCTACTTAGTTTTTAGATGCAAGAAAGTGAATATTAGGAAGTACAAGCAATCCAAAGGTGTAAAACCGTTGTATCTTGGAGACCTTTATAGTAGCCCGTTTAGTATTTATACGGGACAATTTCATCTTACGGAGAGAGAATTCGACTCTTGCCTCAGCTATCGCCAATTTTCAATTACATTGTAACAACATTTGATACAGTAGAGACAGTGAGAGCAAATAATGACACAACTGAGAGAGAGAGAGAGAGAGAGAGAGAGAGAGAGAGAGAGAGAGAGCATAGAAGAAACTAGTTGAGAGAAACCAAATCAAATATCCTACTGAATCCTCATCTTCATCTATGTTTACAATCAACTACACCTAAACCCGAGACGATTAGCACTTCTTTTTTTCATAATCTACCTACTCTAACCTTCTTCGTCGTAATCTTCCTCTTCTTCGTCCAGCCTCGAACCCAATTGTGCAAGGTGAACAGGGTCAATCGCCATCCGGTCCACTTCAGAAAGCTCGGGATATTCTTCACCTTTGGCATCGGATGGTCCCGTTGATGATGTAGAGGCTGCCACTGCAGTGGCCGTAGAAGCCACTTTATCCGAGCCTTCATCCACTCCAGCATTCAGATCGAAATTCCTGGAGTCTGAACCACCTTCAACAACTTTGACATCTTCTTTCAAAGGTTCGCTCGACTTGGAGTTGCTATCCATGGCTCTCCCCAGGCTTGATATCTGCCCGATGCTTTGCTGAGAAACAGTCGAGCTAGGCTCAATCTCGTGTCGAGGGGTCTCTCTCTCTGCAGCTCTACTGGCACGTCCACGCCCTCTTCCTCTGCCTCTCCCTCTTCCCCTGCCGGTGCTACTTGCATGGGTAGCTTCTGGCTGCTGTCAGTCATGAAGTTTCAAGTGCAAAGAATTGTTCAGAAATTTCCAGCATGCCTTACAAACATGATATATGTATGGAGATGCATCAAATCATCAAGGTCAATGTATATTGTCAACTGAAAAAACGGAAACGGCCTGCTAAACTACGCCGCTAACTTGTCCCAAAGTTGCTCACAGGGTGGACTCAACAGCAATGAAAACATGAGCCAAGTTACAAGAAAATCAACTTTAGCAAAATTTCAAATAGAAAAAATAGATCTTGGTGGCAGCTCCAAATTAGAAGAGATCTTAATCACACCAAACATAGGCCACCGGGCAGACAAATATGTACTCAGTCAGTTATCAGAATTAGAACAAGAAGACAGCCCGGGGAATTAAGCCCGAAGACCAGTTTTTGGTCATAGGAAAATTTTACTTAGGGAAATATTTTGACTGGAAACAGGTTGCATGAATCGGAATTAGCAAATCTCAAGGAATCACTTCGTACCATACTGTGCCTTTTAGACTCTTCATCACTCTCATTCGATTCATTTGCAGCAACTTTCCTGGCAATAAAATCAACATATTTCATTAATGTTTGTTGACTGAAAAAGGATACAGCCAAGAACCAGAAAAGACTCAAACCTTCGTTTTGATGTGTCAGCGGCAGCATCAGAACTACCATAGTCGGGAACCTTGCTAACAACTTCCCTCAAGAAATCAAACACATTATAACTGTGTACACAGTGCTTTCTGCATATGTAGAGACAATTTCAGAAGATGCAGTTGACTGTATGTTTTGAATATGACACTTGAGTGGAAAATATTCTGCTAAATGGTAAGTTCCCTCCGACAATGTCCTAAGTTTACTCAGAACTAGATTACCCCATATGCAACAGAATCTGTTACTAAGCCTGTACTTTTCTTCTCTAATGTCCTCCTTCTTAGGACCAAGTTCAAACTAAAAGATGAACAACTTCTTCGTGCAATTTTGTTCTTAAGAAACAAAGACTGCAAGATGTGAGGAAGACAAATATAGCACATCCAACACGTCCAAGTCTAATCTTTTACATTTTGCAGATGATGCCATTTAAATGCATAATTATTTAATTATATTTTTTTAAAAAAAACTACTAAAAGAAATGGCTTGGATAAATAAGCTTTGAACGAAACTTTATTGGGGTTCATTTTAATCATGAACTGAGAAAGCATCCCTTTGTCAAAACATTAACAACATAAGCAAAGAAAAGAAATAAAATCATTCACGCCATCTTAAGTTAATACTTGTACCTTTAGCTCTATCAAGATCAATGTAAATGGTGTAGGGGAAGGTAGCCACCAGAGTGACCAACTGTAATCCAAGTTAATGGCCAGCATAAGCAAAATTTCTTTGAGAGACTATCAGCTAGTAATGGCAATCTTTCAAAAGGGGGAATCAAACAAACTTCTTGTACAACAATACATTCCAAAGGTCACATTCATTTCGTAATGTGTGGTGCTCGCAGAAGTTTAATAGTGTCAGAAATGGAAAGAAGTATCTGTGGAAAACATTGCTAGCTAAAAACACCTAAAGTGCCTAGATAATGAAACAACAGAAGTAAACAGCATGCAAGGTTGTGATAGGCATAGAATCAGCAATTGAGGAAGGAAATTAAATAGGTGACATCGAAAAATTATTGAAACTTCACTCACAAATGCAATGAATTAACAGTCTTTGCCCCTCTCTGCACAGTTATGTCATATGTGCGGTCGCAAAGATCTTGCAAAAATAACTCCAAAGCTTTGGCTGCAATAATATGCCACAGGAACACAAAAGTTAGGCCTTCAGTAACATATCGTGCACGATAGTCCAACAACAAATTTAATACGTACAGACTAAAACAGGCACTGCCATTGCAATCTTCCCGACATCCTCATCAGCTTGCATGATCTTTTTAATACGAGCCTGACAAACACAATTTTCTATTAGACAAGGACAGCTTCGATTGTGTTTATTGTAAAGATGACAGTATACAAAGAGATGCTACATTTGTCATATATGCCATGAAACTACTGACTCCAAATCAAGAAACTTTTGAGAAATTATAACAAGTTTTATCATTGTCAAGCAGATTGCTGAGCTAAATTATAAAAAGTTTTATCATTGTCAAGCAGATTATTGAGCTAAATTCATTTATAAATTGTCCGAACTGAAATTGACCTCTCCATTATCATATGTACCAAAAAGCCTACACACACACACACAAACACACACAAGAGTGTAATTGCAAAATTTACTGAGTAAAAGAAGAAATCCTCAAATAATACAAAAATGAAACTTTGAAATGAAACGAGAAATAAGAGATTGCACGAATCACAATCACACAAACAGTTTACAACGTTGCACTCCAAAATTATCAATCAAGAGCAATTACAGCTCCCAAATGAATTTTAAAAAAACATTGAATAGAATTAATTGAAAAGAGAGGAACTTACAGCGGGGAAACGAGTATCGAGCTTCTTCCTCATGGCGCAGTCAGATTTCTTCCGCCATAAACAAACAAACAAACAAACAAAAAACCTCAAAACTACAGAAAATTAGAAGTCCTAACCTAATCGAAGCAATTCAGTAATTTGGGATCGGAAGAACACCACGAGAGAGTTCTTAAAAACACAAAAATTAAGAGGAAATAAATAAATGAAAAAAATCAAAAGAAATGATAAATCCAATGATTGAACGGTTCAGATCCGGAAATCAGATACCATATTCCAATTTCTCGAGAAAACGTACAAAAATTATTTTATTGGAAAGAAAATGTGAAAATAAAATTATTTTTACCGGAATTTAAAAAGTAAGCAATTAAAATATGGGAGTTTCTATTTGCACCACAAAAGAAAAAAAGAAAAAATAAAATAATTATGAAATTACTTCAATACTCTTTTATTACTTGTTCATACTACTAAAATTACTCAATGTACCACAAATTCAAAACTAAAAAAAAAAATTAAAAAAGAAAATAAATTAATTGAAGTATTCATCAACTTCTAATAGTTTATTAGAAGTATTAGATGCTAGTATGAGTGTATTGATCGAAAATAATCGAGTTTAGAAAGTGTTGTGGAGGTTTTTTTTGTTCAGATCGCGATATGTTCGAACTGAAAATTTCGAACATTTTGGAGTGGTTCGAACTCCATTTTTCGAACAACACTTGGAGAAAAAACGGAGTTCAATGTGTTCGAATTCAATTTTTCGAAAATATTGGAGTGGTTCGAACTTTAATTTTCGAACATAGTTTGTTCGGAAAATAATTTTTAACACCTTTGTATCTTGAAATTATCTAAGTGTCGTTCAAACTTTAGTTTCCGAACAAATGAGGGTTGTTCGAACTTTAGTTTCCGAACAAATGAGGGTTGTTCAAACTTTAGTTTTCGAACCAATTTTTTTTTTCTAAGTATGAGTTGTTCGAATTAATATTTTCGAACAAGACGAACGTGTTCGAAATTTTGTTTCCGAACATTTTTTTTTTGTTTTTTTTTTATGTAAAATAAATATTTTTGGAGTGAGGGGTAATTATGTAAATATGTGTGGTACAAAGAGTAAAAATAGTGGTGCATGGAGTAAGTGTGGTGCAAAGAGTAATTTTAGTGGTGCATTTAAAAACTCCCTTAAAATATCAAATTTGAACTTAGTGTGCAATTTAATATCTCTAGATTTTGTAATCAAAAATCAATATTAGTATTATTTATTTAGTTTGGATATTTTAATAATTTTAAAAATTAGTATATTCTTTTTGGAGAATTATCGATTCAGGACTTGAAATACAATTCAGGACTCAAAAGATTAAAATTCTCAATCTAGGACCTCTAAAATCAAGAATCTTGATTTCTTTTTATTTTTAAATTAATTTTAGTAATTTCTTTATTAGATTTGATAGATAATTAATGATGGAATTTTCATTGAAAATTAATATAAATTAATTAAAAAAATAAAAAGAAATTAAAATTCGTGATTTTTGATGTCTTGAATTGAGAATTTTAATCTTTCGAATCCTGAATTGAGAGTTTTCATATTCCAGATTCTGAATCGACATTCTTCATTTTTTAAATTATATTATTCAATAATCAGTACAAAAAGGAATTGGGGTTGTGTTTAGAATTAAAACAACTTAGGTCAGTTTTGTTTGGCCGGTGAAATAAATAAGATTGATTTGATAAAATATGATGGTTTGACTTACGGAATAAATAAAATTGATTTGATAAAATAGGGTTAAGATTAAAGTATTAGATAATACCTAAATCACACTCCCTAAAATAATGAAATTTTATTTGGATGGGGATAAATGGGTAATTTCACTTCATTTTTTTTTTCAAGATTGATGAAAACAATCCCTTCGGGTGCAAATGAGTAATACTACCTCCGTTTTATAATGTTTGTTGTTTTGTTTTTTTTTATCTGGAATTAAGAATTAATTTCATGGACAAATATACCCATTCCTTGTATATGCCATAAAATCTAATTCATCTATATTTTCCTAAAAAATAACAATATTTTCTCTCTCCATATATTTTTCTCTCTTCATATATTATAGGTAAGTTAGAATCAAAAAATCTTGTAGGATTTGAGAGGGTTAAAATTGGGAGAGAGGATGTCAAATTATATAAAACAACAAACATTTTGAAACTAAAAAAAAAACCTTAAACAACAAACATTATGAAACGGAGGTAGTATAATCTAGGACATTATTAATATTGGGCTCCAATAAAGTGAATCAAGTATATGATTAATCGCATAATTAAGGAGTCTAAGTGAGTCGAGTCTACTCCTGAAGCGAAATTAACTAAATGAAAACTCGAAATCGACTTAAAGTTTGTCGAGTTGAGCTCGAGTTTGAGCTACATGAGTGGCTACCAATCTTGAGCTCAATATATTAAACTCGACAGGTCTGCAAGCTTTATCGAGCTTCAAACTAATTACAATTTTACTCTTAATAATTTAATTATCTATATATATATGAATATATCATTAATAATCAAATTATTTTTATTTAAAATTAAATATATATAATTTTTTATTTTATTTTAATACGTAACCGAGTCGAGTCGAACTTGAACTTGTCGAATTTACTATTGAATCGAACTTAAATTCAAAAAATCAAAGCTCGCCAGGTTCGAATTTTCTTATCAAGCTCGATAAAATTAATACTCGATTCGATTCGGCTCGACCAACCGGACGTGGCCTTAAACGGGTCCTTAAAACAAAAACTCCAGCTGCGAATGAAGAACTCAACCATGGCGGACAGACCTCATCAGCCCTACAAACCTAGAAGAAACAATCTCTCTTCCTCCTCATCTTCATTTGATTCCACAAAATCCCATTTTTCAAAAGCTTCAAATCCAATCTCCAACAGCTCTAGGATCAACTACTCCAAGAAAAATGCTACCTCCACTTCGAAAACTGATGATTTTAGCAGCAGAGGTAGCACTAATTATAAAGATGATGGTGATCAAGATCTTCCACACCTAATTGGGACTTGCCCTTTCATGTGCCCAGGTATTCCCATCTTCAAAATTTTTATTTTTTTTTCAGTTGGAAATTTCTTTTTACGACCAATTTGAATCGGTGAACTCATGTTTCTTGCAGTGGAGGAGAGAGAAAGGCGCGAGAGGCTGCGAGATTTGGCTGTGTTTGAGAGGTTACATGGGAATCCTGCTAAAACTTCACCATCTCTTGCTGTGAAAAAGGTGCTCGAATTATTCAGTTACGATGATTATGTATCTGTTCGAATGCTTTAATTTTATATGTAAAGGTTGGATTTTGATTGATTGTGATTGTGATTATCACATTGATAAAGGGGATTTCTGTGAATTAGTGATAATGAGATCGAAGTAAGGATGTTGCTTTTACAATGAAATGAAAACTGGCAAATCTATTAATGTTCTTGATATTGGGATATATTTGGCTTCATTCCTTCTTAAGCTTCCCCTCATTTGAATTATCGACGTCGTGTTCTCTGTGAAAGTCATAGTACTCCTCTTTTATAGTAAAAGAAACAAAGCATCAATGTTGCAGTTTTAATGGTACTACACATGCAAATTTTCAGGGAAGAAAAGGTTCCAAAAGGAGGTAAGAGCTGAGGTAGGCGCTGTCTTGACTATGCACACATGTCAAGAGGCAATCTACTTATTTGAAGTTGAGAAGAAGAGCTCACTTGAATAAAATCTTGTGATTTTTGAATGTAATAGCTAATGACATCATGCTTAGTGATTCGCCGCTATTTAAAGAAAGTGAAAAAATAGAAGACGAGAATGGTCATTACCATAAAGAATGGAAATACGGAAGGGTTTTATTAAAAGTATGTAACTGTACAAAGATTTGGTGATTCCTTCTTCAACAATCAGGAATAAACTGGAAATGATTTGGTCTCCAACAATAAAACTTTCTTACATGATCAATTACTAAATTTTGTGCGTAAATATGTTGATGGATAACAGTCATAAAATGAAGCTTGCATGGTTTAATATGACAAACTCTGAGCTTCGTTGTTTGGTTAGTTCTGCAGAACTATAAGCTCAAAAGACATGAAAGCTTCAGATGTGCGGCCTGTCCAGGTGTTGGAGGACACTCTAAATTATCTTCTCGACTTGCTGCATTCTAGTGATCGCCCTTTTGATGTGGTCCATGACTTCATTTTTGATAGGACAAGGTCCATCAGGCAAGATCTTAGCATGCAGAACATTGTGACTGAGCAAGTAATATGCATGTATGAGAGAATGGTATGCCTATTAATCATATGTATGTGGTGATTGTTACTGTGTATCTTAAGCAACAATTTAATATTTCGTTACTTTTCAATAATATATATGTTAATTATGGTGTCCATTTGCTTTATGTTTTGTTAGCTCATACAAATGATGGATATGATGTCATCAATTCTTCTTTATGATGTTAGGCTCTACTTCTAGAGAAGTACTCAATCAATACATGGAAGAAAGGTTGTAAATCTTGTGATTTACAATTTGTCATCAAGTGATTTTTTTACGCACTCTTATTTTACTAGAATCTTCTCAATAGCGTGTGGCGAATTTTTTTACATACTGAAATGTCAATTGCTTTCAATGAATTGGAAATTCAATTCATATTTTAAAAGTTGCAAAGGGTTTGTTTCTTAGTGATTCTTTCTTTAATCTTCTTCCAAGGTCATGATTGAACTATACCATATCATTCAGAAAATGGATGGATGCTGACGTTTCTTATGTGCAGGTCAAGTTTCACATCATATCATATCACCATCTTCACAGATCTTCTGGGACTCCAAATACATCTTCTATGTCACACCTCAACATGGAGCAGCTTATGAAAGCTCTGAAAACTTTATTTAGTTTGTATGAAGTAAATCGGGCTTCACATTCCATGTCTCAGAATGAAGCCGAGTTTATTTCACTATATGTTCTTCTCCATCTGGGTCCTGACAGCCAAGTAATGCAGTCTTCTAGCTACTATTCTGTTAAAATTTATCTACCAACTTGCAAGCTTTTATTGGCTCATGAAATTTTACTGTTTCTTGTTCCACGATGTACAGGTTGAACCTTTATCACTGTGGTTTCGCCGCATTCCTTCTCCAGTTATGAAGTCAAGAGAGATGTGTTTTGCCCGGAGAATATTAAGGTAATTAGGAATGTGTGGTTTTCTATCAGTTATAATCTTATTCCATCAAACTTTCATGTGAGTCCTATATCTTATCAGTTCTTCTTAGTATATATTTTTTTAATTTGTTAAATGCTTCTAGCAGATATTACCGACTAGGGAATTACAAGCGATTCATTTGTATTACAGAAGAGGAGGCATCCTATCTTCAATATTGCATTATTGAACCTTACATCAGTGAGGTTGCCTCATCTATTCCTATTTTTTCCCTATAGAACTGTGTACCTCTTGTATTAACCTCTGTGCCTCCGTATTTTTTCTGACGTATCCTCTGGTCTGATGGCATACTTGTAATTGTGTGTGCAAAAATACACACATTGGAGACTGTTTAATGAAATTTTGATGCCTCCTTGAAGAAAAAGAGGAAATTATTGGGACTATTAAAGGCAAAAAGGAAAACAGAGAAATACAATATATTTAATGTAAAAAGTAGGACAAAAATGAATTTTCAATAATTTTCCCATCTTATCTGGTAAGTTAGTGCTGAAGTGTTGTCTTCTGGCATTATGTAACACATTCTATGAATAAAAGAAAAAAAAAATCGGCACCAGATACATCAAATATGTTTCGCCTGATCTTCACGGTGTGTTTATTGACTGTATTAGATGCTCAAGTTTCCTGTGTTATCCTAATCAAATTCATATTTTTCTTAGAGCTGATTCTCTGTTTTTTTCGATAAAAATTGACTATGCACAGGTACGGAGGTTGGCGTTATTCTGTATCAGTTATGGAGGATACAAGCTGCAACCATACCCACTGGTGTACTTATCAAAGCTTCTAATGATGAAGGTAGACGAGACTTCATTTCGTGGCACTTTTTGGCTGATATTTGTAAGAAAGTGTAGCATGTTTTGAATTATCTCATCAGAACTAGTGTTGCAGGAATCAGATGTCGAAGCCCTTTGCGTAGATTGTGCCCTCGAAACATCTAGTGATGAAACCGGAAAAGGGCTCGTTTCCACCAAGCAAACAGTCGTAAATAAACCCTCAAAAGAGTACCAGAAGTACTATCAATTAGATTCGATGAGAATAGAAAGGTAACGGCCCTTTTCCCAGAAAATACTTATATAAACCTGAATGCAGGTTCTGGAGAATGATTAAACTTAGCTGAAAAGGTAAAGACAGTTCATGATGTTGTTCTTCCAGTTAATTAAGTCGTGTTTCGTGGTTAGGCTATGTGCAGAGCTGCCCCGGCTGTAATATTTGCAAGTACGAATCACCTGCAAAGAAGTTAGATTTTCACTTCAGATGTGTGGACCTCTTTGATCTTCCTGGCTTGCAGTTTGCTTATACTAGCTGTTTGCTCGAAAAAGATTGATGAAAGCCTCGACTGCCAGGCGATTGAGATCCAAGAGTATTGATGTAGCCTATGTTTCATACTGATAGTCTCGTGTAGGGTCTGATACGAGGGCCTGGATCTCCGGGAGGTTGCTCGTCTTTCTAACCCTGCATAGGGATATAGCCATTGCTCGTAGAATTTGCTTCGTGCAGCTTCGATTGTGTATCGGTGTTTGTTGTCTTAGATCATAGCAAGTTTAAGTGTTTCTACTCAACACAAACATCATGCTTATATTCAGCTGTTGGTACTACCATATTGGCAATATGCTCTCTCTCTCTCTCTCTCTCTCTCTCTCTCTCTCAGTTTTGAGATTGTTTTGCTGCCTATAATTATAATTGAAGTTCTTGAAAATGGACAAAAGCAGCCAATCGATCCTCTGTTCAACATTGAACTCAAAACTTAGTTTGAAGATGAAATAGTTTCCTAAGAATGAAAATCACTGACTCCCAAATCTTGGTCCAAATCATAAGACATTGATACGTGGTATGTCGATAAAATGCAGGAACCGTATGTGATCATGTACCAGCATTGCAATTATACATACAGAGAGTTATTGTGATTATCGGTTCTCATACAAATTGGCAACAAACAATGTAATAAATTCAGAAGCTCAGCAAGTTTTGGTAGTTTGTTCATGGAATATCAGACATTTGGCAGACAGCAGGCATGTTATTCCAGGAGCAAGAACTAAAGCCCCAGGTTGAAGCAGAAGTGTTGGTACCCAAGTTGTCGCCCAGACGAGCAGCGTTAGAATCAGCCGTGGGGCCCTTTTGCTTCGAACCTGGAGAACCCTGCTTGACCCAGCATGATCCGAGTATAGCATCGGGCCTGGAGTAGTCCACTTTGCTTTCACCATCCACGATCCAACTCGGGTCGAATGCTTCTGATTTCACATGGTGCACTAAGGAAATGAAGTAAAACAATGAGTAATGAATGTCTTCCCTCAAAATAGTCATGTATCAAACTAATATGTATGTATTGTATGCACAACCCAACTTCTTGCAAATATTTCTAGAGGACTTTTCGTGACCCGGGTAATCAAGTAAAACAGCACAACCCAGAAGAATCATAGTGAACAAACTTTTCAACAAATTATGAATTAATCAAAACTGATCTGAAGCAGGATTGACATGAAGATTAAAGGGTTGAACAATTTATATTTTGTAGGTATAATAGCTAGTACTTTTGACTAACAAATTTCAACTGTTAATAATGCATGTATGTTTTCCTCAAAAGAATCTAGTTACTTCAATAGAGAAATAGTGAGTACTTACTAGTCATGTCGTTTTCCAATGATCTTCCAATGGTAGGAGTGTACCTGTTGAAAAAGGAACCCATTGAGTTACCTGATGGTGAATTGGGGTCTATATAGCCTTTGAACTCTGGGGAGCATGTTCTCAAGGCAGAACCATCGGCTTTTATTTCTCCATGGTTGACGTTAGATGAAGTGGCCCAACCAGAAGATTGATTCTCTGACTTTCCCAGAGACTTAGCTTCATAAATTAAATCTTCTAAAAGGCCACTACTCCCTGGAGAAGGACAGTGTGATGGGAGTGGCCCTGATAGAGGAGGAGACTGGACCAAAGAATCGAATGATTCAGGTTGAGGGTCCCAGACACCTAAACCAGTCTCTTGATATTGGAGTGAAGGGAGCTCCGACTTCTGAGCATCTGCAAAGTGCTCTGAAGCAGAGAAAGACATAAAAGAAGTTTCCTGATTGACACAAGAAGACAACAGTTTCTTGGTGTGGTCAGGATCATACGGGAAACACAGACCAAAGGACTGAAACGATTTGTTCACACAACTATCAGTTCGAGTCCTGTTAAAAGTAGGTGCCTCATTAACAGCACCACTTCCATAGTCTGACATAGGCTCATCTGGTTCTTGAGCACGTTCAGGCATTCCCATAGTTTGATGGACAAAACTGTACGATTGAGGAGAAGCGAAACCATTGCCCATCGATATGCTGGTCGGAATACCAGGAATTTCAGGTGTGTATGCCAAAATGTTAAAACTATCAAACATGATATCAGGTGCCCTGTAACCGTTACTTTGCAAGATATCATGACATGATTTATCTCCGCCATATATCCTGGGTGAACTAAGCTGTTGTTGATTCTCTGGCAGTGACTGTAGGCACAGATCAGGAGGATAAAGGGGTAAACCAGCGCGTTGACGCCTTTTTATTCGGGTATTCCAATAGTTCTTTATCTCATTGTCTGTCCTCCCTGGCAACTGAAATTAGAGAGAAAAAAAAAGTAAAGATCCCAGGTGTGAATACATAATAGAAGGATTCAAAAATTACTTAGAACCTCAAATTACATTGTGTGTGAACATACAATGACCCATTTTAAATATTAAAATAGGAAGCTCATTTGGCAATTCCTGAAGAACATTTTCTTGAGTTACTAATTCCTGGGAGTCTTCTCTTTTTGTTTCTGATTACTTTTTTAACCATAAAAGGTATCTGTGTGCATCACTTCTATGAATGCACATCGCTACATTAATTACTTAATTCCATGATCCACACACCCTAGGTTACCAACTTACCATATTGATATCTGCTTTCATCAAGGGTAATTATTTATTTCAAGATACTTGGAAAAATTCATCAGACAAATAATATATCAACAGTAAGTATGCAAATAAATACTTGGTGGCTTCATCTTAATTATTTTCATATCTTTCTTATATTCCCATGGTTTTCCTCCAAGTCTTCCTCCAGGAGAGATGTAAATTGGAGAAGTGTATATAAAATGGTAACATGAGAAGTACCCGTATATTTCTTTTAAAAGGCAGGTAACACACACCCCAACTGCAAGCTCAAAAATACATGCTAAATGAGAAATAACCTACAAGGGTGTCACATAGAACAGCTCCTGATGTGTAGTTCTTACTCTTTAAAAGGCCTACAGTAAGGACAATCTCACAATATATGTCTGCTTTCCACATGCCGGGAGTTGCAGAACAGAATATATACCATATGCATGACACCACCATCAAATAAGAACAACCAATACAGTCATACAATCTTCACAAACGTACCATGTGAGTTGCCTCATAGTTTTTACTATCCAATCAAATAAGTTAAGCTCTACATAATAGCAGAAAGATCCATAAACTAGTTAAAGTGAGTATTGGAGCTTACATGTGCTGCCATCCGCGCCCATTTGTTTCCCATCTTGGCATGAAGCTCAATTATTAGCCGCTCTTCTTCTGATGTAAACGCTCCTTTTTTCAGGTTCGGCCTCAAGTGATTAGCCCACCGCAACCTGCAGCTCTTCCCACACCGCGCAAGCCCGGTATGTTTCTGCACTGCATTCCAATTGCCTTCTCCATGCTTCTTAACATACTCAACTAGAATTGAATCCTCGGCCGACGTCCATGGGCCTTTCTTCAGAACAACACCCCCATTAGAACTTCCACCAAAATTATCACCATCGTTACTCAGAGGTGAATCAGCAGAGAGCACGCCATCGTCACTCTCAGCAGTACTGCTGCGGCCCATTTGCTCAATCACATCTAATAAACCTTATGATCCACAAACAACTACAAATTGAAGAAAAAACCAAATCAAATCAGTGTTAACATTTATGCAGAAATCGCTTAAGCTCTACTTTGAAGAAGCTAGCTCAGCATGCGTAGTTCATATTTATGCTCATGAAAAAGGAAAAAAAAGAAAAAGAAAAGATACACAACATAAATAGCTGTATGACAGATTGCTATAACCCATAGCCGCCCAGAAACTCAAAACATCTAAAATAAAAACCGAATGAAGTCAACAAATCTGGAAATTTAACTGCTATAACCCATAGAGCTATATTACCAAAAAAAAACAACCCACACCTAATCGAGAAAAAATTAATGCGCGATCAACACTCAATTAATGAACACACAAGCTGCTAATCGCAAACAATCACAAATCCCGTAAGAAACTCCCAACTTTTAAAGCTGTATTTCATCGACAATCACTACCAACGCAACACTATTTACCAAATATAGAAACAACAACGATGATCCGCAGTTCATTTATTGAAGCTAATAAATGCATGCAAAATCCACACACACACACACACACATTAAAAAAAAAAAAAACTCCGCATTCCGCAATAAATGTAGGGTTGACCAAACATTTTCAATCCCACAATTCCCACTCATTTTCCAGCTGCAGAAATCGTGATTTTTGTAGTGAATAACATAACATGATTGGATTGCGCGGATCAAAATACAAAAGTGCAAAAAGAAAAAAGGGAATTACTTGATTGAGGAAGGATTGAATGGAATTGAAGAAGTGGAGCTGAGAAAGGAAAGAAAAGGGGGAAAATCAAAATTGGGATTGAGAGAAGTGCAAAAGAGAAATGGAAATGGAGGAAAAAGTGGAAATGGGTATGCGGAGGGTGGAGCTATATATAGAAGTGTATGTATAGATGCGTACACGTAGTATGTGTGTATGTGTGTGAGAAAAAATACTTGCCGAATTGTACAGCTCGCAATCTTCTTTTGCGGAACTCGTACTTCCCCTTCCAATTTGCCCAAATTAGGAAATAGTCAATTTCACTTTACCTTGTTACTTTTCACCTAAGTTCATTTTTACGATGCGTAGGGCTGTAAATAAGTCGAGTCGAATAGAGTTCGAAGATGTATTTGTTCGGATTTGTTTGAAATAGTATCGAGAGTTTTTGTTTGATTGTCTATGGAATTGTACTCGGGTAATTTTATAGTTTTATACACGTCTGCTCTGTTTTTTTACTTTTCGGGTTCCGGTTCGAGAGCTTTTGAGCTGAACGTAAAATTATGATCGAGCTTGTTTGATATGCTTATTAAATCGGGTTCAAACGAACCTTTAATGAACGGGGTTGAGTCGAGTATCGAGCTATTTGGTTTGATTTTTATCCCCAATAATATCTGAACATCTTTCTCTCCAGGGGCAGAACTGAGGGAATCAGGGGCAAGCTCGCCAAAAAAAATAATGAAAAAATACATGTAATTTTTTTAAATATATATATATAGAAATATTAGTGAAAAACAATTCGGCTCGATGAAAAAATTCTGGTTTCGCCCCTCTCTCTCTATATATATATATATTAATTGGAAATAGCAATCATAAGAGGGCTAATTAGTTTAAATATCACAAACTATGCATGAATTCTAATTTTCAACACGAATTCTAAAGTTGTATCTCTACAACACAAGCTTACGTATTTTGCGATTACAACATCAATTAGGAATCGAGTGCATCTAGGGAATGAAAATTGTACAAAATACTTAATCGATTGAACAATTCTTAAGTAAAGATTGAAGCGACGAATTTGTGGGTATACACATACATGCACATCACACTTGTACGCACGAGAGTTACGTCAATTTTAATTGGTTGGAATTCAAACTAGTGTCATAATAACCTTTTAAAGTTCGTGTTAAAAACTATAATTCGTATATAGTTCGTGATATTTAAACCAAATTATATTTACCATCATAAAATTATGTTCAAGTTTGTTTGATATGCTTATAAAATCGAGTTCAAATGAACTTTTTATAATTAACGAATCCGAATCGAGTGTCGAATTATTTGGTACAATTTTCAGCCTTATTGATATGTGAACATTTCTCTCTCTCTCTCCCTCTCTCTCTCTACATATATATATATATATATATATATATTCATTGGAAATATTTCTTAATAAAAAAAACTTCATTCTTTGATTAAAGTCAACAATCATGAGAGTGGTGTGAGTAATTGCAAAAAATGAAGAAGACGTGTGAAATGCAGATGATGTAGGGGGAGGGCAGATCAGTAATTTTGTTTACTTTCCAATTTCAAACAAATATTTAATTCGAGGATGAAATTTATAACTTCGAGAAATAAATATAGTGTTCGCTTCTCAAAAAAACGAAATTTACTCCTTTTTCAAAATCATATTTATTTTATTTTAGTATTGCCAATAATATTTTTTTTAATTTATTTTGACTCCAATCCCGATAAATTTAACCGAAATTAAATAAAATTATGATTTGTTGAGAATTAAACAGAATTAGACTATTAATCTAAAATTTGTTTAGCTGGGATGCTGCAATTTCATGTTACTAAATGTCAAAATTAGAAGGGTTAATATTATATTATATCATAAATTTTTAATAATGTTTCGATTATATTCAACATTCATGATATCATAATTTATATTCCAACATTTTCTTTTCTCTTCAATTCTATCTCAAGATCTAATTTCGGCAATTGATATGCGAGATGACTTGCTTAAACTTTGTGTTAATTTTATAAATAAAAAAATTACATGAAAATGTCGTGTTTCCACTTATGAATTTAAAGTTGCGAGAAGAAGAAGAAGAAGAAGAAGAAGAAGAAGAAGAAGAAGAAACATTTTTATTTATAAAAATAATACGTAAGCTTCTGGTGAGCCACATCACATATAGGCGGTTGAAATTAGGGTTTTGATATAATTGAAAAAAAATTGGGAAGGAAATTATAATTTCATGAAGGTTGGATATAATTAAATTAAATTATTGTTAGTTTGGAATCGAATATGATATTACCCCAAATTAAAAAGGGTTAGAATTATGCGTTGCTTAATTTTTGTCGAGATTAGGTGCCGTACATCAAACGTGAGAAATTAAGTAATTACTGACATTTTTAAAACTAAAATGTTAAGATTAAGCAAAAATTAGGGCAAATTTCATATTACTTCCATGTGTTTTTTCGAAAATTTAAAAAACCCTATATGTGTTTAATAAATAGTTTAAAAGTTCCCTCTGTTATGTATAATTCATTAAAAAAAAAACTTCTTTTGGAGAAAGTGAATTTACACCTTCTAAGAAATATAGTATGATTTTATTTTATTTTTTACAATTTTTGTTATAGATAAATATATTTTATATCATTTAAAATTTATAGTATTTGGTTGTACTACTACTTTTTTTAACTATTTTTGATAATTTCCTAAGTTTAATATTTTTTACATATAAATATATTTTATATTATTTAAAAATTATAGTATCTGATCAAATTACTATTTTTAAAAATTGATTATATTTAAAAAAATAATACAAAAATTATAAAAATAAGAATCATAAACTCTTTTTTAGCAAGGATAATTCACTATTTCTAAAAGAAGTTTTTTTTTTATGAATTATACGTAATAGAGGGAGGTTTTATATTATTTATTTAACACAATTTTTTTTTTCAGAAAAACACATAGATAGTAATACGAAAATTGTCCCAAAAAAATGTTAAAAAACAGTTCTTTAACTATTAACTAATTTTTGTAAATAAAGTCTCTTTTTGCTATAAGCAAGTATGAAGCTATTTTTACCAAGTTTTGTTTCCACGTATAATATCACTTTCAATCTGACATAATTCGATTATAGTCGTTCTCAACGTGACATACATAGGACTCTTAAAATATAAAAATAAAAAGAGTGCATTTTTAAAATTTTAAATATAAAATAGTATTGATTGTTCAATCAAATAACACAAGAATCTCCTTCCATTATTTTTAATTTCACATCTCATATAAAATACGAATTTAGTGTATGATAAAAAAAAATCCAAACTGCAGAAATTAAAATGATGAAAGAAAAGTGTGAAATGAAGAGAAATATTATAATTCATAATTAAGCAAGGTGGAGAGAGAAGAAATAATATATAAATAAGGTGGGAAAATGGAGGAGATTAGGCAATAAATTAGGCAAGTTGTTAAAGGTATAAGGTAAAAGAGAAGAAATAACAAAAAGACAAGAAAACTACTTGTGATGAAAAATTGATGGGACTTTGATCATATATTTTTATTTCATTTTATTTTATTTTTTGTGAGGAAAACTTCAAAAGCTTTATTTGACTGGTCAAGTAGAATACATTTTATTAAATATTTATATTCAATCAATAATAAAAAATTGTGTTAGACCGTCTAACGGATAATTAGACCAAAATCTGTCCCAAAACAAGTCAATGTCCTGTTGCCACCTAAGGGTGTAATCGAGCTGAATCGAGTATTAGCCTTATCGAGCTCGAGCTTGATAAGAAAACTCGAAGCTCGGCCGAGCTTTGATTTTTTTGAGCTCGAGCTGAACTTGATAGCAAACTCGATAAACTCTAGTTCGACTAGACACGACTCGATTATGAATAAATATTAAAATTATATTTATTTAATTTTAAATAAAAATAATTTAATTATTAATGATATATATATATATAATTAAATTATTAAGAGTAAAATTATAATTGCCTTAAACTCGATTAAACTCGATAAGGCTCATTAACCTGTCAAGCTCACTATTATGAAGCTCGAGCTCGACTCAACAGACCTCGAGTCTATTTTGAGTTTTCGTCGAGTCGATCTCGAGTGATTCACAAGTAGTCTCAACTCACTTATATCCCCCTACCACCACTCGTCCAGACACGTGGGGTCTATGCATGGTGCATGCCAGTCACCATTCACTTTTTTTTCTTGAGTTTTCCTTCTTTTTTTTTTAACTTTTATTTTGTATTGAATGCAGTGCACAAACCCATGTATTAGGGTTGGCGCGAGAGCACTACTCGAGACGTTGGATAAAAAAATAAATTAATTCAATTTAAGTTTTGAGTTCAATAATTTCATTTGAGTATATATTTATTTTTTTAAAAAATTATCAAACGCAGTGCATGAGCCTCCGCATTAGCGTCGGACAAGTACACCAAGTGAGACATTGTATGTAAAAATTAAATTAAATCAATAAATAAATATATATTTGTAAAAAAAAGGAATAATTGGAAGACGCTTACTAAAAAGGAAAAATAAAAAAGAAAGGGAAAAAAAATAGGAGACCACTTTCATGGATCAAATAAAATCTGTCCAACGGAATGAAATCCATTAAACCCTCTCACAGGAGACCTCCCCGGCATCAATATATCTAACGAATACATTTTTCTTGCGTATACTTTACCGGCTAACGCGTGCATCAATATATGGACGAGTTTCAATGAGAATCAATTTTGACGTGAGAACTATAAACTCATCTACATTATTTAACATTATTAGTTAAGAAAAATAGTTGATATTAGTTAAACAAAACTTAGCATAATTAAATCAAATATATATTTACAAAACTCATTTAGACACGAAGGTAGAACAATCTTTTGAACCTTAAAGGCACTCGATAAATTAAGCTCAAGTTGACACTATAATAAACTAGTTTTGTTTTTAATGCCAAAATAGTTTTTAGCTTATGCTTCTTAAATATTAATTTGAAAGTCTATTAAAATTCCAAAACAAAAAAAATAAAAGATTTAGCATGTTAAATCAAATGACACCATCACTGATAAATAATGCATGAAATTAAAGCTGGAAGCTATGAAACAAGGCACTTGCCCAATTCCCATTATAATTCCAATAATAAAACTCCAATAAATTATATCAGTCATTCATATGATAATATCTCTCAATTTAATCATAAATTAAGCTTCACACACACACACACACACACACATATATATATATAGAGAGAGAGAGAGAGATAATTTTGTTATATAAACATCAGAACTAACTACTTAGATTAGATGGTCAGCCAAATTTCAATGGCAGATAAACAAAATATGCTGCAAATGAAATGTTCAAGCAGCATATATGCAGTGGAAGTTAAGTTAAACATATATAGTAAATTGATCAAAATAAAAGGCCAAAATATTCAAATATCTGTCACAAGCAGAGATAAAAAGGCCCCAAAATCAAATAACTATCTCAGCAAAAGAACATGGAGCTGCGGACCTTCTCATTAAGCACCGGAAGCTCAGCCACAGCCGGTGGCCCTCCACTGTGGCTCGACGAACGCTCCGAGAACTCGTCGAACTTGATGAACTGAGACACCTGAGCAGCAGCAAGATGCGCATAGCATATGGGAGCAACTGCATGCACCAAATGATCAACAAAGATTAAAAAAAAAAAAAAAAAAAAAAAAAGAACAAGACCAGAGATATATTGTGATTCCTTAATTAACAGCAGAGGTTTTGTTGGTTTTATTACCTACAGAGATTGCAGTAGTGCTTCTCTGGTACCTGCAGAATTTCATACAATGGTGAAGAATTGTAAACTACAATAGAAACATAGTTTTTTTTAAAGCTAACAGACAAGTTTACAACGTTAAATGCGTTCTTACACGTAGGATAAAGAGTGCACGAACTCTTGGAAATCATCAGGAGAGTATCCGAGCTCATCGTGCAGAACGTGATAGTGTGTAGGCCGTGTTGTTCCCTGTGTACAACATCAGTTATCAGTACTCGAAAAGCTCAGTATCCTAGTAAATGTATATGTGCCTCACCATCTTAACAAAGAGAAAAAAAAAACAGATTTATAGGGAACTCACAATCATGCCAGCATGAGCACACATGTAGAAGTCATTGTTTCTAGGATGGCAGATTCCGTTGTCAATCACAGTTCCTGATGATCATGTAGAATAGAGACGATATTAAGTACGTAGAAAGGGTTGTTTTCAGCAGTGTTTATGCAATGATAAGATGTGAACCTGGAGGGACATTGTCCGAAGAGTTTGCTTGGAAAATCTTGGTGTGGTGGTTCTTTTGTGCAACCGCCAGCAAAAACTTGGGATTCCATTTCTCGTCCAGAAACTTGCAAGCCTGAATAAGAACAGAAGCATTTAGATTAATCGAAGCAGAGAAAAGAGAACTGCAGTACGTGTACGAGTTAAAACTAGAACGGTTTTCAGTGTATAAAAGGTGAAAAAGAGACCTCAATAATCTGCTCTAGCTCAACATTCAAAACTTGGTTGAACTGAGACTCACTCACTCCATCCCTGCATTGCCAAAAAAAAGGTGCAAGGATGAAGATTAATTGATATATGTTGAGCATATACATCTACAAATGTATTTTTCTAATGGTAAGCAGAAAACAATATGGTAGATATTGTAGGTTTCAGTCATTGATGTTACCTAAAAATGATAATTTGGTTAGGTTTCATATGACCAGAGCTTCTATAGAAGTCCTGCAGTAGCTCCCTGGAAAAATAAATGGTAAACATTTTAAGTTAACAATTACTATTACTATATCATGAAAGTATATCACTGTAGTGCAATTACAAGAAATTCCAAAATTTTGCAAAACTGAGTAATAAAATATCATGAAAGCATATCACTATAGTACCTGAAAATTCCTTGATCCTCAGTTGCAGACACTGGCTTGAACAGACCATCTATCATTTCAGATTTTGCCGGCTGAGAACGGACTGCTGCTCTGTATTTTGAAATCAAAGGCCACTGCCTTGAACTAACAACCTGGTTTTTCCACAAGTCAAGGAAATAAGTGCACCAGATATGTAACCAAGTCTTATTATCAACAGTAAATCATTTGAGACTTTGAAGGAACATTACTGCAGCAACGGAGGGGACATCTCGACCAGGTGAACCATGTGACACATCCATTCCAACAATAAGGGTGGGAACTCTAGAAACCATGGGTCCCAGATTTGGAGGGGAGCGTTCCATAGTTAAGAGTGAATTGAGGCCACCAAGCTGTTAGAGGACAAGTAAAAAAATGAGCCTAAACTGTAAACAATAAACTGGTTTAAGACAGAATATGGAATAGTAAAACACCACATACCTTGGCATTGATCTTCAGCATTAAATTTGTCAAGTACTGGTCATTGACGCGCGTAGGGGCAATGCACTGAGTCACCACACCAAGATCAGAAAGATTCTTCTTCTTCCATGGGCCTTCAACAAGATAAGAAAGAACAAGAAATTGAGTAATCTTCTCAGCAACAAAATAAAATATACTGAATAGAACAGAACAAGAATATGTCAGATCTAAACCATAGAGATCAGAGTTTTTCTTTTCTGGCAGAACGCAGAGGAGAAACTGAGGTGCCCCTGGAAGTCTTGACTTGATCATTGCAATCATCTCATCTACCCTGATAGTAGGAGGACTGCGTCTTGACTGTGGACTCTCCTCGATCGTTTCAAAAGGTTCGTTCATGTCCTACAAAAGGAAGAGTAAGGTAAGAGGTTAATAAAATAATTGATGAACTTCTATTACAATAGTAATGATAATAAATATATAAAATCAATTCAGTACTCACAATTCCTTTCATACTGGCACATCTAACCAAGTCCCTACACAAATTTGTCAAATTGCAACGAGCGGAGAAGTTTACAGCAGCCCATCGTTCAATCTTCACAGGCTCAACCAGTCTCTGCCAAATAAAGCTCGAGAGTCAGAGCTATCTCCAACAGAATTTTGTATGACATTTTCAAAAGAATCATACCTTCTGGTTGAAGTTCCAACGCCCGTTACGTGGGGCAAAATCCTCTCCATTGCCAACTCTCAGCTGTAATAGAATAAATGGGCTAGATTAACAATTGCTGTGCATTGCTAATAGAACTTCACAAATCACAAGGCAAAACATACAAAAAATAAAGTAGGATTTAAACTATAGACTGTGATTGAACAAAAGGACTAGATTAACAAATGTTGTATATTGCAAATAGCTGTCAACTGCCAGGGCAAAACAACGTTTGCACGAAGCAGTAAATTGCAATCTGAAATGTTTGCATAAAAATACCTTAGGTGGTGTCAAAACACGGCCTTGAATGCGAGTGAACTCAGTGCTGATCGAAACTCCAGAAGATCGAAGAAGAGAATCAGCACCATAGTTGCTGATAGATAGTGCCTAATTAAGAAATGCAGCTCAACAATTGTTACAATACGAAAAATGAAGTAAGAGGGAAAACATCACTTAGAGAAATATATTGGAAATCTCACATGTTGCAAGGCCTTCATCCTCTCCTGAGGCTTTTGCCGAGATTTTTCTACAAGTGAAGCTCTTTGAGGATTGGACAGAGATTTGGTATAACGTTGCAGGGGAACCAAGGAGCACAGCTAACAGAAAGAGAAAGAAATTTGGATCATTTAATTGACACCAAAAACAATAAATTCAAGACATAGTCTACACCCCAAAGCACAAACCTCAATGGGAATGTAAGTGGGGCGCTTTGGTTTCCCAACATTCAGACATGGCATGTCTCCTGAATACTTCAAATGGATCTTGCGGTGACGAACAAAATAGTCATAGACAGTTATTTCTACTTCTTGTGCTTCACTGGTTCCAGTTCTCTGTTTCAGTGAGAACCTAAATAATAAAATTAGAGGATGATAGTCAATCACTCAATCTACTGCTTACATATCAAAGCATGACAGGATGCAGTATGATTAACAGTCTCACATTTGTTCTTTGCATCTTAAGTCACTCAACCCACTAATCTTGTGTTCCATATTGGAATTAGTTGCCTTCACCCTAAGATTCTTCAATGTCTTTTTGGCCTGTTTCCAATAGGTGAGCACTTTAGAAGAGAGAACAAAGCAATAGCATGAGCAGTTGCCAAATATGAGAAACATTTTTTTTACCTTAACCCAATCAATTTGTGCAGGGTTGTCAAGTCTTTGATTAAACAGAAGAAAGTCAATCACTGGTCCAGGCCTAACAATCATGGTGGTTGATACATCTGCAATGAACAATGGTGCCTTAGAAATAGAAACTGTTATACCAGGGAAAAATAAATTCAAAGAACTTACCCATATTCAATGAAAGACCTCCCTGTGTGGGTCTAAAGCTTGAATGGAAACCGCGACAACCAAAAACGCCACCTCCCAAGTCCACAAAGTTCCTATCATCGTTATGGAAGAAAGACTGACGCACTAGAAGGCACCCCCTGAAAAATAGAAGTGTTAGCAACTTGAACAACTAAAGAAACAGGAAAAGATATCACAATACCCACTTTTGAGCAGCATTCTGTCTCAAAATGATATCAAATACTCTCACAGCTTCTTGGAAGTGCTCAGAATCTTGTCCACGAAGGGCATTGGCAATGGCTTGCATTGGGATTTTTGCAGCATAGCTTATTGCAACATTGTATGTCTTTGAACGAGGCTGTCTTCTCATGCGTTTCCGGTCATCCGGGCTACCATCAGCTCCTGGACTCCCACTCCCCAGGTTCCTACAATTGGCAGAAGAAACAGATATATAGCCTGAAAACTCTAGAATTGAAATCAAAGCAAAGCAACCACATTAATTAGTCAAATATATGTGCATACCTGTTGGATGTAACCTCATCCAGAATGACTGTAAAGTCAAGCTTGGTTTGAGGCAAGGCGCCGATGGTGAATAAGCTCTTCTCACCATCGTATGCAAACTTTTTACCATCGAGCTCAATGGCATATGTTTCATGCACTCTGTCTAGTATCTTTCTCCCAATTCCTTTTACTTCAACAGGGCTCCCATCTTCATATTTGATTGCAACCTGCAGCAACAACAACAACTTAGCAATTATATAATGACAAAAGGGGGAAAATGAGCTAGTTAGTTATCAATGTATGCACATACACTGTACTGGTAAAAGAAGCCATCAGTTTTTGAAACCGTGACTTTAAAGTGGTTAACCAAGAGGGCAATGCTTTGCCCTCTAGTGGCAAGTCCAGGCCTAGCCATCGGAACCCGTTTACCCATAGATACTTTCTGAGGTACAAAATTTGATGGCATCACTGGGGGAGGTGGAGGAAGAATTTGTGAAGTATCACCCTTCGACGGATTATCCATGTCTATTTCCTGATCAATCAAAGACATAAACAACAGTTACTAGCTAGCTTAAATAAACATCGCAGATTCAAAATATAAATCAAAATACTACTAGACATGAACAACAGTTACGTAGCTTAAGTAAACATTGCAGATTCCAACAAAATATAAATCAAAATACTACTAGACATGAACAACAGTTACTAGCTTAAGTACACATTGCAGATTCCAACAAAATATAAATCAAAATACTACTAGACATGAACAACAGTTACTAGCTTAAATAAACATTGCAGATTCCAAAACATAAATCAAAATACTACTAGTCATTCATTATTATGGAAGCATATCAGCTCAAATTTGAAACAATTCAAACTATAACATATGCCTAAAGCGTATCCAAAGCACCTAATTAAACTCTACCATGTCCATTTATCATCAGATAAGAACAAGCTAAAGCCAACAATTCAGATACAAAAAAATCTATAATATAAAATGGAACGTACAAAAGTCGTTTAATACTCTCTCAGATCCAAAAGAAGGCAAAAAAAAAAAAAAAAACCATAAAAAAGAGTTGCTTAAATGTTACTTGAAGAAGGCATAAATCATATTATCAACCATCGAACTCTAATAATTAATGAGAAGTCGAACCGTTTTCATGAAATCTGAAATTAAAAAAAAAAAAAAATCCAAACAGTTCTTACGACACATATACTCATAATTCACATGCAAGCTAGAAGTCGAACCTTTTTTATGAGAGAGAATATTGAAATCTGCGCCCTATAAATTTTCTGCCATTAATGTACTAGCTAGTTCATTAAAAAAAAAAAACTCATAATTAACAAACTGAGAAAATATAAAACGTCCCAATCTTCAACACTAAAAAAGCACACGCAATCGAACATTTTTTTTTTTGAATTTGAACAAGTTAATACCAGTTTGAAACAGTTGTTGCCAGTGCGTACTCGCAAAATAAGAAATATACATACAGAAACAGCATGAAGTTACCAAAAACGGAAACAAAAAAAACAAAGGGGACTGACGTTCAAATCTGCATGATGAAGAACATTGTTTTTCAAAATATGACAAAAATACAACACAGTAATAACATGAGGGAAAAAAAATTACAAATAACGAAACACATGAAAAAAAAAGCGACTAAGATCCGACGAAAAACAAAAACAAAAACAAAAATAGCATGTGACAACAGAAGCAGAAGAAAAACAAAAGGAAGAAGAAGAGAGAGTTAGAGCTGAAAACCTACTTTTTCGGGAAGAAGGCGTATGCGTATGTGTGCGCGTGGGTTGTGCTTGTTTCTTGTTTTAATGGAGGTGGCCTTATATAAATATACTGTTATGGATTTGGGTGATGAAGAGAGAGAGAGAGGAGAGAGAGAGATGATTTGATGTAGTGTGATAGTAATGAAGCCTATATTCTCTCTCTTCTGTCTCTTTCTCTCTCTTGGTTTTCTCTTTCATGAAAATCTCTCAATGGCAGGATTCTTCTCTATTTGCCTGCCTCTTTTACCTAATTAAAACTCTACGTTGAGGGTATAATCGTCCTTTCACTCGAACGTTATTTTTATTTTTTTTGTCTTTATCTTTGGTAATTCAGGACAATCGTCGAAAATAACCTAAAATATTAAAACTCTTAATTCAGAATTTGAAAAATGAAAATTATCAATCTAGCGCCTTAAAAATCACGAAATTTGACATCTTTTCATTTTTAATTAATTCAAAAATCACGAATTTTGATTTGTTTTTCTTTTTCACGCGAACGTGTTTTTTGTCTGTCTTTGGAAATTCAAAATAAAAAAATTGTCAATTCAGAACCTGAAAAATGAGTAATTTATTAATTCGGGACCTCAAAAGATGAAAACTCTCAATTTAGAACTCGAAAAATGAAAATTATCAATCAAAGATCTCAAAAGTCGCGAAATTTTGATTTCTTTTCATTTTTAATTAATTCAAAAATCGTGAATTTTGATTTTTTTTATTGATTATAAAATTAATTAAAAATGAAAATAAATCAAATTCGTGGTTTTTGAGATCTTAATTGATAATTTTCATCTTTAGGTCCTCCATTGAAAATTTTCATCTTTCAGATTTTAAATCGATAGATTATCTATCTTGCAAGTACTTAATTGATAATTCTCCTTCAAAGTATTTATGTTTGATAAACACTAATTTTCTTTTATAGAAATATTTAGGAATTTGTTATAGGATGAACTATAACCACCTTAAAAAACTATCACATAAAAAAATAAAATAATAAAAAATTGCACATATGGGAATTTTGTGATAATTATAGATATCGATTAAACTTCGAGACTTTTCGCAAAATTACTATTAATTTGAAATTAATGACAAATAAATTATAGTACGTTCATCCAAATTCATAAAACCTCACTTAGGGCTTTTTCTACTTTCCATAATTGATACCTACCATATATATATATATATATATATATATAGATTATTTGATTAAAATTTTATTTTAGAGGAAAAAACTTCACATAAATCACGAGAAAAATCGTTCAAAGTTTGTGACAGAAGATAATAAAAGTAGTTCCGCGAAAACGGCGGTATAAAACGAAAAAAGAAGGGTTACCACTTTGTTTGCTTCTCGTTGAGCTCGGCTGAAAATCACTTGCTCGAAATAGAGGGCTTTCGTATGGATGGATTTGAGTCGAGCACGCTTTTTTTTTATAGAGTATAATTGGATAAATTGTATTTTGATACTTATATTTTGGATACTTTTTCAAAAATGGCCAACTCTTTTAAAATTAATAAAACAATATTCACTTTTTCAAATAAATTGCAAATCAAAGATTTAATCAATTTTACAGCCCGAAAATCGTATGTAATTGATTGTCATTTAATATTCTTTGATTGGGTGATTTTTTTTGTACGTGGCTGATAAAATAAAAATATTAAAATACAATCAATTACGTACAAATTTTACGCCGTAAAATTGGTTAAATATTAAATTTGTAAATATTGTGAAAAGGTTGATACTTTTTTATTAATTTTAAAAAATGAATCATTTTTTATATACGTGCTCAAAATATAGATATCAAAGTTTAATTTACCCATCATATTTTCAATGCATTATAATCATGGTTGAATTTATTTCAAAATTACATTGAAATAAACCTAATTCGAACCGGTGGTTGGCTCACAGAATTTTCATTTTGTTCAATTAGATAATTAAATTGTGTTATACACACACACACACTAAACACACTCTCAAAAATGACTACCTAAAGCATAAAATAAAATTTAATAATTCATTTGTAATATCTTAACTTTTATATTGTCTGAAGCAAATTAAATCATTAGATCTTAACACTCTTTTTTTTTAATTTTTTACTAGATTTCAATTTATTACGCCTTGGTTTAATTTTATACTTGTTATTTAGGGTTCATCCTACTCAATTAGGATTTAATATAATTTTTTAGTATTTAATTTTTTAAATAATTAGTTAATACTAAAAATTAAAAATTAAATACTAAAAAATTACGATGCATTCTAACTAGATAGAATAAATCCTAAATAGTAAAAAATAAGTATAGAATTAAACTAGAAGTATACGAAATTAAAATCGAAAAAAAAATCAGAAAAAATAATAAAATCGAGTGCGTAATAGAAGATTTAACTTGAACCACTAACGCGGTATATTAGTAAATCGGGCTAAATTAAATAAGTTCAAAATGAAATTGAAAATTTAATAAAATTAACAATATGGATTAAAAATTCATTACGATTTTAATTTTTAAGTTCGTTAAATTACACCAAAGCCAAAATTGTGTACGTGATTTCGATTTGATTGCTAGGTACAACTTAGACAGAACAAGGTACAAACAGGGTACAGAAAAGGACTGCGACTGCGGCAGCAGCAGATGATTTTCGGACCTGCGGCAAAATTCTGCCCTGTTGCAGATTTGCTTGCTGTCAATTAATCTGTTTTTCCATTTTTACCCTTGCTTCTCCCCCTATTCTATCTTAGTTGCTTGCCTAAAAAAATGAGAAACTCTTTTGTCCTTTTCTGTCATTTCCTGCACCTTTTCCAAATTGGGATATATATATATATATACACATATGTGTGTGTGTTTGGCAGTTTGATTTTTTTTACATATTTGCCCTTTTGCACTTTTCATGAGAGGATATTAATCCTTTCGTTTCTGAATAAATGTTTCTCGCGTTTTAGTTTTATTATTTTATAAAGAGGGTCATTTTATATAATCAAAGTGGAAAATTCGTATTATTTTCATTTGCACTTATTTAATGTATTTAAACTTCTGTATTTGACTTGTTTATGTGTAACATGTGTGAGTATGTACAGTATGTGCAAGGTCGGTCCTGTGTATCAGAAACCTAAGCGAGAACTTAAAAATTGGCCTTTATAGAAATAAAAAAAAATCTAAATCAAGATAAAAATAAAAATTAATATATGAGAAAGATAACGATATTTTTTAATTTAAAAGAGGCAAATGATATTTCACCTAAATGCAATACGTCTGGTAGTTTTAGAAGCAAAACTAATGTCGGCAAATAGCAATACTCATTAGTTTAAAGCATGATAATTGACAAATTAAATAAACAAATCGTGGAACACAAAACATACACGAATGGCACATTAAAATTCAAAATCAAACAATCTCCACACTACCCAATAATTTTAAAGAATTTTAAAATCGAATGAGTACCTTATTTTATTTGCTAGAATGTATGGAGATAATTTCGTACTTTTTTTTAATCTCCCAATCCTCCTTGCGGCCTTTCTCAATTCTCACAGATATCGCCGTTCATAGCTGGGTGGTATATGTGAAGATGAGACGATTCTTTGTCTCTCTTAATTTATTTTCTTTCCCTTCCCGTGTCGTGAATCTGTGTCTCCAGCCTCGCTTTTTTTTTTTAAAATTCCTTTTGTAAATTTGGAACAAAAAACCAAATATATACCTATTTAAAAAAAATGGTTCCTCGAAAATTTGGAACCCTAAGTAAATGTCTCTCGACTCTCGAGCATACCATCAGTACCAGACCTGAGTATGTGTATATAATGTACACTGTACATTATGTTTTATTAGCTGTAGCACTAAATAATCATTTAGTACTCATTAATTACATTTCCATTCTAAAATTTCATAATTAACTTTTACATTATTTTTCCTTTAAAAATCACACCATATCCAAAAAATTCGTATTTTAAATGTTTTTCTATGCATTAGATTTATTTAGCTGCCAAGTTTGTTTTCGTATATGCGAGATATTTGAGTAACTTGAGTTATTAAAATTCGTGTATTAAATGATTTATATCATATTATTCGATCTCCAATCATTGGAAAAATTTAAGATTCTCAAACAAATAAGAGTAAATTTAGTTGTAATTAGAGTCGATCCTAATAATTTGGTGGCCAAAGTCGAAGTGAAAAAATGAGACCCTCATTTTCCGTTTTATAATTTATTAAATAGATCAAACAACACATGCACACTATATGCAATATTTTTCTTTCTATTTTTCTGTTTCAATATTTCCTTTTTATTTTATTTTAGAGAGTTATATTTTAATATCCTAATGTATATTGAGGATTACATACTAAAAAAATGGGTTGTTTCAATATTTTTTTTAACATTGAGTTAGATTTAAGATTGAATAATAAATAATAGGATGCTGTATTTTAATATTATAATATATATTTAGATTTAGGATTACAAATTTTCTAAAAAATGGGTTGTTTCATTTTTTTTTAAGTGGGCACTTTCGACATTGACTTACTTTTAAGATTGAATAATAAATTAAAAAAAAACTTTGAAAAAATATTTTTCAAACTATTTTTCATTTTTTTTATTAGTTATGATTTTACCTAAAAGCCCTTACTAATAAACAAATAAATAAATTCGCGTTCCGTTCGAAATCGTCTGTTCGAACTTTCTAAATATGTTCGAAGTCTTATGTTCGAACATGATAGATACGTTCGAAGTCGCGTGTTCAAACGGTACTTAAAAAAAATTCATGGAGTCCGTTCGAAAAGAACGAGACTTATTTTAAAAATCATGCCCGTTCAAAAATGGAAATTCGAACAAACATGGTGAGTTCAGAATTTCATTTTCGAACCACACTTGATTTTTTTTCTTTTTACGTAAAGGGCATTTAAGAAACTTCAAAATTATTTTCTTTTTTCTTTTATGGTGCAAAAAGTAGTTTTAGTTGTGCAAATAGAAACTCCCTCGAAATATTCTTACAATTATATACACATACATAATATGAAAAAAATTGGAGCCTCTAATTTTTCATTTTTTGGGGCCCGAGACGACTGATGCGCTTGCCTAAAGCCTTGCTAGCAAATCAACTCATAAAATCTAAACTTGAAAATACCAACTTATCCAAGTGTGAGGTAAAGTTAAGACATTAATCCCAAGATTTTAGTGAAGAAATTGGGGGAAGATTAGCAGAAATTAAGAATCTTAAGTTGTGATGAAAGAATATTTATTTTTTGACTTAGTCTTTTGTCCATTTATCCTCAACTATTTTCCACATTGTCCCTTTTCCTTGTAGACAAAAAATAAAATAAATAAAATAAATAAATTGTATTATGCTTAATTTGTTAGCTAATGATGTAAATCCGTGTCTAACCACCCCCCATCTAATAACATTATTAAATTCTACTTATAATTAATTAAACCACTTCTCTCCCTCATCCTCAACCTCAACCATCCTCCCATTTCATTGTTGACTTCTGCATTGAGAGAGAGAGAGAGAGAGAGAGAGAGAGATTATGGGACAGGAAACAAGAAAATCTCTGAGTGATGAATATGAGATGAGTGATGTTCTGGGAGAGGAGGGTTCTCAGTTGTGAGAAGAGGTATAGAGAAGGGCACTAGCAATGGAGAGAAGAAGAAGCATGTGGCAGTGAAGACTCTCCGACGATTCGGGGCTTTCGCCCCTTCCAAACAGTCCCTCATATCCGATGCACTGCTGAGAAACGAGCTCGTGGTCATGAGGAAGATAGTGGAGGACGTCTCGCCCCATCCCAATGTCATCCATCTCTACGACGTGTGTGAGGACAATGCCGACATTCATCTCATTCTCGAGCTCTGCTCCGGTGGAGAGCTCTTCGACCGGATTGTCGCTCAGGCAAGGTACAATGAGGCCGAGGCCGCTGCTGTCGTGAGCCAGATTGCAGCCGGCCTGACTGCTTTGCACCGTGCCAATATCGTGCACAGGGACCTGAAGCCGGAGAACTGCCTCTTCCTGAGTAAAGACGAGGATTCTCCGTTGAAGATCATGGATTTTGGCCTCAGCTCCGTTGAGGATTTCACTGATCCTGTCGTCGGATTGTTCGGCTCCATTGATTATGTCTCGTCGGAGGCCCTCTCGGGCGGCAGGATTACTCCCAAGAGCGATATCTGGTCACTCAGTGTCATCTTGTACATTCTCCTTTCAGGGTTAGTAGTAGTAGTAGCAGTAGCAACAATCGTCGTCTAATTTTCTATGATTTATGTGGTTTTAAGCCAAGCTTAATGTTATGGTTGGAAACTTCACATTCAGGTATCCCCCTTTCATCGCTCAGACAAATTGGCAGAAGCAACAAATGATACTGAGTGTAAGTTAAGTTTTTTCGAAAAATACGATTTTCTTGCCAAATTTGTTGTGGGTGTCAAATGGGCTTGTGAAGAGCTTAGAAAGATAGGAAATTGAGTTAGGAGAAAGAATCGAGTCAATCAGACAAGAAACGAGAAAGAACAAAACAAACTAAACGAATGCTATGTTTGTTGATGCAGGGATAGTTGAGCTTCTACGAGAAGACATGGAATAACATTTCCTCATTAGTTAAACAACTGATTACCAGTCTTCTCAAAGTGGATCCCAACTTGAGACCAAGTGCTCAAGAGGTAGTAGATTCACGCATCAATCATTAAACATCAAACATATTCCTTGGCTACAGCTCCCAGTCTAAAGGTTACAGAATCTACAATCTCAAGACTGGAAAACTAATCATTAGTTGTGATGTCGAGTTCGATGAAAGCGCATCATGGAACTGGAACGAAGAAAAAGTTGAAAAACAAAATATCATAGTACCACGACTACGACGTTCCGGTAAACATCACGATGAAGATGATTGAGATGACCCACAATCTTCTCCAGCTGTTGCACAACCTCCAAGTCCAAGAACATCATCCTCATCATCAAATGAGGAACAATCTTCTCTAGATTCAACACCCAAGAATGTGAGGACACTTCGAGATATCTACGAGACTTGCAACTTTGTAGCAGTGGAACCGGAAAGTTTCGAAGATGCTATCAAACAAAAACATTGGATAAAAGCAATGGAGGAAGAAATCAAGATGATCGAGAAAAATGAAACATGGGAGTTAGTCAATCTACCAAATAACAAGGAGGTCATCGGAGTCAAGTGGGTCTACAAGACAAAGCTAAACCCAAATGGCTTAATTCAAAAGCACAAGGCAAAGTTGGTAGCCAAAGGATACTCACAATTACCAGGTATCGACTACAATGAAACATTTGCTCATGTTGCTCGTCTAGACACTATAAGGGCACTCATTGCACTAGCAGCACAAAATAAAAAGAGGATATATCAACTAGATGTCAAGTTATCATTCCTCAATGGATATCTCGAAGAAGAGATATATGTTGAACAACCGCAAGGGTTCGTGGTAGAAGGACAAGAAGACAAAGTCCTCAGGCTAAAAAAGGCGCTCTATGGACTAAAGCAAGCTTCGCGAGCTTGGTATAGCCAAATTGATGACTACTTCATCAGTCGAGGATTCAGAAGAAGTGAAAGTGAGTCAACGCTCTATATCAAGACCCGAGGTAACAACGACAAACTCACTGTTTCTCTATACGTTGATGATTTAATATATACAAGGAACAACACAGAGATGATGAAGGAATTCAAAGAAGATATAATGAAAAGTTTTGAAATGACCGATCTTGGCTCGATGCAATATTTCCTCGGCATTGAGGTAAGTCAAGATGAAAGGGGTATATTTATCTCACAGAAGAAATATACGCAAAATCTGCTACAAAAGTTCAAGATGGAAGGCTGCAAACCTGTGGCTACTCCCTTAGTCACAAATGAAAAGTTCAAGAAGGAAGATGGCTCACCGAAGGCAAATGCATCTATATATAGAAGTCTCATCGGGAGTCTACTATATCTAACAGCAACACGACCCGATATCATGTATGCTACAAGTTTACTATCAAGGTTCATGCAGGATCCAAGTCAAGTTCACTTTGGAGCTGCAAAAAGAATATTGAGGTATTTACAAGGCACGAAAGATTATGGAATCCAGTACGAACCTATCAAGGAGTCAAGACTAATTGGCTACAGTGATAGTGACTGGGCTAGATCAATCGATGACATGAAAAACACTTCAAGCTACACATTCTCTCTTGGCTCAGGTATGTTCTCTTGGTCATCTAAGAAACAAGATTGTGTGGCACAATCTTCTGCGGAAGCCGAGTATGTCGCAACTTCATTAACGACAAGTCAAGTCATTTGGCTAAGACGTATTCTCGGATACATGGGAGAAGATCAAGAAAAACCTACAGAGATCTATTGCGATAATAAGTCAGCAATAACAATGGCTAAGAATCCTGTACATCATAGCAAAACTAAACACATTGATATCAAATATCATTTTATACTGGAGGCAACAAATGCTAAACAAATAGAGCTAAAGTATATTGGCACAGAAGACCAGTTAGCAGACATACTCACAAAGGCGCTACCACGACCAAGGTTTGAGACATTACGAGAAAAACTTGGAATTATCAAAATGAGCATCAAGGGGGAGTGATGAAAATTGATGCACATTCTAGAACATTTTAGAATATACTAAAGATGAACTTTCTAGAATAATATAGAACTAGTATTTCTCCCGTACGATGTACGGAAATTATTTTAGTCATTTTTAAGTTTAAAGCTTGATAATAGTCGATGTTATAATAATAATAATAATAATAATAATCATTATTATTATTAACAACAATATAGAATGATCATAATTTCATCAAATTATACTTTATGTATACAATATTATATTTGCATTTTAAACTATATGTATACACACACATTTACAATATTTTGTAAAAAAATTAAATTTCAATATATTTTTGTTATGTGATATCATGTAATTGTAACTCTGGTAAAATGTGTGACATTCATTAAATAATGAATTTTGAGATTTGCACCAGAAAGTAAACACTACAAAATTTTAACGTGTTAATTTCATGTTATGAATAATGATTATAAGTACATAAAAATTATGTAAAGAACTTCAACATATTTTTTATTTTTGTGTTTTAAGAAGGTAGATTTGTTAGTGACAAATTGCAAAATGGGCTAAAATAATTGATGAAAATTTAATTGAGAAATAAAACAATACATTTATAAATAGTTGGGATAATATAATGATGTATTGATAATAATTGTAAAGAATTTACAATATATATATATATATATAGGTGTATGTGTGTTTGGTTTAACTATATCTCGAATTGAGTTATATATTTTTATTCAGTGTTATTTTTATATAAAACAATTCAACTTCATAGAAATGAATAAAATCACATTTTAAAAGTTAAAAAGTGGATCGTGTTTTTTTTTCTTTAAAGGCCCTAATATATAATTAAATCATTAACTAATTATTATTGGGTGTTGGGGAATGCATTGTATATTGTATTTATTGTTGCAATTTTTTTATTTACCAACATATTATTATTGCAATTTTTTAAATTTTTGTCAATATTTTCATATTATTTACATTTTATTTTGTTTTGATACAAATATAAATATGTGTCCTTTATATTTGGCCATCATCCTTTACTTTTATTTTATTATTTGTTTATTTTGTGAAAAAATATTATATTTTTAAATATTTAACGGATTCAATAAAATAGTATCTAAAATAATATTCACATTTTTCATGCTACTATATATCAATTTAACTTTGTTTTATATATTACTAAGAAGTTGCATGTTTTGTATAAAATCAATTACTTCAACATTTAAAAGTGCTTTGAAAATTATATGAAAAATCATTAAGTGTGTGAAAAAGGTTATATATTACAATTTTTCTACAACTTAATTTGGCGTTAAACACACACACACACACATACATATATATATACGATTTTATAATTTTTTATAGATTCTTTTAATACTCCCACAAATCTAATTAATATGGACAAAAATGCTATGTTTTTGCAGATGCTAACACAAAACACTAAAACATGAACTAACTTAAAGAAATGAATTATGATTGCGAACGAAAAAATGATTTTTTATTTTGTAAAAGGAAAAAAACATTTTTTTTTTGGCAATTCATTAGCATCCCTAATCTTACCTAATAAAACTACAATAAGTGTCAAACAGTGATAATCAAATTATCTAAAAAAAGGTAAAAAACTGTAACATAAAAGTAAAATTTCATTATTTAAAACTGATTTTTGTGTGTATATATATATAAATATGTACACTATAGTAAGTAGTCTATTTTTATACATACAAAATATAGTAAAATAGTTATTATATATATCTTATTTACTTAAAACTGCATAATCTTTCTCAAAAAAAGAAAAAGAAAAAAAAGCTACAGAATCACTATTTTTAGCTTGTCAAATGGATCAAATAAATTAAATTTTGATAAGAGCACAAAAAATAAATTTATTTGCAAATATAAATAATAATTATCATAAATTACAAAGCAAGACATGTGTTTTCAGACCTCAAATTGAATGCAATTTCTCAGAATTATAAAAAAACTAACATTGTTTATAATGATCAATAACTTAATAGCACTTTTGAGTAAATAATTATTGAACAAATGGTACGAAATAAATAAAAAAAGCTAGCAAAACTAACCCTAGTGCATATAAAAATATCATCAAAATTGATTTTATTGTATTTGAGCCAACACTACAAATACATATCCATCAAATACAATGATAAAAATTATCAATATGAACAAAAAAAAAAAGATTAGAACAAATAAAAAAATCAAAGCATAAAACCTTAAATTTATCAATGTCGCACTTCTACGGTTCTTCCACAACTATTCTCTTTCCATTAATAGTTATTTCATCCATGAAAAATCCTTCACAAAAAATCATATTGCTACAATTTTTTTCATAGATTTGCATATAATTTACAAATCCAGAATGTCGTCGTCATCCGACCAGCACGTCGCCCCATTCGCACTTTAATATTGAGCAAAGTGCTTTGTAATTTGAAGACTGATTTTAGATATCAACTTTTACACCCAAAAGTAATGGATAACCAACAGTTTTTATTAATGACAAATTAAACAAATGGAACTCAATAGACATTGCATTTAATTTTTTTCAATCAATACAATAAAAAAATATAATATATAATTAAATCATTAAATTAAATTTAATATAATAATTAAAAAATAAACGTGTGCTACAGTAACATTTAAGGAAAATACAAACTTTAATTAAAATAAAAATTGCAATCTATGCATAAACCATCAGATTAAATTAATTAAATAGAATAATTAAAAAAGAAACGTATGTTGCTGCAAAGCTAAAAAAAGTTAAAAATTAATAGATGAACGTGCATATAGGAGGAATGGAACCTGCGTACAATTAGGTCAAAGGATGTTGTAACAACCAACTGCACTACAAGCTTTCTTTTTAATTTTCGGCAAAATATTTATTTTTAACAAACTTTTGACTGGAGTTTTATTATGACAATTTTGCCCCTACGATTTTGCCTTAATATATATATAGATATGCTAAATTATTCTTATGTTTAGAAGAATCTAGAATATTATAAATTATTCATATGTAAAATATTCTAGAAATTATTAGATAAGCAATCTATAGAGAAATCAAGAGATTTCTCAAATATAATATAAGCATAGTATAGAGAATTCTCTAATATTCTCTTTGTAGTATATATATAACCTTGTACCATTTGAACTTGAAGTAGTAATAATAAGCCATAACATTCCATCATAATCCTATTCTCTCTCCATCCCTTTGCTAACCTAGATATACATACATCAAGTCCTACTAACTCTTCATATCTTACCACAACCTTTACCATTCCTCTACCAAATACCTTGCTCCACTTTGCTCGAATATCATCAGATATTAACTTTTCCATAAGTGGAATCAGAAATATACGTGCGATCTCACTGTAAGTTCCATCTCTGATTTCTCCATTTTCACATTGCTCTTCTAGGAACGTTATCCAATTCAATTCTGCAGCCTCCTCACACTCTCTCGCATCCATGGCCATCACACACACAGAGAGAGAAGTACGTGTACAACAAACTCAACTGACAGAGAGAGAGCTTACTGTTCAGATAATTTATAGCTGCTAAAAGATCTAGAAGCTCGACGGTTAAGAATTAAACTAACAATGCCGTTTTCCCCAACATTTTTTTTTAACTTTTATATATAGATTTATATATGTTATATATATATATAGGGTTATAATTTATAGATAAATTAGTATCTAGTATCTTTACTAGTGTATATATAGACCGTTTGATTAAAATTTTCTTTTAGAGGAAAAACTTTAGACAAATCACAAGACAAAATATTGAATGTTTGGAAATTGGAACAGAAGATAATAAAAGATCCGCAAAAAACGCAGGAATAAAAGAAAAAAGAAGAGTTACCAATCGCTAACTTTGCAAGGGAATGAACCACTTTGTTCGCTTCTCGTTGAGCTCGACTGAAAATCACTTGCTCGAAATAGAGGGTTTCTGTGTGAATGGACTTGAATAGAACACACTTTTTTTATGGAGTTAATTAGGTAAATTACACTTTAATACTTATATTTTGGATATTTTTAAACAAATGATCCACTTTTAAAAATTAACAAAATAGTATTCACTGTTTTAAAAAATTACCGTATGTAATTGATTGTAATATAATATTTCTTGATTGGGTGATTTTTTTTCTAGGTGACTGGTAAAATAAAAATATTAAAACACTTTTGGTTATATGTTAGATTTATAATTTTTTTGAGAAAATAAATACTATTTTGTTAATTTTGAAAAAGCGGGTCATTTTTTATAAAAACGCTCAAAATATAAATATCAAAGTGTATTTTTCACATGATAATTTTAATGCATTAAGTATAATCATGGTTGAACTCATTTCAAAATTACATTGAAATAAACCTAATTTAAAACGGTAGTTGGCTCACCGAATTTTCATTTATTCAATTAGATATTTAAACTTTGTTTTATATACACACACAAACTCGGAAAAATGACTACCTATAGCATAAAATCAAATTAAATAATTCAAATGGAATATTTCAACTTTTATATTGTTTGAAGCAAATTAAATCATTAGATTTTAACAATTTGTGGGCATGCCATGGACGTGGAATCTATATTAAACGCACAATTGCCAATTGTTGAAAAAAATACCTAACACGGTACGAAATCGTCTATTACAAATTTGGTACTGTATTTTTTACTGCATATTGAATTTTTTTTATTTTTTTCTTAGATTTCAATTTATTATGTTTTGATTTAATTTTACACTTGTTATTTAGGGTTTATCCTATCCAATTAAAATTTTTAAATTTTAGTTATTAATTGATTATTTGAAAAAATAAATACTACAAAATTATAATGAATTCTAATTCGGTAGAATGAATCCTAATAATAAGTGTAAAATTAAAGTAAAGCATAAAAAATTGAAACCAAAGATAAAATTGAAAAAAAAAACTAATAAAAATCAAGTGTGTAATAAGGAAGTCAACATCAAAAACATAATAGATTATTTCAACTGAACTAACGCGGTATATTAGTAGGGCCGACAATTCTGATCTAGTTCGATCCGCTTTTCAGGCCGGATCGGGCTAAAAATATTAAGCCCGAACTAATTTCGAGCCGGGTAAAAAAAAGAACCTGAATTAATTCCAGGACAGCCCGACCTAGCCCGAAAATGAGAGAGGCTTGAACAGACCGAACTTTTTGACCCAAAACGCCGAAAATCACACAGGACCCCGGCCTGAAAAGACAGGTCGGGCCTCACAAAAGTGACCTGAATTAATTTCGGGCTGGGCCAAGCTGTCCGATTTGCCACCTCGTTATTAGTAAGTCGAGCTAAATTAAATAAGTTCAAAATGAAATTGAAATTTAATTTAATGAAATTAACAATGTGGATTAAAATTCATCACGATTTTAAGTTTGTTAAATTACACCAAACAAGCCGAAGCCAAAATTGTGTGCATGAATTTGATTTGATTGCTAGGGTACAACTCATACACAACAAGGTACAACTACAAACAGCGTACAGAAAAGGACTGCGACTGCGCCAGCAGCCGATGATTATCGGACCTGCGGCAAATTTCTGCGCTGTTGCAGATTTGCTTTCTGTCAATTAATGTGTATTTCCATTTTTACCCTTGCTTCCTCCTATTTCACCTCAGTTGCTTGCCTAAAACATGAGAAACTCTTTTGTCCTTTTCTGTCATTTCTTGCACCTTTTCCAATTTGGGAATTTGACCTCTGTTAATGGTCAAGAATATTTCCCTTTTGCCTTTCTATATATATATATATATATATATATATATATATATATATATATATATATATGCATATTTTTTTTACATCAAGGTTAATTAATATCTCCATTTCTGAATAAGTGTATCTTACATCTAAATTTATTATTTTATAAGAGTGTAATTCTACATAATTAAAGTGACAAATCCATATTATTTTCGTATACTTTTTATTTAATGCATTCAAAAATTCATATTTGATTCATTTAAAAATGACAAAAAAATTAATCGAGAACTTAAAAATGAGCTCTTACAAAAAGAAAAAAAATCTAAATCAAAACAAAAATATAAACTAATATGTCAGAAAGATAACAATATTTATTAGTTCAAAAGAGGTAAATGATACTTCATCTAATACAACGTGTCTTGCAGTTTTAGAGGCAAAGCTAATATGTCGGCAAAATAACAGTATTCGTTAGTTTAAAGCATGATAATTAACAAATTAAATAAATAAATTGTGGAAAGCGAAACATACGAAAAATGCACTAATAGTAAATTAGAGTTCAAAATCAAATAGTCTGCACACCGCCCTATAATTTTAAAATCGAATGCGTACCTTATTTTATTTGCTAGAACATATGGAAATGATTTCGAAGTTCCCCCTTGTGGCCTTTCTCAATTCTCAAGAATATCGTCGTTCACCGGTTCATCGTTCGTAGTTGTGCCGTATATGTGAAGATGAGATGATTCTCTCTCTCTCTCTCTTATTAAAAAAATTTGGGACCGTAAGTAAATATCTCGTGATTCTTGAACATACAGTCAGGATCGGCACTGAGTATGTGTAGATAGACACTGTTTTATTAGCTGTAACACTAAATAATCATTTAGTACTCATTCATTACATTTCCATTCTAAAATTTTATAATTAACTTTTATATTGTTTTGTTTTTTTTAAATCACACCATATTAAAATCGGATCCAAAAAAGTTCGTATTTTAAATGTTTTTCTATGCATTGGATTTAAGTAACTTGAATAATCAAAAATCGTATATTAAATTATTTTGTATCATATTATTCAATTTTCAACAGTCGGAAAAATTTAAGATTCTCAAATAAGTAAATGTAAAACAATTTCGTATTTTTCTTATAGCCGGAAATGTTCATGGTGCAAATCTTTGAATCATTTGCTAGTAAACCGATTCATAAAATTTAAACTTTGAAATGATTTAATATGCAAACGAAATTTATCTATTTAAAAAACACATAGAAATCGCGATTTATATCTATTTTAATTCCTATTGAACTTCAATTTATTCTCTTAATATCAGCTAAAATACTTTATTGCACATTTTGTGTTACATTCCTTGTTGCACACTCGACTTTTTTTCATTTTTTTTTTAATTTTTTTCTTTGATTTCAATTTATTATGCTTTAGTTTAATTTTGGAAAATTTACACTTTAATACCTATATTTTAGACATTTTTTTAAAAATGACCCACTTTATTACTATTAGCAAAAAAATACCCACTTTTTCAAAAAATTTATAAACCTGATCTCGATCAAATTTCCAGCCTTAAATATCCATGCACCAGATGCAAATAGAGCTTATTTGAGACGGGTAAGGTCAAACTGCGGATTGACCCGCAAAAAAGGGGGAAAATGGCAAAATGAGTATCAATAGTCTCACTAAAAATTCGAAAAATATCATCTTGTATCATTAAAAAGTAAGACATGATATGTCTGTTGGTTATCTTATATTAGTTATTTAGTTTAAATTGTAATTTTTTCCATTCGAATTAATGTTTAGAACTTAGGAGCTTAGAGTTTTTTCAGGGTTCATGGTTTTTTAGGGTGTGGTTTAGTTTTTTAGGGGTTTATTTTGTGTTTTTTAGGTTTTTTTTATGAGTTTTATTCAACTCAATTATGGTTATATTTAAGTTGAAAAAATTAATCATCGAGCACAATGCACGAATCCATGCGTTAGTGTCAAGTAAGTGCATTGTGTGAGTCATCAGATTTTAAAAAAATAAATTAATTCACTTTTATTTTAAGGTTTATTAATTCCATTTTAGTGTATAAATTTATATTTATTTCAACCAAATTAAATCAATAAACTTTAATTTTGAGGTTCACTAATTTTATTTTAGGATATAAAATTTTGGGTAACAAAACAAAAGGAAAAAAAAAATAGAAAACTGGATAAATTTTTTTTAAAAAAAAGCAAAAAATCATCCAGAAAAAAATAAAATAACTTGACATAGTCGCAAATAGTGTTGTTGCACGGAAGTCTTCAAAAATTAAATACTAAAATATTATATTATTCCCGAATTGAGTAGGATGAACCCTAAATAACAAGTGCAAAATTAAACTAAAGCATAATAAATTGAAATCAAAGATTTCTTTTATTTTTTTTAAAAAAAGTGTCCAATAAAGAATGCAACATTAAATGTAAATAGACGATTTGGTATGATTTAACAGAAATTAAGAATCTTAAGTTGTGATGAAAGAATATTTATTTCTTGACTTAGTCTTTTGTCCATTTATCCTCAGCCATTTTCCACATTGTCCCTTTTCCTTATAGACAAAAAAATAAAATAAAAATGTATGATGCTTAATTAATTTGTTAGCTGATGATGTAAATCCGTGTCTAACCACCTCATCTTATAACATTATTAAACTCTTAGTTACAATTAATTAAACTCCTCTTCCTCAACCTCAATCATCCCATTTCATTGTTGACTTCAGCAAATTCAGAGAGAGAGAGGGAGAGAGAGAGAGATTATGGGACGAGAATCAAGAAAATCTCTGTGTGATGAATATGAGATGAGTGATATTCTGGGGAGAGGAGGATTCTCAGTTGTGAGAAGAGGTATAGAGAAGGGTGGAGAGAAGAAGAAGCATGTGGCAGTGAAGACTCTCCGACGGTTCGGGGCGTTCGCCCCGTCCAAACAGTCCCTCATATCGGACGCGCTGCTGCGGAACGAGCTCGTCGTGATGAGGAAGATAGTGGAGGACGTCTCGCCCCATCCCAACGTCATCCACCTCTACGACGTGTGCGAGGACAATGTCGGCATTCATCTCATTCTCGAGCTCTGCTCCGGCGGAGAGCTCTTCGACCGGATCGTCGCTCAGGCAAGGTACAACGAGGCCGAGGCCGCCGCTGTCGTGAGCCAGATTGCAGCCGGCCTGACTGCTTTGCACCGTGCCAATATCGTGCACAGGGACCTGAAGCCGGAGAACTGCCTCTTCCTGAGTAAAGACGAGGATTCCCCGTTGAAGATCATGGATTTCGGCCTCAGCTCCGTCGAGGATTTCACCGATCCCGTCGTCGGATTGTTCGGCTCCATAGATTATGTCTCGCCGGAGGCCCTCTCGGGCGGCAAGATTACCCCCAAGAGCGATATATGGTCACTCGGTGTCATCTTGTACATTCTCCTTTCTGGGTCAGTCGTAGCGGTAGCAGCAGTAGTCGTCGTCTAATTTTCTATGATTTATGTGGTTTTTAAGCCAAGCTTAATGTTATGCTCGGAAATTTCATATTCAGGTATCCCCCTTTCATCGCACAGACAAATCGACAGAAACAGCAAATGATACTGAGTGTAAGTTAATTTTTTTGAAAAATATGGTTTTCCTACCAAATTTGTTGTGGGTTTCGAATGAGCTTGAGAAGAGTCTAGAAAGATAGGAAATCGAGTCGGGAGAAAGAATCGGGTCAATGAGACGAGAAACGAGAGAGAACGAAACAAACTGAATGAATGCTATGTTCGTTGATACAGGGACAGTTGAGCTTCTACGAGAAGACATGGAAGAACATTTCCTCATCAGTTAAACAACTGATTACCAGTCTTCTCAAAGTGGATCCCAACTTGAGACCAAGTGCTCAAGAGGTAGTAGATTCACTCATCAATCATTAAACATCAAACATGAATGATGTAATGAACCTTCATTGTCTGAAACAATGTGTTCAATGTAGATTCTTCAGCATCCTTGGGTCAGAGGTGATCTAGCAAAGCAAGATCAGATGGATGCCGAGATCGTCTCGCGATTGCAGAGTTTCAACGCGAGGCGAAAGTTTCGTGCAGCCGCAATGGCCAGCATTCTGAGCAGCAGCTTCTCATTGAGAACGAAGAAGCTCAAGAATTTGGTGGGGTCTTATGATCTCAAGCCAGATGAGCTCGAGAATCTCAGTGTGAATTTCAAGAAAGTGTGAGTAACTAGTGCCTGCCTAGAGCAAACAATGTTGATCATCATCATCATCATCACCTCATATTCTTCTTGTTTCTGCAGATGCAAGAGTGATAACGCGACGCTGCCCGAGTTCGAAGAGGTGTTGAAAGCAATGGAGATGCTGTCGCTCGTCCCTCTAGCTCCTCGTATCTTCGATTTGTTCGATAACAACAGGGACGGGAGCGTTGACATGAGAGAAATCATTGCCGGCTTCTCGACTCTCAAATATTCACAAGGCGAGGATGCACTGCGACTGTGTTTTCAGGTCACCTCTCTCCCTCCCTCCCTCCCTCCCTCTCTCTCTCTCTCTCTCTCTCTCTCTCTCTCTAATCTCTGGTGATGGACAGCAGATGTACGATACGGATCGCTCGGGTTGCATCAGCAAGGAAGAACTAGCATCCCTTCTAAGGGTAACTTATTAGCAATCAATCCTCTCCTTTTCATTTGCTAAAGTAGATAAGACTCATCCATTCCTCCTCTGCATGCAGGCTTTGCCCGACGACTATCTCCCGATTGACATAGCGGAGCCCGGGAAGCTAGACGAGATCTTCGACCTCATGGACGCCAACAGCGACGGGAAGGTTACCTTTGAAGAGTTCAAGGCTGCAATGCAGAGAGACAGCTCCCTTCAAGATGTACTTCTCTCGTCTCTGCGACCAACCTAGTCTTCAACCTGATTGATTTATTTCAAACACTTACTATTTCTCTGCAACAAATCTTGTGTCCTTGTATGTTATTTGAGTTATATTTACAACAGTAACAGCACTATTTTCTATTATGTCACACAATTCATTCATGTCATATTTTCAGCATTGAGTAGCCTCAATAGTAGAAGGGAAGAATACTTATCAAAAGCTTAAACCAACCACAACATATAATCTGTTGCAACTAAGGAAAAATGTTGAATAAAAATTATGAAAATTATTTCATAGCATGTGACTATATTTGTTCTACAATTGGCGTTCGAGTGTCGAGCTTAAGAATAGCGATTATGTGATCTCACTAATATCTACAAACAAATGAAGCTGCCTAACTTATACTAGAACGAATCACGTACAGCAGTAGTTCAAAGTGATCCATATGTTTCCACAAACTGCATGTACAGCTATGTCTTAGTGCTTATGAGTTATGATGAAGGTGCAAGGTGATCTTCAAATGGTGTTAGAGAAGAAACAAAAACGAACTAGCGGTAACTAGAGTAAATAGCTGTCATTCAACAACAATGTCAGAGGGGTCATGAGGATGAATGAACAAACCTTTGATAGCTGCTACATGTACAAAAATACGGCCCAACTGCGACAAGTTCTTGCCAAAGACCTTTATAATCATTACATGCTGTATGAGACAAAATTCCTTGATCAAATTATGAAGGTTCAACAGCAAATAAGGGGAAGGAAATTTGTATAACAGAAAAGAAGCAGCATATATACCACAAATGAATTATACAGTTAACGCTCGACCATCAGTGTTCCAAGTGAATAAACTGCCTATGCTTGCTCTTTTCATTTACTGATGTTACTTTAGCATCACAAGTGAAAATAGTAAGATCTTCTAGATTTGATGTTGCATATTATGGTTGCACGAGTCCCTTTATTTGGTAATATCATCCTTGATCAACAGACTGTCAGTGTTTAACTTTTTTCAGTTACTAGCAAACACTTGTGCTTTTGAAATCAGCTGTAATTTTTAAAAACAAACTGCCACAATCCAATGAAAAAGAAAAAAAAAAGATATGAAATAGAACTCACTTATCATAGTTGTTCTCTGATATAAGCCATTGATCTTAACATTGAACCCAAAGTATCTTTTGAAACTTGAAATTTAACATCTGTTTCTCCAGTTGTGGAGGCGTCCTGGAGCTGGAAAGCAAAAATCGCATTTCAAAATATAGAAATTAAGAAAACTCGATGAATGACTGAAAGAACAAAGGAAAGTTCCTCAGGATTTCTCCTGCCCAAGCAAAACGCCGAAAGAAAACTAAAAACTACATGCTTACAGCGTACTATCCCAGCAAATATGCCAACTAAATTCTAATATTGTTCCCCATAATTGGAACGACTCTACTGACTCTCTTATAAATAGATGAAAGATTGAATAACCTGATTCTCTTAAACATGCCTCGCATTCTAGGGCTACGTATGCTAGAACTAGGAGTGTAAGTGAGTCGAGCCAACTCATGACCTATTCGGGATAAACTCAATAAAAACTCGAAATCAACTCAAGATTATCAAGTCTTGAGCTCAACAATACTAGGCTCGGTAGTCTCGTGAGCTTAATAGATCTTCAATGTATTTACCAAATGGAATACTGTATAATAGATCAATGAGCTTGGGCAACAGATCATAAAAATAAAACTCTTGCTTCATGAATTACTTTTGATAGATAGAATTAGCTCCCAGAGACAGCAGAAAACACCTTTAGATTGATGACGGCAACCTTGTTAGCTGGTGCTGAGAGCTGTTGACTTATGTAAGCCATGGATTTCAACATCGGCTCCAGAGTGGTTCTTGTAAGTCTAAACTGTACCTCAGTTTCTCCTGAGGGAGCCTTGCCATAATCTTGGAGCTGCCTTGGGCAAACAAAACGGTAGATATAAGAGAAATATGGATGCAGAGACATGTGCATTTGGCAAAGTTGTTATAAGTATTATGAGATGAAAACAAAGAAAAGGAAAGACATGGAGGAAAAGCAAAAGAGAAGAAAAAAAAGGAAGAAAAGAAAGTGCGATATAAAATATTTAATAAAGAAATGCACACCTTCAAATTGATAAGAGCAACTTTACTTGCTGTGTTCTTACTCTCAATGACCCATGTCATGGACTTAAAACAAGTGAGAACAACCTTCATAGCAAAGAAGTAAGAAGAAGAAAAACACATAAGAATTCAGATAACTGCCAGCTAAAAATGGCTAATATAACATATCAAATAATATTTCCTACTGTATTATCGGCAAGGACACCATCACGGTTTATAGCCAAAGGGGCCAAAGTTGGCTGGCTCAAATCAGCAACCGGGACCCCAGTATCATTAAGATTAAAGCGATTAGGCAAAGCATCTTGCCAGGGCCATAATGATGGGATCATATCAGGAGTTGGTACAGAAGCTTTCCTGCTACCAGTATCCTGGAAATTTCCACTGCTCTGACATGTAGCAGGCTTATTTTTTGCTACAACTTTTTTCACCAGGGAAATCTTCCTCGTACCTTCTCGTAAAGCATCAACAGCTGCACTGTAAGTCTCTGCAGAAACGGCTCCTTCCTCTGCAAGTTTTAGTGCTTCTCGGCAAAGATTATTAAAACGAACTGTCAGAGACTCCACACATTGGACACCTGTATCTTGCTCATCCAACAGGCCCACTTTAGCATTCCTTGTCCACCTATTTAATATATACTGAGATGGAATTGTGAGAACATTTGTGACAGTAAAGACAGTCAATATGTGCCTACATAAAACCCCTGAATACTCGAACATCTGGCAACTGCAACTTGCACTCATTTCCGAAACATCTAATATAACGCTGTAAGCCTTGTGATCATGCTCATACTTAGCAACCCTAAATTTACTGATTGCACCATCACCATCAATCTTGTTGGCAGTGTGTACAAAAGTTTCAACCAGTTCGTCCTGAAACTTTTCAAAAACCTTTTTTGTATATAAATTAGCTGCCTGTTGCTCCATTGGAGATGGTGTCTTCAGTACTGGTGTTGTACAAATGGTGTAGTTATCTGCTTCTATTTCCCTTTCTAAAAAATTCTCCAAAGCCCGTTCATACTGCTTAAAGAACACGGGTATTGTTGTCTGCTGGTTCACATACCCATCAAAGAAGGAGCTTACTCCATGGTTTGATGCAAGTGCAGCAAAAAAGGTGTCACGGAAATAAACAGGAGCCCATTGCTTCCTAGCATTATATACAGCTTGAAGCCACTCATTTTTCCAGATATCATACTTGTCAAGTATAGAACTCCATGATGATTCAAAATCCTCAATTGTCTCAGAAAAGTTGATACAGCTATAAAGCTCTCCATAAAAAGAAGGATGAGCAAGGTATATGTGAGCCAATCTTTCTTGGCCTTCTCTTAAGATGTGCCACTTGCAAATGCAGTGACGAGTTTCTGGGAACACCTGAGTAACAGCAACTTTTATGGCCCTATCCTGGTCAGTTGTTATGGATACAGGAGGCCGGTTATTCATAGCAGACAGCCAAGTCTTGAACACCCAAGCAAAGGAAGCGTCTGATTCATCCAAAAGAAGTGCACAGCCAAATAAAACCATTTGTCCATGATTGTTCACTCCAGTGAAGGGAGCAAAAGGAACTTGAAACTGATTTGGTCTATACATTGTGTCAAAAGTAACTGCATCACCAAAGTGACTATAAGCTGACCTTGATCTCGCATCAGCCCAGAAAACATTGCTCATGCGATTGTCATCATCAAGCTGTATAGCATAATAGAATCCAGGGTTTTCAGCCTGCATTTTCCTGAAATACGTGAGAAGGTTATGAGCATCTCTTCCAAGAGCTCTTCTTCTACTCGAAGGTTGAATGTAATGCAGAGGCATCACAGGAACAGAACTCGTAGTGGCACGATTTGTTTCTATGCAGGATGCAGTCCGACCAACAGAGTTTGTTTCTGCAGGTGACATATTCCTTGCAACCGGATTTGTCTCTATGAGAGACGTGCTCTGCATGACACGATTAGTATCATAAAATACATGGTTTCCATCCACCGAAACCATAATATCGTTCTGGCTATCAGCTGTCTCAGGTAGGGCATCATTCTTTGTAGCTCCAACAAAATGCCTGCGCGGTCTAAGGAAATGCACCTTGCTAGGGCTCACTGTAGAATGATTATGATCCTCAACAAACTTCGCCACAACCCAATTGTCAGGATCTTTCCTCTCTATCTGAAGCATGGCACTGCAGCTCTCAACATTCTTTCTCTTAAAAACCTCTCTGGAGCAAAAAAATTCCCAAGAAACTATCGGACCATCAGGCTTATCACGGGTATATTGACCAACATGAGTGCTGAAACCCACTCGCCTGGCATATGAATCGTAAAAATCCTTTGCAGCTTCTTGAGATCCAAACTCCATACCAAGATATGGTTTCTTATACCCATCATCAGCTTGACTGGCATAAATTCCGCTTAAATTTTGAGCCCCATCATCTCCATGTTCGGTCTGAGCTTCCCTACTCTTTTGCCTTCTCTCCATATCCATATCCACCTCCACAACTTCATCATCCATCTCATCAAACACGTAATACTAGAAAAAGGTTCTGCAATTTGTTGGGTTATCTGCAGTTGTAAGCTGAACCACAGTGGGAGGGGAGGGGGGGGGGGGGGGGAATTATCACTAGCTTCAATAAAGGAATATGCAAACAGAGTGAAAAACCATTTATAGCAATTCCAGACTATGTAAGCATTTATGACCTCACATAATTGAAGATATATTTCCCACAAAATTAGCAAATACATAAAAGGTTTGCCTTTAGATACATAAATGCAGTTGTATCCCAAGCTATCCACAAAATTAAACTACTAAAATCCAAGAATCAGAAGAAACACCAAAAAACAAGAATCAATTTTTTTTATTTTTTTCCTGGCTTATATGCAATGTTGTTGAACAGATCAGTGAACCTCAAACACCCTAAATGTGGTTTAATTTCTCCACTTATTTTCATCCTTTCTTGCGACTGGGGAATTTAAATTGCTGCAGGAATAGATTAAATATAGAATACATTTGCCAATGGATATGTGTTAAAAAGTACAAAAACTCTGACAAAATTCTCACCTCGATTTTCCACTATGAATTGCAACAGCGTAATCACTCATCCCCGAGTCATCTCTCTCTCTCTCTCTCTCTCTCTCTCTCTCTCTCAGATACAAACACTCCGTTGAGTGTCTGGGTATGGAGCGAGTGCGTGTAATTTAGTAGAAGATTTCTTCAATGGCTCCATCAACATCAATTTTTTTTATTTTTTTTAATATACAATTAAAATTTGATTTGATTTTATTTAATTTAATTTTACATTATTATTTAAAGTTTATTCCGCCAATTATAATTCTATAATTAATTTTAATTTTTCAATTAATATAATTTATTAGTAGTGTTGATTATTTAGTTTATTTTTTCATAATTATTTATGATCTATTCCACCAACTATAATTTATAATTATTTTTTAATATTTTATTAATTAATATAATTTATTATTACGTCAATTCTTTTGTGCACCATCGAACTATCAACGTTTTGACAAAAAAAATCATTAAAACATGTGATACTTTTTAGAATACATATGATATTTTTAAAAAAATTTGAGTTATATTTTTTAGTTTTACTACTGCTACTGATTTGACCTTTTTTCTTATCGATAATTTTTAAGGATACAAGTGGTACTTTTTAGGTTTTTAAGTGATACTGATTTTAATGATTTTTTGGTCAACAGCCAACACGTTGGCCATCTGATCTGCACCTGGTACGCACAATATCTTAATATTGATTATTCAAAAGTTAGAGTATATAATTTTTAAATTTTTAATTTTTTAACAATAAATGTTAATTAGTATTGTTTAAAATATGATACATTTTATTTTTATGATAAACATTATTAGAATTACAAAAACTTAACACCTTCATCACATATATATAGATTTTGTTTCTTTTTTGAATATCCAGATAATTTCACTTTTAGTTTCACCATAATAGAATCAAAACACTCTTAGTCTCATATCTTTCGTTTTTAGTCTCATAGTTTATTAGCTCGATACTTTTGGTCCCAAGTGTTTTTTTCTACATTTTTAGTCCTAAAACTAACAATATATATTTTCTTATATTTTTTTCAACGTTTTTTTTCCATATATTTTGTCGAGAATTTTACTGAACAAAAACCGTATATTGGCAAGAAGTTGAAATGATTTTGTTAGGCGTTTTGTTGGATATTTATTTTGCCAGGCGTTTTGTTGAATTTTACTGAACAAAAACCGTATATTCTACTTGATATTTTGTTGATTATTTTGCTGAAATTTTTTTAGATATTATGTTAGATTTTTTGCTAGATATTTTCCTCTTTTTTTCTTAATGATTTGCTGAAAAAATGAAGCTAAAATGTCCTTTGAATATATATATATACACACACACACACATATACATACACATACATATACTGATATATTAGACTTGAGACTAAAAATATAGAAAAAAAAACACTTGGGACCAAAAGTGTCGAGCTAATAAACTATGAAACTAAAAACGAAAGATCTGAGACTAAAAGTGTTTTGACCCTATTCTAATGTGACTAAAAGTGTAATTATCCCTTGAATATCCTAATACTTCTTCTGTTTCATTATGATGGTTATTTTAACTTTCTTTATTTTATGTTAAAATATTTATTATTTTATATATTTCCACACTCTATCTCCCAATTTTAACCATATCCCAAATCTTATTTTAAAAAAATATAAGTGCATAAGATTTTATGTTGGATGAATATAATGTCCATGAAATTGATTATTAATTATAGATAAAAAACTAAAATAACAATCAAAACGAAATGGAGAGAGTATATAAATTGATTTCTATATATATTTAGCTCAATTACTAATATATACGCAATTACTTATTTTTATATTAAATATTAATTCATTTTTTAAATAAATATATACCCACTTTTTATGAAAGAACGTTTATATCTGCACTACTGAATTTACTATTTGCAATTCACTTGATCAATGCACCCCTAATTTTACTATTTGCACAACGCAGATTTACATTAACGTCCTTTAGTTTAAAAAAACATGTTCGGAAATACAATTTCGAACACGTCTAATTTGTTCGAGAATATTAATTCGAACGATACTTATACTTTGAAAATGGAGTTGATTCGAAAATTGAAGTTCTAACATCCTCATTGTATTCGAAATTCGATTTTCGAACACACTTTAAAAAAAAAATATGTTCGGAAAAATAATTTCAAACACGTCCAACTTGTTCGACAATATTAATTCAAACGACTCATATACTTTGAAAAATATGGAGTTGGTTCGAAAATTGAAGTTCGAACATCCTCATTGTGTTCGCATTTCGACATCCGAACATCGCTGGATGTATTCAACCTTAATTTTTTATTAAAGGGGTATTTATGTAATTTCAAAATTATTATTTTTTTTCTTTTTTTTAAGAAGGCCGAAATTAAGTTATTATTTGATTAAAAAAAAGGAAAAAAAGGCCAAAACTCGCGGTGGCAATTCTTTCCTTTCTTGCACAGTTACACTCAATTTCCGCCGCTTTGAAGCAGAGTTTCCGCCGCCGACACCTTCCTCCTTCCGCCGCTGACGAAGCTTCTTCCGCCGTGAGGACTCTTAAGTGGTCGATCTAAGGAGAAAGTTCCAGATCTGCTTATTTAAACGATATTTATAGAATTTTGGAGTGGTTCAGAGAATTTCGATCCGACTAAATAATTTCATAAGGTGCCTCGTTATCGAAATTCTTCTTTATCTTCTTTCAAAAGCATCCAAGTATAGATGAAAAGATTGAGCTGGTTAATGAGTATCATCGTTTTGTGATTTATTTTTTAATTTTCTATAATTTATCATAAATCAAGCACTTCAATACTGCCTTTTTCTATTTCTTAATCGAGTATGTGCTTTGCAGGTGGAGATTTATATCATATATGTTTCATGATTTGGGGCAGCGTGAGCATATTGTCTTTGATATCCAAGGTGAGTAGTGTTATGATAATTTTTTGTTAAACATAAAATTGAATATATTTATCTTATTTTTTAGTATAAAAAAGTAATTTTTTGTTTAATCAATGTCTGTAGTACTGAGCTTATTGGGATTTTCTTATTTTACTATCCTTACTACGAATTTTTCTTCTTGAATTTTGAATTTTGAACCCATTTTTGCATTCTTTGTAAGTTTACCTGATTTGGAATTGTCCTGGATTTGATTAATTTACTCACTTTCCTTTTTTGTTTTTCATTTTCTTAGATTGCATTTAAATTGGAATGGGAGCTGAGAAGAAATGGCTGTACACCCTCTTCTCTGGGGCTTTCATCACATTTTTAATATTCTTGTCATTTATTTCGGGCTTAAGTTCTTCGTATTACTATGCTTATCCTCCGAACAAGCCGTTCCCTTCGACGATTGATCACGGGCCAGGCCGTCCGCCATCATTTGCCTACTACATTTCGGGTCAGAGCGGTGATGGTGACCGATTGTTCCGCCTTTTGTTGGCGGTGTACCACCCGAGGAATAGGTATTTGCTGCATATTTCGGCTGATGGAAGTGATGAAGAGAGGGTTAGGCTTGTGTCAATGGTGAAGTACGTGCCGGTGATTCAGGCCTTCGGGAATGTGGATGTGATTGGGAAGCCCGATCCGAACACTTACATGGGGTCCACTAACATTGCAGCTATTTTGAGAGCGGCTGCGACTTTGATGAAGGTGGATGGAGGGTGGGATTGGTTTGTCACTCTCAGCGCCAAGGATTATCCATTGATTACCCAGGATGGTATGTTTTTATTAGTTGTTTATTGATTTCTCCTTTGTTCAGTTGCTGAAGTGTGTTTTTGTTATACTTGATTATCAATTGCCAGTAGACTATTTACTTAGGCTCTACTTGATTAAATTTGTTAGTCTCTGGAAAAGAAATGAACTACAAGCGGGGTTCGCACAGTTATGCTTTTATTGATGTAGCTGTTTTTTAACCATTAATTAACTAGCTAGAACGGTTGCGTATGTTTTTCAGCATTGGCCTGTAGTCATTTGCTGAATAATTTGTCCAAGCATGACTTCTGTTTTTTGTGAACTTGGGTGCTTTGATTTGTTATGCACTTATGCTTCTAATCTATTTGAGATTTGAAAGAGAAGATATTGACTTGCAAGACTTTTATTTACGAGTCTGCACACACACAAAGATTGCACACCACTTATTGGGCAAAAAGGGCAGACAGAGATGAAATGTTTATCGAATCTATATTAATGATTAATGTATGGAAAATGCAACAACTTCAACTTCATGTTGATTATGTCGCGTTTCCCACCTATCTTTTTGTTGCTGATTTAATAAAAAGATGTCTTTTAAGAGGTCTTCAAAACCAGTAGTGAATTTCATGAAATGCCTTCCTACTCATCTGTGTTATTGATATATCTTCTTTGCTTTTGTGGATTTTAGACTTGGCTCATGTGTTCTCGTCAATTAGGAGGGACCTTAACTTCATAGATCACACCAGTGACCTCGGATGGAAAGAGTAGGCAAATCCTTACCTCTTATAATCATCAATTTACAGGCAATTATCAAATGCTTTTTACTTATTTCTCTTTACAATGGCATACCAGGGGTCAAAGAATTCAACCCATTGTAGTGGATCCAGGTATTTACTTAGCTAGGAGAACACAAATCTTTCATGCTACTGAAAAGCGGGCAATGCCTGATTCTTTCACGGTTTTCACAGGTAAATTTAATTTTAATGTTATGGTGCATTTTGGGATTTCTAATGTTGTGAATCAGTTGCTAATTCCATATGATTCCTTATTGCATTTCTAGGTTCCCCATGGGTCGTCTTAAGTCGATCCTTCCTTGAATTTTGCGTCTTTGGCTGGGATAATCTTCCTCGAACTCTTCTAATGTACTTCACCAATGTTGTTCTGTCCCAAGAAGTCTATTTCCACACCGTTATTTGTAATTCACCCGAGTTCAAGAACACGACCGTGAATGCTGACTTGAGATATTTTGTCTGGGACGACCCGCCTAAGATGGAGCCTCATGTCCTGAATACCTCGGATTTTGAGGAGATGGTCAAAAGCGGTGCTGCTTTTGCCAGGCAGTTCGATAAAGATGCAACCGTGCTGGACATGATAGATAGAAAGATCCTGAAACGGGACCGTAACCTTGCCACCCCCGGTGCATGGTGCCGGGGGCGAAAGAGTTGGTGGATGGATCCTTGCACACAGTGGGGGGATGTGAATGCTGTTAAGCCAGGACCTCAAGCGAAGAAGTTCGGTGAGTCCATAGATAAACTTGTTGATAACTGGAACTCGAAATCAGATACGTGTGCACGATAAGAGTTCGTGGGGCGAATGTCCGAACGAACTTCTCGGACTTTGTTGGATTGAACAACTTGGGCACATACATTCTGTTGGAATGCATTCTTTGGCTGTTTTGGGGGATTATTGTTGGCTCTTTGGGTGTTTATATGAGGGTTGAAGTTGGAAGGCATGGCAGAGAGAGAGAGAGAGAGAGAGAGAGAGAGAGAGAGAATTCATTGTACAGACATCAACTCAGCCTTCCAAGAATTCCCAATTCATGGTTTGTTTTTGTTGCAGCATACAAATTGTTTCAAGGATTCAAGATGATGCTTTTTGTTTTAGGCCTCTCTCTCTGCATCAGGTTTATGTATTGCAAAGGGTTAGATTCTGTAAAATTTAATTCAAATTAATTCAAGATTTTTATTTCGATGCTGACGTCGGTTAAGTACGTTACAATTTAATTCTCAACGTTGAATGTTTTACCCAAAATAATCTAACTTTTTAATAGTCGCAATTTAATTCTCAATGTTTTGATATTTTAACATAATAACTAACCCAATGTTTAATAATTGTAATTTAACTTTCAATGTTTTGGTATTTTAACATAAATGACTTAACATTTTTATGGTAATTTTTATTAAAATATCCAAATGTTAGTAATTAAATTGTAATTATTTAAATGTTAGGTTATTTTTGTTAAAATTTTTAAAGGTTGGGATTGATTTGCAACAATTTTACTTTCTTTATTATTTCTTTTTTTTTTTTGCCTTTTTTTAACTAAATAAATAATAATAGTTCAATTCTTAAATTTACAAACTATAACTAAAAAATTACAAATAAATATAAACCCTATTGAAATAATCAAGCTTAAATAAAAAAAAAACTAAAAGTAATAATAAATCATAATTGTGAAATATTTTTTTATTACCTACAAAGTAATAAATAACTAAATTTGAAAATTGAAAATGTAAACGAACTTGTTGAATTGGATCGTGTCTGAGAAAGCAAAAAAAAGAAAAAAAAGAAATGATATCGATCTTTAAAATTTATATTTGAACTTGTTTGGTTATCTATCGAGTTGAAAATTGAAAATGTAACGAACTTGTTGAATTGGATCGTGTATGAGAAAGTAAAAAAATCAGAAATGATATCGATTTTTAAAATTTATATTTGAACTTATTTGGTTATCTATCGAGCCGAGCTTAAACAAGCTTTAATCGAGTCGAACATGAGTCAAGTTCGAGTAATTTGATATTTTCGAAAATGTTTATTGAGCTCAAGTTCGAGCCGAATTTTAAATCTTATTAAATATAAAATTATATTCAAGTTTATTTGATATGCTTATCGAATCGAGCTTTTAAACAACTAACACCGGCCGGTCGAATATAGTTATTTGATATGATTTTCAGGTAATGTTTGTCGTATACATTTATTAATAAAAAAATAGAATCATTCAAAAAAAATTAATAAAAAAATAGAAAAGGAGTTTGTTGGAAGTATATTAAACGAGAAACGAAGATGCAAATGGAAAGAGAAGAGTTAAAATAGTAAATAAAGTTAAGAATGGGTTATTTGATTTGATGAAGAAGAGTGGCAATGCCAATGGGTTACCGAAAACCAAGCATACATATTTATATATTAATTGAAGATATAAAGAGGGAGAGAGAGAGAGAGAGGGAGGGAGAGGGAGAAGGGGAAATTCAGGAGAGAGAGATACTCAGAAAGGTCTCTGCAAAAGAGCTTTTTGAGACTCTTTCTCTTTTCCCATGGCGGTTGAGCCCCTTCATGTGTCTTTTTTCACATTTTCTTGTTTGAGCAAGCTCATATGCTAAATCCCTAGGATCAAAGTATTCAAAGGTTTCCTCTTTTTATTTTGCATTTTCTTGATTTTTTTAATCTTTCATGATTTATGGCTTCCCTTTACTGTTTTTAATAATTAGTTCTCATTGATTAATGCCCTCTCTCTCTCTCTCTCTCTCTCTCTCTCTCTGCTTTGTCGTTGGATTAAATGCTTAAAATAAAAAGATGATCTTTATCGTCTTGGAAGTTTTAGATTTCATTTGTGGGATTGCTTGATTATTTATGTTGGATTAAATGCTTAAAATAAAAAAGATGATCTTTATTGCCTTGAAAGTTTTAGATTTCATTGGTGGGATTGCTTGATTATTTGTGTTGGATTAAATGCTTAAAATAAAAAGATGATCTTTATTGCCTTGGAAGCTTTAGATTTCATTTGTGGGATTGCTTGATTATTATTTCATTTGAGAATGTATTGATTATGAATGTTGAATGCAATTTGTTTTTCCAGTTTTCTTGAATTTTAGGTTACCAGACTTTTTTTTGGCTGCCTCTGTCTGATTTGATTTGTTTGCATTGTGTAATTATGTATGTAAGGGTGGTGTTAAAGGAGGGTGCTCTTCCTCTGCACCATGGGAAACTGCTGCGTGACCCCTTCTAATCCTTCCGAGAAGAACAAGAAGAAGAAACATAAGAATAATCCGAATCCATTTTCCATTGATCATGGTGTGAATCATGGATCTGGGGTTACAAGAAAGCTTGTTGTGTTGAAGGATCCGGGAGGCCATAACATAAAGGAGAGGTATAATCTTGGGCGTGAGCTCGGGAGAGGCGAATTCGGGATCACTTATTTGTGCATTGATGTGGAGTCCGGGGAGAAATTCGCCTGCAAGTCCATATCGAAGAAGAAGCTGAGGACTGCAGTTGATATTGAGGACGTGAGGAGGGAGGTTCAGATCATGAAGCATATGCCTAAGCACCCGAATATCGTGAGCTTGAAGGATACTTATGAAGATGACAGTGCTGTTCATATTGTGATGGAGCTGTGTGAAGGTGGTGAATTGTTCGACCGGATTGTGGCTAGGGGACATTATACGGAGAGAGCAGCAGCGGTTGTGATGAAGACCATCATCGAAATTGTTCAGGTTGATTTGCATTCTGATGATTGTTTTATTGACTGATCAAAACTGGAGTTAATTATTTGTTTTTCATCTGTTGAATTCATATATGCTTTGAGTTCTGAACTAAGATATGCAATAAGGCAAGCACACAAGAGTAGGCCAAACCATTTTGTTGTTTTTTGTTGTCTCGATGAGATTGATTGATTGTCACTTAAACATCTTCATGCTAATGGTTAAAGGAATTTGTATCATAACGGTGTTTGTTGTCGATTACCTACTATCATGTCATAAACGGGATTTCACTGTCGAAAGTTTTATCATGTGTTAGCAGTGCAACCTATTTTTCTGTGGTTTTGCTTGCTTCTGTTTTATTATGTCTAATCCCGGAGTTTGCTTATGATTTAAACTGGTGGAGTTATGTATCCTACATTGTTCAGTGACAAAGTTGTCTTCTCGTCTCGTACGTGTGCAATTAGTTATGTTTGGAACTTAAAGCCGGTGCGTCTGGTTAAGTTCTATATTTTCTCGGGTCACCAGTATTGCTGTCTGTGGAGCATCATTCTCTTTACTCTCACTACGTTATGTTGATTTCTGTGATTTCCCATTTCTGCTAAATTGTGTTGTAGGTGTGCCACCAACACGGAGTGATGCATCGTGATCTCAAACCAGAAAATTTCCTTTTTGCAAATAAGAAAGAAACATCTCCCGTTAAAGCAATCGACTTTGGGCTGTCGGTTTTCTTCAAACCCGGTATGGATGCACTCATTTACATGTTTTCCTTTGCCTAATAAATGGATTCCGTTTAAATTTATCGTCTTTATGCCATCATTAGGCGAACGTTTCAATGAAATTGTTGGGAGCCCATACTACATGGCTCCTGAGGTTCTAAAGCGCAACTATGGACCGGAAATTGATGTTTGGAGTGCTGGAGTCATCCTTTATATTCTGCTTTGTGGTGTTCCTCCTTTCTGGGCAGGTTGGTTACATCTGTTCGGGTCTGAACCTTTTCTGTCTAGCGCTAAACGAGAAAAATGCTACTAGGCCTAGCTGGGAATGACTTAATAGTTAGTCAGAAGGTTGCCTCGAGGAATCCCGATTTTGTTCAAATAGGGAGGTGTTGAATCGAGTTCGTATCAATTCCCTCTTGAAAACCCTCCATCCAGGAATATAATGTAGTGGAATTTATAAGCAGGAAAAATGAAAACATTCCCTACTAGGAATGGAACTAGATTAAGCTCTCGAGCAATATGTGGACCCGAACTACGTATAATTTCTAGCCGTGTAGTTTATTTGAACGTCAGTCAAACCGGAGTGTTATGCTTCTCACGTGCGTATGCTTTGTGCAGAGACCGAGCAAGGAGTGGCTCAAGCAATCATTCGATCTGTGATTGATTTTAAGCGAGATCCTTGGCCTAAAGTTTCGGATAATGCCAAAGATCTTGTAAAGAAAATGCTCGACTCTGATCCCAGTCGACGGCTTACAGCTCAACAAGTCCTCGGTAATGCTGTTTTCAAGCACATTCGTTTTTATCCCATTTGTTCCTACACAAAATGGGACGACGGGACATACCGTATATAGTATTGTAAATTATATAACTTTTGAATGCAGATCATCCTTGGCTGCAAAATGCAAAGAAGGCACCGAATGTCTCCCTCGGCGAGACTGTGAAAGCAAGGCTCAAACAGTTCTCTGTTATGAATAAGCTCAAGAAAAGGGCTCTAAGGGTAGGTACTTTTATAGATCAAACTTGCTTACTCTTCCCCTCCTCGAACGAACAATGCCGACGGGAAAAAATTAAATGGAAATGGAGGATTTGAGGTTTGCTGCACATGCAGGTGGTGGCTGAGCACTTGTCCGTGGAGGAAGTGGCCGGAATTAAGGAAGCGTTCGATATGATGGACTCCGGGAGACGGGGTAGAATTAACCTCGAAGAATTCAGAAATGGTCTGCGCAAGCTCGGCCATCAAATCCCTGATGCTGATGTTCAGATTCTAATGGAAGCTGTAAGGATTTATGATTTATACGTCGTGAAGTTATCCTCTCTTCTTTTATGTACGATAAGAAAGATGATGTGCTGCCCCCATCGTCGTATATATCACCATTGGTAGATGCAGCAATTTCGGCCCGGCCCGGCCCGCTTTTCGCGCTGAACTGAGCCAAAAAAATTAGGCCCAAAATTGAGTGGCCTGAATGGGCCGGGCCATTTGGCCACAAAACACGAAAAAATACCTTAGGCCCGCAGGGGTGGCCGGCATGGGCCAGAAAAATATAGGCTCTGATGATTTCGGGCCGGGCTTGATTTTTTCCCAACCGCCCGACGGGCCCGGCTCGAATTGCCACCCCTGTCCATTGGTCATGCATACGAAACATGAATATATGAATATACTGTAGAACTAATCTGATTATCTATTTGGGATGAATGGCTAAAATTCATTTTTGTTTTGGTTGCTAGGCCGATGTTGACGGAGATGGAACTTTGAATTACGGTGAGTTTGTTGCTGTTACGGTGCATCTCAGAAAGATGGCGAACGACGAGCACCTACACAAAGCTTTCGCCTTTTTCGATCGCAACGAAAGCGGATACATCGAGATTGAAGAGCTCCGGGAGGCTCTGAACGACAACGACGATGCCAGCAGCGAGGAAGTCATCATCGCCATCATGCATGATGTGGACACCGATAAGGTACATGCCATTGAGATTCGGTCTATTACTCCCTCCGTTTCCGAATAAGCATCGTTTCGAATAAATGCACAAATATTACTAAAATAACCAAATTATCTAGTATACCCTCACATGAATGCATTAAATGAGTCAAAATGATATGTTTGAATTAGGGGTGGCAATTTAAACCCGGCCCGATTGGCGGCTAGCTCAGTCCGAATTCGGGCCGGGCCGGGCCATTTAGCCCAAAATTGGAAATTTACATTAGAGCCCCCGGCTCGGCCCGACTCAAATTGAACCAGCCTGGCCTCTAAAATATAGACCCGAAATGATTTCGGGTTGGGACAGCCCGATTTTTGCCATCGGTCCGAGTTGGGACCCGGCCCGAATTGCCACCTCTAGTACTTTGAATACTTTAAATGAGCGCAAATCGGAGAAAAAAAGTAGCATTCTCACTGTGGATGTGTAAAACGACATTCTTTATGAAACGGAACTCAAATGTCAAAACCGTTAACACTAAATCTTGTGGATATGCAGGATGGGCGGATAAGTTACGAGGAGTTTGCGACGATGATGAGAGCGGGGACGGATTGGAGAAAGGCGTCGAGACAGTATTCGCGCGAGAGATTCAGCAGTCTTAGCTTGAAGTTGATGAGGGAAGGGTCTGTACAGTTAGCTAATGAGGGTAGATAAAAACCAAACCACTAAATTCAGAAGAGGAAATCCAAAGCAGCAGCCATGGCAGAGGTGCTCAGAAGAAATCACATTTTTTGGCCGTGATTTTATATGATATCTGTTGATGTTTTTACCTCTTTTTCCGAATTTTCGACGAAGAACGGTAGGGGTTCATTAGCATCAGGGTGAGTGTGTGAGTGAGGCGCGCATTGTTTTCCTTCTAATGGTTCTGTAGATTCATTTTTCAGTAATTAATCCCATGCTTCCACTGTTTTTTACAATTTTACAGATGGATCCTCTCGTGTTATATTTCGTGTGTTATAATTAGTTTTTTTTTTTTTTTGGAATATATCGTATTTGGGAAAGTATGAATTCTAAATAAAAAATTAAAGTTAAATTAAGTCATGATAAATTGAAAAAATAATAATAAAAAAATCAAATGTTTGGCTCGAGAGATTTCACGGATAATTAGAGGTGGCAAAATAGGCTCGGCCCGCATTTCGGGCGGGGCTGAGGCAAAAAAATTCGATCCGAAATAATTTCGACCCTGTCCGAAAAAATGAGTGGCCCGAACGGGCTAAAAACAAAAAAAATACACTGTAGCCTGTAGGTTGCCCTACTCAGCCCGCTTTTCGGGCCTTGCCGGACTTTAGATATTTAGGTCTGTAAGATTTCGGGCCGGGTTCGGTGGTTTGAATTTCCCACTTGGCCCGCGGGCTCAGTTCGGGCGGCCCGTTTTGCTAGCTCTACGAATAATAATAATAACAGTAGCATATCTTGTACAAATAAAATAAAATAATAGTGGCATAATTTTAAATATGAGAAATTAAAAAGCTACTGTTATAATTATAAATATGAGAAATTAAAAAGGTGGAAACATAATTGAAATATGAGAAACTAATAATAAATCAAATTAAAGATTTTAATCCTCTCATGATTTGCTTAATGTCATTCAATTTTAGCAAATAATATATCATATTAAATATTTTTTCCATGCTCCTTCAGTTAAGATCTATATTACATATGTTAGTTCGAACAAAAATATATAAAGTATACAAAAAAAAAACATTTTTCATGCATATAAAAATTATAAGTCTGTGACTAGTACACGTAGCTAATATAATTTTCACAATGTTGATCTGTTAAGGATCTACTTGAACTTGACATGAACACGGTCTCTTTTATGCAAACACGGGCACGATATTTATTGTGTTCACATGACACGGCGGTTAATACACGGTACCAAAATCATACAATAAACACTTAATTTAGATACGATACCAAAATCATACAATAAACACTTAGGTCTTGTTTGTTTTTATTTCCTATTGAGAATTTCCCATTTTTTACTATTCAAAATACCATAAACACGTTTGTTTTACTTATTTTCAATTTCAGTTTTCACCTTTTCCTATCATACGTAACCTATTCAATCGTATATATATCATTACAGCGAAATCCATTATTTAAATATTCATCAATTCATTATAACCATGCAAATATTTATCTTTTCATCTCAATCACAAATTTCAAATTGAAAATATAATAAAACAGACATATGTCCATTTTACCAAATCTATAGCTCTAAACATTAAATCATCAATCATAACAAAATCATTACATTTTTTTCAAAAACCAATACACCTCATAAAAAATTAAACTAAACATATGTCAATTTTATCAAACTTATAGCTCTAAACATTAAATCATCCATCATAATAAAATCATTACATTTTTTCAAAAATCAACACACCTCATAAAAAATTAATCTGAAAATACTAAAAACTGGAATTTTATGTTAGGAAATAAAAACAATAAAACCTTAATTTTGCATGATCACCAAACCTAGAGATGTCAAAACGGGCCGACGGGGCGGGGCGGGGCAGGGAAGCCCGCCAGAGGGGTGGGCCTGAAAAGACAGGGTTCTACCCGCCCCCGCTTAAGCCCGCGGGTTGGCGAGCCGGCCCGCGGGCTTTTCAGTTTTTTTTTTTTAATGCAATTTGAGTTTTAAACTTCAATAATGAGAAATATATTATTAACCTTGAATTGCTATAGGTATGTTTGATGAATTTTGCTAATTGAACATGTAGCTTAGTGCACAAAATATATATTAGAACTAAATAGAGCTCCGATCGGATGCCAGAGAATTTCGACGACAAATGCGATCGAGAACAAAGATGAGAGCACATATAGTAGTTTTAGCTACCACTACTCAGATTATATTCCTAATTATGTGTTTTATTCCAACAATATTATATCAATTCTCCTTGTTTTTCACGTTTAATTAATTAGTACATGAAATGTTGTTTTCAACTCGTAATCTAGTATGTAGCAATTTTAGTCTTTTTTTTTCTTTCAATTTAAATTAATCTTATTTTTTAACCATCTACTTTTTTTATGAGATTGAAATAATCAACTAAACAAGCATAGAAATTTTAATCAAGTTACAATTTACAAACATTTGGGGAATGAGGATATTATCTTATAATTCATATTAATCATAAATACAATTTAACTAAAAAAAATAATATATATGTATGTATCGGCGGGCTTGGCGGGTTACCCGCCCCGCCGCGGGCTTTACCCGCCAAAGCCCGCCCCGCCGTGGGCTTTACCCGACGGGCCCGTCAAAAAAAGGGGTTTCAAAGTTAAAGTCCTACCCGCCTAAAACAATGGCGGGTACGGGCTAGCCCGGCGGGCTTTACCCGTTTTGACAACTCTAACCAAACCCACTTTTATCCAAAAAAAAAAAAAAAAAAAAATATGTTAAATTTTTAATTAATAATAATATTAATAATCTCTCTCTCTCTATATATATATATTCAAAAAATGGAAATAAAACTAATATATAGTGGGAGTGTTTCCGGTGAGTTTAGTTAAGCTTGGAACTTACCGAATTTCAGCCAACCCACCAATAAAAATTCGCCACGTGTACACATAGAAGACTGGCGGAGTTTGCAAAATAAAAAAGACGGAGTTTCCGAAGCTTTTTTTAAACAGAGAAAAACCCCTCTGTCAACTCGTAGATTCCGACGCCAAAACTCCGCCGTCAGATTCAAATCAAACTCTCTCTCTCTCTCTCTCTCTCTCTCACACACACACACACTCGCGACGGTGAGTACAAATAAACCTCTCTCTAATCGCCAAACGCCACTGTAAAAGATGGCGTCACTAGCCCTCACCGGCGCCGTATCCATCCGCCCCCGCTCTCTCTCCGGCCCCAGCTCCCGACCCCTCGCCGCCCCCAAATCTCTCCGCTTCAACCACCCGAGATACAGATCTTCCATCAAGTGCAGCAGCACCCACAATTCCAGCAACCCTGCTAGTGGAGATCAAATCCAATCATTCAACCAAACACCACCACCTCTCTTGCTTCCCGCTCCGAAACGCGCCGCGCCGCTGACAGTCGCATTTGCGTCGGCGGCGGCCGCCCCGCCGGCGCCCCAGCCGCAGCCATGGCAGGGGGCGGCAATGAAGCCGCTCATCGCCTCCATCGCGACGGGGGTCATCCTGTGGTTCGTTCCCGCGCCCGACGGGGTCTCCCGCATCGCGTGGCAATTGCTCTCCATTTTCCTGGCGACCATAGTCGGGATCATCTCGCAACCGCTGCCGCTGGGGGCCGTCGCGCTGATGGGCCTCGGCGCGTGCGTTCTGACGAAGACGCTGACGTTTGCCGCCGCGTTCTCGGCTTTCGGCGATCCGATTCCGTGGCTGATCGCGCTGGCGTTCTTCTTCGCGCGAGGGTTCATCAAGACTGGTTTGGGTAACAGAATTGCGTACCAGTTTGTTTCTCTGTTTGGGAGCTCGTCTTTAGGGTTGGGGTACAGTTTGGTGTTCAGCGAAGCGCTGTTGGCGCCGGCGATTCCGTCGGTCTCCGCCAGAGCTGGCGGAATTTTCTTGCCGCTGGTGAAATCGCTCTGCGTTGCATGTGGTAGTAATGTGGGTGATGGGACGGAGCATAAATTGGGTTCTTGGTTGATGCTTACATGCTTCCAGACGTCTGTGATTTCGTCGTCTATGTTTTTGACGGCGATGGCTGCAAATCCGTTGGCTGCTAACCTTACTGCGAGCACGATAAATATGTCGATTGGGTGGATGGATTGGGCTAAGGCTGCAATTGTGCCGGGATTGGTGTCGTTGATGGTGGTTCCGTTGTTGTTGTATATAATCTATCCACCATCTGTGAAGAGTAGTCCTGATGCTCCTAAACTTGCAAGGGAGAACTTGAAGAAGATGGGGCCGATGTCGAAAAACGAGATAATCATGGCCGGAACTCTGCTTCTCACGGTATGGGAAACTCACTACCCTCACCTAAACTATGCATTTTTTTGGTTTTCTTTCCTCACTGCACTAACATTGAACATTGTTTGCTTCATATAATGTACGCTAATTGCTAAAATTGCATGCATTAAATTTACTGGATATAAATGGATTCTGTTTCTAGCAGTTGGAAACGGTCATAATTATTTGATACCTAGATGACTTGGTGATTATGTTTTGATTGTTCACATTGAGATGATTGAGGGTTTTTAGTCACTATTCAATTACTTGGAATGCTGTGTTAATCTCTCAGTACACTTTTTTGAAGCTAGAAAAAAAAAGGCTAATTCAAGAAAAACATTTGAATCTCTGGAACTTTGGGGAATCACAAAAATTGGAAGAAAAAAAAAAAACTTGCACCCTATGTTTGGCAGACAGACAAGTTGCTGCTTTACTCACTTAAAGGGAAATTTTTGGATGAACTAATATATCCAACTTTGATGAAAAATAATTGTGGTCTGCTGTGGATCTGATTCTTATTCATGGAATTCACAGATTGACTGCTTATTTATTGGTGTTCTGTGAAAAACAATTTGTGTTGATATTTCTTACTTTAAATATCAGGTGGGGCTCTGGATATTCGGAAGTGTACTGAATGTGGATGCTGTTACTGCTGCGATTCTTGGTTTATCCGTCCTCCTTATAACTGGGGTGGTTACATGGAAGGAATGCCTTGCTGAATCTGTTGCTTGGGATACACTTACATGGTTTGCTGCACTAATTGCAATGGCTGGATACCTAAACAAATACGGTCTTATTTCCTGGTTCAGCCAAACTGTAGTCAAGGTTTGTTTACCTTCATATTCCCGGCTTATAGTTAGAAAATGAGTGCATATGATGTTTCTATTGATTTGGTCAACTATATTAGCCGAACCAAGCAGTAACTATAACCGTAAGCCTACAAGAAGAATTCAACCTAAACCGTGGCCATGCAGGATTAAGTTGTACCTTTAGTCACTAATTTCTGCTGTTTGCCCTTGAATCTTGATATAGCAGAACAGAGAAGCATAGTGCTCGCCTTACAATATAGATGTCGCTTGTTGAGTTGAATTTTCATAAATGTAGTTGTGTAATTTGGTAAACTTCACTTTGTGTTGGTTTTACTACAACAAATCACTGACTAATTTTATGTTCTCTTTGCAGTTTGTTGGTGGATTGGGTCTTTCATGGCAGCTATCTTTTGGCATTCTTGTTCTACTATACTTCTATTCCCACTATTTCTTTGCCAGCGGGGCTGCTCATATCGGGGCCATGTTCACAGCATTCTTATCTGTAGCCAGCGCTTTGGGTACTCCGCCCTATCTTGGTGCCGTCGTGCTCTCCTTCCTTTCCAACCTTATGGGCGGCATTACTCATTACGGGATAGGATCAGCACCCGTGTTTTACGGTGCTGGTTATGTTCCACTCGCAAAATGGTGGGGCTACGGGTTCTTGATCTCAGTCGTCAATCTCATAATTTGGCTCGGAGTCGGAGGGGTCTGGTGGAAGGCCATCGGCTTGTGGTAGACCTTATGATGAGGTGAGGTGCAGTACTCACAAATTTTTCCAGTCTATTTTTCCATCATTTTTCATATAACTGTGTGCAGTCCCATGAGTTTTTCAGATCTCAAACCTCTCTTATAACAAAATCAAGAATTTAGAGTCTTTGGAGAGGGAGAAGGCATATGTTTTTGGTATACAAATGAAGCTATCTATCTATGTTGAAACATTGGGTTATAGTGTTTAAATTTTATACCATCAACTGCGCTGCATTCAATTTTAAATGCTACATTTTCTCTCTCTTGATTACGTTGTTTCTCTCTCCAAAAATTTGTAGATTTGAATAAGAAAATACGAGACTAGTAGGGGGTTTGCCCTATGGTTGTGGATTTTCATGTGTTATTATATTACCAAACCATGTCAATTTCAAGAATATCTTCTCATGATCAATTAATGAATTGCCATAATTGCATGTATTGTATCTTACAACGTTAAATTCTACGACGCATGAATGTTTCTCTCACATAAAATAATAATTTTTAAATAATAAACACACTATTTTTTTTTAGGGCAAATTATAATTTGATCCCCAACGTTTTAAGATTTAACAAAAATAACTCAACGTTTTAATAATTACAATTTAATTCTCAACATTTGAATATTCTAACAGAGATAATCCAATATTTAATATTAATAATTTAATTTTCAATGTTTAAACATTTTAACAGAAATGATATGATAATTTAGGCGAAAAAAATCATTTTGGTCATTTTTTCGGCAAAAAATTAGTCCATTATATGAGTCTCTAGCTCACTTGAGAGTAAATGTAATTGAAATCGACCAAAATGATTTTATTCGCTTAAATTATTGGGTTATTTCTGTTAAAATATTCAAACGTTGGGAATTAAATTGTTAATATTAAATGTTGGGTTATTTTTGTTAAAATATCCAAACGTTGTGAATTAAATTGTAATTATTAAAACGTTAGGTTATTTTTGCTAAAACCTTCAAACGTTGTGAATTATATTGTAATTTGCCCTTTTTTTTTATTATGTGTATGTGTGAGAGACAATAGACGCGCACATGTCATAAAATTTCCCTTCTTATGAGTGATTGTGGAATAGAATTTGGTATATTTTACTAGTATTTTTTATTGTAATCAAAATACTCATTCATCGTCTTAAAAAAGCATTAGTATTGTTAACGTTAGGTAAAAATAAAAATTGCATCACACGTAATTAATATCTCTACTTTTAATTTGTATAAACAGAGATTAATAACTCAAACATACATTTTGTATAAGAAAAACCCATCTTCCATCTCAAGTGTGGGAAGCTAGGGTTTGGACAATCAATCTTGATTCTCTTTCCCTGGCTCAGTTGGTCCTACTCCTACACAAGATAAACCTCGATTTAGGTTTGCTACACGAATAATCTAAACTACACTTAATTATTTTATAGCTCAAACTATATGTAACATGCTTCGTACTAGAATGCGCAACTCTAAAGTTTTAAACTCAACTCTACACTTCAAAAAATTACGCTCGAGGCATTAAAACGATGCAAATTGACTCAAAAGATCGGGGATAAAAGTGGTGGTCAGTCTACTTTTTACTAGATTTGCACTACGGGCATTTTTGGCTATCGAAAAAATACGAAACTCGAGGCCCAAATAATTTACTTTTACAAGTTTGTGGATTTCATATTTTTCCGACTTCAGATGAAAGTGAGATCTAATAAATCACATCCTTCAGAAATATTTTTTGGGAGGGCTTCGTCTCTAGTTGTCGGCCTGTGAAGAGGCATGTCGGAGACTATCTCTTCCTCGTTATGGAGTTTCAATTAAGGGTGAGCAAAAAATTGAAAAAATTGAAAATCGAACCGAACCGAACAAATTCGGTCCATTTGGTCCGATTTTTTAAAATTTTTCGGTCTGATTCGGTTCTTTTTTCAAAAAAAAAAAATTGGTCCTTCGTCGGTCCGGTCCTGCAGACAACGGACCAAACAGACCGAATAGACCGAGTCTTTTTATTTATTATCAATTTATTATTTTTTAATTATTATTTGTTGGATACCTCGGATGTTTGTATTGTTATTTGTTGATTTAGTTTTTTATATTAATTATAAATGTTTATTTATGATGTTAGTTATAGATTTGTGATATTTGTTTATTATTTAGGCTATTATTTCCTCAGTTAGTCAAGCTATTCAAAAAAAAAAAGAAAAAAAAGAAAAATTAGACCGGACCGGACCGAACCGAACTGAACAAATTCAGTTAGGTCCTCTCCTTAATTCGGTCCTAAATATTTCCCAATTCTTTCTATTCGATTTTATGATTTTTGGATCTAAATAGACCGAATGCTCACCCTTAGTTTGAATTGGCGTTCGATTCCGAACCGTCATTGTGAATGAGGTGTTGATTTCAAAACGACATCGTTTTTATGCCAAATCATTTTGTTTGAGAAAAAAAATAAAAATGCAATTTTATGTTGTAATTGTAAATTTTTAAAATTTATATTTAAATTGCACCTTAAAAGAAAAAAAAAGAAATATCTTTAATAAATTTGAGGCTTCCACTCAATTTCAAAAAAATAAAAAAAAAATTCAAATCTTAAGCGAAAACCAAAATAGAAAGAAAAAACGTTGTGCATAAAAACGCACCAAACAAACAAACAGAAAGCAATCAATCAATCAATCAATCTGCGCCCAAACACAAATCACACCACAATCGCCGCGCCTTCTCCGCCACAGCTGCAGCTACCGCCGCTCCGACTAGGTCGCATTCCGACGGCGGCGTCAGATTTCAAACTTCCACGACCTCGGCGAATTTCCATCCGCGGCGATGCCGGCCTCCGTCGCATCGAGTCATTCCAGCCGTCCGGAGGACTTGATCGGGCGGCTGAGTTCGGCGCAGACACCCTACGAGGGCAAGCTGAAAGCGCTGAGGGACTTGAAGAACCAAATAATAGGAAATCGTACCAAAAAGCTGGCCTTCTTGAAGCTCGGGGCCGTGCCTTCTGTCGTCGCTATTCTCACCTCCTCTGCCGCCGCCTTGGGCGGCGGAAGGGAGGGCCGTGAGTTCCATGAGGCGTTTTTGATCCAGTCCGCCGCGGCTATCGGGAGCTTTGCATGCGGATTGGATGCTGGAGTTAAGGCTGTGCTGGATGCTGGGGCTTTTCCCATTTTGTTCACTCTTATTTCACATCCGAATGAGAAAGTATACTTCTTCACTTGATTCTTCTGGAATTGAGGAATTTTTAGTTTTGTTTTTTCATTGTGTCTTCAGAGTAATGAATTAGCATATGACCTAAATTTGGACATTCAGTTAATTATTGGTTAATTCTGTTTGGTGTTAGTTTCAATAGTTATCTTCCCTTCTGAGAAACTTGGGGTGTGTGATAGATGTTGAAGTTTAGTTAATTTCTCAATTAGGAGCTAAGACCTGCTTTCTAGTGGGTGGCGTAAGGCCTATGAAGTGTTGAGCTATTCTGTTCTTTTAGTTGCTCTACTTTCTGCTGAGTTTTCATCTTTGTGAGAATAGGAAGGAATGCTGGTTTAACGGTATTTGTGGGTTGTGTAACTTTTTCTTGAATTAAAAAGAAGTTTATGCTATGATCTGTACGTCAACTTTGTTCTCAAATGCTTGAATTGAAGATTTTGCACAAAATAAAAATGACAATTATATTTAGTAAATGAGAAACTATGTGCACTAGATATGAGTTAAGCAGGCCCCAAATTGTACGTCTATTCTTATTCTACTCAGGGTTCAGTTTGTTAAAAGTTGTATATATTTGATTGGCTTATATATTGGCAACCCTAATGCCCACTCAATTTCATAATATTAGCCTCTAGCATCATGTATATGCTTCTGAAGCCTTATGTTTCATCTTACTAGACTATAGAATCCAGCTTGATTTGATAATATGTAGTAGGTCAGATAATTGGTAGCTGGAGTTTTCATATCACGAATATGTTTTAGGTGATTACTGTTGACTGTTAAATTTTAGAATGTGCTGGTTGATATTGTAATGCATTTGATTTTAAGTGGACCAAGAACTGGTTTCTGTGGCTTCCACATTGGTTCTTCCAGTATGATCAACTGTTGAATGTTATTATATTTCTTTCCAATCAATCATAATATAGGATGAGTCACCGTACAATGTTGCCAATGGCATAATATTTTCAAATTCTAATGTATCTTCTTTGGGTCTACTTGCAATCTTTACTGAAGCTCAATACACTTGGAGCGTCTGCTGCAGGTTGTTGATGCTAGTGCCCGTTCTCTTAAAATGATTTATCAGTCAAAAGTGGCTCCAAATTATGATTTTCTTCAAGAGAAAAATATGGAATTCCTCCTTTCACTACTGAACAGGGAGAATGAGAATGTTACTGGTCTTGGTGCAAGCATCATCACACACTCATGCCAGACCACTGTGGAGCAGAAGGTATTGAGTGAAGCTGGCGTTATAAAAAGGCTTGTTGGTCTTCTTGGAGGTTCTCTAATTCAGCGGGATGCTAGCTTGGAATCTCTCGCTGCTGTCATCAAGGATAATCCAGAAGTTGCTTCAAGGTTCATAGGGCCTGAAAATGGAAGAGAGTTAAGTGTTCTGATTGAACTGATGAAGGATAAATGCCCTCGGACAAGGTTATTAGCCTGTATGTGCTTGATCAATATAAGAAATGCTTCAATGTCTAGTCTTCAAGACTCAGTAATTAAGAATAAATTGGTTCTGATATTACTTGAGCTTCTCGATGATCCTGGTCAAGTTGGTGATGAAGCTCCTTTTGTTTTGTCTAATTTAATTTCTGAAAAAGAAGATCTGCATCAACTAGCATTTGATACAAATGTTGTTGAAAAGTTATGTGAAAATTTAGATAAAGGTTCATTCCGGCCCAAACGTGTGGAAGGGATATTTCTAGCACTGGCTGATCTTTGCTCAAAGTTGGAATGCTGCAGGGAAAGGGTCCTTAACTCAAAGGTTAGTGCTTCAGTTGGAACCATCATTTTTCACTTCTGGATAATTCCTGAAATTTTAATTGTTAATATAGCTACTCGCCTACTCTTTCTTTCAGGTCTTAGCTTTTATTACAGAGTCATTGGCTCATGATAGTGCTGAAGTGCGGGGTGCAGCTTGCATTTTCTTGAAGAATGTTTCTCGTTCTGTCAAGGTTTGCCACATGAATCAGATCAAATATTTTCCCTTTGTTTCCTACCTGTTGTAATTTGCTAACAAATCATTATTCAGAGTTTGAGTGCAGGTACCTTTATGAAAGAAGAGATCATGGTTCCCTTAGTTCAACTTTTGGGTAGCTCCTGTACTTTTGAGCAGGTATACTCAGTTCTTCTCGAGATTCCATGCATGCATTGTGATGACATCCTTTAACAAAATTGGAAAAGATTTGCATTGTGCAGTATATTGGGACAAGTCATTGATTAAGCTCTGGTTGAAATAATTTATTCCCTAAACCTAGTCTAGTATAGGCTACTTTGGTGCTTGAAAATACACTTCATTATCTATAATCAGATTTTGGGAAAAAAAAGCAAATGTAGATTGGTTTGGTTCTTTTATTGGTAAAATTAATATGCACGAAATAGTATATTATGCATGTGGCCTGTTAATTAAACAGTTCGCATGAATTACAAAAAGCAGCGTTGAGATTTGAGGATGAGGAAGAAGAGCACATAGCTAGTTTGCAGATAAGATTCAACTCCTCATCAGTCATCACAATAATAAACAGAAAAGCATTTGTAAATATTTAGCAAGATGATTAGATTAACATGATCCATGCAGACAAGTTTGATACAACTCAGTCAAGAACAAATAGAATTAGTTTCTAGTTTTATCTGATTAAGGGTCCATTTGGGCCAGTCTTGTACTAGACTAACTCTAGGCCTGTAGGGTTAGTATGTAAATATGATGATTGTCATTAGTAGGGTGTGGATTTCTGTATTGAATTTAGTGGCATATTTTGCTGGCCACTTTCTTCCTGAGATATTGGCTTAGGCGGGGTAGGCGTTTGCCTGAAGTTCTCTTTATTGTCTCCATTTATATTCCAGAGATTAATACAGATGTTCATATTTTTTTCTGAGTGATACCCTTGCCTCTATCAAAGTCAGTGACACATTTATTCCTTGATTCCGAGTTATTTTCAGGTTGCTGCCTTGGGGGCTGTCAGCAATGTGGTGGTTGATTTCAAGGCAGATAAATCAGTGTTTACACAATGTGGAGGTGTGAAACAGCTGGTTCAGCTTTCAAAGTCTATTGAATCCACTATTAGAGTCAATGCTGTATTGGCCTTAAAGAATCTCACGTTCCTTGTAAACAACAGATGTAAAGAAGAGATTTTGCTGGAATTATCAACGCCGACCTTGACAAGCCTTATTAGTGGTAATTGTTACTCAAAATTACGCAATATGAACTTATATTATGTTTGATATGCTATTTGACCATCTAATATTTATATTGTTAATGGAAGACCCTGAGGCTTCTGTCCAAGAGCAAGTTTTGGCTTTCGTTCGAAATCTCGTAGATGGCACTACGAACTCAATTGATTATTTGTTTGGGGAGGACGCTCTTCTCCTGCATTCTATTGGAAGGCAATTGCGGAACACTGCGAAGGCTGAAGTTCAGGTTCAAGTAAGGATGTCTTCCCATGTCTACATGAATTCCATAACCTAACGTCCCTTATCTGCCTAATTACATTTTATAAAGGGTCTGATAATGTAATAAAAAGTTGAATGGAAGAGCATCTCCGATCATTTTGCACCAAAAATTGAATGAAATGACATGATCATTATGTGTACTTGTTTTGCTTTAGACATAGAACAGCTTCGAGCAACTGCTCTTTTGTCATGTTACTACACAGCCTTCTCTATGATCTTAACAGAAGTTAAAGTCAAAGTATTTGGCTTTTTTCACATAATAGTCCAATCAGAGATGGATGAATTGAGAATGCACGTTAACCAGAAAGTTTAGGGCTCATTTAGAATCTTGAAACCACACTTTTACTGTTTCTGTCGACATTCTGTTTAAGTTGGATCATATTATATTTATGCCCAAGCATGTTAGATACGGACTCAACCTCATGCCCCCTCAACATATTTGCAAGTGAATCAGTGTGTCGATCACTTGATGTGTAATGTGCAAAAGGTTTTTCCTTCCACGATCTTTTCCTGAATACATTTATGAGAAGTAGGGTTATGTAATTATGTTTGTGTGAGTTACTGTTCTGTTGTCATATAACAAATTCATAGCTTGAGACTGCACAGACTCGAGCTCTTGCTAACACATATTCCGCTCCCAAATGGATGCATGTCTGAACTTGCTCTTCACTTAGTTATATGTTGATTTCTGTGTTAGCTCTTTCGTTCATACTATAAGTTACGAATAAAATTTCCCATCCAGGGTATGTACATCCTCAGCAACGTGGCTTCTGGGAACGAGCACCATAAGGAAGCAGTAATGAGCATACTTTTTGGTCAGGGAGGCAATGCTACAGAATCAATATTGGTCAAGTTCTTGCAGAGTAGTAACAGCCAATTACGTACAGCTGCTGTTTGGGCGGTTGTAAACCTCACACTTCCGAGCAGTCCCGGTTCATGTGGCAGGGTTACAGAATTTCGGAATGCAGGAATCATATCTCAACTAAAGAACATGATGAATGACCCTTGCCTGGATGTCAAGGTGAGTACTAGCCTACCCTTGTGAGGTAACGTTTAAATTCGTCTGTTTAGCTAAGCGATTTTTTCTTCTTTTCCCGTTGCAGCTTCAAACCAGAACGGCTCTTAGACAGCTAATGACATTCGGGGATGCTTCAACATGAGTGTATCCGTCCGTCACCTGAGATTTACCTTGTTAATATACATAGCTTCCTCGAGGGCCTACGAGAACACGGTACGCCTATGTCATGGCTCGGGGTCAATTTATCTCGTGCAGCTCTCTCGATGAGATTTTGAGTTTTGTTTGATGATTACCGTGATTCGGATGATTCGGATACCTGATGTTCTTCGAAGTGGGGACCGCAGTTTATACGATATCATTCTTTAGACTCTCTTCATCTGAAATATGCCTTAAAGAAAGACTAGCTATGCTTCTATAAAACTTCATGTGTTGTTCTGGAATTTGATTGATTTCTGGCATATTTTTTTTGTGTTTCACAGCATTGTGGGGAGCTTTGAAGACCCCTTAAATCTCATTTCTGAGTTCACATCTCTCTGAACTGTGCACATCTTCCTGTGTTTCTATTTGCACGACAAATTTTACTTAATACATCGTACACTTTTCCATTTTTATCCTTATTTTAAAGAAAAAGATTAAATTAATTTAAGAGCTTCTCGTCACCGCCGAGACTTTACGGTATAGGTGGCAACGGTTCCGGAACCGCCGGTTCCCGATTCCAAAAATGTAGAACCGAAACCGCACCGTGGAATACTGATTATGGGACGGTTCCGGTTCCGGTTCTAGAACCGCCGGTTCCGCGGTTCCGGAACCGTTTGCCACCGGAACGCTTCCCACGAATCAAATTGAATATTTCAAACCCATACCTTTGGTTTGAATTTATTTTTCGAACATTTTGAATTTGTCGCAGTGCTTACCATGATTTAAACTGAATTTTTCGAACTTAGGCCTCTTGTTCGAATTTATTTTTCGAACATTATGAATAAATTCAAAATTTGGGAATTTATTTTTGAAAATTTGTCTTTTAATTTTGTTTTCGAAAATCTATTTTCGAGCCGTGCTGGCCGTAAGTGGAGGAAGAAATAGAAAAAGAGTATTTAAATAAATTAATATTTAAATGTAAAAAGTAAATTAATTTTGATTTAATTATAAATATGGCGCGTAACGTAAATTTTTGAGGTCTATCAAAAACTAGGGGTGGCAAAACGGGTGGCTTGACCCGATTTTTGGGACGAAATGTTGGAAACACAGCCCAATCCAAAAGGCGGGTTGATTCGGGCCACGAACCACGTTGTATTTTTTCATTTTTGGCCTATATCACCCGGCCTGTTCGGGCCATTCAATTTTCGGGTCGGATTGGATTAGAAAAATCTTGGCATAACCCGTCTAAATCGGACCGGGCCGGTCCTAAATTACAATCTCAACACACCCAAAAAAAAGCGCATTAGAAGAAAGAAAGAAGCGTTACTCGATACAAGAAAGATTAAACTGAATACGCAATAAAATGAAGAGTAAATTACATTTTAATACCTATATTTTGAACACTTTTTAAAAAATGACTCACTTTTTCAAAATTAACAAAATAGTATCCACATTTTAAAAAATTTTGCAAATCTAACATTTAACCAATTTTATGGCCACAAAATCACACGTAATTGATTGTATTTTAATATTCTTATTTTTCCAGTCACATGGAAAAAAATTCTTCCAATCAAGAAATATTAAACTAGAATCAATTAAATACGATTTTCGAGTAAGTAAAACTAATTAAATGTTAAATTTGTTATTTTTTTTATAAAATGTAAGTACCATTTTGTTAATTATAAAAAAGCGAATCATTTTTTAAAAAAAATTAAAATATAGGTATCAAAGCGTAATTTACATAACTCGATAACGAGAAGGATAAAAGCTCAATTAACAGTAACTTCACGACTGTACTAAAAAACAATAATAATACAAAAAAAAACTTCACAACGACGTCGTTTTCTCCTGAAAGGGGTTCCACCATTTCCCTACCGCGTCGACTCGCGCACACCACTACACACGTTGATTAGGTCTCCAGATTTTGTTCAGCAAAATCCACGCATCGATTTTTCTTCAGTAGTGGAAGCGATGTTTTACAGAGGGTAAGGAGCAGAAATTTTTTTTATCGTATTTCCGTAATTGATGTTCTGAATTCTGGCTAATTTTGTGGTTAAATTTAACAATTTCTGGTTTGTTATACTGCCGCGATTTAATCCTAATTTTATGTAAAATTATTCTTGGATCAGAAGTTTTTTTTTTTTTTATTCTGTTTGGTGATTTTCGTTAAGCCTAATTATGTTTGTGCAATTTTATTTTTTTTCGTTTCCCGTTTTTTTCTTGCCAGTCTGATTAGGTATTTGAGTTTTGCTGCTGGTTAGCTTATGATTTTGTTATTTTGTTTGTTTTTTGAATTGCTTTTATTGTTTTTTTTTTTTTGGATTGGAGTGCGATGTAGTTGTATTATTATCATGTTATGTTTTCTCCAGAAATTTTATTTCTTATGTAGGAAGATTCCACCAGTGTTGCCTAATGCTCATAGTTTCTTGTATTTTTAATATTGTTTCGAACGATTAGTTTCATCATCAAATGTATGCTCAGGCTTCAGCTACAAGCTAGAATATTGAGTTTTGAATTAGTACTAAATGATTCAGTGTTAAATTGCATCTATTCAGAACTACATTTTCCTCTGATAACTTCATTGATGGTTAATGAATCTGGCTGACCTGGTGGATGTTTTTTTGTTGTTGTTTTGGATATGAAGTAAATACGTTGATAGTGGCGATGCAAGGGAAATGGGTTTCAAACGGCAGCGTTTGATGGATCAGGGTTCTTCATATTATGGTGCTCCTGGTCCGAGTTATATGTATGATGCTCCGCCTCCACCGCCTCCTTCCTACTCTTATATCCCCCCGCCATTTCCTGTTGTCCGGCTTCGAGGGCTTCCGTTTGATTGTGCTGAAGCTGAGATTGTTGACTTCTTCCATGGTCTGGATATTATTGATATCCTGTTTGTTCACAAGGGTGGCAAGTTTACGGGAGAAGCTTATTGTGTTTTGGGATATCCGCTTCAGATTGATTTTGCCTTACAGAGAAATAGGCAGAACATTGGTAGGAGATATGTTGAGGTTTTTCGAAGTAGGAAAGAGGAATACTATAAGGCTATTGCGAATGAAGTTTTTGATGCTCCCGGTGGTTCACCTCGTCGTGGTGCCCCAAGGGCAAGGTCTATTGATGAGAGGGACCTGTCGGAATTTAAAGGGGTGTTGCGATTGAGAGGGTTGCCGTTTTCTGCTACAAAGGAGGATATTATAAATTTCTTTAAGGATTTTGTGCTTTCAGATGACAAAGTTCATTTAATAGCTAATTCCGAGGGACGACCCACTGGGGAAGCTTTTGTGGAGTTTGCGAGTTCTGAAGATTCAAAAGCTGCAATGTCCAAGGATAGGATGACGCTGGGCTACCGCTACATAGAGCTTTTCCCCGCATCACATGAGGAGTTGGAAGAAGCTTCTTCAAGGGGGCGGTAAGTACCCTAAACCTTTCATTTTCTCATTTTGTATTTATAGATGTGTATGTCATTTCGGATGCCAATCTAATTCAACCACAGTTTTAAAACACATTTTTTAGCCTCGAGGCGTTTTCCCATAGAACTGTGAGGTGTAAGCCTTACAACAGTAATTTTAGGTAATAACCTTTCCCATAAATTCATATAAATTATAACAAACAACATAAATTCGTTTGAAAATGTCATTATATTCATGAAAGTACTAGTTTAAAGTCTTAAACTTATAAACTAATGGAAGGTTAACATATTTCTAGTTCCACTTTCAACTTAGGTTAAATATATAATAGCCCAATATAAAAAAAGCCCAAAAAAATATTTAAGAGAGAATTCACGATGAGGAGGCAGCCGGACTGAGGCTTAGCCTCATCAGATGGCAGTGAGGCGGTGCCTCGAGGCTGTTTTCCCGATATGTTTTGACTTGACCCCCCCCCCCCTCCCCCATGTTTTTTTAAACCTTGATGGATCCAACTATATCAAATGTTTAGTTTGCTTGATATTAAAATGGTGAATAGCCTAAGGCCCTTGATAATGTGGGTTGGGATGATTAAATGGACAATATGTATCAATCTAAAGAGGTGGAATATGATTTATCCATCACTTGGTCCTTAATGCGTCAAAGTAAACGTAAGATATATTAATTAATTTTATCATATCCATCCTTTTATCTTCTAAGCTATATATCCACCATATTATAAAGCATCCAAGTAAACAAATCCCCAATTATAATGCTGGTAGAAATACTAGTATTATTTGTTTGGTGCACCTTTCTATAATTTTTAAGGAGGGGATTGAAGCTTTTAATATTTGTTATTTTGAGGTACCTCTTTGATGACTTTGAGATCTATTTTAATGAAATTCTCAGAACATGGTTAGACAATGCTGATAAATTCAATATTTTAGGTTAGTAGAAGCAACAGAACACAATTATGAAAATTGCATAAATATAAATTTGCGTACAAACGAGTTCCCGTAACTAATGGTGTATGATGCTAGATATTCCGGGAGACATTACATTCGCTCTGTCTAAAGTTCAAACCATTCATGATTATTTGCTCAATCATAGGTTTGTACTCGCTGCTGATTTACTATTTAAGTTTGAACCATTTTTCTGCCATCACTTTATACTATGACTCGTGTTTCATTACGTTGCATCTACTTCTATCGCCACTGCTATGGAATGCCATAAGAGTTCTAAACTGGGAATTCCCGACCATTCTCAATTAGGTTAATGTCAAAATCATTCGAGGGGGAGGATACCACCGAGCCTACTCACGTCCTGCGGATGAGGGGGCTGCCATTTTCGGCTGGAAAAGACGATATAACAGACTTCTTCAAGAACTTCACTTTATCAGAAGACTCGATCCACATCACCTTTAATTTCGAGGGGAGGCCAACCGGGGAAGCTTTCGTGGAGTTTGCCAGTGCAGAAGATGCTAAAGCTGCGTTGGCCAAGGACAGGATGACGCTCGGGAGTCGTTATATAGAGCTGTTCCAATCATCGCCGGAGGAGCTGAACGAAGCGGTTTCGAGGGCACGGTGACATTTTTGGCCTGAGTTTTTGTTGTTAGTAAACTAGGACAAAACTTGTGTTGGTTGGTTTAGCTTTAGTTTTGGGCATGAAACTCATTTTCGTTGTTTTGAAAAGACTGATGGATTGAGAATCTATGCCGCTAATTGGAGCCCTTTTATAGCTCATGCCCCAGTGTGTGTGTGTGTGTGTGAGAGAGAGAGAGAGAGAGAGAGAGATTACAAGTACAATATAAATTACAATATAAGTAGGTTTATATAAATTTTTTTGGTAGACAATTAATCATGGGTTTAAAGTAAAGTGGAATTTTAATTATGATATTCTTTTGATTATTGATGTATGGTTTACAATGATTAGGAATTTTAATTTATTTCAAGGATATTGAATAAAGTTTTTTTTTTTATTTATTGATTAACATGAGTTTGCTATTAATTTATAAAAATAAATTGAAATTTACAGATCATGGAGTTGTTTTGAAATTGTTAAGTGATCTCAAAAATTTGTTTTAACCCCTTTTTTTTTATGTTAAACGTGCACAAATCAAGAAATGCTCTTTGAAACTTTTAAGTTTTCAAATCAAGTATTATGAAATTATTGAGCAAGATTAAGATCATGATTAATAGTTACATAATAATAATAATAATAATATATTATATTAAAAATATATTATAATAGGTAAACTCAAGATTATATTATCACCTTTAAATAAAACATATAATGAGTAAACTCAAAATTATTAGATAATGCACTTTTTATATTACTATAAATTTTTAAATTTTAATTTTAGTAGATTAGGGACATCATTTTCAATGTTCACTAGAAATCTCTTACCCGAAAAAAGAAGAGTAAATTACACTCTAATACCTACATTTTGAGCACTTTTTCAAAATTAACATAACAATACCCACTTTTTAATTTTTTTTTTGCAAATCTAACATTTTAATCAGTTTTACAACTCGAAAAATCATAATTAATTGATTGTATCTTAACATTTCTTAATAGAAATATTAAAATACAATTAATTACATACGATTTTCGAACCGTAAAATTATCAAATCTTACTAGATTTGTAAATGCAGCCTGGTTCAATGTATGTGAGTCAATACCCAATTCCAAATTCTCTTTTTGGAATGAATGTGTTTTGAGCAATTGCAAATTTGCAATTGCATGCAGAGAGAGAAGGTGTGTGTGAGTGAGAGAGAAGGTAGAGAGAGAGAGAGAGAGAGAGAAGGTGTGTGTGTGTGTGAGAGAGAGAGAGAGAGAAGGTGATAAAAACAAAACACAAGTAAAAGTCTTGTGGGAGGCACGTGACGTGACGACGCACTCGCTCACTTCATTCATCATCATCGCCACCACCACCACCAGCTTTTTTCTTGCTTTATTTTTCTTCCGATTTCACTTTTTTTTACGACTGTATAAGAGAATAAATTCGCCCCAAACCAAAATATCTTCTCCTTTTCATTTTCATATCTTCATTTCTGCGGTGTGTCAGCATTTCGATGACGACGTCGTTTGGGTCTGCCGCCGCCGTCGTCAAGGAGCCCTTAGCGACCTTCAACGGCCTGAAGAGCGCCTCCACTTCTCTCCTGCTCTGCAAGAGCCCCCACCTTTTCCTCTTCTCCGCCGCCGCCGCGCCTCCCGCCGCAGCCTCCTTCATCAGAGCTGTCTCCACGGTTACTTTTCTTTCTTTCCTTTTCTGTTTTTCGTTTTTTTTTTCAATTAATAATTTGCCCACTTCTCGCAATTGCATTTTTTTAATGTATATATATTGATGAGGATGTCTGCATTCGTTTTTGCTTTTTAATTTTTTTATTTCTCAAAATTCATTGGAGGTAGAGAAACGTGCTAATCGGCTTTTCTGTGATGAACCCAGAAATCTAAGGCAAACTACATATGTGATGGGGGGGAAGACTGCGTTTTTTTCGAGTTTGTGAACACTGCAGTTTGAGAAATCATTAAAACTTTAATATCTTGTTTATTGAAAGGTTCATATTGACAATTAGCTTTGAAATTGGTTCGGAGACATGCTAGTTGCTTTCCTGTCTTATGATGTAATACAGAGAAATGTGGCTTTGCAGAATTTGTGGTGTGTAAATAGCAGGTCCAATGGTCCATGAGTCCATCACTGCAATATTGAGGTTTACTTTGGTGTTTGCAAACCTACATCTGTTGCATTCCACTGCATTTGGAGTATGCTGCACATTTTGCATATATCGTGTGGTGGATGATTGTTAACGGTGGAATGCAACGAGTGTAGGAACTAAGAACTGCATGCTTATGCTCTACATTTCTTTTGAAAATTAGTAAATTTGTAAAACCGGAGGCAAAACTTACGAGTTAGAGAATCAATGGCGAGCAAGATTACTTGTCCTGTACATTGCATGGATTCCCCTGTTCCTTGTGTCATTTCAAAAATTAGTGCTGATTTTTATTCTATCATTCACGGATCTACGGGCTTTTCTGGCGTGTATGTTTTGTTTGTTCAAAACACATACACACACAGAGAGTGCTTTGTTTGAACCGATGTTGCTATAATATGATTCTTTTCAGCTAATACATTGTTTTTAATTTTGCCATTTCTTGGCAGCCTGTGAAGACAGATGGTTCTGTCGTGCAGAAACGCAGTAAGGTTGAAATAATCAAAGAGCACAGTGACTTCATAAGATATCCTCTCAATGAGGAGTTGTTAACTGATGCACCCAACATTAATGAGTCTGCTACACAATTGATCAAGTTCCATGGTAGCTATCAACAGTACAATAGAGACGAACGTGGTGCGAAGTCTTACTCATTCATGCTTCGTACTAAGAACCCTTGTGGAAAGGTTTCAAACGAACTCTACCTGGTCATGGATGATCTAGCCGACCAGTTTGGTATTGGAACGCTTCGTTTGACCACTAGGCAAACCTTTCAGCTTCATGGTGTTCTGAAAAAAGACCTTAAGACAGTAATGAGTACTATCATTAAAAGCATGGGTTCTACACTCGGTGCGTGTGGTGATCTGAATAGAAACGTTCTTGCTCCAGCGGCCCCCTTCTACCGAAAAGATTATTTGTTTGCCCAGAAAACTGCAGAAAATATTGCTGCACTCTTAACTCCTCAATCGGGATTTTACTATGATATGTGGGTGGATGGAGAAAAAGTTATGTCTGCAGAGCCTCCTGAAGTAGTGAATGCTAGAAATGATAACTCCCATGGTACAAATTTTCCCGATTCACCTGAGCCCATATATGGAACTCAGTTTTTACCTAGGAAGTTCAAAATTGCGGTTACAGTACCAGGAGACAATTCTGGGGATATATTTACAAATGATATTGGTGTGGTCGTTGTGTCTGATGCTGATGGCGAGCCCCAGGGATTTAACATATATGTAAGTGTATTTCTTTTTCACATTAAATATATATATATGTTTGCATACCATCTTTAAAACTCAAAAATGATGATTATCATACATTGATCATTGCAGGTTGGTGGTGGGATGGGTAGGACCCATAGATTGGAGAGCACCTTCCCTAGGTTGGCAGAACCACTGGGTTATGTGCCAAAAGAGGATATATTGTATGCAGTAAAGGCTATTGTCGTTACTCAAAGAGAACATGGAAGAAGAGATGATCGTAAATATAGCAGAATGAAATATCTAATCAGCTCATGGGGAATTGAAAAGTTCAGAGATGTTGTTGAGGAGTATTATGGGAAGAAGTTCGGACCTTGCCACGAGTTGCCGGAGTGGGAATTTAAAAGCTACTTGGGTTGGCATGAGCAGGTTAGTTTCATTGCTAAACTATATGTATATATATGTATATTTCTTGTCTTTTACTTAGTTGATTGTACAACTACCTCTTTTACAGGGAGATGGTGGATTATTTTGCGGCCTCCATGTTGACAGTGGTCGAGTCAAAGGGAAAATGAAGACGACATTACGAGAAGTAATCGAAAAGTATAATTTGAATGTTCGCATTACCCCGAACCAGAATATCATTTTGTGCGACATTCGTCAGGCATGGAAGCGCCCCATCACCACAGCTCTTGCTCAGGGTGGTCTACTGGTGAGACCCTAATTAAGAATATTGAGATAACTGTCTCATCATAATTTTAGTGATGCACTGATAGCTAGGAAGAAACTAAGAATTCTGCTGCTGAATTGCGAATTTGATATACCTGGATTTTCTCTAGAATTCACCGTGTTTTATTCTAAATCTCAACTACTCACTCACATTGACAATTACTTTGCAAAAATAAAACAGAAAATTATATGTATCTTTGCATTCTTCTCCTTTTGAAGAGATCTGCTCTTTGATGTTTCAAGAGGCTAAAATGTCCCTATTTCTTACCATTCCTTTCTTCGAACAGCAACCGAGGTACGTGGATCCTCTCAATGTGACAGCAATGGCGTGTCCGGCTTTTCCACTTTGTCCTTTGGCAATCACAGAAGCTGAACGTGGAATACCCGACATCCTTAAACGAGTCCGAGCTGTATTTGAGAAGGTACAACTTTTATTTCAGGAAATACACCAATGTTGTGTGCAGAAATGGGAATTTTTCATTTTGCAGTTTCAAGATGCAACACGATACTCGTTGATGGAAACTCTTTCGTCGTATTATTTTAGGTTGGCCTCAAGTATAACGAATCCGTTGTTATAAGGATAACCGGCTGCCCCAATGGCTGCGCAAGACCTTACATGGCTGAACTCGGCTTGGTTGGCGATGGTCCGAACAGTTATCAGGTAAGGCTAATGCCTGCTTCGAATGTTATGATGCTAGTGAACTTTATTGTGACCGAATCCTTCTATATGACGGTGAGCATTCGGTTTTTCGGTTCGGTCCCGAAAATGTTAAAACTGAAGAAAACCAAATTTTTTAAAAATAGAACCGGGCCGAACCAAATTTCTAATCGGAACCGAACCGAACCGGACCGAAATATTTTGGTTTGGTTCGGTTTTGAACCGAAATTTTTCTTAATTTTTTTTTTTTGCTTTAAATTCTCGTCATTCGATATAACTAAATATGTACAAGTATGAATCAGCTAATTATCAAGATTCAAGTTCAAAAAATACCAATAAACAATTGAATAAAGTCCAAAAATGTGTAAATTCCAACCGAATAAACTATAAAGTACAACAAAGTCGAGTATTTTTATTGCTAATATATATAAATTCGATTTTTCGGTTCGGGTATTTTCCTTCTAGACCGAACCGAAACCGAAAACCGAATTTTTGCTAGAAAAAGAACCGAACCGAACCGAATTTTGAAAAGAACCGAATCGAAAAAACTGAACTAATTCGGTTCGGTTCGCTTCTCGATTTTCGGTACTTTTTGCTCACCCCTACATGACACGACGTTATAGATTTGGCTCGGGGGAACACCTAACCAGACTGCACTAGCATCAGTGTTCAAGGATAAGGTCAAGCTTCATGATCTCGAGAAAGTTCTAGAGCCTCTGTTCTATCACTGGAAACGCAAGCGGCTCTCCAAGGAATCGTTCGGCGACTTCACGAACCGCACGGTAGGCCGTCGATTTATAAAAAAGCATGTTCATGATCTGCAGAAAACTGAAAGCCGAGTATGGTTCTTGATCAGGGAAAGGAGAAGCTTCTGGAGGTGGTGGATGCATGGGAAGGAATCCCACAAGGGCCGTCGCGATATAACTTGAAGCTTTTCACCGACAAGGAGACGTACGAAGCCATGGATGCTCTGGGAAAGCTTCAGAGCAAGAGTGCTCATCAGTTGGCGATGGAGGTAATCCGAAATTTCGTGGCCTCCCGACAAAACGGGAAAATCGAGTGAACGACCGACGACGACGGAGTCCGGTTGCTCCCTGAGGCTGCCTCCTGCTCTGTGTTACTGGTTGGTAACAGGAGAGATGCATCATTTTGTATCTCAACATTGTGAGTGCTGCAGCTTTTTCTTGCAAGAACCTTATTCTCTCTCTCTCTCTCTCACTCTCACTCTCTCTCTCACATAGTTATTGTGTTTTTTCCGTAGAGAAGCATGGCATGGTTGAGTTGGTTTTTCTGTATGTGTAATGTAAGAGAAATAATCCTCTTGGTTGAGTTGGTTTGTGCATGTAGCACCAAAACAAACTTTTTTTTTTCTATTCTTGAAATTAAACCTTAAAATTAAGGCAAAATTCTATTTTGGGTCCCTATACTTTTAAATTTTTTCGAATTGGGTCCCTCTATTTCATTTGGTTAAAATGAAGTCCTTATACTATCAATTTAGTTAAAATGAGGTCTGGTACTATGAATTTAGATAAAATCAAGTTCTTGAGTGACTTGATTTCATCTAAATTGATAGTAGAGGGGTTTGATTTTAACTAAAATTGATAGTATAGGGACACAATTTAAAAATAAAAATAAAAATTGAAAAACTAAATAAACAACAATAAAAAATAAATATATATATTAAATTTTTTAAATATAAAATATATTTAAAATTTAAAAAATAAATTTAATTTTTTTATAACCACTATAATTTTATATTTTGATTTATTATTTTTTGAAAAAAAAATCAAACAAAAGTTTTAAAATTTGTTTTTATTTAATTGATTGTTTTATTTAACTATTGTTTGATTATTTTTTTAATTTACCCTTTTGAAAATAAATTAAAATTACATAATTTTATAAAAATTAAATTATTTATTTTTTGCAATTTATTTTTAAAATTAAAAACATGAATAAAAAATTAAAGTATTTTTTTATTTTTTTAAAAAATAATAAATAAAACATAAAATTACATTGGTTTCAAAAAATTAATTAAATTTATATTTTATTTTTAAATAAATTTTTACTTAAAAAATTAATTTATATTTATTTTATTTTTATTTAATTATTTTTTCAATTTTTATTAGTTTATTTTTAAGAAAAATGATTTTTTATTTTTATTTTTAAATTGGATCCTTGTACTATCAATTTTCGTTAAAATCAAATCCCTCTACTATTAATTTAGATAAAATTAAGTCCCCAAAGGACTTGATTTTATCTAAATTCATAGTATAGGGACTTCATTTTAACTAAATTGATAGTGCAGGGACTTCATTTTAACCAAATGAAGTAAAGGGATTCAATTCGGAAAAAATTAAAAGTACAGGGACCCAAAATAGGGTTTTGCCTAAAATTAAATCGTTCTAACTTTATTTTTTTTTCTATTCTTAAAAAAGAATCGTTCTAACTTAAGCTCTGTATTGTGCTTAATAATTAATTTTTGTAAATTAAATATAAATCTTAATTTAGAATATTAGATCATAATTGGGATGAAATACATAGTTTTTGAAATAAAAAAAAGAAAAAAATTAGAAAAAAAAGTGTGCTATGTATTGTGCTCTTTTTTTTAGTTAAGTATGAATCTTGATTAATTTAATAACAAATCATAATCGGGCTGAAATAAATTTTTCTGGAAATAATAACAAAAATTAGAAAATTGGAAAACAAAAAGTGTGCTATGTATTGTGCTCGATTTTTTTTTTCTAGTTAAATTTAAATCTCGATTAATTTAGAATAACAAATCAAAATCGGGATGAAATAATTTTTTTGAAACAATACAAAAAAGAAAAAAATTGAAAATTGAAAAAAAAAATTCTAGAAACAACAAAAAAATAAAAAAAAATTAGAAAATTGAAAAATAAAATTAAAGTTGCATGATAGGGCTAGTGCTCTAGTTAAGGGGGAAAAAATTCATACATCCAATCATTAGTTTATTTTTTGAATTCTGAATATATTCTGAATATTTGCAGGTCAAAAGAGATCAAATTAAAACATAAAACAGAGAAAAAAAAAATACAGTATCATAATAGAAAAAAAAAACTTCAAGTATTAGTTTGTTTTTGAATTCTGAACATCTGCAGGTCGAGATCAAATTAAAACATAAAACAAGACAAAAAAATACGATATCATAATAGACAATAGACAAAAAACACAATGTAATAATATTAATACATATACACTTAAATAAACAAAATCTAAATAAGTTCGAATCAACAAAACAACTATATATATATATATATCTATATTATTTAGCTAAATTTAGACCTTAGTCCTTTTCTTACCTTCCACACCAAAATTATTGTGGTAGTTAATATTGTTGGTGTTTGAGGAAAGAAATGCAGAATATGAAGCTTCATTGTTGTTATTAATCCAGCTGAAGCTCTGCAACTGCTTCGAATTCGAAGAAGGAACAAAGCAATTCTCATTATTAATCCAAGCACCTCCTCCACCACCATTGAATCCAAATTCTTGATCTTGCTCATTTAAATATATATTATGATCATTATTATTATTCCCAATCAAAGCATTAATCTCGAGCTGATCAACTCCACTCTCGTCAAAAACAACATCATCACCATCTCCATAGGGCAACTGCAATTCTTGATAATGGTGAGGAGTCGAAATCTGTCCATCCCCATAGGGCAACTGCAATTCTTGATGATGGTGAGGAGTCGAAATTTGTAGCAAATCTTGATGATGCTGCAACTGCAATTCTTGATGATTGGGAGGAGCCGAAATCTGCAGCAAATCTTGCTGATGAAAACAGTCGGCAGCAGGCTCTTGATGATGATAATAATGCCCTTGATCTTGAACCACTGGATTAACATTTTGGTAGCTGTAATTCACTACTGCATCATGATTATGAATCAACGGCGGCTGATCATTACCAACAACGTTTTCTTGATGATGATAACTAGTCCCAGTGGTGAGAGTCACATCTTCTTCCAAATGATTGGTCTCGATCTCATCATCATTGTCGACACGGGCACGGGCACGGGCACCCCGCTTGCGCTTCGAGTTTGGCTTCTTTTCGTAGATCTTGCATAGAACCCAGTCATCCAACTTCAACATCATACAAAAATTTGAAAAAAATAAAATAAAATTAATGCACGTACATATGGAAATTAAATAAAAATATATAATTAATTACCCTCATGTCACGAGGATTTGTTTCATTTCGAGGTCGAGGGGATTGGTTAAGCCTAAATTCATGCATAATCCAGCTAGTCTTGTGCTGCTGACCCTGCTGCGGCCTGCCTTCATAGAAAACCAGAGCCTTTTTGAAGCCAATGAGTCTGCCTTCAAACTCCACTCGATTGTCGGCGCCGGTGGCCTTCCAGTAGCCGGTGTCCGCCGCCCTGTTCGGGCGCGTTCCGTTCGGATACTTCCGATCCCTCGGCGTGAAGAAATACCACTCATTGTCCCCAATTTTTGGAAATGCCTCTTCATATGTATACATATATGATTAGGATAATATATATTTCGAGTAATTTCAAAAACCCTAAATAATAATTGTGAAGAATATAAATAGGTGACTGAAAAGTGCGCAAGCAATTAGAACAAAATTATTTCAAATTTTCTGATCATGAGTGAAACTAAATACGTACCAATGTATATATTCACAAACTAGCTAATTCCATAATCTGAAAACCAGTAGGTAATTAAAGAATATATACATATACACACATACATATATATATATATATATATATATATATATATAATACACCAATGCATGCACTATATACATTCACAAAATAATTCCAGTAATTTGAAAAACCCTAAATAATGAAACATTGTTAATTCATAAAATAAATTAAAACAATACGTATATAATATATATATATATATGATTGAACAAAAAAAGCAATTAGAACAAGACTTCAAATTTTCTCATGAGTGAAACTGTATATATTCACAAAATAATTCCAGTATTTGAAGAACCCTAAATAATGAATTCATAAAATAAATTAAAACAGTAGGTACATAATATATATATATATATATATGTGATTGAAAAAACACAAGCAATTAGAACAAAAGACTTCAAATTTTCTCATGAGTGAGAATAGATACCAATGCATGCACTGTATATATTCACAAAATAATTCCAGTAATCTGAAAAACCCTAAATAAATAAATTAAAACATTAGGTAGAGAATATATATATATATATATATATTGTATATATGTATATATATTGAAGTAGGTACGTAGCTACCTGCTAAGGCCTTGGGGCTATGTTCCTTAAGATATATATCTTTGATATCAGAAATAGGAATAGGCTCGTTGTTCACTTTCTTCTGCAAGTAATACAAAATCAGTTCACTCTCCGTCGGCTTAAAACGATACCCCGGCGGGTAACGAGTCTTCACCGCCGGCGGAGCTTCCGACGCCGGAGTTTGTGGTGGTGGTGGTGCTGCAGCCTCCATGGAAGAGAAAATTAATTGAACACGAGTAGGATTTTTTTTTTTTAATTAATTAATATGTATGTTCAAAGACATTTATATTTATAGTGAAAAATACACGTATAGTTAGAATTTTGATATAGGTATCAAATTATATTTCTGATAGGTTTCGGTTGATGCATGTTCATCTTTTCATCCGAAAACGAATATATATGTAATTAAAAATTGATTAATTTAATTAGTTTAGATATGTTAAACAAATCTTCATGATATTTTTTGTTAGTTTTATAATTAATATATATTAAATAATAAAAAAAATGGCTGGATATTGTTTCACATTGAAAAATATTGAAAAAACTTTGAAAAAATGTCGGAGCTTTGCAACTTGATAACCTTCCATGAGTTTTGATTAGGCAATTAATTAACGGAATTAGTTTAATCGTTAAAAAATAGCTGTAGCAAATTTTTTCTGTTGCAATTCAATAAAATAGTAATATTATTAATTAGTTAACTAGACTTTTAAATTTTAACAAAATAAAATAAACTACTCATAATTTAATACTCTTGGCCCGTCTCAATTATATATATAGTCCTATTACTACTCGCACGTAGATTAAAATATTCATGAAAATAAGATATTAAAGCTAAACTTCTAATAACATGGCCCTCTTTGAATATGACTTTCAACTTTTAAGTTATTTTTTTTAATTTTCAAGATTCAATAAGGGTTTATTTGCACATTATTATGAAAATTAATAATACTTATAGTAATGAAACTATATATATAATTGGGACAGTCAAAATAGTAAGATGGACTATATAATCAGGACCGATGGAAAAATCAATATAATTGATCAGCTAATTATCATCGTCAAGAAAATTCTCTTTTTCATTATAAATTGCATGTATTTTATTGAACACACATGTATAGGTATATATTAAACAATTAAATTTTATTTTCTCTCTATTGTACATGGCCTAATTAATTCTCTCTCTCTCTCTAGCCATCCAATCTCTTTTCACAAATGAAATTACTTGGAAGTATTATCTCCCCAATGTTAATACAATTTGTTCACAAAACAATATTAAACACCACCTCATAAACGAGATTTTTGAATCAATTAAGAGTTTAAATCATTCTCATTTTATTACATAATTGAGTGAATTATCTCTTGTTCGATCGAGCTTAATTTTGTACGTGTCCGAAGTTTGTTGTATTGGATTGATTTACGTGTTGGAAGTATGTTGTTTTGGATTAATTTCTATAGGATTTTGGGCTAATTATAAAATGATGAAAGTAATTGAAGAATTGAAGTTGGAAGATTCACTTGGACTAAGAATGGTTCGAAAATACATCAAGGACGAGCTGACAAAAGTCGAAGGCATGATCGCGAGTAGGGCTGTAAGCGAATCGAATCGAGCCGAACATCTTAATACTCGAGCTCGGTTCGTTAAGGAATATTCAAGTTCGATTCGAACTTTTCTTGTAGCGACCCGAAACTTTTTAGAAAATTTGCTATATTTTATTTTCAAAAATTTTATTTTTTTTATATAATGCATGTTATATTATTTTCTTATGCTCCTGTAAGTCGCGCCTATGTTGTTGTTGTTGTTGTTGTTGTTGTTGTTGTTATTATTATTATTATTATTATTATTATTATTATTATTATTATTATTATTATTTCCTACTATTATTTCATATTATTATTATTATTATTATTATTATTATTATTATTATTATTATTATTATATTGCTATTTGGACTTTTATGTCTTAAAGTTAAATCTTTTTAATGTGATCCATTTCCGAAGCCAAGCATTAGCATTAGCCCAATGTTTAGATTTATTTTAAGCCCAAAAATAAATAAATATATTATCCCAATATTTTGGCTTAGATGACTTTCTTTCTCTTGATGAATACAACAACCATGAACCGTTACTTTTCTCTTCTAAACCTCTGCTTTGTCGTTCGGAATTCAGCTCTCCACGATCTCCTCCACCAACATCCATTTCAATGGTTTTAAATGAGAAATTGTTCTAGAGCTTTCATCGATTTAATTGTGTCATTAAAATTCAACCCTTTCAACTACAAATCTTTGGCTATAAAAGGGATCCAAATGCTCAATTCACATCATCAATCTCATTCCAACACCTTGTTCAAAAATATTATTTTCTAAAGCATTCTCAAAGAGTAAACGTAATTTTTCCTCCGAGGCGGCGCGTGGGCTAATTAACCCGTACTATTATTTTTCCAAAGTCAAGTTCAAGTCAAGGTTAAGGTGGGGGATCAATGTGACGCACATTTTTGTATTTATCCTTATTATGCTTTTATGCAGGTTCATAGTTATTAACCTACGGGTTAAACAATTATTATTGGCTGACGAGCTGCATATGTCCCGAATGTAGCCTGGGGCTACCTACAGTTTAAATTGTTATAATTGTATAATTTGGATAAATGCCGTCACCACTGAGTCAATAGTACTCACCCCAAAACTATTATTCATTTCAGGTTGATGATTTACTCGGGCGATGTGCGTGGTGACGTGTGATGATGGATTTTAAAGAGCTTTTATTATTTAGCTTCCGCTGTATTAAATTAAATATTTTATATTTTAATAAAAGTGACGCCCTCTTTATTGTTATTTTTTTTATTATTTTATATTATGAAAATTTGGGGCGTGACAGTTTGGTATCAGAGCGGGTCTACGTTTCTGTAGACTTGCAAAAAAAAAAAAAAAGTTTTATAAAAAGCCATCATCGCGTCCGCCACATCGCACTGAGCTGAGGTAAAAGTTCAATTTATTGCAATATTTATGGGAAAGTATGAAATGTATTATTTATCATTTTTAGTCCTCGAAATTGACTATAAGATTTTATGTTTAGATGTCTTGGAAATTAGTACCCAAGGTTAAGACAGGAAGACGTACGCCAACCAATAAGAAAACCTCAGTGCAAAAGGGAAAACAGCTTATGTCTAGGAAAGAGATATTGTGGAGTAATTTTATGAGAATTCGTTGGAACTATGAATTCGGGGTAGAAGAATATTTGTTGAAACTTGAAAGAATGTGGAAGGAACTAAAGAGAGAAGGAGGTAAGCTAAATCAGATGGAGGCTGCCAAGAAAATTATCAAAATTGTGCCCGAACAATTGAAGGATTGGGTCGGGTTAGTTCTTGAAGATCTCATCGGTTACGTGTCGGAGGAAGAAGACCTTTTCGATGCATTTATGTCCGATACCATGGGAATTTGGCGTGATTTGGTTTACGGAGAAGGTTGGAGAAATTTTGTTAGTGATAATGAGGGTTCCAGCAAAAAGAATTCCGATGAAGCAGCCAGATCCAAGAAGAGAATACGAAATGATTGAGTTGGTCTAGACTAGCACGGAAAAAAAAAAAAAAAAAATCTTATCTTTCGATGTTTTGTTGAATGAGTTTTCTCTTTTGATAAATAAAATTGTTGCTTAAATTTTGTTTTCAAAATTTCTCTTTAAAATTTGCTAATGAGTTTGTTAATAGGAGTATGGCAAGAACCCGCAGCTCACGATCGGACAGCGAGTCTTCTTTTTCGGTAAGCACTCCAGAGTTTGTCAGAAATGAAAGATCAAGCTTTGCTCAGGAGCTGGCTCATGCTTTGAAGGAAGTGCTACCTCACCAACGAAGCGGAGGAAGTTTCATTGTTTCCCAGTTTCGTCAGATGGGGCCACCCAGATTGAAAGGAAATGAAGGGCCACTCGCGACAGAGGAGTGGATTTTCGAGCTGGAGCGCATTTTCGAACATTTGGAGTGCACTGATGCAGAAAAGGTATCATGCGCCATCTTCCAGTTGGCTGAGGATGCGGGTCACTGGTGGCAGGCCCAAGTCCAGCTCATGACGCCAGAACGCCGTCGGAACTTGACATGGAATGTTTTCAAAGGATTGGTGATGGGAAAGTTTTTCCCAAGGGCTTATCGTAAGCAGAAGGAGACAGAATTGATGAATCTCGAGCAAGGAACGATGACTATTCTCGATTATGAAAGGAAGTTTAATAAGTTATCACGCTACGCTCCACATCTGGTGGACACCGAGGAAAAGAAAGTCTGGCGATTTGAATATGGCTTGCGATCCGAGATTGGAGGGATTTTAGCAGCCCAAGGAGCAACATCTACATTTTCCGAGATGGTGGAACGAGCACAAGCGGTTGCCACACGTCTGAAATTGGAAAGCCCACCCTCCAAGAAAACAAACTCCTCCGGAAAGAGACGTTATGATGATCAAGTTGAGGAAAAAGAAACTGCACCTGAAAAGAAACCAAAAGTTACTGAAGGGGAGAATCCCGAAGCAACGCTAACGATCAAACCATTTTGCACGCAATGTGGGAAACGTCATAAACCGCCGTGCTTCTACGGGAAAAATGTTTGTTACTGGTGTCATCAACCTGGACATGGAGCCTTAAATTGTCCCAAGCAGCAAGAGAGGAATATACCAAGAAAGGGAAATGCACGTGCTTTCGCGATGACTAGTAATAAGTAGTTTAAGAAAGACTGCGCTAGGCTACCCATTCTACCCCTATTTAGTACGCCTTAGCTAGATTCCATGCAAATAAGTCATGAGATGTAATAAAGACGTTTGAGTTGGAATAAAGTTGGATTTAAAAAGGTTTGATCTATAGTACATTTAGTGATGAATTATTTCCTTAATTAGACTAAGCTGAGGTCGCTCTATCTAGAACTACTTGAGATTATCGATAAGAGAATTTTGAACTTAGGAATAGAAATGCCTTTATGATAGGACGAGTTATCATTAAGTCTAGAAGCCTATAGTTGAGGACAAGGTAAGTGAATTTCGAGGACGAAATTTTTTAAGTGGTAGAGAATGTAGCGACCCGAAACTTTTTAGAAAATTTGCTATATTTTATTTTCAAAAATTTTATTTTTTTTATATAATGCATGTTATATTATTTTCTTATGCTCCTGTAAGTCGCGCCTATGTTGTTGTTGTTGTTGTTGTTGTTGTTGTTGTTATTATTATTATTATTATTATTATTATTATTATTATTATTATTATTATTATTATTTCCTACTATTATTTCATATTATTATTATTATTATTATATTGCTATTTGGACTTTTATGTCTTAAAGTTAAATCTTTTTAATGTGATCCATTTCCGAAGCCAAGCATTAGCATTAGCCCAATGTTTAGATTTATTTTAAGCCCAAAAATAAATAAATATATTATCCCAATATTTTGGCTTAGATGACTTTCTTTCTCTTGATGAATACAACAACCATGAACCGTTACTTTTCTCTTCTAAACCTCTGCTTTGTCGTTCGGAATTCAGCTCTCCACGATCTCCTCCACCAACATCCATTTCAATGGTTTTAAATGAGAAATTGTTCTAGAGCTTTCATCGATTTAATTGTGTCATTAAAATTCAACCCTTTCAACTACAAATCTTTGGCTATAAAAGGGATCCAAATGCTCAATTCACATCATCAATCTCATTCCAACACCTTGTTCAAAAATATTATTTTCTAAAGCATTCTCAAAGAGTAAACGTAATTTTTCCTCCGAGGCGGCGCGTGGGCTAATTAACCCGTACTATTATTTTTCCAAAGTCAAGTTCAAGTCAAGGTTAAGGTGGGGGATCAATGTGACGCACATTTTTGTATTTATCCTTATTATGCTTTTATGCAGGTTCATAGTTATTAACCTACGGGTTAAACAATTATTATTGGCTGACGAGCTGCATATGTCCCGAATGTAGCCTGGGGCTACCTACAGTTTAAATTGTTATAATTGTATAATTTGGATAAATGCCGTCACCACTGAGTCAATAGTACTCACCCCAAAACTATTATTCATTTCAGGTTGATGATTTACTCGGGCGATGTGCGTGGTGACGTGTGATGATGGATTTTAAAGAGCTTTTATTATTTAGCTTCCGCTGTATTAAATTAAATATTTTATATTTTAATAAAAGTGACGCCCTCTTTATTGTTATTTTTTTTATTATTTTATATTATGAAAATTTGGGGCGTGACATTTCTCCTCTTGTTCAAGCTTGGCTCAATAAATATTTTTCATGTTTGAATTTAGTTCGAGCTCGACTCATGAAATGCTCGAAAATTTACTAAACGAGCCTGAGCTCGAATGCTCGAAAAAAAACTCGTTTAATTTATAGATTCGAGCTCGAGCTTGAAGAAATGGTTTATTCATGAACATGTTCGGTTAAACTCAAAGTCGAATATGTTCGTGAGCTGGTTGAGCCGAATACTGCTCAGGTCGAGCTTGGATCGATAGTTTTATCGACCTCGATTCGAGGCTCGGGCTCCGGCTCGGCTCGTTTAGAAAATGAACGAACATCGAACGAGCTTTTTTTGAACCGAACTCCGAATAGCTCACAAGCGACTCTGTTCATTTACAGTCCTAATCGCGAGCCGCGAATCACATTTAATAGGTTGCGACCTTGGGTCGGGAGTGACTCTTGGACCTTGGTCGTGACTCGGTGATGTTTTGTTCCATTTTAGCCTTAATTCAGTCTAATTTCTTTTAGATCATAAAAAATCATAACATAACTTAACATTCAATACATCAAAATTCACCAAAAAAAAAAAAGTGGGCTCAAATTTTTTGACAGCAAAACTTATATAACTTGGTTCTTAGATGATTGCTGGGCTCGAAATGAATGACTGTTTTTTGCTTGATTCTTCAAACAAAATAAATAAGAAGACGGCAGCAAATCACCAAATACAGGGTAAAAAATTAAAAAACACAAATAAAATAATAAAAAAAAGATAAATCCATATCAGGGATTACCTGAGAAAAACAGATCGAAACCAGACGGATCGAGAGACGAACAGAAGTGGAGTAAGAGAAGATTGAATCTCCGACTGGGAGGCGACGAATCAGTAGTAAGAGAACATATAATCAAAAAATCTAAAACTATATGGACATAGAGAAAGAGACGCGGCCGGATGGTTGGTTTATAAAAATACTAGGGGTGATACCGGAGCATGAAGGAAAGCTTTAAACGCCGGTGACAATTGAGTGTGGATTTGATTGGAAAATCGATCTTTCTAGTAATTTTTTCGCTATTTTCTTTTATAGTAATTTGTAAGAGTCCATTGGACCGTTTTTTTTTTTTTTTTTTTTCCCTTGAACTAATAATTGAACCGTTCTAACATAAGTAATCTTTTTTTTTTCTAGACTTATAATTAAAACGTACTGAGTAAGCTTTTTTTTTTCCTAGACTCAAAATTGACATTTGAAATCGTCTATTGCACATTTCGTGTTGCATTCCGTATTGCACACTCGATTTTCTTAGTTTTTTTTTCAAATTTCAATTTCTTTTGCTTTAGTTTAATTTTACACTTATTATTTAGGGTTTATCCTACCCAATTAGGGTTTTATATATATATTTTTAGTCTTTAATTTTTCAAATAATCAATTAATAATTCAAAATTTTAAATTAAATAATAAAAAATTACAATGCATCCTAATTGGGTTTGATGAATTCTAAATAAAAAGTGTAAAATTAAGGAAAAAAAATTGAAATCGAGTGTGCAATACGGAATGCAACACAAAATGTGCAATAGAAGATTTAACTGCAAAATTGAAACGTTCTAACATAAGTAAGCTATTTTTTTTTCTAGACTTAAAATTGAAACGTTCTAACATAACTAAGTTTTTTTTTTCTAGACTTAAAATTGAAACGTTCCAACATAAAGCTGTAAGCTTTTTTTTTTTTTAGACTTAAAAATTGAAACGTTCTAACATAAGTAAGCTTTTTTTTTTTCTAGACTTAAAATTGAAACGTTCTAACATAAGTAAGCTGTTTTTTTTTCCTAACATAAGTATATAAGTTTTTTTTTCCCTAAACTTAAAAGTTGAAACGTTCCAACATAAATAAGGGTTGAAATTTCCTATTACATTATTTCGTGTTTCACTCCGTGTTTCATCGTTAAATTTATGATTTTAATAATATTTATTATAAAATAAAAATTAATTATAACATAAATAACCATAATTAACATTTATCAACAAAAAAATGAATTAAAAAATTATAAAACATAATTTTGAAAAAATTAACCATAATAATGAATTATTAATTGAAAATCAAAAATTAAATATTAAAATATAATTATAAACCCTAATTGGGTGGGTGAACCCTAAAAATAATCATAAAATTAAACTAAATCACATAAAAATAAAATTGAAGAAAAAAAAGTACAAAAAAAACTCGTAATTTGAAAATGTAACATGGAGTGTAATACAGAGAGTGTAACAGGAAATTCCATGCGCATAAGTAAGCTTTTTTTCGGCTTTTTTTTAAACGTTCTAACATAAGCTTAAATTGAAACGTTCTAACATAAGCTCTCCGTTGTGCTCATTGTGAATTAAATATGATTTTCTAGTCTTAAAATTGTGCTCAATAATTAATTTTTGTGAATTAAATATAATTTTTGTGAATTAAATATGATTTTCTAGTCTTAAAATTGTGCTCAATAATTAATTTTTGTGAATTAAATATAATATTCTAGTCTTGAAACTGTACCGTTCTAACTTAAGAACTCCATTGTGCTCAATAATTAATTTTGGTGAATTAAATATAAATCTTAATTTAGAATAATAAATTATAATCGAAATGAAATAAATAATTTTTGAAATAAAAAAACAAAATTTTTGAAATAGATTGTCATATACTACATATTTATACTTAAATGAATAAAACTAATAATACTACTCAACAAAACTAGAACTAGCGAATCTAGGAACAAAACACAACAAACTAACATATATATATATATATATATATATAGCTAATATAATTTAGTCCTATGATGATGATCTGTCCTTTTCTTCTCATCCTCCACCCCAATATGAGTATAAATGGGGCCAAAATAGTTAATATTGTTCGTGTTTGAGGGAAGAAATGAAGAAACAAAATCTGCAGCAACTCCATTGTTGTTATTCCAGCTGGAACTCTGCAACTCCAAGCAATCTTCATTATTAATCCAAGGTGTTGCTCGATCAAAACCACCGTCATCGAACCCAAATCCTTGTTGTTCTTGCTCATTTAGATATATATTATTATTATTATCATTCCCAATCAAAGCACTAAACTTCAGCTGATCAACTCCATTCACGTCAAAAACCTGCTGCAAATCTTGATGATGAAACCAGTCGCCGCCGCCGGTGTTGACAACTGTAGGCTCTTGATGATGATGATGATGGTGATCTTGTACTACTGGAACTGGATTAATATTTTGGTAGTTGTAATTCACTACATGGTGATGATTGATCAACGGCGGCGACAATGCCTTGTGATGATGATCATCAACGACGTTTGCATGATGATTAGTAGCAGTAATCTCATCGTCTTCTTCCACATCTTCCAAAGGGTTCGTCTTAATCTCCTCGTCATCAACACGAACACGATCACGATCACAACCACGGCCTTTTCGATTACCCCGCCTGCAGTTTGCGTTTGGCGACTTGAGAGGCTTTTCATAAATCCGGCATAAAACCCAATCATCCAACTGCAACATTATACGTATAAATTTTTTTGAAAAATCAATATACATATATATAGACAGAGAAATTAAATAAATAAAAATAAATATGTATGTATGTTACCCTCATGTCACGTGGATTTCTTTTATTACGAGGAGATTGATTAAGCCTAAATTCATGCATAATCCAGCCAGTCTTGACACCTTGCTGAGCCTTTCCTTGATAAAAAACCAAGGCCTTTCTGAAACCGATGACTCTGCCTTCAAACACCACTTGTTTGTCGGCGCCGGTGGCCTTCCAGTAGCCGGTGTCCGCCGCCCTATCCGGCCTCGATCCGTTCGGATACTTCCGGTCCCTCGGCGTGAAGAAATACCACTCATTGTCTCCAATTTTTGGAAATGTCTCTATAGATATATAGATGTATGGTTAGAATGAATTTAGAACAACATTTCAAGTAATTTGAAAACCCCTAAATAGTGAAGAATATACATATATACGTATATATATACGTGTGTGTGATTGAAAAAACACAAGCAATTAGAAGAAGATTTCAAGTGAAATTAAAATAAATAACCAATGCATGCACTATATATATTCACAAATAATTCCAGTAATTTGAAAAACCCTAAATAATGAAATATTGTGAAGAATATACATACACACATATATATTATGATTGAAAAAACACAAGCAATCAGAACAAGATTTCAATTTTCTCATGAGTGAAAATAAATACCAATCCATTATGCATGCACTGTATATATTCACAAAATAATTCCAAAAACTAGGAATGTGTGTGTATGTATATATATTGAAAAAACACAAGCAACTAGAACAAGAAATAATTAAATTCCAATACACGATGCACTATATATATACATTCACGAAATAATTCCAGTAATTTGAAAAATTAAATCAGTAGGTACAGAATATACATATACATACGCATAACAATATTGCATGCACTGTATATATTCACAAAATAATACCAGAAATTTGAAAAACCCTAACTAAAACATTGTGAATTCATAAAATAAATTAAATCAGTAGGTACAGAATATACATAAGCATATACATAACAATGCATGCACTGTATATATTTCACTTCCAGAAATTTGAAAAACCCTAAATAAATTAAAACAGTAGGTATATATATATATATATATATATATATATATTACCTGTCAAGGTCTTGGGGCTATTGTGTTTAAGATTGGTATCTTTGATATCAGAAATAGGAATGGGTTCATTGTCGACTTTCTTCTTCAAGTAATACAAAATCAGTTCGCTGTCCGTCGGCACGAAACGATATCCCGGCGGGTATCGACTCTTGGACGCCGCCGGCGGAGCTTCGGACGTCGGAGTTTGTTGTGTTGCAGGCTCCATGGAAGAGAAAATTAATTAAAGAAAGTGGGATTATAGTAATTAATCGTGAATTAATTAATATATATTTAAAGACATATATATATAGATTGAATATGGACTACATACATTTATAGTGGATTTAGGAAGCTAGTTAGAATTTTGGTAGGTATCAAATTATATTTCTGATAGATTTCGGTTGATTCATGTTCATCTTCTCATCCAAAAACGGATATATATTATTAAAAAATCGATTAATTTAATTAATTTGGATATGATGAACAAATCTTATAATATATTATTAGCTGTCATGTACATTATAAATATATATATTCGCTAATTAAAAATAATAAAAAAATGGCCGAATAAAAAAATATTGAAAAAACTTTGAATAAAATGTCGGAGCTTTGCAACAATATATTGATAACCTCCCATGTGTTTTAAGCAAGCAATTAATTAACAGAATTAGTTTAATTTAATCGTTAATTAACAGAATTAGTCTATATATAGACTTTCTTTCTTTTTTTTTTTACCGTTATATCCCCATCGCAAAAATCATAACAAAATATAATAAAACTTAAATTGGAAAATATATATACACACACTAATTCATAATCCACGTTTCCAGAAAAATCAATTGGAAACAAGAAGAAATATAATATTTGAGCTAATTAATTATCATCGTCAAAAAAAATCTCTTTTTCATTATAAATTGCAATGTATTTTATTAAACACACATGCATAGGTATATATTAAACAATTAAATTTTATTTTCTCTCTATTGTACCTGGCATATTAATTATATCTACCTCTGTCTCTCCAAATTAAACCATCCAAATGAAATTACTTGAAGTATTATCTCCCCAATGTTAATACAATTTGTTCACAAAACAAACACCACCACCTCATAAACCGGGTTTTTGCATCAATTAAGAGTTTAAATCATTCGCATTTTGTTACATAATTGAGTGCATTATCTCTTGTGTGAGCTTACTTTTCCACATGCATGTTGGAAATTTGTTGTTTTGGATTAATTTATATAGGATTTTGAGCTAAAATGATGAAAGGAATTGAAGAATTGAAGTTGGAAGCTTCCTTGGATTAAGAATGGTTCGAAAATACATCAAGGACGAGCCAAGAAAAGTCGAGGGCACGCTCGCAGCTTATCAACATTTCACATTTAACGGGTTGCGACCCATGGGTCAAGAGTGACCCTTGGACCTTGGTCGCAACTCGGAGATGTTTTGTTCCATTTTAGCCTGAATTCAGTCTACGTACTTTCTTTTAGGATCAAACTCTTCCTACTCTATATAGTCTCTCAATACACGAATTTAGATCATAAAAAGTAACATATTATTCAATACATCACAATTCATCAAAAGTCGGGCTGGATCGACCCAATTGACAGCTCTATTGTTTTATCAATGTCATTTTGATTCCTAAAAATAAAAACTACAAATTAATTTTATTATAATCCGTATAGTAATTTTGCAGTGTATTTAAAAATATTAATTTTAAAATTTAAAATTTCGATCCACAATGGTAATTACAATTCATTGCCATGTGGGAATTGTACCTATCCCATTGGAGATAAGGTTGTAAATGATTCGAGTTGGCATTGAATATACATATGTTCAAATTAGTTTGAAATAATATCGAACTTTAAAATTTTTATTTGAGCTTGTTTGATTTAATTTCATTTCAAGTCGAGTTTTAATTGAGCCAAACAACAGTCGAGCTCGAGTAGTTTGATATTTTTATACATATATGTTTCCTTAATTTCACTTAACGAGCTCGAGTTCGAGCCGAACTTTATATCTTATCGAACACAAAAGTATATATGTTCAAACTCATTTGATCATATGCTTATTGAATCGAGTCCAAATGAACTTTTAACGAACAAACACGAGTCCAGTATCGAACTATTTGGTTTGATTTTCATTCCTAATTGGAGATGCCCAACACATGTACTCGGGGATTAGATGCATCTTTCTGCACTGTAAAATTGCTACCCCTAAATCTCACCAACCTAAAACAACTTTAGTTCAAAAAAATAGAACACCGAAAATCTAAAGAAATTGCGCCACCACCGTCGTCGCCGCCAACACTATCACTAAAAAACTGTAAAGTGAGAGGGAGAGAGAACTTGTGCAACCACCAACACGACGGCGGAAGAGGAGGCAACGGCAGTGGAAGTGGCAGTGACAAACATATTGATAAATTCTCGTAAGTCGTAAGGTTTTTTATTACACGGCTGGAAAAGAGTTGGAAAATATTCATGTACTATTGACTAGTTATTTCAAAATTGGAATAGGCAATTGGAAATAAAAGATCGCTACGCCTACAACATTAAGACAATATTTGAGAGAAAGAAGAGTAAGACAATATTTGAGAGAAAGAAGAGAAAACTAGGGTTTTTTTGTGTCGGGACAGGACGGGACGAACAGACGGTGCATGTGGGGGCTCCGCTCCAACCTCTCATAAAAGGCCCACTACTAACACAATTGTTAGATGGAAGAAGAAAAGCCAATATAAGTTTCTCCAACTTCTAGTAAACCACCGATGTGGGATGGGGAAAAAAGAGGAAGAAAAGACAAGTTTCTGTCATTTATTTCCAACAATCTCCGACTAATGGCACGCAATAAAACATAAGAAAAGAACCCGAGCAAAAGAAGGATAAATACACAAGTAACAATAATATTTCGACTTTGAAATGAAATTTATTGAAATGGAGGATAACACGTGAATCCAAAAAGTGTGTCAGACACTTGAACTTAAAGGATTCAAGCCTAGCCCCCATAACACGCATCAATCCTTAAAACGAGAAAACTCTGCGACAACATATATTGGCCATCACAACCTTGGATTCTCATGAGTGTCCTAGAAAGACAATGTCCATCATAGGAGAAGGCCAATTCTCCACTTTCATTTAGGTGATTCCAGATTATGTGTTTCACTAGCACAATCATATAAACACAATGCATCTCAATAGCACAAGTGTATAGAATCATTAAGAGTAAATAACTCAACCTCAAACATCAATAATCAAGTACAATAGTATATAACCATCAAGTCCACCGCTTAGGATCACCCAAACAAAGGGCTATGATTCAATCATCTTATAAAAAATCACAAAATTTCACAAACAATTATCAAGTATATGAGGATAAACTATACAGCTTCATTTGACCTTAAACAGATATCCACTATAAGTTACCTCACCAATACAGCTTTACGCCCACTCCACATGAGGTATTGATCACTTGTTTTCCATTAAGACATTTGGTTAGAGGATCAGCCAGATTTCTTTTGGATCTTATGAAATTCAAAGAAATCACTCTATTTTTCAACAACTGTCTCACAACAACATGTCTCAACCGGATGTGTTTCATCTTTCCATTGTAGATGTTCTAGTAATAATGAAGTCATATACCACCTTTTTCGGATAATTTTTAAGAATAATTATGCATGTCATTATATTAATAAAATGTATATTTGGAAAAATAATGATTAAATTGTAATCAATCTAGAACATATACGAAAAATGTTGAATCAAGCAATCTTATTAATTATGAACGTAAATCAAGTAAATCATTATTAATCATTATTATTGTGAATTAAGAACATAATATATCTATCTCTATATAAAAGAGAATATAATGCAATAGTTTTTCATGCTCGATTAACCCCATAAAATTATCCTCAAAATCACATAAAACTAATTACTTTCACCATTTAAATAATTAATTGTATTAATTGTTTTTCTTTTTAAAATGTTACATATATATTCTAAAAAAAGTAAATTCTATAAACTATATTACAAATTTATTTTTTGATAACATTAATGACTCAACTTACTCTTCGGTAATCAAACAATTGAGGGTTTGTATGTACTATTACTTTATTTTCTTTTCACTAGAAAATATATATTCTCGAAATCGAATATACTCTTATTATGTTTTAGAATTTATTCAACTATGACTCTATTTTTCACGCCAAAGAGGTACGAGTTGTATGTTAAATTTTGGAACAAATATGAATTGAATGTGTTTTTCACCATATAAATATGATATATATCTACTAGCATATATAGTTTGATATTTTTGATATAGTTTAATTACTATTTTGGGAAAATTAGGAGAAAACCCCTTTTGAGCTTTTTCTTCCTATTGTTAATTATCCGTATGTAATATATATATATATAAAATGTGCAGAGACATTTCGGGTTCGATATTCACAGTAACCACTTTTACTTTACCCACTTAAAAAAACTTACTATATTATTTTCATATTCAATGTATCTTAATTTTTTCATCATAGAAATTTGCATGAATTGATGATGACATTTCTTAACAATTTTTCAAAAAATAGTAAAACTAATATATTTCTATTTTTTCAATATATGTATGAAGGTCATATTATTTTATGTTTACAAACTTAACGAATTTTTAATTAGAATCTACAAAGTATATATTTTTAAAAGTTTTTGTATAAATTACAATTCATTGCCACGTGGATGGGAATTGTACCTCTCCCATTGGAGATGCTACTCGTGGCTCAGGTGCACCTTTCACACTGTAAAATTGCTACCCCTAAATCTCACCAACCTAAAACAGCGTTAGTTAAAAATACAGAACACCGAAACTGCAAAGAAATTGCGCCACCACCGCCATCGCCGCCGCCGCCGCCGCTGCCGCCGCCAACACTATCAACTGTAAACAGAGAGGGGGAGAGGAGACTTGTGCAACCACCAACACCGCCGCAATGCCAATCTCCACCACACTCAACGCCACCCCATCACCGCTGCGGGTTCTCTCTCTTCACCACCAACCCCCCACCACTATTCCCGCCCCATTTCTCTCCCCTCCGTCTCTCCCACTTACTACCCAAAAACCCACCCATATCTCACTATCCCTAACTACTCACAGCTCCCGCCGCCACTTATTCATAGCCTTCTCCACCAATGCCGCCGCTACCAACAGCGAAGCCAGCACCAAATTCTCCGGAAGTGGCGGCTCCGGCGGAGACGGAAGCAACAACGGCAGCGGCGGAGGAGGAGGCGGCGGCAGCGGCGATGGTAACGAAGGGAATGACGATAACAAGGGCAACAACAAAGAAGAAGCTTTAATGGCGCTGGCCGAAGCTGGGAGGAGCCTTGAGAGCTTGCCTAAGGATTTGAGAGCCGCCATTGAAGAAGGAAGAATACCAGGATCGATTTTGTTGAGGTATCTCGATCTCGAAAAATCGGATTTTCTTTCTTGGCTAATGAAGTTCGGAGGGTTTAAGGAGAGGTTATTGGCTGACGATCTCTTTTTAGCTAAAGTCGCCATGGAATGCGGCGTCGGAATCTTCACTAAGGTTATTGAATGCATGAGAATTTGATTGAAAGTCTCCTTTTTTATTTTTTTTATTATTTTTCTCATATAATTAGTAGATTGTTTTTATTCTTTCCCTTATACTGAAATGAATTATGTGAATGGTTTTGGTTAATTTTTTGCTATATAGCTGATGTCTTCAATCTGATGAAATTAGTGTGTGGACTAAGTAAAAAATTACTACAGTATTTTCTTGATTATCTTATGGTGATGGCTTCACTTGTATGAACTTATGCAAGATGTTTGATTGGTAATTACTTTTTCGGGTGATATTTATGATGAGAATGGCGGGTGATATGTATGAAGAAATGCATGTTGTTAGGATTGATCTTCTGGTGTAAATTATGAGTCAAAGGTTGTATCTTGAACATTTTGTCACCTCAATCTTACATTTGTTCTGCTCACCAAATCCTCGTAGACTTGTAGTCATCAATCACTATTAGTTTTGTAATCCCTCATTTTGTATTGTGTGCATAGCTTTCTGTAATGTGGATGTTGGCATGCTGATTTCATAAATTTTGATGAAATTGACATTTAGAGGTGATGTGTGGTTAATAAGTTTGTTTTTCCAAGATCAAGATCCATCTTGGCTTTCTTGCTGCTCGTGGACATTTTCCGGAGAATTGATTGTTTTGCAACGATATAGTATATGCTCGTTGCAGTTTTCTTGTACAAAGCAACTTATATTAGTATAGGAAGTTTATTTTGGTTTTCCTAGACATTTCATTTGTTTTCTTTCTCCAGACTGCTGCGGAATATGAGCGTCGCAGGGAGAACTTTTTCAAGGAGATAGAAATTGTTTTCGCTGATGTGGTATAGTAGCTTCTTCTATGAATAGTCTTTAAATTTATTGATTCTCTTGTGTTCATTCATTAGTTTTTTTATAGTCATTATTCTCTCTTTATTGAATTCTCTGTAAGATTTCACATGATTGCCCAATCTTGTTTTACATATGACTTCCATGCTTCAACAAGATGGAAGACGAGTGAAACTTTTCACCCTTCTCAGGCAACTGCTCAAGAAGATATTATGATGCTGTGATTTCTGAGAATGCACGAAAAGTTTTATCCCAGTGATTAAGTAATTCTGTTAACATAGTGGTGACTTCTTCAAAGAGAACTGTATTGCAATTAGTTGAACAAAAACTTAAACCTAGCTCAAGCTCATCCACTTTTCCAAAGATCTCGATAAGAATTTAGTTTTAAGGTTCACTTGATTTTCAATCTTTTGTGCTGCCATACCTTTACTTTGGAGGAGAAGCGTATAAGCTGTCATGACAAAAAAAACAATTTTTTTTTTTGTAGTATTCATTTGTTCTGTTTTGCTAGTAGCCTAGTCCACATACACACATATATTTCTAATTGGAGCATTGAGAGATACATGGGTTTTTGCCGGGTGAAGCAAAATAGGGTTCCAGTTTTACTAAATGTCCCGGAAGGGATAATTCCGTTCCCTAATAAAAACAAATTGTATATTAGAACTGAAATTGGTATTTTTCTTAACCAAAATATTTGTACTGCTAAACTTTCATTTAGTTGTATACCAGATCAGACAAGAGTTGATTTTTCTAAGATTAAAGAACAAACATATTATGTTATGAGGGGGGCTAATGATCCAGATTAATGTACACTAACTTCACCCAGAGCTTGGCCTTGGAAAGACCCTTGGGATCAGACTTCAGATCAGGTCCTTATATTTTCAGTTTGTTTCTGGCTCAGGTGATGGCAATAATAGCCGATTTTATGCTTGTCTACCTTCCAGCTCCTACTGTTTCTCTTCGAGCTCCTCTTGCACTCAATGCTGGTCGCCTTGCTAAGTTCTTTCATGGTTGTCCAGATAATGCCTTTCAGGTGAATTCACTGAATTTCTTTTTTGCTTCACCATGACATGAGGTGTAAACTGAGTGGTGAAATGATGGTTTTAATGTCTTATGCAGGTTGCTTTGCGTGGAAGTTCATTTTCGATGTTGCAAAGAATAGGTGCAATAGTGGTAGGATCTCTATCTCACGTTTCTTTCAGGGAAAAAAAGAAAAATGCTCGAATTGGACCTAATATGCTTTGATTCTTTTCTCACAGCGGAATGGAGCAAAGCTGTTTGCTGTGGGAACCACTTCATCTCTGGTATCTTTCATTATAGAGATCTCCATTGTTGATATCTTGATGATCAAAACCGTGAACCCTGGTCTATTTGTTACAATTATTTAAGCTGGTCGGCACAAAAGAGATCTAATTCATTTTCAATAAGCTTGAGAGAGTTCTCTAAGAACACATTCAGATCAATAGTCAGTGATTTTGTTTAACCTATTAAACATTTTTTACATTTCCCCTCCCATACCAATGATAAAAAAAAAGAAAAAAAAAAGAGAATTTGAATGAGCATCACATCTTTTTTCTTATGATATTATCGATTATCTGAAGTTATATGAAAGGAAGAGGTATCGGTTTTAGAGTTATAGAAGTTACTCGTATGTTTGCGTTAAGTCTGTGTAATGTTTACTATAGATAAATAGAACTTGACTTGTCTGGATGACTAGGTTGGCACTGTTGTGACGAACGCATTGATAAATGCTCGTAAGGCTGTTGATCACACGGCTGGAGAGGAGTTGGAAAATGTTCCTGTACTGTCGACTAGTGTTGCCTACGGTGTCTACATGGCCGTATCTAGCAATCTTCGGTACGCAACTCATTATTCATCTGTTTCTAGAAACCTCTAATTTTAAAGTCCCGATCTTTTTTGACTATCCGCTCCATAACAAAACTATGGATTATCGACTCTAAATGTGGATTCTTTGCCTACCTTGATTCAATGCGCATTTTTCCGTGTTAAAGCCAATTTTCTTTGAGACACTGCATATGCATTGATAAACATTCAACTGTATGTTTGTGACAGATTTCTATATAACCTTCTTGCAAAACAAAATCAAATTCTAGTGAAATTTAAAAGCAAGATATATGAAAATATACAAGAGTAGATCTTTCATCTTTCAACTACTCTGTTTTTATCATGTACGGAACGAGTTGCTGATAAACGGTTCTAACAATTTGACGACTGTAAGTTTGAAGCATTCATGCTTATTAAAGTCTAATAGCAATCTTGGGAAACTTTTATCCATTGTCTGTGTAACGTGCATTGTTCTTCGTCAACATCCTAACAGAAGCCCGATGAGCTATTTCTGTGTTAAACCTTCTTCTTCTCCGACAGATATCAAGTTTTGGCCGGTGTAATCGAGCAACGGATACTGGAGCCGGCGCTACATCAACACAAGCTATTATTGAGTGCTATTTGCTTTGCTGTGAGAACAGGCAACACATTTCTGGGCTCATTATTGTAAGTTCTTCCCCACACATCCTCAAATATAGTGATCTGCTATCCTCACACTATAACTTATTTGATATTTCTCGTTTATTTGATATTTCTCGAATCGAATATCGATCTGCAGGTGGGTTGATTATGCTCGTTTAATAGGAATCCAAAAGGCTCAAGATCTAGAATGATAAATAGTAGAGATGAAAATTGAAAGTGTGTGAGCTTATATATTAGTTGACACTTTCGTAGTGTGCTGGAGAGTAGATTTGAGAGACTTTGCTGCTTGATATATATTTATTCCTCTTGGAGATTCAAACGTGTATCGGGATCGATAACTGAGACGGTTAGGTCTTGTGTTTACTTTGCTTGATATTAAAATTGAACTCGGATAAATATCGAGGTTTGTGATGCAGAAAATGGCAATATGATATTAGTTAGTTAGTTCAAAAAAATGTTAGATTTCTCATACATATATGTTGGTTATGTCTTTCGCCAGTAAATGGTCAAATATCTAATATTATCACTTTTGATAAAATTACACTTTGATACTTATATTTTGAGTCTTTTTTTATAAATAACTAGCTTTTTTAAAATTAACAGAACACTATTCACTTTTTCAAAAAATTGCAAATTTAACATTTAATCAATATTTAACATTTAATCAATTTTCCGGCCTGAAAATCATATCCTATGTAATTGATTGTGTTTTTATATTTTTATTTCCCAGCCGAGTAAAGAAAAATCATTAAATTGAGAAATCTTAAAATACAATTAATTACGTATGATTTTCGAGCTGTAAAATTGATGAAATATTAGATTTATAAATTTTTTGAAAAAATGAGTACTGTTATGTTAATTTTGAAAAAATGGTAAATTTTTTATGAAAGTGCTAAAAATGTTATCAAGTGTAATCCATCCACCCTTTTCTATATATCTCAATTGAATATTATTATATTTTTTAGCTCCAGAAGTTGATATGACTGACGAGTGACGATATTAAAAATCAAAATTTCATGTGAAATTGATTGAATTAAAAAAAAATAATTTTTTTTGCAATAGGGAATACAACACGTAAATACTATAGACGATTTGACGAGAAAAAAGCATAGCAATTAATCAACATTTTATTAAGCAACATAATTAAAATCCAACCATCAATTACACATTTTCTGAGTTGACAAGAGAATAAAGGAACGTATTATAAATAAATGTCCAAAATCACTCTTCAATTCAACTCGATTCGATTTTGACAATGCTGATCCAATCCTCACAAAAAAGTCGATAAAAGTAGCACTTATAATATTCTCCGGCAAAAAAACCCTAGTTATTCTTTGTATGTCACAACATATATATAATTAAGAGTGGTTAATATAATTAAACTAATCTAATCTAAGGGAGAGGTGAGTTTAGACCTTCTTGAGAAGATAAAGAGTGGAAGGCATGCTTGCCTTTGGAAGAATGTGATGATGCCCTCCTCTTAAATGAAGGCCTCTTCTTGAAATTATGCAAAGCTCTCTTTGCATAAATTGATTGAAAATAATGTGCACTTCTCTCCTTGGCCTTGATAACAATGAAAAATAGCAATCTATAGCATAAAATGAGGCTATATAGAGCTAACAAATCTCCCCACTTTGATCTATGCAAAGAAATGCCAAACATCTTTGTTATCACATCTTCACCACTTATTTTTGGATCACCCGGTATTAATGGATCAAATACTAGTCCAATCATATCATTCTTGTATGATCCCTACATCCACATATATATACATATAATCAATCAATAATTCACTACAAGAAAAAAGATACACATATAGGTAAGGTAACACTCAATAGTTCACTTTCATGTTGCAATGTTTAATCATGTTTCACTTCTCTAATATACGTTTTCATACTGCGTCTTATATTTTTACTTCGCTGATGCATGTCATGTGTAGCTCTGTTGTTGATCGAAAGTACAAGAATTCGGGAGTTATTTCTCTCCCCTTATCACATTTTCATGTTACGCGATCTTATGTTTCACTTCACTATAGCATATGTCATTTGCACATTTATGATACCTATCAGGGCAGATGAGATCCTCTTGTCCAGATTGCGTGTTTCATCCTCTTCTTTTCTTTTCTTTTCTTTTTTCGCTTTTCTTTCAAATGGGTTGTTTTATTACATTTTCATATTGCATCTTATATTTTACTTTACTGATACGTGTCATATAGAACTCAGTTGCTGAAAGTTCGTTCAATTCAGGGGTTATTTTAATTCAGGACTTATTTGTAATAGCTAGTTGTATTATATTCAATAAACATGCATAATGTGCAATTGTAATATTGGAAATGTGGAATATAAGATATAACATAGAATTATATATAATAAGAATTAATTAATCTCATATATATAATGATTTGATGTTATGTATAGGATCAGTTCATACCTGCAATGCCCATGCACCATAGCCAATATACGAAATTGGATATCGCCAAAATGGCTTTGGAAGATCCGGCAGCATTCGAAAGAATCCTGAAGTCATCATCATGATCCCCTACAAAATACATGATATTTTAGAGAGAGATGTTAAAATCGGCTCGGCCCAACTCAATTTCGGGTCGGACTAGGCCGTGATTTTATAAACCCGAAAGATAGAGAGAGAGAGAGAGGAGGGGTCAAAATCGGCCCAATCTAACTCGATTTTGAGCGAAACTAGGCCACGATTTTTACAGGCCTCAAATGTGCCTGAGCCTATAAAATCAGCCCAACCCAACTCAATTTCATGTCAGGCTGGCCCGTGACTTTATAGGCCCGAAAGAAAGAGAAGGGGGTCAAAATCGGCCCGACCTAACTCAATTTTGGGCCTGACCGAGCCACGATCTTAATAGCCCGAAACATGTTTGGGCCCAGCCCGAATAAACATTAGCTCGAATGGCCAGGCCAGCCCATTGGTAAAATGAAAAATTAGCCTCCGGCCCACAAACGGCCCGGACTAGACCGAATGTCAGGCTGGACTGGCCATGAATCTTTAGGTCCGAAACATTTCGGGCCGGGCCCGGGCCGTCCCGTTTGACAGCTCTATTCAAAGAGAGATAGAGAGGGAGAGAGAGAGCGCTTTAATTACCAAAACTCCGGCGCCGGTGATGATCCCCATCAAGAAGTTAGGAACCAACGAAGCCACGATCATCATCACACTCTCCACCATCGCAATGCATCCGAAAATATTCAGACAGAAGAAGACATAACGAGAGAACTCGGCATGAAACGCCATGTAAAACGTTATGCTCCCGGTAATAACCGAGACAGCAACTAGGAATGGGAATGAAGATAGGAAGTTCGACAGTATGAACACAGCCACACCATAGTAACCGTTCAATCTCTCTCTAGAAAATATCTTCATCTCCTCGATGAAGGACGGGAACCCCCCGATCGACATGAACGTCATGAACCCCGTCACGAAGCCACCACAGGCGCCTCGAGCGTAGATCGCGGTGTAACTCGTGCCCACCTCGTAGAAGAGGGTTCCGACACATATAGATACAACAATGTATATCACTATTCTAGACCAGTAGTATCCCACATCTCTCGACATGTTCACGAATGATCTTCGTGTCAATGTCGAGAGCTGCTTCCCCCAGCTTGCATGGCTTCCCTTGATCGTTTTGATCTCCAGACCTTGCTGCATATATATATATAGTTCATCAATATATGTGTATATATGTATTATGCATATAGAAATCAATTTTTACTTACAAAGTTGGACAATTCTTTAATCTTCAATGCCATTTTTCTAGCATACTCGGAGTGCTTGTATTTTTCGATTAGTACTGATTTGATGTCAACAGTCGCCATATTCATCAAAGGATCTGATGTTATGTGTGTTTCCTGGCATTAAGAAAGATAGAAAAAATAGTGACTTAGTTATATATACTGGCTAATTTCACTTTTGATCATGTTAGAATATGGTCAAAATAGTTATAGTCTCTCGTTCGACTTTTTGGTCCCGATGTTTATTTACTCGGCGTTTTTTGACCCAAATTTTATTATTTTTGATATTTTTTATCACAAAACTAACTTACCTTGCAATTGTTTGAGAATGTTAATTTTGGAACCAAATAAAATTTGGGATTACAAAAGTCGGGAAAATATGATTAGGACAAAATTATGTAAAGATTGAGATCGAAAAAACGTATAGAGAATGAAAATATGATTGGATGTTTTTTGTTGGAAAATGAAATCAACATTAACATGCCATATTTATATTATAGTAAGGGATTTCAATGGACATAATATAATGTTCTCGACTTTTGTGATCCCAAATTTTATTTTTCGACTTTTATGGCTCCAAAATTAACACCCCCAAAAAGTCATGTGTGTGGTAAGTTGTTAGTTTTTAGATCAAAAAAGTTGACGACGTAAAATTTGGGACAAAAAATGCCGATTAATAAACCTTGAGACAAAAATTCAAATCTAAAACTATAAGTGTTTTGATTATATTCTAATGAGACTATATATTCACAATTTATTTTTCAAATAAAAGAGGGCTGGCTAGCTCCAATTAATATCAATATCAATATATGTGATTATATATATATATATAGTAAATTTCAATTTTGATTCCACGGGACATGCATTAGCCCGCTTAGTCCGTTTTTGGTCCCAATACTATTATTTTTTGTCATTTTTCAAAAAAGAGTCCAATTTTAGTCCCGTAGTTTACGGTTTTCGAATTTGGTCCCATAATTTTAAGGCCAAAAGCGGGACCAAAATCAAAATTTACTCAATTTAAAACAAAAAATAATAGTATCGGGATCAAAAGCGGACTAACGCATGTCCCGTGAGACCAAAACCAAAGTTTACTCTATATCTTAGTTCTAGAAAATTAAACCTATTGCATATAAAATATTAGATAGAAGATTCATACACTGAGTCTTTGTGAACCTCTCAATGTGGCTGTGACGACGTCAAAATCTGAGTTAATACATCGCAGGAAATGATCTGATGGATTTCTCCTACTCGAACATGGAAATCCTGCTTCTGCAAAGAACTGTATAACCAATATATATAAGAACAAGAGAGAGAGAGAGAGAGAGAGAGAGAGAGAGAGAGAGAGAGAGAGAGAGAACCTTGACAGCAGTCTTAGCTTCTCCGAAGTAAACAGCTTCACCGCCAGACAGCAAAAAGAGATCATCAAAGAGAGCAAAAACCTCACTGCTAGGTTGATGTATGGAGGAGATGACAGTTCTTCCATCTCGAGCAAGATTCTTGATTGCTTGAATGACGAAGAAGGAGGCGGCGCTATCAAGTCCGGTAGTAGGTTCATCGAGGAACAGTATGCGGGGTCGAACGAGGATTTCGAGAGCGATGCTAAGCCTCTTCTTCTCGCCGCCGCTTATGCCTCTCAGTTGCCAGTTTCCGATCTGGCGATCGGAGCACTCTTGTAGCCCTACTTCCATTATCGTGCCCTCGATGATGTCGTTCATCTCCTCCTTCGTCGTCGAGCTCGGGAGCCTCAGATGTGCAGAGTATGTTATGGTTTCTCTCACTGTAAGAGTTCCCAGTAGCACATCTTCTTGTGTAACATAAGCCTGCAGATTGAATTCATGTAATGATATATATATATATATATATATATATATATATGTACGTAGAGACAAAAACTATTTTAGCCACTTGAACTTTAAAATATACTTACTTTAGTCATTAATTTTAAAACATACTTATTTTAGCCACTTTGGACGAAAATACCCCTGTGCACGCTGGCATTGCGCGCTCGACACTGCGCGCTAGGGTTGCGCGCAACATGCAGGGGCAAAATTGTCATTCTGGCTAAAATAAATATATTTAAAAGTTAGTGGCTAAATTAAACTTTTTTAAAGTTTGACCGGCTAGTTTTATATATTTCCACTATGTATGTATGTATTCATTACAAACTAAACTAGCTATATTGTAATGTATTATGATCACTAGCTGCATGCATTTTTAGTGTATATTTTTGCATCGTAACAAAGTTATCGGATGAAATCATCTGCTACACTTTGTGAAATACTTGGTGCTACACAATTCAATTTATTAATTTTTCTTCGGATTTTTAATTCAATTTCAATTTATTGTGCTTTATTTTAATTTTACACTTATTATTTAGGGTTCATCCTACCCAATTAGGGTGTATATAATTATTTTTTTATGAAATTAGAAAATAAAATTTAATGTTAAAAAATTAATTATATACCCTAATTGGGTAGGATGAACCCTAAATAATAAGTGTAAAATTAAAATAAAGTATAATAAATTAAAATTGAATTAAAAATCTGAAAAAATAATAATAAATTGAATTGTGTAGCAACAAGTGTTGCATAAAGTGTAACAGAGGATTTCATCCGCAAAGCTATGATCAACACATTAGGCTTGTTTGCTTTTTTGGAATGTTCCGATATATAGACATATATATATATATAAAATGTACCTCTATTTAATATGTTTATATTAAGCATTAATTCATTGTCAAATAAATAAATAGGGGCATAATAGGAGTTTCTTGATTAATTGTATGTCTCTATCTTTTTCTTAATCTCATAAAAAATCTCAATGAGTCTATCAAAATGGGACGAAGAGACTATCTATATATATATATAGTCTCCAAAGGCTACTTGTAATTATGCATTATTGTGCCTTTTGTTTATATTTTTATCTTTTTTTAATCATTTTATTATATTAATTTTGGTCATTTTAATGAATACTATGTATTTATGAAGTATTATACTCCTATAATTTATAATCTTATAATAATTAATAAGAAGTATTCAAAGCCAATTTAATTTGTTAATTATGCTCCATATCCTTGGGCATTTTAAATTTTTTACATTATATATATATATATATCAATATCAATATTAATATCAATCGTAATCGTAATCGTACTTACAACGACACCGTAGTCGTGCTTACGCTTCTTCCCATTAAGAAGAATATCTCCCATCATAACAACGTTTCTTGATAATCTACCTGTGGCCAAATGAATTAGATAATTAATTAATAAATTACAGAACAATTAACGAGGAGCTAAAAAAACCATATTTAATTTGTTTGTATATATAGATAAACAATCTTTTTTACACATGGATGAGCGATATTCTTTCTTAATATATAACTCAAATATATAGTTCAAATTAAAAGCATTCGTTTAGATATATTTTTAATATCTACAGAAAATTCGACATATTTTTATAAAAATTAAGACAATTTAGTACATTATATCAAGAAATTGAAAAATGAAAATAAATCAAATAAAAAATAGGTGCACGAACATTAAGGAGACACACGACAATTGCTCATCTCATTTACTCAAATTCAGTCCTCTTCAACTACTCCCCCACCCTATTAATTGATACAACTTTTTTTTTAATAAAATAAAATAAAATAAAACATGCACCTATTAATTGATACACTAATTCAACAATGGTCAAATTTTTTTCTTGAGCTCGAAATTTTTTATAACATGGAATTAATATATATTAAAACTCCCTCCGTCTCATTTATATAGTTCATATTACTATTTTGAGGTGCCCCAATTATATAGTCTCGTAATTATATATAAATAGCATTGATTTTCATAGTAATATATACAAATATGTCATTGTTAGGTCTTGAAATTAAAAATCAACCACTTAAATTTTTTTAAGTCATAAATTTTAGGTGAGGGTAATATTGGAAGTTAAGTTTTAATATCTTATTTTCATAAATACTTTTAATTTACGTGCGAGTATAAAGTGGACTATATAATTGGGACGGGGTAGTATATATTTTCATTGTAAGGGAAAAATGTATCCTTTTGAAAAATGTTAGATGGTGCCCTTAATTATATTTGCTAGCATTTAAACCTACTCATTAATTGGTCACAAAATAATTTAAATATCTACGAGATTACTACATTAAATAAAATAAAAGAATATATATATATCTAGATTAATTAATTCAATGTTCGGTGTGATCATTAGTTCTTTTGACTAAATGGGTTTGGTTTGAAAAGGAAAAAAACATATCATTGACTAATTAAATTACAAAATTCTTCATTCCAAATTTCCAATCACATCATCTTATATTTTTCAAGTAACATACACATGCACACTTGCAAAATTTAGGATATAAGTGTATAACCAACACTTATAAACGCACATATAATACAAGAATTGATTTTTGGAAATTAAAACATCTAATTAATTTAGAGAGAGAGAGAGAGAGAGAGGAGAGAGAAGAAATGAATACCTGCTAAGGAATCAAGAAGGGTGGATTTGCCGGATCCGGAAGGACCCATAATGGCCATGATCCGACCCGGTTCGGCATACCCATTTAGCCCTTTGAGCAGCTTCTTGACCGGCCCTTGTCCGAAATTGGGGAGCATCACCGTCAACTCCCGCCACACCAAATAGGCTTCGCCGCCCCTCCGCCGCCACCCCATTTCTACATCACCGCCATTACTCGATCTACCACCCACGCCCGCCCTATCACAACCACCGCTACCTCCCGCCTTACCACCACCCTCCATCTCAATTTCCATTTCCTCTCTCTCTCTCTCTCTCTCTCTCTCTCTCTCTCTCTCTCTCTCTCTTGATTGTTTCGAATTAAAGTTAGGTACATGAATTCTTGGATTGGGATTTGGGAGTTGCATGGCTAAATTTTTAGTGGAAAAAAATATAAATAGGTGCAATAGTGGAGTGAGGAGTTGAATGCAGATGGGGCCCAAAGTAAATGGTTTACAGTTGCATGCATTCAAAGTTGTATTGGCATTTGGCAAAAATCTCTCTCTCTCTCTCTCTCTCTCTCTCTCTCTCTCTCTCTCTCTCTCATGTTCAATTAACTTACCGACTGCAGATCCAAATTAAATACAGCTGCACCTATTTATGACAATGCAGCAAACTGATAAGAAAGAAGTTGGTTAGAACATGTTTAGTCTGAAAACATTATATATGTTTGATGTTAGAACATTAATTCGGTGAAGATATTTGAATACGTGGTGTGTGTGTGTGTGTGTGTGTGTATATATATATATATATATATATGGAACTGAGAAATCTTGCCTTTGATTTTGGTACCATAATTATTATAGATATATATATATATATATACATATTATTACGATAACATAATTTCTTAACTAGATATATATATATATATATATATATATATATTCATTTTCACTATATAGAGCACATCATTTTTAAATGATCATTTTGACTTGATAAAAGTTGTTCTTATATTTTAATAATTAAAAAAAATATATTTTTTAGCCACTCACTTGGATAATGTGTTTTCGTTTTGCAATAATGTAAATTTATAGTGCCGCACAACTACTACATTTAATCGTGCACTTACAATTCATGTAATAATATGAATTTGTAATGTTACACGAATGTACTCATGAATGCTCGTGCGATGAATCATATTCGTGTACCCAATAGTGCACAATACCAATATACTTTACCACATAACTTTTTTTTTTCTTTTTTTTTTTCAATAGCATTGTGTGACCTAATTTGCCGTGACAAATTTGTGCTATAGATAGTGGAATAACATTTCCACGTAATTTTTTAATTTATGAACAGTGCAATCATATTTTATTTAATCAATTTTATCTATCACACCAGTCAAATCAAACGAGTCTTAAATGTCAATTCAAAATTGAAAGATTATGGATAGCTAATGTATTTTCCCTTCTATTTGTTGGGAATTGTTGGAAAATGACTCGCTATTTTCTCTTTATTTCTTCTTGGGTTTTGGATTCATGAGTTCAAAATCAGAGCAAATCTTCTGTTGTCATTTGTATTATATTTAATGTTGCATAATTAAGTTATTTTTAATTTTTTTAATATATCATAATTGAAGAAAGATGAACCCTAAATATAAAATTTAAATTAAAAAATAAAAAAAATAAAAAAAAATATTAAAGAATTGCAACAGAAAATGCAATAGGATATACAACAGGTGATCCCATTTGGAATCGTCAATGTTGCCCGAACAGGCACGGTTCTCGGTTTTGCATTTTTAATTTTAATTTTTTTTTTTGCAAATTATATTTTGAGTACATAAATGACGTTATTAGAAGATATTAATTATGTTGCTCACGATATTTCTTTCGTCTCATGCTATGTAAACTAAACGTGTGTGTTTTTTAAATGATACCGTATGAAGAAAAAAAAATCCACAACACTATCGTTCACATGAGAGGTGATAATTGGGATCAACATAATTATATTTTTTTAAGAAATAAAGTATGTCTCTAAAATATTTTTTACAAAAATATTTTGAAAAAATAAAATATGAAAACTGGGCACCGTGTAGAAAAGGTTATTGGGCTTCCCTATTATTTATTATTGGCCTCAATAAACTATTAGAAATTAAAAGGAGTGTTATTAGATTTTAGTACGACCTTTCAAATAATTCATAAAAATGTCTCGACTCTTTATAAATAACAATTTAATACCTACTTTTTGAATATACAATAAATCTAACTTGAAATTAATTTTCAGACTTTTAGTTGTTGACGTGTATCTTTTGGCTCGATTTTTTTTTAATAACTTGAAAAATACACGTGCCATGTCAATTGATCAAATAAAAGTAAAATAAAATTAAAAAATTCTGGCCAAAAGATACACGTCAGCAATTAAAAGTCCGAATATTTATTTCAGGCTAGATTTGTTGTATATTCAAAATGTCAGGTATTAAAATGTTATTTTTAAAGATCGAGACATTTTTGTGAATTACTTAAAAGATCGGGTTAAAATCTGATAATACCCAAATAAAAAATAGACATAAATTAATCCTTCTACTTTCTCTTTTTTCTATTTATTTTATATTTTATAATTTTTTTATATTTTATATTTTATGATGACTGAAGTGATTGTGATTTGTAATGAAAACCCCACACCTCCATGTCATGTCAAGTTGTATTCAACATATTACTTTCTATAGAGGAAAAAGTGATATCTTACCTCAGCTGATAAATACCATTTTTCTGTTGACATATTCAAACTTAACAAGTAATGTTCATTTTTTCTTAATAATTTAATATTATTCATTGTATTTTTTTTTATATTGTAAGAAAAGTTAGAGATGGGCTATAACTAGATTTAAATTTTGAAGAAAACGCATACACTATATTCATATTTTAGTAAAGTGTTTTAATTATGTTTGTAATTTTAAAGTATTATCAATTTATGATATTAAAGAACCATAGAATTACATATGGGCTTCCGAAAAAATATTATCTTATCGATATTAATGATTTTTTTTCAGCTGACTTAAATCGGGACTTGAAAAAAATATTATATATTTTAGAAAGATTATTAATTTATTGAGCATAAATTTAAAGAGATTCTACTACATTTAGGACATGTTTGGTTTGGTGGATGAGATAAATAAAATTGATTAGATACGGTAGGATTGTACTGTTTGGATGAAAATAATCATATGTTTAGATTGCTTAATTGTGATTTTAATAATTTATAATAGATTGTTAATATTATGTTTGGATTGAAGGATAATGATTAAAATGTATTGGAATACCTAAATTACCCTCCACATAGATTTTCATTAACATTATTGAACTTGCAATTATATTTATTAAAATTTTAATTATGTATTAATAATTTTAATAAAATTTGAATTACTTTTTTTAACATTTTAACATATTTATTAAAAAATTTAATAAAAAAATAATTATTTTTATAAAATTTTAAGATTATAATTATTAAAATTATTAATTTTAATAAAATTCAAATTACTTTATTAATATTTTAAAATATTTATTAGTAATTTTAATAAAATATAATTATTTTTATAAATTTTTAAGACTATATCTATTAAAATTATTAATTTTAGTAAAATTATAATTTTTCAGAGGGTATTCGCGTACTTTCGCCTATTAGGCTTGTTAGAGGATTAATAATCCTACCACCATTGGGACGATAAATTATCATCCATTTGCTTGATTAAATCAAATTTAATCAAAGGTCCTTTATCAATCCCGGGCCTCAATCTAGCAAACTAAACATTGGATTGACTCAGATAAACATATCAATCCTGACTTATTCACTAAATCAAACGACCCCTTATCATATAATATGATAATATATATAGGAAATCATCCTTGTAATTTCGATGTATATAAACCACATATATATGTAATGGAATCATAGTCATAGGTCTATTATGTCACACTTGATTTGAGGAATATATATATCATCTCAACTTGGTCATGCAAAAGTTGATTCTAATTCTTGATACACTATACACATATGTTCCATTTTCTATAAAAACAAAAACTTTTAACTAAAGAAAAAGATTAATTGGTGGCCATAAAAAGTCACAAGTATTAGGTGAGAAAAAGCTCCTTAAAAGTATGCAATACACTAAATTACACTAAATCAATTAGGGTTAATTGCCAAACAGTTCACGAAGCTTGTTCTAATTTACAATTTAAACACGAACTTTAAAATATAGCAATAATGACTCAATTTTTTCAGTTATCGCAAAATAGAAACGTCAATTTTTTCAGTTGTCGCAAAATAGAAACGTCAAAAATTAAAAAATCATATAGAAAAAATGAGAATTATCAATTAAGGACCTGAAAGATGGGTAATCTATCGATTTAAGATCTCGAAAATGAAAATTCTCAATCCAGAACTCGATGGATGAAAATTCTCAATTCGTAACCTCAAAAAATAACGAATTTTGATTTGTTTCTATTTTAGAATTAATTTTATATATTTCTGTATTAGATTTAACAGATAATTAGTGAATGAATTTTCATTTAAAATTAATATAAAATTAACTAAAAAAAATTCATAATTTTTGAGGTCCTGAATAGATAATTTTAATCTTTCGGATCTAAATTAATAGATTATTCATCTTTCACATCAATTTTCTTATAAAAAAAATTAAACAAAAAAGTAATAATTTTCATTTTTTAACAGCAGTTGAGCAACCCCTCCAACAACTTGACTTTCATTATTACCATGAGATTATGAGAGTTGACAAAATCACATAATATTAATATTAATATTAATTAAACGTTTTTCACAACTAGTAGTTGTAAACTAATTACCTATACCAGCTATAAACTGTCCTAACCCTACATATATATATATATATATATATATATATAGTCATGAACCACCACTCTCTCTCTCTCTCTCACAGTTACACACACTCCAGATTAAAAGATCTTTGCCGAATTCCAGTTATGTACTTCAGATTGTCCCTCTTACTGTTTTCTAGTGCAGTCTTTTCTGCTGTGGCCCATCTCACCATATAAACAAACAAGAGAATCTCAAAATCTGTATCTGAATCTTCTTTCATGCTGATGAACGATGATCAGTCATCATATTCATCAATCCCACAAATGTCTAGCAATCCTGCTGTTGACAATCCTGTCTTTATGCAACAGTAGTGGCTGTGATTGTGGTGATTCTTGCGGGTCTATGCATGAATACATGAAGCAATATTCAGATGAAAAGAAGTTCGAGCAGAGAAGCGAGAGATTCTGGGAGTTGAACCAGCAATCGAATTCTTGGGTTGAGGTGCAGCTGCCTTACAACCTCACTTCCTGCATCGACTCCAACTGCACCGTCGTGAATTCAATTCAAGAATCGAATAAATATGATCGGAGAGATGATGGTGATGGTGATGGTGATGGAGGAGGCTGTGGCTATGAAGCTCTGCCTCTGAGGAAGAGAATATCGTTGACTAAGATGTCTGAGACGTCGGTGTGGGTGACCGGTGAGAGCGGCTCGATTTATGAGAGGTTTTGGAATGGTCTGCAGTGGGTGATTGCTCCACATGATCTCCCTCTCTCTGCTGGTTATGCTGTTTCTGTTTTTATGGTTAATCAAACCATTCTTGCTCTCTCTCAAGCTGGCCCATTGTATCAGGTAACCAATCTTGTTATATATTGTTCAATTCATCGAAGTATGTGATGATGATGATGATGATGATGATGATGAATTCAGATGCAGCTGGCTGAGGATTCACAGCCAATATGGGTTGAATTTGATGGGAAAGTTGGGTTTTCATCTGGGGTTGTTTCAAATGACAGGGAGTGAGTGAAAGTGAAGTAAAACTAAAGCCCTCTTTTTCTTTACTTGTGATCAAGATTCTAGAGAGAGAGAGAGGGATTCTGAATTGATTTCAATCTTCAGGAGGATATATTTCTGCACAAGAACTGGATTGCTTTTCCAACTTGTTGGGGTTGATCCTCCAAGGTGAGAGAGATTTTGTTTCACTTTAGCTAGCTAGGCATATTCAATCAACACCCTTTGTAAGTAATTGTGTTTTGTGTGATGGATTAGGTGGGAGAATCATGGAAGGCCACCGGGAGCAAATGTTTCATCAATAAGTGATGGTGCTGCAATTAGACCAGGGCTCCTCCTCATTGTTAGGTGAGCTAGAGCTAGAACTAGTAGTCTACTGCTACTTCAAATCTTTAATCTTGATGCCATGACCATGATGAATATGGTGTGTGTGTGTGTGTGTGTTTCACAGTGCTGCAGGTGATCTTTACGAGTATGATCAGACGACTAAGCCGCCGTGGAAGAAGCATATACACGTCCAAGGATCAAGAAACGACACTTCTTTGGTGTCGTTCAGCCCCTGCAGTGTACACGGGCTAGTCGGACCACATGCCGTCTCTGTTTTCCTCTTGACTAAGGTGATAACATATCTGAATTAGTTCATCAAGTTTAGGTAGCTGTGAATTGTGTTTTGTTTTTCAAGGAGTTATCTCAGTTGCATATATGCATGAAGGGTGGAGAGTTGATTGAACGGCGGTTGCACCGGAGGAAGTGGAAATGGGTGGTTCATGGAAATCCTAGAGGCCATCTACTCACCTCCATCACTTGCAGCAGCTCTCAAGATGAGCTCTCAAACTCAAACTCAAACTCGTTGCTTCTCACAACAGCAGCCGGCTTCGTGTTTGAGTACCAAATTGATCTGAAGAATCAAAATCAAGATCAGGCAGAAGATAAGTGGATAAACCATGAGCACCCCTCAAATGCGAGAGTTGCTAGAGGCATTGCAGGGCTGCAGTTGCAAGCCGGGAGGTGGATCTTCCCGTTGCACGATGGCAGGCTTGCAGAGCTCCACCTATCGGGGTTGGGAGGTGAGAGTTTAGGCCCCAACAGTAGTCCGGTGAGTAGCCGGAGAAAATCTGTGCTGAGATATGTATGGTCAGTGTTGGATGCTCCCGAGAGTGAGGGATGGAATGCTGAGTATTGCAGCGAAGAACGAGGGCCCTCGAATTGCATCCTAGGAACGAAAGAAGAAACGAGTGAGTTATCAATCTCGAGATGGAGAAAGGACAGCAGGAAGACTCAACACAGCTACCTTGCACCAGATGGTAGCTCAACAGCCAAAGATTATGGTGTGTTTGATGATAAATTGAACAGCCACAGCCAATTCTTTCGCCTCCGGCTGATGCAGGGAGAGAAGTCGTTTTTCCTCATAACGGAGAACTACATGACATTCGAGTACTTGAACACTGAAAATGCTTGGTTCTGGCTCAGACATGAACACACAACAGGAATTCACGGAGCTCTCGGGAACTACAACGGGAGCTTGTTTGTAGTCGATGAGCAGGGGAGTTTGCTCATTAGAGAGAGAAGCAGCAGTGATCTAGCATGGATCAACTGCACTGCCATGAGGAAGGGTAGGCCGGTGATTGGTGGTCCACCGTGGGACGGGATACCCGGGCAACCGGTCAGAGCCAAGCTTGAAGATGCTATCTTCTTTGTTGGCACAACTGGGAATCTCCTGCAATTCACTGTAAGTCAATTTGGAATGGAATGGATATAATCATACGAGGCGAGATCATTTGAGTGATCTCAAACACTGTTGTGTTTTGTGTGTTTCTGCAGGTAGCATTGAGAAAGTTCAAATGGAAAGACTGCAAGAACCCTGCAGGCATCAAGATTGCAAGCATAGTGGATCAGGAGGGGTTGAGGGAAAACGTCGTGTTTGTCGTGGGGAAGAACGGGCGACTGTACCAATACAACAAGGTCACACAAGTGTGGCACCAGCACTACCAATCCCAACACTTGGTGTTATCAACGTCACCGGGGACTGCAATGAGACCCTCTGCAGGATCACCGAGGGGGTCGCTTTTCATGGTGTCGGGAGATGGTGGACTAGTCGAGTACCAATGGAGTCCCACGGATGGATGGAACTGGATCGAACACGGGACACCACACACGAACGTGGCCCTGGTGGGAGCACCGGGGCCTTGCTTCGGAGGAACTCAACTTTTCTTGATAGGATCAAATGGGAATGTGTATCTGAGGTATTTGGACCAAGACCAGTGGAGATGGAGGCACTGCGGATTCCCTTTCGTGCCAAACACAGCCCAAGAAAACACTGCATATGGTGAATGTGCAGATACCTTTCACAACATTGAAGAAGAAGATATGTTGCACAAACACTGTAATCCCAAGGTTGGTTAAATCCCCCCATATATATACACACATACATATATATACACATGTATGTATGTATTATTGAATGAGCACTTTTGTTCTTGGGCAGGTATCATCGACAAGGCCAATTCCATTTTCTGAAGATACAGTCATCTTCGAGTTGCAGGATGGTAGAGTAAGTTCGTTTGAATAACACAAATGAAATGAAATCAAATAATTGTTCTAACAATTTAGGTGATGCTAATACTACCAATTCATGGCAGTTGGGAGAAATGAGACGGGTCGACGACGAAAACTGGATGTGGTCGCGTACAATCGGCACTCCAACAAGCTTATGCATGGCCAATTTCTGGACATCATGGGCTACATAGATGCATATTTGGTGTAGAAACAAAGAAATTAGTAAAACTAGGCCACACAATAACATGTAGATTAGACACACCACACATACAAGAAGCAACAATTAAAAAGGTTTAGCAATCAAATCGAACATTTCTCTATCTCTAGTAACATGAGCTTTCAATTCAAAATCGAACATTTTTGTGCAAGGCATGAACTCTTCTCTATCTCTAGTAACATGATTTAAACAGAATAAGTATGTTAGAAGACAAGTACAAAGTTGCATACAAAGTTACCAGCCAAAAAGATAATGAGAACCTCGATGGGCATTACTGAAAACACGACGTCGGAACATCTTCAACTGGAGTTTGCTAAACTAGATAAACAGCAGGCCAGGAAGAGCAAACCAAAGAAGCCTCACAAATGTTGATACAATTAAAAAAAAGGTCATGAAAGAAAATTCTTAAGAAAAACAGCAACGAAGATTCACATTAGCGTCTTCAGAACCTCCTCCTTGGACTCCTGGAACGATGACCCCGAGGAGATCTGCAGAAGGGTTTAAGAAACAGATAAATCACAAGAAACAGTAGAAGAGAGCTTGGTTACTCTTTAATCCTCAATTACAGGTCATTGTGATGATGTATGAGGTCATTTCAACTTGGGTTCGATACAAAAAGATCATAAACTTCTAAACTTTTTTCAATTGCAACATTATCAATGTTATATGCGAATTTACAAATTTCTTCAATTCAACACACCTACAACATTTCCATTTGTGAAGGGGAGAGACTACAGAGTTTGAAAATACATACCTTCTCCTCATGTTCCTTCTTCTGAATGGACCTTTGCTGAATGCCCAGTCAACATTTATGGTCTGGGTTAGGATTTGTGTTCCATCCAGTTCGCTGATAGCTCTCTGTGCGTCTTCAAACTTCTCGAATTCAATTAGAGCATAGCCCTAGAGAACATCACAAAAATGGTGTGGGCAATGGATGAGATATGAACAGCATAGTACAGGGAAAGATAACTGGATTATTCTCAAGAAAAATGAGTGTGTCTGGCAGAAAAAGATTAAAGAAACATAACCAATTATTCATTTGTAATCAGAGACTGCTATGCAGAAACAAATATGCTGTCTAGGCACCTAATAGTGAATGCATGACCTTTTTCTTTCAGCCCACCCACTCACCGAGGTACTTCTGAGGCTCAAAACGTTCAGCCAGACCAAAACACTAAACCATTATGAAAGATTATTTAAATTAATTAATTAGCCTTGTTATAAAGTCATCGAAAGGGTAACATTGTGCGGTAAAAGGTTTACTTTCAGATTATAACAGTAACCCACAAAAGGTTAACTTTCTCCACATGTGGACAACAAGGAAGATTTGCAATAACATGAATGCAGAAGATCATGTCAATTCAATGGCTGAACCTAACAAACTTCATACAAAATTAGTTGTAGTCTTGTAGGTGTTCCTTCCACATTTTAATATAATTATAAAATAACAAGCTACTTTCACAACAACATTAAAACAATCAATATACATACCTTGACAAATCCCGTGCGACGATCAAGATTCAAGTGTAAATTTTTTATCTCTCCAAAATCACCAAATGAATTTTGTAGATCATCCTCTTGAGCCTCTTCATGAACTCCAGTAACCAGAACAATCCATCCTTCAATAGCTACAAAAGCGCAACCACGATTAGAACTTGACATCAATCCCAATACGCACTACATCTAGTCCAACATGCCTCCACCACTTGGAATTTGTAAAGGAACAACATTATCAAACACTCAAGACAAACCCAATTACAGTACTTCTGTAACTCACCCATCCACACACTACAAGTTCGAAGCAAATACACAGCTCAATTTTACCATATCACACGTTCAGCAACAGCTATCACTACTCAATTCTCAAATTTACAAACTAATTTTCGAAAAGAGCGACATAGAAAATGCGTCCAAAACCAAGGAACAGGCATTTCAATCTATTAATACAACAATTAATTAACAATATGCGTACAGAGATATAAAAATCCACATAAACAACCTACATCGTTCGGGGCCAGGGCCGCCGCCTTCAGAGTCGAGCGAATCGAAGCGGGCGGACATGCGAGCATTGCGTTCGGCTTCAGCAGTGACCTCGTCGCGGAACCCGCGGCCCTTGGTCTTCTTGGGGCCGGAGGAGGAGCCGCCACCGGTGATGGCGGACTTCAGGCGAGGGGCGGCGGCTCGGTTGGGCGAGCCGTCGCCGATGTCCTCGTCCATGAGATCGTCCTCCTCCGGCTCGAAATCGACGGCCTCCGCTTCCACGTTCGCCATCGACGCAGAGATTTTGCTAGGGTTTAGATTTGGGGGTGGGAGAGCGGAAAATGGCTTTTTCAAGAAAATTCAAGAAAAAACGAGGGTTGTGCAAATGGGGAAATATTTTAAAACCACTCGTGTTGTGTGGGTTTGGGCCGTAGGTGGCAAATCGGGCCGTGCCGGCCCGGCCCGGAAATTCGGACCAATGACAAAATTCGAGTCGGGGCAGCCAGCCCGAAATTTTCGGGATCGATTTTTTTGAGGTTGGCCCGGTCCGAAGGCTGGCTGGGCCCATCCCGTGGTCTTAATGTATTTTTCTGTGTTTGGGCCAACAAGCCCGGCCCATTCAAATCTCTCTCATTTTCAGGTTGGCCGGCCCGAAATTAGTTCGACCCTAATTTTTTTAGTCCGACCCGATTCGAAATTGTTAGCCCTAGCCGTAGTATTATACATTACAGGATTAATCGCTGAATTTAACATAACGTTTGTATCATTTTATAATTTTCAAATAATATTTAAAAAATTAGAATTCATATCATAACCTTTAATATTACGTCTCAATATTATCCTGCAGAAAATTAATGGGAAATCTTGTTGTATATGGTGAATCTATTTAACAACGTCGTTTACGTGGTTAGAAATTGCAATACATGTGGATTACAAATCGGACACGTAGGATAGATATGTCGGATTAATATTGAGATGTTACAATTCTCCCATGCACAGATGAAATACACATAATTTACTTAACTAATGTCATACTTAAAATTATTCGTCTAACTTCCTCAAAAAATAAAAAATAAAAATTATTTGTCTAGCTATGTAAATATAAGAAATAATGTGAAATCTAACCGGATGTTTGGCCATAGTATTAACTTCCATTGATCTTAGCTAAATGATTGTAAGTAGATGATAATGTATAAATTTAAAATCATTAATGTAAATTAGAAATTAAATATAATTAAAATTAAAACAATATAAATAGATGAAAGGGTTGAGTCAATAATTTACGGCTCAAATAAAATATAATCAAAATTGGCTCAAATCGATAGTTCAATAATTTAATAAAACTAACTCAAAATCGAACGGGCTGACCTAATTGACATCCAATAATAATAATAATAATAATAATAATAATAATAATAATAATCCATTATGTAATGCGGCATTCATCCACAAATCAACATACTAATATATAATTAGCCGCATATTTACATTAATCAGGTGCAAATTATTTATGAAAAAAAGTATAATAATGAATTTTTAATATATTAAAAATAATATATTACATTTCTATTTTTTAAAAAATGCAATCAATTAATTAAAATAATATACAATTAATTTCTAAATAGTTCGGATAAAAAAAATATCACTTCAAATAATAATTGATAGAATTACAATTTTAACAATATCACAAGATATTAAATCTTATTTACCATTAAATATCATAAATTTTATGGTGAACACAAAAAATCATAACAGCATCTTCGAATCAACTACATAGAAACTATGATCACGTTGCTTGAGTTCGAGCTAAATCCTAATGAATTAATTATGTCATATACATTATTATCATTCTTCGATAGAAAAAAAAAATCTGGGAATTTCTGAGCATATATGTTCCAGTAGTCGGGTTTGGGCCGCCGGAGAAGACGGTGGCTCCGCCGTAATGTTTCGCCGTGTTTTGGGAGAGGGAGACAACTGCCTAATTAATTCCAAACATGTTTATAATTGTGAAAAAATAAATTAAAAAATTGAAATTCATTCACAGGGAAGGGGAAGAAAAAGCAGCATTTTTGGGTTCAGTCTTTTCAGAGCTTTTGTCGAATTGGATGAAGACAATACCAAAAATATTCATACATTATTATATACATACAGTGAAATTGAAAATTAAAAGAAGAAAAAAGCAAGCTTTTCTTTACCATTCCCAATGCTGCTGCAATTTACTACGCTGCCACCCAAAAAATTGTGGTTTCCAAGTTTAAGAGAGAGAAAATTTCTTGCTGCCGTTTACCAATCTCCGGCCGCCGCCATCACGCAACGCCGGCCATCATTTCTAGAGAGAGAGAGAGAGTTATCAAACTTCCTTTTATGTATATCTTTCTGTCATGACTCATGAGTGATGAGACCTTCCTCTCTCTCTCTCTCTCTCTCTGTCTCTCTCTTTCTCTCTCTTGGGCTTTATAAGGTATCTAATCTATATCTATGTAATGCAATGATGACTAATATATAAGCTTCCCAACTCATGATTATATATTATAAGGTTTGTTAATTATTCGCCAAATTACACACACCCTTCTCCCATAATTACTCTCTCTCTCTCTCTCTCTAGAGGTGGTTGCTTTTTTGTAAAATTCTACTTAAAACCCTACCTCTACACCTTTTCTCTCTCAGTCATTTCTCTCTCTGGCGACAGTAGTATTAAAGAAAAGCCCTCTCTCTCTCTAGGAATCTTTATTGAACTTTACCTGTCCATATTACTCAGAGCAACTGCAAAAAAAAGAGAAAAAAAAACAGTAGAAGAAGCTTAAACACAGCCATGGATGTTTACGAAGCTACAAAAATAGTGATGTCACGAATCCAAAACTTGGATCCAGAAAATGCTTCAAGAATCATGGGGTACATACTGATACAAGATCAAGGCGAGAAGGAAGTGATTAGATTAGCTTTATGCCCCGACGCCGTTTTGCTGTCTTGCCTCAATCAAGCGAAGGCGTTTTTGGGTCTCTCTCCAAACACCCCTTCTCCAAAATCTTTAAACCCTCTGCCTAATTACGTGAGGCCAAACGCCTTCTTCCCGCAAAATTCGCCGAGAATCTTGATTCCGAGAAACGAGTTGCAGTACAGTTACAGCAACCCCTCCTCGCCGGCGTCGGCGCCGCCGTTCCCGAGGAGCAGCCCCAGGCCCATTTCGTACGCCGCCGTCGTTAACGGCTCCCGCTCTAACACCAATGTGAATGACAGCAACAGTGATTCGGGCTCGCCAAGTTTGCATTTTCTTGGCGGGAATGAGTTGGGTGATGAGTACTTGAGCGGTGGCGGTGGCGGTGGTGGTGGTGGGGCGCGGCAGTCGGAGCCGAGTATGAGCCCGAGTGACCCTCTGGTTTTCCCTTTTGGTGAGGATATGAGCGGCCATCCCAACCCGTTTCACCGCCGGAGCTCCTCGGTTAATGACGCGGTGTTTCTCTCTCATCTTGAAGAAGGGGGCGGTGGGTGCAGGCCTTGTATGTATTTTGCTAAAGGGTTTTGCAAGAACGGCAGCTCTTGCAAGTTCATTCATTCTGATTTTGTTGCTGGTGAGACTGCTGAGTTGGGGTGTCCGAGCTCGAATGCTGCTGCTTCGGGTGTCGATGCGTTTTTGAGGATGAAGGCTCTTCAGAGGCAGAGGTTTGCACTCATGGTTGCCGGAGGGCATAATCATTCTTCTTACAACAAATGCAGCAACTTTGTTAATGATAATCAGAGGTGATTCTTGCATTCTTTGCCTTTTATGAACATTTTCTTGTTTTTTTATGCGTTTGTTACCTTATTTATTAAGTTCTGTGTTTGCATTGTGGAGATGTATGAACTGCATTTCTTTTTCTGGCACATTGATGTAGTGATGAACTGATGATAGTGTACCATGTAGTTCTAAAAGTTATCAAGAATTGAACTGCAGATTGATATTAGGTATTGATTTGTGGATATTGCTGAGCATCTTGAGGTGTTGAATTTGAATTTGAATTTGAATTTGAAGGTTGTGCATTTGTTAGATTAGCTGATGCTACATTGATGTGTGTATTGTGTAATGAATTCGACAAATTTACTAGGTGTGGTCCTAGGAATGAGTTTTCACCGGTGGGAGTCGGAATGGCTGCTGCTATGGCTTCAAGCTCACGCCAAATTTACTTGACGTTTCCGGCTGACAGTACATTCAAGGATGAGGATGTTTCCAGTTACTTTAGGTAAACAAAGCCAGAAATGGTAACTTTAATGCTTGGATAATGTTCATGAACTAATGCTTTTTTTAACCCCCCCGGTTTGAAGTATGTTTGGACCGGTGCAAGATGTTAGGATTCCGTATCAACCAAAGAGAATGTTTGGTTTCGTTACATTTGTGTATCCAGAGACGGTGAAACAGATTTTGGCTAAAGGGAACCCTCATTATGTGTGTGATTCTCGTGTGCTCGTAAAACCCTACAAGGAGAAAGGGAAAGTTGCGGACAAGTATGATCTTGGCTCTATACTTTCTCTTGTGTTGATCTTAGCACGATAATGATTGCATCCCTCTGTTATATGGTTATTCATAGGAAACAATTCCAGCTGCAGCATCAACATCTGGAGGAGGGGGAGTATTCGTCTTGCTTAAGCCCATCCACAGTCGATTCCAAAGATCCTTACGATCTTCCAGTTGGTAAGCATGGCTGTCTCGCTGTTCATATACGAGCGATAAGTAGCTGAATTCCTTTTTATTGCCCCTGCAGGACCTCGAATGTTATTTGATACGCAAGAGAGGCTGAGGAGACGATTGGAGCACGGGGTGGAATCACAGAACGCCATTGATCTTCAAGGTCTAAGGATGGCAAATTTACAACTGATGGACCTAAGATACCAGCAGCAGCAAAATCCTCTCTTTCTGCCGAGCTTTCCAGCTGGTGTCTCCATTTCCTCACCAAGAAGGACTCAGTTCTTCACCGGTGAAAATATGGTTGCTTTTTCCGATGGTGCTAATCTAGATGTTTTGCAAGGTTAGGATACAAGTTCAGACACATCGTGTGCACTAAACTTTTCTTAATAGCTCACGAAGCAGACTTTTTCGTTTAGAATCTGATATTCATTGTTGCAGAGTTTGATGACTGGCAAGAAACATCAATACCTGTTGAAGCTGATGTGAACTCGGGGCTGGAAGAAACCGAATCTTCCTCGTATAACAACGGTTCTAATGGGAATAAAGACCGGCATGTAAATGACGATGACTCTTATCTTCCTGAAAGGTACTCAAAAGTAGCATCAGTCGAAAAAGTTCCCAACACAAGTTTTTAAAGTTCCAAGTTTGCTAATTTGCTTTCACCTGATTTTTATCATGTTGCTCGGCACAAAAGCAGTTTGGAGCATATCCTACCCGACACTCTTTTCGCTTCGCCTACAAAATCAGCTGCGGAACATCAACCAACATTCTCCCTTGCTTCATCAGAAGCAGCAGATCATCAACACATCCTCTAACTACCAAGCAGCTCGACACGTGGCATGGGTTCGCTACCTTACTTCCAAATGACGAGGTATTTCATTTCAACCCCGTCTCACTTGGGTGATTAAAGAATTTCAAGTTAGAAATTACAATGACTTCCGAATTCCTTTCCGGGCTGAAAAACAACGAAAATGTAGGTGTTTTTACTGATCATGGTTAGTGAAGCAGAGATTAGGCTAGCTTGGTAAGTCTTGAAAGCAAAACTAGCTCTTAATATGATCATTACATGTTTGCATTAGAAACTAATTATAAACATCATTTTTGTTGATACAGAAAGCCTGAGTAACACAAGTAAAAACAAAAACAAAAAGAGGCCTTATAGTAGCTGTATAGCAAAATCACACCAGCAACAACAGAAGAAGAAAAAGAAAATCTGTAAGGAAGATCTTTTCAAGATTGATTTTGAATTTTGATGATGGAACATTGAACACACACTTGCTAGTTGCAACAACAAAATATAATGTGTACTGTGTAAATGAGTGATGAACTTATTTATGGGAGTGGGGTCTCTTTTTTTTTTGTTTTTGTGTACCCTCTCTTGTTAGTTGTGTGATGGACCACACAAGAATTGTAGCATATCACAGACAGATGAAGACTAGTAGTTAAATTTTGACTATGTTACACTGTAATTTCTTTCTTGTTTTACTGCCTTTTGTGCCCATTATCAATCTGTTGAAAGTGTGTTGTGATAAAGCAAACAGAAGGGAAAAAATCTTGAGTCCCACTCCAATGTAACTCTATTTTGCAGTGTGTTATTTGAAGTACCTGAAATTACAATTATACCATTAAATAATTAGTAATATAATTATAATTATGTTATAAAATTATAGTTTGTTATTTTATTTTATTACATAGTTTTCTTATTAAATTTCAAATAGAAATACATACTTTGATACGATACATGATTGCATTTCATAATTAATTAGTATTTGTAATATTGTAATTGTTAAAAATGAATACAAATTTTGAAATAGAACATCAAGTATTGTATTTTAAAGTTTAGAGTTCTGCATTTTAGAGTTAACTATCTCACTTTAGAGTCCCATTTTCGTTTTAGGGACAGATTCTCAATTCCACATTTGGTGTTCCATGATTGAATTTACGATTTTTTTCTTTTATTTTTTTGTCAATTTTAATTTATTATGTTTTAGTTTAATTTTACACTTATTAATTAGGGTGGATTATGCCCAATTCGGATTTATATTTATTTTTCAGTATTTAATTTTCAAAGAAATAATTATTACGGTTGATTATTTTATAAATATGATTTGTAATTTTATAAATTCTAATCTTTTATTGATAAATTATAATTAATTAATTATTTTTTGTAATATCGATTATTATTGCAAATTCGATCGTCGAACACATTAAAACACCAAATATGGAACAGAAGATCCCATCAGTTCTAACATGCCACTTGTGTAATGCTAACAACAACTAAAATAAATATACCCAAAATAGGGAAACAATTAACATTGAAAATCATGAAATGTGACACCAAGCCATGAATGTGAATGAATCTAAGTGATCATTGAACTAGGTGGTTTTTACCTAAGTGGGATGATGAAAAGTAGCATGAACAAAATAGTTGAGTTGAATAAAATGGTCATTTTCTCTTGCAGGTATGATCATTAAAACCTACTTTTAGGGGACTCTTTTGTCTCATATTGTGGTTTCTTTTAAGATTTTGACATTCAATCACATGGGTGCTGACTGCTTATTCAGTATCCTAAACAAACTTCTCTTTCCCTTGCACCACTCTCTCTTTGGCCTCTTCTTTTTGGGAATGGAGTTTGCCTTTTCATTCCATGTTTATTTCAATCTTTATTTTGATGTAATTGTTAAAAATCTTGAGGTACAATGTGGATGATTAGGGGTGGCAATTCGGGCCGCCCGATCTGGGTTCGTCGGGCCAATGACGGAAATCAGGTCGGGCTGAAATCATTTCGGGTCTATATTTTAGAGGCCCAGTTCGGCCTGATGTCATTTTGGATCTGTATTTTCTTGGCCCAGAGGACCGGGCCTAAATTGCCACCTGCTATATTTATATATTTATAATATCAGTGTTGGCGATTTCATCTTATACACTTCGGAGTGAGAGCTACACGCTATGTGAGGGGTCATTGATTCAAGGCGGGAGACAAGTTAGTAGTTACGGTGCGTGAAAGTGGTTTGCTCGGTTTGTATTTGGTTACGAAAACTTCTTGTGTTTTTGTGCTTGAAGCAACGTTCACTGTCAAACTACCTCTCATGCTTGAGTTTTTGTTGTCTTTCTCATCATTGTTCGAGGACGAACATTAGATTAAGTTTGTGGGGTTCCAATATTGGTCGAGAAATTGCTATGGACACTCAAAGTTTCTAGCTCTGCCAAGCTTTTAAATTCTTTTTCTTTTGGCTCGCAAGTGTACGAGACAGATTATAATAAAATTAGTTGAGCACAATTATCGTATCAAGAAGACCAAAATCGTAACACGACTAAGTATCTAATTATGTTGTCCGAAAAATTGAAATTAAGGTTCAAGTTTTAATAACTAGACTAAATAACTTAAACAAATAAACTAACTAACTAAAATGAGCAATTGAATAGACTTGAGAATTCAAGAGAATATATTCAGTCAATTTAATTTTAATTCTTGTAGGAGAATCGCTATGGTAATTAAAACTTCTCTATTGAGCAAGTTTTTAAAGTTAATTAACAATTATAAAATTAAATTAAAATACACGACATTAAAATTAAAGAAAATGAATGCAAAAAAAAAAAAATTACAGTAGTGAAACACGACATAAAACATAAATTAAAAAGAAAAGTATAACATTTCATGATCCGATAAAATATCGAAAAAGTGTAACGGGAAATTTCACGCGACTAAAATTTGACTTGGTATTTCATCTCCTTATTAGGATAAAACAACCCAAAATGCTGCTCCGTCGTAGCTCCGGGCTTCTGGTTCTCATCAAACATGGCGAAAAGGTACGTCTCCGTCGACTTCCCCGGCCTCTTCGGCGTCCCTTTCTCGACATGGTTCATCAAATTCCGATAATAAGCGCCGGCGTTTTCCATGCTCGCCGCAGCGCCGCCGTGAGACGGCCATCCACTCTCAGAAACAACAACTTCAACACCCTTCCCGCCGCCGCCGCCGGTTTTCTCCACAGCAGAATACACGCCGTCGACCATGGCGTCGAAAAGGTTGCGATACTCCAAACCGCCGTCGCGCACAACAACTTCTTCAGCAGTAAACAAAGCATACGGCAGCTTTATGCTCCGAGTTTCGTCTCCGATGTAAGCGAAGTAAGGGTAAATATTTGCGAGGAGCGGAGCCCTAGTCTCCGCCAAGAAACGGATGATCGGCGCCATGAACGAGCTGTCCTTGAACGTAGAATTCGACGGCGGATACGTGTCTTTCAACACCGCCGAGTACGTCGCCGTCGAAACCTTGATTTCGTCTTGTAAGTTGAAGAGAGAGAGAGCTCTGTAGATATTTTGCATGGCGGGGAGAACGAGGCCGGCGTAGCGTGAGTTTTCTTGTTTTTCGGGGTCGACTTCGTTTCCGACGGCGATGATTCGGATTTTGGTGGCCGGAAAGTGTGGCCGGAGGTTTGTCTGGACCCAGGTAGCTGCGCCGGCGGCGGATTGAAGAGATGGGAGGTCTACGTTGGGGACGTCGACGATGAGTTCGATGTCGGATCCTCGGAGGGCGGTTAGGGTTGCTTGATTCAGGTCGTAGATTCGCATCTTTTCTATTCCGGTGGCTTTGTAGAGGTCGACGACGTCCTTTTCCGACGGCAAGTTGTTGCCGAGACGGCCGTTGCAGACTCCGATGGATCCTGCATTGGTACAACGGTGTCAAGTGTCATAATCCTTGTGGTAGAGGATAATATCTCATGGAATAGCATAGAATTTCTCGTTTATATATAATGTTTCATATCATATTAATTTGATACTGGTACGGATGAGATCTTTTATTCCAATTTTGTGTTTTATCTAGTATTTAAATCATTTAATTCATGTCATGTGTATTTAAAAAATTAAATAATTATCCACTGAAAAAAATTAAAAATGAAACACGAAATTGGAATCTGTGATGCGGATGGATATTAACCCATCGTACGATATTTCACAAGACTACCCTAGCTATTATTTTTGTATTACATAAATTGATAAATATGATAAATGAAAGCATATTAAGGGTAGAATTTAAGGTATTGTTTGTTTTGATTTTCCAATTTTTTACTATTCAAAACAACAACTGAAAATACATTTGTTTTATTAATTTTCAATTTTAATTTTTCAATTTTTTCCAATCCCACATCATGTATTTAGTCATATAAATATTATCACAGTGAGATTCATCGCTTAAATATTCATCAATCAATCATAACCACACAAATAATATTTGTCTTCTCATCTCAACCACAAATTCAACTTGAAACAAATAATCAAACAAACATATTTTCATTTTCCAAACATATAACTCTAAACATAAATCATTCATCATAACATATCATTACTTTTTTCTCCCAAAAAATCATTACACCTCGTAAAATGAACTGAAAATACTGAAAACTGAAAATTAATATTGAAAATAAAACGAAACATTCCCTAATTAATTCTGTCAGTACAAATATATATATATATATATATGTATGTATGTATGTATGTATGTATACAGAATTTGGTTCAAATAGGTATTATGTTTCATGTGGGAACTAGGAACTATACTTATTTACTATGATTTTATAGCTTAATTACTTTATTATGTTTTAGTGCTAATTTTTTTTAAAAAAAATTATAACTTATCTTATTATATTTTAGTGCTAGTGATAATAGCACTAAAATACAATAAGGCAAGCTATACAATCATGATAAATAAACATTGTCCGTAGTTCTCACACGAAGCACAGTACTCATTATAACATACCCACGTATATATATATGAAGTCTAAGATAGAATATAGATAAATAAAAGAACACATGCATGCAGATGTATATATTAGTGATCGCAACAATTAATTATATATATATATATGTATGTATATGTGTATATATATTACCTTGGACGTTGGAGAGGTGGCATATCACTCCGAAGATGATAAACAAGTATAATGAAAATGCAGCAGACATCTTGATTCTTGATCGAATTTAACTAGAGATGGGTGTGATTAATTAATTATATAATTCTGGGAAAATGATTAAGTTTGGAAAGAAAAGCTATTATTGAAGAAATCAAGAAATAAAAGAAGAGATTTAATTTTCAATAATTAGTTGAATCAATGGAGGAAAGCCGATTGAATGTGTATTTATAGAGCTGATGATCGACCTACATTTAATTAATTTGATGAGTTTAATTAATTTGTTATAGTTGAAGAGTTCAATTCCCATTGAATTGAAGCAGCAAATTAACTCTGGTTGTGTCAACACGTACAACAATATATATTTCTTAAATAAATTTTAGTTAATTACGTGCTTAATTAAGTTTAAACGTAGTAGTTGGTTGGATTAACGTATGCTTTGCGAAGTCAAACATTTTTAACTAAGCCAAGAGGGAATAAAAAAAATAATTAACATATATATATAGGAAATTAAATGGTGACTCAGTAATAATGGATATGATCGGATTAATTCAAAGTCATCATTGGGTTCAAATTTCATGTGTTACACTTCTTCGTGTTTCGCTCGATAATATTTGTCGGTCAATTTTAGTTACATGTCCACAAGTTTAAACGTAGTAGTTGGTTTGCTTACCGTATGCCTTAAGAAGTCAAAACATTTTGGAAAACAGAGGGAAATGGCGATCGAGTAAGAATTGGGGTTCAAATTTCATGTTACACTTGTTTGTGTTTCATTATTAAAATTATGATTTTAATAATATTTATTATAAAATAAAAATTAATTCTAACAAAAATAATCATAATTTATATTTATCTACAAAAAAAATGAATTAAAAAGGTTATAAAATTTAATTTTGAATAAATCAACCATAATAATGAATTATTAATTGAAAATTAAAAATTAAATACTAAAAAATAATTATAAACCCTAATTGGGTAAGTGTAATAGGAAATCTCAAGTGTTCGAATTCACCGTATGCTTTAGCTCGCAGTTCGAATTTGATATTGCACTTCTACGTCTTTCACTATTAAATTTATATCTTTAATAATATGTGTTATGAAATAAATATTAATGATAACATAAATAATCATAATCAACATTTATCAACCAAAAAAAATTATAAAATTAATTTTTGAAATAATCAACCATATTAATGAATTATTAATTAAAAACTGGAAATTAAATATTAAAAAAATAATTATATACTTTAATTAGTTGGGGTGAACCCTATAAATAATCTTAGAATTAAACTAAATCACAAAAAAAAAATTGAAGAAAAAAATGCAAGAAAAACTCAGAATTTGAAAGTGCAATACGGAGTGTGACACAGAGCGTGCAACATGAAATCTCATGTCCTTCTCGCTTTCAATACAAAATTTTATGTTGCACTTTTTATATTATACTTTTAAATTACGAGTTTTTATTATATTTTTTTCTTTAATTTCATTTTTTCTTTTGCGCATTAATCTACACCATTGTGACGGTAAAATCCTTCTTATTATTATGTCACACATCCCAATTCCGCAATTCGGACAATTATTTTATTTTTTATAATTATTATTTTGCATAGATAAATTTTTATGTACAATGGTTTAAAAATCTTATATTAGACGGATATTTTTAAATATTATAAGTGATTAATTTTTCAATCCAAAAAATTAGTAATAACTGCAAAAATAATGATCGCCGTTTTTTTTTTGCAGTATTTTTCAATAAAATAAACATGATACATTTCAATATTAAAAAAAAAGTGATTTTTTTTTTTCATTCGGTAATTATGCTAGCCAGCCAAATTCTGACTAGCCATAATTGGATTTTTAGTAATAAGCAAAATTATATTTATTAATAAGTTAATTAGGTTAATTGGATGAATGCTAATTTTGTTTTTACTATTTTTCTTCCCGTCTATGATAATGAGAAATTATTCAAATTAATTTCAAAATTCAAATATAATCTTTATCATAAATAATTAGTGATTGTATTTAATTACCAAAAGTGAATGTGCTTAATTTCAGAAGATATTTTAATGTATAGTATTCCCTCCGTTTATGAATAAATGTCATTCTAGCATTTTAATTTTGTTTCAAAAAGAGTGTCATTCTACAAATTTGAGACAGAAAATTCACATTTTTCACTCATTTACCGTCATTTAATACATTCAAACATCTATATTTAACTAATTTAATGTATTCACACGAGAGTGTATTGAGTAACTCAACTAATTTATTAATTTGTGTGCATTCATCCAAAATGACACTTAATTGAAAACGGAAAGAATAATACATAATATCCAGATTTTATAAAGATTGTGCAATCGAATAAATATATAATAATGCTTGAACTGATTATAATTTAATTAGAAATTAAATTATCTGAAATTAAAATGATGATAAATAATAAAATAGGGTCCAAGTGTGGGTTATTTTTCCCCTCTAGTCTTTGCCCCTATGAGACCTTAACTAGTAGGGGTCCAAGTGTCAACTTAATTAAAGTCAACTGCCCTAAGTCAAGAGGAAATCTAAGGATGTTAATTTTTAGTAAAACCATTGATAATTACGTGGGAAAGATAACGGTTTTAACAAAAAATAAAATAAAAAATAGTTATCTAGCTATTCTCTAAAAAAGATAATAACAACCATTTTAAAGAAAAATAATTGTTAATTCACTCAACCAAAAAAAAAAGATAATTAACACGAGAAATCGTCGATTGCACTTTATGTGTTGCATTTCCTATAGCACATTCGCTTTTTTTTAGTTCTTTTTTTCGATTTTGATTTCTTGTATTGTAGTTCAGTTTTACACCTGTTATTTAGGGTTTACCATACCCAATTATGATTTATTATGATTTTTTTAGTATTTTAAATTTTCAAATAATCAATTGATAACTAAAAACTATAAAACTATAATACACCTTAATTAGACAGAACAAACCCTAAATAATAACAAGTGGAAAATTAAACTAAAACACAAAAAATTGAAATCGACGAAAAAATAATAAAAAAATCGAGTGTGCAATAATTACAGGCGGCAAAAATGGCCCTGCCCAACCTGATTTCGGCCCGGATTAGACCAATGCATGCTTTTATAAACCCGGAGTACTTTTCAGCCCGACCCAAACCGAAAAATACACAGACCCGAACGGGCCTAGCCGCATAGTGAAAAATACGAAAAAAAAAACATTCGGCCCACGGGCCGTGATTTTACAGGCCCAGATCATTCGGGTCGGGCCGCCTCATCACATTCAGCCCATGGGACCGGCCCGGCCCGTTTGACAGCTCTACTAGTACGGAATTCAACACCGAATGTACCATAGACGATTTTATTCCCATAATTTATTGAAACACACATTAGAGTTCTCCAAAGTTAAACCATTGGATCAAATCAAACATCTAGCTCCTTTCTTTTCCCAAACTCTCTCTTTCCCTAATCAATTAACAACTAGAGCTAGCACATTCAAATATCAATTCATTCAATACATAACAATGCATAATAATCATATATAGATATAGATCTTGATTCTTGAAGATTCATAGCTGGTATTTGGGAGTCTTGTTAGGACGAAAAAGCCCAAAATGCTGCTCAGTCTTCTCCCCACTCTTCTCATTCTCATCAAACATGGCAAACAAGTAAGTCTCCAACGCCTTCCCCTTCTTCTTCGGCGTCCCGCCCCCCACATGCTCGATCAAATTCTTGTAATAAGCGTTGGCGTTCGACACCGTCTCCGCGCCGCCGCTTCCGCCGCCGGCAGACGGCCATCCACTCTCGGAAACCACCACGTCGACACCGGGGGCTCCGGCCTTCTCCAGAGCGTAGTACACGCCGTCAACCATGGCGTCGAACAGATTCCGATACTCGAAAGAATTGTCTTGAAATTCAACTCGTGAAGACGTGAACAAAGCGAAATCGAGCTTTATATTTGCAGCAGGATTTATGTAAGCGAAGTAAGGGTATATGTTTACCAGAAGTGGAGATCCGGTTTGAGAGAGAAAATTTACGATGGGCTCCATGAAAGACTCGTGTTTGAAGCTGGTTCGTGATGGTGGATAAGAGTCTTTCAAGAGAGCAGAGTATGTTGCTGTTGAAACCCTAATTTGGTTTTGTAAGTTGGAGAGAGAGAGAGCTCTGTAGATATTTTGCATGGCGGGGAGAACAAGATCGACGTAGCGTGAAGTTTCTTTTTCGGGGTCGACTTCGTTTCCGACGGCTATGATTCGGATTTTGGTGGCCGGAAAGTGTGGGATGACGTTTGTCTGAACCCAATGAGTTGCGCCGGCGTCGGATTGAAGATGTTGGAGGTCTTTGTTGGGGACGTCGACGATGAGGTCTATGTCGGATCCTCGGAGGGCGGTTAGGGTTGCTTGATTCGGGTCGTAGATTCGCATTTTCTTGATTCCGGTGGCTTTGTAGAGGTCGACGACTTCTTGTTCCGACGGTAAGTCGTTGCCCAAACGACCGTTGCAGACTCCGACGGAACCTGCATGGAATGCAGTAAACCATCGTTAGACTTTGAGGTCCAAAATCAGACTCATCATTACTTTTTTCTTTTATAAAAAAAAAATCTTATGATCTTGGGTCCGATTTGATGGGTCAAACCCATCAGACTGGTGCACCTAAGTGTTTCTCAGTCGCAAAAAATTTTTAACATACTTGACATATCAAAACTAAACTCATAATACACAATTAAGATATATATAATTATGTACACTGCAAAAAAATTCGTCGTTAAATCATATATATATACTCTATGTTAATATGTTAAGAACTTATTTCGATGTCACACGTACAAGTGCAATAATTTGATGCATGAACTATATAAATTGTAAAAAGGTGGTGAATTTTATATGCAAGAGTGAGAGTGAATAAGTTGAATTGCAATAGATGCATGAAATATATACTCCCTTCGTCCCATTTGGATAGGCTGATTGGGAGTTTTCATGGGAATTAAGAAAATGATCGGGAAAGACAATTAATCAAGAAACTTCCTAATATGCCCCTATTTATTTTTTTGATATTGAATTAATGCCTAATGTGAACATATTAAATAGGGGCATTTATTAATTAATAAATTAGCTAAATATATTTAGAAACATACCTATATATCGGGACATACCAAAAAGAAAAATAAATCTATCAAAATGTGACGGAAGGAGTATATAGCATGAATATTATTTACCTGGGAACTGAGACACCACCGCCGACGCAAGTCCCAAGAAGATTAATACATAAAAAATTACTCGAGACATCCTTAATTTTGTAACTAATTTAGGTAGCTAGATGTCTTAAAATCAAAGAGAGAATTAATTAAAAAGGTAAAATTGAGTTATGAGAAAAGCTTATTATTGCAGTAGTATTTATAGTGCAAAAAATGAGAATTAAATACTGACTCAGTCAGTCGTCTTCACCATTGACGACAATGGGGAGACTCTATTTTTTCCAGCAATTAATATTATTAATGCAGTTGTACTATAATTTTAATTTTAATTTTTGACGTATAAATTGGTCTACCCTTAGCATTAAATTGAAATAGACAGATGGAGGAAAAACAAAAACTAATTTCCAAATCAAAATCCCAATTCTTGCATGATTTCTTGCACGATTAGAGCTTCATTTGGTCAAATACGTAATTGTTCAAATATTTAAATTAAATATGAACTCGAATAGACCCTTTTCACTAAATTACATTGGTTTGAAAACGTTTTTTTTTTCCAAAATTTTATTTTATTATGAGATAGGTACATTGCCCCTAACATTACTCTCGAAGAAAATTCGTCTTATTTGACTATAATTAGAATATTTTCTACCACCGTCACCGCGCAAATATAATTCATTTTTTTTTTTTCTCTACCAAAATCTTATCTTTGCTCAAAATGTACCAAATTTTCCTTTCTATTATTATAGTGTCACCTCATCGTTGCATTTTTATAACAACCCTACTCTCCCTAAATTTTCTAACAACTAAATGTAACACACTAAAGGCACTTACTTAGACTACCATTATCAGAAATCGAGCAAATACATCAACTGGATAAAAAATCTTAATATTTAATTAGTTTCTCTCTCTTTCACAACAGCAATGTAACAATATTTCATCCAACCCAACCTCATACAGTTTAATAGTTTATCACCAACCAACTCAAACCCATACAGTTTAATAGTTTATCACCAACCAACCCAAACACCCAACCACAACATTATATATTATTTTTCCTTTTTTTATTAATAAATATAATATAATTAATTAGAATTAAAATAAATAATTATTATTACTGGAAATTATAACAACACAAAATAACAAAATTATTACTACTAGAAATTATTAAATGTTATAGAATGAGATATTGAGAAATTTGTGATGTGTGTGAAAATATAGCAAGATTGGTCTGTATTTATAGAAAATGAAAAATACGAATTTTGGTATTTTTAATTTTTTTAATGTATTATTAAATATATTCATTATATCTATTTATCCAAATAAAATTTACATATCCAATAGAATGGAAACAAGTGTCTAAATAAAATTTACATATCGAATAAAATTAAATATAATGAATATATTTCTTTTTAATAATACATTAAAAAATTAAAAAATACAAAAAAAAAAAAAGAATTGAGAGAGGAGAGAGAGAGACCGATAAACATAATCTTATAGAGGTCAATTATTCTTTTATAGAGCCCAATTGCTTAAAGACTTAATAAAAGGCTCAAAGAATGGGCTTTCTAACCCATTTACGACTTTAAACTATTTCCAGCCCTTAGACCAAGATTATCGGTGCGCTTTGTGCGACCGTTCAACCGCCATGTGGTAAAGAAAAAAAAAAAGGAAAAATGATTTTGGGCTGAAGCGGCCGTTCAACCAAGAGGCCAGCCAACCGCTGGTCTCTCTCTCTCTCCTCTTTTTTTTTTGGTATTTTATATTTTTTATGTATTATCAAAAAGAAATATATGTGTTATATCTAAATTTTATTGAATATGTAAATTTTATTTGGACACATGTCTCTATTTTATTGAATATGTAAATTTTATTTGGACACATGTCTCTATTTTATTGAATATGTAAATGTTATTGATATGTAGACATAATGATTATTAAAAAAAATATCTATTATATCTAAAGGGAGTTTCTATTTGCACAACTAAATTTACTCTTTGCACCACAAAAGAAATAAAGAAAAAATAAAATAATTGTGAAATTACTTCAATACCATTTTATTACTTGTTCATACTACTAAAATTAATCAATGCACCACAAATTCAAAACTAATTTTTTTTTAAAAAGAAAATAAATTAATCAAAGTATTCATCAACTTCTAATAGTTTATTAGAAGTATTAGATGCTAGTATGGGTGTATTGATCGAAAATAATTGAGTTTAGAAAGTGTTTTGGAGGTTTTTTTTGTTCAGATCGCGATATGTTCGAACTGAAAATTTTGAACATTTTTGGAGTAGTTCGAACTACATTTTTCGAACAACACTTGGAGAAAAAACGGAGCTCAATGTGTTCGAATTCAATTTTTCGAACATATTGGATTGGTTCGAACTTTAATTTTCGAACATAGTTTGCTCAGAAAATAATTTCTAACACCTCTGTACCCTGAAATTTTCTAAGTGTCGTTCAAACTTTAGTTTCCGAACAAATGAGGGTTGTTCGAACTTTAGTTTCCGAACAAATGAGGGTTGTTCAAACTTTAGTTTTTGAAATAACTTTTTTTTCTAAGTATGAGTTGTTCGAATTAATATTCTTGAACAAGACAAACGTGTTTGAAATTTTATTTCCGAACATTTTTTTTTGTTTTTTTTTCAAGTAAAACAAATATTTTTGGAGTGAGGGGTGGTAGTGTAAATGTGCGTGGTGCAAAAAGTAAAAATAGTAGTGCATGAAGTAAGTGTAGTACAAAAAATAATTTTAGTGGTGCATTTAGAAACTCTCATATATAAATTCATCGTGATGACTTGATCGAGCATATATAGCGAAAATTCAGCAATCAATGCTAAAAATTTATATTTTTCATCTATTTTAATTATCGTTTGTTTATTTCAATTCATGTTCAGATTATTGTTATTTATGTTCTTATTTTGTTTATTTTGTATTTTATCGCATTGTCTATTTTATAAAAGTTTGTTATTTTGTGTTGTTATAATTTTCAATTATAATAATTATTTATTTTAATTCAAATTAATTATATTATATTTATAAATAAAAGAAAAAATATTAATATATAATGTTGTGGTTGGATGTTTGGGTGGTTGCTGATAAATTATCAAATTGTATGTGATTGGGTTGGATAAAATATTGGTGATGTGGAAAAGAGAGAAATTAATTAAATATTGAGGGTGGTTGCCCGATTGAGGTATTTACCCAGTTGCTGATAATGGCAGTCTTATAATTGTTAGAACGACACAACAAAATAAGGACACGTCAAGTTGGTCTGAATCGAGTCTCTCTCACATTCTCTCATATTTTAAGGTCCTCTCAAGTGACCAATGTTAATAATTAATTTTTAACTCAACCAAAATTGATTTTGAGAAAATAAAAATATTACAATTATCTGTTTTGAATATAGATTAAATATTTTGGTCATAAAAAATCGGATAAATTGAGATGATGACTTATTTACTAAATCACCGTTATGTATTTTTCGTCCTTATTTTTTTTTCTGAGAATATAGACATGAGAGATTTTAAATGAAAGAGTATGGAAAGAGATTTTGATTTGATATATTATTTACGTAAATCGAATATAAAAAAAATTATTATTTTTTCCAACCACAAAATTTTAGTTCTCTCTTATCTTTGGATTGATAATTTTATCCAGATTTATCACTTGTTTGGTTCGAATGATTGGAACTCACTATTGATGATAAGCCCGGGCTCCAATTACTTATTTGAGTGATTATTCATCATTTCAGTTTTGGGGTGATTATATTAATCAACCAAACACTTATTTATAAAATTACTCATATATCCTCTTCTCAAATAAAAAATAAATTTTTATCTACATTATTTATGGGATTTCAAATAAAATAACTACAATTTTAATAATCATTGAGTATATTGATACATAAATATAATATTAATGTGTAATTAAAAGAGGATTTTTGAAGAAGAAACTATTTTAATTAATTATTTTTATGCATCCATTATTTCTCAATATTTGGTAAATAAAAAAATACAACTTTAATAATTATAAATGAATAACTTATATGAAGGGTAATTTAGGTATTTTTTAACATTTTAATTCTAATCATTCAATCCAAACAAAATATTGACAATCAATCCTACATCATTAAAATTGCAATCAAGCAATCCAAATACAAGATTATTTCTATCCAAACAGTGCAATCATACTTTATCATATCAATCTTATCTATCTCATCAACCGAACCAAACGGAACCTATCGTTGCATTTTTATAACAACCCTACTCTCCCTAAATTTTCCAACAACTAAAAGGTAAGACATTAAATGCACTTAGATTACCATTATCAGCAACCGGACAAATACATCAATCAGACAAAAAATCTCAATATTTAAATAGTTTATCTCTCTTCCACATCAGCAATATTCCACCCAATCTAACCACATACAATTTGATAGTTTATCAGCAATCACCCCAAACACCCAACCACAAGTCCACAACATTATATATTATTTCCCTTTTTCTTTTATTAATAAATATAATATAATTAATTAGAATTAAAATAAATAATTATTATTACCGGAAATTGTAACAACACAAAATAACAAAATTATTATTACTGGAAATTAGTAAATGTTATAGAATGAGATATTGAGAAATTTGTAAGATGTGTGAAAATATAGCAAAATTGGTCTCTCTCTATTTAGAGAGAGAGAGAGAGAGATAAACATGGTCTTTTGCGCATTAATCTACACCATTGTGAGTTTGTGACAGTAAAATCCTTCTTATTATTATGTCACACATCCCAATTCCGCAATTCGGACAATTATTTTATTTTTTCAACGGTTTTATTACTCAATGGATAATTATTATTTTGCATATATAAATTTTTATGTACAATGGTATAAAAATCTTATATTAGAGGGATATTTTTAAATATTATAAGTGATTAATTTTTCAATCTAAAAAATTAGTAATAACTGCAAAAATGCTGATCATGGCTTTTTTTTTTTGCAGTATTTTTCAGTAAAATAAATATGATACATTTTAATATTAAAAAAAAGTGATTTTTTTTTTCTTTCGGTAATGCTAGCCAGCCAAATTCTGACTAGTCATAATTGGATTTTTTAGTAATAAGTAAAATTATATTTATTAATAAGTTAATTAGGTTAATTGGACGAATGCTAATTTTGTTTTTACTATCTTTCTTCCCGTCTATGATAATGAGAAATTATCCAAATTAATTTCAAAATTCAAATATAATCTTTATCATAAATAATTAGTGATTGTATTTAATTACCAAAAGTGAATATGCTTAATTTCAGAAGCTATTTTAATGTATAGTACTCCATCCGTTTCTGAATAAATGTCATTCTAACATTTTAATTTTGTTTCAAAAAAGTGTCATTCTACACATTTGAGACAGAAAATTCACATTTTCAATCATTTACCGTCATTTAATACATTCAAACATCTATATTTAACTAATTTAATGTATTCACACGAGAGTGTATTGAGTAACTCAATTAATTTATTAATTTGTGTGCATTCATCCAAAGTGACACTTAATTAAAAACGGAAAGAATCTTAATCTTAATCTTAATATATATAAAAATAAAAAGTTATGCCTTATTTAGTAATTAGAGTTTTCCCGCCAAAATCACTTACTACATTTAGTAAGTTTATTTTTATGTTACAATTTAATTTAATTTAATTGTATATTGATTCATTAATCATTAATCATTAATCATATATTAAAATCATATCATACTTCATTGTTAATCTATGATTTCATACATCATACCAACTTATTATATTAATTAATTAATTAATCATCAATCATATAATAATAATGATGACGACGAAGACGACGACAACGATGACGACGAAGACAACAACAGCAGCAGCAGCAGCAGCAACAACAACAACAACAACAACAACAACAACAACAACAACAACAACAACAACAACAACAATAATAATAATAATAATAATAATAATAATAATAATCTATGATTTCTCTCTTAAACTTTGCCCATAAATGATTTTTTAATAACTAATCACTAACCAATCAAATACAATTGAAATGTTTCAATAATTAGCATACATTTAGTCAATATTTAATTAACCAATGACCAATCAATCAAACTTTACTAATATATTGAATTAATTAAAAACGTTACTAATATAATTAAATTAGTATTATTTTTCAATTACTACACCATATAAATTCATAAATATCCAAAATTATCACCTTATATTTATCTATAAATAGTTATATCTTATCAACTATTGCATCCACTACACCTTGCCTTAGACAGTTGCATAGCGTGCAAACATTGTCTAATCCATTTTTTTTTCTTTTTTTTTTTGCGATATCATAAATAAAGAAAAATCTCAATTTATTTGTCTTGCATCAATATAATTCACATCAAGCACCTGCAATCCCGCATCGATTGCACAAAAGAATCAATGAATAAATACCTCAATCTTCCCATTTCATTATGAAAGTGAGTATGTATTGATATAGAATAAAGAAAACTCAGAAAAGAAGTGAAAAATGAAGAAGTAAGTGCGCTCCTCACAAGCTTCTATGACGTTGGGTTTAAATTTATTTGTTTTTTTGTTAGTTGTGGAATGATTTTGTATATTTAATTGTAGTAATTCTCACGTAACTTTCGATTGATTATTTGAATTTTTTATTTTTTCATCCTTTTATTATAACATTGGGATACAATTTGGAATGTTTCGAAGGAATTTTATGGGTTTTGATGATTTTGATGTATGGCAAAGCTCTATTAAATTATCAAAATGTATGTGGTTTGACAATCATTTAGCTTAATAAATATTATATTCATCAAATTCATTGTCGTTTCGGATGCGTCAATTAAATTTAATGAGCTCACTCATTATTAGCCAATATGCCTATTTTATATTCTACGGTCACTTATTTCATATTTTATGGGTATATTTTTTACTTTATTGGATCTTTTAATTAAGTTAATATCAACCCATACAAAAAAGGAGTAAGACAATGATTTTATGACTAAGTATATATAAACTCACTAAATTGTACATGATTAGTCTTAGATTTAATTTACATTTATTTTTTTGAACAAATGTCTTTTTAATTATTTGAAAGACTACAAACTATTGTAATTTAAATGCCCAAAAATAGTAAGATATATTGCAATTACAAATTATATCACATATGACATATCCGTAATTTATTTCATTTAAATCATTCTCATCATCATCCCCCGATTGTAATTGGAATAAACTAATCAAATTTTAACCAATCAATAATCCATCAACTATTCAAATGGTAATGTTCCTATAATTTAAGATATGTATGTACCGTAAATCCGGCATACGTTTACCTCAAAAACGATTCCAAAATAATTAAATATTTTATATTTTAATTAAACAAATTTACATACATAAAATTTAAGAACATGCTAAAATTATGTTGAGTGGTCACTGGTCGACTGATTCATGTCATCAATTGAGATGATATTTATCTATGCAATTAATATATATATATATATATATTAATTTCGTTCGCGCAAATTTTTTTATTATTTTTTATTTGGGTTATGATTATTGGAACAAATTTGGATAACTAATTTTTTGCAACACTTTGTTTTTTTTTTTTTTTTTGAGCAAAAAGACTTGGCATTACAATTAAAGGTTCAAACGATCCTCACAAGGAATATCAACTAAACTAGAAACTAGGATAGCCCCAGTGAATGAACAAAACACAAAATTGGAAATAGCAAGTTTCACTAGAGAATGCTCAATCGAATTAGCATTACATCGAGCCCAATTGTAGATAACTTGATCAAGAGGAAGAGTCGCCATCCGTATCGCCTCACAAACAGCTCATTTGTATGACAGATCCTCGGTCTCATTTCTCAGAGCACAATGGATTTGTTGACAGTGCGTTTCCAAAATAATTCCCCGACCATTGTATTCTTTAGCCAATCTGATTAATGAGACACTTTGTTTCTTACTAATGCAGACGATTGTGATTATTGTATTGAACTATTTTCATATCTAGAATAATAATAAGTTTGACGAAAGTACTATTTATTTATTAATCTGGACGCGATTGTTCTAACCACCTAAGTTAGAATTGGTCATCTTTTACCGAACCCCACCATTTTCCGTCAGACACCATCACCATCTTTCGTCGGCGACCACCATATTCTTCTCCAATAAAAAAACAACCAACATCTTTTTTCCCACACAAAAAACTAAACGAACGAGAATATGATACTCAAGAGCTTGCAGAAAGATTGACATTGAAGGTGTGGAAGAAAGGGTTGGTAGTTTATGATGGCAGGTCGTTGGAAATCTACAGTCAAATAGGACGCCATCAACGAAAATTTGCAGTTAAAAGGGGGAGGCTAGGGAAGACGATGCATAACTCTTTTTATTTACATTTATTATATTATTTATTTAGTGGTGTATCAAGAAATTTTTGTAGTGTGTGAACGTAAGAAAAATAGTATTTTGGTAATCTCAACAATAATTATTTTTGAATTATATATTAATTAATGGTGTGTGTAAAGAAGATTCAGTGATATATTTAGAAACACCTATTGTATAATAGTCCAAAACTTATGCTTAAATTATGTTATTTATAAGATTGAAGATAGACCGAAAAATGACGATGAAATTAACATAGTAGTGTTACTTGCAAATATCCAAAAAAATTATTAAGGAAGAATGAATTGGTGAGCGCCGAAAATGACAGAGGAAAAATCAAAGAATGTCAATGAAAAATTAAAGAAATTTTTTGGGCTGAAATTTTCATATTTAGATATAATTTTACTATAGTATTAATTTATTTTAATATTTTAAAATTTTATTAGGTACATTGAAATTTATTGTAATGTTTTCCACACATTTCGTTAATCAAATAAATATGTTTTTATGGTAAAATATATTTGGCACATTGAACCAATCAAATAGTTTCACGCATTTCATTGGTCAATTTAACGTAATTAGTTGTATGTTTGCATATAAAATTCTTAATTATTTTATTTAGCATAAAATAATTAAGTATATTTTATTTTTTTTATTAATTTTTATGTTATCATATAACAATGATTCATTTAAGATAAATAATTTCACACTACGTATAGGCTATATTATATAATAATACAATTTAATGCATTCATACCTATGTTTAAGGGAATGTAAAATGATATGATGTTAAAGATAGAGTTTGAGGTTTTATCTACAAATAAAAGAGATCAAATCAGAACATTAATCAAATCAAGGAAGTGTTGTTCAAGACGTGAAAATTAACTCTTACTCGATAATATCCTATTCACTTCACACACTCCCGATCGATGATAAAGATGCATATATTACAATAATTTTCTTAAATGTGTTTTAAGAATGTTTCATTTTCTTCTAAATTATTCTAATTGTGCCAAAAATGATAAAGAAAATTCCAATTATATTTGTAATGGATTTCGGGTGGATCAATTATGTTATTTATTTTCTTAGGCACAAAGAATGAAAAATTATTAATGAATATGGGTTCTCTACCAATAAAATAGCGAACAAACTTCACTATATTATGTATACATTTTATGATTGTTTCTATTAATTATTAAATCGTAATTTAATCATTTTATTTGTACAATTATTTATTATAAATTATCCATATATGTCTGACCGTGCATCGCACGGAATGTAATACTAGTAATACATAATATCCAAATTTTATAAAGATTGTGCAATCGAATAAATATATAATAACGCTTGAACTAATTATAATTTAATTAGAAATTAAACTATCTGAAATTAAAATGATGATAAATAATAAAATAGGGTCCAAGTGTCAACTTAATTAAAGTCAACTGCCCTAAGTCAAGAGGAAATCTAAGGATGTTAATTTTTAGTAAAATCATTGATAATTACGTGGGAAAGATAACGGTTTTAACAAAAAATAAAATAAAAAATAGTTATCTAGCTATTCTCTAAAAAAGATAATAACAACCATTTTAAAGAAAAATAATTGTTAATTCACTCAACCAAAAAAAAGATAATTAACACGAGAAATCGTCTATTGCACTTTACTTGTTGTATTTTCTATAGTACACTCGCTTTTTTTTAGTTCTTTTTTCAATTTTAATTTCTTGTATTGTAATTCAGTTTTACACCTGTTATTTAGGGTTCACCAAACCCAATTATGATTTATTATAATTTTTTTAGTATTTTAAATTTTCAAATAATCAATTAATAACTAAAAACTATAAAACTATAATACACCTTAATTAGGCCGAACAAACCCTAAATAATAACAAGTGGAAAATTAAACTAAAACACAAAAAATTAAAATCGACGAAAAAATAATAAAAAAATTGAGTGTGCAATAATCACAGGCGGCAAAAATGGCCCTGCCCAACCTGATTTCGGCCTGGATTAGACCAATGCATGCTTTTATAAACCTGAAGTACTTTTCAACCCAACCCAAACCGAAAAATACACTGACCAGAACGGGCCTAGCCGCATAGTGAAAAATACGAAAAAAACATTCGGCCCACGGGCCGTGATTTTACAGGCCTAGATCATTCGTGCCGGGCCGCCTCATCACATTCAGCCCACGGGACCGGCCCTGCCCGTTTGACAGCTCTACTAGTACGGAATTCAGCACCGAATGTACGATAGACGATTTTATTCCGATAATTTGTTGAAACACACATTAGAGTTCTCCAAAGTTAAACCATTGGATCAAATCAAACATCTAGCTCCTTTCTTTTCCCAAACTCTCTCTTTCCCTAATCAATTAACAACTAGAGCTAGCACATTCAAATATCAACTCATTCAATACATAACAATGCATAATAATCATATATAGATATAGATCTTGATTCTTGAAGATTCATAGCTGGTATTTGGCAGTCTTGTTAGGATGAAAAAGCCCAAAATGCTGCTCAGTCTTCTTCCCACTCTTCTCATTCTCATCAAACATGGCAAACAAGTAAGTCTCCAACGCCTTCCCCTTCTTCTTCGGCGTCCCGCCCGCCACATGCTTGATCAAATTCTTGTAATAAGCGTTGGCGTTCGACACCTTCTCTGCGCCGTCGCTTTCGCCGCCGGCAGACGGCCATCCACTCTCGGAAACCACCACATCGACACCGGGGGCTCCGGCCTTCTCCAGAGCGTAGTAAACGCCGTCAACCATGGCGTCGAACAGATTCCGATACTCGAAAGAATTGTCCCGAAATTCAACTCGTGAAGACGTGAACAAAGCGAAATCGAGGTTTATATTTGCAGGATCATCTATGTAAGCGAAGTAAGGGTATATGTTTACCAGAAGTGGAGATCCGATTTGAGAGAGAAAATTTACGATGGGCTCCATGAAAGACTCGTGTTTGAAGCTGGTTCGTGATGGTGGATGAGAGTGTTTCAAGAGAGCAGAATATGTTGCTGTTGAAACCCTAATTTGGTTTTGTAAATTGGAGAGAGAGAGAGCTTTGTAGATATTTTGCATGGCGGGGAGAACGAGATCGACGTAGCGTGAAGTTTCTTGTTTTTCGGGGTCGACTTCATTTCCGACGGCGATGATTCGGATTTTGGTGGTCCGAAAGTGTGGGATGACGTTTGTCTGAACCCAATGAGTTGCGCCGGCATCGGATTGAAGAAATGGGAGGTCTACGTTGGGGACGTCGAGGATGAGGTCTATGTCGGATCCTCGGAGGGCGGTTAGGGTTGCTTGATTCGGGTCGTAGATTCGCATCTTTTTTATTCCGGTGGCTTTGTAGAGGTCGACAACTTCCTGTTCCGACGGTAAGTTGTTGCCCAGACGACCGTTGCAGACTCCGACAGAACCTGCATCGAATGTAGTAAACCATCGTTAGACTTTGAGGTCCAAAATTAGACTCATCATTATTTTTTATGATCTTGGGTCCAATTTGATGGGTCAAACTCATCAGACTGGTGCACCTAAGTGTTCCTCAGTGCTCATTCGCAAAAAAAAATTCAACATACTTGACATATCAAAACTAAACTCATAATACAAATTCGTCGTTAAATCATATATATATATATATATATATACACTCTATGTTAATATGTTAAGAACTTATTTCGATGTCACACGTACAAGTGCAATAATTTGATGCATGAACTATATAAATCGTAAAAAGGTGATGAATTTTATATGCAAGAGTGAGAGTGAATAAATTGAATTGCAATAGATGCATGAAATATATACTCCCTCCGTCCTATTTTGATAGACTGATTGAGAGTTTTCACGGGGATTAAGAAAATGATTGGGAAAGACAATTAATCAAGAAACATCCTAATATGTCCCTATTTATTTTTTTGATATTGAATTAATGTCTAATGTGAACATATTAAATATGGGCATATATTAATTAATAAATTAACTAAATATATTTAGAAACATATCTATATATCGGAACATACCAAAAATAAAAATAAACATAATGGGACGGAATGAGTATATAACATGAATATTATTTACCTTGGAACTGAGACACCACCGCCGACGTAAGTCCCAAGAAGATTAATACATAAAAAATTACTCGAGACATCCTTAATTTAGTAACTAATTTAGGTAGCTAGATGTCTTAAAATCAAAGAGAGAATTAATTTAAAAAAAAATTGAGTTATGAGAAAAGCTTATTATTGCAGTAGTATTTATAGTGCAAAAAATGAGAATTAAATATTGACTCAGTCAGTCGTCTTCCCCATTGACGACAATGGGGAGACTCTATTTTTTCCAAAAATTTTATTTTATTATGAGATAGGTACATTGCCCTAACATTATTCTCGAAGAAAAATCGTCCTATTTAATTATAATTAGAATATTTTCTACTATCCAACAAAATAAAATTCATTATTTTTTCCAACCACAAAATTTTAATTCTCTCTTATCTTTGCTCAAAATGTACCAAATTTTCCTTTTTATTATTGCTAGTTTGGAATTACATTGGTTTGGAAACATTTTTTTTTTCCAAAATTTTATTTTATTATGAGATAGGTACATTGCCCTAACATTATTCTCGAAGAAAAATCGTCCTATTTAACTATCATTAGAATATTTTCTATTATCCAACAAAATAAAATTCATTATTTTTTCCAACCACAAAATTTTAGTTCTCTCTTATCTTTGCTCAAAATGTACCAAATTTTCCTTTTTATTATTGCTAGTTTGGTTTGGGTGATAAACCTAGTTGTTGGATTGATAATTTTATCCAGATTTATCACTTGTTCGGTTTGAATGATTGGAGCCCGCTATTGATGATGAGCCCAGACTCCAATCACTTATTTGAGTGATTATTCATCATTTCAATTTTGGGGTGATTATATTAATCAACCAAACACTTATTTATAAAATTACTCATATATCCTCTTCTCAAATAAAAAATAAATTTTTATCTACATTATTTATGGGATTTCAAATAAAAATAACTACAATTTTAATAATCATTGAGTATATTGATACATAAATATAATATTAATGTGTTAAAAGAGGATTTTCGAAGAAGAAACTATTTTAATTAATTATTTTTATGCATTCATTATTTCCCAATATTTGGTAAATAAAAAAATACAACTTTAATAATTATAAATGAATAACTTATATGAAGGGCAATTTAGGTATTTTTTAACATTTTAATTCTAATCATTCAATCCAAACAAAATATTGACAATCAATCCTACATCATTAAAATTGCAATCAAGCTATCCAAATACAAGATTATTTCTATCCAAACAGTGCAATCATACTTTATCATATCAATCTTATCTATCTCATCAACTGAACCAAACGGAACCTATCGTTGCATTTTTATAACAACCCTACTCTCCCTAAATTTTCTAACAACTAAAAGGTAAGACATTAAATGCACTTAGATTACCATTATCAGCAACCGGACAAATACATCAATCAGACAAAAAACCTCAATATTTAAATAGTTTATCTCTCTTCCACATCACTAATATTCCACCCAACCTAATCACATACGATTTGATAGTTTATCAGCAATCACCCCAAACACCCAACCACAACATTATATATTATTTCCCTTTTTCTTTTATTAATAAATATAATATAATTAATTAGAATTAAAATAAATAATTATTATTACCGGAAATTGTAACAACACAAAATAACAAAATTATTATTATTGGAAATTAGTAAATGTTATAGAGTGAGATATTGAGAAATTTGTAAGGTGTGTGAAAATATAGCAAAATTGGTCTCTATTTATAGAAAATGAAAAAAAATACGAATTTTTTGGTATTTTTTAATTTTTTTTTAATGTATTATTAAATTTATTTATTATATCTATTTATCCAAAAAAAATTTACATACCTCTCTCATATTTTCATGTTTTAATGTCCTCTCAAGTGACCAATGTTAATAATTAATTTTTTACTCAGTAAAAATCGATTTTGAAAAAATAAAAATATTATAATTATTTGATTTGAATGTAGATTAAATATTTTGGTCATAAAAAATCGGATAAATTGTGATGATGACTTATTTACTAAATCACCGTTATGTATTTTTCATCCATATTTTTTTCTGAGAACATAGACATGAGAGATTTTAAATGAAAGAGTATGGAAAGAGATTTTGATTTGATATATTATTTACATAAATCGAATATAAAAAAAATGATAATTTTGATTACATCACGTTGATGTCAGGTTTTTTGACATCTTGTGCATCTAATAGAATGTAACCCATGCGATGTGATGCATCTCATGCACAAAAGTATTTACCAATAAACTTTGATCAGCCCAACAAGTATTTTAAATCCCTAAAATAGAAAATCAAAAGCTTTGTAATGTATTTTCAGCTGCAATCTCAAACTCCCTCAGATCCATTTAACTTTATATATCTATCTTTAACCAATAATTTAAAATAATGAAATCATTAAAATACTTAAAATCAAAGTGCCATATTTGGATGTAGTGGGTGAGTTCAATTTTTGAACACCAAACATGATAAAACCAATGAGAAAAACACATAGGCCTTGTTTACTTTGGATGATAGGGATATCCCACTAATGCAAGGCTAAAATTATACAAAGTTTTGTTGAAATGAATGTGTATAACACAAACATTTACATATTTTTCCTTGTGAATAAGGACTAATTGAAGGATTCATATCTTTTCATAACAAGTGGGTTATGAGTTATCCTTCATCTCCTTCATTTTATTCATATGTTTATATATTTTATCACACCATATATTTCATGTTTTGTAAATTTAACTTTAAATTCATGGGATATCACACCCAATCCCATCCACCGAAGTAAACGAGCCCATAGAGTTAAAAAAAGAGTTGAAACTAAGTAGAGACTAGCAAGCACTACTATGTATGATGAAGTGCCACCAAAGAGGCATAGATGCCATCTTTCCTCTTTATCAAATCCTCATGCTTTCCTTTCTCAGCAACAACTCCATTTTTAAGAACTGCAATCAAATCTGCATTCTTGATTGTGGATAGCCTATGAGCCACCACTATGGTGGTCCTGTCCACCATGGCTCGGTCTAAGGCCTCTTGAACGACTTTCTCGGATTCGGCATCAAGCGCGCTTGTGGCTTCATCCAGTAGCAGAATCTTCGGATCCTTAACGATAGCTCGTGCAATCGCAACGCGCTGTTTTTGCCCACCGGATAACTGGATCCCCCTCTCACCAACAACCGTGTCATATCCCTATGTATTCATCAAGTTTGCATGAATTTTTTTCACTTATTAGGCCTTGTTTATTTTGATGGATAATGGCTGATTAATAAGTTATCCGACAATATCTTATGTTTACTTTGCATGATATTAAAAAAAAAAATCGATTTCCTTATTTTATTTTTTGATTTTCAGTATTTTTTTCCGAAAAAACTAGTAAATATTTTTAAACTTAAAGTGAATTAATTTAATTTTTTGAAATAAATATATACATCATAAAATGGAATTAATGAATCCTAAAATTAAAGTGAATTAATTTAATTTTTTTGAAATAAATATAAATACATATCCTAAAATGGAATTAGTGACCCCTAAAATTAAAGTGAAAAATAAACGTTTACCCCAAAATGAAATTAGTTAACCCTAAAATTAAAATGAATTAATTTACTTTTTGATCCGGCAACTCGTTCGACAATTGATTTTTTTAGAAATAATATTAAACCATAATTAAGATGTAATAAAATTTATATAATTAAAATAGCAGAGCGATACTTTTAATGCTACATCTTATATTTTTTTAATGTAATGAGTGATATTTTTTCGAATAATTTTTATTTTTGGAGTAGGTCGGGTTAGCCCGACCCAATCCTGACCCACCCATCTAATAAATGTGATTTTTGGACGTGAATGATGTATGGGTTAGTTTAAACATGATTGGCACATAAAATTGATCATTTGTGGTAAGTGTATGAGGTGATTGAAATTGTTGTTGCTTGAGATTATGAAAGAAGATGCACCTTCTGCAGAGCACTGATGAATTTGTTAGCATTAGCTAACTCAGCAGCAGCAAAAACCTCTGCTTCAATGGCGTTTCCTTCCTTCCCGTACGCGATATTAGCACGGACCGTGTCGTTGAACAACACCGGCTCCTGGCTCACCAGCCCCATCTGCTGCCTCAACCACTTCAACTTAAGCTTCCGGATTTCCAAGCCATCGAGTGTGATCTCACCGGCATCTGGATCATAGAATCGTTGCAGCAGAGAAATTATGGTCGATTTTCCACTCCCACTTTCTCCAACAATAGCAACTGTCTGCATAGGATTCAGTTCAAATGAGTACTGATTCTTGGTGTGAGAATCAGGAACGTTGCTTATTTACTTCGATTTTATAGCTTATCTTGTTGTATTGCTAATTTTTTTTAACTGTCTACCTTTCCTGAATGAATTGCCAAGCACAAATCTCTGAATATCTCAACATCAGGTCTACTAGGATACTTGAAGCTAACATGCTGAAATTGGATGTCTCCCTTAATGTTTTCCACAACCATTCCGGAGTTTTCAGCAGAATCGATTGCTGGTTTCTGATCAAGGAGTTCGAAGATGGAAGCAGCCCCGGCTCTCGCTCTGCCAGAGTCGGGGGCTAGGGCTCCTGACTGGGATATTGCAACCGCGGTCATGTTGAGGCCGATGAACACCTACCCATTTTCCAAAAACAGATCAATGCCCACATTTTCTTCAATATCATGCACCAAAAATTATATGACTCACCATGTAGTGTCTCATGTGTCACAATAAATCTAATGAAAGTGTCACATTAGGTCTATTGTGACACATTGGAGTGTCACACTAATTCTGTTGTGACACATGACACGTTAAGTGCTACAGCGTCATAGAATTTTCCCATCAAGCACAAACAATCACGTAGACAATTACTTACACGAAAAACTTCTCCGAATGTAACATTTCCAGCATCAACGAGCCGAGCTCCAGCATAGTAGCTAGCAGCATAAACAGAATACAGAAAGAAAACAGACATCCCAAAACCTGCACCACTGATTAGCCCATGCTCCATGCCTAGCCTCACCGGGACCGCACACTTTTCCCGGTGAAGCTCCATCACCTTCTCCTCCGCGCAGAACGAAGCAACGGTTCTGATATTTCCCACTGCATCACTCGCCACTTGAGTTGCACCCTCGTACAACTTCTGCAGAATCATTCATCACACACACATTTTATGAATGTGAAACCAAGTTAAGTAAGTTGAAATGAATTTGAAATAGACCAGACCTGTGAGTTGGCACTGAAGCCAGAAATGAATTTCATATGAACATATCCATGCACTCCAATGAGAGGCAACATAACCAACACTACAAGAGAAAGCTCCCAGCTTGCTTCGAAGCTGATGATCAGGCCTGCAACCGCGGTTGCAGTGTTCTGAACGATCAATGCAAGAGTTTCTCCGACTAAGCTTCTCACGCACTTCACGTCTGCAGAGAGCCTCGAGCCAACAGAGCTGCTCGAGTTCTCAATCCTGTCGAACCAACTTATTTCCATGTGAGCCACTCTCTCGAAGCACATCAAACGCAGACGCTGTATCAGCTTGCACCCCGCCACAGCAAAGAAGTAAGTCCTCAGTGGATTCGTCAAAAGAGATACCACACCCAGAGCAACAAACATACAAGCCCAAAACCTTGAATCCCTGCGAAGTTGATGAGGCTGGTCGTAGAAAGACTTGATTATACCCGAAAACAGAACCCCGAAAACGGGTAGTATTGCACCATTCACCACTGCAGCTAAAGAGCCAACTACTAACTCTACAATCTCTGGTTTATTCAAGCATGCCAACCTGTAGAGTGACACTTTAGGCATCTCCTGCTTTCTTTTTTCGGATGAAAAAGTTGTTTGTGACTCTTCTCTCCCTTTTGTCTCCACTATATCAACCGGTGTAGACGAGGAGAAACGGGAGCTGTTACATGCTTCTGATTCTTGGCTATTCGAGTTCTGTATATCGAATTCTTGCAGATATATGAGTTGAGTGTATGCTCCTTGAGGATTTTGTATTAGCTCAGAATGTGAACCTGCTCATATTGAAATATTACTAGTTTTTTTTTTTTTTTTGCTAAACTAGATGATTTAGTGATGAATATATACATATATACATAGCTACTACCTTTTTCTACAATCTTTCCTTGATGAATTACAGCAATGGCATCTGCATTCTTCACTGTGGTAAGACGATGAGCAACAATGATAGTTGTTCTGTTCACCATCACTTTCTCTAGAGACTCCTGCACGACCCTCTCCGACTCTGCATCAAGAGCACTCGTGGCTTCATCGAGAAGTAGAATCCTCGGATCCTTCAGAATCGCTCTAGCTAGAGCTATCCTTTGTTTCTGCCCTCCCGAAAGCTGAGTTCCGTTCACACCTACCATCGTATCAAATCCCTGAACACACAGTGCACAAAATTACAATTTTCTTATCAAACACAGTTGAAAAATCAAGTAGTCTTCTCTTACTTGAGGAAGACTGAGGATGAACTTAGCAGCATTAGCATGCTCCGCAGCAGCTCTGATCTCTTCAAGGGACGCGCCATCCTTCCCGTAGGCAATGTTGTCTCTGATGCTCGAGGCAAACAGCACGGGCTCCTGGCTCACTAGGCCGATCTTCCCTCTGATCCACCTGAGCTCGAATTCTTTGATATTTATGCCATCGATCAAGATTTGGCCTCCCTGTGGATCATAGAACCTCTCAACAAGACTGATGATGGTGGTTTTACCGGTTCCACTCTCCCCAACCAGAGCCAGAGTAGTTCCACTCGGCACCCTGAGGGAAAAGCCGGTGAAAATAGTCTCCTCCGGTCTGGATGGATAGCTGAAATGCACGTCCCTCAGCTCCACTTCCCCGTTGATGTCTTGCATCACACGCCCGTCTCTGCTGTAAGGGTCGATTTCTGGCTTCCTGTGTATCGTCTGGAAGATCTCGAATGCAGCAACTTGAGCTGCTGAGAATGCACCCAAGCATGGAGATATCTGCCCTAAAGAACTGAGATATTTAAACATTCTTGTTAGTCCGGAGAAAATCCATATATTACATATACATACACACAAACACATATATATATATATAAACATAACTTACAATGATCCTAATAGAACAGACATGATTATGTTCAAAACTTCTCCTCCTGTATAACCTTTTTCAATGATCATTTTGGCGCCAAACCAGACAGCCAACGCGTAGCTGCAGAAAAGGACTAACAGAGAGACTCCGGCACCCAATCCAGCAGCAAGGCCCTCCTGCACACCGGCTTTGTAGGCTTTACGCAGAGATTTGTCGTATTTATCAACAGCCTGCTTCTCCCCGGTGAAGGATGCAACCTGCATTAGGACATCAAGTCATATCAAGTTCATAACTTCAATCCATTTGTGGACATGAACAATTTTTTTCATATTACAGTTCTTATTGAGGCGATTGTTTGCTCAACAACAACAGCTGCCTCTGAGTATGCAGTTTGCCCCCGCGAAGTCAGCCTAGCAAGAACAACAGTCACGAAAGCAGCAGCCACGACGAGGATGGGGATTGCAGAGAGCAGCACGAGAGTGAGAAGCCACCCTCTTGCAAAAGCTATCACGAACCCTCCAATGAATGATGCTAGGAGCTGTAAAAACTTCCCAATCTGTATATATGCATATATATGCTTATGGTTAAATATGTATGGGATTTTTATATTTTATAGCACAAGACTAACTCTTTTTACCTTCTCCCCCATAGCATCCTGAATAACAACAGTGTCACCGGACATCCTCTCCACGATTGCTCCCGTGTTAGCCTCCCTGTCGAAGTATCCAACATCTTGCCTCAGTATGGCCTTCAGATACAAGTTCCTGATCCGAACCGCCTGCCTTTCACCTGTGATCATCCAGCACGACACCTCTGCCAATGATCATCGTCTCATGTTACATTGCTTGCAATAATATATCATCTAATTCAGTCACATTCACTCAACACTTACGCGAAAAGGCTGCAACACCGGACCCGAAAGCAAGATACAAGAACTTCAGTGATACCTGCAAATGCTCTTACACATTAGCATGTGAAAAAACTCGAAGAAAATGTGTCTGCTGTGATCCACACACACCTTGGAGACTTCATCAGCAACTGTTTTAGTTCCCACGTTATGTCCGAAAGAGTTGGCTAATTCTCCATATAGAAAAGTCATGAGGGGCAATGACAATCCACTCCCAACAGATGTGATGAATCCAATCACCATTAAAGCATAATCTGCAGCATCTGCAAATGAGAACAATTTGAAGTATGGGACTTTCTTAACGGCTTTGCTCTCCGAGACAACTTTTTGGCTGCAAGAATTCTGCGTGGTGTCCGATTTTGATTGCCGTTGGCAGCTTCCATCCCCGGCCATGGCCTGAAACTAACCTGTGATTCATGTCTGATTATTTGGAGGAGATGGTTCATCATAAATTTAAAGTTTGATTCAAATAATATGTATAGCAACATGTATAGAAACATGCATATGAAGTGAATGGAGGAAAAAGTTTAACTTACTGAGCAAGAATGAAGTTAGTTCAATGTTGTTGCTGCTGGTTCAAGCATCAAACAAGAGAAGATACATACACACACATATATATATGGATATATAGATCATTTGTGAAATATGTTAATTTGTGAACAAAGTTATTTTTATAATTCTAGATGTTTATATTGATCCTTTGTGATGCTAGTTTTCTATAATGATGCTTTCTCGGTTTTTTTTTTATTGTTCGAAATTGAGGTTTTTTTTTGTGATAAGACAAGTTGTTTTTCTAATTAAATTGAGGCTCGGTGATGCTATTTATGTATTTACATGTTAACATAATAGGATTAATTCACACCCTAACCCGACCCCTATATTTTTTTTTTGTCCTTTTGATATCAGCTTTAATTTTATTATTTTGATTTTGTTAAATATAATTATATAATATATATATATATATATATATTATTAAATTAAGTTTGGGTGTTTGAAGTCTAGAATTTGAATAAGACATATTATGGATAATAATTGACATTAAAAATTTAGGATTCTATATTTATTGAGTAGATGTTATAAGCTGTGATTGAATGTAATCTAGTATATTATTCTTTTTAAATTTATATTTATGTATAATATAGTGATTTTTTAAATGTAAAAATGATATTATTCATAATAAAAAGAAAGCAAGTTGTGTTAAAAAAAATCATACGCGTATAAAAAAATGAAAACTAAATACAGAAAAGAGTTGCAACCATCCCTTCATCTCACTATTTTTTTTTTCGATCACGCAAACAAATATAACATAAAAGATGAACCATCATTCATCACAAAGCAGTATAACCCCCTAAAGAAAAACAAAATCACTAAGGTAATTAATTATTATCTTAATTTTCTTGTTAATGAATGAATTAATCATTAATGGAGTAAGCACAAAGCTAGCTTACACAAGGGGACTATATATTCCACATTAAGAAATTAATTAAAAAGTCACCATCATGTATGATTTGTATTTGTATGACTGAAGAGTTGGATTTAATTTTTATATATTAACGACTGCAAAAATATGAAGAAGTGGCTAAAAAAAACACATGATATATAATTCATTCATAACACCAAGAATAAAGTAAGAAATCATTAATATTTCGAATAGAGTGAAGGCCAAAATCATGAGGTATTATTTAATTTTTGATCGTCAGAAGAAATTAACATAATTAGTTGGGACTTTGCATCAAGAAATATGTTATCATGCTTGACATGGAGAGCTTTGTCATATATAACCCATAAATTAATTGTCACAAACTTAGGTTGACAGTGCTAGTTCTGTCTTGACTTTGCTACGATCGATATATATCGATATATATATATATATATATATATATATATATATAGTTGGACCACAATTTTAATATACCAAATCATTATCATAATATTATGATAATGATCGACATCCCCCTTACTTGATGATAATATAATAAAAATTAATAAGGTGTACGATATAATGGTAACATAAATTTTTGGGAAATGCAAACACTTGCCCGTTGCATGGAATTGTTTCGGTTAGATGGAAATTTATGATATTTTTTAATATTAATATTAAAAATGATACCTTTTAGTAAGTGATACATTTTTTCAATTAAAAAATATCACCGTCATTTTAAATTTTCAGTAAAAATAAATAAATGTGATACTTTTTTCGTCTGATATAATTAATGCTTTGTATGTATATCCGATATATTGGATACCAACTTCTTGGAAGACGGCCTAATACACACTCTTAATTATTTCAAAATCTAAGCACAAAAAGAATATATTTTTTGGTTCAATTCTAGAAAAGATTAAAAGAAACATATATGCAACATTTCTTTTTCTTTTCTTTTAAAATAAGAATTTTATTAATCGCATAAACTCCTCAGCGACTGAGGGAAATTCTTATTCCGGATACACATCTCCACACACCTTGCATCAAAACGTGCAAAGGCGTGAGCAACACAATTAACTTCCCAGAGCATATATCTAAACTCAACAATTACTCCATATATATTTAACAACATCAATCAAAAGACCAAGTTCATTCGCAATTACTCGAACAGCCAACAAAGAATCCGAATTGGTCACAACCCCTCTTGCAAACACAACCCTACCCCATATAAAACAACATTCAACTCGGCATTCGGCATCAAGAACGGAGGTGGCCGGGCCGTTGTATTGATTTCGCCAAAGCCACACACAACTCTCCACGACAATTCCTCACAACTGCACCAATGCCGAAAGAATTTTCCACTTCATTAACCGCAACATCGACATCCAATCTATAAACTTCCCAAATAATACAAACAACATAATTAGGACAACATTGTATACCTCGTTCTTGAAATTTGTAAACAGTTTGTAGTTGTATTAATAATGTATAATTTTATACAATTTGTTATTATACTCATCAAATATTACATTTACTTACACATATGTTTCATAATTAATTTGTCTAGATTTAATTTCGGGACAATGTCTAGCTACTAATAGCATCTAGTAGTTTACCACTAACCCCCAAACAAAAAGAGAGGAATCACAAAAATATAAAAATTTAAAATAAAATATTTAGTTTAAGAAAGGGGCACTGCTCAAGGCAATGATGACTGATGAGATGCCAAAGGGATTTTGTGTGTACATCAGCCAAGATTTGAATGCCAAAAAATATTAGTAGAATAAGCTATTTTTTATATTGATTGTGGTCAACTTTTGAAAGAAGGGGTAGCAATCAAATGAAAGGCCGTGTATATATGTATATATATATATATAGGAATTATATATGTGATTTTAATTAAGGAGAATTATCAATTCAAGATCCGAAAGATAAAAATTCTCAATTCAGGACCTCAAAAATCATGAATTTTGATTTTTTTTTTATTTTTTAATTAATTTTAAAAATTTCTTTATTGGATTTAATAGATAATTAATGAAGGAATTTTCATTGAAAATTAATATAAAATTAATTAAAAAATAAAAAGAAATCAAAATTCGTGATTTTTGAGGTGCTAGAATGAGAAATTTTCATTTTTCAGATCCTGAATTGAGAGTTTTCATCTTTCAGGTCCTGAATTGATGTGTTACACATCTTTAAAGTCCTGAATCAACAATTATCCTTTAATTTAATTGTGTGGAGTGGGTGTTACAAATTAAAGGTTATTCTCCTTCTTCTGATTGTCATTTTCATATTCTTTGAATAAATTCTTCATGAAAGCTATATTATATATCATTTAATTAATTTTTCCTTTTAACAAGAACATGATTCTTGTACCCTTTAAGGTTATATTAAACACCACCCAATTATATATATATATATATATGTATGTATATATAATGTTGGAAATTTATTTGTAGAAGTTGGGTTTTCATGTGGAGTCGTTGGCCAAATTAAATTTGAGTATATTTCATGACTTGGCAAAACCAGAATTAATTATCAACCATGCATCACATAATTTACAATCTACATTATACTTGGTTGAGTGCATAAATTCTATTTTCCAGAATTAATTGTACAATAACAAAAAAATATGGAAGATGAGAAGTGAAATTGAATAACAGTAGCTGACCCATATAGTTACAAGTTAATCAAGTTGAGACTAGAGAAGATGTGCAAAGAGAGAAAAAAATTACGACGAACTTAAAATATAGTCATTCTAGCCACTTGACATAAATATTCCCTGAGTACAAATTTGCATTATTGCACGACTACACAATTAGTCGTGCAAACATAAACATCATAAATATTAGGTTTTATTCTTAAACCAAAATCAACACAAATGGCAACGTATTTCATTCACACTCAAGTTATAGATGGAGTTCAAACACATCAAAAATCGAGTTCAAACATGTGAAATTATTACTTCAATCTAGGATAATTCGAGAAAATCCAAAAATTGAGATTATAGATTACCACGAGAAAGGAGAGAAGGGGAAGGGGAGGGGTGGCGTCTCGTCGGCACCGGAGTGAAGCTTCTGAAAGGGAGGGGTACTAATTTGTGCAGAAAATAAAGAATAACTAAAATAGTTAACTGCGAAGAGAACTATTGATTTAATTTGTTCTTTATTCATATATTTCAAAATATTACAATAAATGTAAGTAAAAAAAAAAAAAAGGAATAGTGTGCACATAAAAACTTGATAAATAGATTATTATATGTTGCTAATTGCTCCTATTAATTTGATTATTATATATTATTATTAACTTTGCATTTCAATTCAAGAATTTTATGACTTTTCTACGAATTTATGTTGTTTGTTATGATTTATATTAGTTTATGTGCAAGGTTAAGAATTATAAATTATGTTTATAGTTATTGTTATGAGGCTTACGTCTCGGATAGCCTCGAGGTACTACAAGCAAACCCCTCGAGACTAAAAACTGTGTTTTGCAACCTTGCATACAATTCATTATAAAAATAATAGTATTAGATTTGTTTGGAAAAAGGAAAATACACCCACAACGTAAATTTGTTTGGACAAGAGAAAAAACATTCATAAATTTTTTTTAAAAAAAAAAAACAAATCTTCAACTCAAAACTACAGATTAGTAAAGAATAACTAGAATATTTAACTGTAAAGAGAACTCTTGATTTGCTTTTTATTTATTACTCAAAAATTACAATAAATGTAAGTAAAACGAAGAAGAAGAAGAAGAATATTTTGCACATAAAAACTTGGTAAGTAAAGTCCACATTTTAATTGAATCATTTTGCACATACACATTATAAAAAAAATAGTATTAAATTTGTTTAGAAAAAGGGAAATAAACCCAGCTCCAATTTATTTCACACCTACAATGTCAATTTATTTGGACAAGGGAAAAAACCATTCATAAAAAAGAATAAAAAATCAAATCTTCAACTCAAGACTCCAAAGTAGTATTGACATCAAGCAATAACCTGACTTTAAGGGAGCATGAACTGCATGGAAGAATTACAGATGCAGCTAATGATCCTTGGGTCTGTACAGAAATTGTACCTCCATTCCTTGTTAACAGCCACCCCAATTCGGCTAATTCCGAACACTCGACCGAGAAGTAATCACCGCATCGGCAAGCATACGAAAGTTCAAGACAGTCATCAGCATCTTCAATGGCAAAATCCTGTAAGCTAACATCTTCTGCAGTTACTGCATCTTGTCTTGATGTTCGCAGTTCGTTGTCATAGAGAACACGGGATCTCGGATCTGCAAGGATTTCCCAAGCCCTGCGCACCTCCAAAAATCTACGCCCGAATTCATCTTCAGGCTTGGATGATTCAGATGTAGTTTGGTGTTTATCTGGATGGTGATTGAGAATGGCAGATCGATAGGCTTTACGAATTTCGTCATGGCTAGCATCTTCCTTTATGCCAATTATCTCATAGTGGGTTTTGTGGCTCAAATTATTGCTCACTATCATGGCTGATGAGACTTGAAACCAGATTTTTGCTGTAGGTGAATAGATATGAACAATCAAAAAATAAAAATGAGAGAGACAGAGGACGAACACCACGAGTAACAAAAGAACACAAAATGCAGCTTCTGTAGGTACTAATTTTGATCATTGCACCAACATCATCAAGAAAAAATAAAGCATTAACATGATTTGTATATAGGTGTCTAGGTGTTATGATCAGCCCACCCCGAGAAGTTACTTAAACCGAATAGCTGTTTCACTCTATTTATAGTTACAACAGCTTTATTTATATGTGCCAAAGAGCTAAGAGGATGAACAAGGTATAGGAGTACAATAAAGACCACCTCCGCATTACAGGTGGAAATATTGGTTTTCATAACTTACATGTATCTTTATATGTTCGCAAGAACTTATAATTCTGTAACAATTTTAGTTTATGACTTAGTGAAAGAGAGTTAAACAAATCAATATCAGACTCACAACATGCATTATCTATAGTGAATTTATAGGCAACGGTCAGAGAGACAGAGCACGAACAACATGAGTAACAAAAGAACACAAAATGCTGCTTTTGTAGGCCTCATGAAATACTAATTTTGATCACTGCACCAAAATCATCTAGAAAAAATAAAACGATTTTTGTATATACGTGTCTAGGTGTTATGATCAATCCACCCCAAGAAGTTACATAAACTGAATAGCTATTTCACTCTAATTATAGTTACAACAGCTTTATTTATACATGCCAAAGTTCTAAGAGGATGAACACGGAGTAGGAGTACATTAAAGACCACCTCCGCATTACGGGTGGAAATATTTATCTTCGTACCTTCGTAAGAACTTATAATTTTGTGACAATTTTAAGACTTAATGAAAAAGAGTTCAGCAAATCAGTATCAGATTCACAAGAGCCATCATGCATTATCTATAAGACTATAATGAATTTATAATTTTTACACGTCTATTTAGCTTGACTATGAAGCATCTACACTCAATAAGGCAAACATTTTTAGCTAAGTTCACAAAAGTTTCTGCCAGAAAGCAACAAGATATCAAAGTGAAACAGTAATAGAACAAATTGAAGAAAGCTGCATGATCGAACTTACAGGTACGTATTGTCTGTTTTATACCGCATTTAGCCATAAAAACAGTTTAAAATGATTGAAATTCTTTCTTTTCTTTTTTTCCCAAGTTCCATATACATCAATTGGGGAGGACATTGCAGTTACTGAAGCAGACTGGAATAAATTAAAAGCAACAGATTCATTTCTGACTTTGAATTGTAACTAATTACGAGTATCTTCGCATGGAGCTGGACTCAGCATAATGATTTCTAAAAGAAACACATACTTAGTTCACCACATTTGCTTTGCTCTCATAAAGTTATTTCATTTAAAACAAGAACAACGAATACACAAATATACAAAACAATCTGAATCAAGCTATGCTTAACCTGTGATACTCGGACTCTCCGATTTGGGCGCCACACCAGATCCGGCCAAAAAAATTCCGACACGGCAGGTTCTCGTCGGAGCGTAGCAGTTGCGATTTTTAAGCTTTTTTCAAGTGCGAACTCCGAAATTTGAGTGGCGACTGTAAAATCCGCGAAGAAGAGAAGGCGAAAAGTAGAAAAATCGAAGATCTGGTTGGAGGAGAGAGAAGAAGGATTCATTCCTGCGCAGGAGAGAGAAAGCTATTATTTGATTTAGGGTTAAAGAATGTGGGCTGGGCTACTTATATTCATTGTAACGGCCCATATTACAAATTTTTCTGGGCTGGACTTTATATTAAATATTAATTGCATGCTTTTTAAATTTTACACCAATTTTATATCAAATAATAATTACAAATTTTAAGATATTTATTTTTTGGTTGATGTTATTTATTGATATCTTATTTTTTAGAAGTGTGACTATATTTAATTATATAAAAATGTTGTCGTGTTCCCGTACCAATGTATAATTTTACAAGCTAATAAATTTTACAAGAACGGCACTATTTAGGTAACTCAGGGCCGTCTTAAATATTTTAGGGGTCATGTGCTAATTATAAAAATTGGGTTTCGAATACTAAAAAAAAGTTATGTTTTAAGTTATTAATAAAAAATAGACCCAAATATTTTTAAAAAATTAGGCTCCTAATATTAAAAAAATAAACTTTAACACTAAAAAATTAGGCCCTTAATATTAAAAAATATACACAGGATTTGAGGGGCCCTGCGCGAAAGCGCACCTCGCGCCCCTCATTAGCCGGCCCTGAGGTAACTCGATAAAAAGCTTACTATAAATTATGATGAACTTTTATGATAAACTAGTTTTGCAACCGTGCAATGCGAGATAATAATTATCGAACTTAATTAAAATAATCACATGTAATCAAAATTATAAGTTTATATATAAACAAATGAGTGAACTAAAATTCTATGTAATATTGTGGGATAAATTTTAAGTTCCAAATGTTATTTTCGATTAAAATAAATATTTTATTTCACAACTTTTTTAAGAGAAATGAGAGAGAACTTGCGTATTTTTCAAAAGGGCAAGTGTAACCATAATGATATAGATATATTATTGATATTTGCCCCATATTATCACTTACAAAGATCACAATGAAAAATTTTTGTAAGTATTTTTTTTAAAAATTTGATATATTAAAATAAAATAGTAATACTACATATATTATATGATTACTTGATATTGAAGAAAAAATTGTAAGTCAACAAAGAGACTTTGGTTTATAAGTTAAAAATTGAAGTCGAACTAATTAACTAACGATTAGCCCCTTGACCTTTCGAATTCAACTCAGTTAATTCCTTGAACTTTTGAATTTGACTCAGTTAGCCACTTAAAGATAAAAAAGAAAATTGTTTTGATTGTTTCTAAATAAAATAAAATTATGTAATTATTGTTCCCCCAAAAAATTAAGAATACACAAGCATTTCTCATTCAATATGTCCAAATATATATAAACTAGCATAATTTGAAGAAAAATATAAATTAATAAATTAATTGAAATCACATTATCATTAAAATAATTCACTATAAATACAGTCCGAAACATACTATATTTAGTAGGTATGTATAAAATTATGCTATGTAGATTTTGTGAGTGAAAATCTATATATTCTAATAAATATATCATACTGCATATATAAATGGTATATAATATGCCTATAACGTTAATTATATTATAGTATATTATTAACGTCTATAATTGATCAGTTTATTATAGATCATAATTATAAATAACAAAAATTATAATTATGGTCATATTTATCTTGCTATTTTCAATTGTAATAATTTGATGTTTTAATGTGTAATAAATATAATGACAATTTTTGTACCACAAAAATTATTTATAAAAAAAAAATTCATTTTTTATTACTATCATGTATATATATTTATTTGAAAATAAGCAAAATAAAATTACTTACTTTTGATGGGGCTAACTGGGTTATTTAATAGTTCAAATGGCTAATCGAGCTGAGTTCAATAGTTCAAGGAGTGAATTGAGATCAAATTTAATTTAAGGGTCAGGATGCTTCTCGGGAAATAGTTTAGGGACAAAATGAACCTTATTCCTAAATTATATTATTTCTCTAGTTTTGATATATTTCATTAAATACTTGAAATGTGATTATGAATTCAAATTTTAAATATAAATTACAATATATTGACGAATCAGATGAAGTAATTTTTTAAAACAAAATTTGCAATATACTTAGCTTAATGTTAGCTCACTATCATTTAGTTTTGATTCAAGTCTAGTTTATATATTCTCTCAAAAAAATATTAGTATATATATAATAAATCTTTTAACATCTAGTCTTGTTTTAAATACCTTTAAACTTATTTAAAACTTTTCCTTTTCATTTCCTTAAGTGTTAATTTTAACCTTTAGTTTTCAAGATTAAAGAACAATATAAATTTGTTATTTATTACGCATAGCTTCAAATGTTCTCTTTTGGGTTATAGACTATAGTTGAGGTATAAAATTTTATTAGATATCATATTTTTGTTAAATTTTATGATACATTTATTAAATAGTATATTATTGCATTGTATTCTTAGTAGTGTCTCACATTCGAGAAAATTTACACTGTAATCAAAATTACATTAAACTAGATCATGAAAAAATATATTTAGTGAATTATTCGATAATATTACACATTGTATTTGGAAAAAAAAAATTACAGTTTACAATTGCCATATTGCTATTTTGTGTTTTTTAATAATGTACTTGGTTAAATAAACATTTTTCTATTTAGGGATTATTATAGAATGCCCAAAAATAGTCGGACAAATTTCATATTACTTCCCTGAAAAATAAAAAACTTAATGTGTTAAATAAATAGTCTAAAACCCTCCTTTGTTATGTATAATTTATCAAAAAAGCCCATTTTAGAGAGAGTGGATTACGCTTGCTAAAAAATAGTGTATGATTCTTATTTTTATAATTTTTGTATTATTGTTAAATATAATCAATTTTTTAAAAATAGTAATTTGACCAAATACTATAATTTTTAAATAATATAAAATATATTTATATGTAAAAAAATACGAAACTTAGGAAATTATCAAAATAGCTAAAAGGTAGTAATATAGCCAAATAATATAATTTTTAAATGATATAAAATATATTTATATATAACAAAAATTGTAAAAAAAATAAATAAATCATACTATCTTTCTTCGAAATCGTGTAATTCACTTTCTTCAAAAGGATTTTTTTTTATGAATTATACATGACAGAAGGATGTTTTAAGACTATTTAATAAACATAAGGAGTTTTTTTAATTTTTCGAAAAAATACGGGAAAAGTAATATGAAATTTGGCCAAAATAATTTCCCAATGCAATAAAATTATTCATTAAAAAAATTGTCGTGACTCCAATAATTGTTTTCTTTTTTCCTAATTTGTGCTCCAACTTTCTCTCTCACACACTTCACCGTTTTCACCACAGGGCCTTTTGCGCTCTGCGCTTTCTCTCTCATTCTCTCTCTTCTCTCTCTCTCTCTCAAATTTTAATGTCTTCCGCTGTGGTCTCGCTTTCTCTGCCCTCCGACACCATTTCGAGCAGACGGCATTGTTTCATCATAGATGGCCAACTGTTGGGCTCTTCCATGAGGTCTTCGATGCTCCCATTCTCAACATGACTGATCATCAGGTCCGTGAATTTTTTTCATGATATTTATTTTATGTATATTTGAATAAATTGTGCGTGAGAAATAGTGTTAATCGGAACTGTTCATCCGGAGTTGCTAGGGCTGTGATTAACTTGTTTTGGGGGTTTGAGCTGCCATCAATATGACTGTGAGCTAGGGTTTTTATGTTTTCCCTCGAACATTTGCTGGAGTTTTGACGCTCAGAAGAGAAATTAAGATAATTGCGAGCTGGTTTTAGGTGAATGTAACTAATGTGTTTTTCAGAAATGTGTAGGCTTTTAGCTTTGTATTGGGAATCTGTTGGTGAGTTGAGCTCAGACAGAAAATAATGTATATACGCTAAGTTAAAGAAAAAAAATTGAAGTGTAAGGGATTCTTTTTTCTTATTATCATCATTTCTTGTCATTTGATTGGGTTAAACTGGTGCCTCCTCGCCGAAGTAGGGTAGTTTAAGCATGGCTCTCTGCACCTTCGTCATTAGTTAATAAATGTTTATACTGTTTATACATTATATTAGATTGTAAAGAAAGAAATTAGAATGCCCCAGAAAGGTTTTTTTTTTTTTTGGGTCCTATGCACGGTGAGTCTTTTTGGCAACGAGCACGACCTTGTAGGGAGTATGATGAATGTGTTGGTTTCATCATTTTTAGGGTGGTACTAATTGTCCGACTGACTGCTAATCTTTTATTAGTGCTGTTTATTGTTGAGTTATGTTGAGGCCGTCTGTCCATTTCATTTTAAATGAAAAATCTGGTAAACACTAAGTGACTTGACTGGTTCACACATATGGTACTTGAATATGAAGTATTATGTGTCTTTTCTCAAGAACCTATCTTTGATTCAGAAGGTGCATTGTTCAATGGAGGAAATGATTAGTAGATTTGTGAAAGTGCGTTCTTCTTGCACCCTTTATGTTATAACATACTGTTTCTATTTCAGGTGTTGGTTTTTGGATCATTTACTGAGGATGAGATCAGATCCATGCAATGCCAGCCACAAAAGAATGATATAGAAATAATATTTGGTTCTTTTGATTTGGAAACTTTAAGATCTGTGGGCATTTTCCCTAGCGGTAGTGGAACCATATCAGTCTCAGAAGCTGCTGTGGTGGAGGAAAATGGGTGCGCCAGTACTAGTATCTGTCCTGATGATAGTGGTTTGAAAGAACTGAAGCCAGTAAACATAGATGGACATGCATCAGTAAGTTCTAATAGTGCACGTAATCTATCGAAAAATTCAACCACAGAGCTGCCTGGTATCCATGGAGTGAGTGAATTATCTTCCTCAGAGAATGTTGTTTTGGATGATTCTGGAAACGGTGTTCAGAAAGTAGTGTCCAAAGGGAGCACATACAAGGATTCAAATTGGCCAACTCCTATTCATAGGAACTTTTTGCCTCGAGGTTTAGTCAACTTGGGGAACCTTTGCTTTCTCAATGCGACTCTGCAGGCTCTGCTATCATGTTCTCCCTTTCTCGAGCTTTTGCATGAGCTAAGAAATCGTGATATACCAGAGGTAGCATGCTGAATCAATTTTTGTTGCAAATTGCAGTAATTTATCCTGTAATCCAGCTCACAAGAGTTCCATTTCTTTTGCACATTGTAGATTGGTTATCCAACATTGCGTGCATTTGTTGATTTCATTTCTGACTTCGACATGCTCACTGACTCAGTTGAAAAGAGGAATGATAACACTGCTCTTCAAACTGGAATACCATTTCGGCCTACCATGTTTGACTCCATATTGAATACTTTCACTCCTGATATTCCTGATAACTTGTCAGGCAGGCCTAGGTTTGTGCACAGTGCTTCTGTTTTATTTTCTGTCTTACTCTGTTTGCTCTCTTTTTGTAGTCTCTCATGTTGCAGTTTCTACTTGACCTGTTTTATGGTGAACATGGTGCACTTTTATGGAAGATTTTCTCCCTTCCTGCAACTGGATAGTAGACCTGTTTATTGTTGGGGAAAATAAACGGAGTCCTATCGATGCATCTATTAGGGAGGAGCTGGGTCCCATTTTTTTAGCCTTGCTTAGTACATCCGTTGGTCTAATGGGAAGTTGGCAGTTAATATTTGCTTGTGCAAGTACAGAATTGTTATACCCATGACTTAGAAAAATTAATTGTCATTTCTGATGTCAGTATTTTCAAGAGAAATCCTTACAATCAGTATCAGAGGCAAGTCACTAGTGTAACCCAATTGAGACCCCCATGTGTAGTACCAAACTACTGCAACAGACTACTAAAGAAATTGATGTTGGGACCAATGGTGTGATGATACTAATTTGCAAATTGAATTATTTATGATTTTATTAATGGAATTAAAATGAATATTTAGATCTTTCACTACAGTAGTTCTATACTTATATGTATATATTGCATTGAATTATAGCCTTTCCTAAACCTTCATAAGTAGGTAATAAAGTAAACTTTTTTCACCAAGCAGATTCTATGAATTATATGGCACATGTATTTTTCTAATTGCCAGTCCATCAATGCTTTGAAATGTGATTAAGAAATTATTTTGACTTTCGTATTCTGCTTGACTTTCAGACAAGAAGATGCTCAGGAGTTCCTAAGTTTTGTCATGCATCAGATGCATGATGAATTGCTTAAACTTGATGGGCAAGTTCCGAATGGAAATGGGAAAACTGCATCTTTGGTCTCTTCAACTGATGATGAAGGTGAAGATGACAACTGGGAGACTGTTGGTCCGAGGAATAAAACTGCAATAACAAGAACTCAGAGTTTTCTGCCCTCAAAATTGAGTTCCATTTTTGGTGGTCAATTAAGAAGTGTAGTGAAGGCAAGAGGTGGGTCAGGGTTTGGAATTCCTAATTCCATGAATATGCATGAATATATAATTTAAACATGTCATCATTAATCATTTTCCAGTAACTTTTTGCTCTTGATTACGATGCATTCCTGTGAACTTCAGTCATTTGGCCTTCTTGCTACTTTGATCAATTGACAGGCTGTTTCAGACCGTGATCCAATTATTGGAACAGTAAAACCCAAGAAGAATTATCATGCTGAAAAAATATTTTCTAACCCCCTTTCAACCTACAGAAAGAAATCTAGGATGGAACAATGATTCTCATCCACTGTCCTCATCCTAGTTTATATTCTTATTGGCTGCTATCATTTGTATATGATCTCATGACATATCTTGTAATGTTGCAGGTAACAAGGCCTCAGCAACCATACAGCCATTTCTCCTGCTCCACCTCAATATTTGCCCTGAGCCTATCTGTACAGTAGAAGATGCACTTAGATTTTTTTCTGCACCAGAAACTCTTGATGGGTATAGAATATCAGCAGCTGGAAAGGTATTATCTTATGTGCTAATTGACATAATCTTTCTAATAGTTTGATATGTGGCCATGTGGGGCATAAGTTTTTTCTTCACTTCATCTTTTTATGTCCATCTCATATTTTTGTTCTTGAATCTTCCTCTGCATAAAAAGCTTTTCAGCGAAAAAGGTTTTACTGCATATAGTTGGTTAAAGATAGATGGCTAGGTTGCAACTTCTCTACTATCTGCTATGGTGTCAGGTGTAGTTGATTCATTTTCTCATGTAAAAATTCGATTTTTATGATGAAAGTTCCTGCTACTAAAAATAATTCTTTCTGACTCAGTCACAGGGAACCAGGCAGGATTGTAAAACCTTTTGTCATTCAAATACTAAAGTAAAAAATAGAAGTTCTTGCAGTATGTAGTTTGTTGAATGCAGATTAGACCTGCAAGTGCAATACTATAAGTTATGATGTCAGGAGTAGTTACGTACTTGTTTATAATGAGAAAGCACATGATGCAGATTTTCATCCCAATTTGACTATGATCTTGATATTCAGGCTGAGGTGGTCACTGCCAGCAAATCTGTTCAGATTCTGGAGCTTTCTGAGATCATGGTTTTGCATTTGATGCGTTTTAGCTATGGAAGCCAAGGAAGCACCAAATTGCACAAAACTGTGCATTTTCCTTTGGAGCTGCTTGTTGGCCGTGAGTTGCTCGCCTCTCCAACCTCTGAGGTGATATTTGCTCCCCCTTTCTGATATTGCCTGTTACATGACAATCACACAGGCACACACACACATTATTATTATTATAGAGAGAGAGAGAGAGAGAGAGAGAGAGAGAGAGAGAGAGAGAGAGAGATCATTTGTAAACCATGCTCTAGTGTGTAAACTAGGAACCAATTTGGACCATTTAAATTAATTAGATGGATGGATACGATCTTTCTTTTTTATATACAATAAATGAGCTTTCATTATGATGCTACTCAAACATGTGTTGGAATGCAATTTAATATATATTGCTGATTAACAATTTGTTTTCTCCAACTGATTGATCGATGCAGGCTAGGAGGTATGAACTGGTTGCTACGATCACTCATCATGGAAGGGACCCTTCAAAGGGACACTACACTGCAGATGCCCTCCATCCCAATGGCACATGGCTGCGTTATGATGATGCCTCCGTCACAGCCATCCCTAAAAGCAAGGTGCTGCACGACCAGGCATACGTTCTCTTCTACAAACAGTTGTAGCTATTATGTATCCAGATTTCTTGTACATGTACTCTTACTAGGTTTCGCGAGTATAGAATCTGGCAATATTGATGACCGTAGCTAGTGAAGCAGAGGAACACGACAGTCCCGCATTATTTTCTCGGACGATTGAGAAGGCATGTATGTATCTCGTCTCGATTCTCGAACCAGTTTGGATTGGATGGAGGTGGTTGCCAAGAGTAAGAGATGAGCCGAGCTATATCGAAAATGCATCGATTGTACTGAATTATTGGGCGTGGAATTCAGGTAAAGAGAAACCTCCAATTTGGGGTGGAATTGATGTAACGTTTTTTTATTAAATAGCAACATTTTGGTTGTTTGGTGGATTTTATTTACCATATATTTGCTCTATATTTGACTATAAAGCTTTTGTGCATTTAATTGCTCTACTTATTTACGGTAATTGTTAGTTTTTTTTTATTATTATTGTCATTAATGTTTGGTGTTTATGCTAGCTTGAAAGTTTTGAAATCTACTTTTATGCAAAAAAAAATTTCTTGTTTTCTTTTTTTGAGAATTTTATTTGAAAATTACAAACCAAATAGAAATTGTAAGTAATTTTTTTCAGATTTGTTATAAAAGTAGATGTATTTTAAAACTTGATGTAAATATGTGAGACTTAATGGACTACAAATAGAACATTTCAAGCTTTGGCTGTGCTAAAATGAAGGCAAAATTCATTGTTTTCATTCTTTTCTTAATGGTTTATTTATGAAGATTAATTGGGCTATGTAAGTTGAAAATTCTTACAATTGGGTTTCTTTTTTTTTTTTTTTTTTTGCAGAGCAAAGTCAATAATTTCTTAGAATTGGTACCAGAATAAAATTAATTGAATTATGTGACTAGAAAATTCTGAAACTTTTTTTTTTTGACAGAGCAAAATCAATAATTTCTGGGAATTGCTGCCCGGGATGAGCAAGAGCATTCATGATTTTCATTGATACTATTTTTAATTTTAGATTGTAGTATTTTATTATTATCTATAAAACGTTAGAAATAAATTTTTTGATGAATATCATAGCTTGTTATATTTTAATATGCTGTTATCATACCAATAGCATTATGTAATATGTGATCCAAACGAAGTACGAAAAAAAAATTACATTTTGATTTAGAATACATTATTGTAATTTAAAGATAAAAAAAATGTTTATTATCAACACATATTTGACCCCCACTTCAATGTATTTATATCTACAAATAACATTATTTTTTCCAATATTAAACTCTTAAAAAAATTACAAATCATTGAAGAAGCTCTTATATATTAATATTTTCAATTCTTATTAATTAATTCCTCAGTATCCTATTATTTGCCCCGTCAAAATCTTCCCCGGCGAGAATTCTTCGACTTTACAGTCCCATTCCCATCCCGTGGGCTTGATATCTTCAATCCGGATGTGATAGTAATCCGGCACACACTCCACATTAATCCCATTCCCATTCTCATTCCCGTCCTCTTCTTCTTCATTGTCGTCATCATCATCATCGCTAGTACTACTTTCGTAACGGTCCAATTTCAATATTAATGGCTGCTCCAAACCGGGTTTATCTTCACCTTCGTCTTCATCATCCCAATTTATCTCGTCAATGTACAAATCGGGACTCGAATCATCATCTTCACATGCATGAGCAGGATTCGTGATCGTGGCCAAAAACCTATTTTTGCTTCTGTGGAAGGCCTCCTCTGCTGCAGAATCGTCCCATTCCAAGATTTTGTTGTGTGAGAATGATCTTGTTTGCTTCTTGCATTCCAAGAAATTTTCCCATGTGAATAATCCCACTTTGTAGCAGAATTCCTTCTCCCATGATGCTATTTTTGGCACCCAAACCACTGCAATTCGAACATACGAGCGTATGAGTTGAGATCCTCTAGTCCCAAGTTATGTGTGATAACATTAAAATTATACGGGATTAATAATGTTTTTCATAAAAATAAAATTTATCATATGATAACTAATCTCAATTGATATTTATTGATAAAAATTGTAATTTTTGAAAATTATATACCCTTAGTTTGGAATAAACAACCCCCAAAAATCAACTAAAAAATGGAAATTAAATACTATTCACTTCGTCCCAATTATATAGTCCTTATTACTGTTTTGAGGTGTCTCACTTATATAGTTTCATAACTATAAATAGTATTAATTTTCATAATAATGTACAAATATGCCCTAGTTAGTTCTTGGAAATTAAAAAACAACCACTTCAATTTTTTGAAGTCATTAATTTTAAATAAGGGTAATATTGGAAGTTAAGCTTTAATATCTTGTTTTCATAAATATTTTTAATCTACGTGCAAGGAGAAATTGGGTTATATAATTAAGATGGAGGGAGTAAAAAATAATTATAAACCCTAAATAATAATGTAAAATTATACTAAACCAAAAGAAATTAAAATTAAAGAAAAAATAAAAGAAAAAACTAATAATTTTTATATTTGGTACACGGTTGACACACACAATTTACGTATAGTAATTCGTAAGTAGGTCGTATATATGTAAATTAAATAAATATAATTAAAAAGGTACGTACAATGTACACTATATATATATATATATATCTTAATTAGATTATTTCTGTTTTTGAGCATGCTAATTTCTAAATTAACACCCTAATATATATATACTTATTTTATTAATCGTACGTCAAGAAAAGCACTCTTCTGAATATAGATTGAAAAAAAAACGTAAATATATGTGATCAATACATAAATTAATTTTCTATAATGATTTAGGGAAAAGAGATATTAAATTCTGAACGTAGAATAATAATATAAAATAAAAAAACTGTAAATAAAATTAGAAAAAGTTAACATACATTTTTGTGATGTCTCCTTCTTCTCGTAAAAATTTGGATGCTGAACTGCGCCATGAAATCCTCGTCTCTTTCCCATTGATCAAACTTGATCACCAAATTAATATATATATATATATATATAGGTGAGAAAGCTTAGGTTTTAATTATTAATCAAGAAAGAAATAATAATAAGCTACTTGATTTATAGAGATATAGTGAAGTAATATATATAGAGGAATTTAATTAGGAAAGCCTATAACATAATGTATTAATTTCCTAAGTCGGCAAGGAAAGGTCTTGGAATATTTACCAAGATTTGTTATTGGAAATACTATTAATTATTATCCAAGTTTAATTTGTTTCCTAAGTGACTAATTAAGTCGGTGGTCAATAATTTTTTTTTAAAAATTTGTTAGTGACATTAATAACGTAGGAATAATTTAGTTTTCAGTGTATATAATTAATTAAGCTTCACAAAATATATTTAATGCATTAGTATAAGATAATATTCACTTGGGATCCTATGTTGGAGTAAATTTTGATTTTGGTCCCACATCACATGCACTAGTCTGTTTTTGAACTCGATATTACTATTTTTTGTTTTTTCCAAAAAAAATGTCCAATTTTAGTCTCATAAGTTTATGGTTTTCGAATTTAATTCCACAGTTTAAAGACTAAAAGCAGTATCAAAATCCAAATTTATTCGATTTGGGACAAAAAATTATAATATAGAGATCAAAAGCGGACTAACGCATGTCCTGTGAAATCAAAATCGAAATTTACTCTCCTATGTTGCATTCCATGTCCTACAATGATTAAAGTTGCATTTTATACGAATTGTCTTGCTATATAGATTTGAGTTAAGTGATAAAAATATGGGAAAATTACATTTTGATATCTATATTTTGGACATTTTTTTTTTAAAAATAACCCACCTTTTCAAAATTGACAAAATAGTACCCATTTTTTCAAAAAATTGCGAATATAACCTTCGATCAATTTCCTGACTAAAAGCCTTATGTAATTGATTATATTCTAATATTTATGTTTCTCCGGCCACAAAAAGAAAAATCATCCAATCAAGAAATTATAAAATACAATAAATTACATACAATTTTCAGACCGTGAAAATTAATCAAATGTTAAATTTACATTTTTTTTAAAAGTAGATTTTTTTCAAAAAAAAAAATCCAAAATATAAGTATCAAAGTATAATTTACTCTAAAAACGTTATAAAACTCAATAAAAACCCCAAAGAACCCGCAACTCAAATTCTCTAGTGCATATTTAGTGTTGCATTGCATACTGCGCACTCACTTTTTTATTTTTTTTCTTCATTTTTAATTTCTTATACTTTAATTTAATTTTACACTTATTATTTAGAATTCATCCTACCCAACTAGAACACATTATAATTTTTTAGTATTTAATTTTTAATTTGTAGCTATTACTTGATTATTTGAAATGAGTAGCATGAACCATAACTAATAAATATAAAATTAAACTAAAGCATAATAAATTAAAATCAAAGAAAAAAATTTAGAGTGTGCAATAGAGAATGTAATACCAAATGTGAAATAAACGATTGCGTATGAAAGGCCCGCCACGAATTCAAATCCCACCATATCTTCTAAGGCCTCGTTTGGTTCGATTGATGGGATAGATAAGATTGATATGATAAAGTATGATTGCACTGTTCATACAAAAATAATCATATGCTTGGATTGATTGATTGAGATTTTGATAGTTTAGGATAGATTGCTAATATTTTTGTTTGGAATGAATGATTATGATTAAAATGCAGTTAAATACCAAAATTGCCCTCCACATAAATATTCATTGTTAATTTTAAGATGTCAATCATTTTTACTCAAAAAACTTGAAACTAGAATTATGGACGACTAATTAAATTACAATTATGGATTTATAGTAGAATTTATAGTGGATTATTATTCTTATTTTCATTGTCTTTAATATTTTATTTAAAAGTAATTTCAATGAAAATTAGTTTATACATAATATGCACTTGTGTAAATATTTCAAAAATTGAGAGTAGAAAGATTCAAATATTATTTAATTGAGGATAATTTTCAGTGAATTATTATTATTATTATTATTATTATTATTATTATTGTTATTATTATTATTATTATTATTATTATTATTATATTTAAAAGTGATTTTAAGTAAAATTAATTTATACATATGCACTTGAGAAAATATTTCCAAAATTTAGGGTATAAATACTCAAATATTAACTTAAAAGAGAATAATTTAGTAATTTTGAATTTAATCAAAGGTGGGACGAATTTAATCACTCCAAGTTTGGATTGGAGTGATGAGTTATTCCTCAAATGGGTGATACGAATCCGGACCCGTCATTAATACCGGGCTCCTATCATACAAACCAAACACTTGATAAAGTGAAATAATTTTATCAATCAAACCAAAACTACCATAATCCTTCAAACCAAACATGCCCCAAGTTGTGTAACGTCCAAACAATTACAAATAAGCAAAGTTATCAATGACACACTCTCAATAGTGATTGCAAGTTTCTCTTCATCACTAAAATGAATTGCATCATTATACATAAATAGTTTGTTATTTTCCACATCTGCTATTCTGTCAGTGATGAAAGAATGAAGAAATAAAACAGCCCATGAAAAAAAAAGAAAAAGAAAAAAACACCAGACAGTATAAATTAAATCTATGGAAAAACTCAGCTTATGCACAAAACCGCAACATCCAAACACATACACTCAAGCAAGATGAAACACAAATTAGCTACACTTACTCAACCATGCAAGTTCCTCTACTTATACAAGCTACGATCATCCCACCTCTCGTCTCCTTCACGAAGCTCCCGACTCTCGTTTCCTTCATGAAGCTCCTGACCTGCACGAGCTTGCGGACATGCCCACGTTTCGGGCCAAAGGTTGAATATTGTGAAGGAACAACACCACAAAGCCGTACGCTCTCCATCCAGAAGTTTTTACTTCATGAGTTTCCGGTTTATACATGGTAGAGCCTCATTTGGACAACAATCGAAATTCAGATTCAATCCATCGGCCCTTCACTTTTGTGTAGGTCGCGTTTTGTTCAACGTTCTGGGAATTTTCAGTGAATCAACAAGAAAATCTACGGCCTTCCGATGATCCTTGATATGAATATTTTGATTCCATCGAGAGAAGCCCTCACGAGTACCAATTGTAGTGGTTTCTCTCAGACCCTCGGGCTGAGTTTCCATGTGATCTGTAAACATCTTGCCATTGTCTCCTAGAGCCACTCCTCTCGAATGTGTAGTTTTGAAAATCCGAGAAATGTTTCGAGGTATTACTTCCGTTGCGAGCATTCCGTATCTCTTCTTCTAGATCATAACGTGAGCGCTGCATGTGGAAAGCATTTTATTCATGCAAACAATATAGAAATATTCCCCTAAAATTCAAAACCAAGTGACTCTCACATCCAACTACAGGAACTTCTTTTGAAGATGTAAGCATTAAAACTAGTCATGGAAACTGATAAAATATGTGCTCAGCGGTTAATCGAGAAAATGAAAATCAAAATACCTTTGAAGGGTCTGAAAGTACTGCATACGCCTCTCCGATTATTTTGAAGAGTCTGTCTGCATCTTTATGGACCTCCTTTGCTATTTCCTTCCATATAGGATCATCTGAATTTTCATTTCTTGCCAAAGATTGACCAGCCTACAGCAGTTAACGATATACTTATTGACCCATCTTGTTAGAAAGCATCAAACATTTATACCATATAGAAGACCAAGATAATATATCAAAACCTTGTCAGGGTGATATTTTAATGCAGCTTTGCGATAGGCCTTCTTAATTTCAGACGCAGGAGCAGAGGGATCGACTCCACTGACATTCAAGAAGCAATCAGTCACTAAATTGAACAAGATGCTTTGATTCTTTGAACAAAATATACAATCATACAAACATCAAATTACTATTCTCAGCATCCCAAAAGTACTTTATTTTGCTAGAAAGCAAGATGATTTTTCACTCCACAAAAAGAGCAGGTGCATGAAAATCACATAAATTCTCTTTCTGTTATGGCATGTGGACAACTGCAAAATTTGGATAACAAAGATCCCTGAAGTAAAATTGACAAAAGCATGAAGTAAAATTGTCACGGTAAGAAAGTGGTAAATATGCTGCTAAGTAACTGGCATGTGTGTTGGGTCAATTCTATAGCTTCAAAATAGATAAATAAAAATGATAACTTACAGAATGAGGTACATATTGAGCGGAATCTCATTTCTCGTAAATTCTTCCATTTCTGAAAGTTTCAGCCTAGCTTGTCTAAGCTCATTCACAATTTCAACTTTATCGGATTTTACAGATTGATTTGTCTTCTTGTCCACTTCTTCTGTGAGAAGAGATACAAGTTTTTGCAGATCTGAAACTGCTTGCCCATAATCTCTAATCATCTCATATATTGTAGCTCGCCTAGAGATGGCCTACACATTTTACAAATATAATCGCAAAAGGTTAGACTAAATTGACAATACTTATAAACATTCAGTGAATTCATATGTGATGCACAGTATCATAATTGAACGAGAAACTCAAAAAACAACTGCTGAAATGCTGTGTCAATTACTAGAGCAACATGTTACATATGTTAATTCGCTTGAAGCAATCAGTTCACTGGTGCCAGAGTATTTATTAACACTTCAATTTAAAAGAAGTGCCGAAATGCTAAACAATAAGGATGCAATTGCTTAGTAATGCAGAAAGATTTCAGTACACGGCTTTTTTCAGCTAAATAGTGACAAATTTCAGATGTGACTATATGTAAGATCATTCTGAAGTAAAACTTGTAAGGAATTCTAGATAACCTGCTTTAGGATGTCACTCAAATCGATATAGATATCTTTCCCTCACTGATTATAAATTTGAGGATAAACAAAAGATTTATATGAATTAACACCATTCCTAGATTATATAAGGAGTCAGGACAATCAAATGCGCACAAATAATGACTGACCAATTTAAAACCAATCAACAATGTTCTGAATGCAAACCTTATAATAGTTTCCATCTAGGGCAATGGCAAGACAGCAGTCTGCAATGGCATCTAAAGGTTGGCCCATTGATCGATATGCAGCAGCACGGTTACAGAAACATATAGCTGTGAAAGGGCGTGATTCAACAGAACATGATATAGCAGCGGTGTAATGCTCAACTGCTTCCGCATGCTTTCCTGCTTTGTATGCCTCATTTCCTGCAGCCTAAACAGCCAGAGATGAATCTAATTGAAGAAAACTTGCAAACAATTTCATATGCAAACAGATAGGAAAAGGAAGGAGACAAAAAGAGCAGTGTCTAGCAACTTTTTAAATATGTTATTTGCCATAAGTGCTTTTTTTTTAATTATGATTTTCTATTCATAAAAGGAAGAAAGAAGATTCAATATAAGCAAATTATATTCATAAGATATGAATTCTTACTTGTCAGAAATTGTTCATCGAATAAAAATCACAAACAACTCACCTTATGGTGTAGCAACACACGTATAGTTGAAGTGAGTGGAATCATGGATTCCAGAGTCCTAATTCCACTGCAAATAGTAAAAATGGTAAGAGCTATAATCCAACATGAATTAATCTATAGTGTGTTATACAAATAAAAAGTACCGTTCAACAAGAGACAATTGTTCCTCTTGCTTCTTCAGGAAAGCAAGGGCTTCCTCCAATCTCCCTAAGTAGAAATAGGATTTAATGATCAGAGATAAGCACCAGGCCCTGAAAGAAGGAGCCCTTTTCAAATCAGAACCATTAAAGTCCACTAAGTGGCTATCAACGCCAGGTATCAGAAAGTTTGCCTCCACAGAATCAAGCAGTTGCTCACAAAACCGAATCAGCTCTTCATGATTCTTCAACTGTTAGTGGAATACAAGCAAAATGCTTCAGAGATATGCATATCAATAATGAAAGATAAAATAAGTATTTTTAAGTTATGGACCAGTTTCTCTTAAGATTAATACCTACCATAAGAAGAGAATCCACTTTCATCTGAAGCAATCTTTCAGAGTAAGAGCTTATTGTCAAACCCTCAGAAATAATGCTAACAGCACAATCTATGTCACTGGTACTTTTTCGTCCCAAAAGTTCTGCAGCCTGGCTCATGCATTCTGCAACTTTCTAAAAGCAGATCGCACAAACAAAATAAGATTCGTGTATGTAAGATGCATTTATCATCACACAAATCCTCATCACATCAGAGCATTAAAACCACTAGTGAAGGAACTAAAAACACCAATAACTTTTGTAAGGTTCAAAATTTGGATTTCTGGTCCCAGTATGCCAGTAGTACATGATTATTTTCTGATGAAAAGGCCCTGAATGGCAAGAGATGAATTACAACGAGTTTAGAGGGAAAAAGATATAAGTTTTCTGAAGCTTTCCTGACAGAAGATGGGAATAGAACATAGTCAGATTGCAGTACTACTTTATTGGAGACTTGGAGTGTTCACAAACTTGAAAGAAAGAAATATAGAAGTAGATCAGGTAATTAAAAAAATACAGAAAGAATTGGTCAAGAAGTTCAACGGCATTTTCTCCAAATATTGCCAACTGAATCATTACAGATCAGAGAAATCAAAATAGGTGGAAGTGTAAGTGGCTATAACATATGAGAAAATGATAGTAAGGAGAATTTCCACAAACTATCAACACACTGTATGTCTTATCAAATATATTAAACACCCTTAGATTTTCAACTCTCCACTTTGAGAATTTTTTCCAGCAAAGCACACAAACACCTTTTCTATTGCAGAAAATATATTGCAACAAAACATGTGAAAGCATATCTGTTGCAAGATATCTTTATGTATATACAACAAAAGAACCTACATCAAACTATGTTCTAACAAGCAGGCCATCATTCTCAGTAGCCACCAGGCCACCACCACAGAGCAGTATTTTTAAAGTTCTCCAAAGGCCACCTTGCTTTTGGCCTAGGTGGCCATTCCAGTTGCCCATCCCCCCCCCCCCCCTTTAACATACCAACAAAACGGCATTGTTTAGGGGTTTTCGCTTGACGTATAAGTGTATCACTTTAAATATAATGATGCTCTTTTTTGTGATGGAATCAATTCAATGATGCTATTGTTTCTGTTACATCAAGATCTATAAGAATATGCATATTTATCAACTTTAACTGTATCCTGACATATACAATAAATACATGTTAGAACCCAAATTTTGGTGGGAAAATATACAGACTCTAAAACCTAACAGCCATTATTAAGCAAAGAGGTAAATAATTTACATTAAAAAACATATAACTTGAAAGGCTTTGCCTATGCCCAGGCTGTGCCACAGTCTGGCATGCGCATGGAGGGGTTATAAATAGCAACTAATGTTCACATAGTGATAATAGTAATAATTTATAGATTTTGATACCTTTGCCTTCTCAAGACCCTCAGAAGCTTCCACCAAAAGCTTCCTGTCTGCACAGACATCAGGCCCTGCTTGCAAACACTTCATAAAATGCAGAGTTGCATTTTCAACTTCCCCCAGGGTAAGGTAGCAGCTGAAAAGTCAAAACACAAGACACACAGAGAATATTGGTTATGGACTTATGGTAATTGAAGCAAAAAAAATAGTGAAAGCAACTCCGAATGACCCATGCAGGGAAAATTAAAGTACAGGCCTCCTCTACAAATTAACTGTTCCGTAAGATAATAGAAACTAAATGGCTTTCAATTTTTATCATTAAGCTCAGCCTCATTAGTGAAACGACTTTAGAATACTCCCTGAATATACAATAGATAATTAACAAAAATTCAAAACATTAATGATGACACCTTTGAATCCAAGGAGAAAAGCTAGAGAAAAATCAAATGGACATCATACATTACAACTCTAGGCAATTATTTGCAGTAGCAATAGAACACATTATAAACTGCATATTTAAGAAGGTATAATCACATCAGTACCACACAATCAAAGAAGGGATCAAGAGCAATTAAGAGTGTTTATTACCTTGCAGCTCGAACCTGCACCTTCAGGAAACTGGGATCTAATTCAGAAGCTCTTGTGCAATCTTCTAGAGCTTCTCTCAGTCTTCCAAGTAACATACGTGTTGCTGCACGATTGCTATAGCACAACATTAGAGCCCTAAGACAGCTTCTAGATGTCTCGTTTTGAGAAATACAATTCAGTCCTTGAGTGTAATAGTCCTCAGCTTTTGAGAAGTCCCCCTTTGCATAGGCTTGATTCCCCCTAGAACGAAATAAAAAACAGAAGGAAGAAAATGTATGAATTATTATAGTAATTTCTTGAAGGTAAGAAAAAAGAACTGTCATTATATAAGTAGTTAAGATAAAAGGAAGGTTATCGCACAGTATCAAAATGCAATATCATAGAAGTTTCAGCAAACGGGAATAATTATTCACACCTTAAACGCCACTTTTCACATGATTCCTGTGCTGCAATGGTAGCAGCTGTACCGGAGTCGTGCTTTGTAGCTAGTTCTTTGACGTGCTCTAACTTATCACTTTTCTGGCTTAACACAGTGGAGAAATTATCTTTCTGGCCTTGCTCACGTAATGAGAATGAAGACCCAGACACCTGAAATGAGGGTAACTGGGACGACGCATGCAAAACTTTGGTACTTGGAGTTGAGCTATATGAATCATGAGCATTTTTGCTTCGAGTCTTCTTCTTTGGGATAAGCATGGATGCTGAAGACTCACTGAAAGAAGCGGAAGATGCAGCAAATGTGAAGCCACCTGAGAACATCTCAGCTGAACTTGTGCTATTTTCAAACTGAGTCCCTCCATCACTGTCTTGTCTCTCAATTTTAGAGCTGGAGCTTCCTGCGGAGTCTGCTGTGGTGAAAAAGGAGTCAGTGCTGCAATCTAACTCATCAGCTGCAGACTTAAAGCTTTCAGTCTCTACAGCTGAAACGGCATCTTCTTCAGGACTCTCAACCCTAACTGCATCATTCCCAAGAGATGCTGATCGTCTATGTTGCCGTTCATTGCCTTTCATATCATATTCATTTATATGCAATCTCTCCGTTGCCGAAAGCAGTACTTCATCAGCTATATCACTCGAAACATTTGGGTATGAGTCAGCTGAAGAATTGTTTTCACCAAGATAAAAGGACTCCTCTGATGCCACGGAAGTCTCTCTTGATAATGTATTATTAGCCAATGTTTCTTCATATGGAGAGAAGTCCATAGGTGAATATTGCTCAGAAAAATCAGTATGTTCGTGTGATGTTTCCTGAAAGATGAAGTCATGGTGGAACTTCAATGGGACCTGCGCAGGTTTCTTGGATTTCCCCTTCTTTTTCTTTAATCCACCGTCCTTAACCGGTTCTCGTTTTGTGTCTAATTTCCTATTCAGACCAAATAATGAATGTGCTATAGGATCTGGTGTCTTGAACTCCACATTTGGTGCCAGCATACTGTCCAATTTGCTACAATTACCAAACTCAACTTTTCTGTCACCTCTGTCCACAGAAGGCATCTGAGAGACACCCCCAAGTGGTGTACGATGAATGCCACTAGATGAAAACATCGGTAATGATGCAGTACTTTTTTCATTCTTGAATTTCACACGAGTACCACTATTCTCACTTTCATATCCAGCCCGGAAAGTAAAGCTTGAACCAAATGATCCCGAAATGTTGCCTGGATTCTTAGCCGGCCTGCTGTCGTGCATAATTTCCGCACCAGAACTGTCCCTAGCCGCATTAGCCATATTCAAGTCCGCCTGCTGAGTGACGTTTCCACTGTGCTTAAACACGAACGTATTCTTGTCTCGTGAGCTAACATCATCAACCTTCTTCACATTCATGGAATTGTGTAAAGACTCCTCAATATTCAAAGTTTTCATCTTGTCTGGAAGGAATGCATCTGAGCTATCACTTCTCTCATTGCTAACATTCTTTGATCCATCATGTTCGTAGTCCTTGACATCCAGTTTCTTCATCTTACTCGGAAGTTCTTCCATGTTTCCACCAACAACATATAATTTATTAAAATGTTCGCTTCCGATGCACATCCTTCTCATGTCCTCAGGCAATTCAGAAAACACAGTTTCATCAATGCGTCGCAAGCTGTGATCTTTACCACCACCACCTCCACCACCACCACCAATACTGCTGCTGCTACTACTACTACTACTCATACCTATGTTATCATTCACACTATTCGAACACGCATTCTCGCTCTCAATATTCATTTTCCTCATTTCCTCCACCACATTATCATCATTCACACCACTCTGCCTACTATCATTCGACCCGAACAAAAACCCATGACCCGCATTCCGCTCACTATACTCAACCCCCGGATCTCCCGGGCGAGGGTCCACGCCCATTTGCGAAACGGATCGGAACATATTGGGGCGGTGGCCGGCCAAGGGTTTCCGGAGCTTGGCCAGCCGCGGCGGCCGGGAAAGGCCGCCGGCGGGCTTCGACGAGGAGCCAAACCCGAAACCCGGATCCATTTTATTCGCAAACCCGAAACTATTATCGTTGATATAATTCGATGAATTGAAATGCGGGTATAAAATCTGACCGTTTGCACAAGGTGGCGGTGCTGCTCCGCCGTCAACGGCAGCTGGTGACATAAGTCATCTAATCGGACGGCTAGCGATGAACGGCGATCGGCTGTCGTCCGATTGCTCGAGAAAATGGGCGGAGGCGAAAACTGCGACTGATTTTCGAGATTATTTTTGGGATCAAATATGAATTTTCTCGTATAATCATTTGTTTTCCATCATTTTTTTTTATTAGTTTTTTATTTAGGGATAAATTGCATCAGATTTTTTATTTTTTATTTTATTTTTTTTGTTGGATCAATTGCTTGAAATTGAAGGAAAAGAGAAGTAAACAAGGAAAGACTAATTTTCACATGAATCACGGGAGATTCTCTTTTTTAACTATTTATTTAAAAAAAAATATTACTCCCTCCGTCTTATTTTGATAGGGTTGTTTTCCTTTTTGGTATGTCCCGATATATAGGGATGTTTCTATATCTATTTAGCTAATTTACTAATATATACTCCTATTTAATATGTTCAAATTAGGTATTAATTCAATATCAACGAAATAAATAGGGGCATATTAGGAAGTTTCTTGATTAAGTGTATTTCTCAATACTTTTCTTAATCCCGTGAAAAACTCCAATCAGCCTATCAAATTAGGACGGAAGGAGTAATTCAGAATTTGAAAGATTAATACTCTGATGATTTAAGAACTGAAAGATGGAAATTTATGAATCTGGAACCTCAAAAATTAAGTATTTTGATTTTTTTTTATTTTTTAATTATTTTAATAAGTTCTTTAATAGATTTAATAGAAAATGAATAAGGGAATTTTCGTTGAAAATTGATATAAAAATAATTAAAAAATAAAAAGAATTTAAGGAATTTTCGTTCAAAATTAATATAAAAATAATTAAAAAATAAAAAGAAATCAAAATTCATAATTTTTTAGGTCCCGGGTTGATAATTTTTATTTTTCGGATCTTGAATTTGATAGTTTTCGTCTTCAAATCCTGAATTGATGAATTACTCATCTTTCAAGTCTCGAATTGATAATTCCCTGCATTTTATTACTTTTCTCCATTTCATATTATTTGATATTTTATCACATGAACCACCCATCATGTTGTCATTGAACTAACGATCGTCATGTGTCCTAAAAAAATTTATACTAAGTTATATTTTCTAATATTTTAATAAGGATTAAATTAGAAAAAAGTACGTGAAAAATGATAAATATTAAATATTTTTTGAAATAAGAATAGAATTTTAAAATATTTAATAATATGAAACGGAGAAATTATTTATCAATACGCCCTTATTCATCAGTATTTTTCGAAGATTGGATTCAAACCCGATAGATATAGCATGATGGATTGCTGGAGTTGCATTAGTTATAAAATTATTATATATATTATTATAATTATTGCAAAAGTTACCAAAATAATTTTTAAGGCCAACATTACCTAAACACATATTTGAAAATAAATTTAAAAAAAATAAAATAAAAGCACTTGTTAAATGAAAATTTCAAATGTCTGGTGGCCAAATAAAGTCAACTATTTACATTTTTTTATGTTAATCATTTGTTTTAAAATTATCAATTTCAATTAAATAAAATTACTGTCAAATTATTAGTCTGATCAAGATTAGATGACATGTTAAACACATGTAAATTTTATTAACTCTCCCTCCATAGATTTACACACATTAAAAAAAAAGCCCACAATTTTCAACACTCGACAACGATATTGGTGCACCCAACATTCATTGTAAAATTGGATGAGCTCTTTTTATGATAGGCTGATTAGAGTTTTTTACGAGAATTAAGAAAGGTATTGAGAAAGACAATTAATTAAGAAAATTCCTAATATGTACCTATTTATTTATTTGATATTGAATTAATGCCTAATGTGAACATATTAAATAGGGGTATATATTAGTAAATTAGCTAAATATATATAGAAACATGCCTATATATCGGGACATATAAAAAAGGAAAATAAGCCTATCAAATTAGGACGGAGGAAGTATAATAATAGCTCGGAAATAATATCTCCATGCCTATTTTTGATATTATCGTATCAATATTATTTGAAAAAATTAATCCGTGTATCTTATAAAAATACTCATCAATTTTTAAAAATATTAAAATTAAAAAAGGAAATAATAGAATAATATTGGGAAAATGTGCAAATATACCCCTAACGTTTACCTCATGGGGCAAATTCACCCTTAAGGTTTTTTTGGAGCAAACAACACCCTAAGGTTTACAAAAAAGTGCAAATCCTTCCTCCTCTCCCCAAAAATAGTATTTTTTTTCAAAAATATATAAATTTATTTTTTTTCATATCTTTTATCCCTAAAAAATAATAATTTTTATAGGATGAAATTTATTAAAAAAACTTACATGTATTTTTCATACATTTTTTAATAAATTTCATTCACAAAAATACAAACTCAATTAAACTCAATAATAATAATAATAATAATAATAATAATACGATGATGATGATGATTTTAGGTCTATATTTAAAGGAAGATTATAATTTAAAAAAATGAAAATTATACAAAATAAATATTTTTTAGTGATGGAAAAAATCATGAATAAAATGGAATTTTGCACACACAAAAAACATTATTTGTTCAAAAATATAGAAAATTTATTTTCATCCCTAGAACATCATATTTTTTTATAGGATGAAATTTATTAAAAAAAACTTACATTTATTTTTTCCATACATTTTTTAATAAGTTTCATTCACAAAAATACAAACTCAATAATAATAATAATAATATGATGATGATGATGATGATGGTTTATATTTAAAGAGGGATTATAATTTTAAAAGTGTTGGAAAAAATCATGAATAAAATGGTATAATGCACAAAAAACACTATTTTTGGGGAGGGAATGGGAAATTTGCACTATTTGAAAAACGTTAGGGTGGTATTTGCTCCAAATAAAACGTTAAAGGTTAATTTGCTCCTTCATGTAGACGTTAGGGGTATGTTGTCGTATCAAATATTATTTGAAAAAAATTAATCCGCGTATCTTATAAAAATACTCATCAATTTTTAAAAATATTAAAATTTAAAAAGGAAATAATAGAATAATATTTGAGTTAGATTTTATGAATTTCAGATTATTTACTGCTTATTACTATAGATTAAAATTAGCCGTTCGAATATAACGTTCGATTTTTTTTTCTTTCGAACATATATGTATGTGTGTGTGTATATAATATCGCATTCGTTTTCAAGAAAGAGAAGAAAAAATCATCAATTTCGAAATTAAATTGGGCCCTTTTCGATTTTGATCACAATCTTGCAATTTTTTACAATCTTATTTCTCAATCTCTTCAAATCAGTTCGTGAAAAGGGGGGGAGAAAGAGAGAGAAGATGGCGGCAGTGAACGCGCACAGCCACCAAGATAGAAACCCCAACACCAACGCCGCCGCCGCCACGGCTGCGCCAGCGACGCCGGGGAAGCAGAAGTCGCCCGTCGCGAAAACTGTCGATACGCAGTCTGTTCTGAAAAGGCATGTTTTTTCTTTTGTTTAATTTCATAAAGCTGTGATTTTTATTTTCTTGATTTATGGATTTTGTGATTTTCCTTTTTTGGGACATTTTTGTATGTGTTGTTATTGAGGTTTCATTAAATTCAGCCCTTTTTCTTGGAATTTAAATCTGGGTTTTGCTTAGTTTATTAGTGTTTTCTGGCTTTCTATATTTTGCTGTCTTGTTCTGGATTTTTTTTTATGTGAATTGAATTTGGATTAATTTCTCAATTTAGTGATTTACAGTTCGAGTAAGTTGTTTAATTCGAAAAAAATAAAAAAAATCTTTGCTTTATGAATTAATTTAGGTTTTAGCATCTCTGAAATATGGCTTGTCCATGAAAAGGTTTGAATTTAAAGACATGGATTATGAAATTGTTCTGAAAAGACAGTGTTAGATGAATTTTAAATTCACTAAAATTTCTTTAAAATGGCTAAAGATGAAATGGAGCTCATTCTAGCATGAACTTATCCAAACAAATTCGATAAATCCGAATCCAAGATTCTAAATCCATCAATCCAAACGAAGTCTTTAGGTATTCGAGTTTGATCCTTGACCCCGATTGTTATTCCTCTCTGATCAATCTTGTCGTTTCATGTTTCCAGCGGAACAAAATGTTTATTCAATTGCTTCAGAATACATAACTACAGTTTGTTCATCCTGTTTCATCATCCGAATCCAAGATTCTAAATTCATCAATCCAAATGAAGTCTTTTTTAGGTATTCGAGTTTGATCCTTGCCCCCGATTGTTCTTCCTTCCTCCCTGATCAGTCTTGTCATTCAATGCTTGATTTCATTGCTTCAGATTTACATAACTATAGTTTGTTCATCCGGTTTCATCATCCGAATCCAAGATTCTAAATTCATCAATCCAAACGAAGTCTTTAGGTATTCGTGTTTGATCCTTTACCCCGATAGTTCTTCCTCCCTGATCAGTCTTGTCGTTCAATGTTTGATTTAATTGCTTCAGATTGTACATAACTACAGTCTGTTCATCATGTTTCATGAACCTCATTTTAGGAATTGGGCCATATACATCTTTGTTTCATCTTTGTTTCCGTGTCATCTAATCTCTACCTCATTTTTATTTTTTTGTGTAAACAGATTGCAGTCCGAGCTAATGGCCTTAATGGTGAGAGCTTTGCACCGATACTCAAATTTCATCGTTGCCAAAACTCCATTTCTCATCAAATTAGGGAAATCTAAGATATCAGCTGATTGTTAATTTGCTCTGGTTAAAATGTGTGTAGATGAGTGGTGATGGCGGAATATCAGCATTCCCGGAGGAGGACAACATATTCTGCTGGAAAGGAACGATCAGTGGCAGCAAAGACACCGTGTTTGAAGGAACCGAATACAAGCTATCCCTCTCCTTTCCCTCCGACTATCCATTCAAGCCACCGCAGGTTAAGTTTGAGACGGCTTGCTTCCATCCAAACATCGATGTCTATGGAAACATATGCCTGGACATATTGCAGGTGACTACTTTACCACTCATTAACTTCGCCATTTCCATCTTCCAGCTTGCAGTTATGCAAGTTCTACCTCAGCGTTTGACTCTAACAATCTTTTGTCTGATTCGGACAGGATAAGTGGTCGTCTGCTTATGATGTGAGGACAATCCTTCTCTCAGTTCAGAGTTTGCTTGGAGGTAAAATGCCTTTTCTTATTTATAGCGTTGCTGAGATATCGTTTCGTTGCCATTGTCATCCTACTGAGACTGTTTCTTGATTTCGTGTTGTGTAGAGCCGAACACGAGCTCGCCGCTCAACACCCAAGCAGCATCACTTTGGTGCAACCAAGAAGGTAACATCTTGAGTTTCTTGGTTTTTAGATAGACAAAATTATGTAGTTTCTTGACTTTTAACTATGTAAGATTTATCTTGCAAAATGCAGAGTATAGGAAGATGGTGGAGAAACTATACAAGCCAAATGCATAAGGATCTGGAATTATATCAAGTGGTTGAATTTTTAAAATTTTTCTTTTTTGGGGTCAAATGGAATTAATTTTCCTTTATATATGAGAGAAAAATAGCCTCTTGATGAGAACATTTGATGTAGAAAATCTCTTGAACCTCAGAATTCTTCAGTTTTAGTTTTTGTAATATGTATTGGAGAAAATCTCTAATTTCATGTAAATGAAAACATCTCAACAACATTGTTTTTTTTTTAGTTGGCTCATTGGTTACTTAATTTCAAGAACATAGGAAATAATTTTCCCATTAATCAATTTGATTGTTACAATTAATACCAATCAATCAAACTCATTTTCATTGTAATGTAATAGTTTTAACCAAAAACGCCTCAATAATAGAAATAATATTCCTTTATACATTTTGCAAGTGAAATGCACATGGCAAAATACATATATATATATATATATATATATATATTTCTACACCTGACTTGAATATATCGAATACACTAAATAACTTGCATTCACCAAAATTAAGTCTATATATATCTAATGCAGCAACTAATTCAGCCGAGTTCCAAATGAAGAGAATAAATTATACAAGGACGAGAAGAAGAAAAATAAAAAGAAAAAGGAGTAGAAAAACAGTAAAAAAACATGAATTTACTGCTCCTTTGATGGAGAGCCATTGAGCTGCCTCAAGTTGTACTTGGCCAATTCCTTGTACTTCTCCACAACTCCAATCAAGCAAATAGTCTGAAAACACATTTTCTCAATCAATATAGAAGAGGCAAGATCCTCACACATTTGAGTCAAACCAGTGCATGATAAGTTTTCAACAACAATCCACATAACTCCTAAAGTTAATGATATCAAGACACAATTTTGATCTGTTGTTTACTGATGCATCAAGAAATTTGAAGGTAGTATTCCCAAATCAGATAGATGCAAAGTCTCTTCTTGAAGAGGAATGCTTGTGCATGTGGCAATGGTTATAGATGAACTACTAAAATGCCATAGAATCTCAGAAAGAATACTACTTCTGAACTCTCTAACAAAGAAATTCAGTTCTTATAATCGATAGGTAGGTAATCTAGAATTCTTTCAACAATTAAGAGTTATAAAAACATAAAATGAGATGAAAATCAAAATTAAGAAGATCTGGAAATGAAAGTACAGGTTTTGGTAAATTGCTCAGAAGCCAAGCGTAACAAGAAAATTTCATTGAGGAACCAACACAAAGTTGCTACCTCTTACGTGTTAGCATCTCATCACGGCAATAACCAAACAATGAATTTCAAAAAACATATCTACAAAAACAAATTTTCAAACACAATCGTAGAAATTTAACAAGACAAAAACATTTAGCTACCGCAAATTTGAAGAGAAGCTTAGAAATAGACTTTCTCCAATCGTGATAAGTAGCTCTATGTCGGCACCATGCAAAAGGTGATTTGTCGTTGAAGATCAACACAAACAGCCCGTGTCTGACTGGAGTGCCTTTCTTCATTCTAATTCAAATAAAATATCCAACATTCACAAATAAAAAACCCTAATTCAATTGAAAAGGTAACAAATTCAGAACGAAGAATGAAAAGAGGAATGAATCGATATTTTGAAAATATAACCGGTTTATTGTATCAAGAAGCAACGGAAAGATTAGGTTTCATGGATCTTCAAACCGGCTGAATCGATATAGGCTCCAAGCGGCAGACTGGTTGCCATGGGATATTGGCACCTGCTGCTGACTCGATATGGAGCCATCGCCAGATTCCCTCACTTCCGATCAAAAAGAGATACGAGAGAGAAATACAGTTTTCGAAGAAACAGAGAAACTTAATTAGAAAATCAGTGAATTGAAAGTGAACAACGTAAAGCTCGGCGTTATGCAATGGATAAATGTGGAAAAAATTATAGCAGATCACTTAGAACAGAGTGTGTAGAAATTGAGGCGCACGCAGTGAGGTGTGTTTTTGTGTGTATCGAGCTGCTGCAGATTAGGGTATAAGAAAGCACCAATTATAACAAAAGGAAGTGAACAAGAATTATATTTGCTGTGAAAATGCATAGAATTCACATTAACAGTCTCTAAACGCTCGCATGTAGAGATAGATGGCGAAATAACAACAAATCAGAGCTTTCAATTCCGATCTTCTGAACCAGGAAACTGTCCAACAAAAATTTCAGATTAATTTTAGACAAAGGTGGAAGAAAAACGACAGAAAAATGGAAAATATAAATAATCAGAACCTCTCGACTCAAAATTGCGTTTCGAAAATCAAATTGGGGTGCGTCGACCATTTCAGAATTCTCTGAACAAAAGTGAGCTTCGATACCTTCTCCTTCAACAGCTACAAAAATGCACCTGCAATTCAACAATCAGTAATTTCTCATACTTGAACTCGTAACACTAAGAATTTTTATTCCTGAGAAACGAGAGGTTTAGATCGTTTCATATCATCCAATCCGCCTAATGTTTATCTAGAGAGAGAGAGAGAGCAGTTTTTTCTTCTTCGTCTCCACCTTGTGAACGGTGAATGAAAAAAAAAACGAAATAGCTCTGTTTTCTTCTTCAAACCACCATTTTTATACCTCCCAGTTTTTCATATTAAATCTACAGCCGTTGGAAAATATTTGACGGTGCAGATTGCTTCTCAATATATATTATATGTATATATTAAATCAAGTTATAAATTATAATAGGTATTACCATTCCTATAAAATGAAAATAAATAAAACTAAGAGGTGGGACACGTGTCCATTGCTTATGGTGAGCATGCAATTGAAGTGAATTTAGCATTCAACTTTTCGTTACCATACATGTAAAAACTTGTTTATTTTGTGCCCAATTAAACGCAATTTCACAAATTCGATTCCAAATAGAATTCATTACTCATAATCTGGTCTATGATGAGAAAGTAATGAGATAGTATCTAAACTTCCAACACAATAACTCAACGTAGACCACTATCTTAGAGATAGTATCTAAACTTCCAACACAAAAATCTCTTGAACCTCAAAATTCTTCAGTTTTAGTTTTTGTAATATGTATGGGAGAAAATCTCTAATTTCATGTAAATGAAAACATCTCAACAACATTTTTTTTTTGAGTTGGCTCATCGGTTACTTAATTTCAAGAACATTTGAAATAATTTTCCCATTAATCAATTTGATTGTTACAATTAATACAAATCAATCAAACTCATTTTCATTGTAATTTAATAGTTTTAACCAAAAACGCTTCAATAATAGAAATAATTTTCCTTTATACATTTTGCAAGTGCAATGCTCATGGCAAAATATATATTGAACTTGAATTCACCAAAATTAAGTCTATATATGTATCTAATGCAGCAGCAACTAATTCAGCCGAGTTCTAAATGAGGAGAGTTAATTATACAAGGACAAGAAGAAGAAAAATAAAAAGAAAAAGGAGTAGAAAAACAGTAAAAAAACATGAATTTACTGCTCCTTTGATGGAGAGCCACTGAGCTGCCTCAAGTTGTACTTGGCCAATTCCTTGTACTTCTCCACAACTCCAATCAAGCAAATAGTCTGAAAACACAGTTTCTTAATCAATATAGAAGAGGCCTCACATTTGAGTCAAACCAGTGCATGATAAGTTTTCGACAACGATTGACATAACTCTTAAAGTTATTGATATCAAGACACAATTTTGATCTGTTGTTTACTGTACTGATGCATCAAGAAATTTGAAGGTAGTATTCCTAAGTCAGATAGATGCAAAGTCTCTTCTTGAAGAGGAATGCTTATGCATGTGGCAATGGTTACAGCACAACGACAGTATCGATTTTATGTTGAAGTCAGTAAGGTGAACTACTAAAATGCCATAGAATCTCAGAAAGAATAGTAATTCTGAACTCAGCTGTGGTGGCTCTAACAAAGAAATTCAATCAGAGGTTCCTATACAAAACCGAATTTTCTTACCTTCGCAATTTGGACCATTATGCTTATATCAGGGTTGGCCAGATCGACTTTGTGAACAGATGGAACTGATTTGGCGACTGCATCGATAACTTTTGCTCGATCAATGCCAGTGTTTGCACGAGCATCGTACAAAACTGAAAACTGGAACAAAATAATCACAAAAGAATAAGAGTCAAGAGGTTTGCTTCAACTCCTACTGGGACCCACAGCTTAAATAAAATCAACTATAGAGAGAAATGACCAATATAGATTCTCTTTCATTTCCTTTTTCTTTTTCACACAACGGTTATTGAATCTGAGTAAATAGAACTTAAAAACTATACATACGGACTCGGAGATGTAAACAGCAGTCAAATTCAGTGGAAGTTGAGGTAGCAGTAAACTCTATCCAAGCATTCAGAACAGTCGAGGAAACCAAGTGCTAGGCCTTGATCTTTCAGATCCTTAACAACAGAACTTTTTATTCTAGATTTAACTTAATAGGTTACATTTGTTTTACAATTAGATCAAAAGCACTCCCGACATGTTATCACACTTGATAAAAGTATTGGTAAATTAAGTTTGCCATAGATCAGGTTGAAGCATTGTCACTAGGAAGGTCAAAAACTGAACTGTCCCTATGAAGTTGATCCACAAGAATAAACGGTCGACCCATTAACTAGAATCACTCTTGACACATCATTAGACATACTGAACGTATTGGTAAAGTAAGTTTGTCATAGCTCAAGTTGAAGCACTGTTGCTGCAAAGATCCCTTTTATGTCGAACTGTCACCACGGGGTTGATTCACAGGGACAGAATGTATGACCCTTTTAAACAATATCTGCAGTCCTAGTTTATTCATTTGAATACTAAAAAAACAGTAATAAGAAGACAACATATTTACCTTACGTGGTTTCTCATTTTCTACAGGAAAATACTTTTCAATCACAGGTTTGATGGCTCGTCTGATTTCTTCCTCTGACGTATAGCATGTTACTTCAACTGGAAGCACTCTTAGAAGAAACCTGGTAAAACAAGCCATGCTCTCAGCAGGTTGATGCTAAATGCTGGACAAATTTTGAGAAATTGGGAAAAGAACTTGTCAGAAATTAACCTTGATACATGTTTCTTGGTTTTAGCAAGAGAAGTCATCATGTGCTGGACAATATCTTTTGTGCTGGGATCTCCCTCTCTCTTACGCATTTGTATAAAGACAACACCATTACAACCGGTGTCAAGTTTACTAAAACGTCTCTGCTTAAATAAAGAGATAAATGTATTATCTAAACAGAAGTATACATGACAATATGGGGAGAATTGAGAACACAAAAGAAGATTTTAGGTTTGAAAATCATTACTGTTGATTAAGTAATCAAAGCACATTAAAAGAAAAGGGAAAAAGGAAATGACTTAGCACTCATGGACTTCCTCATTACAAAAATATTATGCCTATTTCAGGAACATAGAGAAGTAAGGATTTTTAACTGAAACATGCATAAAGTGTTACTAGCAGAGAACTACCATACGTTGACAATTGATGGTGTGATCTGTCAAAAGATTTCACATATAGTGACCTGTATCAAAATTGTATATGCTATTGGGACCTGCTGAAATGAGGTGCAAGTACATAAAGTCGAAGGGTACTCATGGACTCACCTTGCTCCTATCTCCCAGTTCTGCTAGCTCAGCTTCAATTAGCTTATCAACGGATTTATTTTCTATCTTTTTGGGCAAGCTTCCACTGTCCGGGGCATCTGCATCTGTGCATTGTCTCTTTGCTGGAGGCCCCAGAGCTTCAGCTTCTTTGATATCTTGATTTTCAGGTTCTGCTTTATCTGCATGTGTTGGATTCTCAAGAGGCACGCCATTCTCAGTTCCAAGTGTTGACTCATCATCACCTGAGGCAACAGCATTTTTGTCTATGTCCTCCACAGTCTCTAGACTTTTTTTATCATTTGCTTCATCTTTACTGGAACCTTTATCATCATCATCATCATTGTCGCTGTCAGAAGAATCAGATGCGAATTTCGTGATTTTGTTTACAGGCTTCTTAGGTAGTTCTGCTTGTTCAACTTTTAACTCTGCGTCTTCCAGCAGCTCTTCATAGAACTGTTTCAAACAAATATATCAAAATCTAACTCTGAATTCACTACTTCCGTGCTCTAAAGAGAAGAAAAAGAAGAATCCATTAAAATTGCATTTCGTAGTACATCAGTCATAGCTCTGTCAATGATAAATGCCTCCTGATCTCAATCTACCGTAATATAAACTCTAACGTCATAATACAAGTAGCACGGGTTAATGATCAAGAACTTAAAACAACAAAGTCAGTGTTGTGCGAATCTGAGGTATGCTAATTTTCAGATGTAGTCCTAAAGAGAAGCTAAGGGAGTTTGCAACCTGCAAACACCTACTTTATCACTGTCCATTGCTTCCAAGCGATGGTAACCCACAAGTACCGGTCATTACCAATTATGGCTTCACTTCATGTCTAACAATTAAGTGTGCATGTATTAAGCATTGTGCCATCACAAACAACGCTTGCTCGATAACTGAACTGAGCAGTCAGTAATTTCGAAACTAAGGACACAGAGTATTATGAGCAACATACGAACTCTTCTCCGAAGGGAAGATAAACCTACCATACTCATGTGCAAGCTTATCAATAAAAAAATAGACAGCAATGTACAGAATGATACCAAAAATCTACAGAAAATTGGTTTAACGCTTATTAAACATCAACAAAGGAAATATACTTTTTCAAATATCTAACACCACGAAAATAACCAAAAACCTAAATCACTTAAAATCGTAAACCACAAAGGCGCAGTAAGTTAATCAAACAAGTAATCAACCTAAAGGCACAATTTTTATTGAAAGAAAAACAGCAATCAATTCAATCCCCTTTAGTTTATATCCTAAAATGGTAATAATATATATACATATACATACAGATTCAATGACATTGATAGCTTCATTTGATGCCTGGTGCTCCCTCCCACCATCACACGTTATAAAGAATCCCTCTACCCCTGCATGTAATGGGTAAGCCCCCTTTTTCACTGCCTTCTGCAAAAAGTGAAAAAACACAATTATTTTTTCAATTACAAAAATATAGGCGGGGGAAGAGAGAGAAATAGGAATAATCACATTGTAGGGAAGGTAATTCTTTCTTTTCTTGTTGTTCTTGTTGGAGTTGGTTGGCTTGGAATTGTGGTCGGTCGCCATTGAAGAACTGCAGACGAAGAAACGTGCCGAGAAACGCGAGGTTTATGGTGGGGTTTGGGTTACTTCCGCCATTTTTGTGCTTTCAACATTGCTTCATTATATCCATCTTCCTAAAAGCCCAATGGGCCCTAACAGGATATAATTTGCTCGTCTCGTTCGAATAATAATTGGGCTGTAAATAATTATACGAGAAAATTATGTTTTGATATAATATTTTTTTTTTAATTTTTAATTTTATTTTTTTAAAATTAATAAATTAGTACTCACTGTTTTAAATTTCTTTGAAAATCTAATCGTTGCTCAATTTTTTTATGGCTCCAAAAATTCTATACAATTGATTATATTTTAATATTTATATTTCTTCAACAATTTTAAAAAATTATCTAATCAATAAATATTAAAATACGATCAATTACGTAAATTTTCGAACCATAAAATTGACCAAATGCTAGATTAATATTTTTGGGGAAAAATGAGAATGATTTCGTAAATTTTGGAAAAGTAATTTTTTTAAATGTGCCAAAATGTAATTTCATATTTATATTCACAAATGATCTCAAAAGCTCAATATTTAGGATTTAATTTAAAAATAGATTTAATTTGCATTCAGGTTCTAGAAATTTTATTAACCTCTATAATTGAATTTGGGGTGTTACATTTTGTAATAATATAATGGGAAAATTACATTTTTTGTCCCGTAAAAATAGGGTCCAAACATTTTTTTAGTCCTAAAATGTATAATTTTGGTCACAAGTTTAATTTTCCGACACTTTTAGTTCTACAATTTACATTTGGTCCCAAAAACTAATAGAGTATATTTAACATATGTCTTATTTTGGAGCAAAAATAATACTTATTTTGTTGATCTTGATTGCACCAGTTAATTAAGGGTGAAAATAGAGGAAAATGTAGTGAAAATTTCAATAAAAAATATACACCGTTTTGACACGAAAATAGGTACTTAACGAATGTTAAATATAATATGTTAGTTTTTTGGACCAAAAGTGTTTAAATATAAACTGTGGGACCAAAAGTGTCGAAAAATTAAACTTGTGACTGTACATTTTGGGACTAAAAATACTTGGAACATTTTTTAACGGGACTAAAAGTAGAATTTACTCTAATATATTATAATTAATTAAGTTTCTTCTAATAAAGTGAAATGTCATAAGATGTAAAAAAAAAATGTTCAACTTTATCATACAACCAATTTTTGTTGTAATTATGTTTTTGTTATACCCATATTTTATATATCAATTTATTTTTTTCATAACCCAACATTTAAAAAATTATGTAATATAATTATACAAATATAATTTTAAAATGAATAATCAATTAAAAAAATCAAATTCAAGTTAGTTGTTCATTATCGGATTACGCTTAATAAATACATTAAAATTATATATATACTAAAAAGTTCAAAAAACATAGATTTTAAATATAATTTTACTAAATTAAAACAATTAGTTGAAGTACATTAATTAAACACGCAGAATACTAAATCAAAATAAAACCTAAAAAATTACTAAAAATAAAGAAATCAGACCAAATCCCTAAACCCTAAATCCCGCAGCTACCCGGTCGCCGCCGGCGAGCTGCGACCCGGTCGCCGACGTCGAGTCCAGAGGTAAGCTCTTCTTAGAATCTTAGCACTTTAATTTCAGATATTTTGAATGTTTGTTGAAAGTTTCTTGTTTTTGAGTCATGAATTTTGATTTATGTGAATAGAAAATTTCTGAATAGAATTTGTATTGTGAATGTAATGTTGGACTTGGATAGTTGTATATTTTTTGTAAGAAATCAAACAAATTAGGGGATCTGAAAACAAAGCAGAAATTTCATTGATATGGAATACGAAGCTGCCATTATCAAGTAGCTAAGAAACCTTTGGAGAAATTTTATGTATATTGATAAGATCCAAAAGATAACTACAATGAGCTGTTACAATTGGAATACAGAATAGCAGAGTATTGAGTGATCATTGATCATCGGAATGTCTCATTCGTAAAAGTTATATTTTCAGATTGAATCCTTCTATTGAATTGGATTGGAAGAGCCAAGGATTGATTTAACCCGGAATGGATGCAGAGGGTGTGTTGGGCAACAACGACATTGATGATGTTCGTTGGCTCTGTTCTTTGACCGAGTCTGAACTTGTAAGTTTGGTCTTTTTTATAAAAAAAAGTTTCTTTATTTGGAAAGATTTTGTTCTTACAAGAATTTCGTTGTGTTGATGTGGGTGTTGTGAATGATGTTGTTTTCTTGCGTTAGGATCTGTTGATGGGATTAAAGAATTTGGTGAAGATGCGAGCCAAGAAGATTGGCCGTGAGGATTTAACAATGAAATTTGACTTGCATATGCTCCGAACCTTCGGTATGTTCTTGCTAATAACATGCTCCCTTATAAAGAAATCCGGATGCATGATCTACTTTTGATAACTTTCATTTAATTGTTTTGAAATGAGAATATGTTTGCTCTAAAACCAATTTTGAAATATGGGAGTTTTGTGTAATTACTTTGTTTGTTCCTTCTTCTATAATGTACAATTTCTCTATGTTCGTTTGATTTCAATTGGCCCTAACCATATATAAGCATGTTTCTTTATGTCATAAGATCGTATGCTCCTTCAGAATTATAGGAACGGAAATATTGTTGTAAGATTTGTTTCCGTGGTATCTTGAGAGTGATAAACAGAAGCGTCTGGAGATATCATGAGGCATATTGTAAGATTGTAAACAGTAAGCAGATTCATCACTTTTATGTGAAATAATGCGATTTTATATCCTGATAGAATGTGCGGTTTACCTTATGGAATTTTCAAAAATGTTTATTCTTTATGCTATGCATTGAATAATTGACATCCATGGCAGATGGCTCACATTTTTTCTCATTATGTACATATATTTGTTATGTATTTCTCTTCTCTTTTTGATCACTGGTTTAAAATTTCAATTTTTAGATTCGTTCAATTCAGTTATTTTCGTTTGTGTTGCTAGTTTTTTTTTTTTTTTTTGACAAGCTGCTTTAATATTCAGGTTTTATCTTTATGGAACATTTGAAAGGGCAGCTAAAAGATGTACCGGTGGGTTCTGAATTTGACTGTAACTTGCTTAAACAAAACCTCAGTGGTAGTTTTGAGAGAATGAGCATTGAAGATTTATGTCAATATATCTGTTCTGATCAAAGGAAGAAAATAATCGACAGGTAAGTGAATCATTTAGTATTCCATTACATGAATGCAATGTAGAATAACAGTGTCAGATTTGGGGTGATTAATGTCTAAATCAATCTATATATTTTCCCGATTCAACTTAAAAGATACTATTCATTTATGGATGTTGGAGCTTATGATCTAGGATTTCGTCGATCCTTAAACTTTCTTCTTTGCTTTCAATTCTTACGATGTGGGTTGCCGGCCTCCTTTGAAACATAACACTCTATCATGCTCTTCATTTCTGTGGAGATCATTGTAAACATGAAAACAATTTGAATAAAGGCCAGTTATAAAAACCGTTCCTTGCTGCTTCAAAGCCACATGCTGGTTCTTCAGCTGCAAATTTTTCTAGAAAAAACCATTTAGGTGTGAAACGGTTGTGATATTGAGGGGATGAAGTGTTTATATGCTGTTTAGGGAAGCAACGGGCCAAAATCAGCAAGTTTGGGAGGTTGAATTGCTGTTTAACCTGTACAAATCTTTTAGTCAACATAGTTTTGTAAAAATCCCTGCTAGGTATGTCTCGTATAATCGTGTGTAGGTAGTCGTAATGTGCTGCTTACTAAATGCCCCTATCATCTTATACGAAATCATACGAACACCGTCTGAAAATCACTCTTATAAGTTATAAGTGATAAAAGCTAGCAGGATTGTATGAAAATAGAAACCTAATGATCATCAGATTAGGTTTAAATTTGATATGATGTTAGCATTTACTATGCTTCATGTCTCTCTCCAAACATTAATCCCTTGTATGAATCTACTGCATTTATTTTTGAATCAATCTATGGTTCTAACAGTGAACTTATGTGTGTTTTTAATTTATAAAATATTTCTTTTATAGGTTTTTTCAGGACATGCCTCCCACCCCCCAAAAAAAAAAACAAAAAAAAAATCTAGCAACTGAGGATTGAAAGAGACTTGGTGTACAGTTTTGTTGCACTCAACCGTCCGTCACCAGTTTTGAGCTCGTTCGTTGTGGTTCACTTCTGAAATCTGTAAATTTAACCGCAGTCACTAGTTTTGAGCTCGTTCGCGGTGGTTCACTTCTCGAACGAGATTGCTCATTTTCGTTGTCCCCAACAGACACGGAGAACATTGTGAGTAGTTGTATCGAGGGAAAATTCTTGTCTACCTTTGTGGGTACTACCTGCAAACAGTTGAGGTCGTGCCACATAGACAACTTCAAAATATTGCTTACGTGGCATGATCTCAATGGTTTGCAAGTAGTACTCGTATGGGTAGACAAGAAGTTCCGGTATCGAGTTTTTATTTAGCCTTCAGCAGGTTTTTTGATGATACTAGAAATAGAAATTTTTGGTACCAAAAATGTCTAGCTTAAAATCGCATTGCCATGTACTATTTTTTTGGGTGCAATATATCATTCACACAACACGTCTTTAGGTCCATTTGCTAAAGTTCATTGTTTTCTTATAATAAATAAATTAAATTAGTGACGCAATAATAAAATATACGCATTACTAATTATAATATAAAAATATAAGTATTATCTTGTTAATAATTTCATATTTTCAAGATAATTCACTTAATGATCTTGCTAACGAGTTGGGCATGTCAAGTTCAAGTTTGATTAGTTTAGTTAATGAGTTTTACTAAACGAACTCAAGCGAGTTTTTATTGAATCGAGATTTGAGTAGTTCAATAGTAGCTTCTATCATTTAATTAAGTATTTTTTTAACATCAAACAATATAAAAAAAATTTGATGTTGGTAAAATTGTATGAGGAGTAATTCAAAAGGACTCTCCTGTCAGATGTTTAATGAATCTTAATTCGTTAGATGAATCTTCTTTGACTCACAAGGTGACCCCCATTTTTTCCTTTTCTTTTTCGATGGTCTCCTTTTTTTTCCCTTTCTTTTCAGTTTTTCTTTTTCAATTTTCAATATTTTATTTTTATTTTTTTACAAATATATATTACTTTTTAATTAATTAATTTTTTTTATCCATCGTTTGAACTCGTCCAATGCAAACACGTGGAGTTCATGCATTACGCTCGATAATTAATTTTTTTGAAATAAATATATACCATAAAATGAAATTAGTGGGGTCTAAAATTAAAGTAATTTTATTTATTTAATTTTATTCGACGTCATGTGCAGTGCACTCACCCAATGCTAACGTGTAGCTCGTGCACTGCGTTCGATAATTATTATTTTTTAAATAAATATCCTAAATTGAAATTAGTGAACCCTAAATTAAAGTAAATTAATTTATTTTTTTATCCGGTATCTCGCACAGTGCACTCATTCAACCCTGATGCAAACACTCGTGCACAACACTCAATACAAAATAAAAGTTAAAAAAAAAAGAAGTGCCCGGGCATATGAGATCCACGTGCCTAGACGGGTTTAAACATATTTATCCCATTCAATCGATCATGACTGATTAGACCAGTCTGATATAAGTTTTTGTCAATTATTAATCTTATGGTATCTATTTTGATAGACTAACTACCTCCACCATACATTGGATCCTTGAACTTGCCCATAATATAACCACCAAGGGTAATCTTGATTTGTCCCCATCTTCACCCCACATACAAAATACACACATACATTTATTTCTGGTACATTGTTAAAAAATTAATGGTTTAAGATATAGAGCTTGAATTTCGAATTTAGAATATATTAATTTATTAATATTCATGTGACGATGCTACCCACGAGGGCACAACTCGAGTTTTTAAAAATATACACAATTCAATATTTTTAAATAATATTTTACGCATAATTCATATTTTCAAATTTCAAGAAATGTCAATATGAAAAATATGTGTCGAGGTATTTTCATTGAACTCACAATATAATACCTACAAAACTCTGCCGATATCATTTGAAATATACGTATTGTCAGTATATAAGTAGATTGAAAAAAATACCACCATCACATTTTAAAGTTCCTCGTATTTTTAATTTTTTTTTAAATTGGGTCCCTCTATTTTATTTGGTTAAAATAAGGTAAGAGGAAATTACAGTGTTTTCAGTTTTTTTGATTTTTTTTCAAAAAATAATAAATAAAAAAAATTACAGTGTAATTAAATTTATTTTTATTTTATTTAATTTTTGAAATAAACTTTTTACTTAAAAATATCAATTTGTATTTGTTTTTAATTTTTATTTAATTATTTTTTCAATTTGTATTTTTTTAAATCAATTTTATTTTTATTTTCGGATTTGTTCATGTACTATAAATTTGATTAAAATGAGATCCCTGTACTATCAATGTGGATAAAATCAAGTCTCCCATAAACTATATTTTAACCAAAATTAATAGTACATGGACCTCAATTTTAACTAAATTAATAGTATATGGACCTCATTTTAGCAAAATAAAATAGAGAGATCCAATTTGAAAAAAATTAAAAGTACAGGAACCCAAAATAATATTTTACCTTAATGTTTTCCACTTTAATTATACATAAAATATCACTTTAAAATATTAGATTATATATATATTTTAAAAATATTACGTACAGTGACTGTGTGGCATCAAATCCCCCCCTCCCCCCCCACACCCGGACGGATCCAAGGGGGTGCCGGAGGGAGCTCCGGCCCCTCCGTTCCCCACCCCTCCTATTTTTTTCTATGTATTTTTTTGTTATCAGTAAGATCCGGTTCCCTCATTGACGACGGTTATTTTTTATATATATATATACATACAGTGTGACAAGGCCCCTCAAAAATTTCTATCTAGATCTGCTCCTGCCCCGTATATAGCATCTCGATTAATGTGCTCGTTGTTCGTGTGGCCCGTAATCCATATTAGGAATGAAGTCTATCCAATTTGTTAGGGGTAGGGCAGGGGTGAGCCATAGTTCCTCCTCCTTGTGCATGCATATGCTCCAAGAAACAGGCAGAGGAATTGAAATTAGGTCAAAAGGGAGTCAATGAGAGAGATTGAGTTGAAAAGAGGATCACAAAAGTGGGATTGAAAGAGTTAGTAAACTATATATATATTATCATTCACAAAATTCATTTGGATATTTCTTGATCTTCTTTATTTAAGGCAGTCTATATATGCCCCATTCAAAGCTGTCTTTCTCTTGGGTTCAATGCATCTACTTCATTTCTCTCTCCCTCTCTAGACATACATATATAGGCCAGATATCATGATTTTTATTGTTTATAAAAACACTTTTCAATCATTCACATCATGAATTGGCAACATCCATGAGATTTAGTGTGTGAATTATCAGTAGGTACCCACTTGCTTGTGTCTACATGGATTGCATATATATATATATATATATATATATATATATAGAGAGAGAGAGAGAGAGAGAGAGAGAGAGTCCCCTCTTTAATTTGATGGATAGACATGTTTGTTTAATCATGATAAAAATTGCATCAACTTAATTTCATCTACAATTTGAAATTGAAATGCTTATCTTGAAACGTTGCAATTACAGTAAAATTTTAAAATTTGTGTACGTGCAAATTAAAATAAGGGCCTTAAAATATATAAATTTTGGGGTATTTTTAGTTTTTTACATATTTTGGAAAAACGTAGTTTTAATAACACCAATTTAGCATTTGTTTGATTTTTCACATATTTTTAAATTTCGACTAATTAAATTTGACGTAACAGTCCGACTGTTACGTGTACGCCAAATTGTCTTAAAATATATAAATTTTGGACTGATTTTATTATACAGGTGGTCGAAATTTGAAAATGTGTGAAAAATCAAACAAGGATTAAATTTATGTTATTAAAACTATATTTTTTAAAAACATATGAAAAATAAAAAATATCCCAAATTAAATTTGTGTATTTTAAGACAATTAACCCTTAAAATAAGACAACTTTGGATAACAACACAATATTTCATACATATATTTATCACGATAATGAAAATCAAATCATAACTATGCTATATCTATACAAATTTGCAACATTTCATGTTAAAAGATATTCGCTCAACAAATTTTTTTTGGAGGTGTATATTTGCAATAAATTGCATAATTGTGTTATCGAAAGTTTTAAAGTTCATGTCTACACTGTAAATTGTGTCAAGTTCGTGTATTTTTTTCATAATTACACACACACACACACATATAAAATTATTTAAGCACTAATTAAGTGAGCTAATAAATGTACTCCCTCCGTCCCGATTATATAGTTCATATTACTATTTTGAGGTGTCCCAATTATATAGTCTCGTTGCTATAAGTATTATTAACTTTCATAGTAATGTATAAATACATCCTTGTTAAATCTTGAAAATTAAAAAAAATTAACCACTTAAAATTTGTAAGTCATAAATATTCAATAAGGGTGCTAATGGAAGTTCAGTTTTAATATCTTATTTTCATAAATATTTTTAATTTATGTGCGACTAGAAAAAAGACTGTATAATTGGTACATATCGAGGAAGGAGTAATTATGACTTATGTGTGAAAATCTCCCAATTTTTTGAGAGATGATACCCTAATGATAATGGCATGTGTAAGTAGAGGGAAAACAATAGTATACATAAGACAAATAGCATGAACGAATGTCTCAAAAAACTAAAATAAATAGCATTGAAATTTTATTTCCAATCTCATTAATTAATTTATCCTCTTCATGTACGTGGAGTGGAATTAATTTATAATTATATTCAAGAAGAATGAACAATTACAAATTAGAATTATCGTGCTAAATTAATAATCGCCTCATAATAGGGTCGATATCCCAACCGATTAATAGCCATCTTGAGTTAGTAAAAAATGTTTCTAATTATTATTTTTTTTAAAAAAACATGTTTCTAGTCACTTGAACAAAATAACCAACTATCTTGCACCCTAGTCGTGCAATAATGTAAAATCTGAATGCTACACGAATATACTTAGTCGTGTAACTCCATTCGTATAGTAGGTAAATTTGAATCGTTGCAGGATTACGCTCAGTTGTGTACCCTCAATTTGTACAATAGTATATAAATTTATAACGTTGTACGAATGGACTTATTTGTGCACCCCACTCGTACGTGTATAGCAATATAAATTTATATTACTACACGATCATATTTCATTTGTGCGTCCAAATAATGCACTATAGTAGTGCAGCTCCCAATTCTATGAAGGGTAATTAAGTATTTTCAGCAAAAAAAGACTATAAATAATTTTTTTTAAAAAAAATGGTTAAAAATATAATTTACTAAATGAAAATGACCATTTTTATATATTAACACTTAACACTTAATTCTATTTTATATAATTAATTAAGTAATATATATATGTGTGTGTGTGTGTGTTCAATTAATTTGAACTATTTATTTGGATTATTTTTTTTGAACTATTTATTTGGATTATTTTTTTTGAACTATTTATTTAGATTAACACCAAGGAGTATATAGTTTGCAAGATTTGCAATTCAATTATACATTAGCTTCCAATATTGTTGTCGACATAATTGTCGATGGCCCCACTTGAAAATATTAATGGAAATTGTCTAATTAATAATTAGTGATTAATAATGGGTCCAGACAAACCATCCACTCAACAAAAAAGCAGAACATGAATTTCTCCATATATATATGCTACCAAAATAAATGATATATAATAATTGAGATAAAATACTATAAAAAATTCGTCGATATATATATATATATATATATATAATATTTTATTGACATGCATCATGAAGAAAGTTGGAAAACAAAGTACACAATACAGTTAGCTGCTGTCAGTCATGGAAGCAACAATTATCTAAATACACTATATACATATATATATATATATATATAATTCATGTGTGCATGTAAATTGAGTATATTTCTTGTTTGACTTCTGCATTTCTTCTGCCATATATCTAGCCTTGAATATTGTTACAAATTGAATTGAAGAAAAATAAAATAAAAAAATAGTAGAATTAATATTATCATGATCTGTTGTGTGGAAATTGAGCACATGAATTTTCAAAATTGAACCCTAATGGAGTAAACTGAGCTGTAGGAACTCCATTTTGTATCTTTGATGCATCAAATGCTTTCTCTCTCTGCATATTCAATATAAAACATACATATATATATATATATATATATATATATGTCATTAATTATCTCTACATATGAAAAATCAAATATTTTTACAAATTATCCATATTTTTGCATGGAATTAAATAAAAAAAATTATATACATAAAAAAAAAAAGAAGAAAGAGAATGAAGTCACCTGCATCGTCTCCATTGCATCAGCCTCAGAGTTAAAGTCGTAAAACGTACTCGCTGCCGTGAGCTTCATCGAAAGGAACTGAATATATATATTGAAAAACGAAAATTAATTATTGTGTTTTATTTATTTATTTTTGAGGAATAACAAAATTATTGTAATCAATGAATTCACTAGAAATTAAATTAAATAATTAACTAACCTCTACTTGATTTTGCAATGACTGCACATAATTTATGATCTCATCCAACATTACCGCCATTCCCATTGTCTGTAATTCATTTCGTTACGCATGTAAATTAAAATCAATATATATATATATAATATACATATATGAATTACAATAAATGTATTTATAGTAATTAATTAATTAATTAATTAATCACCTTGTAGCATCCTGGTACAATGTCTTGCAAGCATCTTAACCTCTCATTAATTTTCTCTCTTCTTACCTGATATATTATCACATATAACAAAAAATAATTACATGACATTCAACTAACATATACTCAAAATTTAATTTAATTAGGTAGTGACAAAATTAATATATATATGAATTAATTAACTTACTCTTTCAGCTAAACTGTGACTATCAGTAGCTTGGCCTCTCTTGGCTCTAACATGAACAACATCCTCTGTCTTTGCTTCTTTGCATTTCACTTTCTTCCCTTTCCCTACACTCTATTAACACCAAAAAAAAAACAAAAAATAAATAAAAATCAATTGATTACCTATTTTTCAAGTCCTGAATTGACAATTTTCCATATAATATGTACTGAAAAATAAAAAATAAAATCTTGAACTTTTCTATCAAAATTCGTGATTTTTAAGGCCTTGGATTGACAGTTTTCGTCTTCCAGATTCTTGAATCGATAGATTACCCATCTTTCAGGTTCCGAATCAACAATTATCCTGAATAAAGAAAAAGGGCAGAGAGAATTGAAAAAAAAAAAACTTACATTCTTGCTTATAGTTGCATTATCAGAAACTTGAGGAGAAGAATTAGCTGAAGTGTTATTATGTGTATCCATTGCTTTCCTCTTCCTTTCTCTCTCTGCATGATCATGAGCGAGAATGTGAGGAGGCAGAAGAAGAGTAGAGCTATCATGATGGAATGATGATCCGGCCGGGAAATTTTCCGAGTAACCGGACGATTCGGGAAGGTATGGGTGTTGGTAAATTGGATTTATTGCAGAAAAATGGGCTATGAACTGATCAATATTTGGATCAATATCTGCTAAAGAGATGGACTGTTTGCAGTTATTCTCCATGCTTGCAGTTGCAGCTAAGAATATTTGTTGATGATGATCAGCCATATCTTTATTTAGAGAGAGAGAGAGAGAGAGAGTAGAGAGAGAGTATTGTTTAATGCTGATGATGATCTACTGCTTCTTTTTATTTATTTTTCATAATAATAGTGAGTTGTGACTTGTGATTGCTATATATATATATTCATGAGGAAAGATGATGATTTTTTAACACTATTTTCTTGGCTTTGTCCTTTTTTTCTATTTATTTTCTCATTTTAGTTGAGAAATTGAGGGAAAAAAATATGGCCAAATTAAGTAGTGAATTCCTGGGGATTTTTGGGTTGTTAATTAGGGTTCATTTTTTTTCAATTAGGGTATATAATTTTTTTTCAATATTTAATTTTATTTTTTAATTAATAATTGATTATTTCCTTAAAAAATAAGTATATATCCTGATTGGAAAAGGTGAACCCTAATTAACTAGTGTAAAATTAAACTAAAGTACAATCAATTGAAATCGAAGATAAAATAGAATAAAAATTAATAATTTAAAATATATAGTACAGAGTGTTGCACATAATGTAGCATATAATTTCGTTCGAATATGATAGAATTTCTTTGAAATGATTGTGGGCTCATTTATCTGGTTTATATCCAAAACATGGGATCCATATTCATTTGCCACGCGGCCCACAAGCTTCCTAACACACCAAAACGAAAAATAAGACATGGGGTAAAATGTGTTTCTATTCACACCACAAGAATATCTTTACACGTCATAAAAAAATTATTATTTTTGAACGGAGAATTGTGGAACCGAAAAATGATCTGCAAACACATTCATGGGCGTTCGAAAACTAAGTTTCAAACCATTGTTCGATTGTCGTGTTCTAAAATTGTAGTTCAGTCAAGTCCAGGTCAATCCAAAGTTCAATTGTCAAGAACCAAGATCCGAGAATGAGCACGGATAGGCAGATGCGTGTGGGCTTAGAGCCTACATCCCTGTGTACATTAGATATTACACTTAAATATACATATTAACTTTAGTTAAGAAATCAATTAGGATCATTAAATGTGCTTGAACATATTTTCCCACTCTTCACAAATACTTAATCGTGTGATCAACTTTAACAATTAATTTCTCACTCACCGAAAATCGAATTTGAGAAAAAAAAAACTACGATTATCTATAACAAGCATAAATCAATCGTATACTATTAAATTCCTCCAAAAATTAAATACATTGGCCACCAAATATCAGATAAAATGAGCCACGACTCACGTTTGTCGTAGATTGTTTAGTGTTTACAATTGCTCGACAATTTCAAGTGAAAAAAGTTCAACTATTGCATCGACTATATAGCCGATTGTCTATAGCCGATTTTCTTGTAGTATATCAATTTATCTTATTTGTGTTAATATTATCGATCAACTATTAATTTCGATTGGACAGGTTTTGTGTGCATTAGGTGCACATTAGATGGTCAAAGAGTTGATCAAGTCAATGCATTGACCAAAAAAACCGTCAAAATCAGTATCAACTGTAACACTAAAAAGTATAAACCAGAAAAAAAAAATTAAAATAAGTATCAACCGTAACACTAGAAAATATCATTCAAATTTCAAAAAGTATCACGTGCAACCCCTGAAATGAATTGTCAAATTTAACCTTTTTTTAATCAACACTTTAACCGAATCAACGCTTTAATCGTTTGACGTGCGCTTAATTAGTGCACGAGAGAATTGACGTTTATATCGTATTAACACGGTTAGAACTCAACATTCGTCTTAAATTGTAAGTTAAGTAAAACTAAGAATATTAAAATAAGAATCACATCATGTAAAGTTTTATATTTTATTTCTTTCAGCATGTGAACCAAATATATTAAAGTAGTGTGTGTAATATTATTAGTCAAAATGTCCATAAGTTAATTAAATTAATTATCAAGTACTTCACGTGTGAATTGAAACTTAGAAATATTATATATCCCCACAACAGACCACTTAAATATTTTTGAATTTCATAATAATATTGCCTTGTGAGTTGTGACTAGTCACCTTTTTTTTTTTGCTGTATATTACAATTTTTTCCACTCTTTTTCACGTTTTCAGAGATTGATTTGAATTCTTGTTTGATTTACATTTATATTGAAAGTTAATTCAAATACACTCGGTAGAATGAACATGGACAAAGTCAAACTAATTTCTTAATATGGATCTAGATCATCACTTTTCAATATTTTATTTGACTGTTTTTTTTAGTGAATGGGATTTAAAAAAATAAATGTATAAATAAATATATATGATTAATTTTTTTTATTTTATATTTTATTCTCTTCATCCGAAATATACTGGTTAATTATTTAATTTCTTCTTTTATTCGTCGTCCCAAATATGAATTATCATGTTTCTATAATATTTAACATATCGATTTTCATCCATTCTTTTACTTAACATACATCCCTTATAATATTCATTATTGTAATAATTTTTGTATAATACATAGTAGTAAATTAGAAAATTTATTCACAAAATTAGTTTCAATAACATTCTTAATATTGGCAAACATAACAAGATTAGATCCTCTGTTGCATAATTTTTATTTTTATTTTACTTTTTAAATTTGACATACCCAATTGAAAAGAATGAACTTTGAATAAAATTTTAAAATTAAATTAAAACATAATAATTTAAAATAATTAATACATTTTTTTATATTTAGTTGTGCAATAAGGAATGACAACAGTGAACACGACAGAGAATCTCAACGGGGATAAAAAAATGATTGATTTTATATTTCTTTTTATCATGAACTATATATCCATAAGAATTGTTACATAAATATATAGCATCAATTAATTAATATTGCCTTGTGTTAAAGTATTTCGATATATTTTCATCATTAGAGAAAAAAGTTGAAATTTTACATGTTTGGCTATATATAGTAAATTATTCAATCAAAATTATAAATGAAATATTTGAAAAAACTAATTAATATCTGATAATTAATAGTTTTTTTTTTTGAAATCAGATGATTAATAATTTTACATGTTTAGCATTTGCATGTGGAAATTAGAACTCAAATTACTTAATTAAATTCGTATATTTGATTAGTTCCGTTACATCCTAACTATTCTCTAGCTTAATGATGGTCTTATTGAATTTAGGAAGAACTCAAATTTGACCCTTTTCATAATTAGTATAGACTAATCATGTCATTTGAAGATTTAAATTAATCTTCCAGCCTAATAAATTTGAACAGGTAAACATTGGGTTTCACTAATTTTATGTTTATAATCATCTAATAAATAAATTCATGTTCCAACATTGAGGAAAGTTGTCTAAATCTCCATGAATGCGTGTTTATATGACTGTCACACAGGCAGATCGTGGTTCGACCCGTCCCCAAAAAAAATTTACAAAAAAAGTAGCACTCATAATTAATACTAAAACGTATCGCACCGTAGCATGGAAAATATTAACCATACTACTTGACTTAATTATATGGGTTTACTCCATCTTAATTAGGGTATATTAATCACAGATATGGTTTATTAATTTAAATTAAGATTTATTACATCCTGATTAATGTTTACATTTAATTAAAAATTTAATTATCGAGCGTAATGTACGAGCTCACACATTAGAGATCGACTTGCTGGATACAGAACATAAATTAATTTAATTTAATTTTAAGATTCATTAATTCTATTTTGGGGAATATATTTATTTCAAAAAAAATAATTATCCCTCGCGAGCCGCCGACGATTCAATTTTAGAGTTCAATAATTTCATTTTATGATAAATATTTTTTAGAAAACCAAATTGGAAGATCAAACATTAATCCAACCCTAATCCAAAATCTTCGTCACCGACCATCGCCGCAAGAGGTTTTTGTAATGCAGACGTAATAAAAAAATGACTAATCTCAAAATATAGTATCCTTTAATTAAATATATTACATGCATGCATCAAATTAAACATGACTGTAAATGTTAGTATAATTTCTAAAATTTGAAATATCATACACAAAAATAAGTATTATAAAATTTATACCTAAAAAAAGGACAATAAAACCTTTACTCTTCTTCGAAAAAGTAAATAATTAAAATTATAAAAAAATGATGAAAGCAAATAAACCAATGTTAGAAAATCAAAATACAAGATGGGACACCAAATTAGAATAGTGGGTCTCACCTGCTATTTTACACTTTCAATTTTATTCTTATGTTTAGTTAGAGTAAATTTCACTTTTGAGCATATTAGAATAGGGTCGAAATATTTTTAGTCCAAAAAGTTATTTTTAGGTCCCAAATGATATATTTTTTTAAAAAAAATTTGGTCTCATTAGATATTTTTTCCGATAATTTTAGTCCCATAAGATATTTTTCTGATAACTTTAGTCCTAAACTAACTGAGATCTTCGGTATGCTAGACAACAAAAATTGATTTCAGATAGAATAACATTATACCTTGAATTTTGGAACGCATATTGTTTATTTTCATATGCTTAAGAAACATCTCAGATTTACCAAAATTGTTAGTTTAGGACTAAAATTATTAGAAAAATATTTTATGGGACTAAAATTGTTAGAAAATATCTTATGAGACGAAAATTGTTGAAAAAATATCATTTGGAACCAAAAAAGTAACTTTTGGAACTAAAAGTGTTTTGACCCTATTCTATTCTAATGGGACCAAACATGAAATTTATTATTTTAAAATTTGATACACGACTGAAATACACAACTTGGAATTAGAGAATTTCAAGTGTTTTTTTTTTTTTTTTGTCAAATTTATTTTTCAACAAAGATTCGTCACCCTTGACGCTAATCGCTTCGACCTTGACCAACTTTTCTTATTCTTTATTATAAAATTAAATGAAATCAGTCATTTTTATAATTTTACTGTCAACAACATCTAATTCTTCAACAAGCTTGCCACCTGAAATTTTGACAATTTCTACAAATTAATATTTCACCTTTCACATGCACCTAACCGCAATAACTTTTTCATTTAATATTAATTAATTATTCCTCTGTTCAATTCTATATATTATTCTAAAACATCTATATATAATTAAGCAGCTAGCTCAGATACAGCATTAGCTCTTCACAAGAAAGGAAATTAAAAAAATAAAGATTATTGAAAAGATCAGAATTAATCAAAATGAAAATTGCAGCTTGCAATCAACTGCTTTTCTCTATTCTTCTTCTTCTTCTTCTTGCTCCATGTTTAACAACAGCTCAAGAAGTTGGTAAGTCTCTCTCTCTCTCTCTCTCTCTCTCTCTCTCTCTCTCTCTCTCTGATGAATATTGATGCATGCATGCAGATGATGAGAGGGAGTTCAGTTACGAAATAGACAGCGAAACCGGGCCGGAGCACTGGGGAGAAATGCGGCCCGAATGGAAGGACTGCAACTCTGGGATCATGCAGTCTCCCATTGATCTGCTCAATCAAAGGGTTGAAGTAGTGCCAAATTTAGGCACGTTTCAGAGAGCATATAAACCCTCGAACGCTATACTTCTAAATCGAGGTCATGATATGATGGTACGTGTATATATATAGGGGTTGGTTATAATAAGGATTGCGTTTTATGAGTGAATGTGGAAACCGATTTTTTTTACTTAATTTTAGTGATTTTCTTATTGTATTTGGGCGATAAAACAATAAACACTGAAATATTATAAGAAAAACGTGAAAAAATAGCATTATAGTACTATAAGAAATTAAATGATTAAAAATACAGTAAACAAGCTCGTTTATTGTATTTATATAACTGAGCTTTTTCGTACATAGTTTCTAAAATATAGCATCAATTAATATCCAGTTTATGTGTTTTTCTTCAACATAATAAATTTAAGAAACTCTAAAATAAAATAACTTCTATAAAAGACATAATTAATACGAAATAAAATAACATATCAAATTGGCAAAATAGAAAATTCAGATTAATTAATTCTTCTGTTTTGAAAATTAGAACACGTGTAATCAACAATACCTACTACAACTAATTAATGACGCGCACATTTGGTGTTACATTATCTATTGCGCATTCGATTTTTTAGTTTTTTTTTTAAATCTTAATTTCTTATGCTTTAGTTTAATTTTACACTTATTATTTAGGATTTATGCTGCCCAACTCCAATGCATAATAAGTTTTTTAGTACTTATTATTCAATTTTTAATTAATAATTGATTATTTAAAAAATTAAATAGTAAAAAATTATATTAAACTCTAATTGGTTAAGATGAAACCTAAATATCAAGTGTAAAATTCAACTAAATCATAATAAATTGAAATTAAAGAAAATTTGAAAAAAATTTCAAAATATCGAGTGTGCAATAAGCAGGGCCAATCAGGACGGTTGTTTCAGTGGGCTGTCCCATGCCCCCCCCCCCCCCGCCCCAAAAAAAAATTACATACTCAAGCTTAGCAGACAACTCTCCATTGCCATTTGAATCGAATTCATGGTCGGTGTTGTACTATTTAATATTGTTTCTTGTATGTTTGTAGGTGTTGATTGCAATTTTTTTTTAAAACTTAGGATAATTTAGACAATGGTGGAAGAAATTTTAAAATGCTTGTTAATTAAAATGATAAAAAATTAGGACCGTTCTTTTTACATTTTATTATGGGCCCCCGAATGATCAGGACCCACCCTGACAATCGGGAGTGCAATGCCAAATGTGCAATAAATGATTTCGTGTCCATATTTAGGGATGAACACTCAATATTAGGTCTAAAATTCAACTAAATCATAATAAATTGAAATCAAAGAAATTTTTTAGAAAATCGAGCATGAAATAGAGAATACAATACCAAATGTGCAATAAACGAGAATGTGAATATGATGCAGTTGAAGTGGAGCAGTGGTGCAGGGAATATTGAGATTAATGGAACCCTATATCAACTTAAGCAGTGCCATTGGCACTCACCTTCTGAACACACTGTCAATAGCAAGAGGTAATATATAATTAATTACCTTAATATATATATATATATATATATCACATTTTGTTTTTAATAAACAAAATATTTGTACTTGGTTAACAGATTGGATATGGAAGTTCATCTAGTCCACCAGGCAGATGATAATCGAACTGCTGTGATTGGAATCTTGTATAAAATTGGCCAACCCGACCCCTTTTTGTCCATGGTATGTAATTAATTAAACAATATATATATATATATATATATATATATAGAATTTGGTTCAAATAAGTACTATGTTTCGTGTGAGAACTATGAATAATGCTTATTTACTATGATTTTATAACTTACTTTATTATATTTTAGTGCTTTTTTTTAAAAAAAATTATAGCTTATGTTGTATTTTAGTGCTAATGATAATAGCACTAAAATATAATAATTCAATAAGGTAACTTAATTATATAATCATGATAAATAAGTATCGTTCCTAGTTAGAGCTCGCAATTTCGGTCCGTTCCGCTTTTCGGGTCGAGTCAGGCTAAAAAAAATAGGCTCGAAATGAGAGGTTCAAATGGGCCATGCTTTTTCGCCCCAAAAACAGAAAAAAATACATTAGGCCCGCGGACGGGCCTCAAAAAAAGGCCACAAAAATTTCGGGCTGATCGGGCTCGATTTTTGTCGCAGACCTAGCAGGCCCGAGTTCAGGTGGCCTGAATCGCCAGTCCTATTTCTAGTTCTCACACGAAACACAGTACTCATTATAACTCACCACACATATATCTATATATATATACTTGAGTGCTATATAAAATTGTATATACATGTAATGTGAATTTACTTAATTTGAATTTTAGATCCAACGAGATTTAGAAGACATTGAAGAAACTCGAGATATAGAAAAAGAGTTGGGAATAATCAATCCCGAAACCATAAAACCTGGCGGTACAAAGTACTATAGGTACACTGGCTCACTTACGACTCCTCCTTGCACTGAAAATATAATCTGGACTATTTTGGGAGAGGTAATTAATTATCATGAAAGTTATATATATATATATATATATATATATATATATATATATATCCAAAAATAATGAATGCATGAATATATTTTTTGTTTTTTATTTTTTTTATTTTTTTATGTGTAGACGAGAACTGTCAGCAAAGAACAAGTGGAGCTTATTCGGGATGCTATCCATGACGTAAGTCTTGTTAGAATATTTTTAATAAGTATCAAGTATATTAAAAAATATAAAATTGAGAATATTTAGTAAGTATTTTTGTATAATATTAGACATTAATTAGTTCTATTTTCTTTTTTTCTTTTTCTTTTTTTAATTGAGCATTAATATTTGTCTTTTTTTTTTTTTCAGGATGCTGAAGCAAATGCAAGACCAGTTCAACCAATACATGACCGCACGGTGAAACTTAATGGGCCAACTGAAAATTGATTTAATTTGCAAAATCTCTACTTTTCTAGAAAATTAATTAAGATAACTATCACATTTATTTATTTTTAAATAAGTGATCGAGATGAATTAGTACTTTCCGATTTATGTAATTTTTTTTTTGGATATATTGTTTATCCATTCCTTTGTGTTGGTAAGAGCTCGGATTTTGTGGTCCATTTGTATTCTTGTTCTTGATTAATAAATGATATTCATTAATCTTATAATTAATTGCTTTTCAAAAGAAGAAAAAAAAATGAATAAGAAGATTTTATTGTTTCCCTGAAAGATTATTTTTAATTTCACTAATACTAATTTATAATAATATATATACAATATTTAATTGTTATTACTGTCGATTTATAAATGCTGAAGCATTAAATATCGGTGTAAATTTAGAGTTGTCAAATAGGTCGAACTGGCCCGAACCCATGGGTCAAATGTAATATGACTACCTATCCTGACCCAGTTTGAAGTGTTTCGGGCTTACAAATGTATGGCCCAGCCCAACCAGAAATTTGGGTCGGCCGCTTAGTTTTCAATTTTTATCGGGCTAGACAGATCAGATCCTCTGTTGCAATTCCTATTCCATTTGGTGTTGCATAACTAGATTTTTTTAAAAAAAAATATTAATATACCCTAATTGGGGGTGGATGAACCCTAAAGGGAAAATTTTAATTAAATAAAATCATAATAAATTAAAAATTAAAAAAATAATTTTTTTTAATAGGTGATCTGGTGTGCGGGCCAGATCGGCCAATTCAATTCGGGTCTGGACTGGGCCGCCCGAAAATAATGAATGAGGACATTTTTTGAATTGTTTTTTTTTTTTGTATCTTTTTGTTTATTTATGTTTAGACGAGAACTGTCTGCAAAGAACAAGTAGAGCTTATTCGTGATGCTATCAATGATGTAAGTCTTCTTACAATATATATATATATATATATATATATATATATATATACTCACTCCTTCGTAAACTTTTAATTTTCATTTTAAGATTTTCAATAAAATTAAGATATAAATATTTTTAAAAATATAATGATTAAAATGATAAAGAAAAGTTTACTAAGGGAGTAAGTCTTTCTGCATGATATTAGTTCGATTTTTCTATTTCTTTTTTTTTAATTGAACATTATTATTTGAAATAATTTTTTCAGGAAGCTGAAGCAAATGCAAGACCAATCCAACCAATACAAGACCACACAGTATTGATTTTGCAAAATTAAATCTCTACTTTTCTAAAAAATTAAGACACCTATCATATTTATTTATTTTTAAATAAGTCGTCGAGGTGAATTAGTACTTTTCTATTTATATAATTTTTTTTGCGATATATTGTTTTTTAATTCCTTTGTGTTGGTAAGAGCTTGGATTTTGTGGTTGGCCATCTTGACCACTTATATTATTGTTCTTGATTAATCAATGATATTCATTAATCTTATAATTAATTACTTTTAAAAAGAAAAGAAATGAAAAAGAAGATTTTATTGTTTCCCGGAGAATTTTTTTTTTAAATTTCACCAATACTAATTTACAATAATATATATGAAATGTTTAATTGTTATTATTGTCTATTTTTAAATGTTGAAGCATTTAATATCGGTGTTATTAAGCTAGGTGCAAATATCGTCACATGGCGAAAATTAGGGTTTCTAAAATAGAAATTTGAAGAGAATTAAATTGACTTATTTTTCCTTCTTAAATTCCAAATTTATTTCTGATACTCGCAAAAAGGAACAAATTAGCGTTTTCAATTTTCAACCCAGTCCCAAGCTTGTCATAGTCTTAATTTTTTTAGCCTCCGAAGTTCTATAAAATTGTTTTTAAGCCCCTAAAGTTTTTATAAACTCACTTTTAAACCTAAAAACTTATGTTTAATTATGTTTGTAGTATAAAATATTTTTATGAAGAACTTTTTCGAACTTTTGCTGTGAGATGATGTTATGATACTATTTTATAATCATTAGACTTATAAGAAGTTACATTTTACATGCAAATTTCAATGTACAATTGCAACTATCGTTCATCTAATTAACTTGCACAAGTTGGCACAAATTTTGCACAAATTAACTCTAGCTTGCACATGCAAGCACAAATTAGTTTAATAAGTACTTGTGCAAATTTTGAAAATGATAATTAAAAATCTCTTAAACAACAAAGATCAAGACATAATAGATACCAAAATTTGTGCACTTAATTTTTTTCAACATAAAAAACACCCCAATGTTTTGCAAAGAGAGAACTATACAAAGAAAAACCTACTCTAGTACTTTTCCTTTTCTACCACCATTAGCCTAGCTAACATCAAACTGTAAAAATGCCTATCTATCTCTCAAAGTGTAGCCTCCGAGTCATCATCATACTCGAAGGTCGACCCATTTTCTGATTCGGCATCGTCTCCCCTGTCGTCCCCACAAGAGTATTTTGAGATCGTCTCATCTTCTGATCCATCATCTTGCTCATGGAGGCAGACGGGCCTCTTATTGAGACAGTTGTGACACTTAAAGCCAATGATGTTTTGCATCCTCCCATCTCCAACATCCCATGCATCTCCATGGCACCAAACTGCACAATAATGAAAAGTATTAATCCATATGTAAGAACAAAGTATTATTAGCATGTTATAATAAAATAAAGTCATATTGAAACATACATATATAGTAGTGTAATATTTAATTACCTCCACAAATTTCACAGGCTATGTAATTGAGGTTTGGTGCATGCGCCAATTCACCACAGAGACTGCACTTTGGTTCATCATCATTGACAGGGGCATCCTCTCCGGAAAGTACTAGAAGCCTTCTACTTCGGAATTTAAGCAGTCTTTCATCATCACCTCTTCTTGAGAAGTGCACACCATTCAACCAGAAAGAACTGCTATCTTCCGACGTTCTCTTCTACTTCGGGATGTCTTTCATCCACCACTCGATTTCCTGATCATCATCGGCTTCCACCAATTTCTTGCTCTTCCTTAGCCTTTTCCCAACTTTTGATGCCTTATTCTGTTTCTCATCCCAGCATTTCTGGCATGTATACATCGGCTCAACACCACTCGTTGAAGCTGATTCCTCAGCATGACTTCTATGGAAAAGGCCTGCAGTAGATTGATTCAAGAATCAAAATGACAAGTTAAAAAAGAAAAAGAAAAAAAGATAAACAATCAATCTCTATTTGAATATATATCTGATTTTGGAAAAAATAGAATGTAGTAAAAACTAAAAGTTTTGAATATGTATGTTAATATATTTTTACAAAATAAGAGAATTTATACCGTGGCAATATTGGCAGCTCACAGCCTCCCTGCAATTAAATCGGCATAAGTAAGATGATTAGTAATATATATAGTGTAATTATATAACAAACATGAGAAAAATTGTGCATCAATTATATATACTACTAAAAATGAAATAAAATAAAATACATGAATATATATATATACCTTATCAGGACATCTTCATTGCAATGTGCACAGTTGGTGTTTTGTTCCAACCTCTCCGCCCTTTCAAAAAGGTAGTCGAACCCACATTTCTTTGAGGAGGGTTCGTCTCCCATTTCTTGATCATCGGCCTCAAAAGGTTCTTCTCCGGCTGCAGCATGCCTATTGGCTGCACGAACGAGTTGCTTCTCTTCGTACTCCTTAAGGAGATGCAACGGGACGTGGGACTCTTCTAGCCAATACTTTCTCCTTTTGCTCGAGGAATCGGGATGAAGGGATCCATGCCTCAGAACAATGTGAGGGAGTGATGATGATCTACATTTATTGAAATGTATCAGATACATCACCACTCCTCCCTCACACCTCTTGCTTCGAACTGAGGCATTCTTGAATGCTTTGATGCGTTTTTTCGACTCCTTCTCACGCTTCGAAACAACATTGATGTTCTCAATGTCGTTCCATCTTATGCTTGCATCAAGCTCCCTTACCTGCACATATATATGTTTCTTCACTAATTAATACTTTGCTATTAATTCTAATGCAAAAAGGTTGTAATTAATTACTAACTAATAGTCAAGTTTTTTTAGCTATTTCAACCAATTAATCACATGCTTTCTTGCAGTTAAGACATTGATAATATAAATAAGATGTTACTCTCTAGAAAGATGCACAAATCATGCACAAAAAATCCACAAAACATGTACAGAACATGCACAAAAAATGCACAAATAATGTACAAAACATACACAAATCATGCACAAAACATGTACAAAACATGCACAAATCATGCACAAAAAATGCACAAAACATGTATCAAACATGCACGAAACATGCACAATATTGTTGATCTCTAAAAAAATGCACAATAACATAAACAATATGAATAGAGAATATATTTAAGAAAGACATGCCTGGAGAGCAAGCTGCTCGACGCTTCGTGATCTCTCAACAGCAGCTCTCCAAGCAGTATACTTCATCCTCTTGGCATTTTCGAGACTGTCGGAGTAGTGAACACCGGCAATCTTACTCGAACCACCTGAGACATGAATGAGATATATTAGAGAATTGCTTAGTTCATGATCAAAATTAACTTAAACAAGCAAAAAAAAAAAGATAAACAAAACAAAACAAAACAATCTAGCTAAGTTTAGACCTTGTCGAGCAGAATTGGAAGCCAAGGAATGTGGCAAGACCTTCCAATTGAAGAGGTCGCGTGAAGCCCTCCCGCCCCTCCACCATGACAAACTCAGCCCAACCGCGGCTTCTGGGGTTCGGATAACTTCATGCTTCGGACACTTTTGTTTACTGCAGCTTCTTGTTACCAGGGGCACTGATCTCATGGATTTTCTCACAAAATGAGAAGCAGAGCCCTTTGTAATAGCAGTGTCCACATGCTTTGTCCAATATGCAGAAAGTGCTCGACGATCCAAACTCGACTCCAACTGCAAGTTCCAAAAGTAAGAACAGTTGAAAATTTCAAACTTGCATGGAGAGATTAAGAAGAGAAGAAATGAAAATACAAGACAATTTAATGCAAGATAAAGAAAATTCAAATCATATCCCACACTTGTAATTAATGTATAAATAATGGTAATTAGCATGCATAGGTATATTATATATATATATAGATATATCAATATGTGCATTCATAGTATGCATGAGTATAGATTAATAAGTTTTAGAGTATGTAAAAAAAAACGATGACAATTTGTTTTGAAAGGTCAGTTTATAAACTAGTGAGTTACATTTTATTTCTATAATTAAATATGTAAACTCTAAATAAACTAAGCAATGTTGTTCAATTTTTCCAAGCTTGGTATATTGAGCTACTGTATCAATGTTTGACATGACTTCCAAATCTTACAATCTTTTTAGAGTTTTAAAAGATACCAATTTTGACGATTCCTAAAATACTACACTAGGAAGGGAGCAAAGTAGCAAGTGTGAGGGTGTCCGACTAAGGTTTTCAGTTCAACTCCCTATTTGTTATAAAATCAAGTTAATAAATTAAGATATTTTTTCAAATGCAAAGTTTTCGATTTCAATTCCCTATTTGTCATAAAATCAAGTTATTACATTAGGACATGACCAAAATGTAGTTGTTTTGATGATATAAAAGAATTAAAAGGAAATTAAGAACAAACGACGTCGTTTTGACGTCAAGATTTTTAAAAAAATAAAAGGCCCACGCAGCGCCTTGCTACATGAGCCATATAGAGCCGACCGGGTCAAATCTAAGCATACTAGTTCCTAAAATGGACAATAAGGGTAAATGCACGACCATCAATAAAAAGAATAAACGACGTGGTTTTGATCTTAGATTTAAAAAAATAAAATAGAAAGCTCACAACATGGGCCATAAAGAACCGACCAAGTCAAATCTAAGCACATTAGTTCCTAAAATGACCAATTAGGGTAAAAGCACAACCATTAATGAAAAGAAGAAACGACGTCGTTTTGATCTTAATTTTTTGTAAAAAAAATAAGAAAAGCCCATATGCGTGCCTCGCAACACTGTACGGGCCTTTAAGAGCTAACTAATTAGGCACACTATCTTCCTAAAATGGCCAATCAGGATAAATGCACGGTCATCAATGAAAAGACAAAGCGACGTCGTTTTGACCCAAGATTTTGAAAAAAAATAAAAGGCCCAAGCAGTGCCTTGCAGCACTGCACGGGCCATAAAGAGCCAGGGTAAAACAACAATCGAAGGACATTTAATACCAAACGACGTCGTTTTGACCCTAGGTTTTTGTAAAAAAAATAGGAAGAGCTCAGGCAGCACTTTGTAGCGCTTAAAACCCGAGACGTCTCCCTTTTACATCGAAAACTCATTACATGATAATTATCTACATGCCTAAACTAGGAAATTAACAAAAACATTCACCTACACATATAGCAAGTAAATACATTTCTAAAGGAAAAAATATACATAGACGAACCTGAAGGAGCAACTTCTTCAAGGATGAAACATGAGCAACCTCCATAGCATTTCTTCGCCACGAGTCAGAGTGGCGAGGATTAGACCAGGGGCATTGTAAAAGGCCCTGTAGACGGCTCTCGATCCACATAACATGGCATATAACATCAACAAGATGTTTTTTCATGCCATTCCTCAGCTGAATGCCTAAAGCCTCACTCGCGAAGCTTTCGATTGCTCGAAAAGCACTGCCATTCGCGATGAACAAGCAGTCTCTTCCATCTTCAGCATTCCTGCAGGTGAAGCACCAGCCACATTTCTCTTTCATGGAGCTCAAATGCAGGTTCAAACTGCACATGTTCGACCAAGAAAACACGGCATTCTTCTCCGTGATGATCTTCACCTGCCTCGCCACGATTTGATCCGTTGTTCTGGCGTCATCAGCGGACTTGTCGGATGCCAACTCCTCCCCGAAGGACGATGCCATGAAGGCGAACTCATACAAGTTGACATAACGCGTCCCAAGAGGAATCTCTTCCTCTTGGGACGCGGATGATGATGCACCGCCATCACCAATAGCAGAAGTTGGAGTTATATTACTGTTTCCTGCTTCTGCTATTTCAGTGATGGCGGGAGGCCTTTGAGAAATCTCCGATTGACGATGCACTCCATGAGGTAAATTCCAGTGCCTGTGGATGGCACAGATTGTTTCCTCATGGAGAAGGGGAGACGACTCCAGTGCAGCAACCACGGCTGCTAAATCGTCTCCCTTGTACACCAAGAACGAGGATCGCTCACCACACGACTCCGACCTGCAAATAATTAACCAGTACCATGAAATCAAGGTTGCAGAACTCGCTAGGCAGCAGAATCAGCTAATGAGTGTACATATAATTAATACAATGAAGAAAATGAACTTACACTATTAGATAATCGGAGATGGTGTAGTAGAGGCGGCCCTGAGGCTCCGTGGCAAGTAGTGTTGTCCCCCGAATGCACTTAGACAAGTCGTGAGGCGTCCGTCTGTCGAATGTGCATTCGGGGCAGTGCCAATCGCCCTCCGGAAGAAGGCTGCTAACGACCCCGACACATCTCGAATGGACTGCTGCAGGGCATGTGTCGCAGCAAATCATGATGCCATCCATCTTGCAGAGATAGCACTCATCGCCATTCCCATCATCATACTCGTGATGATCATCTTCTTTGGAAGAGAAATACCTCATCTTCCAGTTGTCACTCTCTGCCATAACTACTCTTCTGCTTAGCTCGGATCTGCAGCCTTCTGTTTCAATCAGATCATCGCAGAGTTGCTGCAGAATCTCGAGCTTTGTAGACGATGGCATCGAGTAGTAGTTCTTCTGGAAAGGATTGAATTCACTGAGCTCCAAGCCAGGGATGTGTTTTGGTTTGTGGAGTAATAGATACTCCACCAAGAACACCGGCCATGTTATGGAGTCTAGTAAATCCCAGTTCAGAGACCTGCATTCAAATTCAATTCAAACATTAACATAAGTTTTCAAGCGAGAGAGAGAGAGAGAGAGAGAGAGAGAGAGAGAGAGAGAGAGAGAGAGAGAGAGAGAGAGAGAGAGAGAGAGTGTGTGTATCAACCTGAGACAAGAAGATGCAGACGCTGAGCCTTCGCCGGAGAGATGCCTGAGATATGGCCTAATCGCTCGTAGAAGCGAGAGATGGACGGAGTCGAACAATGACGTAGAGTCATTGCATATCAGCGCAGCGGCGAACTCATCAACTTCGAAGGGGCTCAAGAACAGCAGAGAGCTAAACGATCTCAGAAATCCATAAATGGAAAGGAAATCCAAGAGAGAAGCTCCCCCAAGATCCAAGCTGGCGGAAGGCGGCGGCAGCTCCACCTTTGGCGGCGGCTCCACCACCGCTGGTGGGAAGGGCAACTGGTTATTGCATACCCCCGCTGCATATATACCATAATCATAAGCAGAAAATGGCCGAACTCCTCCTCCTCCGTTGTTTCTCCCTCTTCTCTTTCTCTCTCCTCCTCCAACGACTGCATTAGCCCTTCTAGATGGCCTCTGCAATGCACCACCCAGATTCAACCTAGGTGGTGGTTCAGCCACCTGCGGCGGCGGAGTTTCTTCAAGAACCGCCTTCCCTTTATCGCCTTCAACGGGAAGCCGCCTCCTTTCTCTCTTCTCCTCCTCCTCTCGACCGTCCGCCTTCAGTTCGACGTTCAAGTCGAACCATTTGACCCTCTTCACCGTCTGCACCCCCTCCTCCTCCTCATCCATGGCGGCGTTCTGATTCAAGTCAATCAGTTTTCTTTTCACCGCGGAACTCCCCTCATGCAGAATGTAGTTCACCCCCTCGTTCAAATCGACGCCATGCAAACCACCGCTTTCGACGTCGACGACGTCGTCTCCGGCAACGACATTCAAATCAAAATCACGTTGAATGCCGCTGCAAATCACTGCATTGGCATCTACACCTCCGTCGGCGGCGTCGGCGCCAGACCCCACCACTGGCTCCATTTTATTACTTGAAATCACTACGGTCGTGGATTAAAGGAGCTTGAAAAAAAAAATATGGTGACTGTAAAATGAGGTGTACGTATATATTAACTCAAAGTAGAGATGGAAATGGAGTTCAAATTAATGAAGGAAAAATGGAGTTGAAATAATGAATCTCACTAGACTTTATGTGCATACAGTAAGTATAAACTCAGAGAATTGAAGAGAAGGAAATGGAGTTGAAATGATGAATCTCTCACTAGAATTTATGTTTACAGAAGCTTGGTTTAGTACAGAGAGAGAAGAGAAAAGAAGGAAAAATGGAGTTGAAATGATGAATCTCTCACTAGAATTTATGTGTGGAGAAGCTTTTTTTTAGGGCATAGATATATATAGAGTGAGAGAGAGAGAGAGAGAGAGAGAGAGAGAGAGAGAGAGAGAGAGAGAGAGAGAGAGAAGCAAAAGAGAGGGAATCCGGAAGAGATGAAGAAGCGTTTTCTCTCTCTGAAGTGAGAGAGTGCCGACGGTGTGATAATCAAACACATACTAAATGTGATGCTGCGATTTCTTCGTGTTCGAATATTTGGACGTACACTTCTTGAAGCGCATGGTACTACCTGCGACAGGGAATCTAATGTATGCCTTGTTTGGAAATTTTATTTTTCTAGATTTGGAGTACAACCTGTGCGGCAGGATGTACAAATGATTGAAGCGTCGTTGGTGGGCGATTGCCAAACAGGGAATATGAAAACCTAGTACATGCGAGAATACAATATCTCACTGTCAAATTTAATGCTCTAAAAATGTTTCTTATAAAAAAATACAATTTGTCATAGTATAATCAATTATAATAAATATTTATTGCTAAAAATTGGAGTTTTAAATAATTACATACCTGATTATGGAATAATCAACTCTTTTAATCTATTATATCAACTAAAAATAAAATACAATTACTAAATAAATTGTATAAATCTTAAGTAATAATTACAAATTAAACTAAACCAAAATAAATTTAAATTGAAGGAAAAAAAATTGATGAAAATTTAATAAAAATTAAAATAAGATACCAACTGGGATAAACAAAGAATGGACTAGAGGATTTAATTTAATTACTTTCCCTCTTTTGGTATGAGGTGGATATTAACTGGTGCTGATATGATTTAATTACTATATATATATTTTCTTCAAAAAAAATAATTTGCTGGGTGGTATTTAATGTACCAAAATAAAGGAAATAGCATTAAATTGAAGTTTTTGAATTTAGATTTTAATTTTCATGCCTGGATTTTATTTTCAACGGATGGTTGTATTTCTTGGCTTTTTTCACCTAATTTCTAACTTTTGATTTGGCTTTTTTCGTTTTTTTTTTTTGAATTGAGATATACCTGTATATATTCATGTGAAGATAATGCCAAAGTTGGGATAAGGATGTAGTTAATGCACAAATTAGATGCCTGAATTGTGTCATATTTTTTTCAAAAATGTAATAAAGAAATTTCATATATGTCATTGCTTACGATGATATTTTCCATTTGAAAGTATATTTTCTTGAAAGTGTATTTTTTTTTCTCAAAAAATAAATTTGTATGTTGTATTGCTGCTTGTTATTCCTTAAAGATGAACAAGAATGTGTTAAAAATATAGAAAATAAAACAGATTAAATTATTAAATTTGCATGGGAATTGTCTAAAATTGAAATTTGAGATTGATATACAAAACTTCTTAACACTATTAATTCTAGGATTTTGAAGGCAATAGACATTTTAAAAATGATATAACAAAACCCTATTTTTTTTTCTTTAATTGGGACTTGGGGGAAGGGGGGAGCTAGTGAGGTCACAAACCCGAGACGTCTCCTTAATACACGGGATTTTCCATCGCTTGGGTATTTCGGGGACTAGCAAAAAAATCCCTAATTTCATTTCTATGAATGAAAAATAATACTACTCAAGCTATTTTTGTAATTTTACATATAACAATATGATATATAAATTATTATTACACTTTGGAAATTTTCAATTATAAGCAAAATGTATTACTACTTAATATACAAAATACCGAGTAGAGATCCTCTATTCCCAACTTGTTTATGCCAATTGTGTGCCAATATTAAAATTGTATATTGTTAATAATATTTTTTATAAAAATAAAATTTATTATATTATAATTAATAATAATTAATATTTATTGCTAAAAATTTAAAAAAATAAAAATTATATACCCTAAGTTTTGAATAATCAACCCCCAAAATCAATTATATTAACTAAAAAATGAAAATTAAATATTAGAAAATAATTATAAACCCTAATTGGGTGGAATAAAGCCTAAATAATAATGTAAAATTATACTAAACCAAAAGAAATTAAAATTAAAAAAGAAAGAAAGAAAAAATAATAATTTTGAATTTTTGTACACAATTGGCAGTTGGCACACATAAACTGGAATTAGATGATCTCAAGTGCAAAATACCAGTCTACAACAGTCTTATCATACAATTGAGTTATAATATCCTCGGTCACATGATATTATTTTTTTAATATAATCATAATCCTACGCACCCATATGTAAATATTGTTAAGATGAATAATTTGGATTTGAAAGTTTATATTTTAATTGTAACATTTCAAAGTTCACGTACGCCTAAATTGTAAATTGTATCAAAATTTTATGTATTTAATCGTAATTAGCCCAAATATAAATATTGAAGATATTAACGAACGTTACATGTCAATGGAGTACACAATTTCACGAAGTAAAATATTTTAAAATTGATGATAGTGCAATTCCAAATATTTGGTCATTTGAAAATAAAGTATATTCCCATTTTCTTATTTTAATATTTAAATAAACTTAAATTGACATGATTCCTGTGTTATTTTTTATAGAGATGAGGTTGAATCCTTAAATTTTGTAAAAGTCAAATTAAAATTTTGTAACTGCCATTTCCTTTCAATTCAAACTGAAATGGCCTTTTGTTCTTAAAAAATGATTAAAAAATGGCTTTTTATTCTTTAATTCTTCATGCATGCCTGTATTCCTGGCTTTTTTTCACCTAATTTTACGTTGTGTTTTGTCTTCTCCTCAATTTTAGTTTTTTGAATATAATTTTATATGTATTTGCACATTCTGCACTGTATTTTCTATTGCACACTCGATTTTTTTAGTTTTTTTCTTTTTTCTTTCTTCGATTTCAATTCTGTGTGCTTTAGTGTAATTTTACACTTGTTATTTAGGGTTCATCCTACCCAATCATGGTTTATTATAATTTCTAATATTTAATTTTTCAAATAATCAATTAATAACTAATAATTAAAAATTAATTACTAAAAAATTATAATACAACTTGATTGGATTGGATGGACACTAAATAATAAACTTAAAATTAAACTAAAGTATAATAAATTGATGCAATAGATGACCTCATAATTAATTACCTTTTTTTAAGTGGAATTAAAGTAGCTAGGGAGAAAACAGTTGGTGAATAGGAAAATTAAAAATCTAACAAAATAATTAAATTTCATAATCAATAAATGTGAAATTTAATTTAATAGAGCTCATGACTTATAGCTCAGCACCTAAAAATATGTAGATGATGTAAATCGCGACATATGTCATAGTGATTGGGAATTCAATTTCAAATTGTAGTCGAAATAATTTGAACCACCACATTGTGGTTCCTAGTAAGATAGAGACTTAATTTATTGTTATTGTTCTTATACCAACTGAATTATGATATCTTCAGATGTATTAATAATTCGTATGAAACTATATATACATATTGAAAACAAATATCACCCTGGCCCCTAAAAACCCTAATGTTTAAAAAAAAATGCAACTGATTTTAGTAAAAAAAAGTGGATTGCTGCAATTTTATTGCAATATATATGAATATATCATATGAGAAACTAGTAAGTAGAGTGAAATAATTGGTGGAATGAACATGAATTGGAATTTTAAACGTCTAAATTGAGTCCACAAAATTTCTAAATTGAAATATTATTTAATTTTGTAAAAATATATCTAAAGTAATACCCAATATACACATTATATTGTTACTTTCTTTATTAAGTGACATTTTTTTTTTGTGACTCGAGCATGATGTCAAGTCCCATATGATATATTTAGTTCATACATACGTAGCATGTTTGTCACGTGTCACGACTTTTTAATATAAAAATATTAAATTAAAATGGTGTTGTTTAGAGGATTTAATTTGGACCCATCAATTTACTTCTTCAACTTCAATTCATGGCCGTTCCTTGTATGAGAGAAGTGAGTTGGTCATATAAAAAAATTAAGGGTCCCAAATTTGTTAGAATATTATATATATAAATATATAATTGTAAAATTATGTAAAATATGAATTTTGCCTAGTGGCAAAGAGATGCTAGGGTTCATATCCTTCATATATATGTTCAATTTTACATTTTTTTTATAATTACAATCTTAAAATATATCATTCCAAAATAAAATAGAGAAGTTGATTGAGAAAAAAAAAATGACCTATGTTATCAGGGATAAAATCTTCTAGTCCATTTTTATATCTCACTATTGTGCCATATTATGAAATTTAATATTTTAAAAAATATTTATTACGAAAATAAATTTTATTATAGTATTACAAATCATAATCAATATTTATTGCTAAAAATTAAATTTTTAAAAAAATTTATACCCTATTTTTAGAATAATCAACCATATTAATCAATTATATTAACTAAAAAATAAGAAATAAATATTAAAAAATAAATATAAACCTTAATTGGATGGAATGAATCATAAATAATAATTATAAAATTAAACTAAGCCATAACAAATTAAAATTGATGAAAATTGAATAAAAATCAAAATGGGACACCAAATAGGATAGAGAAAAGTGAGATAAAGAATTTCATTTGAAGCTGTCAATTGATAAATGAATTAAAATTGAATAACTTGATTGTAAATATACGATTCATGCTTTTGCTGCTAAAAATATTAGAAAAATTGTGTTTGAACGATAATATAAATATTTTGCATATGATTTATTGTTCAATTTATTTATTAAATTATAAGATAAAAAGAGTCTCATTTTTCATCTCGACTCAAGCCACCAAAATATTCAATTCAAATGATTTTGCCACTATAATATAATATTGTGCTTGTATGTATTGTTTTGATCTAATTATTAAATTAACTTCTTTTTTTCTTCCCGTTATTGACCAGTATTTAGGAATATCAAAATAAGGGAAATAATATTAAATAAAGTTTTTTGAAATATGATTTTCTCCTTTCCTTCCTGGATTTTTTTTTTCTTTTTAGGGAATAAAGTTTTATGTATCTTTCCACCTAATGAATATACATTAATTTTGTATTGGGTTAATTACATTTTAATTCTCAAAGTTTGAAGGTTTTAATAAAAATAACCCAACATTTTAATAAGTACAATTTAATTCCCGACGTTTGGATATTGTAATAGAAATAATCCAACGTTTAATATTAACAATGTAATCAAAACAACTTAATCAAGATTCAAGAATCACACCCCTACTCGGTCCACGAATCAATAAATCAACCAACAAAGGGAAAATAAAGACAATTAAATTCAAGAACAAAACTTGAAATTATCAAGAACTCGTATGCAAGCAGAAAGACTAGAAAATTCAAGAACAAAACTGTTAGTGCCATTTTGTAGCACTAAGTTTATTTTGGCGATTTATGTTTGATGAAGTGTTCGAGGAGATGTTCCTGAAATGATGTGCTGATTACGCTATGCAAATTAACGAACAATTGGTAAAATGTTCCCTCTAATGTTCCAGGCACATTCCCGAACAGTGATATTTATGGCAGTTTCCATGTTGAGTTGATCTTGTGCAAACGAGTTTGGGAAGCCAAGATATGATCATTTGACTGTCTTTTTAGAGTAGATGGCATGCTGAATTAAACCGTTATCATCAAGAAAAACATCTACATCCATATGGAAAGAATCACAAAACCCTAAATCACTTACCATGTCGATGAAGATTGAAGATCAAGTCAACTAAGGAAGTGAAGCTATAAGAAGACCGATTCAAGTAGCAATCGGTGGCACACATATTTAGCTTCTCTGAGTTTGATTATTTGAGAATCATTCGTTTGTGATTATTATAATAGCTAAAAGTTGTTCCTTAAACTGTTCAACGTAATAGTCTAGTATTGAGTGTTTTTGAGTGAAACACATGAGAGATTTTTAATCCTTTTTGTACGCAATCTCATGATAGATTGTGAGTTAAAGTTGTGGGTAGCTAAATGGAGTCTAGTGTCACGATTGTGAGGGAATCTCACAACTTTCGTTCATCAAACATTTCGTGAAGAAGAACGGGCGGCATAATGTGGGAGTCTTATATGTATAAGTTCCTCAATAAGCTTCATGAGAGAGTAGTGAACGAATCTTCAAGTTTAGGTGAAGTCCCTCTAGAATAGGTTGATTAACCGAACTGGGTTACCAATCTTATGCGCTCTTTTATTGCATTTTATTTATTGGTCTTGCCTCTGTTCCTGCCATATTCAAAAACAATTGCATGTAGTATCATTAAATACACCCTTGCATGGATTGTTGTTTTTCAAAAACTTGAAAAATCAACAACTCATAAGCAAAGCCAAGATTGCTTAATACCGTATATGGTTTTTCTCATTTCTCAATGCATCAAAAGATCTCCCATAACCAACCAATAAATCAAGAAATCAATAGAGGGAAGTGAAAATAAAGACTAGCAAAATCAAGAACAATGTTGAGTCCACTGTTTATATCACTCAGTCTAATGGGACCAGAGATTTATGCCTACCTGCCAAAAAGCTACGACCGTCATTGTGAGTCCAGAATGAAGGCCTTTCTATACCGGTAATCTCCATAAATTTCTTGCACTGCGCAAGAAACTGAGCGTCACGTCTTCTTTCCCTTATTGCATGGCGTATATTTCTGCCACGCGTAATCAGACGGTTCAAATTGCGACATCTTTCATCTTCAAGCTGCCTCATCATTCCAGTACCTAACAGTCGGCCCAACAATTCTTGCCCAGGTCTTGCTTACTGCCATTAATTTTGCCTACTCTCTCATTTGTTTGCCTTTAAGTATGAACCGCCAAACATCATCTGGAATCTATACAACCATAATATATCAAGATTGTTAACTGAATTCAACTAAAACAATTGATTGTTAACAAATTGAAACACGAACCTTATCTCCATCTGCAGTCGGTAGATTGTCGTATGTTGAGTTTTTCAATAGGAAAAGAAACAATCTATCTTCAAATGAATATATACCCTAATTAGGTGGGATGAACCCTAAATAATAAGTGTAAAGTTAAAATAAAGCATAATATATTGAAATTGAATTAAAAAAATGAATAAAAATTAATAAATCTAATTGTGTAGCACCAAGTGTTGTACAAAGTGTTGTAGAGAATTTCATCTACCGAGTTACCATTATAGCTCTAAAATGATAGTCTATAATTCATATAGTTCCATATCCATTATGTACATTATTTTATTTTATTTTTTGCATTTTCATTATAAATGATTATTCAATACAATTTTAATTAACCTGCAAATTGAATAAGCACTAGTATCAATGTTGATTTAACATCATTTTGTATGTAATGAAACATACAACAACCTAAGTTTTGTACTATAGTTTTCTTATTCTTAATTTTAAGTTTTGTTCGTTATTCTTAATTTAGCTTAACATTAGTATAAGTTATGTTTTTTTTTTTACTTTCTTAGGAGGTTTTATTTTGGCAATTTTAATTTTGACTATCGTAATTATTATTAATATATGATAATTATGAAATTAGTACATATCAATAATAATAACTAATTAAAAATGTCAGTTGTTTCAAATTGAATATGCATGTTTACAAACATGTTCATGAGTAGCTCGGTAGCAGAGACGTCCAAATGTGTTCGTGAACATGTTCGATTAAAGTCAAGTTCGAATACATTCGTGAGTTTGTCGAGCAAAGTACTACATTGTTCGAGCTCGCCTTGATAATTTTATTGAGCTCAATTCGAGACTCGAGTTAATAAACTCGTTTAAAAAATGAACGAGTTTCAAATGAACTTTTTTGAAGATGAGCTTTGAATAGCTTACGAACAACTATGTTCATTTACAACCCTGATGATATTGAGATCCCACCAATTAAACCACCTCAAAAGGATTGGTTGTTTTCACTTTAAAGCAATGTTTTTAAAACCGGATTGGACATCGAACCGGTGAATTTACCGGGTCACTGGGTTACTGGTTCAACCGGTTGAATCGTTCTGAAAAAATCAAAAAACCTGGTATATTATATTTATATATATAATAAAATTGTATAAATTAGTATCATGACAAATATATTAAATAAGTTTAAAAATACACAATTTATATCAATGCAAAAAAAATGAAATGTTTAATTTATTGATCGTTAAATTAAGTAGTTAAAAGTATAAATTTATAAAAATATTTATTGAACATCAAATACTAGATTTTTAGAAAATATATAATTTAATGTCAAATAATTAAATATGGATTTTAATTACAAATAATATTATATGATAACAATAAAAAATATTGCTAATCATCATTTCACAATCCACTACTTTAGATATTAGATCTTTTCTTCATTTATTTTAATTTAAAAAATATTAAATTAGATATTGTTACATATTAATTTTAATTAAAATGAAGACTAGTTATTTTAATTTTGTGCATATATATGCTATTATATTCAAATAATAACATAAGAGTGTGTTGGCTCAGTTGGTTGAGCACATTGTACAAAATTATAAATTTTTTTTGGAAGTGTTGGGTTTGAATCATTTTAGTCACATGTTAAAGGAATTGAATTAAATTTGTAGAATAAAAAAAATGAACCGGTTAATTGATTTTTGACCGGTCGCACTGGACCAGACTTGACCCGCAATATACTACAACCGGACCGGACTAATAGGTGGTTTGAAATTTTACCGGTCGAACCGACCTATCCGGTTCGATTTTCCAAACACTGCTTCAAAGTTGGATGTGTTTACAACATCATAGGTCATGTCATTTGCTCTCATGCCATGGTTGCTCGATGATAATTGGCAGCTTTTACACCAATTATATAGGGCTAAAAACAATCTTTAATGCATTAATTGTGAGCGCGTTTTGAGTGTTTTATGCTATATAAGTGTTACATCTTTGTATTTTATATATAATTAATATTTTAGTTAATTTATTATTATCATTTTTTATTTGTCAGGTTAATTATCTTTTTTTTTTCAAATGATTATTATTTTTGAACCTAAATAAATGAAATGATCAAGGTTCAATCCTCAAATTTCGTCTCAAAATTTTAGCATACTAGGTACAATTCTCCCTGGTTATTTTATTTAAGAATCTACAATCTTAATTAACTTTTGTAAAAATTTCCACAAGTTTGTGAATAAATTACCAATGAAAACTAATTGAAATATTAAATTAACATATGACTAAAAATTTAATGAAAATGACGAAATTAAATTTAAATATTTTATACTAATTATGTAACACCCCAAAGTTAAATAATTGGCCCAACTATATTTTATTTATGATTTCATAGCCCAAATATCCATTAAGCTAGATACAATTTTTAAAATTTATAACATGCTTTTATTTAATTAAATAGTTTCATAGATCTAAGAAACACACACACACACATCATATTCTATTTTGATCGATCCGTTCTGATAACTATAGGTCTCATAAATAATTAAAATCCATAAATTTAAGAGATCAACTCTCACTTAAGCATTGTCTAGATAATTTACCAATCTATCGTCGTGGTACTTGCATTATCGAGTTTTAATTCCTATTTCATGTGAATCGACCTCGTATCATTCTATCTACATTTTTATGTTTATACACTTGTAGACATGACACGAGTTAAACATTAAAACGAGAGAAATATAGGAGTGATAAAATATGTATCAATGTTGAAGGAAGAAAAATCAAATATAAATTGAGTAACATCTCGGCCAATCTCCAAAAAAAAAAAGGAGAAGAGTGCATCTCCATTCACAAAAACACTTGAGCTTCTCTAGAAAGTCTAGATCTAGACGTTTCAGATTAGGAAAGAGAGAAATTTGAAGAGCATCGTCCTCATCTTCAATCACTTTAACCATCTCTTCACAATTACTAATATTTAACCATACGAGGTTTCGCAGATTTCGAGCTATTGAACAGGGGAATAAGCTCTTCATGCCTTTTAATCATGATACTTTTAACTGACAAAGTACGGAGAAGAAGTCAATCGAAATTTGACCACACCAATTTCTCATGATATCATAATGACCTATACTCAATTCTTTTAAGTTAACAAATTCAACCTGCAAATAATTTTAACAGCATGAAATGAAAATAAATTTCCAAAAAAAAAACACAATACTCGATACAATAAATTTCAATTAAAACAAATCCTAGTCGCACTTTTTATAAATCATTTTATAGATACAAATACTTTGTTCTTCATGCTATAAAAATGATACCATTTATCGATTTTGCAACAAAACTCGCTAGAATTTTTTTGTTACAATATTTTATCTCAAAACTTTCATTTCTAAACTGTGATTCACAAATTTCCACTATTTGCATTAGATATAAATGAATGATCGAGGTTCAACCCCCATACCCTATCTCAAATTTTTAGTCCCACAATTTATATTTCAACACTTTTGGTCCAAAAAATTAGCGGACTACACTTAATATCCGTTAAATACCCATTTTGGTGCCAAAATATTACCTATTTGATTGATATTGGTTGCACCGCCTAATTAATGGTAAAAATAGAGGAAATGTAGTGAAAATTTCAATCCAAAATAGGTACTTAACGAATGTTAAATATAGTCCGTTAATTTTAGAGACCAAAAGTGTTGAAATATAAATTATGGGACCAAAAGTGTCAAAAAAATTAATGTGTGACCAAAATTGTACATTTTGGGACTAAAAGTGTTTAGACCTTATTTTTACGGGACAAAAAAATGTAATTTACTTAATTTTTAGTACACTAGGTTCTAGGTATAATTCTTCCTAGTTATTTTAAGAATCTACAATCTTAACTTTCGTAAAAATTTCCACAAGTTTGTGAATAAATTGCCAATGATACAAAAATATTAAATTAACTTATGACTAAAATTATAATGGAAAGGACAAAATTAAATTTAAATAGTTTGTATTAATTATTAGTTAAATTGAGCAGAAAGTTTAGATGTGTCGATTTTGATACCAATCTAAATATTAGGCTATTATTTAAATTTTAAAAAAAGTCATTTCAAAAGTGCAAATTAATTTGCTTAAAAATTGTATTTTTTTTTTTTTTACAATTAACCCAAATTAAAAATACCTAAAAAAATGCGATTTCCAAAAGATAAATAAATAATATGGGTACATACCTTGTTTGGTTTGCAAAACAAATGCATAGAATCATCGTCATCATGAGGAGGCCCGGTTGGCCGGAGAAATGGACGTGGAAACACAATTTTCCAACAATACTGGGCTGTTACGAATTTTCATTTTCTCTGACAAAGAGAATTCAACAATACTTTCAATTCCTTTACAAAAGCTCATAAGCCTCGGTAGAGAATCTAGAATCAAGAGCTTCAATTTTGGGAATGGTGTAATGTGAATATTCCTTTGACTTTCTTCTTCATTCCATAAGATGATTTGTTCCATAATTTCACAATATAATTGCCGATCTCAAGCTTCTCTAGTTATAAAGTGTTTATTGATAGTTTTTCCATAAGTTAAGCAACTAAAAATATAGTATAACCAAATTGATCACATGGCCTGTTTGCGATTCGCTTCGATCATTTTCAACCCAACATTTAAGTATAACTGGATCGATCACATAGCCAGCCGATTCGGTCCAATTTTCAAAACATCGTTTTGAACTAGAAAGAGAAACATTTTTGTAGAGTTCGTTCTATTTTGAAAATGAAATTCATATAATCTTTTTGGGAAATTACACTTTGATACCTACATTTTGGACACTTTTTCAAAAATGACTCACTTTATTATTATTAACAAAACAATATCCACTTTTTCAAAAATTTTGCAAATCTGACCTCGATCAAATTTTCAACCTAAAATATCTATGTGGTACGCCTGAATTCTTGCGTGACTTTTTTGCTCCAATAAAAAATATTACCTGGATATTCCATATTAATTATGAACTAAAAATAAAATAAAATTATTGGGCATGTCTAGTAGATATTTTAGGTTAGAATTTGATCGAGGTCAGGTTTGCAAAAATTTTTAAAAAGTGGGTACGGTTTTACTAATAATAATAAAATGGGTCATTTTTAAAAACATGTCCAAAATGTAGGTATCAAAGTGTAAATTTCTCTATCTTTTTAATTGTAAAAGATTTAGGCCAATAAACCATTTCCAAATAAAGTGGTTGAATATTCCGAATTCTCCTATAGAAGTAGTATTATGAAATATTTAGTAAAATAATCATAACAAGCAAAAAAAAAATATATAGTGCAGAAGGATATAAAATGTTTGAAGTTTTTATTTCATTAAATGATTAATTTATTAAAATTGAACTCTTTACTTTATTATTATTATTATTATTATTATTATTATTATTATTATTATTATTATTATTATTATTATTATTATTATTATCAATTTTAGATATTTGAACATTAAAATTGGCGCGTCAATTATCCAAGCAAGTTTAACGGTGATGAACCACCGTTTACCGCCGCCACAAAATCTTTCAAGCCCACCATCAACCGCCTCTCCGCCGAAGGCTTCCACCGGGATGTCGTCATCACCTTCACCTCCATGCTCGAATCCTCCGACACCAATCCAGACGCCTTCACATACCCTTCCCTACTTAAGGCCTGCACATCGCTGGGCCTCTCTCTCCACCAGCAAATTGATGTTAATGGGCTCGCATCCGACGCTTATATATCCTCCTCATTGATCATTTTGTATGCAAAATTCAAGAACATTGGCTATGCACGGAAGGTGTTTGATATGATGCCTCACAGAAATATCGCCCCATGGACTACCATTATCTGGTGTTATTCTCACGCTGGTGACATGAGAAACGCATTTGTTCTGTACAACACTATGCAATATGAAGACATCCCGCCTAGCCCGGTCACCATCTTGAATGTGCAGAAGGGGTGTCAGAGAGCGGCCATGCTGATGTTTTGCATGCCTGCGTTGTCAAAAGGGGTTATATGTGTGAGTTAGCTCTTATGAATTGTTTATTGAGTGTATATGCCAAGTGTGGAAGAATTGAAGATGCTAGGAAGGTGTTTGAGTTGTTGGATAAGAAAGATATTGTTTCTTGGAATAGTTTGATCACTGCACTTTCTATGGTAGGAAATTTTGCAGAGGTTCTAAATCTTTTTTCAAGAATGAGGTTTAATAATTTAGAGCCAGATCAGCAAACTTTTGGATCATTGGTCTCTGCTGTAGCAAGACAGGGTAGTATAGAAATGGGAAGAGTTGCACATGGGCAGATAATGACTTCTGGATTTGAATTAGTCAAGCGTGTCGGAGCATCCCTCGTCTCTTTGTATTCAAGATGCAGGAAGCTGGATGGTGCATTTCAAGTTTTTGAGCAAACAGTAGATAAAGATGTAGTATTTTGGACAAGTAAGATATCTCGGCTCCTACAGAATGATTCTGCAGACGATGCATAAGATTGTTCCAGAAAATGCTGCATTCTAAGGCAGCAAATGACTGTAGATATTCTCATACAGAATTCTCTTGTTAGTCTGTATGCAAAATGTGGCCTTTTAGAGCAGAGTCTTACTGTTTTCAGCAAGATAGATGAAAGGAACGTCGTGTCCCCTGGAATGCGATTCTTGCTGCTTATGCAAAAAGTGGATATCTAAGTAAAGCATTGCTTTTATTTCAAGAAATGAGGGCAGCTAACCTACTACCTGATTCTATAACCATGTTTTCCCGAAGTGGATTCACAGCTATGTCCTCTGCAGCTGCCTTGGTCCGTGTATCCGGATTGGTACAGCCTTAGTTGATATGTATGCTAAAAGTGGCAACCTAGATTGTGCTAGGAAGTGCTTCGACGTAATGCCAGAGCACGACAGTGTTTCTTGGACTGCTATTATTGCAGGGTATGGTAACCATGGGAAAGGGGAGGCTGCTTTGCAAATGTTCTCGGAGTTTCTGCAAAGTGGGCTCGCACCTAATGATGTCATTTTTTTATCTGCCCTCTACGCCTGCAACCATAACAAGCTGGTTGATAGTGGCATGGTCTTGTTTGAGTCAATGATACATGATCACAAGATTGAGCCAAAGATTGAACACCTTGCATGCATCATAGATCGTGATGCATATCACTTCTATAGAAAGATGTTTGCCAGACCAATCATTAGCTTCAAAATATGAAGATCTCTCCTCATATATTGATGTCTTGTGAATTGTAATCTACATATAAAGTATAATAAAACATTCTGTAGATTATGATTTTTTACAAAATAATTCAGTTAATTATTTTATTTAAAGTATTTAATATATGTTGGTGATTATTTGATAACATATCCTTACCAATTTCATCTTCTTAATTTCTATTGTGACTTTCTCCACCTTTTCTGCTGACTATTTTTTTCTAAACATAAGAAACTTTCATATTTTAACTCTGCTAATCATTAATGTCGTGTTCTTCTGTTAGAAATATGAATATTGCTCCTCTTAATCTGCGTCGGAGCTTGTGAGAATCATTAATGAGAAAAGAAAAAAAAACAACACATTCAGATATATATATATATATTATATATATTGATTGTAAGTTTCCGGCCACTAATAAGTAATAATCTTTTAGTGTTGAAGGAAGAAAAATCAAACATAAATTCAGTAACATGATCTCGGCCAATCTCAAAAAAAAAAAAAAAAAAGATCTCAAAAATTACATGTTAATCCATATAACATGTAATTGAAACGCAGCAGCAAAGAAGTGGTGCCGTCTCGGTTCATGAGCAGTCGAAAGAAAGCCTGCATGGTGAGCAAACTATCCGAGCCGGCTTGATGGCTCTTCCAGGCGGCCCGATCCAAACCCAAACTCTTGGCCACCTTCTCAAGGCCGCCGTGCAGGCCGAGCACGCGAGCGATGGGCTTCAAGTCGTAGACCTGCATCCCAAAATAATGTCGCACGAGCTTCATGAAATCCTTCAAATCCTGAGGCAGTGGCTCCCTAGTGAGAATCTTAATCAAGAAGCCGAGATCATAGAGCCCGTGGAAGGTAACCCATGCACGGCCCGTCCTTGGCGAGCTGAGCCCGGAATTCCGGAAAATCCAGGCGAAGGCCTGGGAGTGGACGCCGTTCTTCTTGTTGATGGAGAAGTCGATGCCCTGGCTGCGGAGGAGGGAGATAGAGTTGGGGTCGTGGAGGTCGCCGTCGCAGTTGAAGTCGCGGAAGTTGAACTGCCACACGTACTGGAAATTGGAGCCGAAGCGAGGGAGGTTGTCGTGGCAGTCAGAGAGGGTGAGGCCGAGTTGGATGATGTTGAGGGCGTCGACGTTCGCCTTCATCAAGGAGTAGTGTTTGTCCGTGGAGAGAGAAGAGAAGGCTTGTTTCGGCACGTCCAGGCTGAACACAGTGTCGGGGAATTCAGTATCAATCGATACAATGGGAAATTCCCAAGCACATTGCTTAAGCAAATTGAGCTCTTCACCCAGATTGCCCTGCCAAACTTGTCTAACTACGATCGCCATACTTCGATTTTCTTTTTCTTCTTTCTTACTTTCTTTTGTTCGTGAATTTCTTTTTCTTCTTTTTTACTTTCTTTTCTTCGTGAATTAATGAGAGGACGTTAATGAGAGAACGTTCAATATATATAATGCATGATGATATGTGTAGTCCTATTACAAATAGTATTTCTTATAGTAATCGACATGGATTTGGATTTGCTAATTTCCTTAATATTCCCCTCCGACTCAATTAATTAATATTCGATCGAAAAAAGAATGGTGATACAACTAATTTATACGAAAAAATTGGAGTCCCAATTTAATTATTGTGGATTTTGATCTAATATTTTTTTAAGTTAATTTTCTATAAATTTAAGTCTAAATGAGATTTAATTTGTTGACTAAATCAAATTTTCAACTATATATAAAGTCTTTCCCCATCTATATATATACACACTGGATGCCCGACCACGAAATTCAGCGCTTGATCAGTCAGGCGTTACTTTTCGCAGAATCAATCGCCGCCGGCGGTCGGCGCGGTAGGGTTCCGGTGGCTATCGGTGTGGACATTTGCACGGTACAGCGAGAGGGCGAGACGATTGATGAGACGGTGGATCGGGCGATGAAATCGGAGTACTTGCCCCCGCTGTACCTGCGGCCGGTGAATGATTCCGCTAATCGGAAGCGGCCGCCGGAGGGCTGCAGAGCGAACCCTGCTCTAATGGATTTCTTGCGGCGCAAGCTGCCGGCGATTAGGGTGGAGGACGTGGAGGAGAGATTGCATGTTATGGAAGCGTGCGGTGTTTGTGGGCGGAAACCTATCGTCGGAACTCAGATATCGGAGCTCCGATGCGGCCATGGTTTCGACTACCATTGCATTGTGCGGTGTTTGGAGGGTGGTGATAACTCGTGCCCCGTCTGCCGTCGCCCACCGCGTGATGTTGATGATGCTGATGATCCTGGCCGTGATTGTGGGTTTATTATTGATACTGAAACCGATAATGATTCCGATGAGAATGATCATGAGCCGCTTGATGACGAGTTTAATAAAAATTTGCTTCTCTTATTGAGTTTTTCTCGCTTTGGACTAGTGATCTCTTTCTATTTAATACTTAATTTCTCTTTTTAGTTTTTTTTTTGAATTTTTTATAGAGAAAATTAAATGTTTGGAAGCAATGGTCTCGATCTGGGTTGAAATTTCATGTTACACTATTTCGTGTTTGACTCCGTGTTTCATTATTAAATTTATAATTTTAATAATATTTATTATAAAATAAAAATTAATTGCAACATAAATAATCATAGTCAACATTTATCAACAAAAAAAATGAATTAAAAAGATTGAAAAATGTAATTTTGAAAAAATCAACCAAAATAATGAGTTATTAATTGAAAATTGAAAATTAAAAATTATATATTAAAAAATAATTATAAACCATAATTGGGTGGGATGAATCCTAAAAATAATCATAAAATTAAACTAAATCACATAAAAAGAAAATTGAAGAAAAAAGTACAAGAAAAACTCGTAATTTGAAAATGTAACACGAAGTGTAACACGAAAAGTGTAACAGAAAATTCCATGTGCTATTTAACATTATTCTTATCTTTTTGAGTTTCCTGGAAGAAATACTTAATTACTATGATTTACACAAAAAATTATACATAAACATGAAAATAGCATAATTGGATAATGATTGGCACACACATTTGATCGAATCAACAACGCAAATACTCTTATACATAAGATGTACATCTGTCAACGCGCGTTGACCAAAAAAATCGTTAAAACGAGTTATATTTTTTAGGGATTCAAGTGATACTTTTTTTAATTTTAAATGATACTTTTTAGTGTTTTGATTGATACTGATTTTAACAGTTTTTTTCTTTATTTTTTTTTTGCCGATACCTTTTAATGATACAAATGATACTTTTTGGCTTAGAAATAATACTTTTAGTATTATGAATGATACTAATTTTGACGAATTTTTTGGTCAACGCGTTGACCGTCTGATGTGCACACTAGACCTATACCCAATCAACAAAATTACAAACATCAAAGCAAATGTAGTTGAATAGGAAAAATTGATATAGAGAGTAGCACAAGAATTTGGGTCCATTATGCTGTTTGTGGGTAGCTTTGTTCTTATTTCTGATTTATGCTTCTAATTTCATATTTATGCTTCATTTGAGCATATATAAGATCATCAACATCATAGGGAGCATTGAGTAATTGGAGCTTATCACTTAAAAGTTCTTACTTCAATGGTGTACTCAGAGATGGTCTTGGTGCCTTTGTTGAGATGATCAAGGGCTGACCGAAATTGCATAAGGTGACCACGAGATGGTTTAGCATACGTAGCATGGAGAATGCCCCATGCTTGCTTCGATGTGGTTGCAGTGGTGATCAAGCGAAGCAGCCAGAGACGGACACAGAAAAATGTTAATTTGGGGGCGAAAAATAATATTATAATATAAATTATATTATATTTATATAATACATTATATATTTATATATATAAAAAAAATTGTCAAAAATTGAGGGGGGCGGGTGCCCCCACCAGCCCCCGTGTCCGTCCCAGGAAGCAGCGATGAAGAGAGGGAGCCAACAATGGCATTAACGATCAGTTGATCTTGTCGGATCCATTCACGCGTATCTAATCTTGAGAATTATTCCTTAAGTGCTTGTTTACTTTGAGAATATTATAATTCACTTTTCCTGTTTTATTTGGGCTGATTGTCGGAAAAAATCAAATCCTTTTAGGTAATTTGAAATTTAGATACGATTATTATAATGTTGTAGTAATAACATAACTTTGAATTTCTTGCAAATTCGACATTCTAAACTTTTTTTTAACTATTGAAATTATGATGTGTGAATAATATTTCTACATGAACACATTAATTCAATTTATGGGTGTCGAAAATGAGAATTATTACTGTACATCTCTAGTTTTATAATCGTCCAAATTTTATGGTGGGTCTATTTTGCTATATATCAAAAGGTTGGGTCATTATTGTAATTTTTTAAAAATCATGCTTAAATTACAAATTCATTCCAAGTGGTGAATTTTCTTACAATTAACTCGTTTTACATTCATCCTTATGTCTATCTAATATTTAAATTTATTGTTGTAAAAATAAAATTTTATATAATATAATTAATATTTATTACTAAAAATTGAATTTTTTTCTTCTTTACAAACATTTCTAGCAGCATCCCATACTGAAGAAACAAATGAGGGGGAATCAAGTATGTTTATATGGGGTGGAAATAGATTTGATCGGAGTAGGCTTTAGCTTGAGAAACATGAGCGTAACTATTTAGTGATATGAGTTAAGTTTCAAACATATTAAAGATCTTTATAAGGTCTATAAAAATTAAAGTTATAAAAGTTAATTGCATGGGAATCTCGCTGTAACAATTTAGAAGTTATTATAGAAGAATAGCCACTCAATTATAAAACGTTCAGTGTAAAAAGAACATTTTTTTTGTACTAAAATGGTTAAAAAACATCTTTTGCTGTCAAAAATGGCATTTTATTTTTTGTACCAACAATTGGGACTAAATTTTCTAGAGCTTATTTCTGAAGCCTAATCTAATAGGATTTTGAAATTATATAAACCAATATCTCACTCCCTCCGTAAACTATATCTGAACATTATAATATATTATAATCTCTTTCTGATCCATGCACATAGCTAACGCAACGTATATACATATAGCCTAGCATTAGCATACATAGAAAGTTGTAGCCAATAAAGCAAACAACAAAAAGAAAAGGCAAAGACCTAACAAGCAAGCATCATAAAACCAAAACAAACAATAAGATTATAATATATTACTATAATGGGATCTTTATCCTTGTGGCACCACTCTCTCCAGAAAAATTATTATTACTATTACGTTAACAAAAACCACCCTTTTTCGCCTCACCGACACGGCAATATGTATCGTGTAGCATCCTGGCTGCTTAAAAACAAAATTGCTAGTCGACCGTTGGTTTCATCTCGCGCTTTTCAGCCTTATTGCAACTTCAGGGTAAGCAAGACTCCGTCAGTAACCCGATCCAACAGTTGACGACTGTTCTTCAGTGCCAACAGCTGCATCGGAAACGGCCTTACCGGATTTCACCTCTGCCAGAGGAAGCTTTGTCTTGGGAGAGAGCCTCTTTGCTTCCTCAGTTGAGTAGATATATATCTTCTTTACCATGGTGCAAAATTCACTAAAATCATGACATAATGTTAGCATACTTTCCAGAACTTGAAAATTATCATTGCAACCAATATCTAACAAAGCGGTGCCAAGGCATACTTTTCGAAGCCCCAGTTTACACAAATGAGCAATAATAGGCATTTGGAATAGCATGCACATGAACAAATTAATGATGCTAATAGCAAAACTGCAAATCTCGAAAATGAATAGGTTAAATGTGTATTCACTCGCATGATCTCTTCCAAAGAGAAAAGGATTAGGCATGTCCTGACCATTGCAACATTGAAATAAACCCCACCAGCATTATGATTTATGAATGCCACATAACATCACAAACTATACTAATAAATCAAATGCATTACCAAAGGAGCACTTGATACTTAAATGGAGGTCAAACACACAACTTAAGAGAAGTAAAGCTAGACACACAGAACCATAAGAATAAGTAAACAGAACATGAATCGAAAGGCAAAAGAATTAAGTAAATTTGACTCAACTGCCATGGATCATCTCCAACCATCATCATGTCATCCTCATCATCTGTGTAGACAACTTGCCATTTCTTTGTTGACCCACAGAGTTCCCCTACAATTTCAAACATCTCTTCCAATTTCTTGAGCAGATCGTCATAGCAATCATACCTGGTCAGGTCTACTGCTCTGCCAACAGCAATGCCTTGCATGTGAACCTAAAAGATTTTTTAGCACGTATTATTCAACTTTACATAAAGGATCCTTTAAAAGAGAGAACCGACATTTGTAACTAAATAATAACCAAGAAAATGAATGTTCAGTCTCCGCTCCAAAATGTAATCATAAAAATTTCTTAAAGCAGGCCTATATTACGTAAGTATTTGTTGATTATAAGTTATTGCCTAACAAGACCTGAAGCATTCTAGTCCAAAAGGACAAGGATCCCGGTGAAACTCAGTATAGATATTCAAGAACAGCAGCAGCCCCCACTGCCCTGACCCCCCACACTCTTTGTGGCTTTCAATCTCATTGTTTTCTATCACCTAGTGGCATTGAAAGACAGCAGTACAAAGTTATAATTACCTTTGTGCAGCTGCGGATTTGCCTGCTGTGTGCATCATGGGGGGATCTAAGGCATGACTTATCAGGATCACAACTGACTGAGGGAACATCAGATGGGTTACGGTCTGATGGCTCAGAATGTTGTTCATATTCAGCATCTAGGGGAATATGAGAACCCTCAACAGCTGTTCCAGACTGAATGGCAGGTGAAGTATCTTCAACAGAAGAATGGTCAAGCAACTCGATTCCAAACAGCCTGCAGCCATTTGCCTGCCTTTTTTCACTAACAGGGGTAAATGACTCTGCGGCAGTTTCTATTTGATTAGGCTGGTACATGGAATTGCTAGAAACAGGTGGAAGGTTTTCATTGTAATTCATTCCGCTGATTCTGGTCCCATCACTGATCTTAGGTGATTGATATATCTCTCGACCACGTGATGGATCGCGACTGGAAAATGCTGAAGGGGAGTCAGCAGGTGACTTCCACATACCTATCGAGAATCAAGTAAATTCTTATACAAACCAATGCCAAAATGTATAATTGATTATCATCACTAGAGAGAGAGGCAATACAAAGTGGAGATAGATCTTGCATCGGCGAAGGCAAAACAGGTGGTCGTGCCCGCTTATTCCTTTGTTGAGTTTGTGAGTTTGGAGGAGTTGCTGCAAGTAGTGGTTCTATTTCCCATGCTGAAACTCTATCTGGGCGTACTATTGCAGAAGGTTCATCCCATTGGACCTGGATTCGCAAATCAAGTGAACAGCTTAATTAAATGTTTATTACCATCCAAATACAGTACTTAGGCATAAGTCCAAATTTGTTCCCAGCCAAAATACAGAATTTCCTCTGTGATACTTCTGATCATATTGCACAAGGCAACATCTTTATAGAAAATATGTTTTATCAACTTTGCAAGAGTGAAGATCAGCAAAGCATGGACCTCCCAACAAGTTACACTGAATGAGAATAGTTACCTTCAGAGATCTCCACTCGGAATCAGGCCAACGGGATGAAGCATTATTATTGCCAACACCAACAATAGTCCCACTGAACCTGTATTAGCATGCAACAATGAATCTTGCAGTCAAATTGTGAACATTATCACATGTGACAAATTTATCAATAGTAATATTACCTTCTTTCAGGTACCTCTTCACCTTCAAATCTCATCTTAAACCTCATCCCTACTGACAACTTGTGATTTTGAGCTTCAAGGTACTTATTTACGCTTACTATAAATTCAGATCGACTAGTCCTGAACACAAATGACTGCAATTTAATAAGGTGATTCTTCAAAGCAACCAATGGAAAAGTACTGTATGGATGCAGCAAGACATATAGTGCTGAAATGGTCAGGCTTTGTCTAAGTTATCTAACCAAGCTACCCATAAAGGAAAAGAGCATTTTTCATCCATTATCTAGTCTTCTCCGAAAGACCAGTCATAAGAAACAGTTTAAAGTTAAGTATTATAACTCCATAAAGAGTAGAAAGGAAACATGTTGTATCTACCATGAGATGGTTATCATCATTTCAGTGCTCTTATTAGTTTAGAGCAGCATTAGATATAATTTGCATGCACCAATTAACCTTTGTATTATATCATATGAAGAACCACTGCTGTTCACTGTTAAAATAGCAGCAACATTAGAAGAAAAGCGCGAATAACCTTGGTTTATAAAAGACTGAAAACAAGGTTCTAGTAGAGATGGCATGTGATGCAGTTGCAAGAACCCCAAGATGCATACTGTGACTTGATATGACAGAAGATGGCATATTGTTTGGTTGTCTCATAAGCCTGCGCACACCAACTCGAAGTTCCCCATTTTCTCCCCTGCCAAATATATAAAGGGAAGTTCTCACTTTCAGCAGTTGATAAAATGAAAAGCCTCATAGGCATGAATTAATATAAAAGTACCTCAGGAAGATAAAAGCATCTCCTGCAACCAATTTTTTTGCACTGACAAACACACTCCAGCCAGTAGTCAATAAGTGACGCCTTGGTTGACCTGAGAATAACATCACTCCACATCAATTCTCAACCAGATACTTTGGAGCAGCCCCCTTCTGGTCAAATATTCATGAATAGTAATAATATACTGGGCAAGCGCATCTATTTTCTGACATTTATAATATCATCTTTACTTCATACTTGGTTCAAAAAAAATTGGACATTTTCTAAAAGTTAATGGAATATTTCATCATTCATAGTTTCACCATCATGTGAGCACAGAAAACTACGGCACTATCATGCACCCTAAGTAGATTTCAGATGCAATTTGGACACATAGATCAAGCCAACACCTATTTAAATCCCAACAGGCAGACAAACTCTCTTGGCGAGTTGATTAAATTATTCTACCTCGGAAAATGTGACGGAAATGCCATTCGTTGCTATGAAGATCAGAAGCTACCAACTCCTGCCAGGGTGGTTGCTGAGACATGTCCTGCTCAAAAATGTTACCAACTCATGAGTAGAAAGTAAGAAAAAATGAGGTAAAGCACTGAAACATCCTTATATTCTCATTTCTTACCAATGGGGGCAAACAATCATCTGCGTGTCTTCTTAACACCGAGAATCCACCATGGGTGCTGGTATCAGAAGCAGTAAGAGTCTTACAAAATGAATGGACAGTGCACTTTTCAGGCTCTGGTAGAGGAGGATCTGGACTTGTGACTGCACTTTGCTGATGCACCGCATATTACCAAATAACATGACTTAGTATCGATACTTGAAAAACTACATGAGGACTTGGCCAGATGTAACTGACCAGCCTATCATGTTAATATCAAAGAAGATTAACAGCTTATTAATTGATTCCATTTTTCTTCGTTGACTCGAAACAGGCTCAACCAATTTTAAACTGACTCTATTTTTCAAGCATTGACTCAAACCACGAGGTGTGATAATATAAAAAGTTTTGTATGTCCTCACAGGAAAAAGAGTAGATCTGCTATTTAATAGCTCAAGTTAATAGCTCAAATATCTTCACTTGGGATAAAAGGAGATGAAAATCCCTCCAGCAACAGATTTGACCAAATTTGAAGTCACTAGCATTAACAACACATACCAGAAACATTTTTATTAAACCAAGAAGTTTACACTAGATATAGTATCACCAAAGTCACTCATATCTGTCTAATTCCCCACCAAAAAGAACTACAAGCATTGCCACGTGGCTAATCCAAATCCAAATAAGGGGCGATTCAGGAAGAAGGAAACAACAGAAGATGCTTTGATGTGCAAACTGTTAAGACCAGATGAACATGCAACAAAATTACAGTTGGAAATTAGGCAATAGAATTTACATCTTGTTCAGGAAGCAGCGTTATTTGTGCATACACCTCATCTGTGTCTGCTTCAGCCTGAAATTAGATAATGAGTTAATGAAAGTAGACATGTGGCAGAAAAGAGATCGGCTATTTGGCAGGCAGAGCCACCTAACGCAAAATCCACTTGCTTGAACATTAAATTTCAGGGATTTTACCCGAAGCTGAACATTCATCACTTTGCAAAGGATTTTACTGGGTAAGTTGAATGAAGGAAGTTGTTGATCCAATCCCTGATGTGTTGATGCTTCGAGCTAAAAGAAAAGCGATACAAATGAAAGAACTTAGGAATAAATGGTTGGAAAGCCTATGGTGATACGGCAATGTGCAAATCAGTTGATACATTATAACAAAAACAAAGTTGCAATTAAAGAATAAATTAGATAACAAGAAGGAGCATAAGCAGAACCTGTTCCATGTGACCTTGTGGATAGTAATAAACTCGTTCACCTTCACGTGGAACACTAACAAGTGGCCCAGCACAGGCATGCCAAAGTTCTTTATACAAAGCTTCATTTGGGGACCCTGTAATGTAATAGAAAATCAAACAACAATATAACTGAGAAACACAGAAGAGTTCGACCCTCAAGAAACTATGAGCACAGATTAGCAAATTGTTATGGCTATATTTCTTATTAATGAGAATGGAAGAAATTTGATTTCCATCATCAATGAATAGCAGATGTCGCATCAGGCATGTCAAAACAGATACGAGTAAAGTGTATCACGAAGAAATAGAGTAGCATGCATCTCCATATGATGGAAAAACACAACCCTCTTGTGGCATCAGATTCATAGAGATCACGTAGTATACAAATCAATTTCACTATAAGTGCAAAGTTTCATAATCAAAAACTCGCACCTGGGTGTGGGGGGCCTCCAGCAAAATGATTCGCAGCAAGGTGTGCCATCATAAAAAAACTCAGAAATCAGAATTCAAAGTAACAACAATACGTAACTTTGTGCTTCCTCTCGTTTGATATTGTCAAGTTCGCATATGCTGAATAACAATAATATGTTACTTGATAAAAGTGGAAGACATTTCTATTGCTGAGAAGATATAAATGGCTTGAAAATAAATCCATACCCAAATAAACAAAGCCCTTAGTTATGCCTAAGCCTCACACTTTTGGGCTGAGATGCAGCAAAAAGTTCACCTACACCACAACTTCTCAAAAACAGATCACACAGAAGGTGTGACCCTTCAAACAGGATGCAACAGCTTATCCTTTTATCCCTAAGTTCTGGCTAACATAATCTGCAAAGTAGAATCAGCTTACTTTTTCTCAACGCTTCCAAAGAAACCCATTACTTCACCAGCTATCACAAGATAGACATCAATAGAACCCAGCGGATAAACAACAAGAGAAACTTCTCAAATCAGGATAACATTAAAATAAAATTCCTAACCAGTAGATGCATCAGTTCAGAGACACAACATGCATGCACTCAGAAAGAGCAAGACCAACGCAGATTTTGGTCCTAAACTACATTAATTGACTCTTCTCAACATTTTAACAATGAAAGTAATATTCGCTCATCCCAAATTGACTTATTGAGTAAGGTTCGAAACACATGATGTCAGACTTATATCAACAACAAAATATCTCAATTTTACTCAGCAAAAACGGCAGAACCCATCTCATTTCACGCTTAAGCAAGTCAAATTCGACAGCTAACTAACCAACACCGCATAGAAACTCTCGGATCAAACGTCAAAACCCAGTCCACGAAGAGATCTAACCAGTTCTTAACTAATACAAAACGCTACTTCACGCCGCGGGAAACTCAAAGAGTTGCTGCAATTCAACATCTTCCAAACACATTCAACCACGTGCTTTGATTTTTTCATATTTATTTTAAGCATGTACGTGTCGCGGAGACAATTGTACGGCTAAAATTAAACCCGAACTACACAAAATTCCACATCGAAAATAAATTCGATATCAGAAATAGAATTAGAGCACCTACCGAATCAGGCGCAGCGTTTTCGACCACGAATTTGATGCGCGCCACCGAAACCCTAGAAAAATCCGCCGTTTCCATATTTATCCTGCAATCATGGCCACAAGCTTCTCCTCCACTAAACTTACGGCTCAATTATCAGCTCAAAAACCAATTCAGCTCCGGATTATCAGTATCTTAGGCTATTATGAATAAATTATTGATTTTTTTCCTTAAAAAAAAGGAAAGGAACAAGTAAACCACAAAGAGAGAGAGGGAGAGGAGAGAGAGAGAGGATGGGGTGGATGGTCTTTGCCTGGTTGAAGCCGACAGCGCTGGTATTTTCTCTCTCTATAACTATATCTATATGTTATTTAGTGTGCGTGTAGTGTATGTATAGGTGTATGCATATTCATATATATTTATCCAATATAATAAATGAAGTTTACCAATTTAGAAGGCAGACATAGATTAATTACTTATCAATAAAGAGAAATGAAAACGTTTCAAAAATCACTTAATTATAATTGCCTTTGCTTTGTAATTAATTTTTAATAAGCTTTTATTAAATAGGAATGGCTAACACTTGCACTAGTTTAATTAAAATTTACTGAATGTGTAATTTTTAAAACTTAATTTGATAGATTCAACTATTTATGTTTAAATTAAATTAAATTAAATATAATTCAAATTACAAATATTTTTATTTTTCATGTTATGAATTGTTAGTCGATTTAATATAAACAGTCAATAAGTCAAATTGTTGGATAAATTATTAATATTTAATTTATATTCTGTTTCATTGCATAACAGAGTAATTTTGAACATAATTTTCATTTGTTGTCTCAAGTTCGATTTACGTGTCTTTAAATTGCCATTGTTCCACAATAATTTTGTTTATTTATGAAGACATAAAAATATTTTTTGGGGCAAATATCACTTTTACCCTAAATTTTGATCAATTTTAAAAGAAAATGGTCAAAACCGAAAGTATTAGTAGAAAAAATACCAAAATTTTTATAAGTTTTGCAAATCTATTTTAACTTATTTTCCGACGGTAAAAAAAATTGATATAGCATGTATCGACGTCGTTTTGGGTCGATATATAATTAGTTTTTGACAAGTCATTTATTTTATTTTATGAGAATATATTCGCACACTCATCCGATTCATTTTTTTGGACTTTAAAAAATGAGGTCGATATAAATTTGTAATTTTTTTTGAAAAATTAAGTTAGTATATATTTAATTTGGATCATTTAAAAAAGTGACATTGGTTGATATGATATTTACCCATAATTGTAAATATTAAATAAAAAGGAAAAAAGAAATGAAAAAAGTTGGGGGAAAGGTTGAACAAAGGTGAAAAGCGTGCCCTAAAATGGGTACAGGTTTCCCATTCTGTATCCACGCGTTTCAATATTGTTGGAATTTTCAATAGCCCTATTTAATATTTTTAAGACCATTTAATTTCACGTGTGCCACTTGTACTACCATAATTATCAAATTATTGTTTTGATAATTTGAGTTTGAAAGGGAGAATTATCGGTATTGAATTAGAGATGTTTTTTTTAAAGGTTTTTATGTTTAGATATTTCAATCGAAGATTTACAAAATAATTGAATTTCATATTTCAAGTTCTATTTATACATGATACATATTATTATTATTATTATTATTATTATTATTATTATTATTATTATTATTATTATATTAAGTGATTCATAATATATCAAATAACTTCATTACATTCATATCTTATCATAGGTCCAGAGAGGTCATGGAAGACGGGTGATGTATGATTTTTTATTTTATGTTTTTGTTAATCGATTATGCATATGCTTTTTTGATGATTGATCGTGCATATCAAAATTTGAACCATGTATCAATGTCTGTGTTAACAAACTCTAGACGTGACTTGAAATTGAATTTTCCCTTTTCAAAGTATGAATGCAATAATATATGTTATATTTTGTTGATTAATTGATTAATACAACCATAAATCAATATATGCGTATCACTATTTAAGATAATATGAAGTCTAACAAACCCGTATATATAAATATCTCTTATTATGTGATAACAATGGTAGTGATAACGGTAGAGTTAAGTATGGAATTAATCCCCTCTCCAAATCCCAAATCAGTGGGCCCTAATATCCCGCTTAATCTATAATTAAGTGGAGCGGAATATTTGCATGTATTCTCACTGCCACGTGATCAGCGCTTGATCCCGAGCCTCTAGAGATTGACACGTGGTGGCTCGAAGCAGGCTCGGAGCGGTGTTTGGCGCGGGAAATAAGGGACAGGGACATGTGGGGAAATGTGTGGCGTAGAGCTATGGAGTCAATGATCCTTACCTTTGATTCTTGGTGTGGAAATCTAGTGTTCAGGGTTGGACCAAGAGATTGGTAGGCCGAGGCAATTTATCGAAGTAACTTATAACTATATATATAAAAAAAAAATCATTTCACTTTTATTATTTTTTCAACCGCAAAATTACTTATTAAAATTATATAATCAAGATGTTCCAATACATTTTTCTCGAAAAATCATAATTATCATCTCATTATAAATTTTTAGACCAGTTGCACCTATGAAGATTATAATTTTATGTTTTGAATGCTAAAAGAAATTATCCACTAGTTGTCTCAATATTCGAAATACATAATTATCATCTATTTATAAATTTTCGGACCAACCAGACCTATGAGGATTATGATTCAATGTTCAAAATTACATAATTATCATCTCTTTATAAAGTTTTAATTCAATGTTCGAAATTACATAATTACCATCTCTTTATAAATTTTTGGATCGACCGGGCCTATGAGGATAAATTACGATTCAATGTTTGAAATTACTTAATTACCACCTCTTTAAAAAAATTCGGACCAACCGGACCTATGGGATTTTGATTTTAGTACATAATTATCATTTCATTATAAACCCAGTCATATGAGGATTATGATATCATGAGTTTAGTACATAATTATCATTTCATTATGAAATCGTACGTAGGAGGATTATGATTTTAGATTTTAAATGTTGAAAAACAAATTTTCGAACCATCCGAACCTATGAGGATTATGATTCAATGTTTGAAATTACATAATTATCATTTTTATAAATTTTCGGACCAATCAGACCTATGAAAATTATGATTTTATATGAAACTTTTGCAACTCAGGCGTAGGAGAATTGTGATTTTATGATGATTATGATTCTTACATAGGAGGATTATGATTTTAGATTTGAATGTTGAAAAACAATTGAATCTATGATGATTGTGAATTTAGGTTTTAAATGTTAATGAATAATCTAAATTTTCGAATCATTCAGACCTACAAAGGGATTTTATGTTAAATTTTCCAAACGAGCCTGACGTAAGAGGATTATGATTTTAAAATGGATGTCATGAGCCTATTGGCATATAATATGGAATATTTTTCACGTAAGCCTAGTTGTACAAAGTTTGTTTGTTCATACGAGCGAAGTGATTTAGGGAGATTTTCTTTGCCAGCAAGGTAGCCAAAATCAGCCAGTTTTTCATTAAAAGTATATGATACCTTTCAACTATAGAAAAAAAGTACGGAGAACTAATCATAATTGTGTGTGCTCCACCGAATCCATTGTTGATTTCACCACGATTGATGCGGTGAAATGGTTCGGCAAAAAGTTTGTTTATTCGTATAGGCAGCGTGCTTATAGTAATTAGAATTGTTCCAGCCTTGCAATTCGTACTGCATGGCAAGATTACTCTACCACTTTATAAATGGAGGCTCAATAACCGTCTTCTCCAGCAAATTTATTCAATCAAATTAAAAAAATTGAATACTAGCATGTATGGCTATGGAGGGTGTTGCAAACAGGCTTTCTGCAATTACTACCGAAATGGGACAATTGCAAAATGAAATTTAAGAGCACCGTAGAGAGCTAAACTTCATTTTTAGAAGTTATAGAACAATAATAGATCCTACAAGGAAAGAAGCGCACATTCACGCTACCAAAGAGCGCATAGAGGGGTTTGGAGAGGAGGCATTAAGCACTGCAGGAGGAGCATGAAGACCTAATTGTGCATGTTGTCACCGCGGTCGCCAAGGAAACTAGAATAGAAGGGTTCGTCGACTTTTCTATCAGAAAAAATAAAAATAAAAAACTAGTTACTTTATTTTCTATCTACTTGTTAAGGCCTATTCTTTTATTCTTTTTGTATTTTTTAAATAATTAATATAGTTAGCATCATACTTTTAAAACGCTAGTAAAGATTATGATTTAATGTTTTGAATATTAAAAGAAATTATTCAATAGTTATCTCAATGTCATAAATTACATAATTATCATCTCTTTGTAAATTTTTGAACCAACCGTACATATGAGAATTATGACTTAATGTTCGAAATTACACAATTGCCATCTCTTTGTAAATTTTCGAACCAATTTGTCATATGAGGATTATGATTCAATGTTCGAAATTGCACAATTACCAATGGCTAAAGGGCATTGATCTTGTTCAGCAACGCTGGATCAAAATAAACCTTAATTTACTTAATATAATATACATCGTTCTGATTCCAATACGTCTCAAAGTACCTACCAACTAGCATGACATTGACTCCTGACACACCATGTAGATGTGCCGAAAACAAGTGAAGATTCAATTGGTTGGCACAATCTTGTCTTATCATCTCTGGTAATAAAGCTTTCGATCCCTAAATCTAGGGGGAAAAATATCAATTTGTATTTAAATTAATTATAAGAAATAAAATCATATATATTTACTAATTAATCACTATACCTTAGTTCGTGCCTATTGAATAAAGCTTGGGCCGTGTATGCTGTGTAGGTGAAATAATTGTGCATTTCCTCGTAAATGAGAATACCGTGTTTCAGCCACTGATCATTCCAAAATCACACGTACTCATTTATTAAGCCCACATGATAAAAATTTGGCCACTTTCCCATCACGATATGCCAGACGTTGGGATGAAAAATCTTCATATCCTGTAAAAAAATTATATATGTTATACATGTAAAATTTAAGTTTACATATACTTAAATAAAAAAATATCTTACATCTAACGTGAAATACCAAACGCTCGTAAGTGGACCGTAATTCCAGTCACTCGGCCAAAGGCCATGGATTGTAAATCCATACATAAATCCCACCAAATGTGTTGCCCAGTCTAAAGCAAGAACTAAATTTCCTCTTGCAACCACTCATCCATTCATGTTTGGTGTAGGAACTAAAAGTACCTATCAACTAGCATGACATTGACTCCTAACACACCATGTAGATGTGCCGAAACAAGTGAAGCTTCAACTGGTCGGCACAATCTTGTCTCATCATATCTGGTAATAAAGTTTTCGATCCCTAAATCTAAGGGGAAAAAATATCAGTTTTTATTTAAATTAATTAATGTAGTTAGCATAATGCTTTTAAAGCGCTAGTAAAGATTATGATTTAATGTTTTGAATGTTAAAAAAAATTATTCAATAGTCATCTCAATGTTTGAAATTACATAATTATCATCCCTTTGTAAATTTTGGAACCAACCGCACATATGAAAATTATGACTTAATGTTCAAAATTACACAATTACCATCTCTTTGTAAATTTTCGAACCAATCGGTCCTATGAGGATTATGATTCAATGTTCGAAATTACACAATTACCATCTCTTTATAAAATTTCAAACCAACCTACATAATTATCATTTTGATTATAAACTCGTACTTAGGATGATCATGATTTTAGATTTTTGAACGTTTATCGGACCAACTGAAATTACTTAATTATCATCTAAGATATCCGAAAATTATGATTTTATGTTAAATTTTTTAAATAAACCGTACGTAGGAAGATTATGAGGATTATCATTTTAGATTTTGAACATCTACCGAGATAATATAAATTACATAATTATCACCTAAGAGTTCCAAATTATGATTTTATGTTAAAATTTTAAAACAACCCGTATATAGAAGGATTATGATTTTAGGATAAGTATGAATTTAGATTTTAAACATCTACCAGACCAATTGATATTATATAATTATTATCTAAGATATTTGAAACCCGAACATGGAAGGTTAATGATTTAAGATTTTGAACATCTACCGGACCAACCGAAATTACATAATTATCATCTAAAATATTTGAATCATGTACAATGATTTAAGATTTTGAACATCTACCGGACCAACCAAAATTACATAATTATCATCTAAAAGATTTGAATCGGTATGAAAGAGATAATTATCATCTAAAAATTTTGAAAGCCGAAAAATTATGATTTTAGATTTTGAACATCTACCAGACCAACATAAATTGCATAATTATCATCTACGAGATTTGAACCACGTAAATTTTTTAATGAAAGAGAACTCTAACCGCTAGACTATAATCTATATCTACTAGTAAATATTATGATTTAATGTTTTGAATGTTAAAAGAAAATATTCAATAGTTATCTCAATGTTATAAATTACATAATTATCATCTCTTTGTAAATTTCCGAACCAACTGAACATATGAGAATTATGACTTAATGTTTGAAATTACACAATTACCATCTCTTTGTGAATTTTTGAACTAATTGGTCCTATGAGGATTATGATTCAATGTTTGAAATTACATAATCACCAATGGCTAAAGGAAATTGATCTTGTTCAGTAACGCTGGATCAAAATAAACCTTAATTTACTTAATATAATATACATTGTTTTGATTCCAATCCGTCTCAAAGTACCTACTAACTAGCATGACATCGACTCCTGACACACCATGTAGATGTGCCGAAACAAGTGAAGATTCAATTGGTTGACACAATCTTGTCTCATCATCTTTGGTAATAAAACTTTTGATCCCTAAATCTAGGGGGAAAAAATATCAGTTTGTATTTAAATTAATTAAAAGAAATAAAATCATATATATTTACTAATTAATCACTATACCTTGTCCGTGCCTATTGAATAAAGCTTGGGCCGCGTATGTTGTGTAGGTGAAATAATTGCTAATTTACTCGTAAATGAGAATGCCGTGTTTCAGCCACTGGTCATTACAAAATCGCTCGTACTCATTTATTAAGCCCACATGATAAAGATTTGGCCACTTTCCCATCATGATATGCCGGACGTTGGGATAAAAAAAACTTCATATCCTGTAAAAAAATTATATATGTTATACTTAAATAAAAAAAAAATATTTTACATCTAACGTGAAATACCAAACTCTCGTAAGTGGACCGTAATTCCAGTCACTCGGCCAAAGGCCATGGATTGTAAATCCATACATAAAGCCTACCAAATGTGTTGCCCAGTCTAAAGCAAGAACTAAATTTCCTCTTACAACCTCTCGTTCATTCATGTTTGGTGCAGGAACTAAAAGTATCTACCAACTAGCATGGCATTGACTCCTAACACACCATGTAGATGTGCCGAAATAAGTGAAGTTTCAATTGGTTGACATAATCTTGTCTCATCATATCTGGTAATAAAGCTTTCGATCCCTAAATCTAGGGGGAAAAATATCAGTTTGTATTTAAATTAATTAATGTAGTTAGCATAATGCTTTTAAAGCGCCAGTAAACATTATGATTTAATGTTTTGAATGTTAAAAAAAATTATTCAATAGTCATCTCAATGTTCGAAATTACATAATTATCATCTCTTTGTAAATTTTGGAACCAACCGGACATATGAAAATTATGATTTGATGTTTGAAATTACACAATTACCATCTCTTTGTAAATTTTTGAACTAATTGGTCCTATGATGATTATGATTCAATGTTAGAAATTACACAATTACCATCTCTTTTAAAATTTCGAACCAACCTACATAATTATCATTTTGATTATAAACTCGTACTTAGGATGATCATGATTTTAGATTTTTAAACGTTTATCGGACCAACTGAAATTACTTAATTATCATCTAAGATATCCGAAAATTATGATTTTATGTTAAATTTTTTAAATAACCCGTACGTAAGAAGATTATGATGATTATCATTTTAGATTTTGAACATCTAACGGGATAACATAAATTACATAATTATCATCTAAGAGGTCCAAATTATGATTTTATGTTAAAATTTTAAAACAATCCGTATATAGAAGGATTATGATTTTAAGATAAGTATGAATTTAGATTTTAAACATCTACCAGACCAATTGAAATTACATAATTATTATCTAAGATGTTTGAAACCTGAACGTAGAAGGATTATGATTTAAGATTTTTAATATCTACTGGACCAACCGAAATTACATAATTATCATCTAAAAGATTTGAATCACGTACAATGATTTAAGATTTTGAACATCTACCGAACCAACCGAAATTACTTAATTATCATCTAAAAGATTTGGTTCACGTACATTTTTGTATGAAAAGATAATTATCATCTAAAAATTTTGAAACGCGAATTACAGTGTCAGCTTTGTCCAGACCATCCAAAAATCCGCAGACTTTGTTGATTAAAGATCTACTCATGTTCTCCCTCCAAAGCGCCACATTATGACAGCTCTCATAACTGTTATTTTCAAAAACTGTTCTGATCTTTCTCTTTGGTCTACTCTTTGAAATAGGACTTCCCAAATTATCGTCCTTCTTGCTATGTGCTCCCTTCAATTGTAAATGAAAAATAAATAAACAAATAATGAAGTCTGGAAAACAAAATATACACAAAATATAACCTCCTCTTCCTCATCAGAACACTCCTCTGTGTCTCCTTCCTCATCAGAACACTCATCTCTTGGACTCTCAAATTCAATGATTTCTATCTCGAAATGTCTGTTACCCATGGCTCTCTTCGTCTGCAACAGAAAACAAAACATAAATAATTGAAGTCTGAAAATTTTCTACCTATATAGAATATTACCTTTCGGAAATTTGCAAAAAAAGTTGCTAAAGTTTCATCTTTATCCCAGTCCTCCACAGAAAGGCTCCTTTCTCTCTCTCGAGACAAATCATCTATTGGAGTTCAGTCATATTGGAAATTTTCTCTCTCTGGGGACACACGAGTTCTCTCACTCTGCAAAAGAAAACAAAATATAAATAATTCTAAACTCTTAACCTAAAACCCTAATATGTATAGGTTACATGGTCGTCCTCAAAGGATTGTGACAGAAAATCTGTCACTAATTTTCTTTCAGCCCAATCTTTGAGCTCCCCCTTATAAATTTGCTCAAAGTTTTGAGCAAACGGCCCACTGTTCTCTTTTGAAGGTAGTGTAACCGGCACCCAACTGAGCTGATCCAGTTGTACTCCCTTAAGCTTCAGAAATTGGTCTGGTGTAAAATGTGGCTTGTGATACACTAGACACTTCATGTAACACAAGGGGCAAAGGAGTAGCCCAAACTTCTCTTGACCTTTCAGTTCAACCGGAAGCTCAAGTTCAGCATAAGGAGTCCAAGTAACTTGCTATTCATGCAAATAAAACAAAGTAAATATAAATGAACGAATAATCAGCAATAAAACTCAAAATCAGTTAGAAATAGGGAGTCCAGCACTTACATCGGAGGTAAGGTTAGCTAAATAATTTTGGACATTGTTGTAATCGTGCATGCGGTTCGACAAATTTTTTTTTAGGGCCGCCACATACTTGAGTACCAGAGGTACCCTACAATCAGAACCATCCACTTGGATTCCAAGAAGTGTTTCCAGATGAGGTATCCTAATTATGAAAAAAGCCTATAAAAGAATAAAACAATTCATAAGTTAAAACTTCGTTTACTCTAAAAAATAATGAAACAAAAACCAAATAAATCAACCTACCAGTAAAACCCAGAGATTTCCATCTATGCTGGATTTGGGCTTCTTGCTACTCTTCCTCCACTTCTTGATTCCGTGTGGAGATATGAAAGGAGCGTCAAATCCCAGGCATAATCTTTGACCTTACTAAGGTCATTGACATAGGCAATGTGGTCTGTCTTTGCCCGGTGACTATCACCAGTTGGCACCACAAAGCACGTCACCAACATAAGCAATAAAGCTTTCACCCGAACCTCTCTTGATCGTGTTAAATCCAACACGATACTCTTAATCTTTTGCAAAGAGCACTTGCTCTTATCCACGGGTAGATCAAAAACTTGCCCAAAAGCTAACTTATCTTTCCTAACATTAGCAATGAGGTTTCCCTCTATCCGTAGGCCAGTTATGTACAGAATGTCCTCTAAGGTTATAAACAATCTAATATTGTTGCATATAAACACCTCTTCAGTTTCATCATAAGTACCTAAAAATATTTTAACTAACTCTACGCAGTATTTGAAATTTTCATTAAATCATAGCAAAAGTTATTATCAGAAAATAAACTTGCAAGGAAATCTGGATTAGTCTTTTCTAATTCAGAATATATCTCATGTATAGTGTGGCTCTTTCCCGTCCCTTTAGATGCCATGATCTGTACAATAATGAAACCGATCAAATTTATCCGTATGTATAAATTTCTATGCTGATTCAAAAATCTCAAAGCAAACAACTCTAGGCAGCAGTAAATATCACTAAGTTCTAGAGTAAATGATAGCAATCAAACCCTTAATCCCCAAAAAAACATAAATCTGTAAAAAAAAAAAAGGTCACCTACAATTAATTCCTCCTCAGATAACAAAAATCATAGAAATCATCAGTAACAACTTCAAAAAATAAAAAAATTCAACCACCAAAGCGAAAAAACACGCATAAAGTGAAATACAAGCGATTAATTCAACAAAAAATTAAGGAAATTCAAATAAAATTAGGGATTCAGATGACCCCAAAAATTTCATACTCATTTAAAGTAGAATCACTTCATGAATATTTTTTTTTACACATGCTTGCCAAATGGCTCGTGTCATACTTTTCTATAATTAGAAAATATAAAACTTTTATATATGTGATGGCGGGGCATAACATGGACATATGACATAGGGTCAAATAAAACGTCACACATGACACCCTTTTTTTTCCGAAAATGTTCCCAAAAATTTACACCGCAGGCCTACAGATTCGTAGACCTGCTCTGATACCATACTATAACACCCCAATTCTGGAGAATTAAGATGCTAACAAAAGGTTAAAATAAATTTCCTAATTTTACAAAAATTATGCATTTAGAGAAAGTATTTATACAATAAGTATTTCCTAATTTTAAAACCAACCAATCACGACTTGAGAAGACTATTCAAATAGCCAACCACATGCAAGTTGAATTCACGACTAGTCAACGTTGACAGTCTACTGTTTTCAAAGTCCAAAATAGCAGCGGAATAGAATAAGATTTTTAGAATATTTTTAACATAATTCAAAATAGTAAGCGGAAGCATAACATGTTCTAATATTGACCATAGTCAATATTCAAAATTCAAAGTACATATTATTGATACAATCCAAAATAAACAAAAACCCTATATCTACGTCAGCAGCCTCCATCACTTCGTACCTGAAAAATATTTTAGAAACATGGGCTGAGTGCCAGAAAACACTCAGTGGGCATGCTTATCCTGTTCGTCCAAGCACATATAAATATTTTTCATCTCATGTGGCCAAATAATTTATCATTCATTTGAGATCAATGCGCTCAATTAATGATGTGTGGAGACAGACCCTATGTGATCACATAATTATATTTCAATAGAATTGACAATGCCTGAATTCATCATGCAGGTCAAATCACATCCACGAAGAGCGAAAACATTGTATTCATATTGAGTAAAATCTCAATTCATTTAAGCATGGACGAAAGTATTTAAAACATGTTCGTAAAGGTTTTGGTTAGCAAAATCCACCTTGTAGCTAGTATATAGTTGAAGCTTTAGTAGACTATCCTGACGATCCTCCTACGCTTTAGTAGACTATCCTGACGATCCTCCTACGTCTGAGGTCTCGGGTTTGGGCCTATAAAATGATAGATCCTATTAGCACCATGATGGGCCTTAGTTTGTAACATAAAATAAGTTTAGACCTAAGAAAACGAGTTCTCGAAATTTATGGGCTTAGACGAGATATATTTGAGGTTTTAAATGGATTTAAAATGATTCAATAGGCCCGTTTAAAATTTTACTAAATTATTAAATATTTCAAGGTATCTCTTGATACAAAGAAAGAAATAGAATATTACTCCACTGTTCTAAAACAATAAATCCAAATTGTCAGCTTTATTATTATTATCATTTTTCCAAAATTATTTAAATCCATTAAGTTTAGCAAGATAGATTACATTAAATATCCTAAACTAATTTCTGCACACATACAATACTAATAAAAACTATTTTAATCTTTCCCAATTCCAACACTCTCGGCACACACACACACAACCAACATTTTCAAAACCAAATTAATTTTCCTCTCTCTTGCAACTGTGTAAAGACATATCATCCAGATTCCAATGTAATATTTGTTATATCTTCTCCCCAAATTTTATGATCTATTTCTCTCATCTATTTCTCTCAAAAATTTGTCTTCACATTTTGTAAAAGAAAAGAAAAGGAAAACTTTGTTTCGCTCTCCTCTGAACACAATACTTACAATTGTACCTTTCTTTTGACCTTTTGTCCAACACACACATGCACATATCGATATATTTATGTGTGTGTGTATATATATATATATATATAATATCACTACCCTCTCACTTTACTGTAAAACAAAATCCATGACAAATGAAACAACCGAACTACTACAGAATATGAGAACCAAACAACGATAAAAGATTAGAAAATTTCAATATTAAAATTCTTGGATTTTAAACCCGAAAATTGACTTCCAAAATCTCATAGACCTTAAAAGAAAATACAGAAAAGGACTAATTGAAGGATTCATATCCTTTCATAACAAGTGGGTTATGAGTTATCCTTCATATCCTTCATTTTATTCATATGTTTATATATTTTATCACACCATATATTTCATGTTTTGTAAATTTAACTTTAAATTCATGGGATATCACACCCAATCCCATCCACCGAAGTAAACGAGCCCTAACAGAGTTATAACATCAGATTAACAATATATAATTAGCTTATATATAAAAAAAAATTCGTATGAAACAATGTATAATGAAAAAAAAATATATGTAATTCTAATTATTAAGAAAATACATTGCTATTATAAACAATACAATATGCTAATATGTTGGTTAAAATTTGTTAATTTAATTGCGACAATACCTTTTTCGTATTAAACAAATTATTGCAAAATTATAGCAACATTATATAATAGTTACACTAATGCCATTTACGCTAATATCTTAATCAAAACGAATATATCATTAATAGGTTGCTCAAAACTCAAATGAAAAATCACAAAAATAATCATATTATTTAAAAAAACAAAAAAAAATTATAATGTTATTGCTAACATGTCACATAATATTTGAGAAATATAAACAAAATTGAATGATAAATATATTATGAATATAATAATACACTGTCATGTTATATATATTCGATTTGCTAATATTAATATCAAATTTGCTAATCCGAGCGCGGACAAATGCTAATAAGAGTGCATACGAACAAATGTTATAAATTTCAGAAACCATAATTTTTCCATTTTATTTCATTTACCAAATCCTCCAATCCTACGTCCAAAATCAGAATAGTAATGAATATTTATACCAATAAAAAAGCAATGATTGGAACATGAAATATTAGAAAGATTTGATTGAATTTCTGCCATTAACTTACATTACGATAACTTCAGATTTTTTTTTTATATGAGAGTTATCTAAATATATTAGATTCATACCATAAATTTGGGATTATGAAGATCTTTCTTGTATAATTTTACAAATGGTTCCTAGTTTATACATAGGGAGAGGTTTTCATTTTAACCATACCATATATATATATATATATATATATATAAGTGACAATAGGACTTTTTAGCCACTCAAAACTTTAAAAAACTTTATTTAGCCACCAATTTTTATATACTACCTCCGTTTCATAATGTTTGTTGTTTAAGGTTTTTTTTTTAGTTTCAAAATGTTTGTTGTTTTATATAATTTGACATCCTCTCTCCCAATTTTAACCCTTTCAAATCCTACAAGATTTTTTGATTCTAACTTACCTATAGTATATGAAGAGAGAAAAATATATGGAGAGAGAAAATATTGTTATTTTTTAGGAAAATATAGATGAATTAGATTTTATGGCATATATAAGGGATGAGTATATTTGTCCACAAAATTAATTCTTAATTCCAGATAAAAAAAACAAAACAACAAACATTATGAAACGGAGGTAGTATTATTTTTTTGTCCAAATTTACAATAATCGCCTTAGGTCCCTAAAAAAATAATTCTATAATGTAAAAGAAATTGATTTTCTCTCTCTTTCTCTCAAAATTGCATTGTCGTCTCTCTCTCCCTTCTCTCAGATCTGCGCTCTCGTCTCTCTATCTTCTCTCTCAACAAATCTACAAAGTCATTGTACCAATTTTGTTGTGCTTTATGGTGTAGATATTTGACAATACAAAACATATAACAATTATGGATATTTTGAAAGTATTCATGTATGAATGATAGTTTTTTATACAATATATTTTAATTTGTCCATATATATTGATGTTTGAACATTTTCTTTCAGTAAATGAGATTCTTTTATAAAATAATTGGATAATTTTAATTTAATAAAGATGATATGCGAACAAATAATGAGGGTAAATTTAGATATAATGAGAGGTAACATGTGAAAAAATAGAAGTAAAAAAAATACGACTGAACAAAAATATATGAATTATTAACTGACGGAGTCAGGGTTGGGCGCGCGTGCGCACGGCCTCGCTGCACGCAAGCATGCGTGCTGGCCTCTGCGCGCGGCACTCCTCGTGCGGGCCTCGAACCTATGTCGCGCCACGTACACAGTATGCGCGCCGAGACTAGCGCGCAGCTAAGCACAACCCGCCGCGCAGGTAAGAACGAATATGCTTTTTTTTTTCAGAAAAGAATACTTATAATCTTGAAGAATTTTTTGCCTCAAATCTTGGAGAAAAATTCAATTTGTTTAGTTTAGAGAGAGGGAGGGGATATATGGTGAAATATATTTTATCTTTAAAAAAAAGGGGGGAAAGGGTATAAACGTCCAAAGTGACTAAAATAATAATATTTAAAAATAGGTGGCTAAAAAAGGTTTTTTAAAGTTTTAAGTGGCTAAAAAAATTGGATATATATATATATATATATGTACTTAATATTAATATTATGTATCTAAAAATGAGAAATTCTTAATATAACTTATTTTTCTAAAATTCATATAGTATAAGATGTTGTCCGTACATCGCACAGGGCATTTACTAGTTGTTATATATAAATCAAATCATTCAACATCAAATTAAAACACAAGCAACACATAATTAGAAGGAAATAAATAAAAACTGAGCATTTATTTTGAAGTCCGAGCATGCATGCATGTAGATGATCTTAATGCACATGGCGCTCAACGTTGATCCTCAGCTTTTCTCACCGTCGGTGTCGCTGCGGTTGTCGGAGCGTTCGGCGTGGTGGTGGCTCCCTCTCCTCCCCTTCCTTCCCTTCCTACCGTGCTTGTGGACGACGTCGTTCTGCTCGACGTGGTCGGCGATGTCCAGATGAACGCCGGGATCATTGGCGTCGTAGCTGCCGCCGAGCATGATGGAGTTGTTGATGGCTTGGAAGTTGCTGTTCACGACGTAGGAGGCGGAGTCCTCCTGCTCCGCCGGCGGCGGCAGCTCCTGAGGGCCGCCGGAAGCGGCCTTGCCGTCGACGTCGCCGCGCATGGTGGCGCCGAGGTTGCTCCCGGCGAGGGTGATGATCCTCACGCCTTGCTCCTCCTCGTCTTGATTTTGCGAGCTCGAGCTCGAGCTCCCGGTTTTGTTGGACCGTTGGATGCTGCCGAGGCGGGCGGTGAGGGTGGAGATCATTTCTCTCACCTCTTGATCCAGATTCTTCTGCTTCTCGCCGTCGTTGAGTTCGGGAGCCATGGAAGATGAGAGAGATTTTTTTTTATTTTTTTTTAATAATTAGTTTTTTGGTATTGAATAAGGTGCAGTAATGTGTGACATGCATTTTAAAAGGGGAAAAGGGTTACTATTTGGTAGAATCTTGGGGAAATTTTAAAGGGTGGAATTATATATATTCCTTTCTTACTTATCCATGCAAGAATTAATTTCTTTTGTTGGTTCCAAGCAAGGGATTACTTGTTGCATGGTTTAACTCGATCACACACACAAGCGCTTAATATATTCCCTCCGTTTCAATTATATAATTTCTTTTTTAGTCGCACGTAGATTGATAATATTTATGAAAACAAGAGATTAAAGTTAAACTTTCAATAATAACCTTATTTAGTATTTATGACTTTGAAAATTTAAATGGTTAGTTTTTTAATTTTTAAGTACAAATAAGGTTGTATATGTACATTACTATAAAAATTAATGCTACTTATATTAATTAGACTATATAATTGGGACACTTCAAAAGAGTAATAGGGACTATATAATCGGGACAAAGAGAGTATATATTTTCAAATTATGATTTTTTCAATTACAAGACACTACATGAAAACCAACTATAGACAACGCGTATTCCACGTCATCTATTACAAAACCGAGCATTATCTATAGTAGTGTAGTCTATTAGGGGGTGGCTAAAAATAACGTGTAAAATACGCTGTCTATCTTGGCATAGACAATGCTCGGAGGCTAAAAACAACGTTGTAATCCGCGTCGTCTTAAAATTCATTTCAAAAGTAGGGAAAAGGATATTCAAAGCTTTTAAGATATTAATCATCTTAAAACTTATAATTAACTTAAAAAAAAGAACTTCATACTTCAAATTCATTTCAAAACTAGGATTTTTTTTTAATTTTTTTTCTCGAAGAAAATAAGGATTGTCGAAGCTTTTAAGATATTATCATCTTAAAACTAAAATCACACCATCCCTAAAAACACTAAATTCACCAAAACTAAAAATAATTTGTTACGAAGGAAAAAAAAAAAGAATCCAAGTTCCCACCCATTTTTAATTAGAGTAGTAATTAATTAGAGCAATAAGAGCCAAAAACTACATTTTCAAGAAAACAATGATGTGATGATCAAAAGAAGAAAACCTTGAAATTGTACAAGAGCCGTGATTGGAAATTAACGAACGTCGTGCAAACCTATGGCACTTTTATATCAATAAAGCTTTCAAATTTAGAAACTTTTGGCATGATGAAGAATTACAGAAAAACAAAATGATACATCTATCTTCTAGGGGAAGCCGCCGGCCGAGCGCCGCCGTGGAATCCGGCGACTCCATGACGACTCTCTCTCTCATCATTCCATTCCTCGCTTGCTTCAATCTCTCTCCCCGCAAAAAGTCGGCCATTTATCACAATTCTGGTACATCTTCAGTCATGCATGTTGCATGCTCTCTCTCTCTCTCTCTCTCTCTCTCTCTCGTTTTAATTATATGTCGGCTCAGCGGCAGAATTGGGGGAGCCGGTGGGAGCCTTTCTCCTTGCCAAGCTAAAAAAAGAATTTGCATGCAAAATTAAAAAAAATAGTATATAGAATTATTAATGAAGAACAGTTCGGTTCCTAATAATTTTTGTTTTTGATTTCGCCTCTCTGTTGGCTATTTGGGTGTGCTAAGTGTGCCATGAAACATGGCAAAATAAAATAATATATATAGTATATATGTCATGTATCATTTTAAAATATCTCTCTCTTCATCTCCCATATTAATTTGAGAATGTATTGGATGTCAACCATATAAATAAGGTGGTTTAAAATTTTTAATTTTATTTTTTGTCAAAATGATAAATTGCATTTTGATATCTATATTTTGTGATTTTTTCAAAATTAATGAAATAGTATCAACTTTTTCAAAAAAAAAAAAATACAAATTTGATTTATGATCAATTTTACGATCAAAAATATATACGTGTTATTTTAATATTTTTGATCGGATGAGTTTTTTTTACGTAGTTGAGGAAATATAAAAGTTAAAATACAATCAATTATATAGGATTTTTGGGCTGAAAAATAATAAATATTAGATTTGTAATTTTTTTTTAAAAGTTGGTACTATTTAGTGAATTCTAAAAACATTGGCTATTTTTGAAAAAAGTGCCCAAAATACATGTGTCAAAATGAAATTTTACCTTGCCATAATATATAAAATATGTTAATATTTTGAAATTTATTAAAAAAATAAAATTAAGTGTTTTTTTTTTAAATATCAGGGGCTCAATTTTTAAAATTAGCACAAATAAAGGTGTAAATGAGCCGAGTCGAGCCTGAACATACATATGTTCAACCTTGTTTGAAATGATATCAAACTTTAAAATTTATGTTTGAGCTTGTTTGATTATCTATCGAATTGATCAAACGAGCTTTATTCGAACCGAACACGAGTTTTTACACATGTTTGCTCATTTTTTACTTATCGAGCTTAAATTTTATCGAACACAAAATTATGTTCAAACTTAATTGATATGCTTATCGAATCGCATTCAAACAAGCTTTTAACGAACGAATACGAGTCGAGTATCGAGCTATTTAGTTTGATTCTCAGTCCTAACCACACACGGACCGCTAAATATTTGAGACGGCCCTGATTACATGATATGATGTGTGTATTTGATCGATCAGCGCTTAGCGAACGAGTGATGGAAGAAGAAGATGAGAGGGTGAAGCATATGAACACCTCCATTGATGATCTCCCCGACTTGGTTTTGATGGACATCATTCACCGGCTGCCGGTGAGCTCGATTTTCACGTCGAAATCCGTCTCCAAGAGATGGAATTTCCTCATCTCCGATCCCCTCTTCGCCCGCTGCAGCGCTGCGCGCAAACAGCCGTGCTCGTTCGCTCTCTTCTACGTCGGTTTCGTCCCGGGATCGAACCATCCTTGCCGAATAGGCCCTTACATCCCTCCATTCGCCTCCACTTTCCCTCTAAATTATTTCACAATCGAATTCGAAAAGCTGCAAAGAGAAACATCGTGTGATCTGCAGCTGATTGGATGCAGCAGTGATCTGTTGCTGTTTTCGGGCCGGGATTCGTACCGCGTCTGCAACCCGCTGACCTTCAAATGGAGCTCCGTTCGGCAGCAGCAGCCCCGTTGCATATATCCCGTCGTCGGATTCCTCGTTGAAGACGACGGAACATACTGGATCGTGCAGATTCTAGCATCCGACGATGCAGCGGCAGCCGGCTTCCATGTTTACTGCTCTGCGACGGGGAAATGGTCGTTGAAGAAAGCCTCTCCCCTCCACTTCGACTCGTTCACTACCAAAACTACGCAGGTCAGGGATGGACGCACGAATTTTTTTATTATATATTACTATATATAATTATCTGTTTTGTTATTGGAGAATATTAACTAAGATCGCAGATATGAAAAAAGAATAAATTGGTGGTTGAATAATTTAGTTGATACAAGATGAATGGTTGGGTAATTTAGTTGATGATACAAGATGAATAATTAATGTTATAGGAAAAATAGAGGTGGTGAATCATAACTTTAATAATATTTATTAATAATCAATCAACTATTAATTCGTGACTCTCTATCTTACTCATTTTTTAATATAGGAACAAAACATGTACAGTATTCCAAGTCTTCAAAATACAGTGCATAACAACTTCAAAAATACATCAAGATTTTAAATCGAGAAGGGCAGAAACAACACTTTTGATTGGTTCATGTTATTTTTTTTTCTTTCATTCATGAATTTTTGTATATTATTGATTAGATTTCTTATTCATGTTTAGTGTTGCTTACATTTTTATTTTCGGAATTAAAATTTCAATTAAACTAGGGGTTTGTGTTTGAATTAAAAATTTGTATTTATATACATGGTTTGAATTTTACAAGAATGAAAAGGATTTGATTTTGAATTAGGGTTTGGACTTAGATATTTAAAATTAAGAATATGATAATTTGAGTTAGAGATTTTGAACTTTGAAGAATATTTATTTACACTATTTTATAATTATATATCGTATCCTCAATTTCAAAATTTTGAATCCGTCACTGGCACAGGTGTACCAAGGCAGCATAGTGTGGATGGTGGACAATGCCCTTCTATGCTTCAATCCAAGAACAACCATCATCAGAGCTCTCAACTTGCCTAGTGATCGGAGACCGAATCAGAGAGGGAGGCTCGGGGTTTCCTCCGGCCGCCTCCATTACTATCAACTTTTGAATCGGCATGATCCGACTCTGAGGGTGTGGACGATGGTCGACGATGACTTTAAAGCTGGAGAGTGGGTGATGAATCATGAGATAAGATATGATCACTTCTGGTCAGCTGATGAGTCTCTGGGGAGATTTCCTGCACTGCCAAACACACGGAGGTACCTACGGTGGGTGTCGTTTAATCCGGTCGACTGCGACATTGTCTTCCTCAAATGTGAACGCCAACTGGTTACTTGCAAGCTTTCATCTGCATGTTTGGAGGTCCTTCCCTGTCACCGTGACTCCCAAGAGGGGATCTTCTACAGACTTGAATGGGATGTGATTCCCCTTGTCTTCAAGCCATGGCCGACTGCGGTTTTCATAACTTCCAAGGAGGAGAAGAGTCGATTGCTGACACAGTGTGATACAGATTTTTGTATTTAATTTGATAAAATACAGAACGTGTACAATTCATATGATTCTTGAATGAAAATGTATTTTTATGGATCTAATCGATATTCTTCCTCTGATTTTTCTCTTCAAAACTTGATCTTCAAATAGTATTTGAAATCTTCATAATAAATTTATCTCATCGATCTTCTCATACTTGAAACTTGATTCCGGATTGCATGTTTTGAGAACATTGATTCCGGATCGAACACTAAATTTGAGATGACTCCGACAAAAATTATTTGAATCTCGCTAAACATTCAACTTTCTTCAAGAAGTCTTCAATTCTTGACTTCTAGTGTGTTTTCCAACCGAAGACGATGGTAAATTGACTTCTGGAGTGTTTTTCAACTAGAAATAGAGACCCTTATGACACGATTTCATTAGCTATCGAAAATTGATATATATGTATATATATAAATATATAAATCAATAAAAATATTATTCCAAAATTAAATAAATATATAAAAATCAATAAAAATATTATTTATAATTTTGTAAATTTTCATTATCTACACACAATATTGGATCATGTAACATTTTCTTATTAGAGAACTGAAATCACTACAAACTTCATTGGATCATGTAACATTTTTCTGAAATTATGACCTTCGACAGTACATAAAGTGGAAGGGAAAATCAAACTAAGATTTAGGGACTATTTACAAATACAACTAAATGGGGTGTTTGCAAGTGTACATTTTTCAAACTTTCAAGCAGCAGCAGGCATTGAGGTAGAGAGAACCAAGTAAGTCAGATATTGAAGTCCATCCTGCATCTTACCCACAGCTGTGCTATGATCAGCTCGGAGATGTTCCACGAACGAACTCGCCTTCTCCTGGATCGACTTCTGGGGAAGACCTTGCGACTCAGCCGAAGCACTTTTGATGGCCGCTGAATACGATTCTGCTACGTCTGATATGCCTGAGCGCAGAGCAATACGTCTTGATCTTGATCTTTATGAAATCACCAAACTATAAACTACGGTAGGAAATCGGGGATAAAAATTTACCAGTAATGAAACCATTGAAAATTGCTTCCATGTTTTCTGTCATTGATTGTGCCTTTGTTCTGATAATCTTGGCTCTTTCGACAGAATCCTCAGGCCAATCAATCTTCATTGTTTCCTCCTCAATCTCTTGATCTTGCGGTTTGTTTGCGTTGGATATGGTGGTTATTGACTTCCCGAGCATCAGAAGTTGAGTTACCGCGAAACAGCAAATTTCAGAAAGCCTCTGTAAAGACGGGCACAAGGGATGAATTACGTATATAATTATACAAGACACGTGAACTTTTTAACAATCCAATGGCAGCCAAACTGGTAATCGAAACAACTCATCTGCGTACATGAACACCCTCTGAATGAATAGTATCGAGCCTTCCAGAAGTTCTCTGAATAATGTCATTTGGAGCCAGTCCAGCCAAAGCACTTGCAAACCTGCAAAATATCGGACGAGCTTTTAGCTCCATCATCTATAGTTTAAAGTTTTGTTTCAACCCCAAGCATCTAAAAGTTTTATGCAGGATGCTAATAAATAAGGAAAAGGGAGAGGAAAGACCTCAGAACTCTGTGTATGGTATCATCACAATAATATAAACTAAAAAATTCCAAATACATATAAGGCTGCATTTGATTGAAAAACAACAGGATATAGACAAAGTAAAAAAACCATTTTCAAAACAATTACTTAAAAGATTCATCTCAAGCTTAAGCTATATTCCATTAGAACTAATCCTTTGAGAAGCTATGAAATCCACCACATAATGTAAACCCAGACTTCAAAGTTTTAAACCATAATATCACACACTTTACACCTATAATAGACTAATGGCAATAATATAAATAGATAAATGCTTAAAGGAAATTTACCCAGCAGCCAATTCAGCAGCCTTGCGGACACTAGAATCATGCAATTTTTTCAATTCATTCATGCTGCCATCATTTCCAGCCTCTTTTTCCTTCCCTTTCTCTGAATATGCAACGTTACCATCAATTTCAGCACCCAAGTCAAATATGCTTTGGACTTCCTTCAACTTTCCATCATAAATAGATTTTTCTTCAGAAGAGAGTTTAGCCTTTCGTCGATTATATAGTAATGCATAATGGTTGGATAATGCCTCCAACTCCTACAAGGAAAGATAACATAGACATTTGAAACAACCAATTTGAACTAACTGTATATACAGATGGATATATAGAAGCTAGAGGATACCTCCAACTGTTCTGGACCTCCGTAAATATAAAAGCACCTATCAAATGAAATTTCTTCAAGTAATTGATCTTCATCTTCATTACCATCAGTTTTTTTGTCAACTAGGATCCCAGTTTCTGAAATTAAAAGATCCATTGTTTCTTTTCCAACTTGCTCTAGCACTAGCATACCCTTTGCTGTAAAAGCTTTTCCAGTCTGCATAAACATTAGCAAAACTGAGAAAATGGAAAAGAACTCAGGAAATTAAGAAAGAAAATAGATGCTAGCCAAACCTCTAATAAAGATGGTGCAACAGAACCAGTTGCGCCAGGCTGCCCACCATGTTGAATTGAATCAGCTAAATTTGTAGCTGAATTCTCAATCCTAGGAGATATAGAAAATAACCAAGGGTCAGCAATAGGTAGCACTTCTTCTAAGCTATTTTTGCACCAAATAAAATATATTCTCACAATCTCACATATGCTCTGCATTCAAACCCTAAATTTAGCTTAAAGTTTTGTGTTTCTCCACCATAATTTCATTATCTCGAGAAGGACACAGAACCCTCTATTATGATGTATCAAGTAAATGATAAAAGAATGAACCTCAAATGAGCCAAAGACTACATGAACATCATTACCATAAGTCCAGATTAAATATAAATAAAAGAAAGGATTTTAAGGATCAAGAAGGGGAAAGGAGAAAGAAGCGCATGTTAACAACCTTCTCCAAGTACTTAAGAGCATAAAACCCAGCTCAGATTTTCCAATGTCAAAGAAGTGTCTATTAATGTAACCTATTCACTCTGACATACTCGTGAACTAGAGTTGCTCACCCTTTCCATGCAGTTCCAAGAGCTTGCCAAGCTCCCGAGGCAAAAGTTTCCACAGATGTATCAATAACCTTCAAACCCTGCATTTACAGCATGCAATTGCATATGAAATATGGAAGCTAGTATTTGCAAAGAGTAACTGAGTACAGTATTGCAATACTTCCTCACAACACTTCATATAAGATCTTGAACAGATGGTCATGTCATCTTAAGAGAAAGAAGGAGAAGAGTAGGAGGAAAAGGTCGGATAAGATTTTATATATAGATATTTCACATGACCTACTTGGCTAAGGAAGGATTCTTCGCTGACTTTCTCTAGTTTATCCAGAGCTGTTTTCCGCCGCTTGTCTTCCTCATCATCAGTTTCCTCTTCCACTGCAGACACTTCTGTTTCTGTATCATCCTCCTTGGAAGATTCTGAATCTTCAGCCACTGTCTCTGAGATGCTCTTTGCTGCTGTCCTGGCAGCCTCAACAGCCTACATTCACAATGGCATACAACTCAAACAAAAGTCAATGGAAAGTCATATGAACTGACTCGAATATGATAATCCATCTCGAAAATGAACTATTTGTAGCAAAATCCATATTATGATACAGCAGGAAAAGTGTAGGACAGTAGAAAATTGCTCTATCCGGAAAACTAATAGATGATTAATGTGATAACAAGTTTATCCAAAGCAAATTGGATATTTTTTAATTCCATGCCAACCAAACTTTATCTTTCCTGAACGCACGCAGACTATTATTAAAAATTAACATTACAAGGAATCCTATATTCAAAAGACATGAAAGACTACATATCCAAACATGTTCGCGCCAATTATTAGCATGCACTATAGCAAATCCATCTATTGATTTATCTTGCATCACCCGGCAAGAGAAAAATTGATGAGATTGGAACAAATTGCTGACATCCATATTTCCTCACACTAAAACCTTATACCACATTTGCAAATTTTATTATAAAGAAGCAACAAGGTACTTCAGAAAACATAATATAATATACAAGCTCAACAAAAGTAGTGCATAAAATGAGCACTTGATAAACTCGAAAATTCAAGCCACTGTGCCAGAGCTCTACATCCATTAGATATCTATTTACAGGCCATCAAAATTTATTACAACAACTGCTTTTCCTTCCATTGACAATGTGGTGAGTTAACATTAGAGTTATCATCAAGCTAATGGATAATCCAAATTATAAGCCCAACTAAACCCAAAACGATAATTGAGTACCAATGAAACGAATTATCCAATTTTAAATACTCCCTCCGTCCCATAATTATAGTCCATTATTCCTTTTTGGGATGTCCCAAAATTATAATCCTATTCTAAATTGGGATTGTATTTAAATATTCTTTTACAAATATAACCCTAATTAATATAGTATGAATGCAATTAATATAGTGAAAAATAAGGGCAATATAGGATAATTATTGTAAATTGTATATTTCCAATACATATTAAATGTGATTTCTTAATCTGTGTGAAAAGGGGAAGTGGACTATAATTATGGGACGGAGGGAGTAATAAACATTAATAGCTCACAAATACCCCTAAAATATTGCTTGAAGATCCAGATACTTTCTCATCTCGAACAAATTCCCCAAACCAATAAAATAAAAGAAAAAAGCAACCACTTTCATGCAAATCGATCTCCACAGATTCCACTTTCAACTAAATCAAAACCACCATCCATATTTCACATATAAGCAAGAAAATCACTAACCAAAGCAGTAAGCACTAGAAACAAATGCAGGTAAGACTCTCAGAAGAGTAAAATCTAAAGGAAAAAAAATAGTTTCCGAACGAAATAACACGTACATTGCGAGAGATCTCTTCAGCGGCCTCAGCAGCAGCTTTCTGAAGATCCGAAAGATACGAAAGCGAAAACCCCCATCCGCCCCATCCGCCTCCGGCGGCGGCGGCCTCTTTCACCGGAGACGACTTCTGTGCCTCGGCGGCGGGACTTTCTTCAATTTCGGGCTTCACTTCAGATTCAGATTTCTTCGAGTCGTCAGCCATGGAGATTTAACTAACAAATCCAATATTCTAATTCGTTAAATATTCAAATATATTCTTCGACGAATTGAATTGGGAAATGCGATTGGATTCAAACAAATTTGGGGGAATTATTTATTTCTGAATTTCTGTTTGAAATGAAAACGCCGTCCCGTCTTCCGCTATCAGGTGATATACTTCAACGTGTTCTTGAAGGCAACGAAGATCCAAACTGCGTCGTTTTAAGTTCAGTTCCATACGTCGCCGTTTCAACAGAAAAAAATGCTTTTTTTTTTTTTTAAAACCGACTTTCAAAAATAAATAAAATAAAATTCAAGCATTAAGCAAGTCTTGTTCAAGAAAGCCCTCTCAATTTCATTTTTATGAGATAAAAAAAACCACCAAATTTGATCTCATCATAGAAGAGCAAATTAATTCAAATTAAAATTTATCAAAGAAATATTTTTATTGAACTATGTAGGAGTAGAAAATGAATTTTTTTTTAATCTAGTTATTTGTCCTTTAAAAAGTCGTATCATATGATGTTAGTCAATTAAAATACAATAATGCACTATCTTTATTGCGTACAAATATGTCAACGTACTAATTGCAATTTATAAGATGGAAAATAAATAAATTATAAAATTAAATAAAATTTATTACTATTAACAACGAGATTGCTTAACTTTTTTTTTTGAGATCGTCATTAAAATTTGAAATAATTTTTTCAATCGAAAACCACTAACATGGGTTTAGTTAGTTAGAAATTTGGCTAATCAGTTCAATTTATGTAGTATATTTTTATGTTATATATATATATATATATCAATAGTGCCATGAAAAAAATATTGTAATATTTACGTGTATGCACGTAGCATATACTGGTGAAAATAAAATACAATGTATAACACGAAAATGAAGAAAAAAAAAGACTTGCATGGTGTTCGTCGATGAAGGTGATTGCAAAAGCTATAATGGAAATAAGGCAATAGAAACATTAAAAATTAAAAGACAAAGCTTAGAAATTGAGTTCGTGTTGCACATAATTATATAGACTTCAATGGTCACAACATAATATTAAAAAGATTGAGATTACAATGTTGTTAATAGCCCACTATAGCAGGAGGAGGGGGGGATTGATATTTGGCGCCCAAGTATTCTGGGAGTTTGAATGGTGCGAAAACAGGTAGTGGTGGTGGAGGGGATTGAACCGGAGGTGGTGGAGATGAATGAACCGGAGGCGGTGGGGAGAAAACGGGTGGCGGAGGGGAGTGGACCGGGGGTGGGGGAGATGGCTTTGGTGATGGTGGTGGTGGTGATGGTGATGGTGGAGGTGGGGAGTGGACTAATGGTGGGGGAGATTGCTTTGGTGATGGTGGAGGTGGGGAATGGACTGGTAGTGGAGGTGGTAGAGAGTGGACGGTTGGCGGAGGAGATGGCTTTGGTAGTGGTGATGGTGGAGGCGGAGAATGGACCGGTGCTGGTGGTGGAGGCAGAGAGTGGACGGTTGGCGGGGGAGATGGCTTTGGTGGGAGTGGTGATGGTGAAGGTGAAGGCGGAGGTGGGGAGTTCACATGTGGTGGTGGGGGCAAAGATTGGACCGGTGGTGGTGGAGAGTGGACGCGTGGTGGAGGGGGTGGAGAGCGGACAATTGGAGAGGGAGATGGCTTGGGTGGTAGTGGTGATGGTGATGGTGGAGGTGGGGAGTGCACATGTGGTGGTGGAGATAGAGAGTGGACGGGTGGCGGTGGAGAGAAAACGGGTGGAGGTGGAGAAAAGACGTGTGGCGGAGGGGGTGGAGAGTGCACGGGTGGTGGTGGAGAATGGACGCGTGGTGGAGGAGGTGGAGAGTGGACGGGTGGTGGTGGAGAGTGCACACGCGGTGGAGGGGGCGAGTGCACTAGCGGGGGTGGGGGTGGGGGTGGGGGTGGAGGAGAGTGGACCGGTGGTGTTTTAACATGATGTGGTTGCGGTGGAGATGATAGGTTCATCGGTGGGGTGGTCGGTTTCACCGGTGTCGGAGTCTTTGGGAGTGGTGGTGGAGATGATAGGTTCGTCGGTGGGGCGATTGGTTTCACCGGTGTTGGAGTCTTTGAGAGTGGTGGTGGAGAGGAAACCTTCGGCTTAGGGTGGTGGGGCTTGGGCGGTGCGGACTTAGATTGTGGCGGAGTTTCTGACTTTGGTTTTGGCTCTGGCTTTGGCTTTGGCTTCGTTTCGTGTTTTGGGGGATTTCCGCTTCCCTTAGGTCCCCGTCCGCGCGCGGGCGCTCGGCACCCTATAGCTTTGCAATCTACTTTTTTGCTCAACACTTCATTGCATTCCTCCTCCGATCTCTGGTTGGCCTCCCTATGTATGCAGTTTTCCTCGTTGTCGAAGGCGACATCGGGAAATGCGTCGGGCGAGCACGCTGCGTCCTTAGCATCGAAGTAATTGAAGGAGAATGTGAAGTTTGTCAAGCTAGGTAATGTGCACACGGCTTCAGGCACATTGCTTCTAAACTTATTCTTGCCAATGTTGATGATTTCTAACCCCTGCATGTATTCCATCTCTACAGGCAGATCACCAACCAGCTTGTTCTTGCTGATGTCGAAAACCGTGGTGGTGTTCAACAGCGTGATTTCCTCCGGCAAGCATCCCGACAAAGCATTGTCCGACACGACGAATTCGTCCAACTTGCCGGCCATTTTGCCAATGCTGCTCGGGATGCACCCGATCAGCTTGTTATGAGACATCACGACCACAGAAGCCGGGGAATTGCCCAAGTTCTCCGGGATGGTAGAGTGGAATCTGTTATTGTTCAAGAAAATGGCATCTAGATCCTTGTCGAACAACTCTCGAGGCAATGCCCCTTCGAAATCATTGAACCGGAGATCGAGGAACTTGAGCCGCGGTAAGCTCAGGACGACCTCGGGGAAGGGTCCCACGAAACGGTTGTTGCTCAAATCCATCTCGTGAAGAAGCGTCAGCTTCTTCACACTATCAGGGACGATCCCACAAAACCTGTTGGAATTCAAATGGAGAAGGCTGATATCGGTGAGGTTCCCGATTTCATCGGGGAGGTGCCCCGCGATATCCCCATGGTTCAAGTCGACTCCAGCAACCACGGTGAGGCCAGAATTGTCGAGCGCCTTGGCGCAGAAGACGCCCGTGTAGGAGCACACATCATGGCCTACCCAATTGCTGGTGAAGTTCCTGGGATCGGAATAGATGGCCTCCTTCCACGCCTGAAACACATTGTAAGCCTGCTTGAGCCTATTGTTATGTACGAACTCATTATTTCTGGGAAGGTTCGATGCCTCGGGCGTTGCACGAGTGCACGGAAGAGAAAAAAAGACGAGAAATAGAACGAGAAAGCAGCAATAAGCGTTCATTTTCCGAGGGTTTGCCATGCCTACCCTCATAGGACAAGCCCAAGGCTGCTTATTATTGTAGATTGTAGTAATAGAAGAAATGAGCGTGTTTTATGGATGGTGAGGAAACCTATTTTATGAATGTGTAGAGATTGGAGCACCATTTTCTTCGGAGCTTTCTTCATCACCACAAGATTTCAAGGTCTTTGTTAATTCTTCCCCATTAATGGATCAATGCATGCATGCTAAATATAGTCAAATTGTTCATAGCCTCAGTTTCTATCGTGTTTCAATCACATATTTTATAACACGTGGTAAAACGTAAGAAACTTCATTCATCATATTATACACACCTTTGCTATCATTGTAACATATATTACAATTTACAAACCTCATAGCATAGCTATAAATATAATCTAACTACATCATCATAATCAACCTAACTTTTTATACAAAAACAGCATTAAACAAAACCAAATAGCAATAGCAAAGCCATAAAAGCTTCTACTAGCTTACTAGGTACCTTGCTAGATGCATAATGCTGTCGCGATGAGTCACTGTGTCTCGTGCTCGGGTGGATGGGAGTACCAAGCAGCACATCTTCCCCTAGCTCTGAGCAATCTCGTGAAGGGGGAGTCGGGCATACGAGCTTTCTCTTCTTCCTCGAGCTCCTCTGATGTTTTCGGCAATCCATCAGGGATCGGGCAGAGACATGCTTGTGTATCCTCAATGCTCGTAGGCTTTTGCGCCTCGCCACATTCCTTCTTGGTTTTGTGAATGTCTGCTATCCCATGTACACAGCTGATGAGTGATTTCACTCCTCCTGCTTCCATTATGAGCCTTTCTACCTCTTCCTTAGGTGCCTCTTTCTGGATCATTTCACCAAAGTGAAAGGAATTAAGTTAGATTGAAAGTTTGAAATCATTTCTTGGATTAAATTGAGAACTATGTGATCATACATTTTACTCAACACTTCGAAATAAAACAGATAACTCAGAACTTCATTATCATATTCAAAGCAGAAAAGATTCATGTAATGATCAACTGATGTTACCAAAATCAAAGGAATCATTTCTTGAATAAAACAGAGAACTCTGTTTTCATACATTTCATTCAACACTTGGAAATCAAACAGATAACTTAGAACTTTATCATGATATGCAAATCCAAAAAATTCATGTAATCATATGTTGCAAGAACTTCTGAAGCTGATTACACAAGCATCATTTCTTCGATTTATTTATTTTTCGATTTTTTATGATTTTTGAAGAATCGAAACAAATATACAATTCACCAATTCATCTACTATATGAAAGAACTTACTTCAAGATCCTTGAGTTCGAAATAGGCCTTCCAGCAGCTATAGGAATCTTCTCCTTCCAAAACCACACAATAATCTAGAAAAATAAAATTACAAAATTGTCAAGAATATGAATTGAACATTAAATCAAGATCAATTATAATATATAATACCATTAAAAACATATCAAGATAACAAATCTCAAACTTTTTAATTCATGTTCACTTCATTCAACACCACTACACTAGAACCATCTTCTTAATTCTTTAAAACATACCATTTTATAGGTGCTACACCAGGTGAAATATACCTACTCGGATCTACCAAGTCACACATATATAAATATATATATATATATAACTACAATAGATTCAGAACCTAGTTTAGCATCGAGAAAACAGTTCTAAAGTTCTAACACACGAATCAATCGCATAAAAGGGTGCAAGAATCTGCAATAAAAACGACAACCTACGAAGCAAAGATGAAAACTTGCCTGCGATTTGATTCTCAGCTTTCTGAATCAAAGGGGGCTCTTTAACAGCTCTATCAAACTTGTTCCTGCTGAAAGGCTCCAGCTTCGGTATGCAGGCATTGTTTCTCGAAACAGAGCAACGAACGGCGCCGTTTCTTGATTTCGAACCATTCGATTCAAGAACAAAAGCGTTGGTCGAGAGCGGCACTGTCTGAATATTCATCTTTCTTCTTCTTCTTCTTCAAATGATCAAAGTTTCATGTAAATGTTTAACGATAGTTTGTCGATGTTAATGATTAGTTTTATTGAAGGAAACGGTTTTGAGTTGGATAAGGATGAGATATTTTATTACTTTTAATGGAATTTTGCTTTGAGTTTTGTAATAACTGAGAGTGATGGGGAGAAGGGCGGTTATGGTTAGAATGGTAACAGACGATTATCGACCGTTGATTGGAGGTTTGCGAGCGCCGGTGATGCGGTGATCGATTTGGGACCGTAGATTTGGAGATGTGGTATGCGGCGTAGGGAGTTTGAAAACAAAACAATGGGCGCTTCGTGAAGCTGGATAAGTATAAAGCAAGTTATGTGGGGTCGCCTAATAGGAAAAATTCAACGCTTTTTTTGAAGATTTTTCTTTCTTTTTTTTTTCAAGAAGATATTTTGAATTATACTAAAAAAGTAGAAGATATTTTATATTGAAAAATTCAATTTCATACAATCTTTATCTTGTGTATTTACATGAATTGTAATTCTAAGTCAAGTTTTATGCTATATTTATTTTGGACAGGGTTCCATATTTATTTGGAGAGTTTTGTATTGCATGAAACTATTTTACGAATGATAAAAATTTGTATGAGACCGTCTAACGGATCCCCTTACATTAGATGGATCTCCCCTGACCCGGCCCGGACCCAACCCGACCCGGCGTATATATATATTAAAAAATAATAATAATTGAATCCCTCATCGCTCTCTCCCTCTCGCTCGCTCTCTCTCTCCCTCTCGCTCGTTCTCTCTCTCCCGCTCCTCCCCACAACCGCCGGCCAATTTCCCCCTCACAATCGCACTCCTTCTGCATATTAGTCAACCGCACCATTCACAACTGTCACTATTCTCGCTCTTCCGCACCATTCGAGACAACTATTGGCGAAATTTTTGTGAACACCACCACCATCAGCAACTTTCCGACCACCGGCGTTCCAGTCACATCTCGAAACCGGTTCTGCGAGGTCAATATCTCCGGCGCAGACTAGAAGTTGTTAGTGTAAGTTTATTTAGGGCTTTTTGTAATTTAGGGCTTTTGATTTTAGGGCATTTTAGTTTAGAATAACATGCAATCCTTGCTTGTTTTGAGAGTGATATTATGCTGTTGTGGTTGATTGTGTTTATTTTTATTGATACTTAATGGATTGGTGTGATTCTTAAGTTGTTTATTAGTGATATTTGATAGTATTGTTTAGTAGTTCATTATCTGTTTTTGCCTCAGTTCTACTTTCACTCACCCCACCATTTTTCTTTGAGGTTGATTCGAGTTTGATTTAATTTGTTGTTTCCTGCACGAATTTGTATATATTGATTTGAGTTGAAGTGCTGTTAAACGATTTATTTCGAGATCTGAAATGGAGATCTGAATTTTCGGTACTGATTTTAATGATGCGGTTATGTTCCGTGTTTGTTATTCGATCGCAGTATTCTAGATTAGAGCGTTTATAGAAATAACCGATCGAATAAATTGAGGTATGTTTGTTTGATTTAATTATGCTTTTACTCTCGTCTTGAGAGACTTCTATCTGCTTCGAGTATTTCTATATGATTTAGTCTTGTTTAGGAATTAGGAAGTGGATTTAAAAGTTCATGAATCTGAATTATTTCGTGGGTTTTGATAATGGTTTCTGGATGTGATTGTTATTATATTCAACATTCTATTATAATCAGTGAGTTTTTTTTTTAATTCTGTTATACTTTATTTTTTGAATAGTGATACTTGACAGTTTTTTAGTGATACTTTTATGTTACTTAATGATACTTACATTAGTTGGTGATACTTATTTTTACCTGGTGATACTTATGTTTATTTAGTGATTCTTTTACATTCATTAGGTTTATTTTTACTTATGACTTAGTGATTCTTGGCTTTTATAAGTAGGGATGTTTTATTTTTTAAATAGTGATACTTTTATGTTAATTAGTAATACTTTTATGGTACTTAGTGATACTTTTTTACTTATTTTTACTTATTGATACTTAACTATATAATTCAGTGAGTTTTTTTTTTAAATTCTGTGATACTTTATCTTTTAATTAATGATCCTTTCTTCGTGATTAGTGATACTTACTGTATAGGTAATGATGCTCACATGGATTATTAGTGATACTTCAATGTTTTAATTTAATTTTCATATTCCAGTGAACGTGATGATGAGGAATCTGATGAGAGTGACGATAAGGATACTGAAGATTCTTGCTCTGAACATGAAGTTAGAGCATTTTGTTACAAAGAATTTACTATTATATCCTTTATATTAATTTAATGCAAAGCATTTTGTTACAAAAATGTATTAAGTATTTTTTTCATATTTTGATATCAATAATAATGTAACGAGTATCAAAAATAAAAAATTGATAAATTATATGTAATGTATCATTAGTGATAAAGAAAGTATCACTAATTGCAGAAGAAAATATCACTAATTAGAAAGAAAACTATCACTAATTGCAAAGAAAGTATCACTAATTGAAGAAAAGTATCACTAATGGCAGAAGAAAATATCACTAATTAGAAGAAAAGTATCACTAATTGCAGAAGAAAGTATCACTATTAGTGATGCTTCATTTTTTATTCCAGTGATATTTACTTCATAATTAATAATATTTCTTTGTTGTTAATTTGACAATTAATGCTTAATCATCGGTAATTTTCATTTTAATGAAACCATAAATTTTATCTTGTGAAGTATCATTAACATTGATGTGAAGTATCATTAATTATGGATAAAGTATCATTAATAAAATCATTACAAAAAAAAACACACAACTTCTAACTCTTCGTAGTAAAGCGTAAATTGGAGCCGAAAAAAAAATTGCCGAAAAAAAGAAAAAAAATTGTATAAATGTGCTCCAAAAAAAAAAGAAAAAAAAGTGTATAAACGTGCTCCAAAAAAAAAGAAAAAAAAGTGTATAAATGTGCTCTAAAAAAAAGAAAAAAAGTGTATAAATGTGCTCCAAAGAAAAAAAAAATGTATAAATGTGCTCCCAAAAAAAAAGTATATAAATGTGTTCCCAAACAAAATGAAAAAAAAAAGTGTAAAAGTGTGAATTGGAATTGTAAAAAAAAAAAAAAGAAGAAGAAAGAGAGAAACGAGCTGATGTGAGGGTGAGTGAGAGAAAGAGGGGGTGAGGGTAAGGGTGGGGGTGGGTTGGGGTGGGGTGGCGTGGGACCCTTGAAGAAAAAAAAAAAAAAGTAAGTTCCGTGTTAGAGGGAGAGAGTGGGGGTAGGGGTGAGGCTGGGGGCTGGGGGTGGGGTGCTAAAAAAAAAGGAAAAAATTAGATCCGGGTCGGATTAGGATCCGTCTAACGGGAGTGACCCGTTAGACCGTCCTACAGGAGTGTGCCCCTTTACGAATTAATCTCATTTAAAACCGTCTTATATAAATATTTATTTATTTATTTTACTTATGGAGCATTAGATATTGAGATATAAACAAAATATGTGGACCAATATTTTTTTATGAAAAATATATTAGAAAATTGGAGTTTTATCGATTAAGGACTTTAAAGATTGATTATCAATAAATTAAGGATCTGAAATATGTAAACTATTGACATGGCTTGAAAAATAAAAATTGTCAATTTAGAACTCCAAAAAATTATGCATTTTGATTCTTTGTTTATTTTATTTTTTAGGTATATTATATTAATGGTTTATTAATTTTCAAATGAAAATTATTTTATTAATTATCTAATAAATTTAAGAAAAAAATATCAACCAATGAAGATAAATTTGAATTGTGTATTAATGGGAAATGTGAATGCAAATCTAAAATTTTAAGTTGCATGGTGATAAAAAAAATCATAAATTATATAATAAATGACAAAAATTTAGGCGAAATAAAATATTATGATATTTATATATAGTGAATTGAAAATAACAAATATATTAGTAAAATCCACAAACCCAGACCACGTATGGCTTGTTTGATTAAAAAAGCAATTTAGGCCCATTTAAAGCCCGACTAAGCCCACGATATATAAGACCATAGATTGGGCCCATATATTTGGGACTCATTATTTATGTTCATTTCATGTTAGCATGTTACGTACGGGTGGCAATTCGTGTGTGTCGGCTCGTTAACGACTCAATGAGTCAATATGATAATGATATGATAAGGTCAAACATGAACACGGTCTGTCAAGAATTTACTCGACGCGAACACGACACAAATCCAAAAAATATGATTTGTTATCGTGCTTACACGACACGATAGAGGCATGATAAGAACATGAACACAATAACGACACAGTATAAAATAACTAATAGTATATATTAAATTAAAATTATAATTTAAATAAATAAATTTTAATTTAAATAATTGAGTTTTAACTAGAATTTTAGATTAAATAAATATGTTAATTAATATATTTATTTATATCTTTGTATAATGTTAACGGATTACACGAATCCGACACGAACATGAAATGAAATTTTTGTGTCCTTATCGGGTCAACACGATAAGGATACAAATACAATAAGACAAAATACTAATCTGTTAAATTCGTGCGTATTTATATCGTGCTATCGTGTCATGTCAAAATTTGACAACCCTAATGTTACATATGTTCATCTCACTCTCTCTCTCAATAAGGAAAGATATTATGCATACTCAGTATATTAAATCAAAATTTAATTTCAATTAATTTGGATAACTATTAAAACATTTTTATATTTTTTTTTTACTAGAGTGTATGGGCGATTCGTTTAGATCATGATGAGTTGACATTAGAAAAAACTATCAATCACCATAACAATCCTTTACCAACCAATGGAGTTTGGAACAATGATGCATGTATTTGTATGTATATATGCTCGACTTGAACTCTAATAAAGTAGAGACCTAACTTAGCACTATGTGTTAATTTGTCACGCATGATTTTCTAAGTGCGATTTACTTTTTTGTGTGATCTGTACACTATTACACATAAGCAAAATATACTTCAGTACACACGCTACCATGAGCACATACCCTCATCATAATAAAAAAAGTAGAGACCTGACACATTATATTTTATCCAAGCATGTAGTGTGGAATTTAGAGCACATTGAAATATACTTAAATTGTCACATTAAATGATAGGAAATATAAATTGATAGCATAAAAAAGAATGAAACACTAACTTGCAAAGCTATTAAGACATTCTTTGTAAAAATCACCGAATACCTTTTTATTTTTTTGAAGTAACTAAATATGGGTAGGTCTTGTGTACACTAAGCCACTAAGTGCACGTCAGACTGTCAATGCGTTGACTCGGCTAATGTGTTGACCAAAAAATCCATTAAAATCAATATCAATCGTATCACTCAAAAATATTACTCAAAAGCCCAAAAGTATTATTTGTATCAGTAAAAAATATCGGTCATAAAAAATAAAGAAAAAAGCTATCAATATCAGTATCAATCGTAACATTAAACATATCATTCTAAATTCAAAAAATTTACTTGTCATCTTAAAAAATATCACATATTTTGATGAATTTTTGGTCAACGCGAACTATGATTTGTTGAGGAGAATTTGTGACTAAATATTATAGAACAATTTATAAATCCTCAAGCATCATCCATTCATTGAATCATAGTCTTAAATAGCTAATAAATTCATTGAAAAGCCATCTTAATTAACTAGTGTTGGCAATTTGGCATGCATAAGTTAGTTATTATCCAAACAATTAATGATCTCAAAATACCTGCATTTCCAACTAATTTCCACAATAAATCAAAGGAATAAAACAATCAACATTAATTTGGGGAAATTAGAATATTTCGAAGAAATTGCACATTTCAACATGTTTTGGACTACACACATCAAGGGCAAATTCGTCAATCCACCTCCGACAGTACAACCAGACATAGCTAATGATGATATGTACAGCGACTATAAGTTGTAACGACGTCGTCACGACCTCTTCCCCACCGCTTTCCTTTCTCTCTCTCTCTCCTCCCCACAAACAGCAGCGATGACTAGAACAAGAAAAAGAGAGAGAAAATAGGAGAAGGTAATTGTTGCAGTTTGGATTCAAGCAAAACTACAATTTTGTTTTCTTGTGATTCAAAATTCGAAGGAAGTTGGCGGAATTGTATGTAGTTCGAGAGTTTCAGTTTGGGTACTGACAGATTGTTTTTAGGTCATTCAATTGTTAGCTCTTGATCATTGGATTGAGCTGCAGCTGAGTAAGCGGAGGATTTTAGGGTTCGAGAATCATGATTAGAGCGATGGAGAGTATACAGGATCTAATCGAAGAAGCTAAGCTTCGAACGGTGTGGTGGTGTCTCTGGATATTCGCAGTGTCTTACTTCTTGACGCGTAAGTTCAGCTGAATTTTATTATATGTTCTTGGATTTGTTGAGGTTGAGTAGATATAAATCCGTGGTTTCATTTGTTTTGAGCTACTGAGTTGTGATTTGTGATTATGAAGTTGTGTTTTCTTGATCATTTGTTCGTTAATTTCGTTATCTTGGCATCTAGCAACGATAGCATTGTGATGTTTTGTTGATGAGAATCATGAGATTTTATTTTCAATGGCGAAGATGTTTGTTTTAGTTTCGAGTTTGACGTTTCGTTTTCGGTTGGGGTTTGATTACATTTGATTATGTTGCATCCTATATGATATGCTCGTGGTTTGTTGGTATTTTCAAACGCATGTAATCATTTGTCTGCACATATGTTGCTTGCAGATTCTAGTAACTCAATGTTAATGAATATTCCCATAGCCATACTCATGGTCTCTGGACTGAGAATTTTGTTAAATGAGGTGGAATTCCGATGGAAGGTTCGGAATGACAGCACAGTGTCGTACTTATCACACTTAGGAAAGAAGCAGCTATCTGTAAATGATTCCCGCCTCACTACTCCGCAAGCCCCCAAAAAGTGGAAAAGAAAAATAGATTCACCTGTTGTTGAAGCGGCTGTTCAGGATTTTGTCAACAAACTTTTACATGATTTCGTCAAAGATTTATGGTATTCTGAAATTACGCCTGATAGAGAGGCACCAGAATTGATACATGATATAGTCATGGATGTTCTCGGAGAAGTATCCATAAGAATCAAAGATCTAAACCTTGTTGACCTGTTGACAAGGTATTGTTCTCTTGTATATGTGTACTTTTATAAAGTTGTAAAATGGCGCAAGTTGAATAATAAGTGACCCTTTCTGCAATCCTCCAGGGACGCAGTGGACCTGATAGGAGTGCACCTTGATCTCTTCAGAAGGAACCAGGCTGCTATTGGCGTGGATGTTATGGGAACATTGTCTTCTGAGGAAAGGGATGAAAGGTTGAAACACCATCTTATGGATTCTAAGGAGCTTCACCCTGCTTTGATATCTCCAGAGAGTGAGTACAAGGTGTAGCAGTGTTCTAATTCAGAAGGAATTGTTTGCCTTACTAAATCTTCCTTTGTCTCTTGGTTATTCTTTTATGATATCTAATAATTTCTATTAATTTTAGGTTCTTCAACGGCTCATGGCTGGTCTTTTGGCTGTTGTGCTGAGACCAAGGGAAGCTCAAAGCCCTTTAGTCCGCTGCATTGCTCGCGAACTCTTAACTTGTTTGGTAGTGCAACCTCTTATGAATTTCGCAAGTCCCTTGTAAGATTCTATCTCTCTGATGTTCTTTTTATGAAAAAAATGGTTGGTTGGTTTCACTTTCTCTGCATGTAAAGAGATTTCAACTCTCAGATGGTTTAGATCGGCCTATCACATGATTCTATGAAGAAAGAGAAGGCCACAGGATTGTAATGTTTGTTATGTTAACCATAAAATTATGGAAAATCATATTTGCTGGATATTAGGATGCTGAGACTAACTAGAGAGCTGTAATACATGAATAGTCTATTGAATAAAGATGTAAATTTGGTAAAAACAATCACTTGCCTAACTGTCAATCTAGTTATGTTATTATGTGATCAAATGTATTGGATACAATGGGAATGGCTAACAGTCTAGACTCAAGAAAACTAGTAGATAATTTAATTTGACCATTTCTTGAATGTAACTGAATAATGTAGGTAATTCTAAAACTTTGATCTTGCTGTATGGGTTTATTCCTTATATTGTATGTTGTTATTAGTTATTTTGTAGTGTTACTGTGTTACTGTTTAGTCATTCTGATTATCATTCTCATTCACACAATAGTCCCTTTATGTTCATCTTCTTAAAAAGCTAGTTAACTTGCTACTTCCTTGTGTCATTGCCCCTTTAGGAATCTAATGATTCTCATTTTCGGATTCCCCCCCCTCAGGTATATTAATGAGTTGATTGAATATATTATCCTTGCCTACAACAATGAGGGGTTCAGGGAGTCCTCCAATGATCAATCACCGATTGTGGCGGGTCATAACAATGAACACCAAGTTTCGCGAGAACATGGTCAAAGCAGTGAATCTAATCTGAGAAAAGAGACTGGTTTGCCTTTGGCTCAATGGGATCATGAGAACATACTGGAGGCAGATAGCTCAGGAGGTCCCTTATTATCTAGTACGACAGATGATGAACCCACTCATGCACGACATGCTGAGTGGGCGAAACCGTTTGATGCTGCAACCCAGAGAAGAACAGAAGTTCTTATGCCTGAAAATCTTGAAAACATGTGGACGATTGGAAGAAACTACAAAAAGAAAATCCAGAAAAAGGGTGCTCTAGGTGTTCGGGCTTCAGAAGTTCCATATTCAGTAAGTGGTCCATTGCCTGAAGTACTAAAACAGAAGCCTGGAAAATATCCTCAGATAGAAGACAAAGTTTCCATGCAGCTACCACCCAGGCCCCTGCAGGAAACACAGTCCACTGGTCTGAATATTGATGCTTTAAGCACTTCCCAAGAGCACAATAAGGAAGTGGTTCCAAAGCGAAGCTCTGCTGTTATTGAACTGGATAATCCTGCTGTTATTTCCCATGAACATAGAAATAAGCTCAAAAGATCAAACAGCACTTCTGACTTGAGAGTTCAGTTAAACCTGGAAGATATGTATGACAGTAAAGGCAGTGGACCTATCATTAATGAGTTCTACAGTGCAGATGCTAATAAACTTAATGTACGTAGCCTGATGAGCAATTCGGACATTGTGTTACGCCATGAAGGAGTGCATGCTCCAAAGCTTAGATGCCGGGTATGGTAATGATTTCTTTTCTGTGGTTACAACTTTACTGATTTAAGCTTGTATATATTGCAAAAAACTAATATTATTCAAGAAAATATAGCTTTACAGAATTCACTCCTGGAAATGGCATTTTTATTTCTTATGCTGCGAGTCTTCTATATTTGATACTTATTCAATTTTTGATGTTAAAAAGGTTTGACATCTGATTAATATAAGAAACATAATTATATCACGGGTGACTTCTTCCTAGTTGAAGCATCAATTGTTCTATGTTATGTGACCAGCTGTGTTTCGAGGTCAAGGCTTGACATTATGGGAGCATTTTCTAGACCACCTTTATTTACTCTTTCTTGGTGATAATTAGTGCTTTGATGAGAGATCCTTGATTCTTCAGGTTATTGGAGCATACTTTGAGAAACTTGGTTCAAAATCTTTTGCAGTTTACTCAATTGCTGTAACAGATGCTAACAGTTCCACTTGGTTTGTGAAAAGGAGGTATGTTTGTTGCAGTTTATATGAAAAATGTTACTATGTTTGCAACATATAGTTGCTCTGTCTCGGTGTCTTATAACCAGTGTTATAAAAATTGGCCAAGGCAACCACACATTTGCTAGGCAGTGGCTGGCCGTGTGCGATATTGGACTAGTTGGCCGCCAGACGACCTGCTGTCCCAGGCAGATTATTTTATTCTTCCATTAAAAGAAATAAAAAATATAAGTGATTTTTTTTGTTCCTTGTTAAATTTGATGATGCAATTTTGATTTTGACAGTACTAGTGCTAAAAAATAGTATACAAAAATTAAAATTAAAATTAAAATTAAAATTAAAATTAAAATTAAAAGGGTGCATGTTCAATTTATTAGGCACCAGTCTGTCGCCTGATACGGTGCCCAATGAATTTTAGAACTTTTCTTGCAACTGCACTGGCTTCATCAACATGTGAAAGTTCTCCAATAAGATCACTTTTATGACTCCATAATTAATTCCTCTGCTGGGATATGTTATCTACAGATATCGGAACTTTGAGAGATTGCATAGGCATCTTAAGGATATTCCCAATTACACATTACATTTGCCTCCCAAAAGGATATTCTCTTCAAGTACAGAGGATGCTTTTGTTCACCAACGCTGTATTCAGCTTGACAAGTATCTTCAAGTATGATTATCATACTCCTAGTACAGAGACATTTTTCTTTTTTTTGGTTCTGATGTTCTGTTTTTAATAGGAACTCTTATCAATTGCTAACGTGGCAGAGCAACACGAAGTGTGGGATTTTCTTAGTGCCTCCTCTAAGGTATGCCTTTTTGTTCCTGTTAAAACTTAAAAACATACGCATTGAATATGACTCTTAACTAACTATAGTTTTTCATCAATGAAGAATTACTCTTTTGGGAAATCTTCTTCTGTGATGAGGTCTCTTGCAGGTTTGTGCCTTCTCTTCTTTGATCATTTTCATGTACTCAATTGTCTATGAAAGTTTTGTTAGCCATATTATCTATATGTATCCGTGCTTCATTTGAATTGTGTACTGCAAAATCTACTTATGATTTGAGTTGTGGTCATATTGTTGGTGTCACGGCATATGATGTTTGAATCCTCAATATTATGCCTCTATTGTATTCTACAAAAGCTCTCAATAATTTTATGTGAGATTCTTTTAATCATATAGAAAATTTCAAACATTGGGAATCCATTTTCTTGTAATTTTGTTCCTTATGTCAGAAGCAAAATCTTGGTATCTGAAGCTTTAGTTGTGGCCACATTATATTGGAGCTTGAGATAAAGAATTATAATCTTGGATCCTAATGTGTCTTCTTTTGGTCTGCATAGAGAAGATCCATAGCAGTAGTAGCCTGTCCCTTGCTGTCCTCTCTTAATTGTTGTAAACTGGCTAGAGAGTTCAATGATCAACTAGATTTTTTTATAATATTAATTAGCCCTAATAATCAGTTAAATCTTCATGGTAGGTTTGGATTTTCATGGAGTTTCACAAAAACTAAATGTTTAATTTGGCTTTCGCATTTACATTGAACACCTTGTTGTCTTCTTAATTTTAAATTTTATCGACAAAATATTCTAATCATCATAAAATTCACTCTTTACCAAAGCAGTTAACGTGGATGATGCTGTGGATGATATATTACGCCAATTCAAAGGGGTTTCTGATGGCCTTATGTTAAAAGTTGCCGCCGGCTCACCTTCATCTTCTATTGGACAAGCTTCTTCTGTTACAAGCAAAAACTTGTCCTGGAATGCTGATGATATAAATAAATTGGTTATCAAGCCAAGTATGTCAGAGTCAACAAACAGTTTCTCAGACAATGATGAAGGTGATAAAGATGTAAACCTAGGGGATCAGGATGCAGAAGCTGCAATCCAAGGTATTGGGTGGGATTCAGACCATGAGCCAACCTCAAAGGGGGTGTTACCACAGAAGGCTGTTAAACATGATGCAGATGCTAGAAACTTTTACTCAGACGAAATCCATAGCGAGAGATTGAAATTTGAATCAAACTCTGAGAGATCCCCGGAGTCTAATCTAACCATAACATCTGTTCCTCAAGATGGTCTTCCTGGGGTGCCCCTAGAGGTACTTTCCATTCCCTTTTTCTCAACATTTGTTCATTGGTCCTTCACACTTCTCCTTGTGAACTTGACACTAGTGTTTCCACGGTAATTTTCAGACCATATTAATCTGATATTATTGGAAAAGTTAATATGCAGAAAATATGATGTTTTGGATTTTCACCACCCTCCCAATATCTTGTTACTCTTTATTTATTCCTGGGGCTGGGATATGTTTACAGTAGATTAGCTTTGCGATTGGACACATAAGTGACTAAGCTATTGGTACATACGAGTCTCTTAGGAAATCTATATTACAGTTCCATGGTCTTAGTTATGCATTCTCTAACTGGCAATTTGGCATTAAATGTTCCTTGCAGTGGACGCCGCCAAACTTGAGTGTTCCAGTTCTGAATTTAGTTGATACTGTATTTCAACTCAAAAGAAGGGGATGGCTAAGGTGATACTTTGTTTACACGCATTTTTTTTTGTCAACTTGCTTTAGCACCTACACTAAAAGATGTGCAATTTTTTTCTTCAGATCAATATTTTGCTATCACATATAATTATATTCAGTTTGTAGGGATTTTGATTAGTGAAATGACTAGTTATATGAATTTTTAGGTTGATATTACACGCCACTGGCTTTTAACAATTTGCAGGCGTCCAGCTTCTCCTATTTTTCTTTTGAACAACAGGTCTTGTTGTAGGTTCTGATGGCAATTAGGTCTGATATTATATAATGATAAAAACTAAAAAGTAAAATAAAATAAAGAGAAGAAATATACCTGAAGCACGGCTGGAAACAGAGCTCTTTGTTTACATTTATTTTTTTACTAGTAAAAATCGTGCTGCTATAAAGCCAATTATCTAAGCCTTAAGCCATATATATTCGTAATCTTCTTTGATTGTAGGAGACAGGTCTTTTGGATATCAAAACAAATACTGCAGTTAGTCATGGAAGATGCCATTGATGACTGGCTTTTAAGGCAAATCCAGTGGCTCCGTAGAGAGGATGTTGTTGCACGAGGGATTCGATGGGTCCAGGATGTAAGTTGCAATTATTTCAGATGATGCTTTCATCCTGATGTTGAGTAGTTTCTACTTGGCAAGACTGTTATATTTAGTATTTGTATTCTCGCCATTATTGATCAGCCTGAGAGAAGCTCGCTTTTTTGTACGAGTCAATGCGATGGCATTGTAGAACTTGAGCTTGCAGTCTCTTATTAGTGGAACTAATTAATGAATTGGAGGAGATGCGGTTGTTACATTCTGGATAACATATCTTTCTTAATAATGAGATTAACATACACTGACACTGAATGGTCTGTCTTTAGGTTATATCAGCAATCAATTATCTGTTTTCCATGTAACTCAACTTTTGTTCAATATTTTGTTTCTGCTTCTCTGTTCTTCTGTTGTGAGACATTGTTATCTCCTTTCTGACCATTATCATCCTCTCATTAGATTCTCTGGCCTGAAGGCACATTCTTCCTAAAATTGCGTGCTCAAAATCAACTAAATAATTGTGAAGCTACTCAAGGATCTCAGCCAACTACAAGACAACCAGGTGGTATGAGGGCCACTCAATCGGGGTCTTTTGAGCAACAGCTGGAAGCTGCTCGCAGAGCTAGTGATGTGAAAAAGATGTTATTCAGTAAGTATCCTGGTATTTATTTCCCATATTGTTAAGAGACAATCATATTCTTCTGTTCTATTGTATACTACAAATTGTTAAAAACACTTGCCTTGGTACCCCCGCAATTATCATGGAGAGATACTTGTTTTCTAGTTAGGACAGTTTTGGCTGGAAGCTTGCTGATGCATGTTATGCCCCTGTTACCATTCATGCAACACATCATAATGATGACCCGTTTTACATGATAGTGGCCTTGCAATATGCCAATGTCATCCAGATTTGCATTTTGATTGACTTTCCTTGTTCTTGTAAATGTCACGAATATCATCTCATTCCCTTCCCTCCTGGCAGATGGTGCTCCAACCACTTTAGTCAGTTTGATTGGACAGAAGCAGTACAGACGCTGCGCTAGAGATCTCTACTATTTTCTTCAGGTATAACATTCATCTACCCTCTCTCTTTCCAATTGTCGAGGCCTGGTGTACATTTGGTGCAATCTCGTTCAGGGTGTTTATATACGTGTGCATGTGCGTGCGTGTGTGAATTGCGTCTCACAATTTATTGCTTAAATGACTTGCAGTCCACGGTTTGTCTGAAGCAACTCGGTTATGGAATACTGGAACTTGTTCTAGTTTCAGTCTTCCCAGAATTGCGGGATCTTGTTTTGGATATCCACGAAAAGTCGCGTTCCCAACCAGTATAGAAGATAATCTTGTTTTCTCCCAACTCACTTTGTGAAGATGGTCTCAAGCCTCTAGCATCAATTTCTGGGGTGAAGGTCAAATTCATGGTAGAGTCTATTTGATTTGATGTTCTATTGTGATTCAGCTTTGATAGCTGCTGTTTCTTGATCAATTAATTCCAATTTTGTTGTACAAAATGTAAAATAGCCTATGTACAGTTACCATTTTTGTGTATATTTGACAAATTGATCCGTCAGTTGTAAAAACACGAGGCACGAAATTTTTTTTCAAAAAAAAAAAAAACATTGGACTCATCCTCTAGCAGAGCTGTGAAATGTGGTGCAAATGTTTAGGATGTAATAATCTTGAAATTTCAGAAGAGGCCGGTAAGGGAATTGCGCAGATCGGAGTAAAGGCCGAAGAGGGAGTAGTGTCGGAGATTTCCTGCCTCGTACCATGAGTTGAGCACGTTGTCATTCTTATCAGTGCCGGAGAAGGCCAACTGTATGCCGATGTCACAGGCAGTGGACCCTCCATTGCTTCTGCAGTCGGAGTTCTTGATCGCGCAATCAGTGTTGTTGAGGCACACGAAAGGGCTCCCCGTGCACGAGCTGCACCCGAATGTCTTCCAGAATAAGTTCTGGAGGGTGCCTTTCTGGAATTCGAGAACCTGCCACCACGAAACACTTCAATGAGTCAAGCCAAGTACCAATTCTTCTAGTGAGGGCCAGGTAATAGTAATGTGTAGTCTCGATTGATGGTGTGATTTTACGTACCAAGGTAAAGCTTGTAACAGTGTAATTGGTGTCTGCAACGAATATAGGGAGCGATCGAGCTGCGTACTTTCTTCCAGCAAACGCCACCATATAACGTTCAGGGTTGCTCTAACAACATTGCAGAAAACTAGTATTTAGAGAGAGAGAGGGAGAGAGAGAGAGAGAGAGAGAGAGAGAGAGAGAGAGAGTTAACATCACATATTAAGAGGAATCGTATCTATACAAAAGAAACACACATAGGTAACTACCTCAAAAACCGATCCTATAACATCTTACCGAGTTGAGAGTGGTGGTATTGATCGTAAGCAGAGAAATCTCATCAACCTGGGGTCTGAAAAGCGCGAGATCAGCACCTTTTTCGTGCAGCGAAAGACGAGAATCACACGGTGAAAGCTGAGCGTTGTTGAAGAAGAAAGAGTTCCTTGGAGCAAAAGCAAGGCCAAACGCAAAACCATCATGTTTCTGAACTTTTGCATCTGTGCAGGGATCAAATACAGGGTTCGTGTCTCCGGCATAGGCGGCCCCGGCACCGGCCGCCATCATCATCACCATCATCCAAAACATCAAAGAAAACGGGGTTGAGAGAGAGAGAGAGAGAGAGAGACGATTGAGGAGACTTTTGGCTTTGATTCTATCAATTATTTTGGGTTCTGTTGAGATTCTAAATGCGTCGTTTCCTTTGTCTTGATCACGACATTGTTTTCTTCATCATTGCTTCCTTAATTTGGTGATCTTTATATTAGCATGCATGCTGCCAAATAGTACATGAATATTCAATTGAATAATGATGTAGAAAATGAGTTATATATGTTGTGATATATTATTGTAGACAGACAGATGAAACTAATGGAACACATTTATAATCCCAGGCTAGATATCTCAAATATATATACTGCCTTGTCTAAGAAAACAGTTGGTTACAATTTTTGACAAATTATGATCAGCACCACCACAATTCCTCATATATTTCTCAGACAACCAATGTTGTTAGTACAAATATGTATATCTAATGTACAATGCAACCTTGAAATCTCAGAAGAGGCCGTTGAATGGACCGGTGAGGGAACTACGAAGATCCGAGTAGAGGCCGTAGAGGGAGTATTGCCGGAGATTGGCCACCTCGTACCACGAGTTGAGCACGTCATCATTTTTATCAGTGCCAGAGAAGGCTAACTGTATGCCAACATCACATGCAGTAGTCCCTCCACTGCTTCTGCAGTTGGAGTTCTTGATAGCGCAATCAGTGCTGTTGAGGCACACGAAAGGCCCCCCGGTGCACGAGCCACACCCGAACTTCTTCCAGTACAAGTTTTGGAGTGTGCCCTTCTGAAATTCAAGAACCTGCCATCACAAAAAACGGTTTAACCAGTCGAGCCAAATAACAGTTCTCCTAGCAAGAGGAGCTAGCTAGCTAGGATGAATGTGAATTAAATTGAATTTTTACCATAGTAAAGCTTGTGACAATGTAATTGGCGTCGGCAACGAATATAGGTAGCGATCGAGCTGCATACTTTCGTCCCGCAAACGCCACCATATAGCCTCCGGACTTGCTCTGACCACGTTGCAGTGAAAATATTATTTTAGCCACAAACTTAAAAAATGCAGTTTTTTAGCCATTTTTTCCCCTCATTCCTTGTGATAATAAGAAAAAGGAACCACTACACTAAGCAAACAAAATTGAAAATCCAATGTTCCCACATCATCTCTCCCCTATCAAATTTATTATTTTTCTTTTATTTTTTTCAATTTCAACTTTCTAGTGTTTTAATTAATTATGAAATTATGAAATAATAAAAATTAACAATTACGTATTGACTAATTAAATTAAAAATGAAAAATTAAATCAAAGAAAAATAATAATCATAAACCCTAACTAACGAGCATAGAATTAAACTAAAGTATTCAGGATAGTGTACAATCTAATCGGTTAAAAATTAATCATTTTGACTCGTCAGACGGTCTAATACAAGTTTTTGAGGTACGCGGAAGCTTACCGGATTGAAAGTGCTGCTATTGATCGTAAGCAGAGAAATCTCGTCGACTTTCGGCCTGAAAACGGCGAGGTCGGCGCCGTTGGCGGCGAGAGCGAGGCGAGAATCACACGGCGAGAGCTGAGTGCTGTTGAAGAAGAAAGAGTTCCTTGCAGAAAAAGCAAGCCCAAACGTAAAACCGTCGTGTTTCTGAACTTTCGCATCCGCACATGGATCGAATACCGGATTCGTGTCGCCGGCGTATGCCGGAATCATCATCATCATCATCATCAGCGTCGTCGCCGCCGTGATCGCCGCCATCGTCGCCGGATTCATCAAAATCAACACTTTTTGTTCGATTTTCTTCACACCGAACAAAGACGATATATATATTTATCAAATCTAATCGAAATCAACAAAAAACTCATCGCAACAAAATAACATCGTACGATCAATATGAAAGGTAAAAATACTTCAAATCTAAAACGATTAACTTTAAATGAACTCACTGAAATCAGATACGGTAGTTTCCTGTTTCCTTTCCTCTGTTTTCCTTGAAGGAAACAGCTTCTTCTTCAACCTCCAAAAAATATATATATTTGAAAAATTGTGGATGAAATAATAACAGAAAAGGAAGGAGGGTTTTCGAGGATTAGAAAGAGAAGAAGGAGAAGTTGCCTTCGTATTAAAAAATATATATATATAATCACTTTTTTTGTATGGTTGAAAATCTTATGTTCATAATATGTAGAATTATTCCTTAATTTTTGAATTGTTTCATCATCTTCTTCCAATGAATTACTGCAATTGATTTACCTAAAAAAAGTTGATTATTTTGATTTTATGGTTGAAAATAAACAATTTTCTGGTTTGGAATTCATGGGGGAAAGAGTTGCTGAGGAAGGTGGCGAAACGGGTGGATCGTGTCAAAAAGCGGTTACGGAAGTTGGCGGAATGCGACGACTTAACCAGCAAAACGCGATTTTCAATATATCTTGGAAAACGTGTTTTACTTGGAATCATGGAATTTTTTTGGGGATTTTAAATGTGAAGTAAGGGTAACAACGCTTTTCAAATCCCTATTTTTTGGAATCCATAGATAATTTGATAAGTAAATTACACTTTTGATACTTTGAGATTTTTTTAAAAAAATAGTTCATTTTTTAAAATTAATGAAATAATATAAAATTTTTCAAAAAAACTATAAATTTAACATTTGATCAGTTTTACGACCAAACATCGTACTTAATTGATTGTATTTTAAGATTTTTTGATGTGATTTTTTTTTACGCGGGTGGAGAAATAAAATATTAAAATACAGTAAATTACATAGGATTTTCGAGTCGAAAAATTGATCAAATGTTATATTTGTAATTTTTTTTTAAAAAAAAGTTGACTATTATTGGAAAGAAACACAAAATGTAGATGTTAAAGTGTAATTTTCCCTAATTTGATTGCTTGGATTCATTTTGAAGGTGAAGTTATTGTATTATATTTTTTTCTCCCCACATTTACTACATAGAATTAAATATGTTTTGAATAATTTGATCCATATAATATTTTGATGATATTTAAATTTATAATTTTTGGATAATCTATTTATTGATTGATGAACACATTGATATGTTTATTGGTGAAAATGATAGAATCTAGAGGGACAAGTGTACAACCTTTAGGTGCACCAACGCTATGGTATTAGGTTGCACAAACATCATTATTCAAATATTTAAATGCCCAAAAAAAAATATTGGAATATGTACACTACTTATATATAAATTCTATCAGAATGAAAAAAATTTATCACTTTTAATAATAAAAAATATCACATTTATTTTATTGAAAAATATAGTTAATATTTTTTTAAAGTGATAATATTTTTTAATTATTATTATGTTTTTTTGGATTAAAAAATTATAACGTATAACACTGAATGTATCGATCTCATATAAATCTTGTATATAACCGTTGTACATAAGAATTTGTTCAGGATTAATACCATATTCTATCCCGACTTTTTATTAATTTTTCAATTCTATCATAATCTTAATAATTTTTGAATCCTATCAATCCCAACCTTTTCATTAGTTTTCAATTCTATCAAACAACCTAATTTTTGGCAATATATGCATGATGTGAACTGTCCAAAAAAGAAAAAAATTGTGAATATATGTGTTTTCCATTTTCTTAATCACTTAAATATGACAATTTTTGTGAATTGAGGTATTTAAATTGTTGAAAATTAGAATGTGTGATAGAATTGAAAACAAATGAAAAGTTTGTGATACAGCCGGAAAATTGTTACAGTTGGGATATAATTGAAAATTTGTTACTCCCTCGGTTTCTATTTAATTGTCATTTTGGATGAATGCACACAAATTAATAAATTAATTGAATTACCTAATATACCATTGTGTGAATACATTAAATGAGTAAAATATAAATGTTTGAATGCATTAAATGAGGTTAAATATGAGAAAAGTGTGAATTTTATTCTCGAAATTGTAGAATGACACTTTTTTTGAAATAAAATTAAATAGCTAGAATGACATTTATATAGAAACGGAGGAGTAATAGTTAGAGAAAAAATATGATATTAACTAAAAAAATATTTACCAGAATTATTAACGAATACTGGGTTCAATTTATCGAATTCCAAGCCCAACTAATTGGGCGTATAATCTGACCCATAGCGAGTAGTTGAAAAAAATTATTTTTAGTTTCTACTTGGTTAAAAAAAAAAAATTCAAATTTCATAGTATACTTCTATACGTTTCAATTCGTATTTTATTATAAAATTTATGATTTTAGTAATATTTATTATAAAATAAAAATTAATTATAACATAAATAATCATAGTCAACATTTATCAACAAAAAGAATGAATTTAAAAAGTGAAAAATTTTAATTTTGAATTAATCAACCATAATAATACATTATTAATTGAAAATTGAAAATTAAAAATTAAATACTAAAAAATAATTATAAACACTAATTGGGTGGGGTGAACCATATAAAACAATCTTAAAATTAAACTAAAGCATAAAAAAACATAATTAAAGAAAAATATATATAAAAAACGTATGTAATTTCAAAATATAACACGAGTGTAACACAAAAAGTATAATAGAAAATCTGTAAGTGAAATAAAAGGTAAATTTCCTCAATAATTACAGTCAACACATTTTTTTATTATTTTTTCTATATTTCCAAAAGATGGAGCGGTTAGAATATATTACTATATTTGTGTCTGCATGGCTCCGTCTCTCTTTTCTTCTCTTTCACCGTGAACGGCAAGTGATAATCCAAGCTCAAAATAATTGAGCTAGGAAATGCAACTCCTCTCTCTCTCTCTAGCTCCCTCTCTCTCTCTCTCTCTCTCTACATCCTTCGGCCTTCCACCAATTCATATATCCCCGAGTAAAGTAGATCTGGAAAGCGGTGAATACAGTTAGTGAAGCTAGGGAGATCTTATCGGCCGGCAAACCGGAGACGATTATACGGCCTAGGCGGCGTGTAATCGACTTGGCGGCGATTATACGGCCTAGGCGGCGGAGTTAGGCGGCGCATTCTCGGCGATTAAACGGTCTAGGCGTCGTTTTCAATCCGTTTTCACTAAGTGCCGCAGTCATCACCTGCCGCCGTCGCCTCATCTTGCCTCCCACCTTGCAGCCATTGCGGCGCCGACGCCGATTGTTTGAGGTAATTTTCATTCCTCGATTTCTCTTTCTGTAGACTGGAGTAGCATTGTAGCAACATGAATCAGATGAGAGTTGTATCTGTTAGAGATATGTAAGAATTCCTCAATTCGGTGCTGTGTTATGATTTGTGTCTGCCTTTAATATTGGAATAAATTGCAGAAGAGAAATATTACTATGATGTATGAGTATTCTATATGCATTAATTATGTATGCAATATTTATGGATAGAGATATGTAAGTAATGCTGTGTAAGAGAATTTGTGTTCAGTTTACTTTATTATGTACTGTAGTGTTTTAGACAAGAATTTGTTATAAAAAAATTAGATATATGAGATCTTACTTCATAACTAACTTTTCCAAGTAGTTAGATATTTTCAACAAGAATTAATTTAGAGTTTGTGCTGTGAAACTATGATGTTATGCTGGTTTTGTTTGGGAAATGTATTAGACAATGTGGAGCATTTTTTTTATTATTCTGAATGGAGTTTAATTTGTTCTTTTTCTAAGTTGGTTTTGGTTTTATAATTAATTAATTAATTAAAACATGCCTAGGCCCCGCCTAAGTGGCTTGGGCACTAGGCCCCCTTGACCGCCCGACTAGTGCCTAACAACTTTTACAACCACGGTTCTCACATATGCTCTTTTTCTTTTCTTTTCTTTTCTTTTGTAGTGTTTTGTGCAGATGGAAAAACTGAATTTTGGAGAGGAGAGTGTGGGGAGTCCAGATAGGAGGCCCTCCTTCTACAAACTCATATGGCTTGATAATTTGATTGATTTGGTAAGTCTTATTAATCTTGAGTAAAATATGAGTGATTCTGTTTTTTGTGTTGCAACATAAAAAAACTCAAGATTAAACTACCTTATGATTATCTAGCTAAGAGATAGGGAAATCCAAAATCAAAACCAAATTCTGCGTAGGGCATTAAGGTTACACCTTCATTCTTGCAGAGAATTCCACCAGATTTCGTCCATGATCACTTAGCAGGTGAAGAAATTGATGGGGTGATCCTCAAGGGTCCTTGTGGAAGTTGGGACGTGAAGCTCGAGCAAAGAGACGATGGCCTATTTATCGTCCAAGGATGGCAAGATTTCGTGAGAGGACATTGCTTAGGCGACAATGAGTTAGCACAGTTCCTGTACAATGGGGGCATGTCCTTTGATGTGAAGATTTTTGCGAAAGATGGCTGGTTGAAGGATTATCAAATATCCCCTAAAGAATGCGCGCCTTCCTTCACCTCGTCTTTCCCTTTCTTCAAACACGAGATGAAGGGCTACAACGTTGGCCACAAATGCATCATGGTAAGATGCAGTTGGTTGAATTTAAGGAGCAGGTTCCTTGGAAATGGAAGTCATCTAACCAATATTTTTCCTCTGTGTTTTCTTGCAGCAAATTCCAAAGGCATTTTCAAGTGAGCACCATCTCCCCATGTCCAAACAGAAGATGGAACTAAGGGACTCCGATGGGGTATCTTGGTCAGTCAGCATCATCGTCATGAGCAGTGGTCATCTTGCCCTGAGTGGAGGATGGAAGCTCTTCACAGATGCTCATTCAATCAAGAAGGGTGATGTCTGCATTTTCGAGCTGGTCGAGGAAAAGTTGATGCAGGTCCACATTCTTAGATGAACTAGCTCTATGATCATGTCATGAAAAATGGAATGTGAATTGATCTGTGATCTTGTTTATTACTATCCACAAGGTCACATGGAACAGGTTCTGCTTATGCTCCTTGTTGTTATCTAATTTATTCTTTGAATTGCACCTTTGTTTTCGTTATGATATATCAACTGATTTGCACATTGCCGTATCAATATAGGCTTTCTAACCATTTATTCCTCATTTGTATTGCTTTTCTTTTAGCTCGAAGCATCAACACATCAGGGATTGGGTCAACAACTTCCTTCATTCAACTTACCAAGTAAAATCCTTCGCAAAGTGATGAATGTTCAGCTTCGGGTAAAATTCCCTGAAATTTAATGTTAAAGTAAGTGGATTTTGTGTTAGGTGCCTCTGCATGCCAAATAGCCGATCTCTTTTCTTCCACATGTCTACTTTCATTAACTCATTATCTAATTTCAGGCTGAAGCAGACACAGATGAGGTGTATGCACAAATAACGCTGCTTCCTGAACAAGATGTAAATTCTATTGCCTAATTTCCAACTGTAATTTTGTTGCATGTTCATCTGGTCTTAACAGTTTGCACATCAAAGCATCTTCCGTTGTTTGCTTTTTCCTGAATCGCCCCTTATTTGGATTTGGATAAGCCACATGGAAATGCTTGTAGTTCATTTTGGTGGGGAATTAGACAGATAAGAGTGACTTTGGTGATACTATATCTGGTGTAAACTTCTTGGTTTAATAAAAATGTTTCTGGTATGTGTTGTTAATGCTAGTGACTTCAAATTTTGGTCAAATATGTTCTGGAGGGATTTTCATCTCCTTTTCTCCCAAGTGAAGATATTTGAGCTATTAACTTGAGCTATTAAACTAGCAGATCTATTCTTATATATGAGGCTTTTCATTTTATGAGCTGCTGAAAGTGAGAATTTCCCTTCATATATTTGGCTGAGGAGAAAATGGGGAACTTCGAGTTGGTGTGCGCAGGCTTATGAGTATGCATCTTCTGTTATATCAAGTCACAGTATGCATCTTGGGGTTCTTGCAACTGCATCACATGCCATCTCCACTAGAACCTTGATTTCAGTCTTTTATAAACCAATGTTACTCGCGCTTCTCTTCTAATGTTGCTGCTATTTTAACAGAACAGCAGTGGTTCTTCATATGATAAAATAACAAAGGTTAATTGGTGCATGCAAATTATATCTAATGCTGCTCTAAACTAATAAGAGCACTGAAATGATGATAACCATCTCATGGTAGATACAGCATGTTTCCTTTCTACTCTTTATGGAGTTATAATACTTAACTTGAAATTGTTTCTTATGACTGGACTTTCAGAGAAGACTAGATAATGGATGAAAAATGCTCTTTTCCTTTATGGGTAGCTTGGTTAGATAACTTAGACAAAGCCGACCATTTCAGCACTATATGTCTTGCTGCATCCATACAGTACTTTTCCATTTGCTTTGAAGAATCACCCTATTAAATTGCAATCATTTGTGTTCAGGACTAGTCGATCTGAATTTATAGTAAGCGTAAATAAGTACCTTGAAGCTTAAAATCACAAGTTGTCAGTAGGGATGAGGTTTAAGATGAGATTTGGAGGTGAAGAGGTACTTGAGAGAAGGTAATATTACTATTGTAACTTGTTGGGAGGTCCATGCTTTGCTGATCTTCACTCTTGCAAGTTGATAAAACATATTTTCTATAAAGATGTTGCCTTGTGTATGATCAGAAGTATCACAAAGGAAATTCTGTATTTTGGCTGGGAACAAATTTGGACTTATGGCTAAGTTCTACATTTGGATGGTAATAAACATTTAATTAAGTTGTTCACTTGATTTGCAAATCCAGGTCCAGCAGGCAAATCATAATGCTGGTGAGGTTTATTTCAATGTTGCAATGGTAAAGAATATATATATCTACTCAACTGAGGAAGCAAAGAGGCTCTTTCCCAAGACAAAGCTTCCTCTGGCAGAGGTGAAATCCGGGAAGGCCGTTTCCAATGCAGCTGTTGGCACTGAAGAACAGTCGTCAACTGTTGGATCGGGTTACTGACGGAGTCTTACTTACACGATACACATTGCGGTGTCGGTGAGACGAAAAAGGGTGGTTTTTGTTAACGTAATAGTAATAACAATTTTTCTGGGGAGGGTGGTGCCACAAGGATAAAGATCCCATTATAGTAATATATTATCATCTTATTGTTTGTTTTGGTTTTATGATGCTTGATTGTTAGGTCTTTGCCTTTTCGTTTTGTTGTTTCGGTTTATTGGCTACAACTTTGTCTATGTATGCTAATGCTAGGCTATGTGTATAAACGTTGTGTTAGCTATGTGCATGGATCAGAAAGAAAGGATATATTATAATGTTCGGATATAGTTTGCGGAGTAAGAGATTGGTTTATATTATTTCAAAATCCTATTAGATTAGGCTTCAGAAATAAGCCCAAAACAGAAAATTTAGTCCCAATTGTTGGTACAAAAAATAAAATAGCCATTTTTGATAGCAAAAAATAAATTATATAATTTTTTTTAATTTTAATTTTGGTCCTTCAACTTTAATAGATTATAAAAATGATTTAAATGGCCCATAAACTAGCTATTCCAAGTAATTGGGACCAAAATGATGAGCAAGTATTGTTAGGACTAATATCATATGAAGGGTACAAAACTGATAAAAGATCAAAAATAAGGTATCAAAATGATAAAAGATCAAACATAAGACACACATGGTATGTAAAGATGTTGAATCACATTCAAATTAAATGTTGAATCACATTCTAATTAAATTTATTATACATAAATAATATTGAATTTAATAGTTTCAATCAAATATTCATATTAATCTGTACTCTTTATTGCCCTTTATTTATTTTTTATAATTATATATATAGCCCATTTCAATTTTGCATACAAATTAATATAGTATAATCCTATTGATATTATGGAGGTTATAATTTTTCTATTTTTTCCAAGACGAAAAAAAAAGTCACAGAGTGAAAAAGTAAAAATATAGTGCGTTCGTACACATGTATTATTGCAACTTTGATATTTGTGGCCGACCAATAGGGCCCAAGCTTTAATTTCCTGCAAAAACAAAGCAAAAAAACTTTAGAGAACACATGTATAGTCATCAGGTCAACTGAAATTTGAAGCTAAAACTCAAATTAGTTATTGGTGCGTAGAAGCAGAATTCTATTGGAGATCTCAGAGAGCTCTTCTTGCAAGCAACCATTTTAGAACTGGTACGCAGGTAGATTATCTAAAGCTTGTTATTTATCACGGAAATTCTCAACTTAAACTTTTTATTTTTTTTAGTTTATCATCTCATTTGCAAGTTGCAACAATATCGTTTAGTTAATGTTAGCAATGCTATTTGAGTATTGATCCATACTTTCTTCGCTCCTAACTTCACTGATCTTACTCTTGGAATAAAAACAAGTGGAGGAAATGGCAGTAATTCTGGGAGCAGTGGCGGGTTTTCTTGGACCAATCAAGCGTCAGTTCAATTATCTCTGTTGCTTTAATAGCAATATTCTGAATCTAACAGACGAGGCCCAGAAGCTGGAAGACACCAGATCTGACCTGCAGATGAAAGTCTATGCAGAAGAGAACAACGCACAAATCGTTGTTCCAGGGGTTCAGACTTGGTTTAATAATGTGGTCGGCATCCAAGCAAAGAATACTGAGATTGAGGCTGAAATAACCACCTTCAGACAAAATGGTTGTTTCGCTGTCAGATCTCGTTTTTCACTTGGCAAGAAGGTGAAAAAGACAGCTGAAGCTATGAAAGACTTAAGGGAGGAGGGCTCTAAATTTACCATTATAGCACAACCTCCACCACCGGCAGTGGCGTCCCCAATCCCTTTAGGATCAAATATATTTGAGTTTGATTCTAGAAAACAAATCGAAGAAGAAATCACTGTGAGTTTGAAAGATGAGAATGTCAACAAGTTGGGAATATGTGGGATGGGGGGTGTAGGAAAGACAACCATGGCCAAAAGAATTATGCATAGGGTGAGAGGAGAACATCTCTTCGATGAGATCGTGATGGTAGTTGTCAGCCAAAAAGAGGACAGGGTGAGAATTCAGGGTGATATTGCTAAACAGCTGGGGTTGGAGTTGAAAGATAAGGAAAGTGTGCCATGTAGAGCACTGGACTTGCATGCCAGGTTGACTGCAGTCACAAAAAGATCTCTCATAGTTCTAGATGATGTTTGGGAAGTTCTCAATTTGGAGGAGTTAGGAATACCTTGCAATAGTGACTGCAAGATTCTGTTAACATCCCGGGATAGATATATATTGAAAAGAATGGATGTGGAGAAGGTTTATGCAGTGAGAGTCTTGTCTGAAACAGAGGCATGGGATCTCTTCAGATCAAAAGCTGGCAGTTGCATTGAACAAGGAAATGTGATTAAAGCTATTGCACAACAAGTTGTGAATGAGTGCAAAGGTCTACCCATTGCCCTCGTAACTGTTGGTGTGGCACTAAAAGACGAGGTAGACATACGAGGTTGGAATCATGCGCTTGATCAACTAAAAAGCGCTAACCCAAATCACATGTCAAATGTTATCGAAGATGTTTACAAACCACTAAGGTTCAGTTATGAGTCTTTGGAAAGTGTGGATCACAAATCCTTATTCTTGTTGTGCTGTCTGTTTCCTAGAGATTATAATATTGATCTTGAGGATTTGGCTATTTATGCAATGGGGCTGCGCATGTTTCGACATATCAGAAGTTTGGAAGGAGCACGAGAAACAGTGTTCTTCTTGGTTGGAAGGCTTAAGAGTTGTTTCTTGCTATTAGAGGGTGACTATGAAAATCATGTCAAAATGCATGATGTTGTTCGTAATGTTGCCAGATTCATTGCTTCAGATGAAAGGCGGATTAATTGTGATGATTGCACTTGGATTGCTTCCTACGATGAAGAAAAATTCGGGCTCGGGTCAGCAGTTTATCCCAATCTGCATCTCTTGTTGATTGATAATAGGTCAAGAGATAAAGAATTGGAGATCGGTGACGATTTCTTTGAAGGAATAGGGGAGCTCAACGTGTTATCCATCAGAAATTCATCATTGCGGCGACTCCCAAAAATGACAAAATTAATGAAAAATCTCAAAACATTAATTTTACACTGGTGTAGATCTTTGGAGAACATATCAGTCGTTGGCGAGTTAGTTAATCTTGAAATTCTCACATGTCGCCGGTGTGAGTTAATTGAGTGTTTACCAATAGAGATGGCGGGAATAAGTCGTCTGAGGTTATTGGAACTGTCAGGTTGTTGGAATCTGAAAAGAATAGCACCAGGAATCATATCAAATCAGAAGGGATTGGAGGAGTTAATAGTGGAAAATTTTGATAATTGGGAAGCAGCGGATGAGGAAAGCAGAGAAAGAAAGAATGCATCTCTTAGTGAGCTTCAGCACTTATTGAGTTTGAGTCGCCTGAAGATTAAGATAAAGGATTATAGAGTAGGTGCTGGACATAAACTTCCACCGAACATGGTGAAATATGACATTACAATTGGGGATGATAATGTGATGTCTCTCAACGTCAGCGGAGAGTTCAAGAAGAATGCATTGAAGCTGACGTTGCCTGGAAATAATAGTTTGGGAAAGTGGATTCATGAATGTGTTAGGAGTGTTGAATATATGAGGTTAGAAGGATCAGATGATTCCAGTTTGGATTTTGGAGCAGCTCATAACATGCGGTCGTTGACTTTGAAAGAGTGTTCGAGAGTGAAGAAATTGGTGAATATGAGTAGTAGTGCTGCTGTTTTCCCTCTCTTGGAGAGTCTGAGTCTTGAAGAACTTAGTGAGTTGGAAGTGATATGGGATATTGATGGCCCAATGCAATCTAATTCTTTCCAGAATCTCGAAGAATTGCGACTGTATCGGCTGCCGGCACTAAAGCATTTGTGGAACAGTGATATTAGTCCAAATCAATATAACGTTATCTCAAGTTTCAATAAGCTTTCCACCATATATATTTCTGGATGTCATGGGCTACGAAGTTTATTTTCATGGTCAGAGATGGCAAGGGGTTCATGGTTTGTACAACTAGAAAGCCTTGAGATATGGGAATGTGATATGATGGAACAAGTATTGTTGTGGAATGAAGAAGAAAACCAAACCAATATTCATATCCCACTAGTTTTCCCAAAATTGAAGAAATTGAAGCTCTGCCTTTTGCCTAAGCTCACGAGTTTGAGTAAAGGAATATTCCAATCAATTGAATTCCCTCTGCTAGAGGAAATGGAAGTCGTTCACTGCCCATTACAAAGTTTTGTTTTCACCGCTTGTTCAACTAGGTCTCCGGATGATGATGATTCTAGACATTTGTTTAACGAACTAGACAAGGTATGTAACAATATTCGTTATATATTTCTCTTTAAAAAAAAATGTAGCCTTTTGTTTGGCTCTTTGATTTTTCTGAATTGAATTGTTTTTACTTGTTAATTTATTTGTTATCGGTGGTTAAAATTATTTACAGGCAAAATTTGGTAGCTTAAAAGTAGTTCGACTTAAGGAGCTTGATAAGGGCCGAAATTCCAACTATTGTCCTCAATTTCCAATTGACATCTTCGATGAACTTCGCAAGTTAAAATTATTAGGATTTAAAAGCTTGAAGAGCTTGTTTTCATTGTCGATGACTGAAAGCAGATGTCTTTTACAATTAGAAGAGCTTGAGATAGAGGAATGTGATATGATGGAACAAGTATTGTTGTGGAAAGAAGAAGAAAACCAAACCAATATTCATATCCCACTAGTTTTCCCAAAATTGAAGAAATTGAAGCTTTGCCTTTTGCCTAGGCTCACGAGTTTGAGTAAAGGAATATTCCAATCAATTGAATTCCCTCTGCTAGAGGAAATGGAAGTCGTTCACTGCCCACTACAAAGTTTTGTTTTCACCGCTTGTTCAACTAGGTCTCCGGATGATGATGATTCTAGACATTTGTTTGGCGAACTGGACAAGGTATGTAACAATATTCGTTATATATTTCTCTTTTAAAAAATGTAGCCTTTTGTTTGGCTCTTTGATTTTTCTGAATTGAATTGTTTTTACTTGTTAATTTATTCGCTATCGGTGGTTAAAATTATTTACAGGTAAAATTTGGTAGCTTAAAAGTAGTTCGACTTAAGGAGCTTGATAAGGGCCGAAATTCCAACTATTGTCCTCAATTTCCAATTGACATCTTCGATGAACTTCGCAAGTTAAAATTATCAGGATTTAAAAGCTTGAAGAGCTTGTTTTCATTGTCGATGACTGAAAGCAGTTGTCTTTTACAATTAGAAGAGCTTGAGATAGAGGAATGTGATATGATGGAACAAGTATTGTTGTGGAATGAAGAAGAAAACCAAACCAATATTCATATCCCACTAGTTTTCCCAAAATTGAAGAAATTGAAGCTTTGCCTTTTGCCTAGGCTCACGAGTTTGAGTAAAGGAATATTCCAATCAATTGAATTCCCTCTGCTAGAGGAAATGGAAGTCGTTCACTGCCCACTACAAAGTTTTGTTTTCACCGCTTGTTCAACTAGGTCTCCGGATGATGATGATTCTAGACATTTGTTTGGCGAACTGGACAAGGTATGTAACAATATTCGTTATATATTTCTCTTTTAAAAAATGTAGCCTTTTGTTTGGCTCTTTGATTTTTCTGAATTGAATTGTTTTTACTTGTTAATTTATTCGCTATCGGTGGTTAAAATTATTTACAGGCAAAATTTGGTAGCTTAAAAGTAGTTCGACTCAAGGAGCTTGATAAGGGCCGAAATTCCAACTATTGTCCTCAATTTCCAATTGACATCTTCGATGAACTTCGCAAGTTAAAATTATCAGGATTTAAAAGCTTGAAGAGCTTGTTTTCATTGTCGATGACTGAAAGCAGTTGTCTTTTACAATTAGAAGAGCTTGAGATAGAGGAATGTGATATGATGGAACAAGTATTGCGGTGGAATGGAGAAGAAAACCAAAGGAATAATGGCATCACACTACAATTCCCAAAATTGAAGTTACTGAAGCTATCTCATATGCCGACGCTCACGAATTTCAGTGGAGGAATATTCAAATCCATTGAATTCCCTCTACTAAAGGAAATGAAAGTTTGGAACTGCCCATTGCTGAAATTCTAATATACAATTCTTTTCCAAGGTACATAACTACTCATTTAATATCTTCCAAAAAAATGCACATATTAGCCACTTATCTTGTAAATTTTCAATATTTTTTTTAAAAATTAGATCCTCCTACTTTTATTCATTAAAATTGAATTCCATATTGAAAATACATATATTCAATACACACAAATAAAATATATAAACCCAAATTTAACAAATATTAAAATATATCTAACTTATACACTTGATTTCTTTCTCTTTAATTTTTGCATGTTTCAAGTTATAATTTTCTTTGCATCTGCATGACATTTGAATTGGAAATGTTGACATACACGATATTTAGCTTTTAATCCAATCATCGTTGCTAGTTTTATTGCTTTATTTTCATGTTTTTCTTAGTAGTTTATTTCGATATTCAATAAATTGTGTAATAAGTGCTTTTGACATAATTGTCGCAATACAGGGTCGAAATGAGCGGATCGAGCCCTCGAAAAACAGTTATGAAACCTAAGGATGGAGAAGGCGCGACCCGAGTGCAGTCAAGGCGCGAGTGGTGTGTTGATCCTAGCGGAAGAATTTCCAGAGGCTGAACGCAAGTCGTCGGGCGCGAGTAGCACGCCCGAGACTGGAGGCGCGACCCGGGCGGGAGACGAAAGGCGCGACCCACGCACCTACACAGGCAGCATGAAATCAGTGGCCAAGGCGTGCACGAGGAGGCGCGATGTGCTCACTCGGCCGGGCGGCGCGGCCCGCGTGGATCAGCTGGAGGCGCGACGGGCTCGCTCTAGCCCTGTGGCGCGGCGCGTGTGCGGGAAGGAGCGCGACCAATCCCGTATCGCGCCCCTCTACTTGTTTTTCCAAAAATCCGAATTTTGTGTTATTTTTAACTCTTATTTTTGGGGATGTAATGACCTAGATATAAATACTCAACCAAATTCGAATTTGGAAGACACACTACCACACTTTGCCATTTTCAGCTTAGAAAAGGAGATTTTGTTCTTGAAGTGTTGAAGCTTGTGGAACAAGTGAAGTTTGGAAGATTTAATTCAATATTTCGGGTTTATTCTTATCTAAATCTATGGTTCTTTCTAGTTTTGATTTGCCTTTTATTTGGATTATGAGTAGCTAAAAATCTTGTGTTCCAGGGTGTTGTGATTTAGTGTTGGGTATGTGATTTAAATGTGGATTCATGTTTTTCCTCCCTCTTTTATTTCATGAATCATGCTTTGATTGCCCTTCCCCTTGAATTGGCCATCTTGGGGTAGGATTTGGTGTGGAATTGGGTTTGAGAGAATCAATTTTGAATGGGTTAATGATTTGTGAGCTCAATTTAATGTTAGATCGATAGATTAATGTTTAATTAAGGATGGGTAATTGATTGAGCTTGATTAAGCTAAATATTAATTTAATCCTAGAGATAGGGGAATTGGGTTTAGCCTAAATGTCCTTGACACTTGAGAGAGTGCTTGGGCTAATTTTGTTATCAATTAATGTATGAGTTGGATAAGCATGTGTTCCATATTTAATGAGCATACCTTCACTAATGAACAATACCCTAGGCATCTTTCTTCCCTTGAATTTTAAGTAATTTAGTTGTTGGTTCTTTTGTATTTTTTTTTTTTTGGAATTGTTTGGTTTCTTGTATTTTCATTTCTAAGTAAAATTTCCCTTAAAAAAATTGAATCGTTTAAATAGCAAAAGAATTTGAGTACTGATACTTGTAGTCTTGAAATTGCATTTAATTCCTTGAGTTCGACCTTGTTTCCACTGTGCTACTCGTTTGTATACTTGTAATTGGAGATAAGTTTTTAAAACTTTTTAGAAGCAAAAGATTTTCTCATCAAATGTCATTGCCGGTAGGACTGCAAATGTATTCTTCTATACATTGCCGCAGTTGTATTTTAATCGTTTTGTTTCATCAAACGAATGTGAAATTATGAATGTGATATACTGTATTTCCAAAGAAGCATAAATTCTGAATTATTGTAGAAATATTTAAGTTTAATTTTATTTAGGTCATACATTTGCTACTTAATTAAGTTAATATTTTAATTCAGTGATAAGATAGTAACAAAATTGCGAATATGTAGGTACTTTTATGTGAATTATTTTATTTTATTTTACTAATTGGTTGTGTTTTGTGGCTTTATTATTTCCAACCATCGGTTAAAATTATTTACCGGTCAAAATTTAATAGATTAACCGAACTTGTGGTGGATAAAAGTGTTGAGATGGGGAGAAATTGACATCAATTTTTAATTGACTTATTCGCTAGACTTTGTGAGTTAAAAGTATCGGGATTTAAAGAAATGAAAGGCTTATTTTCATTACCAATGACTCGAAGTGGTTGTCTTTTACAACTAAAGAAGCTTCAGATCAGCAATTGTGAAATTATGGAACAAATCATCTTATGGAATGAAGAAGAAAGCCAAAGGAATATTCACATCACACCATTCCCAAAATTGAAACTCTTGATTCTAGAGTCTCTACCGAGGCTTACGAGCATTGTTGACTTCTCTTTGCCAGAGAAATTGAAAATTCATAACTGCCCAATATTATTGGAAAGTTGTGTTTTCACATCCATTTCTCCATTGGGTCTCCTCATGATAATGATGATTCTATGCATTTGTTTTGCAAACCAAACAAGGTATTTTCCCGTATTATTTATTTATTTTTTAGAAATCTCATTTTTTTTAGGTATTTTTAACTTGGGTTAATTGTCAAAAAAAAATACACAATTTTTAAGTAAATTAATTTGCACTTTTGAAATGACGTTTTTTAAAATTTAAATAATAGCCTAATATTTAGATTGGTATCAAAATCGACACGAAATATAAGACAATCTTATTTGGTCTAAATTAATATCTCATTTTGTGTGTTATACATGTTTGAAAAAATTGTAACAATTATTCATCTTTTAGATATTATATGTTTCTATTGTATTACCGAATTTTTTAACATTGACAAAGACACCAAAAATCTAAATCAATTAATATCGGGCTTAAAAAATTATTTTAAAAATAATAGCGATTAAAATTCTAAGATTATTTACATTAAAAGTCACAATCTTTAGACCATTTTGCAATCACCATATGAATCCATCCTTTAGGGCTAGTTTGGTTGGTAGGAAAGTAAAATTTTTTGGGAATGTGATTTTGAGGAAAATGATTACTAACATAATCTTTATTCTGTGTTTGGAACATAATAATAAAATTGTTAGGATTTTCGTTTTATTATTGAATTAAATTTAAACAAAAGTAAATAATTAAATAATATATATATATATATATATATATATTATTTCATACTACCAATAATTTTAAATTTTAAATTTTACGAACAATATAATATATAATTCTTCAATATGCAACAATATTATATATATTGAATGCAACATATTATTTCAATTTAAATAAAATGATATGACTAAAAAATAATCAATTGAGACAAATATTGTATTCTTCTTCCAAATATTTTTTGTGGAAATATATAAAACTACCCATATTTCTTAAGTAAAAACCCCCTTTACCCACTTCCTTACCCACATCCAACAATTACCCAACTTTAGTGTAAAGTCCCTAAAATACCCTCAAAAAGGTGTTACTTACACATCTCTTACATAAGTGTACTTGATTGTGCTAAAAACCAAGGCAAATCTACTTAGAAATGTTACAGAGACATGTGACAATGAAGACTTCTCATTGGCTGAAAAATCATTGCACAGATCCCGAATGAGAAATTCCTGTCGGTATTCCAGCGGTATAATATCATACCGCCAGTACTCGGGCGGTATTTTAGGGACCGACCGGTATGCGAGCGGTATATTTGATACCGCTGGACTACAGGATCAATACCGGCCGGTATTCCAGTGGTATTACATAATACCGGCCGATATTCACGCAGTATACATAATAACGAGCGGTAGTCAAGCGGTATTACATAATACCGGCCGGTATTCCAGTGGTATTACATAATACCGGCCGGTATTCACGCAGTATACATAATAACGAGCGGTAGTCAAGCGGTATTACATAATACCGGCGGTATGCGAGTGGTATATTTGATACCGCTGGATTACAATATTAATATCGGCCGGTATTCAAGGGTATTACATAATACCGGTCGGTATCCACGTGGTATTATATAACAACGGCCGGTATTACATAATACCGACCGGGATCTGTGCAATGATTTGATACCGCTGGACTACAGGATCAATACCGGCCGGTATTCCAGTGGTATTACATAATACCGGTCGGTATTCACGCAGTATACATAATAACGAGCGGTAGTCAAGCGGTATTACATAATACCCGCCGGTATGGGTGTGGTATATTTGATACCGCTGGATTACAGTATTAATACCGGCCGGTATTCAAGGGTATTAAATAATACCGGTTGGTATCCACGTGGTATTATATAACAACGGCCGGTATTACATAATACCGACCGGGATCTGTGCAATGATTTGATACCGCTGGATTACAGGATCAATACCGGCCTGTATTCAAGTGGTATTACATAATACCGACCGGTATTCAAGCGGTATTACATAATACCGACCGGTATTACATAATACGCGAACGGTATCAATGTAGCCCGGCGGTATGTGAGTGGTATACGTACGGTATTCGATTTTCCTCACTTTTGAAGATTGTCTTGTTCACATGTCTTGTTCAGAACTTTGATTGTACTTTGATTCACAACAAAGTACTCTGTTTCTTACACGAATGTACTTTGATTTATAACAAAACAATTGAAGAATTACATGGATGTAAAAGGGGTAGGTGAGATTGAAGACATGTCATATTTACACCATAGGATATCAATAAAATCCAGCGGTATTCGACCGGTATCACATGGTAGACTGAATAGTTTGTACATTGAAAACGACATATCATATTGCCTTATACTTTTACACACATGCTGGATGTAAGAGAACGGTGAGATTCTTTTCATCTTGATTAATATACAGGATATACTACACACATCAATTTCAAACAAACACAAAACACAACACAACACAACAATATCTAGCAAAAAGAAAAACAATCCTCGTGCAGTCTAACACAAATTCATCAAGTATATTTTGAATCTTTCATACAGAATATATACCGCTCGAATACCGTTCAGAACCCTATCTAAAAGATATTCGAGCGGTAATAGCGCTACCGAGCGGTATCGTCATTGTAATAGCGATAACGAGCGGTATCTTACGTGAGTAATGTTTTCATTGACATTATATTTTGTTGGGTGTACAGATGGATCATTGGCAAAGTATCATTGTACAATATGGTGGGCGATGGCAAAATTCCGACTATGAAGGCGGTGATGAGCAACTTGTACACATTCCTGCTCAACCTATATCTTTGGACGAGTTAATCCAGCGCATCAATTACATCATACGATCCAATTCACTGGGTGCAGATTATCTTCTCTATTATTTATCGCGTACTCGAAATGGTAGATTATTGAGGTCTCTCTTGAGTACTGATCAAGATCTGCAGGGGTTGTGCATTCGAGAAGGTGAACCGACAGTGTATGTTGTTCACAATATACAAAATGACATCAGGACAAGCCATCAGCAAGATCCATATGTACCATCAGTGGATTACTCAAGTCCTTTGTTTGATAATTGTGGCACACAATATTCACAGTTCGATAATTGTGGGACACAATATTCACAGTTCGATAATTGTGGGACACAATATTCACAGTTTGATAATTGTGGCACACAATATTCATAATTTGATTGGTTTAGTGACCCGCATTATAGTGTTAGCCGCAGTATGCCAACTACCACATCAAATCATGAACCAGTAGGCTCACATGAGTACGCGGGTGATTTTGGAGGCAATGGTGAGGAAGATGACACTGGAGGCAACCCCTCACAGAATATACATGGTGACGGGAGAGGCAATGGTGAGGACGATGATGATGAAGATAAAGACGCATATGAGGCTGAGGCTGAGCGACCGGAAGATGATGATGATGATGATGATGATGATGATGATGATGATGCAGATGAAGATTATGATGAATATGAGAATGAGGATGAGGATGATGAGGAAGATGATGAGGAAGATGAAGAAGCAAATTTTGCCAATAGGTTTACACAGTCTACATTTGTAGAGTTTGCTGCATGGATTCGCAGAGAGGGTGGCATAAACAAACTGTTGTCTATGTTAGGGATTAGCAACCCTTCACCAATACCTGAAGAGTCAAACCCAACTGAAGAGCTAAATGAAAATTGGTTAATACCGATGATTCCCATTGATGTTTCAGATTCACTTCTGATATCTGATTTGGAGGGGGTACCAGACGACCAACTCTGTAAAGGGTCCACCTTTTGGACCAAAGATGCTTTGTCAATCGCGGTGGGATTATGGAATATTCATCATCGTGCTGAATATAAAGTGGCTCGTTCAGATTCAAAGCGTCTGATTATCGTATGCAAACATGAAGATCGTTGTCCTTTTGAGGTGCGCGCCACATTGAGAGAAACATTTTGGATTGTATATAAGTTCACGGAAGAACATACATGCATGAATGACTTGAGTCGTGTCGCTCCGAGACAAGTCCATGCAAAAGTGATTGCAGCGTATTTTACCAAAAAAATGCGCGGTGAGGGCCAGATAATGAAACCAAAAGACATCAGGGCGAAGATGTTGGAAGAGTTTGGTATCCGAACCAGTAACAGCGTTGCACTTCATGCCAGAAATGCTGCGATCGAGATGATTTATGGTGGGCATGAAGATTCTTTTAAGATGCTCCCTAGCTACCTATACATGTTGGAACAAGTCAATCCTGGTACGTTTACTGACTTAGAAGTTGGGCCTGATAACCAATTCCAACACGTGTTTGTTGCTCTTAATGTTTGTCGCACTGCATATGCCATGTTTCTAAGACCGGTGATAGTTGTGGACGGAACACATTTGAAGGGAAAGAACAAGGGCATTTTATTTCTTGCAGTAACGAAAGACGGAAATGAGCAGTGCTTTCCGTTAGCAATTGGTATTGGAGCAATCGAAAATGATCGGTCATGGACATGGTTTCTTAACAGGGTGAGACTAGCATTTGGATGCAATCCCGAGACATTGATTGTCTCTGATGCTCACATCAGTATAAGTAATGCCGTTCAAAAAGTGTTTCCCGGCACACCCCACGGACTTTGCTACTATCACCTGTTAAACAAGTTCACGCGGTATGGCAAAGGAGTTACAAGCATGTTCTACAAGGCTGCATACAGTTATCGCCGAACAGCATATGACAAGGCAATGGCAGCTATACATGCTCTAAGCCCAAATGGAGCTTATACAAAGTTGATGGACATTGGACCAGAGCGATGGGCACGATCAAAATGCCCAGTACGCCGTTATGGTTTTCTTACGTCCAATGCAGCGGAAGTTTTGAATGCACGTTTGTTATGGGCAAGGCGTCTTCCAATCTGCTCAGTAATTGAGTGCATCAGGCATGTGATCGAGCAGTGGTTCGATTCTAGACGAGCACGTGCAAATGCACGTGATAATGCTTTGACTGAAGAAGCCTTAAATAAACTAAGTGTGGAAGTGGAAAAATCTCGGGCGTATACCATTGTCCCAACCTTAAATTCAACATTCAAAGTTCATGATGGCAGGCAAACATTCATTGTTGATCTTCATCAGAAATCATGCAAATGTCGCGAGTTTCAGCTGGATTTGATGCCATGCTCTCATGCAGTTGCTGCTATTATGTACAGATTATATATTTATTATGCACCGGTACATCAAAATATTTACATTGTAACGATGATTAATTTTTTATTATTATTTATGCAGGAAAAACGGTGAATCAATTCTTGACTATGTCTCTTCATACTACACAACGGATAATTGGCGTGAAACATACGAAGGGTCAGTAAGGTCCCTGCCTCATCAAGACGAGTGGGTGGTACCAAATCACATTGCACAGCAAAAGGTGACGCCACTTATAGTGACCCGTCAAGCTGGTCGTCCCCCAGGACGTCGCCATCCATCTGGGGTGGAAGCAGCTAATCGCAGACGTCGAGGACCGAGAAAGTGCAGCATATGTCGCGATCCAAATCACACTAGAAATAATTGCACTAATAGAGATAGATGAACCACATGTCGTATTTATTTCTTACAAAAACGGTAGACATTATTAGTTAATTTGGTAATCATTTGTATGAGAAGTATTAATTATTGTTTGCTTTGTATTGAAATTTCTTTTTTGTTTAGCAAAATTTAATGATTTTCTAAATAAATAAATATCACAAAAGAAATAGTCAATATGGAAAGTGAAAAAAATTGCAAGTTATATATAATAACTAAAGAAATAGTCAAAATGGATCAACACGACCGGTACACATCTCGAATATCAACTGTGCAATGTACCGCCGATATATGGTTAGATTTTCGACCACATTCCCCCAAGCTATAGCTGGTCTACCACTGATTAGGCGCTCAACGTACATACACGAATATGGGCCACAACTATGTTCGTCGACTTGCCAAAACTGCTCTGAATCATTTCCCATCTTAATTCCCAACATTTTCCGAGGTCGCTTAAACGACCAATGGTTGATGTCCCAATATAGACTCACCTCCAGAAGTCGTTCCAGCAATCGAAGTAATGGCATCAACTGAGCTTTCCTTATCTTGAGAGCCGACTGCTCCAGGGTATGTGCAAGCGAGTCATATACTACCACACGCCACTCACTCAAAATAATGTGCACCGTTACAAAATGCCGACCAATGAGACACACGGTGATAACCTAAGTAAAATAAAAAAGTTATTAGAACAAATGGAAGAAACCAAATTGGGAGGTACTGGGACCGGTACCAAGCGGTATCCGACCGGTACCGGCCGATATCACTTTGGTATTCGACCGGTACCTGGCGGTATTCGGGCGGTATCCGAGCGGTACCTGACCGGTATTCCTGCGGTATCCAATATTTTCAATATAGTGTTGAAAAACCTTACATTAGTTGCACCCCACCAAGGTTGTGAGGTAGCAGACTCGGATCCTTGGATAACTTGCACCAGCGATTCCGTCGGACTCCATTCTGCAATTTTTAATTTGCCGGTTCTCGGATCTTTAACTTTGCGTAGCCATTCAGATTCTAAATTGATCTGTAATTTGAATTTGAAATCTAGTTATAAACATATTCATCAAATAGAGATTTAGACAAAAAAAAATATACTAGTGACTTACAAAGAATGTTGGGCTAACGATAATTGTGTTAGTGGCATTCACATTTGGCAAGATATGGTCCCCATCTACCAATTTCTTCTTCATCACCTCCATCATGATAGCAACCGTCTGTATAGAAATTTTTTTAGAAAAATTAGATGAGAAAAAAATTTGGTTGAGATTTGAGAAAAACTTACATCTAACTCCATATCGGTGTTATAGTCTTCCAACCGGGCGAAAAACACTTGTCTGAGTGGGTGACCACTGTATTTCAGATTGACCGACACTCTTGCTCCAAGTTTACGGAACTCAATATATGCAATCCGGCGTTCGATAGGGAGCATCGGAGGCGCGACATTAGCGAAAGGTATGGTCGGGATATCATAATGGAAAGGAGCAGGCTCAACCACTTTTTGTTTTCCTTTTGCTCCCTCCTTTTTGACCTTAGTCCGACGTGTGAATCGTGGCGGGGGGCTATTTTCGTCAACCTCAAGCACCTCAATATCCTGAAACAATGATATAAATTAAATTAACAATTTGCAAAATTCGGACGGTACCCGGTGGGTAGCGCAGCGGTACCCAACGGTAGGGGAGCGGTACCTGACTTAATACCGGTCGGTATTACGAGAGCGGTATTACGGTATACCGCTGGAATACCGTTCATGATACCGGCAGAAATCCAGCGGTATTATGGTATACCGACCGGTATTCCTGCGGTGTTATAAAATACCATCCGGTATTTAAACGGTATTACAATATACTGACGGTATCAGTTATACCTTATGAGGTTCCTCCACCTCAATTACTGTGTGAGGCGCATGATCCGTCTCCTGTTCAGAACCAAATACTACATCCTGACACAATGATATATATTAAAATAAGAAATTGCATAATTGAATTAATTAAATGGGCGATAGCCGAGCGGTATTGCATAATTAAATTAATGAAAATAGAATCTATACCTTATGACCATGATCTTGTATATCTCTAGAGAATGTATCAACACCAGGCTCGTATTGTGGGTCGAGGTCTGGACAGAATGATATAACCTGGTAATATGTAAAATAATTTAAATTGAGCGATTCTTAAAATTAATCAATCGTAAAAATAAAATATCACGTGTTAGAATAGTGCCTGCAACGGTTGTGCTGTCGTCAAAAACTCATCTATATCCATAGGTGTCGGCATTACTTCAATCTGTAGAGAACTCCTCCCAAGGATATCTTGCTTTGGAGATTGGCGGCCAGAAACATATGACGAGGCACGAGCGGGGATGTGGACGGAGGGGGGTGATCGAGCTCTTGGGGATGTGCGGTGAGTATGATGACCGCGATGCGACTTTGATCGTCTCGAACCAGGCCAGATAGCTCTGATCATGTCCTTCATCTCAACCTTTATAAAGTCCTTCAAGTCGGGTAAAAACTCATTCTTAACTCTTGAGATGAAACGACCCTCGCGTTTCTCCCATCTGTGTGAAGACGAGAATGTTTTCTCTTGATGATGATTTTCATTATCCTCTCTTCTCTTGCGTCGAACTTCGACATTTTCTGCAAAATAATGAGGATCATTTTTTTTTGTTTTTCTCCTGCATGCACTCTAGCCGCCATCTTCCTGGATCGAATCACGGGGGGCTGGAAACGAACACCAAGTGCATTTGGGCTCTGAATGCTGATCCAGTAGTCGCTTTGCTCTTCATCGGGTTCTACCTGTAATGTTTGCTGACACGGATGCGCGAATTGTAATGATAGGAAAAACTATTCAGTAATTATATGTACCAAAAAATTTGAATTTTTAAAGGTACTTGTTTTTACCCCGGCCTTGAAAAACGCATCAAAGTCATCAATGGAAGACTGCACTAAAAGCCATCTCAAACACCTAGGCAAAGCATGCGGGTCAACGCATTGTGCAATCTCACCGGCAAGATCTGAAATGGCCTCACAGGCCCAAATCTACAAAATATATGAGAAAATTGTAAATAATATTGTTATTATTTACTTTGCGATTTAAAAACACTAAATAATTGTAAAGTACCTGTAGAGCCCACACTGGTCCATAAAAATGATATTTCGAGCCACACTCGATAGTTGTGTTCGGCAATAGAGACATATAGTTTATTAAAGTGGGGTATATGTAGGCCCCCCAAGGGAATCTGTCCCACTCTCGTAGGTTGTCGACCAAAACCCAAACAAAGCTCTCAACTTGCCGGTGAGGGTCATATCCCAAAGCAAACATATATAAGGCCAACACATTAGCAACTTTCAAATAATCATCTTCTGTTACATTAGCCACATCGCTTTCAAATTTGGTCACTAAATCTTGAACTCTTATCGACTTCCCACCACAAAATCTCATAAAAACGCCGATATTAGAACAGTCGTGGTAAGCATTTGGATCAAAATTAGATGTTCCAAATCTAAATCCAGACACGAGCGCAAACTCGGGGTATGAAAATCTAATATTATTCCCACTAATACGGAACCATACCTCATACTTCGAAGCATCTCCAAGATTTATTTCCCGCGAAATCAAAGCATGTAGTGCTTTGCCGCAACTCCGACTCTCCCTCCATCTCAAGAGATGGCCGAAACAACCTTCCTCAAACCTTGGTAGTAGGCCCAAACGACCAACTTTTAATAATCGTGTTCTAATTTTGTTCAAAATCTTTCCTTTGCAGTAAAGATTAATGACGGGATCCATTAATTGCATTTCAGATCTCTTCCATGTCCAAGAAGGCTACAAAACAAGAGAAAGACAATTGAAAAATGAAAAATAAATAGAAAAATCGGAAGAAATAAAACATACCGTCGGTACCGCCCGGCGGTATTCAAACGGTATCGTCTAGTACCGTCGTCAACCGCCGGCGGTTTCCGAATGGTATCGGTAACTACCGCTCGCAAGAGTCCGGCGGTATCCGATAAATCGCAAAAAAAATTAATAAATAGAATTTTATTTCACAAATACCTCAACAGAATCATCTCAACTACTTGTACTTCCCCCGCTCGACATTGCCGCTGGCTGAAAATCAAATAGATAGTCCAAGCAATTACCGTTTTGGAATGGGATTCAAAAAAAAGTATTTTATTTGGGTGTGAAGGAGGGAGTTGAAGAGAGGGTGATTTATTTGGGCTTTGAAAGGGACCCTAATATTCTCGCGAGGGACCCACATGTCAAATCTTTGACCTAATAAAAAAAAGACTATTTAGGGACAATTAAATACCGCTACAAGCCGGCGAATCACGATTGGATACCGTCGGGCGGTATACGGTGGTATACGGGCGGTACTGGGCCTACTCAGCGGTATTGTGAATTCTAGAGCCAATTATGGCCGCGTTGGATTCGATCATCCATCATATATGAATTGAGTATCAAATCACAGTTCACCATATTATGTATTTCGCACTTGTGAGAATCAAGCCACTATGCACTCGAGGCATTAGCAATACACACTAGGGACATTAGTGTAGTATTGCAAGTGATCATTGGCAATGTGATCAAAATCTTGAATTGTACACTCGTGAGTCAAATGCTTTTATAATTATGCGAAAAGAGGTTGAGAATGATTAATTACTTTGTAAATTACATAGTACTTCCTTTCCAGGTGTTCCTTGGGCTGAATTTACACTTAAACTATGTAGGGACAATTAAATACCGCTACAAGCCGGTGAATCACGATTGGATACCGTCGGGCGGTATCCGGCGGTATACGGGCGGTACTGGGCCTACTCAGCGGTATTGTGAATTCTAGAGCCAATTATGGCCGCGTTGGATTCGATCATCCATCATTTACGAAATGAGTATCAAATTACAATGTAATCTTTCAACATATTATGTATTTCGCACTTGTGAGGATCAAGCCACTATGCACTCGAGGCATTAGCAATACACACTAGGGACATTAGTGTAGTATTGCAAGTGATCATTGGCAATGTGATCGAAATCTTGAATTCTACACTCGTGAGTCAAATGCTTTTATAATTATGCGAAAAGAGGTTGAGAATGATTAATTACTTTGTAAATTACATAGTACTTCCTTTCCAGGTGTTCCTTGGGCTGAATTTACACTTAAACTATGTAGGGACAATTAAATACCGCTACAAGCCGGTGAATCACGATTGGATACCGTCGGGCGGTATCCGGCGGTATACGGGCGGTACTGGGCCTACTCAGCGGTATTGTGAATTCTAGAGCCAATTATGGCCGCGTTGGATTCGATCATCCATCATTTACGAAATGAGTATCAAATTACAATGTAATCTTTCAACATATTATGTATTTCGCACTTGTGAGGATCAAGCCACTATGCACTCGAGGCATTAGCAATACACACTAGGGACATTAGTGTAGTATTGCAAGTGATCATTGGCAATGTGATCGAAATCTTGAATTCTACACTCGTGAGTCAAATGCTTTTATAATTATGCGAAAAGAGGTTGAGAATGATTAATTACTTTGTAAATTACATAGTACTTCCTTTCCAGGTGTTCCTTGGACTGAATTTACACTTAAACTATGTAGGGACAATTAAATACCGCTACAAGCCGGTGAATCACGATTGGATACCGTCGGGCGGTATCCGGCGGTATACGGGCGGTACTGGGCCTACTCAGCGGTATTGTGAATTCTAGAGCCAATTATGGCCGCGTTGGATTCGATCATCCATCATTTACGAAATGAGTATCAAATTACAATGTAATCTTTCAACATATTATGTATTTCGCACTTGTGAGGATCAAGCCACTATGCACTCGAGGCATTAGCAATACACACTAAGGACATTAGTGTAGTATTGCAAGTGATCATTGGCAATGTGATCGAAATCTTGAATTCTACACTCGTGAGTCAAATGCTTTTATAATTATGCGAAAAGAGGTTGAGAATGATTAATTACTTTGTAAATTACATAGTACTTCCTTTCCAGGTGTTCCTTGGACTGAATTTACACTTAAACTATGTAGGGATAATTAAATACCGCTACAAGCCGGTGAATCACGATTGGATACCGTCGGGCGGTATCCGGCAGTATACGGGCGGTACTGGGCCTACTCAGCGGTATTGTGAATTCTAGAGCCAATTATGGCCGCGTTGGATTTGATCATCCATCATTTACGAAATGAGTATCAAATTACAATGTAATCTTTCAACATATTATGTATTTCGCACTTGTGAGGATCAAGCCACTATGCACTCGAGGCATTAGCAATACACACTAGGGACATTAGTGTAGTATTACAAGTGATCATTGGCAATGTGATCGAAATCTTGAATTCTACACTCGTGAGTCAAATGCTTTTATAATTATGCGAAAAGAGGTTGAGAATGATTAATTACTTTGTAAATTACATAGTACTTCCTTTCCAGGTGTTCCTTGGACTGAATTTACACTTAAACTATGTAGGGACAATTAAATACCGCTACAAGCCGGTGAATCACGATTGGATACCGTCGGGCGGTATCCGGCGGTATACGGGCGGTACTGGGCCTACTCAGCGGTATTGTGAATTCTAGAGCCAATTATGGCCGCGTTGGATTCGATCATCCATCATTTACGAAATGAGTATCAAATTACAATGTAATCTTTCAACATATTATGTATTTCGCACTTGTGAGGATCAAGCCACTATGCACTCGAGGCATTAGCAATACACACTAGGGACATTAGTGTAGTATTGCAAGTGATCATTGGCAATGTGATCGAAATCTTGAATTCTACACTCGTGAGTCAAATGCTTTTATAATTATGCGAAATATATTCATTTTACAAGACTGTCAAATTACAATGTAATCTTTCAATTGAAAGCTTGAATTATACACTCGTGAGCCCACTACTTTCAGAAACTGCTCGTTGTTTCTCTAGCCATATGCCTTGGTCTCTTCAAGACCGAAAAACTTCTTCTCCAATTTTCTCTACCCCAAAGAACTTCTTCTCCAATCCGGGCGGTACCCTCGTGATTGGACTACAACTATAGTAAAATATAAAAGGGAGACGGGGAAATGACGAGGTTGGGAAATGATCTTCTCCCTCGTCTCCCATTGCCCTTACCTTCGAAAACTGCTCGTTGCTTCTCACTGTTACAACAAGCCAGGTTTCCGGAGAGAGAGATTTGGTGTGCAGGGCGGAATCCGGGCGGTATTCGCCAACTTCTTCTCCAATTTTCTCTACCCCGATAAACTTCTTCTCCAATTTCTTTACCCCGAAAGCTTCACACAATCAATAAACCTTGACAGTCATCAGCTTTCAGGATAAAGAAAATTGGAGAAGATGTTTACCAAACTCGGAATAAGGTTTTCAATTCTTATTTATATGTGAAGAAAATTGTGCACTTGAAGCGGAGTTCGTAAATTTCTTCACCAATTTCTTAACACCGAAAGCTTGATCAATAAACCTTGACGTTCATCCGCTTTCGGAATTAAGAATATAGGTGAAGATATTTACTAAGCTCGAAATAAGGTTTACGATATGAGGACTCTTATTTATATTGTGAAGAAATACATGTCATTACATTATTTTCTAATGTGGACAACAAATATGAGGACAAATAGTAAATTATTTAAGATTCCACACTATTTATCACATAAAAAAATAAAACTATATTAGTTATGATTGGAAATGACAATTCAATGTAGATTCCCCATTAATTCTATAAAGTACATATGAATACCGTTCGATACACTGCGGTACCGGGCGGTATGGATCGGTATTGCATGTCTTTATGTGACCGGTACCGAGCGGTATCTTCCGGTACATAAGATTCTACTCTTTATGTCACATAAAAAAACAAACTATATGAATTGTGATTGGACATAACATTTCAATAGTGAAACCACTATATTGCACGTCTTTATATGCTGTCTCGCAAGAAAATAAGGTGTTGAAGAGACAATTCAATGAATAAATGAATAAAGTCACTATGAGTAGTATTCAATGTATAATGACTTTATTTATTTAATGTTCGGATATTGATTTGCATATTTAATTGTAAACGGTAGAGCTTTACCACCGGTATCCGACCGGTACCGAGCGGTATAGCCCGGTACCGAGCGTTGTTTCCCGGTACCGGGCGGTACCGAACAGATACCTGCTACATAAAAATCAAAATTTTGATTTAAATATTTATGGAAATATATAGTCATATATTTCGGATTCCACTATGCATGTCACATAAAAAAAACAAACTATATGAATTGTGATTGGACATAACATTTCAATAGTGAAACCACTATATTGCACGTCTTTATATGTTGTCTTGCAAGAAAACAAGGTGTTGAAGGGACAATTCAATGAATAAAGTCACTATGAGTACTATTCAATGTATAATGACTTTATTTATTTAATGTTCGGATATTGTTTTGCATATTTAATTGTAAACGGTAGAGCATTACTGTGCGGTACCGCCCGATATCGAGCGGTACCAGAGCGGTATTGACCGGTACCGAGCGGTATTTCCCGTATCGGGCGGTACCGAACAGATACCTGCTACATGAAAATCAAAATTTTGATTAAGGGACGGACGGTACCGAGCAGATACCGAGATACCGCGATTTGAAAATAAGAATTTTAATATAAATATTTGGAATATAATAATATTCAATAAATTGAAGAACGAGAACGAAAATTAGTCTGGTTCTAAAAAAAAATGTCTCAAAGTACGTTTCTACTGAGAACACAAATCAAATATTCTAACTGCCATCTGAAAACGATAATCTCTTACGTTAGCAATTTTGTTCCCCCATTTAAGCTTTGGCGAACCTGTGATTAGTCGATCAATATACATGCACGCATAAGGCCCGCAACTGACATCATCGCTTTGCTTGAAATTGCCGGTCATGATCCGGCAGGGCAAGGAAGGTGTTCGGGGTCTCCTAATCTCATGTACATTCTGCACAAACCAACCAGCATAGTGCAAGACTTGCTTCATCAACTTTGTCAGTGGCCTCACTTGAAGTCCTCGAATTTTGTTGTCATCTGGGTCCAGCCTATGAAACATGGAGTCGCATACGTCGACTCTCCATTCGATCAAGTCAAGCACCACGGTGATCCAATGTGAACTAACGTTGCACACGAAGATTATCTACATTAAAAAAAAAATACATTATATATCAAAATATAAAAATATAGCGGTATTTCGATTGTCGAGCGTTATTTACCTGTTTAGCATCCCACCACGGTCGAGCCCCCGGAACGTCTCGCCCTTGAACCATTTGAACCATACTGGAGAGAGGCATCCACCAATAAACGTCTGCATGTTCACCTCTCCAATGCCCAGAGTAAGGTTGGTCGACAGTCTTCTGCCATTCTTTTTGTAATTGTAACTGTTGAATACTTGAAAATTAGATTACTAGTATGGTAACGATATATTAAACAAAAAATTCAAAATCAAACGGTATAGGGAAATCACTGGACGATACCGCTCGAATTTATCGAACGGTATAATACTACGGACAGACGGTATAGCAGAATACCGTTCAATACCGCCCATTGTTCGAGCGGTATTCGAACGGTATAAATAAATACCGTTTACTACTGCTCGAACGGTATTAAACTGTATGAGCGGTATTTTAATGAACATCGAACGGTATTTTAATAAAAATCGAACGGTATTATTAATAAAAATAAATACCGTTTAATACCGACGGTATTATTATCTTTACCAAAAAAAGTTGGATACTCACAAAGAATGTAGGTCCCACGATGCGTGTACTCCCTGCATCTACCCCATCTAATAGTTGTTTGCCCCTCTCCAATTTGGCAACCATAGCTTCGCAGAAGAGATCAATTATCTGTAACGTTATGTTTAATTAAAAAGTTAATTCAATTCGACATAGTTCCCATATTTGGCACGGAATAATAATTACATAAAAAATATATAAAGATTTACCGTGGCATCCATGGCGGACTTGACGTTCTCCACTCGATCAAAAAATGAATGATCCAACTCAAAATTAGTCGCGCGGGTACGGACAAATGGAGTTGGTCTTTTCTTTCGCCAATTTATGTAAGCATTACGAGCCGCAGCTTTGATTGGAGTCGGCATCGTGCTTACGTATGGCGAGCGAAGCGCGGCGGATTGCTTTTTCACTCGATGTGGAGGATTATCGATTTCTACAATTTGTTTCCCTTTATCCGCACGAGTGAAACGGAGTGGACTACCCTCGTCCGAGTCAACACCTACGTCTTGAGCGGGACAATCAATTTGAATTTCCTGAAACAAATAAAAATTAAACCAACAATTAAAATAAAAATTAATGTTAACACTAATTTAACAAGTAATAACAATAATAAACAAATTAAACTATAATTTTCAAAAAATTCAATACTTTACCTCGTTATCCTGGTTCAGGAAAGCAGAGGCGGTAGGCACCGCAGTAGGATGTACCCCCACCATAGCCCTCCAAAATGATTCCATGTCAATTAGCTCACGGGGGTCTAACTGCATCTGTAGTGATCTCCGACTAAGTCCTCCGTCTACAGATGTGCGGTCTGCCTCTGGCATGTAAGACGAGGCACGATGACCAGTGTACTGATAGTTCTGATCGAACTGATCCCACTGATACGAATAATGGGGCTGATCTGCAGAATGATCCTCCGGCTCTGGATGATGAGAGTGGTGAGACTTATGAGGATGATGAGAGTGGTGAGACTGATGGGATTGATGGGAGTGATGGGACGGCTCTGGTTGACGAGATTGATGGGGATGACGAGCCTGATGGGATGGCTGGGCAGAATGATGCGAATGATGACTGTGCCCTGATCATGATCGACGGTCTCCATGGTAAAGTGATTGCATCCAACTCTTCAGATCAGGAAGCAACTCATACCTCATGTAATCTTTCAAATCTGGCAGTACTGCTTCCTTCAACTTTGAAATAAGACCGCGTTCACGTCTCTCCCAAACATGACTCCCTGAAGAAGACGAGCTCGATTCCCTAGCCCGTTTTCCCGAAGTTGGTGGAGGAGTATGCTTCTTCCTTGCCCCACCCACATCACCATCAGTCTCAGTCTCCGGATCCGATTCTGGCGGAGTAGCCTGCTTCTGCTTTTTCTGGGGCTGTCGTTTCGGTGCACTTGCTGAAACTGAAGCTGCAAAGCGACAGGATATATTTCGCACCCGTGCTGCAGTCCTCACGACGCGCTGCACGACATCGTCGCCGCCGCGTTGTGCCTTCACAGGGTTTACCGGTGCACGGTTAACAGCACCCAGTGCATCGGGGACCAGAACGCTGATCCAGTAGTCACGTACTTCTTCATCCGCGCCCGCATGAAGCGTTTCTAGGCACTCACCCTACAAAATAATCGATGAAATATTAATTATTAAATTGAGCCGTATCGAGCAGTACACGGCGGTACTAGGCCGACCGGGGCGGTACACCGCGGTCTTGCGCCGGTACCGGGCGGTACACGGCGGTATTGGGGCGGTACCGGGCGGTATTGCATATTTAGTTAATGAAAATAGAAAATTAATATTTTTATCGTTAAACTACATTACCGCATCATTCAATAGTGTATGAAAATCTTGCACATTTGAAGGAGTAAAAAACCACTTCAAGCAACGAGGCAACGCCACTGGTTCTGCTACCTCCGCAACCTCTCTTCCAAGGGCCGGTATAGCTTCATATGCCCAAATCTGTAAAAGTGATATGAAAAGAAAACCTAATCAGTATAATTAATACTAGTATTATTCTCAATATTTTTTCATCAAATTATGCATACCTGTAGAGCCCACACAGGGCCATAGAAATGATACTTTCTAGGAGTCGACCTCGGCAATCGACCAATGTAATGGAGTAAAATAGGATAGGTGTAGGCACCCCATGGAAATCTGTTCCACGCCTCAAGGTCATCGACCAACACCCACGCAAAACTATCAACCTTTCTTGGAGTGTCGTACCCACAAGCAAAAAAATAAAGGGCTAAAATATTAGCCACTTTCAAATAATCATCTGGGGTAGCCTTCTTCGAAAGTCTGCGATCCTTTCCATCAAAAAGATTCCACAGCTCCAGAATGCTGACATCCTTGCCACCACAGAATCTCCTAAACACTCCCACGTTGGAATGATCGTGTTCGGCATTCGGATCAAAAGCCGATGATCCGAATCGAAACCCGGTCACCAGAGCGTACTCGGGGAATGAAAATCTGATATGGCTCTCATTAATACGGAACCATACTTCATGAGCCAGAGCACCGGGAATAGTGATCTCACGAGAGATCAAAGCATGCAAGGCTCTACCGTTGCTCGACTTGCTTTTCCATCTTAGGAGGTGACCGAAGCACCCCTCCTCGAATCTCCCCATCAGTTCTTGCCCACCAACTCTCATCAGTCTTGTCCATATGGACGTTAATACCTTGGGCCTGTAGTAGAGATTCACAATTTGGTAATAATTTTGCATCTGTTCTCTCTTCCAACTCCAAGGCGCCTGAGAAGGAGATAAACACTTAATACACGGTACCGTTGTTGATGGACGGTATACCGTCATGCAAGTACAATACCGTTCGTATACCGCTCGTCAAAATTAAGCGGTATACGAACGGTATTTGCCATTGCCGACGGTGTTCGATGTTTTTAACCAACTAATCATAGCATCAAGGTCCAAAAATTAAATTAAAACTTGAACAAGTAAATTACAACATCCTAATTGACGGGCGATATACTATCGGTACAATACCGTTTGTATACCGCTCGTCAATTTTAAGCGGTATCCGAACGACATTTGCCATTGCCGCCGGTATTCAATGTTTTTAACCAACTAATCATAACATCAAGGTCCAAAAATTAAATTAAAACTTGAGCAAGTTAATTACAGCATCCTAATTGACGAGCGGTATACTATCGGTAATACCGCTCGTCGCAAGAGGTAATACCGTTCATATATTGCAGGAAACAAAACTAACTACGGTATTTTTCGTATACTATTCCTAATCTAGCAGGAAACAAAACTAACTACAACTAAAAACTTAAAGACACCAATAATCCATCAATTATCAACAAAATTTTGGATACCGTCGCCTAGAAAAAAACTTATACCGCCGACGGTATTCATGTATTTTAGGGGAGAGATGTAATAACTAACCTGCTCATTGTCAGATTGATGAGCACCACTTCCTTCGCCGAACTCCATTGATGTTCTTCGTGAGAAAAAAAGTAGAGTATTTGGGGATTTTGGCTTTTGGTTTGATTTTAGGGCTCGTGTATTTAGGGCTCTCTATTTGGGGACGGTATTTGAAATTGATTTGATTTCTTTTGACTTAAGGAGTGGTGGGATTATTAATTTGAAATTTACCATATATAACTGCCACCTGGGACCCACGGTTTTTGATTTGAAAGGGATACCGCCGATGAATGTGGGACGGTAAACCAACGGTATTCGATTTAAAAGGGATACCGCTGTTGAATGTTTGACAGTCTTCGAACAGTATTCTATATAAAATGGATACCGTTCGTTATATTTGTCTGAATATGTAACGGTAGTCGAACGGTATCCTATTTAAAATGAATACCGCCCGTTGATTGTGAAACGGTAGTCGAACGGTATTCTATGTAAAATAGATACCGCCCGTTGAATGTGTAACTGCAGTCGAACGGTATTCTATTTAAAATGGATACCGCCCGATAATTCTTGAATACCGCCATATATATTCTACTCATGTTCGGCTCCCTTCAAATACCGTTTGAATACCGCCCATAATATAATTACGGTATTGGAGCGGTATTGAAATATTTCAACTCTATTTCAGTTCCCATGCAATACCGCCGATGAATGTGGGACGGTAAACCAACGGTATTCGATTTAAAAGGGATACCGCTGTTGAATGTTTGACAGTCTTCGAACAGTATTCTATATAAAATGGATACCGTTCGTTATATTTGTCTGAATGTGTAACGGTAGTCGAACGGTATCCTATTTAAAATGAATACCGCCCGTTGATTGTGAAACGGTAGTCGAACGGTATTCTATGTAAAATAGATACCGCCCGTTGAATGTGTAACTGCAGTCGAACGGTATTCTATTTAAAATGGATACCGCCCGATAATTCTTGAATACCGCCATATATATTCTACTCATGTTCGGCTCCCTTCAAATACCGTTTGAATACCGCCCATAATATAATTACGGTATTGGAGCGGTATTGAAATATTTCAACTCTATTTCAGTTCCCATGCAATACCGCTGGGATACCGCCCGTCTCAAAATTATGGGTTTCGAACGGTATTGCAGTTTCCGAGATTTGAGCGCACACGTGAGGAATAACTTTACGTATTTATGAGTCTGATTTGAGACAGAAAATGAGTACTTTGTCTTACAATTTCTGAAAAATGAGAGAGCCCACGTCTGATTACATTGAAAAATGAAAAAGTAGGGATATAATAGACATAGTGGGTATTTCTTGAATGTGTGTAAGAAAGTGGGTAAAGGGGATTTTTAGTTAAGGGATGTGGGTAGTTTAATTTTTCTCTCATATTTTTTATTGAGTTGAAAATCAAAATTATTTATATAAATGTTTTTTTATTGAATTTGAAATCAAAATTACTATATTGACAATGGTATGGTTGTCGTTTAATATGGTCAATAAGTTAACCAAAAAAATTATCAAAATTGAGAGATATGGCGGAGGCATTTGCAGCTAGCAGAAAAACTGTGCCTCCTACAACATCTATAAAAGCCATGATATGGGAAATGTAAACAGAACACAACAGAGAAAGAGAATTTCAGCAACATTGTCATGTCGTCATCATATAGAATAAGTCACACTGCAAACAACATCAAAAAACTGTCTCACTGCAAACAACATCAAACAATTGTCTCAATGAAACACGCTACGTAAAGTCGACTTAGGTTTAACAAAACAAAGCATACATGAAAGCAGTAAAAAATACAGCCAACCAAATATGGAAAATAAGTGTTGTCTTTGGGCATGTAATTAATTAAAACCCTTGAAATCCAGCCCTTCTGTTGCTTTCTTATCTGCGGCCACCTCACGCGTCTCCTACATGAGAATAACAGTAGCTAGAGAGAGATGTTGTAATGAAAATGCTAATTAATTAAATTTAAAATCCATTTATCTTATTATTAACATCACATGTGCATGAAGAAGCAAAACCAATATTATGGTATGTTTTTGCAATAAAACATTTTTAAGTAATCATAATCAATTTATTATCTTTCAAAAGAATATAATAATATGGCAGGATGGGAGTTCAATATTATGTGATTTACAATACAAAACTCATTATGGGAAATTCATATTAATTAGTATATTTAGCTACTTTAAATTGTTGGTGTTGACAATAATATAAAATTGTTAAAAAAAAATAAAAAAAAATGAAAGAAATGAAAGGGCTTACCACATCAAAATGTTGAAGAAGTATGAATCTGGTTCCACCTCTATTTCACATCGTCTTACTCCTTCTGTGAGTTGGTCTGTTTACGAGCAAACTTAATTCTACTTGCCCAAAAACGAACAAACAAAAAGCTAAGGAACCATTGATCTAGCTCCAGCCATCTATTGATGTTATATTCGTCACTGATCTCAAGATTTACATAAACCTCAATTTAACAGCAGTATTTAGATTGTTTAGTAATTGTAGACACAACAGTGATCACAACTACTGAAATCAAGATTGAACTCCGCCATTCACTGCAACAATTAGTCGACGATCACAGCATCTAAAAGTAAGGTTGCTAACACATACATTTTGGTTGGACCAAGAAAGGGAAGTGAATTCTCATCCCAAACGACATGAGAAGATGAAGAATTAAGAAGGAAAACAATTAATTTAGAATGTTAGGTATTCTTACCTCTGTTCCTCCTCCACTCCTTGTTGTTGTTGTTGTTGTTTTTCCTGATTAAAATAGTGAAGGGGTCAGTTTGGGAGGAAAACATAATTGTGCCATCAAATAATATAAGGTAAGGAAGATTATTGATGATCCAATCAATTATTGATGTTATATTCTCAACAACTATATCTGTAACGGTAACATTGTAGAAAAAAAGGTAGATGTAATTAGACAACTACTTACCTGTGGCTGCCATGCAGTGTTTGCGCCTTTACCTCTCTGAAGTTGAGCAGATCTCGAGCTATTGAAGATGAAAGTAAATTCTTTATCCCAATAAACTAAACTTTCTAGCTGAGGGCAGTTGATTATTTTCATTTTATCTAGTAGAGGGCATTGAATGCGTTCAATTCCTTTGCATATATTCCTGAGCTCTGGAAGAAATGATAGGCTCAGAAACTTCAACTTTGGGAATTCTTCGACATGAATATTCTTTTCCTTCCACAAAAATACTTGTTCCATCATTTTACAATTTTCAATCTCAAGCCTTTCTAGTCGTGAAAGACATGAACCTGTTCCCATCATTGACAATGGAAATAAATTGCACAGCTTATGACATCCATAAATATATATGCAGGAAAGCTTATTGAAAATTGGGACGACGACATTCATTTGAGATGGACTGGTTCTGATCTGCCACAAATGCTTGAGTGCCCGCAGGGATTTAAGTCTTAATTCATTGAGATTATTTGGGCCATGACCATCAATATCCCATATCTCTTCTAACTCAGTAATGTTGACAAGACGCATAACCTCCAAGAAAGGGAAAACAGTAGCAATAGTCCTCATGTTCATCAGTTTCGTCCCCATCGAAAACTCTCTGAAAGTTAGGCACCGCATGTTCTTAGCTACTCCCAAATCCAAACTTCTCGAACCATCTCCTTCTAAAGTCAAATATTCCACACATTCTGGAATCCTCTTTCTTCCCAAAGTAATATTTCCTTGCAACTTGAGCTCCATTTTCTCCTGAACCTTTGTCAAGTAGAATATCAATCACATTCACATTCCTTTAATCAGATGCAAATACAGTTTTAGCAATAGAGGAATACAGAGGTATAGAGGTATAGCAGAACAGTCAATAGAAGAAATACTATTCGTAAATTTCAACTGTCCTACAAATGATAAGAACATGAAAACTTAAAATATAAAATCTAATTTTAACAAATCAATGCATAAAGATCTAATTCTAACATAAATATACCAAAATCAAAATTTTATAATGACATAAATGAAAGTACAACAAATAAATAAAAGTAGGAAGACCCAATTCATGAAAATTTAAGGGTACGGATCTTTTTCAATGAGAGTAAAACTAGCATGAGTACGCACCTTGTTTTCCGGTTTGCAAAACAAACGTATATAATCCTCAGGAGACCAATCAGTAGAAACCAAATTTTTCAGCAGTGGGCACCTTGAGATTCTCTTTTGATCTAGCGGAGGGAATTTAAAACTTTCGATTCCTTTACAGAAGCATGTAAGCTTTGGCAGAGAATCTAGGATTAGAACCTTCAAGTTTGGGATATGAATAATATTGCTTTGGTTTTCTCCTTCATTCAAAAAGAAAACATGTTCCATCCTATCACAACTTTCGATCACAAGCTCTTTCAGTTGTAAACGACATGAATCCATTTCCGTGATCGGCAATGAAAATAAATTGCACAACTCATGACATCCATAAACATGTAAGGAGGAAAGCTTACTGAAAATCGAGACAAAATTCATTTGAGATGGACTACTGCTCTGCCACAAATGCTTTAGTGCCGGCAAGAATTCGAGTCTTAATTCTTCGAGATTCTGGAAAGAATTGGATGGTATGGGGCCATCAATATGCCATATCTCTTCTAACTCGGTGAGCTTTACAAGCCTCAAAACCTCTAAGCCAGGAAAAAGAGTATTCATAGTTGTCACATTCACCAATTTCGTCCCCGTTGAACACTCTCGAAAAGTCAGCCAATGCATGTTCTGAACATCCCGGAAATCTAAATTTCTATAAGAATCTCCTTCTAGTGACAAATATTCAGCATGCCTAAAAGGTTGATTCTTCATTAGCTTCTCCATTTTCACCTGCAGTCTCGTGAAGTAGAATATCGATCACATTCACATTCATTTAAGGAAAATATGAATTTTTTTTCAAAGAGAAATAAATAACTAATATTGATACATACCTTGTTTGATTTGCTAAACAAATTAATTGAAACAACATTTTGCAAAAGTATTGGGCAGTCTTTGATTTGTATTTGAGTTAGCTGAGGGAATTCAAAGCTTTCGATTCCTTTACACAGACTCGAGAACCTCGGTAAAGATTTTAGGCTGATGGACTTCAATTCTGAGAATACTAGTGTGGTATCAATATTCCTTTGTTTATCTTCTTCGTTCCACAAATACACTTCTTCCATCATCTCACATTCCTCGATATTTAAAATTTCGAGCTTTGAAATGCAATCCTTTCCCATAATTTTGAAATTTGTCATCTTAGGGCACCTTACAATGACCACTTGCAACAAAGGAGGCAACTCAACATCAGAATTCCATTCGCAAAATGCCTCCAATTTGCGTAAATCCCTCAATGTGAGATTCTTCAATTTAGGAAATAGAAGAGTACTTTGATCACTGGCACTCACCACTTTCTCCTCCTCTTTCTCTTCATCTTGAATCACTTGTACCATCTCATTACATTTGCTTATATCTAATACTCTGAGACTAAGAAGATTTCGAGCTATTGACGATGAAAATAAACTCATACCGCTCCGATACTCAATAATCCTCAACTCTACCAATCCATTAAAAGAGGATGCAGAAATTTTATGACCACAAAATGGATTCCGAGTGGTTGATAATACCTTGAGGCTGCCGAATGATACCTGGAATTCAAATAAGCAATTCATAATAAATTGATAAGACAAGCTTTCAAAATAAGTACATTAATATTTAACATCTCAATACACAAACAATTGGAAAGTCTCTCAATACTTTTATTTGGAAATATTTAGTCACCTCACTTTCAATTTATTTCAAATTGAGTTCTTGTGCTTCATCTTTTTCCGGATAAGATCCTCTACTTCATATTTGTTCCAACGGGTGTTCCGCGATCCAATTTATAAGTTAAATAATATATATTACAAAAATAAAAATTAATTATAACATAATCAACCTAGTCACATTTATCAACAAAATATTAGAATTTAAAAAATTATAAATCATATTTATAAAATAATCAATCATAATAATAAAATCATTGTATAAATTTATGTTATTATTGAGCTCCTTATGTGTCATTTGTAAAAAACAAATCATTGTATAAATTTATGTTAAAAAATTAGATCCTCTTGCACTTGATGTAGAGCACAAATATAATTTTAACAAATCAAAGTATAAAGACATAATAATTCTAACTCTAAATTATAAAATGACAAATGAAAGTACAAAAAATCATTTTTTCACTACTAAAAGTACCAAGGACCCAGTTCATGAAAAATTGATCAGTTCACGGAAAATTAAATATGCATTTATCCAAAGAGAAATAACCAATACTGAAGCATACCTTGTCTGCTTTGCAAAACAAATGTGTAGAATCATGATCATGATCAATCGGAGAATCATCGGTAGAAAAGAGATTTTGCAGTGGGCACCTTGAGATTCTCATTTCAACTAGCAAAGGGAATTTAAAGCTTTTCGTTCCTTGACAGAAACTCATAAGCTTCGGCAGAGAATCTAGTTTCAAAACCTTAAGTTTTGGGAATACTATACTCCTTTGGCTTTCTTCCTCATTCCACAAGAAAACTTGTTCCATCATTTTACAACTTTCAATCACAAGATTTTCTAGTTGTAAAACACATGAACCCATATCCGTCACCAGCAATGAAAATAAATTACATAGCTCATGACATCCATGAATATATATGGAGGAAAGATTACTGAAAATTGAGATGGCATTCATTTGAGATGGACTACTACTGCTCTGCCATAAATGTTTGAGTGCTGGCACGGATTTAAGTCTTAATTCATTGATATTCTTTGGGCCATCAATATCCCATATCTCTTCTAACTCTGTAATGTTGACAAGGCACAGAACCTCTAAGCGAGGGAAAGGAGTAGCAATAGTCGTCATATTCATCAATTCTGTCCCCATCGAACACTCTCTCAAAGTCAGAACCTTTATCAAAGGGAAAAGAGTAGCAATAGTTGTCATATTCATCAATTTCATCCCCATCGACTTTATGAAAGTGAGGCACCGCATGCTCTCACCTACTCCAAAATCGGAACTTGTCGAACCATCTCCTTCGAAAGACATATATTCTACACATTCTTGAATCTTGTTTCTTCCCAAAGTAATATTTCCTTGCAACTTGAGCTCCATTTTCTCCTGGTCCTGTGTCAAGTAGAATATTGATCACATTCACATTCCTTTTATCAGATGCAATTAAATACAGTTATAGCCAATAGAAGAAATACTATTTATATTTTCAATTGTCATACAAATGACAAGAAAATGAAAACTTAAAATATAAAATCTAATTTTAACAAATCAAAGTATCAACACGTAATTCTAACATATAAATATACAAAAATCCAAATTTTACAATGACAAATGAAAGTACAACAAATAAATAAAAGTACGAAGACCCAATTCATGAAAATTTAAGGGTACAAATCAGTTTTTGAAAGAGAGTAGAAAAACTAACATGAGTTTGTACCTTGTCATCCAGTTTGCAAAATAAATCTATATAATCATCATGATGATTATCAGTAGAAACGAAATTTCCGAGCAGTGGGCACCTTGAGATTCTCTTTTGATCTAGCGAAGGGAATTCAAAATTTTCGATTCCTCTACAGAAACATGTAAGCTTTGGCAGAGAATCTAGAATTAGGACCTTCAATTTTGGGATATGAATATTGCTTTTGTTTTCTCCTTCATTCCAAAAGAATAAATGTTCCATCCTATCACAACTTTTGATCACAAGCTCTTCCAGTTGTAAAAGACATGAATCCGTTTCCGTCACTGGCAATGAAAATAAACTGTATAGCTGATGACATCCATAAATATATAAGGAGGAAAGCTTCCTGAAAATCGAGACAACATTCATTTGAGATGAACTACTATTACTCTGCCACAAATGCTTTAGTGCTGGCAAGAATTCGAGTCTTAATTCTTTAAGATTCTTGAAAGAATTGGATTTTATGGGGCCATCAATTTCCCATATTTCCTCTAACTCGGGAAGCTTTAGAAGCCTCAGAACCTCTAATTGAGGGAAAAGAGTATCCATAGTTGTCACATTCACCAATTTCGTCCCCCTCGAACACTCTCTGAAAGTCAGCCAACGCATGTTCTGAACTTTCTGAACATCCAAATTTCTATAAGCATTTCCTTCTAATGACAAATATTCAGCATTCCTAAAAGGTTGATTCTTCCAGATCTCCATTTTCACCTGCATCGTCGTCAAATAGAATATCGATCACATTCACATTCATTTAAGGAAAAATATGCATTTTTTCAAAGAGATAAAGAACTAGTAAAATTGATGCATACCTTGTCTGGTTCCAAAAACAAATTCATAGAAAAAACGTTGTCCATTAGTAGTGGGCAGTCCTTGACTTGTATTTGAGTTAGCTGAGGGAATTCAAAGCTTTCGATTCCTTTACAGAGACTCGTGAGCTTTGGCAAAGATTTTAGGCTAAGGGACGTCAATTTAGAGAATGCTAGTGTGGTGTCAATATTCCTTTGGTTATCTTCTTCGTTCCACAAAAACACTTGTTCCATCATCTCACATTCCTCGATATGTAGAATTTGGAGCTGTGCAATTGCAGACAAGGGTTGTTTCAAGGTGAAATTTGTCATCATAGGGCACTTCACAATGATCACTTGGCTTAAAGAAGGTAACTCAATATCACATTTCCATTTGCAAAACCTCTTCAGTTTGCGTAAATCCCTCAACTCAAGCTTCTGCAAGTTTGGAAATGGAGTAGTCTCTTGACCACCACTCACAGTTTTCTCCTCCTCATCTTGAAATACATGTACCATCTTATCACATTTACCTATGCTTAATATTCTGAGAATGACAAAATTTTGAGCGATTGAAGACGTAAATAAACTCATATCGCCTTTATACTCAAAGATCTCTAATTCTTCCAGTCCTTTAAATATGGATACAGGAATTTCATGACCACAGCATGGATTCTGATCGGTGAATAATTTCTGGAGGCTTCCGAATGACACCTGCAATGCAATTCAGATAATATACAGAAATATTTAATTATTTCACGAATACATATCTCTATAATAAAAATTTCAAATGCTCAAACATGTAAAATGTCTGATTTGTTAAATTATATTTTTTATTCAATTTAAAAAACATACAATGCTATGGAGAAAAGGTTGATATCTCGATTTTTATGGAAACTAATATATAAATAGTGCTCCATCTATTTCAAAATATTTGTTGTTTTAGAATTTTAATCTAAAATTAATAATTAATTTTTTGAACTAATATAGCCCTTACTTCTATATTATATAAAATCATATTCACGTAGATAGAGTTTTGGATAGGGTTAAAATTGAGAGAGAATGTGTGAAAATAACTATACAACAAATATTTGATACAAAAAAAAATTTCTAAAACAACAAACATGTTGAAACAGAGGGAGTACTTTTCTGTTAGCTACTTTAGATCGAAAAAAAAAACTTATTTTGGCAACAAACTTAGTAAATTTTTATTTAAGCCATTTTTTTGCTTAAATTGACATGTTTGTCCTTAATGAAAAAAGATAATAAAAAATCTCAACTGTCCAATTTTTTTTACTCATTTAATGGGTGAATTAATTTGAGAAATGAACTAAAATGTAAATTGATTAAATTTTAAATGTGGTACCTACCTTATGTGGTTGACAAAAGAGATGTGAAGAATAATCCTCATCAATGTCTGCATTGCTGCTGCCTCCTGGGTTGTTCTCTTCACTTGAAACCGTACTTTTCAATTTTGGGCATTCTTCCATCCTCACTGTCGTCAGCAGAGGGAATTCAATGCCTCCAATCCCAAAATATTCTGACATAAGGGATAAAATATTCTTAATTATTATAAATATATTTGATGATCTTTTGGTGAGCTTTTTTATTTAAAACGTTTTGAGGGTGCAAAAGGCAACAACTACCAATCAACCAAAATTTTAATTTTAGGGTATATAGTGTTAATCATATTTAATTGGAGGGTGTTATATGTCAATCAAGCCCTAAAAATATTATTATTAAGAAGTAGTTTGCCTACAGCTAATAATTTTATATTTTCAAAAAAAAAAATCTTATATACATAATATAATTATTATTGATTTTACGGATGTGATTATTATTATTTATTATTATTATTATTATTAAACTCGAATAATTCAATTCAAATTACACAGATTATTATTGATCCTAACATCAATCTCGGTATTAATTGGCTTTAATCTGTGGGAATACGACTCAGAACTCTAATTAATATGCGATTTAGGGAATTCAATTAAGCTATTTCATTTCTAACTATAATCATCGTAAGATGAGAAAATTTATGTTCTTTATGAAAACTGCTTTTTATATATAGTACATAAAAACAAAATGTCCTTCACTTTTTCTTTTTTCTTTTTTTGAGGGAAAAATGTCCTTCACTAAAATTAAGTCAAAGAAACAACTATTTAGCTTAAACATTAGTACTAGATTAGTTCACTGTCTGGAAGCGGATGGGGTGTGAATGTAGAATGTCTTCCAAAATAAACGAGGCTCGAAAGTAAGTCGATCTTGTGTTTCCAACTATTAAACTAAATTTTAGCTCAATTTAATTAAAATAAGTAATTAACAGCTACAAATTATACATATATCCTACGAGTGGAAGGAAGGACTAACCTTTTTAACGACTAATTAAGTAGAGAACATTATCCCAATTAAGCTTGCAATCGGAAGGCCTCACATCAAACCCGACTCCTCCAGTTTTCGACCAAGCTATCCCATTGTACAAGCCGAGAGAGAGAAGATCTAGAAAAGTGAGTAGAGAGAGAGAGGGGGGAATTAAGAGAGGAGTACTGTTCCGGTAGGTAAGTGGATAGAGAGAGAGAGAGAGAGAGAGAGAGAGAGAGAGAAGAGAGTGGTAGGAGTTTGCTTACTGTTCCGGTAGGTAAGTGGATAGAGAGAGAGAGAGAGAGAGAGAGAAGAGAGTGGTAGGAGTTTGCTTACTGTTCCGGTAGGTAAGTGGATAGAGAGAGAGAGAGAGAGAGAGAGAGGAGAGTGGTAGGAGTTTGTAATAACGCAGACCATGTATGTGTAGATATGTATCTATTGCATTAGTACATTTCCAGCTCATAACTGTTCAATCAACAATAGTCCTCTGTATAGGCGGGCCCCACATTTGAATAATGAAATAGTTGGATAAATCAACCATCTTTTTAAATAATGAAACACACATTCTCCGCCGGGCATGTCCACTAGGGCTGGGTGTTGGAGTTGGCCCAATTGTCATTTCGGCCCAGTCCCTAATTCTATTATCAACCCGGCCTAAAGCTCTAAACCCCTAATCCTACCCGACGGTCCATCTCCCTATTAATTAAGCATCTTTACTATTGCTATTTTTCGATACTCTAGAATCCTCTATAACCTAGAGATGGATCCGCTTCTCTGGTACATCTCACCTTACAGATCTATCTAGCATCCTTTCTCTCTCTTTCTGGACCTCCTCAGCTTGCTCCCACGGTTTCTCTGGCCGGAGTTCTGTCCATTGGCTCCTGTTTGGCCGCTGAGTGTTGGGAGAAGTTGCTGTTGAGGGAGAAAAGATCGATCATCGCCGCCCCCTCCAAACCCTAGCCACCGCTTCCTCTTCCCCTTCCCCTTTGGTCTGGGCATCTCCTGTCGCCGGAGTTGCTAGCGCCGCCGCCTGTGGGAAATCTGAGCCAGCAGTGCCTTGGGCACCTTTCCCACTCTCGATTGCTTTCTGTCATTTACTGTTCCTCAATATATTATCTCTGATCTTTTATCTAACTTGTTCTCCTGTTTGCTCTACAGATCCGTTGACACTTGTGCCTGTGAGGAACCTTGAAAGCCCTCCTGGCCTTCATCTCTGAGGCTGTAGCTTCTGCTGCCTGAAATTGTGCCGAAACCCTAGTTCAAAGTGTTCTCTGTTGTAATAGTTTGTAATAGTCTATATTCTGGTTCTGGCTACTTGAGTAGCTTGTGTATAGGAACCGCAAGGGGTAGGAAACCAAGCGGTGCAACCCCAGCTAGGCGATACCACAACAGTGGTATCAGAGCCTGGTTTAGGCCTAGCCGGAAGCACCCTCCTGCCTCCATTCCTAGCACCCCGCCGCCGGTAAGGGCCGCGCACTTCTCGCCCCCCCTTGGGCTCCGATTAAAGGGTAAGTCCGGCTTTCCCCTTCCTGGGAAAGCCGGCTCTGGTATTGACTCTCAAAACCCTAAACTCTTTGGTGGTATTGTGTCGATCCTGTGCCTTGCTTGCTTCCGCTTGGTGTCTGTTTTTTGCCCTTGGTATTCAAAGCTATACCTTAACTGCTTGCTTACGGTCGGGACCGTCTGGATTCCCCTGTGGGTCTCCTCAAAGCGGGTTGCCCCGATAGCAAGGTTAAAGAAGGGATTCTCAGACTGTCTGTGCTGTAATCTTGTTTTCTTGGTATAATTCTGTTGAAAATTGTGCTATCTTGTTGGTGTATTGGTTTTGGATCTGTGAAAACCCGGAGTTTGGTTTTCTGTTGACTTAGAAATAAGTCTGGTGTTGAAATTTCGGCTGAAAAGGTGTTAGGGATTGACCTAAGTGACCCCCTGCGCCACAGATAAATCTGTGTTGCGAACTGGGATAGCACTTAGCTCTAGATTCCCCAGGTGTTCCTTTTCTTGGCCTGATTGGCTTCAAATTCAGTGTTGAGCTTTTCTGTGATTATTCTGTGAATTCTGAGTAATTCTGTGAAATTTCTGTGATTTAAGTGAAATTTCTGCCAAAATGAATAATCTAAATGCTGTTCCTTTCAATGGAACTGGTGATTTTGGTGACTGGCAAACTAGGGTTGAATGTATACTTACAAAAGAAAATATGTGGGATGCTGTTGAAGAAAGAATTGATGTTAATGAGGTTGATAAAAATATTGCAAAATTAAATGCTGGTGCAAGAGCCACCATTCTGTTAAACCTAAGCAGTGATATTGTGAGACAAGTGTCTCATCATAGATGTGCAAGAGATCTGTGGGATGCCTTGACTAATATGTTTGTTTCCAAATCTGAAGAACATATGTACTTTCTGCAAAATCAAATTATGTCTTTTCAAATGAATCCCTCTAAAGGAATAGATACTAATGTGCATGAGTTTAATAAACTACTTAAAGATGTAAAACTTGCTGGAGATGATAAAATTGAGGCCTATGCTCCCCAAATCTTGCTTGGTTCTATCCCTGAAATGTATGCTGAAGTAAAATCTGCTCTAAAGTATGGTGGGTGCAAACTCACATGTGATATGATTGTGTCTGGGTTAAAAGCTAAAGAGAGTGAAATTAAAAATTTAAGTTCTAAGCCTATGCAAAATGAAATCATGTATGTGAATAAAAATTTCAAGGGCAGACCCTACATTGATTTCAACCCAGAAAATCCCAGTGTATTGCATGCTGAAAAACATAAGAGAGAGTCTGAGCTTGAAGAAAGACATAGGAGGGAATGTTTGATTGATAAATCTAATGGTTATTTTCAACCTTCCTGTGACAACAGATATAATCCTCAAAGCTCTCAAAGGCATAATCAATTTCAACCCAGAAATCATCCTTTCAGACCCCCTTCCCAAAATTTCCAATCTAATGATCAAAAGCCTAAGAAAACTTGTTGGAACTGTGGGAAAACTGGACATTTTTCAAATAGGTGTAAGCAGCCTAAAAAGGGGAGAAACTTTGGAAATAATCATGCTAATCTCACTATGCAGTATAACCATGAAAACTGTGGGTTTGAAAACTCTGAATATACTGAATATGAAAAATGTGATATGTTCATGGTACACACAGCATCTGATTTTCAATTCATTAACTGCTCTAATGGTGTGTCTAACTCTATGCATGATTCTGAGTGGCTGATTGACTCTGGTTGCACTTTTCATGTCACACCACACAAGCACATCTTTTCTAACCTGAGCCTATCTAAGTGTGGTTCTGTTGCTCTAGCTGATGGCCAGCAATGTGATATTGAAGGAAAAGGTGATATTTGCCTAAAATTTGAGAATAAAAGCATGATTTGCCTGCAAAATGTGAGATTTGTACCTAAGTTAAAGTTCAATTTATTGTCTGTCTCAAAATTGGCTGATCAAATGCTTTATGGTTCTGTAAATCAAAAGAGTTTCAGTTTTTCTATGAACTCTGATCATTACTTTGATGTTCCCAGAAAAGGAGACTTATACTCTGTGATTGCCAAACCTGTGCCTATCTTAACTTCTAATGTGGTAAAATCTGATAAAACTCATCTATGGCATGCAAGATTAGGTCACATGAGTAACAAGGGTCTAGAAATATTAAACAAAGCTGGAGCTTTCAAAAATGACAAAATCTCCTCTGTGCCATTTTGTGAACCTTGCTTATTGGGAAAACAGCACAAATCCCCCTTCCCTTTGCCTGCTGCATATCCTAAAATGAAATTGAGTTCTCATATCCTAGAATACTTGCATGCAGATGTATGGGGACCCTCTAAGGTTCCAACCCATGGGGTTAACATGTTCTTCTTATCTGTTATAGATGACTTTTCCAGAAAAACATGGGTGTTCCTTATGAAAAACAAGTCTGATGTCTTCATGAAATTCTCTAAGTGGGTTACTGAAATACAAAACCAAACTAATATGAAAATAAAATGCCTAAGAACTGATAAGGTTTGGAATTTTGTAACTTTGCTATGGATAACTTTTGCTGTGATATGGGAATTAAGAAGCACAAATCTGTTCCCTACAACCCCCAGCAGAATGGGGTTGCAAAAAGGATGAACAGGACTCTCCTGGAGAGAGTCAGGAGCCTGCTTGCAGGCTCTGGACTTGATAAGCCTTTTTGGGGGGAAGCTCTTATGACCTCTTGCTATCTGATCAATAAATCCCCCTCTGTGCCTTTACTTGGAAAACAACCTGATTCTGTATTTTTAAATAGACCAATTTGTCTTGATAACTTGAGAGTCTTTGGCTGCAGTGCATATGTTCACCAAAAGTTAAGTAAGATTGAGCCAAGGGCTAGAAAATGTATATTCTTGGGTTATCTAGAAGGTGTAAAAGGTTATAGGCTATGAGATAGATCCCTGCCTGGGTTCAAAACCTGTATTAGCAGAGATGTAACTTTCAATGAAAATGATTTTCCATGCCTACTGAAATCCTCACCCTCTGCTGCTCCTTGTGAGGTGGAGAAACCTGTTGACTTTGCTTTTATCCCTGATCAAACTAAGGTGGACCCTCCCCCTTTCATTGAGCATGACTTGCATGAAAATATGAATGAACAAGAAGAAATAAACCATGATGATTCTGCCTCTAATGCTTCTGATAATGTGAATGTATCTGTTTCCTCTGAGTCTCTGCATGAGCATGTGTCTGATCACACTTCTGATTCTGAACATAATTCTGAGCAAATCAATTTGGATAATTATGTGCTGTCAAGAGATAGAGTAAGAAGGGAAATTAAAGCCCCTTCCAGGTATAATGGCTGCAATTTATCATTTTATGCCTTTAATGTGTTTAATAACCTTGATTCTGCTGAACCTAAAACCTACAAAGCTGCTGTTACATGTCCAGAATCTGAAAAATGGGTTGAAGCCATGAACTGTGAAATAAAATCATTGCATGATAATAACACTTGGATCCTTGTTAAGAAACCTGATACATGTTCTGTTGTTGAGTGTAAATGGCTATTCAAGATAAAACAAGAAGTAAATAGTGTCAGGTATAAAGCTAGGCTTGTTGCTAAGGGGTTTACACAGAAAGAAGGCATAGACTATAATGAAATTTTTGCTCCTGTTGTTAAGTTTACAACTGTGAGGATAATGCTGGCCTTAACTGCTCATTTTAATTGGGAACTTAAACAAATGGATGTTACTACTGCCTTCTTGCATGGAGAACTTGAAAACAGTATCTATATGCAACAGCCTGAGGGCTTCATTAATGAAAAACATCCTGATCATGTCTGCTTGTTGAAAAAATCATTGTATGGTTTAAAGCAATCTCCAAGACAATGGAACATCAAGTTTGATAACTGCATGAAAAACTTAGGCTTCTGTAGAAGCAAATTCGACCACTGCCTGTATTATGTGATATCTCCTGTGACTGTTTTCTTACTTCTATATGTGGATGATATGTTACTGATAAGCCCATGCCTGAAGACTTTGAAGCATGTACAATCTGAACTCTGTGCCAACTTCAATATGAAAGACTTGGGAGATGCAAGGAAAATACTAGGTATGAATATAGATAGGGATAGGAGTAAGCACACTTTGTTTCTGCACCAATCTCCCTATGTTGAACAAGTCCTGAAAAAATTTGAAATGCTTACACGCAAACCTGTTTCTGTTCCTCTTGCATCCCATTTTCAGTTAAGTAAAGATCAATGCCCTAAAAGTGATTTTGAATTAAAAGAAATGGCAGATATCCCATATGCTAATGCTATTGGGTCTGTCATGTATCTAATGATAAGTACTAGGCCAGATATAGCCTATGCTATATCCTGCCTAAGCAGATACATGGCCAATCCAGGCATGCCCCATTGGGAAGCATTGAAATGGTTATTAAGATACTTAAAATCCACTGCCTCTTGTGGTTTAACTTTCTCAAAAGCTCTAGATGGTATTAAATGTGTTGGATATGTGGATTCCAATTATGCAAATGATAGGGACCATAGAAAGTCCACTACATCCTATGTGTTTACCTTATGTGGGTCTAGCATTAGTTGGAAATCTCAGCTGCAAAGCATTGTTGCATTATCATCTACTGAGTCTGAGTATATTGCTGCTACTGAAGCTGTTAAAGAAGCCATTTGGTTAAATGGTGTTCTGTCTGAAATTGGTTTTATTGATGATAAACCTATGTTATTTTCTGACAGTCAGTCTGCAATCCAACTATGTAAAAACCCTGTTTTTCATGATCGCACTAAACATATTGATGTAAGGTACCACTTCATAAGAGATATAGTTGAGAAAGGAGAAGTAATATTAAATAAAATTCCCTCTGAATTTAACCCTGCGGATATGGGCACAAAGTGTCTACCAGTTGCAAAGCTAGAATTCTGCATGAAGTCCCTTAACATGGACTTTGGTTAAATCTTATGGAACTTGAGATGGGACCTCACAGTTAACTCTGTGACCCTAATACCCATCTCCATGTGCTGAGGTTTCTTGACCTCAAGTTGGTGATTCTTTCCTTTTGGTACTTTAAGCTAGGTCTGAACAAGTTCTTTAAAGGTCAATGATCTTTTTGAGACCAAAGACTTGTCTTTTTTGGGTTGGTCTCACGTGTAAGAGACTGGTTTAAACACGCATAGTGTTTATTTCAACCCTCTCTTAATGTGACTTTGTGTTACATTCTAGAGTAAAAATGAAATGGCAATGATGATATTCCTTTGTTTTTTGTTTTGGCAGGTAACTCCTTGGTGACAGGAAATGCCAATAGGGCCAAAGGTGGAAATGTTGGAGTTGGCCCAATTGTCATTTCGGCCCAGTCCCTAATTCTATTATCAACCCGGCCCAAAGCCCTAAACCCCTAACCCTACCCGATGGTCCATCTCCCTATTAACTAAGCATCTTTACTATTGCTATTTTTCGATGCTCTAGAATCCTCTATAACCTAGAGATGGATCTGCTTCTCTGGTACATCTCACCTTACAGATCTATCTAGCATCATTTCTCTCTCTTTCTGGATCTCCTCAGCTTGCTCCCACGGTTTCTCTGGCCGGAGTTCTGTCCATTGGCTCATGTTTGGCCGCTGAGTGTTGGGAGAAGTTGCTGTTGAGGGAGAAAAGATCGATCATCGCCGCCCCCTCCAAACCCTAGCCGCCGCTTCCTCTTCCCCTTCCCCTTTGGTCTGGGCATCTCCTGTCGCCGGAGTTGCTAGCGCCGCCGCTTGTGGGAAATCTGAGCCAGCAGTGCCTTGGGCACCTTTCCCACTCTCGATTGCTTTCTGTCCTTTACTGTTCCTCAATATATTATCTCTGATCTTTTATCTAACTTGTTCTCCTGTTTGCTCTACAGATCCGTTGACACTTGTGCCTGTGAGGAACCTTGAAAGCCCTCCTGGCCTTCATCTCTGAGGCTGTAGCTTCTGCTGCCTGAAATTGTGCCGAAACCCTAGTTCAAAGTGTTCTCTGTTGTAATAGTTTGTAATAGTCTATATTCTGGTTCTGGCTACTTGAGTAGCTTGTGTATAGGAACCGCAAGGGGTAGGAAACCAAGCGGTGCAATCCCAGCTAGGCGATACCACAATACTGGGGAAAAATACTGTCATACCGTACTTACCGTACCGGAAAAAATATCGAAATACTGGACTTTAAGGTATACCGGTATTTTCGGTAAGGTATGATACCGTACCGAGACTTTTCGGTAAGGTAACGGTATAGAATTTTAAAAACCGAGGTATACCGGTGTATACCGATACCGACGGTATACCGAATTTTTAAGGTATATACCGTTACTTCGGCATATACCGTTGCACCGATATATACCGTAGGTGCGGTATATACCGTTAGTTCTACATATACCTTTAGTTCGGCATACCATTGTAATGGTATATACCGTTATACCGATATATACCGCACCAACGGTATATACCATTACAACGGTATATGCCGAACTAACGGTATATACCGCTATATTTGTGATATTTTATAAATATATGTATATGTGAATTATAAATACTTTGTATATAATACTTAGTAAATGTGATATATGTAAATATCTAACACTTATAATTAATCTTATGTTAGACTTAATGCATAGTAATGATAATTTAATGTGTTCTTAATTAATACTTAGTAAATAATTCTTACAATTTCTAAGTAAAAGATTTCAAATTTGTAATATTTAGCAAGTTTATAATATTTTTATACAGTTTATATTAATCATAAAAACATGATTGATATATAATACTAGTAAATATGTTATACATTTATAAATATCTAGTAAATTTACAATATTATCACTTATAATTAATCTTATGTTATACTTAATGCATAGTAATGATAAGTGTGTTCTTAGTCAATATATACGCATTAAATAATTCTTACAATTTCTAAGTAAAAGATTTCAAATTTGTAATATTTAGTAAGTTTATAATATTTTATATAATTTATATTAATTATAAAAACATGATTGATATATAATACTAGTAAATATGTTATACATTTATAAAAATCTAGTAAATTTACAATATTAACACTTATAATTAATCTTATGTTATACTTAATGCATTGTAATGCTAAGTGTGTTCTTAGTTAGTATATACTTAGTAAATAATTTTTACGATTTCTAAGTAAAAGATTTCAAATTTATAATATTTAGTAAGTTTATAATATTTTTATACAATTTATATTAATTATAAAAACATAATTGATATATAATAGTAGTAAATATGTTATACATTTATAAATATCTAGTAAATGTATAATATGTTATACATTTATAAATATCTAGTAATTATCGTGACATGAAGATATTTATTTTTATTTTATTGAATTTTGATCGTATTAGGAGTATTTCATATATTTTGAGTAAATATATGAGATATATGATATATCTTAGGATGGTATGATAAGGTATACCGATATCGGTAAGGTATACCGATATTAGTAAGGTATACCGATGTCGGTAAGGTATACCGAACTAAAGGTACGGTAAAGGTATGTCATTTGTTTCATACCGAACTTAAGGTATACCGTTGGAAGGTATACCGAACCTTAAGGTAAGGTAACGGTATGGATTTTCTCCATACCGTACTAGTAAGGTAAGGTAAAGGTATGGTGAAAAAAGTAAGGTATACCTTATCGTGCCACCCCTAATCTCCACTGGTGTACCATAATTTTGATACATAATTCCGCCACGTCATCGCCACATTATAAATTATATACTTACTTTTTAAAATACTCATTCTTTTCAAATCATCCGCTATAACATATGGTACATATATAATTTTTTAGGTCCCACCATTATATCACTCATTTAATAAAATATATATTAGACAAACTAGATGAAATCTTGGTACATATATTAGAAATGGTATTTAGTTTTGTACCAATTTTTTAAGCCTCCACTGTAATATGTACCAAGAGTTGGTATATATAACTCTTTAGTACCTAAAAAAAGCATCTATTGTGGATGCTCTTAATATATCATAATCTTTACGTGAAAAGTAATACCCATATATGCGTTGGAATTCCCCCTAATCGTCTGCCAAAAAAGAAACTTTATCGGGTATGTATGCACATGGCCGGCCTGAGGGTGGGCTGCCCCCACTTTTATGGGGCCCATATTTTTTAATATATATATATATATATATATATATAATTAGGTAATTTAAAAAAAATATAAAGTTAAAATGGTTGTCTCTTTTAGATTCTATTCTGCCGACTTTGAAATTTCATAGGGCTTCAGTGATTAGGTTCATCACTTATTTTTTTCTATGTAAATTTAGTATGATAAAATATTTATTGAGATTTTGTGTTGATTTAATCTCAATTTTGTGTTGATTTAATCTCAATGTGTAATTGAATTATTAATCAACTATCTGTATTCTATACAAAGATCATGTACAAGAAATGCACCTTTAAAGATTCAATTTTGAAATTTTATTAAAACTGTATAAAGGAAAAAAAAAAATAATCGATTGTTATATTTAGGGATTTTATTCCTCAATTTTGAGTTCACCAAAACCTCAACTTTAGGGCTTTTAACATAAAATATTACAATAAAAAAATTGAATTGATTCCATTTTGAATTATTTTCCTTAATATTATCAATATCTTTTTTCACGATTATTTAATTAATGAAAGTATTGTTTTTACTTACGGAATTCACGAATGAGATTTTGTAAATGTTGATTGTACTTTTTCAAGATTTAAGGTGATTGGAATAAAATGAAAAAAACTTTAAGATGCTCGTGAAAAAAAATCAAGACCCTTTTATTTTATTTCGTCCTGGGCTTCCGAATTATCAGGGCCGGCCCTGTGTATGCAACATGTGGAAATTAATAAAAAAGAACTAAAGAAGTACAATAATTGTAAAGGAATCAATTAATGAAATGAACAAACAAACAAACCAACACTAGCTAGTACAGTTCATGCTACCTACTACTATTCTTCCATTCACATTAAAAAATTTGTTTGAATATTCTTAGAGCGATGCTAAACAGCCATTTGAATCAATTTAAGTCGGTTTATTTAATATTTGTTGAATCAAAATTGGTTCAGTAAAAAGGTAAAAAAATAATTTGACCTTAATACTATTTGGCTCCAAATTTATCAAAACTCATGATTAACACTCTATTCTCTCCATTTTTCCTATTCAGATTTTCCTTCTCCCATACTTCACATGTGAATTTATTATCTCTCATTTTTTTCATGGGAGTTTCTGTTTGCACCCAGAATTTTACTCTTTGCACCCCTTAAATAAAAAGATAAAAATAAAATAATTATAAATTGTCTAAATTACCCTTTAATTACTTTCTTGTACCATTTTTTTTATTCAATGCACCCCAAAATAAAATTAAAAAAAAATAAAAATTTAAACAATATAAAATATATGAATATATCTGTGAAAATTGAAAAATATACGATTTGAACCCCAAATTTTTCTTTTACATTATTGAACACAATTTGTACTCAATAACCTAGTTTGTAGTTGTGCAATTATCGAACAATTTTCTTCGGCTCGATTTCGAACGATCTCCGCGGTGAAAGTCGACTCTTTTTTCTTTCACTTTCACTGCTACGTTTTTTTTAACTTTTTGCTTAATTTTGATTTTATGTTTTTTTTCAAAATTGTTTTATTGATTTTAATTTCAGATTTATGTTTTTTTTTTTAAGTTAAAAACATATTTTATATGTAAGGGCAATATAGTCTATTTTAGGGGTGCAAAAAGTAAAAAAGAGGGTGCAATGAGAAGCAAGGGTGCAAAGAGTAAAATTCTGGGTGCAAACAGAAACTCTCTTTTTTCATATGGATTTAATGACATGGTTAAGCTTAAAAAAACTGACTTCAAAATTATATGTATTAGGCATCAAGTAAGACATTAAAATAAATATATTACTATATGTAAGGTGAGATATATCCATATTCATCATGATATATATTCTATATTACAATACTAATTATCTTAAGTAATGTTAAAATAATATTTTAAATATGAACTATTAAATTTAATTATTATATAGCAATATTATAGAATATGATTCAATAGTTATTCATAATATGGTGTAAAAAAATTATTCGTAATGTTAAATTATTACATCATACTATTATTGTATATGTAAGTCAATTAGCTTTAATTATAAAAAAACATGATTTTTGAATAAATTTACAATTTTAATATTACTTTTGAAATGTTTCAAAACGATCCAACGTTTTTTTTTTTTTGAAGAAATAATGATCCAACCTTTTCATTTCTAGATTCATAGCAAAATTCGGCTCATCAAAAATTTCAACTTATCATGAAAAATTATATGTCTCAATTTTCTCTCTATCTCTCAGGTAAATTCCATGTTATACCCGATGTACAATGTTTTTTTTTTTTTCAGATCGCCACTCCTATCGGCAACGAACAGTGAACATCGACGACCACCATTTTAACAATTTGTGTTGTCTTTTTATTGTTGTCAACTATAAAAACACAAACTACCATCGTCGTCCCTTGGTTCTCAGGCCACAATAGAAATTGGTGTTTAGGGGAAAAGAATCCTAACGAAATTGAAGGAAAAAAATCTTCAAAATATTTTAAAAAAACAAAAAGCAACTCAAACCTGGATCACAATAATTTGTCAATTTTAGATCTGAGATAACTTTTATAAACCAATAATTTAAATGAATCGCCGATCTTTTCCAACAGATTGATGAAAGGCACAATCTGGAGAAAAACGTGGACTTCAGTAACTTCATCTCCAACGGTGGAGCCGCCGAGGAGAGTGAAAATAAGTGAGACTACCCATCATATTCGTGCTCGTCTTCGTCCGAAATGAACTCGAAGAAATGGATATATCTTCCGGTCAACAATTTCGTTGTCGATGAAGATGGAGAAGTCGTCTCCGTCTTCCTCAAGAGATGGTTCTATGTGTCGAAGAGATGAAGAGGTTGATTTCAATTAGCTCGTCTTCGATGTCGGCGGGCTGCGGGTTATTGTGAAAGGAAGAAGATGAAAAGTGAAGATGTTGCTGCTATCGATTAGATTTTGCAGAAAAAGGTGGGTGAAGAAGATGAGAAGTGAAGACGCCCGAAGCTGTGTCGATTCGTTTCAGCGGAAGAAGATGGGTTGTGGGATTGATGACTATGAGGCCATCTTCGACAGTTTGCACTATAATACAGTATCACTATCATTAAAATGCAGTAGATTCTCAATTTAATCTCTAACGGTATGCACTATAATTCTACACTGAAAAAGAATATTCCATAAAATTCCTCTTATAATCATTATTTTACAATTGCTAACATGTAATAATATGTGCAATTTCATTTAATGGATATCCATCAACCTAAAATTAAATTCAACATTTTATAATAGTTATTGAAACAAATTTATTTAAATTTTTAGGAACAAATTTATTTGAAATAATATAAAATAAAAAATACGATTCATTAAAATATTACAAAACAAATATAAAATTACATAATATAATGTACTTAAAAATACTTTTATTTTTTTGTTATTTTATGCGTATTTTTATATTTTTATTTCATGTACTTTTATCTACTTTAGTATTTTTATGTAATTTTTGTTATTGGTGTAATTTTATCTATTTTTATACTTTTTATTGTTGGTGTAATTTTTATTTAATTTAATTTTATATTGCAACATTTACATTTAATTAAATTATCATATATAACAAATTTTAATATTAATTTATAACACATTATTTAAAATACAAAATAAATTACAAATACAGAAAATGAAAAATAAAGTACTAATAAAATAACAACATTAAAAAATTAAAAAGAAATGGTGTTTTCATTGGAGAAGATTTTATCTCCAAAAAGGTGTTTGGCGTCTCCCGTTGGAGACGCCATGAGTGATTGGTAGTGGCGGCCGGCGGGAGGACTCGAGGTCTAGTGTTTGGGTTTATCATATATCATATATACTAGACTAATTATACTAGAATAATGTTCATAAATAAATAATTCCTATATATAATAATGTAAATATTATTATATATTATATATTATACATTATATATTATACATTATTGATCATCAAATTGATCGTTCACTAATTACATATTCTTGTCGCTATTTTTCTCATTTATTTATCTTAATTTTTATTTTTCAATATTTCAAAGAAAACCATACATAATTTAAATCAAATAATGACTTTAAAATAAATAAATGCATTAATTCTGAAAGACAATTTTTAATATAAAAACTAATATGCATGAATAAAATAACTTAAACAAACTATTATATATTTATAAATGAAAGAAGTTAATTAAATGTAAAATTATAATTTTGTGTTAATATGTAACTGTTTAATAATCTATAAATATAAATATACATTCAACAAAATTTAAACAATAAAACGTTAAACTAACCACAAATAAATTGAAGGGAGTGGACTGTAAAATATATAAAATATAAAGTTCAAGATAAAGTACAGTAAAAGAAATACCCAAGAGAAATAAGATAGATTAATAACAAATCAAAAAATTACTATTAAAATTGAAAATGGAAGTCATCTAACCAAGATTTTTTCTCTGTGTTTTCTTGCAGCAAATTCCAAAGGCATTTTCAAGTGAGCATCCTCTCCCCGTGTCCAAACAGAAGATGGAACTAAGGGACTCCGATGGGGTATCTTGGTCAGTCAGCATCATCGTCATGAGCAGTGGTCATCTTGCCGTGAGTGGAGGATGGAAGCTCTTCACAGATGCTCATTCAATCAAGAAGGGTGATGTCTGCATTTTCGAGCTGGTCGAGGAAAAGTTGATGCAGGTCCACATTCTCAGATGAACTAGCTCTCTGATCATGTCATGAAAAATGGAATGTGAATTGCTCTGTGATCTTGTTTATTACTATCCACAAGGTCAGATGGAACAGGTTCTGCTTATGCTCCTTGTTGTTATCTAATTTATTCTTTGAATTGCAACTTTGTTTTCGTTATAATGTATCAACTGATTTGCACATTACTGTATCAGTATAGGCTTTCCAACCATTTATTCCTAAGTTCTTTCATTTGTATCGCTTTTCTTTTAGCTCGAAGCATCAACACATCAGGGATTGGATCAACAACTTCCTTCATTCAACTTATCCAGTGAAATCATTTGCAAAGTGATGAATGTTCAACTTCGGGTAAAATTCCCTGAAATTTAATGTTCAAGCAAGTGGATTTTGTGTTAGGTGCCTCTGCATGCCAAATAGCCAATCTCTTTTCTTCCACATTTATCTAATTTCAGGCTGAAGCAGACACAGATGAGGTGTATGCACAAATAACGCTGCTTCCTGAACAAGATGTAAATTCTATTGCCTAATTTCCAACTGTAATTTTGTTGCATGTTCATCTGTCCTTAACAGTTTGCGCATCAAAGCATCTTCTGTCGTTTCTTTCTTCCTGAATCGCCCCGTATTTGGATTTGGATTCGCCACATGGAAATGCTTGTAGTTCTTTCTGGTGTGGAATTAGACAGATATGAGTGACTTTGGTGATAGTACTATATCTAGTGTAAACTTCTGTGGCTTCAAATTTTGGTCTAATCTGTTGCTGGAGGGATTTTTATCTCCTTTTCTCCCAAGTGAAGATATTTGAGCTATTAACTTGAGCTATTAAATAGCAGATCTACTCTTATATGAGGCTTTTCATTTTATCAGCTGCTGAAAGTGAGAACTTCCCTTCATATATTTGGCAGAGGAGAAAATGGGGAACTTCGAGTTGGCGTGCGCAGGCTTATGAGACAACCAAACAATATGCCATCTTCTGTTATATCTCGGGGAGGTTTTTTCCCCAGATTATAAAAAGCAAACTGGATCGTGCTCTTGTGTCTGAGGAATTCCGCAATGCTTGGATTGATATATCGGCGTCTTTGCTTCCCAGGATATGTTCGGACCACTCTCCATTGGTTCTTAATTGTCAGTCTTCCTCAATCTCTAGACCACGTCCCTTTCGATTTTGGAACATGTGGGTTACTCATAACTCATTCATGGAGGTGGTTAGTCAGTCGTGGAATGAAGAGATGACTTGCAAGAGTAAAATTCGGTTGGTGATGCTGAAGATTAAGAGGTTGAAATTGGTTCTTAAGGAGTGGAATATCAAAGTGTTTGGAAATTTTAATTCAAAGATTTCAGTGATGGAAGGGCAGCTTGAATTGCTTCAAAAGGATATATCGTTACATGGTTACACCGATGATTCCTTAGACGCGGAAATTTCTTTGCAAGCAGAGATAAATGGTCTTTTATTAGTGAAGTCTTCCCACATGCAGCAGCAGAGTAGGATCGATTGGCTTAATGATGGTGATCGAAACACCAAATTCTTTCATGATCGTATTAAAGCAAGGCGGGCTAAATCTAATATTGCGGTTATGGAAATTGAAGGAGAACTGGTTAATGATAAGGAGAGGATTTCTAATCATGTTGCGGGCTATTATGAGCGGCTCTTCTCGGAAAACTGTGTGCATGAGATTGACGAGGCATTAATTCAAAGGCTTGTTCCTAATCTTGTCACAGCTCAGCAAGGTGATACTTTGGTAATGCAACCTTCGTTTGAAGAGGTTAAGGAAGCTGTTTTCTCGCTTGATCCTAATAGTGCAGCAGGTCCGGATGGTTTCACGGGGAAGTTTTTTCAAGTGGCATGGGATATTATCGCTACAGACATTTATCGGGCAGTGATTGAATTTTTTCAATATGGCATTATTCCTTCAGGTTTAAATTCCAGCTTTATTGTTCTTATTCCAAAACAGGCTCGCGCCATTAAAGTGGAGGATTATCGGCCTATAGCTTTGAGTAATTTTTTGTTCAAAATTTTTACAAAAGTTTTGGCTACAAGGTTGAATACAATGGCGGCTCGCATCGTCTCCAAGCATCAGTATGGTTTTATACAAGGAAGACATATTCATGATGCTATTATGTTGGCGGCAGAAGGGGTTAATACATTAAACAGAACGCATGCTGCTCGTAACATGGCTTTGAAGGTTGATATTACAAAAGCTTTTGACACATTAAATTGGAGATTCATGCGTAGTGTGCTCCGAGCTTTCGGGTTTCCTCAAAAGTTTTGTGACTTAATTCATAATATTCTGATTTCAGCAAGGTTGTCGGTGCTAATTAATGGATCACCTGTTGGATATTTTGCTTGCTCTCGCGGAGTCAGACAAGGGGATCCACTTTCTCCTCTTTTATTCAGTATTTCTGAGGAGGTGTTTAGTTATTTCCTTCTTCAAGCGGTGGAAAACAATAGAATTCGGCCTATGTCATATGGTAGAGGAGTCCATTTTCCAACTCATATTTTATATGCAGATGATGTTTTCATATTTTGTCAAGCTACTAATTCTAATGTCTCGGTGTTGGCTGAAATAATGGAAAAATATGCCTGTTTGTCGGGACAAGTTTGTAGTAAGGTGAAATCCCGTGTGTTTTATGGTAAAGGCGTGCGCCCGTCTGTCCGTTCGGATCTCAGAGCTTTACTGGGTTTTACGGTTGGTTCTTTCCCCACTACTTATTTAGGAGTTCCTATTTTTGAAGGGATTCCTAGGGTCTCTCATGTGCAGCCTATTGTCGATCGCATTCTTTCAAAATTTGATAGATGGAATGGCTGCGCTCTCTCCATGGCGGGACGACTTTGTTTGATTAAATCGGTGATCACGAGTTCAGCTATACATTCAATGAAGGTGTATCGTTGGCCTCAATCTTTGGTGCAGAAGCTTGACTCGGCGGCTCGAAATTTCTTGTGGAAAGGGGATGTCAACGTTCGTTCATACACTGCGGTGAGTTGGACTCGTACTTGTGCGATGGTTGAAGAAGGGGGGCTCGGAGTGTCTTCCTTTAAAGATTTGAATCGAGGATTGCTTATGAAACTAGCATGGGAGATCATTTCTTCAAATTCTATTGCTATGTGTCTTGCGCGTTCTCGGTTTTTACCGACGCCCAGGAACATTAAACGAGTTGCTCATTCTTCGATTTGGTCGGGTATTCGTGGTCATGTCCAGGAGTTGGTGACAGACTCATTTTGCATTGTGGGGGATGGTTCACAAGTTGATTTTTGGCATGATAATTGGCTTGGTTATGTGATTGTGGATAGACTTGGTATCCCTTCACATATTCATGCAAAGTTTGAGGATAAAGTTGGCGATTACTTATCTAGTGGAGTTTGGAAATTCACGGCAGCTTTTGCTAACTCTTACCCGAATGTAATGCATGACATTTTGTGTGTTCCAATTGTGTCGGGATTGGATGAGAGATTGTGGTCTAAGTCGTTGCATGGCACAGTTACGGCAAAGCTTGCTCGCATGCATTCTCGTGTGCGGTTCCCAACGGTTAAATGGGAGAGTTGGATATGGAATTCAAGAATTCCTGTTCGGCGTTCTTTGGTCAGCTGGAGACTTCTTCTTTCTCGTCTTCCGACGGCAGATACGCTTCATGGATTTATTGGGCCACAACGATGTGTCATGTGTTGTGGGGCTGGGGAGTCATTAGATCATCTATTCTGGGACTGTTCTGTGGCGAAACTAGTGTGGAGCTGGGTTTTTGATTCTTTTCAGGTTGCTCATATTTATGCAGCGTCCATCCATGAAGCATTTGTTCAATTTATGTCTTGTTCTTTTAGCTCCCAAATCCTTTTGATGTGGAAGACAACGGTGGTGCATTGTATTTGGAGTATTTGGACAACAAGAAATAAGGCGATTTATGAAGGGACTCATCCCACTCCTTTGCTTATAATTTCCTCAATTCGTATTGCATTGCGTGAATTATCTTTTATGCAGGGAAATCGTGGGTTTATGCGGAATGAGGTTACTGATTTGGTTATTCTTAAGAGGCTCAATGTTGATCCGAGGCCTGCTCCTCCACGATTGATCACAAGGGTTCGCTGGAACCCGCCTCCAGTTGGTTGGATCAAGGTGAATACTGATGGCTCGTCTCAGGGCGCACCGGGGATCATGTGTACGGGTGGGGTCTTTCGTCGCCCGAATGGTTCAGTTCTTGGGTGTTTTCATACTTTTGAAGGTGTGGGATTTGCCTTTATTGCTGAGCTTTTGGCAGTTATTGTAGCATTGGAATGGGCTCGTGCGTTGTCTCTTGATTTTATTTGGCTCGAGGCTGATTCTACTTATGTGACTTCTCTCCTTGCTTCCAAGAGTCTTCAAGTTCCTTGGAGCTTGAAGGGACGTTGGCGTAGTGTGCTCGATTTTATTAGTACTATTCATTTTACTGTTTCGCACATTTATAGAGAGGGTAACAGAGTTGCTGATCAGTTAGCTTCGGTTAATGTAGATGCTGGGTTTTGGTTTCATGGAGTTCCTTGTATTGTGGATGCTATTCGACAGGATTTATGTAGTCCTGGTTTTTTTCGTTTTCATTAGAGGGGTACTCTTTTTCCCATATGGTTTTTCCCACTCGGGTTTTCCATGTGGGTTTTGACGAGGCTCCGGTCCCCTGTGTTATCAGCATGTGATTTCCGGGATTTTTAGGTTTGTGACGTTTCTTTTCTTTATATATACATTTCATCAAAAAAAAGTCACAGTATGCATCTTGGGGTTCTTGCAACTGCATCACATGCCATCTCCACTAGAACCTAGTTGTTCAGACTTTTATAAACCAAGGTTATTCGCACTTCTCTTCTAATGGTTCTTCATATGATATAATAATAACAAAGGTTAATTGGTGCATGAAAATTATATCTGATGCTGCTCTAAACTAACAAGAGCACTGAAATGATGATAACCATCTCATGGCATATACAAAATGTTTCCTTTCTACTCTTTATGGAGTTATAATACTTAACTTGAAACTGTTTCATATGACTGGACTTTCGGAGAAGACTAGATAATGGATGAAAAATGCTGGGGAGGGTGGTTTTTGTTAACGTAATAGTAATAACAATTTTTCTGGGGAGGGTGGTGCCACAAGGATAAAGATCCCATTATAGTAATATATTATCATCTTATTGTTTGTTTTGGTTTTATGATGCTTGATTGTTAGGTCTTTGCCTTTTCGTTTTGTTGTTTCGGTTTATTGGCTACAGCTTTGTCTATGTATGCTAATGCTAGGCTATGTGTATAAACGTTGCGTTAGCTATGTGCATGGATCAGAAAGAAAGGATATATTATAATGTTCGGATATAGTTTGCGGAGTAAGAGATTGGTTTATATTATTTCAAAATCCTATTAGATTAGGCTTCAGAAATAAGCCCAAAACAGAAAATTCAGTCCCAATTGTTGGTACAGAAAATAAAATAGCCATTTTGATAGCAAAAAATAAATTATATAATTTTTTTAATTTTAATTTTGGTCCTTCAATTTTAATAAATTATAAAAATGATTTAAATGACCCATAAACCAGCTATTCCAAGTAATTGGGACCAAAATGGTGAACAAGTATTGTTTGGACTAATATCATACGAAGGGTATCAAAACTGATAAAAGATCAAACATAAGGTATCAAAATGATAAAAGATCAAACATAAGACACACATGGTATGTAAAGATATTGAATCACATTCTAATTAAATTTATTATACATAAATAATATTGAATTTAATAGTTTCAATCAGATATTCATATTAATCTGTACTCTTTATTGCCTTTTATTTATTTTTTAGAATTATATATATAGCCCATTTCAATTTTGCATACAAATTAATATAGTATAATCCTATTGACATTATTATTATGGAGGTTATAATTTTTCTATTTTTTCCACACAAGACAGAAAAAAAAGTCACAAAGTGAAAAAGTAAAAATATAGTGCGTTCGTACACATGTATTATTGCACCTTAGATATTTGTTGCCGACGAATAGGCCCAAGCTTTAATTTCCTGCAAAAACAAAGCAAAAAAACTTTAGAGAAGACCTAATGAGTATTATAGTCAACTGAAAATTGAAGCTAAAACTCAAATTAGTTATTGCTGCGTAGAAGCAAAATTCCATTGGAGATATCAGAGAGCTCTTCTTGCAAGCAACCATTTTCGAACTGGTACGTAAGTAGATCAGCAAAGTTGTTGTTTATCATGAAAATTCTCAACTTGAACTTTTTATATTGTTTTTTTTTTAGTTCATCATCTCATTTGCAAAAATATCGTTTAGTTAATGTTAGCAATGCTATTTGAGTATTTTTTGAGTATTGATCCATACTTTCTTGGCTCCTAACTTCATGGTATAAAAACAAGGGGAGGAAATGGCAGTAATTCTGGGAGTAGTGGCGGGTTTTCTTGGATCAGCTCTGGAACTTGGGAAATGCTTTGCTGAACCAATCAAGCGTCAGTTCAATTATCTCTGTTGCTTCAATAGCAATATTCTGAATCTAACAGACGAGGCCCGAAGGCTGGAAGACACCAGATCTGGCCTACAGATGAAAGTCGATGCAGAAGAGAACAACGCACAAGTCGTTGTTCCAGGGGTTAAGACTTGGTTTAATGATGTGGATGGCATCCAAGCAAAGAATACTGAGATTGAGGCTGAAATAACCACCTTCAGACAAAATGGTTGTTTCGCCGTCAAATCTCGTTTTTCACTTGGCAAGAAAGTGAAAAAGACATGTGAAGCTATGAAAGACTTACGAGAGAAGGGGAATTTTACCGATATAGCACAACCTCCACCACCGGCAGCAGTGGCGGCCCCAATCCCTTTAGGATCAAATATATTTGAGTTCGATTCTAGAAAACAAATCGAAGAAGAAATCATTGTGAGTTTGAAAGATGAGAATGTCAACAAGTTGGGAATATGTGGGATGGGGGGTGTCGGAAAGACAACCATGGCCAAAAGAATTATGCATAGGGTTAGAGGAGAACATCTGTTCGATGAGATCGTGATGGCAGTTGTCAGCCAAAAGCCAGACAGGTTGGGAATTCAGGGTGTTATTGCTAAAGACTTGGGGTTGGAGTTGAAAGATAAGGAAAGTGTACCATGTAGAGCACGGGACTTGCATGCCAGGTTGACTGCAGGCACAGAAAGATCTCTCATAGTTCTAGATGGTGTTTGGGAAGTTCTCAATTTGGAGGAGTTAGGAATACCTTGCGATAGTGGGTGCAAGATTCTGTTAACATCCCGGGATAGAGATACATTGAAAGGAATGGATGTGGAGAAGGTCCCTGTAGTGAGAGTCTTGTCTGAAACAGAGGCATGGGATCTCTTCAAATCAAAAGCTGGCAGTTGCATTGAACAAGGAAATGATATTAATACTGTTGCACAACAAGTTGTGAAGGAGTGCAAAGGTCTACCCATTGCCCTCGTAACTGTTGGTGTGGCACTAAAAGACGAGGTAGACATACGAGGTTGGAATCATGCGCTGGATCAACTAAAAAGCGCTAACCCAAATCACATGTCAAAGGTTATCGAAGATGTTTACAAACCACTAAGGTTCAGTTATGAGTCTTTGGAAAGTGTGGATCACAAATCCTTATTCTTGTTGTGCTGTCTATTTCCTGAAGATTATAATATTCGTCTTGAGGATTTGGCTATTTATGCAATGGGGCTGCGCATGTTTCGAGATATCAGAAGTTTGGAAGGAGCACGAGAAACAGTGTTCTTCTTGGTTGAAAGGCTTAAGAGTTGTTTCTTGCTATTAGAGGGTGATCGTAAAAATCATGTCAAAATGCATGATGTTGTTCGTGATGTTGCCAGATTCATTGCTAAAGATGGAAGGCTGATTAATTGTGCTGATTGCACTTGGATTGCTCCCTACACTGAAGAAAGATTCGGGCTCCATATGGGGTCAGCAGTTTATCCCAATCCGCATCTCTTGTTGATTGATAATAGGTCAAGTGATAAAGAATTGGAGATCGGTGACGATTTCTTTGAAGGAATGGGGGAGCTCAACGTGTTCTCCACCAGAAATTCATCATGGCGGCGACTCCCAAAAACGGCAAAATTAATGAAAAATCTCAAAACATTAATTTTAGAGTGGTGTAGATCTTTGGAGAGCATATCAGTCGTTGGCGAATTAGTTAATCTTGAAATTCTCATATGTCGCTATTGTCAGTCAATTGAGTGTTTACCAATAGAGATGGAGGGAATAAGTCGTCTGAGGTTATTGGAACTCTCAAATTGTTGGAATCTGAAAACAATAGCACCAGGAATCATATCAAATCAGAAGGGATTGGAGGAGTTGATTGTGGAAGTATTTGATAATTGGGAAGCAGCGGATGAGGAAAGCAGAGAAAGAAAGAATGCATCTCTTAGTGAGCTTGAGCAGTTATCGAAATTGAGTCTCCTGGAGATTAAGATAAAGGATTATAGAGTAGGTGCTGGACATAAACTTCCACCGAACATGGTGAAATATGACATTACAATTGGGGGGATCATAATGTGATGTCTCTCAACGTCAGAGGGGAGTTCAAGAAGAATGCATTAATGAAGCTGACAACGTTGCCTGGAAATAATAGTTTGGGAAAGTGGATTCATGAATGTGTTAGGAGTGTTGAATATATGTGGTTAAAAGGATCAGATGATTCCAGTTTGGATTTTGGAGCAGCTCATAACATGCGGACGTTGACTTTGAAGGAGTGTTCGGCAGTGAAGAAATTGGTGAATATGAGAAGTAGTAGTGCTACTGTTTTCCCTCTCTTGGAGAGTCTGGAGCTTCGAGAACTTAGTGAGTTGGAAGTGATATGCGATATTGATGGCCTAATGCAATCCAATTCTTTCCAGAATCTCAAAGAATTACGACTTGTTCGGCTGCCGGCACTAAATCATTTGTGGAACAGTGGTATTAGTCCAAATCAACAGAACGTTATCTCGAGTTTCAATAAGCTCTCCACCATACATATTTATGAATGCCATGGGCTACGAAGTTTATTTTCATTGTCAGTGATGTCAAGGGATTCATGGTTTGTACAATTAGAAAGCCTTGAGATAGAGGAATGTGATATGATGGAACAAGTATTGTTGTGGAATGAGGAAGAAAACCAAACCAATATTCATATACCACTAGTTTTCCCAAAATTGAAGAAATTGAAGCTCATCATTTTGCCGAGGCTCACGAGTTTCAGTAAAGGAATATTCCAATCCATTGATTTCCCTCTGCTAGAGAAAATGGAAGTCCGGAACTGTCCACTGCTGAAAGGTTCAGTTAGTAGTGCGCCTTCCGATGATCACGATGATGTTTCTAATATACAATTCTTTTCCAAGGTACATAACTACTCATTTAATATCTTCTAAAAAAAATGCACATATTAACCACTTATCCTTTAAATTTTCAATATATATTTTTTTTAAAATTAGATCCTCCTACTTTTATTCGTTAAAATTGAATTCCATATTGAAAATACATATATTCAATACACACAAATAAAATATATAAACCCAAATTTAACAAATATTAAAATATATCTAACTTATACACTTGATTTCTTTCTCTTTAATTTTTGCATGTTTTTCGTCATAATTTTCTTTGCATCTGCATGACATGTGAAATATCGTTGCCGGTAGGACTGTAAATGTATTCTTCTTTACATTGCCGTAGTTGTATTTTAATCTTTTTGTTTGATCAAAGAAATGTGATATACTGTATTTCCAAAGAAACATAAATTCTGAATTATTGTAGAAATATTTAAGTTTAATTTTATTTCGATTAAATTTATGGTCATATATATGCTACTTAATTAATTTAATATTTGAATTCAATGATAAGATAGTAACAAAATGGCGAATATGTGGGTACTTTTATGCGAATTATTTTATTTTATTTTATTCATTGGTTATGTCTTTTGTGGCTTTATTATTTCCAACCGTTGGTTAAAATTATTTGCAGGTAAAATTTGATAGATTAACCAAACTTGTGGTCGATGAAAGTGTTGAGATGGGGAGAAATTGGCATCAATTTCCAATTGACTTGTTCGCTGGACTTTGTGAGTTAAGCGTGTCGGGATTTAAAGAAATGAAAGGCTTATTTTCATTGCCAATTACTCAAAGTGGTTGTCTTTTACAACTAGAGAAGCTTGAGATCGGCAATTGTGAAATTATGGAACAAATCATCTTATGGAATGAAGAAGAAAGCCAAAGGAATATTCACATCACACCATTCCCAAAATTGAAGCTCTTGATTCTAGATTCTCTACCAAGGCTTACAAGCATTGTTGAATTCTCTTTGCCAGAGAAATTGGAAATTCGTAACTGTCCGGTTTTGTTGGAAAGTTGTGTTTCCACATCCATTTCTCCAACTGGGCCTCCTCATGATAATGATGATTCTATACATTTATTTTGCAAACCAAATAAGGTATGTACCCGTATTATTTATTTATATTTTGAAAATTGCATTTTTAGGTATTTTTTATTTGGGTTAACTGTCAAAAAAAATCACAATCTTTAAACAAATTAATTTGCGCTTTTGAAGTGAATTTTTAATATATATTTTTTAAAACATCTCAAAAATTTGAAAAGATCAAATGAATGTAAGAAGTCCTAAACCAAAAGCAAAAGGTTTTTAATTATAACATTAACGAGTGAAATAGGACGGTTTATGTAGCGCCACTTTTACTACTCAATTTAACTAATAATCAATATAATATTTTAAATTTAATTTCATCCTTTCCATTATATTTTTAGTCATATGTTAATTTAATATTTTAGTTTTCATTGGCAATTTATTCACAAACTTGTGGAAATTTTTACAAAAGTTAAGATTGCAGATTCTTAAATAAAATAACTAGGGAGAATTATACCTAGAACCGAGTATACTAAAAATTAAGTAAATTATATTTTTGGTCCCGTAAGAATAAGGTCTAAACATTTTTAGTCCAAAATGTACAATTTTGGTTCTAAGTTAATTTTTCAACATTTTTGGTCCCACGGTTTATATTTCAACACTTTTGAATCCTAAAATTAACGAACTATATTTAACATCCGTTAAATATCTATTTTGGATTGAAAATTTTCACTACATTCCCTCTATTTTTACCCTTAATTAGGCGGTGTAACTAATATCAACAAAATAGGTAATATTTTGGCACTAAAATGGGTATTTAACAGATATTAAGTGTAGTCCGTTAATTTTTGGGACAAAAGTGTTGAAATATAAATCGTGGGACTAAAAATTTGAGATAGGGGAGGGGGATTTGAGGATTGAACCTCGATCATTCATTTATATCTAATACACTAAATCTAAATGGTGGAAATTTGTGAATCACAGTCTAGAAATGAAACTTTTGAGATAAAATACCGTAACATAAAAAAATCTAGCTAGTTTTGTTGCAAAATTGATCAACAGGATCATTTTTATATCATGAAGAACAAATTATTTGTATCTATAAAATTATAAATGAATTTATAAAAAGTGCGACTGGGATTTGTTTCAATTGAAATTTAATGTATCGAGTATTGTGTTTATTTTGGTATTTATTTTCATTTCATGCTGTTAAAATTATTTGCAGGTTGGATTTGGTAGCTTAAAAGAATTGAGTATATGTAACTATGATAGCATGAGAAATTGGTGTGGTCAAATTTCTATTGACTTCTTCGCCGTACTTTGCAAGTTAGAAGTATCAAGCTTAAAAGGCATGAAGAGCTTATTCCCTTGTTCAATAGCTCGAAATCTGCGAAACTTTGTAGAGTTAGATATTCGTGATTGTGAAGAGATGGTTAAAGTGATTGAAGATGAGGAGGACGATGCTCTTCAAATTTCTCTCTTTCCTAATCTGAAACGTCTAGATCTACTCTTACTAAAGAAGCTCAAGTGTTTTTGTGAATGGAGATGCACTCTTCAATTGCCAAAGCTCGATCATTTGGAAATATCACTTTGTTATGCGATGGACGAGTTTACATCGGGAGCTCTCAATACACCAAATCTGAAAACAATATACATAGACTTCCAAGACAGCGGTAATGAGGTGAACAAAGCATTGCAGCAACGTAGGCTCAAAAGAGAGGTAACTACTCTAATCTATGATTTTATTTCTCCAACTAAATTACTACTTCAATATATATTTATATATAATCTTGGTAGCATTGTCGCATTTTTAAAAAAAAAAATGTCTCTTTTCTTTTCCATTGATTTTAATCTTAGATAGCTACACAGTTACAAACAAACTCACTGATTCTCGCTCGTGTACATGATCAGAAGAAACTCGAAACGCGGCTGGAGGAGAGCTCGGCTGAAGCAGATTCAACAAATTGATTCAAATTTCTTATTCTGCGATTAATTTCACATCATCATGGGAAATAGAACTACTACTTGCAGCAACTCCTCCGAACTCACAACTCAACAAAGCAAATCCGCAGCTGCACAAAGGTAATTATAACTTTGTACTGCTGTCTTTCAATGCCACTAGGTGTTAGAAAACAATGAGATTGAAGTACTGCTGTTCTTGAATATCTATACTGAGTTTCAAAAACTCTTTTAGGTTCACATGCAAGGCATTGCTGTTGGCAGAGCAGTAGAGCTGAGCAGGTATGATTGCTATGAGGATCTGCTCAAGAAATTGGAAGAGATGTTTGAAACTGTAGGGGAACTCTGTGGGTCAACAAAGAAATGGCAAGTTGTCTACACAGATGATGAGGATGACATGATGATGGTTGGAGATGATCCATCAAATTTACTTAATTCTTTTGCCTTTCTATTCATGTTCTGTTTACTTATTCTTATGGTTCTATGTGTCTAGCTTTACTTCTAAGTTGTGTGTTTGACCTCCATTTAAGTATCGAGTGCTCCTTTGGTAATGCATTTGATTTATTAGTATAGTTTGTGATGTTATGGGGCATTCATAAATCATAATGCTGGTTTTATAATCCCATTATAGTAATATATTATAATCTTATTGTTTGTTTTGGTTTTATGATGCTTGATTGTTAGGTCTTTGTCTTTTCATTTTCTTGTTTTGCTTTATTGGCTACAACTTTGTCCGTGTATGCTAATGCTAGGCTTTATATGTGTATACGTTGTGTTAGTTATGTTTATGGATCAGAAAGAGAGGATATATTATAATGTTCGGATATAGTTTACAAAATAAGAGATTGGTTTATATAATTTCAAAATCCTATTAGATTAGGTTTCGGAAAGCCCAAAACAGAAAATTGAATCCAAATTCTTGGTACAAAATATAAAATAGCAATTTTTGATAGCAAAAGAAGTTTTTTAAGCACCTTAGTACAAAATCAATGTTCTTTTTACACTTAATGAAATCTATTAGTTTTTTCTCAATTTGATAATTATGAATTAGTGGTGTTAAAAAAAAAAAGTCATGTCCAATAAAAATATAAATTTTTAATTGTCAAACTAATTTTTTTTCAATATTTTAATAATAGACCCCATATAAATTGGGCCGCAGCCGGCCCACTTTATTTAAGTGGAAATATTTCTTGCAACTCAATTCTTCTTTGCTAAAATAATTTGAAGTCCACTATTCTGAAAAAAATATATATATATTTGGTTGTTTACAAATCACAATTGTCCTCGTCAGATATATTTAAATATTCTTAGTTTCAGTTACATAAGAATTTGATTACACCAGATAAATGGATAAGAATCTGATCCCAACAAAAGATTGAAAAGAAAAATGGGGAAATTCTATGCTATTCTATGGGATATTATATAACTCACAACTATATTTATAACATGTGTTAATTGTATCTGTCATGTTATATAATACATTTGGCTATAAAGTGAAAACAACCAATTCTTTTGAGGTGGTATAATTAGAGGGATCTCGATATCATTAGGGTTGTAAATGAACGTAGTCGCTCGTAAGCAATTCGGACTTCGTCTCGAAAAAATTTCATTCAAAATTCGTTCATTTTCTAAACAAGATTATCAGCTTGAGCCTCAAACCGAGCTCAACGAAATTATCAAGGCGAGCTCGAACAATGTTAATATTCAGCTCGACAAGCTCACGAACGTATTTGAGTTGACTTTAATCGAACATGTTCACGGATACATTTGTGAGTCTCTACTACCGAGCTACTCACGTACGAACACGTTCGTGAACATGCATGTTCGATTTGAAATAAATGACATTTTTAATTACTTATTATTATTGTTATGTACTGAATTTCATGATTATCATATATTAATAATAATTACGATAGTCAATATTAAAATTGCCAAAATAAAACCTCCTAACAAACTAAAAAACGTTAACTCAAACTAATGTTAAGCTAAACTAAGATTAACGAACAATACTTAAAATTTATAATGAGGAAGCTATAGTACAAAACTTAGTGGTTGTATGTTTCATTACAAAGAAAATGATGTTAAATTAACATTGATACTAGTGCTTGTTCTATTTGAAAGTTGAAATGTTTAATTAAACTTGTGTTGAATAACCATTTATAATGAAAATGCGAAAAATAAAATAAAAAAGTGTACATATTGGATGTGGAACTATATGAGTTGTAGATCACTACCATTATAGAGTTATAAATATAGTTATAGGTCTACAATTTTTATTATGATTTTGTAAAAAAAATAAATTATATAAATAATTTGGAGCAAATATACGTACTACTAGAAAATAAAAATTGCTCGATGGGTAAATTAAACAAACCTTTTTTCGAGCATTCGAGTTTGAGCTTAATTAGTAAATTTTCGAGCATTTCACTTCATGAGCCGAGCTCGAATTGAATTCAAGCATGACAAATATTTTCTGAACCGAGCTCGAACAAGAAGAAAAAAAAATCTTGAATCGATATTGAGAGTTGAGCTCGAATATCAGAGTGTTCGGCTTGATTCGATTCATTTACCATCTTAGATATCATGAAGGTTTATATTTCAAAGTTCATAATAATTAAGGTATGGTCTCGCGTACACTACTTATATATAAGTTTTATATTAGATTGGAAAAAATATTACTTTTAATACTGAAAAGTATCACGCTTATTTAATTTTACTTGAAAGTATTGTTATTTTTTTAGATGATAATATTTTGTAACTATTGCTGCGTTTTTTGAATTGAAAAAATTATCACTTATAACACCGAAATGTATCCATCTAATGTAAGTCTTATATGTAACCATCGTACGTAGGAATTTGTTTGGAGTGATCAATACCATATTCTATTTTGAATTATTAATAATTTTTTTAATTATTTCATAATCTTAATAAATTTTGAATCCTGTCGATCCCAATCTTTTCATTAGTTTTCAATTTCTATCAAACAATCTAATTTTCGGCAATATATGCGTGACGTGGATTGTCCAAAGAAGAAAAACTTTGTGAATTGCTTTGTTTTTCCATTTTCTTAATCACTTAAAGATGACAACTTTTTGAATTTAAGTGACAATTTTGTGAATCAAGGTATTTAAGTTGTTGAAAATTAGGCCATGTAATAGAATTGAAAACAAATGAAGGGACTGTGATAGAGGCGGAAAATTGTTATGGTTGGGATATAATTGAAAATTTGTTAATAGTTCGAGAAAAAATATGATATTAACTAAAAAAATATTTACCAAAATAATTAACGAATACTGGGCTCAAATTATCGAATTCCAAGCCCAACTAATTGGGCTTATAATCTGACCCATAGCGAGTAGTTGAAAAAAATTATTTTTAGTTTCTACTTGGTTAAAAAAAAGGTAAATTTCCTCAATAATTACAGTCTCCACAATTTTTTTTTTGTAGCTCCGGAAAGGTTAAAAGGTCAAAAGATGGAGCGGTATGACTCGATATATTTTTTCATTAGTTTTCAATTTTTTTAATTACAAAATACATCAATATATTTTTATCATTATAATAGACAGGTAAAATGGGGTGGAATTAATGCAGACATGTAGACAGTGTCAGTGGCTAAAGCAGAAAATATGTTTTGGGGACTATATTATTGTGACAGATTGTCGGCTACTAAGACGTGTTATATTTAATTTACTATTTTTTTCATAAACGTGTATTAGTATTACAAAATCGTTTTACTGATATTCTTGATTTTTTTATTAATAAAAACTAAAAATAATTTAAATCAAATAATGATTGTATAAATAAATGCATTAATTCTTGAAAGACAATTTTTAATATAAAAACTAATATGCATGAATAAAATAACTTAAACAAACTATTATATATTTATAAATGAAAGAAGTTAATTAAATGTAAAATTATAATTTGTGTTAATACGTAACTGTTGAATAATCTACAAATATAAATATACATTTAACAAAATTTAAATAATAAAACGTTAAACTAACCACAAATAAATTGAAGGGAGTGGATTGTAAAATAGATAAAATATAAAGTTCGAGATAAAGTAGAGTAAAAATAATACCCAAGAGAAATAAGATAGATTAATAACAAATCAAAATTTTAGTATTAAAATTGAAAAATGAGTTCGAATTAAAAATTGGAAAACTAGTGTTCTTTAAATTACTATTTTTTCCTGAAGTTGTGTTTACTTATATTAGTTAAGTTTACTATATTTGTGTCTGCATGGCTCCGTCTCTCTTTTCTTCTCTTTCACCGTGAACGGCAAGTGACAATGCAAGCTCAAAATAATTGAGCTAGGAAATGCAACTCTCTCTCTCTCTCTATACCATTCATTGATCCTTCGGCTTTCCGAGTTCCGACGACGAGCCCTTCTTCCACCGGAGACTGCCTTACAAAGACTGAGGTGGTTCAACTTTCTCCCTCCTTTGTGTTTGTGTGTGTGTGTGTGTGTGTTTCATGTGTTCTCACATATGCCATTTTTTTTTTCTTTTCTTTTGAAGTGCTTTGGTTGAGATGGAAGAATTGAATTTTGGAGAGGAGAGCGTGGGGAGTCCAGATAGAAGGCACTGCTTCTACGATTTCATATGGCTTAATAATTTGATTGAGTTGGTAAGTTTTAATCTTGAGTAAAATATGAGTGAGTGATTATGTATTTTGTGTTCCTGTCTAAGGTTGTCTCTGTTAAACTGTAGCATAAAAAAACTCAAGATTATAACAACCATATGATTATCTAGCTAAGAGATAGGGAAATCCAAAATCAAAACCAAATTCTGCATAGGGCATTAAGGTTACCCTCATTCTTGCAGCAAATTCCACATGATTTCGTCCATGATCACTTAGCCAGTGAAGAAACTGATGGGGTGATCCTCAACGGCCCTTGTGGAAGCTGGGAGGCGAAGCTCGAGCAAAGAGACAACGGCCTATATATCATCCAAGGATGGCAAGATTTCGTGAGAAGTCACTGCTTAGGCAACAAAGAGTTTGTGCAGTTCTTGTACAATGGAGGCATGTCTTTTGATGTGAAGATCTTTGAGGAAAATGGCTGGTTGAAGAACTATCAAGCATCCCCTGAAGAATGAACACCTTCCTTCACCTCGTCTTTCCCTTTCTTCAAACACGAGATGAAGGGCTACAACGTTGGCCACAAATGCACCATGGTAAGATGCAGCTGGCTGAATTTAAGGAGCAGGTTCCTTGGAAGTTCTAACCAAGTTTTTTTTTTTCTGTGTTTTCTTGCAGCAAATTCCAAAGGCATTTTCAAGTGAGCATCATCTTCCCATGTCTAAACATAAGATGGAGCTAAGGGATTCCGATGGGGTATCTTGGTCAGCCAGCATCATCGTCACGAGCAGTGGTCATCTTGCCCTGATTGGAGGATGGAAGCTCTTCACAGATGCTCATTCAATCGAGAAGGGAGATGTCTGCATTTTCGAGCTGGTCGAGGAAAAGTTGATGCAGGTCCACATTCTCAGATGAACTAGCTCTCTGATCATGTAATGAAAAATGGAATGTGAATCCCATGTGAATTGCTCTATGTGATCTTGTTTTAACATATTTGGATCTGGTAGTAGGCATAGAATCTGTCAGGTTTCCTTGTTTTCATCTGCTGAAATGAAGCAACAATGTTCCAACCTCTCTTGCTTGTTCATCTATCAAGTGTTCCACGACAAACATGTCAGCATTTGACATTCACCACCAGTCTTTGCAAGAGCATACACCATCTCCGAAAACATGAAAGCGATTTGCATCCTTTATAGTCAGAACTCGTGCATAGACTTTGGAGACGAACTTACTAGCCGTGTGGCAATCACTGCAAATTCTTAGATTTTTTGTGATCCGAACCACTGTTCCTGGCTTCGTCCTCATCAGTCCAAAAGCAATAGCCAGCTTCTCGCTGTGCTGAAATAGAATGTCTTTCTTCACATCATCCGACACGTCTAGGTGTACAGAGTTCGTATCAGGCTCATACCCCGCGGCTTCTATTTTCAAAATCAAGCCTTCAAGGAACTCCTTGATCTCCAGATAGTGAGGATGGTCTGTCTGGCTTGCCATAAACGTGAACATTTCCCCGTTTATCTCAATAGAACTAATGCCAGGGTTCTTCTTCAAGTTGCTCGATTTTAATGATATTCTAGCCATTAACTTGAGCTATTAAATAGCAGATATACTCTTATATGAGGCTTTTCATTTTGTCAGCCGCTGAAAGTGAGAACTTCCCTTCATATATTTGGCAGAGGAGAAAATGGGGAACTTCAAGACAACCAAACAATATGCCATCTTCTGTTATATCAAGTCACAGTATGTATGCATCTTGGGGTTCTTGCAACTGCATCACATGCCATCTCCACTAGAACCTTGTTTTCAGTCTTTTATAAACCGAGCTCATTTGCACTTCTCTTCTAATGTTGCTGCTATTTTAACAGTGAACAGCAGTGGTTCTTCATATGATATAATAACAAAGGTTAATTGGTGCATGCAAATTATATCTAATGCTGCTCTAAACTGATAAGAGCACTGAAATGATGATAACCATCTCATGGTAGGTACAACATGTTTCCTTTCTGCTCTCTATGGAGTTATAATACTTATTAAATTGCAGTCATTTGTGTTCAGGACTAGTCGATCTGAATTTATAGTAAGCGTAAATAAGTACCTTGAAGCTCAAAATCACAAGTTGTCAGTAGGGATGAGGTTTAAGATGAGATTTGAAGGTGAAGAGGTACCTGAAAGAAGGTAATATTACTATTGATGAATTTATCACATGTGATAATGTTCACAATTTGAAACTGTAGGGGAACTCTGTGGGTCAACAAAGAAATGGCAAGTTGTCTACACAGATGATGAGGATGACATGATGATGGTTGGAGATGATCCATGGCAGTTGACTCAAATTTACTTAATTCTTTTGCCTTTCTATTCATGTTCTGTTTACTTATTCTTATGGTTCTGTGTGTCTAGCTTTACTTCTCTTAAGTTGTGTGTTTGACCTCCATTTAAGTATCAAGTGCTCCTTTGGTAATGCATTCGATTTATTAGTATAGTTTGTGATGTTATGTGGCATTCATAAATCATAATGCTGGTGGGGTTTATTTCAATGTTGCAATGGTCAGGACATGCCTAATCATTTTCTCTTTGGAAGAGATCATGCGAGTGAATACACAATCAACCTATCATTTTCAGTTTAAATTGTTATAGCCAGATTCCCATGCAATTAACTTATATAGCTCTCTCATGAATTAAATGTATCTACACATGTTTTATCCAAGTATATTAAGAGTTAATTAATGTCAGTGAAATCTATGAGTTAGTTAATTATCAATTTAATAATTATGAATTAGTTGTGTTAAAAAAGTTAGATGTATTCTTTTTAGTTTCCTATGTAATCTATATATTTTTTTATTACCAATTATGCAATTCATAAGGTTAGACTAGCATTTACACTTTTTGATTATTAACATATAATTTAAAGCATTTAATGATTTGTGGTGGGCGAGATTGGGTCTGTAGTGGGCCTTGAAAACGCCCAATATATTATTACCCATTTAGCCTGAAAGCTTCTGATTTTTCGTCATTCAAGTAGTTTTCTTATATTTCTGTTTTTATTTTATTTTAAAATCTCGAATCACATTCTAATTAAATTTATTATACATAAATAATATTGAACTTAATAGTTTCAATCAGATATTCATGTTAATCTGTACTCTTTATTGCCTTTTATTTATTTTTCAGAATTATATATATAGCCCATTTCAATTTTGCATACAAATTAATATAGTATAATCCTATTGTATTATGGAGGTTATAATTTTTCTATTTTTTCCAAGACGAAAAAAAAAAAAGTCACAAAGTGAAAAAGTAAAAAATATAGTGCGTTCGTACACATGTATTGTTGCAACTTAGATATTTGTTGCCGACAAATAGGGCCCAAGCTTTAATTTCCTGCAAAAGAAAGTAAAAAAACTTTAGAGAAGACCTAATGAGTATTATAGTCAACTGAAAATTGAAGCTAAAACTCAAATTGGTTTTTGGTGCGTAGAAGCAGAATTCCATTGGAGATATCAGAGACCTCTTCTTGCAAGCAACCATTTTAGAACTGGTACGTAAGTAGATCAGCAAAGTTGTTGTTTATCATGAAAATTCTCAACTTAAACTTTTTATATTGTTATTTTTTTTAGTTCATCATCTCATTTGCAACAATGTCGTTTAGTTAATGTTAGCAATGCTATTTGAGTATTTTTTGAGTATTGATCCATACTTTCTTGGCTCCTAACTTCGTGGTATAAAAACAAGTGGAGGAAATGGCAGTAATTCTGGGAGTAGTGGCGGGTTTTCTTGGACCAGCTCTGGAACTTGGGAAATGCTTTGCTGAACCAATCAAGCGTCAGTTCAATTATCTCTGTTGCTTCAATAGCAATATTCTGAATCTAAGAGACGAGGCCCGAAGGCTGGAAGACACCAGATCTGGCCTACAGATGAAAGTCGATGCAGAAGAGAACAACGCACAAATCGTTGTTCCAGGGGTTAAGACTTGGTTTAATGATGTGGTCGGCATCCAAGCAAAGAATACTGAGATTGAGGCTGAAATAACCACCTTCAGACAAAATGGTTGTTTCGCCGTCAAATCTCGTTTTTCACTTGGCAAGAAAGTGAAAAAGACAGCTGAAGCTATGAAAGACTTACGAGAGGAGGGCTCTAATTTTACCATTATAGCACAACCTCCACCACCGGCAGCAGTGGCGGCCCCAATCCCTTTAGGATCAAATATATTTGAGTTCGATTCTAGAAAACAAATCGAAGAAGAAATCATTGTGAGTTTGAAAGATGAGAATGTCAACAAGTTGGGAGTATGTGGGATGGGGGGTGTCGGAAAGACAACCATGGCCAAAAGAATTATGCATAGGGTGAGAGAAGAACCAGACTGTCAGCCAAAAGAATTCGATGAGATCGTGATGGCAGTTGTCAGCCAAAAACCAGACTGGTTGGGAATTCAGGGTGTTATTGCTAAACAGTTGGGGTTGGAGTTGAAAGATAAGGAAAATGTAGAATGTAGAGCACTGGACTTGCTTGCCAGGTTGACTGGCACAAAAAGATCTCTCATAGTTCTAGATGATGTTTGGGATGTTCTCAATTTGGAGAAGTTAGGAATACCTTGCAATAGTACTGGATGCAAGATTCTGTTAACATCCCGGGATAGAGATATATTGAAAGGAATGGCTGTGGAGAAGGTTGCTGCAGTGAGAGTCTTGTCTGAAACAGAGGCATGGGATCTCTTCAAATCAAAAGCTGGCAGTTGCATTGAACAAGGAAATGATATTACTACTGTTGCACAACAAGTTGTGAAGGAGTGCAAAGGTCTACCCATTGCCCTCGTAACTGTTGGTGTGGCACTAAAAGACGAGGTAGACATACGAGGTTGGAATCATGCTCTGGATCAACTAAAAAGCGCTAACCCAAATCACTTGTCAAAGGTTATTGAAGATGTTTACAAACCACTAAGGTTCAGTTATGAGTCTTTGGAAAGTGTGGATCACAAATCCTTATTCTTGTTGTGCTGTCTATTTCCTGAAGATTATAATATTCATCTTGAGGATTTGGCTATGTATGCAATGGGGCTGCGCATGTTTGGAGATATCAGAAGTTTGGAAGGAGCACGAGAAACAGTGTTCTCCTTGGTTAAAAGGCTTAAGAGTTGTTTCTTGCTATTAGAGGGTGACCATCGCTATGTAAATTGTGTCAAAATGCATGATGTTGTTCGTGATGTTGCTATCTTCATTGCTTCAGATGAAAGGCTGATTAATTGTGATGATTGCACTTGGATTGCTTCCTATGATGAAGAAAAATTCGGCCTCCATATGGGGTCAGCAGTTTATCCCAATCTGCATCTCTTGTTGATTCATAATAGGTCAAGAGATAAAGAATTGGAGATCGGTGACGATTTCTTTGAAGGAATGGGGGAGCTCAACGTGTTCTCCATCAGAAATTCATCATTGCGGCGACTCCCAAAAATGATAAAATTAATGAAAAATCTCAAAACATTAATTTTAGACAGGTGTAGATCTTTGGAGAGCATATCAGTCGTTGGCGAATTAGTTAATCTTGAAATTCTCATATGTCGGTGTGTGTTAATTGAGTGTTTACCAATAGAGATGGCGGGAATAAGTCGTCTGAGGTTATTGGAACTCTCAGATTGTTGGAATCTGAAAACAATAGCACCAGGAATCATATCAAATCAGAAGGGATTGGAGGAGTTGATAGTGGAAGATTTTGATAATTGGGAAGCAGCGGATGAGGAAAGCAGAGAAAGAAAGAATGCATCTCTTAGTGAGCTTGAGCACTTATCGAGTTTGACTCGCCTAAAGATTAAGATAAAGAATTCTAGATTAGCTGCTGGACATAAACTTCCACCGAACATGGTGAAATATGACATTACAATTGGGGATCATAATGTGATGTCTCTCAACGTCAGAGGAGAGTTCAAGAAGAATGCATTGAAGCTGACAACGTTGCCTGGAAATAATAGTTTGGGAAAGTGGATTCATGAATGTGTTAGGATTGTTGAATATATGTGGTTAAAAGGATCAGATGATTCCAGTTTGGATTTTGGAGCAGCTCATAACATGCGGTCGTTGACTTTGGAAAAGTGTTCGGCAGTGAAGAAATTGGTGAATATGAGTAGTAGTAGTGCTACTGTTTTCCCTCTCTTGGAGCGTCTGTGGCTTGTAGAACTTAGTGAGTTGGAAGTGATATGCGATATTGATGGCCCAATGCAATCCAATTCTTTCCAGAATCTCAATGAATTACGACTTATTCGGCTGCCGGCACTAAAGCATTTGTGGAACAGTAGTATTAGTCCAAATCAACAGAACGTTATCTCGAGTTTCAATAAACTTTCGACCATACATATTTATGAATGCCATGGGCTACGAAGTTTATTTTCATTGTCAGTGATGGCAAGGGGTTCATGGTTTGTACAACTAGAAAGCCTTGAGATATCGTATTGTGATATGATGGAACAAGTACTATTGTGGAATGAAGAAGAAAAACAAACCAATATTCATACCCCACTAGTTTTCCCAAAATTGAAGGAATTGGTGCTCTGCTCTTTGCCGAGGCTCACAAGTTTCAGTAAAGGAATATTCCAATCCATTGATTTCCCTCTGCTAGAGAAAATGGAAGTCCGGAACTGCCCGCTACTGAAAGGTTTAGTTAGTAGTGTGCCTTCTGATGATCACGATGATGTTTCTAATATACAATTCTTTTCCAAGGTACATAACTACTCATTTAATATCTTCTAAAAGAATGCACATATGAGCCACTTATCCGGTAAATTTTCATTTTTTTTTAAATTAGATCCTCCTACTTTAATTCGTTAAAATTGAATTCTATATTGAAAATACATATATTCAATACACATAAATAAAATATATAAACCCAAATTTAACAAATATTAAAATATGTCTAACTTATACACTTGATTTCTTTCTCTTTAATTTTTGCATGTCATCCGTTATAATTTTCTTTGCACGTGCATGCCATTTGAATTGGAAATGTCCGCGAATGTATTCTTCTATACATTGCCGCAATTGTATTATAATCTTTTTGTTTGATAAAAGGAATGTGAAATTATGAATGTGATATACTGTATTTCTAAAGAAACATAAATTCTGAATTATTGTAGAAATATTTAAGTTTAATTTTATTTCGATTAAATTTATGGTCATATATATGCTACTTAATTAATTTAATATTTTAATTCAATGATAAGATAGTAACAAAATGGCGAATATGTTTGTACTTTTATGAGAATTATTTTATTTTATTTTATTCATTGGTTATGTGTTTTGTGGCTTTATTATTTCCAACCGTTGGTTAAAATTATTTGCAGGTAAAATTTGATAGATTAACTGAACTTGTGGTGGATGAAAGTGTTGAGATGGGGAGAAATTGGCATCAATTTCCAATTGACTTGTTCGCTGGACTTTGTTATTTAAGCGTATCGGGATTTAAAGAAATGAAAGGCCTATTTTCATTGCCTATGACTCAAAGTGGTTGTCTTTTACAACTAGAGATGCTTAAGATAAGCGATTGTGAAATTATGGAACAAATCATCTTATGGAATGAAGAAGAAAGCCAAAGGAATATTCACATCACACCATTCCCAAAATTGAAGCTCTTGATTCTAGATTCTCTACCAAGGCTTACAAGCATTGTTGAATTCTCTTTGCCAGATAAATTGGAAATTCGTAACTGTCCGGTTTTGTTAGAAAGTTGTGTTTCCACATCCATTTCTCCAACTGGGCCTCCTCATGATAATGATGATTCTATACATTTGTTTTGCAAACCAAACAAGGTATGTACCCGTATTATTTATTTATATTTTGAAAATTGCATTTTTAGGTATTTTTTATTTGGGTTAATTGTCAAAAAAATTACAATCTTTAAGCAAATTAATTTGCGCTTTTGAAGTGACTTTTTAATTTATTTTTTTAAACATCTCAAAAATTTGAAAAGATCGAATGAATTTAAGAAACTCGAGATCCTACACCAAAAGCAAAAGGTTATTAATTATAACATTAAAGAGTGAAATAGGACGGTTTATGTAGCGCCACTTTTACTATTCAATTTAACTAATAATCAATATAAAATTTTAAATTTAATTTCGTCCTTTCCATTATATTTTTAGTCATATGTTAATTTAATATTTTAGTTTTCATTGGCAATTTATTCACAAACTTGTGGAAATTTTTACAAAAGTTAAGATGCAGATTCTTAAATAAAATAACTAGGGAGAATTATACCTAGAACCGAGTATACTAAAAATTGAGTAAATTATATTTTTGGTCCCGTAAGAATAAGGTCCAAATATTTTTAGTCCCAAAATATACAATTTTGGTTCCAAGTTAATTTTTCGACACTTTTGGTCCCAGAGTTTATATTTCAACACTTTTAATTCCTAAAACTAACGGACTATATTTAACATCCGTTAAATATCTATTTTGAATTAAAAATTTTGACTATATTCCCTCTATTTTTACCCTTAATTAGGCAGTGTAATCAATATCAACAAAATAGGTAATATTTTGGCACTAAAATGGATATTTAACAGATATGAAGTATAGTCCGTTAATTCTTGGGATCAGAAGTGTTTAAATATAAATTGTGGGACTAAAAATTTGAGATAGGGGAGGGGGATTTGAGGATTGATCATTCATTTATATCTAATACACTAAATCTAAATAGTGGAAATTTGTGAATCACAGTCTAGAAATGAAAGTTTTGTGATAAAATACAGTAACATAAAAAAATATAGCTAGTTTTAATTTGTTGCAAAATCGATCCAACGGAATCATTTTTATATCATGAAGAACAAAGTATTTGTATCTATAAAATGATTTATAAAAAGTGCGACTGAGATTTGTTTTAATTGAAATTTATTGTATCGATTGTTATGTTTTTTTTTGTTGTTATTTTCATTTCATGATGTTAAAATTATTTGCAGGTTGAATTTGGTAACTTAAAAACATTGAGTATAGGTAACTATGATAGCATGAGAAATTGGTGTGGTCAAATTTCGATTGACTTCTTCGCCGTACTTTGCAAGTTAAATGTATCAAGCTTAAAAGGCATGAAGAGCTTATTCCCCTGTTCAATAGCGCGAAATCTGCGAAACCTCGTAGAGTTAAATATTCGTGATTGTGAAGAGATGGTTAAAGTGATTGAAGATGAGGAGGATGATGCTTTTCTAATTTCTCTCTTTCCTAATCTAAAACGTGTGAGTCTATGCTTTCTAAAGAAGCTCAAGAGTTTTTGTGAATGGAGACGCACTCTTGAATTGCCAAAGCTTGACTATATGTATATATTTGGTTGTGATGTGATGGACGAGTTTACATTGGGAGATCTCGATACACCAAATCTGAAAACAATAGGCGTAGACGACGACTACAGCGTTAATGAGGTGAAGAAAGCATTGCAGCAACGTAGGCTCAAAAGAGAGGTAACTACTCTAATCTATGAATTTATTTCTCCAACTAAATTACTACTTCAATATATATTTATATATAATCTTGGTAGCATTGTCGCATTTTTTTAAAAAAAAATGTCTCTTTTCTTTTTCATTGATTTTAATCTTAGATAGCTACACAGTTACAAACAAACTCACTAATTCTCGCTCATGTACATGATCAGAAGGAACTCGAAACGCAGCTGGAGGAGAGCTCATCGGCTGAAGCAGATTCAACAAATTGATTCAAATTTCCTATTCTGCAATTAATTTCACATCATCATGGGAAATAGAAGCAGTACTTGCAGCAACTCCTCCAAACTCACAAACTCAACAAAGGAATAAGCGGGCACGACCACCTGTTTTGCCTTGGCCGATGCAAGATCTATCTCCACTTTGTATTGCCTCTCTCTCTAATGATCCTGATAAGTCATGCCTTAGATCCCCCCATGATGCACACAGCAGGCAAATCCGCAGCTGCACAAAGGTAATTATAACTTTGTACTGCTGTCTTTCAATGCCACTAGGTGTTAGAAAACAATGAGATTGAAAGCCACGAAGAGTGTGGGGGGTCACGGCAGTGGGGGCTGCTGCTGTTCTTGAATATCTATATTGAGTTTCAAAAACTCTTTTAGGTTCACATGCAAGGCATTGCTGTTTGCAGAGCAGTAGACCTGACCAGGTATGATTGCTATGAGGATCTGCTCAAGAAATTGGAAGAGATGTTTGAAATTGTAGGGGAACTCTGTGGGTCAACAAAGAAATGGCAAGTTGTCTACACAGATGATGAGGATGACATGATGATGGTTGGAGATGATCCATGGCAGTTGACTCAAATTTTCTTAATTCTTTTGCCTTTCTATTCATGTTCTGTTTACTTATTCTTATGGTTCTGTGTGTCTAGCTTTACTTCTCTTAAGTTGTGTGTTTGACCTCCATTTAAGTATCAAGTGCTCCTTTGGTAATGCATTTGATTTATTAGTATAGTTTGTGATGTTATGGGGCATTCATAAATCATAATGCTGGTTTTATGATCCCATTATAGTAATATATTATAAACTTATTGTTTGTTTTGATTTTATGATGCTTGCTTGTTAGGTCTTTGTCTTTTCGTTTTGTTTTTTTGCTTCATTGGCTACAACTTTGTCTATGTATGCTAATGCTAGGCTTTATATATGTATAGGTTGTGTTAGCTATGTTCATGGATCAGAAAGAGAGGATATATTATAATGTTCGGATATAGTTTACGGAGTAAGAGATTGGTTTATATAATTTCAAAATCCTATTAGATTAGGCTTCGGAAAGCCCAAAACAGAAAATTGAATCCAAATTCTTGGTACAAAATATAAAATAGCAATTTTTGATAGCAAAAGAAGTTTTTTAAGCACCTTAGTACAAAATCAATGTTCTTTTTACACTTAATGAAATCTATTAGTTTTTTCTCAATTTGATAATTATGAATTAGTGGTGTTAAAAAAAAAGTCATGTCCAATAAAAATATAAATTTTTAATTGTCAAACTAATTTTTTTTCAATATTTTAATAATAGACCCCATATAAATTGGGCCGCAGCCGGCCCACTTTATTTAAGTGGAAATATTTCTTGCAACTCAATTCTTCTTTGCTAAAATAATTTGAAGTCCACTATTCTGAAAAAAAATATATATATTTGGTTGTTTACAAATCACAATTGTCCTCGTCAGATATATTTAAATATTCTTAGTTTCAGTTACATAAGAATTTGATTACACCAGATAAATGGATAAGAATCTGATCCCAACAAAAGATTGAAAAGAAAAATGGAGAAATTCTATGCTATTCTATGGGATATTATATAACTCACAACTACGTTTATAATATGTGTTAATTGCGTCTGTCATGTTATATAATACATCCGGTTATAAAGTGAAAACAACCAATCCTTTTGAGGTGGTTTAATTAGAGGGATCTCGATATCATTAGGGTTGTAAATGAACGTAGTCGCTCGTAGGTAATTCGGACTTTGTCTCGAAAAAATTTCATTCGAAACTCGTTCATTTTCTAAACAAATTTATTAGCTTGAGCCTCAAACCGAGCTCAACAAAATTATCAAGGCGAGCTCGAACAATGTAATATTCAGCTCGACAAGCTCACGAATGTATTTGAGTTGACTTTAATCGAACATATTCACGGATACATTTGCGAGTCTCTACTACCGAGCTACTCACGTACGAACACGTTCGTGAACATGCATGTTCGATTTGAAATAAATGACATTTTTAATTACTTATTATTATTGTTATGCACTGAATTTCATGATTATCATATATTAATAATAATTACGATAGTCAATATTAAAATTGCCAAAATAAAACCTCCTAAGAAAGTAAAAAATATTAACCCAAACTAAAATTTATAATGAGGAAGCTATAGTACAAAACTTAGGTGGTTGTATGTTTCATTACAAAGAAAATGATGTTAAATTAACCTTGATACTAGTGCTTGTTCTATTTGAAAGTTGAAATGTTTAATTTAAATTGTGTTGAATAACCATTTATAATGAAAATGCGAAAAATAAAATAAAAAAGTGTACATATTGGATGTGGAACTATATGAGTTGTAGATCACTACCATTATAGAGTTATAAATCTAGTTATAGGTCTACAATTTTTATTATGATTTTGTAAAAAAAATAAATTATATAAATAATTTGGAGCAAATATACTACTAGAAAATAAAAATTGCTCGATGGGTAAATTAAACAAACCTTTTTTCGAGCATTAGAGCTTGAGCTTAATAAGTAAATTTTTGAGCATTTCATTTCATGATCCGAGCTCGAATTAAATTCAAACATGACAAATATTTTCTGAACCGAGCTCGAACAAGAAGAAAAAAATCTTAAATCGATATTGAGAGTTGAGCTCGAATATCAGAGTGTTCGGCTTGATTCGATTCATTTACCATCTTAGATATCATGAAGGTTTATATTTCAAAGTTCATAATAATTAAGGTATGGTCTCGCGTACACTACTTATATATAAGTTTTATATTAGATTGGAAAAAATATTACTTTTAATACTAAAAAGTATCATGCTTATTTAATTTTACTTGAAAGTATTGTTATTTTTTTAGATGATAATATTTTGTAACTATTACTGTATTTTTTGAATCGAAAAAATTATCACTTATAACATCAAAATGTACCATCTAATGTACGTATTATATGTAACCATTATACATAAGAATTTGTTTGGAGTTAATACCATATTCTATTTTGAATTATTAATAATTTTTTAATTCTTTCATAATCTTAATAAATTTTGAATCCTATCAATTCCAATCTTTTCATTAGTTTTCAATTTCTATCAAACAACCTAATTTTCGACAATATATGCGTGACGTGGATTGTCCAAAGAATTAAAACTTAGCGAATTGATGTGTTTTTCCGTTTTCTTAATCACTTAAACATAACAACTTTTTGAATTTAAGTGACAATTTTGTGAATCAAGGTATTTAAGTTATTGAAAATTAGGCCATGTAATAGAATTGAAAACAAATGAAGGGATTGTGATAGAGGCGGAAAATTGCTATGGTTGGGATATAATTGAAAATTTGTCAATAGTTCGAGAAAAAAATATGATATTAACTAAAAAAATATTTACCAAAATAATTAACGAATACTGGGCTCAAATTATCGAATTCCAAGCCCAACTAATTGGGCTTATAATCTGACCCATAGCGAGTGGTTGAAAAAATTATTTTTAGTTTCTACTTGGTAAATTTCTTATAACACTTCCATGTGTTTCAATCCGTGTTTCACTATAAAATTTATGATTTCAGTAATATTTATTATAAAATAAAAATTAATTATAACATAAAAAAATTAAATTTCCTCAATAATCACAGTCTCCACAATTTTTTTTATATCTCCGGAAAGGTGAAAAGGTCAAAAGATGGAGCGGTATGACTCGATATATTTTTGTCATTATTTTTCAATTTTTTTAATTACAAAATACATCAATATATTTTTATCATTATAATAGACAGGTAAAATGGGGTGGAATTAATTTAGACATGCAGACAGTGTCAGTGGCTCAACCAGAAAATATTTTTGGGGACTACATTATTGTGACAGATTGTCGGCTACTAAGACGTGTGTATATTTAATTTACTATTTTTTTCATAAACGTGTATTAGTATTACAAAATCGTTTTACTGATATTCTTGATTTTTTTATCTATAATAACTAAAAATAATTTAAATCAAATAAAGACTTTAAAATAAATAAATGCATTAATTCTAAAAGACAATTTTTAATATAAAAATTAATATGCATGAATAAAATAACTTAGACAAACTATTATATATTTATAAATGAAAGAAGTTAATTAAATGTAAAATTAGAATTTGTGTTAATACGTAACTGTTGAATAATCTACAAATATAAATATACATTTAACAAAATTTAAACAATAAAAAGTTAAACTAACCACAAATAAATTGAAGGGAGTGGACTGTAAAATAGATAAAATATAAAGTTCGAGATAAAGTACAGTAAAAATAATACCCAAGAGAAATAAGATAGATTAATAACAAATAAAAAATTTAGTATTAAAATTGAAAAATAAGTTCGAATTAAAAATTAGAAAACTATGGTCTTTAAATTACTATTTTTTCCTAAAGTTGTGTATACTTATATTAGTTAAGTTTACTATATTTGTGTCTGCATGGCTCCGTCTCTCTTTTCTTCTCTTTCACCGTGAACGGCAAGTGACAATGCAAGCTCAAAATAATTGAGCTAGGAAATGCAACTCTCTCTCTCTCTCTCTATCTCTCTCTCTCTCTCTCTCTCTCTCTCTCTCTCTCTTTATATACCATTCATTGATCCTTCGGCTTTCCGAGTTCCGACGAGGAGCCCTTCTTCCACCGGAGACCGCCTTACAAAGATTGAGGTGGTTCAGCTTTCTCCCTCCTTTGTGTTTGTGCGAGTGTGTGTGTTTCATGTGTTCTCACATATGCCATTTTTTTTCCTTTTCTTTTGAAGTGCTTTGATTGAGATGGAAGAATTGAATTTTGGAGAGGAGAGCGTGGGGAGTCCAGATAGAAGGCACTGCTTCTACGATTTCATATGGCTTAATAATTTGATTGAGTTGGTAAGTTTTAATCTTGAGTAAAATATGGGTGAGTGATTCTGTATTTTGTGTTCCTGTCTAAGGCTGTCTCTGTTAAACTGTAGCATAAAAAAACTCAAGATTATAACAACCATATGATTATCTAGCTAAGAGATAGGGAAATCCAAAATCAAAACCAAATTCTGCATAGGGCATTAAGGTTACCTTCATTCTTGCAGCAAATTCCACATGATTTCGTCCATGATCACTTAGCCAGTGAAGAAACTGATGGGGTGATCCTCAACGGCCCTTGTGGAAGCTGGGAGGCGAAGCTCGAGCAGAGAGACAATGGCCTATATATCGTCCAAGGATGGCAAGATTTCGTGAGAAGTCACTGCTTAGGCAACAAAGAGTTCTTGCAGTTCTTGTACGATGGGGGCATGTCTTTTGATGTGAAGATCTTTGAGGAAAATGGCTGGTTGAAGAACTATCAAGCATCCCCTGAAGAATGCGCGCCTTCCTTCACCTCGTCTTTCCCTTTCTTCAAACACGAGATGAAGGGCTACAACGTTGGCCACAAATGCACCATGGTAAGATGCAGCTGGTTGAACTTAAGGAGCAGGTTCCTTGGAAGTTCTAACCAAGTTTTTTTTTTTTTTTCTGTGTTTTCTTGCAGCAAATTCCAAAGGCATTTTCAAGTGAGCATCATCTTCCCATGTCTAAACATAAGATGGAGCTAAGGGATTCCGATGGGGTATCTTGGTCAGCCAGCATCATTGTCACGAGCAGTGGTCATCTTGCCCTGAGTGGAGGATGGAAGCTCTTCACAGATGCTCATTCAATCAAGAAGGGAGATGTCTGCATTTTCGAGTTGGTTGAGGAAAAGTTGATGCAGGTCCACATTCTCAGATGAACTAGCTCTCTGATCATGTCATGAAAAATGGAATGTGAATTGCTCTGTGATCTTGTTTATTACTATCCACAAGGTCAGATGGAACAGGTTCTGCTTATGCTCCTTGTTGTTGTCTAATTTATTCTTTGAATTGCAATTTTGTTTTCGTTATAACGTATCAACTGATTTGCATATTACTGTATCAGTATAGGCTTTCCAACCATTTATTCCTAAGTTCTTTCATTTGTATCGCTTTTCTTTTAGCTCGAAGCATCAACACATCAGGGATTGGATCAACAACTTCCTTCATTCAACTTATCCAGTGAAATCATTTGCAAAGTGATGAATGTTCAACTTCGGGTAAAATTCCCTGAAATTTAATGTTCAAGCAAGTGGATTTTGTGTTAGGTGCCTCTGCATGCCAAATAGCCAATCTCTTTTCTTCCACATTTATCTAATTTCAGGCTGAAGCAGACACAGATGAGGTGTATGCACAAATAACGCTGCTTCCTGAACAAGATGTAAATTCTATTGCCTAATTTCCAACTGTAATTTTGTTGCATGTTCATCTGTCCTTAACAGTTTGCGCATCAAAGCATCTTCTGTCGTTTCTTTCTTCCTGAATCGCCCCGTATTTGGATTTGGATTCGCCACATGGAAATGCTTGTAGTTCTTTCTGGTGTGGAATTAGACAGATATGAGTGACTTTGGTGATAGTACTATATCTAGTGTAAACTTCTTGGTTTAATAAAAATGTTTCTGGTATGTGTTGTGGCTTCAAATTTTGGTCTAATCTGTTGCTGGAGGGATTTTTATCTCCTTTTCTCCCAAGTGAAGATATTTGAGCTATTAACTTGAGCTATTAAATAGCAGATCTACTCTTATATGAGGCTTTTCATTTTATCAGCTGCTGAAAGTGAGAACTTCCCTCCATATATTTGGCAGAGGAGACAATGAAGAACTTCGAGTTGGCGTGCGCAGGCTTATGAGACAACCAAACAATATGCCATGTTCTGTTACATCAAGTCATAGTATGTATGCATCTGCATCACAAGCCATCTCCACCAGAACCTTGCTTTCAGTCTTTTATATATAAACCAAGGTTATTCGCACTTCTCTTCTAATGGTTCTTCATCTGATATAATAATAACAAAGGTTAATTGGTGCATGAAAATTATATCTGATGCTGCTCTAAACTAACAAGAGCACTGAAATGATGATAACCATCTCATGGCAGATACAAAATGTTTCCTTTCTACTCTTTATGGAGTTATAATACTTAACTTGAAACTGTTTCATATGACTGGACTTTCGGAGAAGACTAGATAATGGATGAAAAATGCTCTTTTCCTTTATGGGTAGCTTGGTTAGATAACTTAGACAAAGCCTGACCATTTCAGCACTATATGTCTTGCAGCATCCATACAGTACTTTCCATTGGTTGCTTTGAAGAATCACCCTATTAAATTGCAGTCATTTGTGCTCAGGACTAGTCGATCTGAATTTATAGTAAGCGTAAATAAGTACCTTGAAGCTCAAAATCACAAGTTGTCAGTAGGGGTGAGGTTTAAGATGAGATTTGCAGGTGAAGAGGTACCTGAAAGAAGGTAATGTTACTATTGATAAATTTGTCACATGTGATAATGTTCACAATTTGACTGCAAGATTCATTGTTGCATGCTAATACAGGTTCACTGTAACTTGTTGGGAGGTCCATGCTTTGCTGATCTTCACTCTTGCAAGTTGATAAAAACATATTTTCTATAAAGATGTTGCCTTGTGCAATATCATCAGAAGTATCACAAAGGGAATTCTGTATTTTGGCTGGGAACAAATTTGGACTTATGGCTAAGTTCTGCATTTGGATGGTAATAAACATTTAATTAAGCTGTTCACTTGATTTGCAAATCCAGGTCCAGCAGGCAAATCATAATGCTGGTGGGGTTTATTTCAATGTTGCAATAGTAAAGAAGATATATATATATATATATATATACTCAACTGAGGAAGCAAAGAGGCTCTCTCCCAAGACAAAGCTTCCTCTGGCAGAGGTGAAATCCGGGAAGGCCGTTTCCGATGCAGCTGTTGGCACTGAAGAACAGTCGTCAACTGTTGGATCGGGTTACTCACGGAGTCTTGCTTACACGATACACATTGCCGTGTCGGTGAGGCAAAAAAGGGTGGTTTTTGTTAATGTAATAGTAATAATAATTTTTCTGGGGAGGGTGGTGCCACAAGGATAAAGATCCCATTATAGTAATATATTATCATCTTATTGTTTGTTTTGGTTTTATGATGCTTGATTGTTAGGTCTTTGCCTTTTCGTTTTGTTGTTTCGGTTTATTGGCTACAGCTTTGTCTATGTATGCTAATGCTAGGCTATATATATAAATGTTGCGTTAGCTATGTGCATGGATCAGAAAGAGAGGATATATTATAATGGTCGGATATAGTTTACGGAGTAAGAGATTGGTTTATATAATTTCAAAATCCTATTAGATTAGGCTTCAAAAATAAGCTCAGAACAGAAATTCAGTCCCAATCGTTGGTACAAAAAATAAAATAGCCATTTTTTATAGCAAAAAAAAAATTATATAATTTTTTTAATTTTTTAATTTTGGTCCTTCAATTTTAATAAATTATAAAAATGATTTAAATGACCCATAAACTAGCTATTCCAAGTAATTGGGACCAAAATGGTAAAGAAGTATTGTTAGGACTAATAGCATATGAAGGGTATTAAAAATGATAAAAGATCAAACATAAGGCACACATGGTATATAAAGATGTCGAATCACATTCAAATTAAATGTTGAATCACATTCTAATTAAATTTATTATACATAAATAATATTGAAGTTAATAGTTTCAATCATATATTCATATGAATCTGTACTCTTTATTGCCTTTTATTTATTTTTTAGAATTATATAGCCCATTTCAATTTTGCATACAGATTAATATAGTATAATCCTATTGATATTATGGAGGTTATAATTTTTCTATTTTTTCCAAGACGAAAAAAAAAGTCACAAAGTGAAAAAGTAAAAATATAGTGCGTTAGTACACATGTATTATTGCAACTTAGATATTTGTTGCCGACAAATAGGGCCCAAGCTTTAATTTCCTGCAAAAACAAAGCAAAAAAACTTTAGAGAAGACCTAATGAATATTATAGTCATCAGGTCAACTGAAATTTGAAGCTAAAACTCAAATTAGTTATTGGTGCGTAGAAGCAGAATTCCATTGGAGATATCAGAGAGCTCTTCTTGCAAGCAACCATTTTAGAACTGGTACGTAAGTAGATCAGCAAAGTTGTTGTTTATCATGAAAATTCTCAACATAAACTTTTTATATTGTTTTTTTTTTATAGTTCATCATCTCATTTGCAAAAATATCGTTTAGTTAATGTTAGCAATGCTATTTGAGTATTGATCCATACTTTCTTCGCTCCTAACTTCATGGTATAAAAACAAGTGGAGGAAATGGCAGTAATTCTGGGAGTAGTGGCGGGTTTTCTTGGATCAGCTCTGGAACTTGGGAAATGCTTTGCTGAACCAATCAAGCGTCAGTTCAATTATCTCTGTTGCTTCAATAGCAATATTCTGAATCTAACAGACGAGGCCCGAAGGCTGGAAGACACCAGATCTGGCCTACAGATGAAAGTCGATGCAGAAGAGAACAACGCACAAGTCGTTGTTCCAGGGGTTAAGACTTGGTTTAATGATGTGGTCGGCATCCAAGCAAAGAATACTGAGATTGAGGCTGAAATAACCACCTTCAGACAAAATGGTTGTTTCACCGTCAAATCTCGTTATTCACTTGGCAAGAAAGTGAAAAAGACAGCTGAAGCTATGAAAGACTTAAGGGAGGAGGGCTCTAAATTTACCATTATAGCACAACCTCCACAACCGGCAGCAGTGGCGGCCCCAATCCCTTTAGGATCAAATATATTTGAGTTCGATTCTAGAAAACAAATCGAAGAAGAAATCATTGTGAGTTTGAAAGATGAGAATGTTAACAAGTTGGGAATATGTGGGATGGGGGGTGTCGGAAAGACAACCATGGCCAAAAGAATTATGCATAGGGTGAGAGAAGAACATCTGTTCGATGAGATCGTGATGGCAGTTGTCAGCCAAAAACCAGACAGGTTGGGAATTCAGGGTGTTATTGCTAAAAGGTTGGGGTTGGAGTTGAAAGATAAGGAAAGTGTAGAATGTAGAGCAGTGGACTTGCATGCCAGGTTGACTGCAGGCACAAAAAGATCTCTCATAGTTCTAGATGATGTTTGGGATGTTCTCAATTTGGAGGAGTTAGGAATACCTTGCGAGAGTGAGTGCAAGATTCTGTTAACATCCCGGGATAGAGATATATTGAAAGGAATGGATGTGGAGAAGGTTGCTGCAGTGAGAGTCTTGTCTAAAACAGAGGCATGGGATCTCTTCAAATCAAAAGCTGGCAGTTGCATTGAACAAGGAAATGATATTAATGCTGTTGCACAACAAGTTGTGAATGAGTGCAAAGGTCTACCCATTGCCCTCGTAACTGTTGGTGTGGCACTAAAAGACGAGGTAGACATACGAGGTTGGAATCATGCGCTGTATCAACTAAAAAGCGCTAACCCAAATCACTTGTCAAAGGTTATTGAAGATGTTTACAAACCACTAAGGTTCAGTTATGAGTCTTTGGAAAGTGTGGATCACAAATCCTTATTCTTGTTGTGCTGTCTATATCCTGAAGATTATAATATTAGTCTTGAGAATTTGGCTATTTATGCATTGGGGCTGCGCATGTTTGGAGATATCAGAAGTTTGGAAGGAGCACGAGAAACAGTGTTCTCCTTGGTTAAAAGGCTTAAGAGTTGTTTCTTGCTATTAGAGGGTGACTATGAAAATCATGTCAAAATGCATGATGTTGTTCGTGATGTTGCCAGATTCATTGCTTCAGATGAAAGGCTGATTAATTGTGCTGATTGTACTTGGATTGCTACCTACACTGAAGAAAGATTCGGGCTCCATATGAGGTCAGTAGTTTATCCCAATCGGCATCTCTTGTTGATTAATAAATGGTCAATTGATAAAGAATTGGAGATCGGTGACGATTTCTTTGAAGGAATGGGGGAGCTCAACGTGTTCTCCATCAGATATCCATCATTGCGGCGACTCCCAAAAATGACAAAATTAATGAAAAATCTCAAAACATTAATGTTAGTCGAGTGTAGATCTTTGGAGAGCATATCAGTGGTTGGCGAATTAGTTAATCTTGAAATTCTCATATGTCGCCGGTGTTATTCAATTGAGTGTTTACCAATAGAGATGGCGGGAATAAGTCGTCTGAGGTTATTGGAACTCTCATATTGTAGGAATCTGAAAACAATAGCACCAGGAATCATATCAAATCAGAAGGGATTGGAGGAGTTGATAGTGGATGTATTTGATAATTGGGAAGCAGCGGATGAGGAAAGCAGAGAAAGAAAGAATGCATCTCTTAGTGAGCTTGAGCACTTATCGAGATTGAGTCGCCTGAAGATTAAGATAAAGGATTATAGAGTAGCTGCTGGACATAAACTTCCACCGAACATGGTGAAATATGACATTACAATTGGGGATCATAATGTGATGTTTCTCAACGTCAGCGGGGAGTTCAAGAAGAATGCATTAATGAAGCTGACAACGTTGCCTGGAAATAATAGTTTGGGAAAGTGGATTAATGAATGTGTTAGGAGTACTGTTGAACATATGAGGTTAGAACGATCAGATGATTCCAATTTGGATTTTGGAGCAGCTTATAACATGCGGACGTTGACTTTGAAGGAGTGTTCGGCAGTGAAGAAATTGGTGAGTATGAGAAGTAGTAGTGCTACTGTTTTCCCTCTCTTGGAGAGTCTGACGCTTAGAAAACTTAGTGAGTTGGAAGTGATGTGCGATATTGATGGCTCAATGGAATCCAATTCTTTTCAGAATCTCAAAGAATTACGACTTGTTCGGCTGCCGGCACTAAAGCATTTGTGGAACAGTGGTATTAGTCCAAATCAACAAAACGTTCTTTCGAGTTTCAATAAGCTTTCCACCATATATATTTCTAAATGTCATGGGCTACGAAGTTTATTTTCATTGTCAGTGATGACAAAGGGTTCATGGTTTGAACAACTAGAAAGCCTTGAGATACGTGAATGTGATATGATGGAACAAGTAATGTTGTGGAATGAAGAAGAAAACCAAACCAATATTCATATACCACTAGTTTTCCTAAAATTGAAGAAATTAGAGCTCATCTCTTTGCCGAGACTCACGAGTTTCAGTAAAGGAATGTTCCAATCCATTGATTTCCCTCTGCTAGAGAAAATGGAAGTCCGGAACTGCCCGCTGCTGAAAGGTTTAATTAGTAGTGCGCCTTCCGATGATCACGATGATGTTTCTAATATAGAATTCTTTTCCAAGGTACGTAACTACTCATTTAATATCTTCCAAAAAAAAATGCACATATTAGCCACTTATCCTTTAAATTTTCAATATATATATTTTTTTAAATTAGATCCTCCTACTTTTATTCGTTAAAATTGAATTCCATATTGAAAATACATATATTCAATACACACAAATAAAATATATAAACCCAAATTTAACAAATATTAAAATATATCTAACTTATACACTTGATTTCTTTCTCTTTAATTTTTGCATGTTTTCCGTCATAATTTTCTTTGCATCTGCATGACATGTGAAATATCGTTGCTAGTAGGACTGCAAATGTATTCTTCTTTACATTGCCGTAGTTGTATTTTAATCTTTTTGTTTGATCAAAGAAATGTGATATACTGTATTTCCAAAGAAACATAAATTCTTAATTATTGTAGAAATATTTAAGTTTAATTTTATTTCGATTAAATTTATGGTCATATATATGCTACTTAATTAATTTAATATTTGAATTCAATGATAAGATAGTAACAAAATGGCGAATATGTGGGTACTTTTATGCGAATTATTTTATTTTATTTTATTCATTGGTTATGTCTTTTGTGACTTTATTATTTCCAACCGTTGGTTAAAATTATTTGCAGGTAAAATTTGATAGATTAACCAAACTTGTGGTGGGTAAAAGTGTTGAGATGGGGAGAAATTGGCATCAATTTCCAATTGACTTGTTCACTGGACTTTGTGAGTTAAGCATATCGGGATTTAAAGAAATGAAAGGCTTATTTTCATTGCCAATGACTCAAAGTGGTTGTCTTTTACAACTAGAGAAGCTTGAGATCGGCTATTGTGAAATTATGGAACAAATCATCTTATGGAATGAAGAAGAAAGCCAAAGGAATATTCACATCACACCATTCCCAAAATTGAAGCTCTTGATTCTAGATTCTCTACCAAGGCTTACAAGCATTGTTGAATTCTCTTTGCCAGAGAAATTGAAAATTCGTAATTGTCCGATTTTGTTGGAAAGTTGTGTTTCCACATCCATTTCTCCAACTGGGCCTCCTCATGATAATGATGATTCTATACATTTGTTTTGCAAACAAAACAAGGTAAGTACCCGTATTATTTATTTATATTTTGAAAATTGCATTTTTAGGTATTTTTTATTTGGGTTAACTGTCAAAAAAAAATCACAATCTTTAAACAAATTAATTTGCGCTTTTGAAGTGAATTTTTAATATATTTTTTTTAAAACATCTCAAAAATTTGAAAAGATCAAATGAATGTAAGAAGTCCTAAACCAAAAGCAAAAGGTTTTTAATTATAACATTAACGAGTGAAATAGGACGGTTTATGTAGCGCCACTTTTACTACTCAATTTAACTAATAATCAATATAAAATTTTAAATTTAATTTCGTTCTTTCCATTATATTTTTAGTCATGTTAATTTAATATTTTAGTTTTCATTGGCAATTTATTCACAAACTTGTGGAAATTTTTACAAAAGTTAAGATTGCAGATTCTTAAATAAAATAATTAGGGAGAATTATACCTAGAACCGAGTATACTAAAAATTGAGTAAATTACATTTTTGGTCCCGTAAGAATAAGGTCCAAACAATTTTAGTTCTAAAATGTACAATTTTGGTTCCAAGATAATTTTTCGACACTTTTGATCCCACAGTTTATATTTCAACACGTTTGATTCCTAAAACTAAGGGACTATAGTGGAGGGGGATTTGAGGATTGAACCTCAATCATTCATTTATATCTAATACACTAAATCTAAATAGTGGAAATTTGTGAATCACAGTCTAGAAATGAAACTTTTGAGATAAAATACTGTAACATAAAAAAATCTAGCTAGTTTTGCTGCAAAATCAATCAACGGGATCATTTTTATATCATGAAGAACAAATTATTTGTATCTACAAAATTATAAAAAGTGCCACTGGGATTCGTTTCAATTGAAATTTAATGTATCGAGTATTGTGTTTTTCTTTTGTATTTATTTTCATTTCATGCTGCTAAAATTATTTGCAGGTTGGATTTGGTAACTTAAAAGAATTGAGTATACGTAACTATGATAGCATGAGAAATTGGTGTGGTCAAATTTCGATTGACTTCTTCACCGTACTTTGCCGGTTAGATGTATCAAGCTTAAAAGGCATGAAGAGCTTATTCCCCTGTTCAATAGCTCGAAATCTGCGAAACCTCGTAGAGTTAGATATTAGTTTTTGTGAAGAGATGGTTAAAGTGATTGAAGATGAGGAGGACGATGCTCTTCAAATTTCTCTCTTTCCTAATCTGAAACGTCTAGAGTTGTGGAATCTAAAGAAGCTCAAGTGTTTTTGTGAATGGAGATGCACTCTTCAATTGCCAAAGCTCCAACATTTAAAAATATTCCGTTGTGATGTGATGGACGAGTTTACATTGGGAGCTCTCAATACACCAAATCTGAAAACAATATACATAGACGGCCACGGCAGCGGTAATGAGGTGAACAAAGCATTGCGGCAACGTAGGCTCAAAAGAGAGGTAACTACTCTAATCTATGAATTTATTTCTCCAACTTAATTACTACTTCAATATATATTTATATATAATCTTGGTAGCATTGTCGCATTTTTTTATAAAAAATGTCTCTTTTCTTTTCCATTGATTTTAATCTTAGATAGCTACACAGTTACAAACAAACTCACTAATTCTCGCTCATGTACATGATCAGAAGCAACTCGAAACGCGGCTGGAGGAGAGCTCATCGGCTGAAGCAGATTCAACAAATTGATTCAAATTTCTTATTCTGCAATTAATTTCACATCATCATGGGAAATAGAACCAGTACTTGCAGGTCAGGGCAGTGCTGTTCTTGAATATCTATATTGAGTTTCACTGGAATCCTTGTTGAATTTTCATTCTACTGAAAGTAACACATCTTGGGTTTCTTTCTCATCATGCTCCTGCCCCCTTGAAACTATTGTTTTTTTTTTTAAATGATAATATTCTTGTAATTATTACTGCGTTTTTTGGATTGAAAAAATTGTCACTTATAATACCGAAATGTATCCATCTAATGTAAGTCTTATATGTAACCATCGTACGTAGGAATTTGTTTGGAGTCAATACCATATTCTATTTTGAATTATTAATAATTTTTTAATTATTTCATAATCTTAATAAATTTTGAATCCTATCGATCACAATCTTTTCATTAGTTTTCAATTTCTATCAAACAATCTAATTTTCGGCAATATATGCGTGATGTGGATTGTCCAAAGAAGAAAAACTTTGCGAATTGCTTTGTTTTTCCATTTTCTTAATCACTTAAAGATGACAACTCTGTGAATTTAAGTGATAATTTTGTGAATCAGGGTATTTAAGTTGTTGAAAATTAGGTCATGTAATAGAATTGAAAACAAATGAAAGGATTGTGATTGAGCCGGAAAATTGCTTTGGTTGGGATATAATTGAAAATTTGTTGATAGTTCGAGATAAAATATGATATTAACTAAACAAAGATTGAGGTGGTTCAACTTTCTCCCTCCTTTGTGTTGTGTTTTTGTGTGTGTGTGTGTGTGTTTCATGTGTTCTCACATATGCCATTTTTTTTTTCTTTTCTTTTGAAGTGCTTTGGTTGAGATGGAAGAATTGAATTTTGGAGAGGAGAGCGTGGGGAGTCCAGATAGAAGGCACTGCTTCTACGATTTCATATGGCTTAATAATTTGATTGAGTTGGTAAGTTTTAATCTTGAGTAAAATATGAGTGAGTGATTCTGTATTTTGTGTTCCTGTCTAATGTTGTCTCTGTTAAACTGTAGCATAAAAAAACTCAAGATTATAACAACCAAATTCTGCATTAAGGTTACCTTCATTCTTGCAGCAAATTCCACATGATTTCGTCCATGATCACTTAGCCAGTGAAGAAACTGATGGGGTGATCCTCAAGGGCCCTTGTGGAAGCTGGGAGGCGAAGCTCGAGCAAAGAGACAATGGCCTATATATCGTCCAAGGATGGCCAGATTTCGTGAGAAATCACTGCTTAGGCAACAAAGAGTTCGTGCAGTTCTTGTGCAATGGGGGCATGTCTTTTGATGTGAAGATCTTTGTGGAGAATGGCTGGTTGAAGAACTATCAAGCATACACGAGATGAAGGGCTACAACATTGGCCACAAATGCACCATGGTAAGATGCAGCTGGTTGAACTTAAGGAGCAGCTTCCTTGGAGATATGTGGAAGTCATTTTGTGTTTTCTGTGTTTTCTTGCAGCAAATTCCAAAAGCATTTTCAAGTGAGCATCATCTTCCCATGTCTAAACATAAGATGGAGCTAAGGGACTCCGATGGGGTATCTTGGTCAGCCAGCATCATTGTCACGAGCAGTGGTCATCTTGCCCTGAGTGGAGGATGGAAGCTCTTCACAGATGCTCATTCAATCAAGAAGGGAGATGTCTGCATTTTCGAGCTGGTCGAGGAAAAGTTGATGCAGGTCCACATTCTCAGATGAACTAGCTCTCTGATCATGTAATGAAAAATGGAATGTGAATCCCATGTGAATTGCTCTCTTTGATCTTGTTTAACTTATTTGGATCTGGTAGTAAGCACTGAATCTGTCAGGTTTCCTTGTTTTCATCGATTGAAATGAAGCAACAATGTTCCAACCTCTCTTGCTTGTTCATCCATCAAGCATTCCACAACAAACATGTCAGCATTTAACATTCACCACCAGTCTTTGCATGAGCATACACCATCTCCGAAAACATGAAAGCGATTTGCATCCTTTATAGTCAGAACTCGTGCATAGACTTTGGAGATGAACTTACTAGCCGTGTGGCAATCACTGCAAATTCTTAGATTTTTTGTGATCCGAACCACTGTTCCTGGCTTCGTCCTCATCAGTCCAAAAGCAATAGCCAGCTTCTCGCTGTGGTGAAGTAGAATATCTTTCTTCACATCATCCGACACATCTAGGTGTACAGAGTTCGTATCAGGCTCATACCCCGCGGCTTCTATTTTCAAAATCAAGCCTTCAAGGAACTCCTTGATCTCCAGATAGTGAGGATGGTCTGTCTGGCTTGCCATAAACGTGAACATTTCCCCGTTTATCTCAATAGAACTAAGGCCGGGGTTCTTCTTCAAGTTGCTCGATTTCAATGATATTCTAGCCATTCTTGCACAATCCCAGTTTCCAGCCAAAGCATACATGTTCGACAGCAGTATATAATGCCCTGCATCATTAGGTTTCAACTGAATAAGCTCCCGAGAGATCTCATCTCCTAGCTCAAAGTTCCTGTGGATTTTACAAGCACTAAGCAACGAGCTGTACATCTCAACCCCCGGTTGCAGATGCATCTTCTTCATGAGCGAGTAAGCATCATATACTCGCCCAGAACGACCAAGAAGGTCTATAACACAGGCATAGTGCTTCGAGCTAGGAGTCAAGTTCCAAACTTCTGCCATTTGATCAAAGATTTGGAGCCCTTGCTGGACCAGGCCAGCATGATTACAAGCACACAAGACTGATACCAAGGTTGACTCGTCTGGAGTTAGACCCGAATCCCTCATCTTTAAGAATGTGTCTATGGCTTCATTCCCACACCCGATCATGCCATAACCAGATATCAGCGCGTTCCAACATGCAACATCTTTGTCGGCCATCCATTCAAAGTACATTTTTGCATCTCTCATACTTGCACAATTAGCATACATGTCTATTACAGCTGTACCAACAAAAATATCATCTTGAAAACCGGATTTTATCAACAGAGCGTGTACTCGCCTACCCTGCTGCAAAGCTCCTGAACAGCTGCAACCCGAAAGCATAGTAATCAGAGAAACAGAATCTAGCATAATCTTGTCTTCTCCCATCATCTCATTGAAATGTTCAAAGGCCCTTCTCCAATTGCCACTCTTTGAAAACCCTCTCAACATCAAAGTCCAAGCGATCAAGTCCTTCTTGATCTCCTCAAATATACGATAAGCATCATTAACAAGGCTTCCATTTATATACAATCCCATCAAAGCTGTTTTAATCAGCTGATCATTCTCATATCCACTTCTAACTATCAAGCCGTGTATCCCGCTTCCTACTCTGAAATCGTCTAAACTAATCAGGCTCATTACCGTGAAAATGTCTCCAAACAACCCTTTCCTCCTCATCCAATTGAACATCCTCAACGCTTCCTCCCCACATCTATTCTCGGAGTAACCTGAAATGATCGCATTCCATGAGACGACATTTCTCACAGACATATTGTCAAACACATTCCTGGCAATCTTCATGCACCCAAATTTTGAATACATGTCAACCAAACCAGTTTCCACAAACACATTATCACTAAAATTGCTTCTTATCCAATAACAATGCACAGATTTCCCCAACAAAACCCTCCCTAATTTCCCAAATGCGGGCAAAACGCTCGAGATTGTTATCTCATTAGGCCTGATTTCTAAAACCACCATCTCATAAAACACATCAACAGCTTCCAAGAAACGGCCATTTTTGGTGAGCCCAGATAACAAAATTGTCCAAGTAACCAAATTTTTGTTTGAAATTTGAGAAAATATAATCTGGGCTTTCGACACAAGTCCACAAGAAGCATATGCATTCATCAACCTGTTACACAGGAAAACATTTGCAGACAGATTAGACACGATTATTTGAGCATGAATTTGATGCAGGGGCTTTTCATCTCTAATTTTTTGGAGAATTGATGCATGTGACGACTGAGTTGAATGATGCATAACGCCTATTTTGAGATCAAGAAATTGTAGGTTTTGGCGCCAAGAGTAACGGCTACGAAGCTTGTAAAAACAGTTCATTCACAATGGCTGGCTAGGGAGAGAGAGAGAGAGAGAGAGAGAGAGAGAGAGAGAGTGTGTGTGGGGTGAAATTATTCACACAGTTCAGCTGAAGTAGTGGAAAGCGCGCTTATGATTCCTAAGGAATACTCGAATTCTTTTTATTCATTTTATACAATTTGATACTTATATTTTTTTTAAAAATGATTAATTTTTTTAAAATTAACAAAAAATTACTTATTTTTTAAAAAAAATATTGCAAATCTACCCATTTTCTCAACTATACAAAAAAAATTCGTCCAATCAAGGAATATTAAATTACAATCATTACATATGATTTTCGGGTCATAAAATTAATTAAATGTTAGATTTGTATTTTTTTAAAAAGTGGGTAATGTTTTGTTAATTTTAGAAAAATGGGTCATTTTAAAAAAATATCTGAAAAATAAGTATCAAAGTGTAATTTACCTTTCTATATTTGTTAAAAATATCAACACACGGATTTATGAGAAAAATTCAAAATGGAGAAAATTACGGGCAAATAAGAGAATTTCACTATTAGTCGAAAAAAAGGAAGAGTTCTCGAAAATCAAAATAGGAATTATCCTAAGTCAAAATAGAATAAAACCTTGACAAAATTCTAATATTTATAAAGTTTCAATCCCGATACCCATAATTATGTTGGGTATAAGTCACACTGCGAGCCTTTTAGACCCAAATCAAACCATTCGGGTTACAAAATTTAATATAATAATGCTATCAAATTGGGGTTCATTATATTTTTTTTACTATTTAATTTTTCAAATATTCAATAGGAAATTAAATTAAATTATAATTGGGTGGAAACTTAGTTAGCAAGTGTGAAATTAAACTAAAGTACAAGAAATTAAAATTGAATAAAAAAATAGAGAAAAAACTAAAAAAATAATAATGAAACAATGAAATATATATTTAGTTTGTCACAAGGGATTTCTACTTGCTAGAAAAATTCTTAATTCCAAACATTTTTTTGTACCCACGTGGTACAATTTATTTAATAATGTAAGTTTGTAAATAGGTGTTCATTTTACAAACATACCCACATTACAAAATCAAGATTTTTTTTAATTTTTTTTTATGAGGAAATAATAAACTTGATAATCAAATGAAATTTGATTTGAAAAAAATAGCTTGCAAGTTGCCAAGAATCAACTTTGTGCAAAGAGTCATCAAACTTTCCCAATAATCATCCAATCTTTTTTCTGTCCACTCTTCAAAAATCAGCCTCAAAATCACACATTTTTCTTATCAACCATCCATCTCTCCCACCACCTTATCCACATACACATCACATTTCTTTCCCATACAAACTCCCATCATCCCATTTTTTCTTACATAAAAAATCACCTAATCACATTCATCATATCTTTGTGACAGATTGTGAGAGCCAATGGCGACGGCGGCAGTATCTCCGGTGGTGGCGGCCGCGGTGGTTGTGGGCCCCATTAGGCCATCCATGGGCAGATCAACTAGAGTCAAGTACATCAATGGGCTCAACTCATTTGGTGGGCTCAAAGCTCACAACCATGTGGCCTCATTAGGCCTCCCAATTTGCAGTGAGCAATCTTTTGCAAAGATTGTTAGCTCATTGAAAAACCAATCCAAAAATGGTGGTGGTGGTGGTGCTCTCACTTCAACCTGCAATGCCGTTGGTGAGATCTTTAGCATTGCTGCCATCATGCCTGCCCTCGTTCTCGTCGGCGTCGCCATCGGGTTCGTGCTGCTTCGGATCGAAGCGGCGGTGGAGGAGGAATGAAGGTGGTGGTGGTGGTGCACAACTATGGTTGCTTATGATTAATAATGTATTTGCTTGGTTTGGTTAGAACATTATTGATGTTCTTGCCTTTGTTTTGATTTTGCTTGTTACCTCAATTTAGAAGTGATTAATCAATTATTTCACATACATTTAAGTGGGAAATTTAAATTTGTTATGCACCTCATGTTTGTCAACCTCTATAGACACATGTACAAATCAAAACTGCAGAAATTGTGTAGTGTATTTACTTATATAAATAAATGTCAATCAACTTCACAATTGAAATGAAAAATTACATTAATCTCAAGATGTATTTGGATTCTTGTTTACAAAAATCCTCTCCAAATTCAATGGCTCTCTTCATAGGAGTCCTTTATCTCTCATGCCAAAAACATAGCATCTAACATCCAAAAACCAGTTCGATTCTCATGTTTCTAATCGTATTTCATCTTCTATTCTGTTAGTGTTATGAAATTAACGACAAATGTAACACACAAGCACACACGTACAAAGCAAGATTGTAGGAATGTGTATGGATGACATAGATGTTAATAAACTTCACAATTGAAATGAAAACTAGCTACTACATGTATAAATCTCAAGATGTAGTTGAAACTTGAAAATAAATTTGGATTCTTTTATTTATTCTTTTCACAAATCCTCTCCCAATTGATAAGGTTTAGCTACATAATAAGTCTCTCCATTCTCCTTGATAGGAGTCCTCCACCTCTCATGCCAAAAAATGGCCACTCTAGACCACAAAGGAAAGGGAGTGAACCTCTCATTCTCATACCTAGCCTTCACAGTTAGAGGCAGCCACAAGTACCTCGAGTCACTTAGCTCAGCCGCGTTCCACCTATCCGCCATGAATATGAACGAGCCACGTTCCCCACCGGGCATAGGCAGCACGAAGCTACCCTGAGAGAAGAAGGTAGCCGCTCGAAAAGCCTTATTCCCACCCACACAAGGGTTCCCAATAGTCTCCCACGGCCCCAGGACCGCCTCTGCCTCGTGCACCAATGCCTCATTAGGCAGCCACCCACTGCACCCGGATGTAACCATGTAGTACACCCCTTCGTACTTGAACACAGCCGGTGCCTCCCGGTACATCCCGATTAGGGCTCTCTCCGTCACACCCGACACCCCGAGATAGTCCCGAGACAGGGGACTAATGTGGATCTCTCTGTTCCGAACAGAGGAATATATGAGGTAGGCCTTCCCATCATCTTCATCCTTGAAAACCGTCATGTCCCGGCTCTCGAATCCATTCGGCCTAACACTGTGCAGATACTCGAAAGGCCCGGTTGGGGAATCGCTCACTGCAACACCAGCTGCAGCCTTTGTGTATGCAGCATTATCAACATGAAACCACATCACATATTTCTTGGTTTCTTCATTGTAGATCACTTTAGGCCTTTCCAAAACGTTTGAAAAATGCAAATCATGGCTCACATTCGTTTTCTCTGAGTGCAGAACTATGCCTTCGAACTTCCATTCCCATAGATTCTTGGAGGAGTAGCAGCTCACTCCGATCACATCAACTCGAGCTGTGTTGCTTCCTTGTGCATGATATGTTCTGCCATTCTTGAACTCTCCATACCAGTAGTAATTTGTCGATGTCCCATCAAATATTATGCCCCCACCGTGTGCATTGATCGGGTTCCCAGCCGTGTCGAGCCACACCTTCCCCGGCCAGTAGAAGAGGCCGGTGTGGCTCGTGGTGTTCGTCTTCTTCCTCGGATCCACAGCTCCGTAGCTGGGGAAGAAAATGGTGCGTGCGTTGGAAGATTCGTTGAGGAATTCATCGTTGAGATTGATTGTTTGAGGGTGTTTGAGGCCGTATGGTGGCAAGAGAGTTAGATACTCGACTTGCTCGAGTTCTTCGAAAGTTAGAACGGGAGGCTGCAGCGCCATCACGCGGGTTAGCTTCTTGTATTCTGAGCCAACTCGTCTGCAGAAGGAGTAGAGTTGGATGGTTGAGAGGGCGGCGACGCCGCAGAGCACCACCGCCCACCGCCATGAGCAGCGGCTGCGGAGGGATAACCAGTGGCCCATGTGAGTGATTTGAGTTGGAGTTTGGAAATATGTTTGATTAATGGAGTGGTTAAGCTTGCTAGTTGTGCATATATATATATATATATATATATATATATATTATGTATATTGAGCTGGATTTTATGAAGTTGAGATTATTTTACATGTTGATTAACAGATTCCGCGGCAGTTCTTGATGATCAAGGATTAATAAAATATGAATTATATGCATAGTTGTTGCCATTTTTTATAATCTCGATGCAAGAGGGTTACTTGGATCCCAAAAGATTGTTATTTTACTTATTTTCATTGTTTAATTTCTTTTTTTTTAACTGTATTTTTTTTTTAACTCACACACCCGATTTGTGGTATTGTATGATATTCTTTATTATTATAGAATTAAATTTATTAATTTGTATTTCTTTTTTTTTTTTAATTTCAATTTGGTGTGATAAAGTTTGAATTTATAATTATTAAATGAGGTTGATTATACATAATGGAATATATAATTATTTTTCAGGAAATAATCAATTATTAATTAATAAATGTTATGTTCGGTTGGGATTTCCTGCGACAATATAGATATTTTTAGTTTTTTCTCCAATTTTTTATTTTTATTTTAATTTATTGTGATTTAATTTAATTAATTATATACTCATTAATTGAGGTTTATTATATTTACTGTTTATTTTTTCAAAAATTAATTAATAATGAAAGACTGAAAATTAAATAGTAAACCATTAAAATATTCTAATTAGGTGGAATGAATCCTAATCACAATTATAATTACTTGGAGCCCAAAGTTTGTTATTTTTATTGTTTTCTTTGTAGTGGGAGTTGAGAGGTCAAACCCTAATTGCCAATTTTGTTGGTGTTGCAACTTGCAAATTCATTAAAGAATACAAATATATTTATAAATCATTAACTAACAACTGAAAATTTCGAAATTGGAGATGCTAGTTTGTTACAAATTCAGATTTATATATATTATTTTTCTTGTGTAAGATGTGATGCTACCCAGGTAGTGCCTTTTATTTTTTTAAAATATATTCAAAATAAATATTTTTACAATGTTTAAAGCGGTCATAAAATTAATTATGTGTGTTGCAATATTATTTTTTTCCTCCTGATTAACGATATATGTTTTTTTAAGCAAATTAAAAGTCTAGTATATGGGCTATTTTATGGGTTTGTAAACAAAATATAAAAAAAAAAAAAAAAAATTGATTCGTGAAGATGTATGCAATATGCAATGAAGTGCATATTGTGATATTGATAACAAAATCTTGCATTTATGTTTGGTAGACGAGGTAAAAATCTCATATTTTAATGACTTTCATAATTACAGCGCACTCATTTTTTCATCCGATGTAATTAATCAAGTGTAAAATTAAATTAAATCAATAAGGAATTAAACTCGAATAAAAAAGGAAAAAATAATAAATTTGACGATATCATAGAAGATGTAGCACGATTTGAGCACGGATAATTTAATTTCATCCGATTTTGTTATTTATTTATAATAATAATAACTACTCGATTAAAGCTTAACATCTTGAAAATAAAAGGAAAACATAAACAAATTATGAAAATAAATCGATAACAAGAGAAGCCATTTCATATATATATATATATACACATATAAATATATATATATATATGTTCTTTTATTCACCAACAAAAACAATAATGAAAAAACACAAAAATAGCTTCTTCAATTCATTCACAACAACAAAAATATTTTGTAGCCCCACCCACTTCAAATCCCAGGCAACTTCCGTTGGGGCTACCTTGCCGCCGGCAAATAGATCGGCATTCTGATTTTTCCGGCGAACATGCACCTCTGCAGGTGATCGGAACTTTATCGGCCGAGGCTAAAACAGTAAATTGCTTCGACGTTGATAGCATTACCACTAACGTTAATCCAATCAAAAGCATACGAACAACTTGAATATTCTTGTTCTCCATTACTTCACAAATTAATTGAATTCTTAGTAATTTGCTTATGAAATAATGAAGTCGACTCTCACCCATTTCCTATTTATAATTATGTTACCATTTATATTTTATGAATATGTAATAAATTTTATTCTATTTTAGGAATTTTATCGATTCAATATCCAACATATCTATTTATTCAGGACATGGAAGATGGTAACTATCAATTTAAGACTTCAAAAATCATATATTTTTATTCTTTTTATTTATTTTTATATTAATTTTTTATGAATTTTTAAATAAATTTAGAAGATAAAGTATTATAAATAATTTTAAGAAATGAATCGAAATACATTATTTTTTAGGTTCTTGATTGATAATTTTTATCTTTCGATTCCTGAAGTGATAGTTTTCATCTTCCAAGTCACCTAAACTGATAGTTTTTCCATTATTGTGTTACCTTTTATGTTTTAATGAATTTTATTACTTTTGGTATTTTGGTAAAAATTAAATGACATTCTATATTTATGACAGAGGAAAACTAAACAATTAAAAATATATGTAAATGCAATTTGATATGTGAACGAAATCTTGCTCCTTTATTTTCATTAAAAAATAAACAGAGAAATAAATCTTGCTCCTTTATACTTAATTTTGTTATTTCTTGTGATTTGATATTGAATAAAGAAGTGGTAAACCATCATTTATATCCCAAGTTATTTTTATTTTCTTAAATATATTCCAAACTATATATTATCAACTAAATACCTAAATTATTTAAAAACTAACTAAATCTAATATCACATATATTTTTCGACATCTGAAAAATAGCTAATCTAGGTTGTTGATGCAATGGATTTTTAGTTTAAACAAAAATAAGTTGACTCATTTATTCAACGTTGTCAAAACGAAAAAAATGAGCTGACTTGGATATTCATATCAACAAAGACCTAACCCAGTAATTTTTCAGTGCTGAAAATGGATCAAATGTGTTAGAATTGATTAGTTTTTAAATAATTTATATATATTTAATTGATAAAAATATTAGTTTGGGGACTATTTAAAAAATAAAATAATTTGAAATATAAATGATAGTTTGCCTTTTTTAAGTATAGGAACTTGACCCAATATGCTGGGCTTATTTCAATATCTTATCCCTTCACTTCTAAAGATAACATGCAATTGAAGAGAAGATATGTTCGTACTTAATTTTGGGGATAATCTTTTGCAGATAATTTGAGGGGGTTGAAATTTCCTGTTACATTTTCTTGTGTTTAACCCCGTGTTTCATCATTAAATTTATAGTTTTAATAATATTTATTATAAAATAAAAATTAATTATAACATAAATAATCATAGTCAACATTTATCAACAAAAAAATGAATTAAAAAGTTACAAAACATGATTTTTAAAAAATAAATCATAATAATGAATTATTGATTAGAAATAAAAAAAAATTAAATATTAAAAAATAATTATAAACCCTAATTGGGTGGGGTGAACCATAAAAACAATCATAAAATTAAACTAAATCACAAAAAAATAAAGTTGAAGAAAAAAAAATACAAGAAAGACTCATAATTTTAAAGTGTAACATGGAGTGTAACACAACAAATGTAATAGGAAATTTCAATCCAATTTTGAGGTCGGAAACTTTTTTTTTCTTTTCATCATAAGATTCCTTGGAGAAAATCAACTCATCAATTAATTTTCGAGATAATTAAATTCTGAAAATAATTAAAATTTCTTGAAGACTGTCATTTATATTTTGAAGATAATTAATTATGGAGATAATTTGCGAGCTAGACTTAAAATTTTTTCATTTCTTGAGATTTCTTAGATATTAATTTGGATGTAACAATTTTTTTTTAGTAATATTTTAAGTTGGGGCTATGTTTAAAAGGGCAGCACTATTGATCCAGAATCTGAATGTCCATAAATATTAAAATTATAATTATAATTTTTATGATGCAATTCCTATTATACCCTTAATGATTTTTGGCTCGTTATTGCAGTTTTACTTGATAAACTAAAAATATTTTTGATCATTAATATTATGGAAATATTAAACTATTACACACCTCCCCTTACAAGGGGAAAAAAAACACGTTGCAAACTCAAACATTCATATTCATCTCTTGCTTCTATTTTTCCACACAAATTTTGAATAATCTAAATTTGAATAAAAAATCTTATGTCGACAAAGTTTGTTAACACTGTTGTGTTGTTTCTACCCAAAATTGTGTTGTTTTTGACTTTTTGTACAATTTTTTATTTTGTTTTAATTTTCAATTTTCTTGAAAAACTAATAAAACTAATAAGAATTGAAAATGAAGTATAATAATAAACCCTAATTAAGAGGAAAAAAAAAACCCGAATTATAATGATAACTAAACTGGCGTGGTTGATTTTTTTTTTCATAATTATGATTTATTGCTAGATCTTTCATTTTGAGTATTTAGTTAGGAGTAGATTTTAAAAATATAAAATCAACCCAGATAATTTAATTAATTAGAGTTTATTTTTATCTTGTATTTTTAATTTAAACTGTGATTTTTATTATTTCATGAAAAATGAATAAAATCAAATGATTGTGCACGAATGTTTGTGCGTATGTGTTTGGTTGGGCTTTTTTCCTCTTGTGCTGGCTCGACTCGATAAATATTTATCATGCTCGAATTCGGTTCATGAAATGCTCGAAAATTTACTAAACGAGCCTAAGTTTGATTGTTTAAATGCTCGAAAAAAAAACTCGTTCAATTTACACATTCGAGCTCGAGTTTGAAAAAAATAGCTTATCTTATTTACCCATTTGAAATATTTATAATATTCATAAACATGTTCGAATAAGCTCGAGTTCGAACATGTTCGCAAGCTGGCCAAGCAGAATACTACTCTGTTCGAGCTTGGCTCAATAATTTTATCGAGCTCGGCTCGTTTAGAAAACGAACGAATATTTTTCGAGCCAAACTCCGAATAGCTCATGAACGGCTCTGTTCATTTACAACCCTAATTATATTTAACCGATTTCACAAATTAAGCGTCGATCCAATTAAAATTCATCAAAACCATGTTGTAGCTAAATAAACTAAATTAACAAAATGGAGATATATAACCAAGAAAAATATAATTAATATATGTTTCTCTTAAAAATTTTCTCTTTTAATTCGTAACAATGAAATTAAACTCGATCAAAAAATAAAATAAATAGGTTTGATTATATACAACAACAATGATATTCCTTAGCCGCACCCTTATTTCACAAATTTAATTTAATTCTTAGTAATTATATATTTGCTTATGAAATATGTTATGAATTTATAATGATCGATGTATGTGTAGGCTGGAAAATTCAATGGGTGCATTGATTTATTTCCTTTTATACATGTTTTATGATTGTATAGAATAAATGGATATCGTATATTTTATTTCCACCTATATATGTTTTATGAATATATAATCAATGTTAAACCTTTTATGTGATCGATCGGTATACGTGCTAAAAATCTCACTCTTCATAAAGAAATTAAATTAAATAAGAATATTAATGCAATTAATTAGTTGAATATTAATTTGATACCATTACCATTACCATTAGCCGAACCAAAAATATATGCACAATCATTTAATTTTATTCTTTTTCATTTTCCGTAAAATACTAAAAATCACAGATTAAAATTAAAAATACAAGATAAAAATAAACCCTAATTAATTAAATTATATGGGTTGTTTTTTTTATTTTTAAAATATACTCCTAACTAAATATTCAAAATGAAAAATAGTAATAAATCATAATTATGAAAAAAAAATCAACCAGTCTACATTTTGTGCATGTAACGTTTTCTGTTATAGAATATAATTAAAATTATTAATTTTTTTTTCTTCAATCTCAATTTGGTGTGCTAATGTTTAAATTTAAATTATTAAACAAGGTTGATTATACATAATTATTTTTTAGGAAATGATCAATTATTAATTAATAGTAAATGTTACGTTCGGATGAGATTTCCTGTGACAAACCTATTAGACTGTTACGTTCCATGTGTGCTATAAATATTTTTAGTTTTTCTCCAATTTTAGTTTCTATTTAAATTTATTGTGATTTAATTAGTTTAATTATATACTTATTAATTGAGATTTATTATAATTTATTATTTAATTTTTTAAATAATCAATCAATAATTAAAGACTCAAAATTAAATAGTAAATAATTATAATACATACTAATTTGATATAATAAATTGTAATGACAATTATAATTAACCATTTTTTAAAATCTCGATGCAAAGGGATTACTTGGAGCCCAAAAATTTGTTATTTTCATTGTTTTCAATTGCAGTGGGAGTTGAGGTCAAACCCTTGCCAACTTTAAGAATATTTAATGACCTTCTAATTGTTTCAAATAAAATACAATATTTAATAACTTTCATAACTATAACGCCATTTGGGATTCTCTAATCCAAACATTTATGTGATAATCACGTGTCAAATCTCAAAATTATTATTTTTTATTTTATTTTTTCTTCAATTTTAATTTCTTTTAATTTAGTATAATTTTAGATTATTATTTAGAATTTATTCCACCCAATCCATCAGAGTTTTTACAATTATTTTCTAATATTTAATTTTCAATTTTTAGTTAATACAATTGATTTTTGGGGTTAATTATTCAAAACTTAGGGTATATAATTTTTGAACATTTCAATTTTAGCAATAAATATTAATTATGATTACTTATAATACAATAAATTTTATTTTTATAAAAAAAATTATTAAAAACATACAATTTTAATGTTGACACATGGTTAGTACACACAACTTGGGACTATAGTATCACTACTCTCACAACGCAACCATTTTCTCCCAATCAATTCAGTCTGGTGTAATTGATCAAGTGTAAAATTAAATTAAAATAATAAAAAATTAAAATCGAATGAAAAAGGGGAAAATTAACAAATTTGACCATATCATAGGAAATGTAGCACGATTTAGGCACGAATTTTTTTAATTTCATCCGATTTTGTTATATACTTATAATAATAAATAACCACTCGATTAAAGCTTAACATCTTGAAAATAAAAGGAAGACATGAAGAAATAATGAAAATAAATCGATAACAAGAGAAGCCATTTCATATATATATATATATATATATATATATATTCTTTTATTCACCAACAAAAACAATAATAAAAACACAAAAATAGCTTCTTCAATTTATTCACAACAACAAAAATATTTTGTAGCCCCACCAACTTCAAATCCCAGGCAACTTCCGTTGGGGCTACCTTGTTGCCGGCAAATAGATCGGCAGTCTGATTTTTCCGGCAAACATGCACCTCTGCAGGAGATCGGAACTTCGTCGGTCGAGGCTAAAACAGTAAATTGCTTCGACGTTGATAGCATTACCACTAACGTTAATCCAATCAAAAGCATACGCACAACTTGAATATTCTTGTTCTCCATTACTTCACAAATTAATTGAATTCTTTGTAATTTGCTTATGAAATGATGAAGTCGATTCTCACACATTTCCTATTTATAATTATTTGTCAATGCTATATATGGAGTGTATTATTTAATTGCCTTTTACGTTTTATGAAATGTAATATCCTTCCATTTTAGAAATTTTAACGATTCAAGATCTGAAAAATATGTTATATATAAATTTAGAATCTTTTTCAACTATCTCCAAAAGTCATGTATTTTTATTCGTTTTATTTTTTAACTATTTCTATGTTAATTTTTTTAATAAACTTACTAGATAAATTGTTTATAAAAAAAGAATCGAATTACATGAATTTTTAGCTCCTTAATTGACATTTTTCGATTACTGAATCGATAGTTTTCATCTTTGAAGTTTCAAGTCATTAATTGATTTAAAAAAAAAACCTTATCTTTGAAATCATAAAGTGATAAATTTTTCATTATTTTTGTTACCTATTATGTTTTATGAATATGTGATAAATTTTATTACATTTTGTATTTTGGTAAAAATCTTATTCTATATTCATGACGGGGGGGAAACTAAATAATTAAGAATATAAATGCAATTTGGTTTGTGAACGAAATCTTGCTCCAATAGGACCAATACAGTTTTGTAATTTGATATCGATTTATTTGTGAGTTTGAAAGGTAAACCATCGTTTATATCTCAAATAATTTTTGTTTTCCCAAATTTATTCTAAATTAATATTTTTGTTAATTAAAAATTTAAATTATTTAAAATTAAATCAAATCTAACATCATAGTATATATTTTTCGGCACCTGAAAAATAACTGATTGAGATATATGTCTTTGATGATGTGGATTTTTAGTTTTAACGAGAATAAGCAGACTTGAATATTCCACATCGTCAAAATGAAAAAAATGAGCTAACTTGAATATTCATATTTCAATTCAACTCGTAATAAATTTCCTATTTACAGTACAATCATGTTACCTTTTATGTTTTATGAATATGTAATAAATTTTATTATATTTTACGAATTTTCTCGATTCAATATCCAAATTAAAAACTATCAATTTAAGAGTTCAAAATTCATATATTTTTATTCTTTTTATTTATTTTTTATATTAATTTTCAATGATTTTTTTTATGTATTTTCAAATAAATTTAGAAGATAAAATATTATAAATAATTTTAAGCAATGAATCGAAATACATTATTTTTTAGATTTCTGAAGTGATAGTTTTCATCTTCCAAGTCATCTAAACTCATAATTTTTCCATTATTGTGTTACCTTTTATGTTTTAAGGAATTGTATTATTTTTTGTATTTTGGTAAAATTGTCATTCTATATTTATGACAGAGGAAAACTAAACAATTAAAAATATATGTAAATGCAATTTGATATGTGAACGAAATACTGCTCCTTTATTTTCTTAAAAAAAAAAAAACAGAGAAAGAAATCTTGCTCCTTTATACTTTTGTTATTTCTTGTGATTTGATATCGAATGCAAAAGAGATTTGAAATGGTAAACCATCATTTATATCCCAAGTTATTTTTATTTTCTTAAATATATTCCAAAATAATATATTGTCAACTAAATATCTAAATTATTTAAAAACTAATTAAATCTAATGTCACACATATTTTTCGGCGCCTGAAAAATAACTGATCTAGGTCTTTGATGCTATGGATTTTTAATTTAAACAAAAATAAGCTGACTCATTTATTCGATGTTGTCAAAATGAAAAAAATGAGCTGAATTGGATATTCATATTCATATTCCGATTCAGCTCGTTTGTTTTAATAAAAGTCCATATCAGTAACGACCTAACCTGGTAATTTTTCAGTGCTGAAAATGGATCAGATGTGTTAGATTTTATTACTTTTAAAATAATTTATATATATATATATATATATATATATATATATATATATATATATATATAATTGACAAAAATATTAGTTTAAGGTCTATTTAAAAAATAAAATAATTTGAGATATAAATGATGGTTTTGAAATATAGGAAAACTTGACCCATTATGCTAGCTTAATTCAGTATCTTATCCCTGCACCTTCTGGAGATACCATGCAATTGAAGAGATGATATATTCGTAATTAATTTTGGGGATAATCTACAATCCTGGAGATAATTGGTACTTGAGATCCGCTCGTCCCAATTTGTATGTGTCAATCATGTATCAACCCTTAAAATCATTACGTTTTCTTTCATTTTTTTTTTCCTTCAATTTTAATTTCTTTAGGTTCAATAGAATTTTACGGTTTTATTTAGGGTTTATTCTACCCAATTATGGTTTATAACTATTTTTAATATTTAATTTTCATTTTTTAGTTAATATAATTGATTTTTGGTATTGATTATTCCAAACTTAAGGTATATAATTTTTTAAAATTTCAATTTTTAACAATAAATATTAATTATGATTAATTATAACATAATAAATTTTATTTTATAAAAAAACATTATTGACAAATTATAATTTTAATATTGGTACGCGGTTAGTACACAAAGTTGGGACTAAAGAATCTTTACTTGATAATTGCCTAATTGGAGGTCAGAAACTTTTTTTTTCTCTTTTCATCATAAGATTCCTTGAAGAAAATCAATTCATCAATTAATTTTCGAGATAATTAATTCTGAAAATAATTAAGATTTCTTGAAGACTGTCAATTATATGTTGAAGATAATTAATTATGGAGATAATTTGCGAGCTAAACGTGAAACTTTTTTCATTTCTTGAGATTTCTTAGATATTACTATATTAGGATGTAACATTGGATTTTTTTTTAAATAGTATTTTAAGTTGGGGCTATATTTAAAATTCCCCTAAAGAGTTATTTATAATTTCTACTTGGTTAAAATAATAAATAAATAAAATTGTCTACTTTGTGTGGGTGTATATATGAATATATTTCGTTATATTCCTATAACGTAGGTAATAGTTTTTTTTTATTAATTAGGATTTAATATTATATTTCATTTTTAATTCTTATTATTTTTTAGTTTTTCAAGAAAAATGAAAATTAAAACAAAATAAAAAAAATTGTACAAAAAAGTCAAAAACAACATAATTTTGGGTTGAAACAAACACATGAGGGGTGTTGAAAAAAAACACCGAATTATAATGATAACTAAACTAGCGTGGTTGATTTTTTTTTCATAATTATGATTTATTGCTATCTTTCATTTTGAATATTTAGTTAGGAGTAGATTTTAAAAATAAAAAATCAACCTATATAATTTAATTAACTAGGGTTTATTTTTATCTTCTATTTTTTTATTTTAATATGTGTTTTTCATTATTTCATGAAAAATGAATAAAATTAAATGATTGTGCGTATGTTTTTGGTTGGGCTAATGGTAGTGGTAATGGTATCAAATTAATATTCAACTAATCAATTGCATTAATATTCTTATTTAATTTAATTTCTTTATGATGGATAAAGAGTGAGATTTTTAGCACGTATACCGATCGATCACATAAAACGTATATATTCATAAAACATATATAGATGGAAATAAAATATACAATCCATTTAATTTATAGCCTACACATCACATATATCATTATAAATTTATAATTATGAATAGGAAATGGATGAGAGTGGAATTCACCATATCATTTCATAAGCAAATTACTATAATTCTTTTATAATAAACATTATTCAAATTTTAAATTTGAAAAATAATATAACACAATAATGATCTCGTTTCGAATAAGAGTAGATCAAAGAAATAATTATATAATTAAATAATTGGATTCACACAAGATCAATTTGCATTAATAATCTTATTTAATTTCCTTTATGGTGAATAAAGAATGAGATTTCATTTATTGTGTACAATCATAAAACAAGCATAAAAGGAAATAAATTAATGCACCCATTGAATTTTACAGCCCACACATACATCGATCATTATAAATTGGAAATGGATGAGAGTCGACTTCATATCATCATTTCATAATCAAGCAAATATATAATTACTAAGAATTAAATTAAATTTGTGAAATAATGGAGAGCAAGAATGTTGTGTTTATGTTTTTGGTTGGGCTAATGGTAGTGGTAATGGTATCACCGGCGAAGCAATTTACTGTTTCGGCCTCGGACGTTTTTATTCCGCCCAACTGCGTGGGTACATGTTCGCCGGAAAATCTCAACTGCAAAGATATTTGCAAACGCATTCTAGGTAGCCCCGCCGGAGGTTGCGTCGGATTTGGAAAGGGTGCGGCTAAGGAATATCATTGTTGTTGTATCTAATCAAACCTATTTATTTTGTTTTCTGATTGAGTTTAATTTCATTGTTACGTTGTTGCAAATCAATAAACATAATTATGCCAAATTAAAAGAGAAACATATATTAATTATATTTTTCTTGGTCATACATCTCCATTTTGTTAATTTAGTTTATTTATTTAACTACAACATGATTTTAATTGATGATTTTTGGACGTTGCTTCATGAAATCAGTTAAATATTGTTGCGTGAAGGTTTTCGATCCTCAGTCACTACTAATCATGCTCAAGGAATTAAGAACTTTGATCATCTTCTACCCAAAATTGTGTTGTTTTTGGCTTTTTGTACAATTTTTTATTTTGTTTTAATTTTCATTTTTCTTGAAAAACTAAAAAAACTAATAATAATAAACCCTAATTAAAAAAAACTAATAAAAATGACAACTCAATTAGCGCGGCTGATTTTTTTTTTCATAATTATGATTTATTGCTATCTTTCATTTTGTATATTTAGTTAAGAGTAGATTTTAAAAAATAAAAAATCAACCCGGATAATTTAATTAATTAGGGTTTATTTGTATCTTCTATTTTTAATTTTAATCTGTGTTTTCTAATATTTCACGAAAAATGAAAATGAATAAAATTAAATGATAATTCTCATTTTTATTAGGATTAATTTTTTTTCATAATTCGTCTTTAATCTTTCACGTACTTTTAAGTTGTATTAGTAGTGTTTTTTAGTAATTGAAGAAAAGTGAAATTAAAAAAGAAAAAAGAAAAAAAAGTGTCAATAACTAAAACATACATACATTAATTAATAAGCATACATGCATTCGTTGCTATTATAACTAAAACAAAATTAAACTAACATCATAAAACATTGTCTAATCATACGCTACAACCCATCACGAAGAAATAGATCGAGCAAAGCAAATGCTTTGCTCGGCTGGATCCAGGGAACCTCATGGCCGGCCCCGAGCACGGTGGCAAATGTCAATCCGTCGTACACCACTCGATACCCGGCCACCTGCAACTCATATTCAGACATTAATCATATATTCGACATATATGTAAATTGCATTATATGTATATATATATACATAATGTTACAATGTTACCTGCTCAGACTCGTCAAACCAAGGAAACCACGGTTTGAGAACTTTGAGACCCAACTCGTTGATGGAGTATCGAGTGGCCGTCACTGAGACCACAGAATCCGCATCCCCACTAACAAAAACAGGAGAAATTAATGTAATTATTAATTCAAATAATATATACATAATAAAAAAAATTATATATATATGTATGTATGTATGTACGTATGTACCTGTAGATAAGGATCCTAAGGCCGGAGGACATGAGGCTACGGTAGACAGGGAGCACGGTGTTAGGGCTGGTCCAGTCCGTCAGTGCACTAAAAAAAAGAATTAATATATAAAATAAAGAATTAATAAAAAAATAAAATCGAGATGAACGAATACATTAAATAATAATTAAATTTTTTAATGTATATATAGTAATTGGTACGTACTTGCAAACATTCCAGTGGGCTGGGAGGTTAACATGGAGTTCCTCCTGGACTCGGGGGAGGTTTAGATAGGCGTAGAGATACTGCATCTCACACGGGTCGTACTCGTTCCCCGCAGCTCGACGCCATTTGAGGTTTTGGGTTGAGTTAAACTCGTCGCAGCTGGGCCCGTAGATGTAGTACGGGTTGACGGTGGCTATGTCGTACTCGAGGTATCCGGTGTCACATGATTTGGCGGAGCAGTTCCGGACCGCGTGCTCGTAGGCCTCGTCGGAGATTAGGGCGTGGCTCCAGACGAAGTCCACGTCGCCCCGGGTGTCCGTGCCCAGGTTCATCAGACCGTTCCCCACCTATGTGTACATAGATTGCAAAAATTAATAAGCATAACCAAATTAATGTTGTTTTGCTTCGCAATTAATTAATTAATTAATTATTAAATAAATATGTACGTACGCACTGTTAAACTAAGCAAGGTGTCCAAGAAGGTTTACAAAAATTGAAATTGCAAAAAAAAAGTATTTTTCTCGAAAGGGTTGATAAGAAATGACAAGAATACCCTTACAAATAACAACTAATAACGAAATGCAACACGTACAATGACCCCCTGCAGTCGAATCACAGGAATATTCTTGCTCGGCTTCTTGTTCCTCTTCAGGATGACGTCAGCAAGCTGCGGAATGTAGTGCCCTGTTGTGTTGTGTTGTGTTGCCAAAATATTTTAATTAAGATTTAATTAGATGCAAAATTGTGTGTGTGTGTAATTAATTAATTAATTAATTAAATATATATCTAGCTATCTATATACCTGCATAGCTTTCCCCAGCAATATAGAAATCCCTAGTTTTGTAATGAGGGAATCTCTGCAACCAGTTCACAAGGAATGCGTACGAATCTAGGGCTAAAAAATGAAACATACACCCAGTATTAATTAAACTATTAATTAATGTTATTAATTTAAAGAAAATATGGATTAATTAATTAATTAATTCATGGGTACGTCCGTACATACCAGTTCTTTTATCACCGGCGTGAGAGTAGTCGGAGGATGTGTTGGAGTAGGAAAAACCGACCCCTGCCGGAGACTCCAGAAACAGCATGTTTACAGCTACAATTACAAATTAATTAAACCCAAATTACTACTAATTAAAACTTTGTTAATTTAATTTCAAAATATAATTAACATGAAATGAATATATATATATATATATATATATACACACATATATACCTTTGTTCCAGGCATAGTGGCGTTTGTACAACGATTTCCCATCTGGGTTGACCCCAAAGGGGCCATTTTCTACCATCGCTCCCAACAGCGACGAACAGCCCGGGCCGCCGTTGAGCCACAGCAGCAGCGGCTTCGACGCCGGATCTTCCTCCGCCTCTACCAGGTAATAGAAAAGAGATCTCCCCCTTTTCCGATCAACAGTCACGAATCCGGCGTATTGCTTGAAGTCCGGCGAGTGCTCAGGCTCTCCCGGTAGCCTCCCCATTATAAGATCTTCCTCCGCCGCACCCGAACCGTCTACGAGATCAACCGGCGCCGCCTCCTCCTCCTCCAATATTGTTATGTTTATTTCGCCTCCTCCGCCGGCGCGGCTCGCACCAGTCGCACGCCGCCATGCGGCTAGTGAACTCCCTTGCCCCGGGGCGCTTGGGCTCGCACTCATCATCACGGACAATTTCAGCACAAACAAAAACATAAATACACTTTGCAAGGAAGCTCGAGCCATCCCAACTACCAACTGATGTACGTGAAACAATTATGCAATATCGAAATTCACGAAGAATAACGTAAAAGCTGGTCGAGAGAGAGAGAGAGAGAGAGAGTAATTTAGTTTGGCGAATATATAATTCATTGTTATAGCTCAACGTACAAGGTTTTGAACGTGCATGATTCCAACAAAGTGGATAAAAGAGCCACAGCCATGCAGGCACAAATCCAGTAATTAATATTTTTATTTTATTTTTTAAAAAATTTGGACTAACCAAATTTAATTTTCTGTCATCTCCGACCCCACAATTGCACTAGCTGTCTAGTGTACCTGAAATAAATATTGAAAGATAAATATTGCATAAAGACAGTACGTAGAGTAGATGATTTTTATTTTATTTTTTAACCAAGTTAATTGAAATTAGGAATCGACACTTTGTCATCTCCCTATGTATTATTACAGCTCATTTAGACTATTTTCAATATTTATCGGTCAGCCGATAAAATAATTTTAGTTTCGAACTGTCAAAATAGATAATTAAGTGTCACAATAGATAGTTGAAATGTTACAATATGTTAGTTGAATTGTCACGATAGAATTTTTCGAAAGGCCGAAATTTTCGTTCCTGGACAAAAATAAAAGAGGGCTGCAAATATTCGAAAATTAGTGGGGGCAGGACGCATGTCACTCGCTGAGACGGGTGATGCACAGGATGTTCTAGTTAATTAAGGTCAGATTATTATAATTTATAGGCAAATAAGCCTAATTAAGAACCGTACGTGAGCTGTCAGTTGTCACGACTCGGGGTCAAATTAATGATTAACTATCGTAATTTTTATTTTTATTTTTAATTGGGAAAAATCAATTAATTGCTCGAATTTCAGTGCTTACACAAATGGGGTAATTATTGATCGCTCATTTATAAGATTCATTTATTTAAAATAATCATTTTGCATTCACATGTTACATCGTTTCCCGAACGAAACAAAATATCAAAAGCATTTTTGAATTTTTGTAATTTACAGGCTGTGATATAATTGTGATATTGGTGAGTAGATAATTAAAACACATGTGGCCGTTCTCGTTCATAATTAAAAATAGAAAGAAGAAAAAGATGTTACATTCATATATATTCTTTTCATACTCTCATATATATATATATATATATATATATATATATAAATTCATAATCTCATATGATCTTAAGAAGGTTTGTTTGGAACCACGAAGCAATAAAGGAATATGAATGTAATCTATATATTTTTTTAAATGTGAACGAAGGGGCACTACAACAAATATTGCCTTTATGGACAATAGTTTTTGAGACGACAAATGTCGTTGCAAATATTCAATTTTAAGTAACGACATGTTGTCCCAATTAAGCTTGACATTTTTTTAACCAACAATATTGTTGCAATAACTAAATGCAACAACATGTCGTGACTAATAACTTTATTTTTTGTAACGACATGTTATCTTATTTATTTTTTTATTATTTGAGATGACATTGTCGTTAAATTTTTTAATATTAAAAAAAATATTAAAAATTTTAAATTACATACAGAGTAATTGAGACTACATGTTGTCACTAATACCCATTTTCTAAATTTTTCATCTCTTATTTACTTTTTATTTTTATTTCCCTCCACAAACGGGAATCCTCCCTCCCCCGCTCACTCTCTCTCTCTCTATATTTCACCGTCGGCGCCGGAGGTAAGCAGATCCCTTCCCCGATGATTCTCTGTATCTTCCCTCTCCGTCGACTCATCTCTCTACCTCTCTCAACTCGCAGCGAGATCTCTCCCCCTACAATTTCCACAGTTTGGAAATCTTATCCATTTGTTACCGCGGGCGCAAGATGTGAGCGGCGCAAGATGTGAGCGACGATTCTCTCTGTCTTCTCCTTCACCTCCTCTCTATTTTGCTCCACATAGCAAGGTAAATGAAAGTTTCTCTTTCTCGACCTCTAAAATTACTCAAATTAGTAAAAAATTAATTTCAATTTTTTATTTAATTTTTCATCAATCGAATTGAATTGTTGAAATTCTCTTCAAATTTTCAATTTCGAAATTATTATATGTTGTAATAAGGAATTATGGAGCATATGTTTATTTCAATTATCAGAATTCTGATTAGTTATTGTCTCGAACTCACGTGTTAAATTTTCCTTTGATTTTGTCAATATTGGCAACCTCCATCAAAATATTTAAGTATGTCCAATTAAAACTTGTATGTTTGCTGGGCACCTGACATGTGTTTGTTTTTACCGATTGAATGATATATATGTCTAGCTGTGCAGGAATTCAAATTCAAATAGGTAGTTGGCATGCAATTTATGTTAAGGTAGAAGAGTAGCATGGGAGATGGGAGCTTAGGGTGGACTCGCATGCAAATCTAGAAATCTTAATTAAATTCCTTTACTACACATAAAATTTGATTAGGTAGTTAGTGACATTAGTATATATTGATGATGCTAAAATAGAAGGAAGGCAAATAGACTAAGTAGAAGCAGTAGGGCTACCTGCAGTTTTAAGAGAAATAATGGAGAGAGTTGTGCATATAAATAAAAATAATTGAGAGAAAGAGAGAGAGTGGGGTAAGTGGGGAAGAGCAAAATGTAGGGGGAATGAGAGGAAGAATTTTGTTTGCAAAAAGAATTATTACTATCACTATAATTATAAACTGATAAATTTGAAATGTGAGGGGAGAAAAACTAGGAATTCTATTGCTTCTTGTGCTGTGCTTTTAAAACTGAAAATTGATTTCTAATAGGCTAGCAGGGGACCTCTCAGTCGAAGAATACATTTGGCTAATTAGCTAATTTAATTTTTGGAGTACATTTCAAGGAATTAGCCATTTCATATATAATATTTTTGGTTGTATATTTTGTATATTTTATGGAAAATATTGTGTACACAAAATATTCCTTATACTATTTTTTTGGCTATCCCTAGCAACTGAACATAAATGGACTTAGACTGCTAGGGACTGGTTCGTTCTTGATAATATAGTTTAGATGCATGGATTGGTCTTCTATCAGTTCTCTGCATGCTCTGCTTTCTTTCTATCCAGCTTTTAGATGAAAACAGAGGAGTTTGATTCTGTTATTTTTTTAATTTTTTTTTTTCGTAAGGGATGATATGATTTGTTCTTTTTTTTATCAACTTTTTTCAGTGAGGTTGAAAAGGATACTCCCCAAGAGCCATCATCTACTGCCACCCCCCAATGTTGAGAATGTGGTTGATGATAGATCTTTTGTGAACATTTCCAGTGTAAGATAACAGATGTGAAATTATAGCATTTCTAGTTGACGTGTCAAGTAAGAAGTTAGGCTCTTAAAGTTATAGAGCTCAGGCATCTTCAGAAGTTAACGATTATATTGTCTGCATGATCCTATAGCTATAGGCGTCTCTATTAAGTATTATAGATAAAGTTATAAGATACTGGTTTTGTGCTTCCTAGATGAATTAATTTGTTGAAATGTGTGCAGAGACTGAAAAATGTTACTTTAATTATCTATTTAGAGTAGAAAAACTGAAAATGCTTGTTAGCAACCATAATGTTGATATAATATTAATAATCATTTTCTTGTATATTTTATGACACTTGGATGGTGCAAACAAAAAGTAAATTTATAACTGGAGAAACTCAATAACAAAGTATATTGTATGTGCATATCTGTAACATTTATACTTGTTTATTTGGCTTGTTTGTACTTGTTTATTTGGCTTGCATTTTTCTCTTCTCGCCCTAAATGATTCCATAGAGTTGCAAAAAAAAAAAAATTGTAGCAGTGATCATATATTTTATTTTCCTGAAATTTTACAGGTTCTAATCCAATATTTTAACCGTCCTTGCAAGAGAATTTTCTTCTTCAGGTAATTTATAAATGAACTATTTCTTATTTAATTTTTTTATATTTAAATTATTTACATTCATGTCTTAATTAGTTCTTGTTATAGTGAAAATGCCAATGGACAAGAGTTGGATATTTATAAACAATAGGCTGTCAAATGAATTTTGGAATGGTTTGCAAGATTTTATCGAGCACGCAGAGAATTACAAGAATTCTTTAGGACAAATAAGTTGTCCTTGTCGTAAGTGCTTAAATAGGAATATGTTGCTTGTTAACGAGGTTAACAAGCACATCTTTAGATTTGGATTTGACTTAACATACCAAAATTGGATACATCATGGTGAACCTCCTAGCTCGTCGTCACATACTGATCACTGTGCAAGTGAATCAGTCGATGAGATGGCTGCAATGTTAAATGATATTGTAGATGAAGCTGATGTTAACGATATAGAGATTGAGACCTCAGCCGATGAAGATGGTCCATTGGGAAATGAGTTTGAGGATCTTTTATCTGAGCATAAACAAGAATTATATCCTGGCTGCGTCAAATATTCATCACTAAATTTTTTAGTGAAACTAATGCACTTGAAGGTTCTTTATAAGTGGCCTAATGAATGCATGAATGCTGTTTTAAAGTTATTGAGAGATGCACTCCCAGATAGAAATAGGTTGCCTACTTCCCATTACGAGTCAAAGAAGCTATTAAGTAGATTAGGACTGGGCTATGAGAAAATCCATGCATGTAGGTATGACTGCACAATATTTTGGAAAGATAAGGCTGATATGCAAGAATGCCCAATTTGTAAGACGAGTCGATGGAAAAATAAAAATGGTAAAAAAGTTCCCTGGAAAGTGCTTCGTTATTTTCCCCTAAAGGATCGACTGAAACGGTTGTTTGCTTCACGTCACACTGCTAAAGAAATGACTTGGCATGAAAGAGGTCGATCAAAGGATTCAAATATAATGCGCCATCCAGTTGATGGTAAAGAATGGAAAGAGTTCGATAGCAAGTATCCAGATTTTGCTTGTGAACCCAAAAATGCTCGGTTGGGGTTGTCTACTAATGGTTTTAATACATTTGGTAACATGAGTCTATCATATAGCATGTGGCCAGTAGTTGTGACTGTATATAACTTACCACCATGGTTATGCACAAAGGACCCTTATAAGTTATTAACTTTGTTAATTTCTAGGCCAAGTGCCCCTGGAAAAGATATAGATGTATTCTTAAAACCATTAGTTGATGAATTACAAGAACTATGGTCGGAAGGGGTTTTTGACATTATGCTGCCTCTAAAACCACTTTTCGGATGCGGGTTGCGCTTCTCATGACAATTAGTGACTTTCCAGCCCGTAGTACTCTATCTGGATAGAGTGGTCAGGGGTATTATGCTTGCCCATCATGCAATGATGCGACGCCATCTATGCGGATCACAAATAAGATTTCTTATGTTGGGCATCGGCAATGGCTTCCTCTTAACCATCCTTTAAGAAAAAACAAAAGATTTAATGGCAAGATTGATGCACGACCACCTCCACTTAGAAAGACAGGTGAGCACATATTGAATCAGTTGAAAAATGTTGGAATCAAGATACCCGACAAACATGAAATATATGGAGGCAAGAAACGGAAGCGATGTCCGTTAGAGCTAAATTGGAATAGAAAAAGTATCTTCTGGGAGTTGCCTTATTAGTCTTCTTTATCATTGCGCCACAACTTAGATGTTATGCATATTGAGAAGAATATATGTGAAAGCTTGTTGGGAACAATATTAAAGATTGAAGGGAAAAATAAAGACACGGACAAGGCAAGAATTGACTTGCAAAACATGGGTGTGCGGAAAGAGTTACATTTATACAAAGAAGGTGATAATTGGATGAAACCACATGCATCATATACATTGACCCCTGGAGATTGCAAGAAGTTCTGTAATTTCTTGAAAGAAGTTCGATTTCCTGATAGCTTTGCTTCAAACTTGAGAAATAATGTGATAGAAGGAAATAATAAGATTTCAGGTCTAAAGTCACATGATTGCCATATCATAATGCAACGACTATTGCCAATTGGGATTCGTCCATTTATGAAAAAAGAGATAAGTGATGCTATAACTGAGTTGAGCAATTTCTTCCAATTGATATGTTCAAGAACATTAAGAATCGGTGATTTAGAAAAGGCTCAAGAAGAGATAGTTGTTATCTTATGCAAGTTGGAAACAATATTTCCACCGGCGTTCTTTGATATAATGGTACATTTAGTGATGCACTTACCAGAAGAAGCTATTCAGGAGGGCCTGTTCACTTGAGATGGATGTACCCGATAGAACGATTTCTTGGATCATTGAAGAAATATGTCAAGAATCGTGCACGCCCTGAAGGTTCCATTGCAGAGGCATATATTGTCACTGAAGCATTAACATTTTGCTCAATGTATCTCACATCCATTGAGACAAGATTCAATAGGCCTGAGAGAAATTGGGTACATGAAGATGCATCAGCTAGTAAGATTTCTGTGTTTCGTACTTGTACTCGTCCCCTTGGAAAAATGACTCAAATAACATTGGATAAGGATTTATGGGGAAAGGCTGAGTGGTACATTTTGCAAAATTACCCAGAAATTCAGCATTACATAAAGTAAGTATCTTATAACTGAAAATAATTAAAGTTATTTTTCAGTATTCTTTGTTCTCATTTATACACATTCAAATAAATAGTGATCATAGAAAAGATATCGAGCAACATAGCTTGGAAGGTTCTTTGGAAGACAGACAAATGAGAGAATTTCCAAAATGGTTTCAAAGAAAGGTATATTATTTTAATTATGTTATATTACAAAATAATATTTTCAAACAATTGTTATCTAACCTTTTTTTTAACTTCTATAGATGTTTTGTCTACATGAACTAAAAGCACCAGAGGCTACAACGGATATGGTTTCGCTTTCTTTTGGCTCAAGCTTTTCTGTGAAAAGTTATCCAGGATGTATTGTAAATGGCGTCAAGTTTTTGACCCAAAGTAGAGATATTAGTCGATCAACCCAAAATAGTGGAGTATCTGTTAGAGGGGCTGATAATCAAGTCTATTATATAATCTTGGAGGATATTTATGAATTGACATATAGAGAGAATGCTTCTGTAGTTCTTTTCAAGTGTAAGTGGTTCGATACCAGTAGAAAAAAAAGAAGAGTCTTACAACATAAAAATAAATTAAGCATATATATCAAGGACTCCTGGTATGAAAATGAACCATTTGTTCTTGCATCTCAAGTAGAACAAGTCTTCTATATAGATGACTTATTTAATGGTCCAAACTGGAAAGTTGTTGAGCATTTTGGGCACAGACACATTTGGGATTTTCCACATGCAGATATGGTTGATGTAGAGGTAGTTCAAGATGCCGAGTCATCAAGAATTGAGCTATTAGTTGAAGCACCTGACATTGATTTGATGACTTTGGTTCAATCAAATGTACCATCGAATATTGTCACATCTAGTGTCGAGGAAATTTTGAAAGATAAGTCCTCTATGCAAGATGACTTTATTAATGATGAAGATGATGAATTAGAGGAGTACAATGAACATAATGTAGCTTATCACACTGATGATGATGATGATGATGATGATGATGGTAGCAGTGGTGGTGGTGGCAATGGTGGTGATGATGGTGATGATGATGACCTTTAGGCCTATTCTTTATGTTGCTTTCCAAAATGTAAGGTTGTTTTTTATTTTTCTTGAATGAAGATTCTATTTTATCATTATTTTGTTTACAGTAGTTTATACTATTACTCTGTTTAGTATATTAATCTTCTATTTTCATTTAAAACAGGTGTGCCTGATGGTAGGATCGATGAGTACTTGTGCTGGGTCATCAGGTGGAACACAACCTCCACCAAATCCCCGCAAACGACTGTATTCACAGTGTGAAGGTAGTGAACAATGAAATTATTTTATTTATGATTTACTGATCAATCTAAAACATATCATATATTTTACAGCATCACAAGAGAAAAAAAAAGGGGAAGAGGACCAGCAAAGGGAGAGGATATTGCACACTTTGTAGCAATCAAAGGTAGAATCAAAGTCACTTTTGATCGAGTTGGCAATACATACAAAGTGATTGGACCATATGCAGCTTGGTATGACTCAGCAGTTGGGATACACACTCGTTTTTGTTGTGACCCTTCTTATGATAAGTGGAATGATGTCCCGGGTGAGCAAAAGGCTAAAGTACGAGAAGGAATGTTGGTAAGAACTACAATGAATTTTTGGAGTTAACACTTATTAATTTCAAGCAAAGAATTACTCTGTTTAGCATATTACTATGATATTGGAGCTGTTAATTCTAATATTTGATTTAATATCACCTGATTATGTGTCCTGAATTGACTTATTTGATGTGTTACAGTCTTGGTTTGATATTGACTTTAGTGGCATCCTACGTGGAGTATTGTATCGAGATGCTGGAAAATGCTATAGGGGGTGGAAAGCAGAGTTAGCTACCCACTTTAGAGAGTATGCGAGTCTAGACGAAGCTCTTGCTAAAGCTCCAGAAAGTATACGAGATCCTGAGCAATGGCAGAAATGTTGTGCCAGATTTGATTCAATTGAGTTTAAGGTATGTTATGTCAATATTATTTCAACTTTGATTATTGTTCTCATTTTTTTAGCTAACATTTGTTTTATTTATAAAAAGGAAAAATAAAAAATAAATAAGAATAATCGAGTACAGAATACAATAACTAGCTACCATGGGAGAAAATCATATGCACAGTACCTTGCGGAAAAGGTGAGATATATCAGTTTCTTATTATTTAATTTTAATTACTTGTCATTTTAAAACATGAATAAATGAATAATTAAATCTTAAGCGTACTTCTGTTGTTTCTGTTACTGGAAATAGATAGAAGAAACTATGATAGAAGAAACTATCTTAGTTGCCAATTTGAAAGAATACTCTGGCTGTATTCTACCTTTATTTTAGTTGAAAAATGTGGTTGGCAATATTTGGTTTGTGCTTCATTCTGGACTCTTCATGATTACATGTAATTTGATCAGAATGAAAAACAATTTCTTGTGTTCATGTACTGAATTTCTTGGCGTTTGTTAGATTCATTTTGTACTGATTTATTTTTCTGAGATTATTATGCGACTTTAAGATTATGATATACATGTCTACATCATTGTAGAGTTTTCAAATAAATTTTCTTCTTTTAAGTATATTGAGTATTTAATTAAGATTCAGCAGTGCATTGTTATTAATCTTGAATCTTGATTACATTTTTTTCACTGAATTTCGTTTAAAAATATGATAACACAATTAAAACTGGAAAGATATGCGAATGCATGAATCTGATGTAGCTTTTGTTGTTTGAACAGGCAGACCCTGTAACAAAAGAGCCATACTCGGTGATTGAAAACTGGAAAGATATGCGAATGCATGAGGGTAAATGGACCAGTCAAGAAGCAGAACAAAGATATGTAAGCACTATCTACATCTTTGTGTTAATATTGCTTATTGTACACTTGGTAGTTGATCTTGATGATAAATAATTATTGCATATTCAAATGGCTTATGTTGGTGTTTTTATAATATTCAGGACATGATGAATGTATAACGAACAATACAGATTTCCCAATCTGGATCAGCTGATGAGAGGTCTATTTTAAGGCAATCACACCCACCACATAGAGGTCATCATGTTGGAGTTGGTCTCACACTACCATCGTTTTGGCTTGTCTTTGGACAGGAAACTAGTTCGTCAACGGAGACATCCACTACATCAACCATGGAGGATCGTGCACGAATTCGTAGGTTAGAAGAGACAGTTTTAGATTTAGTAGATGTGCTACGACAGTTAGCCCCTGATCGTCTACCTCCACGTTATGCTGCTCCTCCATCGACTGTGAATGATGATCTTAATGATGAGTCGGTTCAATTTGGAGATTAGTTATTTGATATTTTACATCAACTTATAGGATATTTGCATATGATGTGATAGTTAACATTTGAATGTCTATTGAGCTCTAATTAATGATATATGATTTTCTTAACCAGGTGTTTCTCCAAAATTTAGTGTCCAAATCTAAATGAGAACAGGTCATTGTAGACTTTTTTTTAGAAATATCCATGGGGGTTTTTTGTGATGACATTTTGTCTCAAAAACTAATCCCTTGTCACAGGAAAACAACTCTTTTGTGATGACAAGTTGTTTGTTCAATAGGTATTTGTATCAAAAATTTTTGGGACGACAAGTCATTACAAAAGCAAAAGCGTCGTCGCAAATAAATTATTTGGGACAAGCTTTAAGCAACGACATACTTAAAATGACATGTCGTTACTAAAAATAGTTTTGGAACGACATTTTATTTTTAGCGACGACATTTTGTCGTCGCTAAAAGGTGTTTTTCTTGTAGTGGGGGCTAAATATTAGGTGTTTTTTTTGTTAAATTTTTTATGTAGGGAACGTTATAAAAAGACATAAAAGTCTAATAAAATAATATTTATATTTTAATTAATATTGAAGGTTATAAAGATTAAAATGAGGTTGTGTTTCGTTAAATAAAAACAAGGGTGATTCTATTTTAGTTGGATGACTGAGCTAGCAAATTTGATGATTAATGGATATCGTCAGCGTTTCCAATACATGTACATAGGCTCTTATGTGGAGGTCAATTATGTTTCTTTATTCAAGTGCCCAAGTTTTGATTAATAAAAAAAAAAAAGAGTTTATTATTTAGCTTTGTTGTTACACGAACAACAAAGTAGATGGTCAAAGATATCAATTAATTGTTCTTGGTTCTCGATATTGATATTTAGTTTTGGATGTAATTTATTTGTACCGCAGTCGAATCGATTGGTTCATTTTACACTTAGGATTATTTGTTAGATACTTAAATTTTAGGATGTTCGTGTCAAGAGTTTGCTTTCTTGATTTTGTTGAGAAAGATTATGGTTGAGGATGATAAATTGTTTCTATATGAATTCAGATACTCCTTTAATTTTTCTTGTGTTGTTATCATTAGAGCGTCAAATGGGTCGGTCTGACCCGAGCCCATGGACCAATTTTTTTCGAGCGGCCCAGCCTAACCCGGTCCCAATCATTTCGGGCCTAAAAAACTGTGGCCCAGCAACCGGCCCGAAATTTGGGTTGGGCAAGGTCACCCGTGGGTCTAAAGCTAAGTTTTTGTTTTTCACTGGGCTGCCCGAACCATTCGGGCAATTTTTTTCAGACCGAACGACCCAGCTCGAGACCATTTCGGGCCTGTAAAAGCACAGTTTGACCCGACTCAAAATCGAGCTAGGTCGGTCGGACTAATTTTGACAGCTATAGTTATCATTGTATAAAGTCCTCCACTTTCTCTTTTTGAATTTATGATTTTATAAGAGAACTTGTTTGGTTTAATTGTGGAGATATTTGATTCAATTTTCTTTTAAAATTATAAGGGAGTGGGGGTTATGCATTAGGGATTTTAGTTTATTTTTAAGTTTTTTCAAACATTTTAAATAATGAGAAATGCCTCGAAAAAACATCTAAAATAATAATAATAATTATTATTATATTTTAATAATATAGGGGTTGTGAATAGAATCACCCTTTTAGTTATAAAATAGGTTGGGGGTGGTATGCAGATGGGTCGTATGATTTTTATTTTAGGGAGGTTTAAAGGGTAAAAAAATTAAAAAGAAAAAAAAAAGAAATTTGCAACAAAAATAAATAAATGATGGAAAAGGAAAAGAAGAAAGAAAGGACCAAGTACAAGATTGTAAATAGTAAAAAAGATCGTTGATGCTGAATTGATCAATGGTGTGCCTGAATTGCAACTAGTATAGAAGTAATCAATTTTGTATTTCATAAAGATGATGAATTAAGGTAGAAATTTTCAATTAACATTGTTTATTCCACATTGATTTTAGGATTAATTAAGAAAACATTTTAATGTAACAAAACAGAGAGAGAAAAAAAATTATTACTTTTAGATAGGGAATGAAAATTAATATTGCAAAATTGAAAGTTGACTCAGCTGCTATGTGGTATTGAGAACTAAGCGATAGACACGCACGCTACCCGTGCCCACGGGCAGTTGAGCGGTTGGATTAATATAATTAATTATTCCATAGTTATGACCAAAAACATTCGCACAACATTCTTGCTCTCCATTATTTCACAAATTTTATTTAATTCTTAGTAATTATATATTTGCTTGATTATGAAATGATGATGATATGAAGTCGACTCTCATCCATTTCCAATTTATAATGATCGATGTATGTGTGGGCTGTAAAATTCAATGGGTGTATTAATTTATTTCCTTTTATGCATGTTTTATGATTGTATACAATAAATGAAATCTCATTCTTTATTCACCATAAAGGAAATTAAGTAAGAATATTAATGCAAATTGATCTCGTGTGAATCCAATTATTTAATTATATAACTATTTATCAAATTTAATATTTGAATAATGTTTATTATAAAAAAATTATAGTAATTTTCTTATGAAGTGATATGATGAACTCCACTCTCATGCATTTCCTATTTATATAAATATATGTCATATGTGTAGGCTATAAATTAAATGGATCGTATATTTTATTTCCATCTAGGTATGTTTTATGAATATATAGCCAATGTTATTACGTTTTATGTTCGATTGGTATACGTGCTAAAAATCTCACTCTTTATTCATTATAAAGAAATTAAATTAAATAAGAATATTAATGCAATTAATTAGTTGAATATTAATTTGTGAACGAATTTTTTTTGCTCTTTTATGAATTCATGATTTTTTGGGATATCAAATTGTTTCATTTTTTTCTCTGACCTCCTTCGAAACCGAACCAAACTATATTTTATTTTTAATATCCAAAATTAAACCAAATTTTTTAAAAAAATATTACAAAACCAACCAAACCATATAGCTCGATTTGGTTTGATTTTTTTATTTTTTTTAATTTTGGTTTGATTTTACTCGTGTCAAATGCTAAATGGATTATTTTTTATTTTTTTTAATGGAGGATGGTGGGTTATACATTCAAATATTTTATTTTGGGAAATTCTAAACATAGTTGTTCATTTTTTTCTCCTCCCACACCCGACCTGACGGTGTTAAAAAGAGTCGAATTAGAAATTTTTGATTTCCAAACAATCTCACTTCATCACTATGTCATTCTACCAAGACAACATAGCTGTCCAATTTACTCTTCGACTCTTCGTAACCTCCAAACTTAATTAGATTAAAAATATTAATTTAATAGATTATTTTACACTTACAGCCACAACTTCAAAAAAGAAAAAACCAATTCAATCTAACCACTTAATAAAATTTTAATAGATTATTTCTTAGTTAAAATAAAACAAATTAAGCATAATTGTATAACTTAGTGGGCCAATGAAATTATGACCATTTTAGTTCATAACACGAGGCAAGTTAACATACTAACCATTTTTTGTCATAACAATAGCCCTTCATGGCTTGTACACTATCCACATCAGTGATATTCATCCAACCCAACCTTCAAATAAAATATTAATTTTTCTCTCATCCACATCTACAATCCCCAACATTTAAAAATTTATACCCCATCAGTGACACTCATCCAATTCGACATTCAATTAAAACATTAATTTATATTTATTCCAATCTATATAAAATATTTATCATTTTATTTATTAAATAACATATTATTAATAATAATTTTTATTATATTTTAAAAATCATAATTAATTTATTAGATATATTTTTAAAATTCATAATTTTAAAAAATACCCATACAAGTATACTACCAGATTATACTTTTATACTATTGTTCTGTCTAATTATACTATCGGATTGTACTCCTATATGATTATTCATTTTATGTCGTTTATGTAATATTTATACTATAGAGACTGAACTACAAGATAAGAAACAACACCACAAGCTTCGAGTAGACTTGTGATAATGTGACAGGTGTATATGATTTTTTGTAGATAAATTGACAAGACATACGAATCATTATTATTATTATGACTAGGGCTGTAAATGAACCAAGCTACTCGTGAGATACTCGGAGATCGACTCGAAAAAAACTCGCTCGAATGTGACTCGGCTTGTAAACGAGTCGAGCTCGAGCTCGCTAAACGAGCTCGAGCTTTTTGTCGAGAATCGAGATAATATATTTATATTACTCTATTTTATATATCCGAGAATCGAGATAATATATACTCTAAGTATATATACATATATATAATATTTCTTAACTAGATTTTAAATTATTATATCTTCTTAAGTAATAATGAAAAAAAATAAAATAACAAAAAGCCAGACTAATATTGACAAATTAATATTCTTCATTCTTCATTCTTCAATCTATTAAGAAATAAATATAAAATAAAATTATATTTTTAACTAATATAATGGAAACAGTGACTAATATTAACAGAAAATTATACTTAACTGAAATATTAATTGAAATCAATAATTGTTATTTCCTAACTAATATTTCAAAGTCAAAATTTTAAATTAATTAGCAATAATAACACATTTTACAAACAAAAGACAAAATTATTGAATATATATATCGTATATCAATATTATATATACATAGTAATTAGTAATATTATTCTATCCTATATTCGAAATAATATTTACTCTAACACTAATACACTATATATATAATCTATCTTAACTAGATTTTAAATTATTATATCTTAAGTAATAATGAAAAAAAATCAAGACTAATATTGACAAATTAATATTCCTCAATCGATTAAGTAATAAAAATAAAATAAATCCAAATGATAATTTTATCTAATATTAAAAATAATGACTAATACTAACAAAAAATATATTATACCTGAAATATTAATTAAAATCAATAATTGTCATCTCTCAATTAATATTTTCAAAGTCAAAATTTAAGATTAAGGAGTAATAATAACACTTTTATAAACAAAAGTCAAAATTATTGAATATATCTTACATCCTATATCATATATACATAGTAATTACTAATTAGTAATTAACAATTTAGCATAGTAGTATTATTCTATCCAATATTCGAGATAATATTAACACTAACATTATATATATATATATATATAATTCATCTTAACTAGATTTCAAATTATATCTTAAATAATAATGGAAAAAAAGAAATAACAAAATCAATACTAATATTGACAAATTAATATTCCTCAATCAATCAAGTTAGAAATATAAATAAACCAAAATGATAATTTTGTCTAATATAATCAAAATAATGACTAATACTAACAAAAAAAAAATATATGACGTATGTTGAACTTTGTTTGAAATAAACCAAAATTATAATTTTGTCTAATATAATCATATTCGACTTTGTCACGTATGTTGAATGATAACATCATATTTTACATGTATTTTGAGATACATTTGAGTGGTATTTGATGGGCATTGCATGCATGAAGTGTTGAGTTTTGCATAGTTTTCTATGTTTTGTGCAATGTCATGTGTTTGTTCATTGTGAAAGGGAATTAATGCCATTTTTTGTGTGGACCTCAAATGAGTGTGGGAACACCCTAGAAAGATGGGAAATCAAGTTAGGAACGCGTTGCAAAAAGAATCGGGTCAATCGGACGAGAAACGAGTGAGAACGAAGCAAAACAGTGAGAGGCTGCCGGAGCTGACGTGGACTCGCGACCAGGGAGAAAATTCGCGACCGGGTCGCGAATTTTGCTCTTCGGACCCCCCTCCTAGTCGCGAGTAGGCAGGAAAATGCCACGTGGACTCGCGACCACACCCGCGACCGACCCGGTCGCGAGCGAGGTCGCGAGTGAAGCTCTGGGAGTCCGATTTTTGGCCTATTTTGGCCCGTTTTCTTTCCTTTTTCGACTGGGATACTTCCAACACTATATATACCTCCTCAAACATGAAAATTAGGATATCAAAACCCTACCATAACACCAAAAATCACAACAACACACACCATATTCCTCTCTTAAACACAGAGATAGAGAGTTGCAGAGAAGAACACGGAGAGCAAGACCAAGAGATTCAAGCCAAGCAAGAATAGAGACAGAATAATTACTTCCGGGTTTTATTTATCTTTATTTCTGTTAGACATGATTTCTCGTTGGATTTTAGTTTTCTATATTTATATGGATAGCTAAACCCTAGTTTTCTAGGGTTGGATGATGAATTATTTATGAAGTTTATTTTATTGGTTTTATCATATTTCCTATGACTTTTATCTTGATCTTTGATTACTCTTGTTTTTATCTGCATTGTTTAACTGATCACTAAATGATACAATTTGATGTGTTAATTCATAAATCGAGAGAGGAGTTTTAACACGTGATCTGGAGTAATTAACTCATTAATCAATAACACTCGAGAGGGTTGAGGTTAATTGAGAGAACAATAGACCCTGGGAGCCATTAGGAGTTGCATGCTAGGCATTGAACGGAGACGTTAATACTAGTTGTGTGATCCACGCTTTAGGCACTTCGAGAGAAGGTTTAAGGTATAATTGTGGTTGTTCTAGCTAGATTTAAGTCCCTACATAGGTGTGTGATGAAACAAGTAAATAAATGGATTAGATAAGGATTCTCCAACTCTAGAATTCGTCTTTCTCCGTTGTTTCTTCTTTACTCTTTCTTCTCTGTGTTTCCATTTATATTATATGTTTAAGTATTTTAATTAGTTCAAGCACTTTAATCAGTTGTCTAGATAGCATTTAGGAGTTAAGTTCTAGTACTTAGTTAGTTAAATATTAAATCTCTGTGGATACGACCTTGTTCACCGCTATCTTATAAGCCTCGCTGTACACTTGCAGTTTAGGTGAAAATAAATACCGAACATTGAACTTTGTTTGAAATATTTTAGGAATTTTGTTAATATGCGGGGTTATTATTATCGATTTTTTTTAGTTCCAGACAAACGAGTCAAGCTTAATTTCGAGTCGGACTCGAATATAACATAAACGAGTCGAACTCGAGTTGGACTCGAATATATCATTAATAAGCCAAACTCGAGTCGAGTAATCGAGATCGAGCTCGAGTCGACTGTTCGAGCTCAAACTCAAGTCGAGTATCAAGCTCGAGTTCAAGTTAGACTCGAATAACAGTTAAACGAGCCAAGCTCGAGCCGAACTCGAGTACATATTTTTCTTCTCGAGCCGAGCTCGAGCTCGAGTATAAAGCTCGAGTCGAGCTCGAGCTCAAGCTCACGAGCAGTTAAACGAGCCGAGCTCGAGCTCAGTGATATTCGACTCGACTCGGCTCGTTTACAGCCCTAATTATGACCAACTTGTGAACATAATTTACATTATTATATGACCAAAATTTCCAAATCATGATAATCAAATGCAAATAATATGACAGGTGCATGTGATTTTTTATAGATAAATTGACAAGGCATACGAATCGTGTTAGCTTTACTTTTACATGTTAGATTTACTTTTGCATGTTAGATTTAACTTTGCTTTTATAAGATTGAGGCATATGAATGTTGATATATTTTTTATTTTTTATAATTATATACATTATTTAAATTTTAAATTAATATATATAAAATTAAATGGTAACCAATCAAAGGGTGCCACATGTCTTTCAATTTGAATTTTTAACAATTTATACCGTCATAAAATTTCAACATTTTTCTAATATCATACGTACAGTATTTCAATATCTCATATTTTAAAAATTTATACCGTCATAAAATTTCAACATTTTGATATTTTTCTCATATTATATGTGCGGTATTTCAGTACATCGGTATCTTTCCCCAAGCCGTGTGTGTGTGAAAGTAGGCTCTCTTTTAGTATTACTCGGGTTTGCCTCTTTGCCCCTTATTGGGCTGAAAAGACGTGAAAACGATTTTGACGGCAGACTTAACGGCAGTTTGGAGTGGAATTAACAGCGCCAGAAAATATTAGGAAAAGAAAAAAAGAAAAAAAGAAAAAAGAGAAAAAGAAAAAAAGAAAAAAAAGTCTTAGAATTTCTTGTTGCTCCGGCGCGGCGACGGCAGACGGAAGTGAAACCCAATTAAAATGCTCTTCGATTCGAAGTAGAGAGAGAGAGAGATAGTGAGAGAGAGAAATGCGGTGGAGACAAGATGCAAGGCCTCCACCACCAACAGCAGCAACTGGCGGCGCTCCTTACGGCGGCGCTGCCCAAGGACGACTCCACCAAAGCGGCAGTTACTTCTTCGTCCTCTTCTTCTGCCGTCTCCGTCTCGCCGCCTTCTGAGGAAGACGAATCTTCGCGCCTCGCCGCCATCACCTCTCTTCACCGCGCCATACTTTACCCTCCAAACTCACTCCTAGTTACGCATTCCGCCTCCTTCCTCGCTCAAGGCTTCTCTCAACTTCTAACGGACAAGTAATAGCTCTGTCTCTCTCTCTCTCTCTCTCTCGATTTTCGTTATGTATTGGCAGTTTTTGAGTTGTATAGTGTAATACATCACACATGTATTGTTTGATTTGTTCGTCTTGCTCATTATGTCAACATTTCTGGATGGATGTTATGTAACGATCAGTTTTTAGGTGAATCATTGCAGTTTGGATTGTATATGGGTAGATAGTATCAGTCTGGAACGCTGTTACTTTGTCTGTTTATTGCTAGATGAATGCCTGCACACAGTGGAGCGTTTGCGCATCACTTGTGGAACTGGACTTCTGCTTTGATTGGATTTTCATTATTATTGAGCAATAAGTTGTGAATATTGAAAGGATGAGACAATTTGATATCGAGAATTAGTTTGAGGGTCAATCAAGATATATGTTTATGCCTTTGAGTTTTTAGTACTTGATGCCTAGCCATTTAAGTTTTTCCATATCTGATATCAGCATTTTGATTGGGGAAAATGCATATGTGATTCCCCACTGTATGACATTTGAAATTTTGCAATAGTCTGATTAGATTCTCTCCACCTCTTTTTTCTTTCTTTTTTTTTTTACTGCATTTACTGGTATTGACATATTTTTATTTAAAGTGCTTAGTGTTTTTCATAATTTCATAGCTTGTATGACTGGTTTACTCATTTGGACACTTCCTGTAGATCGTATTCAGTGTGTCATGCAGCAGCTGCAGCATATGGAGCTTTGTGTTCCATGTTGAGTTCATTCTTGATATCCTCAAAAGGAAGGCAGAACCATGGTTTACTTGGCAGTTTGATTGATCGTTTTATTGGTTGGTCATTGCCTTCTCTGAACAATACTAGCAATGGGACTTCAGAACTAGCTTTGGAGAGTCTTCACGAGTTTCTTAATGTTGGAGAGGTTGGAGCTGTTGAGAGATATGCTTTGCCTATTCTTAAAGCTTGCCAGGAACTTCTTGAGGATGAGAGAACCTCCCTGAGTGTACTGCCCCGAATTCTTGGTGTATTAACATTGATTTCGTTGAAGTTCATCAGAGTTTTCCAACCTCACTTCATGGACATTGTTGATCTACTTCTTGGGTGGGCAATGATTCCAGACGTTGTTGAATCTGATAAGCGTGTTATTATGGATAGTTTCTTACAATTCCAGAAACACTGGGTAAATAATATGCAATTTTCCTTGGGATTGCTTTCAAAGTTTTTAGGTGACATGGATTTGTTACTCCAGGACGGAAGTCCTGGTACTCCTCAACAATTCAAAAGATTGCTTTCTCTGTTGTCTTGCTTCTGTACAGTTTTAAAATCCTTGGCATCTGGTTTATTGGAAATACATTTTCTTGAACAAATAGGTGAACCCCTTTCCCAAATGGTGCCTCTTTTACTAAGATGCTTGTCTATGGTTGGAAGAAAATTTGGGTGGTCGAAATGGATTGAGGATTCTTGGATGTGCTTGACATTGTTGGCAGAAATATTGGGTGAAAGATTTTCTACTTTTTACTCTCTCGCAGTGGATGTGTTGTTCCAAAGTTTAGAATTGGAAAATGCTAATCAAGTTCATACCAAAAAAATTTCTTCCTTCCAAGTTCATGGTGTTCTTAAAACTAATCTGCAATTGTTGTCACTTCAAAAGCTTGGACTTTCACCATTGTCTGTGCAGAAGATACTACAATTTGATCAATCCATATCTCAGCTCCGTTTACATCCAAATCACCTGGTGACTGGAAGTGCTGCAGCTACATATATCTTTTTACTTCAACATAGAAAAAATGACGTTGTTGAGAAAACCATTGATTCTATATTTGAAGAGTTACAGTTATTGAAGAGCAGGCTTGAAAATAATTCATGTAGTTTGGATGGGCTTGAAATGACAGTAGCTTCTAGAAGTTATTCTAAATCTGAATTGGTTGTTTTAATTAAGTTTGACTTGCAAGTACTCTTAAGCTGTGTTTCTTTAGGAGGAGATAATAATTTCATTGGGCAAGCAGAAGCTGATGCTTGCTTTGTTGGTAGAGCAGAAAAGTTGGTACTATTTTTAATTAGTAAGTTTGATCCCTTTAAATTTCCAATCCAAAGCAGTGTAAAATTGCAAGTTACTCTTCTGAGAACATTAGAAAGGCTTGCAGCTATTGAGTTCATGGGAAAGTGCTCCGTAAGAAAACAAAATAGTGTGATGAGTTCTCAAGACACATCATCTGGGACATATGTAGAGGAGGAGAATGTGAGAGTTCCATATCCAGCGAAGGTTCTTGGTCATTTGAGGAGGTACTCTAACCTACTTATAAGAGCTCTGGATATTTCTTCTCCTTTGGCAGTCAAAGTAGAAACCTTAAAATGGATGCACAAATTTTGTGAAAATGTTATTGACATATATAAAAATGTGAATGCTCCATTTTACCCTTGTCAAGCAGTTGCATGCTGGAAAATTACTGAGGTTTTGCTATTGTCAACTTTGGTTGCTGCTTCAGATAGGGAACCAGAAGTGAGATATCTTGTGGCAACAGTTCTTGAGATGCTTCTGAGAGCAAAAGTTATCCATCCCATGCACTTTCCTATTATTTCTGAAGCAATCCTTGAAAAACTTGGTGATCCAGAAAAGGAGATAAAAGATGCATACCTTAAGTTGCTTTCTCATGTCTTACCTACATCAGTATACATCAGTGGTCTTTGTGGTGGTGGAGCAGTTAATATAAGCCAGCCTCAGCTTTCTGCATTGGCTGATAGATCTTTCTTTCGCTGGAAGCAAATTTTTGCCCTAAAGCAACTGCCTCAGCAATTCCACTCGCAGCAACTTGTTTCTATCTTGAGTTATATTTCACAGAGATGGAAAGTGCCCTTGTCTTCTTGGATCCAGCGGCTTATTCATACTTCCCGGAGCAAAAAGCACCACCCACATATTCAGGCAGAGGAAGGAGAAAATATTGATGCGAATGGTTTATGGTGGGACATCAAAGTTGATGAAGACATTCTTGATAGAATTTGTTCTGTTAATCATCTTGCTGGTGCTTGGTGGGCTGTACATGAAGCAGCTAGATTTTGCATTACTACTCGTCTACGAACTAATCTTGGAGGGCCAACTCAAACTTTTGCTGCCTTGGAGCGTATGCTTCTTGACATTTCTCATTTGTTACAGCTGGAGACATCACAAAATGATGGAGCTTTAAACATAATAGGTTCTTACGCTCATTTACTGCCAATGAGATTGTTACTAGAATTTGTCGAGGCTTTGAAGAAAAACGTATATAATGCATATGAAGGATCAATGGTCTTACCGTCCACCTCTCAGACCAGCTCTTTGTTTTTCAGGGCTAATAAAAAAGTTTGTGAGGAGTGGTTTTCTCGTATAAGTGAGCCAATGATGGATGCTGGTGTTTCAATCCAATGTCATGATGCTACAATTCATTATTGCACTATACGTCTGCAGGATATCAGTAACATTGTGGCTTCGGCACTGACAGATAAATCTAGAGCCCAGGTGAGTGAAAATCTTCAGAATATTAGAGGCAGATATGCTGGAGATATTTTGAGAATCATACGGAACTTGGCACTGGCTTTGTGTAAGATGTATGAGCCAGAGGCCTTGGTTGGGTTGCAAAAATGGGTATCCATGGTATTCTCTCCCTTGTTTGCCGATGAAAACCAAGGTTCGATTGATAATATAAACTGGAGGCACTTTTCATGGATTACTGGACTTGTTTATCAAGCACGCGGCCAGCATGAAAAGGCAGCTGCCCACTTCATTAATTTGTTGCAGACTGAAGAATCACTCACTTCTATGGGTTCTGATGGGGTACAGTATGCCATTGCACGTATAATTGAGAGTTATACAGCTATTTCTGATTGGAAATCTCTGGATTCTTGGCTGCTAGAGCTGCAAAATATTCGTGCAAAGTATGCTGGGAAGAGTTACTCTGGCCCTTTGACTGCCACAGGGAATGAAATAAATTCAATACAAGCCTTGGCTCGCTTTGATGAGGGTGATTTCCAGGCAGCTTGGTCATACCTTGATTTGACCCCCAAAAGCAGCAATGAACTCACACTTGATCCCAAGCTGGCTTTGCAAAGAAGTGAACAAATGCTTTTGCAAGCAATGCTTCACCACAATGAGAGGAAAGTGGAAAAAGTGCCCCATGAGTTGCAAAAGGCCAAATTAATGTTGGAAGAGACAGTGTCTGTTTTGCCCCTTGATGGACTAGTGGAGGCAGCACCACTTGTCAATTTGTTGTATTGCATTTCTGCTTTTGAGGAGGGTTGCAAGCTTGGAGACAGCCAGGGAAAGAACCTCCCATCATTGCTAAGCTCGTATATTCAAACCATGCAGTTTCCTTGTGACCAAGTCCACCAGGACTGCAGTTTGTGGCTTAAAGTACTGCGTGTTTCCCAGAATACGCTCCCAAATTCTCTGGTGACTCTTGAATTCTGTAAGAATTTAGTGATTTTAGCACGGAAGCAGAGGAACTTAATGCTAGCTACCCGTCTCATCAACTACCTCAAAGATCAGGCCTTATTATGCTCTAATGAAAGTTCTCGTGATTATTTCATCTCCAGTCTTGAATATGAGAACATTCTGCTCATGCGAGTTGAGAACAAGCATGAAGATGCATATAGAAATGTTTGGTCTTTTGTGCAGCCTTCCATGGTTTCTTCTTCACCTACAGCATGCGTTTCTCAAGAGAATGTTTTGAAGGCCAAGGCATGCATAAAACTTTCAAACTGGTTGCTAGGAGATTGTTTACATAAAAATTTGGAGGATATTGTTTATGAAATGCAAACAGACTTTAACAAGAGTGAGCTTTCTTCTCCAAGCAAAGACACACTTGCCTCTTGTGATGGCAATCAAGGTTCTAAAACAGGACTAAATCTTATCGTAGACGAACTTGTGGGTACTGCAAGAAAGTCAGCAACACTTCTTTGCCCAATGATGGGAAAGTCATGGATTTTATATGCCTCATGGTGTTATACTCAAGCTAGAACATCAGTCTCCTCTAATGGCGATGCAGCTCTTCATTCTTCTTCTTTTTCCTATATTCTTGCTCCTGAAATTCAACCTGATAGGTTTATGCTAACTGAAGAAGAGAAATTGTGTGTTAAAGAAGTAATTCTACAGATGATTCCAGAAAGATCTTGCCAGGAAGAGTCACATGAAGAGAGTGCAGATGGTAAGTTTTTGGTTACTGAAGGCACGCACATTGAGAATGAACGAATGTCTTTGTTGCAGCAAATAGTAGATACTATTGAAACTGCTGCTGGAGTACCTGGGGAAGAGAACTGTAGCCATAATGACCTATCTGCTGAGCTATCTTCTCAGTTGAAGAAATGCTTTCTATCCGCTAATCTCATTGCAGGTGTGGACAAACTAGTATCCTTGGTGGCTGATTTGGTTGAAGTTTGGTGGTCTTTGCGGAAGAGAAGGGTTTCTCTCTTTGGTCAAGCTGCTCAAGCATTTATAAATTATCTTTCATGTTCATCTTTGAAAAATTCTGATTGTGAAATAACTGGGCATGATGTTGACTCAAAGTATAAGCATGTGAGTTACACCCTGAGGGCCACACTTTACGTATTAGACATTCTGGTAAACTATGGAGTTGAATTGAAAGATAGTCTTGAACCAGCTCTGTCAAAGGTCCCTTTGCTGCCCTGGCAGGTAATTAGTATTTATGAATTCATTACTGGCGATTGAGCATTTTGTGATACTGATCTGATGTTATTTTTCTTTCCCCTCCCCACCCCCAATGCAATACTGATCCCATGTTCTACTCTTGAAGGAAATAGCACCTCAGTTGTTTGCTCGATTAAGTTCTCATCCTGATGAAGTGGTCAGGAAGCAGTTAGAATCGTTGCTTGCCATGTTGGCTAAACATTCTCCATGGTCCTTAGTTTACCCAACCCTCGTCGATGCAAATTCTCCAGAGAAGGGACCTTCCGAGGAGCTGCAGAGAATTCTTGCTTACTTGGTTAGCCAATATTGTTACTATAATGTTTGACCATTTTTTCTTTTCCGTAGGATATATAACTTTATTACATTATTGAACACTTTAATTTACAAGAAAACATAGGTTTTCTATGCTTTGTCCTTAACTTAGAAAATAAAAAGTGAGATTGATGACTGGAAGGTGTCCATTTCCTTCTCAGAATCCTTAGACAAGGTCTTAATGTTTTAAGTATCTGAATCTTCTATCATGGTTTCTTTTTAAGTTTGTGTCCCTAGTAATTTATTTCCTTAACCTTCAATCCATTTGAATGTGTTTGGCTGGTAATAATTATTTCATCATCTTACTGGCTGATTAGTTCCTTAGCATGTGCACTGGAGTAAGGATGAGGGATAACTACTAGTTAGGCAAGGCACTTTTCGTCCTTCAAAGTTATCAGATATAACTTTAGTATGACATCCTCCCCGGGGGCAGAAGATGCCTAACTCATCGAGAAGAATATAACTTCTATTTAATCACTTTTAACCTCCTGTCCTTTTATCCTTAAAATTGAATAATTATGATATTTTACAATCAGTGCAAGTTTATTATATAATTGGTGTTTGTTATCACGATACGAAATCAAATACTTAATGGTGAATATCGTACATGAAGTTTGCATTTGTTTTTTATGCAGAAAAAACTTTATCCAAACTTAGTGCATGATGCTCAGCTGATTATAAAAGAGCTTGAAAATGTAACTGTCCTTTGGGAGGAGTTGTGGCTTGGTACACTCCAAGATCTTCATGCAGGTGAACCCCCCCCCCCCCCCCATGTTGCTACTTTGACTTGATACTTGGTTGTCGTCATATTATCAGTTGTAGTTATTTACAGCATATTTGGGCTGGTAAGAATTGTGGATTGGGATAATTTAGTTTGGTTTTCTGGAGAGTTATAATCCTGCAATGTATTAGTAGTTAGGACCATGGTATGGATACCATTTAGCATTTCTTAATGGAAATATAGATTTACATATACTCCATATGGTTGTTCCAACTCCTGCCAAATAACTTCAGTCTATTGTGATGGTAAATCATTGTTACTGGTATTCAGAATATAATATAGACAGGCACCTACTGTTTGTTGAATTAAATTCAGATTTACATACAGTGTACGAGGATGCTTAAGTCTATTGTGATAGGGAGCCATCTTTTCTGGTAAATGATATGCGTGCTTTTTTAAGACAGTGTATGAGGATGAGTGCACGGTCAATAGTTTTAATGCGCTTTCATATTTTGCTATCTATTAGATGTGATGAGGCGCATAAGTTTGTTGAAGGAGGAGGCGGCACGAATTGCAGAAAATACAACTCTGACTCATGGTCAGAAGAATAAGATTAATGCTGCGAAGTACTCGGCTATGATGGCCCCCATTGTTGTGGTATTAGAGCGTCGTTTGACTTCTACTTCTCGGAAACCTGAAACACCTCATGAGGTTTGGTTTGTTGATGAGTACCATGAACAAATTAGATCAGCTGTCGCAAAATTTAAGACGCCCCCTGTGTCTATCGCAGCATTAGGGGAGGTTTGGCGACCATTTGAGGCTATTGCTACATCCTTGGCATCTTATCAGAGGAAGTCCTCAATTTCTTTTGGAGAAGTTGCCCCACAGTTGGCATTGCTTTCGTCTTCTAATGCTCCAATGCCTGGTCTTGAGAAGCAAATTGTGGTATCTGAATCAGAGCGCCTCTTGGACAGCTTTCACCAGGAAATAGTAATGATTGCTTCTTTCTCTGAACAATTGGCCATTTTACCAACCAAAACTAAGCCAAAAAAACTTATTATCGTGGGCTCTGATGGTCTGAAGTACACATATCTCTTAAAAGGACGAGAAGACCTGCGCCTTGATGCCAGAATTATGCAGCTACTGCAATCTGTAAATGGTTTTCTGCTGTCATCATCTGCAACACGTAGGCAGTCACTTGGTATCCATTATTACTCTGTAACACCTATTAGCGGACGGGCTGGATTGATCCAGTGGGTGGATAACATGATCAGCATTTATTCTGTTTTTAAATCATGGCAGAAAAGAACCCAGCTACAACAGATTTCTGCACTGGGTGCCAGTACAAATGCTGCAGTTCCTCCTCCTGTTCCTCGGCCCAGTGACATGTTTTATGGAAAAATTATGCCGGCGCTTAAAGAGAAAGGCATAAGAAGAGTAATATCAAGAAGAGACTGGCCTCATGATGTGAAGCGAAAAGTTCTTATAGATCTTATGAACGAGACTCCTAAGAAACTTCTTCATCAGGAGCTCTGGTGTGCCAGTGAAGGATTTAAAGCCTTCAGCTCAAAATTGAAAAGGTATTGTGTTTTCTTCAAAATACCTTAACTTAATGATGTTCTATGCTCAGGATGCACACAAACGCACAAGTTATGCTTCTTTGATGCTTTTTGTATCTTATTTTGTTCGTGGTGTGACATTGATGTCTGGCAACACTTCTCTTTCCCTTTGCATTATATGTTGATCTATTTTCTCTTGGTTTGTTGCATGATAGTTTGGAGGTTATTGAGATAATACTTGGCAGCACATAACTTATAAAATTAGTACTGTCAATAATACTGACCATAATACTTGAGAAAAAAGGGAGAGATGGAATTTTTTATTGTTTTCATTGCCGTTTCAAGGTTGATATTGGATTATGAAAGAAGGGTGGTTTCAGAATGAAATCTATGGCTGTTGATTCTCCTAAAAAGATTCCAGTTTAGAAAATGGATGAAGATGTAGTAATAGTTGCCACATTTGGAATGAATGAGAACCCTTAAGATGAATAAAAGGGCTGTTGACTTGAAGCATAGAACAAATGAAGTCATAGGATTCATGTAATGCTTTCTGATTAATCTGTGACACTGCTGTGATGTGGGTGAAATTTGGCATTTCTCTAATTCTTTAGATTGTTGTGTATTACTTCACTCCAGTGATTTGGTCCCCTTGCAGGTTTTCTGGAAGTGTAGCGGCAATGAGTATTGTTGGCCACATTCTTGGCCTAGGTGATAGGCATTTGGATAACATCCTTATAGACTTCTCTACTGGAGATATTCTGCATATTGATTACAATGTATGCTTTGACAAGGGGCAAAGACTAAAGATCCCTGAAATCGTTCCATTTCGCCTTACTCAGACAATTGAAGCGGCCTTAGGTCTGACTGGCATTGAAGGCTCCTTTAGGGCAAATTGTGAAGCTGTTTTGGGTGTTTTAAGGAAGAATAAAGATATAATACTAATGTTGTTAGATGTTTTTGTGTGGGATCCACTTGTGGAATGGACACGTGCGAATTTTCATGATGATGCAGCTGTTGTTGGTGAAGAGAGAAAAGGCATGGAGCTTGCCGTAAGCTTAAGCCTCTTCGCATCCCGTGTCCAAGAAATTCATGTTCCTTTACAGGTATTCATATAAGAAACATTTGCATTGAACTTAGGTCTTCTTCTAGAACGTTAGCATTATATATACTGCACCTTGATCTTTTGTACTATTTCTTAGATGATGCTTCATGATGGCAGGTCATTGACTTCATTTCTACCAGATGCAAGTTTCAATTTGCATTTGCTTGCTTTTCTGTAATGAATATTGTTTAGTCTATATCTTTGTACTGCGTACGATTGATAACATTCAGCCTTAAGATCTTGTCATCAATGTGAAGATACTTTAGCTTAGAGGTTTTTGTTGTGTTTCTTATAAAAAAGGAAATTCCAACTTATAGTTTCTTTCTTTGATATACTGGTATTTATCATTTATTGCATTCTCATGTCTTATCTTTATTACATTGAGCAACAGGTTTGTAAGTGGCAATTTGATGGTTTGTATTTCAATATTTTAGATAACATTTCCAGTTGATTATTAGAGTTGTCTTGAGTAACATCTACTCCAAGTTGCTTTCTGCTGGTTTAACAAATGACCACATGTTATATTGTAAACTCCAAATGACTTGCTGTTTTTTAAATCTGTCCAGGAACATCATGATCTCTTAGTCTCCACCCTACCAGCAATTGAATCAGCAATGGAGGTTTGTTAAATTGCTGCAATATTGGTCTATCTCAAGTTTTGCAAGATAAATTATAAATTCTCTGACCTTTATAAATCTTATGTAGAGGTTTGCCAGTGTTTTAAACCAGTATGAGACTGTATCAAGTCGTTTCTATCGAGCTGACCAAGAGCGATTGAAACTTGTTCAATATGAATCATCCGCAAAGTCAGTTGTTGCTGAAGCTACCAGTCATTCAGAAAAAAGCCGTGCCTTGTTTGAATTACAGGTTCACCAGTTGAGCCAGGAACAGGCCATAGTAATGGAGAAAGGCAGAGAGGCAGCAACCTGGATTGAGCAGCATGGAAGGATTCTTGATGCTTTAAGAAGCAGTTCGATTCCAGAGATCAATGCCCGTGCAAAGCTGACTGGTTCAGATGAAGTTTTGTCTCTTGCAGCTGCCGTTATTGCGGCTGGAGTTCCATTGACTGTTGTTCCTGAACCCACACAAATTCAGTGCCACGATATAGATAGGGAAGTTTCTAAGTTAGTAGCTGAGTTGGATGATGGTCTTTCCTCTGCAGTTGCTTCACTCCAAATGTATTCTTTAGTTTTGCAGCGGATCCTCCCATTGAACTACCTTACAACCAGTCCAGTGCATGGTTGGGCACAAGTTTTGCTTTCTTTAAATAATCTTTCATCTGATATTACATCATTCGCTCGAAGGCAGGGTGCTGAACTTACCAATGATGGATTCAATGATAGGTTTGGCTCTGCTAAGAGCAACTATGATGATCTTTGCCTCAGGGCTACAAAGTATGCTGCGGATATTGAGAGATTGGAAGAAGAGTGTGCAGGACTTGTGATTTCAATTGGTCCCGAAACTGAATCAAAAGCCAAGGAACGTATTTTATCTGCCCTGATGAACTATATGCAGCATGCCGGTCTCACGAGGAAAGAGGAATCCTCTTTCTCTGAACCAGCTGTACATGAAGGAACATCTAACACCTCATTTCATTGGGAAATTGAAGAGAAGAAAGGAAGTTTCCTAAATATTCTAGATGCAGCAGTAATTAATCTGTTTTCTACTGTTAAGCACAGAATACAAAAAAGACTGGATAATTTTGGAGGGGAAAGCAATACAAACCGTAGCTCACAGTCTGATCTTGGATCTTTTTTCTGTGAGTTTGAAGAGCAAATAGAGAACTGTGTACTTGTAACTGAGTTTCTTAGTGAGCTGAAATACCTTGTTGGCCTGGATATCTCAGGCACCGAGGCTGATGCTAATAGTTCGAAAGGAAGCTCGATTTCTATTTTCAAGACCAGTATTCTACTTTGTAAAAACCTTCTTGGGAATGCCATTGAAGCAGTAGTGCCCAGTGTGATACAATCTGCTATTTCATCTAACTCCGATGTTATGGACATTTTTGGATCAATCTCCCAAATTCGGGGATCTGTAGATACAGCACTTGATCAGCTTATCCAGGTTGAGCTAGAGAGAGTATCCTTGATTGAACTAGAGTCTAACTACTTTGTGAAGGTAGGTCTCATCACTGAGCAGCAGTTGGTTCTTGAGGAAGCTGCTGTCAAGGGTAGGGACCATTTATCCTGGGAAGAGGCCGAGGAGCTTGCATCTCAAGAAGAAGCTTGCAGAGTGCAGCTAGACAAACTCCATCAGACATGGCACCAGAAGGATCTGCGGACTTCATCTCTTACGAAGAGAGAAGCAAACATTAATGGCGCTTTGCTTGATTCAGAACTTCGCTTACAGTCTGTCGTTACTACTGAACCAGATAAGGAACCACATGTCTTAAGAATGAAAGCACTTCTGGCAGCCATAGTTGAGCCTTTCTCTGAGCTGGAATCTGTTGATCAAGCGTTGTTGTCCTCAATTGGGCCTGTTTCCCATAGCTCAAATAGAATTCCTTATCTTTTGGACTCCATAAATTCAGGATGCTCAATATCTGAATACATATGGAAGTTACCTGGTTTACTACATAGCCATGCCTTCTTTATTTGGAAAGTTTTCATGGTGGATCTTCTTCTTGATTCCTGTGTACAAGCAATGGCTACATCTTTTGATCAAAATTTAGGATTTGATCAACTTGTCGATGTAGTAAAGAAAAAGCTTAGGATCCAATTTCAGGAGCATATTAGCAAATATTTGAAAGATAGAGTTGCTCCAATCTTTTTGACAAGATTAGACAGAGAAATTGAAATCATGAGGCAAAGGACAGAGTCGGTTAAGGATAAAGATACAATTCAAATGGATTATGGTGCTGTTAGAAGAGTGCAGCTCATTCTTGAAGAGTACTGCAATGCGCATGAAACTTTTAGAGCTGCTACATCAGCAGCCTCTATCATGAAGAGGCAAGTTGAAGAACTTAAAGATGCACTTCTGAAGACCAGCTTGGAAGTAGCTCAGATGGAATGGATGCATAATATTAACTCGAGACCCTTAGATATTACGAGGCTTGTATCTAATAAGTTTTTTGCAGGCGATAACTTACTACCTGTTATATTGAACACTAATAGGGCAAGATTGCTGGATAGTATGCGATCATCAGTTTCCATAATAGCCAGGTCACTGGAATGCCTGCAATGTTATGAAGGAACTTCTGTCACAGCAGAAGGGCAGCTTGAGAGGGCAATGAGCTGGGCTTGTGGGGGTCCAAATTCTGGTTCTGCAGGAAATGTTCAGGCTAGAAATGCTGGAATACCACCTGAATTCCATGATCATTTGATCAAGCGGCGGAAATTTTTGCAGGAAGCTTCGAAAAATGCATCAGATATAATGCAAGCTTGCATCTCGATATTGGAGTTTGAGGCTTCGAGGGATGGCATGTATAGAACTATGAATGAAAATTCCTCATTAAGGACTGGAGCAGATGGTGGAAATTGGCAACAATCTTGCCTAAGTACAGTAACAAAATTGGATGTTGCCTACCATTCTTTCATACGTGAGTTTGAATTCTTTCCTTGTTCAATATTTCACTGCTAGTCCATAAAGGCTCCTCCCAGGATCTCATTGTTTCTCTATTTTGCTTCAGGGGCTGAGAAGGAATGGAAACTCGCACAAAGCAATATGGAAGCAGCTTCCAGTGGTTTAGTTTCTGCAACTAATGACCTTTCAATTGCTTCAGTAAACTCCAAGTCTGCTTCAGGTGATATGTCTTTCCACTGCAGATAATTTTAGATGCAACCAACTGTGTAAACTAGTTTTGAAGCGCTTCATGAGTTCTTGGTAGTTTTTAATTTGACAGCGTTTTTATTTGTTTTCGTGCAGGTGATTTACAGACCACTCTTCTTGCAATGAGGGACTCTGCCTGCGAAGCCAGTGTGGCATTATCTTCATATGCGAGCATTGTTGGAGGCCACAGTGCTCTGACTTCTGAATGTGGTTCAATGCTCGAAGAGGTAAGTAGCATCTATTGATCTACATGAGCATGGTAGGCCTGAAAATATTGAAAATGATTGGTGTGGTGTTTATTGCAAAATTAAAGATTTATCCAAGAAACAGTTGGGAGAGATTCTTAGCTAACCTCCACATGTGCTGCAGGTCCTGGCTATAACTGAAGGTCTGCAGGATGTTCACATATTGGGGAAAGAGGCTGCTGCATTACACTCTTCTCTTATGAAATATCTTTCAAAGGTTTACTTTTGGACTTGAAATTTATTATATTTGATTCTCTCCTTTCATCTTGGATAGGCAAATGAAGAAAGTTATGTATTTAACCACACTTGCTTTGGGGCTTGAATAGGCTAATGCAGTCCTTATTCCGCTTGAGTCTGTTCTGTCAAAGGATGTCGCTGCAATTACTGATGCTATGGCTAGGGAAAAAGAGACTAAGTTGGAGATAGCTCCCATTCATGGACAAGCTATATTCCAATCTTATCATAATAGAATCAAGGAGGCTTTACAAGTTATCAAGACTTTGGTACCACCTCTTACATCGTCTGTGAAGGGGGTTTACTCTGTTTTGACCAGGCTAGCAAGGGCTGCCAGTCTTCATGCCGGCAATCTTCATAAAGTAATGATATGGATATAGTTCTTGATAATTACATGATTTAGTATCTAATATGTAATGATGCTAGGTTATTTCTTTATGGATTTTCTAGGCTCTTGAGGGAGTAGGTGAAAGTCTACAAGTAAGATCACAGGACATTGATCTATTGAGGGCAGATGATGTGCGTCCTGGTTCTGAGTATGATACCGAGACTGAGATGTTCATCAGATCTGATGGAGACAATGATGAGGCTTCTGTTGGTATGAATGAACTTGCTTTGCCAGATAGTGAGTGGATATCTCCACCAGCGAGCATCAGAAGTGGCAGTGCAGAATCAGGTGCTACTTCTGCTGAGGCAGGTCTTGTGGATAGCTTTGGTCGTCTCGATGTGACTGAACCAATTTCAGGTGGCTCTGGTAGCCATGGGAAACTAGATAATTCCAATTGCTTGAGTTCAGGTGTGGTTGAAGTATTGGAATCACTTCATGGGAAAACAGTTTCGGACAACAATCAGGTTTTTATACCTATGCTTTCTATCACAATGTTATAAGTTGCTTTTCAGATGATATATCTTGCAGGGCCTAAAGACATTTCTTTCTTTCTAATCAGGAGAGCTCTGCTGTCAAAAATGAACAGTCTATACTAGACCAAGACAAGGTTGAGGAAGAATTGCAGAAAGCTTCCTTCACCCACACAGGTTAACTTTAGTTAATTGCATTTGAAACAATGGAAAACTTTGGAAGTTATATTGTACTTATTAGGTGCATATGCAAAAAAGATTCGTCAATTTCTTTCTAAAGATAAGGAACTACTAGCGTATCTAATCTCATTCGCTCCCCTAGCTTTTGTCTCTCAGTGTCAGTGTCGTACCAGCACACACACAGAGTCTAGATCAATAAATGTTGGTCTTATCATTAGTTCCACATTCATTCTAGAATCCAGGACGCTTGGGTAGTTAATGATGTGAAATGCACAATATCCATGCATTTTTATTTTGCTAGTCTCCTTCCCCTGCATAATATAGCTGTGGGTGTGGGATTATGAAAAAATGAATGACCTCCTCATCTTTGTTAACATGTGACATGGAGTGCTGGGCGGCAGAATATCATTTTCACTTACTTTCGGTCTTGTAAAATCATCCCGAAATTAGTTTAGAGTTTTTCTCCGCAAGTTAGACACGTTTGATGTGTGCAGAGCCTTGTGAAGCTCTCCCAATCACACCCACACACCCACACACAAACACACACATGCAAGCCAATCTTTCCAACTTTATGAATATGTGCAACAATCTATCTCAGTTCAATAATAGAGGAGACTATATGTCTATTGAAAATTTTAATTTTCCTTATGCCGTAAAATGGAGGGGTTCCATTCTGCAGGCAAAAATGCTTATGCGGTGTCAGTCTTGAGGCGATTAGAGATGAAGATTGACGGCCTAGATATTTCTGATAACAGGTATCTGCTTCGGTGCTTCCCTCATAACGCATGGTATAAGATGTGTGTTTGGAATTTGGTTTTTGACACGCCATGCTTGTGTGGACACTGCAGGGAAATCAGCATTCCGGAGCAAGTAGATTTTCTCCTCAGGCAAGCATCAAATATAGATAACCTTTGTAATATGTACGAAGGGTGGACGCCTTGGATCTGATCTCGGGAGGAGGAGCACAGAGTTTTCCCTCAAAAATATTCCAAGAGATGCCTCCTTGAGCGGAGCAAATTATTCAAGGATCACCTATTAGCCGTCAGAAAAGGTTCTTACTCGGAGACAGTTTTCTGTTCTAAATCGAGGATACAACAAGCAGACGCAGAGTGTATTCCTTGGATATAAATGCATCAGCTCCCGCAAAAGAAACTCAGCTCAATTTCAGAGAGAGAGAGAGAGAGAATTTCCCTTGTGGCTTTGTCAATGCTCTCATCCTTAAGGCTGAAGAATTTCTGGGCGCGATCCACGTCTCCTAGTCGGAGACGCGGCATGCATCAAGACTGTGAAAGTGCCATGACGCTAGCTGGCAGGTCGGATGCTCGTCGGTTCCACCTGCGGTTGGGACCTGGTGAAATGAAGGGCTCACAGCTCTTCTCATGTGAATGCTGCAGCGAGTTGATTCAACATTTGAAGTCCTTTTCTATATCATATTATCGTTGATCAGTTACGCCAGCCACTTTTTGTGATGTTAATGACTTAAACGTGCTATACTTGTTTTTATTTATTTTTTTATTGTCAATAACTGTTTTATGCTTGGAATTCCTGTGAATGGGAGTGGGTTTTTTATTTATTCACTTTTTTTTTAACATGTTAGAAAACAACTATTTGTATGTGAGGAAAGAATGAAAATGGGAGTGAAGAATTGAGCAAGTCTAGGTAAAGTGCTGGGATTGTCTTGAAAAATTGGTTCAAATAGTAATTAGTTTAATTGTGTTTATAGTTGAAGAATGAACACATAATTGAACCTTTTTTTAAGCAAAAAGTTTGAATTCTTCGTGTGCTATATAATTTATGGGGTAAAATATGTCAAACCTTTGTGCATTATGAAAATATTGCACGAAAATTTCTTATGTTTTCAAAAATTGCATCAAATCTCCTTATGTTATTAAAAAATATGCACAACTTTCTAATTTTTAAATTTTGGACCTAATAAATTAATTTTCTTGGTTTTGAACAATTCAATTAATTCTACTTGGAAAAAATTGTAATTTTGGCCAAAAAAAATAGTAAGGGAAGTTGAACATATATGTATATATTTTAAATACATTAAAGATTGGTGCGATTTAAAAAATACAAGAAAATATGTACAAATCTTCTATAACAATAACACAATATGATTTGATTCATTTTACCATGGTTTATGAGAGAGAAAATAAAAAAGAAAAACCATGATTTTATGAGAGAGATTATTATAAATGGCAAAAAAAATAATGGAGGTGCGGGGAATCGAACCCCGTGCCTCTCGCATGCGAAGCGAGCGCTCTACCATATGAGCTACACCCCCATTTGTGGTAGACTCCTCTTGTATATTTAATTTAAATTAAATCCATCAAAAATATACTAAGATATTTCATATAGAGGTGGCCCCACTATCTAAATCTCACGTAATTTATTGGAATGAGACATCTTTGAATGTGAGCCACTCAGCATTATGATTCTGCAAAAATCTTCACTACTGAATAAACATGTCTTTATTAACACCCCATTAAATATCTCTATACTCTCCTCTTTTTCTTTTTGCCCTTTTCTCTTTTCAAATATGGGACAATAAACCCAGCAGATTCTTGCAAATTGGGCCATTGAAAAATAATTGATTTCGTATTTTATTGTATCAGTACATATACGTATGAATATACGAGTTGCATAAAAGCGCATGCGTGCATGCTTTTATTGACCCTTGTATTGTTCGCTCCGAAAAATATAATGAATCTTGCTTCGTGGAATATCCTTTGAATTATGCGACTAAAGGCCTCCACACATTGATATTTTTTTAGGTAAACCACAAAAAAAGATCTTGTCTTAAAAGCCACCTATTGTGTGTATGTGTGTGTGTGGAACTTCAATCTTCATGAGTTTTTCCTATAAATATATCCCATCACAAAACCAAGAGGAGAAAAAGAAAAGCAAAAGAAAAAGTAATAATAAAAAAATGGCAGCTGCAGGTGAAGTTTGCATGGGAGAATCTAGGAGAGGCATGTTTGCAAAGGTGAGAGCAAAAAACTCATTCATATTAAATTTTGGGAAGAGGGATGCTGCTGATGAGAAAAGGCAACAACAGAAAGATGGCTCTTCCTCTCCTTCATCATCACCGGCGACGGCGAGATCCGACGACGACGACACTATGCCGGAAACAACCGTTTTATTGCTCCTGGACCGGTTTGCCCCCTGTTGAATTCAAGAAACTGTAGAGTGTAAAAGGGATATATCTATGAATCAAATTGTAGCAATATGTATATTTTTGTAAGAATGTTTTCTTGATGTATGTACTCTATTGAATGAAATAATTTTCATGGTCCAAGATTGAAATGTACAGCTTTTATTACAACATTGCCTTTTCACACATTTGCCAGAGCCTAATCTGATCCCATGGCATTGTTATTACACAAAAAACTTGAATATATGTGTGTACATATATGTATATATACATTTGATGTGGGATTGTATCAAAATTGAGAAAAAGGGACTTTAATTATTTCCCAAGTTCATGAGTTGAGGTACTTGGATCCATAATGCTCTCACTAGAATCTTCATGCACATTAGGTGTATCTCGCTCAGGATCCCACTGCAGGATCTCCTTACCGTATCTAAGAGCTTTGTCGACACTATCAGCCTCCAACCCCGTTGCTCGTGCTACAAACAGCTTCCGTTCAGTCAGGGAATGGAACAGCCTCTTGAACTTCACACCAACATAGTGGAAAGCGCGTAGTGCCAGAGAAGGGTTGTTGTTGCTGCTCGGATTGTGCGGGTGTTGGCTGATCACGGGGTTGAAGTCTTGAAACCACTCGCACTGTGATAGGGGAGCTTCATCGATCATTTCCTCCAGCAGGTCGAACTTGTTGAGGACGAGGAGGAAGTGCTTGTTAGCAAGGGTTGGATGAGTGATGATCTTCTCAAAGAGTTTCTTGGTTTGCATCAGCTTGTTTGATCGCGTCCCATCTATGTCCTCGTAGTATTCACTGTATTCTGTGAGGGAAACGCAGAACAGGACAAGGTCGACATCTTCAAACATCTCCAGCCACTTGCAGTTCTCTCCAAGGCTGCTCGAATGAACTCTAATCAGCTGGTAGCTGCATTCACAAAGAAATAGATGAATATTATTGTGTCACACTCATGCAAGGATTGTGCTGCATCATATAACTATAAGCCCTAAGGAAAACTCAAATTTCAATTTGGATATGGGAAATGCAGCATCAGAGAGGCAAGTCACCTCATAGGCGGTTCGTTCTGATCTAAAGACTCCATGTAGCCATCCTGAGATGACTTCGGGAGAGAGAACTCCACGGATGCAACTCCGTTGGAAGAAGTTATGCTGTCTGAGTACAGGATATCCATTTCAGACGGCTCATAGTCCATCCTCGAAATTTCAGCAGCCTTTTCAAAAAAACAGAAAGAAGCTTATTAAGTATATGTGTGGGAGAAAGATCAAAATTCAGAAAGAAAGACCATGAAGCACAACTTACTCGATCTAGAAAATAGTTAGCAACTCTAGGCAGCATAGGCAGTTCATTCCTCCGTTTGTAAATGGCTTGAAAAGCTTTGTCCTTCCATAACTCCTCGACCAGAGGTGAATACTCTCGAGTAGCAGCTGGAAATATAGCCTCCAAGTTGCCTGTCATCATGATTTGGAGCAGCCAACTTGCGAAACTTTCCAGCTTCGGGCTGAATGAAAACGTTTTGTTCTCATCAACACGGTCAGAATTGTCTGCTTCCAGCGAAGAACTCTCAGAATCTGAAGATAATGAAAAGATTTGGTTATAAAGTGTTTTTATTGCATATCCCTTCATTGCAGAGCTTCATAGAAAGGTGCAGCAAGAATCGGAACTGATGAAATAACTATATCTATATGTAATGTATACCTGAAGGACCAGGCCTGTCACTACGTCGTCTCCTTAATTCCATCACACCATCTTCTCTGAAACGCTCACGACCCTCAAGCAGAATACCAATGTATCTGTATATATTTCTTTGGATCATGATTTTGATGCTTTGCTTCTCATCTTCTAAAAAAGGGACATTATACAGAATTTTCGCCTGGACCCAACAAAGACGTCAACAGATTCAGCGATTGTATCGTGTTATTATCATCAACAGATTCAGCAATGGTGTAGTAAGCTTTTTGCCTCTAACTAGAAACTCTACTCATTCCAATCAATACCTTATCACTTTCTATAAACCTGTTATACTGCACCTTTGTATCTTATTGCAAATTTTTCTACTTATGAAACAAACAAAATCCTAATCCAAATTACAGAACAACATACAGTTATCAATCTAAGCATCAATCTCAAGTACATTAGATTATCAGCACACGAACATACAAATTGGAGCTTTAAATCAAACGAAGAGGATACATTCCACCAACTACAACTCACCTGTTTAAAAATAGTACTTGTTCCAGATTGATCACAGCCTACTAGGAGAATTTTCTTCATCACGTTCTGTTCTACTTTCTTTGCAGCAGCATTATCCCTATCTCTGCCCGTCTCTTCCTCACCAGGATTCGCAGTATCAGAAGGAAACGGCAAAGATAGAGCCATACATAACAACTTGACTCGTTTCTGAGGTAAAAAAAATCGGCATAATGAATAACCATAAGATGCATCAAGTGTTTCACAAACACAAATGAGAGCTAGCTATCAAATTTTGGCCTCACCTTTTCCCATAATTTTCCAATGACATTGTTCATTCCTTCATGCTGGCAGGAACCATCTGCAGTGATCCAAAAGTGAGGATTACCTTCACAGTGGATTCCAGCAGCCTGCAAACACATCAAAACATCTCTCAGCTTTCATACTACAAAACAACAACACATCAACGAAAAGCCTTAAACGAAACAGACCCGTAACAGCAAGCGTTCTACTTTAGTTATCTCTCGGCCATTTATCAGCACCTTCGTGTCACCATTGCTAGCATTTTCCCTAATCTGATAACCAAATCCCGACAGGGAACTGATAATCTGGCACGGCGGTTCTCCTTCCTGCTCAATTCAGCCAAAAGTATTATTATTTACCAATACAAAAAAAAAAAAAAAAATTTAGAAGCTAGCTAGTCCAATTCCAAGAAACAGCTCTCTCACCTTTCCCCAGAATCCAGACACCTTATCATACCAATACTTCCCAGGTCTAAGCTTCTTCGGAGGGTTCGAGCAGCTCTGCAGCATAACCAGCTCATCAATGGTGAGACGCTCACCGTTCACATAGATAAGCTCAGGAGGCAGCTGGTTAACCGGACATGATAGCTCTGCGCTCATGATCTGCTTCACTGCATCATGTGCTAGCATTCTCTTCAGCATTCTTGAACATTTCCCGAGTGATCCCCTCTTCCTCTCATAAATAGGATGACCGATGCAAGCAATGCATTTCCTCCCTTCTGGCATTGACCCCATTGCTCTCAACACACACTTCCTGCAGTACTTAGCATAGCAAACAATGCAAACTTCCCTTTCTGCAAACCGGTTGCGTTTCTGGCACCTATGGCACTGCCCCTTCTCATCATCCACGACCAAGGGCCTCTCCGGTGACATTGCAGCCTCCTCCTCCTCGTCGTGATCACTCTCTTCAGACGTCAAATCACCGGATGACACTTCACGGAATGTCACAACCGCCGTTCTGTTGTTGCCTTGACCAGAAGCTTCAGCTTCAGCTTCACACTCTTCTTCTTCAATCGAATTACACGTGCTGGCATCCGAAATGTTATCATACGACACTTTCGCCTTATTATCGTCGTCCAATTCCTCAATATCCGAGCTCCCCGACATCTGATTCGAATCATCACGACCATCAGAAAATCCCAGCGTGCCAGAACTGCTGGAACTTTCATCAAACACGTTAGAGGCACCACCACCACCACCTTCCTTCTCCGAGTAACTCTCTATTTTTCTTGAATAAATTCGTACGGACTTCCCAAATTTTCCGACATGTGACGCCGGAACCGTAGAGCTGGCCTCATGCGACAACTTATCGCCTTTTCTAACCACTGGCTGAAGAACTGGAATGGCCAAATTACTCATCATCACCGCCTGGGAAGCGACCACCGCCGCCGTGGGAATGCGGCGGACATCCACCGGAACCACCTTAGGAATCTCGTGGCTCACCGGAGGGCCGCTGTACTCCATCGCGAAGGAGTATTCCACACTGTACTCATCGTCGTGATCATCGTTTTTCGACGATGAAGATGAACCCGGCCAAAAATTCCTCAAAACGCTGGTCATATTCAAATGAACCAACAACAATGGCTCCTGAAAATCACTTCACAGTTCACACAAACAGTGTTTCTTGAATTTTCAGCTTCAAATCCGAGAAACGAAGAAGAACTGAACCATCTGACCCTTTTGTCAAAAACTACTAAAAAACGCTATCTTTATAACAGAATCTTTGTCGTTAACTGGAAAATTGGAAATGTCGGGAAAAAAACGGAATGGTATAAATAAAGATTATGGGGTTTGATTGATAGTGGTTTGGTAATAAAGAAGAAGACTTGGAAAAATTCGAGAGCTTAGAATGAAGACTGGATTAGAAAGTAGAAAACGCCGCTGACTGACCGATTCTTGATCAAATTTTCAACGACCCATTTTCTTTTCTTGATCAACGCGTTTGCATCATAAAAATTTGACTGCGATGTGTGAGGTGGGAACTGGGAAAGTGGAGGGAAAAAGAGAGTATGATTGTTTTTTATAATTTTTGTTATAATAAATATATTTTTTATATCATTTAAAAATATTACTACTTTTAAGCTTTTTTAATAATTTCCTAAGTTTCGCATTCTTTTACGTATAAATATATTTTATATCATTTAAAAATTATAGTATTTGATGAAATTACTATTTTAAAAAATTAATTATATTTAAAAAAGGGTAAATTACAATTTAATTCCCAACGTTTGAAGATTTAATAAAAATAACCCCAACATTTTAATAATTACAATTTAATTCCCAACGTTTGAATATTCTAACAGAAATAACTCAACGTTTAATATTAAAATTTTAATTTCTAAAGTTTAAACATTTTAACATAAATGACCCTACAATTTAAGCGAAAAAAGGCATTTTGATCATTTTTCCGGTAAAAATGTTAGTCCGTTATATGGGTCTACAGCTCACTTGAGAATAAATGTGATTGAAATCGACCAAAATGATTTTTTTCGCCTAAATTATCAAGTCATTTTTGTTAAAATGTTCAAACGTTGGGAATTAAATTGTTAATATTAAAAGTTGAATTATTTTTTATTAAATTATCCAAACGTTGGGAATTAAATCGTAATTACGAAAGGTGATTTTCCTAATTTTCACATATATAAAGTATATTTTTTTTTATCTAAATCCAATATTCAATTTGAGTAATTAGGAAAATGTTACAATACTTTTAGTAAGTATTCTCCAAATACCAAAAGAGACAATCTTGTCCCCCTGGGGATGCTCTGGCGACGGAGTGGTATTATCTTTAAATCAAACAAGCGACACCAGAAAATTGACCCAACTCCAAATGCCAATCACCACAATCAGTACAAATTTGTAATGTCATAACCCAACAAAGCTTCAAGATTCTCAACACCACAATGCCACCATAGATTAAGAGAATAAACCTCAGAACTATGAATTAGAACCGGCAGGGCTGACAAGGACGCCCTGGCTGCCTTGGAGATAATCTAGTGATAGAGTGGTGTTATCTTTAAAACAAACAAGCAACACCAGAAAATTGACCTAACTCCAAATTCCAATCACTACAATCAGTTCAAATTTGTAATGTCATAACCCAACAAAGCTTCAAGATTCTCAACACCGCAGTGCCACCATAGATTAAGAGAATAAACCTCACAGCTATGAATTAGAACCGGCAGGGCCGACGAGGACGCCCTGGCCGCCTTGGAGATAATCTAGTGATAGAGTGGTGTTATCTTTAAAACAAACAAGCAACACCAGAAAATTGACCTAACTCCAAATTCCAATCACTACAATCAGTTCAAATTTGTAATGTCATAACCCAACAAAGCTTCAAGATTCTCAACACCACAGTGCCACCATAGATTAAGAGAATAAACCTCACAGCTATGAATTAGAACTGGCAGGGCTGACAAGGCGCCCTAGCCGCCTTGGAGATAATCTAGTGATAGAGTGGTGTTATCTTTAAAACAAACAAGCAACACCAGAAAATTGACCTAACTCCAAATTCCAATCACTACAATCAGTTCAAATTTGTAATTTCATAACCCAACAAAGCTTCAAGATTCTCAACACCACAGTGCCACCATAGATTAAGAGAATAAACCTCACAGCTATGAATTAGAACCGGCAGGGCTAACAAGGACGCCCTGGCCGCCTTGGAGATAATTTAGTGATAGAGTGGTGTTATCTTTAAACCAAACAAGCAACACCAAAAAACTGACCCAACTCCAAATTCCAATCACTACAATCAGTTCAAATTTGTAATTTCATAACCCAACAAAGCTTCAAGATTCTCAACACCACAGTGCCACCATAGATTAAGAGAATAAACCTCACAGCTATGAATTAGAACCGGCAGGGCCGACGAGGACGCCCTGGGCGTTCCCTTCCTTCTTACCTTCATCCCTCATCTCAGCATCACCCTTTCGGATTCTGATTTTGTACTTGGCCTCGAATTCAGCTAGCTCTTTTTTCTTCCTCTCCGATGCATCAGTGAGCCGGGCAATTACCTCTTCGAGCCCCTCCTTGTTTCCGTGGACAGCCGGCAGAACTTCACTGATTGTTCTCTCGATAAGAACACCTCCGACCATCCGGTAGCACCGCCTCGATGGATCGAGTGGTTTTATGGCATTGATCACAAGGGAATGCTCGCTCACCTCCATTTCCAGCTCAGTGATCTTGGAGTAGATATTGTTGATTTCAGTCCTCATCGAAGCATATACATTTGCAATAGCTTGCTCATTCATTGGTTCCTTGCTATCACCTTCAGCTCTGGCCATAGTGTTAATCTGCAGATTTAACAAATAAACAATATCAATAACAATCCAGTCCTTCTCTTAGGTTTCAGTAGAGCCATTACATGTTCAAAGGAAGACGTTCCAGTAATTATAAGCAACATTGTTTCATTCCACTCATCAAAATTCAACCACCATATGTGATTAGTTCTACATTATTATGAGTTACAGGATAACACAAACTACTTCCAGTCAATTTTGGTGAGATAAGAATGATTTATATCCAACAAGCCTGAAAATATTCTACTCAGTAAATGAAGACACTAAAGAAGTACGACATAACCCACATTAATTGACTGTTTGACAAGTTCTCTAGAACTTAGAATCACCTAGCTTGGTAAAAAAAATTAAAACTAAAAATTCATGTGAAACCTTAATAACCTGAAGGAAGAAAGAGTTCATTTCTCCATAATTCTCAAGAGACGAGCATTTCATGTACCAACGACAAAAAGAAACAGTGCTTCATATTAATTATGCCAACAGATCCCCACACAAACAAAGAATAAACTATTGCCATATTTGAGTGAGAAAGTGGCATCTGATTTCTAATCAGGCTCTGGTTTGTGGTTCCAGTTTCAACCTGTGATACTCGGACTCTCCGATTTGGGCGCCACACCCGTGTCGACACCAGATCCGGCCAAAAAAATTCCGACAAGGCAGGTTCTCGTCGGAGCGTAGCAGTTGCGATTTTTAAGCTTTTTTCAAGTGCGAACTCCGAAATTTGAGTGGCGACTGTAAATTCCGTGAAGAAGAGAAGTCGAAAAGTAGAAAAATCGAAGATCTAGATGAAGGAGAGAGAAGAAGGGTTCATTCTTGCGCAGGGGAGAGAAGCTGTTATTTGATTTAGGGTTAAAGAACGTTGGCTGGGCTAGTTATATTCATTATAACGGGCCATATTACAAATTTTTCTGGGCTGGACTTTATTTTAAATATTAAGTAGTGCATTAACCGTGCGATGCACATTGTTCGTTAAATTATAATTAGATATCATTCATAGTTTAATTTAGTTTAATTGAGAAATTTTACGCGGATATTTAAATTTTAACAAATTAGCCTAATCCAATTTGTTAATAGGTACATATTGACTGAGTTGGTTAACAAACTACAAATAATTATAAATGTTAAGTATTAAGATTAGAATAATAAAATAATCATACTTTAATCCAACATCATATCATCAACACATTAAATGTATCCACAATTGAATGAAAAAGTAAAATTCATAATTATAATATAATTATGCAAAGTATAAATCAATGTATAAAACTAATCAGGTGGTTGCTCAACAGATCTGATGAGTTGATGATGACCGCTCACAGTTTTTGCAAAAGTGGGAGCCTTGTAAAGACTATCTGGAATAATAATTCAAGTGAGATATGATTCATGTTGCTCGAAAGATGATAGTTTACAGATATATAAAATTAAGGTCAAAACCAATATAATGATGGGGAAATTGGTTGCTTACATAGTTGTGATGTTTGTTGAGAAGGCTATTGCTATGAATCCAATAAGCTAGTTGATGCTCAAATCTCTGAAATATTGATATTCATATTATCACACTTGCAAATAAGTAAAAAAATAGAACAAATGAGAGCGTACTGATCCTCTCATGACAAGCAGAATTTTTAAAATGATAGAGGCCATACTGATAAAGATAAATGTTAAATTTCCTGTGCGAAAATAAACCCCGATAGATGTTTACATGTAGGCAATGATTTCTCCTCAGAGCAATAGAGTTCTAAGTGATTAAAAAAATTATTCAATACTGAATTATATAAAATTTAATTATCTGTTTTAAATATAATTCAACTACAAATGAAATTATATAAGAGAATTCTTTCTTCATCTTTGAGATAACAGGATGTCCATCCTAGAATTAGTCTTTCGAGAAAGTGAGTGGCAGGCTGGCAAAATAAAATGCTTAAAAGCATAGCATATTTATAGACATACACCTAATTTTGCAATTCTCAGCATCCTTCCTAACTACATCAAGAATATGTTGCTTAAAGCATAGCATATTTATAAACATTAATGATAAGCATATTTCTCATCTATGGCTTTCTATAACCATAATTCTGTCAGCTAACAAAAATGAAAATATAAAACAAAATTAAGAAACCTTAAGTTTATCCCAAATCACAAGTAGTGTGGATTGCAACAATGGAACTTCAATCCCATCATTGACCCCAAACACTTAATTCATCTCAACAATCAACTAAAATAGACATCATAACATAAACACTATTTAACTGGGAGAAAAAAATTTCAAAAGAAAAAAAATGAAAAATTGATAATATGCAGAGATGCTAAAGATGCATAATAAATTCAACTAAACATTATATGTATGTACACTAATAAAATTTATATCCAAATATGAATTATCAGAGCATGTCATTGCTCTAAATACATAATAAAGAAACATATTTTCATTGTAGAAAAACATTTTAAAATGCAATACAAATGCAAGATATATAAGAGAACATAATAGGAAAGTAGCTCGAAACTGACCGTACAAACATTTCATCTTGCCACCACCCTAAATGGAAAAATGGGGTGTCATACCATCTTCATCGTCATCACCATAATTATCAACTTTTTCTCTTCCATAGGCTCCTCATTTCTTTCTTATTCTTTTACTTCAATCCCATCTGCGAAAAGGGTTGACACGAAAAAACCCAAATAGTTCGAGACAGTCAGCATAAATAGTGTAAATTTTCAATTTTTGATAAAATGCAAAATTTTCAATTACCTTCGTCGTTATTGGAGAAATTCACCCAGATTTGTGAGGATAGAATGTGAAAATCATATTTTGTGTGGTAGGTGGTAGGAAAGAGATAATTGAATTTATATCAACTCTTCGTAGAGATGCGTCCCGATTCTTCAATAGAGAAAATTGAATCACGTCAAACAGATGCGTCCCAATTCTTCAACAAATGCGTACGCTTGATCGGGCCAATTATACTTGATATTTTGGGGCGATTTGATATGGTTTATTTGTGTTAATTGCTATATAATGATGCTATTTTGGAAGAAGTTGTACCTTGAGGGTTTTTGCAGGGCATTGACGTAAAGATGAAGAAAAGGGTGTGTTTTTGGTGAAGAAATGAAGCTTTGCGCAAGAAGTTGAAATTGAAGGAAGTAAAGCCATGCCGTATGGGCATACGGTAGGACGAATGGGCGGATAACTAAAGAAAATGGGCATGAACGTGCGTTTATGGGCTGGAACACGGAAATTACTTAAGCCCAAGGCCTGGACGCGAGCTAGAAGAGTTTCCACCGCCTCAAGAGTCCCGTTTTTGTTAACTTCCTTGTTGGAATAGATTAGGATGGTTATTTCCTTGTTGATGTCATCTTATTTTAGGAATTTGATATATAAATTAGGACTTATCATATTTTGATTATTCATACTTCAATTCTGAACGCAAGAACAGGAAGCAGCGACGTTTTCTCTCTGGAGCAGAATAGTCATCTTCTTGGTTTTATTTTCATGGTATTCGTTATCTCAATATTTTTGCAATTCAATCTTAATATGAGTTCTAGCTAATTTCTTCTTATTCTGGAAACAACTAACGAAACCCTGGCTTAAATAAACTGTGAGATCTAATCGTGTTCATCATTTAATTATTTGCATGCATTTGTTATTCTTTGTATTTCGAGTCCTTAATTGTTTCACTATTGCTAGGTAGTTGCAAATACTTAGTGAATTGAAATTAATTAGTAGTCAATTAAACCGGTCATCCGTAATTGTGGTTTAAGTTTAATTAGTGGCGAAACGGTTCTTCAGAACCAGGGGGAATAACAATCTTAATTCACGGTCCTGCGTCAGAGTCTGTAATTATGAATCGGGTTCCTCTAGATTTTAAGGTTGTTGGCTCATTAAACCTATAGAGCGTCTCTTACGGTTGTCAGTCGATTAGGAAAATAATTGGTGAAGCGTCTTCCTGATTATCGAGAAATTACGGAGGAATTAGGCTGCGTCAGTAAGCGTCTTCGGTAGCTATAACTGATTTGTATGTGTTAATTGAATTAATCATTGCATCAAGGATCAGTTTAGGTAAGCTAGGGTGGAGTTAATTGGATTCCAGAATACTTCTTCTCATATTTTAAGTTCGTTCAATTTAATTTGCTCGTGCCTTCATATTTAATTATTAATTTCGTTTGTTTTATTATAATTACAAAAACCCCTTTTGAAGTTTGGTTATACAGATTGAGAGTATAGGGTAATTCTCGCCGGTCCTTTGGGAGACGATCTCGCTCATCGCTGTACACGTGCAGTAAGGGCATACCGACTGTTGTCGGGAACTTTATTTTTGGTGTAAAACGAAGCACCAAATTTTGGCGCCGTTGCCGGGGATCGGTTTTTAAGCAGTAATTATTCTTATATTTTCAGTTTGTATTTTTTTTCTTTATTTTATGTTGTTCGAGGGAAACATGGCCAACAATGGGAATCAAGCTCTCGTCAATGCCGACGAACCTGCGCCTCTTATCAGGGAGCTCGGCCGCCATAGAAGTAACAGGCCTATCGGCATCGTACTACCCCCCATTGCAAACAACTCGGAGATCAGACCCGGATTCATATAAGTGCTACCAAGGTTCAGTGATCTGCCAAAAGAGAGTGCGCATAAACACTTAGTCGAATTTGATCTAGTCTGCTCTACTCTTCGCCCTCAAGGTTTTTCTTCTGACAACTTGAGATTATTAACTTTTTCTCACACTTTGCAAGGCAGGGCTCGAGATTGGCTATTTGATCTTCCATCGGGTTCAATTACCACCTGGAATGAATTAGAGGAGCAGTTCCTACGTAAATTCTTTCCGGAGTCCAGAGCTACAAACCTAAGGATGGCGATCAGCAGCATTAAGCAAAAGCAAAATGAGAGTCTAGCAGATTACTGGGAGAGATTCCAGCAGCTATGTCGCAAGTGCCCAGACTACGGGTTCACGGATTACCAACTGCTAACAAATTACTTTTACCGTGGTATGTCTTCTTTTGATAGGAAAATTGTTGATGCTGCGAGTGGAGGATCTCTCACAAACAAGACCCTGGCCGAGGCTAAACAACTTATCATTGACATGGTTTCTGGAGGTCAACAGTATGAGGATGAGGACGATGACCGATATCGACCTGTTGAGCAAGCAGATAGCTCTAGTGTCAACGAGAAGATTGATGCTCTGACTTCTCTAGTTTGAGGTTTAGTTGTGGAACAAACGCAAAATGTCCGCTGTGGAGTTCGCTCAGAAAATGTCCACTTTACTGATGCTTGCCCAACTTTGCAAGATCCGTTAACCGAGCAAACCACTATGGGTTCGGTGATACGCAACAAGATGCCATGAGATGGAGGAATTCTGATCTGTACTTATACACATATAACCCTGGCTGGAGGGATCATCCTGATACCAGTTGGATGCAGCCGCAAGGTGGCCCGTATGGGCATACTGACAAGTCTGCGCCCAACATGAGTGAAATTATGAAGTGTCTAGAGCAGAGCAGTGCCCTTGTCAACAGTTTGGCACAAAGTCAGAAAGCATTCCAACAGGAGACGCAAGCTATCCTAGGGAGTATGGGCACACAGATCACTCAGCTCGCCACTCAAATGAACAAGATGCAAGCAAATCAGAGCAAACTCCTATCTCAAACTGAAATAAATCCAAGAGCGTACGTTTGCGCTGTAACTTTAAGAAGTGTGGAGGAGTTAGCCGAGTTGGAGGCTAAGAAGGAAAAGAACCCGCAGTATGGGCATACTGCACAAACTGAAAACAAATCCAGTGCAGAAGAAGAACAGCCAGCTTCTGAGTCTGCCCTTATTGAGGTAAAATCTGAAACTAAAGTTCCTAACCCTCTGATTGTAGCTTCTTCTCCTTTCAGGTTGATTCGAAACAAGACGGAGGATGATGAAAAGGAGATCCTCGAGCTATTCAAGAAGGTACCTTTTGGTGGGCTGACTGAAACCGCTGCAATAACAGAAGTAGATGAGGAGATTCGAGATATCATAATGCAGCTGTATACCACCAGTGAATTTCCAATTCGGAATCTGACGGGCCGTATGCCCTTATCGACCAATTCGAAACCAATTTTACCAGCTCATGTGAAGACCCTAGTGTTGGAGCTGAAAGGGCAAGAAGCAAGGATGGTCGAGCTTTTGAGGAAGTATAAAGGCGTGAGGATGGAGACGGTTCCTTTCGACAGGGGTAGATCTGCTACTCCTGAAATTATCTCATGATCGAGTTCTACTTGTGTCGAGCCTCGGACGTTAAATAAGGGCACTTCTCGGGAGGCAACCCGAGCTTTTCCTGCTTATTTCGTTTTTCTTATTTCATTTCGTTGCGTATTAGTTTTCGTAAAAAAAAAAAAACTCTAGTCCAACTTTTTCGTGTAGGTACCTCTTCTAGCGCTGCCCCTACCTTTGCCGAGCTCATGAAGTTGTTTGACCATTACACATCAAGCTGGGCTACTGCACTTGAGCGTCATCCGTATGCCCTTACTGGTCGTCTCTCCCCTTACTTGCGAGTTTGCCCTCTCTCTCTCCCTTTATTTTTATTTTCTTTCGTTCATGATTGTGTCCATTTTGTTGACTCTCTTCCCTGCACAGTGAGGACACTGTGTTGTCTAAGTGTGGGGGGAAGTTGCTATTTTTGTGTCTGGTTCTTTTCGAAGAAAAAAAATTGTTTTACTTGTTTTTTTTGTTAAGTATTGGCTGCTTGAGATTGAACAATACAAGGAGGAAAGGTTATAGCATGGATTATCTTGGTTTGTTTGATTGATCCTCTTGTGATTGAATTATGCTATTGCTCGTATGTATTCTTGAATGATGAAATGTGCAACTTGATCAACTTTTGATGAGCTTATAAACGTGAGATTTGAGCCTATTGAGCATGAACATTATGTAGAAAGCTCAGTTTCATTCTTTTGATGAGGGTGTCGGATTTGATTGTTGAATTTCTAATTTGCCTTGTTACCATGATTATACTACTTGTGAGTTTTCTTTTGCATGAAAATGATAAAGGCATGTAGGATTAATCATTGCTTTGGCCTGAATAAATTATCCATACCCGACACTATCCTTTAGTGAGCTAATTTGTGCATGAATCCTTTCTTTCTTGATTAATAGCCACTAAATAATTAAGCCTTAGCCCTTTTTGGCCTGCTCTTGTCCCTTGAAAGCATGTGAGTTATATTGGATTGTGTTGAGATGAGTTACTTGAAAAAATAGTTGGTGCTGGAAATTGAAGAAAACTTGTGAAAATAATCATGTCCTACTCCTAGAAAAAAAAAAGAGAGAAAGAAGCAAAGCTTTAGAAAAAAAAAAGAAGAAAAAAAGAAAAAGAAAAAAAAATGGTTCGTATGCCCATACTGGACGTGGAGGAAATAGGGTTGTACCCGATTGAAGTTAAATTTTGTTGCCCTGTATAGCTTTGAAGACCAGCATTTAACTTAGAGTTCGTGGGATATTTGAGAAGTTGCAGCCGAACTTGATTAATGTGTTCTGATATACTTATATGCTTTCATCTTTAAGCCACTTATCCAAATTATCCTACCTAAGCACCCTAGCCCCGTTACAACCCTTGAAAAAGCCCTTTTGATTTATGTTTTGATCTTAATTGTTGATAATTCCAGTGACATATAGGCAAAGCTATGCTGAGAATGACAAATCACGATTTGTGTGAATTTCTTTATTCCCTTCTTTGAGAGATTTGGAGTGAACCATGGCGAGACTGGATCAATGAGCACTTTCTTGACATAAATGAGAAGTTTTGGTGTATTCGTTAGAATAGAACAGGTTGGTGGTTGTGGTTAGATTAATCATGGTTCCTACTCCGAGCACTTTTTCGGATCAAGACAGCTGGTACCTTTTGTTCTTTATTTATTTTTGTCGAAGTTTGTGTTTCTTTTGTGTGCTTGGATATGCTCGAGGACGGGCGTTATCTAAGTATGGGGGGATTTGATCGGGCCAATTATACTTGATATTTTGGGGCGATTTGATATGGTTTATTTGTGTTAATTGCTATATAATGATGCTATTTTGGAAGAAGTTGTACCTTGAGGGTTTTTGCAGGGCATTGACGCAAAGATGAAGAAAATGGTGTGTTTTTGGTGAAGAAATGAAGCTTTGCGCAAGAAGTTGAAATTGAAGGAAGTAAAGTCATGTCGTATGGGCATACGGTAGGACGAATGGGCGGATAACTAAAGAAAATGGGCCTGAATGTGCGTTTATGGGCTGGAACATGGAAATTACTTAAGCCCAAGGCCTGGACGCGAGCTAGAAGAGTTTCCACCGCCTCAAGAGTCCCGTTTTTGTTAACTTCCTTGTTGGAATAGAATAGGATGGTTATTTCCTTGTTGATGTCATCTTATTTTAGGAATTTGATATATAGATTAGGACTTATCATATTTTGATTATTCATACTTCAATTCTGAACGCAAGAACAGGAAGCAGCGACGTTTTCTCTCTGGAGCAGAATAGTCATCTTCTTGGTTTTATTTTCATGGTATTCGTTATCTCAATATTTTTGCAATTCAATCTTAATATGAGTTCTAGCTAATTTCTTCTTATTCTGGAAACAACTAACGAAACCCTGGCTTAAATAAACTGTGAGATCTAATCGTGTTCATCGTTCAATTATTTGCATGCATTTGTTATTCTTTGTATTTCGAGTCCTTAATTGTTTCACTATTGCTAGGTAGTTGCAAATACTTAGTGAATTGAAATTAATTAGTAGTCAATTAAACCGGCCATCCGTAATTGTGGTTTAAGTTTAATTAGTGGCGAAACGGTTCTTCAGAACCAGGGGGAATAACAATCTTAATTCACGGTCCTGCGTCAGAGTCTGTAATTATGAATCGGGTTTCTCTAGATTTTAAGAATGTCGGCTCATTAAACCTATAGAGCGTCTCTTACGGTTGTCAGTCGATTAGGGAAATAATTGGTGAAGCGTCTTCCTGATTATCGAGAAATTACGGAGGAATTAGGCTGCGTCAGTAAGCGTCTTCGGTAACTATAACTGATTTGTATGTGTTAATTGAATTAATCATTGCATCAAGGATCGATTTAGGTAAGCTAGGGTGGAGTTAATTGGATTCCAGAATACTTCTTCTCATATTTTAAGTTCGTTCAATTTAATTTGCTCGTGCCTTCATATTTAATTATTAATTTCGTTTGTTTTATTATAATTACAAAAACCCCTTTTGAAGTTTGGTTATACAGATTGAGAGTATATGGTAATTCTCGCCGGTCCTTTGGGAGACGATCTCGCTCATCGTTGTACACGTGCAGTAAGGGCATACCGACTATTGTCGGGAACTTTATTTTTGGTGTAAAACGACGCACCAACGCTAATGTTTTTTTTTTGTTTTTTTAGAAAATGCAATAAATTAGGAATTGACAAAATTGTCCCTACTATTTTGTTTTTATATAATATATAGATATAGATTGCATTCAACCCCACATTTTTTAAATTTTACACTAATTTTATATTAAATAATAGTTACAAAATAATTGAACTTGAAGCACATGATCCTATTTATCACTAAAAAAGCTTCCAGAAAATCCATGGTCCAACTACATCTTCATTCCCAAATCAACTCAGAACACAAAGTCACTCCCTTCTCATAATATTCCTTTTCTCACTCATAAAAGATTTCAGCAACAATAATTATTCAACTTTTATCAGGAACCTCGACTTTTTAAATAGCTTTCATTTAAATTTGTGCGCTGCCCTATTCTACGAAATTTTGTGCATTGCCTTAATCATCATCAAGTGAATATTTCTTAGAAATTTACACACTATTTTCTGTTAATTCTATTTATTTGAAGTTCCGAACACAATAAACACCATTCCTACTCAAAGTTAATCGTACAAGCATACCTTGGGTTAAAAATTGATGTATTTTCCTTCTTTTTCTGAACACGGTCGGTGACGGAGGCGGCCCGCGGCAGCGCGAATTGGTGTCGAAGTAAAACGATGGAGTGAGAAAGGAAGAGAGGATTGAATAAGAGGATTCAACCCCAAAAACTAATTTTATTGACTAAAAATTAAAAATTAAATATCTAAAAATAATTATAAACCCTAATTGGGTGGAATAAACCCTAAATAAAATTGTAAAATTATGCTTAGACCTAAAGAAATTAAAATTGAAGAAAAAATAAAAAAAAAAGATAATAATTTTAAATTTTGATACACAATTGGCACACACATTGGGATTAGAAGATCTCAAACAGAGACTCACATTTTACGACATTGATGGAATTTGAATTTTAGATATTCGATATCAAACTTATACCGTTAAGTTATTCACAAAAGACATTTCCCAATCATTTTAATTTTCTTCTAATCAAGACGACCAACATGTAATTTACCAAAATAAACATGCATAAATTAAAAGAAAAAGGAAATATCAGTAAAGATGAAATCAACTAATAAACTAATGAAGAAATGTTACAAATCAAAACCAGTTTGGAGATATATACAAATTGATGATGATTTGATAATTACCAAAACCAAAAAATTTAGTTTCTACAGACTTTTATATATTTATGACCATAAATTAATTCCTTCGCGGCAAAGATTCATTCAGAAAAATCACAATCCCATCCCCACCAATGTCCCCATTGGTCGGTTCATGACGATTTGCCTCCGCCTCCATTCACACCCGCCGCCGCACGCGCCGCCGCCACTACTCCTCTAACTCCTCCTCTTCCTCCTCCTCACGCGGTTGCTTCGCGCTCTCGGAAACCCTCCACACCTTAACGCTCTTATCCAAACACCCACTATACACAATCCACCGCTTATCATCACTCTCCTCCTCTTCCTCCTCCGCCTCCGCCGCCAGGCACTTCACCGGCCCACTGTGCCCCGTAAGCACCGCCACGCACGAGTGGAGGCCGCCGCCGCCATCCCTCCGCCACACGCAGATGCTCTTATCCGCCGATCCACTGAGCACCAAGCTCCCGCCCACCGCCAAACACAGCACCGCCAGCTTATGCCCCCTCAACACGCCGCCGTACGACATGAAGTGCTTCTCCCTCTCCCAGAAGCTCACCAGCCCGTCGGAGGTTCCCGCGTACAGCGCGGCGGCGCCGCTCACCGCCAGCGACGTGACCGCGTGGTCCTGCTTCAGCATCGTCTCCACCAGCACGTGCTGCTGCGTCGACCTCCCCACCAGCTCCCGCCGCCACGCCTTCACCGTGCCGTCGGCGGAGCCGGTGAAGACCAACCCGTCCGGCGCGACGACGACGGAATTGACGGCGTCGTCGTGCGCCGGGATGGATTCGAGGCATTTCGAATCCGAAATCCGCCACACCTTCAGCGTCTTATCCCACGATCCCGAATACAGCAAGCCTTGATCGGCGTCGACGCTCAGGCATGAAACGGCGTCGTAATGCTTCACCCACGGAACATTCCGGTGCCGCCGGACTTCGACGTAGTTTTTCGGGTTCATCGATTTCATCAGCAAATCCCGGGTCGTCGGAAGCGACCCGACCCGTTTGTGCGTGTTTCTTTTGTCCGCCAAAAACTTCCAAACCCGGATTTTCCCGTCTTGATGGCCGGTGAAAATCTTGTTCGCGAACACGACAATGGCCTTAACGAATCCGCTGCCGGATTTGAACCCAGAAAATTCTTGCAGATTCTTCCAAACCCTCACATTCTTGCTGTCGGAGCCGGTGTAGAGGAGGCCGCCGCCGGCGGCGAGGGAATAAACGTGGCCCTCCTCGCGGTAGAGCGACCCGATTAGGCCGTCGGTATTCGCCGCCGCGTGCTCGCCATCGTCATCGTCGGCGTCAGCTGGCAATGCGGAGGAGATGAGCTGATGAATCCATGGAGATTTAGTGTAGGGTGAGGGGTGGCTCCACGGGGACATGGGGTTGTACGGAGAGGAGGTGGCGCTGTTTGGGTTGGAGTAGTACACGACGGGGTTATCGGCGGCGGAGGTGGTGGTGGGGGAGGCGTCGCTGTAGCGGTGGCGGTAGCTTGTGTATTCATCGTACTCGTTGTCTTGAGTGGGTTGATCGGTAAGGAGGGCGCCCAGTTTCCCTCGCCGGAGATTGTTGTTCGCCGGCGAGGTGGCGACGTCGTTTCTTTTTACTATCGTCATCGCGTAGTTATATGTGAATGTTTTGTGATGGTTGTGATTTTGTGATTTAAATTTAATTTTCAAGGATTGAGAAAATGAGGTTGTGGGGAGGGGTGGGGGTATATATATATACATACATACATACATAATTTAGAGAGAGAGAGAGAGAGAGAGTAAGTCTAGTAGGTAAGCTAAGAGAGGAACACGTGGTGTGATGATACGTGAGGCTCACGAAGGAGTATAATAATATAATGATCAATAATTAATAAGATTTAATTTCCATAATTTTGTTAATTCATTCATAAAAGCTTCGATTGGCATCATTTTTGGGTACTGAAATTTTCTATTACACTCGTTGTGTTACATTTTTAAATTACGAGTTTTTTATATATTTTTTTTTTTAATTTTATTTTTTTTATGATTTTAGTTTAATTTTATGATTATTTTTAGTATTCATCACACCCGATTATGGTTTATTATTATTTTTTAATATTTAATTTCAATTTATAATTAATAATTCATTATTATGGTTTATTTTATAAAAATTATGTTTTATAATTTTTTTAATAAATATTGACTATGATTATTTATGTCATAATTAATTTTTATTTTATAATAAATATTATTAAAATCATTAAATTTGATAATAAAATACGGAGTGAAATACAAGAAAGTGTAACATAAAATTTCAACCCGATCGAAGCTGCAGAAGTTTTACTAATAATAGTTATATGAAGAATGAATATGTCTATCAAAAAAAATATAATTCTAGATCGAAGAAGACGTGGAAGGAGATAATGAAACATCAATATATACAAATGTGTACTTTTTCATTTTGATTTAATTTTCTAATCGCTTGACCATTGACACCACTTTTAGTAATTCTTGGTTTAATTTAATTAACTAATATTCATTTTGTAAAGGTTGATTACTAGTTATACAAAATTAATTAAATTACTGCCTCTGTAGAGGAGGCAATATTGATCCATATTATTTAATTGCGACTCATATTAATATTTAATATGAATCAGCATACCTTTAATTATCATGTCACATAACTTATCAGTTCAATGAATCTTCCTATTTATCAATTATCTATCTTTTAATTCGATTCAATACCTTCTAGTTTATTTTATTTAATAATGGGTGCATTTTAATTAATTAATTATAAATACAAGGGGCGTACATGGTTTGTTGTAGTGGGTTACGTTGATTAAATATTTTTTAATCAAACTAAAAGTGATTTGTAAACATGCACTAAGCGCCTAATTAAGCCTAAGGGTAATTAATTAATTAAATCCATCGAAACCAAAACTATATTTAAATTCGGTTTGGATATAAAATAAATAAATTATGTAAAACTTAACAAAATTAATAAAAATTATTGCAGCAAATATTATTTTAATTAACCCTCATAAATGATAACATTAAAAATCCTCGACACTGTCAAAAATAGAGCAAATATCTCCATTAATAGCAATTACAAGCTAGTATCAAAATATCAAAAAAAAATAAAAAAATACTAGACCAAAAATTCTCCATTTGAAAAAAAAAAATTGTAAGCATAACAATATTCCATTAAATAATACAAACCATGTATTACATTTGATCAATCATTATCATAAAAGTCGATCTCAATTTTCAATTTTAAGATCTACCCCACTATTAATTTTCACTTGGAAATAAAGTAATGTATTATTTTATAATAATCTAAATATTCCATACTTTTTCAATAAAAGATTTTTAGGCAAACCATTGCTATATATAACTCTTTTTTTAATTGCATGAGAAAGTAACGGAGAGTTTCGAATCCAAGACGTATTCATATTAAATTTTCCCAACTTAAAGATCAGAAGAAATCATTCCAATTTTGTATTCTATCTCGTTAGTATTTCAACGATTGGATTTCAATCATACGTATTTAACGAACGATTATCGAATTATTTTAAATACACGTGACGGAAATCTATTGGTCGGGAATTAAAAAAACGATCACATATTAATTACCCAATGTGAATCATTCGCATTAATTCGATCCCTCCAAAAAATAAGTCGCATTTTATAACTTCAGAAATTTCAAAGTTAGGTGCGAAAATTAACAACCCCGACTTTCAAAAAGATAGAAACGTCGGAAAAAAGCCGCCGTTTACGCGCGCGGGAAAAGCACCGAACCGCAGGGATTTCACTTGAGGGAAACCAACCGTCAACGGCCAAGGGCGGTGGGGCCAGCGGCAACGAGCGTTGCTGGGAACTGCCACGTAACGCGATCTCGACCGTTGACCCCAGGGGCGGGCAGATCCCGCCACGTGGGAGGTGGCATCCAATCACGTGGCGCCACGACTTGTGGGAGATGACGCGAGCACGACGTCGTTTGGATTGAGTTTTGGGGTGTGTGGAAAATGTCAACGCATGTATGAAGGGGGAAATGTCAAGTGGATTGTGGGGAAATTGACATTTGGATGCCAGCGCCGCAAAAATGAATTAAAATTTAATTATTAGACGTAATTTGAATTGATTTGAAAAATTAGTGCATGTGTTGTGTTATGGTGTGAAAAATGAAAATTTATATGTAATTTAAGTGTTACGTGAAATGGTTTGTGTGAAATTTTTTATTTATTTTATTTGGGTGTGTGAAAAATGTGTTTGAATTTGGGTGCTATTATTGAGTTTTAGAATAGGATATATATCGTTTATTTATAAATGTTGTAAGTGAAAATTATGACTCATCCAAGCTTCAATTGCATGATGTAAATTTTATTTAACTAATTATATATATATACACGTAGATCGGATCCAAGTTACGGCGATCCACGAAATATAAATGAGGCACGCGTGAAATCGAATGACCGTTGAGAGTTCGACGATCGAACGGACTAGGACGCTCTAGTCAGAATCGAATAAAGATCGGTAGAACAAAAAGTAAATATGTTAAAGAATAATAACATATAGCTAGTGTCTCAGATCATTCAAGATTGGAAGTGATGTCGAGTATTTGTAATAGAGCTCTCAGAAACCCCCTCTACCTCGAATGACCTATTGGCCTTTTTATGGGAAGGAGCTCCGACGGCCTGATCCCGATTTTACAGGGATTTATTGTCCCTTGACCTAGTCTGATCTTTAGGGCTTTGACTTGATCGATTTCCTTACCATCGCTCAACCATAAGTTTACCTCGATCTACATACTCTCTTTGAACTCCTTCGAGAGATCGGGTCATTCGACCTCTCAACTCCCTTGGGCCGCTTGAACTTCTCCAAGTCTTTGAGCCTACTGAAAAAGACCTCTACAATATATGAGATTTGGTGATCAGGTGAGAACCAACCTCTTACCTCCTCCCATAAGAAATATGAATTGATCATAGTCATGCATTTAGGTTGATCAAGGGTTCATATTTAGTAGGAAAAGACAAGATACACAACATATGAAACAATATTACATAATAAGGATATTGGCAGCAAAACAAAACAAACTACGCAACACGTACATACAACATATGAAAGTAATTAAAAAAAATGTGTGACGGGTCGAAGGTTCAATTCCCGAAGAAAATTTGTACAGATTTTTGTTGATAAAAAAAATTGATAAATCGTACTCTTTATGTCCTTGAACCTAGGTTAATTTTGACCGAACCACATATATATATATATATATATATCTTGCATTTTTATATATTTATCTTAATATTTTTCGGGTTTTGCTGCTTGTTTTGTAACAATGTCCAATATAGTTTCATTATCGGAGATGGGAAACACTCAATATATTAATTATTATAACATACCATACACATTTTTTTTATTTAAAAAGGAGATCAATTTTGCTTAAATATTAAATTGAAAGGTAAGTAGGGGACAAGTGTTAATTTACAAGTTTAGGAGAGTGTTCAAATTACCAAACCTAACGTCCAAGGACGGCAAGTTTGCCCAAAAAGTTAGTTTTGGTAATGAAATTATTTTAATCTTACCTATTTTATGTCAAAATAATATTTAATATAATTCCCCTTTTTGTATTGGTGAATCTAATGCTATAACTTGATGATATTATTACTACTACACAAATTAAATAAAGAATAATGCTAGCCAGCCAGATTCTGGCTAGTCAGAATCTAATTTTTTGATAATTAATAAAACTATATTATTAATAAATTAATTATGTTAATCATTAAATGTTATGTTTTTACTATATTATCCTTCTATCATGAAATTAGTGATTTGTAATTAATTATTAAAATCACTCCAGAAGCGGATCAGAAGAAAGGGGCGCAGCTTCATCTTCTTTCTTTTCTTCACTTCTTTATTTTTTTTCTATCTTCGATTTCTTCTAAATTGAAGCGCATATAGAGCTGCCCTAATTATTATGGAGGGCATCAATGTAAATTTAATGAATAATTAGTGTTTTATTAATTAAATTAATTAATTATTAAAAATAATAAAAGATTTTGACTAGCCAGAATCTGGCTGAAAATCACTACTTTTAAATAAAATAGAGAATTGAATATAATATGGAATCCAATATATTCTGCGATAAGATTTGTAGCTTACTCTTCAAATTATATATTTAGAGAATTGCTGCTGGTAGGTAAGAAGTAGTGATTTGTTATTCAAAACAAGCAATATTATCATGAATATTTAAAATTAAAGTAATAGTATTGTAATCAATATATTGACTTTGGAAGTGGGATTTGGACCACGTATGTATATGCAGGATTAATATTGCTATTTTTTTCCAAAAAAAAAAAAAAAACTTTAATCAATGCATCAATTTTGTCCTAACCTCCAACTGTCGATTTGTCATTAACAATACATTTTTTTTCAGATGTTCTTGATTTTGATGGTTATGTAATAATGTCTACTGAAATTTGAAAACCATGCATGAATCAAACAGTTTTCTTTTCATGCTTTTGTCTCCCTCAATTATTGTACCATTTTAACGAAATAATCTTCGGATATTCTTTATGTATGAAATATGTTGAAGATATTATTTCTTTATCAAATAAATCTTGACACTTGGATGTTAATCAATGGCAAATTATGGTGTACATCAAATGTACACAAGTCTCGAAAATTTGTAATATTTATTCAATATTATTAGAAATGATACTTTTTTCAATTTAAATTTTTTTAATAACTATAAAAATGAGGCAACTTTTTTTTTTATTCTTTTCAGTAAAATAAATTAAACGTAATATTTTTTAGTATTATAACGATACTTTTCAATATAATAATGATATTTTTCGGTTTACTCTCTCTCTCTCTCCTTTTTTTATTCTTTTCAGTAAAATAAATTAAACATAATACTAAAACTTTTCAATATAATAATGATATTTTTCGATCGGTTCTCTCCCTCTTTTTTTTATTCTTTACAATAAAATAAATTAAACATAATATTTTTTAGTATTATAATGATACGTACTTTTCAATATAATAATAATAATAATAATATTTTTCGGTCCTCTCTCTCTCTAAAAAAACCAATAACACATGAGATAAACAAATACTCTCAGCAATTGTATTTATGTTTATGTATCTATATATCACAAAACTCATTATATATTATACCTTGTTTTTCTTCAATAAAAATAATATTCTTTTATTAACTTCTTAATTTCTGATATTTTTGGGCTAAGCATATTAAAGTTCAATTTGCCTTAGTTTTTAATATATTGTTTCCCTTTGTTGATACATGTATTATTATTATTATTATTATTATTATTATTATTATTATTATTATTATTATTATTATTATTATTATTATTATTATTATTATTTTCATGAATTCTAACACTTATAAGCAACGTGCAAGATAAACATTACAAGAAAATAATGGTTTCCCTCACAATATTATACTATTATTCCAATATTAATAATTAATCAAGCGAAACAAAATTGACTTAGTTTCAAGATTAAGTAGCGTGTGGATATCATACCATATTAATTAAGACACGTAGAAGATCATATAATTCGATTTAATGAATACATTATTAGATTTAAGTGGAAAAAAACCCAATAATATGTGGCAATTGTCCTTGATTTCTTAATATACCTAACTCCAAAAAATAAAATAATTAAAAATATCTACACCTAATGTCGGCTTTAAAAGGTTTCATGCTTATTTAATGACGATTAGCACTTGACACGATATCTTATAGCTTTACTTTAATAATTTAAGTCTACTAATTAAATTATAGGATGTTTTAATTATTTATTGCGCTGCTAATTAAATTATATGGAATTATGGTCACGTATGTGAAATTAATTAGCTAGTAAACTATGACAACACATATCCAGATATATTGGTATCCTTATATATAATAAAAATAAAAAATAAAATTATCTATATTGGGAAATAGTAGTAATGAAGAATACTGTGCATGTCTCATAATTATCATACACGTTTTCCTTAATTTCCACTGGGTTAGTATGTCTAGAATTTCTGACGTTTATTTAATTTGTTAATAATTAATAAATGGATGTTGGCATTGTAGAAGCAAGTTAGTGAGACTATTGTAGTTTTTATTTGTATTTTATTTTATCAACATATGTTACAACTTACAAAATATAATGATGTGACACGAAATGCATAATGTGTATTTTAATGAATGAAATATATGATAAGATGATTATTATACAATGAACCTATTGAATATATGCATTTTTTATTTTATTTTAAGAGGGTGATGCAGATATAGAAGCGTGTATATTCATTAATTCTGTGAATACCCGAAAAAATATAAGAATCATATCGTTGATTCTCAAAGAATACCGAGATGAGTGAACAAAAAACACAAACTTTATTAATCAATAATTCAACACCTAATAACAATCTAAACCTATTTATTTGACTATTTATAATATTGAAAAAAGTTTTTTTTAATGTAAAAATTTAAAAAATAAGGCCAAAAAATGGGAAATTAATTTTGAAAAATGCATGTGAAAATTGAAAAAAAAATGTATTTTTTATCGACGGGATTCCGAGCAAAATTTAGATGAGCAACTCAATTCTAGAATATACATTAAAATTTTGACTACAAACTTTATGTAATTAATAGTTTGTGTTTGTATTTAAACATTTTTCATTTATAGTTTTTCAATAATTTATTATGTTTATATCAATGCATAATTCTAGAAACTGGACTATATAAAAAAAAAGGGAAGAAAGTAGAGCAATACCATAAATAAAGAATTTAAACATGTTGAAGATACAAATTATTATACGTTAATTAGTTGGGTTTCGTGTTATATTTATTTAATTATTTACGCATCTCCATTTTAGATTTTTGGTGTAAGGTCTCACATTAAATCGTTTCTGATTTTTTTTTTTTTAATTCACAGAATCGACTGATAATAATGAGAAAATTCAAATCCGTGATTTTGGTCTCCAAACAACATCACTCTATTATTAGGTCATCCCCACCAGGACAATTTGTTCATAGAAATTAAGATTGACTTTGAATTAGATTCTTAAATAAAAACTATATATCATGTAGGATGCTTTGTTATCAAATATAACTATAGTATAAAAGGACTTATAAATTAAAAATTGAACTGCTATAACAGTCGAGTAGCTAATTAATTAGTAGTATATTCCTGGAATTTGATAAGTGTTCAGAATCGATAAACTAGACATTACACAACAATAATTTTGTAGAGTTTGTAATTTATAAAAGAAGAATTACATCCCCGTATATAATTTAATTGTAAGGATTTTTTTCTTAATCACACACCTGACATGTGGTGTGTATATATATATATATATATATGAACAAAATTGCTTATGTCAAATGCTTCCATCATGCAAATTATATGTTGCATTTACTTTAGTCTATAATAATTTATATAGCTAACTTACTTTAATTATATATATGGTAGCATATATATATATATATATATCATTTAATAGATTTATGCATGTACAATTTTTGCATAACAAAATAATGCATGTACAAATAAAATTTTTAATATACTAAATTGTAAAATAAAATAATTGTTTAATTATTTTTCACAAAAATACTCTCTCTCTCTCTCTCTGTGTGTGTGTGTATATATATATATATATCTTTGTGTGTGTGTGTATATTTTTGGTATATTCTCCCTATCCTCAATACATTGTTAATTTTAATTTTGTTTTAGCTATGTCCTCTATTAAACAATGATTTTTTTTTAATAAATTAAAATATGTGCATTTCACATGCATGAGTTTGTTGTTATATATGTTCCAAACATATGATAAGAAATTTACTAATACATACTACATCCGTTTCGAAATGTTTGTTGTTTTAGGTTTTTTTTTTTTCAAAATGTTTGTTATTTTATATAATTTGACATCCTCTCTCCCAATTTTAACCCTCTCAAATCCTACAAGATTTCTTGATTCTAACTTACTTATAATATATGAAGAGAGAAAAATATATGGAGAGAGAAAATATTGTTATTTTTTAGGAAAATATAGATGAATTAGATTTTATGGCATAGATGAGGAATGAGTATATTTGTCTACAAAATTAATTCTTAATTCCAGATAAAAAAAACAAAACAACAAACATTATGAAACGGAGGTAGTATTAGTTTTCCTAAGAATCAAATTCTCAGAAATCATCGTACACAACTTAAATTTCCCGCCAATCAAACGAGTTTAGTGTTTTCCTCAAATTCCATTTAGAATTTTCCTTTAATTTTGTTAATTTGTACATACAAGTACTATACGTACGAATACTAATTAATTACTCTTTAAATCCCATACCCTTTTTGACGTACCACAAACAATATTAATAAAACTAAGTACCGGAAACTAAAAAAAACAGAGAAGAGAAAAAAGTGGCAACGTCCAAAAATATATAAGGAAAAAAGTAAAATTACCATACTCAAAGTTAAAAAAAAAATGTCAATAATAACTTTATTTCCTAATTAAGCCAACAATTAATAATGCGTTCAGTTAATCTCATAACAACAATAATTAACCTTAACCCTACTCCAACAAGGAAACCTAATAGTTTTTTTATGGCAACAAAATAATCTATATATACACATACATACATTATACAAAACAATTTCTCAAATTAATTAAAACACATTGATAATATTGCAATGGATCATCTCCCTTTCTCTGTGAATATCGTCATGCTCGTAATATTAATCATTGTTCTAATGATTTGGGTTTGTAGTGGAATTGTTTATTGTCGAGAAACGGTTGTCACCGTAATCAAGAAGAAGCTGCGCAAGGCGCCGGCGCTCGACGGCGGCGAAACGGTGTCCGACACCTACAGCAAAGAGAGCTCGGCGGAGGAAGTGGGCGGCGGCTGCGCCATCTGCCTCTGCGAGTACGAAGACGGCGACAAACGCCTCACCATCGCCGCCTGCAACCACCGGTTTCATGCAGTCTGCATCGAGGCGTGGTTCGAGAAGATGTATACTTGCCCACTTTGTAGACACAATCTTGTTTGATCGGATTTTTTTTTTCGAGTCGAGATTCGAATAGTCGACTGAGTTGTTTCCCGCCAAGGGTTTTTTATGTTTATTAAATCGTGATGACGTCTTTGTGTTATACGATTAAATTTATAATTGTGTGATGTAAAAGTGTAAGATAGTTACTGTAAATAGTAAGATTAAATTTTCTTGTATAAATGGAAATTTATATTGATAAAAAAATGTTTATATTAATTATTTAATTAATTGGAACTGATGTAAATGTAATTCAAAAATGAATTCTTGCGTCGGATTTTTATGGGTGTTTCTATTTACACTACAAGTTTTTCTTTTGACACCACAATATATATATATAATAAATATAAATTAAAAAGAAAAAATAATAATAAATTATTAATTACATCATCTTCTCAATTTCACAAGAGTTTGCATGTCTTTTCTACATAAAATAAAATATTAGCTACATCGCATATATTTTATATGTTTTTAGTTTGTGTATTCCTTTGGCACAATGTTTTATCTAAACATATATATTTTAGTCGTATATTGTCTAATTGCATAATTATTATTCGCATATTGAAATAATTTGTATGTAAAAAATTTTATAAAATAATGCTTTTTTATATTCATACATTTCAAAGTAAATATAAAAAATTGTACTTTTACAAATGTGTGTATAAATAAAATGAACTTATTCAAGCTAATAATAATAAAAAAAAATTGACTAACAAGTTAATGTTGAGTGTGCATTCATTCATATAAATTTGTAATATTGATTAATTTTAATATAATTATTATATTGGTTAATGTATATCATATTTTCATGCAATATGATCCAACTTTTCTTTTTGTTGAAATTATTGTTCACATTTAATTAAAATATTCTAGAATTCAAAATTAGAAAGAAAATTCTAGAAATGTGATGATGTGCGCGCATATGTGAAATTGTATGAAAATGACAAATTATAGATGATTAATGATCATCGTACATTGTAATACAACTCAATAAAATGAAAAGCACAATTCACTGGCATCTGCTAATATATATATACAACGTTGAGAAGCCTTGATCTCCCAAATTATTACAACTATCCTAAAGAAATTACAAATAATAAAATATTGCAACTATCCTAAAAACACATTACAAATAATATTACAACCATCCTAAAAAAATATTGTCGTACATCGTATGGATGACACACTAATTTTTGGCCGTACATCGTATAGATGATATGCAATTCGCTCACAATCTTGTTTGAGCGTGCATCTGTGCATTCATGTACATGTTAACCAACCGGTTTTTTATCGAGTCAAGAATCGAGTAGTTGATATAGTTGTTTTCTGCAGTTGATTCTTGTATTTATGAAATTATCTAATAAAAATGATTTTGACATTTTTATAATAGTTTTTGTAAAAATAAAAATTATTTAATTTTACAATTTTTAATTAGGAGTATTCTTCCTAATTCGGCTATATAATATTTTTTAATATTCAATTGTCATTTTTTGAATTAATAATTCATTATTATGGTTGATTTTTTTCATAATTAGAATTATAATATTTTAATTCAATATTTTTTTTGTTAATAATTAATGTTGATTATGATTCATTATGTTATAATCAATTTTTAATTTTACAAAAACTATTATAATTATAAATTTAGTACAATAAATGATTTCATCCTGATTTTTCTATTTTTGATTAACTAATTCATATACGTTAATATCAATAATTGTAATTGCTTAAGTACTAATTTATCATCACGATTAGTAATTAAATGCAAATATTAAATCGATAATTCATAATTTCACCTTTTTACCCTAAATGCCAGAACTCCATCATTTACACCCAATCAGGGGCGTATTTAGGGGGGTCGAGGGGGCACTTGTCCTCTCCAACTTGATTTTTTTTTTAAAATATGTTTAGTATGGGTGCTGCGAACTGGAGCATGGAGAGGCTTGAGATGGCTGCTGCTTGGGACTGTTGGGCTAGGTGGAGAAGAAAGGAGGAGAAAGGTTGTTTGGGAAGTGGGAGAAAGACAAAAGTAAAATAAAAATAAAAATGTGGGTCCCACAATTAAATATAAAATTTTAAGCTCTCTTAAATTTAGTTAAATATTGTTTTTTTTAGCATCAATAAAATTCTAAAAATTGATTGGTTGTCCAAATTAATTTTCATGATGTTATTTGATAATATATATATATATATATATATTAACTAAATAAAATTTTAAATAACATAACTAAATTTACCAAGCTACTAGTTAATTTAAATTTTCTTTTTAATATCAATATGTATTCTTAGATTATCATTAATGTTTATTTACTCAATATTTATGTTTCTGTTAAATATCTAATTATTTGAGGGTTTTTTTTTTTGTTAAATAATAAATTATGAATTTTATTGATTATAATAAAAGGGATAAGTTTGGAGTTTTTAATGTAAGTTATGATTTATGAATGTTACGTATTATTAAAATAGTTCAAATGTAAGAATTTATGAATATTAATTTATATTAATATTATTAAAAATTAGGTAAACTAGTGGGAAAGAAGAAATAGAACAACGTTATCAACTCCGGGATCAAATAAGAAAATAAAAATTCGCGCGTATAAAAAGAAATACAAAAAGGTTGACAACCACCATCTCACAATTTTTTTTTTTTTGCCGCCCAAGCAAACTAGAAAATACAAAGAAACGGTCGCTCTGTTAGGCAACAATGCCGCCCCCAGAAAAAAATTTCTGGATCCGCTACTGCGCCCAATTATATAATTTATGTTGTATTTATATACAACTTCTATCAATACATTAATCATAAAATGAGATGTAAATTAAACTAAAAAGTCTAGAAAATCTGTTATTTAAGCTTACACTTGCTATGTACAAGAAACTGGAGAAACACATCTCTAGTAAACCTTATATTAAACAAAAATAGACAAAATTCTGAAGCCGGATCTACAAACTACAGAGTTTTTCACCAACTCGGAAACATTTGGGCGATTGTCCATCCGAGCAAGAATCCAGCACCAGCTAGTCCTAACCCTATGGCAACAACAACTGCTTCATATTGAGGATGGCATTGTTCGGTCCGTTTTCTAGTGGAAGACGTTGTGTATCTCCTGGTCGTCTGTGTTTCCTTAGTTTTTTGAAGGACTAGTGCCTCGCTTGAGTTGTTGAGGAAATGGAGATAAATGCTCTCAAGTTGCAGAAGCTGTAGCCACTGTTTATAGGCAAACAACTGAGATGCTTGTCTGAATACGAGCTTGACTACATGCTCTTTCTCTGCACACGCTTGTTTTGCTGCCCTCTCAGCTTCTCTTGCACGAGTCTGGGAATGGCATAGTGCTTCCATTAGTCGGGCTTTGCTTGCATCCTTCTCGTACATATGCATCTCGCCCATTGTTTCATGGGACGGGATATCATCCCTGGTTTCATGGTCACAAAATCATCAGTAGATCGAAGCATAACAAAAAAAAACCTGACTTGTACAGTAAACGTTTATGTTTCTTCCATGGACATTATCAAAACAAACTTGCATAAGCTACAGAAACTGTTAAAATAAAACACATTGTTCTCATGGCATGATGATAATGAATCAACACAAAAGGAGCAAATTACCTTGAGGGCTTGTCCTGTTCACCCTCTACTAACGGATTACGTTTTTGGCAAGCACATCCAGAACTCGGGCTCTGTGCTGTAAGAAGACAGCTACTATAATGGTGGTTTGGAATTCCATCGTGGCCAAAACAGCATATATTCACACCCACATCCTTCTTCACACGGGCATTCTGAGGCCAGGGAAGGTCACAGTTCTCTATATAGTCGAGTGACCTCTGTGCAACCAATGAAGCCAATTCATCAGTATCTGCAGTTCGCCACCAAGGAACATTTTTTTCATCCCCTATCCACGATGACCTGGGATCAAAACAAGGCTCATTAACGCCTTTTGGAACCTCAGGACAAACATCTTCGACAATTTTCAAGGGATCTTGGCAATTCCAAGAGGAGAATGGTCTAAGGCCATCCTCTTTAACTCCAAACTCTAATTTGTCACTAGTTTCCATATTTCTACCACAAGATAGCTTTTTACAACTAGTTTGATCAATAAGGCCAGGATTATCTTCATTCCTTGCAAAAGCTCCAGAGCTTTCATGTTTTTGGTTGATTTCCATACTAGTAAACCGTTCATCCATCAAACCCTTCTGGTACCCATAATTTGGCTGCAGATATAGCCACCATTTTGAATTGGGGGATAAATGAGAAAATGAAGGATTTAGATTAGAGACTGCACCAGGAACATCTTGGCCTCCCGATGCACTAGACACCGTGTCAGCCTGTTTAACACAAGTGGGAACCGACGAGCAACAAGCTAATTTCGGAGCTCTTTTTGCATCTTCTTGGACCAAGCATCTATTAGCAGTCCTATGCAAAGCTGCTCTAGCTTCAGCTAGTGCCATTTTTCACCCATTCTCCTACAAATCTCAAAAATTGTGTTGAAAATAAATCTCCCAAAGAATAGATGAACAAAATTTTGTTGAAAAGAATTCTTCAACGAGAGGCAACTACTACTACGTCACTCGAGAAAATACCAATTCCAAAGAAGATTGAATAAATCTGATTTATTTTTACTTTTTTCACAATCAATGAAATGAAGGGAACAATTGAAATGCAATAACACTTCCATCATCACACGTAAACAAGAAATTTCTATGCGGAATCCGTTTCTGAAGCTGCTTCATTTCAATTGATTACTCAATCAACAAGAAAAATAGAGACTTCCATCATAATCTACCACCACAACATTAAAATTCGCAGGATTAAAAATTAAAATACCAACAAAAAAATGAACAAATTTAAAACTAAATGCAACAGATAATCACGAACATAGATGAAAACAAATTCGATCGAATTATCTTCGCAATTATTAAATTCTTTGAAGTAATCAGCCATCAAACATAAACATTGCGTAACACAGTACGATTGGTAGCTCAGAAAATACAGAGATGGAGCGAGAAAGAAACCTGAAAACTTCAATTCAATTGAAACGGAATTGGGGAAGAGCGTGTTAGAGATAGAGAGGAAGATTGCGAATGGATGTGGATCCGGATGAAATGTTTACATCTAGAGAGAGAGAGAGAGAGAGGCTTTTGTTTTTATGGAGTATTCAAATCATTGCAGTAGATTTTGTTGGCTTGGCGCCAATACGATGTCGGATTGATCTTTCATTTGATCTTTGGTGGGCGCAAAGGCCAAATAAATTAGTCCCAATTTTTTTTTATTAATTAATTTAGTACTAAAAAATGAGGATTTTTTTTTAAATAAATAGATTTTCCTATATTAGTAATAATAAGCTCAAATAAATATTGGGATATTAGTGATATTTCATATTGCGCTCACATCTAATTCACATCATAGAAAATTTAAATCAAATTTATGTTCTTGATTCATACTTTTTTTTTTTTTTTGTTTTTTAGTTAATATAATTGATTAATAGGGTTGATTATTCCAAAATTAGGATATATAATTTCTAAAAATTTTATTTTTTAGCCATAAATGTTAATTATGATTGGTTATACTATAATAAATTTTATTTTGTAATAAATATTTTTAAATATTAAATTTGATAGTGGGATATGGAATGTGGACTAGAGGATTTTATCCCAATAAATAAATTAGTCCCGATTTTTTTATTACATTAGTACCTAAAAATGAGGAATTTTTTTAAATAATTAGATTTTCCTATATTAGTAATAATATGCTCAAATAAATATTCTGATATTAGTAATTTCTCATATTGCACTCACATCTACTTCACTCTAATTCACATCAAAGAAAATTTAAATCACATTTATGTTCTTGATTCATACTTTATTTAATTGAACCTCTCAATATTATTTTATTTCGTATGTACTATAATCGAAGCATTGCATACAATTAAGTTGGTCGGTTTTAGATATATTAATGTGTGTACTACATTCAAATCAATAGTTTTGATGTTTTAAATATAAAAAAAGAAAAAGATTCAAGTGGAAATTGTGGGTCAATGTATATTACGTGAAAAAAAATAAAAGATTTAGGACCACTAAATGTTATCTATTTTGGAATTTTGCTTATGGAATTGATCGAATTTTGCCAATTTGATATTTTTATGATAATGAAAAAAAATAAAAAATAAAAAGATGTGGATTGAAAGTGACTCGCCGAAAACCATACTATTACAAGGATCATAGTGGTCACTTGTCAAAGTGGAAATAACATATTTTAATGATCCAAATTTAAATATAATTGCTTGGATGAATCTATGATATCTAGTCGTATTATCTACTTAAGAAAATCACCAATTTTCAATTTTCAATTTTCAACCACTCTTTCGGTATTTCCTAAGTTAATCAATTAATGCATTATTTCATATGGAGACAAATTTTAGCATTTTATCACCTCCCCTTACTTTATATGTCTTTTTTTTTATTATGACATAACTTGCATTGAAAATGGGGTATAATTGTCCCACATGGACATCCCTATGTATAAAAAAAATAAAAATGTATCGGGATATCTCAAATTCGAGATCCACCGATTTTGTCCGACCTCAATTCAAAAAAAGTAAAAAATAAATAAAAAAATGGAGTATAGGTATAGAACTCATCTCTCTTCCCTTTGCAGTGAAGCCTTGAAGGTAGTCTTTCTTGCTCTTTTGGAGTGATTTTATTGTATTCGATACAATAAATCTTTAAATATCGGTGAGTCTCGAACTTGAGACGTCTCCTTTTTACACATGAATCTTTAAAGATTGGTGGGTCTTGAGAGGTGAGTCTCAAATTTGAGACGTCTCTCTTGTGCATATAAATCTTTAAATATCGGTGGGTCTCGAACTCGAGACGTCTCTCTTTTACACATAAATCTTTGAAGAGCGGTGGGTCTCGAACTCGAGACATCTCTCTTTTACACATAAATTTCCATCGTTAGGATATAAGTTCTAGTTGTTCGTTACTACTGTAGAAGTGTGAGCATTAGCAATTGATTTTTTGTCATTTTATTTAGATTTGTGCTTATTATGATCTTTTTTCCTCCTCTTTCTTTTGGTGTTTGTGAAAAATTGTTTAATTGTACAGGAGATTATATGAACGAAATATGCACTTGCAATTTTTCTAAATATTTATCAATAAAATGCCATATTAGCTTAAAAAGAATTAAGTTCAATTTAAAGCATCGTTGTTGCTGATATCATACTCGAATGTAATACATTAGACATTGTAGTTCATCAAATATTGTATTGAAAATATTATAAATGTTAATTATATTCGATGCATTTACAAAGTTTATCTGAAATAAAATATTCCCATAGGATCAAGAATTCAGCTTACTGGGAAAAGATTCTTGTGCCTAACGACAATTTTAAGCAATAATATGAGGTTTCATATATTTATGATAAATAAAGTGTGTAAAATAACATCCACAATATATATACTAGATTACTAGTATGTATTTGATTATACAAAAGTCGAAAAAGCAGCATTAATTGAAACAGAAAATCAAACTAAAGAAAAATGGTGCCATAATTTATATTAAAATTGGTGAATGGAATTTTCCAACTGTAATATAATTTACCTTTGACTTAACACAATAGGTTGAGTTACGCAATGTAATGATTCCGACTTAGAAATATTAACAAACTTATTCACCCAACTATATTGGCTTTCACGAAAAGAATGGGAAAAAAAAAACGTATTTTGTGAGACCGACTTACGGGTTAAGATTCGAATCTAAACACGATCAAACACCAACAAAAATACAAATATGTAATTGAATATGGGTTTTGACTCCGAATTTGAACCGTATTCCAAATTTTAACCCGTAATATATCAAAATATGCAAACAACAATTGTTACACTCGAAAATATATGGACTCATTATAAAGCTTATACCATGCATGAAATTGAGAAAAATTCAGCTAATTACCTAGAAATATTTCCCAGTTGTAGATTTGAACATCAAAGTGAGGATTTTCAGAGATCAAATGCTTCAGTTTCTTTGCAGATTCAGCAGTTTTAGCCAGCATCAAAGCAAATCCCCCACCTCCAGCGCCAACAAGCTTGCACCCTTGGCAATATGGCTCACAAAGTGCAAACAGTTTGTCAACAAATTCATTGCTGCAGAAAGGATCAAGCTCCTGATGCAGCCTCCACGCCTCCTGCATCACATCCCCGAGCCCGTCTAGATCGCGGTTCATCAAAGCTTCCCTTCCGACCTTTGCCAGTTCGACGAGGCGCCTGATGCTTGAAACGAGTAGGTTGTCGCGTTGGAGATACCGAATCACTACCTTATGTAGGACTTGGTGAGCGAGTCGCACCTGCATAGTCGAAAATAGATGTTTTTATGTGGGAAAAGGGGTGTTTTTGTCGATCTGGGATAGTTTTGGGTTGTAGTGTTCAGTTACCTGACCAGTAAATACGACAAGAAGTCGTTGCTGCAACTCTGAGATCAGTTGAGGTGAAGCGAGCAGGGGATTGACTTGGAGCCGCAACGGGATTCCAGGAAAGCTAGATGTGAATTTGATGCCGGGGTAGAGACCGCCAACCTGATCCTGCCAGCCGCCTCCGGTGCCCATGACCTGTTCCAAGACTAGAACGAGCCTGGCGACATTTTCGTTACTGTCATCTCCATCGGTTATTTGAAGAAGAGCTTTCACAACAGCTGCTGATAAGATGCTAGAAGTACCCAGGCCGCTACCACGAGGGACGTTGGCCCATGTCTTTATCTGCAGGCCAGTGGATTGGAAATTCATCTTATTTTTAATGTCGGTAACGAACAATGCAGATTTGACAAGCCGGAATTGATCACTGCTGTCAAATGGAGGTGCAATGGAGGCAATATTATCGATGCACAGTTCATTTCCTGCATCATCATTAATCAAGATTCCGTGCCTTTTTGTTGTTTCGATAACTGTACCAACAGGAAGTGAACCTCCCAATGTAATGGCCATATTTAGTACACAGCCGGAACGCTCCAAGCTCCACGGAGGAGTGTCACTCCAACCACCAACAAAATCTACTCGGACAGGTAGCTCCACCTTCACCTTCTTATGGTGAAAAGGTTGCTCCAGAATACCATTAGATGTGCTAGCTTCATGCTCTACACGACAGGACCAATTGGATGATTCAAATATATTTTATGAAAGCAGAAAAAGATTAATGCCAATGTACTGAATGATGGGAATGGTTATTCACTTATTTACAGAAGTTTCAGAATGAACTACAATGCTCTTTTATTTAAACTGAATAAATGAACACATAAAGTCATTAACCAATCAATTTAGGATAGTCTCATTACCTTCAAAGCCATATCTCACTGCTGAAGCAGTTTCATCAGCAACGGCAGCCCAGACTCTGTGCTCCATTTCAGCAGCCATCTCTTTCTCATCACACACTCGCAGAAGATCAAGGTGAACCTGGTGAGCCCTGCTCTTTGGAAGAATTTGAGGATTTTGAGCTTCAAGGTTAGGGCATAGGGATAGGAATTCTTTACACATTTCAACTCCAGTGGCTTCTTTTTGCAAAATCTCTTGGCATAACTGAGATAGATTACGACCAAGCAAACCAAAATTAAGGCAAGCCCCAACAATTCCTGCCGCAAGATCTGCTTGGTGATTAGTAGAGCCTGTCCACATGTTACAGAAATCAATCGATCTATGCAGCTCCTCCAAACTGATCCTTTCAGACCTTCTCCATAAATCTAGGAGGTATTCATCATGTTGATTACTTAATCCCATAAGCCACGTCGCCAATTGCAGCATCTTAGTATAGGGAAGTACAGGAAATATCTTAGCATTCCACAAGCACATGTCCTTGCTTTCTTTTACACCCCATAGATCAGTATCTTGAATTCCTAAATCGCCTAAAACCTTTTTCCAGGGTTTCCCACAAAAGGTCCCATCGTTTGGAAGCGAGTTTTTTGGATTATCATGCAGACCACAATATACGATAATTCTTTCAGAGCATCCCACCAACGGAACCTCCCAGAGACAATGGCGATCTGGAAGCATGAACTTGAATGAATTCCCACTCAGTGTATGCTGGACTTCAGGAACATTTACGCCAACAACTATCGACTGAGAACCAATTTGGACACTGGTTAAAATGGAGGAATCATACACAAGTGACTCCTCGCCAATAGAGACACCAGGAGATATCTTGCTAGAGATAATTATAGCCGAGGCGGCAATGTCAGACATTGTGGTCGCTGGAATCGAACAGAGGTGCCTCCTACCAACAAGTCCAGAACCAGTACCATTAAGGTGATCCAAAACTTCACTTGAGGTTCCAAAGTGCAAGAACACGAGATCATCTGCACAGAAATGAGACTAGAAATGAAATATATTGGCATAAAAAACAAAAAAGCGATGCCCAATCTGAATATTAAGTGGAGTTCACATTAACATAAGTATCTATTGATGTTAAATAACCTTAACCTCACTCAACATACAAGCACAATAGCTGAACATCTTTTGTTTTCCCAATGCTGTGACAAGTTCTTCACCCAAAGGGCGTGGCTTCAACCATTCATGCTTAGCAGGCACCCAGGCTGCTACCAGATCTTCATATAGACTCATCTGCACAAGATAGAAGATAAGACAAAGGCTCCAAGAAGCTTTAAGAGCTGGAGTCTCCAAAACATCAAGACAAGGAGCAGATTGTAGAAACCATGTTGTAGACATGTGCAACTGCATAGAAGAAAGCAAAGAAAACACTAAGAAAATAACCTCTTTCTTGCTGTGGAGAAGTCTTGCAATCATTGGTTGGCTGGAACACGAAAGTGTGACAAGATCCACCCATGCTTTACCTTTGACTGCTATAATTCCAGTGTCAAGTAACGTTCTGCCATCATCTAGGATTGCTTGGTGGTCGACAAGATCCTCTACGCTAGGCTTTTGAAGCAAATTCCCAACCAAAGAGACCGAACAGTTATCATTCACTGACTCAAATTTGGATGCCACAATAACTCCATGGTTGGAAGCAATATCAAGAGTTATAGGAACAGTGACAATGGATGCTGTATCTTCTGGAAGAACCATGCTGAAAGCATCAAAACAAGGAAGAACATCCCCAGTCATTATGAACATCCCGCCTGTTAATTAAGATCCCCATTTATTAATATAATCTTGCTAAAAGACATAATGCTATCCATAACAAGTCTAGCCTAGAGTTTGATGCAAACTTAACAACCAATATAGGTGATAGTATCACATACAATGCAGCCAAACTTGAATCCTGATAACATTTTATTACAGCTAACAAGACAGAACAAGTAACCTTCGGTCTGAAAAGCTTGTCTTGCACAAGAAGCAACTGCAAGTATATGATCAAAGAGCAATGGTACCGAGCCGTCAGGATCATCCGCTGCCAGAAATGGAAGTGGAAGGAAAACTTTCCCCATTGGATTAGCCCATGGGACTCTCTTAGAGTCTCCCCCAGCATGAAGGAGTAAGACGTGCTTCTTTTTTATTGTTTCAACAAGCGAAAGGAGTGGAGTTTCACTAGAGCTGAAATTGCTTGTTCCTGATACCTGCTTATCAAAGACGATATCTGATAATAGCCAGCAACCAAATAAATTAATTGAAGTGAGCAAATAACCAGCAGCAAATTAAGGCCCTGGTCAATATGAAGAATGATCAAGCCAAGACCTACAAACACGAGGCTCAAGATTGAACTGTTGTGACAGATTCACAGTTACTCCTCATTGCCCCAATCTATTCGATCTTACGAATAGCCATAGAAAGCATACAAAACTCCATAAAATATATGACACACTGAACTAAATCCTTCAGTCTAGATAAATTGACATTTGAATTCCTCTCAACTCCGAATATTCTAATCACACCTAATCAGCATTACCAAAACACAAATCACAGGCAATGCCGCCACATACATCTACAATCACAGATGACAAACTTCGAAAAAACTGAATCATCAACAAGCACATATTAACTAATAACACTACTACAAAAAAAAAAAAATCACAAAAGTTGAGACTCTACAGCATACCGCAGAATCGATCGAAGAGAGGTGGTGGAGGTGCTCGGCGAGAGCGAAGATGGCATTAAGAGTGGCGGCGCCGGAGCCGATGCGGTGACCGTCGGGGTCGGGAACGGCGAGAGTGACGGTGGAGGGGGCAATGCGGCCCATTCTCTTCGCGCGATTGAGCTGCCAGTTGTAGAGCTCGGCTTGCTGAGGGCTGGCTGCCGTCAAAACGACGGCGTCCCAAGTCGGCACCCGAGCCGGATCACGAACCGACAGCCTCAAGTGGTACCAAGCGCGCCGCAGTGACGCCGAGAGATCAGCCTTGGATCGGGCTGAGCTCCGCCGCGACGACATAGTTCCGCAACCGCGTTGAGCTGCCGACAGCTGGCGGTGAAAATTTACGAGAAGTGGAAGTGAATTTCTGCGGGAAATCTGATTTGAGTCATTGATATATATAACGTTTATGGGAAAATTGGAGATTTTTACCGGTGAAAATGAAAAATGGTGGGAGAACGATACGACGTCGTTGCGGCGGAGAATTGGGAGAGAGAAAATAATAGGAGAGAGAAAAAATGGCGTCGCCCGGACTCGAACCGGAGACCTTCAGTGTGTTAGACTGACGTGATAACCAACTACACCACGACACCAGTTTTTTCTATGCAATTTAATTTATTTTATTTTAATACACTTATATATTAAATTTATAGATGAGTATTTATCATATTTTAATTACTAAAAACGTCGTACCTTTGAATGAATTTACAATTTAAACACGGGTTTTAAAGCGTTGCGATAATAACCTGACCTTTTTAACTTGTAGAATATTCGACGCCCCCCAATTTTATTTTACTTTTTATCGTTGAAATTATGATGTCGCAACAGTCTTTTCGACGTGTACGCATTAATTCGATTTTGGAATGTCAGGTATGAGAGATTTTTATTGTGTGACATAAGTTTTCTGATGGTCGAATTTTTTTAGGTGTCTATTTTGCTACAAATTAAAAGGTCGAGTTATTATTGCGATGTTTTAAAAGTCGTATTCAAATTACAAATTTATTCTAGAAAAATTATCAATTTAGGACCTGAAAGATGGGTAATTTATCGATTCAGGACCCGAAAGATGAAAACTTTCAATCTAGGACTCGAAAGATGAAAATTCTCAATTCAGAACCTCAAAAATCACGAATTTGATTTCTTTTTATTTTTTATATTAATTTTCAATGAAAATTCCTTTATTAATTATCTATTAAATCTAATAAAGAATTTTTTTAAATTAATTAAAAAATAAAAATAAATCAAAATTCGTATTTTTTGAGGTCCTAGATTGAGAATTTTCATCTTTCGAGTCTTGAATTGAGAGTTTTCATCTTTCAGGTCCTAAATCGATAGATTACCCATTTTTCAGGTCCTGAATTCACAATTCTCCTTTATTGGATAAACTAAGGTGGTGAATTTTTTAGCAATTGTATGACTTACTAATCACATGGTAACATTGGTTCAATCAAATGGTATGTATTTCAATTTTATGAAATTATCTATTCTCAAATCGTGTTCCATTCTTTGCTCTCGTATCAAATTTATTAATTTTTCTTTAATTTTAATTACCTATATTTTAATTTAATTTTACAATTGTTAATTAAATAAAAATATATATACATTATAGCTATGAAATAACCAACTATAACAATCAATTATTAACTAAAAATTGAAAATTAAACATTAGAAAATAATTATAGATCTTAATTGGGTAGAATGAACCATAACTAACAAATGTAAAATAAATTACAATGCAATAAAGTGAAATCAAAATGGGGGAAAGCCCCTAGTAAATCAAGAATTTCACATTGATCTATTGCAAATACACAAAATTGGAAATATTATTACACTACATTACACTTGGACCCTGGCTAGGAAGTGCCCAATTCATGTTTGAAAAACACACTATACAAAGCCTCAAGAATCATAACAGAAATTTTCTGTTAATGGATAAAATAAAGAAACAAATTTTCCCATATTTGCAGCAATTTCCAAGCTTAGAAACTGAGTGAACCATCGATGCCTATGGGTGCCACCAGATCCCATTGAGTTGAAGAGCCGAAACACCGACACGGTCGAGAAAATCATAGAGCACTTGATCAAGAACTATGATTCTGGAATGGTGAGATTCTGGGTAGATAACAGAACTGTGATTTTCTGCAGGTAGTCTGTTACCTCGGTGTATATGACACAGCGATGGAGTTGGATCTTAAAACGTCGTGTCCAGTGGATTCCCTTGAAATCTAACGTATTTCACGATACCATCTCCACCGCATGTAAGGAAACCATCAGAAATAACCTGAATGTCAGTAACTGCAGCCTGCAAAACCGCAACGGGTGATGTTTAGTTCTTCGTCTCAATAGACTGTAGAATTGGCACGTCGGCCTTTCTTAATTTGAAAAACAGTTAGCTTCGTTGAAATTTTACCCGAACAACTCCACCAAAACCGCGAGAGCTAGGTTGCAGAAAGGTGTGCCTTTCATGCAATTTTGGCCAGTGAAATACTAACTTAGCCCTCTTCGCATCCCAAAGCTTCACATCTCCATCCTTGCTCCCAGTCAAGAAGAAACTGGTATTTGGAATTGTAGATATTTTGGTGACACTCCCTTCATGCAGATTATGATAGTGTTAGTTTACAAGGCTCAGGTTATATTTGAACTAATATGTGTCACATGGTACCTGAGTGCGCCTTTGGTATGTACCAAAGCATTCCGTTTCTATTCTGGTCGCCGGTTTTGCTCCGCATATCAACAGAAGATGACGTGTTCATATTATGTTCCCCAGGATCCAAGTGCTTGTGTTTCTTAGTCCTTCCTGTAGCTATGTAGCGGAAGTCGTGAAGCCCGACATCACCACCTTTTCCACCAGTTAAAATTAGAGGAGAAACGGAACCACTCCCTATATCATTGTCAAAGACGGAAAGGGATCGAGCACCGCCTGGATCAAGACAGATTAATACTTAGTGCATCACATCTAGTCAAGTCACATCGTATCAAAACTCATTGAGTGATTTTGTAAAGAATACAATAATTGACAAGTACAGAAATAAAATAATTGCAAGAGAACGTAAAAAACTGCTTAATTATAATGCTTTTTTTTCAATCGTATGATTTACACTGTATCTTAACATATTTATGAAGAAAAGGTTGACATATAATGTACTGCATTCAAAATCTTATCGGCACGCCTTGAAAGAAAGGACACATTCTTAACTTACCAAATTCCGGAAACAGTTCACCAGAAACTTAAATGAAACAAACCTTCATGACACATTATTGAAGCTTGAGACGTAGCTGGAGGAGCAAGTGTGTCCCATACAACAACATTAACACCATTGGAGCTGTATCCTGCAGCAGCAACAATTGATCCGCTCGCCGTAACATAAGTGACATCCCTACAATGACAATATGTAAATCAGAAGGCAACTAAAAAATAATGGATGAGGACCTGAAACATGTAACTGCCAATGTTAATTGGCTGTCAAGTAAAAAGGCATAAAGCAAATTTTCAAGTGACTTGTACACCTGCATACAGTAATTTCCTCTTACAAAAAAGGAAAAAAGAACAATCAAGAAAATTACTTTTTGTCCCCAGGAAAAGACTAGGCAAATTAGGAACCAGATAAAAATGTCAGGAATCTTGGTCCTCAAATATGCTGCTGTTACTATGGGAAAAGGCAGAAAAAAATAAAGAGCGAGATTTTTGTGGGATTTCAAGGGCTCAGCTGGATGCAAAAATTTGTACTGATTTTATGTCTATATTTAGCAGAAAGTCTCTGAAAAGTCGAGAAATGATAGTAATTAACTGGCAGATTTTATTAGCAGTTTAATTTACTAGAGTAGTTACTTACGCAGTATGATTGTTAAAGCAGACAGCAGATTCTGTAGGATGAATGTTGCTCCTTCCTCCCACTTCAAGTTGCCATGTGCATACAGTTCCATCTAATGCAGCAGTCACAAATCTGTGTCCACAGTGGTCAAATCGCACAGCAGACACAGAGGGAAGAGCATAGGGTGGAGGAACATTTGCAGCCGGAAGTACTCCGTAGGTGGCAGTGGCTGTGTCCTTTCCAAACTGATAGTTACCATATTTTAGATTAACTTTCATTGAAAGACAATGACAGAGAGCAATTAGATGGAGATCTAGGAAAATGCAAATTTGGCCCCTCAGACTGCCATTTTTAAACTTTAATTCGACCAAATTTTTCCCCTTGATCAATAAAGCAGGAGTCAAAAGTTTTTTTAAAAAGAAAGTACAGGGGACAAAAGTCAAACGTAGAAGTACAAAAGCAAAATTGGTTCATGGAAAGATAAGCACAGGCATAAATGTAAGATTTAAAGTGGAAGAGAGTACAGAAACTGAGAAACATACCTCCCAAAGGTATATGTGAGTATTGCTAGAACCAACCAAGAAGAAGGGCCTACATGGATGTGATGCAAATGCCCTTGTCCTTACATTGTCAACTGTTGCAGGTGGATCAAGAAACTCATCAAAACTTTCTTGAAGACCCCAATCAAGGCTGGATGCTCCCATTCCAGCATATCCTGGAACGCCAAAGGCTCCACCACCTGTTAGTTCTCCTCCTGGTCTTGCCAAGGAGCCTGCACCAATTGTGGCTCCTCCCAACCCAAGGTGTGTACCCTTCTTATTCCCCAGGCCCACACCAGAAGATTCGTATGTAGAAACTGGGGTGGACTCGGATCCTGCCCACCCATTATGGGGCCAGTCAGCTTCTCCCCAAATACATTCAGTTTTATATCTATCCAGAATCCCATCTTCCCAATTGAAAAATACAATCCCCTGAAAATTGGAAAAAATTAGCATATGCATGACAGGAACACCTAGACAACAGCACAACTCAAATTTAGATTACAAATTGTTGGCAAAAGGTTGAACTGGTATATTATCCTCCACGAATCTACACTATTTTGCACCCTACCACAACTAATGATCAAGTAATAACAATAACAGAGGTCCTCAGTTTTACATTTATACAACCAGAAGTAGCTAGGCTCCAGAAGTTTGTACGTACCAGAAAGCCCTTTCAGACTTTGCAAAACCTAAACAAATCAAGTGCAGATACAAACCTTCTTATTGCTAGCAAGCGCAGCTTGGGATTGATCTATGGAGTTTATGCACAGAGCCTGCTCCAAAAATAGTAGCAGGTGAGAAGAAATATAAAATTCATATGCAATTGTAAAACCATATTTGAGGCTAGAATAGGGTAAAGGAGGTACCTCCAAGAGTTCTCCATTTCTTCTATATATTTCTTTAGGATTTTGGAAAGGCATAACCCTCTTTGAGTCGCCTGTATCATTGTCACCCGAAGTTTTAAAAGGATGCTCTGGGGATAGGCATGCTAAAGGTGATCCAATTGCATGAGGACTACCGAGGCCATCTTCTCTATCCCAAGTTTCCTCAGATTCAAACTCTGCTGTGATGCTTGCATAGGCATCACTCCATCCACTAGACAACTTCTGCTTAAAATAAGGTAACGACTTAAGATATTCTTGCTGAAAGGCCCCACGAATGACTTTTGGATCTGCACAAATATGCCTTAATTTTTCTAGATCTAGCAACTTGTTGCCATTGTCCAACAGTTTTGCATATTCGCTCATCTGATAATTATTGTCACCTCCTGGTTGAGACAGACCACCTTCAAAGCATGAGAGGTTATTTCTGTTCGAAATGTGTATCTCTTGAAGCAAGTATGTTGCAAACTGCTTTGAACAATAAAAGGAAATATATGAGCAAGCAAGCTTTAGAAACTGAGCCAAAGTGCTAGAGGCCAATCTAGCCTGTTTCTGTAGATTATTTCCATTAAGTTCTATTACAGGGAAAGATCGGGGAGAACAATTTTGATCAAGTTCTTCGGACAATGTACTGAGTTGATGTTCCAAAAATTTAGACATGTGCACCCAAAAAGAAGCACTCATAATATGCCAGGCCTCATCATCTGGAACTGCTCCAGTTGGTTCCTGGTTTTGTCCCGTGGTTTCAACATGCGGACCTAACTCAACACAGAGTAAATCATGTGCAAGCATCTTCACAATCTCAGTAGTAAGTTTATTTAGGTCCTCCATCTTCAACTCATAGGAGTCACTTCCCCCCATCAATTTTGACAGAATAGGTCTAATAGTTACAATAATAGCTTTGAAGTTCTTTTGAAGCCAAGCTGAAGAAAAAAGTATATGGTATTCAAACAAACTGAGAATAAATATTAGTAACTTCTGAAAATCTATTGCTTGGGATCCTAGGAACAGCTGCAGCATGGCTCTTAGACAGCTAAATGTCTGTGCTATGCCCTGATTGGAAAACCCCCAAGCAGCAGCCCAGCATAACCTGCCTTCACTAGCAAGGCTATTCAGGGTCAAATCCGTTGATCGGGAGCAATTTTTGCAAGAGGCAACAACATATTTCACATACGGCAAGAACATTTCTTCAGTAGCTGTCAGCAAATCAGCCGGGTACCAAAACAATTTATCAGGTCCATTACTCTTTTCTTGAGACAGAAATTTTGGAGTATAATCTTGTAATATGTAGAGTCCAATAAACTCTAGGCCATTATGGTACAAAGATAATACAATCTGTGTAAGGAAAACAGCAAAGTTTAGATAACCCCAAAATAAATGAGAATGCACTTATTCAAATCAATGATAGTTACCATTCTAATTAAATTGAGAGGAGCCAAGGAGAATTTCTGGTGGAAATATGCAATAGCTTTAGTCAATTTGTCTTCAAATTCCTTCAGTAATTTCTCAAAGTCCTGACGGTCAACCTCCAGGTTTGTAATCTCTCTGAAAGATGGCCTATCATTCTCTAAACAACTAGGATGTTCTTTCATCAAGGTTGACATGTACTGCAACGCCAAATATAACTTACAATACGATGTAGTATGGGAAGATGTCTCTTCCGACATCCAGTTTGAGGAATCCTCATATATAGATGGTTTTGCCAGTTCAGCAGGAAGATCACTGGTTGAGCTATGCGTCAAGCTCTCATGGGTAGGGCCACCAAATATGCTAACAGATGACAAAATGCCCTCCAATGCTTCAAGCTTGTAGGGAAACAAATAGAATTGACTGTTAAGCTTTTTAATTCAGAAATCATCTCTGACAGGATAAAAAAAATCTAATGATGGGGAAGCAGAAGTTCAGCATGATAATAATTACTTCGAACTTTCATAAAAAGAACAAACTGTAAAAGGCTTAATTGTAATATCACAACTCACAACTAGAAAGAAGGAATCTGTAGATTTTCTGTTTCCAAAGTCAATAATTATCATCAAAACGTGCTACTACCTACATCTGACAATGGATGAAAATAACCTACTAATTTAAAAATTAAAAGTGGAAATCAGAGTTGATTCATTATAGCATTATGTAGCATGTGGCAAATATAAAAGCATATACATAAGGATTGTCATGTAATATCTTGTACCAGATTTACATCGTAAAAACAAGTCCAAATAAATCGTGTTAAGACACTTACAGGTAGGCCACATCTTCTAAAGGAAGTAATATTCATCAGAGATGCCCACCGACAGAGAACAGCAGCATTAAGCTCCCCAATCGCATTTTTCATGTTAGTCTTTGTTGCCAACATCAGGCAATATTGACCAATGCTTGGATCCAGAAAACAGGTTCGAGAGGACGAAAGGACAGAAATATTGACCTCAGAACCCACTTCAACACCAAGCATTCTGGAAAAAGATTGGGAATAATTTCCCAATAGCCACTGGTCCCCAAAATGAGGAAATAATCCATTTAATACTATCATAAATAAGAATAGGCTACAGTGCTACAGAGAATATCATAACTACCTACCTCTAGAAAACTTGCCATCCAAAAGTCTCCTTTTGATAGTGCAGATGGGAGTAGAAACTTCAAGATGAGATTGCGTTCTAGAGGTCCACCACATCCCTCTATGAGACGACAAATTACAAGAGCAAGCTGTTCATCCCCATGGTTCTTAGCACAGACTGTCACCGCTGAAGAAGCATCCCCTCCGAGCAAAAAGAAAGCTATTGCTAGCTCTAGTTGATGTTTTCCCAACAATACATAAGCATTTTTTATAGCTGCAGCCTTATGTTTATCCTCCTGTAAAATAAGAAGTCGGTAATCAAAGAAACAATACCGCACCATCTAGAGGAGTTACTTTTGTAGGACCATCAATGTGAAATAACAAAAACTATTTATTCACAAAGCAAACTTGCCATTCTCTGGTGTAAAAGAAAAGATCCGTTCAAATATCTGAGAAACAGACATTTCTAAAAATATTATGGTCAAGTGTCATTACCAGGACTACAGTCTAGTTATATAAGTACAAATATAAGTAAACTCCTCGAGATGGTGCTGGATAGTGTAGATAGATTGATAAATTGTTGGCTGCAAGGGTTTTAGTGAGAGAAAGGGAAAATAATGCATAAGGAAACCAGTTTTGGCTGTTTCACAGGGAAAATTCAAAAATAATATAAAGTTGAAAGAGCATGTAATGCAACTAGGAAAATTTATTATCCTCACATTTTTGTGAGGCAAATGAAAGGAGAACTGAGAATTGAGAAACAAGAATTTGCTATTCCCTCTGGCACCAAACATAACCATCACCATTTGCCTCAACATCGTTTCCTAGCAAACAAATAATATTTCATTTGATTTTCCTCTAGTTATCCTTTTCCTCAACTTAGTTCGTAAAAGGAATTGGCATTACAGGAGTAGTAATGTTACTTCATTTCGTTTTGTGTTACTAAGTAGCAATTGAAGTATCATAATTTACATTCTTTAACATTTTTTAACTGCGCACATTACTCTCAGAGCTTTGTTAGCCACAAGTTCTCATAGTTCGCTAATCTATTATAACTCACTTTATGAATTCTTGCTATTACAAAATAACTGCATGAGGGTATGGGTCTTGACACCCAAAATTGACAGGTGCATAATTAAGCAAATAATCATATTCCAGTTAAAAACAATTGTAGATAGATCATCTGGTACCTGAAAATTTCTACATAGAAATCCAGCTAATGGTTTATCCTTTTCATCTTTGCTTATTTTGAAGAGACCAGCCAAAACTTGAAGTCTGTTCAATGCAATATAAAGGAGTGTGCAGGCCTTAGGATCTTTGTTCTTCATATACCGCTGTCTAGCCAGCCTTTCCATCTGCGGTGAGATATACACAGTCAAACCACTTGTTCTTGATTAAAATATATATATATATATATATATATATATATATAATTAAAGAACAAAAAAAACGACTATAAGGTAAGACATCCACCCTTCATGCATCATACAAAATCTATTCTACGATGTTAAACTCCAATCTCTAGTAATATTGTTTACAAAGAAATCCTTTCAAACTAAAAGGTAAGGAAGGGACAGAATATCTTTCGAGCCATATGATTGAGATCACATAAAGACAGACACAAATACATACACATATACATATATTCAAAAGGAGTATAAGAAGTATCTATCAACATTAGTTCAGATGAAGACGTGGTGTCTGCACATCAAGCTTTTCCCATTCAGATTATGTTCAAGTCAAGAAGCACAGCAAAAGCAAATACTAACATTTAGTCTACATTTTAGCATTGGTTCACACCATACCTTAACCCGCAACTGTGACACATTCGCATACCAGAACCCAACACCCATACTACGCATTTCTTCCCAGGATGGCTCTGTTGATAGTAGAGAATTAAACAAATTGTCATGGCAATCTGAATGAAATGCCCACCCAATCAGTCCTGAAGAAACAACAAACTCTTCCACCAGCGGCAACCGACTGAATCTTCGAGCAAAATATAGTTGTTGGAACCTCACTGCCACCCAAAATCTTCAGAAAAAAAATATGCTGGTGAGCTGATAGAAAAACTACCATAGAGTGCATAAACAACTAAGTAGCTTTGGCTAGTGATGGTAAATAACATCTGTTTTCCAAATTAAGATATGTCTATCATATAGAGACAAAGATGAAAGAACCAAGATTGACATCAGAGCACATAAACTTTGTTTTACATTTTCTTTCCCAATTTGCCTTTGGCTCACTAGTATGTTGATTTGGAGACTATTAATTTTGTTTCAGCTTCACTTGTAAGATAATTTATACTCCTGCTAGCCATCCAAGATCAAATTTAGTACTTCAATCTTTAGCCAAAATGAGCAGGTTAAACAGAACATCAGACAGCATAAAAATGACAAAAATTAAATAACGCAGTAGTAATAATAATTATCCAAACTTACCTTCTACCAGGTTCATCTAGACTTCCATAAGCAGAAGTCGAGTTAGCATTACCAACTTCTCGTAGAACATCAATAAGTGCAAGAGTCTGCATCTTTTCAACTATATTTATGTGTGTATGAGAATAAAACCTCTCAAGAGATTCAATGAAATCATCAAATTCAGATCTTGATAATGACGAAGTCAAGGAAGTATTTGGAGCATCATAACCTTCACCGGGGGCAAAGTTAAATAATCCTGTTTGGAGTTGGGAACTGCTCCACTGAAATAACTTATCACTCGAATTAAGTGGAAGAAGCCCTTCAAGATAATCTGACAAGGGAACTGGTGAAACTAAACTGCTAGGCATTTTAGCACCATGACCTTGTTCAGACAAACTGCTAGAAGCAAGATGGCGCAAAGCTATAAATGCACGTTTCCAGTTACCTAGAGCCAGAAAACAATATGGTAAAGAAAAGTAACAATTAATTTGAAAATAATTAACTAAGAAAAAGAATATTACTAAGTCCCATAACTAGAATAAGAAGATGAGAAAGCAAGAGGAAGTGATGGCTTTTAAATATTTATTTTTATTAAATGTACGCACATAATGCCATCCAAGAAGATGGCGAATCTCCGACTAGGGCTTTTGAGTGGACTATGGCTTTCTCTAAATAGACTTTAGATGGGAGAATGGAAAAGAGTTTGTTTCAGAAGATTAATTTTACTTTAATTGTCACATGTTAAATGAATTGAAAACAAGTATTTGACGGATTTGCATGTGCCTGGAAACTTCTGCAACTGTTAAATTTATGGAGTTCCTCACAGAACATATGTTTCAACCGTTATATCAAAGGTTTGACATTTAATTTGGGCAGAAACTATTTTGAATTGTGGATTATACATCATAGGTTTTCATGCTCATTTAAACATCAGGTACACCACTGGACATCAGTTTAAAGAAAGAAAAAAAAGGGCACAAAACTTTAGTAACATAAATATATTATTAACCAGCAGTACCTGAACACAAGTTATTCAAGATTGCCTCAGGGTGAAATAGAGGCAGAGATCCTCCTATTAATTCTGCTATTTCTGACATGCTCCAGAAACATTTTCTGGTAACATAATTGCACATCCACTGGCAGCTTTCACCATTTACAGTTGACTTCAAGTCATTGTCGTTGTTCATCTTTGCAGGGGGCTGTGACTCATTTTGTCCTCCAATGTTCACTGAAGTTCCTTTAGAATCAGTAAAAATTGGGCAATGCACACTATCATGGGAGCCAGTGTAATCAGATAACGACAAGAAGTGACTGAAAAGACTAAAATACTTGTTGTGAACCACAATAGCTGTGCCCTTAGGGCCCCAAAGGAAGTCAGAAATAGGAGGTAGATGACTATTAACTGCAATGCATATCCAAGCATTTTCTTCTGAAGGCTTCTGGGATTTCAATACACCTTGACCCCCACGGCGCTGTGAAGCATATATCCGCATTTCATTTCGTGAACAAACAGAAAGTAATAGCTGACCAATTCCCAATTTTAACCAATTAAAGGCAACAATCTCCCCATCAAAATATAGTTTATCTTCCAGCATGAAGCTGCCTGCACCTTTGACATGCATGCATTCCCATATGCATAGTATAGTAGAACCATGCGGGTGACTAGTTGTGGAGGCTGAAACAATCTTTTGACCACATGGACTGGGAGAAACAGCCAGGATAGGACCTTGCTGGGAAGTAAGCTCACCAACAAGATCCCAGTTCATATCTGAGCTCAAAGATAGGGCCGGCATACTCCTCCACAGTTTCAAGCTACCATTAAAGTAACCAGTTATCATATGATACGCATAGCAAGTCCTGCCCGTTTCATCGGCAGAATTCAGCTTTTGTTCTACAGATGAAACCAAGTCAGTGGGGCTGACCACAGCACAACTGGTAACCATGTTATCATTGCTAGTAATAGGAATGACTGATGAGCAAGGATCAACCGCGACCAAGTACTTCTTACCAGAAAAATCACTTTCAAATGTTTTCCAGTGCTCATTTGAACAGCTCCCTTGTGAATCATAACAGTGGATGGTTATTTCCCATGATAAAGCCAGAAACTTATCCTTCCATAATGCTATCAGCAGAAATTTACTAGAAACAGAGTTATCATTACAGTGAGAAGGCAAAGGGATGGAGCTGACTCTAGTTAGCTCTTGTTCATGACCTTCAATTGTAAAGGGTAAAGAAAATAAATTGTGGAAAGTGATTTTCTGTTCACTGTTCCTCAAAATCTTAACCATGAAGCAATCAATACCATTGGAATGTCCCAAGAGAAGAACATGAACGTTATCTAGCACTGCGGGGGCCCAACTCAAGCACGTGTAATTAGGAGAGTGGTCAATGACAGTAATTTTTCCACATAGTTTCCAAGTGGGAGTCGATGTCGGCAGGCCTATATGACTATTGAAAAAGGTTGAAAACGACCAGAAAAGAAGCATTCCATTTCTATCTAAGGAGGCAGCAAGTTCAACTTCAAAAGGAAAAGGATGAACGGCTATTTGTAGAATTTTACCACTGTGACCTTCAACTTCTAGCACTCCTTTGGCACAAGCTGCCAAAGAACTTTTGGTATGACTGTCACTAGCAGATCCCTCTTCTATGCTAAATGAGGTTTGAGAATATAACTGACACCAGGAAAATGAATTACAAGGTGATAATTGAACAGATGAGCAAATAGCAGGGGGGCCAGAAACTTGAGTCCTCATGATCAAAACTTTATGAATAAGCAATTGGCTTACTTCCATTACAGAACTGAGTAAATCCTGCTTCTTCCATAAAGTAACCCTTGGAAATCTCACTGGAGCATAATCATCAAGACAGTGAATAGCCCACATCGTTATCACTCTTTTAGGACCAAAACCAATCAACCACTCACATCTAGCAGCTGTTTCATGCTGAAGATTCTCTAAGCATGAATAGTAGCAAACTTCTTTATCAAAGAGTGCCACGCCTTCAACTTCAATTGCCCAGCTTACAAAGACATCAGAGCCCAGATTACCATTCAGGGTTTGGTTTACCTCAATTACAGCAAGGACACAAAAAGATAACTTTGTTGCTTTCTGATCATTATTATCCTTTCCAGTTCTTTTAATCCTTCCATCGTCAATTTCACCCCATAACCTAACAGCTCCATCAAGGCAGCAAGTTAACAAAAGTGGCCTCTGTGCATGCCTCAAATGCCTACTCGATGGTTTTCCTGTTGATGGCCTCCACTGTACCATCCCAATAGGCATTGGATGACGCAGCTCATGTTGTGGGTATTTGGAATGACCATCAAATTGAAAAACTAACACACAATCTCTTGCCTCATTGGGTAGAGCAGATGAACCTCCAACATGTACTTCACTCCATGGTGCGGTAGCTGAAAGACCATTGGCAGACCAGGTGGTAGAGACAAGAGCTTGGGGGATTTTCGGTTTGAATGACCAAGCTATTTCCCATGACTTCTTCTTCCTTCTCCACATTACAACATCAATGCCTCCTGAAAGTATTCCATCTCCTGAACCTGTCCACTGGATGGCCTCCACTTTCATGGATTGCACAAGCATTGCAGTCTGCCTCCAACAAAAAGAACCTGAATCTCAGTAAATAAGTTCATATTCGATTCCAAGGGAGAGGGATCTGAGGGGAGAGATCAACTTAAATGAACTAAAGGAAACGCTCAGTAGTCATTAGTGGTGTCTAAGATCATCCTATATCCATCTTACCCTCAACAAAGATATACACGAGTTTGTTACTCACAACCCAAATAGTGGATGAGTTATCTAGTTTCATATATCAAAATGGCATAGATAAGAAAAATCTATGAAAGAAAACATCCCAATCTCACCACTGCTGAGAGATTCATTTATTTTATTTCCTAGTGCCAGATAAGAATTGTCTTGGCATTGGTTCAAGAAGTGGAATCAATAGTTAATTCATTCCTTCTATACGCCATGCTAATATCTTTTGTGTGTGTGTGTGAGGGAGAGAGAAAGAGAGGGAGAGGGAGAGATTTTAAACAAGCATCCTGACAAAACACAACAGTAACTGGCACATTTTAACTAACTTAGTCTGGCATATGTTTGTGTTAGCTGATCATATGTTTCAATTCCAGGACAACTTAATCAGGAAGGCAAATCTGAAAAAAAAAAAAAAAAAAAAGCAAACCAAACAATGAAGCTGCTACTGGAAGTTCCATAACAACTGTATAGATTGTAAAGCTAAACAAACTTTACTACATCTCAAGTTCAGTTCTGCATATGCTTAAGTATAACCGAGACCCTCGGCATGCACACACTTACATTTCGAATCGAGCTCCACAATCATCTTAGTGGTGATTAAGCACGTTAAACTCCAGAAGAAAATACCAAGTAGTATATGCTTAGAGTTTGATCAGGATTATCCCTAATTTCGTAACTCCACAAATTTAAGTCACACGTTTCTGTTTCTCAATTAGCTAAACAAGCACTATCTCTTGTAACTTCACCCTTTCGACATCAATTCAAGTGAAATAATCGGCATCACGAACTTACTGCTTGAGGTTTCATCTTCGTTATACGATAACAACACAATGCGGTCACCCAACGCCACCGCGAGTTCTCCGGCAGATGGCGTCGCGGGGGACCAACACACGGCGGAGACATGGACGTCGGCCTCTCGAGATAGCTCGATCACTTGACGAGATATCGGTCCGATTTTCGTTTCGGCCTCCGATAAAGGGTTCGGAAAGTGAGATATGACTACAAGAGAGGCCGCGCCGTAGGCGATCCATGAATGTCCGGCGAAGTCGTGCAGAAAATCGGCGGCCGGTGCGGATCCGGAGCCGGATCCTGAAGGGGCGGGCGGAATTATATCGGATTTGATTAAGTGGAGGGGGAGATGGGAGACGATATCTAGCGGCGGCGGCGGAGGAGAAGCGGCTACCGGAGTAGCCTCAGCCATTTTGCGGCGGGATGGATGTGTTGAGACTTGAGTATAACTAATTAATTTAGAACCTCGTAAAATTATTATATAAATATAAGTGTTTGTATTTGCACTACAAAATAATTCTTCACACACCAAAATTAATTAATTCAAAAATAATTAATTATAAAATTACTTAAACATACTTACTGCGTAAAAAAATGATAAATGAATGAATAAAACAAATTTTAGAAAAAAAATATATATATTTTCGAATAAAGTTGAATGCAGTTTTGATGTTGTCCGAAAATTATTTTTTGAACAATTTGAATATGTTCGAAAATTATTTTATGTACGTCCTATACAACATTCGAAATTCTAATTCGAACGAAACTGCAATTTTGTCCAAGTTTAAGATTTCTTGATCCAATTTTAACTTATTCTATTCGAATGGGCGTTACGTTCTGAAACAGAACGTTACATAACGAAATGACGCTTTTGAGTACGTGAAAATTCTCAATACCTCCTGATCACGTTAGACATGATTCACATGAATTACTCGTTATAGCACCGGTAGACTCCTAATCCTATGATCACGCAATGCAAATCCTAAATTACTTGAATATGAATATTATTGATTGAATGAATGAAAATACGTAATTAAACAACTCTTTAAATAAGCTAACTTCGCAACTAAGCCCAATCACAATCAAGACTCAAATAAAATAGGAAAAAGACTCCAAACATAATAGAAAAATACCTAATAAACAAAACAATATCTTAATCCTAAACAACCGTATATTATAATCTCCAAGTCATATCATAGGTTGAGGGATTGTCATCAAGCCGAGTTTGGTCAGGAAGTGGCCGTTGAATGATATCGGACGGGGAAAAGAAGGTAGAAGAATGGTCGGAGAAGAAGTCGTCTTCTCTAGTTCAATTTCTTTTCTTTTTTTCAAATAATGATTAAATTATATTTTTTAGAGTGAAATCGTGTAGGTCATGAATTCACACTGTTCCTCCTCTAATACTTGCTCCATTATAACGAAATGCAAGAAAGACACATATGAGAAGAGATGACATATTATGTTCCCTTGGGATGACCTAGTGGTGGAGTAATGTTTATTGAGGTCAAAGATTTGAAGTTCGACCCACTACCAACACCACTAAGTGTAAGTATGTCACGCTTGATTTGCCAAGTGTGGTTTACCTCCCCTATGTAGGTTCAGTGCTCACCACAATAGTGACTGCGGGTTACCCTCAACATAAAAAAAAAGAGATGACATTATTATGTTTGAGAGAAATGTTAATTACAGAATAAAATATAGACTTAAATAACCTAAAACCTAACATGCTATGATTAGGAAATAAGTCCATAACATAAAACCTTAATCCAAACATAACATATTGTCACGGGGCGCTTGTAGTGCTTTGGTTAGTAGCGCACCGTGCGGTTAGGAGTCCTCTCTAGACTACGTCCGCCTCACTCTCAAAAGTTTTGCTCGCAAAGCTTGATGCACGACTCGCAAAGCTTGATGCACGATGACGATGCAATTCACACCCTTCGGTGCTTTTAGTGGTTTTGACAGAGCAAGCAATATATGAACACGATTGATTGCAAAGAAATCTTCATTAATGCAGTTGGAATGTACATTAAAGCTTAGAAGCAATTACAGCACGCGTTGGTTGGAGATAGGGTCACTCCTTGCAACGCTCACAGTCCGTCAAAAGTTCATTCTTACCCCCAATAATAGGTTTAAGGAAAAAAAAACGCTAGTGATAGCATTAGATACTACAAGCTAGAAAACCACAAAAACGGTCGTGGTTACAAATATGTACATTACAAGAAAATGTCTAGCACTTAGGTAACAATGGAGCTTTGGGCGGGGCGTTTAGCAGAGGTCTGCCCCGATGATAAGGTTGTGCTAGTGCTGGTGGTCCAGGCAGGTATGAGTGGCCCGGGGTGCTGGGGCGCCAGTCACGGGAGCCCAACGGGCCTCGGCAGCAAGGGCCCGACATTGCCTATCCCAAGGATCGGAATAAGAGAATGAACTCATCCCGACGTATCCTGAGAAAGGGTTTTCAAAGCATCCTAGCAACCTATATTATTGATTTAAATTCGTATTAAAATGCCAAATATTTCCTCAAATTGTTTTATTGGGAGGGTCTCACATTCTTTTTTCTTTTCTTAAATATGAAATTTGTTTGAAGCAACAACACGTGGCATGATATTATAGGCTCCATCAATACTAAAGGTTGCAGGCAGAGTAGCAGCAGTACAGTCGCGTCAAGCGCGCTTCGTGTTATCTAGTATTTCCCGGAAGTAGCCCTACCAAACTCCTATATTAACAAGAAAACCTACTGCATAAATATCTACATTTTACCCGGGAAAACAAGCAATGGCACATCCGTTATTATAACAAATATCAGGGGTCAGAAGTTAGTCCAATAGTAAGTCCTCTGAAATTCTCCCTCTCTCGTTAACCGCCAAAATGAAAAGCACACGTCATCTCGCCTGCAATTCCCTCCGCTTCTTCTCTCTGTAGTTAAAACATTCGAAATTCTTATTCATTGCGGAATGATCCAAGACGACTTTGGTACGTAATGGGCAGAATTGTATCCGATCGAACCGTAGGAAACTGCTCCGTTTGAACTCCACTCCCTTCATAAATTCTCCGTGATTTCTCATTTCTGCATGAGTTCACTTCCAGCTTTATTTCTCTCTCTCATTTCTTCTCACCACCACTCTATACTTTCTCTCTCTGCATAATGTCTTCGACGTCTGCTCTCGATGTCACCGGAGATGGTTCAGAATTGTCGTCGGGAAATCTGCAATCGGAGGAGAAAACCGAAGTTCCGGTAACTGTGGACGATGCGTGGAAGAATATTGTCCGCGACGTTTCGAGTACTAGCTCCGATTCCGATATCTCAGCTGACGCCGTGGGGAATACTGGAAGACTTCGCAAGGATAACGTGAAATTGAGCGTAAATGGGGTGTTTCCGAGCAGTTCCGACGGTGAAGGAGCTGAGAACGGAGAGTCGGAGGCGGTGGCTAATATCGGTAACGGTTGTGGTAAGATTACGTCGGTGCTGAAACCGTCGCCTAGCGTGGGGGTATGTTTGGAGAATCTTCTGGATTCGCCGATCGGTGGCTCTGGGAAGAACGGCGGCGGAGAATATGGCTCCGCTACGTCAATGATGGAGGAGGCGTGGGAGCAGCTCAGTAGATCGTACGTTTCCTTCAGAGGACAGCGTGTTGGTACAATTGCTGCCATTGATGATACAGGCAGTGATACCTTGAATTACAATCAGGTAGCTATGTGTCATGCGAGTTTTTAGATGCATACGTTTTATACTAATGCTTACACGTATAAATTGGAAAATAGCTAAGCGATGCTTACACATTTATAATTATCACTCTTAAAAGCGCATCGAGATTTAAGATGCATGACTGTGTTGGGATTTTCAATAGTTCACGATTTATATTTACATAGTTCAAAGCATCAATTACATTTAATAATGTTCACGATCTTTACTTGTTCTGCTCCGTATACAAGTAATGCACATAGCAGAATTTTCTTCATCTAAATGGTATCATCCTATCATTCATTTTTTGTTTTGGTACTAGGTGAAGCATATCATATTAAGGATCTGGGACTCTAGTCTCTGGTTTATGAACTTTCACAATTTAGTTTACTCTAGTTTCCTTTCTCATATTTTGATGTTTTGGTTTCAATTACTTTTGTTGGTAATCTTATGTTGCTCTAGCGGTTTACATCTTCATTACATGCATGATGCACAGCAATTCCATACCGGCGCAAAATGTCAAGTTTAGTTTACTCTGTTTCAAGTTTGATTGTTCTCACTGATTAATATTTAACACAGATTCAAAATGTCATCAAACTTTTAAGTGTTATAAAGTAATTTACCTGGCTTACTTATTGAAACATATTATGTGTTCCTTAATCCTGTAATTTGGTAGCTAACAGCGCAGTTTATAAGTTCTGAAGCTCTTGTGATGTGCAGGTTTTTGTGAGAGACTTTGTTCCTTTTGGGTTGGCTTGCCTGATGAAAATTGATGCAGATGTAGACATTGTGAAAAATTTTCTGTTGAAGACCCTCCACCTCCAGGGATGGGAGAAGAGAATAGACAACTTTACACTTGGAGAAGGTGTAATGCCTGCCAGTTTCAAGGTTATCCAAGATCCTATCCGCCAGAAGGAGGTTTTACAAGCAGACTTTGGAGGCAGTGCAATTGGAAGAGTTGCGCCGGTTGATTCTGGATTCTGGTGGATTATATTGCTGCGTTCGTATACTAAATGCACACATGATTATTCTCTTTCAGAGTTACCTGAAGTGCAGAGAGGAATCAAATTGATACTTAACCTGTGTCTGTCGGATGGATTCGATACATTTCCTACACTCTTATGTGCAGATGGATGTAGCATGATTGACAGGAGGATGGTAAACTTCTCTCTCTACATCTTTTATACCTATGTTTGTGTTTGGTTAATGTTGAAGAAAGTAGCTTAATGATGCTTGTCTCTGCTGTTGATTTGGAGTGCTCTGAAGTGATATTGCATATGGTATAGATAAGTCTGAAATAATATAGTTCCTAATCATCCTCAAAGACTATTTCTGCAGGTACTTTTGTGATTTTGGTAATGACGATTGCATTTATATTGATGTAGCTTTTGCTTGCATTTTGGGCAGGGGGTTTATGGGTATCCAATTGAGATCCAGGCACTCTTCTTTTTTGCACTGAGGTGTGCTAGACAATTGCTTAAACCCGAGCATGATGGTAAGGAGTTGATTGAGCGCATTGATAAACGGATCACTGCTCTGAGCTACCATATACAGAATTACTATTGGCTTGACTTCACTCAACTGAATAACATATACCGCTATAAAACTGAGGAATACTCTCACACTGCTGTCAACAAATTCAATGTCATTCCCGAATCTATCCCAGACTGGGTGTTTGAATTCATGCCACTGAGAGGTGGATATTTTATTGGCAATGTAAGCCCAGCACGCATGGATTTCAGGTGGTTTTTGCTCGGAAATTGCATTGCTATTTTAAGCTCTTTAGCAACACCAGCACAGGCAACAGCAGTTATGGATTTGATCGAGGAGCGCTGGGCTGACTTGATTGGGGAGATGCCCCTGAAAATTACATATCCAGCACTTGAAGGGCATGAATGGAAGATTGTAACAGGATGTGATCCGAAGAACACAAGATGGAGTTATCACAATGGTGGTTCTTGGCCAGGTTACTCATCGAAAAACTTTGTGCAATTTTTCTCTTCGAAGCATGTTATCTTCTTGTTTCAAGTGAAAGATTGATGTTTTATCTATTAGATTTAATCACAACTGATTCATTGTTTGTCATTTGATTGATGATGTGCACAATCATGGAAAATATAATGTATTACAGTCTCTGACTATGTAATAGCATGTACTGTCAATGAGGTTCCTTTTCCAAGTGGTGATAGTAGGGCCTCAAACTTTGCAGCTAACGACATGTAAAAATGGCATTTCTTTGCAGTTCTTTTATGGCTACTCACAGCAGCAAGCATAAAGACTGGAAGGCCTCAAATTGCTAAGAGGGCGATAGAGTTGGTCGAGCAACGTCTCTCCAAAGATGGATGGCCTGAATACTACGATGGCATTACTGGCCGGTACATTGGAAAGCAGGCAAGGAAGTATCAGACATGGTCCATTGCAGGATATCTGGTTTCAAAACTTATGATAGAGAACCCATCCAATCTGCTCATCATATCTCTCGAAGAGGACAAAAAGATTGCAAAGCCGAGGCTCACCCGTTCTGCCTCATGGACCTACTAGCCTCCGAAGTTGCAACAAACTTTCGAAGTAAGGCTTCTCGTTGCTTTTCCTTCTGTTTCAGTTCAATAAAAGGTAACATACGGTATCTGCAGAACAAATCTCAATTGTTTTTGCACAATTATTATGTTGAGAACAAGATACAGAGAAAAATTCTATTTTCTCCCATCAGTCTATTGAGATGGAAAGTAGACCAACTGCATCTTTTTTAATATGAATTCCCATTATGATCTGCTAATTCATATTTCTGACTTTGTCACTCCATTATACACTATATAATATCTAGGCTAGGATCAAAGTAGAAATGCTACATGCTGTTTATAGTGGATTTGATCATTACCATGATCATCATAAACAGCTCATGTGCTTTTAAGTGCCAGTTTTTCAATGATTATATACATAAACAACTCAGCTGCACGCTATATGATATGATAACCTGCCTTTGTTACCACTTTTGACTTATTTTATTTATAGTGTGTTAGAGGCTTAAACAAGTGTAGCAGGGGCCAAACTTTAGTCCAATACTCGAATTACTTAATGCCTTTATTTCCTTTCCAGCTAAGGCATTCCAAAAACAAAACCGGCCGTTACAAGGCATAGAATATTATTACCCCATTCATTACTCCTCTTGATATATCCGTCTCTCCCAGTTTTGATTTTCTGTTCCTTTCCTTCCTTCCCTCAATCAAGATGAAGTGCGAGAAGGTGGAGAGAGTGGCGGGGTGGGTGGCTGCAGCTTTCTTCTCGTCTCTAGAGAGATGCTCTTGTATAAACATCTCCACGGTGGACTCGGACGACGAAGAGGCCGACAACCGCCCCCTCATGCTTACCAAATTCCCTTCAGAAGCCTCCTCCCACCACCGCATCTCCATTGATAAGCTCCATTTCCCTGTTTCTATGCCTCTTTGACTACTAGGGGATGGGATATGGGATTATGGGAATACCATTTTTCTTCATTGTTTCTTTGTTAGTGTATGAAGATGATTGACTGAGTGTAAAACATTCAGTTATATGTTAATGTTGGTGGCGATTGCTTGGTTGCACACGTTTTTAAATTTTTAGCTGCCCTTCAAATACAAGCCATAAAACAATGCATTAGGATCCTCTGGGGATATCATGTAAATGTTAGTTTAGATCCTCTCTCTCTATATATCGTTTTTCCTTATTTGTTTAACAATCATATTCTGATAAACCATGAACAATATTATGAGTAACGGATGTTGTGATTCCGGTTAGCCGCTGAATTCTTGAAATTTTATTGGAAAAGTGGAAATAGTTTCTTTTAAGCCTTTTAATTTCATGGATTTTATTCTGGAAACTTTCTTTAGGAATTCATAAAGGGAATAGTTTTTAGAGACCCTTTGCAGTGAGAAATTGAGCCTTTTGGGTTCTACCAAAAAAAAAAAGAACAGAAAAGGATTTATAGTTGATATTAATCTTATATCGGTATTTTACTGTTTAAGGGTATGAATTTTCGTATTTGAGTTATTAGTTAGGGTGATTCTATTTACACTACTAATTTTTCTTTTCACACCACACAAATAAATAAATGTAAAAGTAATTATTTTTGAGATTACTCAAATACCCCTTTTTTAATTTTCATCATTTAATATAATATAATATAAAGATAAATAACAAAAAAAAATATGATCTTCTCCGGCTGAACAACAGCCGTCGCCTCCCCCTTCTTCCCCAAATTCAGATTGCCACCCGCTTCTTCCCCTTCTTCTCCGGCTGTACAACAGCTCTTTCCCACAAAAAATATCAGATTGCCACCCCCTTCTTCCCCAAATTCATCCTTTAGAAACACTTCTTCCCCAAATTCCCGTCAGCCCCTCCCCACAAAGGATGATATGAACGATGCCTTGACTTTGTATCTTCTTCGAAACCACATCGTCAGAAACAAAGTTCGAAAAATTCAGTTTGAACTCCATCACGTAGATTCGAAAATTATTTTTTGAATGGACAATACATGGGTCGAAGATTTGTTTTCGAAAAGTGGTTCTAAAATTTATTTCCGGACGTCCATCGATAGGATCGAAAATCATATTTCGATTCCTCAATGTGCTATTCGAGAAATGATTTTTCGAACTCCTAATTTGCAGTCGAATAGGGAGAAGAGACGTGACTGTGGAGGAGGGAAGAAGAGGATTGGCCGTTGGCAGTGATGGAGGAGGAACAAAGGGGTGGAGAGGAGGGTTGCTCAGGTGGAGGAGGGGTGGTTTTCTGCAATTTTTTCTGAATGAAGGTGGTGGCGGCGGCGGGTGGCGCCGGTGATGGAGGGAAGAAGACAATGTCGTTCTGCTGTTCTGCCTTGCATCTCTCACGCTTTTTTTTTTGCTTATTATTATTTTTAATTAATTTTATTGTTAAGGTTAAAATAGTCTTTTAATGTGGTGTGTAAAGAAAAAATGAAAAAATAAAATAAAATTTTTGTGGTGTGTTAAGTAATTGTGGTGTGAAAAGAAAAATTGGTGGTGTAAATAGAATCACCCATTAGTTATTCATAAAAAAAAAACACCCAAATTATGTACTGATATTTACAAATTAGAAACTTGGACGAGTTAAATTAGAAACTTGGACGAGTTAATGTATATACAATATACACGTGCTTCACTGTTAAATTTATAATTTTAATAATATTTATTATAAATTAAAAATTAATTATAATATAAATAATAAGTAATATTTAAAAAAAGAATTTAAAAAATTATAAATTCTAGTTCTGAAATAATCAAGCATAATAATAAATTATTAATTAAAAGTTGAAAATTGAACACTAAAAAATGTTTATAAACACGGAGGGTGCAAGAATACCGAAATATAATGTGATGCAATAGTTCACTAAATCTAAAATAGTGTCTTTTTTTTTAATGCTGTGATATAAATTTTCAATAAATCACACATATTCAAGTCGAAAAAATAACACAAAATCATTTTTAATTACAAATTAGAAATTTGAACGAGTTAAATTAGAAACTTGGACGAGTTAATGTATATACAATTTATACGTGCTTCACTGTAAAATTTATAATTTTAATAATATTTATTATAAATTACAAATTAATTATAATATAAATAATAAGTAATATTTAATAAAATAAATTTAAAAAATTATAAATTCTAATTCTAAAATAATCAAGCATAATAATGAATTATTAATAAAAAGTTAAAATTAAACACTAAAAAATATTTATAAACATGGAGGGTGCAAGAATACCTAAATGGCTAAATCTAAAATAGTGTCTTTTTTTTTTTTAAATTTTGTGATATAAATTTTCAATAAATTACACATATTCAAGTCGAAAAAATAACACAAAATCATTTTTAATTTTATTCTAAACAAGACACGAAAATCGTTACATCTAAAATTCATAGCGGTAAATGCTGTGTTGCCCATAATTTTTGCTTTCAGATGCAGGAATACCGAGAGTTCATAGCGATTCGATCTCTCGCATGAATCAACTCAAAAAATTCCACGCTCACTCACTAAAGATCGGCACAGATTTCACCAAAGATTTGATCACAAAGCTGTTAGAAATCCCCAACATAAACTATGCACACAAGGTGTTCGACAGTATTCCTAACCCAAATCTCTCCCTCTACAACAAGCTCATCCAAGCTCACTCTTCTAATGGCCACTATTCTCAATGCTTCTCTCTCTATTCCCAACTTCTTCACCGTTGCATGCTCCCCAGTCCGCACTCCTTCACCCTCCTCTTCGTCGCGTGCTCGAAGCTTTCTAGTTGTTCCCATGGCCAAATGGTCCACGCCCATTTTCTCAAATTCGGGCTTGATCACGATGGCTATGCATTGACTGCATTGGTTGACATGTACTCTAAAATGGGCCTGCTGCGTTTGGCGAGAAAGGTGTTTGATGAGATGGGTGGCAAAGATGTGCCCACTTGGAATTCTTTGATTTCGGGTTATGCAAGAAGTGGGGATTTGGTGGAGGCGTTGCGTTGCTTCATGGATATGCCGTCGAGGAATGTGATTTCTTGGACTGCTTTGATATCGGGGTATTCGCAGAATGGGAGATATAGGGAGGCTTTGGAGATGTATCTGGATATGGAAAGGGAGGGGAAAGTTAGGCCTAATCATGTCACCATAGCTAGTGTTCTTCCAGCTTGTGCAAATCTTGGTGCCTTGGAGGTGGGGGAGAGGATCGAGGCTTATGCTCGGGCGAATGGTTATTTCAGAAACGCCTATGTCTGCAACGCGGCTCTGGAGATGTATTCTAGATGTGGTGTTGTTGAGAAGGCAATGCAGTTGTTTGATGAAATTGGTGGTGATAGAAATTTGTGTTCTTGGAATACTATGATCATGGGATTAGCTGTCCATGGAAGGTGTCATGGAGCTCTGGAGCTGTTTAACCAAATGCTGGTGATCTTTCTGAATGCTTCGGCTCTGTCTTTGTTCGAGCAATCATAATTTCTCGAATGAAGCAGCAGAATGGCATTGTGTGTACTTGCATATCACCAAATTGATCAAACTGATTATGTTTTTTTGATAATGCAGAGGAAAGGGATTGCCCCGGATGATGTCACGTTTGTAGGGGTGATCCTTGCATGCACGCATGGAGGGATGGTTGAGAAAGGCCGGGAGCTTTTCAACTCGATGGAGCAAAGGTTTTCCATCATGCCAAAGCTAGAACACTACGGATGCATTGTGGATCTTCTAGGCCGAGCAGGACTGGTGCAAGAAGCTTATGAACTTATCATGGCCATGCCAATGAAGCCCGATTCAGTCGTATGGGGAGCATTGCTCGGAGCTTGCAGTTTTCATGGCAATGTTGAATTTGCTGAGAGAGCTGCTGAGGCACTCTTTAAGTTGGAGCCATGGAATCCTGGCAATTATGTGATTCTTTCCAATATCTACGCGAAAGCTAACAAATGGGGTGAAGTTGCGAAGCTGAGGAAGTTTATGAAAGGCTCCAACACCATTAAAGCAGCAGGCCACAGCTTCATTGAAGAAGGAGGCAGAGTGCATAAATTCGTAGTCGAAGATAAGTATCATCCCAGATCCATTGAGATTTTTACAGTGTTAGATTTTGTTGCTGCTGAAATGAAATTTCATGGAAAAAATCATTATTTGGATTCAATTATTGATGAAATAAGATTCATGGAGTCATCTTGAGACTTGAATATTTATGTTTCAATAGTAAAAATTTTGTGAGCCAATTTATGAGAATGCTAGCTGGTGAATTAGTTTTTCATTTGAGTTACTGCTCTTCTTCCTACAATTTATTGAGATCATTTTATATCAAAGGAACATGAACAGGAGAACTTGTTCATGATTTCCTCAAGTAGAGTGAGGGGTGGTAATTTCAGCCTGACCCGGCCCGCTTTTTGGGGTGGATTGGGCCAAAAAAAAAAGACCCGAAATGGCCCGGTCCGAAATAGAGAGGCCTGAATGGGCTGGACAACTTTGGCCTAAAAAGCTGTACAAATACACCAGGCCCGCGCCCCGACCCGGCCCGCTTTTTTGGGCATCTAAAAATATAGACCCGAATGGTTCAAGGCTGGGCCTTGATTTTTTACATTGGCTAGACAGGGCTGGGCCGGGGCCTAAATTGCCACCCCTAAGTAGAGTAGTCGATATTGGTAATGATAGAAACTCGGGCCGAAATGAGTCGAGTTATTCGGGGGCTACTTGATTCAAAAAAAGCTCCTTCGAAATTTGATGATATAATAAACTAACCTGAGCTTGAGTCTCAATTTCGATCTCGATTCCCCCGATAAAAACGATCTCAATTCCCCCAGTAAAATATTCGATTCGTTAACTCATGAACTTGCTTGCTCAGACCATCTCCAATAATACTTACTCATTTCTAGGAATTTTGTTGCCAATATCTCATAAATTATATACATGCACACATAAAAAATTAAATAAAAAAGTGGGTGGGGAGCACGTGCAGGCGTGGGTCCCACCGCCCACTCTCCCCACTCGCGAGTGCGGTGCACGCGCCTAACACTTTCCAACATGTTCCTTCCTACAATCAATATTCCTCGATGGTGTGGAATATGTTAGCTGCCACCTTAACATATTTCACACCATTGGAGATGCTCTTATAAATTTACGAGCCTATTATTTATTGATCACCAATTCCGTTCATTTACGTGATTGTGTTATTTATTTGTTTGAGCAAGTTTCAGACTTTCAGTCCCTCCCATAATTTGTAAAAATCGAAAAATAAAGACTAATTAAGTTTAACAATTTCAAAGAGAGACAAGAAATTGATAGTTTATGATTGCAGATTGTGACAAGCTTTCACTTTCAAACTTATGCACACCGCACCAATTTAAATACATAAATTAGGAAGAAAAAGTGTCCAAAGCTATGAAATTTTTCTACATTAAATTTTGAGGTTTTTTTAAAAGTTAGTTATACCGTAACACTCAATACTCATCTAATTTCAACAAGTCAGCGCATGCAACTCGAATTTTTTTCTTCAGCAAAAGCCTGCCCTTTTAGGAAATAATATATATATATATATATTTATTTATATATATCTATCTATATATTCCAACTGCTCATTTGCTTAATAAGAAAAATACCTACGCATGAGAAATTAATGATATGATATATTTGTTTATAGGCGAAATCAGAGTAAAAACAGTCAAGCTTCAAAATTATTAATTCTGAATTTGGTGCTTTTAAATAATTTAAATAATTAATTTAGAGAAGGCCTAAGCTTATACGCTTTGCATGGGCTCGTTTAGGTCAACTGCTCTAGTAAACTAATCTCACAGAAAAAGAGAGAGAGAGAGAGAGAGAGAGAGAGAGAGAGAGAGAGAGAGAGAGAGAGAGAGCCACTCATTATTATAGAGAAAAAATAATTAAAATTCGAAAATAATGAGATTGAATGTAGTCAATAGGCTAGCAACGAAACTAGGAAAATTAGTCGTGAACAAAAGTTACACTAATAATAATAATAATAATAATAATAATAATAATAATAATAATTCTTTTGCAATAATCCTTATTCTAATAAAAATAATAATGATAATAGTAATAATAATATTTTTTTATCTTCATTAGTTACCTTAATAAATCCTAAATTAATCACTATGGAATAAACTATGTTAATTAATGATTTCTTCCTCAATTCATCATCTTTCACTTCTTTTTCTTTTATTATAAGAATTGGTCTTAAAAAATGCGAAAGTTGCAGCTTAATTATTTTCATATATTTCTTCTAATACAATCATTTTCTCCACAAAATCTTTATTAATTGTGACCATTTTCACATATTGCAACTACTCCAATTAATATTGTATGAATAATAATTAGCTTATACAGCTTAAAAATTTAGGATATTCAAAATTTATTTTTTTTTATAGCGCGTTGCAAGTGTTAACGTATATAGTAGATGAAACAACAAGATTTCACTGATAATAATCAATTAAAAATACGCCAACAACATATTAATATTACATAAAAAAAATTCAATTCCTTGTTAGAGCAATCATGAAGCTGACAAATTAAACATGATCATCTTTTTCAAATTAATAATCTTTTCCATCTAACTCTTCATCAACTCAATAAAAAAGTTAGTCTTCGTTGATTGCTACATTAAAAAGCCCTCCCACTCAGCCACTTCGAATATTGGAACCATCTCTCTCTCTCTCTCTCTCTCTCTCTCTCTCTCTCTCTCTCATGCATGGCAACTTCAGTCACTACTGCCCTCGTTTGTATAATTTTGAGTTTGCTTTCCATCTCTCACAGCGTCCATGGCATCAAGAGATGGCCCGGCGGCAGTTCAACAAGATATTACGACTTTAAGGTAAGGTCTCATTTATTTCTAGGGGCGTACAAAATCGAACCAAAATAAAAAAATCGATCTGAACTATTTGGTTTGGTTGGTTTGTTGATTTTATCTTTAATTTTAGTTCGATTTAAATATTAAACCCATAATATAATTTGATTCGGTTTCGATTTTAATGAAAAATATTCCGGTTAAAACCAAACTATATAATTAAATTATATTTTTTAATTTATTATTTATAATTTGTATTTCTAATATTACACATAAAACAAAAAAAAAAACACTCTTTAGTGAACTAGGGAAAATGCAAGAGTGCTTGAACTTCAAAGTAAAGGATTTACGAGATGTTTTTGTGTATTGAACTGTTAAAATTTAAGCATAATTTTAACTTGTGATATTGAGATAAGTTAACTACGTATGCAATCGAATCATGAATATTTTTATTATTATTATTATTTATTTAATGGTATCATTAGTTATTTATTGAGTTCCAATATTATTTTTCTTTGGAGGTGATTGTTTAGAAAAAAAAAAAATTAACATTCGGTTAAACCAAAAACCGAACCAAACAAACCAAATAATTATGATTCAATTATATCAATTACTTTGCTTGGTTTGGTTCTCATTTTTTAAAAGATTTCGGTTTATGGTTTTATTCGTTCGGTTCGATTTTGCACTGAACCAACCATTTACACACCTCTATTTATTTCTACTATACTGTAACAATAAATATAATTTAATTACTAGCAATGAATGGATCAACACAGGTGCAAACGAAGAGGGTGACGAAGCTCTGCAACAGCAAGGAAATCGTCACCATTAATGGAATGTACCCGGGGCCAGTGATTTACGCTCAAGAAGACGATCGGGTCATCGTTCGTGTAACCAATTTGTCCCCTCACAATGCCTCAATCCACTGGTACAGTAACTGCATAATCTCTCTCTTACCAAATTTGGTGATGATCGTGTTGTGGCTGATTGCACGACCGATTTCGGATGCAGGCACGGCGTCCGGCAGAGGCTGTCGTGTTGGTTCGACGGCCCTTCTTACATAACGCAGTGCCCGATCCAATCCGGGCAGACTTTCACTTACGAGTTCACTCTGGTTCAGCAGAAGGGCACCTTTTTCTGGCATGCTCATGTCTCGTGGCTCCGGGCGACGGTTTACGGGGCGCTGATCGTATACCCGAAGCCTACTGTCCCGTACCCGTTTCCTTACCCGTTCGAGGAGCATATCATTATACTAGGTTGGTTGACAATCACTTTAATGGATTAATTGTCTTAAAATACATAAACTTTGGGGTGTTTTTAATTTTTTCACATGTTTTAAAAAATGTAATTTTAATCACATGAACTTAGTACCACCTGTTTGTTTTTTTATATGATTTTCAAATTTCGATCAACCGAAGTGACATAGTTGTCGGAGATTTCCACGTGTACATCTGCATGGACACCAAATTGTCTTAAAATACATGAATTTTTTATTGATTTTGGTCGGATTAGATTAGAGCGTCCGAATTTGAAAATTATTTGAAAAATCAAACAAGTGTTAAGTTCATGTTATTAAACTACGTTTTCTAAAACTTGTGAAAAAATAAAAACACCCCAAAACTTATGTATTTAAAGACAATCAACCATCACTGAATTGATTGTAATAAGGATCTATATATATATACCGGTTTTGATTTCCTGCAAACTATAGGGGAATATTGGTTGAGAGATGTCTTGCAAATCGAGCAGGCTGTTTTAGCGAGCGGCGGAGGCCCTCCGATCGCGGATGCTTACACGATCAACGGCCACCCCGGCCCCAACTATAACTGCTCCGCCAACGGTAAGGCATCAATTTATGACGCGACTCAATACAATGAAATATGGAATGTAACACGAAAATGTAATAGAAAACTCGTATCATTAATTAGTATGATTGTAATATTTCCTCAGATGTTTACAAGATTGATGTGGTACCTGGGAAGACCTACCTGCTGAGACTGATCAACGCAGGAATGAACACTGAGAACTTCTTCGGAATCACCGGGCATAAACTAACCATAGTCGAAGCAGATGCAGAGTACACGAAGCCGTTCACCACGGACAAGGTGATGCTCGGGCCGGGGGGGACAGTCAACGTTCTGGTCACTGCAAATCGACCTATAAGCAGATATTCCATGGCTGTCGGGCCTTACATGTCTGCAAGAAACGTACCGTTTCAGAACATAACATCGGTGGCCTATTTTCAGTACCTAGGCGCCACGCCAAACAGCGTGTCATTACCAGCCATGCTACCTAGTTTCAATGACAATCTTGCCGTTAAAACTGTGATGGACGGGCTCAGAGGGCTGAACACTTCGAGTGTTCCTAAAGTGATCGATGAGAACTTGTTCATTACCATCGGGTTAAACGTGCAGAAGTGCAACAGAAAAAACCCGAACCAGACCTGCCAAGGCCCTAATGGTGGGATATTTGCTGCTTCCATGAATAACATAAGTTTTATTAGGCCTAATGCTTCACTCCTAGAAGCTTATTACAGAGATAACACTGGCTACTTTACTGATGATTTCCCCGGGGCACCCCTGAAACTCTATGATTTTGTTAACGGGGCGCCTAATAATATTCCTAATGACACCAATGCTAAGAATGGGACACGAGTTTTTGTGCTCGAGTACGGGACAAGGGTTCAGCTCATTTTGCAGGATACTGGAACTGTTTCGACTGAAAATCATCCGATTCATCTTCATGGTTACAGTTTCTACGTTGTGGGCTATGGCTCGGGTAACTACAATCCGGATATAGCTAATTTCAACTTGGTGGATCCACCCTACATGAACACGATCGGTGTTCCTGTTGGGGGATGGGCAGCGATTAGATTTACTGCTGATAATCCAGGTATCGATCTACTTAAAACAGTCTTAGCATCATTCACCTATAATTTTACTCCAATACCTAACTTGAGGCACACATTTATGAATTATGAATCACATATATGATATATCTGCATATCATCAGGAGAAACAAGAAACACAATGAGATGATAGGGCCATATGTTATATATAAACGTGTTGTTACACAGAGAATTGAAGAGCATATATAAACACAGACATCTTCATAATTGCACGAACAAACATGATGAATGCTCTATAAATGTCGTGTAGGGGCCTGGTTCATGCACTGTCATTTGGAAATACATCTATCATGGGGTTTGTCTGTGGTGTTCATTGTCAAAAATGGGCAAGGACCACTAGAGACCCTTCCTCATCCTCCAGCTGATTATCCTCGGTGCTAGAAAAACGTGATCGTGTGTGGAACTGTGGATAACAAGAACAACGAGGAGGGCCTTTGATCTTTTTCCATGATGGGATTCTTTACTGCAAGTGTGTATTTTGTGATGTTTTATTTCTTTTCCGGCTGTAGGGGAGAAGGATCTCAATAAAAATTTATCGATTTCTAGATTCATTTTGTTTGCTTTGATGTAAAAGAAACCGTTCTATACAAGCAATGGTAATAATTATACCTATCTTAATATCAATGCAGAGAAGATAAATATGCTTATAATGAAAGTAATCCATAAAAAAGAACCCTTCACCTCAAGGAGGAAGAGAAGACATGAATTTTCACGAGCACGTGATAAAGCTGAGCATTATTAAAGAAGGCAGGAAATAAAAGATTGTGATAGTTAAAAATGGAAAATTTGTACAACTACTTTTAGTCTTTAAATGAAAACTTGATTCTTCAAGGCACACGAGATCCGGATTATGTAAAGGGGGCCTGTTCTACAAGTGGACGGCCTTTTGGAATGAAAATCGACAGTGTTGATTAATTCTGTCAAATGCTAATGCAAACAGGAGAACTAAGAAAGGTGAAACAACAGAGCAAATAATTCAAGAATATAGCAGCAGCATTACAACTGAGACAAGTAGAAATTAACAGTCTTTCACAATGCCATTAAAAAACGACGTGAAGGACCAGTGAGTAAAACCACCAAGGACTATCATATTCACATTGGCTTTTCTCCTTTATTTCTCAAAAAATCAAGAAAGCATTAACACGATGCTTCAAAAAGTAGGGAGCTTTAATAATGCAAGACATGGAATGGCATGTGCCGATGGGTTTACTGAACTGTAAATTGACGAGAAAGCAGAATATTGTGAAACGTACCTTATGGAATCAATGCTCTGTGAGGCTTTTAGCTCAGAGATTTGCATAAGTGGCACAAGACCATGGCTCTCCTCATACAGTAAGATACAGATTAAACCATCGGTAAATGTAAAAAGAGAAATTACACAGTTACTAAGATCATGTAAACACGACGTACCTTAGTCCAAGAGGGAAAAAAACCAACTTAGTTCACAATTAATCATACATAATCTTCCCTCTATTTATAGTAGCAAAGTGAGGGTACTAACTAATTGTACTAATCAGTCCCTTGTTGAAGTACAATAATTCTCTGTACTGCAAGTCTAATAACACACACCCACACACACACAAAATAAAGAAAAACTCCAACTTGTTATTATAATCTCAGTTAAACAATGAGGCTAAATGCTCTCACATATAGTACAATGAGTAGGAAATTTGAGCTGAAAGCTACCATAGGAGAGTAGCTGAGATTTAATGAGTGGAAAATTAACTATCATCACTTACTCAATAAAGCCAACGAACACAAATATAAATAAGTGGAGCTCCTCTCTGAAACATGATAGAACATTACAAGTCTCTTCTTTGGAAGGCATCTTGCTCAAATGAGTGTCCCACAACTCAGATATCGAGGTTTTTTGCCTCTGCAATTTTCGTGGCTGAGATACTCATTTGAGCAAGATGTTTTGCAAGGAAGGCAAACCGTCTTTCGAAGAAGAATAAAACTAATTTTCAGGATTAGCTTCATAAGTATTAGGCAGTTAATGTGTAAGGGATCAAAATCTGGTGGAGAGAAAGACAGGAAAGACTCCAGAAGCCATCTCGAAAAGCAAGTAAGTTGCATAATAACTATGATAAACTCAATCTGCAATGATGTTCGAATGTAAATGTAAATCTTGATGCTGTATCTGATTGAAACAACTCGAGATTAGATACTCCATATTTCTAAATGTTTTAACTTGATCACAAAACATACATCACCTACTTCGATGAAACCTATTATATATCAGTCTCATGATAACTAATCAACTCCCTCAGCCTTGGACTGATATAAATTACTCTGAAATCCTAAACTAACATCACAAAATGAAGTGCAGAATCAAACTCTTTGCTGAAGTCTTAAACCTTTCTTTACTAACAATCTGTCCTCATGCTATTAGCCTCTCACTGCTCGACACCGAATAAGCTCCCGGTAAGCAGCACAAGGTAAAGACTTAGGAACGAAGAAGGTACTATACTGAGGCCTAAGAGCAGAGCACAAAATTTATATATCATCACACAAGACAAGCACATCCATTAATAACAAAAAAAAAAAAAGTCAATCAAAGTCATTAAAAAAGAATCCAACATAAGACATATTAAACATCATTTTCTCTATGCATGAACTCCCATATACATCATAGTTCATTTATCAGATAAAAAAAAATCATCAATCTGAATTTGCAACACTCAAGATAAATATTGAAATGAATGGAAATGCATTAATACCCCAAGAGCAGCTGATTGGAACAATATATGATACATGAAACAAGCATGATGAACCCAAAAAGGAACTAAACTTTGCATGTGAGATCTCTCAAAACCAATTGAGATATCAACAATTTTTCACCAAGAATAGCAAGGTACTGCACAATCCACACATCATAAACATCATGAAAAATATATGCAGCTAATAAAAATGGAATCTTGCTTTCACTAAGCTAATAGCAATGAAATCAAGAAACAAGCAAAGGGAATATCAGCAAATATCAATATTTAACTGAAGACTTCCTAAACGCACAAAAAGAAAGCAGGAAAAGTGACTCAGCTGAGAGAATTACAAGGCACCGCCGCCGCCGCCGAGGCCCTATTCCTTTGTTGCCATCGCCGGCGCGCCGCCGGCGACCTCAAAAGTTGGAAATTCCCGGCAGCATTGTGGGCTAAAGAGATCAGTTGTAGTTTCGACAGTAAAATTAGTTTAAAAGATAATGAGCCGTTAGTTAAGGATAAATACATCACACATTCAAGCCTCTATACTTTTATAATCGAAATAATCCAATTTATCAATAATTATTGTAAAATATTTATCCTTTTATTTATTTTTTTAGGGACGTTTACTTTAAGTGATAAATTATATAGATTAGATTGATAAAAATAATATAGTCTAACTTACCGTATACTTTGATGGATTGAACGATTTTAAAATTTGAATCCTTCGAATAGTCAATCATGGACATAGTCAATCCAATATATTTAATTTATCATTCAAAGTAAACGTCACCCCAGTATTTATTCTACGTCCCAAAATTCGAAGACCTAATATAATCCCATGTGGATATTTAGTAAGAAAAAAAAAACAACACGATATGTATCTAACAACGTCAGAAAAGTTCACATATTCGATTTTTCTTCATTTCATTCTAAAATAAATTTGTTCACTATGATGAGAAATTATTCGACAAAAAAGCTCTCCATGCAGGACTCCGATAAGTCCAATCATACTTTAGTCACCGGATTTTGGGACCTGGGTTATATACTTATATTGATTTTAAAAAAATGAAACGACAGTAGATTGAATTATTTTAGTTTAAATCTGTAAACGATGGGTTATTTTAGAGTATTTACCCATCACAAAACAACTAGTAAGAATGTAAGAATTATGTAGCAGAAAACATGGGGAAAATATTAGGTTTTTGATGAAGATTTCGAGAGTAACACACACACACACACACACAAGGTATTTTGAAAATTGTAGCATTCACATTTGCACACACCTCAAACAATAATTCTTCCATTTCGTGGGGTATAAACCTTCTCTGTTTCTGAATAAGTGTAATACTGGATAAATGCACACGTATTAATAAAGATATTAATTTGATAATCAAATTACTTTAAACACCTTTATGCGAATATGTTAAATGAGTTAAATATGATTGTTTAAATACATTAAATCAGGGCAAATATGAGAAAAATGTGAAATTTTTACCTCGATTGTGTAGAATGACATTTTTTATGAAATAACATTAAAATGTTAGAATGTCACTTAATATGAAACGAAGGGAGTACTAATTAATCGAAGCCCACAACAAAGCCCCTTTTGTTTGCCTTTTAATTTTCTGACTAGTCTTCCTCAAACATCACAATATTTTATATTCACATCTAGCTTGTCAAGTGTGGTTTACCTCCCCTGTGTGGTTTGCAGGCTATTACACCGGGGAAAGGTTTACCCAGTGCGTACCTCGGTAGCGGCTGCGGGTTACCTTCGACAAAAAAAAAAGTAGTATATTATATAATTTAATACTAATATTTATCGTGTTTTAATTTATAGTCTAGGATTAAGGTGTGGTTTAAGAGAGAGCTTAATTAGAGTCAGCAAATATTAGAATTATATTTCCCATATGTATCAATTTCTCAATAGGAAAAAATAGCCCCGCATGAGATTGTAAAAAAAATATTTTACCCACCAACTTAAAAAAATTACTATTTATTTTGGCCTTACTTTTCCAAAATACCCATCAATAAATATTTTAAATATTTTACTTTTATTATTTTTGAAAATTTATTATAAAAATAAATAATTATCGAAAATCTCACATTCTCACAGCCCTCTCGATCCACACCCACTCCATACAATCAATTAAGTAGATGCTTGCTTCAAAAATTCAAAGATTTATTTTGAAATACAAATTAAATTCTGATTTTGAAGAGTTAGTTTCTCATCGGCGACACCCACGTAAATTAACCATGGAGATACTTTTAAACCATCTAAATGAATATAATGAATCGTATTATAACTTTTTATCGAAATTATGTTTTGCGTAAATCTGAATATTTGATGAAAATCTGGAAAAAATGGTTCGAGTGTTCATGCCTGCACGTTGGCCCAAATGCGCACGCGCCCGTCGTTTTTTATATATATATTTTTAATCAAAGACATTTTGTCCAAAGTAGCTAACACAAATAGTTTGTATGTTTTTTTAGGAATTTTTTGAATTTGTGACTAAAATACCTTTTTTTTTACTCTATTAGGTGGCTAAAGCCAAAGTTTGCCTCAATCAATTTATTTTATTTCAGTTCCAATACATAATTAGTCTTCATGCTCATCTCTCTCTTAATTCAAACTATAGTTTCCATAACATGTACATGACCTAGCTATCACAACATACAATAGTGAAATAAACATCTTAACTAGCCACTATATATATACACAACTAAACTATATACACACATATATATAACATTATATTTTGGAAAATGATAAATTTTTCGTACAATATTTTTCAAAAATACTACTCAAGTGGGGTGGCATGAAATTTTCCTACATATATATGATGGTCATTATAGAAAGTTACACGCATGCAGAAGATAAACAAACAAATTGCAAATTGCTTTGGTTGGTAAGCAATCTCTCTTGTCTTTCTATGGCCTCACCCTCACCTTTAATTAGAGTAGTTGAAGAATATGTTTTATCAGTTAGGAAAGAGTTCAAAACTTGACTCATGATCATAAATCACTTGAAATGATATATATATATATATATATATGTATGTATGTTTATATATTACTCAAAAGATTTCATCAAGATTTATTATGTACATGTGACATGCTAGCTAATTAATTCCAAGAAGTGAATTAATTTTTCATGCATGTAATAATAGCATTTTCATTTAGTCACTTTCCCCTTAAAGAAAAAGGGGTTTCTTGTGATGATGATGGCTTTGAACATGCAAACACATCACCCCTTTAGAAGCATAAAAAGGGAAGAACTATATCCATCAATAAAGCATAAAGGAAAGAAATGATATATATAGTTTAATATATATATATATGTATATATCTTTGTGGAACAATGATGCCTTTTTTTATTTTAAATTTCAAATCTTTGAATTATGAGTTATGACATGATACCCCTTTTTAAATAATCCCTTTTGCAATCCATAAGAATTAAGAAAGTTTACCAATTAATTTTACTTTTTATAAACAAATAAATTCGTTTATATATTGAAATATTGGAGAACAAATTGACCAAACCATAATCTCACAAAAACAATAATTAATTAATAATTCCAAATTGATATATATATATATATATCATAATAATTAATTTACAAAGTGGGATATTGACAAGGAGACATCAAATATGAAGAATTGTGGCCTCCATTTCCAGAGTCAAAAAAGCAAAAACCCACCAGAGAAGATATACATTCACAAAGCACTAACTAGAGAATTAAATAAGATTATTACATAAAAGAAGACAAAAGTTCACAATAGATTAATTATATTAATTCCCTAAAATATATATATAATTATCCCAAGTGATATGAGTGCAGTCAAAACAAACAATCCACAGCAATTTCCCCCTTTTTCCTCCCATCATCCATAAAGTTAGCCAACTCAAAAAAAAAAAGACCAACACACAAACAACTCAAAAAACATTCTTTCTTTGCATCAAAGACAGCTGCAGACAAACTAGGTGAATTTTCTCCATCACTTTGCCTTTTTTGTAATAAACCCTTTTAAATTTTTCCCTTCTTCAGAAATTAATATCCATGGATAGTGCTCAATGGACGCAGGTGAGAACAGTTTTAATAACTTTTTTTTTTCTTGCTCTCTCTTTTATTTTTTTTCAGTCAAGAATTAATTATATATCTAGGGTTCATGTTCTTGTAAAGATTCATAGACTTGGATTTTTCTTGGCTTTACTACTTTTGCTGTTTTTTTTTTTTTAATTTGCATCTCTTATTCTCTTTGTTCAATTCCCCTATAGTTTTCTCAAGAATTCTTAAGTTTATACACATGGTGCATGTATAGTAACTGAATTCTTGAAATTTATAAAGATTAGTAAAAAAAAGGTATTGTAATTTGTTTTTGTAATATAATTTCTCTCAATTCCTAGTTTTGCTAGCTAAGATGAGCTACTAGTAGTATATATATATATATAGTAGTGCATTTTAATTTCCAACATATATACACACTTTTCACCAATCCCAAAACACCCTTTTCATGAAATTCATCAAATTAATTTTTCTACACATATATATGTTGATGATCATGAATTCCTGCAGGAATTTGGAGTTGCAAAATCAATGGCTGCAGAAATAGGCAATCCAAATGCATGCACTAGGGCAGCTGCATCAATGGAAAGAAAAGTGAGGCCACAAAAAGATCAAGCCATAAACTGCCCAAGATGCCACTCTACAAACACCAAATTCTGCTACTACAACAATTACAGCCTCACTCAGCCAAGATACTTCTGCAAGACCTGCAGGCGGTATTGGACCGAGGGCGGAACCCTGAGGAATGTTCCGGTGGGCGGAGGCTCGAGAAAGAACAAGAAATCTTCGTCTTCTTCCTCCTCCTCGTCCTCGCCTTCTCTCTCAATGATCACACCACCACCACACAAACTCCCTGACCTCAACCCTCCAACCAATACCAATACCAATAACAACAATATTTCTCCATTTTCATCTCATGATCAAAACCCTAAAATCCATGATCAAGGGCAGGATCTCAATCTAGGGTTCCAGCATGATTACAGCCACGTGCCCCAGTTTCTTGAGTTCCCCAAGATTGAGACTAGTAGTAGAGATCATCATGCTCATGCTCATCATGCTGCAAACTCTTCCTCTTCAACAACTACTCCACTTTCTGCCCTAAATTTCTTCACCAATGGGATTAATGCAGCTAGGGGTTTGAATTCCTTCTTCCCTATGGCTCCAACAACCCTCGAAAACAATGCCATTTTTGCATCAGGTTTTCCATTCCAAGACTGCAAGCCGCCGCCCCTTTCCTTCCCCGTTGAAGGTGTGAATGGGAGTCGATACGAGCCTCATGAAAATGGCAATGGAAGCCTAATGTTCACGTTGGGTGCAACGAGGCGAAACTCGGCCACGAGCCATGACCATCAAGGTGATCAAGATAAGGGGCAGGAGAATTCAAATGGATTGATATGGAATGGAATGTTAGGTGGAGGTTCTTGGTGAAAGAGAATTGAAGGAGAATAACAAGAAAAGGGTTTGATCATTTTCTTTCCTTTTTTTTTTCCTCCAAATATTTAATTTTAATTTCTCTTCTTTTTGGTCTATTTTTCTGTCTATGGTGTCATGGTTGGTTAGCTGTTTGGGGTTGTTCAGAACTAACATACATACTGCATAAAGTGTTGTGTATTTCTTAGTGGTTTTGCTTCTTTTGTCTCTTTTTTTAAAATTTATTTCACTTAATTTTTAAGTATTTGTAGTAATTGAAGCTAACTAGGTAGCTTCCATTGCCTAAAGTGAGCTTCTAGTACTATCTGTTACCTTACCAAAAGTTGTTGCTTTTCTTGTGCAACTAGATTTGTGCATTATATACATGTAGTACTTTTATTCATTTTTGTTTTTTTATCTAGCTTCATATGTATGGGTGCAAGGTACACTCATGTTTCCATTCTTCATCTCCTACTCATCTAATTGAGAGAGAGAGAGAGAGAGAGAGAGTTAAAAAGGAATTGAAATGATCTCTGTGTATAATGCTTGATTGTGCCTTTTAATCACAGGTTTCTCTCATGAAGTTTCGTGGACATTATCTCGTCTAAAAAATTGAATTATTAGAAAAGAGGAGACAATAAAGCACTCAAAATTGACCAACTTTTGGTTTTACACTCGATTCATTATTTCCATAAATTAAGAGTGTATATATATATATATATATATATATATATATATATCCACCGGAAAGCAAAAGGCAGCAGAAGGTGTTACTTTTGGGGATTGTTCCCCATTTGTTATGGCATATTATCATTATTCACTTTAAATGCATCTTCTTCTGCATAATCACACCGTATCTTTACACACACACACATACATATATATATATATATATTATGTATTATATTCTCAAGGTTTAATAAATTAAAAAGTAGATCTCTTATCTCATATTACCCCCACCCCTACTCAAAGAATAGAAGTTAGAGAGAGAGAGAGAGAGAGCAGCCCTGATCCCTAGATATATATATATATATAGAAGTCTTTAAGGTGCATGTTTTTAATAATGTTCTCATCTTGACTGAGATTCTTCCAGCTAAGAAAGCACTTTAGATAAGAGCAATCAATTACGTCAAAAAAATAAAAAATAATAACAAAGAAGAAGAAGAAAAAAAGAAAAGAGAACACTTGCTGGGCCACAGAATGTGAGTTTGAATTCTTGATAGCCCACATGCATTTTCACGACATGTTAAAGAAGTTTTTGTATGATTGCAGTAAGTAAAATAATGAGGCACATTAAATTATGTAATATAATTGCTTAAAAAGGCAAGTTTAATTTACCTGCCTCAACCAAAAACCTCACCTAATCCATTTTTTTGGGCTGATTAATTACATAGCCATAAGTCATGAGTGCCCATCATAACAAACATGTCATACACAGCTTAACGTTCAGACCACAAATAAAAGTCTGACAAAAAAAAATAAAAAAACAATGCACCACTTTGAAATTTCATTTTACTATTTAGTCATACGCTATGTGTATTGATACTAGTGAAACACGAGATGTAATCATACCTTAAACATAGTACAACCACGTGCTATTCCGATTTCCGACCGACATCAACAAAATATAGGACATCCTAACAAAATAATTACAGAGGGAAGAACTTCTGTAGATAGGTTGATAAATAAAGTCCCAGTTTTCAAAATTCAAAAAATAAAGCTTGAAAATGCTGAATGACAAGTAGTGCCAGCCTTGCTATACATGATGTTCAGCCAATAAGAGCAGTAAAAAGTTGCGACGATTCGATCGACTGTAACATAAGACAGCAGTTGATCAAACACTAATAAGCCTGCATGCTATAAGCTGGAGCAAGATACAGAGGGCATGAGTAATCTTCCAAGTATACAAAATTTATAGTGTGAATAAACAACTTGTTACATCTAGTGCTTCAGTTTTGAGGACGCCCCGTGAAACACGAGTACAGGAAAATATGCTACATGACCAAAACGTACTCATCAGTACCAGGTTCAGATTATATACACCAAAGATGCATAACCTTCTTTACAGATAGTGTGAGGATCAAGCATTCCAACTCTACTAAGTTAAAATGGACGGTTGGAAGACGTGGAACTTCACTGATCCCCATTAATTCCAAAGATTCGGACCTTGTGCATATTTGGGAACTTAGCAACAACCAACACAAGCACTGCAAGTGTGTTGAAGAGCAGCATTGGATTTTGGTAATCGGTTGTATGTGAGGCTATCAAGTAACTGTCAACAGAGCAAATGAAAATCAAAGTTTAGTAAGTTGCTTCTTTGAGAATTGATAAGTCATTCAAGAAGTCCCATTGACAGCCAACTTCCATAGAAATCATAAAATAATCCTCCAGAGATAAAACATTGACATGTGTAATTTTGGTTTATTATCACAGCACGGGTCTCTAACTATAACATTATATCAATAGCAGGATGAAGTCACCAAGTATTATATAAGAGCAAACAACAATCTTCTATCTGATATATCATCTATCATAAACACGTACACATCTGAAGTTTCTCAAGAGATATAAATGCATAAAAAAATACCCAATACAGTACAACAAAAGTAAAGAATATATGCATGAAGAGCTTACAGAACCACTGGAACAACTGTGAGGAACTTTCTATTGCGAGTGAGCTGCTTTCCATTGTCAATCTGCTCCCACCATGTCAAGCCATTATAGATTCCCTGATCATCACCAAAAGGGGTTCCTTTTTTCCAATGGAAGAAGTGGTAAGTTACCTACACATAGAACCATAAACTGTCATGTTGAAAGAAAACCTCCGACTGATCTTCAGCAAACACAGAAGTTCAGTTCTAGCCACACCAGTGAGGCTATTTATCGTCATTTTAGAAACAGACTTAAAATGAAGAACAACAGTAACATGGTGATTACACTAAAAAATAAAAATATGTAAATATTGTTAAGATTTTCATACTCCATGCAAATAGCACTGTTTTTGAACAAGCAGAAAAGGTAAAGAGGCACCAAAAGTGTCAAGACACTCAAAAGCTCAATTTTGTGAAGCTTTGAGATAAAATCCCTCCCCCCCCCCCCCCCCCAAGTTTCCAATGGCTAACGGATAAAATTAGAAATTGTTGTCCTGCCTACTAACTACGAAGCAATATGGAAAAGGATGAAATAGTTTAATATGCCTAGAAGAGTGAAAACTTATCCTATACCTCAGCTGCCATGAAATGCAATATAGGGAAGGAGAAATTAGTGATCAGATAAGCAGAATTCTAAGACAGAAACACTACCATTCTAGAAGCACTCAACACAGAATGCTTATAGACAACACTTATCAGCTGTCAGCACAAGCCTTTGTGTTAGAAATAAGCACGATCAACAGCTAAAGGAAGGTAGAGTTGTCTAGTTATTGCCCAATTTCACTAAAAGACCAAAGCCCAGCACAAAAACTTCTCAGCAATTCTGAGAAACCAAGAACTAGCCTATTTCAAGATCGTATCTTAACGAATGTAACCATGTGGAGGACACCAAGAATGGCCTGAAAAAGCTATACAAATCAGAGACCCTTTTGAGCCCGAAAAATGACGGAACAACATACTAAGAATAGTCCCAACAGTAATCACGCAAACAAAGTGCTACAAATGAATCAAACAACTAAACCTTTGGCTAAAGTTAACAGCCTAAAAGCTTATTTGAGCTACAAGGTTAGTACAAAGCTCAATTGTCAATTCTTGAACTCAACAAGTTCAGAAATAACAAATTACGCACGTCTTAATCGTTCCTCATTAATATACTAACAATCAAAACAAGCTGGAAAACAACGATATAAGAGCCTCAAGCAAAACTCGATCATCACGTTGCCAAACAGGATATCAAAGTAACAAATCACGCACAGAGACATAATCGAACGCATATAAACCTAGTGCTCAAAAACACCCAAACCAAATCCAAATTCAATCATTAAAAAAAAAAAAATTAAATAGACATACGAGGAAATGGCAGAGATTGACGATCGTCCAGGCCATGCCGGGGGTACAATTGGATACGGAGAGAACCACGAGCCACGAGAAGAAGAGAATCAAAATATAGGTGGTCCAGACGCCGGGATAGGTGAACCACTCCGTGTTCCGGTTCAGATCCGACGGCGGCGCCATCTGCACGTAGAGTTTTCCCATCATCGCCGATCGCGATTGGATCGGAATTGGAGCCGGAAAAGGGGAGGCGCGTGAGGGAGAAACGGCGTCGTATTGGTGGGTGGCGGGACGGCTTCGGAGTGATCGAAATGGAATTGGTGGAGTAGCGTAGCGTGTCCAACAAAGCCAGTCTTTCTTTTGATAAACTCTCTCTCTCTCTCTCTCTCTCTCTCTCTCTCTCTCTCTCTCTCTCTTAAATATAAATATAATTTAACAAATTAACGGATGGGAACAAAAAATATTTATTTACTAGTTTTATCCACCTAAATTACTAATTTGGGATTTGAGTGATTCAAATATCAAGTGTATGACTCAAAAAATTGATAAACTATAAATTATCTATTAATTTATATGTAATATGTGAAATTGAAAATTAATATAAAAATAATTATTTAAAAAATCAAAATTCATGATTATATTTTTTAGTTATTTTTATATCCTAAATTCATAGTTTTATCGTTCATATCTTTAGTAGAAGATAACCTATTTTTCAGACTCGAAATAGATAAAATTCCTATTTATTTCGGTAATATATAAAAGGGTTGAACTCGATTTTTAAGTCTGATTATTGTATCTTTAGAATTGTATAGAAGACGTAAATCATGATATAGATAACACTAAGTGAGTTTATGATTGAAAAAATATGAATATGAATTTGTCCATAAAAAAATTGAATTAGAAAAATATTCAATCTAAATATAGCCATGATGATTTAAATATTTCATTTGTGGGTTATTTTTCTTTTCAATATTTTGGTTATGTCACTAATTACTATACATGATGTGTGAGTTTGTGATCAATCTTCTTCAAAATTTCTTTATTGGAAACTCATTTTTTGGGCTAATCTCATTTCAACTTTTAAAAGGGCCTATTTAAGTTTTATAGTTCATTTTTATTTTTATTTTTATTTTTGGGCTTCAGCCCAAAATGGATTCATAATTGAAGGCCCAAGAGTTGTGAATTCGCAAGTATTTGTTTTCAAGTTATTATTATTATTATTTTTACAAAAAGGCAATGCAATTTTGGTACCTTCCTAAATTAAGTTTTATTTTTAACGGGATATGATCTTCTATTCCAGATTTAGTGTTCCAACTCGTATTCCACTATCGATTTAACAAGTTTAATAATAGATATTATAAAAATAAAAATTAATTATAACATAATCGACCTAGTCACATCTATCAACAAAAAATTGAAATTTTAAAGATTATAAATCATATTTTTAAAATAATCAACCATAATAATCATTTCTTTGAAAATTAAATACTAAAAAATGATTATAAACCCTAATTCGGTGGAGTGAACCCTAAAAACAATCATAAAATTAAACTAAAACATAATAAATTAAAATTGATGAAAAAAATGGAAGAAAACCTCATAAATTTGATCGTGGAATACGAATTGGAATACCAAATCTGGAATAGAGGATTCCATCCAATTTTTAACTACTCAAAACTTTCATTTTGTCATATAGCTCTCGAATTTATAATTATATTGCATTACGTCTTTTATTTTGCAGTTTTTGAGTATTTTTCAAACAATTAAGAGTAAATTACATTTTTTGTCCCGTAAATATATGGTCCAAATATTTTAGTCTCAAAATTTACAATTTTGGTCTCAAGTTTAATTTTTTCAACACTTGTGGTTTAGCAAATTATATTTTAATATTTTTTTGTCCCAAAAATTAACGGACTATGCTTAATTTCTGTTAATACATACGGATATAATTACAAAATGAAAAAAAAAAATAACACGGGATGTGATGATCTTGATTGCACCGCTTAACTAAGGGTGAAATAGAGGGAATGTAATGAAAAATTCAATTGAAAATAGATATTGTTTTGACTTCACAATACACACTAATGCCGTTAAAAACAAATATAAGAAAGGAAAAATTCATTAGAGGTGCCAATAACTAGTAGTACGTATCTTTTATTCACATATAAAAAAAAACTATTAGTATGTATCTTGTAATTTTTAAAATTCAAATCTTGTACTTTATATTCTTAAAAATTTAAGCCCTTTTACTGCAAGCCCTAATGATTTTATTTGTATGAAATTAATTAAATATTTACCATGAGTACAAAAACTAATTTATATACATACTCCCTCCGTTTCAGTTTAATTATTGTTTTATAATTTTCCCAAAATTAAAATATAAATTATTGTAACAATTAACACTACAAGAAAAACGCGATTTAGCGATGGAATTAACGACGGATTATATTCCGTCATTAAATTATCAACGGAATTAACGATGGATGAAGATTACGATGTTTAACGACGGACTAATGACGGATTTTTCCGACTCTAACTTAACAACGGAAATATATGTCGTTACACGTTGTATTTTAATTTTTAAATTTATTTTTTTATTTTAACGACGGACTAACGACGGATTTTTCCGTCTCTAACTTAACAACGGATTTTTCTCTCGTTAATTTTTTTTTTAACGACGGAATTATTCCGTAGCTACAATTAATCTGTCCATTTTTTGACGATAATTTTCCGTCGTTAATCTGTCACTAAATTAATATTTTTTTTTCTAAAAATATAATTCGGCGATAAGTTAGCGACGAAAAAATTCCGTCGCTAATATTTTTTCATCGTTAATTTATCGTTAAAATAACTCAACAATGAGATTATTAATGACGGACTGAATCCGTCGTTAAAACGATTTAACGACGGATTTTTTATTTTTAGCAACGGAAAAATCCGTCACTAAAATGTGGAGTTAAAATTGATACTGTGAAAATATAATAAATATTTTAAAACAAGTTAAAAATTCTAAAACAATAATTAAACAAAAACGGATGGAGTAAGAACTCAATTTTTTGAAAAGGTACTAATGTCTCAATATTAATTAACCGTGAGTTTTCCAAAAAAAAAAAGTTAAAAATAAATAACATAAGATGCATGATGTGATGATGACCAATGAATGCACATTCTCTTTCTATCACATAAAAATAAAGAACAGGGAAAACAGTTGTAAACACATCATGCGAATCTATTCAATAAATAACTATATTATAATTGGGACATACTTTTTAGTCCCTTGTAATTTAATTACATCAAAAAAACACTGGTGCTTATAAGGTCCAAATCTTTGATCATGCATATAATTAAAAGACTTAATTAATTATACACAATACCCCAACATTTGCAACGTATTACAGTTATATATACCTCAACAAATGCTTAATATTAATAATATTACCTTCATATTTCATTTATAAGATATGTTTGGCTTGTGTGATTTATTTTTTTTAATTCCTCATGTTAGATTTCATTGGGTGATCGAGTCACATTTCAGTCATTGAAAAATTTGACAGAGGATAAAATTATGGAGAAAATAAAACGTTGAAGGTAAATTTTCTATTAAGTAGAGATATGATTGGGATACGTTGCAAAAATTGGGGTTTTGAGTATAATTAAGTCTAATTATAATATGAACACAAATATTTGCATGCACTAGTTGTAAATAAGTCTTATTTCAGACGGGTCAACAAAAAAAAATCCGTTAAAATCGGTATCAATTGTAGCACTAAAAAATATCATTCAAAATTCGAAAAGTATTACCTGTATCCTTAAAAAAATAAGGGATCTGATAGTTATCTTATACTAGTTTATTTAGTTCAAATTGTAATTTTTTCCATCCCAATTAATCTTTAAAGTTCAGGAGTTTGAGGTTTTGTTAAGGTTCCTAGTTTTTGTATTTTTAGAGTTTATTTATTTTGTATTTTTAGAGTTTATGTTCTTTCTTAAAGTTTTATCAATCTCAATTTTGGGTTATATTTAAGTTGAAAGAATTATTTTTCAAGCGCAATGCATAAGCTCAAGCATTAGCGTCGGGGTGAGTGATCGGATTTAAAAAAAATTAAATTAATTCACTTTTATTTTAGAGTTCACTATTTCCATTTTAGGGTACATATATTTATTTCAAAATTAATTTTTTTATATTTCAATTACCGTTTATATTTATTTTGAAAAAATGGAATTAATTGTAAAGCGCAATGCACGAGCCCACGCATCAGCGTCGGGTGAGTGCATTGCAAGTCGTCGGATTTCAAAAAAATCAAATTAATTCTCTTTAATTTTATGATTTATTAATTCCATTTTAAGATATAAATTTATATTTATTTCAACCAAATTAAATCAATTCACTTTAATTATAATTTTCTTTTAAGGTACACAATTTTTAGGAAAAAAAAAACAGAAAATTGAAAAAAAATCGAAAAAAATAAAAATTCACCACGCGTCCGTCGCATATAGTCGCAAATAAGAATGTATAATTGTTCATGGTTAAAGAATAGTTGATTTCTTTGAATATATGATAGATATAAAAAATATAATTATTTAATTATTTTTAATGATGAAATTGAAATAGAAAAATAATAAATTATTATTATTATTATCATCATCATCATCGTTATTATTATTATTATAATATTATTATTATTATTATTATTATTATTATTATTATGCAACATGAATGAAATCTATTTTTAAGCCACAAATATAGAATACTACAAATCATCCACCTATGAATAAAAAAATGAAATAAAAATTATTATAAATCACAAATTTTCAAGTAAAAATAATAATAAATAAGATTGCAAAAATTTCAAAATGAATTTTAGTTTCAAAAAAGAAAAAAAAAGAAAAACAGAAGAAGAAAAAAACGAAAGAAAAGAGTACTGAAGCCTGAAGGGGTACAGTTTCAAAAAAAAGAAAAAACTGAAAAAGCCAAAAAAAAAAAACACAAAAAATGTAAAAGGAAATTAAAAAAAAATGTTAAAAGAAGTGGTAGCCAAACTAGACTGATCAAGTTTCCAAAATTGCATGTAACCACTGTGCCACAACCATGACTTATAATATTTTCAACAAAAAAAAAGCATTTTAAATTAAGTTTTTCACTTATTTTTTATGACAATTTTACCCTTATAATTTTACTTTAATATATGTACAGACAGATAGATATTTATTTAGGTAAGTTCATAAATAATTAATTTAAAACTAATTTAATGTGCCGTGTGCGAAAAGAAAATTTTAATAAATAATTAAAATTTGGCCAATCTTAATCTTATGCCCTTTAAAATTTCACCTTACCCCAACAATAAGCGTCGGAAATCGCTGCATCCGCCTCCGATTCGGTTGAAGAACCGCCGTTTCCGTCTGGGCGTCTGGATTAAGGTTGTGTCTTTTTTCAATTCACCTTCTTTAATTTGTTGCTTGGATTTATTTTCTCTTTTGCTGTTTTATGCAATTCTCTGTTCTGTTCTGTTCTATTCTGGTGTTGTTGAGCTGAGTTTTTGAGTCAGATCTCGAGTGTTTTTTCTTTTTAAACTGAGGCTTAAAATATTTATGGGATTGTTTGATTCTTTAACAAGCTGGTGTGAATATCAGCCTTTTTAGAGCAATTTTCTGTTTTAGTGTTGATTTACTAAATTTATGTTCATGATTCCTCTGTGGCCGAATTGTTAAGGGTGTTTTGTTATGCTTTTTTGTTGAACATGCTGGAGTTATTTTTGTAATCAAATCATGTTGCAATCACTTTGCACAGAACTAGGTTTCTGTTTGGTTGGCCCTACAAGTTTATTATTTTATATGCCTCAATTCAATTCTGTGTGATCATAGAGTTAGCAGCAAAAATTTTGTTTTGGCTAAGGCTGCTTGTTTGATACAGTCCTAATATAGCCGATTATTTTAACATTTGAAGTGTTAGTCTCCTTCACTATTGCTCAAGTTTTGTGTTTTTGTTTGTGTTTCTTCTTCTGATCATTTAATTCATCTGAAGCCATATGTTTTTTATTTGGAAGATTGTTTTGTTAAAATACAGTTTCTCTCCATTAGTTTGGAAAGTGTTTCATGTAATGTTAACTTTTTCAGAACACCCATTTCTGCAGTTGGTGCCTTGTCTGAAGATGGAGGTTGTGATGAATAATGAAGTTGTGCCAATGGAATTAGATGTGCAACCAATCATTGCTAAACGCAGGAAAAAGAAGTTGAAGTCGACGAGAGTGGCGATGAAGTATTTCACTATGGAAGCAGCCAGCGGGGATCGTTGGATGGCCCGCTGTAAGAAATGCGAAAAGTTATTTACACACAGCATAGGATCCATTGTATTTCTCCCGACTCATCTGAAGCGTCACCTTTTGAATTGCCTAAGTAAAGAGGAGTTGGAGAAAATGGGTCAGTTGATCCGTTCCACTAGTACTGCCCCTCCAAAGATTATCTCTCGCCTCTAGATCCTTTGCTGGGAATGTTGTGAGACTTTCCATCGTTTTATTTATTTGATGACCAGTTTTTATTTCTATTTTTCTTGATTGAGTTGTTGACCCTTTAAAATATGATCATTTCTAAACCTTGAAAGTTGCCTGTATTTTGTCCTGGGCATGTCGCCTCTAAGATCTGTAGTATGTTCAACTGTTCCTATAACTTGGACGAGTTGAATATTAAGAATCATTTTTGTATGTTCTGTAGAAAATGGTATGCACAACTTAAGCCTATGCAAATATCATTTTGTGCTGAGTGGAAACGTGTCTCTGTTGTTCATGAGGCTGGTTTATTCATGAGTATTGTATTCGAGCAGCAGTTTTATGATATTCTTTTGTTCGTGTAAATTTTCGATGAATATCGAACAATAACAAGTCTCAACAAGTTTTGAGTTTTATGATATTTTCTTGTTCGTGCAAATTTCCGATGAATAGATATAGCAAATAAAACAACATCCGACATAGCAAATAAAAATAAAACAACACATCCAAGTCTTAACAAGTTCGACATAGCAAATAAAGCAACACGACTAGATAATAAGTCTAGAAAACAACACAGTCAGTGAGCAGGCCAATGCGTACTCACTCCACTGTCCCCTCAGTATATAAAGACCCTCAGTCTCAATGCGTACTGACTCCACTGTCCCCTCAGTATATAAAGTCAGTATATAACCCTCAATCTCAATGCGTACTCACTCCACTGTCCCCTCAGTATATAAAGTCAGTATATAAAGACCCTCAGTCGGGCGTACTCACTCCACTGTCCCCTCAATATATAAAGTCAGTATATAAAGACCCTCAGTCGGGTCCTCGTTGAGGGGTGTCCTCTCCAAGCTCATCGTGTACTCCACATTTGTGGCAGCATCCACCACAATAAATCCTCTCCAAGCTCATCGTGTACTCCACATTTGTGGCAGCATCCACCACAATAAACTCTGCATCTAGATCAGTCGTAAATGTCATCCACTCAGTCTCGCCCACACCCACTTCACCAAACTCATCCACAATAGCACGCAGAGGAAAGAGATTGTCCACCCCGGAGCTTCCGGTGCCGGCACTGCTACCGTTGCCGTTATCGTTGTCATTTTCCATTATTTCTCTCTTTTTTTACTCTCTAGCTCTAACTCTCTCTCTCGTTAGCTCTCGCTCTCGCTCCTCCTCTCTATTTATAAAGAAACCCTGCATATTATAAAGCAGTAACGACCATTGATTGATTGATAAGAGAATACATCAATCCAATGACTTACATTGCACACATGAGACATGGATTTTTAATAACAAACTATAGATGAGCAAGAAGAACCACTTGATAAATATAACTACTAGTGAACGAAGGATAAATGTGCTCTAGAACAACAGAGACTCTACTAATGAACGAAGGATAAATGTGCTCTAGAACAACAGAGGCACCTGTGAAAGATTACGACACCACCCAAATAATGATAGGGAAATAATTAGTAATATAAAATTTAATCACTAGTCTACCTAAATCCAGGTAAATATGAATCATATTAATAGAAAATTTAATCTTGGTCAAATAATTACACTTCATGAATAATGAATAATAAGTAATAATAGTAAACATATTAAATGAGCTAATAAAGTTATTAAACACATTTTATTATTTTTATCAATTATCGAGTGATACTAAGTATCTATATCTTAATTTTAATATATATAAAAGTAAGTAGTTATACCATTTAAAGAAATGTAGTTTTCTCGCCAAAATCACTTACTACATTTAGTAAGTTGATTTTATATACCAATTTAACTGTATATTATAATTAATTAATCATATAATGTCATACATAATTGTTAATTTATAATGCAATCATATAATAATATTATTACACATGTAAACACACACACACATATATTATATATGTATATATACATAAGTAAAATAATATAATGCAACATATGAAGCATATTTGTAATATCATAGTGTTGATCTATATACGAATATAAATCGATATCAATATTTAGATGTAGTATATATTTAAATAAATTATAATTTTTAATTGTCAATCTAATATAGATAGTTAAATAAATTATAATTTTTAGTTATATATATGTAGATGAATGAAAGCAAGATTAACGATCACGTTTTTCTCGAATCACTAGCTAATTAACCTAAAGTAATTATTTGCAAATCTGTCTTTCTATAATTATCTGCCGAGATTATATTTATTAAATAATATACATATTTACTTAAGTCATTTTTTAAGTTATGCAGTTAATATAATGCTAGATTTTTGATCAATTATTTATTTTTTTAAGGGAGATTGTTAATCAATTAATATTTAGACATTTTCCTTAATTGATATAGTTGACTTTTTGATATATACTCCCTCCGTACCGATTATATAGTCCTCATTTCTATTTTGAAGTGTCCCGATTATATAGTCCCATTATTATAAGTAGTGTTATTTTTAATAGAAATGTACAATTATACCCTTGTTAGGTTTTGGAAATTTTAAAAATGAAACATTTAAGTTTTTGAAAGTTGTAAACCTTAAATGTTATTTTTTTCAAAAAAAAAAAAAAAGAAACATTAATTAAAATTGGCTAACTTAATTTGCATGTAAATTGAATTCGATCAATTATATTGATATTCATTGTATTTGTATTTCATGAAAATAAAAATAAAAAATTCTTTTTCGTTCGTCTTCCATGCATGTATGATTTTTGGCGCATATTTCTTTTTTTAAGAAAAAGAATGAAATATTGGCGCAAAGTTTATAAAAAAAATAATAAAATTGAATTTCATATAAATTTTGTAGGACGTGAGTGACCTTGTGATTTTTGGAGAAATTATTTTTGAGTTTCAATAGTATAAAATCTTTTAGACTTTTAGATATTGTTAGTTTTGATTTATATCATTAATTGTATATTTTGTATGTTAAAAAAAACATTAAAATTGAGCTAAAATATAATTTTTTAATTCTTTTTTTTTTGTTGATCAATGTTGACTATGGTTATTTATGTTATAACTAATTTTTATATCATAATAAATATTGTTAAAATCATAAATTTGATAATAAAACACGAAGTGAAACACGAAATAGTGTAACATGAAATTTCAACCCTTGCATTACGTCTTTTATTTTTTAGCTTTTGAGTATTTTCAAACACTTTCTTAGCTCATAGTAATATAGCTCAAACACACAAATATAAGAAAGGAAAAACTCATTAGAGGTGCCAATAACTATTAGGTGCGAATGAAATGAAGTTAGGAATGGAATGAAGGTCTGAAGGGAATCACAATTCTTATAATTGGTATGTCACCGGAATGAAGAACGGAATCGAATGCCATTTTATTTTTTATATATTATAAAATGAATATTTTATATATTTTCAAACTCTTTATAATTGAATAAAGTGTAGTAACTAATATCATCAACACGTGTTGTATTTTTTTTCCAAAGTATTTAATTAATACACATAATGATTTGTATACCTTAATAAAAATATTTTTACTTCATAGAAAAATAGTTTATCATTTCACTTTTTCATCTGAATATGTTAAATTATATCAGATATATAAATATTTTGTTTGTATTAAAATATATTTATATGTTACATTTATTTTTGTAGCACTTTCATTTTTCTTCAATACAATTTTAAGAACTATCATTTAATATGACTTTCAAATTATTTTTTAAATATAATAAAATAATATTATAAAACATGATTATATGTAAATAATTAAATATTCAATATATTAATTTTTTGATTCACTAGGAGTAGCTAAACCCATTGGGTGGGTGAAATAAATATTCTCTTACTTTTGGGAATAGTGATTCTTTTGGGAATGATGATTCTCGATTTTAAAACATACCAATCACATGAATGAGAATGGTCATTCCATTTTACCGTACTAATCAGCTTCTTAGTATGTATCTTGTGATTTTAAAAATACAAATATTGTACTTTAAATTTTAAAAATTTAAGCCCTTTTACTTAAAAAAAAAACATAAGATGCATGATGTGATGATGACCAATGAATGCACATTCTCTTTCTATCACATAAAAATAAAGAATAGGGAAAACAGTTGTAAACACATCATGAATTAATGATCAAGTTGTTAATTAGATTAGATAATTCTTTGTTATTGATAATTGGATATAGATTTAGTCTTCTTCGAACTTCCCAAAAATAAAAATAAAGATTCGTTTATTTTTTAGGGGGGAAAATAAAAGATTTGTTATCCTTCAAGTCTCGTGCGAATCTATTCAATAAATAACTATATTATAATTGGGACATACTTTTTAGTCCCTTGTAATTTACATAAAAAAAAAAATACTAGTGCTTATAAGGTCCAAAATCTTGGATCATGCATATAATTAAAAGACTTAATTATACACAATACCCCAACATTTGCAACGTATTACAGTTATATATACCTCAACAAATGCTTAATATTAATAATTTTACCTTAATATTTCATTTTTGTGATATGGGAACATGCTCGTTTTGGCTTATGTGATTTATTTTTTTAATTCCTCATGTTAGATTTCATTGGGTGATCGAGTCACCTTTTAGTCATTGAAATATTTGACAGAGGGTAAAATTATAGAAAAAATGAAACGTTGAAGGTAAATTTGCTATTTAGTAGAGATTGTGATACGTTGCAAAATTGGGGCTTTAAGTATAATTAAGTCTAATTAAAATATGAACACAAACACTTGCACGCACCAGTTGTAAATAAGTCTTGTTTCAAACGGGTCAACAAAAAAAACCCGTCAAAATCGGTACCAATTGCAACATTGAAAAATATCAATCAAAATTCGAAAAGTATCACTTGTACCTTAAGGTTCATAGTTTTTTAGGGTTTTTTTTTTCAGTATTTTATAGATTTTAGAGGTTTATTTTGTATTTTTAGAGTTTATGTTCTTTCTTAAAGTTTTAACAATCTCAATTTTGGGTTATATTTAAGTTGAAAAAAAATTAATTGTTAAGCGCAATGCACGAGTGATCGGATTTAAAAAAAAATCAAATTAATTCACCTTTTATTTTAGTATTCACTATTTCCATTTTATGGTACATATATTTACTTCAAAATTAATTTATTTATATTTCAATTACCGTTTATATTTATTTCGAAAAAAATAAAATTAATTGTCGAGCGCAATGCACGAGCCCACGCGTCAACGTCTAGTGAGTGCATTGCGCGAATCGTCGGATTCCAAAAAAGTCAAATTAATTCATTTTTTATTTTATGGTTTATTAATTCCATTTTAGGGTATAAATTTATATTTATTTCAACCAAATTAAATCAATTCACTTTAATTTTAATTTTATTTTAGGTATAACTTCTTTAGAAAAAAAAAATTGAAAAAAAAATAAAAAAATATATATATATATATATAAAATAAAAAATAAAAATTTACCACGCGCCCGTCGCATATAGTCGCAAATAGAGTGCAGCTCTAATATGAAAGTGAAATAAAATAAAAATCATTGGGCAGATGACACGCACTGTTGAAATTTATATATTAGTAGACAATTGTTGATTATATATGAAGCGATACAAATATTATTTATCGTTCCAATCTAATGGGCAACTTGCCACCACAAGACACATCAAACATAAATATTTCACCTCAAATCTACTTTATATATATTATCATTATCTTTGTTTATATTTATTGGGTTAATTGTCAAATAAATTTGCACAACGTGTACACACTTTCGTAAATTAAACATTACATTTAAATCTAATCAATTACAACACCATATTTAAATTTATATGGGATCAAATATCCTCAATTTTTCCGGCAAGTTAAGTATGACATGTTTGGTCTATAAACCACGTTGACAATCACGTCAGCACACATGTGTAACAAACGACGTCGATTTTATTAGTTTTCTCAATATATTTTCTATTTTAGAAATAAATAATTATATAAAAAAAATATTTTTTTAACAAAAAAAAAAAGAAGAGAAAATAACAAAAACGCCGTCGTTTGTTACACGTGTGTGCTGATGTGGCCGCCAGCGTAATTTCTAAAACAAACACATCATACTTAACTCGTCGAAAAAATTTAAAATGTTTAATCCCATACAAATTAAAACGTGATGTTGTAATTGATTATTTAAACATGATGTCTAATTTACAAAATATATATATATATATATATATATATATATATAACGTGGGAAGTGAACTAACACATTCAACACATTTTAATTAGGACTTGGAATTAATTAATTTCACGTATTTAGTTTTTACAAGACTTATAGGTGAATTTGACATTTGGCAATTAATGTTGCATTTTGTCACTGTCATTGTGCCTCGTGGAGCAATATAATGACACGTACGAAATTCTTTTATGAGATTTTTATGAATTTATTAATTTTTTTTTTAAGTTCATCGTGGATGACGACCTCGAATGCATGAATTATCGATCGACAAATTGTTCATGCAAATAAAATTACATAATTAAATTTTTATTTAATTATATTGACCAATATTATATGTTTCTCCATTATTTAATTTGCGTGTTTGCGCACTTCATTAGTATAATTAATCAGGAATTTTGAGATGAATTAATTAATCTACTATCTATATATTTTCTTCTCCATACAATAGATTAATTATTTCTTTTGTCTTCATTTATTTTTTCGCGAAACAAACGAATAAATTTTAGAACAAGAATAGGTGTTATCGAGAAAGTTATCCACAAATATATATATATGTGTGTGTGTGTGTGTATGTGTGTGTAATTAATTTTGGTATGCATGCAAATTGGAATTCCATATCATATAGAATTAGAAGTCGACATCATTAATCTAGATATTTTGACCATGCACCAACTTATATATATATTAATTATTGATATGTTACGGAGTAGTACGTATAGTACAATTAAATTAGGTAAATAAAAGTTAGGCCTAATTCAACATTTACCAATTACTCGTGTCGATCGAAGCCTAATTCAACATTTTATTTATTTAGTGTTACATTATAATACGTAGAAATTAAAATAAATCCGTGCGAGGTCGTCTATCGTGAGTTCACACCAAATAATTAAATTCAAGTTTTAACTAAAAAAACTCATTTTGAACCCAAAATAATATCATGTAATTCTCAAAAAACTCGTGCTCTCTCTCTCTCTCTCTCTCTCTCTCTCTCTCTCTCTCTCTCTCTCTCTCTCTCTCTCTCTCTCTCTCTCTCTCTTATATATATATATATATGGTAGTGATATCTACGTGTAAGGTACTAAACAACGTCATGCAGCACGATGCTAAACTCTTATCAAAGCCACATATAAAGTTAATTTGACACTATTTATTAAGACGTATATATACAGTTATACTGTTTTTTAACTTTTGCAATTAACTTATATATATATATATATATGTGTATATATATAGACACGCCCACACACAAACAAGCACATACGTACATACTTACATACCCTTCGTGTGTAAATTAGAAATAAACCTTAATCATCCAATGAGATGATACAATAGATTGAAAAAGAGATAGATATTTCATAAATTATTTTCGAAAAAATATGCAAAAATGCTTAAATCAACATTAATACACATTATATTCACGGTGCTATTTAATTTTTCAAAAATTGAAAAATGGTGGTCATAAATATATGTTACAAAATTGGAAACATTATAGGGGCAAATTGGACCTTAAATATGTGTGTGTGTGTGTGTTATAAAAAAAATATAAAAAATAAAAGATCTCATTTAATTTCGAAGCATTTCATCTGAAATGTTGATGAATGTGGTCGTGTTTTGAAAATATATATATAAATATTAATCCAACAGTTTGGTCAGTAAATTATATTTAATTAAAGGAGAAATGGAAGTTGAAGTATCATAAGCAAGACCAACTTTCCATGATAGTTGATATGTAGTTTCATTTAATTTAATTAAGTTAATTTTGGTAACTCATCATAGTGCATTTTATTTAACTAATGAGGAAACATCAAGAAAGATAATTGGATTTCAATTTTATTTTTTTTCATGACCTAATTTGCACACATTTAAATACATAGTGCTAATGTACGAGGCCTTTTTTTTCTTGATAGAGATAAGCCAAAAGGTGGAACAGTGCTTTAATCAATAGCCACTAATTGAAATAATTATAAAACTAATGATTTGCTAATCATCAAAAGTCATTATATCTTCAGCTGTATTCAACTAAGCTAGCAGTGTAATAGAATTAGGTCATTTGTTTTTTTTTTTTTTTAACTTTCCTATTGAGAACTAACCTAAATTTAGGTCATTTTGTTCATTTAATTTCATTATTCATTTCTATAATTGATTGGAACTAATTAATATCTACACAGAAAAACTACATTTTTAGATCAGCAAAATTAATAAATAATAATATCATCTTTGGAAAAAATATAATCTAATTTTAATGATCAGTTGTTTTCTCTTTTTTGGTTCATTTAATTAAGAAAAAAAAAGAGGGAGGTCAATTAAAATGCTCTACTCCTTATATTACTATCGCTTATAATTTCTTCATGAATTAATTGTGCTTATTAATAGTAAGAAACAATATTATCTTATATATATACTACATATATATATATGCACACTAGCTTCGATCTTTAATAAATACGTACAAAAATAGTGCTCTTCCAAAGATTATGGTATATCCTGCTAAATTTATCCATGACATCAAACTAGAGGACAAGAAAAATGATATATTTGAATATATATATATATATATGTGCATTTTGAGAGAGAGAGAGAGAGAGAGAGAGAGAGAGAGAGAGAGAGAGAGAGAGAGAGAGAGAGAGAGATGTGTCATGTGTGCTTGTTGAGGATAAAATATTGATATTTAGGTCATTTGCATGGCTTTTCCAGAGGCCATGTAAAAGTTATTAGTGATAAAAAAGAGAAATTAATAAAGCAAAATCTTGGTCACTTCACTTGAATAAACGTAAACATTTGTAAAAAAAAGATCATAAACATTTCAAGATTTTTTTAAAAAAAAAACTAATTAATTAAAATATGAGATTGGAGCAAGCTCTAGCCATATATATTGCAGTTGATGAGCACCTAATCTCAACAACCTAGGCCTAGCCAAACACAACACAATCATCTCTGATTGTGAAAGCTAGCTAGCTAAGTTCTCCATCACACAACACATAATCCAACACACACACATATATATATCTGGCATTCAATCCATCACTGCAAGAAAATGGCTAGAGGACTAGAGTGGACGATCAACATGGGAGACGGGACGTCGAAAGTTCTAGTGTCAGAATGCACCTCCGGAAGCAGAATCTTGAGGGGATTGCAGGGATTTGTGATGGGATTCGTGTCGAAAATCGGGGGATTCTTCCAAAGGGCTTGGAGATTAGGGGTGAATGAGCCCAAGAAAGTGATCCATTGTGTTAAGGTGGGGCTGGCTCTCTCTCTTGTTTCACTGTTTTATTACATGAGGCCTTTGTACGAGGGAGTTGGAGGGAATGCTATGTGGGCTGTCATGACCGTCGTCGTCGTCTTCGAGTACACCGTTGGTAGGTTCATATACTCATACTCATATATGTGTTTGTAATCCAAATGCAGTAATGCACATATATGCATTTGCATGCTCTCTCTCTCTCTCTCTCTCATCTCTCTCTCTCTCATCATATTGCAGGAGCATCACTTTGTAAATGTGTGAATAGGGCAACTGGGACATTCTTGGCAGGAGCATTAGGAGTTGGTGTTCATTGGGTTGCTAGCCATTCTGGTGAGAGATTTGAGCCCATAATTCTTCAAGGCTCAGTTTTTCTTCTAGGTAAGAAAACATAGTACTAAAACAAATTAACAGTAAATTTATGAACTCTTTATTTCTGAGTACTTATGTATACTACCTTGTTGTTACATTGCAGCTACTGCAGCAACATTCTCACGTTTCATTCCATCAATAAAAGCCCGGTTCGACTACGGGGCGATGATCTTCATCCTCACCTTCAGTCTGGTGTCAGTCTCCGGCTACCGCGTCGAGAAACTGTTTGAATTGGCTCATCATAGGCTATCCACCATTGCAATAGGCACTTCCATATGCCTCATTACAACCATGCTTTTCTGCCCTGTTTGGGCAGGAACTGAGCTTCATAACCTAATCAAGAACAACATGGATAAGCTGTCTGATTCTTTGGATGGTAACTATATATATATAGTTCATGATTTAAATCATGCATGCATACATATATATTGATAACTGATCAGAATTTCTGGTGTCAACTTAGGATGTGTGACAGACTATTTCACAACCAACAAGACAGAAACCTCAGACAAAAGATTGCAAGGCTACAAATGTGCCCTTAATTCTAAGGCCACCGAGGAATCCTTGGTCCGTTCGATTCCCTTCTCCTTCCTTCGTCTCACAAATCAAAATCGAGACTAATTGTGAACATCTTTAATGTTTTCTGCAGGCAAATTTTGCAAGATGGGAGCCTGCACATGGTGGATTCAACTTCAGACATCCATGGAAAGAGTATGTTAAGGTTGGAGCTTCACTCAGAAGCTGTGCTTACTGCATCGAAGCTCTTAATGGGAGCATCAATTCAGAGGCTAAGGTATATATAATTACTTACTAATCATCATCACAACCATCATCATCATCATCAAGAAATTAAATCAAACCATGTTTTTGTTAGGCTCCTGATGCTCTCAAGAATCATCTGAGCCACTTCTGCATGAGATTGAGCAGCAAATCCTCAGCTGTAATGAAAGAACTGGCTGCTGTTATCGCCACCATGAAGAAATCGACAAAGACAGATTTCATGGTGGAGGAGATGAGGAGTGCAGTTCAAGAACTTGAGGGTGCTCTGAAATCACTGTCGAAGCAGCCCATTCAGGCGAAAATCGGAGAGGCTGCTGTCACTCTGCAGCCTATTGTTGTAACTCTTGTAGAAGTAGTTCCATTAGTCACAGTTTCATCGTTGCTGATAGAGATCGCGGCCAGAACAGAGAAGCTTGCAGGGGATGTTAGTGAACTCGCGGAGAAGGCTGAGTTCGAAGCTGAAACTGCTGAGGAAGCCAAGAAAGCCCAGAATTCGAAAGGCCAAGAAAATGAAGATGATGAGATGATGACCCTTCAGAAGGTCTGAGCTTCTGTGAATTGCCAAATTATGCTTTGTTTTCTTTCTGTAGTAAGGTAGTTTAGTTTAGACAATGTACAGCCAAGAAAATTGCTGTTAAGAAATTTGGTTGAATTTTTATTCAGAGAGAGACACAGAGAGGAGATGTGAATGAAAAATATATGTCATCATGATTTTCTTATCCATGTTTAGCATGCCATCAAGCAAGCATGAGAGAGAGAGAGAGAGAGAGAGAGAGAGAGAGAGAGAGAGAGAGAGAGAGAGAGAGAGAGAGAGAGAGAGTCCATCACTTGTAGCAGAACAACATAACAAAGCAATGGGGGTATTCATTTGATCATTGATCATTGCTCCAATCTTATGATTTCTTAAATAAGATTTCAAGATCTTATCTTATAAGATTTGCAATTTGGTCTATCAACAACTTGCAAATCTCTTCTTGGCTCCCACACATGAATAAATCACATACTCAAAACCTATGCACATCTAAATTTAACAAATGTTTGTCCAGCAATGAGGGCATTCATTCACTAATTTGATCATTGATCACTGCCCCAACCAAGGTTGAGGGACAAGTCCTCCACCGAGACCTTGACCACGTCGGCTCTGACACCGATATCAGTAGCGTAGCGGCTGATGCAGTACATCCCTGCTGTCATTGTAGCCACACCAACAGGACTAGGCATCAGAAACCTAAGAGGCGACGAGAGAAGGGCTGCCAACGGAGCACCAATGATGGAAGAAGCCTGTCCACTTCTTCCCACCCCTACCCGATCAACTGTGAGGAGCCCCGTCTTGCAATACAAGGCGAAGTCCTCACAGTTGTTCTGGAAAACATCATAGTTCCCAAATCCATTCCTGAATAGGTACATTGCTCGGTGGATGACTGCCTCCGGTGGATCTGATGGTGCAGTCGTGCATGTGCCCCCGCGCACTTTAGCTAGGAAAACGGAGGGGCAGACTCCATACTCGAAGGAATAGAGGGAGCCGTTGTTGAGGAAGCAGTCGATGCAGGAGAGGACAACCCCGCTGTTCGCCTGCCTCAAACCGCAGTCTGGGAATGTCGGACATTGTGCTGTGGATGTGGATGAGGTTGATGAAAAGCGCGTAAAATGCACCACTTTGCTACTTCCCACAAAGATACCTGCATAGTTAATTAGAGAGTCTACTTCTTAACTCCAGAGAAAAGCAAAAACAATCCATGTATAGTTAGTTACACAAGCTAGTTAATATGTATGAATGTTAGTTTTTAAGGCTAAAAAACTACATGATATGATATGATATGATGCCACAAATTCGAACATATTGCAAAACAGTTTGCACACTTTGGACTGAGCCTTCACTATCAGGATCACATACTTAGCCATGAAATTGAGAAAAAATTATTATCATACAACAGCTTATTGAGGCAAAATGTGCTAATTCTTGATGAGAGGAACTTTTCTTGATGTAGCTTTCAGCAAATTAAGATATTAGGCAGAGTTTAAGATCAAATTCACATCAGATTTGCTAGGCCTCAGTTGCTCGGAGGCTCGTGTTTCTTCGATATAGTTAGGAAAAAGATGATCAATGAGCAGAGATCATCACAAATCATTCATATATGTCTCTCTTAACTCCATCTCTCCTAGTCCTAACATGAGTGTTTTTTTCTCTCTCACATTTCACATGGTTTGATGGAATCTGCTTAGCTTTTAAGGTAAAATTGACCTCAGAAAGCTATTAACTGTGATGCATCCATTCAATAACAAAAGATTAGAAGAGCCCAAACCAAAAAATTGAAAAAAAAAGAAAAAGAAACATGTATGTTTGCAGAAGTTTGGAATCAGTTTTAATTCCAGTGAACAAAGATTACAGTTCTAATAATACAGCAAAGCATCACAATAGCCCAGAATATTTCATGCAATGAAAAAAAAATATGCCAAAACTACAAAAAGGGGAAATTAAGCACAATCAAGAAAGCAAGAATATGTCAAAATCCAACACCAACTCAGAAACAGTTGAAAGCCCATAACCCCAAGATTGCAGCTTTCTTCAATGTACACAATAATAATCCTTAAACAGACAAAATCAAACACAAAAATACAGAAAATTAAACAAAAAAAGAAAAACTATTATTAACCATGATGAGAGTATGCAAAGACTGCTCTGTAAGTGTAGATATGATCCCCTGGCTTGATCTCACTCCTCTCCACTCTGTTTGAGAGCAAACCCATCTCTCTCTCTCTCTCTCTGCAAATTAATTATACCAAAATAGAAAACCAGAACTTGTGCAAAATTTCAGCAAACTTCTGCTAAAACCTCCTACAATAAGAATTGAATTCTTGAGGAAATAGACAGAAATCACCGTTAGCAAAGATTTATACGTTGGTGATTACAGAAATATGTTCTCAACATTGATACAATGATATAGCTAGGTGGTGGTGAAGCTAATGCATGCTGGGATTTTTTTAGCTTTTCTTTTCCTCTTTCTGGGCTCGTGGCGTATGATCATATTTGGGTTTTATTTTCCACCTTTAATTATATATTATTATTATTTTTCAACCAATTTAATAAATTCTTAGATTCTTGGTATGGGTATCCAAGGTAAGTTTCCTCTTCTCTCTCTAACTAACTACGCAGGCAAAAGATATGCCTTGCTTTTCCATGTACGTTTTTTTTTCATGCACGTTTAATTTTTTGAGGTATAGTCATGTAAAAATACAAATAATTATTGAAATGCAATAATAAGTTAATAGCAATTTTAATAAAGTTGTTATATTGTCTTAATTACAGTTCAATATTAAAACGGGTAATCATTTGATAAAATTGTCTATTAACATCACTCTTCTATGGGTTGAAATTTCATGTTACACTTTTTCGTGTTTCATTATTATCAAATTTGTGATTTTAATGATATTTATTATAAAATAAAAAATTAATTATAGCATGAATAATCATAGTCAGCATTTATCACCACAAAAAATGAATTAAAAAAATTATAAAACGTAATTTTAGAAAAATCAACTATAATAATGAACTATTGATTGAAAATCGAAAATTAAATATTGAAAAATAATTATAAACCCTAATTGGATGGGGTGAGCCCTAAAAATAATTATAAAATTAAATTAAATTAGGAAAAAATAAAATTGAAGAAAAAAACATATAAAAAAAAACTCATAAATTGAAAGTGTAAAACTAAATACACATTATAGAAATTCAAAGAACGGGAAATAAAAAGGAAATACAAAATTGGAATAGATGACTTTATCCAATTTTCTAGTTGGTTGGAATTGCAATAGAAACTTCACAATTTACTTTTTATTCATTTTTGTTTTCAATTTTAAGTTTTCGTGTTTTAGTTTAATCTTTTAAATGTTAATTAGATTTCATTCTATCCAATAGAATTTATAATATTTTTTTAATATTTAATTTTAAGCTCTCAGTTATTAATTAATTATTTGAAAAAAAATACTACAAGAATTAAAGTAAATCCTAATTGAGTAGAATGAAACATGATTAACAAGTATTAAAATTAAACTAAAGTACGATAAATTGAAATCAAACAAACAAACAAATAAATAAATAAAATAATTGATTATGGAACAAAGAATGTAATAGAATTTATCACATGAGATCTCAACCACTTAAGATCCTCTAGTCCCAACTTGTATGTATTAATCGTGTGCCAATCCTTAACATTATTAATTTTTCTTTTATTTTTTTCTTCAATTTTAATTTATTTTGATTTAGTATAATTTACATTATTATTTTGGATTTATTCCAGTCAATTAGGGTTTATAATTATTTTTTAATATTTAATTTTCATTTTTTAGTTAATATAATTGATTTTTGAGGTTGATTATTCCAAATTCAGGGTAGATAATTTTTAAAAATTTCAATTTTTATCAATAAATATTAATTATGATTAGTTATAATATAATAAAATTTTATTTTTATAAAAAAACATTATTAAAAATATACAATTTTAATATTGACACACAAGTTGGGACTGGAAGATCTCTACTCGGATCTCAACTGCTTAATTTTAGAGTAATAATTCTATCCGTAGCCTTTTATGATCACTTGAGATCTTCTAGTCCCAATTTGTGTGTGTCAACCGTGTACCCAAACTCAAAATTATTACTTTTTTCTTTTTTTTTTCTTCAATTTTAATTTCTTTAGGTTTAGCATAATTTTACAATTTTATTTAGGATTTATTCCACCTAATTAGGGTTTATAATTATTTTTTAATATTTCATTTTCATTTTTTAGTTAATATAATTGATTTTTGAGGTTGATTATTCCAAATTTAAGGTATGTAATTTTTTTAAAATTTTAATATTTAACAATAAATATTAATTATGATTAATTATAATATAATCAATTTTATTTTTATAAAAAACATTACTAATAATGTATAATTTTAATATTAGCACACGATTGACACACAAAGTTAGAACTAGAGAATCTCTAACCGAATAATTTATCTTAATTGATTTTATTTTAATATCAACAGCTACAAATATATATTATATAATTATCTGAATTTAATTAAGTAATAGATCATGCAAAAAAAACACACACACACGCACACAAATTCAGCCGCACAACTGTGTGTTTCGCCCTTCTTTCCGCCTTCAAATTCATACAAATTCAAAATCAAATCGAAGCAATTAGCTTTCTCCCCCAATCTCCCTTCCTGAAAATTTCTCTCACTTCCCATAAAAATTCATTCCCTCTTTCTCGTTAATTCTTTAACCCCAACTACCATCAAAGGGTGATTTTTTTTTCTTGATCTTAATTTCCTTAATTTTTCGTTCAGTAAAAACGAAGATTCAGCAAAATCATTCAACACTGATTAAGACATTGTGTCAGGATCCGCAGCAAGCAATGTTGTTGCAGATTCATCGTGATCAGCGTTTGTGGGAATTGGGATTAGCTCATTATAAGGTGACGACACGCAACTTGCCTTCTCCGTCGTGCCGCGAAGGATTATTCCAATTTTTGTAGCGTTAACGTCGTTTCTCTCTCATCGGGAATCGCCAATTTGGCGTCTTTCGTCAGCCTCGACGTCCCTCATGCCGATTGGAAATGTCGATCCCGGTTCTCCGGCGGGAAATCGCCCGTAATTTGTCGTTGCGCTGTTTTAGCTGGTGGTTTCGGCGAAAGTGTACGTACCCATTTTGCCTGGGATTCGATCCTCGGATTTCGTGCCCTAAATTATGCATTATCTCCGGTTTATGGATAACTGGTGTTTCTCTTGAAGATTTTGCATCGGTTGTTGTTGGTGCTTTTGCAGTCGGCGGCGGTGTTAATGGCCGGAATGAGTGCGGGTTCGGGTATGAGAATGAGTGCAGGTTCGGGCATGAGAATGAGTTCGGGCTCGGGATTGGGATCGCCGCTACCTCTCCCTAACGGAGGTGGGAATGGGGAAGTTTTGGGCTTTTCACCGAGTTCTGCTCGACTCAATGAGTCTCGTTATCGCGAGTTTGATTTTGTGGAGAGATGTACTAGGAGTCGATATGCTCGGGTAAATTTTGATCTGAGTAGTTTGTGCTAGTGTGTGTGTGTGTGCATTGCTCATCTAGAAAAGTAGTGGGATTTTGAACGAATAACTTTTTAGTCATGAGATCGTCTACTATAACTAGATCATGCTGAGGGAGCTGGTTTATAATCGTTTTGAATGTGCTTATAGCATTTCACTGGTGCTTAATTGTGTGAAATGATCAAATATATCTAGATTGTACTCAGTTTAGCTGTAGTTATGGTAAAAGTTGCTTATTTTGATTGTTGTAGGGTGTTTTGCATTGAACTCATAATGAAACTCAAGCTTCATCTTTGAATGTTTCTTGTAATTTTAGGGAGTTGATGCTATTGGTTGTTTTCTTGGCTTTGATGGGTTGTCTTTCTGTTTTTGCAGTATAATGAAGTATTGGGCAAGGGTGCATTCAAGACTGTGTATGTGTTTAAAACTGGATTGATTTTCAAGATTTGTAGTTGGTTAGTATATGACTACAAGAAGTGTGAATTGAGAAATGTGTTTGTGTTTATTTGTGTAGCTACAAGGCATTTGATCAACTGGATGGAATAGAAGTAGCTTGGAACAGGGTGAAAATAACTGACATGCTGCAGTCACCTGAAGATTTGGAAAAATTGTACTCTGAGGTTCATCTTCTTCGGCAGCTGAAACACGTAAACATCATAAAGTTATACGACGCATGGATTGATGACAAGAAGAAGACTATCAACATGATCACTGAGCTTTTCACATCAGGGAGCCTGAGGCAGTGAGTTATTTCTGTTCCTTTCTCTTGTTTGTTAAAGGATTATGAGTGATTTATGCCAACAATCCAGATTTTGGTTATTAGATTCCGGAGGAAGCACAAAAGTGTTAATATGAAGGCGATCAAGAATTGGGCAAGGCAGATTCTCCGAGGCTTAGACTATCTTCACGGCCAAAGCCCACCTGTGATTCACAGGGATTTGAAATGTGATAATATATTTGTCAATGGAAATCAAGGAGAAGTTAAAATCGGGGATCTTGGGCTGGCAACCATCATGCAACATCCTACGGCTAAAAGTGTCATTGGTATATATGCAGCTCTCTGAATTCAAACCTTCTCTGACAGAGATGATTTCATTGAAAAAGTGCTTAACTACTTGGTTAATTTGGCAGGAACACCGGAATTTATGGCTCCGGAGCTGTATGAAGAGGAATACAATGAATTAGTCGACATATATTCATTTGGAATGTGCTTGTTGGAAATGGTCACTATGGAGTATCCTTACTCAGAATGCAGGAATCCAGCTCAAATATATAAGAAGGTTACATCTGTAAGTTGTTATCTTGGCTTGAATTTTCATTTGGTAGGTACATGATGTTACGCCGCGCCATCTTATAATAGCATGCCTTTCATTGGGCAGGGCATCTTGCCGGCTTCTCTGGGGAAGGTGGTTTCTCCGGAGGTGAAAGAGTTCATTCAAAAATGCCTGGTTCCGGCTTCTGAGAGGCTTTCTGCTAAGGAACTGCTAAAGGATCCATTTCTAGTCGAACATTATGGAGATTCCATCCGTGATTCATTGACTATGCTTGATAAAATTCCTAGATCAATTAGTTTATTGAACTGTGGCCCTCATTTTATGGATATAGACCCTGAGTATGCATATACAGACTCCAATAGCGGGACTCCTCATTCCTCGGTGCTGGAATTTAAACGAATGCATCACAACAACGAGTTCAGATTAAGGGGAAACAAGAATGACGACAACTCAGTCTCATTGACCTTGCGCATTGCTGATAAGGGTGGTAAGTTAGTGTATAAGCAGTGAGTTTGTCTGCTCAGCTTTTGAGTGATCATCTCTCAGTTTTTTCTTGTTCAAATTGCAGGGAGGGTGAGAAACATACACTTCCAGTTCTACCTTGACACGGACACTGCTCTTGTCGTTGCAGCTGAAATGGTCGAGCAGCTAGATTTAACTGATCATGATGTAGTTTTCATTGCCGAGTTCATTGATTACCTAATGTTGAGAATCTTGCCCAACTGGAAGCCTTCGTCTTCGTCTGACAAATGTGCAAGCGGCCTAACCTTGATGTCAGACCAATGGGAGATGCCGTTGTCTGATGCTCCAGCTGAATCAGAAGGGATGAAGCAAGGAAATCTCTCTAATCTCCATATTGATCGTCAGATGTGTTTCCCGACTGCTCGCAACTTGTACGGACACCTCAATCCCGGGTTGTTCTTCACATCTCCATGCTTGACAATTACAGGGAATAAATCATCGCTAGGATCTGCAAATTCTGAGATGATGGGAGATTATTCTTTATTCAAGAATGCAATGTATAAGGGCTCTAGCGGCGCAATCTCTGAGATGGAGTTCAGAGATCAACACTACGATGAATGTCGAACTAACGAGACGGGAAGTGTTGTTAGTGCAGGATGGCCATCAATGGACCGGCTCACGGATAACTCAGAGTCCAATTTCTCTGATCAGAAAGTGTCGAAAACCGGGAGCTTTACAAGCTGCTGTTCGACATTGGATTTGCTAGAGAGAGACCCTGATGGTGATCTGAAGTTAGAGCTCGACGTGATCGAAGCACAATACCAGCAATGGCTTCAAGAACTTACTAGGATGAGGCAGGAGGCAATGGAGGCTACCAAGAGACGATGGGCGGCGAAAAAGAAAGATGTTCATTGAAGAGATATGTCGACTCATTTGTCCAAATTTTTATTTTATTTCTCCTTTTGGACTCCGTTTGGGTTGTTGTCACGTGTATTTGAAACATCCTTGATTGGATGTGGCTTGCTTCCTAGAACGGATTACCCTTCGACCCCTCATAGTTTTTCATGGAGGGGTGAAGACTGATTATAAAATCACAAAAGTTTTTATTTAACAATGTATAAATATATTTTTGATAGTTTTTTTTTATGGATGGATCATTAGATTGTTTAGCGTGCACAGAAATTTTCAGGTCATATCAGGGTTGCTCTAGTTGTATGCATTAAATGCAAATTGGAATGAGAAATGTGAGATAAATTCATGGACCACCAAATCTTGAGGTGAGGAATGATAACCTAAACACTTCTTTTGTTCACTTTCAAGAGAAAAAATTGTAATTAGATAGCTAGAGAGAGAGAGAGAGAGATGTAGAGATTTCCTAGAATTTCTCAGAGCAGGCAAAGAAACCAAGCCGAAATATAAAAGCTACAGCTTAATGGACTTGAAGTGTAACCTCTCTTCAGCACGTATGCAACAATCAGGTTCACAATGAAGAACTAGTTCTCTGTCCAAGTGTGTCTGCACTTCATGCATGTATAAAACACAGTCATCGGTTCATCTGCTGACCTCGTCTGGACTTGCGTGAAACTGGCTTTGTCGTTATTGCATTCAGGGCACGGCACTGCACGGGGAAAAACGAGTCAGCAGCAATTATTTGTCACAAAAATCAAATGTTGCTATTTGCAAGGATCAGGTAATCGTCTGCAAAAAGGCATGCAAAGATCAACTTCTACGAGGAACAAAAACAACTCTAAAAATGTCATTACTCCTGTGCCAAGATTCTTGAGAAAAGAGTGGCATACATATAATCTGTACTACAAATGTCAAATTTGCCAATTCAAACACAAATCAATATCATATCACAGTTCAATGGAATTATATAGATGGCTTGTACGATTTCTTGATCTTGGATCGTAGGAGATAAAGTTATTGACAGAAAAACAATACACCTACAGTAAAAACTGCAAAACCACCGGATGCTTTCATTGCATGAGCGTAATCCACAAACAGAAGTATAGCAGCAAAGCTTCATTATGCTTAGAAATAAACGTAAATGTATGAAACACGTATTTACCAAAGGTGATCGTAGAATCAAACTTTTTTAAAAGGAGCACAGTAAAATGAAATAAACCTGAAGTTTCGTTCAAGTTCTTCCGGTCATCTTCAGAGAAAATGGGATCTATCGGCTTCTTAACCAAGCGTACATGTCGCTTTATCTTAACCTGTTGAAGAACATGGCTTTATGTATGCATAAGTAATAACTGTGTGTGTGTGTAGAACTAGAACCACATAGAATTATGCAGGAAATCAAGTTAGTCACCCTGGTCTCTATTTGACAAGCGTAAGGGCACGTTGGACAGGAAAATCGAGCAGGGCGATCCATGTAAGGCAACTCATAGAGCAGCATATTCCCACAAGTTGGGCAGAACTCCATTTCAGCTCAGCTCAATCTACAATGAGTCCATCAAAAGAAGCAAAATGAATACCAAGACGAGTAATTTACCATAGATGATTCACCATATCAATCATCGACCGATAATCTAGAACTCATTGGTTCATATTTCTGAATAATTTCAAAATCCAACGTAAATGAGTAACCATCAACTGAAAACACATCACGGAGGCAAAATTATCCATAATCAAACTCCAGATTACAATCAATTCGGATGATTTTGTCGGAAAAATGCAAGAACTACTGACCAATTCGCATATACAGACAGTAAAGATTTAGACCGAGAATTGAAAACTAAACTACGAATAATTCAAACAGGAAATCACGAATCAATCAAATTCGGAGGTAATAGATTTCATGAAAAAAAAGAACACAAAATAACGCGAAAATAGCATAAAATAATCTACAGGAAACAAAATCAAAATTGAACCTTTGCTTACACGGAGGAAGAGATGATCGATCCACCAATGGCGAGAGCGTCACTGCGTCAGCGCAGGGTTTTACTCATAAATTTTAGACCTAAAACCCCTAATCCCTACTTCTCTCAGTTCTGCATTAATTAGGGATTATTGCACTTTTAGGGGGGTGTATTGGTTGTGGATTTCATTGGATTTCATTGAACTTTTAAAATTCAGGTGTATTCAATCCAGACTTTTAAAAGTCCAACGAAATTTTGATGTATTCAATCCAGACTTTTAAAAGTCCAATGAAATCCTGGTGTATTGAATCACGACTTTTAAAAGTCCATCAAAATTTTGAAGTATTCAACAATCCACAGACTTTAAAAAGTCATTGATTTCGTTGGAATTCGGATGGATTTCACGTGAAAATTATGAAGGATGAAATCCGACCTCCAGACACGAGATTTCGATGGATTTGGAAAATCCCGCGAGCGTTGTGACCCAGCGGCCGGTGGGTAAGCGGATTTGGGACTTCCAGCGGTCGCTCGACCCAACGGCCGCTGGAGTCGCTGAGGATGGCACCTCAGCGACCGCTGGCTGCCAGCGACCGCTGGGTTTAAGTCGGTGATATCCCAGCGGCCGTTGGGTCGAGCGACCGCTGGGCCTGGCATAATCCGCTTATAAATATTCGTTCACGGTATTTTTTTCCTCCACAATTTCTCCACGAACGGCAGCGGCGGCAACTACAATCTTCATCAAGTACTCTCCATACTATTCGATTATGATTATTATTTTTAACTCGTGTATTCATTATTGATTCGCTTATGATTATTATTTTTAACTCGTGTATTCATTATTGATTCGCTTATGATTATTATTTTTAACTCGTGTAATCATTATAGATTCGATTATGATTATTATTTTTAACTCGTGTATTCATAGAAAATTAGTATATATGCTCTTATTATTAATAATAAGATGATTAATAGTGTATACAACATATTATATTAGTATTATCATGGGGGACTCACAACCAGATTCGAAAAAGAGGACATCTTATGAACCTTGGAGTAAGGAAGAGACTAACCTTCTGCTAGAACTTATGGTTGATGGTGCGCGTCGCGGATGGCGTGATAATAGTGGCATATTTAGCAAAGCCACTGTGGAAGAAAGAATACTTACTGTGTTTAATGAAAGACTCGGGTGTAATAGGACCTACAGTAATTATCAAAGCCGGCTCAAATGGTTTAAGAGTCGTTGGATCGGTTATTCGAACCTGTTGAAGTATAGTTCTGGTTTTGGATATGACGACAATACGAAAAAATTCACGGCTACAGATGAAGTGTGGGATGCGTACTTATCGGTATGTATCATATTGGAAATTAATTATTATGCAATATTTTTATTTAATTAATAAAGTGAATTAATTATTTTGATTTTATTTTTTTGTAGTCTCACCCGAAAGACACACACTTGTGATATGGAGATACCACTGATTATGAGGATTTGAGGATTGCGGTGGGTAATGGTGTTGCCGTCGGAAGAAATTCAATTGGGTTGGGAATTGCTACTGATGCAAATACATTAGGAGAAGATGAAAATAGAAATGCGCGCATAGAAGATTTAACGTTTGATCATGAGAATGATGCGTTTGTCGCACTATCACAAGATGAGCAACCCCCGTCTAGTTTCACACCACCTTCTGGGCAGCCTGAACTGACTAAGAGCTCCACTGAAAGACCGAAGCAAGCCAAAAGAAGTAGAACTCAGTATGAAGCAACTTCTGGTTCTAGTGAAAAGATCATAGAAGAGGTGAAAACACTGTTTGGTGAAGTTCACGGTCTCTTACTGAAAAGAGATAGCGAATTAGAGAAAAGAGAAAAAGAAAGATCGTACACTACATGGGATGCAATCAAAGAGATCCCAAATTTGGATGCAGACACTTGGATTAAGGCATTTGACTTGCTTGTCACGAAGTCCCAAAAAGATGGTTTTTTGAAGATGAGTGTTGAGGAACGAGCTCAGTGGATAGCTTACAAGATTAAGAAATAGGGATATTTTGCTTCAAATTTGATTTATTAGTATTTTTTTGATTTATTAGTATTTTTTTGGATGTCTTGTTATAATTTATGTTAATTATTTATTTGATGTTATGAATTATGTTTTTTGATTATATAACATGTTTGGTTTATTCGAAATTAACATTATGTTTTTTTGGGTAATTTTTTTTTTTTTTTTTGGGAAATTAACACAATCGCTGTAATCAATAAATTTTATTTGTTTAAATGCAGCATGGAAAATCATGAAATATTGGAAGAAGAAATAGAAAATGAAGAGATGGAAGAAGAAATTGATGAGGAAGAGGAGACAGAATTCTATGAAAATGTTAAGCTCTTGCTATTGACAGCCAAGACAGTGTTAACACTATTAGGGGAAATTGATATGATGCGTCAGCATATTGAACGTTCTTTGCAGCGACGACCAATTACGAGAATTGGATATCATTTTGTTAAAGATATGATTGAAGGAGATCCACAAAGTTTTCGACAGTTGTATAGAATGTATCCTGATGCATTTCTGAAGTTATGCTTTATCATAAGAGATAAAACGTCTCTACATGATACAAGACACATATGTGTTGAAGAAATGGTGGCAACATTCTTGATCATTGTCGGGCACAACGACAGATATTGTAATGTTCGTCACAGATTCAAGCGTTCTCATTTTGCCACAAGTCAAAATTTCAATAAAGTATTAAAGGCATTGAACATGATAGCACCGGACATGATGGTTAAACCGTCTATACAGACCCCAGCAAAAATTCAGGATTGCACAAGATTTATGCCTTTTTTTAAGGTATGTATCATTTATTATGTAATGTATTTTAAATGTTTTATTTATTTATATCTTATTTTGACTTTATTTTAGGATTGCATCGGAGCTATAGATGGAACGCATATTCCGGCAACGATAACAGGCCGAGAAGTAAGCAGTTTTCGTAATCGTCATGGTATGCAATCACAGAATGTTTTGGCAGCTTGCAACTTTGATCTGCAGTTCATGTATGTGCTAAGTGGATGGGAAGGTTCAGCACATGACTCCAAGCTTTTAAGTGATGCATTATCTAGAACAAATGGCCTTCAGTTGCCGCATGGTATGTACCATATTTATAATTGTGTGTTTTTTTTAAATAGTGCAAAGGCATTTATTTGACAAAGAATAATAAAATTATTTTGTTGTAGGTAAATATTTTCTGGTGGATTGTGGATTTGCTAATAGACGTCAGTTTTTAGCTCCTTTACGTGGTGTTCGATATCATTTGAAAGATTTTGGTGGTCAAGGTCGTCACCCGAGAAATGCAAGTGAATTATTCAATCTCCGACATGCATCATTAAGGAATGTGATTGAGAGGATTTTTGGTGTATTCAAATCTAGATTCACAATTTTCAAAACCGCACCTCCCTTCTCATTTCAAATCCAAGCTGAATTAGTTTTGGCTTGTGCTGGTTTACACAATTTTCTCCGAAAAGAGTGCCGCTCTGATGAATTTCCAGTGGAATATGAAGGAGATGAAGATTTACCACCTCCTCCTCCAGAAGAAAAAAATATGGAATGGCTATCTCAAAGCCAACTACAACAAAGAATGGAAGCTAATGCATGGAGAATGAGCATTGCCAATGCTATGTGGGAAGCGAGGCCCACGTATAATGGCAATGGAAATGATGATGAAACCGAAGATGAAACTGCTGAGTAATATTTTTTTTAATTGACTATGAAACATTGATTATAATTGGTATTTTATAAACAATTTTTGCTTATATTGTTAAATTTTTATAACGAATTTGAATAACACAATTTTTTATAATTGTTGTGTTTTTCTTCCACAACTTGTGTATCCGATGAAAGTAGACATATAAAAATATTTGTCAAACACGTTTTATGTAAAAAACATAAAGTCCAACGGCCGCTGGTTGTGAGCGGCCGTTCGGACGGCCACAATTCAAGCCCAGCGGCCGCTGGGAGTCAGCGGTCGCTGGGAATGTTTCTGCCCAACATTCCCAGCGGCCGCTGGGAGCTGGGAATGTTGGGCAGAAACATTCCCAGCGACCGCTGACTCCCAGCGGCCGCTGGGCTTGAATTGTGATTTTTTTTCCCGAAATGTGTCCTATTTTATCGAAACTATTGTACGATTTAACGAAACTATTGTACGATGTTTATGTCTACTAGGTTTATATTTGTATTCTTCTTTAACACTTTATGCACCATTCAATCGTACTAAATAAGTAAAATGAAATGAAAAATAAACATGATCGAGATAAACATTGTTCACAAACATATTGTTCAACAAAATAGAAAACACACAGTTTAACAAAGTAAAAAAAACACTACAGTTCAACGACAGAATTAAAAAAAAATAAACAACACCCAAACAATGGCAGCTGGGTCCTCCGCCTCCGGCATTTGCCTTTCTCGAGCGATCACACCTACACGATTCACAAACACCAAAGATCAACCAAAAACCAACGGTAAAGATAAACATTTATTTTTTCAAACAATCAAAATATAATCCATAAAATGCAAAAAACAAACCATTAATTGTCAGGTGGTGGATGTGGTGGCGGATAGAAGGCAGTCCAAGCATCCCACTGAGCCTGTAAGGATGCAATTTGTGCATCCTGCGCGTCAAATCGAGCGTTCATTTGCTGGGTATGCGCATCAAATCGGGCGTTCATCTGATGGATATGCGCCTCATACCCATCGTGGATCTGCTGCCTCAGTGATCCAAAAGATGCATCGATATGCTCCCGAAATGACATCAAATCATTCTGGAATCGCCCATAATAATCTCCAGACATTGTATGAGGTGGCTGCTCAGGTTGCTCTTCCTCTTCCTCTTCCTCTTCCTCCTCCTCTACCTCCATCTCCTCATCTTCATTACCACCTCCATCGCCACCAGTAGACGGGCCGGCACCAGAATCACCTTGACTCTTGACAAGCAAATCATTTATGTGCTTGCTCACACATGGCCTCTTAGCAGGAGGTACTAACGTGAATCGATCTTTAATAATTTGAGCACCTTTTAGCTCACTGAAATCGATTGAATACGGCCTGATTTCATCATGTCCCTCCTGATAACCCGTCGTCGCACTGAGAACGCCGAAATTATGTGCCAATCCTGTCACAATAGGAGCAAACGAAGGATGCGTGCCTGCACGAGTCTGCATCTGCCTCATAGCTGACCAAATGAAGTTTGAAATGCAAATTTGTGTGCCCCTCAACGCACAACACAACAAATACACCTCATTCGCGTTCACTTTATTCGCCTGCTCTTTCCCAGACACATTGTAAGCAAGGAATTTGTGCACAATTGCCAATGCCGAGTCTTGAATGTACCCATTCGACTTACCCGAATTATTCCAATTATCAAACCCAGTCAACTCACGCCAACCCGCTTCCACACTAAACGAATTGGGTCTCCCCCGTTCCCCACCAGTAGGAAATCCAAACACAGTTTTCATTCTAGGCAAACTAATTTGGTAGTCTCTCCCGTTCATCCTAACCCCAATCTTCTTATGTTCATCAATCACATACATAGTAGACAAAAATTCATAGCACAAATCTCCATAGCCAGAATAATCAACATGCTTAGCATAATGTTCTAACCCCAAAACCTTCAAATACTTCGTCACTTTTGCAACAATTTTCAAATCTTTCAACAAATCCCAATCAAGGTAACGAGGCATGGTAACCATAGATTCATTGAATTTTTTAAAGACTTGTCCCTCCCATTCAGTTTTTAAAAGAAATGGACATTCGTACCTCGTCGTGAGGTCCTCCTCTTCGGCTTCTTCGTGTGCCCCGAGGTTGGGATTCTTCGTGCGAACCATAATTGAGTGTGGTATGTCGTGGGCTTCCAACGGTCGGTGGAGCGGTGGCTGGAGTGCAGCGGCGTGAGGAAGAAATTTTCGCGTGTGAAATGAATTTTAGGGTTGTTCTGCCCGATTTGGGGCTTTCTGCCCATTTATACGATTTATTCCCAACGGCCGCTGGGTTCCAGCGGTCGTTGGCTTTTTTGGTCTCGTTCCCCAGCGGTCGTTGAGGCCAGCGATCGCTGGGGTCTTTTGGCTCGCCATCCAGCGGCCGTTGGCTTCTAACGGTCGCTGGGTTTAATTTTTTCCAAACCCCACGATCGTTGTATTCCAACGAGCGCTGGGTAGATGGATTTGAAATCCATTGAAATCGGTCCGAAATCCATACACGAAATCCACCAGACTCTGCGTGGAGTTGGGAGACTCCATATGGAGTCTATGGATTTATAAAATCCATAGACATTTAAAAATCCATCAAAATCCAATGAAATCCACATCCAATACACCCCCCTTAGTACCATTAAAATAGATTAAAATATTTTTAGTCTCATATCTTACATTTTTGTCCCACAATTTATTAGCTCAAAACTTTTAGTCTCAAATACTTTTTTTTCTAATATTTTTAGTCCTTAAACTAATAGTATATTTTTTTTTTACATTTTTTCGGTATATTTTTCGAGAATTTTGCTAAGCAAAAAAGTATATTGGCAAGAAGTTGAAATGATTTTATTGGGCATTTTGCTTGATATTTTATTGAATATTTTGCTTGGTATTTTATTGAATATTTTGCTGAAAATTTTCAAAATATTATGTTATTTTGTCGGGTATTATGCTGAACTTTTTTCTAGATATTTTTCTCTATTTTTTAATGATTTGCTGAAAAATGAAGCTAAAATGTCCTTTAAATAAATAAAAATATATATGCATATACTACATTTTGGATTAAAATGTCGAAAAAAAATATTTGTGACCAAAAATATCGAGTCAATAAATTATAGGACCAAAAACGTAAGATATAAGACTAAAAGTGTTTTGACTCTATTCTAATGAGATTAAAATTAAAAGTATCTCGCAATAATTATTAATTTATTACTAATTACTTATCGCAAAGTCTCAATTGCTCCCCAATATTTTGTATATTTGCGTTTCCCACCCCTGCTTCTTTCTTTTTTTTATTTATTTTTGAGAAATATTTTTAACTGCCAATTTAATTCCTCAAAAAACCAATTTATTTTTTCCAAATTAAATTACTCAACTTATTTGAGGCACATTTGAACTGTAAATTCAATGCTACCCTTACGTAATTTATTAGTCTAATTATATTTTAGTTTATTTTTATTGAAATGGATGGGGGGAATTGAAAGCACAGAAAAACACAAACTAAAATTCAATAACATTTTTTGTCACGTCTCCAACTAGAATTAGGGTTGTAATTGAGACAAACCGACCCGAGAATAGAATATTCAAGTGTGTTTGAAAATATATCTAGTCTTGAAAATTGTGTGCGGGTTTGTTTGATTACGTATTGAATCGAGCTTTAATTCAACTGAACACTAATATAGTTTGACATTTCTATTTAGGTGTTCCTTTTTTTTATCGAACTAGAGTTGACCTTCTAGATTTATGAAACACAAAATTATGTTCAACGATTCAACTTATATGAGAAGCTTATAAAATCGAACTTTTAACGAATGATCACGATCGAGTCGAGTCACAGTCATACACGTGGAAAATGTGAGTCCACATTTACAAAGATTGACCCCATTTTTTGGATTGTGATTTGCGAAGGCCGTAATGTGTATAGTATTTTGGCACCACATTTTTTTTATAATTAATTTTTTAGGAGATATTTTGGCACTAAATTAATGCGAATAACTTCACATTTTCATTTTTTTTAGCTCAATAATGCTTCATGAATTTTTTATTTTATTTTTGAAGACAATGAATTGTTAACTAAGTGTAAATTCAAGTGGAACTTCACCATCAATCCGGTCAAGTTCTGTCGGTCTTTCATATTTTAGTAATATTATTTATAATATTATTATTTTTTAGCTTTTTCTTTGGATTTTTTTTTACTCACACATTCGACTTATGATATTGAGGAGATTCGAACCCGTAATCTTTGATCTCCAAGCAATCTCACTCCATCACTAAGCCATCCCCACCGGGACTTGTTTGATTACAGTTGAACTCGTCGAATAACTAGTATTGAGTATTTCTACTTATTAATGATGTATTTTAATTTTTCTTAAAAAATATTGGAATTTCATAATATCATTTATTTCAATTTAGATATGTTATCGATCGAATTCTGTAATGGATTTCTTATTTGAGTGAGGTAATTAATTTGATAATCCAAATTAATGGAATTGGTAGTGTGGTTCTTGAATAGTGGGTGAAAGTATATGTTTCCCTTTTCATTATCAAATTTAATAATGTTTATTTATTTATTTGTCGATTTCAATTTTTTGTACTTAGTTTGATTTCACTATTAATTAGGACAGACGGTACCCAATTAGATTGTATAATTATTTTTTAGTATAATTTTCAATTTTTAGTTAATAATTGATTACTATGGTTAGTTATATTTATAATTTTTTAACCATAATTTTTTATTGATAAATATTGACTAGGGTGGGTAGATTATATTATAAAAAATTTAATTGTAAAAGTAAAATGAAAGGAAAGATTATAAACTTGATAGGGAACATTTGTATCCAAACAATGTTTCATCCATGTTCAAAAATGTCAAATTTATTAGTTTTTCTTTCATTTTTCCCTTCAATTTTAATTTCTTGTAAAGACAATTGATTACTATTATTTCTTGGAAGATTGGGTTATAACAAAGTTTCTAGACATATTTATGATCCAAATCAAATTAAGTAGAAACTAGTTTGTCCTACTTCTATATTTTATTTGATTTAGGTCCCATTTATTTAGCCTAACAATTGAATAAATAAGTACTCAAATATCTCTTACCTCAAAAAAAAAAAGTACTCAAATATAAATATATATATATATATAAAGTACTCAAATATATATATATATATAAAGTACTCAAATATATATATATATATATATATATATATAAGAGCTACGGTGTGATGCAATTGAATAAAATATGAAGGCTGATGAAAGTGGATGCATTCATGATCAATAATTACCTTAATTAATAGTTAATTAATGTATGATTAAGACTAATAACAAATTATGCCCCTTTCAAGAAATCGACCAAGAAAATAAGTCATATCGATGGGAAATTAAAAATATATACATAATTTTTATCAATATTATAAAAATCGATCTAGGCGGCTCTTAAATGAAAAGCCACCACTAACTCAATCGAAAGGGACTTTGGTGTGTGTATAAATTCAATAACTCGTGGAGCATGAATGTCAAGTATCGTTATTGGTCCCCACCCCGGCGGATCTCTAGGGCATTACAAGTAGCGACACATTTTTTTTTCACGAGCATTACTTATGTTGGCTTGAGAGTGTTTTGATTTTGAATTGTTGGTGAAATTAGAAATTTAAAATTGGAATAGTATCATCGTTCAATCATGAGATCGTCACTTGAACAGTTAGTTAACTTCGTGTGACATTTATAACATTGTTTTTATACTTTTTTAGATGACCAAAATTCTAATTCAATAATTTATGTTTGAAGACTTAGATATTTTTTTCTTGTTCTTTTGTGAGACACAGCCACCTTTAAATAATTGAAGTTTGGAATAAAATAATCTTTGTAGCTTTGTGGGGGGTGGAATCTTACCGGCAGCCGAATTAAGTTATTGAAAAATGAAAAAACATCAGAGAACTTATTTTATTTAGATTAATTTATCAAACAAAAAAAGGGAACTATTTTTCAAAATTTTAAATTTTAGCAATAAATATTTATTACTATAAATTACATTGAAATACTTTTAGTTTTATAATAAATATTATTATAATAACAAATTTGATGGTGGGATACAAAGAAGTGGAATGTTGTCTCTATGACTTGTTCTAGTGAGAATTGTTTTGAAAGCTTAATATTTTTGTCGTTGTGCGACTAAAATATAAGCGAAGTTTACTCAATTCACCTCTAAATAATGACTACACCTTATAACAAAGAATCTTATGATCTTTGATTACTACAAATTGCTCCGATAAAAATTGGAGCATAAGATTCGAACAAGACTAAAACCTCGTCGTAGAAAAACAAATCATCACTCACTTAATTTAGATACAACTCACATGCCTATCATATGTCACAACGGGTAAAAATAACAAAGTGAAAAATGAGATACATAAATACGGAAAATCTATAAGAGATCTAGGCAGCATCCGATCCAGATAAAAATATTTGAAAGAACCTCGTTACACTGTATGTATATTAAAAAAAAAATCACCGTCATCAATGAGGGGGCCAAACCTACCATCGGCAAAAAAAAAATAGAAAGAAATAGAGGGGTAAGGGTGGGGGGCCAAGGCCCCCCTAGATCTGTCCCATTGAAGTAGTGTCGTGTCGTGATCACTGCGGTGGAAGGATCGGGAAATACTCTCCGTATATTATGGTCCCAAAGAGCAGGAGAGAGAGAGAGAGAAGAGAGAGAGAGAGAGAGAGAGAGAGAGGAAGCTTCTTGGAAGAACACAAAAGTCTGGAACAAGTAAGCAATAACTAATGAGTCACGAGTGATGACACAAAACGTCTCATTGCTCCAACCCCACTCCAACAGGAATAGCACCTTCCACGAAAAAACGTTGTTTTGGAACCAAATGCCAATTGGAGAAATACCATAATTTAATCTCTTATTTTTAAAAAATATATATCAATCAACCTCCAAAAATGCAGCATATAGATATATAGTGTGTGTGAAGACTTGACAACTCGAGGCAGGCAGCCACTAGAACTTTGAAAAATTAAACCCCCCCAAAAAAAAAATCCAACCGTCCATTTCATTTCATGGAATCGTATAAAGATTTGACGATAACAATCATGCATTACTAACTATATATACACACACATATATATATAATAAGACTGCATGTATTAGATTTGAGCAACACTTTCACATCACAAATTCTCTCTCTTTCCCAACAGAAAAAGTTAACAACCTCAAGAAAAATCTTGATTCTTGATGGCGGCCGATTCAAATTCAACCAGCATGGAGCAGAAATCCGAGATGAACGAGTATGAAGACTTGCTGCCGGTGATGGTGGACAAGCTGGACGGCGACACCTTCGTGGCAGAGCTGTGCGGCGGTTTCCGGCTGCTGGCGGATCCGGGCAAGGGGCTGATCACGGCGGCGAGCCTGCAGAGGAACTGCGCTCTTCTGGGGTTGGAAGGGATGAGCAGAGACGACGCGGAGGCGATGGTGCAGGAGGGCGATCTCGATGGCGACGGGGCTCTCAACCAGACGGAATTCTGCATTTTGATGGTGAGGCTCAGCCCAGGGATGATGGAAGATGCTGAGACTTGGCTTGATAAGGCCATTCAAGGGGAGCTGCAAAAGGCCTCTTCTTGATTTATTTCAATCTAAATATTTCTTTTATTTCTACTAATGTGCTTCATATAATCAAATTCATGATTCATATTTGTGTCAATTCTGAGCAACAAACACAAATCCCATAGGTATGAAAAGGAAAGAGATAAACTTCGTAGATTTAACCAAGCAAGCAACAATTACAGAAGATCCATATATAAATAAAGCAGAAACAAACCCAGAGATTGATTCAGTTCAAAGATACAAGAGTAGTAGCTCCTATACTAGTACTAGTGTATGATAAGCTTTTATCCTCCTTCGTCCTCGTCGAAAACGCAGAAGTCCCATCAAGTTCTTGATCTCCGGACAGGCGACCTACTAAAAGGGAAAATCAAGAAAGGATGTAAGCAACATTTTCTGCAATATATGCTGTACAAAAACCATTAAATTCATTTTGCTTATTCATTCGAAATGAGAATGTATAAGAAAATTAGTCGAAGGGCGTGCAGCTACCTTCGGAATCTGCCATAATCGGGACTCTTGGCCCTGTCGTGTGATGGGCCATTGTATCTATCATAAACAGGGCTTCTGTCACGGCCATAATCAGGACTTGGACGGCTCCGTCGAAACCCTGGACTTGGTGACCTTCGATAAGGACTATCTCCACGCCTTCCATAGTTTCTTCTGGGGCTGTCGCGTATTCCACCCCTCTCATCATCATCTCTCAATGCATACTCAACAGAAACAACCCTGTCCAGTATCTTGCTGCAGAATTCAAAATAAACTGTCAGAGCAAAATTGAAGAGATCAAATTGTGCGGCGCATGTGGATCAAGTACATCAAGGCTCCTGACCTCATGTGAGTGCACTCCAATGCTTTAGTTGCATCCTCCTGAGTCTCAAATTGCACGAATGCAAAGTTCCTCCGAATGCGGACATTGAGAATCTTTCCATAAGGCTCAAAGTGTCTTTCTATGTCATGGACTCTAGTACGCACAGGATCAAAGTTTATCACAAAAAGGGTCTTAGTTTGCTTCTGATTTGCAGCTCTCCCATCACGATGCCTACCCCGTTCACCCTGTCACGATTAAAAAAAAAACTAATTCATATATTATTAAAAAAAAAAAGATGATCCATTCATATTAAAACCAGGGACTACAAAGAAGGTCATACCTTGGCCCATTCAACTGACAACCTACGCCTATCGTGCCCAAATGGTAAGTTGTCAATACCACGGATGGCATCTTCAGCATCACGTTCATCCTCAAAATAAACAAAAGCAAACCCTGCAGGTGAAAGAACTAATATGAGAAGCAGACACGACAGAAGATCAATTAGGACTACAACCTTGCTACAGATAGCTGCATCACTAAATCAGGAAATTATTTTCCCTGCGAAGATTCGAATAAAGTACAACACCTGCAAACATGTGAAGGTTCTGAGGAAAGCAAGGACGTAGAGGCCTTGCATGTTGTACTAAAGAAAGATGAGTAGTGGAGGCAAATTAAGATCATGGAGATAGTTGAGTAGTCATTGCTAAGCATGCTTCAGCAATTTCACAGCATGAGATCAGTAAATGGGAAGACATGGCATGACAGAACTCATTGATCGCCTTAAGATTAGTGATGGTAGGCATGGCATGATGAACTGACACCTAGATCCCTTATCATTATTGTGGCAGGCATGGCATACTGAATTCATCCCCACCATTACCATTTTGGTGGGATAGCAATGCTAGGCATTGAACAAATGAATGGGAAGATTGGAAGAAAGATATGTGGAACTGTTCCATCTGCAACTAGGGTAGCAGATATGAATGTAGGCAGCCTTTGCATTATAGGTTTTTATTGCAGAGAGAAGATGGCAAGCCAATTAGAAGCTCATTTTCCTTTGTAGATGTTCCTGCGTCAAAACAAACACTTAAATATCGAGACCTTCTCGTATTAATAACCACACTTCCTGATTTTTCTCTTTAACTCCCTTTTTTTAGGATAAACCCTGCAATATTTACATAATGGATATGCATGCCCTACATGAGTAGTGGGTGCATTCAACTAAGATCAACCATGCTCAAGTGGCATGCATCCCAAATCCCATCTAAGCCAAATGTGGCGCATTATATTATATATATTCAATACCACAAGAAATCACCCAAAGCCGAACAAAGAGCCGCAAGAAGCAGCAGTAAAAGCACACAACATTAAAGCAGCAAGCACCCAACAAAACAATAGAAGGGGCAAAGGTACTATAGCTGTGTGGGACTTCCATATACCAATGCAGATTCAGCCAATACCCTCTCCTCTTAAATATTTCCAAATAGTAAATATCTAAATTACAATCAAAACTCACTATACAACACATTAATCATACAAAATGATCATTAATCCTACAAAATTAAATTTCTACCACAAAACTACTGATTTCACAGTTTAGTACCATCCCAAATATACGAGATATCAAATCAAAGCCACAAAAATTATACCAGATTTCATGTCAACACGTTCAACTCTTCCGTACTTGGAGAACAACCGCTCCAAGTCGGATTGCCGAGTTTCGTACTCGAAATTCCCGCAAAAAACCGGCCTCATCTTCGCAGTTCACGAAATTTGAACTTGTAGAACGAAACCTGAAACAATAATTTAACGTATCAATCAAAACCGAAAGATATAAACAAAAATCGTAAAAAATGTGCACAGAAAATCAAAGTAACCTGGCAAATTGATTGAAGAACAGAGCGAATTCGGAGTGCGAAGCGATGTTGATTAAAACATGAAGAAAAGGAGTGACAGAGAATGAGAGACGAGCATCTATCAAAAATAAATAAGAACCCTAGATTTTCAAATCGACTTTGCATTTGCGTGCACGGTGGGGGCCAATTAATCAAGCCCAAGCCCATGGGCTTTTTATGGTTTGATTGTGGGCCAATTAATCAAGCCCAAGCCCATATTGACTATGATTATTCATAGAGTAAATTACGCATTTGATCCCGTAAAAATAGGGTCTAAACACTTTTAGTCCCAAAATGTATAATTTGATCACAAGTTAATTTTTTCGATAATTTTGGCCACACAGTTTATATTTCAACACTTTTGGTTCCAAAAACTAACGGACTATGTACTTAACATCCGTTAAATACCTATTTTCGATTGAATTTTTCACTACATTCCCTCTATTTTTACCTTTAATTGGACGGTACAACCAAGATCAACAAAGCGGACATTGTAGTGGTCATTTTTAGTCAACCCGTTATGCTGGCCCAAGAAGGTTGAACGTCGTCGCTCAATTGGTTTTTCAGTAGATAACAGTTCAATTTTAAATTTGAATTAAAGTTGCAGTTCCACTTTATCCGGAAAGGTTGGTGGATTCAGAGGAGTCGGCACATTCTTCAATCGCCTCCACGATCCACGTGAACCCTAACCGTTGCCTCCATCTATAAAAAGAGGTCATCCTCCTCAATTGGCGACTACGCATACGCACCTACGAGTTTTCACCCTCTACGTTAGAACTTACTGAACAACGAAGTTCCCACGTTCTATTCATTTATTCCGTGTTTTACTACTTTCTACTGTCATTCTTTTCCTGACTTGAGTATCGGAGGCCCAAAAATCGTCACCCCCGACGATCTTTGGCTCTTATGGTATTTTTCTTATTTTTGTTTCACAGATAGACCGTTATTCCAGACTAAATCGATAATTGCATATTTATGGATCTACATGCATTGTTTTAATTTGGTTCCAAAATAGGTACTGAACAACGGATAGTAAGTACAGTTCATTAATTTTTGGAACTAAAAGTGTTGAAATATAAATTGTGGGACCAAAAATGTCGAAAAAATTAAACTTGGGACTAAAATTGTACATTCTGAAACTAAAAGTGTTTGAACCCTATTCTTATAAGATCAAAAATGTAATCTACTCCTATTTATATCATAAATATTTTTTATTTTATAATAAATATTATTAAAATCACAAATTTGATAGTAAAATACAAAGAAGTGTAACATAAAATTTGGACCTTAAGAGTTTGGGGTTCAAATTTTTTGTTACAATTTCATGTTTCACTATTAAACTTATGATTTTAATAATTATTATTATAAAATTAAATATTATTTTGTAACACGGTGGACAATATATTTATCATTATCAATAAAAAATTAAAAAAAATTATGAGATAATCGACACTAATAATCATATGAACTGAAAACTGAATATTGAATACTACTCCCTCATTTTCTAAATAAGTGTCATTCTAACATTTTAATTTTGTTTCAAAAAAAGTATCATTCTACAAATTCGAGATAGACAATTCATAATTTTCACATATTTACCATCATTTAATGCATTCAAATATTTATATTTAACTCATTTAATGTATTCACATAAGAATGTATTAGGTAATTTAATTAATTTATTAATTTGTGTGAATCCATCCAAAATGTCATTTATATAGAAATGAAGGGAGTATAAAATAATTATAAACTCTTAACTGGATAAAATCACCCATATTTAATAATTATAAATTTAAACTATAACATAATAAAATAAAATTGGAAAAAATTGAAAGAAAATATAATAAATTTAATAGTGAAACACTGATCGTGTGACATTTTTTTAATATATATACAATTACATGATGCAAGTATGAAATGGAATCGAAGTTACAAAATAATCCCAAGAAACATTTATTTAAATACAAGGGCCAAGCTGCCCTTGCATCGAGAACAAAAAATCACGAATAATAAAGGAAGTTTGGGCCCCCTCAAATTTTTGGTCTTTTTTAAAACACTATTATTGTGATTTATATTATATTTTTCTTTCTCTAAAACCAATAATAATCCATAAATAGATAATTTCACTTTTAGTCTCGTTATAATATGATCGAAATACTTTTGGCCCCATATCTTTCGTTTTTAGTCCCATAATTTATTAGCTCGACACTTTTGGTCTCATGTCTTACTTTTTTGGTCTCATAGTTTATTAGCTCGACACTTTTGGTCACACGTGTTTTTTTTTCCGACATTTTTAGCTCTAAAACTAACAGTATATATTTTCTTATATTTTTTCAACGTTTTTTTTTTCTGTATATTTTGTCGAGAATTTTACTGAATAAAAATTGTATATTGGCAAGAAGTTGAAATGATTTTGTTAAGCATTTTGCTGGATATTTGTTGGGCATTTTGCTTGATACTTTGTTGAATATTTTGCTGAAAATCTTCGAGATATTATGTTATTTTGTTGGGTATTATGCTGAATTTTTTGTTAGATATTTTTCTCTTTTTTTTTCTTAATGATTTGCTAAAAAAATGAAGCCAAAATGTCATTTAAATAAATATACTACATTTGAGACTAAAAATGTCGAAAAAATAATATTTGGGATCAAAAGTGTCGAGTTAATAAACTATTGAACTAAAAACGAAAGATACGAGACCAAAAATATTTTGACCCTATTTTAGTAGGACTAAAAGTGAAATTATACCGATACATAAGTTATAATGATTATGAGATAAGCATAGTTTTTTTTTAGGCCAAAAAATCAACAGGTGATTTGTGACGAAATGCAGAAATTTATCAGTTGAGAAAAGAAGAGGTTATTACCAATTAAAGGCAAATAAAAACAAGACAAAGACGTAGTATCTACCAAGTACAAAAAGACAACTCATGCTTCTTAAACAATTGAAAATTACACTACATTTCTTCTATTTCTCCTCATTTTTTAAGATATTCTAACCAAGTCTTCAAATCCAATACACACAAATATTGTTATCGGACGTATATTAATTATCTTAAAATACACAAACTTTATAATGTTTTTGTTTTTTTCACACGTTTTAAAAAGTAGTTTTAATAACGTGAACTTAGTACTTTTTTTTCGTGATTTTCAAATTTCGGCATTCTAATCTAACCAAAATCGATCAAAAGTTAGTGTGTTTAAGACAATTTGGTGTCCACATAGATGTATACATGGAAAACTCTGACATCCATGTTAGTGACACCACATTTTGAAAAATAAAAAATACCATCAAAAATTATATCCGACAATCATGTTATTAAAATTACGTTTTTTAAAATTTGTGAAAAATAAAAAATGCCCCCCAAAATTTATATACTCCTTAAAATAAAGAAGAATCAAAGAGGCATGGTCTCCAACTATCCAAGTCTATTTTGTTTATTCATTTATACAGACTGCACAGATTCCTCTGCAAACGCGTTCACGTCTTCATAGCATAAAGTCAACCAAATTCGTATTCCAAATTTCTAATGAAATTTCACTCTCTCTCTCTCTCTCTCATTAAAGTAATCCACACTGTTTCTTTTCGAAAGAATCGTGAAGATTGATGGATATTTTTATCATTTATCCCGCTTTTGAATTCAAAAAACGCACTCTTGTCAAAAACTGTAAGAAAGAAGGGAGTTTTAAAAGAAGAAATTGCTAACCACTCTTTGAAAGATTTTGCACTCACAATGCATCTGGAACAAAAGCATATTTGACCGAAACTTCCACCAATAATAATTCCCACTTATTTTAATACTTTATTTGAAAGTATAATTCCTGTTGCTTGGTGCTAAAGCCATGGACTTTCTTCATTCTAGGGTATTTCTAGGCTTCTGTGAGCTGGGCTCTCCTCATATTTGGGCAAAGATCGATTTTTTCTTCATGGGGTGTTCTGCATTCATGCTGTGAGTCCAAACATCTTGTGATACAGTATAAAGTTGCTTCATTTATTATGTCCAGTAATATTTATGAGGCGATGAGTATTGAGAAGTAGAGTGATTTTTCCTATCTTATGTTGTTTTAGAGTTTGTTGGAGTTGTTGTAATAATGAATTGGTAGCAGGATATATTCATTGCTTTTGGTTGGTTGAAATTTAAATTGATAATCAAGTTGAAGTTATTGTATCTTCCTTCATGTCCACTGGCTAAGTTTGATATAGCTGTCTTTTTGGCTTCTGAGATGATCTAATGTCTCTTTCTCTTCCAAATTAAGAATGCATTTTGTGCCATTGATGTTTTATTATATGTTAATTACAATTCGCTCTTAATTACTTGCTTCTTTTCTGAATCTGCTAATTGTAATTGTGTTTTTTTTTTATTATTATTCTTTTCTTGTGTAGGAGGTTTGAGTGAGTTTAGAGGTGTATCTTCTGCAGAGATCTTGTTCTGCAATGGAAGAAAGAATTGATGAAAACCCTTTTACGGCATGGTCATGGTCTGTAGAACAGTGTTTGAAGGAGTATAGAGTGAAGCTAGACAAAGGCTTGAGCAGCTATGAGGTCGAGAAGCGGAGAGAGAGATATGGATGGAATGAACTCCAGAAAGAGAAGGGGAAGCCACTATGGAGACTTGTTTTGGAGCAATTTGATGATATGCTTGTTAAAATCCTGTTATTAGCTGCTTTGATTTCATTTTTTCTGGCTTTCTTGCAAGGAAATGGTGATGAGGAGTCGGGGTTTGAGGCGTTTGTGGAACCTTTTGTCATAGTCTTGATACTAATCCTTAATGCAATAGTTGGTGTTTGGCAAGAAGGTAATGCTGAGAAAGCCCTTGAAGCGTTGAAGGATATGCAATGTGACTCTGGGAAGGTGTTGAGAGATGGATATTTGGTGCCTGATCTGCCTGCACGAGAGCTAGTTCCCGGAGATATTGTGGAATTGCGGGTTGGGGATAAAGTGCCGGCTGATATGAGAGTGGCAGTTCTGAAAACCTTGACCTTAAGAGTCGAGCAGAGTTCACTGACCGGGGAGGCAATGCCGGTCATGAAAGGCACCAATCCTGTATTCATGGATGATTGTGAGTTGCAGTCGAAAGAGAACATGGTTTTTGCTGGAACCACAGTTGTTAATGGCAGCTGCACTTGCATAGTCGTGAGCACCGGGATGCAGACTGAAATTGGCAAGATACAAACACAGATACACGAGGCATCATTGGAAGAAAGTGAAACTCCTTTGAAGAAGAAGCTTGATGAGTTTGGTAATAGGCTTACTTCTGCTATTGGCCTCATTTGCCTTGTTGTATGGCTTATCAACTACAAATATTTTCTCTCGTGGGAGCGTGTAGATGGATGGCCATCGAATTTCAAATTCTCTTTTGATAAGTGCACTTACTATTTCAAGATAGCCATTGCCCTTGCAGTTGCTGCAATCCCTGAAGGCCTCCCTGCTGTAATTACGACATGCTTAGCCTTAGGTACCCGGAAAATGGCTCAAAAGAATGCAATAGTGCGCAAGCTTCCTAGTGTGGAGACATTAGGATGTACAACTGTTATTTGTTCAGATAAAACGGGGACCTTGACGACAAATCAGATGGCAGTAACAGAGTTCTTCACTTTGGGAGGTAAGACTACAGCTTCGAGAATTTTCCACGTTGAAGGCACAACATATGACCCCAAGGATGGAGGGATAGTGGATTGGAACTGTTATAATATGGACGCCAACTTGCAAGCAGTGGCTGAGATTTCTGCAGTTTGCAACGATGCTGGCATATTTTGTGATGATCGATTGTTTAGAGCAACAGGACTGCCCACTGAAGCTGCTCTTAAGGTTTTGGTTGAGAAAATGGGAGTTCCTGACAGTGAGGTCAAGAACAAAATTCGTTATTCGAAGCATTTGTCCAATCTTTTGGTTGATCGCAACACAGTTAAATTAGGTGAGCAATCATATGTATGAGATCATTTATCTTGATCATAGCTGTCTTTTGCTCTGTCTGAGCCATTTCTAACATTTCAATTAACTTCAGCATGTTGTGAGTGGTGGACAAAAAGATCAAAAAGAGTTGCAACGCTAGAATTTGATCGTATCCGTAAATCTATGGGCGTTCTTGTCCGCAAGCCGAATGGGAGCAACCGACTTCTTGTCAAGGTAACTCTAATCATCTAAACGTGTCATTGGATTCTCAATGAGAAATAGATCAATTACCCTTTCTGTTTTTGGTTGTTTGCATGCATAGTCACTGAAACTTTAGTTATATGTTATGCCTCCCATTTTGGGATGATGAATGACATTAATGAAAGGCTCTCTTTTTACCTTATATATATATATATATATATATTAAAAAACTGAAGTGATTCATGACATTAAAGTTTGGTTGAAATATTCCAAGGCTATTTCATTATTCATTATGTTTTTCCTAGTTGTGCAGTAACCGGCTCGTTCTTGTTTGGCTGATTTAGTCGTTGTCTCTTCCATGCATGATTACTCATGCAGGGTGCTGTCGAGAGTTTGATGGAGCGTACTTCCTACGTGCAACTTGCTGATGGATCTACTTTCCCCATTGACGAACACTGTAGGCAACTGTTGTTAGCAAGGCTTTTGGATATGACTTCAAAGGGTTTGCGGTGCTTAGCCTTGGCATATAAAGATGATCTCGGAGAGCTCTCTGACTACTACACTGAGACGCATCCAGCGCATAAGAAGTTGCTCGACCCTTCCTGCTATTCCTCAATAGAAAGTGGCCTAATTTTTGTAGGGGTAGTTGGTATAAGAGTGAGTATGCCTACTCTTGATGGTTACCATCTATTTATTAGTTACTAAAAAGTTTTGCAAGCATATCATCTGCTAATCGATACAAATCACAGGACCCTCCTCGAGAGGAAGTTCATAAAGCAATTGAAGATTGCAGAGAAGCAGGAATCAAGGTCATGGTGATAACTGGAGACAACAAGTCCACAGCTGAGGCTATCTGTAAGGAAATTCGGTTATTTTCTGAAGGCGAAGATCTCCTAGGAAGAAGTTTCACTGGTAAAGAGTTTATGGCCTTTTCTTCTTCACAACAAATTGATATATTGTCAAAGCCTGGCGGCAAGGTTTTTTCTCGAGCTGAACCGAGACACAAGCAAGATATTGTGAGAATGCTCAAAGAAATGGGGGAAATTGTTGCAATGACTGGAGATGGAGTGAATGATGCACCTGCCTTAAAGCTTGCTGATATTGGAATAGCTATGGGCATTGCCGGAACTGAGGTAACGGAGCTATATCCTTAGCATTTTCCATTGCTTCGTCTAGAAAAAGTGTTATTTGGTATGAAAGCAAGGGAATTATTAAACAACAAAGTTTTAGTTATGTCATAATCTATACGTATCAAAGCATGTTCTTTAAATTTTGAGATTAGACTTCATTTGTTTCTAAGATTAAACTCGAGTTCTTGATTTTTTTGGCTCCGTCATTGTCAATATCTCAGGTAGCGAAAGAATCATCAGATATGGTGTTAGCTGATGACAATTTCAGCACAATTGTGTTAGCAGTTGCCGAGGGGCGTTCAATCTACAATAACATGAAAGCTTTTATCAGGTATGCTATGTTTCCTTAACTTTACATTCATAAATCTCCATTTCATCTCTTACAAATGAATGGAGTCCAGTAGATTACCATAGACATAGCTTTCTTCAAATGCAGGTACATGATCTCGTCTAATGTCGGGGAGGTTATATCCATATTCTTGACTGCTGCTCTTGGACTACCAGAATGTATGATACCTGTGCAACTTCTATGGGTGAATCTGGTTACTGACGGCCCACCTGCCACAGCCCTCGGATTCAACCCTGCTGATGTTGATATTATGCAAAAACCACCTCGGAAGAGCAATGAAGCTCTCATCAACTCTTGGGTTCTCTTCCGCTACATGGTCTGTTTTATTCATTTTTTTCTCTCATTTTAGGACAGCTACTTCGATGTCTCTCACCTTTGTTTTTGTGGGCAGGTGATTGGCTCCTATGTTGGCATTGCAACAGTTGGAGTCTTCATCGTGTGGTACACACAGGCTTCGTTTCTAGGTATAAATCTAGTCGCGGATGGGCATACACTAGTTGAATTATCTCAGCTTCGCAACTGGGGAGAGTGCTCAGCATGGTCGAATTTCACTGCATCTCCATTCACAGTCAGTGGTGGCCATGTCATCTCTTTCTCGAACCCCTGTGATTACTTCTCTGTTGGGAAAGTTAAGGCGATGACTCTGTCACTCTCTGTGCTGGTTGCTATTGAAATGTTCAACTCTCTGAATGCACTATCAGAAGACAACAGCTTGGTCCGAATGCCACCGTGGAAAAACCCTTGGCTTCTGGTAGCCATGTCCGTCTCTCTCAGTCTGCACTGCTTCGTACTCTATGTCCCTTTCCTGGCAAACGTGTTTCGTGTGGTCCCATTGAGTTTAAACGAATGGCTCCTCGTTATCCTGATATCAGCCCCTGTAATTCTTATAGATGAAGTTCTGAAATTTGTGGGGAGGAGGAAAAGATTGAGAACAAAAGTAAAGATGCTGTAATCTTTTGAGGAATGACAGAGTTGGATGATCATTTCCTTTACACAGTCTGCTTGAATTTGTTGTTTAGTTTTTGTAATCTTACAGAATCAAATGATCACCTTGGTGAGTTTGTATCTTTTGCATTTGGATTGAAGGATTTCGACTCGATTTTCGAGAAAATCGAGTCAGCCTGCTTCCATATATCTGGAGTCTGGACAGGTTCATCATATGGTACAGAGAAGCATATGACATTTTAATCCAACTGAGAATTTTTTTACATATAGACAGATTCAAAATCGTTTGGAAACACAATACTGATACAGATTTTATTCACTACATATTACAAAAGAATTTTAGTATAAACAAGAAAGATCTGGATTCATCAATGGTCAATCAGCAGTGGTTTTCAATAATATAATCCCACTTAAAAGAGTGATTACCATCTAGGCTTCTTCTATCAGAAAGAATGCATAATAAAAAAAAAATTGATCACCAAACAGAAACTTGAGCTGTGTTTCCTCCTGTTACCTGCTGTTCGATCGATCAAGACGAATTCTTGGGCCGCATATACATACACGACGAACTGCAGCTGCTATTCAGAAATAAGAAGACTGATCATGAAGAACATTCAACTGAGCAAGAATTCTGGCTGCTAAAGATCTGAGGCTGCCGTTTCCTCTTTGAGTCAAGTCCACCAATGGCATATGAGCTGAAGTTCCATATTTTTGCTTGTATTCGATTAACCGAAAAATCCTCTCCAAAGAATTCAAAACTTTTTCCTGCAAATTTGCAGAAGGGCTGCTGATCAATTTGATTATAGCAGGCATGGCATTGGCTTCATCTAGCACTTTGCAACCGTTCTGCAGCCTTTCGTTGTCCATTAAAGTTAGGAGGGCATCTAAAGCAGCTTCACAGACTCCGGTATCTTGGCTTCTGAGAGCACGGGTAAGTGGTTCGACTGCGCTGGCTTCTAGTAAGCAAAATGAGGACTCAACTGTACAAAGTCCACTGTGAACAGGGCAAGCCGCCTCCGGTAATGAGGAGAAGCACCAAAGACTTTGTCGCCTAGGGATTTGTCGGGTTAGCATGGGGGAACTCTGTGAGAGGCGTGCAAGAGAAATGGCTGCCTGTTTTGTTGTCAAGTTGGTTCCTCCCTCTAGCAACCGTACCAACAACGGGATAACACTGGCTTCAGCTACTTTCTTCTGTAACTGCAGACTTGTTTGAATGGTCAGACGGCATATGGCTCCGACTGCATTCTCTACAAGCTGAGGTTTTTGGTGAACGTTGTTTCTACCATCGGGAAGATATCCAAATATTGTGTGGAGATTCCGGGATTCCAACAGCCACTCGGAGATTTGAGTAGATTCCGGCAGGCTGGCAATTGTGCCCAGTGCAGAGGCAATCTCATCCTCATCTTTCGAAGTCTTGATAATCTTTAGCAATGATTCGATTGAAGTTTGGGTCACATGCTCCGTGACTTCATCAGCATCATCGATCAAGCAATGCAATAGCTTCACAGCATTTCCACGTAATATGACATCATCAACCTCACATAATCGAAACAAAGCTGGAACAGCTGAGCGCTGTAAAGGCAATCAATCAAGCAAAAGTTAGCAAGATTGCCATGGCATCTTAACAATTGATGATGAATATGCTATACATCATATCACTTTTTAGTCCTATTATTCTTAATTTTTCTTGAAGCAGATATTTCAACATAAGACATAAATTGTATGATCTTCCATACAGTTCTCAAGCCTATTCATTATATTGTGATATTGAAAAATTAAAAGTTAGCCCGCGAAAAGATTTTTACCTCTATTAGTTTCGACTTGACTGTATGAGCAGATGGAGATAGGCACATGGCATGAAAAGCCCGGAAAATGTCTTGCTGCAGAGTAGAGACCGTCAGAGTACTGAAGGAAAAGAGTTCGGCAATATCCTCGACAGATTCCAACATCAAAACTGGAACTGAATCAGAACCTTCTTTAGCTATAGTTGATTGAGCAAGATGCACAATAGTAGCTGCCACTAGCTCACACAACCTTCGCGGTGATGTTTGCCGGTAGAGAATGTCCAACAACAGACGGACTGCGCCTTTCTTTATTATCTCCTGGCCATTCTTTTCTAAGCTTGAAAGATTGAGGAGAGCTTGAACTGCTACTATTTTCATTTCAACATCATCATGGGAGACCAAGACAATAAGTAAATCTAGTACGCCCATTTCAACTAGGTCTGCTTTTTTATGATCAGCCAATTCCATCTCCCCCAAGGTTTTAGCCATTGTCATCTTAACCTGATCCGAACCTGCCAAGAATAAAACCGACGGATTAACTTTCAAGCCATATTTGCTAAGTGACACCATTATACTTAGACAATAGGACAGCCAAGTCTCAAGAGCTAAAGACTCCTTCAAGCGTTTGATCCGGTTTAATTTAGGGGATCTAAACTAGAAAGGTTGCCACGAATGTGCGTACGTAGAAAAACTACATATATAAGCTTACAGGGAAAAATGATCCCAAACTATCTTGAAGCAGTTAGTCTGGTCAAAATTTTAGAATCTTCTAATGCCCGTAGGAAAAGTGGTTTCACTTTCACTCGACGTCTTTTAAACCAAAGTAGAGTAGATATCTGAGACTCCTATAGGTCATCGAGCATCAAAGATAAAAATAAATAAAAACACACACACCTGAAGAAAGACGTTGCAGAAGATATGTAAAGTAATTGCTCTTCGCCATGAGGATAACATTGTCATCGGAGTATGAGAGGTTGTCCAAAACATTCTTTGCATCTCTGGCGGCTTGAGGGTCTGTATTGCTTCTCAACATAGTTACCAGAAGAAGTATGCAGCCCTGGACCTCCCCAATGCTATCACGCACCGATTCACACGTTGATAATTCCAGTAGAATTGTCACAGCTGTTTTTCTTTCCCCAATGCGACGTCCAAGAAACTGAACAATTTGTTCAATAGAATTCTCAACTGTGACAATTTTTTTCTGCAAAATGCATCACAAGGAAATATAATGTTAAAAAAATCAACATCTTAATCCAATAATTCATTGTACTTGTTTTCAATATGAAGGTTAACTGCTCCATAATAGGCGGTATATGATGTGAACAGACGAAATAAAATAAGTACCTTAGCGTCATCATTGTCCTTTACCAGCAAGCAAAGGATGATTAGAGCTTGATTCCTGATTTCCCGATTTTTCACACCAAGAAGTTTAACAAGAGTTGGAATGTAATTCTCCAAGATCAACCATTCTTTGTGAATTTCTCTCTCTTCACAAAGATCCTTCGCCTGTTCCAGGCAACGAAGCACCTCTTCCTCATTTTCTGATGATAGTCTAGACTTGAGGGTAGCTACCGTGATCATGTTATTTCTGTCCCTCCATTCTTCAATAGACTGCCTCAGGGTTTTATTAGGCCTAAGCATTGAAATGGCTAATGGATTCGAGGAAATGGGACACGATGGCTCGTCCGCGTCTGTCAACCACTTCTCTATGGCACTCCTCTCGAAAGTCTGCCCAGTAGGAGTCTCGACAGGATCAATCATAACCTCTCTTGTAATTGGGCAATAAAATGACTGAAGAGGTTCCAATGGCTGCACCCCTAAAGAATTTCTCTTAATTAAGTATTTCTTTTCTTTATCATCAAGAGATGATGCTACATCCGCCCTTTCTAGCAAAGCAATTATCTGATCCATCTGTATTGCTTCGGCCTTGTCTTTCCTCGACAATAAACTTTCTATTTCACTCTTGAATTCATCAAACTCCTTCTTTAATGCTAAGCGATCAGTTGAAACCCCAACAACCTTTGCAATCGAGACCAACAAATCATTGGCATAGCTACGATCAACATTCCTCTCCTGTATTCCTGACTCTATCTTCTCTAAAATCTCTTCTTCTGCCATGGCAGCTCTGAATTCAGCATTCTGCATGCTTTTAATGAGCCGGTCAATGTCTTCCCTGATCGTCACTGAAACATTTAAAGAGCAAAAAGGAAAGCAGCTAATTGCACGGATGATCTCTTTAGTGATTGCTTCAATGTGCTTAGCAATTGAGCGCGAATTCACCAAGAGATAAAACCTGTTCCTTTCACTGCAGTCCCTGATCAGTTTCTTCGCCTCCTTGGTCTGACGGTTTAGAATCTCAATGAAATTGTTTATGCCTTCTGAAGCAGCAATGCTTCCCATATTTTTCAACTCTTTCAAGAGAGGAACAACCCTTTCCAAGTAAGATGATAGTTCCACAAAACTCTTCTTGCCAACGAACACATTCTGCGACGAAACTACTATCTCAATGATACCCTCAATAATCTGAGTGGCCACTTCCACTAATGGACCAGCACTCGAATTGGTCACTACATCCATCACCATCTTCACCAATATTCCACACAACTCACCTAAGCAGCTAAGCTCTACCAAAAAACGATTCTGCTATCACATTTGCAAAGCTTCAACTCAACCACCTATATATATATACACACATACATATTCCCAAAATCATATGTAAAAACAATCAAATAACTATAATCATCAAATTCTCCAAAGAAAACAGTACAGAATACCCCCCCCCCCAAAAAAAAAAAAAAGATAAAACCTCAACAATAGAGCTTCTTCCTACCCCTCTTTCTAAGTCAAGGCAAAGTATTTGGGGGAAATTATCTTGAGCAAGAAGAAAATTATTCACCAAGAATTAGTATATCACAACAAATAAATGAATAATCCATAGCTTTCTTTCAATCTCAGGGCATTCCTAGATTTTCTCAAACAACAAGATTCTTTCCATTAGGCCTAACACTAGGCAAAAATCAGAGACCTATAACGACCAAACTATAAACACAACACAAAGAATCATTTTTTCGTTTATGTATCTGCCCGAAGACCATAAATATAACTACATAAGTCAACGCAAGATGGGTATTTTTTTTTTTTTTTGCAGCTCAAGAACAAGAAAGCTGACCTAGGATACCACGAAGACTTGAATTCGATGTTTGCCCATATTTGATGCTAGAGCAACCACAGACAGCACAAGACTGCTGCAAGAAGACTGCTCTCAACCAAGGCGGAAAAAGTAACAATTTTGCATGAAATGATTAGTTCAATGAGCTGAAATTCGGAGAAGAAAACGAAATTATGCAAGATTTCGGTTAAAAGAGGCAAAAAATGAAAAAGGGTACCTAGTTGTAAAGCGGTCCACCATGAAGAAGCCCAATAAATTCTATATCATCATGAAAAATTATGCAACAGCCTTGAAATTTTCTTTACTGACTATTTTTTGCTGGTCTTGTTCCTTGCAGTTTCCACACAAATGGAAATGGGACACGCTTCTTTGATGTTTTTTTAGTTGAAAAGGATGTCTTTTACTATTTATGAAGATGATCGAGGTAGATATGCACAATTATTGTTAAACATTCCCATTAAAGGATATAGATTATAGAATAATCTCAGTTGTTAGATTTTCGTGAAATTTGTTAAATCCAAGTGCAAGATCATGTTTCGATTAACACGTAAAATGAGTAAATATCAATAATCTTTGGTCTATTAGGCATTAGTTTATGATGTCGTGAAGAATGATCTAATGGTGAAATAAGATTACGAGTTCAAATTGTATTAATGTATTTTTACATTTAAACGAAAAATGTTGTTTTATTTTATAGGTCAAATTTCATATTACTCCCCAGTGTTTTTCGGGAAAAAAAAATCTCTATGTTTAATAAATCATCTAAAACCTCTCTCGGTTATGCATAGTCCATAAAAAAAATCATTTTGGAGAGAGTGAATTACACTTTTTAAGAAAGATAGTAGGATTTATTTATTTTATTAGAATTTTTGCTATAAATAAATATATTTTATATCGTTTGTAAATTATAGTTTTTAGTTATACTACTATTTTTTTAGTTCTTTTGATAATTTCCTATGTTTCGTATTTTTTTACATGTAAATATATTTTATATTATTTAAAAATTATAGTATTACGTTAAATTACTATTTTAAAAAATTGACTGTATTTAAAAATAATACAAAAAATGTAAAAATAAGAATCATGCACTCTTTTTTAGCAAGTGTAATTTACTCTCTCCAAAAATAAATTTTTTTGATTAATTTTACATAGTAGAGGAGAGGGGGGTTTCAGATTATTTATTTAACGCATGGAGTTTTTTAATTTTTGGAAAAACACATAAGAGTAATTTAGGGTTGTAAACGAACCGAATCGAGTCAAATACCCTGATGCTCGATCTCAACTCGTTAAGGAATATTCAAGTTTGAACTCGGCTCGAGCTTTTTTTTCTCTTATTCAAACTCGGCTCGATAAATATTTGTCATATTCAAATTCGGTTCATGAAATGCTCGAAAATTTACTAAACGAGCCTGAGCTCGAATGCTAAAAAAAAGCTCGTTTAATTTACATATTCGGGCTCGAGCTTGACAAATAGCTTATTTTATTTATCCGTTTGAAATATTTATAATACTCATGAACATGTTCGTGAACGTTCTCGAGCTCGAACATGTTCGCAAGCTGGCCAAACCGAATATTACTTTGTTCGAACTCGGCTCGATAATTTTATCGAACTCGTTTGAAACATGAACGAATTTTTTTCAAGTCAAACTCTGAATAGCTCGCGAACGGCTCTGTTCATTTACCGCCACAAGACTAATATGAAATTTGTCAAATTTTATATAATGTAGAGGGAGATAGGAGTTTTCAAGAAAATACTTGGTTTGATCTTTGGTTTTGACTTAAAATTTGTAAGCAAGTTTTGGTCAATAAGCATATAGCGAGCTGACATTTGGCGAAGGAAAAGATACGTTCCAAAAAGCTTTACATTTTTCCTTCTCTGTCTTTTTCATATATTAAAAAATTGAATTTCTCTTCTTCTTTTTTCTTTTTCAACCAAGAAACTAATTAATAATGAGCATCTTTATTTTCAACCTAACACAAACAATATTATATGATTATTATAATTAATCTCAAGTCAAAGCACTCATTTATTTTATTTCATCTTCAATATTGTCAACATATATTATGTATAATTATATATATGACAAAATTTTATATTAGACAGTCTAACGGATAGTTAAGTAGGTCCAAAGTATTGTTCCGGTGGGGATGGCCTAATGATGGAGTGATATTGCTTGGAAACCAAAGGTCACGGATTCGAATCTCCTCAATACCATATGTCGAGTGTGTGAGTAAAAAAAAAAAAATAGGTCCAAAGTACAAACCCATCCCACCTGCCCATTTTTTCTTTTCGCGTTGGACACAAAAAAAAAAATCATTTTTTCATGTTTAAAAAAAAAACTTTATTTTGTACCGAGCCACACATTAGCGTCGAATAAGTGCATTGGGCGAGATGTTGGATAAAAAAAATTAATTCAAAAAATTTAATTTTAGGGTTCACTAATTCAATTTTAGAATATATAATTTCTTAGGGTAAGTTTCCAAACTATTGAGTACTAGCATTAAAATGATATAGTTTGATGATTTAACTAAGATTTAATGTTGTTGATATATTATTAATTATTATTATAGTGATATATTATTAATTATTATTATAGTTTTTAACATATGAAATAAAACGTAAATGAATCTTTTTGGGGATCTTAGTGGGGCCTGGTGTAGTAGCAAGTTGCAACATTATCACCTCAAACACGCTTTCCATGGAAACGCGTTTCTAAAATATCATTAATTTTTTTTTAAATTAATATTTTTGAGAAGGAAAATATACGTATGAAATGGTGTGTAATTTGATGATGAATGAATATACTCCCACACCCCGGGCCGGGTCGGGCCGAGCCTGACATTTCGGGAGCTCATGGTAAAATAAAAAAAATAGGCCTTTGCTCTTTATATATATATATATATATATATATATATATATAGGGGAGGGTTACAATGCAAACCCTACCTAGGAACCCATCTCACACCATACAATCAATAAAGATCTATGGTCCAGATTTGATTAAAAGGAGTAGTGGCAATTCTGTAATATTTAAAAAAAAAATTGCGCGGGGGTATTAACGTAATTTGGTAATTCTTATAAAAATCGCGGAGAATATTTGATAACATATCGTCATGCTAATGAAGTATTATCATCATACTAACGAAGCATTATCTTTATGCTAATGAAATTTTTTCTCATATTGTTAACGAAAAATTAAATTCTAAAGTGTAATTATAAATTCTAATAGGATGAAATAAACCATAATTCATATGTAATAAATTTCAATGATCTAAAAATAGAATTAAATTCTAAAAATTAATTATAAACCTCAATTGGATGGAATAAATCGTAATAACAAAATAAATATAAAACATTAGCATAATGATATTATTTTATCAGCATTGCGAATAAACTATGTTAGCATATGACAATTCATCGTTAGCATAAGTTATAAATCATACATGGATGAAGAAAACTCTAACTAATATATTTTGATTTGATGAAATAAATAATATATAATATTCAATTAGTAACTAAAACATAAAAATTAAATCATAAAAAATAATTATAAATCACAATTGAAATGTAATAAATCATAATAATAATATAAGTATGCGTACTACGTTAACATTACGATAATCATTCATTAGCACAATGAATGCAATATGTTAACATATAACAAATGTTTCGTTAGCATACATTATCAACTCATCATAATGCTGACGAACCATTATTTAAAGAGGTGCGCTTGCATGCAGCACCTCTTATTTCCAGCCATTTCAGGCGGGCGCGTGGCCTCACGCGGGCGTGCCACGTGGCATCCACGCGCCCGTCTCAGGTTGATACATGTCTTTATCGTATTTGATATTTTTCTTCTTATCACATGGTACTTTTTATTTTACCGAACTCGTGTTTTGCTTTTCTTTGCAAATTCTTGGAATGATGATTGTTTTAGATTAATCTCAACACATACAATATAAAAATTGAGAAAAAAATCAGAATTTGAACTAAATAAACTAGTATAAAATAACTATCAGACCCCTTACTTTTTAATGATACAGATGGTACTTTTCGAATGTTTTGTGATACTTTTTAATAGGAAGGTCGGTACTCACTTTGGACAGTTTTTTTTTTCATGGGTTGACCCAGTCAAAGCGGGTTGACCCGCGTTGACCGGGTCAAAAGCGGGTTTGACCGACCCGTCTCATATAGTGTTATTTGCATCATGATGTATGCAAGTGTTTGCCTTATTTAAAAGCTAATGAAAGCATTTTTGCGCTGGACACGAGTAAAAAATGTATATTTTGTATTTTTCGTCTATATTTATTTGAAGAAATATATCCATGACTGATCTTGAATTAAAGAACATGAAAAGATCTTTAATTTGATATATTATTTGCGTTAATCCGATTTGAAACGAGTGAGTTATGGTCGTTCAAAGTTTTTAGGATTTTTTTAAAAAGTGATGACATCAGTTTTTTTATGGGGATTGGACAACTATAACCCTGCCTCCTTTTTTTTGCCTTGAGTTTGACATTTAATCTCACCCATTAGATCATCTAGGTGGACGGTATAGGATGGGTTCCTAGTTCATACACCAGAAAAAGGTGTATTTTTGATCCAATCCCTATATATACATATATATATATATATGAGCATTTTGAAAAAAAATTGGTGGTGTTTTCATTCTAACTTTTGAAAAAATATAATCAATTCAGCGTTGTTTTCATCCTAAATTTTGAGGTAAAAAGACAGCATGTTAATAGACTTTATTGTTTAAAATATGATACAAAATATTTTGTTGTTATCGGTCTATAATTTATTGATAATATTCGAAGAATGAAAATTGTTAGATATAATTTACTGATAACATTGAAGATTGTTAGACCGGATAGTAACATCTTAAAAAAATAAATAGATTGATGATATATATATTTTTTATTAGGTCTTATATTAAATATTTTAAAAAATTGGAGGCCCCAATAAAATGGGGGTCCATGGGCCGGGCTTGCTCCATTCATCCCATTTTGATAGGTTTGTTTTTCTTTTTGGTACATCTCGATATATAGACATGTTTCTAAATATATTTAGCTAATTTACTAATATATATTCATATTTAATATATTTACATTAAGTATTAATTCACTGTCAAAGAAATAAATAGGGGCATATTAGTAAATTTCATGATTAATTGTGTTTTCAAACCAAAATGCACGTGGTTGAACTTTGAATAAAGGGCGTAACCATATATATAGAGACCTGTTATAAATGTTGCAGTTGCCTTCATTAATTTCCCTTTTCTATATATGAAACAAGTGAGATTATAATGAAAATGCATTTTTAAAATACTCGAGAAATAATTATTTTGACAAAGGAAAGAAGACCTAATGACTTGAACATTTAAGTCGTCTCCCACTTTAATAATTAATACGAAACCCCACTAATTGCAAATTTAACACGAGTTTTAAAAGTATGCAATTAAAACACCAACTTCGAATTTGTATGATATTCAACATTCCCAAACTTTTATAAAATAAATTGACCTTTAATCCAATATAAAACTAGGGCTACTTTGACGTCATTTTAAAAAATTGTCGAGTCGTGACGGGTTCGAAGAGACGAGCAAATTGCATGTTGAATTGGAGGTCAAATTATTTTATAAAAATTTGGGGATGTTGAATAACACACAAATTCGAAGTTGGTGTTTTAATTGCATACTTTTAAAGTTCGTGTTAAATTTGCAACTAAATTTAAAATTCGTGATTTTTAAGACAATTGACCATATATATATTAAGACAAAGTAAAAATTATAGATACATAATGTTAGTAGAAAAATGCTTTGAAAAATATATTTTTTGTGATGAAAAATTCAAATATGTGATAGGGGTGCAATGGTTATTATTAGCGAGAAATTATATCCTATCTATTGAGATTGTACCCGCAAACCACAATGATCGTGCCACGTAATTTTTTTTTTAAATGTATTATAACGTGGCACGATCCTTGTGATCTAAAATAATATGACTATATTATAGTAATGGCACGATCAATTTTTATTTTTTAATTAAATAGTATGGTGGTTGTTGTTTTTTTTTATTATTTTTTTAGGTAACCACTTTAGGCTAATTTAAACCGACTAGAAAATTGGAAACCCACAAAATGAAAGGACCAAATTAAATAACCAAGCCCAACTACAAATTCGAAAATACCAATTTATTTAAAAAGCCCAAAGCCCATATTTTAATTTTGAGAAACTAACATTCTTTATCAACACATTGATACATCATATGTATTATTATATATAGAAAATAAACGCAAATACAAGTAGTATTAATTAATTGTAGTAAAAACTATCATATTGCTCCTAAAAGGAGCTGAAATCCTTTATTGCATGTATAGTATTGCATTCTTGATTGGACACTTAATAATTTTATTTTTTATGTTTATTTTTTTCTCCGATTTCAATTTCTTCTACTTTAGTTTAATTTTACAATCATTATTTAAGAATATTCATCATATTTAGTTAGAAAGCATTGCAATTTTTTATTATTTAATTTTTAATTTTTAGTCATTAATTGATTACCTAAAAAATTAAATACTAAAAAAAACACTGATTGAATATAATGAACTTTAAATAACAGGTGTAAAATTAAACTAAAGTATGATAAATTAAAATAAAACAAAATTGAAAAAAAAATTAAAAAAATCGAATATGCAACATGGAATGCAGCACCAAATGAATGCACAAATTAAATACTAAAAAATCATATTAAACCCTAATTGAATAGAATGAACTATAATTAACAAGTGTAAAATTAAACTAAATCATAATAAATTAAAATAAAAAAAATAAAAAAAATTAAGTGTGCAGCACTAAACGATTTCAAATGCCTAAAACAAGTCAAAGTACATTGTTAATCATAAGGCGATCAACAAGAAATTAAAAATTAAATTGATCGCTCTGATCCACTACAATATTGTAGATTTATTTATTTATTACATATATAAATTAAATGTTGGATAAACTATATATATCTATATATATATATATATATATATTTATATATAATTGGCGACAGTAACGTCATCAACTCCGGTGAGCTTCTGAATCCTCCCAACAATGGCGGAAACAAGATTTTCCTCCATTTTCAGCCCACGTGGAAGCAGCAGCAGCTGCTTATTATCACTCTCAACAACACAGATCATCAGTTCTTCATAAATCCTTCCAAATTCCGACAGCACTTCTCTCACCAAATCCACCTCACCTTTCTCCGACAACAGTTTCACCAACCTAACCAGATGCTTCTCGAACCTCCCCTTCTTCACCACCTCTTTCACTATCTCTCCCTTCGCCGCCTTGTCCATGGAGGGGTCGGCCATCGCGCGGCGGAGCTGGTCGCCGCGCAGCCATTTCGACAGCCTCCTCACGTCTCTGCAGACTGCATCGACCGCGTTGTGCCGTCGCGCGGCGTCGAGCAGCGCGACGGCGTAGCCGGTGGATGGGCTCGAGGAGGAGTGTCTGAGCGGCGAGGGTGGTCGAGATGAAGTATGTGAATTGATGTGTGGGGGGAGGAAGTGGTTTTGGGTTGTGAAGGAGTTGTGGTAAGTGGTTTTGTTTGATAGTTTGGTGGTGGTTTTTGGTTTGAGGTGGTGGTGGTGGTGGTGGTGGTGGTGGAGGTGGTGGTGGTGGTGGTTTTTGAGATTATTGGATTTGTGAATGGTGGAGATGGAGATGGAGCTTGATAGGGTATCCATGGATTATTGGATATGATAGGAAATGAATGAATGAGAGTTGGGATTATTATATTTAGGAAAGAATAAATTGAAATAGACTCATCCTTATCAGCCACAAATATTGAAATGCATGGGATTTATTTATTTATTTTTTATTTAATACTTATATATGACAAAAATATAATTTATGTAATTTTACTTCAATTATAAAAATACACATCACTATTTCATTTTCTTGGATGATCCATTTAGGTTCTGGCAATTTCGGCCTAGTATGAAAGCTAAAAAAAATTAGACCCAAACTAATTTCGGACTGGGTTGGGCTTAAAAAAATAGGCCCACAGTAATTTAGGTCGGGTCGGGCCGGGCAGCCCGACTTGCCATCCCTAGCGTTTGGTATGTTGGAGTAGGATTGATAGATAATATAATTAGTTCTTATGAAGCATTTGATTTGATGGATTCAAGCTCGGTATTGATAGTGACTTTTAATTGCCTTTGATTTAATCAAGTAAATGGATGATAATTTATCATCCCAAAGGTGATCGGATTAGTAAACCTTAAGCAAGCCCAATAGATAAAAGTACACAGCTACCTTCTATTGTGTCCAATAATTTGACCGCATAACTAATCAGTAGTGTTAATACTATCTTAATCGAATCAAGTACTTTCTCTCGTTACTGTAAAGCAAACATACTCCTAATTAGAGGTGACAATTTAAGCACGACTCGATTTGATTTTGGGCTGAATTGGGCTAAGATTTTTTCTTGTCCGAAATGACTTCGACCCAGCCCGGCTCGAAAAATTGATCGACTCAAACGGGTCGGGCCATCTAGCCCAAATATAGAAAAAAATACAATTTGGACCGCGGACGACCCGTATTATATATAAAAATATAAAAAAATACTACCTCCATTTCGAAATGTTTGTTGTTTTAGGGTTTTTTTTGTTTCAAAATGTTTGTTGTTTTATATAATTTGACATTCTCTCTCCCAATTTTAACCCTATCAAATCCTACAAGATTTCTTGATTCTAGCCTACCTATAATATATGAAGAGAGAAAATATTATTATTTTTTAGGAAAATATAGATGAATTATATTTTATGGCATATATGAGGGATGAGTATATCTGTCCACAAAATTTATTCTTAATTCCAAATAAAAAAACAAAACAACAAACATTTCGAAACGGATGTAGTAATACTTTTATTATAAAGAGTGGCTGGAAATATCAATTCACACAAATAAAAAACAATGTAAAAAGAGATCTCAATAATTATAACTTAAAAGGCGACGGTAAACATTATATTGGTAATAATGAAATTCAACTTACAAATATTCTACACTAATCATTGTGTAATCCAATTTCATTCAAACCTAATAGGCAATAAATCCATCCGAATCTCATTATTAGATTTCGAACTTTATCAATATTCACATTCTATCTGTCCTTTCATGTCTACTAAGTTGAAAAATAAAAATTGATCTTTTTTTAATTAAAAAAAATAACAATATAAATTAATGCAGCCCTTGAATATCAAGAATATTTCACATGTTAAAATACAGAAGCCTTTTTTTTTGGCCCATTCATTAATGGACTGGCCAAGGCCCTGAACACTAGTGGGCCCATATTCTTTCCCTTTTAACCTAGTTATTACTCCTACCGTCTCAATTATATAGTTTCTATTATTATTTTCAGGTGTCTCAATTATATAGTTTCATAATTAGAGGTGGAAAATCGGACCGTCCGACCCGGTCTGAATTTTTTGGGCTTATTTTCCGAGACCCAGCCTGATCGGAAAATTTATCTGTCTATTTTTTAAGGGCCCGTCACAGGCATATTATATTTTTCAGTGTTTTGGGTCAAAAAACCCAACTCGGGCCTATCTCATTTTCGAGTTGGGCCGGGCCAAAATTATTTCGGGCCTAATTTTTTAGGTCGGCCCAACCCGAAAAGCGAGCCGGCCGAAATTGCTAGCCCTACTTATAACTATAATTAGTATTATATATTTGTTAGTTCTTGAAAAATAAAAACCAACCACTTCAATTTTTTAAAGTCATTAATTTGAAATAAGGATAATATTGTAGATTAAGCTTTAATATCTTATTTTCATAAATATTTTTAATCTACATGCGAGAAGAATCTTGACTATATAATTGGGACGGAGGGAATACTTTTCTTTAAATGGATAAAAAAAATTTTATAAAGCGGTGAAACTATACAGTATAGGAATTCTACCCAACCGATTGAGGTACTACCCCAACCACCAACGTAGAATTTCTCCTATATAGTATTTGAATTCAACTATTACATATTACGTGCTAAATGAGTCAAGCATTAGCAAGTTCGATTTATTGTTAATTCGAATTGAAATGTAATGTTTCAAGATTGAGATTTATGCTTAATTGAGTATACAAAATTAACTTTTCCAAGATTATGAAATATATTGTGTCTATGGAATTTGATGTTCAAATATTTATGTGGGCGAGACGCATTTACACAAGAATACATTTCGTATCAAAATTTTGGACGTGACAAATAAACCAAATCTTGTGAAATTAAATTTCATGTCGAAAACCCAATAATTGTAAGCAATTAAAAATAAGAAAAACACAAAAAAAGAAATTGAAGAGCACTGTCAGAAATGACCAACAATAATTGACTGGTCCCACTTAAAAAATTAAAATTTCCATCCATTTTTTTTCTCTCTAAAATACTTTACAAAAGGAATGAAGAATGGATGGGTTAATGTGCCGTTTTATATTTTTTATATTGCCTTCCACCGTTATTATTTATGATTATAATATGAATAGTTTAATTTAGAAAATAATGATAAATTTGGATTTATGATTTTTCAGGTGGGAAATTATCTGCAATATTATATTAGACCATTCAATTTGGATAAGATAATAAATAGTAGAATGTGACAATAATATCGGTCCAATCAAAGCATGATGCGTCATTTTTGGTGACATAAATGGGATTTAAATGTATAAATCATGCTTAAATGTTATGATTAATTAATTTATAGCCGCAACCACAATATTGGTAACATAATTTGTATTATAAATATTTATTTAAATTCTAGAGATAACTTTAGGAGTTGATCAAGTTTTGTAATGTCTGAATCATTTGGGTTGAAATTTGTTCTTTTTTTTTCCGTGTTTCACCCCAGGTTTTACTATTAAATTTATAATTTTAATAATATTTATTATAAGTTAAAAATTAATAATAATATAAATAATCATAGTCAACATTTATAAAAAAAATAAATTAAAATAATAAAATATAATTTGAAAAAATCAATGATAATATAGAATTATTAATTGAAAGTGAAAAATAAATATTAAAAAATAATTATAAACCCCAAATGGGTGGGGTGAAACAATCGTAAAATTAAATTAAATTACAAAAAAAATGAAGAAAAAATAAAATAAAAACTCGTAATTTAAAAGTGCACCGCGAGTGTGACAAGAAATTGCACGTGGAATTATTTTAATTATTTAATTTGGTAAGTATTTGTACACATTCACTCTTGAAACATAGTAAATTTATTTATTTCTTTTCCTAATAATATTTTTGCATTGTATAAAATTCTGAAATTTTTTTTCCCACGATTTTTTTTGAAAAATTGGACAGATAATATGATAAAAATATGTATGACGATGAGGATTGAAATAATCCTTGAATTTCGGCTGTGATTAAGGTAAAAGCACTAAAGTTTGCTCCAACAAAACCTAACCAAACCAAAATTTGGGACTGCAAAAAGTTAAAAATTCAAATTGGATTATTTGTCGTGCCACTTTCCATTGCTTCTCTCTCTATCCTCAAAAATTAAATGTGGGAAAATGCAAAAGTAAAACAACATTTAATGCCATTTGAAAAAAAAAATATCATATGTTAGGCACAACCAGTGAACTTATTAGGTGTTGATTATAATATATATATATATATATATATATATATATATATCAATTATTATTAGGGTTGTAAATGAACAAAGCCGTTTGTAAGCTGTTCGGAGTTCGATTTGAAAAAAATTCAATCGAAATTTCATTCATTTTTTAAACAAGCTGAGCTAGAGTCTCGAATCAAACTCGATAAATTATCGAATCTAGTACAAATAGAATAGTATTTGCTTCGAACAGCTTGTGAACATGCTCGAGTCCAAACTTAATCGAACATGCTCACGAGCATATTCATCAACATTATAAATATTTCAAACAAATAAATTAAATAAACTCTTTTTTTTTTCGAACTCGAATATATAAATTAAACAAACTTTTTTTCGAGCTTTTCATGAGTCGAGCTCAAGTCAAATTCGAACGTGACAAATATTTGTCAAGCCGGGTTTGAACAAGAGAAAAAAAAACTCAAACTGAAATCAAACTTAAATATTAATTAACGAGCCGAATTCGAGCATCAGAATATTCAGCTCGATTCATTTTTACAACCCTAGGGATTATAAGTTGGTTTCATCAAATAGTAAGTGTTCATCCTTAACTAACATCTTAGTTAGGTGATCCATTATCAAGACAAACATTCCAAAATTTGCTAAGATTTAATAAAAAAAAAAAGAATCTAGCTAACATTTATTTAACTTAACCGCCTTTAATTGAAAGAACTACTTTCTCAAACTGTGGAAGATTTGAAAGGTACTCTCTCTCTCTCTCTCTCTCTCAACAAGAAATAAAAAAAATGAATCAAGAAATGAGCGGCGGCGAGGCGGAGGCGGAGAAGATCGCGTACGTGTTCAAAGTGGTGGTGATTGGCGACTCCGCCGTGGGGAAAACCCAGCTTCTGTCGAGGTTCGCGAGGAACGAGTTCTGCCTAGACTCCAAATCGACAATCGGCGTTGAGTTTCAGACAAGAACAGTCACCATCAACTCCAAACTCATCAAGGCCCAGATCTGGGACACTGCCGGTCAGGAGAGGTGTGTGCATCAATTATGTATATTATATTCTCTCTCTAGAATCGAGCTGCTGTATCTACTCAGCAAGTGTTGATTCTCTCTCTAGATACAGGGCGGTGACGAGCGCCTACTACAGGGGAGCTCTGGGGGCAATGCTGGTGTACGACGTGACGAAACGACAGAGTTTCGATCACGTGGCGAGGTGGGTGGAGGAGCTCAGGGCTCACGCCGACACCTCCACCGTCATCATGCTGATCGGAAATAAGGCCGATCTCGTCGAGCTGAGGGCGGTTCCGACCGAGGACGCCGTCGAGTTCGCGGAGGCGCAGGGCCTCTTTTTCTTCGAGACGTCGGCGTTGAGCGGCGACAATGTGGAGCCCGCGTTCCTGAAGCTGCTCGAGGAAATCTACGTTGTCGTGTCGAAGAAGGCGCTGGACAGCAGCAATGCGGTTAAGCCCAGCTTCACCGGCGGCGCCGCCGCCATCTCCGGCCCCGACTTTGAAGTTAGTGAGATCAAGAAGTTGTCCACTTGTTCTTGCTGATCAATCAATTAAATTAAGTGTCGTTCAATTTTTATTTTTTTATTTTATAACAAGATTGTTGTAAGTAATGATTCAATAGTACTACTCGATCATGTGTTGGTGTTGTTGTTGAAGAACAATTGGATCTATTTGGCTGCCTATTTTTGATCATGAATATCTATCTTGATATAAGTTGTGATGATCGAGGATTATAGCTCTGATTTAATAATTTCCATTTGTTTTCTGGTTTTCTGGTTAATTTATGTCTGTGACTTGAGAAAATATCGATTTTGGTCCTACAAGACACGTATCAAAATTTATACCTTCTTTACTTTAAAATCGTGAAACCAAAATTTATATTCTTAAAAATGGGATTAAAACTGAGCGATTTTTTTGAAAAAAGATAAAAAAAAATTAATAATATTTGGATCTAAATCGAACTGAGACGTGTGCCGTGAAACCAAAATTGATATTTTCTCTGACTTATGCATGTATAGAGAATAATAATGCACCTTGAAAATTCAAACCTGAATAATGTTAGTAAGTTTGTTGCTTGCACTTTCTCACCTTGTACCTAGACCACATGGAACAAAAAATTATTGCTCTCCCTTTGCCATATGTTGTAATGATCAAACGGGGAAATTTACACTACCTATGAGGGTAGTGCCTCAAGTGCTGTCATAGATCTATTGGGACACTTCAAAATGTCTTAATAGGTCTATTGAGACACTTTGAAGTGTTCTGATCAATTTATGCGAACACTTGGGGGCACTACCATCATGGGTAGAGTAGAATTTCCCCGATTAAACGTTTAAGGTATTCATAATAATGGTATGGAGCTTTGATTCTTCTTCATGTTTCAATTGTGGATCGATTCATTTTGAAGATGGTATCCTCTTTCTACACCACCTCATTAAGTGTACTCGTTATTCTATTTTCATTAAGAGATCTTATCATGCTTTATATGATAATATATCATTCCCTATAAATTAGGGGTGGCAATTCGGGTCGTTCGGATCCATCGGCTAAATGGGAATACTGGGCCCGTTCGGAAAAGCGGATTGAACCAGGCCGCCCCCACAGACCTAGTGTATATTTCAAGATTTTGGTCCAAGTGGCCCGGGTCATCTAGGACCTAATTTTTTTGGCACAGTCCGACTCAAAATGCGGGCAGGGTCAAAATCACCACTCCTACCCATAACTAGGAGGATAGGATAGAGTTAGCCCTATCCTAACACCCAAAGTCAACTTCTTTTAATTCACTTATATTTGATTTTGAACCCTCCAAATTTTAAAATTTACTCAATTAAATTATTCTCGTAGCCCTCCTACCAATGGAAGTCCACCTAGTGCTCTATAAAAGCCACGTTGACCCCATTGTGAGTAGTCTAGGCTTAAAATCATCAATCAATTTTGAAATTAGACGTCAAATTGATGATTATGAAATCCAGACTCATAAAATTTTGCTGAAAGTGAGCATGTTCAGTTTGTGCGAAATTCTCCAACCATATCTGATTATAATGTCCGACAATATGAATACGCTTTAAAAACTCTCTATAGTTTTCCAATGGTACCTTTAGTTCGTTGTTTGTATACCGAAAGAAGGAGAAATTAATGTATTTTAATAAGCGGACTAATCCAACTAAGCCGATAATTTTAAAAATTCGAGGGTTCAATTAAATACAAAAGTGTCCAATCTTGACTAGCTAGTGAAATAGTTTGAAATCTCAATACTCAAATAGTCATTGATATTTGCCGAAATCAACATTGAGGCCTTTGGGAGCAATGCATAAATAGAAAATTATGTATTAATTAATCGATTCCAAAGTGAATGTAATAGCAAATATACACACACACACATACAAGATTTCAATAGTTTATTTTTCAGCCAATAATTTCCTCGTGCGTTTAAAAGCATCTGGAAAAATCATAGCTAGCTCACAATCACGCCTATGTTGTATCTGTCACGAATAAACATTTGCTGTCTGATTTATTTAATTTATTTCCTAAATTTGTGATTTAAATAATGAGACACCCATTTTCATCATCACCACCATGCATTCACCAACACATTAATCTCAATTTCTCATTATAAAAATGCACAAGATCATGTGAAGAAATTTATGATCAAATTAACTAACAAGAGTTTTCATTTACAACCTAACCTACATATCAAGAAATTAAACTAAACTACAATGCTGTCATTGCATGCATGTAAAAAACAAAATTTAAAGCAATAACAACGATAAAATTTTCATTGGGGGTGGGGGATCGGCGACGATCGAATTTTTCTTCACCAATAACCGACATATATACTAACCCCAAAAGGTAAAACTAATGAAATATTATGTAAAATTGGGGAACTTCTATCCCGTGTGCTCACGTAGTGTGTCACGTGTCTCAATAGATCTAATGTGACACTTCGTGGGAGAAATTCTATTCCTTGTGCTCATGTAGTGTGTCACGTGTCTCAATAGATCTAATGTGACACTTCGTATTGTGCTAGAAGACACACTACGTCATCACACGTCATAGAATTTCCCGTAAAATTGTCACCTCTCAAGAATTTCTTGCTCCGGATCATATGTTGCAGACTTCTTGCCGCTCTTCATCCTCAAAATTCCGTACAACTTACGGAACTCCTTCGGCAGCGTCTCCTTCCACGCGCTGCCGTCGCAGTCATCCGCGGTGGGAGACGAGGAGGCGCTGTCGCTCATCACGAGCGGCGGCGCCTTCCTCGTGTTCCTGGCGGAGGACTCTAGGGCGGTGATCACCGACTTCAGAGCTCGGGTGGGCGAGCTCCGGTTAACGAGCATGAGCTCGCTGATCTCGGCCGGACTCATCGTCCGGCCGCTCTGGAAAATCTCCTCCACCTGCGGGAACAATTTGTGCTCCTTGACGCCTAAATAATTGTTTGCGAGGGTTTTGAAGGAATTGAAATCGCAGAGGGGGAAGTAGATGTGGACGTCGATTCTGCCAGGGCGGAGGAGGGCGGAATCGACGCCGTCTTTGCTGCTCATCGTGAAAATCATGATCCTCTCCGCCTGAAAATTGGAAATTCCGTCCATGAAATTGAGGAGCGCGGAGGTGGAGACGCGCGACCTCGCATTCTCCGCCACGTAGCGGTCGAGATCCTCGACGACGACGACGGATTTGGAGGAGGTTTGGAGAAGTAAGCCGTTGAGGTCGGCGTCGTCGATCACCTGCCACATGTTGAGGTTGTAGACGTCGTAGTTGAGGAAATTGGCGACGGCGGCGATGAAGCTGGATTTTCCGGTGCCGGAGGGGCCGTAGAGGAGGTAGCTCCGCTTCCAAACGCGCCCTAATTTGTGGTGGTACTGCTTCGAGCGCGCGAACATCTCGAGCTCCAATTGAATCCTCGTCTTCAAATCGTGGCCGATTACGAGGGATTCGAAACTGGCGGGGTGATCGAAGGCGGCGGATTTCCAGCCGCCGTTGCAATTGGTGTGGATCGACAATTCTCTGCGCCTCTCCTCCGCGTCATCGGCGACGGCGTGGATGTGGTTGAAATAGGGTTTCAGAATCCGGCGCCGGTCTCTCTTCCTCATCGTCAGCACGAAGCAGCGGGAGACGACGTTGTTGCGGTCGTCGCGGTCGACGCGGTTCAGCCAGGAGAGGCGGGAGCCGAGGAAGGCGTCGGCGATGACCTGATCGTCGTCGGGGGATAGTACGACGTCGTTGTGGCGGCGGCGGCCGGAGAGGAGGGTGATGGAATCGGCGTTGGCGACGGAGGGGAGCGAGTCGAGGTAGAGGGAGACTCGGCGGTAGAACGGGTTTTCCTGCTGAGTCAAATCGTTGAGTTGCGGGACCTTCAAGTGGTGGTGGGCGTGGAGGAGGTCCTCCGCCCACGCCGCCCATCTCCGGCGGCGGAGGAATAGTAATATCACAAATGCGATTGAGGAACATGCGAGGAATGCGTTGAAGTTTGCCGGGAGCATCAGCATTAGCATTTCTCGATCGATTATGATTAATTTTCACGATAATTATGCTAGATTTTCGGTCTCATTTCGAGGAGGTGATTGATACAATAGAAAAAATGAGATAATGGAAAAAAAAGGGGGGATTTGGCTTTAATATTGCTATATACAGTATTATTAATAGGGATATGGAGAGTAGTAGTAGTAGTAAATGGTTGTTGGTTGCCTGCTAGAACAATAAATATATATATATATATATATATATATATATATATTAAGAATATTGTGAATATCATTTACCAAATAGGAAATTAAGAAATTTAATTAAGACTATTGTTGCATGATTTACAAAATTTGTGACAATGGATTATTATTTCACCCTAAATTAATGCTATTTATTTTTCCTCCCCTTCGAAATATGATTATGAATGCCCAAATCTAGTCAAAATAGGGAAAATGCTTCGACCATGTCATAAGAAAAAATCGCAATACAAGAAAAAGGTCATTAAACGATGGATTATATTCCGTATAATCCATCCTTAAATTATCAATTAATTAACGTTAGAACATTTAACGACGGAATTTTTCATCTCTAACATATCGACGAAAAATAAATTCAAATTCCGAAGTTTTTGCAAAAAAATAATAATTAATCATAGCATGATACACATTTATCAACAAATAAATTAAATTATAATTATGAAATAATTAATTAGTAACTAAAAAATAAAAACAAACCCTTATTCAATATAATAAACTCTAATTAACGATTGTAAAATTAAACTAAGCCAAAAAAATAAAAATAAAATTTATAAACTTGAGAGTGAAGCACGAAATTTGGAATAGATCGATCGAGCTATCTCATCGGATAAATAAAATAAATGGGATGCACCGTAATTTTAATCCAAATAATAATTCCTTAATCAGATACGAATATACTTATAGAAGTAAACTCTTTCGTGAGTTTATTAATAATTAAGTCTTAAATTGAACTTATCGCTTCAGCTAATAGGCAATTAATCCCTCAATTGATTAATTTTCTACGACTATGGTAGCATTACGCCTACGCACAACTTTTCCAATTAATTAAAATTAATGGTCTATTATATAGATTGTAAGAAATATTCAAGATTGAACAAGCAAATAAATTCAAAATTCAAAATTGAGAGAGATATTGCAATTAGCTAATCATCTGACAATTTATTTATTTTCAATGAGTTTGAATATTTCTCCAAAAAAAGTGAAAATAGCTTGAATAAAATTTGGAGTGTGACAAAAAGAAATAAATTAATAAAACTCCAAAATATCATTACAACCACCACCATATAAATAAACTATAAAATGGTGACAGAGCGCCGAAAACTCAAAGCCAATACCTGTAAAATAACTATATTAAATTATTATTTTTTTAATTGTTTTTTTTGGGGGGGGAATTTGTATTATTGATTGTACTTTTAAATGAATTACAAACAATTTTTAATTAAGACATGGACATAATGGAGTTAGCCCGACGGATCTTCCAACAGCTACATTTAATGATTTAATCATAATTTTATGTATAAAGTTTAAAATTATGAGTATTAAAATTATATATCTATCTATCATATTAAATGATTATTTGATACAACTCAACTTGTCCCAAAAGCAAGTTTAAATGATGATTGTGTTGTGATTAGTACTTATATATATATATAATTTAAAATCTTAAAAATTTACTTTTAATACATCATTTATATGTTAGTGGTGTTATAAGATTAGGCTGTGATATTGAACTGAAAACAAATGAAAATGTTGAGAAATAAATTGGAATTTATTAAAGGTTGGGATATAATTGAAAATTTATTAATAGTTCGGGATATTATATAGTATTAACCTATTATCCAAACACCAAATCATGAATATTTCAGAAATAATTACACTTTTAGTCCCGTAAAAAAATAGGGTTCAAATACTTTTTGTTCAAACATGTACAATTTTGATTTCAAATTTAATTTTTTCGACACTTTAGGCCCCATACTCTATATTTCAATATTTTTTGTCCCGGAAAATAAGGGACTATACTTAACATTCATTAAGTACTTGTTCTGGAGCCAAAACAGTACATATTTTGTTGATCTTAGTTGCATCGCCTAATTAATAGTGAAAAATAGAAGGGTATTGTTTTGGCTGCAAGACAGATATTTAATAGATGTTAAGTATGGTTTGTTAGTTTTTGGAATAAAAAACGTTGAAATATAAACTATGAGACCAGACTATCGAAAAATTAATTTGGGACCAAAATTATACCTTTTGGGACTAAAAATATGTGAACTCTATTCTTACGAGATCAACAGTATAATTTACTTATATATATTTCAGGCACACCCAATTGAATAGTTTTTCATCTAAAAAACTAAAATTAAAAAATTGAAGAGTTCCACATTTTTTGAATTTTTGGTGAACAGAAAAAAATTGTGACCTTTCATTTTATTTATTTCCAGAAATTGGGGCCGCAGGTAACACAGTGCAAGTATCTCTTTTATTCTCTCATTTTCCTTTTCATTCTTTTTTCAGGAATCAGATTTGTTTCACATTTTTTAAATATATAAGTTTTATTCTTTAATTATAAGATGAAAAAAATAGAAAATTGTGGGATTATATTTCACATTCTTAATTTTTAATGAAAAGAAAAGACAATGATGTTTGATTCTCAGCCGTTTCCTTTCTCTTTTGGATTTATTTGCACTACAACTATCTTTGACATATATTGACAATTGCGAGTCGTAAAATATAATCGCGATAAGGGTTGTAAATGAATAGAGCTGATCGAGAGCTATTCAAAATTCGCATCGAAAAAAGCTCGTTCGAAATTCGTTCGTTTTCTAAACGAGTCGAGCTCGAGCCTCGAATCGAGCTCGATAAAATCATCAAGCCGGGATCAAACAAAGTGGTATTCGACTTGGTCAGCTCACGAACATGTTCGAACTTGAGTTTAATCGAACATGTTCATGAATATTATAAATATTTCAAATGGGTAAATAAAATGAGCTATTATTTTTCAAACTCGAGCTCGAACATGTAAATTAAACGAGTTTTTTTTCAAGTATTCGAGCTCAGGCTCGTTTAGTAAATTTTCGAGCATTTCTTAGTCGAACTCGAATCGAATTCGAACATGACAAATATTTATCGAGCCAAACTAGAACAAGAGGAAAAAAGATCAGCCGAGCCCGAACTTAAATACTCCTTAACGAGCCGAGCTCGAGCATCTGAATATTCGCCTCGATTCAGTTCATTTTCAACCCTAGTGATGGAATGAGTCAACTTATTTCAAATATCACAAATTTGAATTTTATCAATATTTTAATTAATTTTGGGGTTATAACTGTGAAATGTGAATAGAATAACAGGAAAAAAAATTAAAAATACAAAACTACTACAATTATTGTTAGGCCCATTGTCATTACAAATGGGATCACCTCTTGCAATTCATGTTCTAATTCTTTATTTTTTTTTCAAAAGAAATATATATTTTTTAATTTTTAATTTATTATAATTTAAAATTTTTAATTAGAGTTCATCATTCTTTAAGTGTTTTGCATCTATAGTTTGTCCTAACTTTTCGAGAATAAGTATTAATTAATTTTTGAGTGTTTGAACTACTAAATTATATAATTATTAATTAATAGTTAAAGAGCAAGAAAATTTATATGAGAAATTAAAAAGCTGCAATAATTTCACTTGAGCAACGAATGTTGATTACTGATTAAAACACTTATAAATTAATTAAATATTAACAAGTTCAATATATACTAGCTAGATCACCATTAAAAAAAAAGTCAAACCCCAAATTGTAAAATCTTCAATATATACCAAAATATAATTGTCACTTTCTTTTTGTCTACCAAAAAAATATTCCTATTTAAAGTTCAACTAACGATCATAATTGAGTTTACAAAGGAACACAGGCACGACATTTTTACACGAGTTCAAATATTCTCAATATCATAAATCGGGTGTATGAGTGAAAAATAAAAAAGACAGGGCATTTTTAATTAATTAATAATATGACTATTTCCTCACAAGAATAAATTCCACCCCACTTTATTATTTTTCACGTTTGAATTTATTTTGGGGGGAATATGTATTAAATAAATAAAAGTCAATCCATATATGGTAAGGAAATGGTGGGGACAGCAGAGATGTCCTAATTTGCCGTAAGTCGAGCATAATATATAATAATATTAGAAAAATTTTATAACGCGCGCGTAGATGTATGATATCTCATTGGAAGTTAAATCACGACATATTAATATATTTTTTTTAAAACAATGTAACACTCTACTGCAATGATATGTCGTGATCTCTGACGTTGATTGATTTTCCTCACCATCAAAACAAGAAAATTAAATAAACTAATTAGTCACAATGGATCATGTAAATTTAGGGGGGTTTGTAATATCTTGCATGAAATTGAGCCCCAAATGTTGTGCTAGTGTTGCACGTGAGATTTCATGTTGCATTTTCTTATTCGGTACGATCAAAACAAGTTGCGTGTGTAGTAATTAATGATATCTTAAACTATATTTGTTTAACAATACGATTGCTGTCAGAAATACTTTTTTTCATACGTATTTTGTAAATGCATTGCACGGGAGATATTATAGTCATACATAAATATAGAGTCAGCGTATGGCTTTAATACTTACGTGGCGATACCACATCAGCGATGAACACGTTAACTCATGCCCACGATAGATAGATGAACGGTTCTGATTTGTTGAATATTGAATGTGAATGGGAAGAATATAATCCGTACACATTATCTAAATTGATATGCTTTAAACTTTAAAAAGAAGAAAGAAACCATGAATTGAAGTAAAGCACAACACACACACACACACAATTGAATTGAATGAACCAATCAACAAGCAAAGAATATATAATTAAGCAACCCAAAAAATAAAATATATATGTGATCGATGTGTGTGCGTGTCACACTCACTCACAGTAAATATCGATTTTGATCCCTTTTTTACCATAATTTAAAATTGATATTCTTAAACATATGAGATTGGAACTGGGTGTTTTTTTTTTTAATGGGACCAAGAATGATAAAATCAGAACCAAAATCGAATTGATACGTGTCCTGTGAGATCAAAATCGATATTTTCTCGATGAATGCCGACAGTAAAAATTAATAGTAGGAATATGTAAGCTAATTATACACTACCCCCGGGTATTACCCGAAGTGTCACAATAGATCTATTGTGACACTTCAAAATGTCACAATAGATTTATTGTGACACTACAAAACACCTATTGTGTCACTTCGGGTAATACCCGAGGGGTAGCGTATAATTCGCCGGAATTATGTATTATAGAAATGTGTAAAGAACAAGATATAGTGTTTTCCTTTAATTTTTTCAGCTGAATCGGATACTTTTCTTCTCTTCTAAAATCTTCTCTTTTATTAATTAATTTATTTATATTTCATTTCATGCACATATATATATATATATAATATATTCCTATATATTTGAGCTTAATTTTGTCACATTTCAATCTCATTCACACTCACATTACAACATGGCAGCCCAACGTCCAGCTGGTCAAGCATGGTTACGACTGCCGACCATGCGACCCCCCGCCACCGCCCCGCCACCGGTAGTGCGGCCGGCAATCCCAACTAGGCCTCCTCCTCCGCCGCCGCCGCCAAGTGATCAGCCACAAGTGCCTGCAGCCGCCGCATCACCACCACCCCCAGCCGCACGTCCACCCTCTCCTCCGCCTGCTGCAACCCCACCGCCTCCGCCGCCGCCGGCGTCGTCTTCTCCGGTGACAAAAGCAGCCATAACCACGACCTCCACAAGCAATGACGACGGCATGAGATCAGCGACGCCCGTTTCATCTCCGAAAATCGTTAAGCCTTCACCCCACCCCCACCCCCCCTCCCCTCTGCAGCTGCCGCCGGCGTCGGAGGAGCCCAAGATCGATCAGAAAAGCGTGCTCGTGCAAGAGAGCGTCGAAAAACAGCCGCCTCTGGTAACGAACACCTCGTCCAAAGGGAAGAGAGAGACTCCGATGAGAGAGAAGAAGAAGAAGGCCTCCGATTCCGAAGAATTAGGAGTGAGAGTGATCACCATCGCAGGGGAGAACAGAGGAGCCCTCATGGAAATAAGCTCTTCCTCCTTCAAGAAAAGCAGCAAGATTAATGGAAAAGCTGCAAACAAAGCAAACGACGGTGAGGATGATGAGTCGCAGTCGCCGTCGCAGACGACGGCGACGTTCTTGAACAGCAATGTGCAGGGAGTGAACAACTCTATCGTCTACAACAGCAGCTGCAGCCACCACGATCCCGGGATCCATCTTTCTCTCACTAGAAACCCTAAGCTCAATGGTAAAAATAATAATAATGGACAAAAAAATCACCCAATTAAGTAACTATCATAATTTACTATGTTAATTTGATATATATATATATATATATCATGCATGTTCTGGAAAATTAAGAAAAAACACAAGGTTGAAGTAGGGAGTGGATTCTGATTCTTCATCTTGTAATGTAGTTGAGACTTTAATTAAGAGTGGTAGCTGATATATTATATTGTATGCTCCTTTTCATTTTTTGTGTGATTCAATAAAATTTGTTTTAGCATACTTTTTTTTGGAATAATTATTACTCCCTCCGTCCCATTTTGATAGGCTGATTGAAGTTTTTCACCGGGATTAAGAAAAGTATTAGGAAAGATAATTAATCAAGAAGTTTCCTAATATGCCCCTATTTAATTCTTTGATATTAAATTAATGACTAATGTAAATATATTAAATAGAGGTATATATTAGTAGATTAGCTAATATATATAGAAACATGACTATATATCGGGACATACCAAAAAGAAAAACAAGTCTAGGGGTGGGTCGGTACGGCATACAGAAAATTTCACACTATACCGTATACCGTACTGAAATTTCGATATCGAAAAATTTCATACCGTTCTCGTACCGAAACTTTCGGTATACGCCGTAATAGATATTGATATCGTACCGATATTTTCGGTATACCATACCGTACCGATATTACACAGTATACCGAACATACCGAACTTTCAAGATATACCAAACTTTCACGGTATATCGAAAATACCGAAATTTTAAGGTATACCAAAAATACCGGATTTCACATACCGTACCGATACACCGAAATACCGATATATACCGAAATATTGATATATACTGATGTACCGACATACCGATATATACCGAAAAATTCGGTATACCGAATATCGGTATATATCGAAAATATCAGTATATACCGAATACCACGGTATACCGAAAATTATCGATACGGTATCATACCGTATCGAAAATTGCGGTATACCGAAATTTTGACATTTTTTATATTTTTTCGGTACGATAAGTGCGGTATTTCGATATTTCAGTATTTTTCCCCACCCCTAATTACAAGTCTATCAAAATGGAATAAGGGAGTATGATTTAATTCAATTTTTATTTAGAATTGGTATCTTAAAAAAATAGTTATGACAAACAAAATGTAACACGGGAGGGCACAAGGATCTGATCCGATTTTCTTTTTAAGAAGAAAAAACACAATGTTGAGACTTTGGTGTATAATAAAAGCTAAAAATGGACTTTTTTCATAATTTAATGGGGATGTCTTAATTGGGCCAAAATGTATGGGCCGGCTAGATGAGAGAGAAAGGTCCGACAAGAAAACCAACTTGGATAATCCAAACCAAATGGTAATTGTTTGTGGAAGATTGAACTCTTAGTTTTAATTAAAAAAAAATTTGTAAAATGTTTTTTTTTTAAATAATTTTTTGGGGATATTAATGGCGACATTAGTAGATGTTAATTATGTTGGTCACGATTTTTTTTCCACCTCCTGTTATGTAAACAATATTGGTGTGTTTTTTTAACGATGTCGTGTCAAAAAAACACAACATTGTCGATTAACATAGCAGGAAGTGAAAAATAAAAGGGAACCATAATTAATATATGGAGTAACTAATGTCTCAAAAAAATTATCTACAAGAATATTTTACATAGTGTTAATAAAGTTAATTGTGACATTTCTATTAAGTATGTCAGAAGCTTTGAGTTTTGTCGTGTTGTGTTCGAGTTGGTGCAATTTTTATTTTGTTTTTTTAAAGAAGAGAAAATTGGAGGGATTGAGTTGATGATATTTTTGACAATATTATATTAATTTTTAACGAAAATTCCTTATCTAAAATTAACTAAAAGATAAAAAAAAATCAAAATTCACGATTTTTGAGGTCTTTGATTGAAAATTTTCATCTTTCGGGCTCTGAATTGAGAGTTTTCATCTTTCAACTCATGAATTTATAAATTACACATTTTTCAAGTTATACATTGACGATTCTTCTAGATTTTATTATTTGTAATATGTGATTATTAATTGGATGTTGATGATCATATAGCAATTAAAAAAAGTAGTCCACAACTATGGATAGTAGATTTGGACCCGGTACCAAAAAGAAAGTCAAGATTTACAAGGACTCTAGCTCATTTAAATAATGATATATATATGTATATTTTTCATGTTTCTTGTTGTGATTTGTGCCCCATAGAAGAGTGGAAGAGCCACCACACTTACTATTTTAACATAATTTTTAAAAAAATTAGAGCATATTTCATAATATTCCCTTAGGAGTTAATGGGCAAGTTTTGGGCACATAGCTAGATGGGAATTCATCAATATTAATTTCAAATGTACAATTATAATTTATTCATCAACTAGAGCGAGTCTTGTGTAGGGACATTTTACGGGTCTAAATCTGTAAAACGGGTTAAAACCCACCAACTGAATATTAGTTTGAATCAAGATCTTAAATCGTCTTACTGCTTTTGATCCGTAAAAATAAGACGGGTCTCACAACTTTTTGTAGCAAATGAGATATCACGAAACACATTTTGGTGGTAGGGATTGTTGATGAGCATGACAAGACAAGACATATATAATTGCAAAAGCAACACACACACACACACTAAATCTTGATAATCCATGATTAATTAAGAGGCGATGGATGCATCAAAATACATATCAAATGCAATGAATTATTCCTAACTTGAGATGAAATAAATTTCCATTTTCTTGAACCAAGAATCATAATTAGTTGTAATGAAAAAAGAATTGCAAGAAATTGCCCAAGTTCTTCTCCCTTAATTGGGACAATCAAATTATGTTAATGTAGTCTTGAATACGAAATTTCACAAAGGCACAATCACTAAGCTACAATCTTAGCCAGATAAAATTAATAAGTGGGTTTTTTTATTATTATTATTCTGTTGAATTATGTTTGGTAACTGCAAGTTCTATCCACGTATACATTAATTATATGAATCAATTGATCAATTGATGCATATATATAGATAAAATAGCGACAGAAATTTCTGATTAATTATCAATTTTCCATTAATCCACAAACAAGAATTGAAATCTAAACTAGATATATGGATATGTTGGAAAACAAATGATCCATTTCAATATTGTTGCCTAATCCTAACACGGCAAAAATTGTTTAATTTTTTGTTTGTTTAGGCTTGAATCTTTGTGTTAGGGTCACAATCTGCCGCTACTGCGTGTTTGTGCGTGTGTTTTTTTGGCCTTGCAGGTAGAAAGTCTTTATCAATGTCATGTCTCTTAACCGTCTAACACTCGGTCACAATACCCCGTTGAATAACCTAATCGGTGGAATGGATGTTTTCACGATTATAAGATCGTCATTCACTAAAAAGTTTGCCGTACAAAGCTTTCACTTATAAAGTTTGTAGGTTATTGCGCGAATCGGTAACGGGTGCAAGTAGGGACGGAAGGGGTATTTTAGTAATTTCACAATTTTTACTAAATAGATTAGAAACTAATTTTGTCATCTTAATTGATTTTTATCTATGAAATTTAATTGCTATTTCATTTCCTTGTCAAATTAGTACTGAATTTGAATATACTCATTTTAAACATCTATTTTTTTTTTCCCGCAATTTGATATATTTTTCTTTTCTTTCAAGGAGCATCATTGACTATATATTATTTTTATTTGTGATTTAGAGTTGATTATAGCTTTATACAAAACAAAAGGAAAAGGAAATTAAAGGAAAATTATTTTTATTTTATGCATAGTTTAGTTTTTATGGGAATTTTCATTTTAAATTAGTGGTCTAATAACTGTTGTTTGATCAGCAATGACGCCTATAAAACCTGTCTTAACTAATTTAGTCACACACAAAATCTACTAATAATTTATTAAATAAATAATTAAAAGACCACGTTGGAATGAATCATTCATTGCACACTCAAATAAGTTGAACTACTACTAGTCCATTCCACTAATTCCAATTAAAAATCGTGATGATATCATGCAATGTAAATACGATCGAAACTTCTTGATCATACTCATTCTAAAAGTATCTCGATTCCCCTCTTCGTATATAGTAAGTATACATAAAAAATTAGATAGATTAAAATTGTGTGGCTCTAAAAAACATTATTACGAATATTCATATCCGAACCTAAAAATAAAAATATTTTGAAGACACCAATGATTGTGTCCACGCTTCTATCCGTTTTGTCATGGACAGCAACCGTTAATTAACTAAGAAAAATCAACTTCAATTTTAAAATACTAGGAAATATGTCCCTCTCATTTCTCCTGTTTAATTATAATTAACCCCAAAAGTTTGGAGCCTTTGATTATTGGTTACACTATTTTATTTATCTATTGCGTGGCCATTGATATATTAAAATATTATAATAAAGTTTCCACATTCAAAATCATACAATATAATACTTTGGTAAGAATTAGTAGAGTTATATGGCTTGCTCCAAATACGTCAATCTTTCATTTTAATTTGGGAGTGTTTATTTCAAAATGAAATAATAATAATAATAATAATAATAATAATAATAATAATAATAATAATAATAATAATTCTTTATTGAGCAAATTGAGCCATGATTAATAAATGTAAAATTAAACTAATTAAATTACAAGAAATTGAAATCAAAGAAAAAATTGAAAGAAAAATTAATAAATTTAATCGTGTTAACGAATATCTAACACAACTGTGTTGGGTGTTGTGGGAAAAATTCAAAAATCTTTCAAGTTTAATATAAAAATAATCTAAGCCTCTGTTTTGTTAAAGCTCATTTAAAAAGTCTATTTTGGGTAAAGTGAATCATACTTGCCAAAAAAGAGTAGATTTTTTTTTGTGACATTTTTTGGTGCAAATAGACAATATTCTTAACTTCTTTTTATTAAATACAAAAATATTATAATAGTATTTGATCAAACTGCTACTTTTTTCCTATTGCAATAATTACCTAAGACTTGTATTATCTTTTAAATATTTATTTATTTAAATATGAAAATAGTATAATGGAAAATATATGTTAAAATTAAAATTTATTTGATGATTTCCAAATTGATATACTCTGCTTTGCAATACGTATGTGAGCTTATACTGTGGTGATATTTTTTTTTGGCGAATCAATAATCATATGCATAAACAATTTAATTAAATATGATGTATGAAGATATGGACCTTTCGAAGTTAATCATTGCAATAATTAATTAACTTTCCACGAAGCTTACTCTAACAAATCAAAACTTCACACATCTAAATTTGTACGTAAATTACGTTAATTCATCTTTGCTTAAATTATTAAGATCATTTTGTTATGCAATGATTAGGCACTACTTGTCCTTGCAACAAATGGAGATACAAAAATATCTTAATTTCCCATGTAAAAATCAGGAAATTCTATGACACTTGAGTACGTAGTGTATCTTTTGCCACAATAAACCATATGTGACACTTCGATATGTCACATTAAGTCTATTGAGACACATGACACACTATGTGAGCGCGCGTGATAGAATTTCCTGTAAAAATCTTGTAAATAAAGTGAAATTCAGTTTGGTCTATCCCTATTACACAACAATATACAATAAGGTTAATTGCAAAAAAAAAAAAATGTTATCTTTCATCCTATTTGCAATTTTAACATTATTTTTAAAATATCACAATAATATCGCCACTTTTTAATTTATAGCATATTCAACGTCCACAATTTTTTTCCGGTGATCAAAAATCCAACACGGACTGTTGTCTTGCAACATGTAAACCTAAACGACTTGAAATACGAATGACGTGTCGGAGCTCATGACCTGTAGCAAGAGATTCCAAACCGTTTAAGCCCGTCGGAGCTAGTTCATATGCAGTTAGTTATACACATTGAAAAAGAACGGTCCGCTTAGAATTTACGATCGCCGGAAAATTCAGACACTGTTGAATTTGCTACCGATCAAAAAACAATGTTATTTTCGTAATGTCTTGCGAATTGTGTTGAAATTGCAAATAGAGTTAATTGAAGGTGGTGTGTATGCACTCGATCGTGTTTCACTTTTAACCCTATATAATAAAAAAAAAATCACATAATAGTGAAACTTGTACCAATACATATACACAACGAGATTAACCATATCGATTGTAAAATCGTTTTAAAGAAAAACAACTGCGCTTAGATATATGTAAAAATTACAATAGATTTCACATAAGAGGAAGCAGAGCCAGCAGAAACATATACTAATTTGCAGGCATATACATATTCTGAAATTCCTTAATATATATATGAGTATACATATATATTATATTTATATTATATGTGTTGTTAATTAATTAATTATCGAACACTCCTCCTGGGTCGCAGCTTGACCATGAGGGGGTTAGCCATTTCGCATGACAGCCTCAGCCGCTCCGACAAGTCAACGCTTTGACCGCAAGATTCAAACTGAAATTCTTGCAGGAGCGTAGCCACCCATAGGTTGACTGTGGTCAACCCCAAATTCTTGCCGGGACATGACCTCCGACCCGACCCGAACGGCGCGATCCTGAGGTCCGACCCGAACACGGAGAACTCGGCGCTGGGGTTGAGGAATCGAGTCGGATCGAACGTGGACGGGTCGTCCCAGAGCTCCGGGTCCCTCATGATGGCCCACATGTTGACCATGGCGGTGGTCCCCGCTGGCACGTGACGGCCGTCGACAACGGAGTCTCTGATTGAGAGGCGGGACCAGGAGAGTAGCGGGCCGGGCGGGTGCAGCCGTAGCACCTCCTTGACAACCGCCGTTAAGTAGACGAGCTCCGGTAGGTCGGACTCGGTGACCGCACGTGACCTCCCGACAACCTTGTCCAGCTCAGCGTGGACCGTTGACTGGACATCCGGGTGCAACACAAGTCGCGCCAATATCCACTCTATCAGAACTGCCACCGTGTCCGTTCCCCTAAATATCATTTCCTGCATTAAATTAATATTAATATAAATAAATCAAGCCCTTAATTCTAAATGCTGCGACCACGTGACAGCGACAGCAACAACAAATGAACAATGCGCATGCTTTATTCCTCTCTCTCTCTCTCTCTCTCTCTCTCTCTCTCTCTCTCTCTCTCCCCCCTCTATATATATATATATATATATATATATATATATGTATGATTTAAAGATTATATACTAAAGGAATCTTGTCTAGATTTTGTGTGTTTTTTTTCTAGATGATGATAAAATGTTTAGAATCAATGCGTGCCACACAAATTCTGTGTCGCGCGCACTATATATATATATATATATATATCTTAATTTTTATTTTTTGGGGGAGAGTTAATCCATTCAAGATTTTGAAAATAATAATAATGGGTACGGTCGCGATCAAGGCAAATTAAAGTGGCGATATATATATATATATATATTAGTCTTGAAAATGGTGTTTCTACGGCTAATTTGACATGAGAAATATTCTAGGAAGACAAAAAAAGAGACACGAGCTAAAAATAATTAAGGTTTGAATTAGTGAAAGAGACTGATGCAGTAACGCCACATAGAAAACAATGGATGATAACTGAAACTGAAGGTGACGCACATTAATTAATTAATTAATTACTTCAAATTCAAGTAATTATTATTTTATATATATAATTATATATATTATTTTTCTTACCCAGAGGACGGCGATCATGTCTGAATCCGACAGACTATCAGGACCAGGAAGAGACAGTAGAACATCAAGAAAATCATTGGCGGCGGCGGTGGCGGCGGGGCGGTTCTCCGCCCTGCGCTCGGCGATGATCGCGCCGACGAAGCGGTTGACTCTGGGCACGAGGCGGGAGCACCGGAGGCGTATTTTTTGTATGTCGAGATCAGCTAAGAAGGAGAGGTGGTCGGACCAGTTCACCAGCCCCAGCAGATTATACCCCTGCTCCACCAAATCCCTCACCTCCGACGACTCCGAACCGACGTCGTATTCCCTCCCGAACACGGAGCACATCATGTTGCTGAGCGACGCTCGTTTCAGCGCCTCCCTCACGCAGACACGACGGCCGTCTCCGTCTCTGTCTCCGGTGGCGCCGGCTTCGAGGAGCAGCGCCGCAGCCACCCGATCGCCAATCCGGCGGCGCTGCTCCTCCGAGGCCCGGACTTGCTTCGGGCAGAAGAGGTGCGCGGCGGCGATTTTCCTCAGCGCGGCCCAGTATGCGCCGTACGGCGCGAAGCCGATCGACCGGCTGAACATGAGGTGGTAGGCGGTCTCGTTGGCGGGCCGGTCGGAGAAGGCCGAGCCGTTGAGAATCTCCCTCGCGACGTCGGGGTTGCAGGTGACGACGGCGCGTGACTGCCCTATAGAGAAGGCCATCAGGCGTTTGCCGCCGCAGGCGGCGGCGGCGGCGGCGATTTTGCGGTGGGCTAAGCCGGCCATGAGGTCCATGCTGCCGATGATCGGGAGCCCCCTCGGGCCGGGAATAGGAGGGCCCGAATTTGAATTTGAATTTGAATTTGATGGCTTCCGCCATTTGTAGGTGCCCCAAGCTGGGCCGCCGGCGTGAAACCAGAAGATGAGGTTGATTATTATGCAAGAAAGTAGAGAGAGAAATGCGAGGGAGATTGTGTTGAAGTAAGAGAGAGAAGAGCATTTGGAAGCGAGAGCGAAGAACCAGAGGGTTTCTGCGTTTGTGGTCATCGTTTTTGAAGGGAAAAAACAGAGGCAAATATGGAAGAGAATGTTTGTTTGTTTTGAGATCTTGAAACGAGGATGCTATATATATAGGGAGCTGAGTGAAAAAAGTAGGCAACAAATCTTTGATACTCGGATTTACTGTTGGAATACTTAATTTGGTGAAAAATTATAATATTCGGGTGTGCGTGTTGTGAATTTTTCTCGTCATAAAAATATAAAGTTGAAATACGATAGATAACGTGCATATTCGTCGTTTACTGTGATCTTGTTTTTAGACATATGTTGTGAGATCAACATATATATAGAGAGGTATGGAGATCGCATTTCGTGTGTAAATGTGGAAATCGGATTGTTTATTGTAATTCTAGTGTTTTTTCTTATTATAGTTTGATGTTAAAACAATTAGACTGAAGAGTATCTTTTAAACATATGATTAGAATACGGTAAGAAACGCACTAAAACTATAGTCAACAGGCTGATTTTCACGCGAAATACTAGCCCTTTTTGAACCAAAATTAGTTTTTTGAAACCTAAATAAATTTAAAAGAACTATCGAGAAGGCCATGCACCCACAAACAAATGGGGGCTATGTGGGAAATCACGATAAGTTCTAGCAAAACGGTGTACCGAAATATTGACAGAACGGCGAACTAAATTTAAAGAAAACGAACGCATTCCATCAAGGAGAGGCCAACAATAAACAATTAAAGACCCAGACTCAAAAAGATCCACACAAAATGACCGAACAGTGTCATGAACCAAATCATATATATCTGTATATATAGTGTAAGTAACTTGCTTCCTAATTTAGAAGTAATTAACATGTAATCAAGTTTTAGCCTCTGAAACTCCATATGAAACCTCTGTTTTGTCACTATTCAAACTTTAGTCGCCAAAAAATTATAAAAAAATAAAAGAGAATTCAAGAATCACGAAATAAAAATAAAGAAATAATAAGATTAATCAGAAATTTCCATCACACCTAATTAAGCACATGGTCATTTTCTCATGAATTTAGATTTGTTTTTATGGATTGGCTGCTGTGTATCCATTGTCGTAGAATCGATTGCAGTATTGTAGCTAAAAAAATAAATATATAATAATATATGATTTAACATAGTCTAAAATATAATAATAATTTAATACATGACCAATTCATCAATTTACTAAAAATATAGTCTTGGATCAATTTTCGAACTCGTAAAAACTCATGTGTTGTGCCTTAATCCTACGTGGTCTGAATATCATGTGGCATGGGTTATTTTCTACTCCTTCCGTTCCATAATTGTAGTCCACTTCCTATTAAGAATAATGCTAGCCAGTCAGATTCTGGCTAGCCAGAATCTAATTTTTTGATGATTAATAAAACTGTATTATTAATAAATTAATTATGTTAATTATTAAATGTTATGTTTTTACTATATTATCCTTATGTCATGAAATTAGTGATTTGTAATTAATTATTAAAATCACTTCAGAAGCGGATCGGAAGAAAGGGGCACAACTTCATCTTCTTTCTTTTCTTCACTTCTTTATTTTTTTTCCATCTTCGATTTCTTCTGAATTGAAGCGCATATAGAGTCGCCCTAATTATTGTGGAGGGCATCAATGTAAATTTATTGAATAATTAGTGTTTTATTAATTAAATTAATTAATTATTAAAAATAATAACGGATTCTGGTTATAGGATGTACAGTAAGGAGTCTATTATTTAAGCATTTGAAATCGAGACATGACACGTCAGCTTTTAGGAGCCAAAAAATTATTAGTTGAAATATTTTAATGAATTAAAATTCCACATTTAACATTTAATATAACAGAAGTTTGTAACTAATAATTAAACATAGATGTGTGTACTGCACATAAACATAGATATGTGTACTGCATGTATTGTGATCAACTCAAGAATTAGCATAGATTGTACCCGAAATTTAATTTATCAATTAACTAATCCCAAGTTTCTTAGTTTGTAACAAAATTTAGGTGGGCCCCACTTAGAATATTAAATAAAATTATTTATTTTTGTGATTTGCCAATCATTTAATCAAATGAATGATTATGACTATAATGATTTATATATAATATAAACCACTGACAAGGCACACACACTCACAAAAAAAAATCAATTCTAAATAGGGACTTATGTAGTCATCTACAGTAACGGGTCGTGGTGTGTAACTTGTAATCTTTATATATAATAAAAATAAAAAGAATTGTCGATTCAGAACCTGAAAGATGGATAATCTATCGATTCAGAACCTGAAAGATGAAAACTTTCAATTTCAGGACCTCAAAAATCACGAATTTTAATTTTCTTTTATTTTTTTAATTAATTTATATTAGTTTTCAATGAAAATTCCTTCATTAATTATCTATTAAGTCTAATAAAGAAACTGTTAAAACTAATTATAAAATAAATAGAAATCAAAATTCGTGATTTTTGAGGTCATGAATTGAGAATTTTCATCTTTCGGATCCTGAATTAAGAGTTTTCATCTCTTAGGTCCTGAATCGATAGATTACCCATCTTTCAGGTCCTGAATCGATAATTCTCCAAGAAATAAATATTAAAAGTGGTTAGTTAGGTTAAAAATAAATGAAATAGTGATTGGAAAATTACTGGAAATGTGAGCAGCGCCGCCAGGAATTGCATTTGAATACATTAAAAAAATAAAATAAAAAAATAAAATAAAAGAAGAAGACATGTTAATTACTTAATTAAGACATCACAATCACATAGCCCTAGCTCCTCCAATGGTGATTAATTGCGTGCTAATTACACTTATCCTGCGCTAATTTGTAGCATTAATTTTATTTATGAGCAATCCGTACCTACTATTTCTACTTAATTATGTTGAAAGATGAGTTAAAATATTTGAACTAGTGTGAATTAAAAAAAAATGTAATTTCCAAATTTAGATCATTGATAGTAAATTATTTATTTTATTGTATAATAAATTGGATCCAAATAAAAAAATGAGAGAGTCAAAATCTGTGAGGTTGCTTTGTGTCGGCACTGTTTGTCATTGGTAGTAAATGGCACCTATTTTCGACTCTACTAATATTTTCAACCATTTTATTTCTAGTGGTTAGACACAAACAAACATAAAATGTTTCTTATATTTATTACTTTATAAATATTTAATCATAATTCCTCACCAATTTTTCAATTTTCACTTTTCATTAAAAGAAGCGGTCTCTTAATTCTAGCTAATTAAACAGCACCGGATGGAGGCCATGTGTTCGAAATTTCGAATATCCTCAATACCACATGTCGGGTGTGTGAGTAAAAAAAAAAACAACACCGAATGAATATAACTAACTTTGTAAATTTTATTTTTTGTTTAAAATATATTTTTTGGCATTTTTTTATATATTTTCATTTCGAAATTCATAAATAAAACCCACAAAAAAAAAATCAATACTCTCCCCGTCCCATTTTGATAGGCTTATTTGCCTTTTTGGGATGTCCCGATATATATGCGTGTTCAGCCCGACAATGAGGAAGATTTATAAGGGCCCACTTTTTCTGAATTTTTTGAAGTCCATACATACATATATATATATATATATATATATATATAATTTCTTTTCTCTCGTTTCATAAGACAGTCCACATAATATTCTATCTCTATTTATATTAGTTTGTGGATGTTTTTGGATGTTATCAATAATATTAATGAAATATTTTGAATTTTTTTCTATGTCAAACTATAATAGTAATATGCTAATATTTATTACTGAATTAAAATTAAATGCTTTTTTCAGTAATAGAGCCCTAATTTTTATAACTAGTACAGGGGCCCGTAAATATTTAAGACGACCTTGTGCATGGTTCTTTATATATTTAGCTAATTTACTACTCCAAATATATCAATCGATGATATTAGTAATATATACCCATATTTAATACATTTACATTACTCGGTAACTCACTATCAAAGAAACGAATAGGGACATATTAAAAAAAATTGATTAATTATCTTTCCCAATTTTTTTTCTTAGTATTCATTAAAAATCTCAATAAGCCTGTTAAAATGGGACGGGAACAAACTTTTTTTTCTTGTGTAGCTTTACAAAACGTCACTGCAAGTCAAAGGAAGAAATTTCTTAGTAAAGATTAAACCCCACTAGCTTATATATTCTATATTTCGTTATTAATTAATTTATTGTCCGAAGATAGTGGAAATATTTAAGGATCAATAATACTAATGTAGAAATTAGAAGGAAGTTTCTGCGAATGTTACCAGTCCTATAAAGTACATTTTAATTTCTGGGAAATTCAAACTGCAAATCTTAATTTGGAGGAATTCAAATTGGAATTAGATGATCCATTCAAAGATTCTTAAAGACTAATTTTATTTAAATAACATATAAAAAAAAAATAGTGTGTGACAGATTTTATGAAGAAACCACACTGTCACACTATGAATACCCTGAGGTGTAGACAATAATATTTTTTTTTTCTTGATTTATTGCAATTCGCAAACAACTGATTGTTGATTTGAATAAGTAATAAATAATTGAATAAAGAAGATTAAAATGCCCTCATATACCGGAAACTGCTTGATTGTCGGACATAGAATAGATGGTAGAAGAGAGCGATGGCTAATTTACCGGCTGCAAATGAACAGAGCCGCTCGCGAGATATTGGGGTTTGATTCGAAAAAAGCTCGTCAAAGTTCGTTCGTTTTCTAAATGAGTCGAGCTCAAGTCTCGAATCGAGCTCGATAAAATTATCGAGTCGAGCGCGGCCAGCTCGCAAATATGTTCGAGCTCGAATCGAGCATGTTCATGAATATTATAAATATTTCAAATGGGTAAATAAAATAAGCTATTTTTTTCAAATTCGAGCTCGAATATGTAAATTAAACAAGCTTTTTTCGAGTATTCGAGCTCATGCTCGTTTAGTAAATTTTCGAACATTTTACGAAACGAGCTAAAACCGAATTCGAACATGACAAAAATTTATCGAGTTGAGCTTGTACAAGAGAAAAAAAGTTCGAATATTCCTTAACGAGCCGTTATTTAAATTATTATTATTTCCTGTGAGAGGGGCACAGTAAGTGCGCACGCATCATAGAATTTCTCGTAATTTCTCGTGGTAGTCGAGAAGTTAATTTATCTTTAATATAAAGTTAGTGTACCACCCCTGCCACGTTCGGGACCTTTTATATATTTTAGTTTTGATAGTATATTTTAAAAAATTGTTATGAGATCTATATTAAATATCAAAATTGTGTAATTAATAAAATAAAAATTTTAATTCATAGATAAATAAGAGTTTATATATATACTCATTCCGTATCTTTATCATTGTTGTTTTTTTTTTTAATCTAAAATTAATATTTAATTTTGTGGACTAATATACTCATTCCTCATGCATCATATAAAATCTTATTCACTTATATTTCCAAAAAAAAAAAAAGACAATCTCTCCATATAAAACAACAAATATTTTGACACAAAATTAAAAAGCTAAAACAACGATCATAAAGAAACGGAGAGAGTAGATTTCATCCATGTTTATTCTCTGTCTCCAATTTGCTATACTTCAAAAAAGTTCAAAGGGATGGAATTCTCCATTGCACATCTGATATTCTAACTCGTGTTCCACGATAAATTTTACAATTTTTAATAATTCGTATTACAAAAATAAAAAAACAATATATAACATAATCGAAGCAGTCTACATTAAACTAAATCACAATAAATTAAAACCGATGGAAAAAATACAAGAAAATTTAATAAACTTGCATGCGGATCGAAAAACATGTTAGAAATTGGAGAACTAAATATGGAACAAAAGATTTGATCCGCAGAATCAACAATCAAATTCATCAAGAACGAAAAATTGAATCCATGAAAGACATTAGACATTCTCCCGCATAAGTAAAATCATCTATGAAAATTTATAAGACGTACGGGTCAAAATTAGAATCCAAACATTAATGAAATTATAAATATAGATTTCGATCTCTCGACCCGTAAAACTATCTCACCATTTTTTTTTTGTCATTTATGTCATGCAAGAGAGGCAAGGTGGTCAAGGAATATTTTGAAACGACAATATTGTTCTCATTTTCTTTTCCAAAAATATCGTGACATATACTTATAATAATATGCTACAATAGTATCGGAATATAGCATATAAATCGTGATAAAATAAGATATTTTGACAATGATAGTAGAGGTAAAATAAAGTAAAATAAATAGAATGAATTTAGAAGAGAATATATTAGGAATGGTTGGGGCAGGAAGAATGCATTGCAATTTTGGGTGAGTGATGATGTCGGAGGTGAGGGAGAGATGTCACGTGACGCCCATGCACCTCACCCAAATACACTGTTACTAGCAGGATCACTACAAAGTGGGACCGGGGTCGGGACCAGTCTCGGACCCGATCACATGTACATCCCACACGCGGCGCGCTCCTCTACTTCCACCCATCTGTTCGCCGTACAAGTCCGATATAGTGGTATGATATTCGATACACGTAACGATTTCGAAAATTATAATTTTGGTGCGAGTTTACATTTAAGATATACGGAAGTTCGTTTCGTTTTATTTGTTGTTTTAGGTTTTTTATCTAGAATTAACAATTGATTTTGTAGACAAATATATTCATCCTCATATATGCCATAAAATCTTATACGATTGTATTTTCCTAAAATAGGGTTTGTGATGGGGGTTAAATTAGAGAGAGTGTATGTGAAAATATATAAAACAACAAATATTTTGAAACAAAACAAAAAAGTTAAAACAACAAATAAAATGAAACGGAGGGAGTATATGATAGGGATGTCGATTCAGTCCGAAATCGATGGATTGGTCCCAATAGCTCGAGAAAAAAGAGGGTTATGGCCGGAGAATTATAGGCTGAAAGGAAAAGTTTTATGTATTTTAATTTAAGAACTAAAAATATAATTGGTGAGAGTTAAATGGTTTATTCGATTAATTAGTGATAAGTTATATTATATTTATTGCTAATTTGCTAGGATTGGAAGTTTAAACGATATGAATTGATAAATTTATACATATTAAAGATTTTTACGTAAACTTTCTAGCCCGATGAGCTAGCCCGAAAACTGAAGAATTAGGATTAGGGCCAAGAATTTTCAGCCCGAATAAAATTTAACCAAATTAGCCCGAACTGAATAGCACGACGACCTGATTGAACTGGCCTGAAACCGAACATGTTTTCCGATTGACATCCCCGATATACTACCTCCGTTTCAAAATATTTGTTGTTTAAGGTTTTTTTTTTTTAGTTTCAAAATGTTTGTTGTTTTATATAATTTGACATCCTCTCTCCCAATTTTAACCCTCTCAAATCCTACAAGATTTTTTTATTCTAACTTACCTATAATATATGAAAAGAGAAAAATATATGGAGAGAGAAAATATTGTTATTTTTTAGGAAAATATAGATGAATTAGATTTTATGGCATATATAAGGGATATATATATTTGTCCACGAAATTAATTCTTAATTCCAGATAAAAAAAATAAAATAACAAACATTTTGAAACGGAGTTAGTATAATATAATGTCCTTAAAAAGTGAAAAATGTAATTTTGGGGAAGGGGTAGCTATGTAATTTTGGATAGTGGCGTGAAGTGCAAGCTGAAATGGTGGGGCCGGAAGGATGGTTTTGAGGGGCGAAGATTTGTTGAGTGGACGGCTGAGATTAAGCGGAAGGGGTTGGAATAATTCCCCGGCCGTCGATGTCTGGTGCCGTGGATTGATCGGAAACAAACAAACATGAGGATCTCAGGAATATTTTCTATAAAGTCACCACTTTTACCCGTCTCTCTCTTCTCTCTCTCTTCTTTTTTTTTTTCTTTTTTTCCCAATAAATAAACATATTTCAATTTTTCCCTAAATTGTAATGCTACAGATTTTAATATCATTATATTGTTAAAAACTAATGTTAAAATAAATGCAAATAAACTAAATAATAATAACAATATTGGAAAAAAAATTGATGCACTTTAACTAAGTGAGCCAACGCATTGAAATGAATTATCACATTTTGCATATATATATATATATATATATATATTCCACTTTTTGCATAATTCTCTCGCTACATATACGGTATAAATTGATTCCTAGTTAACATCGATTGTTAGTTCATATTTGATCAATTACAATAATAGTACGATGGTCAAATGGATGTCTTCCTTAATCCACTATAAATCGGGACGAACAGTTCACTGATTGAACTTTATTATCGTCTTTATTTGTGCATCGCACGTATAGTTGTAAGATGTTATTATAACTATAAAATTATACACACACATATGTATAGTGATGCAGAGTGAAAAATAAAATAAAAATGAGGTGTGTATTTAAAGTCAATTAACGAGAGAAATCAGGGATGATGATTGGAAGTTTTTTTTTAGTATTATGTGTTAATGATGATCAAAGATCCACAAATTAATTTATTTATTTTTTTGGAGGAAGAACAAATTTAAATAATTGTTACAAAGTAAGCTAGAAGAATATTATTTGACCCCCTATTTAGATGCGGCTGTGACATCACAAAATTTCAGATAAATAAACTTAATTCAACAGGCATAAATATAGATTTAGAACAGGTGGCAGTTGCAACTATTTTTTTTTCTTTTTCTTCCTAGATCTGATTCCTTTCTTAATCATGTAATCTAATGATGTAATAGTATTGTGGCATGAATTCAGTAATTATTCAACCACACTGCTATATATACATACATATGTATGTATGTATATGTATGTATGTATGTATGTATGTATGTATGTATGTATGTGTATAGACACTTGTGTGTGTACTTTATAGTATCAAATCTCAGCATATTGATATATAATTATCCAATATATGAGTGTATATATATGGTTCATAATCCAATATTTAATTACACCAATATTTCTTAATTTTCCAATTTAATATCGAGAAGACATATGCACAACTACTATTCGAGGATGTTTTAGCTAGCAAATCAATATTCTCTCCGTTTCTTTATTATTGTTATTTTAACTTTTTTTTATTATTTTGTATCAAAATATTAATTGTTTTATATATTTTCGTATTATCTCTCTCAATTTTAACCTTTCAAACTCAAAAATATATGGAGAGAGAAAATGTTGTGTTTTTTATGAAAATTAAATGTAAATGAATATGATTTTATATGATATAGGAGGAATGAGTATATTAGTTTAAAAAATTAAATGTTAATTCTAGATAAAAAAAAAAGTTAAAACAACAATCATGAAGAAACGGAGGGTATTATTTAAATAGTGAGACTATGATTCTAAAATTAATTTTACATGTTTAAATGTAGTCGTGCCTTTATGAGTTCTCCAATCGTTGAACTTAATTAAACTTTAAAAAAAAATCATTATACACACTTAATTAATAGAGTATCATATCCATTCATCCGTACGATCAATAACTATTCGAGCAAAATATTAGTAATGAAGGTGTTTCAACCAATTAATTAATCTAGCCCCATTTGCTTAGGTAGGCTAGCTAGCTACTTGTAAGAAAAGCAAGATTTTAGGACCACATTTGAATTTGAGCACTCTAAAATAATATGACAATTGGAAACACTATGCTAGTATAGATTTTAACACTACAAATTAATTAATTGAAATCAGCACATTTACATTGTATAGTTATATATAACTTCTTGACGTGGGACATTCAACTGTGCATGCAATAGACGATCTCATTGATCCGTAAATAAGTGCCCTGCACAAGACAAATATGTGTCTTCGAAGAATCTGAATTTGAATAACTGAGTCAAGAAAGTCTCGTTTTACATGACAAATATATCTCAACTACTATCTCACACTTTCAAACTAGGAATGTATAACAAATACATCTCGGCTAGTGCCTCTCATGTTCAGTGGTATTCCATGTTGCACATACTAGTCGGTCAAATGGACGATTGGATCTAAATTCAGCCCAATATCGCGGTTCAAGATTGATATTGGGCCAAACCCAAATCCACCCACATCTCAGACTTAAGTACACTCCAAGTCTAATTGCCAAGGTACGAGTCCGAGCACGACTGGAGGGGTGTGCTTGAAGCCCTATTTGCTAGTGCACATTAAATATTACACTCGAATACAAGTTTTAATTTTCTTTAGCTTCCAATATGGGATGTCTAAAAAAAAGCCCGAAAAATTTCGGACCCGGACAAGTGGCTCAATTTGTCACCTCTATTATCAAGTGACCGACTTCAATAATTAATTTCCACTTGCCGAAAATTAATTTTGAAAAAATAAAAATACTATGAGTATCTACTTCATACGTAGATCAATCATGCGTGGTTTAATTCCTCCAAAATTAGATAGTTTGTCCACTAAAAATAAGATAAAATGAGATTACCACTAAGTTTATTAAACCAAATTTCCAACAATTCATACTCATAAAAGTTATGGTGTATAGTGAAATTAACCAGCAATGCTAGATACGAATTTAGGTATTGTTTGATTCTTTTAATTTGCACACTCATATATGCATCATTATATTAGTGATGATTGGAGTGATTAGTTAGTTATATATATTAAGAGTTGATTAATGATGGATATTTAATCAATTAACATTAATTAATGGAGATGTCGCTAGTAAATTAATTTCCACCAAATCCTACCAGAAGTTGACTTACTAATTAGCGATTTGAGCAAGTAATTTTTTTATATATATAAAAAAATATTATCACAAAATTTTGATCTGAATCATGATTGGTGGATTAGATAATTAAGCCTCAAAATCTGAACGCGTGCATGCTTAGGCTAATAATTAATTAATTTTTTTTAGATAAAAATAAATCATATCTTGTGCTGATTTGGGTAATCAAGTACACCTGTACTGCTATGTTTCTGACCAGACAATAATATTGCCTAAAAAGAAAAGATTAATTAATATTAATTAATTAATAGGAATTAGAATGGGATTATTCCTTAATCTAGGTAGTCACCTCCATTTTGACATGAAACTGCAGCATTATATATTATGTTGAAGTGGGCAAGTAGTCACCTAACGCACTTTGCTTTAATTTGATACATCAATCGTCGAAAAATAAAATAACCGAGGTTTCTATTTGCACCACTAAAATCACTCTTTACACCATAGAAGAAAAAAAAATTTACGTTACTTAAAAAGAAAAAAAATCAAGTGTGATTCGAAAATGAAATTCCAAACTCGCCGTATTTGTTCGAAATTCCATTTTAAAACATGCATTTTTTATTAGTAAGAATTTTTAGTGCAAATAGAAACTCCCTGAAATAAAATAACAATGATGATCAGATTCGATACCATATATGTGACACCCGGGGCCGAAGCGTGGAGTGATTGCCGGTGCAAGGCACGAACAAAGAGCGGCTCCTATAAGACTTCCAAGCGAAGGGGCACATGAATGGATCGAATTCACCCGAAAGAGAGAGATTTTGATGCTTCACAGTAATGAGACCGTATAGTCGAAGAGAACTTAAAGGATTTGATTGGTGCTACTCATACCACAAGGTGCATCTTCTTTTCTGGCGTTTGTTCCACCAGAACTCCAAAGTTAAATGTGTTTGACCTGAAGCAGTGGTGGGATGGGTGGTCCTGGGAAGTTTTCTCAGGGAGCGTGCAAGTGAGGACAAAGCACGCTGGAAAGACTCGTGTTGGTTTGTGGGGACAGCCGTCAGTCCGGCAGCCGGGTCGTTACAATATATATGATCATTAGCAAAAAATAAAAAAATCTGATTTTATTTGTTTTCATTTATTTAAATTTTTGGGTGGGGAATTGAAGGTGTAAAGATTCTTGAGTCATTCAAATAATTTTCTTTAGCAAAGTTTGAATCTTTGAAGAAGAATTTGTTCGTGGTCCTATGCAGCAACTTGTGCTCTTTTTGGACATGCAAGGGTTTTTGTATGGACCCTTTTTTTGCTACTTATTCTTTGACTTAAATAGTTTCTTAATTTAATTTAATTTAAAAATAAAATCATTAGCCAACTTGATCAACTTTAAATCTTTCCTATTTGGGAAATGTTAAGATTGCAAATCCCTAAATATTCAGCTTCGTTTCTTTCCCATGAACTTCTTTGAGTTAATTGGATGGAGCTACTAGACTATTAATTAATTATTGTTTAGTAAAATATTATATATGAGCTAGCTAGCTAGCTAGTTGGATGGATATAGTGATGAAGAATTATACTCATTCCGTCTCATTTATTGGTTTTTTCCTTATAATTAATGTACACATATTGAATAGAAATCAACCTAAATATTCGAGATATCGAAAAAAGAAACACAAATATATGTATATATATGGGATGGAGGGATATAGTATGGTACCGGTTCAATATTAATTGTTTAGTGCAATGCGCTGCTAATGATTTAACTAATTACATATAATTAATATAGCTAAATGACTGGATAATCACTATATATGAATCATAATCTTTTTTTTTTGTATAAAAATAAAAAGTAATATCTATGACTTCATATTCCCTATTTCGTAAAGAGATTTGATTCGAGTTAGTTTACATTACTCAAATCAATTTAAGTAGACTTAATTTACATCAACAAGCTGTTTCAGAAAGGTACTAATACATTAAACTATGGGTAAAAGCCTCTTTTTTCTTTATAAAATAATAATAATAATTGGGCAACTAATTAATACCCCATGACATGCATGTTTAAGTTACAAGTTGATTTTGCAACTTGTGTATGTATCATATGTATTATAAATAGTTGATTACATGCCTACAAAAAGCTTTGGTTGCAATAAAAATTCAATTTTAGATTGGAAAAATTAAATGGTTAATTACCTTAAAAATTGTGTAGTTGTAAAATTAACATGAACTTTAAAGTCAGGTAATTAAAACACCAACTTTGAATTTGTGTGTTATTCAACATCCCCAAAATTTTATAAAATAAATTAACCTTCAATCCAACATATTACTGTGTCCACTTTGATGCCATTTTCAAAAGTTGATGGTCGAGGAAGAGACGAGCGAATTGTACGTTAGATTGAAAATCAATTTGGTTTATAAAAAAATGAAAATGTTGAATAACACACAAATTCAAAATTGGTGTTTTAATTGATCACTTTTAAAGTTCGTGTTAAATTTGCACCTAAGTTAAAAATTCATGACTTTTAATGTCATTAACCCAAAATTTTAAAACACTTATCCTAAAACATAAAATCCCTCCAAGTTTTTGTTGATTAATTGAAAATGGAAAATAGAGAAAAATAAAAATAAAAAATCAGCCGCAAAGATAAAATCCCAATTGACTGAAATAATGAGGTCAACTATATCTACATATATATATATATATTTGTATGTATATATGTATGTAACGCCCCCACTTAATCATATTATAAGCCATGAATATGATGATTAGTGGAAAGTTGGTGCTAACGTTTTGTCTCAAGGGTAGGTAATCGGCAGCAATGGCATCTTCTTACCTATATAATTAGTAAATTATGTTGTAATTAAGAGGCCATAATTTAAATTAATTAGTTGATGTTTACGATTAAAATACGTATTTTAGTTGCAAGTCCAAGTGGATTACATATAATATTAATAAATTAATTAGTGAGGTCTAGTTGATCATTTGGAACTAGTCAATTGGTGAGAATGCCACTTTTTGGAGTTGGGCCCCACAATTTATGCCTTGTCATGCAATTAAATTGGAAACAAATCTTAAAATCAGTTCCAACAGGTATCTTGGTCGGGGATCAATTTAAAAAATTTGAATTAAAAAAGTTGAAAAAAAATAAAAAATTCTCTTATCATCTTGTTCCATTACTCTATTTAATGGATTTTATCATTTTGTATATCGATAACGACTTCTGAAAATGATTAAATTCTTGATTTTTATCTTCACTCTTGTATGGAAGAGGGCACTACTAAATTTGTTCGGGTTGGAATCCAGGAATACTCTCTAGGTCGGTTTCAGTGGGGATGGTCTAGTGGTGGAGTGAGGTTACTTGGAGATCAAAAGTCACAGATTCGAATCTCCTCAATACCATCAGGTCGGGTGTGTGAGTAAAAAAATAATAAAAAAATGAATACTCTCTAGGTCGGAGCGTTCCGTGCACACCAATTATAATAAGTATATCATATTTACAAATACGACTCGTGCTAATAAAGTGAAATATGAAATGACGAGATTTCCGGAAAGAAATAGTATTTGTAAAGTTGTTATATGGACAGGGGGTTATTTGCAGAATTTGACACAATGTTTGGACCGTTTTGTAATTTCCGCACAACGTTTTAAAAGTTTGCAATTCATGTCACAATCTTTAATATTTTTGCAATTGTAACGTCCTCAGTATTAATCCGACGTAAAACGGCGTTTTATGGAGATGAAACTGATGGAGAATCATGCTGTATATAGTGAATCTATATAACGACGTCGTTTAGGTTGCCGGAAATAACATCACACGTGAATTACAAATAGGACACATAGGATAGATCTACTGGATTAATATTGAGAATATTACAATTATAAAAATATTAAAGGTTACAATATGAATTGAATTTTTTTAAACATTGTGCGAAGCCGAAAATTATAAAATCTTATAAACGTCGTGTTAAATTCTGCAGTTAACCCTATGGACAAAGTATGAAGTGAGGCCCAATAAGAAGAGGTAATAGGAATGAAGCCCAGCCCAAGTTGGAAAACCCTAATTCTTGCAGCTACAATGCTACATACATGATAAGCAAGCAGCAAAATTGGAAAAGGGGCGACTGCGAAATTGGGAGAAAATGCAGATCTTCGTGAAAACCCTAACCGGGAAAACGATAACGCTCGAGGTCGAATCGAGCGACACTATTGACAATGTGAAGGCGAAGATTCAAGACAAAGAAGGTGTGGAAATTGCTCGTTAACTGAGTTTTAATCTAATTTTTGTGCATGTTAAGTGATTTTGGTTGATTTATAGGAATTCCACCGGATCAGCAGCGTCTGATTTTTGCCGGAAAGCAGCTGGAAGATGGCCGGACGCTGGCCGATTACAATATTCAGAAAGGTGAGGAGTTATTTTAGGGTTTGTTTGAAGTCATTTCGAGGGTTGGATTATTGTATGTTGATTGAGATATTGTGTAGAGTCGACGTTGCATTTGGTTTTGAGGCTTCGTGGAGGAATTATTGAGCCTTCCTTGATGGCTTTGGCTAGGAAGTACAATCAGGAAAAGATGATCTGCCGCAAGTAAGCTTTTTTTTTTCTCTTTTTCTTTTTTGTGTTCTTTTTTTTTTTTTTTTTGAAGCTGATATGAATTGATAAGTAGAACAATATGTTTAGGGTTGCTGTTGGTTGGAAAAGTTTCTTATGTTTGAGACAAGTTTGTTTGAGTTGTTTTGCTCTGTCAATTGCAGCACCGGCAATTGGCTTCTCTTCTGAGAGTTAGCTTATTCGTTAAGTTCTATATTAATGTTGTTTCTATAATAGTTTCTTGTACTTTTGACATGATCCATGTCTATAGCTTAGTTGCGCGCGCACACACACACACACATGTATATGAGGTCTATGAGAGTTGGACTTCTTTCCATGGTTTGATGAAACTTTATCATGGTGATTTAGTTTGTAAATTTGATTAGAAATTGAGCTAGGAGAAAGAATGAGTTGTGCTTCTCTATTGAGGAGGGCTTTCAGTTTGTAATAACTGAAAAATTGACAAGTGATAGGACCAAATGTCTTGCATTTTCCAGATAACACGAATTTATGAAAAGATAAAAGCTTTATCTGTTTTCGTTTATTTCTTGTAATGCCAAATACGACGGATACTAGAAGAATAGGGATGATGCGGCCCCTTTGTCAGTGGTCCATGTTTCTTTTGACTACACTATCTGTAAACTTTTAAGCTTAATATGGGATTCACCATTGTTTTTTCGAGGGATAGTAATTTGCCCTTCGGACTTCATAATGATTCTTGATATGACTCTGTTTCAGATGTTACGCTCGCCTTCATCCCCGTGCTGTTAACTGCAGAAAGAAGAAGTGTGGGCACAGTAACCAGGTGATTGATTGGTTAATTAATCTCATCACTAATGTTTGTATAGAGCTATCTGTTTTTGTGGATGAGAGATTGATCTGAATTCAATTTGATTTTCATTTGCAGTTGAGGCCCAAGAAGAAGATCAAGTAGACATGCCTAGTTGTCTCCACATTTTGTCTCCCATTTTTAATTTCTTACGGATCTATTTTTGGGTGTTACCAGAATTTTAAGATGTTTTTGATACTTCATTATTATTGCATTATGTTTAATCTCAAATGGAATGAAGTTTATCTTTTCTTCTTCCTTTTCTCTATATTTTTTTTTTGGCTACATTGTTGATGGCATAACAAAGAGTTTGGTACTGTATTGGGGCTTTATTGAAACATGTATGTCAATCTAACATTGAAGAGGGAATTTTGGGATCAAGATTTGAATTCAAAAACAATCAAATATTAATAAAAAAAATTATAAATGTATCATCTAATATGGATCTGGTCTTGTTTAATGAATTTTGACTTGTAAAATGTATTTACCCAAGTTTTTGTCAACATTTAAACATATGGACTATATGTAAACTACCTAATGCTATCATTGTCTGAGAGATCACAAATCATATTTTTTTGTTCATTAAAAAACACAACTCAATTAATGGATGAGGTGATGCTTATTTTGTACAACACTCATAGTTTTGTTTAACCTGGTATAAATCTAAAAACTAGAAGCTTTTAAATTATTTAAGCAATAGTTAGTATGAATCTTCCACCAAATGCAGAACTGTCTGCAATAACTAGCCCTACTCAAAATTCTCTCTATAGTAAAATATGAGCACAAAAATTCCATTAAAACCTCGACTGTTGAAAAATCATTGGCAATTCACATCAACTGTGGCTGTTTCGGGGAAACCGATGATGAGTCCTTCAACATCCATGGGGAGGAGCAGTTTAGGCCATCGGCATCCCGTTGAAAGCATTTCATGAGGCTGAACAATCATCAAAATATCATTAACCTTCTGCAGAATTCCAACCACACTCACAGAGCTGCCTTCTTTAATATATCTGTCAGATTAGTCGAGTAATAGTAAGAACGCGTTTAAAAGCAAGGCAGAAACTGGCAATCGAAGATTTTTTTTACCCTTCTTTTAGGCATAATGCACGAGCTTCAGTGGAAACTTTCCTCTCTGCTAACCATTTCCTCAAGTCGGATGACAGAACTCTGCATCCTTTGGATGTTCTAATTAGTCTACTTTCTACGATCAAGGGAATGACTTTAGAGTCGGGACCAGCTTTCACGAGGGCTCTGATGCCGGACTTGAGGTCAGTTATGTAGAAGTCAGTTGAGTGCCTCTGCCATAACACAGGTAAAAAACATCTGTTAATCATCTTCAATTAATGTGTTCAAAATTTAATCATACAGTTGAGTGACTCTGCCTTCTCTGTGTTTTTGTTACAATCTGCACATTTTATTAGACCAGTTAATGAAAATTAAAGATTGCTTGCACTCCTCACACAAAAATGACTAAGATGGAGGCTCGATCATTCACATTCATCTGTATATAATTGATCTTTATGCATACAACATGTTGAATTCTGAGAGTGAAAGTCTGCAGGATAGGAGGCGTGTACAAGTAACCTGGACCAATAAGGCACCTCTATTCTGTTACAATGGTCAAGTCATATGCAAAGGTAACTCAACCAATCTAGAATAACTAATTTGGAAAATTGAATGTAACATTGCATGTATATTGAGGGCTGAAGCAAAATCAGAGAAGATGGTGAGCAGAACGAGACCAATGTGAACCGAAAAAGGCCATGTACATACCTCCGAATATGCCAGTCTCCAAAGTGAAGATATGTCTCTTACTTTAAAACAGATGCCCCCATACTCATACAACAAAGTAGACGTGTAGACACATGGTGAAACTTTTTCGTATGAGGACTCCAAGGAGACATTTCCACAAGAGACCACCTGAATTTAAACCCAACCAATGTATCATCACATAGTGCTCATAAATGGAAGTCACACATAAGAACAATGTGCTACAATTGTGGAACATGCTTCATAAAATCGAGCTAAAACTTAATAAGTTGAACTGAATCCAACAAGCATAGCTTGAACTGAATTGCTATTCAGATTTAGTTAGGTCATAAGGCTCTAATAAGTTCGGGTTAAACAACATACAAACCTAGAGATCATCCATAATCCCATTACAGTATCAAGAAGCTGGCATCATATGAAGCTCAAACATATTGTAATAAATCTCTAGTATTTCACCACAACACTCAACTGTCAACACCACCACCATTAGGTATGTCTATACACAAACTATCTAAACTGACAACTCAATTGGTGAAATTAAGCATACAAGTAGCCAATTATATCAGGCTATGACAAGTTGACAAAACAAAGAATTTCCATCCAAATACCAAAATGAAAAGGGGGGAAAAGGGTTACATTTTCTACAAGAAACAATATGCTTGACATGACATCAAAGGCTATCAACACTTTCCCCAAAAGGGAAGAGCCAAGAGGGTCCTAGAAAAAGATTCAAACTTTACCTATGTTAACATAAATAGTGCAATCTTGATTACAGCAACAGCAACATACATTCATACATACATACCCCAGTAATCTTGACAAGCTGGCCGTGAGCAGCGAGGTTGAGATCAGAATCAGGAAAAGAATGCAGGAAGAAAGAAACGGCTGCATTTCTTGAATTCCAAAATAAGAAAGCGGCGATGGGCGTGGAGAAGCAGAGGAGCAGCACGAAGAAGAAAGCGTTGTGAACTACGATGAGGAAGAATGTAGAGACGCAAAGTCCCACCAAGAATAGGGCTAGGAGAACGTACACCGCCGCCGCCGGTATGGGGCTCCGGTGGCGGCGGTAGTTTTTGGTTGGAACTAGCACATTTGGGAGACTACTATTCCTATTCATTTCATATCTTCTCGGAGTTTTCACCTATTTAATTCTCATTCAATATTTATTTCCCTTAAATCTCTTGATTTGTGTGGGATCTCAACTGTGAACTGTGTGAGGTGGAGTGGGTAATAAAATAGTAAAACTGTTGTTAAGGATGTTTTTCTTTTTGTCCTTTTGTTAAGTTTTAACTGGAGTGAAGATATAATTAGGGTTCTAAATGAATCGAGTCGAGTCCGAATAATCATATGTTTAAATTGATTGCTTATCGAGTTGAGTTTAAACGAGCTTTAATCGAACTGAACACGAGTTGAGCTCGAGTAATTTGATATTTTTGTACATGTTTGTTCATTTTTTATTTATCGAGCCCACCTTTAAATATTATTAAACACAAAATTATGTCCAATTTTATTTGATATGCTTATTGAATAGAGTTCAAACGAGCTTTTAACGAACGAACACGAGTTGAGTATTAAACTATTTGGTTTGATTTTCAGTCCTACATATAATTCATTTATTTCGACCATTCATCATGTACTACTTGTATTATTAATTTTAGACGGTGAAATTTGACATATTATGCATATTTTTTTTTTTGTTTTCCTTACAAGTTTCCAATCTTACCTTGATTAAGATTAAAAATTTGACTAAATTATATCAAATCAAATTTAGGTTTTGATTGGTTCGTAACTACTACAACTACAAGGGAAGACCAAGGGAAACACACACATTTAAAAGATTTTCAATCAATTCATTGTGTTTTTGTATAATTATTATTTCCAAGTTTTACAAGACTACTTATGAGGGAGATTTTGAGAATTCATTTTTTTTATCTATTCACCCATACATCAATCTTGTGGACTAATTAGTTAATTATTATTATTATTATTATTATTATTATTATTATTATTATTATTAAACAAAGTGCACGTTCACTTGTATTAATTGTTGAAACAATATACATAATACGAATGAATATCGATGAACTCACAGCTCATGAATATTTTTTATTTTTATTAAAAAAAAAAGGTGCAAAACTACACGAAGACCGGGCCGGGCCGGGCCAGTAGAGCAAAACTCTGTCCAGTAGTGCAGAAATGACACATAAAACTCCATTGAAAAAATAATGAAAAAATAAAAGCTATCCATCCTTAATAGCTGAAGCCCAGCCCGCTAGTAAATTTGTACATAATATATAAGTTTATATGAAGAAAGAAGAAAAGGGGGGTAAATGTAAAATGTAAAAAGTAAAAAAGTAAAAGTAGTGTAATGAAGAAATAATTAATGATGTCTGATGTTAGAACTGCGAAGCGTGAGGCCATGCAAAAATCTGGTAAATCCCAGCAAACTCAGTTTACCGTTGCTCTTCAACCAATCTCGTAGCATCGAATGCGCGCTCGGCCCCACGTTCAACTCCTGCATCAACACAAATATTACAACCTTAAAACCTTTGTTTTTTTTACGTACGAGCACGGACACGAGCACGAACACGACAAGAACGTACCCGGGCTAGTTCCTCGACTGATATAACGCGGTTGCCCTCCTCTTCGAAATGCTCGAAAGCTGTGGAGGCGATCTGCTCCCACTTCTCGAGGGCTTCGAGCTGGTACGTGCTGATCGCGCCCGCGCAGAACTCTTCGAACTCCATCTTTCGATAAGATAGCGGCGCCATCTGATCATTTCACACCAACACAAATTAAACAACGACTCGTTACTGCTTTTCATTACTTCCTTTTTCAAATGTATGTCAAATTCAATTTGTTCGTAGCCTAACCGCGTGAAGGATGTCCGGGACTCGAGACGCCTTCATGGCATCAGTAGCGTTCCGTGCAAGCGCCTGCAAAAAACGTACATCTTAACCCGATATGTTAAGGGTGTAAGGGAACCTAGTTCAATTCACACGAGATATAAGGCTCGATCTCACGACCTTTTTGAAGTTCTCGAGAGAGACGCGCCCGTCCTCACTAGGCTCGAGAAGCATGAACTGTGCTCTCAGATACACCAACTCGTCCTCACTCAAAGCTTTTGAGAGAGCCTAAAAGCAACGGAGAAGGTCGATATTATATGGTGAAAACGCAAGATTGTGAATACACGAACCGCACAACGAGAAGGGAGTTCCGAATAAACGAGCATATACATGAACCGAACGTACCTTTAGAGCTGCACGTTTAAACGGTGTAGCATGTAGATACGACTTCACTAGCTTATAGACCAATATGTCCAACGGAATAGGATGGCTCTCGCTTCGCAACCAAGGATGAGCTGCATTTGCGAATCGCAAAGATATGTAAGTCTATAATTATTGAAAAGTGAAGCTAATGCAACTATACTATAGTAACAGTGTGGATGCCAAACAACAATATTAGCCGAAAATTTAGCAATTTTATGAGCAAATTGTGGAGCCGATACTAACTCAAAGCTTGAGCCGCAGTCATTCTTTTACGGTAATCCTTGTTTAGAAGTCGCTTCACGAAGTCCTTGGCGTGCGGAGAGACGGATGGCCAAGGCATGTCGTCGAAGTTTGGGTCGGCTCTCAAAACAGAACGAAATATTCCGGACTCTGTCCTTGCCCAGAATGGTCTACTTCCACAAAGCAAAATATAGGTAATGACACCGATACTCCATATATCAGCTTCGACACTGTAAGATCTATGGAGAACCTCGGGTGCTACGTAATAAGCACTTCCAACAATATCATTTAGTCTTTCATCTGCCAAGTCAAAGATGCAGCAGAAATTAGAAAAGCTGAGACATCCAATTGATGCAAAATGTTCTGGAACAAAGCAGGAACTAGTAAAAAATCGAACTCAGAAAGTTCAGACGGCCTTACAGAATGAAGAACTGACAAAATAAATGAATTTATCGAAACATTCTAAAGAATCGAACTCTGCAACTTAGGTACAAATAAATAGGCAAGTGAACTGACTCAGAAACAACTGGTGCAATCTACTTTTTCAGCATTTAATTATTAGCTTATCGAGCAAGATCTGAGGCTAGATGGAAGAAAATCTCTTAGGTTTTACAGCAAGAATGAAAGATAGCAGGTATTAAATAATGGAATTCACCCGATAACATGGATTATTACCGGTCCTGATGAAGTCAGAAAGACCGAAATCAATAAGCTTCATATCAGCATCTTCACTTCTGGAGGTAAATAGAAAATTCTGTGGATTGGAATTAGCATAAATGTCAGGATGGAAAGCCAGAGTCTTCTTTCAAGAGCTATAGCAAACGGGTTGGAAAAATAAACTTTCCACATACCTCGGGTTTCAAATCACGGTGGACAACACCTTGAAGATGACAAAATGCAACAACACTAAGAATTTGAACAATAATAAGTTTTGCTTCCTCTTCGGTATACCTACCACCTCTGAAATGAATAAACTATTATGAGTTTTACTGCATCCATCGGAAAGATGGCTTGAAATTAGAACATTTTCGCTCTCTCTCCTCTCTAATATATTGCAGGACTGTGAAAGGAAAACTCATTTATCACTTACTTAGACAGTATTCTGTCCAGCAGTTCTCCACCTTCACACAACCTGCACAGTTAAGAAAAAGAGAGCTGATGTCAGAATTACGTACCCAATTGGTCCAGAAACTCATGATACAAACATTCAAAACACCTGCTCATCCAAAACTCAAATATTTCCCTAACCCTCCTCCACACATTTTACAAATACTTTCAATTGTATCTATTTTTCTCCTTAATTATTTGAAGTTAAAAGAAGACACTTTGGAAATTTAAAGTACGTCAATTTGGAAAGATGATATTTTTTATATAAGAATCCATTGTTATATTTCTCAAAAAAAAAAGTATAATGGACAGTGAAGTTATATGCAACTAACTCGTAGACAAAAGCCTGCGTGACGTCTGATGAATCAAAAGTAACACTTTTGTAACCAGAACTCTCACTTTCCGAAAAGTAAAACTATTACAAGCAGAAAGTGAGCCCTCTGTATCAGGGACTAAAATCCATGAACCGGTTTTCTAAGAGACTTGTTGAAACTTGAAAGTTATTTATGTCCAATACTAAAGGGAATTAATAAATTGAATCAGTATCCAAATTCTAGGGCTGGGAAAAGGGAAATAGGCTCCACATTACAATGACAGGAAGTTATCCCATGGAAGATGGCCTTATAGAAAATTTTAGCATGCCTTAGCAAGCATCAACAACAGTTTCCTATATTAAGAAACTGTTAAAAAAATTAGGAAAAGGAAAACAAAATCATTTTATAGCTAAGAAACTACACTGTTTTTCTGTTCAAAGCCCCACAAGGAAGAGTGTCAATCAGGGAATAGCATGCTTTATTCAACATTGATTACGGACAGAAACAAGTGCTGCGAGAAGCATAGGATGAGAAATACGTACTCCATAATTATGTACACATTATTGGCATCCTCACAAGCATCATAAAATCTAACTAGATGCCTATGACCTGAGAGAGCTTTCAAAATTTTCACTTCTCTGCGAACATCTTCGATAGATATTGCAGTTGTCATCTGCCAAAAAGTTGTTCAGCTATAAATCAAGTTTCATAATATCATAAAATATAAATTCACATAGAAGAAGAAGGAAAAAGAACTATCAGAATTATAAGAACAATTGTGAGTTTGACCGTTTCATTTTACCCTCCTAAAGTTGTAATCTTTACCCATGACAGAACTACAATCACTGCTTAAACAAGAATGAAATCTTTCCGGGAACCCTTTGTGCTTTCCTTGATGTGACTCCAATCCAGAAATTTACTTCTTCACCAACAAAGAAACTGAAAGTGATATGCTTTACACACTTCTATCGTCTCCAGAAAACAACATAAAGCAAGATAATCACATCGAGGAATACCATGAATGCTATATGTTTTGGTTTATGTCAATAAATCTCTATTTCATTGACCAACAGAAAAACCTGATTGGCGCGTAACATACCTTGCTATCATGTGGAAATTGAATTTATGTAGATTAATAGAAAGTATGAATAAGGGCATGATATGGTGCATTTATATTTTATTTAGAATGTCCATGATATATGCCTAAATCAATTACAGGACCTCAAAAACTGAATTCCATGAGTGTCATAATATCCTTCGAAGGTCAACTCAACCTTATGCAACAAAAATATTAATGATTTAAGCCAATACAATGGTGGATTGATAGTTTGTATGGCATAAAAGAGGACCAACAAGATTATCAGAAAGTATCCAACTTCGACAGACAATCAGAACCCGATCACTACGTTCTAGTAATATACACTGTAAAGACATCATCAGAAAATGAATTACTAAACCAAAACATTATTGGTCATAACAAATATGACAACAATATATTAGATTTCGTAACAAATCAGATACACAGGAAAAGGATATTTTTTTAATTCCCCCCCCCCCCCCTAAACCCTTCCCTCCTCTCCCCTCACCTCAACAGTTCCTCTTTCGAATTTCGCCATCCATCCCCTCTGTTTAAATGGAGTTCTTGAACAAAATATTTCATCTTTGAGCAACCATACAGTCCACTGTCAGCTAAGCTATCAGTTTGAGACCTTAATTTTTGCAAAAGCTACAGAAGATATCAAGGATTTAGGGTAACTTGGAAGTCTAAACACACATAAAATAACTTCTCCCAAGAAGTCATTTTTACACTCTAATAACGAGAAACACGACATTGATTGATTATATATGAGCTATGATTTTCAGTGTTTTTGACTGAAGTGACGAACCTTGGCTTTGGAGATGATTTTGACGGCAAGGGGCAAGTCCTTGAGCTCCCCCTTTCGGCCTTTTGCATAGCAGGTATGACCAAAATGCCCTCGCCCCACCTCCTTCCCAAGCTCATACTTCGCCCCGAAATTCTTATTGTACCCAAAATTCTTGTCGAGCGCGTGCTGCTGTTGCTGCTGCTGCTGATGCTCCGCATCCTCCGCCGCCGCCGCCGCATCCTCCGGAATGGGGCCCTCCCGCGGCGACTTCTTCTTTTGCCCCAACTTCCGCAGCGACGCCCTAATATGCTTCGCCGGAGACGGCGGAGGAAACGGCTTCTTGAAGAACCTCAGGGGCGTCGACCTCGCCGGAGAGGGGGACGCCCCGGCCGGAGCTGCGCTGCCCGCTCCGAAGGGGTAGGGGCTCGGCCAGGGGCTGTTTGCGGCGGAGGATCTCGAAGGAGTGTTCTTCCCGGACGGAGTGCCGTTGGCGAGTGGCGTCCGGGAAGGGAGATCGGCGGCGTCGGAGGCGGCGGTGGTGGTGATGGTGGTGGTGGGGTATCCATCGTTGTCTCCGGTGGGGATCGTCTTACCGTAGCATTGCCCCATCAGCAGTGTGTGTCAACTTCTAAAAGCTCTTTTCTCTCTCTTCGTCTCTCTCTCTCTCTCTCTCTCCCGGTGAACAGAGGTTACCTATACTTGGATAAAAAAGTATATACGTTTGTTTGTCTGTATTTCAACTGTACTTGTATTATTATTATTAATATTATTTATTTATTTATTATTATGTAATAAAATTACTGGGACAAATTGGGTCAAACACAAGTTAATCGAAAGAGAGAGATACTATTATTGTCTTTTTAGAGAGAGAAAGGGGGAGAGAGAGAGAGAGAGACGGCGATAAACGATAAAAAGAAAAGAATCAACGTAGAAAATGAGTGAGATTTTACTACACAAAAATACATGTCGTAACTCGTAATAAATAATAACACTACTCCCACCGTCCCATAATTATAGTCCATTATTTCTTTATATAGGATAATTATTGTAAATTGTATATTTCCAATACATATTAAATGTGATTTCTTAATCTGTGTGAATTATCAAAAAGACTATAATTCTGGGATGGAGGGAGTATTATTTTGAAATTAGAGAAAAAGTAATTCGCTTCAATAATGATCCCAAATAATTTCAAAATTCAAAGGAATCAATTAAATTAGGAGGCGGAAAATTTGACGACTCCATTAATAACGCAAAATTAGAATTATCTAATGTACGAATTCGTTAATTTCAAATATTATAAGCTTTTTTTTTTTTTTTCGAATGTCTCAATATAGGTTATTTTCTATATTTAATTAGCACATTTATTAACATACCCTTATTCATTTAATACGATTGAATTCATGTAAATGTGATTAAACATTAATTCACTTTTAAAAGAAAATAAATATGGACGTATTATGAACTTTATTTGTTTACTCGTTTTCACAAATTATTTTTTAATCGCGGTAAAAAATTCGATCAACCTATATAAATGAAAAGATCATTATCGTAAAGGATAAATGCGCGCGAATCCAAAACTTAAATAATTAATTAGGTACGATCACGATTAAATTTAATTGTTGTTTTCCTTTTTATTACAAAGCGTTGACAAATTTAATTCCCATGCTCAATTATGCGCCTCAATTTCTTGATTGAATTAATCACATACATTTTTCCAATGGTTGCTTCCCAATATCAATCATTTGTCCTTGAAATTCTAAATATCGATATCGTGTTGGTTGAAACACAATTAAAGTTCCATATCGTCCCGATGGGGATGGTCTAGTGGTGGAGTGAGCTTGCTCGGAGGCTAAAGGTCACGGGTTCGAACCTCCTCAATATCACTGGTCGGGTGTGTGAGTAAAAAAAAAAAAAATTCCATATCGAGTGTGAAGCATTTCTACCGGTACAAAAAAAATTTAGAGAGTTTAATTATTCAATCCGTGGTCGAAGGGGCAATATCTTGTTACAGTAAGACATCCATATAAGAATATTCTATATAAGAATAACTTCCTTATAGTAGTAAAAAATGATGGTCCCAACTTGGGACCAGTTATAAATAAGAATAACCTCTACATTGTAATATTCCAGTATTTTTTTAGGATCATCCTTAAGAAATTTACCTCCATATAGTAATAAAACGACATTAAAAATAAAATATATTTAAATATCTATATAAAATATTTAGAACTCTTTAACTGCACATGTTACATTAAACTTAAAATTGTATGAAATACTTATCTAAAGTTGACTTTGACAATGCTTTAATTTTTTAGATTAGTACCGCATCCTTTTACTTGAGCGTTCGAAGTAACTCGTCAACACAATTACCTTCTTGTTGAATCCAAAACATTTCCGACTTGTCCAACATGTTTTAAGCTTCTTGATATGAGACTTTTTCTATTCCTACACTATCATTTTCTGGATTATCACCTTGTGCTTCTTGCCTAATTCCTATAATGATGTCTTCTTCGGTTAAAGCATATGAATGAATATTATGTACTTTTTATATTCACATGTTTTAAAATATGAAGGGGCATTTTCAAGCGTTGTACAGTATGTATTATTTTTTTTAAAAAATAATTTTTACATGTAAACTCTATATAAGAATAACCTCTCTATAGTAATATTTTTCTCTGGTCCCAACGATATTACTGCATAGAGGTTTTACTGTAGTATGACAACGTGAATTGTGGGGTAGACGTCCGCACTTAGGACTAGATACGATATTAATATACAGATTGATTAAATTAAATATCACCTTGGATTTTTCTCGACTTCTTTTTCGATTTAGCAAAAGAAAATTCAAGAAGTAGAAATGAAAAATTGAAAATGAAGTAGGTTGAAAAATCGACCTAATTATGTGAACAATAATGACAATAATGTGAAATTACTAGTCACCTATATAGAAAGTAGACCACGACAGAATTGAACATAAATTGTGTACTATTTAGTACTCCCTCGTATTATATCAACTATTGTCGAAAACTCCATTATATATGCTAACAATAAATGTATATGTGTTTTTCATTAAACACGTCTTTTATAAATAAATAAAAGAAAAAAAAAATCCCTAGTCTTTACATGATGGATTTAAAAAGAAAATAGAGGAGTTGATGGATATCATATTTATAGTATATTTTAGATTTTATTATGTATTTAGTTTACATTATTGATTATAAATTTAAGTATAATTATGATTTATGTTTTGTATTTTTCAAGTTTTGTTATATTATAACTTATAAGTAGTCAAGATTGTTAGTAGGGAGTTGAAATTTAATAAAAAAAATGTGATGTTTATGTGTAATTCGGTATTATCGTGAGAATCAGCGATATTATGTTCGTGTTCTTTCGAGTATTCTCATAATCAACAAATTATACACGATTCTATCTGCATCATAAGTTATATGCGGTCTCTCGCTCTATTAATGATCATACAAGTAGAATGTGATTTTCAAAGTAGCACTAAAAAACATTGTTTGTATTCAAATTCATAAATGTGCAATCTTGTGTCGGTCACTCCATCAACTAGATCACTCTGAACACGTGTTAGATTAATAGAAAGTCAACTAATTGACAAATACGTGTGATCTGCATGTCTAGTTGTGATGCTGGGAGCAATTATAACCAATAAATAAAAACTCGACTAGCAATACTTTTTTAATCTTTTACTTGCTCCGTTCCATTTATACAAGCTTGTTTTCATTTTTTTTAAATGTCCCTATATATATATATATATATATAGAGAGAGAGAGAGGGGGGGGTATAATAAGGATTAGGATTGGTATGAGAACGTGAGAACGGATTTATTTAGTATAATTTTAGTATTTTTCTTATTGTATTTTGTTGCTGAAATATTTAGCCCCCAAATACAATAAGAAAAACATAAAAAAAAAATTAAAATACAGTAAAAAAAGCACTAAAATTATAGTAAACAAACATCGTTCTCACGTTTCTACATAAATCACTGGTCCTCATTTGAACCAAATCATATATATATATATATGTGTGTGTGTGTGTGTGTGTGTGTGTATAGCTCATTTACTAATATATATACCCATATTCAATATGTTTACATTAAGTATTATTGCATTGTCAAAAAAGTTAAATATGAATATATTAGAAATTCTACCTGTTTAATTATTTTTTACAATATTTTTTTGATCGTAGTAGAAAATCAAATCAAATTAGTTTGTATGAAGGGGACACATATTGTAATAATTACATATATACAATTAAGTTTGTTGATTGGGCTTCAATCAATGCCTCTCCATTGGGATCTCAACACTCCATTTGTATATGCTCATTCAATAATTATGAGTTAATACAATGTCAACTCAAATAAATATTTATGGGGAATTTAATGAGTTTAATTTAATTGTGCCTTTGAATTTCAAAATTGTGACATACTAGTATTTTATCATAGTATTAATTGCAAATTAAATCATTCCGCAGCCTATCTATGTATGTAATGTCCCCATCCAGCCACTCTACGAATATTTGGCATTTAATGGGCCGGCCCATTTAAGTATTTGGATCCTGGCCCATTTTCACTATAAAGAATAAATTATTTGAATTATTAAATTTTTTGATCATTTTAAGCATTCAATCCATCATCACTCAATGTTCATAAATCATAATGCGTTTAATAAAAAAAAAGTATGTAATTAATATTTATATTTTATAAAAAGAAAATCCTAAACACAACGTCGGGCTTTTCTTTTTCAGCAAAACTTAGGAAACATTTGTAACAAAACTTACCATCGTAAATAAATATTATATGTGCTTGAAAAGATCGTTCAATAAATTTATTTGCGGATAGCAGATAAACTATGCAGCAAAACCATGATTCTGAACGGGGATATGATAACAGTGATGGTGTCTCTCGTTCTCTCTCAATTTTATTTTTAATTATAGAACATGGGTTGTAATAATCTCGTTTGGCTATGAAATAGGAGTGGGGGCTATGATATATAAGGGGTTTTTATAACAAGTTTTAAAGTGTAGGAGGGTTAAGGGATAAAAATGTTTTATCATATTAATACTTATATTTAATTTATAAATAGTAGGGTGTAATTGTCTGAAGAGAAAAACAGGAACTGCGTTTAGAATTTGTCATTATAAAATAATGAAAACTTGAAAGAGATAAAACATGGACTGTGAATAGTTACACTGTTTAAGTAAAGCTAAGTCTTGTAAGATACAACTAAGTTGGGTTTAATCATTTAGCGTTAGTTAAGTTGATAAAAAACGTGTTATTTAGGCCTTTGGGCTTTTCATCTTATTACACCAATGGGCCCGATGTCAACTCAGTTAATACCCTATTTGTTATAAGACATGTGTCTAGGGCTGACAATTCGTGCAGCCCGACCATGTCCCGTTGAGCTAACGAAAAAAATTGAGCCCTTTGAAAATTTTTGACCTATATTTTAGAGGCTTGGGTCGGCTTGCAATTTTTTGGGTCAAGTGGTTCGACCCATTCGGTCTCTCTCTATTTTGGACAGGACTGACCCGAAATTATTCCGAGCATATTCTTTAGGCCCAGCCCAGCCCGAAATGCAAGTCGGGCGGGCCGAAACTGCCACCCTTACGTGCGCCCGACAAATTAAACCTTTTGTTTTCCTTGTTTGAGTTGGCATGAGGGGTAGGGAACGTGTAGTTTCGAATCCAAGACGTCTAATTTTAATGACAATATTTTTATCGTTTGGATATTGTCGAATGGAATTCAGGATTGTTAATGTGGGCATGGAATATATGTGATGTGACAAGAGTGCCTTAATCTTGGATCATCATTAATTAAAAGTGAGTAATTAAATAATTATGTGATAAACAATGAATCAAAGGTTGATTGATTGTGTTCCACTAGAATGGAGAAGATGAAAACAACATCCCATGTGCCATCATGTGACCGCGATGTGGATGTGTACATGCATGCCCCGTATATTTCATATTAACTACTTATAACCCACACACATATACATATACATACATTACATCCTTATATATACATATAAATATTTTCTTCTTTTTTACTATTTTGGATGCTTGTACCCATAAATAATTATTATAGTTCATCTTGTCCTTGTAGAGGACCATTATATTGTCTTCTCCGTGCAATTTCAGAATATAATATATATATATATATGTATGTGTATATTTATTTTTTAAAAATTTTATTAGGGCTTATAATTATAATTTAAAATTCTATTTTCATTAACAATATGATTATATGAGGATACCCTATGAGTAGGGGTGTGCAAATGGTTGGTTCGGTGCAAAACCGAGCCTAACTAATAAAACTAAATAAAAAATTTCTTAAAAATATTCAAACCGAATCAACCAAAATAATATATATAATCAAACCAAACTAAACCATAATTATTTGGTTGGTTTGGTTTGGTTTTCGGTTTAATCAAACTTTCAATGACTATTTCTGTTTTCCAAAATTATTATTTCTAAAGAAAACAACATGTACTCAATAAATAACAAATCATATATTAAATAAGTAAATGTTATAAAAATTCTAAAATCAGAAAATTAAAACTAAATATTAGAATTACTAATATTATTTAGGTATATAATACATTTAAATTTATTAATTTAGGTATAATTAATATTAGAATTATAAATTATAAATATAGTATATATATATATATATATTTTGTTTGGTTTTAACCAAAATATTTTTTACTTAAACCGAAATCGAACCAAACTATATTTTGGTTTTAATATTCAAAATCAAACCAAAATTAAAGAAAAAATGACCAAACCAACCAAACCAAATAGCTTATTTGGTTTAATTTTTTGATTTTGGTTCGGTTTTGCACACCCCTATCTATGAGCATTATCATCATGCTTCATTGGCATTATGATTTTGTTATCAAATACACAATGAGAGAGAGAGAGAGAGAGAGAGAGAGAGAGAGGGGTGATCGACATTCATTAACGTGTAGAGCTACTTTCTTTGCATTTTGTGTGTTTACTCACTCTCATTCCATCAATATATATTGTATATACAGCTGTGTTCTACAAAATTATCACTGCATGCATCTTCAATTATATACACACACACATATATATACATATATCAAATGCCAAAGAAGAAAGGAGGGGGGTCCAAATATTTAAGGCACAACTACCCCATGGCATTATCAAATATTAATATAATGCTACAGGGAAATAATTTCAAGTTCCCTAAAAAAAAGAAATAATTTCAAGAAATGCATGCATGCCCAAATCATTATTTAAGTTTCTAAACCCCCCAAAAAAGTTTTATATATATATATATACACACACACACACTCCAGCTTTAATTATGTACGTGTAGATGTTATAATTGAAAGAGATAGACATGACATGCATGCATGGTGCATTATATATGTGTATAAGTCTTTGTGCACGCAGATGCAGTAGTCGTGGAGTAGAGATCTTCTGGTCATAACTTTAATTTGTGTGTCAATCATGTGCCAACATTAAAATTATATATTAACTAATAATGTTTTTTTGTAAAAATAAAATGTATTGTATTATAACTAATCATAATTGATATTTATTGCTAAAAGTTGAAATTTTAAAAAATTATATACTTTAAGTTTGAAATAATCAACCCCAAAATCAATTATATTCACTAAAAAATGAAAATTAAATATTGGTGGAATAAACCGTAAATAAAATTGTAAAATTATACTAAACTTGAAGAAATTAAAATCGAAGAAAAAAAATAATAATAATTATAAACTCTGATTGGTTGGGTGAACTCTAAAAATAACCATAAAATTAAATTAAATTACAAAAAATTAAATTTTAAAAAAAATATAAAAAAAATTTGTAATTTGAAAATATAACAGAAAAGTGGGACCGCCCATAGCGTTCCAACTTACTCCAACCAAACCAAACCATAACATCAATTATAGAAATCTGTCATATTCTCTCTATCACTCTATTAATTTTAATGGAACATATATATATATATATATATATATATAGAGAGAGAGAGAGAGAGAGAGAGAGAGAGAGAGAGAGAGTTGGAACTTAGTGAAGAGGCAGGAATCTCTCAATTCTTTGTGGGGGGAAGCAAGCAAAAAATAGACTTGGAGGGGATAATTAATTAAACTAAAAGAAAACTCAAATACAAAAGATCCATCTTTATGAGTGTTCAGGTTGTAAATATTTAATTTTGCTAGCTTATAATAATCCTTCGTCAACATTATAATAATAACGCGTGATAATTAATCATTTGTCATATATATATGCTAATCTAATGTGTATCCGTTGCGATAACGAAACATTATCATAATGGTAGCGTAATACACTTATATTGCTATTGGATTTTATTACAATATCTCAATTAGAATATATTTCATTCAATTAGGATTTATAATTATTTTAAAAAAATTAATTATTATTATTTAGTTACTAATTAATCATTAACGATTGTTTCATTTAATTAGAATTTATATACACGGTACCTCCCGATTTCGTGCTTGATCTTGTATTCTAATCATTAGATTCATGTCATGTGTATTTAAAAACATTGCCGATAATGTATAATAATAGCCATTTTCATTTAGTAAATTATGTTTTAGCCATTTTTTTAAAAAAAAAGATTATTTATAGTCATTTTTCGCTTAAAATACTTAATCACCCTTCATTAAAATTGTGAGCTGCACAACTAAAGTGTACTATTTGAATGCATGAATGAAATATGATCGTATAACAATACAAATTAATATTACTACACGAGCAAGGTGCACGACTAAGTACATCCGTGCAAAGTTATAAAATTATATAATGTTGCACGAATTGAGGATATACGACTGAGCGTAGTCGTGCAACATTCAAATTCACACTACCACAAGAATAGAGTTACACGACTAAGTGTATTCGTACAACATTATAATTTTATATTGTTGCACGACAAAGGGTTATTTTATCCAATTGATTAGAAACATATATATTTTTTTAAATAGTGACTATAAACATTCTATTTAAAAATCTAGCTCAAAAAATTAAGCAGTTATCCACTAAAAAAAATTAAATACACATATCATAAATCAATGATTGAAATACAAAATCAAATATGGAATTGAAATAGAGGATCTCGTCTGTTTAACTTGGTTGACTAAGTATATTTTGTGTTTGTATTTTCTTTGTATTAATGCACGAATATTATGATCAAATATATTAAATTTAGATAGTGCCATGCACCCAAACAAAAAAAGCGTTAATTTGATGTTACATATATATACATATACATACTTATAATGTGCATTGGATTCATTTAATTCCAAAATAAGGATAATTGGAAATCTTATCTTATGGGAAAAAAACACTAGTTCTAAATTCTATGAAGTGGAATGTGTTACAAAAGATAGGAAAGTTCCAAACTCTCATAAAATAATAATAATAATAATAACTCTCTCTCTCTCTCTCTCTATATATATATATATATATGTATATGGACTTCCCTCCCGTGACTCACCAGTAAAATATTTATTTATTTATTTCATCACATTCATTATAGTATTATTCAATTCAACATTAGTGACAAACAAATAAATAAATAAATATCAAGAGTGACACATGATAGTAAAAAAGAAATTATAAATTTGGATTTCCAAAAAAGAGTCAGAATTTTAGGTGCAGGCATCATATCTGAAAACAGCCTCTCACAATCATACATTTGCTGCTACCTCTTCTTCTTCTTCACCTCCATCTTCTTGCACGAACAACTACAGCTACGATATAGCTTGCATTAATCTTGCATTCATTTCCGATAATGATGCATCCTCTTCTTCTTCATCCCATTTTTCTCTGAATTTTTTCTCTTCAAAATGGCCCGCCTCTTCCGATCCAAGTCCTGCTCTCCCGACTCATCAATGCCGGCGCCGGTTCACGACGGCGGCGGGGGGAATTTCGAGGAGGACGACGACGACGACAACGAAGTTGGCTCCGAGAATCCGGCGACCACGCCCTTTTTGAGCCCCGCTCGCAATCAGCCGCCGCAGTTTTCTGTGCTGGGCGTGGTGGCGTCGGCGCTGCGGAAGTCGCTCGTCACGTGCTCCGTCGAAGCCGACGACGTCGCGTCCGACGTCGACATCGGCTGGCCGACCGACGTGCGCCACGTCTCCCATGTCACCTTCGACCGATTTGATGGCTTTTTAGGCCTACCGGTCGAGCTCCAGCCTGACGTCCCTCGCAAACCCCCCAGCGCTAGGTACCTTCATTTCCTTTTCCAACTCTCTCTCTCTCTCTCTCTCTCAGATTCACTTAATATAATCCCCTCTTTCTCTCTCTGTTTATAACCTTTTAATTAGGTAGATGTAAAATTATTGTTTAGCTAAATATAATGTCTGTTGTAGATTAGGAGTAGCCTGGCCTGATTTGGTGGGGGTGGTCGAGTATGTATAATTATTAATTAATTAATTAATTACACAGATCAGATCGACATGCATGCATATGGATATGGTCTTCTCACTTCAATTTTGGTGATAATTAATGGGATTTAATCAATGCCTAATTTATGATACTTGTAAATTGTCTGTTATGATTAGCTGGAAATGCGATCTATGTGGGGTGCTTGAGAAAAGATTTTCCCACTCTGTAATTTACTGCGTATTTTCTGGATGTGTATGTGTGTGTGTTTCTGCAGTTTTGGGGTGATGCACTGTTTGGTTCTAGTGGGTTGAAGAAGATTGATTATGTTTTACGAATTCTTGCTTTTAGTCTGTATTCATTGATATCCAAACATGATATATGTCTAAATCAAAGTAATAAAAATCACTAATCAGATTGCATTTAGTCCATTGATGTGCACTATATAGTTTAAGTTCTGTTTCTGGTGAGGCCTAAAATGGCTGAAATGTAAGATTTTGAAAGAATGAATGTTAATTGTGATAGTGCCCTTAATTCCTTATTATTATTCGTTGTTTCTGTGTGTGTTGTTGAATGTTGATCTCCATTCTCCTGTATGTACATATGTATGTATATACAGCGCTAGTGTTTTTGGAGTTTCTGCAGAGTCAATGCAGTGTGCATATGACCAAAGAGGAAACAGCATACCGAGTATTCTTCTTCGGATGCAAACCCGTCTGTATTCAGAAGGCGGCCTCCGAGTATGCATTGCCGTCTCTTTTTTCCTTTATATGTAATAACTTGGGACTTGGAAATGGAGGCATATATCTATCTATCTATCTATCTGCTGATTATGAATTCTGTGTTTTAACTTTTAAGGCAGAAGGAATTTTCCGAATTAATGCCGAGAATAGTAAAGAAGAACATGTTAGGAACCAGCTCAACAAAGGAGTCGTCCCTCATGGAATTGATGTACACTGTTTATCAGGTTTGATAAAGGTATCTTTAATCTGCATCAACTGGTTGATTACAAAGTATAATGTTCTTCAATTAAATGTCTATCCAATTTGGAAAAACACAAAAGGAATTTTGTTTAGACCAATCTTGTCCTGTGTTATATGTTAAGCCTATTTTTGCAATTGATCACAAGTTGGTGATTCTGCTATTTGCTGCTCAACTTTTATAAAGATCATCTTCATCTATGGTAGCCATCACCAAGTTTAGGAACCTCCCTCCTGATGCTTCTTCGTTCTGTTACGTATATTTAAGAACCACGACACTAACTGCTTAAACACTAATATAATTGGCTTCATTTGTTATTATCAGGTTCATGATATCTATCTACTTGCTGCATGTTTGTAGAAATTCGAACATTCTTTGCATCATAATTGCTCAATATAATGTGGCAGGTTATTAATTCTGTCTTCTTCTTTTATTTTCTGCTCAATATAACTTGGTGATTCTGCTAGTTGGGTGCTCAACTTTTATAAATATCATCTTCATCTGTGGTAGCCATCACCAAGTTCCAAGTTTAGGAACCTCCCTCCTCATGCTTCTTCGTTCTGCTATGTATATCCAAGAACCACAACACTAACTGCTTGGACACTACTATAATTGGCTTCAGAATGATTAATAGTTTACCTAGATATGAATCTACTTGATGCATGTTTGTATAAATTCGAACATTCTTTGCATCATAATGTGCTGAATATAATGTGGCTGGTTATTAATTCCGTGTTCTTTTTTTTTTTTGTGTGCTGTAATCAGGCTTGGTTTAGAGAACTGCCATCAGGGATACTTGATTGTTTAACGCCAGAACAGGTGATGCATTGCAACACAGAGGAAGAGTGTGCAGAGCTTGTAAAGCTGCTTCCTCCTACTGAAGCCGCGTTGCTTGACTGGGCAATCAATTTAATGGCTGATGTGGCGCAGCACGAACATCATAACAAGATGAATGCAAGGAACATCGCAATGGTGTTTGCACCCAACATGACTCAGGTGCACCTGTAACTATATTTTACCATGCATAATAATGCATTCACTTGTTCCAAACATTTTTTTTCTGTGTGTTAGTATTGATTGATTAATTCATGCATGCAGATGGCTGATCCTCTGACTGCACTGATCCACGCCGTCCAAGTCATGAATTTTCTCAAGACGCTGATTGGGAAAACACTAGGCGAAAGAGAAGAATCGGCTGCCTGCACTACCTTATTCACAGAATGCAGTGATGCATTTGAGAGCATTGGGCCATCAAATGGAACTGAAGTGGTTGCGGACTCTTCTTCATCTTCCTTCTCTTTTTGCAAAGAAACTTCCTCAGAAAATCTCCTGAGGAGCTCCACCTTAGAGAGACTTGAATGTGACAACAACGAGAAGTCATTGAGGAGTAGGAGTAAGAGCGATGTTGGAGAGAGATTCGAATGCACGATTGTTAGGAGTAGCACTTCACCAGCAGTGACGCGCAAGAGGCGAACATTAGGGCATAGTTTCAAAGATGAATATGATGAGAACAACACGGAAGCAGAGGAGGGGATTCTGTATCGGCTAGGTCTGCGAAAAGGCATGCAAAAGCTATGCCGGCATCCGGTTTTCCAGTTGAGCAAGACAGCCAAGAAAAGTGGACGCAGCTTGGCACTGTGAATGCATGCATGCTAATGGCTAATGGCTAATGGCTCTTGCTAGGTACCTTCAAAATCAAAACCATATATCTTTATATATATATATATATATATATATATATATATATGGTGTTTGCTCTAATTAGAAGAATGTTAATTGGAAGATTTCATGTGTTATGTCAACTTACCTATTGGTAGAATGGATAGTTTTGAGGAACTAATTGTGTTGTGTTTGTGTATGTAATGTAGGCTGCGATAATCAAACCTAACTCATCTAGGGCTGTCTAAACTACTTTGTAATGTGCCCTTTTTTTTCCTTTTGCTTCAATCATTTGAATGTTAATGTTATTGCATGACCATACATTTGAATGATCTCACTACAATGGATGGTTCATTATTCCATGATTAGGATCGAGTGGAGGTAGATTTTCTCGAGCTATTTGATTTAGTTTTCTCCGATCATCGGCCGAGCTTCATGATCGGCACCCACTTCACCGAAACCGCCTCTTTCAGTCATGGTTTCATCTCTCAGTTGAGAAAATGGAACATATATTTTTGGAGTTCACTCTCAAAACTATGCTTCTACAAGAGTGGAAATGAATAACAATCTGCAAGAATCTTCGTCGTTGATGAACTATTTCAGCAGTGTACATTGTTGACGAATTGGGTTATACTTATTCTATAAATTTTTTTAATCAATTTTAAGTTGAGGTTTGTGAGGATAAAGTAGTGCAAGTGAATAATGAATTCATTTAATTTAAAATATGAGTAGGGATCTCAATGGGTAGGGTACGGGTATGCCTTTCCCATAGGAAAGGCATACCCTACCCTAACATAAAATGTCCTACCCAATACCCTACCTTATTACCCTATTTTTTATAATGGGTAGGGTACGGGTATTACCCTGCGGGTAATCGGATACCCGCGGGTAAAACGGGTTACTCGTTTAGATTTATTTAATAATATATTACAATAAAAAAATTCCCAAAAAAATGAAAAAAAAAAATTAACAGATGAGTTCTTTTGTCAAAATATAACCAATACAAACAAATCAAATTCTTGTAATGCCACCATAACAAAAAAACAAGAAGATTAATTTAAAAAGTATGTGTGTGTGTGTGTGTGTGTGTATTTAATATGTTAGGGTAATCGGGTAGGGTAATCGGGTAAAACCTTAATCCCATACCCTACCCTTATCCTAACAAAATTTAACGGGTACGGATAGTACCCGACCCGTTACCCGAATATACGGGTACTACCCGCCCCTATAACCCGTTTACCCGCGGATAATTTTACCCTACGGGTAAAGTTGACATCCCTAAATATGAGGCTATGATGAGGGAAAAGAAGTGAATGGGATCTCTATTCCAGATTTGGTGTTTCAATCCGTGTTCTACGATCAAATTTATTGTCAAATTTAATTTATTATGTTTTAGTTTAATTTTATGATTCTTTTTAGAGTTCACCCCACCTAATTAGGATTTATAAGTATTTTTTAGTGTTTAATTTTCAAAGAAATGATTATTATGGTGGATTATTTGAAGAGTTAATTGTTAAATAAATCACCGCATTTCCACTCTTTTGTTAAAAATTCATTTTTTTGTTGATAGATGATTATGTTATAATTAATTTTTATTTTTATAGGTGGTCATGTTTAGAATTGCCCTTTTAACTATGTATCAGGGTCATTTTGGTCATTTTACGTGTATGGATTGGGCTGACATCATAGTTATTGATTCAGCCCAGTATGGCCCAAACATGAAACGTCTTATATCAATAAGAAATTGAAAACAAAATATATGGTATTTAATTTCATTTGAGTCACGATCTCAAAATAGATAATTGAGATGTGGGACATATTTATTTACTTAAGCTTGAAGTTGAAACAAACATGCATCCTAATCCCCAATTTTCTAGAACATCAACACTTTTTAGTTATATCCAGTATTTAGGGTTGTAAATGAATAGAGCTGCTCATGAGCCATTCCGAGCTCGATTCAAAAAAAGCTTATTCGAAGATTGTTAGTTTTCTAAACGAGCTGAATTCAAGCTCCGAATCGAGTTCGAACAAAATAGTATTAGGCTCGGTCAGCTCGTGAACATGTTTGAGCTCGAGCTTAATGAAACATGTTCATGAATATTATAAATATTTCAAACGGGTAAATTAATTTTTTTTTTCAAGTTCGAATATGTAAATTAAATGAGCTTGTGTTTGAGCAATCGAGCTCAGGCTCGATTAGTAAATTTTCGGGCATTTCACGAGGCGAATTCGAACATAATAAATATTTATCGAGTCGAGCTTGAACAATATGAAAAAAAAAATCGAATCAAACTCGAGTTTAAATATTCCTTAATGAACCGGACTCGAACATGTGGATATTCGACTCGATTCGTTTCGTTCACCGCCCTACGTATAGTATAGGACTCCTAGGGCTCGTTTGCTAGGTTGTATGGTATAAGGTTGGATGTGTTTGACATGTGATATGTTTTACCGTATAAGATAATAATATCATGTTTGTTTTGGTGTATTAAAATATATGTATTAATAATATATTGTTTGCTTAGATGTATTAGATTCTCTATAAAATTTCAATTCCTAAAATATCCTTTAATTAGTTACCATATATTGTGTGAATATTCTATAATAACATTTTTAATTAATATCTGCAAGGTTATTTTAGTCTACAATTTTTAATAATTCTGTATGGTATTAAATATCCCACCAGCAGGGTGTGATATGTTATACCATATAAATGGTTAACACATACCGGACCCTTGCATAATCATGGGCTTCAATATTACTAGCAAACAAAGTATTAGGGTGTCATAGGTATTTATCCCACCCTTATACTACCTAGCAAACAAGCCCCTAGGAAATACGATATACGAGCACGTGGACGAATTAAGAAAAGTAAGATTGAAAGGAGATAAAAAAGCCAATATAATAATTTATATAACAATTTATGCTGTCACAAGTGAATATTTGATGCATGCCATTATCCCTTTTCAACTCCTTTTTTTGTCTTTTGCAATTATTAGGAATCCTTTTATTTATTTATTTATTTATTTTAAAATTTTGTGCATGGAATTTATTTATTTATTTCGAACGTTCACGTGTCATTATGTATTTTCTTATAAATTATTATTATTATTATTATTATTATTATTATTATTGGTCCCCAATCGCCACATGAGGGTGCATAATATAAAATATTTATTTAATTAAATATTAATTTATTTTGTTAAGTTGTACTTGGTAACAATACAATATAATATCCATGAGTAATTAGAAAATTTAGTATGAAACTGACTTACACGAATATATTATTATTTATTGTGATTTGGAATATCTATTCTCGAAAGTTTAAACACGTGAACCACGTTGTGAAAATTAGTAGTTTATTAAATAATTTTGATTTTTACGATTACTGTACCAGACAGATTATTACACTTGATTGCCACTTTACCAACCTTATGTGATTATATTATACTAAATTAAATAATTAAAGTAAAGATTCTGTGTGACAAAAAAAGATAGGGACCATTCCATTCATTTTTAATATAATCAAGTGAACTAATACTTTGATTTTGTAGAAAATAAAATTTTGTATTCTGGTTTATTGATAAAGAACGATTTAACATGGAATGTAGCACGTACATAATTATATGGGACGTTTGAGTTTCATTTAATTGATTAGACTTGGCTTAATTTAATTTGGGTGGAGTGAAAAAAAAAAAAAAAAAAATCAATTGTAGGCCCTTGTGCCTTAGCCCTATTGTAAAATTTGAAATATATTGAAATTGGACAGATTAACAATTAGTCAATTACAATTATTTCATAATTGAGTTTTTTTTTTAATTTTTAACAATTACACAAATTAAATTAAAGTACGAGAAATTAAAAATGAAGAAAAATAAAAGAAATCTAATAAAGTTGGATTTTATTTGTGTTTAAAATTCGTATTAAATTTACAATTTCAAGAAAAAAATTATGATTATTTTAACGATTAATATTTTTTTTTACCCACACATCTGACTCGTGGTATTAACGAGATTCGAACTCGTGACCTTTGGTCTCCAAGCGACCTCACTCCACCACTAGGTCATCCCCACCGGGACAACGATTAACCATTTTTTAAGGGCGTCAATACTGTTATTTGTACTTATAACGTGTACTAATAATTAATATTAAAATATACCTCCAAAAATATAGTCAATAAACGATGTTCCGTAGGATAACGAGAGATATTTTTTTCTATTCAACGAGTGTATATAACACAGATGGAAGCGATATTTTCACAATAACAGAGCAGATATAATTATTAAAATGTCACCACGTTTTTTTTAAACAATGGTAATTTTCAATAAAATAACATGATATATATTTTTCAGTATTAATAATCATTTTTTTTTTTGTCACATAAAATCTATATACAACATGTGTATAAATACTAGCCATAAGTAAATGTAGGCCTAAACATAATTAGTATGGTCCTAATTAACTAGCTAATTAACTTCCCTATATATGTGCATGTCCACCCTCTAAATACAATACTCATAACTAATTTCAAATTAATTAAGAAACAATGAATCCAATTCTCCACCACAAATCATATGACTTTTTTTTAGCTATTAATATCATCATTAATACGGGTGTGCGAATGTTTGGTTCGGTACAAAATTGAATCGAATCAATAAAATTATATCTTGAAATTTTTTAAAAATGAAAACTGAACTAATCAAAGTAATTGATATAAATAATCGAACCTATTTGATCCGTAATTTTAGGGTTTGTTTGGTTTAATTTTCGGCTTAACTGAATTTCATTTTTTTTAAACAATTACATTTAAAGAAAATAATATTGAGACTCAATAAATAACAAACGACATTAATTAGACATCAATAAATATCCCATACTTCAATCGTGTACATGACAAACTTATCACCAGTCACGATTACACTTAACGGTTATTAGTTCAATATACACAAACTTGAAAATTGGAAAAGGTAAACATTTTGAAGTTAACGCATTCTTGCATTTTTCCCTAACTAGTTCACTAATGAGTGTATAATTCTTTTTAATTTATGTTTAATATTATAAATATAAATTGTAAATTAAAAAAATATAATTTATATACTTTGGTGATTGGTCACTTCAGTTTTAACATAAATATTTGTTGCTAAAACCGACACCGAACTAAATTATATCTTAATCTTTATTTTATTTAAATAACTTAATTTACTCCATAAATATCTAGACAACCATATAATTTCATAAAAATATATTGTTCATATTTAAATTATTTAGAAAATTCAAAGAATATTTCTTCACATAATTTTCGTGGAAATCCAAAATTCCTAACACAATTTTGATTATATTAGTCTTGGAATCTTGGTCAATATCATAATTACAACACACATTAATTTCCACCATGCACATTATGTGAATATGTGAATGTATATAAATTATAATATTCCTTAAGGTCGGTTTCCTACCTCATATTTAGTACATATATATTTGTATAACATTGTTTGGTCAAAACATGTAATAATTATATTTAAATAGTAGCCAAAATATTATTACTAATTAAAGCAGTTAAATATAATTTGCTAGTGAAGGTTTGTACCATATCTAAAAAACTATTTTTCTCTCGATGCATTAAAATTGCACTAACTAGTTGTTGGTACTCTCATCTTTTTTTCTTTTCTTTTTCTTGTTTTTTTTTCTATAGTGCTTGGAACAAACTAATTAATAAAGGGATTCCATTTTTTTTAATTAAATTTAATTGGATGTATAATATTAGATCATATGTATAAATGTATTTTCGTACACAAATATGTGCACCAACGATGTAATATTTAATTAGTAAAAATAAAAAATAAAAAATCAAAGAAGCACCTTACTCGAATGAGATTTCTCACCACACCTATTAAATCTCATATTTTTTATTATTATCAACTCATGACATTTGTACCAATCACTTCCATATCCATGTATTTGATTAATTTAGACCTGGCAATTCATGCTCTCGGGATTTCGTACCGACGCAATAACGACACAACATGATAAGACCAAATACAGACATGACACGATATGAATTGACATGTTATCAAATTATACCGTATTCCGTTATTTTTATTGTATTTAGCAGGTTGACACGAAACACGACACGACACGTAATTGCAAGACCTTATCGTGTCGGCACGATAACGTCAAACAGTAATCCGTTGTTTTCACGTTGTGTCAAAAATTGATAGCTCTCTATCAATACACTGATTTATATCGTGCATTGCTAATAAGAAACATGGAAAATGTGTAACCGCGATGACAATGACATTTCTTATCGTTTCTATTTGATTAGAAAATCAATCGTATTGGATTGTAAAATCGCGTTTCATCTTGTATTGCAATTATAACTTATAAGTAAACCTTAGAGGTCCGTGACTATTATAATTTACCATTTATCTTTTACAGAGTTAAGTAGCAATGTTTTTTTTATACTCGCACACCCAATTCGATGGCATTGTGGAGATTTGAACCCGAACTTTTAACCTAATGTTATTGGGGGTATGAGAGGAATAAATTGGAGGCCGGTTAATATAATAAGCTTTCAAACATTGTGGAGATTTGAACCCGAACTTTTAACCTAATGTTGCTGGGGGTATGAGAGGAATAAATTGGAGGCCGGTTAATATAATAAGCTTTCAAAGATTGCCCCTCTCTCCCTCTCTCTCTCTCTCTGCTGTATCTCATCTCCATTGAGAGTACGTATAGACTAGAGAGAGAGAGTACTACTAGTCTTTAAAACTTGCATTTTCTCTCTCCTTAAAATCAAGCTTAAAAAACTTCACTCACTCTCTCTCTCTCTCTCTGTGGCCATGGATCATGAGCTGATGCTTTCTGCTTCTTCTTCCTCATCCGCTTCTTCTTCTTCGACGACTACTTGTTCAGCTCCAGTGCTGGTTTCCGGCGAGCAGCAGCAGCAGGTGCAGAAGAAGCTCCAACAAATCCTCCAAAGCCAGGCGGAGTGGTGGGCCTACGCCATACTATGGCAGACGGCGAAGGACGACGCCGGCCGCATGGTCCTCAGCTGGGCCGACGGCCATTTCCAGGGAACCAAGCAGAAGATCAACAATCCGGTGTCGGAGTGCTTGCCGGAGAGGAAGAAAGTGATGAGGGGCATCCAGGCCCTCATCGGCGACGCCCCGCCGCTCGACGGCGAGGTCACCGACGCCGAGTGGTTCTACGTGATGTCGCTGGCGCAGTCCGTGTCCCTCGGCGACGGCGTGGTGGGGAAGGCCTTCAACTCCGGATCTCTGGTGTGGCTGAGCGGCGCGAACCAGCTGCGGTTCTACAACTGCCACCGCGCCAAGGAGGCCCAGATCCACGGTATGCAGACCATGGTCTGCATCCCCACCGCCGACGGCGTGCTCGAGCTCGGATCTGACCTCATCATCACCGAGAACTGGAGTTTGGTGCACCAGGTGAAATTGCTCTTCGATTCCACCAAAACCACCCAACAAAACCCAAATCCAAACCCCTGCAATATCATCGATTTCTCTACTTTCCAACAAGAAACAGCAACAGATCCGCCGCAGGCGGCGGCGAAGCAGCAGGACGTGTTCTCCTCGTATCTGGACTCGGATTCCGACTGCCAGTTCTTCATGGATAACACCGATTGCGGCGCGGAGAAGACGAAGAGGGCTCCGAAGAAGAGGGGGAGGAAGCCGAATCTGGGGCGCGACGCCCCGCTCAACCACGTGGAGGCGGAGAGGCAGCGGCGGGAGAAGCTGAACCACCGCTTCTACGCCCTCCGCTCGGTGGTGCCCAACGTGTCGCGGATGGACAAGGCGTCGCTGCTGTCGGACGCCGTCGCGTACATCAAGGAGCTGCGGTCGAAGGTGGAGGAGCTCGAGCAGCGGCAGCAGCAGCAGAGCATGAAGCTAGTGAAGACGGAGTCCGCCGACACAGCGTCGGCGACGGCGTCGGCGGTGGAGCAATTATCCTCCTCCTCCACCTCCTCCACCTGCTCCTCGTCGGTGGAAGTGGAGGTGAAGATCGTGGGAGGTGACGGGATGATCAGAGTGCAGTCGGAGAAGTCGAATTATCCGGCGGCGCGGCTGATGAACGCCATAAGGGAGCTGCAACTGGCGGTGCACCACGCGAGCATGTCATGCGTGAATGATCTGATGCTTCAAGACGTCGTCATTAGGGTTCCAGAAGGTTCCTTCCGATGCGAGAATGCTCTCAGAAACGCTCTTCTTACAAGATTGTTAATACAAGATGATCATCATCAACCACATCATCATCATCATCATCATCAATATTGAATATATGTATGACTCATCTTCATCACCATGTATGTATATATGTATGATGATGTATGACATCAATAATCAATTAATCCTTTATTAATTAGTTAATGTTAATTTGTTGGATCCATCAATCTCATGTTTTTAATTTGTCGTTGTGAATTGCAATATTTGAAAATTAAATATATATATATATATATATGTATGTATGTAATGGGTAAATTAAACTTTGTCTCCATTTCATCAACAAATTAATACTAGACTATTGCCCACATCACACACATATGGATAGGATATGCATATATTTACGTGTGTGCGTGTTCTTGTTCTTGTTCGTGTTCGTCTAAATATGGAAACAGATCTTTCAGGGGCTGCGAAATCGAATGAAATCATCTTCTACATTTTGTGTGATATTTCGTGTTATGCAATTAAATTTATTAGTTTTTTTGGTTTATTATTCAATTTTAATTTATTATATTGTATTTTAATTTTACATTTATTATTTAGGGTTATTCTGCCCAATTAACCTTAATTATATCATATGCATATTCTTCACGTTCTGACTACGGCCGTAAATGAGTCGAGTCGAGTTCGAACATACATATGTTCGAACTGGTTTGAAATGGTATCGGTCTTTAAAATTTATATTTTTGGTTGTTTAATTATTTATCGAGTCGGACTCAATCAAATTTTAATCGAGCCAAACATGAGTCGAGCTCGAATAATTTGATATTTTTACACATATTTGCTCAGCTTTTCCTTATCGAGCTCGAACTTTAAATCTCATGTTCAAGCTAGTTTGATATCCTTATCAAATCAAGTTCAGACGAGCTTCTAACGAACGGAACACGAGTTCAGTATTGAACTATTTGGTTTGATTTTCAACCCTAGACTTCTCGCCGGCCAACATTTTTTTATTACTCTTTCTTCTTCTTTTTTTTTTTTTAAATATAAAAATAAGAATTACTAATGGTATTTATAGCTAGCTACTACCTATGTGTAATGTGTGTTGTGTACTTGTAACTTGTGTGGTTGAAAATTGAAATGAAGACATTATTTATTGTTACTACCTCCACCTCATGAATGTATGCACCCCAACCTACCACCGTCTATCCACACTTAAGGACTTCACCGCCCACACGCAATTTTCTCTCTCTCTCTCTCTCTCTCTCTCTCTCTCTCTCTCTCATATCAACTATAAATTTTCATTTTTTCCAAAAAAAAAAATTTAAGGGACATACATATATACATGAAAATATTTTAAGAAAGGGGTGTTTGTAGGGAGGGTTTCAAGCATTGGTATTTTGAGATTTGATTTAGTGCATGTGAGTGAGGCAATATTACCATATATGATATATGCTTCCAAATTCGAAACATGAATTATCTTGTTACTAATTTGGTAATGTTCGTGTGAGAGAGGTAGACTGCATAAACATGTATATTTCCTTTCCTTGCCTTGCCTCCATTTTTCAATCAATGCTTTGTTCATGCTTTCAATTCTCCCACAATGGGAATACACAAATGGGAATGGGAATGTGCCCTCACCTAACTACACAATATATATTTCAACCTTCTCTCATTCATCAATTTTTATTTAATTTCACGTTCCGTTTTATTATCCGCGATACGATATATAATTGAGCCGGAATTGTGTGTACTGGGTGCACCATCAAACGCGTTGATCGATTAACGTCGGAAAATGTGCGTTTACTTGGTTAACCGACAAAAAATCAATATAAATTGTAATGCTAAAAAGCATCACTCGAAACGTTCTTGAAAAACCTCGCTTTTCCAAATTCATAAAACGGGCGAAATTCTAGGATTCGTCCTTGAGCCAAAAGGTATCACCTGTATTCTTAAAAAGCATCGGTCATAAAAAAAAACCCTAGTCAAAATCAGTATCAATCGTAATACTAAAAAGTATCAATCAAAACACGCGGGCTGATCGGACCAGCACGCGTTGACCGTCTGAAATAACACCATATAGAACTATTGTATGAAAGTTTTTGCCCATACAATCTTTGAGCCCAAAAGTATCACATGTATTCTTAAAAAGAATCGAACAGAAAAAAAAATCAGTATCAATCGTAACAATAAAGAGTATCAATCAAAACACGCGGACTGATCGGATCAACACGCGTTGATCGTCTGAAATAACACCATATAGAACTAATGCAGAGAAGTTTCTGCTTATACAATTTTTGAGCCCAAAAGTATCACATATATTTCTAAAAAGAATCGGACAGAAAAAAAAATGTCATGTTAAAATCAGTATCAATCGTAACACTAAAAAATATCAATTAAAATATACGGACTGATCAAATCAGCACACGTTGACCGTCTGAAATAACACTATATAGAACTAGCTAGAGTAGGGAAGTTTTTGCCGATACTATTATGTTTAGTTAATAACTCATTTTCGTCCAATGATATGTAACAAGAATAAAACATATGTAAACCTTGAATTACTTTAGTGGGATACACATGCACGTAGAATATGAAAAAGAAGAACTCAACACCCTAAATAAAATAAAATAATAAGACTCCTAACTTTAGTGGTTGAGCAAATAAAATAAAATAAAACATTTTTTTTTCAAAATAAAATAAAATAAAACATTTGGCATGCATATTGTGATTGAATAGGGAGAATAGAATTGAATCTATGCTTCCATTTTTCTTGGTTAAATCATGACAAAGAGAAAGTGATGTGAACGTGAGTGCAATTATTGACTAAGATATTATTCATATGATACATGAGGCTATAATGCAATGTTCACAAATTTTACATGTTTTTAAATGAAAACAAAATTTTGATGATAAATGATGTCAGTGCTAAGCCCAATGAAAATGACTTTGTCCACATCGATTATGTTTTTAAAAAATTTACCAAAACGACAAAAAGGGCAATCTCGATATGACATATTTAAATAAATATTTGTTTAATTCTTACAATAGTATTATTACACACTCACAACTTTGCACAATTACCTCGTGTGGAAATCGTTTTATTTATGTTTCAAACTATTTTATTACCCAATTCAATGAATCAGATCTGTCCTTTTTTTTCATGAGTTTACATTGTGTTAAATTTTTATAACGTTCACACTCTTCATTTCCATTTAAATGAATACACATAAATTAATAAATTAATTGAATTAACTAATATACCCTTACGTGAATATATTAAATAAGTTAAATATATATGTTTGAATGGTTTAAATGAAGGTAAATGTGAGAAAAATGTGAATTTTATATCTCGAAATTCGTAGAATGATTTTTTTTAAACAAAATTAAAATGCTAGAATGACATCTATATAGAAAAGGAGGGAGTATAATTTTGAATTTTTTTTTGTATTTATTGGAGTATGAATGTAACAAGAACTGGAACTGAATTGGTAAAGAATGGGATGGATTTTTAGAAGAAGAGTTTCTATAGAGAGAGAGAGAGGATGATTAGTCCCGGTGTGGATGGTCTGGTGGTGGAGTGAGATTGCTTGGAGACCAAAGATCACGGGTTTGAATCTCCTCAATACCACATGCCGAGTGCGTGAGTAAGAGAGAGAGGGAGAGAGAGTGAGAGAGAGAGGATGATTAAATGCACCTTTTTTTAATTTCCTATGACTTCAAGTTTTAACGAGTGTTTATTTCTGTTTAGATATAATTAAAAGGAGATTCTATTTGCACTATTAATTTTACTCTTTGTACCACAAAAGAAAAAAAATAAAATAATTTTGAAATTATTTAAATAACCTTTAATAAAATTAAGTCTGAACACATCGAGGGTGTTCGAATGTCGAAGTTCGGACACAATGAGGATGTTCGAACTTCAATTTTCGAACCATCTTCATATTTTTCTAAGTATAGGAGTCGTTCGAATTAATATTGTCGAACAACTTGAACTTGGTCGAAATTATTTTTCCGAACATGTTTTTGTTTTTTTAAAGCTGTGATCGAAAATCAAAATTCAAACCTAGTGAGGATGTTCGAACTTCAATTTTCCAACCAACTTCATATTTTTCAAAGCAAGTGTTGTTCGGATTAATATTCTCGAACAAATTGGACATGTTCAAAATTATGTTTCCGAACATATTTTTTTAGATTGAAGGGCATTAATGTAAATATGCGTAGTGCAAAGAGTAAAAACAATAGTGCATGAAATAAATAAAGTGCAAAGAGTAATTTCAGTGGTGCAAACATAAACTCCTATAATTAAATGTTTATTTCTGATTATATATGTAAGTGAACTCCCAATAAACAAAAAAAATGGCATTATTTATGTCATTTATTTGATATTATTATTGATTTGCTTGAAAATCTCGTATAGTGTTATGTTGACAGGTTGGTGAAGACAAAATTAAGTGTGTGGCTTATATATATTCAGAGTGTTCATCAAAATTATTTTTCAAGTACATTATTCTGCAAAACAAGCCACCAAATTGTGATTAATGGAGTTAGTGATCTTGAATATATATATATATATATATATATATAGTAAAACCTCTATACAGTAATATCGTTGGGACCAGAGAAAAATATTACTATAGGGAAGTTATTCTTATATAGAGTTTACATATAAAAATTATTTGAAAAAAAAATTTAATTTATATTATACAACGATTGGAAATGTCCCTTCATATTTTAAAACATATGAACATAAAAAGTATATAAGATTCATTCATGTGCTTTAATCGAAGAAGACATCATTATAGGAATTAGGCAAGAAGCGCAAGTTGATAATCCAGAAAATGAAAGTGTAGAAATAGAAAAAATCTCATGTCAAGAAGCTCAAAACATGTTGGACAAGTTGGAAATATTTTGTATTCAACAAGAAGATGATTATGTTGATGAGTTACTTCAAACGCTCAAGTTAAAGGATGTGGTATTAACCCAAAAAATTAAAGTATTGTCACGGTCAACTTTAGATAAGTATTTCATGCAATATTAAGTTTAATGTAACATATGTAGTTAAAGAGTTCTAGATATTTTATATAGATATTTAAATATATTTAAAATTTAATGTCATTTTATTATTATATGGAGGTAAATTTCTTAAGAATGATCCTAGAAAAACATTGTAATATTACAATGTAGAGGTTATTCTTATTTATAACTGGTCCCGAGTTGGGACCATCATTTTTTATTACTATAAGGAGGTTATTCTTATACAGAGTATTCTTCTATGGAGGTTTTACTGTATATGGAAGGTAGTGGAATAAATTAAGTTGTTACAAAAAATGTGAAGAAGGTTGGTAATTGTTGTGAGATTGAACTTGAAGAAGAGAAATTGGAGTTGGCAATCCCAATTCATTTAGAGAGAGAGAGAGAGTTGATGAATATTGCAACATTGTGCAGTAGGAGATGAACAGAAATTCATGATTCCTTAATTTGTTTATTTCGTATTAAAAGGCAATTTACATGTGTTGAAAATGGAAAACAAGATTTTGACATACACACGTAGGGCCGAATCGGGCCGAACATCCTGATGCTTGAGCTCGGCTAGTTAAGGAATATTCAAACTCGAGTTCGATTCAAGTTTTTATCTTCTTGTTTAAGTTTGGCTCAATAAAATATTTATCATGTTCGAATTTGGTTCGAGCTTGACTCATGATATGCTCGAAACTATACTAAACAAGCCCGAGCTCGAATACTCGAAAAAAAGCTTGTTTAATTTATATACTTGAGCTCGAGCTCAAAAAAAATAGTTTATTTAATTTACGCGTTTGAAATATTTATAATATTTATGAACATGTTCGACAAAGCTTGAGTTCGAACATGTTTGCGAGTTGACTGAGTCGAATACTCTTTATTTGAGCTCGGCTCGATAATTTTATCGAGCTCGATTTGAGGCTCGAGTTTGACTCGTTTAGAAAACAAATGAACTTTTTCGAGCCGAACTCCAAATAGCTCGCGAGCGGCTCTAAACCTCTGATCATCTACAGTCCTACACACACATATATATGGGTTGAGTCATGACTGACAGCCCACGTGAGGGGTGGGCCCAATAATTGAATGGCTCGTTTCTTTGGGCCCAACCCATTGTAAAATCTCAATCAATCGCCACCAACATTAACACATACATATTGATACATTTAATTGGGCCTGGGCCCAACCATCATCTACATTTACTAGCACATATTTCATTCATTTGGTAATTGGCATATGCATGGATGCAGCACAGCACTAGACGAGTCGAGTCGAGTTCGAATATATATATGTTTAATTTTATTTGAAATAATATCGAGCTTTAAAATTTATATTTGAGATTATTTGATTACTTATCAAGTCGATCTTTAATCGAGCCTAACACAAGTCGAGCTCGAATAATTTGATAATTTTATACATGTTTCTTTAATTTTTATTTATCGAGCTCGAGCATTGTGTCTTATCGAGCTATATTCAAGCTTATTTGATACACTTATCGAATCGAGCTTTTAATGAACGGACACGAGCCAAGTGTCAAGCTATTTGGTTTGTTAAACCTATGCATGGAGTATCTTATCTTATCTATTTAATAACAAAATCATTATTAAAAATAATTTCCCGCCAAAAGTATTTGCTAATTTTTTAAACTATTTGTTGATTTTTAATTATCGATGTTAATCCATTAAATAATATTTTATTATTAATTGTGAATCACTTCAACAAACGCTTTACACGTATGTTTTGGAAACAAAAAAATAACATCGGATAGTATAGTAATTCATAGATTTTCTTCGTAATTCAAGCATAATTTGAATTTCAAAATTAAATTTAAATAATCATTTTTTCTTCCTTTTATTTGTTGTTGTTGGCTTTCTTCTCAATGATCATAATAACAAACGTATTTTTTTATTATAATTCACAATAGTTGTAGAGTAATTTTGTTTTCTTCTCGTAATTTTGTCATTTTTTTTTAACTTCTAACAAATAAAATTATACCGTATCTTTCATTCGTACACATCGTGCAGGAGATATCCGCATATATAATAAATACACAAGAACAGACTCATAGATAAAAGAAAATATATTAAATCTTCCTCCAAACACAAATAGTCAGATCTCAGAAACAGAAATGATATTAGAGAGAGAGAGAGAGAGAGAGAGAGAGGGAAATAAATTATTAAATACTATTATCAGTATTGGAAATTGGGAAAAAAAAGAAAAGAAAAAGCAGAAAATCAATAGAGAATCCAGTGCTCCCCATCTATCCTTACTTGGAAGCCATGGAGCCTGGCAAAAATGTGAACAGCCTTTCTCACTCCTTCCCACGCGTAGTCATGGCCGAACAGCACCCCTCTCGGCCGTTTCAACACCTTGAACGCGTGATTTATGTCGACCCACGCCGAGTGGAAATCATGCGCTGCATCCACCTCCACCAGATCTCCGTACACCCCCCAATCGCAGAGCCCCCCCAGCGCCGTCGCGGCGGAGAACGGCAGCATGATTATCGACTCGCTCGCGTTCGCCTTCACCACGTTCTGCATGAACTGGTACATCAGCAGGCTGTCGCCGTTCACCATCTTCAGGCTCTTCTCCTCGTCGTAGTACCCCGGCCATCCCCTGAAATCGTCGATACACACGATCTGTGTTTCCAACCCTAGCTTCTTCGTCAGCGCCGCCATGTGCGTCGCCGACGCGCCGAGGAAGGTTCCGACCTCTATGATCGTCTTCGGCCGCACCTGGTCGATGAGGTGCTCGAACACGGCGGCGTTCGACCCCCAGCCCTTGTTCCACTCCTGCCAGAGCAGCGGTTTCACGTGCTCCGGCGGGAACCCCGCCCACGGGGAGCTGCCGTTGAAGACGCGCTCCTCGATCGTGCGGCGGACGTCGCTGTGGTGCACCGGCTGGCCGCACTCCTCCGGGAAGCTGTTGTGCTCGTGGACGTCGCTGGCAATCTGGTTGAGGAGGGGGTGGGAGTGGGAGAGGTAGCCGAGGATGAAGACCGCGATTAGCAGCACGACGTAGGCCTTCGGCTTGGACACCGCCGCCTCCACGCGCTTCATGTAGTTGTTACGGCGGCGGAGGTGGTGGTGCGCGGGGGATAACGGCTGCTGTTCCCGATCTTCTGAGTTCATCCTCCTCTACCTACCTAATTGCTACTGAATCTAGGTAGCTACCTTAATTACCTAATTATATATTAATTCCTAGTCCTATTCCTATAGAATTAACAATGTGGATGACTGATTCGCTTCAGCTTACTCAATTTGCAGATTAATTTTGAGAGATTAGCTAGAGAGAGAAAGGGAGAGAGAGAGAGAGAGGAATGGGATGTGATGAATTATGAAAAATTGTATGGAGGAGAGGGTGTAGGAAGCGTGGATGTTGGACAGCCTGTTGAATCCATCTCATCTTCCTCTTTTTGCATTTTCTTATTTTATACACAGATCTGTTGACTTCTTCCTCGCCTGCAACTAATTTAATTAACCGCTAATTCAGTGGTAATTTTTTTTATATATAAATCCAAATTTATTGTTATTATCTATGAGTAATTAATTAATTATTCGTCTCTTAATTGCATTGCATTATATTACTACTATTTACAACGATGATTTGCATATATATAGTATACATATACTCTATATATATATATACATATATATATAGTATGTGAGGTTTGTTATAATAAAGACTGTGTGTTTTTTTTTACACACCCGGCATGTGGTACTGAGAAGATTCGAATTCGTGATCTTTGATCTTCAATATAATAAAGACTGAGTTTCCCGACTTATTTACTGTAATTTTAGTATTTTTCTTATTGTATTTTGATACTGACACAATTAGTATCAAAATACAGTAAGAAAAACATTAAAAAAAATTAGCGCCAAAATACATTGATAAAATCATTAAAAATACAAGGTATGATAGAAGTTTTTATCAAATAATTAAGGGTTAATTATATTAAAAATCATGGACTTTGAGTTTAGTTGTAAATTTAACATTAATTTTAAAAGTGGATAATTAAAACACTAACTTTGAATCTGTATGTTATTAAATGTCTCCAAATTTTTATAAAGCAAATTAACCTTCAATTCCGCATACAATTATGGACACTTTGACGTGTCATTTTTAAAATTTGATAGTCGAGTCATGACGGGCTTGAAGAGACGGACAAATTGTATGTTAGATTGGAGATTAGTTTGTTTTATAAAAGTCTGGGAATGTTAAATAACATATAAATTTTAAATTGGTGTTTTAATTACCTACTTTTAAAATTCGTGTTAAATGTACAACTAAACTCAAAGTTCATGATTTTTAAGTCATTAACCAGTATATAAAAGCAACCCTAGTACCCCACTAGTCCACCACTAATGCCAGATGACATTAATTTTCCAACACTACCCCAATCCTCCTCTCAATATATAGTATTCCCTCCGTTTCTGAATAAGTGTCATTCTGGCATTTTAATTTTGTTTTAAACACATTTGCCCTCACTTAAAACATTCAAACATCTATATTTAACTTTTTTAATGTATTCATACAAGGGTGTATGCGTATAATCATTATAAGTAGATCTCATTTCACTATGTCTATGACTATTCAAGTAGCTACCTTATTTATTTTTATGCGTTGCTTTTGTGGAATTAAATGCACTTGGGATATATATGATTGTGATTCCAACATTCATTTTTAATTATATAAAATTAAATGAAATCGATCTACTTGAATTCTCAGTCAACATTAATTAAATTGGTACAAAATGGCATTAATTACTGTACTAATCTGGCCTGCCTTTTTAATTAATTTTTTTATAACGTTTGTAGTTATAGTGATTATCGTTCACCTCCCTTGAAGATTCCCAAAAGTCGAAGAAATTAAGAAAATTAACAGCCAGTTTTGTTTTATGTCCCAACTTGTTATGTGATGTCCAAAATAAATAAATAAATAATTGATTTCTATTTATTTATTAAATAAGTGGGCCGAATAAAAAATATCGGCTAGCAACTTGTTCATGTGGTCCAATAAACTTTCGACACGACTCATCACATATGTTTGTATTTTACTAATAAATAAAAATTGAGTGTTTGAATGTCACAAATTATTTCAAAATTCAAATCTCAATAGTATTATTAGATATTCACCATCACATATATCCATATATAAGCAAGCTTCAGCTTATCCATTCCTTAATTTACCAGATTTGGGTTTCAATCATTGCATTAATTAATATTTCTTAAATTAATTCATAGTTTTATTTAATCATATAATATAATGGGAATGACAAGTTGACATATGGTCTAGTTGTGGGCCCAATCGTGTATGTTAAAAAATATTTTTATTTTATTTTATTTTATTGGAGATGGCATCGATCCAATTAACCACCATTTTCTATTCTGCACCATGCATGTGCAATTGTGCTGTGTTTCCCACAATTTTTTTGATTTTTTTTTTCGAATAAGAAATAATTTCTAAAATTCATTTTCATGTACAATAAGAAATACTTCATCCGATTTTGAATAAGTGTCATTCTGGATGAATGCATACATATTAATAAAGATATTAATCAAATAATCAAATCACTTTATACAGCCTTATGTAAATTCATTAAATGAGTTAAATATGACTGTTTGAATGCATCAAATGGGGGCAAATATGAGAAGAATGCGAATTTTTTACCTCGATTACGTAGAATGATATTGTTTGTGAAATAAAATTGAAGTGCTAAAATAACACTTATTATGGAACGGACGGAGTATTGCGTTTTTTTATGTAATTTGATTGCAAGTCTTTGTAGGGAAAGTTCAACACTAATCGTAAAGTATTATCTTAAGTGTCACAATAGGTTTAGATTTATTGTGACACTTTTAAATGTCACAATAAATTTATTATAACACTAAAAAAACATATTATGCTATTTAGAGTAATATCCAACGGATAGCGTAGAATTTTACGTCTTTGTAGTGACCAATTATCGGCTTGATATTTATAGGTTGACTTATAGGGGACAGATTAATTAGTTCATAGCCATTCTTGGACTACTACTTACAAAGCACACCAACCATTCATTTTATGCAGAATTAACTATTTATTTTAATTATTTGATAGGTACTTCTATCATGCCCATGATACAAAGTAATACATCATGGACTAGGAAAGAATTTTCTTTATTTGACGGTTGTAATGTTGTATTGGATGCAATAAATTGAATAAAATAAGAAGAAAAGAGACAATGAAACATAAATAGAATGCAATAAAATAAATATGCCTTTTCTTTTTAGGAGTGATCTAGTGGTGGAGTGGTGTTATCTTGAAGTCAGAGATCTTAAGTTCGAATCCTACCACCAACACTACTAGGTGTGAGTCTGGCACTACTAGGTGTGAGCCTATCACACCTGGCTTTCCGTTATTACACAGGGACGGTGCGCATTTCGAAAAGAGGATTTTCGAAAAAGAAACTATTTTAGTTAATTATTTTTAGGAGAATTGTCGATTCAAGACCTAAAGATGGGTAATATATCGATTCAGGACCTGAAAGATGAAAACTCTCAATCTAGGACCCGAAAGATGAAAATTATAAAGTCTAGACCTCAAAAATCACGAATTTTGATTTTCTTTTATTTTTTAATTAATTTTATATTAATTTTCAATGAAAATTCCTTCATTAATTATCTATTAAATCTAATAAAGAAACTGTTAAAATTAATTAAAAATAAATAGAAATCAAAATTCGTGATTTTTGAGGTCCTAGATTGATAATTTTCATCTTCCGGGTCCTGAATTGAGAGTTTTCATCTTTCAGGTCCTGAATCAATAGATTACCCATCTTTCAGGTCCTGAATTGATAATTCTCCTTATTTTTATGCATCGCTAGTTTCCCAATGTTTGGTAAATTATTTTCGTTCATCGATTATTTCCAATTTCACGATTTCAATTATTTTTAAATAAAAAGTATGACTTTAATAATTATAAATGAATATCTTATATGAAGGGTAATTTGGGTATTTTCCAACATTTTAATTCTAATCATTCAATCCAAATATAATATTGACAACCTATTCTAAATTATTAAAATTGTAATCGAGTAATCCAAATATAAAATTATTTTTATCCAAACAGTATAATCCTACTTTATCATATCAATTTTATTTATCCCCTCGGCTGAACCAAACGAAGCCTATGTTTATGCTTGTGGATGGGTTGTGACTATAGATGTCAAAATCGGTCCGGCCTAGAGTTCGGGCCAGGCTCGATCACTCGAAAAAAATTGGCCCGTGAATTTGGGTTGGCCCAATCCATTTAACAGCTCTAGTTTGTGAGTTAACTCGTGAGTTAAATTTTAATTTTAATTTGGGAAGAAGCTCCCGATAAATTAATGTGCTCCCAACAAAAGTAACATGCCTCAAAACATTGATTGGATTTCATTATAATTTTTATTTGTACAACTAGATTAGGAAGAGAACATGCAAGTTTATGTCTACAAACTTGTTCTAATCTCTCTCCTATATTATTAGAACTTAGCCGGATATATTTATTTATGAGAACCACTCCCGTGCATAAGTCTTATTTAAGGTGGGTGTGTGGGGCCCATGTGCCCGTCTTTTTTTTTTCTAGCAGTTTTTTATTTATTTTTTGTTTTTTAATCCGATTTTTTCTTTGTTTTTTTTGTTTTGTTTCCCAAAAAATATACCCTAACATAACATTAGTGAACCCTAAAATTAAAATAAATTGATTTAATGTGTTTGAAATGAGTATGAAATAGAATTAATAAACCTAAAAAATACAAAATAAACCCTAAAAATCCTAAAAAAACAAAATATATCCCTAAAAATACCCCAGAAACATTAAAAAAATACAAAATAAACCCCTAAAAACACCCCAAAAAATCCTAAAAACATAAAATAAAGCCTTAAAAACCGTCTAAAAAGACTCTAAAACACACAAAATATACCCTAAAAAAACTGGGTCAAAGGGCGAGTTTGACCGTGTTGAGCGGGTCAAAGCGTGGGTTAACCTGATTCGTCTTAAATAGCACTATTTAAGACTTATGCTTGGAAGTTTTTGACTTTATGTAATTCTCAATACTTGTCACGTGAAACCCTGGCATCATTATCTAGAAATTGATGATCAATTTCGATATCAATTTTCACTTCAATTTTATCTCAAATTATACTTTAAATTGATGTTGATGGACCTTACGTCATTTAAAAAATTGTTTATTATTTAAAATAGTTATGGAATGAATTATCTAATAAGTTTAATTTTTAATTTGTAAATCATTTAATCAAATTAATAAATTATCTCAACAAATAGATAAAAAATTATTTCAATAAAAACACAATTAAATAAAAATAATGCATAAAATGAAGTTATGCCATATTTTTTTAATATTATACAATTTTTCAATTATTATATAGTGAATAGTACTTAATTTTGAATAATTGCCCATTTAAAAATAATTAAATTATAAAACATATTGTTAAATTTACAATTAACTCAAAAGTTAATGATTTTTAAGGGGGAAATTTACACTTTAATACCTACATTTTGGACACCTTTTTAAAAATGACTCACTTTATTACTATTAGCAAAACAGTACCCATTTTTTTAAATTTTTTGTAAATATGACCTCGATCAAATTTCTAGCCTAGAATATCTACGTGGCACGATGGAATTTTTGCGTGACTTTTTTGCTCCGATAAAAGATACTACCTGGATATTCCATGTCAATTATGAACTAAAAATAAAATAAATTTGTTGGGCATGCTACGTAGATATTCTAGATTGGAAATTTAATCGGGTCAGATTTGTAAAAAATTTGAAAAAATGGGTACTGTTTTACTAATAATAATAAAGTGAGTCATTTTTAAAAAAGTATTCAAAATGTAGGTATCAAAGCGTAAATTTCCCGACTGAATAACGAGTACTATCCAAAAGGCTGTAAGAAATAAAAATTTCCCAATTCTGATATGCCCTAATTTGTATTTGAATTTGAAATTGAATTATAGGAGCGAGTTTGAAACTGTAATTCTGGCTTCTTCATACTCAAATTATTCATACATATTGAAACGGCTATCGGGCCGCCGTAGATCGGCCCGTTTAACGATGGATCTGAACCCCTTCCGGTTGTGCTCCGGGCTCAAGTTCCTGGGCTACTTTATGGTGGTGCTAGTTTTGGGTTTAATCGCCGTCTCCTATTGCGCCGTCGTCCTATTCACCTTGGGGCCCCATCTCCTCCACGGCGGCGGCGCCAGCTTCTTCTTCTCTTTCCTTCTCCTCGCTCTTTTTCATGTCTTGGTACTGCTCCTTTCTTTTCCTCGTTCAAATTTTTTATCTTTTCTAATCATGAATATGATGTTGTTCGTGAAGATTTAAGTTTGATTTTAGGGCTCAACTTTGAATCTATTAAATTGCTGCGTATTATCGTATCAATAGCACTGTTATTATGAAGACGACGAGTACAAGTACTTGTATGATCTGTGATGAGAATGTTCACTGACTGGCAGAATTTTTGCCTTTTCCAATCATGAATATGATGCTGTTCGTGAAGAAATCTTTTAAATTGCAAGTATTTGTTGTATGATATGATTTGTGATGAGAAGGTTTACTGATTGGCAGCTTGTATTGTTGAGTTGGAGCTATTTAATGGCTGTATTTCGTGACCCTGGTTCTGTTCCTCCCAACTGGAAACCTTTTGTACCTCAACACAGCATGGAAACCGGAGATTTCATGTCTTCTAATTCTTCTCCAGAGCCAACCCCAACGACAACGCCTGCTCTACAGTTTTGCAATCGTTGCCAAAACGGGAAGCCCCCACGGTGTCATCATTGCTCTGTCTGTAAGCTCTTATCTGAAACCAAATAACTTGCCTTTCTACTAATTGCTGATTATTTGAGCCTTCCGTTCAAGCTTGTTGCTATTCATTTAGTTTGGCATGTACAGTATTGATTCTCACCTGATTCATATTCACATACTGTAATATATACTCCTTCATACTCCATGAGGTTTGCAACATTTTGAAAGATCCCATGCCTTATGGCCATTAACTGGGAGTGAGGATGCTTTATTTTAAAGATTTTTGAATTTGTTGAATCATAAGCATAGTGGTGTTTTATGTAGGTGAACGTTGCGTTCTTAAGATGGATCACCACTGCATATGGGTTGTGAACTGTGTTGGGGCTCGCAACTACAAATTTTTTCTCCTGTTTTTGGTGAGATTAAATTACACTTTAGAACTGATTGGGAACTCTTGTTATAGTATCAATATAAGGCAGCTCAATTAAATATAACAGATTAAGCTTTTGATCTCTGTAGTCTTTTGTACCCATAATTAGCTCTGTCCTCGAACATATTCAATCGACTAAAGTCATTTAAGTGTCATTTTCAGGTTTATTTGCAGATTTTAACTTAAAAAGTAAATTGCATTTTCTTATCATTTTCTTATCCTGGTCATGGCCTCTGCAATTTTTAACTATCACAGAAAATGTTGTCTGAACTCTTTCATTATAATGGCATAATGCTTTATTTTTTGGCCTCTCTTTTAGTTTGTTGGTTTGTCTCTTCCATGCTTTTCTTTTTATGAAACAAAGTTCACTCGCATCTATTTTTTACTTGTCTTTTGTGTAAAGGACCACTACGTAACTGTCTCAATACCCAAGAGAAATCTTCTTCTTAGTGTATGAAGATGTGTGTTGTTCAATCTTATATCTTTCTTTTGTATCTAATATACGAAAGATTATAAAATGTTTTGTAGCTTTACACTTTTCTGGAAACGATGCTGGATACTCTTGTGCTGCTTCCTGGTTTCATAAGTTTTTTTCAACAAGCTAATCATCATTCCAACTCACCAGGCACATTGGCTATCACCTTTCTAGCCTTTGGTAAATTTCCTTTCAACATCATGGAATCTCTACTTCACCATGCTAATGTTGCATTCTCATACCTCTAATATTTCTTACAGATTTGAGATTTCATCCCTTGATGCAGTTTTGAATCTAGCTTTTGTGCTGAGCCTTCTCTGTTTCATTGTCATGCATTTATCACTTCTGTTGAGCAATACAACTTCAGTGGAGGTAAACATAATTATTTATCCGCACCCACATTTTCACTTACTATATACTACAGTAACTTTTGTCAAATTACATTAGAACTGAATGGTTTTGTTTTTCAAAACGTTATGCTTCCATTATTGCTCTTTATATATTATGGCACAAGTAAGCATCCCCATTGTGCTGTGTCGTTGATTGCCGGTTTCAGGTTCATGTGAAGGAAAAAGGCATGCCATGGGAGTACGACTTAGGATGGAGAAAGAACATTGAGCAGGTCAAACTCAACTTATATCTTGTTATATATCTTTGAAACTTACCTGTTATCATTTATTAACAGAATGCGAGTGAAGAATGATACATCTATCTATTGTTTTCAGAGCCTTGCTATGTTTTCATGGTTATATATCAATTGCAGCAAAGTATCATCAAAGTTAGATCCGATTAGGGAGGCAAAAGAAAGATGCAACTCTGAGAAATACCATCCTAAGAACATGATACACCCTACAAAATTGGCTACAAGATTATCTTAGATGTTTGTTAGCCATTTTTTCCATTTTTTCTATTCGTTAGAGACTTGCTTTTCAAGTTAGGCATATTGGTAGGGATTAGGGCTGTATGAATATATTGGATTTCCTGCTTTTGTTGGTATTATCATATAACTAATAAAATTTCTCTTCCTCGTTCTAAAAAAAGCTTATCATGGCAAATATTGTGACTTCAGCTCCTATTTGTGTTAAATTAAGTTTTAGAAGTCATATTTTTCTGCAATTCGGTGTACTCCATGACTGTCTAATCTTCTGTGATTTCTTCATTTAGGTTTTTGGCACTAGAAAGGTGTTTTGGTTCTTTCCAGTGTTCTCAAAAGAAGACTTGGAGAGGGTACCTGCACTTCACGGTCTAGATTTTCCAACACGCTCAGATGTAAATGTATAAGGTATTTTTCCTTTTTTTTTTTTCAGAAAAAAAAGAGATATAAGTTACTTTGGTCATGCAACCTACGGCTGGCTGGGGACTTCCTTTCTTTTGATGATATGTTCCTAAATTCACGACACACATACATATAGAGGGAGAGAGAGAGAGAGAGTAGTAAAGCAACTGAAATAATTTGAACCTGGCTCTTTGATTGGTGTATGCTATTTTTGTTATTTAGGTGAATGATTTGTGAAGTATAGGAGCGGAGCTGGTGAAAAGCTTGCTGATGCAGAGCAATATCTTAATTTGAAAGAAGCAGCTAGCCTTAATGAAGTTGGGGCAAAATTAGGCCAACACCAAGAACTCTGGAAATTTGTATATCATAAACATGTATCTATTTAAATATGCATAACAATTGGTTGTGATCTTGTGACTTGATCATCAGTAATTATTGTAATGAAATTCGCTAACATTGATTGTTTCAATTGTTGATCTTCATTTTTGGCACTAATCACTAATTCACTATCACTAGGTAGTAGGTGGGCCCACGAGGACCAAATGAAAAAATCGGCCCGAAAACAGTCGAACCTATATTTTAGAGGCCTGGCCTGAAAAGGCGGGCCGGGCCGTATTTCTACAGTTTTTTCGGGGCTAATGCCCGGTCCGTTCGGGCCACCCCTACTAGTAGCTAGTGTTCATTTATACAAAACATCGATGCATATCATATTTTGTTAGTTTGTGCGCGCAGTAAACCATATCTATGATTATGAACGAAGCGTATACATATATATGTAATAATATACACGCATTGAGCAATCAAATTAAGAGACATATATAGTAATTTTTTAAAAAAAATTAGGTGATACATGTGGGTATATCAGGGAGTGGATGATGGTTGGTGTTGCAGAAATGTGAGATGAAGAGAGAGAAGCAAATGATGATTGGGGTGACGAAGAGAATGAGGCCCAGAGGCACCATCCATTGCTGATCGTTGGTGTGGTGAAAGCACAGCTCCCACCAGCTCAACATCACCCCTCCCGCCAACTCACAGGCTCCCAATCCCAAACACCAAACCCCCCTTGCACCACACCATCTTCTCTCACTCATCGCCAGCTCTGTGTGTGTGTGTGTGTGTGTGTGAGAGAGAGAGAGAGAGAGAGAGAGAGCTTTTAGTGAAAATGTTGAGGAAATGCTTACTTTGATAATCAATCTCATAATGGAAGCTATAAAAGCAGTGGTTTAGCTGCTTCCGTGAGAGAGCCTTTTCATCAAAGACAATTAGTTGTTAATTGTTAGACTAAATCTCTCTCTCTCTCTCTCTCTCTCTCTCTCTCTCTCCCCTATATATATATACTTTTTGAGGGCGGATTATGTATTGATGTTGTAGCTATCTGGGGTAGATTTATTTGTGGATCTTTTTTATTCATTATTGCTACTAATATTATACAGTTTATATAAAGTTTGAGTTAACAAGTGGCCCAATTGGTAGCATTACACATAATTATATATACATAGATTATAGAGAGGGAGAGAGGAGAGATTTGAGGGTTTCTAAAATTAATAATCACGAGCCATGGCAGAAGCCGCCAAAGAGGGAATCTGGTTGAAATGTTTGGATAGTGATCTTAGTTTACATCATGATTAAGCAAAGTGACAATCTGAGAACAGTATGTTTGTGACGATTTTAGTATCACGGATTAAAATCCATGTTATAAAACAAGAACAAGAAAAAACTCAAAAAAGCAAAGTTCATGATATTAAAAAACAATATAATTGACCCTATAAAATATTAATTGATAATACGACATCGGGGGTATGTGAAGAAGAAATTGTGGTGTATTTAGAAATACTCATACAAAAAATATTGAAATTTTGAGTGATCTTAATGTTGGTGGATGCCACGTGTTTGAGGGTGATTGGGTAAATTGTATGCATAATTTAATCTTTTTTTACTAGTTCATAATTCCGATTAAAGATTACTCTCTTGAGAATTTCCCTATCAATAATGTAATAGGGTGCAACTTTTGAAAGTTGACAATGTTACTATCAGAAGCCAAGGGAGATTTATCAAACTGCAAACAATGTTGTTATTGCACCTAGAAGCATAACATGTATATTCACTAGCTATTATCATGGTTGATACATGAAACTTCATTGTTGTCTAAATCTCTTTTTTCTTTTTGAGAGAGAGGAATCATGCATTTTAAACACAAGAGGAATGTAACTACAGTGTCATAACAATAGATGTTTCCAAGATATTGAAAATGTATGGTTTTTAATGATCTTGGGGGGCTTATATTGGCTTGATGGGGCTCCATTTCTTGTGGCTTCTTCTAGCAAAAGATCAAAACTACTGCGTCGTACAATGGATACAAAGAGAGGGACTACATCACCTCTTGCTCTCATAACCTGGTATATGCCTCACAATCCATCCTCAACAACATAGCAACATCTTCTTCGAACATCAATTGATTCTGTGAATTTCTCGTTCTGCAAGAGTCCAATTGTATCATTCACTTCAACTAAAATCTCCAACTGCTTCTTATCTGATTCCATATCCAAAAAGCTTAAAAACTCAAGAATGTCAACACCAAACTCGTCCCTCAGCATGAGCTGAAACTAGCCATGGTAGACAGCAGGTCTTTTTCAGTTACTATCGGGCCAGAACAACTAGGAGCCCGCATTACAAACTCAACTTGCGGAGATGTGTAGTGAAATCTAACAACTTTCACCACATCACCCAAACATAGACGATACAATACTCTAAACATTGTAACAACCAACTTGTACATCTTCCACACCTAAAAAACAGAGAGGTCAACAGTTTCCTTATCTCTTACACTTGATCTCTCACTATCATACGAAAGAAATTCAAAGTAGGTTGTGGTCGAAAGCATAACATAGTGTGTGAGCTACGGAGGTGATAATAAATCCAAGTTGAGAGCAACACGACATTCTAATGCAAAGTAGTCTGCACCTAAAATCGGTACTTCCTCTGCATAGAATTTCAGCTTTAGATAATACTAGCCATGCTTCATGTGGATACATATTTGATGTAACGAACATTTGAGCATAATTTGCTCACTATCCCTTCCTATGACATTTCTCGACAAATCTGTCGAATTCTATGTGATAAATCCGGCCTAGGCCCTCCAAGAACCTCAACAAGAGATTTTCTCCTCAGCATCACTAACTTCTGAACTTGGGATCCCATTTTCAAGATCCTCAGATAGCTTCTTCCAATGTGATTCAAGAAAGGTTAAGATTTTGATCAAGCCAGCAACATACGGCGCTATAATACCATTGACGGCATCTGAGACCCCAAAGAAAGTGACACTATGTTTGTTGGTTAACATCCACGCCTATGATAACCTCTTTTGGATTGATGAGCTAAGGATCTTCCCGATTTTGAATCGTTACAAAGAATTAGTTTTAGCTTCAATGGACTTGTTCCCAAACTATTCAGGTAACAAAATATAAACATAAATCGTCCATTTTAAGAGTGCATTGAAAATAAAAAATCCATTCAAATTAAGCATGGTGTTAGGAGTCGCTCTAACAAGCCTAACGACCCCAAGAAACGAGAGAGATGTCTCGAGTTCAGTCTCCACTGTTCTCTACTTCAAACGATAATTTTTTTTTTAAAAAAAATGTACATACTACATCCCTTCAATTTAAGCTACTAGGTCATTTGATTTATTGACATGTCAAAAGATATATGAAGGTGACATTGGTTTATGACAGAACTACATACAATAAAATTTTAATAAATTAACACTCGTTAAATTAATAAACTCTTTAAAATAATATTTTTCCCCAATCTCGACTTGGGCCAATTGAAAATATCATAAATATTGATAAAATAATAAGATAATATAATGTTGGAAAGCCCGTATAGAAATATATGGTCCCTTCAACATTATAAATTAATATTTTTTTTAAAATTACAAACATAGTTAAGTTATTTTAGTGAAATAAAATTGTAGTGTTTTTTATTTTTTTAAAAGAACTACTGTATTAACTGTTCTAAAGATATTACCGTATTAACTTTCAAATAAAATTTTCCATTAACTCATAACTATAAGTCTTTTTTATTGTATGTGGAATGATATCTTTGTATTCACATAATGTTTTACATATTTCATCTGTCAATATTGATTTTGAGACACCTTTTAGATGATAAGTCATTATTAGATACAATTTTAAGAAATTCATTTTGTTGTTTATGTAGAAAAAAATGAACATTACTTATCAATTTTCATTAATAACATGTGAAATGAATTTATTTCAATGTTAGTTTAATAATATGATACATAAATTAGCAAGATACAATCACTTTTGATATGATCAAAATTCAATTTCATTGAATCATGAAAACACTCTTTAAATTAATAAATATTAATTTATGAATCAATTAATATCACTATAAAATAATAAATTTGCGTAAAATCTGATGGTCCCAACCCTATTAATTTATAGAGGTTTTACTGTAGAAACACTAGAGAGGCTTGCAAAAGCCAAACTGTTAGATTTATTTCAAAAGAGATATCTGAGCAGAGTCACGATAGTCAAACATTAGTATGTAGTGGTAGTGGTAGTATATACATATCAAAGCTCAACGAAGGATCTCCAAGGTTTGCATAACTTCCTCCGTTGATGGTCGACTGGATGACTTATTTTGTGTGCACACAAAAGCTAACTCCACAACCCTATTCAGATCACTTTTGTCCTCCAAAGTCAAATGTTCCAGAGCATCCGATATATCGGCTTTCAATTTTAGGGTTCTGTAAAAAAAAAACATGAATGCTAAGCTAATATAGTTAAAACCTATGTCTACATGTTAAGCTTATGAAAAATAATACTTACAACGGGGAACACTTTTTATCAGATCCTCACCGACAATAGTGGTCTGGGTCATCATCAGTTGTTACCCCAAACTGTTGGATATATTAATCACAATGAATATATTAATTTTGTAGTATAATCACAAATGTGATATTACAGTGCTTTGTGAATCTCTCACTAGATTTTTGCATGTATACTAAATGGCTATATTGTCATATTTATAGGCAAACTAAGTGGGTTGAGGAAACTCCTCAGCAAATCTAGATAATTCATGAATCTTAATCAATCTAGATAATTGTAAAGATATTTGATAGAATGTAGGAAGTTTGTAGATTATTAGCCTTGAAGATAGAGTTTTCTAGAAACATATGCACCTTCAATACAAACCGGTCAGTATTACACATTTGTGAGAATTCTCTATAACTATAATCATCGGGTGAAAAATAGTCACCCACGAATGGCTTCACAAAAACATTCATAAGGAGTTTATGAAGCCACACACTGCAACTGAGTTTAACTTTGACATCTCATCATCATCTACACTCACCAAGATGCTTGATAGGTCGAACGCGCATTAGCTTCTGTAAGTGAATTAGTGAACATATGCATTCCCTTATAAATTTCAAAGGCAATTCTCATTCTTTGTTTCCAACTTAGATGCACATCATTTCACTCATTAGAAAAAAATGTAATAGTAAATTTCACAATGCCAATACTTGTACATATTTAAATTTGAGTGGACATGTGATTAGATACCACGTAGAAACGAGTGTGATGTTTTCAGTGGCACCTCCACGTTTAGGAAAAATGCACTTTCGACCACGATGTACTTCCACGTCCATAACAATGGACCTACTGGCATGTGAGTAGATACATCTCTCATCAAAGTGTCTGTCGCACTTCTGATCAATGTAGTAATATCCAACCACCTTTACAAAGTTCTCGTGGTTGAAAAATAGAATTTCATATGACATCATATCTTTCCATTTACCAGTTTCCAGTACGATCTTCAAATAATGACGCTTCTTAAAGTTCATTTTCTTATAAGCAAAATTATCATAGTCGATCTTCTCCCAAATTTCAACTTCATAATCGGTAGGAACAATCAAATACTTAACTTGTTTTCTATCGACCACTCTTACCGTATAATTCTAACATAAAAACTTATACTCAAATTCAGAATATATAATGCGTGCATGTCTGTGTGTATAACTTCGTAAATATATGGACAAAATATTTACCATATTTTTCAAAAATCTGACCTTTTGATCCATTTCTCGTCTTACAACTATCAAAATTCAAGTATCTATACCAACAAAAACACTAAAACAAACACATGAAAAAAAAAACTAAAGAAAAAACTAAAATAAAAGGCTAAGTTAAGTTTAGCCCAAGTTCTCTCAAACTTATTTGTTGGAACAAATAAATTAGAGAAAACAAAGATAATTTAACTCGAAAACGCACAACGATTAGAGACGATCCGGTTGCACATTACATCACCAAGTAAAATCAATCTCGTCATCGTTATCTGAACAATTATGGGGTCTAGCTCACTCGTGGCTTCATAAGCATCCTCTAATGGCTCTCATGTCATATTTATAGGCAAACTAGGTGGGTTGAGGAATCTCCTTAGCAAATCTAGATAATTCATGAGTTTTAATCAATCTAGATAGTTGCAAAGATGTTTCATAGATGTAGGAATTTTGTAGATTATTAGCCTTGGGGATAGAGTTTTCTAGAAACATATGCACCTTCAATACAAACCGGTCAGTATCACACATTTGTGAGAATTCTCTACAACTATAATCATCGGGTGAAAAATAGTCACCCACGAATGGCTTCACAAAAACATTCATGAGGAGTTTATGAAGCCACACACTGCAATTGAGTTTAACTTTGACATCTCGTCATCATCTACACTCACCAAGATGCTTGATAGGTCGAACGCACCTTAGCTTCTGTAAGTGAATTGGTGAACATATGCATTCCTTTATAAACTTCAAAGGCAATTCTCATTCTTTGTTTCCAACTTAGATGCACGTCATTTCACTCATTAGAAAAAAAATGTAATAGTAAAATTTCACAATGTCAATACTTGTACATATTTAAATTTGAGTGGACATGTGATTAGATACCACGTAGAAATGAGTATGATGTTTTCGGTGGCACCTCCACATTTAGGAAAAATGCACTTTCGACCACGATGCACTTCCACGTCCATAACAGTGGACCTACTGGCATGTGAGTAGATACATCTCTCATCAAAGTGTCTGTCGCACTTCTGATCAATGTAGTAATATCCAACCACCTTTACAAAGTTCTCGTGGTTGAAAAATGGAATTTCATCTGACATCATATCTTTTCATTTGCCAGTTTCCAGTACGATCTTCAAATAATAACGCTTCTTAAAGTTCATTTTCTTATAAGCAAAATTATCATAGTCGATCTTCTCCCAAATTTCAGCTTCATAATCGGTAGGGACAATCAAATACTTAACTTGTTTTTTATCGACCACTCTTACCGTATAATTCTAACATAAAAACTTATACTCAAATTCAGAATATATAATGTGTGTATGTGTGTATAACCTCGTAAATATATGGACAAAATATTTACCTTTTTTTTCAAAAATCTGACTTTTCGATCCATTTCTCATCTTACAACTATCAAAATTCAAGTATCTATACCAACAAAAATACTAAAACAAACACATGAAAAGAAAACTAAAGTAAAAACTAAAATAAAAGGCTAAGTTAAGTTTAGCCCCAAGTTCTCTCAAACTTATTTGTTGGAACAAATAAATTAGAGAAAACAAAGACAATTTAACTCGAAAACTCACAACGATTAGGGACGATCCGGTAGCACATTACATCACCAAGTAAAATCAATCTCCTCGTCGTCATCTGAATAATTATGGGGTCTAGCTCACCCGTGGCTTCATAAGCATCCTCTATGACATCAAAAATATTGTTGAAGTCATAGAATTGATACATGCTCTTCTTCTTAATTGGTTGATGCAGCACAAACGTATCCAATACGTGCTTCAAAGTTAATGTCCCCGACTTTACATCAATGATAGATTTGGCAGCATTGATAAATGTGCAGTCCAATATGAATGGAATTATTTTATCCATATGTATGTCAACAACAACGAAATCCAACACATATAGGTAGCCACAAATGTAAACGACAATACTTTATCTTCGACAACTTCAATTTTTTAAAAATTGATAAGAGCATCAAGTTGCAGCTTGCTCCATGATCTATCTGTAGCAACCCGAAACTTTTTATAAAATTTACTATGCTTTATTTCCAAAAAATAAAATACAAATTTATAATGCATGTTATGTTATTATTATTTGGGTTACGTCCTATAAGTCACGCCTATATCATTTTTTTAATTATATCATCATCATCATCATCATCATCATTATTATTATTATTATTATTATTATTATTATTATTATTATGCTGATAATCATCATCATCATCATTATTATTATTATATAAATATTATTTGTTCGGTTTATTAATTCTCTCAAATAGATAAACTCAATATTTTATTGATATAGTCCAACAATTATTTTCCAGCCCAATTGTTTATTTCAAGCCCAATACTATAGTTACTCTGTGCACAAAGAAGCTGATCATCTTCTTCTTTACTTCTTTATGCGAGAAAAATGAACAGCCACATGATTTAATAGTTACCCACGATCTACCATTTCAATTTTGGATTGAATGGAGAAATCATTTCAGAATTTTCCTATTGAATTCTATCTCTTAAAAATCTACCCTTTCAACTCTGAATCTCTATCTATAAATGGAGACCCAATTGCTCATACTCAAATCATCAATCTCAATTCAAACATTCAATTCTAAATCATTTTTCTTTTCCCACAGCAATAGAGTTTCTTTCCGAGGTACACACACACACACACACATATATATATATATATATATGAGTTCTTACTTTTGCATTCCATTGAGGGAGTTGAGGTGGTGCCGATGATTTCTTAGCGGTATTTTTATCGTCGGTGGTGGGAGAGATAGATGGAAAATGGGGGAATAGGTTGTCGGGGTTGTAGATTTTGAGTGGTTTGGGTCGTGATGCAGAAATAGGGAAAAGATGTAGTTTTATTCTTATTTCTATTTACCTGGGGAGATTATGCTGAGAGAGAGAGCGTTTGAGGAAGAGAAATGTTCATTTGATTTGCTGTTGTTGATGCCGAGAGTGAGGAGATAAAATGGGGGGTTTGGTGAATCAAAATAGGAAATTGTTGTAGTTGGGCTAGTATTATTAAATTGGTTGCTTTTAGTTTATTAAATGGGCTACCTAAAGTAAATTAAATCAAGTGGGCCGAGAGTAGTGCATTAGAATATGGGCTTGGGTCATGCATATTATTTTGTTATCATTCTATTATTATTTTAATTATTTAGTATTTATTATTAATCAATTATTTATATTTTTAGACGACGCGTGGATTTAACTAACTCGTATTATTTTCCAAAATCAAAATTCAAGTCGAGGTCGGTAATACGATGTGACGCACATTATTATTTATCCCTATTATGCTCTTATGTAGGTTCACAATTATTAATCTACGAGTTATAAATATTATTATTGGTTGAAGAGCTGCATATGTCCTGATATATTATTAGTCAAATGCTACCCATAATATAATTTGTTATAATTGTATAACTTGGATAAATGTGTTCGCCACTGAATCAATAGCACTCACCTTAAAGCTATTATTCATTTTTCAGGTTGATGATTTACTCGGACGATGTACGTGGTGACGTGTGATGATAGTCTATTAAATAACTTTTATTATTTAGCTTCCGCTGTAAAGTTTAATATTTTCTATATTTTAATAAAAGTGACGCCCCTTCTTTATTATTGTTATTTTTTTTATTTTATGAAATTTGGGGCGTGACATTATCAGTGTCCTTGACTCCATTTTCATCTCCAAAGTAATCTAGATGACAAATTCTCCAGGGTCATTATTCTTTGGAGGACAAGTTTCGACCAATGAATCATTTAGCATCACATGGTCATCGACTTGCACTGCTTTGCTGGAATCATTAGAAATTATAGTAGATGTTGGGCTATGACCAAAACTGTATGAACATATTTCTTCTGGAGGCGGAGTCTCAGATAGTAGCAATTTTGGTGCTCCACCGTCTTCGTTGAATTATTCTTTCTCGTTAGCTGATTTTTCTTGGATTTCCACAACTGTCTTCTTAGGCAAATTTGTAGTTGGAATGGTGACGTGACGATTTCTGCAACTTGTGTTGGTGTCTTTTTAGTTGGAGCCGGCCAAAGATGGAGAAGACACATACATAGCCGGAGATGTAAATACACTCATCCATCTTTCTCTAGGTGAATCATCTTAGTATGCTCTACTTTGGATTCACATTGAGAGTATCAGAGAATTGACCCCGCTTATGCTGACTAGCCAATGAAGAGCCAATTTGAGCAATTGTCTTTTACAATTGATCCATTTGGCATCTAAATGTCTGCTTAAACTGAATAATGTCAATTTGTATCTTATCCATCCTCTTATCAGATGATATAAAAATTCACCATTTTCAGATAATGGTTGTTTCTTAGGCTCATTGATCACACTATCGGTAACAGAGAAATCCGGTAGAGGCTGTTGGAAATTGTTGGGAGTTTAATAAAACATATTTAGATAATTTCTCATCCCGAGATAGTAGGACCTCCGTATTGATTTCCTCTATTGAAATTTATCTGATTAATATAATTCGCCTCTTGAGCGCAATTTTGCCCCCCGCTGCTTGGAACCATGCATTCATTATTGCGTTGCAGTGGATATATATAATCATACATATAATGAGTGATTGCCTTTATAGTCTACTATTTTTTATAATTTTCTTCTAGATTATTATATTTTGACCCATTGTCTTACTAATCTTCCAAAAGATTAATTCCTATTTCTTACATACACATACGCCAAATGATGATCTAGATTGAAAAATAAAATAAAATAGAAAACATGACTAAAATAAAGATTGGTTAATTAAGTAGAAATTTGGGCGAAATTATGTTTCTAGTTTCCGACTTTCCAAAACTGGTTTAGGCGGGATTTTTTTGAAAATATGTTATCGAAGATCCAATTGGGCACCATTGGCGGTGGTTCAATTCAATATAAAACCTTGGTAATCAAAAAATACGACATTAATCGTAAAAAAAAAGGAAAAAAATGCGTGGGAAAGATGAGTCAAGCCACCAGCAGCAGCTGATCGCAGCGAAGAGGGCGTACAAGGCGGCGGCGGCGGAGGGGAACCGGCAGGAGGAGGCGCGTTGGGCGAACTTGATCGGCGATTTACTGAAGAACCGCGGCGAGTACGTCGAGGCTCTTCGGTGGCTGCGCAAGGACTACGAGGTCTCCCTCAGGCACCTGCCCCATAAGCAGCTGCTCGCCTCATGTCAGTCCCTCGGTGAGCTCCACCTCCGCCTTCACCATTACGAAGACGCCCTCAAGTATCAGGTAGCTCAACGGTGGCAATTCCTTTTAATTTGGTTCGGATTTGGTTGATTTAATAATAGTTGATTGTAACTTTGGGGATTTTTTGAAAGGGGTTTTATTTTTTTATGGATTTGAAGATATTTTTTTGCTAATTCGTATGTGGCAGAAGAAACATTTGGATCTCGCCAAGGATGAAAATGACCTAATTGAGCAACAAAGAGCCAGCACACAGCTTGGACGGACTTACCATGAAATGTTTTTGAGGTCCGATGATGACCATTCCTCGATTCGAAACGCTAAGAAGTATTTTGAACTTTCCATGAAACTTGCAAAGACGATAAAGGAGAATCCACCTTCTGAGAAGGTTTCTTTTGTAAAGGAGTATATTGATGCCCATAACAACCTTGGGATGCTTGAAATCGATCTTGACAACTTAGGTGCAGCAGAGAAGTTTCTTAGAGATGGATTGGAGATATGTGATGAAGAAGAAGTCCCTGAGGGAGATGATACGCGCAGTAGGCTCCATCATAACCTTGGAAATGTTTACATGGAGCTGAGGAAATGGGATAAAGCCCTTGAGCACATAAAAAAGGATATTCTTATCTGCAGGCAAATTGGGCATTGTCAAGGGGAAGCAAAAGGCTACATTAATCATGCGGAGCTGCATTACAGAAATCGAAAATATGTTGAAGCCATCGCATCTTATCGAAAGGCGCTTGATCTGGCAAAGTCATTGGAAGATGAGGTTGTGCTAACAAAAGAAATACATCAGAACATTGAAACTGTAAAAGCAGCAATGGAAGTGATGAATGAATTAAAAACAGAAGATTTGAACCTTAAGAAGCTCGAAAGGAACACAGAAGTGGCCAGAGGAACAGAGGGCGAACGGAAATTGTTGCTGAAACAGAATTCCTCCCTTGATTGTCTTATTGAGAAATCCAGGATGATACTTGATTGGCGAAAAGTAAGTTGCCACGGTAGTCCTTAATTCTTCATCATCGTATATACATATTAATGTTTTCATAAAAAAAAGGGGAAAAAAGAAAAAGAGTATGATCACTTTGTATCCCTTTTTTGTGTTACAACATTATAACCTACTTGAAACAAATAAGATTTCACTTTCACTTCTGTTCTAGCTATGAGAAGAATTAACTGGAGGTTGAAAATGTATATTAATACTGAAAAGGATATTGCCGTTGATTCTCAATTTCTCATCCCAGGAAAGATTCCTTTTTATTGTTTTATGCTGTGATATTTACATTTTATTTCATGTTGAATTGTACTTAGCTTCTTGAATATGGGGAAAGGAAGAGGAAGATAGCAATTAATCTCTGTGACAAGGAGAAGCTGAGTGATTCCTTTCTGGTTCTTGGAGAGTCATATCAGAAGCTCCGGAGGTTCAGCGAAGCCCTCAAGTGGTACCAAAAAGGCTGGGAAACTTATTGTTTGATTGGAAACTTGGAGGTGATTTATCTTGTCCCGACCCCTAAGTAATATCTCCATTTTTTTCAGGGTGAATAGTGTGTAGAGTAAATTTGCAAATCTTCTGTTCTTTAAAATTATTGTACAATGATTACAGACTGTAGATTATGTTTTGATTCTAATGAACTATTGGTTCAGGAACGTATTTGTTTCTGTATCTGAATAATTAGAATAACCTAGCTGGAATGTCTTTATAGCACTTGTGCTCAAAACAACATTAATTTCAGGGGCAAGCACTGGTAAAGATTAACATTGGTGATGCTTTGGACTCCAGTGGAGATTGGTCAGGTGCTTTGGATGCTTTTGAAGAGGGTTACAGGTAGTTATCTTCAATGTACATTCCCTATTTCCGTTTCGAAATTAAGTTTGCAAATTAATTCTGATATGATTTCCTATTAGTTCACTGGATTTATGCTGTTCTTGTGACAATTGCAGCATCTCTTTAAACTATCTGTTGCTTGCAACTGCTTCCTTCTACATTTGTCAGCTTGCCTGCTTTTTGCATGTTCCGGTGTGCTTTTAGAGATGGGACTTAGATATATTTGACATGTTTTTACTTGTTAGTATCTTTAGCAAAATATAGAAAGTTTTTGGTTGCAATCGTTTGATCAAACAGTGAAAGATTGTAACTAAAGGTATATCTTTGATCTCTGCTGAAGATGTTATTCTTTGTGACAGGATTGCTGTCAATGGAAACCTGTCTTCCTTGCAGCTGTCTGCTCTAGAAAATATGCACTATAGCCACATGATCCGCTTTGATGATGCTGAAGAGGCCAGGTAAATTGTAGTGTTACCTATTTTGTGACTATAGACATTGGTCTAGGTCTGGGTAAGAAATGAGAAAAACTTCACTTGGAATATACCAATGTATTGATGTACATTTGAGATTGGCCAGAATAAATACAACCATTTCTTCGGCTAATACATGCTCATTCAATAATATGTGGCTACTTTCCAGGAAGACAAAAATTTTAATTGATAAACTAAAGCAATCCAAACATGAGGAGATCCAGCCTGAAGGTTTTCTAGGTGACTGCTGTTCTGAGAGTAAAACAGAGTTGGATAACCTATCAGCAGATGATAGGTCCGATGGTAGCTTTTCACCAAAAAGATGTAAACTGAAAGCTTTTGGAGTAAAATCTTATGATACTGATGATGAATCAGATGAAAATACAACTTTGATATCCCTACTTCAGTGTAAAAAAGGCACGAAAAAGCAGAGACCCACATATGGAACTGCACCTATTGCTTCTTCCAGACCATGTGGATCCCCTGCAAGGAGCCTATCCAGATCCTCAGGTAGTCTTACAGTTAGCAGAAAGCGAACTCGAGTCATCCTTTCTGATGATGAAGGTGAAGATGATGAGAATAGTTGCTCAGACAGAATAGCTGGCAGGTGTCTAGAGGAAGGCATCGCAACTTCTGATGAACGTAAGCTGCACATAGTGGTCATGTTTATTTTAGTCTTAACACTTAGCTGTTGAAGGAAAAACATTAACCTTGTCTCTTCGGTTGCAGTGAGCAAAAAATATGCTGGTAGTTCCGATCCTGAAGTCCAGGTAATAGTCTTACAACTGAATCAATATGGTTTTCTCTGTTCTTACAACTGTCTCAATATGGTTTTCCTTTTCAATTAAAGCTCAAATTTTAGTTCTGGTATCCTGTAGGATGTTTCACCTGTTGCTTCAAGATGTACAGTTGATGCATCTACTCATGCTAATCTTCAGAATAGCACCTCCTCCCACAAGTCCAGAAGTTCTAAATCAAACCATGCCAATGATTCTAGAGTTACAGGATCATGTGCTGCTGTGGGTGATTCTAATACTCATGGAAACAGCAACAGCATTCACATTGGCTCTTCCAACCTATTGCGAAATGAAATGTCCACTGTGGGTTTGCATACTTGTTATGATGAGTCCTGTGTGAGTATAATAAGAAAACATTTATCTTTTTTTATCCCTTGTTTTTCTGAATGTTCTTGGCTGTAAATTTGTGACATTGGACAGTGAAATCTGGACATAGAAGCTTGATATGGTTCACGTAACATACTTGTGTATGTCTCTCATATGATTCAAATTACAGACCTAGTTTGAATTTCGAAAATCCAGATACTCAGAGCCAAGTAGTGTTTATATCTCATGAGAGTACATGTTGTCCATAGAATGGGCAATTGGAACTTGTTATGTATAGATGGTTTAGTTGTTGATTTTACCAATGAGCTGACTCTTATGATGTCATAAGCACATCTTTTTAACTATCTTTTGTTACTTGATGCACATTGCAGCAACAAATCATGATTAAGATTGATCAAGAATTGGTATACATGGACCCAAACGTGTACGGGGTTGGTGGTAAACTCAACATAGAGCAGATGAAGGTTGATTTGGCATGCTTTTATTATTTACAGCTGTCCCAAGAAAAGAGGTCAAGAGGTACAAACAATCTTATTTTTAATTTAGTTTTGTTTTTAGATTTTCTACATGACCAGATTTTATAATGATCATGATGGCAACTTATGGTTTGTGGTCGCATGGTCTACAGTAAGTGAAAGTTGTGCACTTTGGCGTGTACGGAATAATATGATTAAAGTCCAATTAGTAAGAAATAACCAGAATGTTTTAGTAACCCGAGATGTTCACAATGAGCTATGATATGGTGAGGTTTGCTATAAGTTCCTACAAAAGAGCAATACAATATGAATCTTGCTTGAAGGAAAATGATTACAATACAAAAAAGAGTTCCACAAGAAAATCTTGCTCAGCGCTAGAGCTGATTTCACGATACAAGATTGGCCCAAAAAAGCCCTTAAATAAATAGAACTAGCACTTAATTAGATATAATAACTAATAAAGTAACTCCAACTAATTCTCTTCCATCCTCCAGTGATTCAAATCACTTCCAATCTTTTGTTGTCACTAATGGACATGCACATTTCAACTTCATTAAGCTCTCAATTTCTACGTGATCTTAATTTGGTCCTGCTTTGTGATGATAAAATGTTCAAATTTAATTCAGTAAGTGGCACACCTTTCAAGATAAGATTACACTTATTATGGAAAAATTTTATGTTACAAAAACTTTATGTCAATTATACCAGAAAAAAGGAAGGTTCTATGTCAATTAGCAGAAAGGAGAACTTGATAAGCCTATGCATGAAAATCATTTTTAACATTTATGTCACCAATTTTTCCTTGTACATTCACTGATATATGAATGCTTTACTTATAAGTTTTGTTCATTAGGCTGAGGGTATATGCTTAAATAGCAGCTTATATTATTGGTTGGTTCCATATTGGCAGGATTGGTGCCAGTCATTCAACATATAAAGTATGGTGATAAAATTCTTGAATCTATGGAAGCATTATACAGCTTTAAGGATCATGCATCAGAGAAGACTTGGATTGAGGTTTCTGTTGGTGGTAAATATTTAGGCTCAATGAAGCATATCCTGCTTTTTGTCTGTTTTCTCTTCATTTCTTTCCTCAATTGTCCACACACATTGCATGTCTGGATTGAATGCTGCTATGCACGCAACTGATTGAGGAATTGCAACACCATTTATTGAGTTCAGCAATGAGTAGCCAAATCATAAGGGAAAGAGTCTGAAGAAAATATACAACTCAGAACATGACCATTGCTCATTGACACATATCTGCCATTGTGACTCGGATTAATAATTCAGAAGATAATCTTTGTCCTAAGATTGCCCACTTATATTGACAAGAAAAGCAAAATTATCATTGTTACCTAACCCACGATATTTACTTTCCTAATATAGGATCAGAGTTCTTCTTGACCACTATAAGAGCTCGCTTTGATGCACCATACATTACAGATTCTATCCAGATTCTAAGTGCCATAGTGCACCCCCAAAGAATATCAATGACAGGCCGGTGCTAATATATACGTACTAAACCATATGAATGCTTCAGCATGTTCTAATCATGCACAAAATGTTTTAGACTGCACTGTAGTCTGATGGTCTCATCCTATTGCAATTTTCCTACCTCTATAAGCAAGTTTGTGATCTTTCTTAGGTCTCTACTTTGGATGTGTTCTCTTTGCAGATCTCACAGGACATATTAGTGAACTAAGTTGAAAATTTTTGTGAGTTGGATTTCTACCAAGTTTCATCTCAAACTCTAGACCTTCAATCCTAGCCAAATCTCTGGAAATATACTTTTAAGTTATGGTTATGTCCCTATAAAACACCTTGTAAAAGCAGCAAAGAGTTGGACTTTACTTTAACAATAGCTCTGTAAAGTATGTAAACAGGCGCCCAGAAGTTTGATGTAACTGGTGATATATATATATGATGTACTTAGATAAACATTGATTATTTCTTTGCCAAAAATTGAATTATAAAACTAGTTGCACATGTTACTATTTGGAAACTTGGATAGATTTGAAAATGGCTATGGAATGTTGGTGGAATTATACTCAAAGGTTGGAGTAACCATGTCCTAGGTCATACTTCTATCTTTTGAGATATATGCACATGATTGATTGCTTCTGTCAGAATCAAAAATATTAAAGCATCATACTGGTATTGTCTATATTAAGGACATATATATTGTCTCTTATCAGTTCTTATCTCTTTACATTGCCTTTTTAGCAAATTGTTTGCTCAAATCAAGGCAAGTGAGAGCATCATGGAGCCAAAAATGCTTCTCTATAAATTATCTTGAATTCTGAATGTACTATGTCAACTTATGACTCACCTGAGTACCACTGGTGTGTTCATAATAGCACCTACAGTTAAAATTAAATTGTGCATTAGCATATAGTATGCATCAGCCATGGGTTGGTAGATATGAGTGTGCTAATGCAATGGAGAGTGGAGACATCATGTTTTTTCTCTGTCCTTGTAATCTGAAAAGCAAGAGTAACCATTCAGTTTCTCCTAGTTTACAGAGATGTTACACTGAGCAGTATTGTTATTTTTGTAATCAGTTATGGTGCCAAAACATGTGATGAAACTGTACATTGACTGCTGTGAGGAACTATCTGAACCGCCTAATCTGGAAGTGCTCCGGAGATTGTACAACTTAGAGGTAACCTTTAAATTGGTTTTTTTGTTTAAATTCTTGGGGGGGGGGGGGGGTGAAATTTGTATTTGTTTTTGGTGATCTAGATTAAACTAAACAATCAAGCTAATATTTCCATTTTCTTTGTGAACTCTCTATTAGGTTTCGGAGGACGAGATTTTAGTGTCTGATTGCCAATTGCGAGATGTATCAGTAGCACCATTGTTGAATGCTCTGCAAATGCACAAAACACTTGCAGTTTTGGACCTGTCTCATAATCTATTGGGTAAATAAGATCTGTTCTTGATTCTATAATCTTTGCGCATTGAAGCATTGATGCCTGTGTCTGCATATTGATGAAGTGCCCAGAAGCATGTTCTCGTGCACTGAAAATCTTTGCTAAACTTATATTTTAACTTCAATTTTGAAAACACACCTTCCAGGAAATGGCACTGTTGAGAACCTCAGACGAGTATTCATGTCATCAGGACAAAGTTATGGTGGTCTTATTCTGAATTTGCACAATAATCGACTTGGTCCAGCTGCTTTGTTTCAGGTCTTGAATTTCTTACTATCAAACAAGTACTGGTTTGCTAATTCTGAAAATGCTCTAACACTAAAATGGTCTAGCAAATGCTACATCGGGTGGAATACACCATGTATAGTATCTACCATCCACATGCTCATGCAGTAAACCTATTACTTATCTCTACTGCTGCCTCCCAATACTTCAATACAAAAAGGGAAAATCACTTCAGAATGCTTATACTTCTAAATACCTACTCAGTTATAAATTCCCCAGAAGCTCCTGATTTGATGTTATCATCTCAGAGATTTTTAACCACTAAACCTCACCAGAAAATTAATCTTGGAGGATTTGTTTTGTTGGGCTAGTTTCTCATGTTGTTTGCACGCTATTTCATCATTTTGGATGTTTCAGTTAAATATTTGCATTTTTCCCTTGCAGATTTGTGAATGCCCATTACTTTATGCACGATTGGAAGTTCTCAATATTTCTAGAAACTCTTTGACCGATGCCTGTGCTTCTTACCTGTCAACCATCCTCCGAAACTGCAAAGGTGGACCCTTTCCTTGTTGCTTAAGCTATTTTTAAAATTATAGTAAGATGTTTTTTGCTTAGACAGTTTCATGTTTTGAGAAGAATCAACCAAGTCTTGGTGTCTCTGATAAGCATTTCTTGAACTTAAATTGCATGAAAAAGATATCAGCTGAGTGGTAAAGATTTATATATCTCATAAAAGAATTTTGTCTTTGCAGCTCTTTATAGTTTGAACATAGAGAACTGTTCAGTTACATCAAGAACAATTCAAAAAGTTGCTGATTCTTTGGATTCTGAGTCGGCTCTAACACATCTCTTTATAGGTAGTCACTATTTATAAAACTGATGGTTTCATTGCAACTTTATGATCTACCTTTCTGAACAAAAATTGGAAACTCGTCTTTGTTCAACAGGACACAATCACCCTGTATCCGGCAATGTGGTAATTAATCTTTTGCTCAAGCTTACTGCAACAAACCGGTGCGCCATTTATGAATTCATTCCTACTTTCACATCACATTTCATTGTGTTTCTATAAAATGTCTAATGTAGATAGCAAACATTATGGTTTATATAGGTTTCAAGAGCTTAGTCTAAATGGGATAAAGCTCAGCAAGCCCGTGGTTGACAGCCTTTGCCAACTTGCCAGGGAATGCTGCTTGTCTGGATTGCTGCTGGGAAATACTAACATTGGAACTGTGAGTTACTAATCTATTACATTTCATGTTACAGGAACTGTCATACCAGCCATTCTATAGTTCCTGTTCCATCATCCTTTATACTTCATGCATTTTTATAGGCCTGAACATTCATGTAATCATGTCATATTTCGTGTCGACACGCGATAAGCTTCTCTCAAACACGAGCACAAAATTTTATTGATAACACGAACATGAATTTGTCGTGTGACACGACACGATTATGACACCAAATAATTATAAGAGTAATTAAATTGCAAATTTATAAATAATAGTATTAATAAATATAATATTTATTTATTTTTTACATATTATCGTGTCACTAACACGTCGTTATCTATTATTTGGTTGTTGATAGGTTATTGTGCACTAACATGTTAGCAGGTTATTATCATGTAACATGTTAATTTCTATTCGTGTTTAAAAGGTTGACAAGAAACACGACACATCATGAAATTTTCGTTATTTTCATGTCGTGTCAATAATTGCCAGCCCTACATTTGTATAAACCTTGCCTTCCATCAAGTTTGACTAGATGAAATTGATAGGCTAAAACTTCTATTGGATGCAAAACTTATGATACACAACTTATTGTGAGTTTTTCACCATGATGCTGACCTTTATTCTTAATCTATTCACGTAATGATGCTTTTCAGGAAGGTGCAATACAGTTGATTAAACCATTATCCAAGGACACCCAGGAACTGGTCAAACTTGATCTATCAAACTGTGCGCTTACTTGTGACTACATTGTTAGTCTCAAAGATGAAACATCATTGGCATGTGGTATTCTTGAATTGAATCTTGGCGGAAATCCTATCATGAAAGAGGTTTGTATCTTTTTAATTGGGTGCCTGGCTGGGGTTTATATTACGCTTTGAAATGCTCTTTGATGTTTAATAACCTCTCCCATTAATCAGCATGAACAAAGTAACAGCCAATGCCCAGTCATTCCTTCAGTTCATTGCTGTTTATGAGATCTGAATAGAACTTAATTCATATTTTTATTAAAAAGCACATGCTCATAACGCAAAAAGCCTAAGATGTTATTTTGATGGAGTAGTTCTTAAGATATTATTTTGTGTATCCATTTGCTATTTTCTGAAGTTATCGGGCAGTCTTTTATGAATCTACAAGGAGTGGAAATTAGCTTCATGCATTTTCATTAGCAGGCAAATATCTGTAAATAGATTGATCAATTGATAGGCTGTAGCATTTGTACCAACTATGTTTCTATTATTACTTGGATTAATGTTTTCTCTCTAATGATCAAGAGTGAATGACAAACGCAGGGAAGCAGTGAATTGGCATCTTTACTCCGCAATCCACAGTGCTGTTTAAGGGTTCTGGAGCTCTGCAAATGCGAACTAGGTCTTGTAGGTGTCATTCACATGCTTCAAGCCCTATCAGAGAATTGCACCCTTGAAGAACTCAACCTGGCCGATAATATCAATCCAAATGAAATTCAATCTCTAACAAGCAACTTGAGGTTGTCGAAAGTGGCTGCATCCGAGCTAGTTGATGATCTACCTCAAGAGACACGTGCCTTAAACACAAGTGAAAACGAGCTTGAAGTTGCTGACAGCGAAGATGAGCTACCCGATGCATTATCTGGTTTAGGAGATGGCCGGCAGTTGTTGCAAGAACTTACTGCAGCTATTCAGATGGCAAGATGTTTAAAAGTGTTGGATCTTAGTGGCAATGGGCTCTCTCAGGAAGTCACTGATATTGTATTTTCAGCATGGTCGTCGGGATGTAGAGCTGGTTTGGCCGAGAGACATGTCGACGGAAACACAGTTCATTACTCAGTGCAGGGGAACAAGTGCTGTGGCATTAAGTCTTGCTGCAGAAAGGTATGAGATAGATATATGCATCAATAGTCGATCGACTTTTATATATTGGAGAAATAAACTAGACATAAGAGTTTTGTAAGATAACCAAAAACTATGTATAGTTGGTGGATTTCTTATTACCAAGTCTATTTTTATTACCTAATCTCAACGTTTATGTAATTACCTATCTAATTTCAATACAATAAACTAATTGTTTAATTATTTGATAAATAATTTGTTATGCACCATATTCTCCATGGCTCCAATGTTGTCCTTTTCATTTGTTTATTTATTTTGTCATGTTCTTTATTTAACTACTAAAATTATTTTCTCTTTTTATGAATTATATGTGCATTGGAGATAGGAAATGCCAGTAATAATGAAGAATTTATTTAAATTAAACTAATCCTAAAGGTGATAAGGGTATGTATAAAAAAAGAGTTAATAAAAAAGATTGTTCTTAAATAAAAGTGGAGCATGGGCTTTGTCTTCGTTGAGGCCCAAGATTAGTCTCAAACAAATTTAACGATTATAAATATAATATCCATAACAATTTTTGTACGATTGTCACTAGGGTTGTAAATGCGTTGCTCGTGAGCTATTTGAAGTTCGACTCGAAAAAAGCTCGTTCAAAGTTCGTTCGTTTTCTAAATAAGCAGAGCTCGAGCTCGATAAAATTATCGAACCAAGCTCGAACAGAGTAGTATTCTGCTCGGCCAGCTCGCGAACATGTTCGAATTCGAGCTTAATTGAATATGTTCATGAATATTATAAATATTTCAAACCGGTAAATAAATATAAGCTATTTTTTCAAGCTCGAACTCGAATATGTAAATTAAACGAGCTTTTTTTCGAGCATTCGAGCACAGGCTTATTTAGTAATTTTTCTTTCATTTCATGAACCGGGCTCGAACAGAATTCGAACATGACAAACATTTATCGAGCCGAGCTTGAACAAGAGGAAAAAAGCTCGAATCAAGCTTGAACTTGCATATTCCCAATAATAGATAGGAATTAATGGTTGAATTGAATCCATAATAATGATCTCTATCATTATAATTGTAATTAGAATCATCAAATTACAATTCATCACAGTATATTTGTCTTAATGAGTAATTTTGGATATATAGATAGATATAGATGGCATTTTCCACTGTGACGATCACTATCCTTATCCTATCCTATCCCAATAATTGACAAGTGATTAATTACTTCTGAAAAAAGAAAAGAAAAATTAATTATCGAGAATTGATTAGATATTTTGTGTGGGGGAAATGAGCGGTAATTTGAATCCAAATGAATGAATGATTGAGCACTCATCAATTCATCACCACCACCGAATTCATCGCATTCCTCTTCCCGACTCCAATCAGTTTCTGGAAAAGTTCTTCAAAATTTTTTTATCAAAATCTAACGAGGATTGTATGTATATGTTTGGAGGAATCTAAGGAATATTGATTATTGATAAATATATAAAAAAGAAGAAGGTAATGGAATCGTCGAATCGAGGCAGCGCATCGACGGAGACGAGAACGCGCGTGGGTAAGTATCAGCTGGGGAAGACGCTGGGGCAGGGCTCCTTCGCCAAGGTCAAGTTTGCCACCAACATCCAAACCGGTGATCGCGTCGCCATTAAAATCATCCAACGTCAGCACGTTCTTCATCACAGGATGGTCGAGCAGGTCTCTATCTCTCTCTCTCTCTCTCTATGGGTAATATACGTACGTATCGATTTCTGTATGTATCTATGTATGTTCTGCAGATTAAAAGAGAAATATCGACGATGAAGATGATCAAACATCCAAATGTCGTAAATTTGGTTGAGGTGGTGTTTCATTCCCCTTTCGCGCTATTTCTTGTGTTATATTCTGGTTTAAATCATTTTTGTTCATATTCTGATCTCACTTTGCTCAAACACAATTTTCAATCTGCTCTGTATTTCACTATCACTTGAGCATATATAATATAGTATATAGATGCTGTTCTGCTAGAGAAAATGCAAATTTCGTTGCCTTATCTTGTTATTATGTACATTTGATTTCTACCTGCCTCGTTAATAGGTTATGGCTAGTAAAACCAAGATCTACATTGTTCTCGAATATGTTAATGGAGGCGAACTCTTTGACAAAATCGTAAGTTTTATAGCTCTGTCTCGACTATTGCATTGCATTGCAGTTGGTCTCATTCCATTTATCTCTAGGCTAAATATGGGAAACTTAAAGAAGATGCTGCTAGGAAATACTTTCAGCAGCTCATTAATGTTGTGGACTACTGCCACAGTAGAGGTGTATACCATAGAGATCTCAAGGTTCAATAAATTTATGCATTTTGATTTTGTAAGAAATTTCAGTTTCTTCCATGTAGTTTAGTAAGTATTTTCTATGTCTCCCTTCAAATGTTGCAGCCGGAGAATCTCTTGCTCGATTCCTATGGTACTCTTAAAGTTTCAGACTTTGGGTTAAGTGCGTTTTCAAAACAAGTCCGGGTGAGTTAGCTAAGCTTCTGTCATTAGAATTGTCCTACATATTGGGTGCAGAAATTTACCTTCCTCTCTCACAGTTGGAGTTTATACGCATATTGTTAATTCCATTTATGTAGGAAGATGGACTGCTTCACACAGCCTGTGGCACACCAAACTATGTAGCACCTGAGGTACTAGCAGTCTAGCACAAAGTTTATGGAGGCTCATATTCTCTTTTTCTGTTTAGAGCATCTGAGATATATCTTTTTTTTTTTCCCTTCAGGTGCTCACCGATAAAGGCTATGATGGTACTTCAGCAGATGTGTGGTCTTGTGGGGTTATTCTTTTTGTTCTGATGGCTGGGTACTTGCCTTTTGATGAGCCCAACCTCATGGCTCTATATAAGAAAGTGAGCTAATTCTCTTTTCCTGTAATCATTATCAGTTGTTTTTTAATGTGTTGTGCCTAATGTTTCTTTTCCAGATTCAAAGGGCGGAGTTCTCCTTCCCTTCATGGTTTTCAATGGGTGCAAAAAAACTGATCAAGCGTATCCTTGATCCAAATCCACTAACTGTGAGTTCTTAATGTGACACATCCCTCTATGCATGTTTAGTTGTATTTTTGGCGTTCTTCTGTTGTAATTATGTATCGTATTGCAGAGAATGACTATTCCTGAAATCCTAGAGAATCAGTGGTTCAGAGAAGATTACAAGCCACCTCGTTTTGAACAGGAAGAGGATGTAAACCTTGACGATGTTGATGCTGTCTTCAGTAACAATGAGGTAAGTTACCAAAATAAACTGAGCTTGAATTGTGTACGCATAACTCAGTTTGAATTGGTTGAGTATATTGTTCCAGGAAAGTCTTGTTACGGAAAGGATAGAGAAACCAGTGTCCATGAATGCCTTTGAGCTTATTTCTAGGTCCGAAGGTTTCAGTCTTGAGAATCTGTTCAATAAGCAGACGGTATATTAGTTCTGCCATTGCATATATGCATCATCAAGATTGATGTCTGTGTTGTTGCATCTCATATTGTATGGTTATAGGTTGAAATTAATGACAAGGTTTTGTTTGCAGGGGATAGTAAAGAGGGAAACGTGCTTTACATCAAAATGTCCTGCAAACGAGATAATGTCAAAAATAGAGGCAGCTGCTAAACCTATGGGTTTTAATGTTAACAAAAGGAACTACAAGGTATTGTTACATATATGTTATTGGTGATATATGATCCATGTCTGATTTAATGCTTAATTATTCTGTCTCGATATACTGCAGATGAAACTACAAGGTGATAGGACAGGAAGAAAGGGGCAACTTGCTGTAGTTACAGAGGTATAGCTACTATACATTAATTTGATGTTAAGGTTATTGATACATGTTGAATATAACATATGTTGTTGTCAGGTGTTCGAGGTGGCTCCTTCACTGCACATGGTGGAGCTTCGTAAAACTGGTGGCGACACCCTCGAGTTTCACAAGGCATGCACACACACATTTGTTAACTTAATTAATATCTCCATCTCCATCTCCATCTCCATCTTGTTAGTTTGCTTTTGTTGCGTTGAGCTTATTGGTTTTGAATGTGGCGCGTGCAGTTTTACAAGAACTTCTCGTCGGGGTTGAAAGACATTGTGTGGACTAATCCTGAATCAAATGAGGAGCAGAAGCCCAGGTGATTCAACTCCAGATACACACACACACACTATATATATATATATATAGTATATTTATTCTAGCTATTTGCATATATAGGAATGGAAATGGATAATACATATATATAGCTTAGTTTGTGGAATTCAGACCAGCTACGATTCTTTCCATATTTAGTCCGACATATTACATATAATATCCTTGTCATTCCAGCCGTGTGGGATTGATTCATTCTGAGATTTTAGAGGTCATAATCGTCGCCGTCATCATGGTCGTCGTGATTATTAATTAGTGACAATATGGCCTTTTAGCCTGTACAAAAATTTTAAAACTTTTTTTAACCATTATTTTTTAAATATATTTTTTTGTCGTAATTTACTATAATGCCCTTACCCAGCTTAAAAATAATCGGAAACTAGTAAATTTTACACCTTCAAAACAAAACTACTATATGTGTATTAAAGAGCTAAGTTTAAAAATCACCTTCAAAATAAAACTTTCAAATCTCCTAAGAAATTTTGTCTCAAATCTACCACTCAAATATTGCCCAAATTGTTTTTGTTTCAATGGAGAGAGAGAGAGAGAGAGAATGGGGACGGAATGATTCGAATCTGTTCCAATTTTCTGTTTTAATAAGTGTCAATATATTTTATCTTTCAAAAAAAATTGAAGGAATGATATTTTAGTTTAAAGTGATTAAAATAATCATGCTTAAAAATAAAGTGACTAAAATAATTTTTTTTCCTAAGTGGTTAGAAAAAAAAAATTCAACCCATTACTAATTTTATAACTTTCTTTATTTTAGTGCTAATTTTTTTTTTAAAAAAATATAACTTATCTTATTGTATTTTAGAGTTAGTGCTAATAGCATTAAAATATAATAAATTATAAAATCATAGTAATTAAACATTGTTTCTATTTTTCACACGAAGCATGATCCTCATTATAACTCACCCCTATATATATATATATATATACAGACACACACACAACGTCTTTGGTGCTTTCTGCAAAGACCTCGTAATCAAATGCGCTTCTTTACCGCAGGCGCAGCCCTCCCCCTTGCCTTGCTGTTGTTCCCCACAAAAGTTGAATATTTCATTGACGTTACGTTTGGAATATATAACCACCACAAATATTTTTTAGTTTTAACACCAAAAAAATCCCATGAAAAACTTCAAAAATAATCGTTATCGTTAATTAGATGGCAAAATACAATTTCCTATAACTTCTTGTACAAACTTTTCTATGATTAAGTTTTGAAAATACATATGCATGGACAACTCTAAAATGAAATTAAATTTGAATCTCATTCTATACGAAATTATTTCCCGCGTTTTGTTTTAATTGTTATTTTAGCAGTTTTATTTTGTGTCAAAATATTTGTTGTTTTAGATATTTTCACATCTTTTTTCCAAGTTTAATCCTATAAATATATGGAGAGATAAAATTTTACCAACTTTTTAGGAAAATATAAGGGAATAAGATTTTATTTGATATAGAAGGAAGGTATATTTTAGTCTAAAAAATTAATTATTAATTCCAGATTAAAATCATAAAACAACAAATATTATGAAACTGAGAGAGTATTGTGTGTGCACAGTTCACGACAGTCTAAGTGATTTTTTTTTTCTTTTTTGTTCCCCTTTTTAACACAAGAAGAGTTAAATACGTACTTCATTATTTGTTAAATAAAAAAAAAAACTATGTACATTATTGAATTTGGCATATGATTTTTTTTTTTGTAAATAATATATTAATGCTTGGATTAATATATACTAGTTGACTTATATTTTTCAATATACCAAATCATTTATATTAAACGAGGTTCTTTAATTCCAGGTCTGCATTAATATTTCAGTAATCATATTGAGGCCTGACATTCTTTTAATTTTTCACACCAGGATTTTAGGCGATAATTAAAAGTAATTTCATTTAATTATTATTTTGAATGAATGCACACAAATTAATAAATAAATTAAGTTATTTAATATATCATTGTGTGAATACATTAAATAATCGAGTTAAATATATATGTTTGAATGTATTAAATGAGGGCAAATGTGAATTTTCTGTCTCAAATTTGTAGAATGATAGTCTTTTGTGAAACAAAATTAAAATGTTAGAATGTCAATTATTCAGAAATGAAGAGAGTATTCTTTTTGGCCAATTCATCTCTTATACTAACACGCGCACCATTCTTAATTAATACTGTATATACTCAAAACGGTTCACACTCTAGACCGCTTCAGTACTAGATAGTACTTTTCCGAGCCGGATGATTCACATTCTGAACCGCTTCGGCACGAGTTCCAACTCATAGCGCTTTCGCGGGACGAACCGACTCTCAATGAAAGCATCAATGATAGGAACTTTAGCCGAATGCCATAACTCCACCACAAAAGCTAGATCAAGAGTGGAGAGTTGACCCTCAACTTAAATACGCATCCATAATCACTGAATCCGACGTGGGATCATATCACAATTACGATAATTATATATGCTTTCACAGAAGAAGCCATAATTTGATTTGAATAAATGATTGCAATGTATTAGTTAGCAAAACTTGAGTAATGTTTACTGATACAATTAGCCATTTTTCAACAACTTGTTTTCTTTAAGATAAATCGTATAGGAAGCAAACAGTGGAGGGTTTCTTGAACGAATTGATTTACTGCTAAATGTGGTAATAATAAGCATTAAAGTCAATTTCTTACACCGCAGAAATAAATAAAAATCATAAAATAGAAACACAGAAAGAAACAAAATGGAAAGAAGAAGAAGACTTTGAGGCAGAGAGAAATTATACATGGAGTCATCATCATCTGAGAATTCAATTAGGGATGTTGTGATAGAGTGTTGTTTAATTTCTTATATAATGATTGATTTGGACAAAACTAAAATGAGTCTTGTTTGGGCTTCAAATTAATATATGAAAGAGTACGGGGTAATTAGGTAATCTCTAACGGTCTGCATTATAATACAGCAGATTCTCAATTTCAAATAAAATGAATATATAAAAGAAAAGAAAAGTGACAAGAATTTAAAAATCCCAAAAATCATAAGATGGTAACTTTGGGACCAGAGCCTCATCAAAACCTTAAATCGAAAACCCGCAAGGGGGAAAAACCATTTAGGAAAAAGAGTATTCCTCTAAGAAAACTGAAAATAATCAGTACCAAGATTCTCAATTTCATTACCAACGATCTGCACTATAAGTATATACCAAAAACGAGTATTCTGTAATATTTCCTTTAATTGAAATAATTAAATCCAGTATTTCATGATAATTATTGAAATATATTCAAATTAATACAAAATAAAAAATACGAATCATTAAAATATTACAAAAAAATACATAAAGTTCATTTTTTGTCGTTGATGTAATTTTAACCTAATTTAATTCCGTGTTTCAACATTCGCATTTCAATTAAATTTATCATACACAACAAATTTAATATTAATTTACAACACACTATTTAAAATACAAAATAAAAATTACAAACACTACACTCAAAATGAAAAACAACATAAAAGAAATTAAAAAAAAAACAAAGAGAATTTTTTTGCCGTTGAAGAGAGAGGGACGCCATTTACAGCGTCCCCCTCTCCTCTCCCCCATTTTACCGTCGTCGTTGGAGAACCAAATTACGGTATTTTTGTGTTTTGGCGTCTCCTTTATGGGCATAAAATTCTCGGAGACAAAAAGAAAAAGAAAAAAGAAAAAAAAAGAGTTAATGCATGTTTTTGATGATTGGGGGCGGGGATGACAGAGTATGTAGTAGGGACTAAAAATTAAATAAAATTGATTTGATTATGTGATGTATATATGGATGGATGGATGTTAGGAGTTGAGCAGCTTAAATGCCAAATGTGGAATCATTCATTGATGCTAAATGCTATAACACATATACATACACATGTACATATAATAAAGAAGGCAGCTGCCCCCAACCATTGCATGAATCTCATATAATAAAATTATAAATATGTAGATAAGCATTTCATTTCTTTTTAATTAATTAAATAAATAAGAGGATTGGGAAGGCACTGGCAGTAGTAGTTAAGTAAAAAGTAGGCGTTTAATTTAATTTGTGTCACATTAATTTTTGTTTGTTGAGTGAACAGTCACCCCCCCTCTCTCTCTCCTATATTCTGGACGGAAACGTGCATATATATATATATTATAATTATAATATAATAAACTTGGGTGGGCGCCAAATTAATGTGGAAAAAGGGTGTTTGCATGTGGAAACTGAGTGGAATGAGAGTAGAGTAAATAGTAATAGTGTATGTAATGCATGAGTGGTGAAAATGAGCAATTTATGGTCTCCTACAACTAGATTAAAAGATATATAGGAGTAATTAAATAAATAAATAATGGGAATTAATATGATATCGCTTTCTCACATGGCCACTTGGTCAATATTAGGGCCACATGGATGAACAACGTTACCTATAATTTGGTTGGAGTTGTGCTCTGTTTCTTGTACAGCTATTTCCAAATTTCAAAAACCCCCCATTTCACCTTGGTTGGTCAACTATCTTCCTCTACAAACTCAATCATCTCAATCATATACATACATATATATATATATATATAACTATATAACCCCAACCCCAATTGGTCTGCATTATTTTTCTTGCAGATTTCTGTTTCTTCTTCTTCATCTTTGTCTCCCACCATTATATATTTATACTGAATCAAGAAAGTCCCAAAAAGCAGAGTAATTAATTAATTAATTAATCCATTTATCATCAATGGAGAGCAGAGAGGAGGCAGAGGAGAGCATAGAGATCATGAATGAAGAGAGGCTTCTCGCCGAGGTTGCCTTCAAGGACTCCTCCTCCGTCGTCATCAAAATCCGGCGGAAGTTGCCGGACTTCCTCCACTCCGTCAAGCTCAAATACGTCAAACTAGGCTACGGCTACTCCTGCAATCCCGCCACCGTCTTCCTCCTCCTCGCCGTCGTGCCTCTCTTTCTCGCCACCGCCGCTCAGCTAGCCACCCTCGCCTTCAGCCTCTTCTCCGATATATGGATGACGCAGACGCTCCTCCTCGACACCGCCACCGTCCTCGTCGGCTCCGCCGCCCTCACCTTCTTGCTCGGCATCTACTGGGCCAAGCGCCCCCGCCCCGTCTACCTCGTCGACTTCGCCTGCTACAAGCCCGACGACCGGAACAAGCTCTCCGTCGACTCATTCCTCAAGATGACCGCCGACAATGGCGCCTTCCAAGAGGAGTCCATCGGTTTTCAGAGCAAGATTTCCCACCGCTCCGGGCTCGGCGACGAGACCTATTTTCCGAGGGGAATCACCGCCGACCCACCCAACCTCTCCATGAAAGAGGCCCGCCTCGAGGCGGAGGCGGTGATGTTCGGCGCCCTCGACTCCCTCTTCAGCCAGACCGGCGTCCGCCCTAATGAGATCGGAATCCTCATCGTCAACTGCAGCCTCTTCAACCCCACCCCCTCCCTCTCCTCCATGATCGTCAACCATTACAAGCTCAGAACCGATATCAAGAGCTTCAACCTCGGCGGAATGGGTTGCAGCGCCGGCCTTATCTCCATCGACCTCGCCAAGCATCTCCTGCAGGCCAACTCCAACCCCAACACCTACGCCGTCGTCGTCAGCACCGAGAACATAACCCTCAACTGGTACTTCGGCAACGACCGCTCCATGCTCCTCTGCAACTGTATATTCCGCATGGGCGGCGCCGCCGTCCTCCTCTCCAACAAGGGGCGGGACAGAGGGAGATCAAAATACGAGCTCATTCACACGGTGAGAACACACAAAGGAGCCGACGACAACAGCTACAACTGCGTTTACCAGAAGGAAGACGACAAGGGGGTAGTCGGAGTTTCCCTGGCCAGAGAGCTCATGGCTGTCGCCGGCGACGCTCTAAAAACCAACATCACGACTCTGGGCCCGCTGGTTCTGCCGCTGTCGGAGCAGGCGATGTTTCTGGTGAGGCTGGTGAAGAGGAAGGTGGTGGGGGCAAGGGTGCGGCCGTACATACCGGACTTCAAGCTGGCGTTCGAGCACTTCTGCATACACGCCGGCGGTAGGGCGGTGCTCGACGCTATACAGAAGAACCTGCAGCTGACGGAGTGGCACATGGAGCCGTCGAGGATGACGCTGCATAGGTTCGGGAACACGTCGAGCAGCTCGCTATGGTACGAGCTCGCCTACACGGAGGCCAAGGGCCGGGTTCGGAGAGGGAGCCGGGTGTGGCAGATCGCGTTCGGGTCGGGGTTCAAGTGCAACAGCGCGGTGTGGAGAGCGCTGAGGGAAATCCCTGCGCCACCGCACCCTAATAATCCATGGTTCGATTGTATTCATAAGTACCCCGTCGAAACTACGACTGCCACTACCACCACGACCACGGCCACGGCCACGGCCTCATCAACATAAATTCATTTTATTATTATTATCTGCTTAATTATATATATAATTATGATTATACGATTGTTGCTCTCTCAATATGAAATTGAATTCAAAAATGATGATGAATTTCAGATACTATATACTACTACTAAAAGTAGTTTTATTTATTTACACTTTGATTAAAATGAAATTGAATTAAATTAATGAAGCGCGTGTGGGCTCTATCTGAGACTCTTGTTCTACAATACAAGTTGTTGTAGACTATAGCGTTGTCCCAATTTGTGTGTGTCAATCGTATGCTAAATCTTAATTTTTATTTTTATTTGTATAATTTTACATTATCATTTAGGGTTTAATTTATTCCATCGAATTAGACTTTATAATTATTTTTTTAATATTTAAATTTTATTTTTTAGTTAATATAATTAATTTTTGGGTTGATTATTCTAAACCTAGGGTATGTAGCTTTTAAAAATTTCAAGTTTTAGCAATAAATACTAATTATAATTAGTCATAATATAATGAATTTTATTTTTCTAAAAAAATATTCACAACATACAATTTTAATATTGGCACCAAAATTTGGAATAGTAGCTGCACGTATTCCGCTCCCTTAAACTAATTACGTCTCGGTGGGGATGGCCTAGTGGTGGAGTGAGATTGTCTGGAGACCAAAAGTCACGGGTTCGAATCTCCTCAATACCGTCGGGTGTTTGAGTAAAAAAAAAAAAACTAATTACATGATCAATTCAATTTGCATTGTTTGCAAATGAGGTAAGTATTCCAATTTCCAACCTACTTTTTTGAGTCACGCAAACCTAATTAATATATTTTTTTTTTGAACATATGTATTATATATATAAAATGAAGTACTTAATTTCAATGTTGAGTCCGCATCATATTCTTGGCGTTTTCAAGAATTATAAATAATATATACGGTTTTGTTAAAGTCAAAACAAAAGTAGTAATTAAATGATGGAGTTTTGAGGGAAGGACAGTTGAGTGTTGGTAGTTAGTAATTAGAGATTAATTAAGCACTATCAATGAATAGGATACAAGAAATTAAGAATACCTAGGTGCCTAGGTTTTAGTTTTACCCATTACTCTAAAAAAATCCCTCGTTTCTGAGTAAGTGTTATTTTAACATTTCGATTTTCTTTTTCAAAAAAAGTATAATTCAAGACGTAAAATTCACATTTTTCTCACATTTGTCCTCATTTAGTGCATTCAAACATCTATATTTAATAAGGATGTATTAGGTAATTTATTAATTTGTATGCATTCATCCAAAATGACATTTAAATGAAAACAGAGAGAATATTATATATAGTGTAGTATAGGTACTATCTCCTCCTAGAGCTTTGTTTTATAAAATTTTAATTTACCTATTATATTGATATTCCACCTTTAAATAAATTTAAGGGTGCACTACAAAAAATACCAAAATAATGTAATTTAATACATAATATTTGTAAGAGATATAATAATTCTATTTTTTTAAAAAAATGCTATCCTATCCTTCCTAGAAATAATTCTTTTGATCTCCCAAATGTAAATGATTTATTGAGGGCCATTGAATTGAAATTTCAACGTAATCTATTAGGATAGGAGAATTTTCATGAGGGAAAATTCGACACTACCCGTATTGTGTTCCCAATTTCATTTTTTATTTTTTTGCATTTTTTTAAAATGTTTTTATAATTTATTTTTTTTGGGATATTTTACTTTTACGTAGGCGTTAATTATGTCAGTTTTTATTTTTTTACATCGTTTCTTACTTTATAAACGATAATGTTGTAATTATTTGCAACACAATATCATTAATAATACACATCTATGTCGTTTGCATAATAGAAGGCGGGAAAAAAATCCGTGACTAAACTAATATCGCTATTTATATCCAAAAAAATATATTTACAAAAAACTTTTTGAAATATTTTAAAAAAATAAAAATTGATTTTCATGAGAATGAGGCCATTAAGGCCCAATAGAAAATGAATAGAATTAGAAAGATCCCAGTCAATCAAAATCCATCCATAAGCGAAATATATAGAATCATGTGGGCCGCGGCGCTACCACTTACCTCCGCCACCGCCACCGCCACCGCCACGGCGAGGCGTCATCTGGTTAGCGTGGGCAGACGAGAAATGGGTGAAGGTAGCTACGCGCAAAAGCAAGAGCTGAGTGGTTCCGATGTATTAATGGCGCTCCAGAGAGCCACAGACAACAAATTGAAGAACAAAGCCGACGCAGCAGCAGCTAGAGAGAGAGGAAGAGAGAGAGAGAGACAGAGAGAGCACTCAACCACTACTGCTAATTACAAAAGTGATATTACTATTAAGCCCCTCTTCATCAATCCTCAATGGGCTCATCAATTGGAGCAATTGGAAACCAGACTTCACCACCTCCCTCATGCTTCTCACTCAGACTCAAACTCACCTTGATACATACATACATACATACATACATATATATATATATATTTGTGTGTGTGTATATATATACGCCTCTTCCTTCTTCTCAGGTAGGGCTGGAAATGAGTTATCGAACACACGAATAGTTTGATATTTTTATATATGTTTGTTTAATTTTTATTTATCGAGCTCAAGTACATATTTGGTTTGATTTTCTAATAATTATTATTCCATCACTTTTTAATGAAGAAACTTCACAATGTTTACTATTCCAAATGATTTTTAATGTGTGAATGAGATTGAATTCCATTAGCATTATTTGGTTGTTTAGAGCAAACTCTTGCTTTATCATAAACTCTCCCCTGCTGACATAGATATCCCTGCTTAGGCGCGCAGTGACTGTCTTCCCCACATATACACAACCCTTCAAGCGCGCAACCTTCTCTCTCTACACTCAATCCCTTTCTCTCTCCCAATATTTGATCCGTCCACTCACTCGAAAACAGCCCTTTGGGGTCATACTTCTCTTTAACCTTCAAGAACTCACCACCATTTCTATACTTGCTCATCACCCCTACAAAAGCCACATTCCTATTCTTCCCCCAATGCGGCAGAGCTTCGTACTTGAACACTGCAATCTGTTCAATCTCTTCCATGATGTCTTCAAACATCCTCGGTTTCAGAGGGTCCTTGCTTCTGTAGTAACTGATGTCGAAATCCACGCCGTCTTCCTGTTTTCCGAGGTAGGCCGTGGAGGCCGTGACGTATCTCATCAGTATCCCGTTGTACGAGTCCAATCCACATAGTGACTTGGGTTGCAACCGCACCAGTGTTTGGACATCCTCGATGAAGCCCTTCACTTTGGACAGTGCAATGCTGAATGTGGTTTGATGAAAGAAGAGGCCCTTCACTCGAGGATCCCACGGGCATGCCGTGATCCTCGAGTCCTCCCGGCTGTCAAGGCACGTGCCGGAGGATTGAATCCGGTTCTGGTACCCGACTACGGGGTACCCCGAGAACACAGCCCCGTCGTTTGATAGACCATAACCCGTGTTTCTCAAGATGGAGGACGTGCTTCTCCCGTTGATGCATTTGCCATCCGCGTCGCCTAATGACTCCTGCGTCTCCTCTGTGGTTCTTAGGATTGATAGGATGAGAGAGGGGGTGGACCGGAATCCCGGGAAGTCGTTCGCCCCGTTGCCGGAGGTGTTGGTTGCCACTCTGTCGTCGTTTCGATACACGACTCGTTTCTGGCTGGGGTACCATGTTAAGTCTGCAAACTCGTGCTTCCGGCCAAACCTTGCTACTTCCTCTCCGAGATCGGAGTCGTTCTTTGTTACGTATGTGACGGAGCGTTTGAACATCCCTTGCAGTTTGAATGTCACCTGCGAGTAGGGCTGAGAATCAAACCAAATAGCTCGATACTCGACTCATGTTCCTTCGTTAAAAGCTCGATTCGATGAACATATTGAACACTTGGCTCGAACTTGAGCTTGATAAGTAAAAAATTGAGCAAACATGCATAAAAATATCAGGCTGCTCGAGCTCGAGTCGTGTTCAGCTCGGTAGATGATCAAACAAGCTCAAGCATAAATTTTAAAGCTCAAACATATGTATGTTCGGGTTCGGCTCGACTCATTTACAGCTCTACCTGTGTGATCACACCGAGAACCCCGAGGGAGACTCTGGCGGCATCGAGCTCCGGATCAGGATTGCTCAACACGCGGACCTTTGCGTAACCCTGCTCCGGTGGAGCAGGGGACACGATGGTGAGGCGAGTGACGTGGTCGTGAACCTGACTCCCGAGGCCCCACAGGGAGCTGCCGTGGGCGCCCGTTGCCATCATTCCGCCCACCGTCAACCCCCACCAGTAGGGGGCGTAAGGCAGGGCCATGTTGGCTGCGGCCGCGTCTCTGATGAGCTGCCTCAACGTCACCCCGCTCTCCACCGTGATGGTCATGGCGGAGGCGTTGATGTTGAGCGTGCGGTTAAGGAGTTTGGTGCTGATGAGGACTCCGTCGTCGCCGTCGGGGCAGACCAGCTTGGGAATGGTGTGGGAGTAGCGGGTGGCCACTTTGATTTTGGAGTTGGACATGGTTGCGTCGGCCACGGCGGCGATCACTTGAGCTTCTGTGGTTGGGTACACCACTTTGGCGGCGCGGCAGATGCTTCTGTCCGGGAATGCGCCGTAGGAGTTTGTGATGCTGCAGTTTGAGTTTTTCACTGCTCCCATGCACTCTATTGGATCTTCCGGCGGACTGCATTTCACCACCGCGGCCGCCGCCGCCACCACCAACAACAAAATCCTCATCATGATCATATTCTTGATCTACATGCTCAATGAATCAATTATATTATGAGCTAATTGGACTTGCAAGTAAGCACTCCTAACAGTGAAGTGCCTTCAAAGTTGAATCATCTCTCCCATTGCCATTTTATAAATACAACACGTACATTGCTTTTTATGTCTTATTCACTACCACACGGAAGAGATTTTCTTGGTATAGTCTAATATCATATTTTAATTCGTAGGAATGTTTTGTTTTTTGAGAGAGAGAGAGTAGTTTTAGCAAAAGGTTCAAGAGCAACCCACAGCCACAGAATTGTTCGGTTTGAACTATGGAAAATCAATATCACACCCAACCCCAACACAACATGGATACAGATACAGTAATTAATGCCATAGAAATTTTTGTGTAGAAAATAGTAAAATTTAATCAAACCCAGAAAACAAGCCACGTATCTCTACATGAAATCCAAATTGCATTATTTCCAATTGCATTGTATGCACAACAGAAATGATCACCAGCATTCAGAGGGTAATAACCTTTAATTTCATGCAAACTCCATTCAACAAATGAACCAAAATGGCAAACAACATTAGAGAAGGATTGCATTGCTGTCATTGACTCATGGTTTCTCTAATGCTTTAATTCACCACCTTCATTCCCCTCTACTACCAAGATTTGGCTGGATAACCAAAATGTAGCTCAGGGTTTTACTTATAATCCATCTGCTACAACTAAAAGCTAATCCAAGTACAATATATTTTTCCCCCACTCCTAGTAAGGCCTGTACCGTCTATTACGGTTGGTATCATCAGCACTATTGCTCGTCCCCCGTCCTTGTGCTCCACCAGCACCATTACTCCTATCATTCCTCCGTGGTCTCACAGGCGGTGGAATCTGTACACCAGGCTGCTGTCTGCAATATACATAAGTTGGTCACAGTGAGATGGGCAACATTTTCCTCATTCCCAGAGAGAAAAAAGAGCAAACTCCCTTATTTGAGGCAACTTACAGAACATATCCAATTCGACCATCGGGTAAAACCATTGGCACCATCTGCATTCCCGCTGGCATTGGCCCCCTTCCGTATATCATAGGCTGCTGAAAAATGTTCCAGCATGTTAGAACAAAACAACAAGAGGAAACAATAGAAACTGAACAACAAATAATACAGTGACTACCTGCTGAAACCCAGCAGCTCCACCATATCCAGCAGCCATAGGTGCACCATACGGATTTACGGGTATACCAGCATATCCTGGATGAGGAATGTAGTTTGGAATTTGAGGATTGTGGGGGTTAGCTGCATCAAACTTCTTCTCGGACTGAGGCTTTGCAAGGACAACTTCTAGTGCCTGGCCTGCATTCATGTTTTACTAATATCATTCTTCGGGCCAAATACTACCCAAAGTACAGCAATTCAACAAGGAAGAAGTGCACACTTATTGAAAATAAATGTCAAAGACATAGCTTTCTTATGCATCATCATCATCATAAAAGACAAAAAAATTGCAAATTACTTCCACATGCATTTGCACTTTCTATTAAAGCTGCGTTGCAAGAGTCTATTACTGCATCATGGCATCGAACCACATCAATTTATCCTGGATAAGAAAGATGCGGGAACAAACCATTTATCTCATATTTTTCTGTCTCTTTGACAGCTTTCAGCGCACTTGATCTTTCTGCATAGTGTATGAAGCCAAAGTCTCTCTTCCCACCAGCTTTAGCAGGTGGCATAACAACTTTTGTCACTTCCCCATGACGCTGGAAGAGTTCCTTTAATTGTTCAGTTACTGTATTTTCAGGAATATTCTTCACATAGAGGGCCTTAACCTGGATAAACATCAAAGATGCAAGTCTAAAATTAATATCACAACAAGCATCAAACAACTGAGCTTCTGCTTGATTGCCACTATCCTGCTCACAAAGTATAGCAGTGAATTTACCCTCATAAACAAACATAACTAGAGCAACAAAAGCATTTCATAAGCTCATACAAGCGGGCAAGAATAGAGAACGAGCAACTACCAATGCACAATATCATGAGCTATAACGAATTTTTAACTTATATCAGTAGTTTTTAAGTGATAACATCTTGTATGTTACTCCACATATAACAGATATGTTCCACAGTTAGAAGATATTAGCGCCACTTGAAGCATTCCTCATCAGAATGTTAAAATCAAGCACTTCAAACAATAAGAGTATCTACACTACTTTCCAGACAATGAACCCCCAGATAAAGCTTCAACATATCAATATTTGAACATTTACAGTAAGGGCATTTCAATTTTGAGATTATATACCTGAGCAGCAGCAGCAGAATGATCAGGTGTAATCTTTGGGTCAGCCCATGTTACGGTGGGTGTGTTGCCATCCAGCTTGAAGCTCGCAGCGGACATCTTTTGCCTAGAATAATCAGCACAAGCATTGTTGTAATATTCCACAAAAGCAAAACCACGATTACGGCCAGGGTTCTGAGGATCCTGTAGTAAGGAGAAATAAGGTCAAACAAAGAGAATCAAATTGAATTTTGCCAACAGACAACTTAACTCTTTCACGATTAAACAGCAACAAATACCTTTATTAGCTCAATGGTTTCAGCTCCAGGACCTGTTGATTCAATTACTTTTCTGAAATCATCATCGCTCCATACCTTAGGTACATTGCCTATGAACAATCTGTATTTAGTTTCTGAAAGTGAACATCGCAATGTCCTGCCCTGAAGTGAAGAAAGACACGGTCATTATTCATTAACAGAGAAAAAATACATTTAAACTAAACAAGCAGAAAAACAGAAATAGGAAATATTTTACACTACAAAAGCTAACATTGTGTCCATCAAAAAAGGAAAACGAACATGCGTTCTCCCAATGTTTTTCTAGACATAAGATACAAATCACCTTGAATTCCTTGTTATGTAATTCTTCAATTGTCTTTTGTGCCTCGTCTTTTGTTCTGAAGGCTACAAAAGCAAAGCCCTTGCTTTCACCAGTATCCCTATTCTTCATTACCCTTATCTGCCAAATGATGAAGCTATGAGTAATAAAAGTGAAAATAGTACAAGCATAAAGATATATGTTTGCCTCAAACAATTTGCAGGCAATATTTTTCCTCCTATATATCCACTAACCTCAAATATTTCACCAAGGGGTTCACAGAGTTCCCTTAAGTCTTCCTCTGAAATATCTCGAGAAAGTCCTCCAATGAAAACTTCAGAGCCATGAGGAGGAAGATCAAGAAGTACAGAATGTTCCTCTTTCTCATCTTCTTTCATAGATGCTGAGTTTTCTTTATCTTCCATTTCCTCAACGTGGATGTCATTTTTATCTGTCCCTGGGGATTGACTTTTCTCACCATCCTCACTCCTGGTGTCCTCCTGAGGTTCTTCGCCATTTTCTTCACCGCCTTCTCCAGCTCCTTCATCTTCCATGGGCTCTTCATCTTCTTCAGTGTAATTATCATCATCAAGATCCACACGGTCATCAACTTCAGTATTATCTGCCATGATTCTCTTATGTTTCACGTGTTGTCACACAATAAACACAATTTGAGGCCTTGAGTCCACCAATAGAATCTGCATGCTTACATTGTTATTATGGCAGCGGGAAAAGAGAAAACCATCTGCAGATTGCATTGACATGGGCTGAAAGGCATTTAACTATGAAGAATTTGAAAAGCATCATTTCGGGTTCTTATAAATTGTGATGTATGTGCTAGGGAACAGGTCATTTTTCTTCCATGTTCTTGGGCGATATATGGAGTTTCAGGTAACTGGAAGTCTCGGCTGTCTAACCAGATACTCAAGGTCAATCAGGCACACAAGAAAGTTGTGATTTCATAGTTCTGCTGCCACTAGCTAGGTTTCGGAGTTTGAAGAAAAAAAAGCATCATTCACAATCAACAATGCATTTGGTAATTGTTTCAGTTTCTCGACGATAGGAATTATTCTCGGAATGAAACCAACACCAGAAACTGGAAACCCATTTGACAAATTCCTATTTAAAAAACAAGGGGATCGGACTCCATATCAAGATCAAATATGCTCCCACACTACCCTAATACATTGGTGCAACACCCTAATCCAGGAATGGAGAAACCAATTGAAAAGGTGACATGATATGTATGTATATGGAAAATAAATTTGTTGGATATTATGTACATCTTGATACGCTCTCTAATTGGATAAAATATAAAAAAAGCAATACAGGATTAGCATATGTAGTACATATATATTTCGAAAAGGCTTAGACTCACCACCCATATCATACCAATCAAACAAGGTCTGATCCCGTACCACCTCCCAGCCCCGCAGAGAGAAATTACAATCATAAACCCTCATGGAATTCACAGTTTGAAAGGAAAAAAAAATCTCAATCAAACGACGACAGCCAGCCCTCGACTGAAACACACACGCACACACACACACACACACAAAAGCCCTCATTCTGGAAGTCGAAGTATAGTCCAAATAACAAAGAATTTCAACCTAACAAACAATCAAAACAAGTGGGTTTCCAAGAGTATACAGCGAATCAAGGGCAAAATCACAAAAGCTTAGATGAGTGTGTAGACTTTTTTATATGTGTATGTAAGTGAGAGTAAACAGCAGCAGAAGTAGAGGGAGAAAGCAAAGCAGGAGGAGATTTGAGAAAGACTTCGCATACCAAAAAATTTCTTTTTGTTTTTTTTGGGGGATTTCCCTTTACCTTTTTTCTCTCTCTGTGGAGTGTGAATGTGAGATCTATCCGAAACAATCTGAGACGGAGAGAGAGAGAGAAGTGAGAGAGAGGCCCTCCCTCTTTTATTGCTTTTGCTTCCAGAATTCTGACCTAATTTCCAATTCTCATCCAGGGCTATTTGTGTCTTTTCACCGCCTGGCATGCTGTATCTGCAGTGTTCGGTACACTTTGTTCCTTTGACCGTCTATTTTTGTCACTTGTCGCATTTTTATTACAGCGATTTATGAATTTATTCATTTTAAATCATGTGATTATTTTGTGCCTTTACCCAATATATAAATGCCCACTATAAATTTTACTAAATACATCAACATTAATACTTTTCACCTCAAAATATTATATTTTACTTAAAAAATAAAAAATAGAGAAATTGTCGACATGTGAGAGGAAAAATTAAAGGAATAAGACACAAATACTGTTCGAAATCGAGCACAATAGAATAAATTCTTTTGCATCGTTGTTTAATTCAAATTTCATAGTAGTTTAAGATACTAGGATCTGTTATAGCTTCCTTGTCGTTGATCTCAATTCGCCCCTGCTCTATTAAAAGGTTAGAATTTCTACGTCGCTTTTGTCAATGAATGCGTCTCGAGCCGAATCGATTAAGGTCATCTCCAACCATTTTTCCCATCTACCTCTATTCTGAAAGAAAATATAGGGTTAAAGTAAAAACATCTACAATCATCAACTTTACAATTCACTCTACAATATAATATTCCACTTTTATGCTTTCTAATATTAATTTTTTATCAAATTATTGTGTAGCATGTATTTTTTCAAATATATTTACATTTAATAATTAATATTATTTAATAATAATAAAAAATAATATAATTTAAATTAATTTACAAAACTATATTTTATTTGAACATAAAACCAACATTTACTAATATAAAAGAACAATTAGCAAAGACAAATTACATTTTAATAACAATTAACTCTCATAATTCAAAAATTTCATCCCATAAATGATCAATCAATGCATTACTAAGTGCCATGTGAGCTTCTTTGTCTTTGATTTTTTCTATATCATGGAATAAATTATCGGAACTCAACAGTTTCAAAAAGAAAAAGTGGAAGCCAAAAGAAAAGTAATGCAATAAAAAAATGAGAAGCAGAAAACTGAATATTTATGAATATGATAGATACAGACACAATTTCTGAACCCGCTTGACACGAGTACTTTAAAAAAGAGCAAGGCGCGAATTGTCGCAAAAAGGCAATAACAACTTCATTATACCGGTGCAAAAAAGAGCAAGCGCGAATTGCCGCAAAAAGGTAATAACAACTTCATTATACCGGTGCAAATATTGGTATATGAGATATGTTAAAAGTGGGTATATGAATATATCAAAGATATCAATTTGATATCCATATACTAATATACCAAACACATGGTATGAGTATGAGCCATTTTGATACACATACCTCATATACGTATATGGATACCAAACGCCCCAATATGTTTGGTGGTTATTTTCCAGATATTGGAGGAGGATTTGGACGCGGTCCAAATATTGGAGGATCTGAAAGCGATTTTGGACGGTACTAGAAAAATATTTTATTGCATGTGTTGAGTTGTATGTCTCTTTATTATTATTGTAGTTTTATTTTAATGTAATGTATTTTATGTATTATTGTGGTAATTTTACTTTAATGTAATATATTTTATGTTATTTCTTGTAATTTAAGTTTTTTTATAATTACGTAATATTTTTTATTATATTAAGTGAAATTAAATATAATATTAGACCCAAAAATAACATAATTTACATTGTTAAATTAATAAAAAATAAAGAATAAAGTTAATGCAAAAATTAAAAAAAGAATAAAAAATGTAAAAAAAAAAAAGATAGAGGGAGTGAATAGTACCTTTACATGTAAAGGGGTACTGTTCACTCCCCTTATAAAACTGCTAGAGGTGGAGGCGGGTTGGAGCTGGCCTAAGCTAACCAACCCTTAAATTTAAGTTAGGAGGCTCTTTTGGAAGTATTCGATGCTAGTATATATTTTTTTGTTGAAAATGATCGAGTTTGGAATGTGCTTGCATGGTAAGGTTCACGTTTGGTTCGAACTGTGTTTTTGAACATCTAAGGCATCTTTTATTTTTCGAACAGAACTTAGAAAATTAAGGTTCAAGGGTGTTTAAAGTTGATTTTTTGAACAACCTCATTTGTTCAAAAAATGTTTTTCAAATATCACTTAAGAAATTTCAGGGTGCAAAAGTGTTCAAAGTTAATTTTTTGAATAGTTTCCATTTGTTAAAAAAACATTTCCCGAATAGCACTATGTTTAAAAATTGGAGTTCGAATCACTTCAATATGCTCGAAAAATTAAATTTGAATGCCCTGAACTCCGTTTTTTCCCAAGTGCTGTTCGAAAAATGGAGTTTGAACCACTTCAAAATATTTGAAATTTTACAGTTCGATAACGATCTAGACCAAAAAACCTCAACACGTTCTAAACTCGATTATTTTCTATCAATAATAATTTTCAATATGCTTAATAAATAATTTTTATTTTTTTAGTTTTTAATTTATAATGTATTGAATAATTTTAGTGGTATGAATGAGTAATAAAAGAGTATTGAAGTACATTTACAATTATTTTATTTCTTTTATAGTGTAAAGAGTAAAATTAGTAGTACAAATAGTAGCTCGCTCGATAAAATAATAGTATATAAATTAGTAGACATAAAATGTAAAAAACCAACACATAATAAGCTGTAGCGGCGGAGCGTTCAAATGAAAAGTGAAAACACGCACCAGAGTTGAGAAATCACAATACTGCTGATGGAGCATTCATCAGCAGCCGATGTGGATGATGCCGATATGGATCTCGACTCTCTTCTTCAATCGCACGGCGGCGAAACCGATTCCGATGAGGAAGATCGCCACCGCCGCACCGTCGACGAAATCCTCCTCAATCATTCTTCTTCATCTCCTTCTCCTCCGTCGTCCCCCTCTCTCCCTCTCAGAGATGACAGTGACGCTTCAGCCAGTTCGAGAGACCGCGTATTATCGCATTCACTCTCAATTCCCTTGGTTGAGTCCCATAATTATCTATATAACTCTGCTAGCAATAGCAATAGCACTGTCAATAGCAGTAGAGCTAACTACGTGGGTAGGGTTTTGCCGCCGTTGTTTGGTAATGGCGCCATCAGATCTAATGCTAAACCTGGGGCTGCACTGGCGGCCGCGGCCGCCGCCTCTCGTTCAATTCCCACCCCCCACGCCACCGCCATCAAGTTGAGAAGAGCTAGCACCGCTGTTCCTGCTCTTCAGCTGTCGCTTTCTGAAACTGCGGAAAAAATTGATAGTTCCGATTCGTCACCATCCGCCGCGCCTTCCATAGTTCATCTCACTCAGTCTGAAGAAGACGAAGTTCAACTACCTCTAGAAAATATCCATTCAAACTCCATAGATGATGATGATGATGATCGCGGGGTATATAGGCATCGGCACAAGTCTGATGAGGGTGCGACTCTCGAGTCATCGTATGAGGATGAAACATCAAGAGTTGACAAGGATGCTGAATGCACAATGTCCACTTGTGAAAGTCATGATGCTTCTTCTGTTGAAAGTGAAAAGGATCAAATTCATGTAATTGAGCAAGTATCGTCTCCTTTGTTCAGTGAAAAGAATGAGGAACATTCTGAGGCCAGTGTTGCTGATGAATCTGGTGAGAATAACATGATGGTTTTACCTACTCCAGCTTTGAGTGGTGTTGATCACAACGATGATACATCTGGAGGAGAAGAAGCAAGTGATTTTGGAAACATTGTGGCTGAACCACCTGGGAATGGTGATGATACTAGTGCACACAGTGATGCCGCAGATTTACTTGAAGACTTGGTTTCACGAGGGGAAAGTGAGGACAACTATACAAATTTGCCGCAGATATCTGATTCTTCCTTAAAGCCACTTGACTTGGCTGAAGAAATTGAGAAGAAACAAGCATTTACAGGTTTGCACTATGAAGAGGGTGCAGCTGCGCAGCCGATGAGGCTTGAGGGTGTTAAAAGGGCCTCTACCGTGTTAGGTTACTTTGATGTTAATTCTGACAATGCTATTACCCGGGCCATCTCATCGCAAGCCTTTCGGCGAGATCATGGATCCCCTCAAGTTCTGGCTGTTCATTTAAACTATATTGCTGTGGGAATGTCGAAAGGATCTATTTTTGTTGTGCCCAGCAAGTATACTGCGCATCATGTTGACAACATGGATACAAAGGTCTGGTATTATGCTTATGTGTCCACTGCTGATACAATTAATTGGTTTTGATGCATATTTCATGGATAAATAATAAAATCGCTGATTCGTTTGCTAATATTGACAGTTCTCATAATAACACACTTTCGCTGCAGTTGCTCATACTCATAGATCTATTATTTAGACAAGATGACATATTGTTGTATAGACTTATATTGCCTTCTAAGTGGTGCAAATGAATGTGCTTTCAGATGATGTCCCTTAGTTTGCAAGGGGATCGATCTCATGTCCCTGTAACTTCCATGTGCTTCAATCAGCAAGGAGACATACTCTTTGCAGGATATGGTGATGGTCATTACACCGTATGGGATGTGCTGAAGGCCTCAGCACTTAAGGTTATCACTGAACATAGAGCTCCAGTAGTTCACATGCTATATGTGGGCCAAGATACTCAAGTTACTCGTCAATTTAATGTGGTTAGCGGTGACAGCAAGGGTGTGGTCAAGTTGATTCGTTTTTCGGTGGTTCCATGGCTCAATAGGATATCTTATACAAAATCTATGGTAAAGATCAATCCTACATGAGGAAATTTTTAATAACCAATGTTAGCTTTCAATGAACTGATTCATTTAATTAATTTTTGGACAGAAACTTTTAGATGAAACTACTAGCAGAGTAGTATGCGCTTCTCCATTGCTATACAATGAAGGACATGGAGGTTCAATGATGTCCTCACAAAGTAGCACTGCAGTTTCTACGAGTAGTATTAGTAGCATGATGGGCGGCATGGTTGATGAAGGTGTTGTCATATTTATCACACATCAGTCTGCTCTTGTGGTAATGTTCTTTGGGAGGCTGCATTTGTCATTGATTCATTGTTCCTTATATTACTTTTGATTGCATGCTTGCATTTTCCCTTATCTGAATCTTGCGGGTTTCATATTTCTCTGAAGGCAAAAGTGATTCCCACTGTGGAAGTATATGCTCAAATTTCCAAACCAGATGGCATCAGGGAGGGGGCCATGCCATATGCTGCATGGAGATGTATGTCACAGTCACTTGGTTCATCCTCTGGTATGTGTGAATGAAGTTCGATAATTTCCAGCTATTGCTGTTTTGTGCACATGTTAGTTTGATTTTTTTTCCTTCCAGAAAATGATCTTGTTGAGGCATCAGATAAGGCTTCATTGCTTGCCATTGCTTGGGATCGGAACGTTCAGGTTGCTAAACTATTGAAATCGGAGTTAAAAGTGCTAGAAAAGTGGACTCTTGAAAGTGCAGCTGTTGGCCTAGCATGGTTGGGAGATCAGGTTTGATTCATACTGCATCTGTTATCCTTTGTCATAAAAAATATCATACTCACTTGATTGAAGCCTGATTTGCTATAGAGAATTGTACATGGAAAAATCTTGAATATATTTCTTTAAACATGTCCAGATGTTGGCCATCCTCACATCGACAGCACACCTCTGTTTGTACGCAAAAGATGGAAATTTGATCCACCAGACTAGCTTTTCTGTGGATGGATTTCGAGGGGATAATCTGATTTCACATCACATATATTTTACCAATACTTTTGGAAACCCTGAGAAAGCATATCACAACAGTGTTGCTGTTAGGGGTGCTACTATATACATACTTGGACAAGAGGATCTCACTGTTTCCCGTCTTCTTTCATGGAAGGAACGAATTGAAGTTCTGAGAAAAGCAGGTGACTGGATTGGTGCCTTAAACATGGCGATGGCACTTTATGATGGCCAATCACATGGTCTTGTGGGCCTTCCCAAAAACTTGGATGACCTACAAAGACTTGTTATGCCTTATCTTGCGGAATTACTTCAGGCATATGTTAGTGAAGTGTTTTCTTACATATCTGTTGCTTGTTACAACCAAAACACAAAGGTGGACCAGTCCGATGAGATTAAGGAGCAATACATTCGTGCTGGTGGTGTTGCAGTTGAGTTTTGTGTGCATATCAAGAGAACTGACATCCTATTTGATGATATCCTGAGTAAATTTGATGAGGCTCACCACAAAGGTGCTCTTTTCCCCTCTTTTGGATGTAGTTAGGGCAAACTCTTAGAAAGATGATATATATGTAATTTAGATGGTTTATCTGTTGTTGTGGTCTTAATTGTCAGTGAAATGGCCATCATCCATGTTCTAAATGGAGGATTTTCATGTGAGGGTGATTTTTTTATTTGATAGATATTATGCTTTGGTTTCTTCTTGTAGAGACATTCTTGGAACTCTTGGAGCCATACATTTTGAAAGATATGCTGGGATCCCTTCCACCTGGGGTATCTTCAATATTAGATATTTTAGCTTTCTCTGTTTTTCTATATATATGCCTGTAAGCTGTGTTTAGTAATTGATATCTTTTGAAGATCATGCAAGCATTAGTGGAGCACTACAGCAAGAGAGGTTGGTTGCAGCGAATTGAACAGTGTGTCCTGCACATGGATATTTTGTCCTTGGATTTTAATCAGGTTGGGTACTACAGTAACTTGTTTCATCTGTAGTTCTAGTATGACAGCTGTATTTTCCCTTTTCTTCCTAATGATGGATCTTTTTTAATTATGGAACCGGTATTGTCTTATAATTGTTTGGTAGGTTGTCCGCTTATGCAGGGAACACAGGTTGGACTGTGCATTGATATATTTGTTCAACAAAGGTTTAGATGATTTTAGAACACCTCTTGAGGAGCTCCTGCTAGTATTACGAGATAGCACAAGAGAAAATGCTACTTCCCTTGGGTAATTTGCTATGACTTGTAAATTACATCTGCTTGGAGTAGCTAAGAGCCTCTGGCAAGTTCTTTGTCTGCTATCTTTAGGAAATTTCTCTATTGATAGATAAGCAAGATCTTCCTTAAAATCTTTTGATTTGTTCTGGGGCTGTTTCCCCCTTCGTCCCCTTTATTTGCTTTCTCAAGATAATTACCCCATGGAAACAGGTACAGGATGCTTGTTTACCTGAAGTACTGCTTCCAGGGTCTTGCTTTTCCTCCAGGTTTGTTTTCAAATTGATGATTTGAACTTTGAGTCTTTGATGTAGAACTAGTCTTATGACTCTCATCTAGTTCATTGAAACAACTCTGCCTCTTTATTTTCTTTCTTGGTGCTCAGAATCAATTAGAACACACCCGTCAACAGAAAACATCAAAATCTATTTCAAATGCAATTGTAAATATTTGAGTTAGTTAATTTTTAAGTATTTGAACAGAAATAGGTCACACCTTAAGATTTGGAAGTTTAAGGACATCAAAATTATCAACAAATCAATTAATGAGTTAAAAAAATATGTAGTTTGACCACACACTGGGTAGGATCAACGAGAATAAGAAAGTGTGGTTAGAGTATACAGCTCGGTTCTAGCTAGATGTTGTGGTTTAAGAGGATAAAAGTTTTTGACCAAAACTTGTATTGAGCTGTCACTGTTTTGCAGGACGTGGATATCTTTCTCCTCTGCGTCTGACCTGTCTAAGGAAAGAACTTCTAGATTTCCTATTAGAGGATTCAAGTGCTCCAAATTCGTGGGCTGTCACAAGTTTACCTTCAACCGGAGCCTTTGCGAGCGTGCTTCATCTTTTAGAATTGGATACTGAAGCCACTCTACAGGTTTTAAAATTGGCCTTTACAGATATTGAACTTCCTACATCAAGCCACCCTTCCGAGGAATTAACTAATATCAACATGGAGTCAGCTGAAAGTGAAAAATTGGTCCAAAGAGTAGTGGATATTCTTGCTGGTGTTCTTGATGCTGGTTACTTCAGGTCAGACAGTTCTGTCCGCAACACCGATATAAATTTGGCAGATGTTTGGCCTTCAAAAAAAGATGTGTGCCACATGTATGATTTTATAGCTTACTACGTCGCATATGGACAAGCTAATGTCTCTAGAGATATTTTGAGTCAAATCTTGCAATACTTGACATCAGAGGTCAATATCTTGGATACTCTGTCAGAGAAGACGACTGATATCTTCAAAAGGAGAGAAAAACAACTGCTTTCTCTGATACAAGTGGTACCTGAAACTCAGTGGGATGCTCCTTATTTGTTGCATTTGTCTGAGAAAGCTCAGTTTCACCAGGTACTATTACACGTGTATTGGATACTGGTTGAAGTTTGTTCATCTACCTGCTGTAAAACATGTAGAACACAGAAGTTTATTAAAACAGTGTAAAACACACAAAAACTGCATGGTCATAATCCTGTTTCCCTCGAAAATACGATGGCATGGGAGGTAACTAATTGAAAGGACTAAGTTTTAACTGTACTGGGAAAATGTGCCATGATAAAGTTATTTCCAGTCAAGTGATCGTTTCTCGTCTTTCCTTTTTGGATGTACTGCTTTACCAAAGACCACAACTTCAAAACTAAATCTTTCTTAATGGTAAGAATTAAGAAAAAATTGTAGTCTGGTAATGAGATATCTTATTTCCTTGTGCAGGTCTGTGGCTACATACATGCCGTCAGTCATCAATATGTTGCTGCTATGGATAGTTATATAAAAGCAACACAGGAGCCCGTGTATGCATTCTCTTTTATTTATGATATGTTAAGGTTGCTTGGTGATGAAGAATCTGATGCTTTTGAATCAGCTGTTATATCTCGCATTCCAGATCTTGCCAAACTGAGCAGGTAATGTTTTTAATCCATTTTCTGAACTTGGTACGTTTGGGATTCATTTACAAGAGAGTAAATTTTTATTTTCTTCTTTACTGATTATCAATTCTCTTCGTATTTTGCAGAGAAGGGACTTACTTTCTAATTGCTGACCATTTTTCTGGGAAAACTCATTATATTTTGTCTGAGCTTCGGTCTCACCCAGAAAGCCTTTTCCTTTATCTAAAGACGATTATTGAGGTCCAGACAACTGGTACCCTTAACATCTCTTGTCTACAACAAGTTGATACTCTAACTTCTCCTTGTGCAAGAAGAGCTCTGCTGCATTCAAATGGTGTCCAAGCTTATCTGGAAGCAATATCCACCTCCCTGAAACTTCTGCATAGCAGTCGAGTTAATGTGACTGATGAATTGATGGAGCTGTATTTTGAGGTGAAACTTTCTGGATCTTATAATTGATACGGCCAGCTACAGGCTTTGGAATGCTAATGGTTTTTTTTTTCAACTATTCTTAAATTTACTTCTGATGAATATATGGTTTCACGCTGTTATCATTGAATATCATATACAATGTTAAACGGCCACACTTTTACTTGTGTTAAATTACTCTTTTCTCGCCATCCTATACTACTCCTGGTGCATAGATCTTGCCGTTAAAAATATTGTTAATTTTGATTGGATTTATATTGTATATGACCATGTTGGTCTTTATTATTTCAACAAGTAGCATGTGTCAGGTCTTGTACATTGTCTTCACCCACCTGCCAAAAATCACCGACTTATTTCCTTACTCTACTTTATCTTAGTTTATCTTTTATTTTCTGGAGAGTGACTGTGATTAAGTTTCATTATTTTAACCCCTGCAGCTCTTATGTCGGTTTGATCGCAAATCAGTTCTCAAGTTTTTGGAAACTTCTGAAAGCTATAGAGTGGAACACTGTTTACGTTTATGCCAGGAATATGAGATAACTGATGCTGCTTCATTCTTGTTAGAAAGGGTTGGAGAGGTTGGAAGCGCCCTTCTTCTAGTTCTTTCTAATCTCAGCGAGAAATTTGTCATGCTCGATGCTGAAATCCGGAAAGCATTTTCTTATACCCTTATGGATAATCTAAATGCACTTCTGAAGAAAAAAGTGGTATTTTCAGACCTGAACTTCACTTTATCCTCTGCTCTCTTGATTTAGTTTCTCCCCATTTGATTTCATTTCTCAGTATAAATCAATTACTGTTGCAGGTAGCTGACATACTTGATATTGTCCATGCTTGTATTGGGTTATGCCAGAGAAATAGTCCTCGTCTGCAGCCTGAAGAGTCTGAGTGCCTCTGGTTTCAGTTGCTTGATTCGTGAGTCAAATCTTTTCTTAAATATGTGCTTATACATTTGTCCTCCTTTATGGCCATCATGTTTTGTAACTTTTTATGTTTCTCTTCAAGGAAAAAACATCTATTGACTATTGTACTCCGTAGGGTGATTACAATGACTTTCAAGTGTTCGTTTTTCTTCTTAAACCACTCCAAATGTTTTCCTTATTTTCATCTTAGGTTTTGTGAGCCATTGATGGATTCCGGAAATGCCAGGATATTTTCTGAAAGGGAAGCAGTTAAGGACTCTCTTACTGGATCAATAGGTCCAGAAGAAGAAGTGCAGACATTAAAATGGAAAGTCTCCAAGTATGGTAAACGTGCTCACATGATGAGGAAACTGTTCTCCGTGTTCATTAAAGAAATTGTTGAGGGAATGATTGGATATGTTCGGCTCCCACGAATCATGTTGAAACTTCTTTCTGATAATGGCAATCAAGAATTTGGTGATTTTAAGCTTACAATACTGGGGATACTTGGCAGATATGATTTTGAAAGAAGAATTCTGGTGCGTCTTCTCATTATTGTATGGTATTTCTCTTTGTATTGAAAATTACTTGAATAAAATGGTGAATAGGTATTAAGTTAATAAAAGGGTATCCTATGTGTACCTTTGATGATAATGAGGATAAAATCATTTCAATTATTGTAAAACATGTACCTCAGGATAGACTTTCCATCACACCTCCAAGGCAAGGATCCAAATCATGGAAATAATCATTGAAACTTGAAATGTTAAGACCCCGAGTCATATCGCTTGGGATACCCAAGAAAAGTAAACATTGGATGCGGTTGGATGATTTCTGCAAATCCAACCTTATCACCCAAGTTCAAAATGGTTTTCTCAGAATGATGCTCAACTTAATTGTGATTCTTCCTTAGGGTGCAAAACAAGTTGATCTCTTGTCCAAGAAACTGATCCAGCCTTTTAATACATTTATAATAATAATTGTTTGTATGAGAAATTTGCGACCCCACTAAATATATCCAAATTATATGCTAGAAAATATTCCAAATTATAATCGGCTTAACTGTGCTTCTCTGTGGGTGTAACCACAATCCTAATAGCAGTTTAAATTTACTCAGTGGTGTCACAATGTTTTTCACTCCAGTTTCAATAGGTAAGATATATTCCTATCAGCTGCTGTTCTCACTATAATGTTTTTTTATGTAGGATACTGCAAAAAGTTTGATTGAGAATGATACATATTATACTATGAGTTTACTAAGGAAAGGAGCTTCTCATGGTTATGCCCCCAGGAGCCTTGTTTGTTGTATCTGTGGCTCTCTCCTTGCTAAAAATTCTCAGGAGTCTGGCATTCAAGTATTTAGTTGTGGTCATGCAACACATCTCCACTGTCAACTTCAGGAAAATAGGGCCTCATTTGGTGGCACCTTAGTAGGATGTCCCATATGTATTCCAGGAAAGAAAGCTCAAAGGTCAAGTGGCATGTATACACTTGCAGAGAATGGATTAGTGGGTAGCTCCCCATCAAGTATGCGGCAAGCACGCAGCACGCCAGTTTTGCATCCTCATGATCACGAATATGCAGATAACTCTTATGGTTCCCATCAACCATCAAGGGTATGTTATCACCTGTATACTTTTCTAGTATAATATTCTGTTTTAGGCCTCTTTTCCTAATTTTTTATAGTCTTTTGCTGAAAAGGTCATATGATAACTTTGTTGCTTCTAAACTTGGTTGCAACAGTTTGAGCTCTTACATAATCTTGAAAAAGATCGGAAACTGATCCAAATAGAGAACATGCCTCAATTGAGACTTGCACCGCCGGCTCTTTACCATGAAAAGGTAAAAAAAGGAATTGATATCTCAGCGGGAGGAAGCACAAGCCGCGTTTCTACAACAGAAAAACCTAGAAGTAAGCAACTCAGGGACGTGAAAGTGAAAGGATCATCAGTGCGATTTCCCCTGAAATCTAATATTATATTCGGTAAGTTGTTGCAAGTTTATTCGAAACAAGCTTGTGGTTTACTAGACTAATCAAGACTGGATGTGTAATTGGTATTTTTTTTTATATCCATTTTTGAAGGCAAGGAAAAGATCAGTAGGAGGTAATACAAATCATTCATGCGGTTGATTTGTACGCGACAAGGAAACTCATCAATGATAGATATGGTCGTCTTCTACCTGCTTTGTTCTGGTCTCAAAGGAACTAGCGGAGTGATCTATGAACTTTTGTCTTTGTATAGGTTTTTGTCTTTGGTTTGTCTTTGTATAGGTGTAGGAATGAATACTGTTAGTAGAGTTTTTTTTTTCTTTTTTTTCTGAGGCATTATGTAAGTAGAGTTGTAGCTTCTTAACTATCAATTTATAATTTGATTTTCCAACTCCGTTGGCAAATGGAAGTAGCAAAGCTCTGTCTACAGTTAGATGTAGAGAAGTGGAATTGTAGATATGGACCTGATGGAAAGTATAAATGTGAGTACCAGTTTCCTTGATGTATACATGCCATTTTATGTTCAATTTTAAGTTGAATTTATTGATCTGATAGTCTTAGATCTTAGTTAAAAAAATGCAATTCGGCAATGGGCTAGTATTGAACTTATTTATTGATGTATGAAATTAGTTAGTTACAGAATTACAATTCAGCAAGAAGAAGGTCCCCACATAATAAAATTATAAAACTGATAAGAAAGGAATGAGATACGCAATTACAAAAGATGAAGCTGAATGAGCATAGCTTTGAGAGAGAGAGAGAGGTATCAAATGTGCTAGAATGAATGATACTCTGTAGGGATGGATCTACATTTGCTACAAAACAACTCATGATATATTTATTACATATATTCGGATGAACAGAAGACCAAATAACCTCAAAAAACGACACATTTGTCCGAGCAAAGTAACAGTAAAACAAATGTATCGACCATAAATGATGAACACCAAAAAATATGAGGCAGCTACAATTTAAGAGCAGCTATAGCTTCAGGTTTAAAATCCACTCTGAGACCTAATACTCTTCTCACCTCAGCAGGAGTGAGTCTCCAAGTCATGGGCCCTGAGTTCTCTCCCCAGAAATCCAAAATCTCAGACACTTTCTCCAGGTTCAGAATAGTAGCCATCTGGGTTAGCCGGGAAAACTTGTCTCTAACAGTCCTCTGGGTCATACTCGAGAAATGACTAACCAGTGTCCTCGCATCTCTATCAAGCTGAAGCCCACCAAGTTGACTGAATCGTTTTTGCATCATTATGACTTCAAGCCTTTTCACAATGAAGTCGATAACAAGGTGCACAAATGCGTCATAATTTGTGGCTGTCATCAGTGGCTGGAGCCATGCCACATTCATCTCAACGCCATGAAGGAGCCTCTGCACCCAGGGATCGTTTACTTCATTGTCTGCATATTCTGCTTCAGAAAGCTCATAGCTGATGGTTGCCACACTATCTAACACTGGTCGAATTCGAGGGGTCACAGTGGCCACAAGCTGCTCCATTCCAACATTCAAAGCCTTCTTAAAACTATTGCTCATTTCAGTCAATTCAGATAAGCAAGATTTCACTCTCTCTCTATCAGCTGGTGTAGGGAATGCCTGACGTGACCAAGAGGATTCAGTTCGATTTATGAGCTAATGTCAGGATAAGCCAAGAAAGTATAATAATATAATGGAGATAGACAACAAGCTTTTAACCTCCTAGAAAAGACCTTCCAGTTTTCGGGAAAAAAAGCATCACATTGCATCCTTGTAGGAGCATCAATATCATAGGAACTTTAGGAATACTAAACTAATCATAGAAACTTTAAGAATACTAAACTAATTACTGAATCATTAATTTCTATCTGAAATGAATGTTGCACTGTATAGGAATACAATGGTAGCACGGCTATTGGAAATTTATTTAAAAATCAACAGAAACATTGACTTGTATCACCATTTTACCGAAAACATAAAGATATTGATGTGTGTTGCTATCTTAAGTACAATTCTAAAGACAAAACAAGTGGACATCTAAGTCAGAGCATCAAGGTCATATTTAGGCAACTAGAAAATCCCAGAGATGCTTATATTTAAGCTTGAACATAGTAACATCAATTCATAACTACAACCAATTAACCCCTAGAATCCATTTCATCATTTCAAAGAACTTCAGCTAGAGCTTAACAGTTAATATTCTAAACCCAAATTATTACCATCTCATAATTATAATTCTAGAGGCAAAAATACTATAAAAAGACAAGGCAGAAGTGGTACTACTATATCACAAACCTCTAGACATTGCTCTTCAATCTCATGGCGAAGTTTTAAGGCATACTCACTACTGACATCCAAGTTGTTCAAGGCTGTGGCAATCTCTGTACCAGTCTTCTGCACTCCAACACCACCCAAAAACAGCTTTGCTCCGAGATTAGGCTCCCTCATCTTCTGCTGCAAAGCTTCACTATATTCACCCCCCAATAAACTCACAGCACTGCTGAGCACTGCAATAACTGAGCTAATGTTGGAGGTAGAAATCGCCCTACGGCAGCAACTCTGCAGCACATAAAACACATCATCCACCATGGATGTGGTGAGACTATCAGGCACGTGCTCATCAATCTGGATGGCTTTCCTCACATTCTCCACCATAAAGAACCCCTCCAAAATGACATAATAACCAGTAGTGTCCTGAGACACTTTGCTGAAATTTCCACTCCTAAAAGCCTTGGTGGCTTGGGGCCCTAGCTCCGGATCAATGGAGGTCAAGCTCCTTATTTTGGAAACCATATACTCTGTGTAATCCTCTCCCAACTGTGTCAGTGAGAGTATCTCTTCTAGATAAAGCTCGATTTCTCTGGGGTCAGGGCCCTCCGCCCGAACAGACAGCAAGTTGCTCTTGTATGAATTAATCTCTGAGGTCAACTTTGCCAATTTCCGGTACTCCATAAATTTTTTCAAAATATTAGAACCCCGTGAATCACATTCTTCCTGAAGCTCGATAATGGCATAAACAATGCCATCCTCACCACATAAATTCCTCAAAATCTCATCATTTTCCTCAATAGCCAAGACAATGTCTTTAAATAAATTTGTCAAACAGGCGACGAAACTCAACTGGGCGTTGGTATTAGATTGCTGTTCAATTTGTTCGAGTAACTGCTGGAATTCCATCTTGGATCTGTCGGAAATGACTTTTTTGAGGTAACTCACATAGACCTGCAAGCCTTCCTCTTCGAGGGCAAGTGGCTTGAAGAGCTTGATGAAGCGGAGGATGGTGGGGTGATCCCGCTGATCCACCGCTGCCGAGAGCCTTTTCTTGACTATGCCTTCCAACTGTTTCTTATAGGAGAGGAGCTGCTGGCGCTGATCAGCGGCGGAGGAGTCCTTGAATTTGGAATCGATCTGGAGGAAGGTCTGAATGTATGAGGCGCCGGACTCGAAATCCTCGGCGATGAGAGATTTCTGAACGCCGTCAAGGCAGTTGGATCGATCGACGATGGCGTCAATACGGAGGAGGGTGTCCTGAACGCGAGATTGGGCGAGATCGAGGTGGCGGACCTTGGCGGAGACCTGATCGGCGAGGGAGGAGGTGGAGGAGATGTTGGAGAGCATGTAGGAGGAGTCGCCCTTGACGATCTCCAAAACATCGGAGGATTTGTGGAGGTTGGAGAGCTGGCGATCTAAGTCGGAGCGCTGGGAAAGTAAGCTTTCGAGCTCCAGATCTAGGGCTCGCTGGTAGGCGATGCATTCATGGAGGAGACGTGTCATGGCACCAACGTCGGTGAGTTTGCGGACGTGTTCCAGCGCCTCCGCCGTGCCGAATTGCAGAGAAGACGAAGAATTGGTCGCCGCAGCATCGCCGTCTGCTTCGCTTCGCGGTGTCACCGCCATTAGAGCCACCTTTCCCAAATCCACTACTCCTGCTTGATCGAAGTTAACCATTGATGCACTGCCACTGCCTGCATATATACAGATCAATTCCCAGTCCAACTCACAACATTGTTTTTTGAAATTGCGATTACCATAGAATTGGAGAAAAGGGTAGAAGATGAGGGGAAGGAACTTCACTTGCTAAGCTGCTGATCTGAAAAATATTTAATCTTTACTTTGAGGGAATAAATATTTTTTTATTTATTAGTTAGATTTATGAAAATTTGAAAACATATTGTTGAAGTTGTTATATATATAATTTTTTGTTCATTGTACATTTCGGCAAGAGAGGTATTACCGGTGACGATGAGATGCCGATGGGATTTTCCGGCGGCCGGTGTTGGACAATATATGAATCGTGAATGAGAATTGAGATGGGATTGACAGTCAAGGATTGAGTTATTTCAAATTCCATTCATTTATGATTATACACCTATATTAAAATAGTAATTAATTATAATCAAATAAATTTAATATTGATTTTCCTAATAAAGTATTCATCCGATTCCTACTTTGAGGCCTAATGTTGAAAGTGTAGTACTCATGGGTGTTTGATCAAATTTTTTAATTTATTTTAAATATACTCTGATTCTAAATAAGTATTTATTTGAGAACTCGAAAAGTAATTCTCTAAAAACATTAACAAGGAAAGAAAAGAGAAGTATGGAGTGTGTGTCATGTGTCTCTAGGAAGCTTAAATTTTTTTGAAACGAGCTAAATATGGAAATGGCACGGAGAAGGAAGTCATTGATGTGGATAGAGGTTCACAGTACTCTGGTGCTTTTTTAGGAGGCGGCAGAAAGGGTAGAGGAAATCTCGTCTCTCAAACGTCTTGCGGATGAGAAGATTTGAAAGCCACCTGAACCAATACCGTGTACCATCTAGATATTGATGATGCCTTCAATCTAAGTTCTAGATGTTTTGGCACTTTGCGGAAAGATAATTGCGGCTGGTGCTAGACCTTTAAGAAATCTTCAATCGGTTTTGGGAGTGAAACTTATGGCTATTATGCATGGGATCATCTTGTATGTTGAACTCCAAATCAACTGAAGCTTAGAAATTAGTTTCTTGCATATGTATCGTAGTGCCAATGAGATTGTTCACTCGTATTAATTTGGGTTGAGCTTTTATCAAAATTTAGATATGTGCGTAAGTTTTCTCAATTAAACTAAACTATCTATATATACACAAACACACACACAATATCATTAAGCATGAATTGAAGAAAGTTATTCCCAAAAAAAGAAAAACATATAAAGGTACAATGCATAATATTTTGGATATAAATTTAGTTGGAACTCAACATTTATGTTTTGTAAGTGGTGCAAACAAGGACCTGAAATATTTTATCCATGGGAACACCATAAAATGGCTATCCAAGTGCCACGCCATCAAACTACATTATCCAAAACATAGGCTCGAGTGGTTTTCCTTACTCCAATCTTTTTCTTTCTTTCTTTTTTTTCCCCTTTTATTTTTAAAAAGAAAACAATATCTGCAGATATATTGATATTAGCAATAGAGAAATAAAAGAGCAGTAGAGTAGAGAGTATAAACAAATCCAAAACAGCTTAATTGTATTTGTATCATCATATCATATTCATATATAGCATATATATCATATCATATATTGCAATAAATCTTGGAGGTTGGCTTTAGTAGTTAATTAGCTTTACAATAATGGCCGCCTCAACAACATCCACCCCTCTTTCTCTTTCTTCTTCCTCCGCCCTCATCAATGCCAAGGCTCCTCCTCGTCTTCCCGCCGCCGCCGCCGCAGTTCCCACCCCTCCTCCGCCGCCTTCCACCGTTCACTCACACTCTCACCTCGCCAAGACCACGGCCTACTGTCAGTAATTAATACTATATATTTATACATACATACATATATATATATATATATAATTGTTCACTGCTATCTGCAGGTAGGAAGATTGGCCGGAATGTGACGGCCATGGCTACCGGAGAGGCCCCGGCGGAAGTGGTTACTGATGCTGAGACCCCTGAGATTGTTATCAAAATTCAAGAAGCTGTGAGTTTAATAATATATATTGATTAATTCTTCATTTTATTTTATTAGCTAACTAACTATAATTAACTGCTCATTATCATCAATTCATTAATTTTTTTAGTTTGATTGATTTGCATTTGCAGTGGGAAAAAGTTGAAGACAAATATGCCGTTACTTCTCTGGCTGTGGCCGGAGCAGTTGGACTGGTTGCCTGCGCCGGAGTGATCTCAGTAATTAGCATTTACATTAATTAATTAATTAATAATCATCATGCATTATACATACATATATATATATAATTTATAATATATTAAATTGATTTTCTTCAATTGATTTGCAAGGCTATTGACAAGCTCCCACTCATACCTGGAGTCCTCGAGCTCGTGGGAATTGGATATACCGGCGTGAGTTTGATTATTTAATTTTATCATCTAAATTTCTAGGGTTGAGCATTCGATTTTTTTCGGTTAGGTTTGATCCCGAAAATATTAAAGCCAAAAAAATTGAATTTTTTAAAAATGGAATCGAACTGAACCGAAATCAAAAATTTAACTTTTAATAGAAAACGAACCGAACCGAACTAATTTGGTTCTCAAATTTCGGGACTTCTTGCGCACCCGTGTAAATTTCCAACATTGTGTACGTTATTAACATATGCATATTTTTACTGCAGTGGTTCGCTTATAAGAATCTCGCCTCACAATCAAACAGGTACGTTAATTATATTAATTTCATTCTTCTCTGCTGATTCAACTAATTAAAATTAAATAAATCATACTTCAATACTTTTTTTTTTTTTCTGATCGGAAATTATATTTCAGGGAAGCGTTGATTCAGAAAATCAAATGCACATACAATGATATAATTGGGACCAGCTAGGATTGCAGCTTCGATGTAACGTAAATTTTTAGCATTTCAGTTCGCTCGCTTGTAATTGTTCTTCGTCTCCCTCCCTCCCGCTTTCCTTTTTCTTTTTCTAATTTAATGAATAATTTTTGGGCACGTATATAATTAAACAGCAAATTTCATTTCATTATAGCGTGCTTGAAAGTTAAACTGAAGACATATTGCATGAATAATTGATCATATTTTTCCTTGTATGTAAATAAAAGGGATAACGCTCCGCCAACACACAGTTTGGAGAAGATTTATATTTTTTTTACGGTAACCGCTCCCGAAGTGCGGTACTTAGTGGTGTTGATGGTGTCATTCGAATTGGAGTTTGATCTCGATTTTATACTACTAGATCATCCTCGAGGGACAAAATTTGTATTTTATTATCGAGGGAGGGTGGGGGAATAATATATATGTATCCAATTCAAGAAATAAAATCAATCTCGAAGAATCAGACCATTTGCAAAATTACATATTATAAGTATAATCTGCAAAACAAATTGTTCTTTAGATTATCAATTTCCAATTATATATCTGTTTTAAATAAGGGGATTTTCTACTTCCAAAAAAAAATAAAAAATAAAAGGGATTTTCATTTTTCACATGCGCTAATTTGTATAACTAAATTTCTAATAAATAATATTCAATAATCAATAAAATATAGAGAGGCCCAATTACTAGAAAATCAGCCCATTATTGAACGGCCTGATAAAACCAAGCTAGGGTTTTACTTTTCCTCTTCACTTCAAATCGAGCGTCGCCTAGCTAGGGTTTTGTTCATCACACAACACACGCAGAGGCAGACGCAGAAATGAAGACGATTCTATCATCCGACACCATGGATATCCCCAACGGCATCAAGATCAAGGTGAAAGCCAAAGTGATCGAGGTCGAAGGACCCAGGGGAAAACTCTCCCGCAATTTCAAGCACTTGAACCTCGATTTCCAGCTCATCACCGACGAGGCCACCGGGAATAAGAAGCTCAAGGTCGACGCATGGTTTGGCAGCCGGAAAACCACCGCCGCCATTCGCACGGCGCTCAGCCACGTGCAGAATTTGATTAACGGTGTTACCAAGGGTTACCGCTACAAGATGCGATTTGTCTATGCTCACTTTCCGATCAATGCATCCATCACCGGTAGCGGAACCGCGATTGAGATCCGTAATTTCCTTGGCGAGAAAAAGGTAGGAAAAATATTACCACCATTCTTCTTCCTTTTTTTTTTAATAAGTTTCATTGTGCGATGCCGCCTCGATTTGATACATTGAATGTTGCGAGTTGTCTTGATAGTGTTGCAAGTTTGTTGTTTGGCGGCCACATCAGTATATGCTTATTTATGTAATGCTGCGTCAATTGTTTGGAAGATGATATGTTCGTGGTTGAGTCGTGATTTATAATGAAATCTGTGTAAACTTTGCTATAGAGTATTCATGAACATTTAAATTCCCTTGCCTATGATAATTGAATTTGAATAGCACTGCTCAATGTAAATGCTTGTGACGGATCTCTCGAATAAATTAGCTGTTAATTTTTGTTTTATGTTAGCGGCAGGTTAATTATATTCAGACGAATTACTTTTCTCAAACCTGTTTAATTTTATTGTTATGCATGGTGGCTGGCTTTGTTTGTTCCATACTCAGTTTCGCCTGTTTAAATGTTTGTTTTCGCCTCTTGAATGCACGTGTTAATGTCTTACTATATATCCTAAATGAGTTTGATATAACAACATCCATGTTTAATAACTTCAAAAAAAATGGTTGCATTATGTTACAATACATGATATCACTAGAAAAGACGACATGAAAACGTACGCCTATCAAAGTATTTATTAAGAAATGTATAATATATACACACTTTTTTTGACAGATATATTAAACACCTGATTTATTTAAAAAAAAGAAAACAGATATATATAGTTGATAAGGCTGATGAAGGATCCTACTTCTAGATCAGATGTAGGATGGGTTATTTAGTATAATACTATATGCATTTTTTTAATTTTTTAAAAGATTGTATAATACTATAGGTATTAATTTAGTACTAAAAAGCATGTATAGTTGCAGTGAGCTGGTAACTGAATTTTGATTTATCTATAAGCACCTGATATAAAGTTGATGAGAACTAAGGACTATCTGTTCTCTCTCTCTTTCTTTTTACCTTTAGTTTTTAGAGGAATTAATAGGAGGGACAATCTTTAGCGTGGTAATTTATGTATAAATAAAATGATAATAGCCAACCAATTTTGTACAGATTAATCTCATTGCACGCACTGCCCCAAAAATGAAAATCTGCAGGCGGTAATTGTTGAATATTAATATTCTAATTAAAAGTGATACGTATATAAGTAAAGGTTGCAGGTAGCTAAAACGAATTGAAGTGCAAAATTGATATATATATATATATATATAATCGATTTGGGGCTGTAAATAAAATAAAATATAAAAATGCAGGTGGCATCTCTTCAAGCAGAGCTTTTAATTTTATCCTTGTTGAATTTAACAGGTGAGGAAGGTTGATATGCTTGAAGGCGTTTCCATTGTGCGGTCTGAGAAGGTTAAAGATGAACTGGTGCTAGAGGGTAATGATGTCGAGCTTGTTTCTCGATCAGCTGCCTTGATAAACCAGGTACCATCTTCTAATTTTTACGTGGATTAAGTGTTGGGCTGGGAAAGCAAATTGTACAAATAAACATCCTACAATACTCTTATTTAATGTGTTGTGATTATTTGTTAACATTTCCAAGGGTGTATATTTGCAAATTATGTGTTAAAAGATAGAATTAAGACACAATTGTGGGCTAGATAATGCATATGAAGCAAGCTAATTCTTGTGTTTGGTTATACAGAAATGCCATGTGAAGAACAAGGATATTCGGAAGTTCCTTGATGGTATCTATGTAAGCGAAAAGGGGGCTATAGCTGAGGAAGAATAGGTTGTTGATTTTTGAAGTAATTTTTCTTTTGATGCTGTTTTTCTTTTCAGTCATTATTATTGGAGACTTAACATAGATGGAGAGACATGTTTGAAGATGGAATTTTTGGTTATGAGTAGTGTTTATTGGCTCCATCTAATGTCAGAAATGTTATCTGAATTTGTATGTTGAATTACTTCCTTGATTTGTGAGGCTGCCTTTTTTTCTTCACTTGAATCTTAGTCTTGATATATTATTATATGCCCCTCATGAATAAAATGAAATCAGTGATGCACCTCCGCAGAGATGAAGAAGAATGCTTGAAAATATTCAAAAAAACATTCTAACTAATAATTAACTAGAGAACTCTATTTGTACGACGTTGTACGGATTAAACTCCTCCAATATTGGGTTTACAGTATCCCATTCCTAGAGCATCTTCAATATTGTACTCAAAATTTGGTACATAAATCTGCCACATTAAAAATTATGTACCTACTTTTTTAAATATCTATTCCCTTCAAATCACCCACTATACATATGTTACATACATAATTTTTTAGGGTCCCACCATATTTATCATCTATTTTAATAAAATATATGCGCGCGCACACACACACATATATTAATTTTATGTATAATTTAATTAATTTTTATTTAAATGTTATTTTTTGATATAAAAATATTAAAGCTATCATTAATTTTTTTTAAATTAAAAATGAATCACGTTCATATTAAAATGTGCAAAAATAAGGCGTTTGATTTTTATTTTCATATCGGCATATATGTCGGCAATGTTTTTTGGAGTTATTTTAATGAAATATTCTTTATCAGCATATTTTTAATTGTTGTTGTAAATTTATTTTATAGGTGAAATTGACATCGGTGAAATATTTTAGTTTGAAAATACAATACAATATAATATAATATATTGTAAAATAAAATTTTAGTTGTTGATATATTTCTTTCACTAAAATTGATTTCTCGTAAAAACAAAAATGTTGTCTATACATAATATTAAATTTATTTTATAAGGTAAAATTTATATAATTTTAAAAAGAAAGAAAAAGATAAAAGAGGAGAGAGAAGGGGAAAAGTGGAGAGAAAAAGAGGAAAAAGAATAAAAAAAGATGAGTGGGCCCCACATCACACTTTTTCCCCCCAAATACTTGGTACATGCAGTTGTACCAAGTATTTAATTTGTACCCTTTTTTTACTCTTCACTACGGTGTACCTTAGTTTTTGGTACATACTAAAAAATTTGTAACTAAAAATACCTACCATTGTGGATGCTCTTATAGTGTTAAAGATATTCTTTCAACCCTTCGAGAATCTCTAAAACCATTAGAGGCCAATACCAAGGCAGATGAATATGCAGCAAAAATGTCCGAACAGGACACTGGGACTGCAAAAGTATCTGGATCTCCAACAGAAGTATTTGAATTGAGCCCAGAAATATCCATAGAAGAGCAGGTGTACAAAACCTTAAAGGGCAGAAAGTACATTGTTGTAATGGATGATATTTGGAATACTGAAGCATGTGATGGTCTAAGGATGATACTTCCCAATGATGATAATGGAAGTCGAATCATATTAACCACAAGGCTACTTGATGTGGCTACTTATGCCAGCGGAGATGCGGTTGATACATGAGGATCAAAGTTGGAATCTGCTTCGGCAAAAGGTTTTTAGGGATGGAGTTTGTAATCCCGAACTAGAAGACATTGGCATGGCGATTGCAAGGGGCTGCGGAGGATTACCTTTAGCAGTTGTGGTGATAGCAGGGCTCTTGTCCACGGTGGAGAAGAGTAGATCTTCATGGGAAGACTATGATATGATTATCGTCTGGAAAATCTTAAATTGCGGCAATGTCTTAAAAAATTGAGTGTGCGTGTGCATCCAATTTCCTCTGTCATTGAAAAAGCTGAGCTTTAGTGGTTGGATACTTCCCTCATGGGAAGATATGACGATTGTTGGTTTGTTGCTTAATCTTCAATTGCTTAAACTACGAGGTTTCTCCAACCAAGGAAATAAGAGATGGGAGACGATTGAAGGTGAGTTTGCTCGTCTTAGCTTTCTGCTGATCGAGGGATCGGATCTCCAGGAGTGGATAATTGAATCTGAGCACTTCCCACACCTCAAGTCGCTGCTGCTTCATTCCTGTTGGAGTCTAGATGAGATTCCAGCTGGTGTTGCAGATATTCCGACTCTTGAACTGATTGAAATTAAGCAAGGGAGCAAATCTCTTTATGATTCGGCCAAACGGATAGAGGAAGAACACAAGGAAATGAGAAATGAGAGCCTTCAAGTTCATTACATATAGAAGTGCATGCAGTTCATTGACAAGTAGATTCAATTTGGGAGGTAATATTTTGGATTAGAATGTATTTTACTTTTAAGAGTCATTGCTTTGATTTCTTCGTTGCATTCATGCATGACGTAAAACATGATGAGATGCAACACCAAAATATAACTAAAAAATATCATACCGTGATTTTCACCAACATATCGTGATTTTCTTATACCGAAAAAATCAATTTTTCAAGCCCGGCCAAAGGGGTACCCCTTTGGAGAATTGGCCCTGTTTTCTGGCAGTCGTCAGTAAAACGGCTATAACTTTCTCCACAAGTAAGCTTTACCTAAAATTTTTATTGTGTTGGATCCCTAACTCAAATATATATCATACAGAAAGTAGAAACGGAAGAAACTCTTTTGGAAACCTCTAATTAATTTGCAAGTTGATTTACACATGCGTCACCTCTTATGTAGGGCCCGGAGTGACCGTCAGGATTTTCATTGAATTCAACATTTTTGAACACTAGAATCAATTATGAATCAAACCATATGATTATATTAGACTAATCCATACACTTTTGAAAAAATCAATTTTTCAATCTGGCCAAAGACCATATACCCTTTGGCCGGTGGCCAGATTTGGCCCCATTTTTGGCAGCTTTCAGTAAAACGGCTATAACTTTCTCCACAGGTAAGCTTTACCTGAAATTCTTGTTGCGTTGGATCCCTGACTCAAATATCTATCATACAGAATGTCAAAACAGGAGAAACTCTTTTTGAGTCAACCTCTAATTAATTTGCAAGTTGATTTCCACAAGCATCACCTCTTATATATGTAGGGCCCGGGGTGACCGTCGGAATTTTCATTGAATTGAGCATTTTTGAACACTAGAATCAATTATGAATCAAACAATTTGACTATATTAGCCTAATTCATCTGATATAGAAAAAATCAATTTTTCAAGCCCGACGATCACACCGATCCCGAACAAGACATGATCCATTCACTACACAAAATGTTACATTTTTGGAAATCAACTTCAAACCTTGTATAGGTTGACACAAAATGAGTTTCTAGGATTTTTATTTTCTAGATGATAGATATTTAAGTTAGGGTTCCAGCGCAACAAGAATTGCAGGCATCGGATACCTATGGAGAAAGTTATAGCCGTTTTACTGACGACTGCCAGAAAACGGGTCCAAATCTGGCCGTCGGGCTTGAAAATTTGATTCTTTTCGAAACTGGATGAATTAGGCCAATATAAGCATATGGTTTGATTCATAATTGATCATAGTGTTCAAAAATAATAAATTCGATGAAATTCCCGCCGAACACCCCGAGCTCGAAAAATTCATTTTTCAAAACCAGATGACTTAGGCTAATATAAGCATATGGTTTGATTCATAATTGATTATAGTGTTCAAAAATGTTAGATTCGATGAAAATTTCAGCGGTCACACCAGTTTTGAACAAGATGTGACCCGGGCACCACATAAAATGTTACATTTTTGGAAATCAACTTCAAAACCTTGTAGAGGTTGACACAAAATGAGTTTCTAAGAATTTTTTTCTAAATGATAGATATTTGAGTTAGGGTTCCAACGCAACAAGAATTGCAGGCATCGGATACCTATGAAGAGAGTTTTAATAACGGCTGCCAGAAAACGGGACCGAATCTGGCCGTCGGATTTGAAAATTTGATTCTTTCCGAAGCCGGATGAATTAGGTTAATATAAGCATATGGTTTGACTCATAATTGATCTTAGTATTCAAAAATACTTAATTCGATGAAAATCCCGTCGGTCACCCCAGGGCCAAATTTGGCCACCGGCCAAAGGGGTACTCCTTAGGCCCGGACTCGAAAAATTCATTTTTCAAAACCAGATGAATTAGACTAATATAAGCACATGGTTTGATTCATAATTGATTGTAGTGTTTGAAAATGCAAGATTCGATGCAAATCCTGGCGGTCACACCGGTCCCGAACAAGACGTGATCCATTCATTACACAAAATGTTACGTTTTTGGAAATCAACTTCAAAACCTTGTAGAGGTTGACACAAAATGAGTTTCTAGGATTTTTCTTTTCTAGATGATAGATATTGGAGTTAGGGTTCCAACGCAACAAGAATTTTTTTTGGCACAACATGAATTAGGAAAATATAAGCATATGGTTTGATTCATAACTGATCATAGTGTGCAAAAATACTAAATTCGATGAAAATCCCGCCGGTCATTCTTGGGCCAAAAATCCAAAGGGGTACCCCTTTGGTCCGGGCTCGAAAAATTCATTTTTTGAACCGAATGAATTAGGCTAATATAAGTATATGGTTTGATTCATAATTGATTATAGTGCTAAAAATTCTAGATTTTATGAGAATCCCAAGGTCACCGCGGGCCCTTCACAAACGGTGACCCTCGCCCTTTACAAACGGTGACATTTTATAAAATCCACTTGAAAACCATGTTTGGGTTGATTAAAAAATGGTATCTTATGTCTCAACTTTTTGGTATGATAGATATTTGAGTCAAGGTTCCAATGTAACAAGAATTTCAGGCATCGAACACCTATTGAGAGAGTTATAGCTGTTTTACTGACGACTACCGGAAAACGAGGCCGAATCCGGCCACCGGGCTTGAAAATTAGATTCTTATAGAAACCGGACGAATTAGGCAAATATAAGCATACGATTTGATTCATAACTGATACTAATATGCAAAAATACTAAATTCGATGAAAATCCAGCAGGTCACTCCGGGGCCAAAAATCCAAAGGGATACCTCTTTGACACGGGCTCGAAAAATTCATTTTTGGAAACCGGATGAATTAGGCTAATATAAGCATATGGTTTGATTCATAATTAATTATAGTGCTAAAAATGCTAGATTTGATGAGAATCCCGAGGGTCACCGCGGGGCCTTCACAAACGGTGACCCTCGCCCTTCACAAACGGTGACGTTTTATGAAATCAACTTGGAAACCATGTTTGGGTTGATTAAAAAAGGGTATCTTCTATTTCAAATTTTTGGTATGATAGATATTTGAGTCAGGGTTCTAACGTAACAAGAATTTCAGGCATCGGACACCTATTGAGAGAGTTATAGCTGTTTTACTGACGACTGCCGGAAAACGGGGCCTAATCCAACCACCGGTCTCGAAAATTTGATTTTTATCGAAACCGGACGAATTAGGCCAATATAAGCATACGGTTTGATTCATAATTGATCGTAGTGTGCAAAAATACTAAATTCAATGAAAATCCCGCCGGTCATTCTTGGGACAAAAATCCAATAGGGTACCCCTTTGGTCCGGGCTCAAAAAATTCATTTTTTGAGACCAGATGAATTAGGCTAATATAAGTATATGGTTTGATTCATAATTGATTATAGTGCTAAAAATACTAGATTTGATGAGAATCCCAAGGTCACCGCGGGCCCTTCACAAACGGTGACCCTCGCCCTTCACAAACGGTGACATTTTATAAAATCCACTTGAAAACCATATTTGGGTTGATTAAAAAGGGTATCTTCTGTCTCAACTTTTTGGTATGATAGATATTTGAGTCAAGGTTCCAACGGAACAAGAATTTCAGGCATCGAACACCTATTGAGAGAGTTATAGCTGTTTTACTGACGACTACCGGAAAACGAGGCCGAATCCGGCCACTGGGCTTGAAAATTAGATTCTTATAGAAACCGGACGAATTAGGCAAATATAAGCATACGGTTTGATTCATAACTGATACTAATGTGCAAAAATACTAAATTCGATGAAAATCCAGCCGATCACTCCGGGGCCAAAAATCCAAAGGGATACCAATTTAGCACGGGCTCGAAAACGGGGCCGAATCCCGCCACCGGACTTGAAAATTTGATTCTTATCGAAACCGGACGAATTAGGCCAATATAAGCATACAGTTTGATTCATAACTGATCCTAATGTGTAAAACTACTAAATTTAATGAAAATCCAGCTAGTCACTCCAGGGCCAAAAATCGAAATGTGTACCCCTTTGGCCTGGGCTCGAAAAATTCATTTTTTGAAACCGGATGAATTAGGCTAATATAAGCATATGATTTGATTCAAAATTGATTATAGTGCCAAAAATGCTAGATTTGATGAGAATCCCGAGGGTCACCGCAGGCCCTTCACAAACGGTGACCCTTGCCCTTCACAAACGGTGACGTTTTATGAAATCAACTTGGAAACCATGTTTGGGTTTATTAAAAAAGGATATATTCTATTTCAACTTTTTGGTATGATAGATATTTGAGTCAGGGTTCCAACGTAACAAGAATTTCAGGTATCGGACACCGATTGAGAGAGTTATAGCTGCTTTACTGACGACTGCCTGAAAACGGGGCTGAATCAGGCCACCGAGCTCGAAAATTTTATTTTTATCGAAACCGGATGAATTAGGCCAATATAAGCATACGGTTTGATTCATAACTGATCGTAGTGTGCAAAAATACTAAATTTGATGAAAATCCCGCCGGTCACTCTAGGGCTAAAAATCCAAAGGTGTACCCCTTTGGCCCGGGCTCTAAAAATTCATTTTTTGAAACCGGATGAATTAGGCTAATATAAGCATATGATTTGATTCATAATTGATTATAGTGCTAAAAATGCTAGATTTGATGAGAATCCCGAGGGTCACCGCGGGCGGTTCACAAACGGTGACCCTCGCCCTTCACAAACGGTGACGTTTTCTGAAATCAACTTGGAAACCATGTTTGGGTTGATTAAAAAAGGGTATCTTATGTTTAAACTTTTTGGTATGATAGATATTTGAGTCAGAGTTCCAACGCAACAAGAATTTCTGGCATTGGACACCTATTGAGAGAGTTATAGCCGTTTTACTGATGACTGCTGGATAACGGGGCCGAATCCGGCCATTTGGGGCTTGAAAATTTGATTCTTCTCGAAACCGGATGAATTAGGCCAATTTAAGCATACGGTTTGATTCATAACCGATCGTAGTGTGCAAAAATACTAAATTCGATAAAAATCCCGCCGGTCACTCCGGGGCCAAAAATCTAAAGGGCCTTTGGTCCGGGCTCGAAAAATTCATTTTTTTGAAACAGGATGAATTAGGCTAATATAAGTATATGGTTTGATTCATAATTGATTATAGTGCTAAAAATGCTAGATTTGGTGAGAATCCCGAGGGTCACCGCGTGCCCTTCACAAACGGTGACCATCGCCCTTCACAAACGGTGACGTTTTATGAAATCAATTTGGAAACCATGTTTCAGTTGATTAAAAAAAGATATCTTATATTTAAACTTTTTGGTATGATAGATATTTGAGTCAGGGTTCCAACGCAACAAGAATTTCAGACATCGGACACCTATTGAGAGAGTTATAGCTATTTTACTGACGACTACTGGAAAATGGGGCCGAATTTGGCCACCGAGCTGCTTGAAAATTTGATTCTTTTCGAAACCGGACGAATTAGGCCAATATAAGCATACAGTTTGATTCATAACTGATCCTAGTGTGCAAAAAATACTAAATTCGATGAAAATCCCGCTGGTCACTCCGGTGCCAAAAATCCAAAGGGGTACCCCTTTGACCTGGGCTCGAAAAATTGATTATAGTGCTAAATATTCTAGATTTGATGAGAATCTCGAGGGTCACCGCGGGCCGTTCACAAACGGTGACCCTCATCCTTCACAAACGGTGACGTATTATGAAATCAACTTGGAAACCATGTTTGGGTTGATAAAAAAAGGGTATCTTCTGTTTCAAATTTTTGGTATGATAGATATTTGAGTCAGGGTTCCACCTCAACAAGAATTTCAGGCATCAGACACCTATTGAGAGAGTTATAGCTGTTTTACTGACGACTGCCGGAAACGGGGCCGAATCCGGCCACCGGGCTTGAAAATTTAATTCTTATCAAAACCGGATGAATTAGGCCAATATAAGCATACAGTTTGATTCATAACTGATCCTAGTGTGCAAAAATACTAAATTCGATAAAAATCCCGCTGGTCACTCCGGGGCCAAAAATCCAAAGGGCCTTTGGCTCGGGCTCGAAAAATTTATTTTTTGAAACCGGATGAATTAGGCTATTATAAGCATATGGTTTGATTCATAATTTATTATAGTGCTAAAAATGCTAGATTTGATGAGAATCCCGAGGCTCACCGCGGGCCCTTCACAAACGGTGACCCTCGCCCTTCACAAACGGTGACGTTTTATGAAATCAACTTGGAAACCATGTTTTAGTTTATTAAAAAAGGAAATCTTATGTTTAAACTTTTTGGTATGATAGATATTTGAGTCAGGGTTCCAACGCAACAAGAATTTCAGGCATCGGACACCTATTGAGAGAGTTATAGCTGCTTTACTGACGACTGCCGTAAAACGGGGCCGAATCCGGCCACTAGGGGGCTTGAAAATTTGATTCTTATCGAAACCGGATGAATTAGGCCAATATAAGCATACGGTTTGATTCATAACTTATCCTAGTGTGCAAAAAATACTAAATTCTATGAAAATCCCGCCGGTCACTCCAGGGCCAAAAATCCAAAGGGGTACCCCTTTCACCTGCGCTCGAAATATTCATTTTTCGAAACCAGATGAATTAAGCTAATATAAGCATATGGTTTGATTCATAATTGATTATAGTGCTAAAAATTCTAGATTTTATGAGAATCCCGAGGGTCACCGCGGGCCCTTCATAAACGGTGACCCTCGTCCTTCATAAACGATGATGTTTTATGAAATCAACTTGGAAACCATGTTTGGGTTGATAAAAAAAGGGTATCTTCTATATCAACTTTTTCGAATGATAGATATTTGAGTCAGGGTTCCATCTCAACAAGTATTTCAGGCATCGGACACCTATTGACAGAGTTATAGCTGTTTTTACCGACGACTGCCGGAAAACGGGGCCGAATCCGACCATCGGGCTTGAAAATTTGATTCTTATCGAAACCGGATGAATTAGGCCAATATAAGCATACAGTTTGATTCATAAGTGATCCTAGTGTGCAAAAATACTAAATTCGATGATAATTCCGCCGGTCACTCCGGGGGCAAAAATCCAAAGGGGTTGGCACGCGTTCGAAAAATTCATTTTTCGAAACCGGATGAATTAGGCTAATATAAGCATATGGTTTGATTCATAATTGATTATAGTGCTAAAAATTCTAGATTTGATGAGAATCCCGAGGGTCACCGCGGGCCCTTCACAAACGGTGACCCCTCGCCTTTCCCAAATGGTGACGTTTTATGAAATCAACTTGGAAACCATGTTTGAGTTGAATAAAAAAGGTTATCTTCTATTTCAACTTTTTGGTATGATAGATATTTGAGTCAGGGTTTCAGCACAACAAGAATTTCAGGTATCGGACACCCATTGAGAGAGTTATAGCTATTTTACTGACGACTACCGGAAAACGAGGCCGAATCCGGCCACCGGGCTTGAAAATTTGATTTTTCTCGAAACTGGACGAATTAGGCCAATATAAGCATACGGTTTGATTCATAACTGATCGTAGTGTATAAAAATACTAAATTCAATTAAAATTCCGCCGGTCACTCCGGATCCAAAAATCCAAAGGGGTACCCCCCTTTGGCCCGGACTCGAAAAATTCATTTTTCAAAACCGGATAAACTAGGCTAATATAAGCATATGGTTTGATCCATAATTGATTATAGTGCTAAAAATGTTAGATTTGATGAGAATACCGAGGGTCACCGCGGGCCCTTCACAAACGGTGACCCTCGCCCTTCACAAACGGTGACGTTTTATGAAATCAACTTGGAAACCATGTTTGAGTTGATTAAAAAAGGGTATCTTATGTTTCAACTTTTCGGTATGATAGATATTTGAGTCAGGGTTCCAACGCGATAAGAATTTCAGGCATCGGACACTTATTGAGAGAGTTATAGATGTTTTTTAGTGACGACTGCCGAAAAACGGGGCCGAATCCGGCCACCGGGCTTGAAAATTTGATTTTTATCGAAACTGGATGAATTAAGCCAATATAAGCATACTGTTTGATTCATAAATGATCCTAATGTGCAAAAATACTAAATTCGATGAAAAAGCCCGTCGGTCACTCCGGGGCCAAAAATCCAAAGGGGTATTTGGCCCGGGCTCGAAAAATTTATTTTTTGAAACCGGATGAATTAGGCTAATATAAGCATATGATTTGATTCATAATTGATTATAGTGCTAAAAATTCTAGATTTGATGAGAATCCCGAGGGTCACCGCGGGCGGTTCACAAACGGTGACCCTCGCCCTTCACAAACGGTGACGTTTTATGAAATCAACTTGGCAACCATGTTTGAGTTGATTAAAAAAATATATCTTATGATTAAACTTTTTGGTATGATAGATATTTGAGTCAGGGATCTAATAAGAATTTCAGGCATCAGACACCTATTGAGCGAGTTATAACTATTTTACTGACGACTGCCGGAAAACGGGGCCGAATCCGGCCACCGGGCTTGAAAATTTGATTCTTATCGAATCCCGATGAATTAGGCCAATATAAGCATACGGTTTGATTCATATCTGATCCTAATGTGAAAAAATAATAAATTCGAAGAAAATCCCGCCGGTCACTCCGGGGCCAAATATCCAAAGGGTACCCATTTGGTCCGGGCTCGAAAAATTCATTTTTTGAAACCGGATGAATTAGGCTAATATAAACATATGGTTTGATTCATAATTGATTATAATTCTAAAAATGCTAGATTTGATGAGAATCCCGAGGGTCACCGCGGGCCCTTCACAAACGGTGACCCTCTCGCCTTTCACAAACGGTGATATTTTATGAAATCAACTTTGAAACCATGTTTGAGTTGATTATAAAAGGGTATCTTATGTTTAAAGTTTTTGGTATGATAGATATTTGAGTCAGGGTTCCAATGCAATAAAAATTTCAGGCATCGGACACCTATTGAGAGTTTTATAGTTGTTTTACTGACGACTGCCGGAAAACGGGCCGAATCTGGCCACGGGGAGCTTGAAAATTTGATTCTTATGGAAACCACACGAATTAGGCCAATGTAAGCATACGGTTTGATTCATAACTGATCCTAGTGTGTAAAAATACTATATTCGATGAAAATCCCGCCGGTCACTCCGGGGCCAAAAATCCAAAAGGGTACCCCTTTGGCCGAGCTCGAAAAATTCATTTTTTGAAACCAGATGAATTAGGCTAATATAAGCATATGATTTGATTCATAATTGATTATAGTGCTAAAAATTCTAGATTCGATGAGAATCACGAGGGTCACCGCGGGCCCTTCACAAATGGTGACATTTTATGAAGTCAACTTGGAAACAATGTTTGGGTTGATTAAAAAAGGGTATCTTATGTTTAAACATTTTGGTATGATATATATTTGAGTCAGAGTTCCAACGCAACAAGAATTTCTGGCATCGGACACCTATTGAGAGAGTTATAGCTATTTTACTGATAACTGCCGGATAACGGGGCCGCATCCGGCCATTGGGGGCTTGAAAATTTGATTTTTCTCGAAACCGGATAAATTAGGCCAATATAAGCATACGGTTTGATTCATAACTGATCCTAGTGTGCAAAAATACTAAATTCGATGAAAATCCCGCCGGATACTTCGGGGCCAAAAATCCAAACGGTATCCCTTTGGCCCGAGTTCGAAAAATTCATTTGTTGAAACTTGATGAATTAGGCTAATATAAGCATATGGTTTGATTCATAATTACTTATAGTGCTAAAAATTCTAGATTTGATGAGAATCCCGAGGGTAACCGCGGGCCCTTCACAAACGGTGATGTTTTATGAAATCAACTTCGAAACCATGTTTGGGTTGATTAAAAAAGGGTATCTTATGTTTAAACTTTTTGTTATGATAGATATTTGAGTCAGGGTTCCAACCCAACAAGAATTTCAGGCATCGGACACCTATTGAGAGAGTTATAGCTGTTTTACTAACGACTGCCGGAAAACGGGGCCGAATCCGGCCACCGGGCTTGAAAATTTGATTCTTATCAAAATCGGATGAATTAGGCCAATATAAGCATACGGTTTGATTCATAATTGATTGTAGTGTTAAAAAATGCTAGAGTGGATGAAATCTCGTCGGTCACACCGGGCCCGAACAAGACGTGACCCTGGCACTACACAAAATGTTACGTTTTTTGAAATCAACTTTAAAACCTTGTAGAGGTTGACAAAAAATGAGTTTCTAAGATTTTTATTTTCTAGATGATAGATATTTGAGTTAGGGATCCAACACAACAATAATTTCAGGCATCGGGCACCTATGGAGAGAGTTATAGCCGTTTTACTGACAGATGCCAAAAAATGGGGCCGAATCTGGCCGTCGAGCTTGAAAATTTGATTCTTTTGGAAACCGGACGAGTTAGGCCAATATAAGAATATGGTTTGATTCATAATTGATCCTAGTGTGCAAAAATACTAAATTCGATGAAAATCCCGCCGGTCACCCAGGGGCCAAATTTTGAAACCGGATGAATTAGGCTAATATAAGCATATGTTTTGATTCATAATTGATTGTAGTGTTAAAAAATGCTAGAGTCGATGAAAATCCCGACGGTCACACCGGGTCCGAACAAGACGTGACCCTGGCACTACACAAAATGTTACGTTTTTTGAAATAAACTTTAAAACCTTGTAGAGGTTGACACATAATGAGTTTCTAGGATTTTACTTTTCTAGATGATAGATATGTGAGTTAGGGATCCAACGCAATAAGAATATCAGGCATCGGACACCTATGGAGAGAGTTATAGCCGTTTTACTGACGGCCGCCAGAAAACGGGCCGAATTTGGCCGTCGGGCTTGAAAATTTGATTCTTTTGGAAACCGGACGAATTAGGCCAATATAAGCACATGGTTTGATTCATAATTGATTCTAGTGTGTAAAAATACTAAATTCAATGAAAATCCTGTCGGTCATCCCGGGGCCAAATTTGGCCACCGGCCAAAGGGTACCATTTGGCCCGGGCTCGAAAAATTCATTTTTTGAAATCGGATGAATTAGGCTAATATAAGCATATTATTTGATTCATAATTGATTTTAGTGTTAAAAAATTCTAGAGTCAATGAAAATCCCGCAGGTCACACCGGGCCCGAACAAGACGTGACCCTGGCACTACTCAAAATGTTACGTTTTTTGAAATCAACTTTAAAACCTTGTAGAGGTTGACAAAAAATGAGTTTCTAGGATTTTTGTTTTCTAGATGATAGATATTTGAGTTAGGGATCCAAAGCAACAAGAATTTCAGGCATCGGACACCTATGGAGAGAGTTATAGCCGTTTTACTGACAGATGCCAGAAAATGGGGCCGAATCTGGCCGTCGGGCTTGAAAATTTAGTTCTTTTGGAAACCGGACGAATTAGGCCAATATAAACTTATGGTTTGATTCATAATTGATCCTAGTGTGCAAAAATACTAAATTCGATGAAAATCCCGTCGGTCAACCCGGGGCCGAATTTGGCCACCGGCCAAAGGGGTGCCCCTTTGGCCCGGGGGCTCAAAAATTCATTTTTTGAAACCGGATGAATTAGGCTAATATAAGCATATGTTTTGATTCATAATTGATTGTAGTGTTAAAAAATGCTAGAGTCGATGAAAATCCCGACGGTCACACCGGGCCCGAACAAGAAGTGACCCTGACACTACACAAAATGTTACGTTTTTTGAAATAAACTTTAAAACCTTGTAGAGGTTGACACAAAATGAGTTTCTAGGATTTTACTTTTCTAGATGATAGATATGTGAGTTAGGGATCCAACGCAACAAGAATTTCAGGCATCGGACACCTATGGAGAGAGTTATAGCCGTTTTACTGACAACTGCCAGAAAATGGGGCCGAATCTGGCCGTCGGGCTTGAAAATTTGATTCTTTTGGAAACCGGACGAATTAGACCAATATAAGCATATGGTTTGATTCATAATTGATCCTAGTGTGCAAAAATACTAAATTTGATGAAAATCCCGCCGGTCACCCCGTGGCCAAATTTGACCACCGGCCAAAGGGTACCCCTTTGACCCGGGCTCGAAAAATTCATTTTTTCAAACCGGATGAATTATGCTAATATAAGCATATGTTTTGATTCATAATTTATTATAGTTTTAAAAAATGCTAGAGTCGATGAAAATCCCGTCGGTCACACCGGGCCCGAACAAGACGTGACCCTGACACTACACAAAATGTTACGTTTTTTGAAATCAACTTTAAAACCTTGTAGAGGTTGACACAAAATATGTTTCTAGGATTTTTCTTTTCTAGATGATAGATATTTGAGTTAGGGATCCAACGCAACAAGAATTTCAGACATCGGGCTCCTATGTAGAGAGTTATAGCCGTTTTACTGACAGCTGCCACAAAATGGGGCCGAATCTGGCTGTCGGGCTTGAAAATTTGATTCTTTTGGAAACCGGATGAATTAGGCCAATATAAGCATATGGTTTGATTCATAATTGATTCTAGTGTGCAAAAATACTAAATTCGATGAAAATTCCGCCGGTCACCCCGGGGCCAAATTTGGCCACCGGCCAAAGGGGGTATCCCTTTTGCCCGGGCTCTAAAAATTCATTTTTTGAAACGCCGCGGTGCTTGCGGCTTGATCGGGCTTATTCTACTTGTTCTCATTTATGTTAATTCATGCCTTAACCACTCGTTCACTACATGTTTTGGAAAGATTTGATGTGTTTTTAGGAGATGTGCAGGTGGAAGGAATGAAGTGAAGAAATGCTCCATCTTTTGAAGAATGCAAGCAAGCAGCTCGTAATACAGTCGGTTTGGGCATACCGCTAGAGACATGGGCCGAGAAAATTCCAGAACTGAAGCTGTGCGCGACTTGGGCCTGTTTTGTGTGAAAATCTGATCCAGCCCAAGTTCTAGACGCGGATTTATGATCTTCATAGCCTAAAAGGAGTCCTATCCTTGGAAACTTCCTAGTCTAGATATAGAAGATTTATTTCCATGTTGGATACTATTTTATTTAAGGATATTAGATATAGATTAGGAATTATGATTCCATTAAAAAATTCACGCCACAACGCAGCAGAGCAGAGGGACGCAGAAAAGCAGATTTTATTCTTCTATTTCATTCTTTTCATCGATATATTTTTCAAACCATTATTGTAGTTCGAATTCAATTATGAATTCGAGCTAGACTTTCTCCATTCCGGGATCAACTCACGAAGTTCTGGCCAATTAAATATGTGAGATCTAAACATTTTTTCTCGATTAATTCATGCATGTGTATTTATTATCCTCCGTAAGTCGAGTCGTGATTATTTCGATTAAACCGAGTAGTCGCGAATATTCAGAGTATAGGAATTAATCACTAGCCAATTAATTCGGCCATACGTAATCGTGGTTTAGGATTAATTAGTGGTAAAATCAGTAGCTAATACCGTGGGGATAATAATCTGATTCGGTGATCCTGTGTCAGAGTTCGCTAGATTAGAATCGGGTTTCTCTCGAGCATAAAGCAATCGGCTAATTAAATCTATAAGAGTGTCTCTTTTGGGTTGTTAGTTGATTAGAGAAAATGTGTGGTGAAGTGTCTTCCTTCCATTCGAGAAAATACGGAGAAATAAGGATGTGTCAGCAAGTGTCTTCGGCATCCGCAACTGATTTACATGTGATAATTAATTGTATTCTTGAATCGAGGATCAGTATAATTGTGCCAGAGTGGAGTAGTTGATATCCGGAATATATTTCTAATTATTTGTTTAAACCCGTTGCTCGTGTGTGTATTTTAATTTCTTGTTATTTAATTATTTTCATGCACTACAGTTTATACCCATAATTTTCCCCCTTTTAAAGTTAAGTTCTGCAGATTGAAGATTTAGAATAATTCTCGCCGGTCCCTTGGGAGACGATCTCGCTCATCGCTGTACTGTGCAGCTTGGGCAAACCGACTGCTGTCGGAACATTTATTTTTGGTGCAAAACGACACACCAAATTTTGGCGCCGTTGCCGGGGATCGGTTTTAAGTAGTTATTATTCTAATATTTTCAGTTTGCATTTTTTTTTCTTTTCTTGGTTTTTCTTTATTTGCAGAAAACATGGTTGAACCTGCTCCCTTGATCCGAGAGTTGGGCCGTCATCAAAACAATAGGCCTATTTGCATCATTCTACCTACCATCGCTCACAATGCAGAGATTCGGCCGGGGTTCATACAAGTGCTACCCAAATTCAGTGACGCACCTGGAGAGAATGCGCACACGCATTTAGCAGAGTTCGACTGGATTTGCTCTACCCTGCGTCTTCAAGGCTTTACGGATGACAACCTGTGCTTGTTAACTTTCTCACACACATTGCAAGGCCGAGCAAGGAAATGGCTTTTTGATCTTCCACCAGCTTCGATTACTACATGGGATGAGATGGAGGAGCAGTTCCTATGCAAATTTTTCCCAGAGTCACGAGCTGCAAATCTTAGAATGGCCATCAGCAGCATCAAGCAAAAATCTAATGAAAGTCTAGCTAATTATTGGGCGCGATTTCAGCAGTTGTGCCGAAGATGCCTAGACCACGGGTTCTCTGATTATCAGTTATTCACTAACTATTTTTACCGTGGTATGTCAACTTTTGATAGGAAGATCGTGGATGCTGCTAGCGGAGGGTCTCTCACCAACAAGACTCTAGCAGAGGCGAAACAACTCATCATCGACATGGTCTCCGGTGGCCAACAATATGAGGATGATGATGATGACAGATACTGGTCTGTGAAGGGAGTTGAGAGAGCAGAAAATTCCGGAGTTAATAAGAAGATTGATGCTCTGACTACTCTTGTCCGAGGTCTAGCTATGGTGCAGACACATAACACATATGATCCAGGTGAGAGGGACCATTCAAATTTCGGCTGGAGGCAGCCGCAGGGCAGTCAGTATGCCCAAACTGACCGATCTACACCGAGCATGATAGATATCATGAAGTGTCTGGAGAAAAGCAGTGCCCTGGTGAACAATTTGGCACAAAGTCAGAAGGCTTTCCAGCAAGAAACACAAGCCGCCCTAGGCAGTATGGGCACACAGATCACTTAGCTTGCCACTCAATTAAACAAGATGCAGGCGAATCAAGGCAAACTCCCCTTCCAAACTGAAATGAATCCAAGAGAGCATGTTTGCGCTATCACTTTGAGAAGTGCGGATGAGTTGGATGATGTGGAGGCTAAGAAGGAAAAGAACCCGCAGTATGGGCATACTGCAGAGCCGAAAAACCCTCCCAGAGCAGAGGACGAGCCAACTGCCGAACTCACTCCACCTAAGGTCAGTGTTGAATCTAAAATTTTTAACCGTCTGATTGCAGCTCATTTTCCTTCCAGATTGGTTCAAAATAAGAAGGAGAATGATGAAAAGGAGATCCTCGAGCTATTCAAGAAGGTACCTTTTGGTGGGCTGACTGAAACCGCTGCAATAATAGAAGAAGATGAGAAGATTCGAGACATCATAATACAGCTGTATACCCCTAGTGAATTTCCAATTCAGAATCTGACGGGCCGTTTGCCCATACCGACCAACTCGAAACCGTTTTTACCATCTCATGTGAAGGCCCCCGTACTGGAGCTGAAGGGGCAAGAAACAAGGTTGGTCGAGCTTTTGAAGAAACTAAAAAGAGTGGGGATGGAAACGATTCCTTTTGATAGGGGTAGATCTGCTACCTCCGAAATTATCTTGTGATCGAGTTATACTTGTGTCGAGCCTCAGACATTAAATAATGGCGCTTCTCGGGAGGCAACCCGAGCTTTTCTTGCTTTATTTCGTTTTTCTTATTTCATTTAGTTGCTTATTTGTCTTTAAAATAAAAAATAATAATAATAAAAAAAAATATAAAAAAAATAATAATAAATAAAAAAATATTCTAGTCCAGCTTTTTCGTGCAGGTACCTCTTCTAGCGCTACCCCTAACCCTGCCGAGCTCATGGAGTTGTTTGACCATTACACACCAAGCTGAGCTACTACACTTGAGCGCCGTCTGTATGCCCTTACTGACCGTCTCCTCCCTTGATTGCCAGTTTGCCCTCTCTGTCCCTTTTGCTTTTATTTTTCTTTCATTCATGTTGTGTCCGTTTTGTTGACTCTCTTTCTTACACAGTGAGGACACTGTGTTGTCTAAGTGTGGGGGGGGGAAGTTACTTTTTTGTGTCTAGTTCTTTTCGAAAAATAAAATAAAATTGTTTTGTTTGTTTTTGTTGAGTATTGGCTGCCTGAGATTGAATTATACAAGGAGGACGGGTTATAGCATGGATTTTTTTGGTTTGTTTGATTGATTCTCTTGTGATTGAATTTTGCTAATGCTCGTATGTATTCTTGAATGATGAAATGTGCAACTTGATCAACTTTTGATGAGCTTCGTAAACGTGAGATTTGAGCCTTTTGAGCATGTTATATATATTGAAAGCTCAATTTCATTCTTTTGATGAGTATGTCGGATTTGAATGCTGAATTTCTGATTTGCCTTGTTGCCATGGTCATACTGCTTGTGAGTTTCCTTTTGCATGAAAATGATAAAGGCATGTAGGATTAACCATTGCTTTGGCCTGAATAAATTATCCATACCCGACACTATCCTTTAGTGAGCTAATTTGTGCCTGAATCCTCTCTTTCTTGATAGCCACTAAATATTTCAGCCTTAGCTTGTTTTGGCCTGCTCTTGTCCCTTGAAAGCATATAAGTTATATTGGATTATGTTGAGATAAGTTCGAAATTTACTTGAAGACAGTTAGTGCTGGAAGATTGAAGAAAAAAAAATGTAAAGTCATGTTTTTTTCGAAAAAAAAAGAAAAAAAAGAGAAAAAAAAAGGTCAGTATGCCCAAACTGGACGTGGAGGAAATAGGCCTGCACCCGATTGAAGTTAAATTTTGTGGCCCTGTATAGCTTTGAAGACCAGCACACAACTTGAGAAATATTGCAATATCTGAAGAAGTAGCTGAAGAGCTCTGTGATCGAGTTATAATATGCTTACATGTTTTCACTTATTTGAGCCATTTACCCAAATTATCCTACCTATGTGCACCCTAGCCCCATTACAACCTGTTTCAAAGACCTTTTGATTTGTGCATAGCTCTCACTTATTGGTAGTGGTTTTGACATATGGGCAAATCTATGTTTGAAGGTATCAAGTCGTGACTTGTGTGAATTAAATTATGTCCTTACTTTCTTTTGAGAGAAATTGAGCGAATCTTGGTGAGGCAGGATTGAGTTGCACGTTTTTGACTTGAATGAAGAGCATGTGTACAGTTTCATAAAATAAGAGAAGGGTTAGTGGATTGTGGATGGTTGTGTTGTAATCCTAACTTTGAGTGTGTTCAGTTTAAGGCAGCCGGTACTTGACGTGTCATTTTCTGTTTTTATTTTAGAGTATGTTCTTTGTTTAGATATGCTCGAGGACGAGCATTGTCTAAGTGTGGGGGGGTTTTGATCGGGCTTATTCTACTTGTTCTCATTTATGTTATTTCATGCCTTAACCACTCGTTCACTGCATGTTTTGGAAAGATTTGATGTGTTTTTAGGAGATGTGCAGGTGGAAAGAATGAAGTGAATAAATGCTCCATCTTTTGAAGAATGCAAGCAAGCAGCTCGTAATACAGTCGGTTTGGGCATACCGCCAGAGGCATGGGCCGAGAAAATTCCAGAACTGAAGCTGTGCGCGACTTGGGCCTGTTTTGTGCGAAAATCTGATCCAGCCCAAGTTCTAGACGCGGATTTATGATCTTCATAGCCTAAAAGGAGTCCTATCCTTGGAAACTTCCTAGTCTAGATATAGAAGATTTATTTCCATGTTGGATACTATTTTATTTAAGGATATTAGATATAGATTAGGAATTATGATTCCATTAAAAAATTCACGCCGCAACGCAGCAGAGCAGAGGGACGCAGAAAAGCAGATTTTATTCTTCTATTTCATTCTTTTCATCGATATATTTTTCAAATCATTATTGTAGTTCGAATTCAATTATGAATTCGAGCTAGACTTTCTCCATTCCGGGATCAACTCACGAAGCTCTGGCCAATTAAATATGTGAGATCTAAACATTTTTTCTCGATTAATTCATGCATGTGTATTTATTATCCTCCGTAAGTAGAGTCGTGATTGTTTCGATTAAACCGAGTAGTCGCGAATATTCGGAGTATAGGAATTAATCACTAGCCAATTAATTCGGCCATACGTAATCGTGGTTTAGGATTAATTAGTGGTAAAATCAGTAGCTAATACCGTGGGGATAATAATCTGGTTCGGTGATCCTGTGTCAGAGTTCGCTAGATTAGAATCGGGTTTCTCTCGAGCATAAAGCAATCGGCTAATTAAATCTATAAGAGTGTCTCTTTTGGGTTGTTAGTTGATTAGAGAAAATGTGTGGTGAAGTGTCTTTCTTCCATTCGAGAAAATACGGAGAAATAGGGATGTGTCAGCAAGTGTCTTCGGCATCCGCAACTGATTTACATGTGATAATTAATTGTATTCTTGAATCGAGGATCAGTATAATTGTGCCAGAGTGGAGTAGTTGATATCCGGAATATATTTCTAATTATTTGTTTAAACCCGTTGCTCGTGTGTGTATTTTAATTTCTTGTTATTTAATTATTTTCATGCACTACAGTTTATACCCATAATTTCCCCCCTTTTAAAGTTAAGTTTTGCAGATTGAAGATTTAGAATAATTCTCGCCGGTCCCTTGGGAGACGATCTCGCTCATCATTGTACTGTGCAGCTTGGGCAAACCGACTGCTGTCGGAACATTTATTTTTGGTGCAAAACGACACACCACGGCTGTTCTTCTCCGTCCAAATAAACCAGAAAGCCAAGCAAGGAATCAAAAAGCTAATGTGCTTCGGAACGGACCGTGGCAACAGCCCCCTCCAAAACCCAAAAGCATGTCCAACAGTGTGTGCACGTGGAGCAGTAATATGGAACCAATTCGCAACATATGCCCACACTGATTTCGCAGACTCAGACCAAAGAAAAACATGCTCAATGGACTCGACCTGCGGATGGACACAACACTGACAATGAGATGCAAGATGAATACGATGGGACTGCAACCTTAACATCAACAGGAATGCGATCATGCATGAGATGCCAAAGAAAGACAGATATAGTGGGAGTGAGACAATCATGCCAAAAGGACCCAAAGATGGCACGTTCAGACCGCCGGTATCTGACCTGATCCCAAGCAGAGGTCAAAGAGAACTCACCTGTCGAAGTCAAATTCCATCGCAAGCTATCCCTCTCTCCCCACATCACCGGAGTCCGGATCACCGAAGCAATCAAATCAACAGGCAAAGCAAAGTGCTCATGTAACGCATGCAGACGCTCAACATACCAGGACTCACCAGATAAGTACCAATCAACATGCAAATGATCAAAACAAGAAGCAGGGCAATAAGAAGATAAGGGAACATTATCACACCAAATATCATCCCAAAAACTAACCTGTCCGTCCCCAAGGGACCACCGGATATGATCCTGAGCCCAAGCACCAACCCTAACCACTCTCTTCCAAACCCGGCTGTCATGCGGACCCAACGGCACCCTCAAAGGATACAAACGACCCCTGCAATACTTAGCCCACATGTATCAGGCCCACAAAGAATCACGCGCTCTGAACCTCCACCAAAGCTTCCAACTGAAGATAGTGACCAGATCACCAAACCGACAGATACCCAAACCTCTCTCAGAAACCGGCAAACAAATGGTCTCCCAACTGATCCAGTGCATCTTCCTCTTCTCCCCAACAAAACCCCAAAAGAAACGAGCAATCATCTGCTCGAGCTGATGAAGGACCCCCTGAGGCAGCTCCATGACCTGGAAGATGTGCAAAGGAATAGTAGGAAAGGTGCTCCTGATGAGCGCCAGACGACCTCTAAAAGACAAGTGCCTATGCGACCAGCTATGAATCCTGTCACTCAAACGCTGTCTCAAAGGGATGAAAAGCGAGCACTTCAGAAAGCCTCTGTAGATCGGGACCCCAAGATAAGTGAACGACAAAGAACCCCGCTGATACCCACAGACGGACTGAATCTGGTGATGCCAAGTCGGAACAAACTTCTCCATGATGTAGAAGTTGCTCTTTCCCCGGTTCACCAGCTGGCCTGAAACCAAAGAATAGTGCTCTAAGCAGTCCACAAGACGACCCAAACCATCCGGGTCAGCTCTAGTAAAGATGATGATGTCATCAGCATAAGACAAGTGAGAAACCGGAAAACCCTTCTTCGCCGTCCTGTACCTCATGACCGGATCACCACAAATCAATCTGTCCAGAATCCGAGATAAGTAATTAGCCGCAAGAACAAACAAGGAGGGTGAAAGGGGGTCACCCTGTCTCAATCCTCGGGAAGAGGGAAAGAAACCAGCCGGAACTCCATTCACAAGAACCGAGAACCAGCAATCCTTGATACACCGACTAATCATATCCACCCACTGATCCGGAAAACCCATATGACGTAAAACAGCAAGCAAGAACGACCACTGAACCCGATTATACGCCTTTGCCATATCCAGCTTAAGAGCAACATTGGGAATGTCACGGCTGATGTGGAGGTCCCCAATCATCTCCTGAGCAAGCAAGACGTTATCACTGAGCAAGCGACCCTTCACAAAACCACTCTGATTCGGAGTGAGCACGGCAGGCAAGAAAGGAGCCAACCGAGATGTCAGAATCTTCGTGATGATCTTATTGGTCACATTGCACAAACTGATAGGCCGGTAATCAGTCCAAGCAGCCGGTCTCTCCATCTTCGGCAGAAGGACAATAGTAGTAGCCGTGAAGCTGCGCGGCATGTGAGCACCTGCAAAGAAATCAGCAACTGCCCCCACAACATCACTGCTAACAATATCCCAACAATGCTGAAAAAACAGAGAAGTGAAACCATCCGGACCCGACACACTGTCCCCACTGATACCGAAAATAGCTGTAACGCCCTGATCCCGAAATGGGAAAAGTTCGCCACTAAATGATTTTAACTTAACTTTCTTAATAACGTAACTTAAAATAAATAGATAAACAAATCGCAATAATTCTTTTCAAAGGAAATGGTTGCATTCTAATTTAAAAATAACTCCATTAACACATCAACTTAACTCAAATGATCAACCTGCTAAAAGAAAGGTTTACGAGATCACAATCGGATTTTTTTTTAATAAATTAATCGCCTAACTATATTTTCAATCAGATTCCAAAGGAATTAATTCGGCATTTTTCAACAAACAAAATTAAAAGTATTTCCAAGAGTCAAGTGAAATCTTAAGCATACACAAGCACGACAATTTAGAAAAATAACTTGTAACATAAACAATTTAAAGAACATAAAACCCTAACACATTAAATTCACTTAAGTTTGATTAATAAGTAATTTAATAAACAAATAATTTAACTCCAACTGTCACCATCTTTCGGCCAACCTCAAACTCCATCACCTGAAATCATTTAAAAACATTTGGGTTTGAGTGCCAGAAAACACTCTGAGGGTATAATTTTTTTTTCTAAGTAATAAAGTAATTGAAATGCACATATATGATCCACATAAAAGAGTCATCTAACATGTGACATAGTATATTGTATGTACTTGAAACATATGCCACAAGGGCCTGCGTAGGATGTGACCACATAACTGTAGGGTGGTATTAACCACAACTGTAGGGTGGAATTAACCAAAAATGTAGGTACGGTTCGTATCATAGCCCTTTCGGCCTTAATACGAATCGTTAACTATAAGGTGATCACATAATAATAGGGTGGAATAAAACCACAATTTAACTCTAGTCAAGTGGCATTACAATTCACATTTGCATCATATCACACAGATTTACAAATTCTAAATAACATATTCACCTATAAATTATATAACTTTGATATTTAACTCACATAAACAGTAGCATTTCATAAAACATACAAGTGAGACATATACAAAACATTTAAACATATATGAAACATTTATACGCTCTAGAGCATAAATAATTAATTCATATAAATAACAACATTAACTTCGTAAATAATTTAAGATGAGTTTAGCTATAACCCACCTTAAATCTTAGAGAAACTCCTGCTTGTTACATGTCAGAAAACTCGAATCCATTAGCCTCTTCTCAACCTATAAAATAACCCATATCTTAGGATCTCATCTCGGTCAATATACAATAGCTTCTATATAAAAAAACATAAGTCTCCTTAATTTTTGAACTCATTGGAATCGTTAACAAAGTCCAACGAGCGTATCTGATAATATTAACGTGCCAAGACCTTGAAGGATTACTATTTGGGAATTATATTAACTATAACAATTGAGATCAACGTAACTATGGATCAAAATATTCTAATATTAAGTGTAGTCATGCTTGATTTATACTAGGAATCATAGAATAATTTTTGTAATTTAATTTATCCGGGTCAGAACATATTTCATCGACCCTTTTAGCTCAATTACAATACAATCCCAAATCCTTTTTGAATATATATATATATATATATATATATCAAACAGCTCCTGCCTTACTCTTACCAGCTAATTCATACAATATCACTCCCAAAATCAGATTAATAAAATATGTTATCCAAAGCCATGCATATGGTTATAAGTTATAACCCAACCGTGATTCAAATCTTCCCAAGTTCAAGCTTCAACCTTCCCATATAATATCTATATCTTAACATCAAGAGTGAATATATTATGCGCATATTTACATGAGAATTTAAAACATGTCCCATTTCAGATTTTAGAGAATAAAACTCTCACCTTTAATTAACCATTAGGGGTCGAACCCTCATCCAAAATTAAGAACTAAAAATATCGAATTGAAGTTCATGAAATTAGGGTTCTAACCATCTGTGATATGAAGTTTTTTAGTTGGAGAATAGGTTTGAAACGAGTTGTTAATGCAGCAGCAGCAACGACAACAACGAGCATTGACGTCCGGTAAGGTTTTCCGTCAACTTTCGACATAAATATGATCGACCAAACAACATGGAGATTAGGATATGAAGATATATATGAATAGCTTGAAAGAATAAGTTTCTAACCATCTATAGTATGAACACTTTCGATTTCCAGAAAATCTAGAAATATGTCGTCGAAGTAGTAGCAGCACACAACTTGATGTTGGACAGCAGTTTTTCATTAACTTCCGACGTGATTCCGGTGGACTAAATGACTTCTGATTTATGATCAGGAGCTAGATATACGTATCCCATAAGAAGATCTTCGAAACAGTGTAAAGTTGGGCCAAATCGGACGGTTGGTTCGTCCGGAAATTGCCCCGCAAGTCAGCTGCGGCACAAGGCGGCGGGACAGCAGCTCTTGGCAGATTCTTGCTTTCGTTTCCAACTCTTCAGCCACCTTTCCGAATAAATTCATGTATAGTTGTTATCTAGTCGATGAAAGGAAGATCATGGTACATATCTCAAAATTTTAGTTGTGATTTGAGAGTTGGAATTGGAGATCAAATTGATGGCTGCCGGTATTTGAGAAAATGAGAAAAGAATGAAGAATCGAAAGTGGATTTGGATTAATCTGCAAGTTTTCCTTCATTCTTTGATATTTTGACAGCTACACCTATACATGCACCCCAGGTTTAATACGTGTAAGCCTTACAATTTAATTAGCTTAGGTGGTGAAAATAAGAAAGGATAGCTATTAATTTTTTTTTTTAATCTATACAACACTTGTGGATGTATTAATATACATAAAAATTAAGTTAAACATATAAGCCTAGATACGAGCTTCAAATTTAATATCAAAATTAAAATTAAATTTTAACTATGATGTTTAGCTTAATTAATTTTGTTTTAATCAACTTAGTAAGAAATAAATCGGACACAATTTCTTTAATAAAAAAAATCCATTGATGGTCAAATTAACTCCAACTTAGATGATCCTGGTGTCCAAAATGATTCTCTTCATATCTCCTTTCATATCACAAGTCTAATTTTCAATATTTATTACTTAAATAAAATACTTAAATAAATTCTAATTGTATAGTTTTTGGGGTGTTACAATAGCAGATCTGATCTCATCAATATCCGGAACCCGGCAGAGCCCATCTGTAGCCATATCTATAGGAATCCCATGCAAACAACTGAAATTCAGATCACCGAGCTGATCAATATCTGACGTGAGAAGCCTCTGAAAGAAACCCGCAGCTGAAGCCCGGATCCCAGCATCATCCTCAATCACACACCCGTCATCCTCAATCGAGTGAATCCTGGACTTGCACCTCCTCTGCTTCACTCATCCCTGAAAAAATCGAGATTCCGCTCCCCTTCAGTGACCTACCGGACCGGCGCCTTCTGCTTCCAAAAATCCTCCTCCATCCGAGTCCTAAGCACATACTCAGCCACACATCAACTGAGCTCAGCACGAGCATCCGGAGTAGGAGAATAATCATAAGAAGCCTGAGCAACAGCAACAGCAGCATCCGCCTGCCTGACCCGAGCAAAAACATCACCAAACACATCCCAGTTCCACTACCTCAACCTCTTCCTGACACGCTTCAACTTCAACTGCAGATTCATCATGCCGTTGTAGGTAGTAGGAGCAGTCCACTCCTGCATGACAGTCTCCCTGAAGGTGTGATGCCTGATCCACATATTCTGAAATCTAAAGGAGGATTTTAGAATCTGATCAAAGAACTGACACCTCACCAACAAAGGAGCATGATCCGAGGTATGTCTCGACAAGTGGGTGACCCTGGTCACAGCAAAAACCGACGTCCAGAACTCTCCAAGCAGCACCCGATCCAATCTCTCTCTCAATTCGGTAGAAGAGCGCTCCCATGTGAACCAAGCTCCATCAAAACCCGGATCCAACAACTGACAGTCAGAAATGGCATCCCCAAAATCCATCATCTCACGGTGACGATTCGACACGCCATTCTCAACCTCATCATCAGTCAAAAAAATATTAAAGTCACCTCCCACAAGCCACAGCCTCCCATTAATACCAAGAGCAATGTCCCTTAACTGATCCCAAAGCTCAAATCTATCCTCTCGAGAATGCTGACCATACACAAGAGATAAATACACAGTCCTGCTCAATAAAGGCGAATCTACTCTCACATGAAGCAACTGCCTAAAATCCAAATCCACAGCAACAGTAAAATCATGAGCACAAAAAATCCAAATATGATTAGATAAATTCGACGCCACCAAGGTCAACCCAAATCGACGACTAAAAAAATCAGAATCAAATTGAACTTTAGGCTCAATAATCACCAAAAGAGACAAACGATGTAAACTTATCAAATTATGTAAATAGCCGCACTTAGCTTTAGATCCCAAGCCTCGTGCATTCCAAATTAAAAATTGTACCGACATGATGAAACAATCACAGCTTCATAGGAGATGGCGGTATCTCCTTTAATTGACCATGCACAATCGGCGACACTTGCATGGGAGATATGGCGGCTTCATCTATGGGTTCATTAGCAACATCTGCATCATTGTTATTTTTAATTAATTCCACACCACTATAATCAACCTCATTAGCAACAAAAGGATCATTAGCATGTCGAGATGGACTTAGTCGAGTTTCATTAACATTAGAAGTGCCACCGCCTTCATCAAAAATCCGAGCACGACTACACACTCTCTCATCTTCCACCGCCAATCTTGAAGGACTGATCATGCCCCCATCTCGCTTATGAAACCCTGCAACAGCCACACTCCTCTCGTCACCTCTGGCGAAAGAAATCGAGCCAACAAAAAATTCACGTCGCTCATTTAAACCAAGAGCTTTACCCAAACCAATCTGTCCATTATTTCCACAACGTAAATCATCTTGTCCAGATGTTGAGACAGGAATATCACAATTAGGAGCATTTGTATAATCATCATCAAAATGTCGAGCATTTTCCGAAGAAATCAAGATCATAGATTCCCGCTGCTCCTTCAAACCAAAATGATTTTATGTCAAGACCACCATACGGTTTTGAAGGTATTTGAGTCTAGAATCCAACAAAAAAATAATTTTGAGAAGATCTTACTTGTGGAGAGAGTTATGGTCATTTTATTGATGCCTGCCAGAAAGCGGGGCCAAATCGGGATGCCTACAGCATTGAAAAATTGATTCTCTTCGATTCAGGATGAATTATGCCAATATGAAGATATGGAATGAATCATACATGATTCTAGTGTTTAAAAATGTGGAATTTGATGAAAACCATGAAAGTAACCCCGGGTCCTACACAAGAGGTGACGTTTCTGGCCTCAACTGGAAATCCTTGCCAACTTTGATACGGGAGAGTTAGAGCGTTTCCAGTCTATGGTAGGTCAGATATTGAGTTAGGGTTCCAACACAACAAGAATTTCAGTAAAAGTTTACCTTTGGAGAGAGTTATGGCCGTTTTACTGACGGCTGCCAGAAAACGGGGGCCAAATGGGGGGACCTGTAGCCTTCGCCGTGCTTGAGAATTTGATTTTCTTTCGAATCATGATGAATTAAATAATATAATTGTATGGTTTATCAATACTGGACTCTAGTGTTCAGAAATATGTAATTTGAGTAAAACCCCCAAACTCACCCCGAGCCCTAGGCAGCGGTTCACGCTTGTGGCCTCATTTTTAAAAACCTCGTAAATTTCGATTCAGGAGGAGTTAGAAAACTTTCAGTACATGGTTGGATAGATATTTGAGTCATGGTTACTTAGCAACAAGAATTTCTTGAAAATCATACCCGTGGAGAGTGTGATGGCCATTTTACTAACTGCCATAAATTGCAAAAAATGTGCTGAAAAAATTATTGAAATTTAGTGACCAATTTTACCTTTTTTTAGCAAAGATTAGTAAAATGGTCATAACTCTCTCCACGGGTGGAGTTTGACTGAAATTCTTTTTTTGTTGGATTCTATACTCAAATACCCTTCCAACCATAAAGTGGTCCTCACCCAGTTCCTTCCGAATTGAGCCCGATAAAATTTTGAAAAATCACTAATCGATGTGGTATAAATTGTAAAAATTATTTTCTCTCATTTTTGAATGATTTATGTCAAGACCGGTGCACGGTTTTGAAGGTATTTGAGTCTAGAATCCAACAAAAAAATAATTTTGAGAAGATCCTACTTGTGGAGAGAATTATGGTCATTTTACTGATGCCTGCCAGAAAATGGGGCCAAATCGGGATGCCTACAGCATTGAAAAATTGATTCTCTTCGATTCAGGATGAATTATGCCAATATGAAGATATGGAATGAATCATACATGATTCTAGTGTTTAAAAATGTGGAATTTGATGAAAACCATGAAAGTCACCCCGGGGCCCTACACAAGAGGTGACGTTTCTGGCCTTAACTGTAAATCCTTGCCAACTTTGATACGGGAGAGTTAGACCGTTTCCAGTCTATGGTAGGTCAGATATTGAGTTAGGGTTCCAACACAATAAGAATTTCAGTAAAAGTTTACCTTTGGAGAGAGTTATGACCGTTTTACTGATGGCTGCCAGAAAACGGGGGCCAAATGGCTGCCATAAATTGCAAAAAATGTGCTGAAAAAATTATTGAAATTTAGTGACCAATTTTACCTTTTTTTGGCAAAGATTAGTAAAATGGTCATAACTCTCTCCACGGGTGGAGTTTGAATGAAATTCTTTTTTTGTTGGATTCTATACTCAAATACCCTTCCAACTATGCAGTGGTCCTCACCCAGTTCCTTCCAAATTGAGCCCAATAAAAATTTCAAAAATCACTAACCGATGTGGTATAAATTGCAAAAATTATTTTCTCTCAATTCGGAATGATTTATGTCAAGACCGCCATACGGTTTTAAAGGTATTTGAGTCTAGAATCCAACAAAAAAAATAATTTTGAGAAGATCTTACTTGTGGAGAGAGTTATGGTCATTTTACTGATGCCTGCCAGAAAGCGGGGCCAAATCGGGATGCCTACAGCATTGAAAAATTGATTCTCTTCGATTCAGGATGAATTATGCCAATATGAAGATATGGCTTGAATCATACATGATTCCAGTGTTTAAAAATGTGGAATTTGATGAAAAATACGAAAGTCACCCCGGGCCATACACAAGATGTGGCCTTTGTGGCCTCAACTGGAAATCCTTGCCAACTTTTATACGGGGGAGTTAGAGCATTTCCAGTCTATGGTAGGTCAGATATTGAGTTAGGGTTCCAACACAACAAGAATTTCAGCAAAAGTTTACCTTTGGAGAGAGTTATGGCCGTTTTACTGACGGCTGCCAGAAAACGGGGGCCAAATGGGGGGACCTGTAGCCTTCACCGTGCTAGAGAATTTGATTTTTTTTCGAATCGGGATGAATTAAGCTAATATAATTGTATGGTTTGATCCATACTGGACTCTAGTGTTCAAAAATATGTAATTTGAGGAAAATCCCCAAACTCACCCCGAGCCCTAGGCAGCGGTTCACGATTGTGGCCTCATTTTTAAAAACCTCGTAAATTTCGATTCTGGAGGTGTTAGAATACTTTAAGTACATGGTTGGATAGATATTTGAGTCATGGTTACATAGCAACAAGAATTTCTTGAAAATCATACCCGTGGAGAGAGTTATGGCCATTTTACTAACTACCATAAATTGCAAAAAATGTGTTGAAAAAATTATTGAAATTTAGTGACCAATTTTACCTTTTTTTGGCAAAGATTAGTAAAATGGTCATAACTCTCTCCACGGGTGGATTTTGACTGAAATTCTCAAATACCCTTCCAACCATGTAGTGGTCCTCACCCAGTTCCTTCCGAATTGAGCCCGATAAAATTTTGAAAAATCACTAACCGATGTGGTATAAATTGTAAAAATTATTTTCTCTCGATTCGGAATTATTTATGTCAAGACCGGTGCACGGTTTTGAAGGTATTTGAGTCTAGAATCCAAGAAAAAAATAATTTTGAGAAGATCCTACTTGTGGAGAGAATTATGGTCATTTTACTGATGTCTGCCAGAAAACGGGGCCAAATCGGGATGCCTACAGCATTGAAAAATTGATTCTCTTCGATTCAGGATGAATTATGCCAATATGAAGATATGGAATGAATCATACATGATTTTAGTGTTTAAAAATGTGGAATTTGATGAAAACCACGAAAGTCACCTCGGGCCCTACACAAGAGGTGACGTTTCTGGCCTCAACTGGAAATCCTTGCCAACTTTGATACGGGGGAGTTAGAGCGTTTCCAGTCTATGATAGGTCAGATATTGAGTTAGGGTTCCAACACAACAAGAATTTCAGTAAAAGTTTACCTTTGGAGAGAGTTATGGCCGTTTTACTAACGGCTGCCAGAAAACGAGGGCCAAATGGGGGGACCTGTAGCCTTCACCGTGCTAGAGAATTTGATTTTTTTTTCGAATCGGGATGAATTAAGCTAATATAATTGTATGGTTTGATCCATACTGGACTCTAGTGTTCAAAAATATGTAATTTGAGGAAAATCCCCAAACTCACCACAAGCGTGAACCGCTGCCTAGGGTTTAGGGTTTAGGGTTTAGGGTTTAGGGGTTAGGGGTTTAGGGTTTAGGGTTTAGGGTTTAGGGTTTAGGGTTTAGGGTTTAGGGTTTAGGGTTTAGGGTTTAGGGTCTAGGGTCTAGGGTCTAGGGTCTAGGGTCTAGGGTCTAGGGTCTAGGGTCTAGGGTCTAGGGTCTAGGGTCTAGGGTCTAGGGTCTAGGGTCTAGGGTCTAGGGTCTAGGGTCTAGGGTCTAGGGTCTAGGGTCTAGGGTCTAGGGTCTAGGGTCTAGGGTCTAGGGTCTAGGGTCTAGGGTCTAGGGTCTAGGGTCTAGGGTCTAGGGTCTAGGGTCTAGGGTCTAGGGTCTAGGGTCTAGGGTCTAGGGTCTAGGGTCTAGGGTCTAGGGTCTAGGGTCTAGGGTCTAGGGTCTAGGGTCTAGGGTCTAGGGTCTAGGGTCTAGGGTCTAGGGTCTAGGGTCTAGGGTCTAGGGCCTAGGGCCTAGGGCCTAGGGCCTAGGGTCTAGGGCCTAGGGCCTAGGGCCTAGGGCCTAGGGCCTAGGGCTTAGGGCTTAGGGCTTAGGGCTTAGGGCTTAGGGCTTAGGGCTTAGGGCTTAGGGCTTAGGGCTTAGGGCTTAGGGCTTAGGGCTTAGGGCTTAGGGCTTAGGGCTTAGGGCTTAGGGCTTAGGGCTTAGGGCTTAGGGCTTAGGGCTTAGGGCTTAGGGCTTAGGGCTTAGGGCTTAGGGCTTAGGGCTTAGGGCTTAGGGCTTAGGGCTTAGGGCTTAGGGCTTAGGGCTTAGGGCTTAGGGCTTAGGGCTTAGGGCTTAGGGCTTAGGGCTTAGGGCTTAGGGCTTAGGGCTTAGGGCTTAGGGCTTAGGGCTTAGGGCTTAGGGCTTAGGGCTTAGGGCTTAGGGCTTAGGGCTTAGGGCTTAGGGCTTAGGGCTTAGGGTTTAGGGTTTAGGGTTTAGGGTTTAGGGTTTAGGGTTTAGGGTTTAGGGTTTAGGGTTTAGGGTTTAGGGTTTAGGGTTTAGGGTTTAGGGTTTAGGGTTTAGGGTTTAGGGTTTAGGGTTTAGGGTTTAGGGTTTAGGGTTTAGGGTTTAGGGTTTAGGGTTTAGGGTTTAGGGTTTAGGGTTTCAGGGTTTCAGGGTTTAGGGTTTAGGGTTTAGGGTTTCAGGGTTTCAGGGTTTAGGGTTTAGGGTTTCAGGGTTTCAGGGTTTAGGGTTTAGGGTTTCAGGGTTTCAGGGTTTCAGGGTTTAGGGTTTAGGGTTTCAGGGTTTCAGGGTTTAAGGGTTTAGGGTTTAGGGTTTAGGGTTTAGGGTTTAGGGTTTAGGGTTTAGGGTTTAGGGTTTAGGGTTTAGGGTTTAGGGTTTAGGGTTTAGGGTTTAGGGTTTAGGGTTTAGGGTTTAGGGTTTAGGGTTTAGGGTTTAGGGTTTAGGGTTTAGGGTTTAGGGTTTAGGGTTTAGGGTTTAGGGTTTAGGGTTTAGGGTTTAGGGTTTAGGGTTTAGGGTTTAGGGTTTAGGGTTTAGGGTTTAGGGTTTAGGGTTTAGGGTTTAGGGTTTAGGGTTTAGGGTTTAGGGTTTAGGGTTTAGGGTTTAGGGTTTAGGGTTTAGGGTTTAGGGTTTAGGGTTTAGGGTTTAGGGTTTAGGGTTTAGGGTTTAGGGTTTAGGGTTTAGGGTTTAGGGTTTAGGGTTTAGGGTTTAGGGTTTAGGGTTTAGGGTTTAGGGTTTAGGGTTTAGGGTTTAGGGTTTAGGGTTTAGGGTTTAGGGTTTAGGGTTTAGGGTTTAGGGTTTAGGGTTTAGGGTTTAGGGTTTAGGGTTTAGGGTTTAGGGTTTAGGGTTTAGGGTTTAGGGTTTAGGGTTTAGGGTTTAGGGTTTAGGGTTTAGGGTTTAGGGTTTAGGGTTTAGGGTTTAGGGTTTAGGGTTTAGGGTTTAGGGTTTAGGGTTTAGGGTTTAGGGTTTAGGGTTTAGGGTTTAGGGTTTAGGGTTTAGGGTTTAGGGTTTAGGGTTTAGGGTTTAGGGTTTAGGGTTTAGGGTTTAGGGTTTAGGGTTTAGGGTTTAGGGTTTAGGGTTTAGGGTTTAGGGTTTAGGGTTTAGGGTTTAGGGTTTAGGGTTTAGGGTTTAGGGTTTAGGGTTTAGGGTTTAGGGTTTAGGGTTTAGGGTTTAGGGTTTAGGGTTTAGGGTTTAGGGTTTAGGGTTTAGGGTTTAGGGTTTAGGGTTTAGGGTTTAGGGTTTAGGGTTTAGGGTTTAGGGTTTAGGGTTTAGGGTTTAGGGTTTAGGGTTTAGGGTTTAGGGTTTAGGGTTTAGGGTTTAGGGTTTAGGGTTTAGGGTTTAGGGTTTAGGGTTTAGGGTTTAGGGTTTAGGGTTTAGGGTTTAGGGTTTAGGGTTTAGGGTTTAGGGTTTAGGGTTTAGGGTTTAGGGTTTAGGGTTTAGGGTTTAGGGTTTAGGGTTTAGGGTTTAGGGTTTAGGGTTTAGGGTTTAGGGTTTAGGGTTTAGGGTTTAGGGTTTAGGGTTTAGGGTTTAGGGTTTAGGGTTTAGGGTTTAGGGTTTAGGGTTTAGGGTTTAGGGTTTAGGGTTTAGGGTTTAGGGTTTAGGGTTTAGGGTTTAGGGTTTAGGGTTTAGGGTTTAGGGTTTAGGGTTTAGGGTTTAGGGTTTAGGGTTTAGGGTTTAGGGTTTAGGGTTTAGGGTTTAGGGTTTAGGGTTTAGGGTTTAGGGTTTAGGGTTTAGGGTTTAGGGTTTAGGGTTTAGGGTTTAGGGTTTAGGGTTTAGGGTTTAGGGTTTAGGGTTTAGGGTTTAGGGTTTAGGGTTTAGGGTTTAGGGTTTAGGGTTTAGGGTTTAGGGTTTAGGGTTTAGGGTTTAGGGTTTAGGGTTTAGGGTTTAGGGTTTAGGGTTTAGGGTTTAGGGTTTAGGGTTTAGGGTTTAGGGTTTAGGGTTTAGGGTTTAGGGTTTAGGGTTTAGGGTTTAGGGTTTAGGGTTTAGGGTTTAGGGTTTAGGGTTTAGGGTTTAGGGTTTAGGGTTTAGGGTTTAGGGTTTAGGGTTTAGGGTTTAGGGTTTAGGGTTTAGGGTTTAGGGTTTAGGGTTTAGGGTTTAGGGTTTAGGGTTTAGGGTTTAGGGTTTAGGGTTTAGGGTTTAGGGTTTAGGGTTTAGGGTTTAGGGTTTAGGGTTTAGGGTTTAGGGTTTAGGGTTTAGGGTTTAGGGTTTAGGGTTTAGGGTTTAGGGTTTAGGGTTTAGGGTTTAGGGTTTAGGGTTTAGGGTTTAGGGTTTAGGGTTTAGGGTTTAGGGTTTAGGGTTTAGGGTTTAGGGTTTAGGGTTTAGGGTTTAGGGTTTAGGGTTTAGGGTTTAGGGTTTAGGGTTTAGGGTTTAGGGTTTAGGGTTTAGGGTTT